>CM042692.1:488150945-490650945 GCA_023614405.1 Avena insularis | reverse complement strand
CTTCCTGACTCAGGTCTCAAAAAAGGAAACTCTTGACTCCGTAGTTCTTTTGCTGTATCGGCGTGCCCGGCGAGCATCCCCTAGGGCTGGTCTTTCTCCTCCTCCGCATATCCATGCATGACCCCTCCTTATTTTTTTAAGGAAAGCGAGAGTTGTTCTGCCAATTCATTTAAGTGATAGAAGAAAGAGTCTTATACAAGCTAGAGAGGGACTAGCTGAGAGGAAGCAACAAGAGGAAAACATGAAGAGGAACTGAAAAACTAAAGCGGACTACTCGCTAATAACAGGGCCTGGCTCATCTCCTCTAGCTTTCTCATGCAAGTAGGCACCTAGCAGCAACATGTCATCTTTGATCAATTCCAGCAGTTGGCGTTCCAGGATTGAAGAATGCTGGAAGACTCGCCTAAACCTCTCTTTCCAAATATGCCATGAACCATATATTGCAACCATCAGTTCGTCATTTGATAAGAGATCTAGACTTCACCCACCACCAATCAGCCGGGGAAGAAAACTGATGGAGCTGGACTTCCAACCCTGAAGCACCTGTCCATTGTGCCAGCAGATGCCAAACCACCCGAGAGTATGGGTAGTTAGGAATCAATTGTGAGGCTGTCTCTTGCTCCTGCTCACAAAGAGAACAGTGATCCCCATGATCCATTCCCCGTTTCTATAGCATTTCATCGGTCAGAATGTGTTGTCGTAGCCATAGCCACATGAAAAACTTACATTTGGGCTAGACCTTAGATTTCCACAGCTTATTGTAATCTATATCTGAATAAGACCCAAAGAACTAAGCCTTGTAGGACAATGTCATACTGTATTGAGCAGAAGCATTGAGTCTCCAAATGATTTGGACTTCCTCATTGGAAAGGTTAATATCCTGTAATTTTATCCACAAAGTTGTGAACTCCCTTAACTGAATTTTTGAGGTGGCATGATGAAACCCTGTCATCCATTTGTCATGTACCATGGCCTGCTCCATTAAAAGATTCTTGAGCCGATTCAGTTTTAAAAGGTTAGGAGCCATCTCATCCAGCGCATCCCCATCCAACCACCCCGATGTCCAAAACTTAGCAATATTGCCCCTTCCCAACATGATTTTTGTGTAGGCATCAAAGAGCGAAGAATCGACTTGGTCACATGGCAGTGTTGTTCCAATTCATGGCCTATTTCTGTCCTTCCATTCATACCATTTCCACCTCAGACTGAGAGCTCTACCGAATAAATCAAGATCCAAAATGCCAAGACCTCCAAGACACTTCGGGCGACAAACTTTGTTCCAACTGACCAAACAAACACCTTTTGCCTCATCATTCTTAGCATTCCATAAGAAGTCCCGGTGAATCTTGTCAATCTTTTTTATTGCCCATTTGCCAAGCTTGAAGACCATCTACATATATATGGGAATAGCTGAAAGAACTGAGTTCACCAGAGCCATTCTAGCAGCAGCATTCAGCAACTTACCATGCCATCTCGGAAGTCAGGTAGCCACCTTGTTGATTAATGGCTGCAACTCAGCCTTAGTCAGCTTCTTATGGTGAAGAGGAAGACCCAAGTATTGGCATGGAAACTTCTGAATAGGCACCGGTAGTGGATCCAAAAGAGGGAGGATGCCAGCTGGCTCACACCGAATAAGGTAGATGGCACATTTTTGAATATTTGCTTTTAGCCCTGAGGCCTCCCCAAACACAATCAACATCTCGGCCACATAACGAATGTCTAAAGCATTGGGATTGACAAAAAGAGTGGCATCATCTGCATATAGGATAGTTCTCAATCTAGCCAGTGGGAGAGCCACTAGAGATAAAGCCTGAGCCTGGTCTACATGCTGCAACATCCAATGGAGCGGAGAAATTGCTATTGTGAAGAGCATTGGCGAAAAAAGGGCACCTTGGCACAACCCTCTCCTGTGCATGATCTGTTGCCCAACTTTTCCATTGGCAATGATCCGGGAAGAGGAAGTGATCCAAATTAAAGAGAGAAAATCCCTCCACCGAGGGCCAAAGCCCATCTTTTCCATCAGCTCTAACATATACTCATAGGAGACGGAATCAAATGCACCAAAAATGTTTAGTCTGAGAAAAGGGCAGGGTTTCTTCTTCTTATGCAAAGCCTTGATCGTGTTCTTGGCATATAGGAATTTATCGTGAATGTTGGGAGTTTCGATGAATGCACTTTGACTGTTGGGGATCATGGTGTGTAAGCATGGGGACAATCGATTTGCCATCATCTTGCACACCATTTTTTTCCACAGAATGCATCAAACTAACTGGCCTATAGTCCTTAACTCTGCAAGCATATTCCCCTTTAGGCAGTAGAGAAATATGTGTTGAATTGAGCATGTTCCAGCGTTTGCCCCTCAAGCATTGCAGCTGATTGAATGCCCTGAGCAGACCTTCCTTAATTACCAACCAACATTTTTTGTAGAAGGAGGATGTGAATCAATCTGGACCTGGTTCCTTCCTAGTTGGCAAACTAAAAACAGACTCCTGGAGCTCCTCCTCTGAGAAAATCAGTTCTAGGGAAGATAGATCATGCCTTTGAATATTCAGCGCATCCCAGTTTAGTGTGCATGCACTGATGTGAGTGGATCCAAGCAAGCATTTGAAATGCCTAAGAAGCTCCTCGTGCTTGTCTTCTTCTGTTGTGAGGTGATCAACATCAGTTTGCAGGACTGCAATGAAGATTTTCCATCGACGATGATAGCTGTGAGATTCGACACATTTTTTATGGCTTTATTTGATGGTTTTCTCCCGGATTTGATCATTTTCTGACTTTACCTAATGCTAATACTTCGTTAGCGAAGAAAACTTGGTTTTTAATGTGTGTTTCAGGGTCTGAACATCAATTGTAGGATTTAAATAGAGAAACACAATATTCTGGGGAAAACAAGCGAGTCCCAATTTGGAAGCACGCAAGAGGAGTCAACAGAAGCTTTAACGAGAAACTATACGGTAGGAATATTTTTCCGGCCGTATAGTTTCCGCCATATAGTTGCCGCCTCCTCTGCCTTGTCAAAAGGGACAACTTCCATGAAGGGATGAAGGACAAAAACACAACACAGTAGCCGCCACACCATCCAGAAGGGAGAAAGAAGGGATCTGGAGAAGAAGGAGAAGACGTTCTTCATCTCGCTCCACGATCTTCAACCTCTTAGCCAATACACCCCATAGTCACTACTTGTACTTGAGAGAGAGAGAGGGATCTCCACCTTGCAAGACTAGAGTTTGAATTGCTTCTTCCCATATTGAATTGTGTTGGATATTTTTCTATTCTTATTGTGGATCTCCATGGTAATACAAAGACAAATTCCCTTTATTCAATTATATTGATGATTTGTTCTTCTCTCATGTATGGGTAATTCCATTGGGCGTGGGAGATGTAGGGGATTGGTGAGATGTGATGTGCCTTCATATATTTTCTGTTAGTTTGTGATTGATTCTAAGTGCTATATTATGTGTGCTTAACTATCTGTGGGATGCCTAATGATTGTTGTCCAATTAAGGGCCCAGACAACATGATACCTTGTTCTACACAGATAAGATCTTATACGCCAGTGGACCGGCAACCCTCGGGTGACACGGGGATATCAATGGAAAGCTATTTGACTCAAGGATAACGAGTAACCACTGTGCTTATTGCATTAGTCCGATCCAAGGAGCTTAATCGCTAAGCAACCTGAAGGGTTTTAATCGTCTAGTGTCTGACTATGGTTTTGGTAGTAGGCCAGTAGGATTATTGAAGTTGGGATGAAATCTACCAAGAGGAGTTCCGGCTAATTATGGGTTGCTCGCCTACACATATATCTATAAGATTATAATTGTTACATTTATCACTCGTCCACCTGGCACAGTCACTATCACCATGAACTGAATCTCCCCACGCCTTCTTTTGTCATTTGCAGGAAACAACAAACAAGCAGAGTCATTCTTTATTTTTATGCTCTATACTTCTGAAGTTTACATTTTAGTTTTATTTAAATCTATCGCATTTAATCAAAACCCCATTCTTATTTCAACACTTGTAGTCAATTCACTCGAAGACCTGTGACAACTTCGGGTGTGACAGAGATTTCACCAATAAACACTTACCTGTGGGCTCCCTATGGGATCGATATCTGAACTTCGAAACTAGCTACAAACGATCTTTGCTCTTGCAGACATCAAGCTATTTTCTAGCACTGTTGCCGGGAAGCTAAGCGTTAAGTGTTTATCTTTTGACATTTCAGGTGTTGCTACTACAAAATGTTCTCCTTAGGTGACAAAGGGTCTACATGCTCTGGTAGGACCTACCTGCCAGATTATATCGAGCGCGTGCCTACTCAAAGGCGCGAAGAAATTATTGAAAAACTTTTAAGATCAAATAAAGTTGAAGTTGCAAACCTGAGTGATATTATGGAAATTATGTCTATTTACAGGACGACTCCTATGAAACTTGAGAAAACTCTAAGGGAATAAAGTTCTCCAAGTTCTAAATTTCTTAAATAACCAATAGAATTCCCTAATCATGGAGTTAGAGAATATCGATTTGATGGTGGAATCATTAAAATTTTGCAGGAAAAAGCTTTAGTGGAAGGGAAGATGAAGACCCAGGAAGACATATTAGAGAGTTTGACGATGTGATAACATCACTTGGAACAAAAGGTTTGCCCAGAGACTTCTGATGCACTCGACTTTCAACGTAGAGCTCGTTGGGAACCCCAAGAGGAAGGTATGATGAGCACAGCAGTAAGTTTTCCCTCAGTTATGAAACCAAGGTTTAATCGAACCAGTAGGAGCAAGGAAACACCCCAAAGGTGTTACTACTGAGCTTTGGCAGGGCTCACTATCGGTGCTAGTAGCAACGTGGAGACCTGCACAACACAACCACAGAACTTTGTCCCCAATTTGCGATGAGGTTGTCAATCTCACCGTGTTTTGCGGAAAACAAAGGATTAAACGTATCGAATGGAAAGAAGTAATAGTTTGCAGAAAGTAAACACAAAGCAGAAACAGTTTATAGATTGTATATAAAAGACAAGGACCGGGATCCATAATTCACTAGAGGTGGCTCTCCTTAGATAGATAACATGCTGGGTGAACAAATTACAGCGGGGCAATTGACAAACACCGAGAAAGCAATACATGCATATACTAATCATCTTGACTCCTTTGAGACTTGATTGGGCATTACAACATAATACATAGACCGCCATCCAACTGCATCTATGACTAATAATCCACCTTCAGGTTATCATCCGAACCCCCTCTAGTATTAAGTTGCAAGCAACAGATTATTGCTTTATGAACTGCGTGTAAAGTAAACAATATAATTGTTCTATGAACAAAGGATCGTTGTTTTCTCCCTAGTAGCAACAGCACATCTAGTACCTTAGAGATTTCTGTCACTTCCCAGTTACGGAGGCATGAACCCACTATCGAGCATAAATACTAACTCTTGGAGTATCTAGCATCTACTTGGCCAAGATAGCTACTAACAACGGAAAGCATGCAAGATCTCAAATAACGAAGACATGATAGAATCAATAATCAATCTGAAATAGCATCTCAATATCCATCGGATCCCCGCAAACACAACATGTATGGATTACAAATAGATGATCTTGATCATGAACGGAGCTCACAAGATCTAAACATGAAAGCACAAAGGAGGAGAAACCAGCCATCTAGCTACTACATGGATCCGTAGTCCAAGGATAAACTACTCACGCATCACACCGGAGGCTTGCATGGTGATGAAGAAGGCCTCGAGGTGAATTCCCCTCTCCAGCAGGTTGCCGGGAAGAGCTTCAGATCCCTCCCGATCTAGGGATGGAGATGACGACGACTATAAACTATTTCGTGGATTTTTGATCGGGTACCTAGGGTTTTCGTCCCGAGGGTAAATTATAGGCAGAAGGAGAGGCCGAGGGTCTGGGTCGGCGGACCACTCCTGGCCTTGAGCCAAGCCTGGCTGCCGTGTGGTGTGTGCCCCTGGCCCCTCTCCGTGTCGTATTCTGGCACTTGATCCCTTTCGAAAAAATAGGCACTTTGGCTTTTGTCCCGTCCAATTCCGAGAATATTCATTTTCTGACTTTCCTGGAACCAAAAACAGCAGAAAACAAGCAGCTGGCACTGTGGCTCTTGTTAATAGATTAGTCCAAGAAATCATATGAAAAGTACTCCAAAGTTGGAACAAAACACAAGAAAGTGGATAAAACCAAGCATGGAACATCAAAAATTATAGATACATTTGCAATGTATCAACATCCCAAGCTTAACTCCTGCTCGTCCTCGAGTAGGTAAGTGATAAAAAGAAATAATTTTTGAGGTGACATGCACCATCAAAGACTTGATCAAAGTATTTGCAAAACATCAAAGTTGGGATCAAAGTACTTCAATCATAACATGAAAGACAAAGTTCTAGCAATAAGCAAAGAGACTATGATGCAACATGAAAAGGCACAAACAAAAGATTCATGAATAACAATGCTTTGCAAGACGTTTGTTTGTTTCACATAAAGAAAACATAGCATAATAGTATCCAGCTTGTCCCTCAATAGAGTGGCAAATATAAATGCATAGGACACCTTCAAAGTTCATAAGAGTGACTAGATACAATAGTTTAAAACAAGCAATAACAAGTTATGCATCAATCAACTAGTCTTGGAACAATGCACATAGAACTAAGAATGGCCACTATGCTCTCAAAATAGTGCATAAAGATAGAAGGTGGAGACTCAATATAATGGTGGAAGAAAAGCCTTTTGTAAAAGGAAGTAGGGATTCAAGTCTCATAAAGAGCTTCCAAAAATTATGGTACTTATAACTTTCAGCTCTCATTGCCCCTATCATAAGCATCTTGAAGTGGTTAAGGTTAAAGTGACACAACTAAGAGGATATGCTTGACAAGTTATAAACCAAAATCTCATGCCCCTTACTTATGAAGACCGATCCTCATGCTACTCAACTTCAGTCACGAGTAAGCTCTTGTCATTGTAAGTATATGTGTATCATAAAGAACCGCCAATAGGGTACCCCTTGCACATGATACGGGAGCTTTCCAATAATCAAAATGACAAGGCAAGCAGACAATGAGCATCTCAGCGATCTTTTTATTTGCTATTTGCATAGGTTTTTTATTGAGGATGCTTCATAGAGTGCTCATTATGGTGATGCTGCAAGTTTCCACCATGATTAGGCATGGCTTAGGCTAGCGGCCCAGGCGTTTCTCTAACACACATACAAACTCCATGATCTTACAAGTTCCACTTTTATTTCACACCACCGGGATCCGTAAGCAAAAGAACATGATATCAACGGGGTACAAAGTACAAGTGCAATGTTGAAAGCGTTCCCCATGAAACATGGTTCTGCTAATTTCAACTTATAAAGTGCAAGCATATACGCAACAAAGAAGGACCCAATGGTTCAAGTTTATTAGAGGCAATAAAGTAAAGTGTGCCATCAAGTTCGTGAGAGCTTTAATCACTAGTTTTATCATAACAAGTGGAAGGTAAACAAAAGCATGAATGTACTTGGAATAGCATAAGCTAGTAGGTAGGTATGGTGGACTCTTTGGAAAAACTTGGTTTAGGGAGTTGGATGCATGAGTGGAACTCATACTTGGTTGTGGAGGCTAGCAAAAGACTGGGAGCGACAAACTAAGAGAGCAATAATGGCCATAATCATGCAGAGCGACAAAACATCATTGATCAAAGCATAAAGTGATACTACAAGTTGAAAACTAAAGGATCATTAAGGCTATGGTGACTTGAGATAGTCATAACATGGTGTGAGCATCTGCCAAGTCAACCCAAATAAAGCATCAAAGGAGAATACCACTATACTATGCTTTAATATGCTAAAACAACGCATGATTCATCCAAGGCACATTAAGCAATCTCAATTGTTTATAACAAGTCATGCGACAGCAAAGAATACTAAGCATAAAGCCAAAACAATATCAAGCATGTCATGACAAAGCATAGCCACAGTAAAAAACAAGCTCTTTTTACCACATAAGCATGAGCTTTCCTACTCTTTTCTAAACCAAACTATTTGCAAACCAATGTATGAAAGAGGGGGTCCAACCAATTTATTCAGAAAACTAAGAAAACCAAGCAAACGAAAAACCAAAACAAAAACGAAAAAGAAGAAACTCCAAGAACAACACAACTGTGCATGAAACAATAAAAATGAAGCGTTTGGAGGAAACCTGGAATTTTTATTGATGAAGAAGGGGATGCCTTGGGCATCCCCAAGCTTTGAAGCTTGCACTTATTGGATATTTCTTGGGGTGACACGCGTGGAATCTCCAAGCTTGAGCTTTAGTCCATCCTTCATCTCATTACTCATTCCTTCCATACACCTGAAAATTTTCCTTCATACAAAACTTCACACAATCTCATTACCAACATTAGTGCACTCAAGATAAATAAGTCTCAAGGTTCAGTTCTAACACCAAATAAACTTCCATTAGAACACTAGCTACTGTAGCACTTCCCTCAAAAAGCTCAATTCCCCAAAGGAACTCAAGAAGGAACTAACAAGAAGCAAATGCAGAAAATGGCAGAAATCTGTCAAAACAGACCAGCAGGTAAAGACGAATTTTTTCGAAGACCTTCTGTTGCTCAAATCAAAAAGTGTTGAACTAACGAAATTTAGATAACAACCTGGGGCAGAAGCAAAAACAATTACAGCTCAATCCGACGTACAGAAATCTCTCAGGAATTTTTACGGTGAAGCACAGAAATCTGTTCCGGGACAACAACTTTCCCAATCATTACTTCACTCTCATTAGAGGTTACTCTTGGCACAAAAAGCAAATAAAAAGAATAAGGAGAGGTTATTACAGAGGTAATAACTTCCAAGACTCATCTAAAATTCTTGGGTTATCTCCCAACAAGTACTTTTCTTTAACGCATTTAAGTTAGGCATAAGAAGCAAAGAAAGAATCAAGTGTTCTCAAATGAAGAAGCATTAAGACCAAATTTCTTGCCCTTACCTCTCTTATTTTTATTCTTAACCTTTGGGAAAATGTGATTGTTTGGTGGGAAAAAAGTGCATGGTCCCCTTTCCCACATCTATTATTGCTCCAAGGAGTTCTAATAGGGACCTTCCAAGTGTAATTTGTCATTTTCCTGCACATTCAATAACAAGATAATCAGTAGAAATCATTTTCCCAAGGATCTTTGTAAACACTCCTTCAGATATTCCAATAGGTAATATGGTAGCATTATTAGCAAGAGATATTTCTCTTCCTCCTTCAGTAAGCCCCCAAAGATTCAAAGATTCATAAATATCTTTGGGCATAAGACAAAATTCAGACATGATATCGCAGCGGCCTTGAAAAGTTCCAGTGTTTATCTCAATCTTTATTGTAGGGAGCCACTTTGATGGTTCAGAATTTATTGGAACATAATTGTGATGCTCCCTAAGCGTATTATAGCAACTTTCTAAGCTAGTAGTACTAGCCTCAAGAGTGTTTAACCTAGCAAATATTTTCGCGAAAGAAATATCAGTTTGGCTAGGCATGTTGTAAGTGAGGATCAATTTCTTTATAGCATTAATGGCATCATCCTCATTACATTGGAGGAAATCTCCTCCCACTATAGCATCTAAAGCATATCTATAGCAAAGAGCAATCCCAAGGTAAAAACTACTAAGGAACAAGCCTTAAATCATTTTAGGCTCAATCTTTTCATGTAAATCAGAGATTCTAGACCAAGCTTCCTTAAAACTTTCCTCAATTCCTTGTTTAAAAGTGAGAATCATTTCTTCGGGTGACATAGTGATTGGAGCAAGGCTAGACATGAAGGCAACTTAAGATAGGAACTAATTTTTTTGTGTTTTTGAAATAAGAAAGCAAACAAGTAAAACTAATTTTTTGTGTGTTTTTGAAAGAACAAAACAAGCAAGCAAAGCAAAAAAGAAACTAATCAAAACAAAAACAACAAAGTAAAGAGATTGGTTATGAGGGACTCCCCTTGTGAAGATGTCCTTGACTCCCCGGCAACGGCGCCAGAAAAGATCTGGATGCACTCGACTTTCAATGTAGAGCTCGTTGGGAACCCCAAGAGGAAGGTATGATGAGCACAGCAGTAAGTTTTCCCTCAATTATGAAACCAAGGTTTCATCGAACCAATAGGAGCAAGGAAACACCCCAAAGGTTTTACTAGCTAAGCTTTGGCAGGGCGCACTACCGGTGCTAGTAGCAACGTGGAGACCTGCACAACACAACCACAAAACTTTGTCCCCAACTTGCGATGATGTTGTCAATCTCACCGCGTTTTGCGGAAAACAAAGGATTAACGTATCGAATGGAAAGAAGTAATAGTTTGCAGAAAGTAAACACAAAGCAGAAACAGTTTATAGATTGTATATAAAAGACAAGGACCAGGATCCATAGTTCACTAGAGGTGGCTCTCCTTAGATAGATAACATGCTGGGTGAACAAATTACAGCGGGGCAATTGACAAACACCGAGAAAGCAATACATGCATATACTAATCATCTTGACTCCTTTGAGACTTGATTGGGCATTACAACATAATACATAGACCGCCATCCAACTGCATCTATGACTAATAATCCACCTTCAGGTTATCATCCAAACCCCCTCCAGTATTAAGTTGCAAGCAACAGATTATTGCTTTACGAACTGTGTGTAAAGTAAACAATACAATCGTTCTATGAACAAAGGATCGTTTTTTTCCCCTAGTAGCAACAACACATCTAGTACCTTAGAGATTTCTGTCACTTCCCCAGATTACCAAAGGCATGAACCCACTATCGAGCATAAATACTAACTCTTGGAGTTGCTTGCATCTACTTGGCCAAGATAGCTACAAACAACGGAAAGCATGCAAGATCTCAAATAACAAAGACATGATAGAATCAATAATCAATCTGAAATAGCATCTCAATATCCATCGGATCCCCGCAAACACAACATGTATGGATTACAAATAGATGATCTTGATCATGAACGGAGCTCACAAGATCTAAACATGAAAGCACAAAGGAGGAGAAACCAGCCATCTAGCTACTACATGGATCCGTAGTCCAAGGATGAACTACTCATGCATCACACCGGAGGCTTGCATGGTGATGAAGAAGGCCTCCAGGGTGAATTCCCCTCTCCGGCAGGGTGCCGGAAAGAGCTTCAGATCCCTCCCGATCTAGGGATGGAGATGACGCTGCTGAACTCTTCGTGGATTTTGATTGGGTACCTAGGGTTTTCGTCCGAGGGCAACTTATAGGCGGAAAGAGAGGCCGAGGGTCTTTGGGGTCGGAGACCACCCACAGTGCGGGCCAAGCGGCCGCAGCTGTGGTGTGTCCGCCCCAGCCCCTCTTCGTGTCGTATTTTTGCACTTGATCCCTTCTAGAAAAATAGGCACTTTGGCTTTTGTCCCGTCCAATTCTGAGAATATTCATTTTCTGACTTTCCTGGAACCAAAAACAGTAGAAAACAGGCAGCTGGCACTGTGGCTCTTGTTAATAGGTTAGTCCAAGAAATCATATGAAAAGTACTCCAAAGTTGGAACAAAACACAAGAAAGTGGATAAAACCAAGCACGGAACATCAAAAATTATAGATACATTTGCAATGTATCAACTTCTCACGTCTTAAATAATTTCGATGGTCTCTTAAAGGTAAAGCTCTAGACTGGTTATATTCTCTCCCTCGCCATTACATTAAATGTTTTGAAAACTGCATTACTAAATTCATAAACAAGTTTATTCCTTTTAAAAAGGTAACTGAACTAAGAAAGAACATAGGTAATTTTAGTCAGAACATGGGAGAAAACTACCCACAAGCCTGGGAATGATTCTTTGGAATGGTCAATAGTATTCCTAATCATGGCTATTCTGAACTAAAATTTTTCCATCTATTTTACCATGGTCTCAATACTCAATGTAGAGAGTTTCTTGACCTCTCGGCAGGAGGATCAATAAATACTTTAACTATTAAAGGATGTTTGGAATTAATGTCTACTAGGGCTAAGAATGATTCTCTATATAATCCTGATTTTGGCACTAAGCCGGAAAAAGGGATACTTCGGATAACTCCTAATCTTATGCCCGAGGTACACAAAACTATGAAAGAAAAAGGTATACCTTCTGAACGTGCTAAGAAAAACAAAGAAGATTTGTTTCAAGTTTTTACTGAAGAAGATGAAACTAGAAAAGTTTTTCAAGAATTAAAACATCGATAAGTAAAATCTCATAATAACTTGCATAGGCATATCCAAAAACATAAAAAGATTCTGGCAGAACTCACGGAAAATTATGATGAGATAGGCCAAGAAATAAAATTATTTCATAAGTTTCTTAGTATGATTGAAACCCAGTGTGAGCAAATAGCATCCGGTTATCAAATTTTTCTTCGTGAAGACGAAGATATTCCTGTTTGTGCTAATGTTGTCACAAGAAGGGGTGCAGTTGTTACAGGACCCTTAGGACCACCAGTTTATGAAGCTGAAAAAGAGCACAAGGAAAAATCCTTGCTCGAAGCAAGCCAAGAAGATGATACATTGGTGGATCCCCAAGATGAAACTGAGACGCAAGAGCAGGCCAAGGGGGGCCAAAATGATGCACAAGATGATCACTATGACTCTGATGCAGAGACGGTTGATACAAGAGAAGATAAAGAAACAAGTACGGAAGATGAAGTTGTTGTAGTAGAAAAGAAGAAAAGCAATAAGCAATAACAATAGAAAGCAACAAAAGAACCTGACCCCAAAAAAGGTAAAGGACAAGAGTAAGTCAAGTGAGAAAAAGCTTCCTTATCCTGATCGAAAAAAGAAAGCACTAAATGAGGTAATTTATAATTCTTTTACAAAGGCACTTAGTGACCTTCCTCTGGAAATTCCATTTGCGGATGCAATCAAAGTTCCTACTTATGGTAAATTCCTTCATGATATTTTTAGTAGAAAGAAAGAAATAACTGAAACTGTTGCTATGGTAACTATCTATCCTGCTAATGGGAAGCTGTTGTCTAAGTCTGGAGATCCCAGAATACCAACTATTTCATGCTCAATAGGTAAAACTGATATTCACAATGTCTTGTGTGATCTAGGAGCAGGAGTTAGTGTAATGCCATACTCCCTCTATAAAAAGTTAGGATTAGGGGAGTATTCTCCTACTACTATCACTTTACATATGGCTGACAAGTCCACTAAACAACCTGTTGGTATGATTGAGGATGTCTTGCTTAGGATAGATGAACATGTTATTCCCACTGATTTTATTATTCTTGAAATGCTAGAAGATGAAAGATTATCTATAATACTTGGAAGACCTTTCCTCAGTACTGTAGGTGCATCAGTAGATTGTGCAGAAGGGAAGATAATCTTTAATGTTTATGATGCTGAAATCATCCGGTATTTTCCAAAGAAACTAGAAGCAGGAGAAAGATATGTTCCACCGGCAAAACGAGTTCACATGGTAAGTGCCATTGATAAGGGGCAACCGAAGGTAAGAATTCGAGAAGAGAGAAGAGGTTGAGTTCTTCAACCTTTCTTAATAAATGCTTGATGGGAGTCAACCCATTTTCGTCAATTTAGTAGAATAAATAATAAGAAGTTCATTGCATTCCTACCACTTTTTTCACAGACATTCTTGCGGAAGCGCGCCCTTAAAGATTTGTAGATACAAAAAGTAGTGGAAACGTCGATTGAATAAGTAGAGAATAATAATAAGAATAAAAGTTTGAGTTTTCTATTTGTAGAAGCTAAATTTTTGCTTTTAATATGCTAATGCTGGTCGACGGTTTTTACTGTCATTTTTCTATTAAAAACTAGGTATTTCGCTAAGTTATGGGATAAGAAGGTATCCTCGAAGAAATAGAATTTTTTTGATGTTTAATGATGGTTTAACGACCAACTATACGGCGGGAATAAAAATTCTGGCTGTATAGTTCTGGTCGTATTGTTATCATTGTCATCAACAAATTTTCTTTGAAGGCACGAAGAGTTTAACGACCAACTATATGGCGGGAATAAAAATTCCAGCCGTATAGCTGTGGTCGTATAGATATCGATGCCTTCGTAGAATTTCATCCCAAAGGTACTCAGAGTTTAACGACCAACTATATGGCGTGAATAAAAATTCTGCCCATATAGTTCCGGTCATACAAATATCGATGCCTTCGTAGAATTGCATCCCAAAGGTACTGAGAGTTTAAAGACCAACTATACGGCGGGAATAAAAATTCCAGCCATATAGTTCTGGTCGTATAGATATCGATGCTAGTTTTAGAAATTTATCTTGAGAGGCAGACGGTTTAATGACCAACTATACGGCGTGATCATTTTGATCCGGCTGTATAGTTGCACCTGTATAGTTGTTTTCTGAATAAAGAAACCCTAGTTTCCTGCGCCGCCGCAACTATATGGGCGGAGCAACATCACCCGCCCGTATAGTTCCGGCCGTATAGGTCGGCTCGACCACTTAAACGCACCGGGGCGGCTAGGTCTTCCTCCTCTCCTCATTATTTCTCTCATATTCTCTCTCCAAATCTCTCAAAATCCAACTAGAACTTTCGATTCTTCGCGGATTTTGTTCGTTTGAGTAGGGGAATCAACAGATCGGTATGTTTCTCTCCCTATCCATGCTTCATTTTCAGATTTCCATGGTTGATACATTGCAAACGTATCTATAATTTTTGATGTTCCAAGCTTGTTTTATATCTACTTTCTTATGTTTTGTCCACACTTTGGAGTATTTTTACACATTTTCTGGAACTAACCTATTAACAAGATGCCATAGTACCAGTTGCCTGTTTTCTGCTGTTTTTGGTTTCAGAAAATCTAGTAAGGAAATATTCTCGGAATTGGACCGGACAAAAGCCCAAGTCAATATTTCACCAGAAGGAACACAAAGTCCGGAGGGGAGACGAAGAGGGGAGCCAGGCCGACCACACCTGGTGGTGGCGCGACCAGCCCTAGCGGCGCCACTAGGTGGTGTCGGCCCCCTGGTACTCCACCGACCTTGCCCCTTCGCCTATATATTGCCTCCGGGACGAAAACCCTAAGTACCGATCAAAATTCCACGAAAGAGTCTGTAGCCGCCGCCATCTCCATCCCTAGATCGGGAGGGATCTGAAGCTCTTCCCGGCACCCCGTTGGAGGGGAGAGATCACCCTGGAGGCCTTCTTCATCACCATGCCCGCCTCCGGTGTGATGCGTGAGTAGTTCATCCCTGGACTACGGGTCCATGTAGTAGCTAGATGGTTGGTTCTTCTCCTTTGTGCTACCATGTCTAGATCTTGTGAGCTCCGTTCATGATCAAGATCATCTATTCGTAATCTTACATGTTGTGTTTGCGGGCATCCGATGGATATTGATATGCTATTTGAGATTGATTATTGATTCTATCATGTCTATGTTATTTGTGATCTTGCATGCTTTCCGTTGTTAGTAGCTATCTTGGTCGAGTAGATGCTAGCAACTCCAAGAGGGAGTATTTATGCTTGATAGTGGGTTCATGCCTCTAGGAATCTGGGGAAGTGACAGAAATCTCTAAGGTACTAGATGTGCTGTTGCTATTAGGGAAAAAACAACAATCCTTTGTTCATAGAACAATCATATTGTTTACTTTACACACTTTGCTTAATGCAATTATACGTTGCTTGCAACTTAATACTGGAGGGGGTTCGGATGATAACCTGAAGGTGGATTATTAGTCATAGATGCAGTTGGATTACGGTCTATGTATAATGTTGTAATGCCTAAACAAATCTCATAGGAGTCAAGATGATTAGTATATGCATGTATGATTTCTCGGTATCTATCAATTGCCTCGATGTAAGTTGTTCACGCAACATGTCATCTATCTTAAGGAGAATCACCTCTAGTGAACTATGGACCCCGGTCCATTCTTTTACCATCAATCTACAATCTACTATTTACTGTTTTCTGTTTACTTTCTGCAAGAAATTAGTATCTTCCACACTACGTTTAATCCTTTGTTTTCAGCAAAACCGGTGAGATTGACAATCTCACTATATGTTGGGGGCAAAGTTCTGCGATTGTGTTGTGCAGGATTCCAAGTTGGAAACAACACCTTGGAGGTGTTTCCTTGCTCCTACTGGTTCGATAACCTTGGTTTCGTAACTGAGGGAAAACTTACTGTTGTGCTCATCATACCTTCCTCTTGGGGTTCCCCAATGAGATCGACGTGTTGAGCAGATCATCAAGACTTTTTCTAGCGCCGTTGCCGGGGAGTCAAGGACATCTTCACAAGGGGAGTCCCTCATAACCAATCTCTTTACTTTGTTTTATTTGTTTTGCTTAGTTTATTTCTGCTTTGTTTGCTTGTTTCTTTATCAAAAACACACAAAAAATAGTTGTACTAGTTTGCTTTTTTATATTAAAAACACAAAAAATGACTACTCTTGAAAACACTAAGTTGTGTGACTTCACTAGCACCAACAACAATGATTTCATGTGCACACCTATTGCTCCACCTGTTCCTGAAGCTACTTTCTTTGAAATTAAACCTGCTTTGCTCAATCTTGATATGGGAGAACAATTTTCTGGTATTGGTACTGAAGATGCTGCTGCCCATATTTATAACTTTGTTGAACTTTGTGAGATGCAAAAACATAGGGATATAGATGGAGATATTATTAAGCTTAAATTGTTTCCTTTCTCTTTGAGAGGAAAAGCTAAAGAATGGTTGCAATCCCTCACTAGAAATAGTATTGATTCTTGGACTAAATGCAAAGACGCTTTCATTGGAAAATACTATCCTCCTGCTCAGATTATATCTATGAGAAGTGAAATAATGAAATTTAAAGAATCTGATAATGAACATGTTGCTCAAGCTTGGGAAAGAATGAAGTCTTTGGTAAAGAATTGTCCCACTCATGGACTGACTGCTTGGATGATTATCCAAACCTTTTATGCAGGACTGAATTATTGTTCAAGAAATCTACTGGATTCTGCTGCTGGAGGTACCTTTATGACCATTACTTTGGGTGCTGCAACAAAGCTTTTGGATAATATGATGGTGAACTATTCTGAATGGCACATTGAGAGAGCTCCACAAGGTAAGAAGGTAAATTCTGTTGAAGAAACCTCCTCCTTGAGTGATAAAATTGATATTATTATGTCTATGCTTGTTAATGGAAAAGCTCATATTGATCCAAATCATGTTCCCTTAGCCTCTTTGGTTGCTCAAGAAGAGCAAGTTGATGTGAACTTTATTAGAAACAATAATTTTAGCAACAATGCCTACAAGAATAATTTTGGTAATAATAATTATAGGCCTTATCCTCCTAATAATACTTATGGTTATCATGGTAAACCTGGAATACCTTGTGAAGAAAGAATATTAGAAGTTGAAAGAGCCACTAAAAACTTCATGAAAGTGCAATATGAGCAAAATAAATTATTTACTAAAACTATGGAGGAACAATCTACTATTTTGAAAAATATTAGTCATCAACTTGAGAGTTTAAATAGGGAAATTCCTAGTTTGCAATTAAAACTTTCTAATGCTGAAAGAAATATATCATATTTGTCTGAAGCACAATCCTCTTTGATTAATAAAATGGTTGTTAAACCCGAAACTATTGAAAATCCCTTTGCTGCTAGTAATGCCATACAAGTTAGAATTGATGAAAATGTTAGACTGTTAGCTGAAATTGCATGCTAAGTGGGAAAGAGAAGATGAAATTGCTAGAAATATTAGTATTTCTACTATCACTACCACTAATGTTGAAGCTAGTAAACCCAATGGAACCTTTTCTAATAAAAATGCTGAAATTATTCGAAACTTGGGAAACAATAGCTCTACTACTTTAGATGATAATTATGATTTTGATCTTGATGGTTGCAATATCTCTGAAGTAATTATGTTTCTACAAAATCTTGCTAAAAGTCCTAATGCTAGTGCTATGAACATGGCCTTTACAAAACACATTACTCATGCTCTCATAAAAATTAAAGAAGAAAAGATGAAACATAAAGCTTCTATTCCTATGAAATTAGAAGATGGTTGGGAACCCATCATTAATATGAAAGTGAATGATTTTGATCTCAAAGCTTTATGTGATCTTGATAGTAGTGTTTCTATTATGCCTAGAAAGATTTATGAAATGCATGATTTGCCACCATTGGAAGATTGTTATTTAAATGTCCCACTTGATGTTAATGCTAAAAAGAAACTCATGGGGAGTATTAATGATGTTCTTATTATGGTCAACAATGCCTATGTCCCTGTTGATTTCTATGTTTTGGATGTTGAATGCAATGCTTCTTGCCCTATTACTTTGGGAAGACCCTTTCTTAGAACTGTTGGTGCCATTATTGATATGAAAGAAGGCAGCATTAAATATCAATTTCCACTCAAGAAAGGTATAGAACACTTCCCTAAGAAGAGAGAGAAGATTCCTTTTTCCTCTCCTATTAAATAAAAATTTACTCGTAATGCTTCTTCATTTGAGAATACTTGATTCTTTTCTTGCTTCTTATGCCTAGCTCAAAGGCGTTAAAGAAAAGCACTTATTGGGAGATAACCCAAAAGTTTTAGTTGAGTCTTGGAAGTTATTGCTTTAGTAATAACCTCTCCTTATAATTTTTGTGTGGTTTTTGTGCCAAGAGTAACCTCTAATGAGAGAGAAGAAAGATTTGGGAAAGTTGCTGTCCCGAAACAGATTTTTGTGCTTCGCTGTAAAAATTCGTGAAAAATCTCTGTACGTAGGTTTGAGCTGTAATGTGTTGTGCTTCTGCCCCAGGTTGTTATCCAACTTTCGTTAGTTCAACACTTTTCTATTTGAGCAACAGAAGGTCTTCGAAAAAATTGGTTTTTACCTGCTGGTGTGTTCTGACAGATTTCTGCCATTATTTGCATTTACCTCTTAATCTCTTTCTTTTTGAGTTCTCTTTGATCTCTGAACTTTTTAAAGGAAGTGCTATAGTATATTTTGTTTTAATGGAAGTTTTACTTATGTTGTAACTGAACCAAAAAGACTTATTATCTTGAGTACACTAATGTTGCTAATGAAGATTGTGTGAAGTTTTGTATGAAGGAGATTTTGAAGTGTAGGGTAGAGTAATGTGATAAGATGAAGAATGTACAAAATCTCAAGCTTGGGGATGCCACCTGTGTCACCCCAAGAAATATTCAATAAGTACAAGCG
This sequence comes from Avena insularis, assembly GCA_023614405.1. Taxonomy (NCBI): domain Eukaryota; kingdom Viridiplantae; phylum Streptophyta; class Magnoliopsida; order Poales; family Poaceae; genus Avena; species Avena insularis. Next base: position 490,631,815 of record CM042692.1, on the reverse strand, counting down.
TCAAAGCTTGGGGATGCCCAAGTCATCCCCTTCTTCATCAATAAAAATTTCAGGTTTCCTCCAAACACTTCATTTTTATTGTTTCATGCACAATTGTGTTGTTATTGGAGTGTCTTTGTTTTCATTTTTAGTTCTCATTTGCTTAGTTTGCTTGAATAAATTGGTTGGACCCCCTCATTCATGCATTAGTTTTCAAATAAAGTTGATTTGGATTGGAAAAGAGTAGGAAAGTTCATGCTTAAGTGGTAAAAAGGAGCTTGTTTTTAACTGTTACTTAGACTTTATCATGTCATGCTTGATATTGCTTTGGCTTTATGCTTAGTGATTTTTGTTGTAGCATGACTTGTTATAAACAATCGAGATTGCTTAATGTGCCTTGAAAGAATCATGCGTTGTTTTAGCATATAAAAGCATAATATTGTGGTATTCTCCTTTAATGCTTTATTTGGGTTGACTTGGCGCATGCTCACACCATGTTAAGACTATACGAAGTCACCATAGCCTCTATGATCATTTAATTTTCGTCTTGTAATATCACTTTATACTTTAATTAATAATCTTTTGTCACTTTGCATGATTATGGCCATTATTGCTCTCTTAGTTGGTCGCTCCCAGTCTTTTGCTAGCCTCCATACCAAGTATGAGTTCCACTCATGCATCCAACTCCAAATAAAACCAAGTTATTCCAAAGAGTCCACCATACCTACCTATTAGCATTTGCTATTCCAAGTATATTCATGTTTTTATGTACCTTCCGAATTAAACGTGTTATGTGAAAATTAGTGATTAAAGCTCTCACGAACTTGATGGCACACTTTACTTTTCTTGCCCCTAAATAAACTTGAACCATTGTGGCATATATGTTGTATATGCTTGCACTTATACGATGGGATTAGCAGAACCATGTTGTCATGGGGAACGCTTTCAACATTGCACTTATACATTGTACCCAGTTGATATCATGCTCTTTTGTTTATGGATGTCGTCGGTGTGAAATGAAAGGGGAGCTTGTAAGTCCATGGAGTTATGTATGTGTGTTAGAGAAACGCCTAGGCCGCTAGCCTAAGCCATGCCTAATCATGGTGGAAACTTGTAGCATCACCATAGTGAGCAATCTATGAAGCATTCTTCTTATAAAAAAAGAGATAGAGATTGAGAAAAAAAGAAAAAAAAGATGAGAAAAGAGGAAAGAGAGAAAAAGCACCATTTTCCCATGGTAAATAAGAAGATTGCTGAGATGCTCATTGTCTACTTGCCTTGTCATTTTGATTATGGGTTAGCTCCTGTATCATGTGCAAGGGGTACCCCGTTGGTAGTTCTCTATGATACACATGTACTTACTATGACAAGAACTTACCGGTAACTAAACTTGAGTAGCATGAGGAGCGACCCTCGTATTCAAGGGACATGAGATTGCCAACTTATACTTTGTCAAGCATATACTCCATAGTTTGTTCACTTTAACCTTAATCATTTCAAGATGCTTATGATAGGGGCAATGAGAGCTGAAAGCTAATAAGTACCATAATTTTTGGAAGCTCTTTATGAGACTTGAATCCCTGCTTCCTTCTATGAAGGCCTTTCTTTTACTTTTATGTTGAGTCTCCATCTTCTATCTTTATGCACCTATTGAGAGAGCATAGTGGCCATTCTTAGTTTAATGTGCATTGTCCCAAAACTTGTTGATTGATTCATAACTTTGATATTTCTTGTTCTTAAACTAGTTGTATCTAGTCACCCTTATGAACTTTGAAGGTGTCCTATGCATTTATGTTTTGCTACACTATGAGGGACAAGCTGAATACCATTCTCATTATGCTTTCTATATGTGAAACAAACAAACGTCTTTCAAAGCATTGTTATTTATGAATATTTTGTTTGTACCTTTTCATGTTATAACATAGTTGTTATGTCTTTTTGTTAGAACTATATCTTTCATGCTATGTTAAAGTACTATGATCCCACCTATCAATGTTTTACAAATACTTTGATCAAGATTATGATGGTGCATGTCACCTAAAAAATTATTCTTTTTTTATCACTTACCTACTCGAGGACGAGCAGGAGTTAAGCTTGGGGATCTTGATACATTGCAAATGTATCTATAATTTTTGATGTTCCATGCTTGTTTTATATCTACTTTCTTATGTTTTGCCCACACTTTGAAGTATTTTTACACATTTTCTGGAACTAACCTATTAACAAGATGCCATAGTGCCAGTTGCATGTTTTCTGCTATTTTTGGTTTCAGAAAAGCTAGTAAGGAAATATTCTCGGAATTGGACCGGACAAAAGCCAAGGTCAATATTTCACCAGAAGGAACACGGAGTCCGGAGCTGAGACGAAGAGGGGAGCCATGCCGACCACACCAGGTGGTAGAACCGCCAGCCCTAGCCGCACCACCAGGTTGTGTGTGCCCCCTGGTACTCCACCGACCTTGCCCCTTTGCCTATATATTGCCTCCGGGACAAAAACCCTAAGTACCCAATCAAAATTCCACGAAAGAGTCTGTAGCCGCCGCCATCTCCATCCCTAGATCAGGAGGGATCTGAAGCTCTTCCCGGTACCCTGCAGGAGGGGAGAGATCACCCTAGAGGCCTTCTTCATCACCATGCCTGCCTCCGGTGTGATGCGTGAGTAGTTCATCCCTGGACTACGGGTCCATGTAGTAGCTAGATGGTTGGTTCTTCTCCTTTGTGCTACCATGTCTAGATCTTGTGAGCTCCGTTCATGATCAAGATCATCTATTTGTAATCTTACATGTTGTGTTTGCGAGGATTCGATGGATATTGAGATGCTATTTCAGATTGATTATTGATCCTATCATGTCTATGTTATTTGTGATCTTGCATGCTTTCCGTTGTTAGTAGCTATCTTGGCCGAGTAGATCCTAGGAACTCCAAGAGGGAGTATTTCTGCTCGATAGTGGGTTCATGCCTCTAGGAATCTGGGGAAGTGACAGAAATCTCTAAGGTACTAGATGTGCTGTTGCTACTAGGGAGAAAATAGCAATCCTTTGTTCATAGAACAATCGTATTGTTTACTTTACACACTTTGCTTAATGCAATTATCTGTTGCTTGCAACTTAATACTGGAGGGGGTTCGGATGATAACCTGAAGGTGGATTATTAGTCATAGATGCAGTTGGATTACGGTCTATGTATAATGTTGTAATGCCCAATCAAATCTCATAGGAGTCAAGATGATTAGTATATGCATGTATGTTTTCTCAGTGTCTGTCAATTGCCCCATTGTAATTTGTTCACCCAACATGTCATCTATCTTAAGGAGAATCACCTCTAGTGAACTATGGACCCCGGTCCATTCTTTTACCATCAATCTACAATCTACTATTTACTATTTTCTGTTTACTTTCTGCAAGAAATTAGTATCTTCCACACAATACGTTTAATCCTTTGTTTTCAGCAAAACCAGTGAGATTGATAACCTCACTGTAAGTTGGGGGCAAAGTTCTGTGGTTGTGTTGTGCAGGATTCCAAGTTGGAAACAACACCTTGGAGGTGTTTCCTTGCTCCTACTGGTTCGATAACCTTGGTTTCATAACTGAGGGAAAACTTGCTACTATGCTCATCATACCTTCCTCTTGGGGTTCCCCAACGAGATCGACGTGTTGAGCCGATCATCAATGGTTGAAACTCTCGCATTGATCTAGTGGATGAACTCAAGCTTATATTGTTTTTCCTATTAATTTCTCACATTAGGATTGAATTTTTCCATGTAGAATCGATCATATATCATATAGAAACCATATGCCTAAGGTTTTATGGTGAAATTTTTCAGTGCATCACGATGAACAAAATCGGTAACCTTTTTCGTTCAAGTAAGCGCCAATGGGGTGAGGGCTCAAGCTCAGGGTCCCGAGCTTCGTGCAACTCCAAGTTGGACATTGTCTCAGCGAGGAGGGTGCTGCCCACACATTGGGCCGACCACAAATTTCTCACCACGGCAGGGTTGAAGGAGGACTTCGACCTCATGTGCAGCATGGCGGGGCTGGCAGTGATCAGCGTCGCAAGCCACAACACTTCCGCTGAGCTCATCCACGAGTTCCTTGCCTCCTTCTACGACAACCACAAGGAGAAAGGTAACATGTGCACTATCAACTTCACCATGAACCAACAGCCATATGAAATAAATTTCGAACAATTCTGCATTGCTTTTAGCCTCCCCCATACTAGGGAGCCCAATATTACTAACCTCTATAGCGTCACAAGTGGGACGACTTGGGAGGTTATTTTTGTTAATGGTGGCAGGCATTTTTATCATAAGAAGATGTCCACCATTCAGAATCCAACCATTCACTACTATGCTCTGTTCCTTGCTAACACACTACTGGGGAGAGGTGACACAGGCTCCATGGCTAATGTGGACATGGCAATGATCACCAAGGCTCTTTTCCCTACTTCATGCAGAGCCCCAGTCCTGCAGCTCTACTCATCCAGCACTTCCGCCACTAAAGCAACAAGACCAAAGGTGATATTCGCATTGGTGGATTGGTAACCCACCTTGCCTATGCATTGAATGTTATACTACCTGTTATGCAACCTGTTGACGGCTCCAAACTTATGGACTTCAAGTATTTGACTGCTTGTGGCTTCCTTGGTGTTTACCATGCTAACCCGAGGCTCCGAGCATATCAATTCGGTTATCTTGATGATGTATAGGGTGAGCAGGTTCAGTTGCCCTACCCCCAGGCCTTCTCAATTGTGGACAAGAACACTTGGATCCTCACCAAGGACCAAGTGGCGGCAATCTTGGCCGAGCACCAGCCCGAGGAAGAAGAAGAAGGGCAGCAGGATGATGAGGAGCAGGAGGAAGAGAAGGGACACAACCCTTCTTGGAAGGATAGCAGCAGCAGCAAGGAGGAGCATGGGACCCGTGGCCGAACTAGCCACAGCAGCGGTACGACTATGTCCCCTACCAGGAGTTCCAGCAGCTCAACCAGCGCATTTGGGAGATCGACCACACTCTTTAGGATGTGAATGTAGATGTGAACACTTTGACTCACAACTTCAGTCACTTCATGAACCACTTCCTCGACTTGTACCAGCAGTATCCGCACTAGCCGCCAAATGACGGCAACAACCGAGCCTGCCAATTTCCTAAGCTTGGGGGAGGTTTGAAAACCTCCAAACTTTGCATACATATTTTTATTTTCTTCTCTTGATTTATTTTATTACTTCAAATGTGCATGTTTACTTTCAGCTTTGCATGTCCAAAAAAATACAAAAAAAATTAGTTATAGTTTTATTTGCAAGTTTGTTTCTTTGTTTCTCTTGGAGATTGCTTAATTTCAGGTGACTTAGCAATAGGAAAGCATAGAGGGGCTTCGACTCAAATACAAGAATGAAGCAAGCTAGAGGAGGTATGACATTCCTTTCATCATCCTCTCTACAACCTTAAATTGATCGTACAAATATTTCCTCGCTTGCACTGACGACGCTCCCCACTTATCTTGTTATCCCATAAATTTTATTCCTTTGCTAGTGTCTCCTTTTTAGCCTTGAAATAATGATCAAAGAACTTGGTTTAAATACTTCATACATTTTTACAACAAGAAAAAGCATCTGAAAGATGACTTGAGTCCATGTTTAGCCCGAAGAATTTAATTTTGGAACCACTCCATCCCATTTGTGCTTAATATAAATAGACTTGATAGTACCCTTGATTGAAATTGTTTGATGAAACGAATGCTTCGAAGTAGTATAAATTATGCCACTACTTTTTCTAATAATTACCATAAGATATTGCTTTAAGCATGTCATTACAACTCTGTCGTGCTCCATGGGGAACTATTAACTGCGCTAGCCAACGAACGATCTAAATGTTGAAACCACTTAATTTCAGCTATTGAGTTATGTAAACGTCTGTAGCAGCAATGCTATGACGGGTAATTTTTTTAGTCTCCTCATGGTCTCACGTTCCAAGTGAAGCTGTAGTACTCCTCTGGCCCATTATTGCTCAACAATTATTTATTGGTATGGTCACAAGTGCGCAACACAACCCCAATTAAACATGATAAAAATAGTGGCATGATTTCTCTATGAAAGAGCTGAAGTTTTTGAAAGGCAAAATAAAAGAAAGAAGGTGCTTTCATAGTCTTGAGATTTTGACATGGGATAGATGAGTTGTTCTCAAATTACATACTTTGATGCTTACTTGAGTACTCTTAATTTGGTAAACAAGCAAGAACAAAAGGCTTTCATCTCTCTATAAAGAGAGTGACCAAAAGAATTTGTCTCACTTTCCTAGCTAAAACTTTCGATACTTGCTTGGGCATATGATTTATTTGCTAACAAGATACACGTGGTTAGGAAGTGGACTAAGTTTAATCTTGTGAATACTTGTATGATTATATTTAAGATTGCAGGGATTGTGAAGAAAAGAATTTGACATCAATTCAAACTTGTGAGTTCCTCTATTTTTAGTTTCGAATCTCCACTATTCTTCTTTATTTTGTTGTCACTCGAGGGTGAGCAACATCTAAGCTTGGGGAGTTGACAGCTGTGAGATTTGACACATTTTTGATGGCTTTATTTGATGGTTTTCTCCTGGATTTGATCGTTTTCTGACTTTACCTAATGCTAATACTTCGGCAGTGAAGAAAACTTGGTTTTTAATGTGTGTTTCAGGGTCTAAATGTCAACATAAGGATTTAACTAGAGAAACACAATATTCTGGGGAAAACAAGCGAGTCCCGCTTTGGAAGCATGCAAGAGGTTTCAACAGAAGCTTTAACGAGCAACTATACAACAGGAATATTTTTCCGCCGTATAGTTCCTGCCGTATAGTTGCCGCCGCCTCTGTCCTGTCAAAAGGGACAACTTCTGTGAAGGGACCGAGGACAAAAACACAACACAACAGCTGCCACACCATTCAGAAGGGAGAAAGAAGGGATCCAGAGAAGAAGGATAAGGCATTCTTCATCTCGCTCCACGATCTTCGACCTCCTAGGTAATACACCCCATAGCCACTATTTGTACTTGAGAGAAAGGGGGATGTCCACCTTGCAAGATTAGGGTTTGAATTGCTTCTTCCCATCTTGAATTGTGTTGGATATTTTTCTATTCTTATTGTGGATCTCCACGGTAATACAAAGACGAATTCCCTTTATTCAATTATATTGATGATCTGTTCTTCTCTCATGTGTGAGTAATTCCATTGGGCGTGGGAGATGTAGGGGATTGGTGAGATGTGATGTGACTTCATATATTTTCTGTTAGTTTGTGATTGATTCTAATTGATATATTATGTGTGCTTGACTATATATGGGATGCCTAATGCTTGTTGTCCAATTAAGGGTCCAGACAACATGATACCTTGTTCTACACAGATAAGATCTTGTATGCTAGTGGACCGGCGACCCTCGGGTGACACGGGGATATCAATGGAAAGCTAGTTGACTCGAGGATAACGAGTAACCACTGTGCTTATTGCATTAATTCGATCCAAGGAGCATAATCGCTAAGCAACCTGAAGGGTCTTAATCGTCTAGTGTCTGACCATGGTTTTGGTAGCAGGCTAGTAGGATTATTGAAGTTGGGATAAATCTATCAAGAGGAGTTTCGGCTAATTATGGGTTGCTCGTCTACATATATATCTATAATATTATAATTGTTACGTTTATCACTCGTCCACCTGGCACGGTCACTATCACCATGAACTGAATCTCCCCGCGCCTTCTTTCGTCATTTGATGGAAACAACAAACAAGCAGAGTCATTCTTTATGCTTTATACTTCTGAAGTTTACATTTTAGTTTTATTTAAATCTATCACATTTTATCAAAACCTCATTCTTATTTCAACACTTGCAGTCAATTCACTTGAAGACCTGTGACAACTTCGGATGTGACAAAGACTTCACCAATAAACACTTACCTTTGGGCTCCTTGTGGGATCGATATCTGAACTTCGAAACTAGCTACAAACGATATGTGCTCTTGCAAACATTAGACAACCATTAGCTTTTAGGTGAAATAGCTTTGAATTTGCATCTGCTGCGCCTACCCAGGTTACACGAGCTTGCTGCCAAATTCTAGTGTGGGAAATAGGCACCAAGCCAACAATTTTTTTCTACAAAAAATGCCTTAGAGCAATCTCGGCAAGTGTCAAATCACGGGTCTCTTGTGCAAAATCAAGCCCAAGGATCACTTGTTCTGCAACATTTGTTAGAATCTTGATGTTGCCAATACGAGCACGACTCTAGATCCTTAGAGCCTTTGCCACCCTAGTGAGCTTGATGTGTGGATTTCTGATGCTATTCCCCAGCCTAACCCATCCCCCCGACACGATGTCCATAAAGCCTCTTTGCTTTATCCAATACTCCTCGAAATGAAAGCCTTTGTAAGAAGGAAGGCTGTTCTGTCTCGTGAGCATCATTATGAAATGGTCAGACATGGAACAAGTGATGGCGCGCAGATGCGATTGAGGGAAAAGCAATCGCCACTCAATTGAGGCAAAACAATGATCAATCTTGGACTGAGTTTGCGCAGCACAGGAGCTTGTCCAAGTGAATTTCCATCCAAACAACCGAAGCTTGTCAAGTTCTAGAAAGTATAGAGCCGCTCTAAAAGAAGCTATGAGCCTTCGATTGACATTTCTTGAACTCTTATCTGATTCCTTCACCAAAAGGTTGAAATATCCGAGCAACGGACAGAGCTGACGGGCAGGTCCATGGAACTACATCACTGAGTTCCCTTTCCCTTCTTTCCCCAACCTTATCCTCTCCCTTGAGAGTTGACTCCAGATCTTCATCGCCGCCCCTTTCCTACCTTCTCTCTGGCGGCTCGGCTGAACGGCGAGAGGATGGGCTAGGTGGCTGGCTCCCTTCCCTGTGCATAGTAGTTGTAGGCCTTGTTTTATGGTGTTCTGCCCCTGTGGCATCTGGGAGTAGTTTGTCGGAGTGCCTTGGCCGGCTCTAGCGAGGCCTAGGGTCGGTGGCCTTTCTAGCGATGCTCTGGTGGCAGGAGCTTCTGCTTGCGGCTGTTCAGGGCTTAGGGATCTCTGACAATAAGGCCAAGCTCTGGTGGTAGGAGCTTCCGCTGGCGGCTTCTCGGCTGGCAGCGAACGTCGGCGAGCAGCCACCGCTGCTCTTCTCCATTGTCCTTCCATGGAGGAAGCAGAGGGAGGAGATTGAGGCGACCTCCAAGAATAAGTGCGTGCTCCTCCAGCGTGTTACCCACGAAGCTTGGCCTCTCCCCTTGGCTGACCGTGGTGGCGGGGAAGAGGAGCGACCAATTCTTGGGATTGGACATGTTGCTAGGAGGGGAAGATTCGGACTAGCATCGGCTGCTTCGTCTTCTTCAACTACTGTGACGACCTCTTCTGCGGCTGGAGCTCCGAAGACCTCTACAAATCTTCTCTAGTTCGCATCTTGGGTGGCTCGGGTGGTTCGTCGGCATCATCGGCTTCGCTGGCTTGTTTCTGATGCCCCTACCTACAACCTCCGATGGGAGGCCCTCCAACCTTGCCTGTCCATGGTAAGGACGCTACTGGTGATGGTGGCAATTAGCATCACCGGCGAGGTCAGAATTTGCACAAGGACTTGATGGATTTCGGTGTTACTTTCTAGGGTCCTTTGTGTAAATTGGAAGGACATGGTTGTAATTTGCCTTCTTTCATGTTCTTTCTGCAGTATTGTATCAATTTTGTTAATTTAATGCCAGTTCTAGGACCTTCGGGTCCCTTCCCTTTGTTCAAAAAAAAAAATCTCCGAGCAATAACCATTCTAGAAGCATCGAACCCTTAAGGGATTTTAACTCCTCAATAAACAACATTTTATCTTCATCAGATTGTGGCCCATATGCCGTTGTGACAGACTAAACCTTCCCATTAGCCCTTATCATGATCTTGGCAGAAACATTGTGGGCAGTTCGACCAGATTCAGATAAATCAAAATAGTCAGCCGAGGCCGCCATAGTTACCCCACCCCTTGTTCCATCCACCAGGAGAAAGCAGAAATTGTTTGCAAACTGAGGACCAAAAGCTTCCACGATCATGGCATTATCCACCTTCTCCAGCTTTGATTCCTGGATACAAATGATCGTTGCCCTCAGTTGAGCAATAAGATTTCGTAGCACCAAGCGCCTAGCCGGATTATTCAAACCTCTGAGATTATAGTTAAAGAGAGTGCAATTTTGTTTAGACATTGGGGAACTAGGTTAACTCAAACAAAAGCCGAGCTGCTACAAACATCGGTGCACAGAACCAGCTAGGCAGCATACCACATGACTCACACCACACTAACTCTGGTGGATAAACTAGCACCAACACTGACGAGCAGAACAAACAGACTACAAGCAACACAACCTGGGATATCCCTCCATCCTTAGGGCTTGTTTGATTCATAGGAATTGCATAGGAATTGTGTACGATTTAAATTCTATGGAATTTTTTTCTATGTTAATTGTTTGATTCATAGGAACACATCTTATAGGAATTAATCTTATAGAAAACTAACTTGTAGTGCAATTCCTATAGAAAAAACATTAGCGCAGACCTCATGGAATTTTTTTTTACTACATCAAACAAAATTCCTCTTTTCGTAGGATTCAAATTGGCATGACATCTCAATTCTATGTTTTTTTCTATTCCTGTACTTTTCCTATCGTATGAAACAAACAAGGAGTTGTAGCTAAGATGAGAAACCGGTGGATCTCCGGCGGAGGGCACCTACGCATTAGGGCACGTACAGCGCGGGTGTTAAGGAGCGACGCTAGGATTAGATTCCTGGCAGTTTTTACGGAATCCCGACTGATTGCACGAAACCAGGAAGCGTCGGCGCGAACTGAGCCGTTGACGCTAGGAGTATGTAGCAAACGATTTTTTTTAGGCAGACTGTACAAACGGGACAGAAAACAATTCTTTTTTAGCGCCTTGGTTAACGACTGCGTTGGAGGATGGTACTCTTGGCTACTTTTGTTTTCCCGTACGAATTTTTTTTAGTCTCTTAAGCACCCACCTAAACGTCTACCAGTATACATGCCCTTAGGCGCGCCGAGCAGCAACCCTCACCGCCTTGGAGGGGCGGCGTCCCGCAGCCACCTTGGAGCCCCCCTTGGCGCTGTTGACTGATCCAAGCAGCGCCCTGACTGCCTCGATTTCCATGGAGGAGAGAGGGTTCTTGAAGAGATCTAGAAAACGATGCAGGAGAGCCTTCTCCGACGCCCCTTCGTCGTCGTTGTCCTAATCCTCTTCCTCTCGGCGCGTCCCTCTCATAGCATCCCTGCTTCGAAGCATACAAGTAATGAGTCCATCGGCAATGACATACTTAGATCTCGGAGAATTCAAGGCGCCTTCTCACTGAACCTTATTACAGTTCGTCTTCTGTGAATCCGGCCACCAATCCCCTGGTAAGTAGCCTTATAAGTTAAATTTCTAATCCGGTCTCCATTCTGTTTTGTTCATCACAAAACCTCTAATAAATCTTCTTGATCTGTAGCGTCTCATCTTGAAAAAAATATCAGTTTTTTTATATGTCTTTCAACACAAATCCTGACTGATAATCCATTGTAGGGACTGGAAGCGAAGGAGAAGCAGCGACATTGAAGTTTTTAATTGCTTTAGATGCCAGCCTACCACCAATTTCAATATGGATTGATCGCACCGGAACTGCTCCTGCAATTTTAGGTTCGCGTTGGGTCTTCACTTCTGTTGGTATGGTGAATTACGTCTCTCCATATGTTACTATCTCTCTGAACATTGCCACAGAATTAGATAACTTTTTCCAGCAGATCAATGTAGAAATTTATGATTCTTTACAAATACACATGTTTTCATTTTTGGTTTTGGACTGATTTCAGATTATTTTCTTACTATATTATATTTACAAATTGGAGGCCCCATAAGAGGCCCCACGTTAATCCTGAGAAAACACTGTAGAAAAAGATCGTAACCTTAAATCTTAATCTCAACGGCTGAGGACGAATGTGATTTTCACGATATCGTGTCTGCATATGAAACATGCTTCCCTTGAAAATACAATCTCAAAACGCATACATGCCAACAGATATATTGCATCCGTCCCGGTAATCCAGACGTGATCGTACAGATATATATTCTATAAATCCAGTTTTTTCCAAGCAAAACAATGGAATCTCAAAAATATTTCTCTGTTGGTTGATGCATCTTCTTGAGGTGATCACAATGTGCCGGTGGAAGGAGCGCCGTGCCAACTCGCCGACGTCGAGTCGTCTCAAGCATGATTTCATCGGCAACAGTTCCCCGCACGGACGTGAAAGGCATCACCACCATTGACAAAATCTTTCCGGGCAAACGTGATTGCACTCAGCATGCAAAATCTATCGTGTAAAATTACGAAAGGAATAAGCATCCTCAACCAAGTATTTCTAATTTTCTGTTTGATATTTCAGTTCAACGGTGAAATCTGCAATGGCATGCAAAACCTTGCATGAGATTCAAACTACAAGTACAGGAAAGGAACCAACAATCAAGCCAAGATTAGCAAGACTGTGGGATTCAATATTGATTAGCAATGGTGAATTAGTTAGTCTTGATATATGAATCTCATTGATCAGGAGGTATATGCGTTCTCTCATTGCAGTTAATCTTTGCTTGACTTATTTCCAATGATTGTGTTTCAATCTCCATTCTAGAAGGCAATGTGTACACCATTACTGCGTCAATTGTATGAAAGTAATGAGCTCCCAAGACCAATCCAAGAGATTTGTGGGAAGGCCATAATTATTCAGTTTAGATTGACATACTACAATTTCAAAAGTTGTAGAGCAGATTGCATGGTCTCAAAACTATTTCTCCTGGACGAAATTCAGCTCAACTATGGACATTGAGAATTATGAGAAGATAAAACATTTACCAATTTCCTCCATTCTGTTATATTCCTCACAATTACTATTTTTGCTAACTCATGCCAAAATATATTAAAACCAATAACATATATATGTGGACCTACATGGCTACATTTTTACATTGTGTATCAGATATTATTTATGAATCTGAAAAGAGCAATGAAATCTTCAAAAAGGTCACCGCAGATTCAGATTACATGTGTAATCCATTGTGCTGCTTACAATGTTTTAGTTATGTAAATATTTCCATAACAAGTTTGCACTACTGAGATTCCTTCATATGCTTTTAACGAGTGCTCTGGCATAATGATCTCACTTTACTTGCTCATGTTGCTAAATACATAGCCAACATCGACAAATAAGGACTGGAGTTTGTAAAACTCACGTATGTAGGTTGATAATGTCTTTTTTTGCAACCAACACATATATTGAAGCTTAATAAGAAATAATATGGAAGAGCAAGAGGAACATGCCGGCATTGTTGGGGCGATGCATGGCTATGGGGGATGCGGCCAACATGATTTGAACTATAGGTACATATTTTACTTTTTTCCTGAGTAGGGGTGACAGAGAAACCAAACATTTAAAAGGGTCGTTGTGGAGCAGAAGAAAAAAAACTTGGCTGATGGTGACGTGATACACATGTCATAGGACGCATGCTTGCAACAATACGTTTCATGCCATCTCATTGTTCTGTAAGTCCCAATTAGCACTGATCTTTCAAAGGTAGTTTGTTTTGGATTTCATAGAATGAAAAAGTAAAGTCTGAATTCACATCCATTTTAGCGAGACAGTTGGCAAGAACTCGAGCATCGTCGGGCATGCCATTCCTGGGAGGGGCGTCATGGATACAAATCGATAGCGGGCAGCGTGGAAGCCTGCATCACTGGGAGGAAGATAATGGCAACAGGCAGGACCAGGCCTCCGGCGGTACGGACTGCATCCGTCAGCTCCTCCACGACTCTCACTACAGCTGCTCCTCTATCATACCCCTTGCCGGCTCCACTCCACAAATCCCTGCACGGCTTCATCCAGAATTCGAGATCCAGGCAACAGCAGTGATATTAGGAACAACTGAAAAATGAGAGGGACGTGTGCTTATGGAAAAAGTGAAATCTTTAATTTAATTTCTATGGAGAGAAGTGAGGGGATATGAATACCAGAAGTTGGTACCGTGTATATAGATGTTTTGTTTTATGCAGTGATAGATGTTGACGAGTGAATGGTTAATATAGTATGCCAGATGTAAATTTTATGGAACTTTACTTTATGATACTGACTCCTACTACTGGTTTTTTCACCCAAATAAAACATAGAGCCACATGTATACTCACGTATCGTCTACTAGATACAATATTTTTTTAGGATAAACACAAATTTTACTAAATTAGAGGAGTTATTTATATGTATACTGAACACAAAGTTGATAAGATTTAATATCAACAAAGTCACCAAATACACATTTGTATTAACTAAAGAGATATTGTCGAACATGAATTTAGTTTGCGAAAATTCCAAGAGAGAAACAAAAGTCATAAAAAATTCCGAGAGAAACAAAAGTCATAAACATTGTTAGCTTTGCGACAATCAAATAACAAAGAACGAAAAGGAAATCACAGCAAGGGGACACAAATTTAACGTCGAAAAACCTCTCCAACAAAGAGAGGAAAAAACGACGGGCGCCAGCCAGCGAAACTTCACTATAACGGGGAGTGTTTACAAACGCCGGGGATTTTCACAGATGCAACTTATCTCAGCCGACGACTTACAAGAGGTTTATATAGCGGGGTAACCTAGGTTATCAATGATCGGCCCAAGCCTCCGGCGACGGGCCACGCTCTGCTTCGTTAGAAGTTGGCCTTTACTTTGTAGAATTTGGATCAACATATAACAAACTCCACCTTGAGACAAATTCCTCCTTGTAGCATCAACAGTAATCATCTTCCTGGACAAACAAAGAAAACACTTTCGACGCCAACAGCCACTAGGCTAAGTAGTTATACCAACTAAGCTTGAGCATAGCTCAAACTTAGCAACAAGAACATGCGTTGTCATCATATCAGCAGGGTTATCATGAATGCTTATCTTGCATACCTTTAGGTACCTTGTGCAACAACATCACGTACATAATGGTATTTGATATCAATGTGCTTTGTTCTCTCATGAAACATCTGATCCTTAGTAAGGTAAATAATACTTTGACTGCCACAGAACAGGTTAATGCAAGAATCATCCTGACAAAGCTCAGCATACAAACATTTCAACCAAACAGACTCTTTGCAAGCTTCAGCAAACAACAATATATTCTGCTTCGGTTGTAGATAGAGCAACAACTGGTTGTAGCGTTGTCTTCCAACTCACGGCACATCCACCTACCGTGAACACATAACCTGTGAGGGACCTCCTCTTATCCAAGTCGGCAGCAAAATATGAATCCACATAGCATGCAAGTCCCTCACCAGTCTTGCCAAACTTCAAGCAAGCATTGGATGTGCCACGGAGGTATACCTGAAAATCCACTGAACAACTTTCCAATGTTCTTTACTAGGATTAGCCATGTAACGACTCACCAAACTCATAGCATATGATAAATCAGGGCGAGAACAAACCATGTCATACATCAAGGAACCAACAACACTAGAATAAGGAACTCGTGACATGTACTCAATATCTTCATCCGAACTAGGACATTGCAATGCTGACAATTTAAAGTAAGGAGCAATAGGAGTACTAACAGACTTTGCATCATGCATATTAAAACGTTGGAGAACTTTCTCAACGTAATTTTGCCTTCAAAGTAGTGATTTCTTTCATGCTTTTCGCAGCAATTAACATATCATCAACATATAACATCAAGTATATAGGTGATCCATCAACAAACTTAATGTGAACACAACTATCAAACTAAGACCTCTTAAAACCTTGTGAGATCATAAATGAATAAAACCTTTTGTACCACTATCTTGGAGATTGCTTCAAACCATAAAGCGATCTCTTCAATTTGCACACACAATCCTCTTTTCTAGGAACTATGAACCCTTCAGGTTGGTCCATTTAATGCTCCGCATCAGCCCAAAGTAGTGATTTCTTTCATGCTCCGCATTGGCCCAAGCCTCCGACGACGGGCCTCGCTCCGCTCCGTCAGAAGTTGGCCTTTACTTTGTAGAATTTCGATCAACATATAACAAACATAACTAGCCTATGCAGGTGCACGGTTTGACAACTAGTGATGTTTAATTGTCTCAAGAGTTTAGCCTTAAAGATAGTCAAGTCCATCGATATAATGATAGACTTAATGGTACTCTTAAAAGGATTTTGTTCGATGGAACTAATGTTTAGCGGTGATTGAGATAGATTCCAAAATTTTACCTATTAATCAAGTATGATATTGTTTACGCGTGTTTGCACCACTATCGCACTCATGGTATGCCACGACTCTGCTGTACTATGAATGATCCATATATAGGTAGCTCTTGTACTTCAAGTATGAGTTGAATGAACATTTCGTAGTAGGCAACTGCTATAATTGTTAAAAGTATGGCACTCTCATGGTCCATGTTGCAAGCAAAAGAAAGAATAACCCTTTTGACTGGAATGGCTACAAAAGTATATACTAGCCTAGATAGTCCAATTAAACTCACTAAGTTCTTGGCATGATCTCGTTAACTAAGTTGACAAGTTTTTGAAAGAGGAAAGAATAGAAAAGAAGTATTTGATAGCCTTGATTATTGATGTGGGTGTTAATGAGACATGTTATGCTTGTTTTGACATGATCTCCCACTCTTAATATGCTAATATGAAATGTTCAAGTATTCCTTGGCAAGCTGAGAGTTAACTAGAGGAATTGGAATAATTGCTTCACATCTAGTTATTCATGCTTATAAAACCTTTATTGTGATTGTCTTGATTTAACAAAGCTTGTATGATACTCTTGCCACTACTCTTATGCTAAGTTTTTAGATGAAAGAAGTGATGGAGACATGAGACTACCAATTTTAAGTGAACTTGCTTTCTCGCTATTTCAGTTTAAACATTGAGTTCCTTATGATTTTTTGTTGGGGGGATAACCCCGGGTAGGGTCACTCCGGGGTATAAGGGCCAAATTAGCCGAGGGTCGGTAAGGTCAAAGCGGATGCTGGCCGAGTCACCTCAAGGCAGGCCGGATCACGGAGTAACCCGGACCAGGGGGTCGTCTAACATTGTCTCATCCGATTCAAGGAGTGAGTCAGAGACACTTGTCTAGCTCATATGCAGGAACAAGTGTGGCCAGATCAACGGTGATCCAGATCCTCGTTTGGCTTCTAGGAGAAGGAAGGAATCTCTCTGGTCAAAAAGAAGGCCCGGTGCGTACTGGATGAGCGAATAAACCAAGGGCAGGACCACCGGATCATGGCCGACAAGGGTGATGATGCTCACGTCGGCTGACGCAGGCGCAGAGGCAACGTCGTTAAAGCAAGAGTGACGCGGGGGAAAAGCATCCCTGTCGGGTTACTACTTTGGGAGGAGGCATATTCTGGGAATATGCCTCCACGTATGCCCTAGGCCAGGACCGAACCAGCTCTATATAAGGGGGGGTTGGGGTTCTGGTAAGGGGGTTAGATTTTCGGAGGTTGGGTCTCTTCTGATATATAGCAAGGAAAACACTAGTAGATCTAGGGTTCTTGGGCTAGTTAGTAGGCAAGAGTAAGAGAGTTTCTTCTTCCTCCTCTTGACAATACAGCTCGAGGAGCACTTGTAATCTGGGAGACTGAGCATCAATACAAGGTTTCTGTGTAGAGAATCACTCTACTATCCCTCCCTGGATTCCCCTAGCGCATATTAGTCCCCACCTTTAGCCTATCCATGGCATCTGCCGTGACACCACCACGACAGTTGGCGCCCACCGTGGGGCTAGCGGCGCTAGCAGGGGTGAAGATCCGGACGGGAAATTTCATCGGGACCGGCGAACGCATCGTCTTCGGGCTCGTTCAGCGCTTCGGTGCGCTGGACTACGTCAGCGACAACGTTGGCTGCTTCGGCACGTGCCCCCTTCCGCGCAACGACGTCTTCATCAAGCTCGGCGTGCACAGGGTCTATGTTGCCGTGGACGTGTCTTGCATTCATCCGCGCCGCGTCGTAGATGCGGGGGAACCACCCCTCACCGTGGCTCATGGGCGACGCTTCGCTCCCGGACCATGCAGAGGTGATGATGACCAGCGCCGGTAGCGGCGTGAGCAAGGATCCAACGCCAAACCCGGAGGTAACACCCAAGGCACCGAGGAAAGCTAGGGGTCCTCCGCTAGAGAGGCCTAAGAACGTGCTGAGGGAAGCTATGGATAGCTTGGCTAACCCGTTGACAGCACTGGTAGATCCAGCTCAGGCACAGGCCGAGCTAGAGGAGACCCGGCGAAAGATACTGGAGGGCGCAAAGAAAATAGCAGCGGCTCAGCAGTCGTTGAACATGACGCTGCGCGAATATGCGAAAGCGAACAAGGTTGATGCAGTGAGGGTAAAAGGGAAAAATCTCATAAGCGAGATGAACAGAGAAGGTGATGAGGGACCAGAAGGGTCGGAAAACTATCTGTCTGTGGGGTTGCCGAAGTATAGTACCCCAGCGAAGAACCTCAGAGCAGCAGATGCCGCGGCATCTGAGCTAGAGGGTCTGACGGGTGAAGCCTGCCAAAGACAGCAAGACCGGGTTAACGATCTGGTTCGGATCGCGAACAGGCAGAATGAGGAGCTGTTGAGAGGTAACCCGGAGAGAGTTGGAGCTTCTAAGATCGTCCATTCGGTGGTAGGTAACCCGGAGAAATCCGCTGGAGCCGCATCATCGCCTGATGGTGGCCCTAGAAGAGAAGAGGTAGTAACCTCGGCCAGACGGAACAAGCAGATCGTTCCGTACGACCCAACGCATGCGGGAAAGGAAAAGGAGATGCGGAAAAACGACGATCGACGAAGCATGAGCCGAGGTAACCACGACCAAGGCAATGCCGGTCAAGGGAATGCTGCCAACGGCAATGCCGGACAGCGAACCCCGGCAGGAGCGGGTCAACCACAGCAGCGGAACGCACCAAGGCAAGAGCAAAGTGCCGGCCATGGTATGCAACAGAGAGGAGCACAACGAGAGCAATACCGATACAATGATGGAGACTCGGAGATGATGAATGCAGGATACGCAAGACTGGACTATCATGTGATAGGGTCGAGATTGGGAAACAGAGATTTGATGCCGGATGATGCAAGATTGAAACTGGATCGCCTGTATAGGTCGGAACAAATCGAATGTCAAGGTCCTCCGGGTCCAACATGCTTTGGTCCCCGGATCATGAAGGAACCGCCAATGCCAATTTCCGATTACCTGAGGGCACGAAGACGTATGACGGCAGTACAAAGCCGGAGGATTGGCTGATAAACTACGCAACAACTGTGAAAATTGCGACTGGCAACTTGAGATGGGTTGTACGATATGTACCCCAAATGTTGGAAGGTCTGGCTAGGGTGTGGCTGAACAATTTGCCACCTGGAAGCATCAATTGCTGGATAGACTTTGAAGAAATGTTTATCAGCAACTTCTCAAGTACATACCAGAGACCGAATAGATCGCAGACCCTGGCAATGTGCAAGCAGAGATCTAACGAAACGGACCGTGAATTCTTGACCCGGTGGTGTACCGTGAGAAACTCATGTGAGGGAGTCATAGAGTCACAGGCTATAGCATGGTTCGCACAAGGATGCAGATATGGCAGCGAGTTGTGGATGAAATTGCAAAGGAAAATGTCAGTCACATTGGCAGAAATGATCCGGATCGTGGATTCTTATGCTTTGGGAGATCCGACTCAACCCAGGATCGTGTCGAACGAGTCAAACGAGGAGTACTATCCGAGGGACGGATCCGGGTCACCCCGGAGGAACGATTACAGGGGGAAAAGGAGAGATGATAGACCGGACCATAGGTATGGTTCACAACAAGTTGCGGCCGTGAATCAAGATCATCCCGGGGCAGGGAGCAACCAACGCCAGAGAACGGGAGGGCAATGGAATCCTCGAAACAATGGCAAGAAAATATGGACTCCGGAGCAGAAGAAGCAATGGCAAGAGAAGAAAGATCGTCCGAGGTATACCTACGAGTCAATGTTGGACCAGCCGTGCAAGTTTCACACGCCAATTCCGAGCAGCCCGGCAGGTCACACGACGAGACAATGTGAGTGGATGCGCAAGATAGAACAAGGTGGTTCGGGGAATGCTCAAGCACCCCGGAATGATCAACCTCGGCAGGAGTTACCCCGGCAGCAATTGCTCTCCGGAGCAAACACGCAGCAACTAATGTTGCCTCCCCCTCCGCCGAGGTATGACAACAGTGAGAGAAGGGATGCAGTGCATCAGGTAGAAAACCAGCAACAACCGGATCAGAGGTATTCCGGAAATGAGGGAAGGAATGAGTATAGGGAACATAACCAGAGCTATTGTGTGTTCACAACAGAGGAAACGGATAGGAAAAGCTTGCAGCACCGACATATGGAGGTTAACACGGTTATGCCTGCAGTGACGATGTATATGTCTTGGTCGGACCAGGAAATTACCTGGAGCGTCAAAGATCATCCCAAGCTTATGCCAAGACCGGGCTCGTATGCACTGGTGTTAGACCCGACGTTCATTGGACCAAATATTAATGTAAGATTCTCCAAGGTACTGATCGACAATGGCAGTAGCATTAACATCATGTATGCGGATACGATGCGCAAGTTGGGCATCTCGGGGAACATGCTCCAGGCTACGAGAACGACTTTTCACGGTATCGTGCCCGGCATATCCTGCGAACCCATAGGCAAAGTCCGGGTCGACGTGCTATTCGGTACGAGGGATAACTGCCGAACCGAAAATCTGGAGTTCGAGGTGGTAAACCTGTAAAGCGCGTATCATGCATTACTTGGGAGACCAGCACTGAGCAAATTCATGGCAAGTTTCCACGTTGGTTATCTGAAGATGAAGTTGCCCGGGCCAAATGGGGCAATTACTATTGCTGGGGATTTCCGACGTTCTATTGAGTGCGCCTCATCCGGGTCTAACCTAGCCGAGTCACTCGTAATTGCCCAAGAGAAAAGAAAAATCCAAGAGGTGGCGGCATTAGCTCAGTCCGCGCAGCAGTATATGCCAGCGTTAAGCAACCCGCATGGAAGCGTTTCATTTCAAGCCGCGAAGGACACCGAGAAGATCCCGGTGGATAACATGTTTCTGGAGCGTACCGTGACAATTGGGGCCGGGTTAACTGACAAATAGGAAAGCGAGCTCGTCAACTTCCTCCGCGAGAATCGGGATATTTTTTCTTGGTCCACACAGGACTTGCAAGGTGTTCCGAGGGAGTTGGCCGAGCACTCTTTGAATGTAAGACCCGGAGCAAGGCCGGTGAAGCAGCCTCTCCGACGCTTCGCCGAGGATAGGAGAAAGGTCATTGGTGACGAGATAGCTCGGTTGCTAGCAGCAGGATTTATCATGGAAGTGCTGTATCCGGATTGGCTCTCTAATCCGGTGTTGGTAGAAAAGAAGAAGGATGATCCGAACGTGGCAGTGGTTTGGCGTATGTGTATCGATTACACGAACCTGAACAAGGCGTGTCCGAAAGACCCATTTCCACTGCCGAGGATAGATCATGTCATCGACTCTACCGCGGGATGTGAACTGTTGTCATTTATTGACGCCTATTCTGGTTTCCACCAGATACCCCTGAACCCGGATGATCAAATAAAAACTGCCTTTATTACCCCGTACGGGGCTAATTGCCATCGCACTATGCCGTTTGGTTTATGAAACGCAGGAGCAACGTACCAAAGGTGTATGCAAAAATGTTTGCACGATCAAATAGGTCAAAATGTGCAAGTTTACATGGATGATGTGGTTATCAAGACCAAGGAAAGCGCAATGCTCCTTGACGACATAAAGCAAACATTCGCGAACTTGAGGAGATTCCGAATGAAGCTTAACCCAGAGAAATGTACCTTCTGTGTCCTGGCTGGGAAATTACTCGGATTTCTCGTCTCCAGCCAAGGTATCGAGGTCAATCCAACTAAGATCCGAGCCATCAAACGAATGGAGCTGCCGAAGTGTCTCAATGACGTCCAGAAGTTCACTGGATGCCTGGCGTCGTTGAGTCGATTTGTATGTCGGCTAGGGGAAAAGGCACTGCCTCTCTATCAACTCATGAAAAAATCAGATAAATTCGTTTGGACGCCGCAGGCCGATGAAGCTTTTGCCCACTTGAAAAAGATGTTGGCCACTGCACCAGTGTTAGCTTCTCCGCTGTCGAAGGAGCCAATGTTGATCTACATAGCCACAACCAATCGAGTTGTAAGTGAAGTGATTGTAGTGGAACGAGATGAAGAGGGTAAGTCGGTGCAGAGACCGGTGTATTACTTGAGCGAGGTATTGTCTGCCTCGAAACAGAACTACCCGCATTTTCAAAAGGTGGCATACGGAGTTTATATGGCGGCAAAGAAGCTAAAGCACTACTTTGAGGAGCATCCCATCAAAGTGATATGCGAAGCCCCCATATCCGAGATAATGGGTAACAAAGATGCGAACGGCAGAATTGCGAAATGGGCAATTGAGCTAGCACCATACGCGCCCCAGTACGACAGAAGAGAAGCGATCAAGTCCCAGGCTGTAGCGGACTTTTTCGTGGATTGGGCCGAGGTACAATACGAACCACCGCCACCGGATCCGAACTATTGGAGGATGCATTTTGACGGATCGAAGACCAAAACCGGATTAGGTGCCGGGGTTGTGCTGACCTCGCCAAAGAAGGATCAGCTCAAGTACGTATTGCAGATCCATTTCGCGGCATCGAACAATGTCGCTGAATACGAGGCTCTTGTGCATGGTCTCAAAGTGGCAAAGGAAATTGGTATACGTCGGATAATCTGCTTTGGCGACTCGGATCTAATGTCTGACAAGTCTCCGGAGTGTGGGACGCCCTGGATCCAAACATGGCACTATACAGATTTCATGTGCAGAAAATCTCGGGTTACTTTGAGGGATGTGAATTTCATCATGTACCTCGCGTGGAAAACGAAGCTGCCGACATGCTGTCGAAGCTCGGCTCAGAAAGCATTGGAGCACCTCAGAAAGCCATCTATCAGGCCGTCCCCAAGAACCGACTCAATTTATGTCCCGAAAAACGCGGAACCCGGAGCTGAGCCCATGGACATTGACGTGGGAGGTAGTACGCCGAACCCGGGGACTACCTCGGCAAACCCGGGGACTACCTCGCCAGACCCAGGGACTGTTCAGCGTGACCCGACTGAAGTTATGCCGGTGGATCGGATGGAAATTGATGAGGAGATGTTCCCTGCGCGAGCAGTACCAACTTGGGCACTGCGTATATACCATTTCTTGAAAGATGGAACGTTACCCACTGAGGAAGTGCTGGCCAGGCAAACTCAGAGGAGAGCCAAAGCTTACACAATCATCAATTCCGAGCTGTACAAACGGAGTATAACCAATGTCCTCCAGCGGTGTGTTGATCCAGAAGAAGGACTTGACATCCTCCGAGATATACACCAAGGAGAATGCGGGCATCACGCCTCATCCCGGACCTTAGTGGGAAAGGCCTTCCGGCATGGATTTTACTGGCCAAGCGCTTTGGAGCAAGTAGAAGATCTGGTGAGAAAATGCAATGGTTGCCAAAGATACGCCACCAAGACACATATGCCTATGTCGGAACTCAAAACCATACCAATTACATGGCCATTTGCTGTGTGGTGCTTGGATATGGTTGGTCCGTTCAAACCAGCAAAAGGGAACATGACGCACATTTTGGTCATGGTGGACAAGTTTACAAAATGGATCAAAGTGAAGCCTATAAGAAAATGTGACGGAGCTACGGCCGTGACTTTTCTCAAAGACATCATCTTGAGATACGGTTATCCACACAACATTATAACTGACAATGGAACGAATTTCACGGAAGGAGCATTTGCGCTCTTTTGCCGAGACAAGAAAATCCCACTCGACGTAGCCTCGGTAGCCCACCCCGCATCGAACGGACAAGTGGAAAGATCCAACGGATTAGTGCTATCCGGGATCAAACCCTGGCTCATTGAGCCGCTGCAAAGATCAGCGGGGTGCTGGATAGAAGAATTACCAGTGGTATTGTGGAGTTTAAGAACAACTCCGAATCGATCAACAGTTACGCCGCTTTTTACCGTATATGGGGCGAAGCTGTATTACCGACATAGAGCATGATTCACCTAGGGTCACCCAATACGAAGCAAGTGCAAGCCCGGCAAAATGATGTTGATCTGCTGGAAGAAGCGAGAACTGCACCGCCCAGATCCGCCATATATCAGCAAAACCTCCGACGCTATCATAGCCGGAAAGTGTGCCCCCGAGTCTTTCGGGAAGGCGATCTGGTGCTCCGGTTGGTACAGCGTACCACTGGCATGCATAAATTATCCCCCTCGTGGGAAGGACCATTTATTGTGAGCAAAGAATTGCACAATGACTCTTATTATCTCATAGATGCAAAGCCACAGGAAAGGAAAAAGGCGGATAGGTCCGGAGAGGAATCCAAGCGACCGTGGAATGTAGCACTACTTCACCCTTCTACACTTAGCCAAAAAGTGTATGTACCCAAGTCATCCTCATATGTCGGTATGTATGTCGGCAATGAGCTTATCAATGAAATAGCGGAGCCTCGAGCAGTAACTCAGGGACTGCCTTAATAAATGATTGTTGTTACTTTTTATGCGTTAGCTGGAATGACTCGTTTCGCTTAACCCGGATTAGTAATGTGGGAGCACCAAAAACCCAACCCTTTGACTTGCTGCTGTCCAACAAGAATTGGCTTCATGGCGAGCAAGGGAACACGTTTGGAATTGCGTAGCACATGAAAAACTACTAAGGAAACGAGCCTATTCCAGCTAACGTTTGTTTTTTCGAACTAACTCCGTGCTTATTTTCACGCTATTATGTGGAATTATCTTGAGCCAAGCCTCAAAGTTTCTCAGTATTGTTAAAACGATTCTTGAGGCTCGGGTTCGTAAGTCATAAAACCGAATCAAGGTAGACACGGATCGAACCGGAGAATTGGACGAACAAGAAAATGAAACTCGGGGACTACGCCCAAGTTAATCCGGCATACAAGCATAGTAGCAAAATATTATGTATTCAGCATACAATTGCACCCGGCATACCGGGGATCTGATAAATTTTCAAGTTTTTTCAACTAAGGAACGGCAGGAGGAGGAAGTTCGGCGTCATCATCGCTGTCTTCAATATCTGAAGCAGCATCTTCTCCATCATCGCCTGACCCATCCTCCATGTTCTCCATCTGCTCCTCCTCGCCGGATTCTAGAAAGCTCGGCCCCTCAACCCAGTCATGGACCGGAGAGTATTCGATGAGGCTGTAGGCACAAGCCTGGCGCCGAGCTACCCACTCCGGATCGTCGGTCCATTTGGATCCGGTGCGCCGATGGGTGAGGAGGCTCAGATCGATTTTCTCGTACCATGAAAGGATACGATGGAGAAGGGTATCTGCCGCGGCACGCCCAGCGGATTCCCTCCAGAGGTCAAGTTGAGTCTCAATCTCCATCAGTTTTTCCGCAAGGAGCGTGATCCTTTCCGGAGCATCCTCGCTTGGCCAGAATGCGTTGAAGATCCGGACCGCAACGTCGAGGAGATCTTTTCCATAGTTCTTGATAGTTTCCACCCGAGCTGACACGCTAACCAGCAAGTCCTCCATGTCTAAGGGGATGCTCTCACCACCAGGAGCGATGGGAGTACCCCTCTCTTGGCGGAATTTGGCAACGGCAGCACTGGCGATGGCAGTACCCTCTGGAAAGTTATCTGAAAATAAGGAAAGGGAGGATGCTGAAGCAAAGGCATATGAGCTGACCCGGAAAACTAGGTCGGGCAAGGAGAAGAAACTTACGTGAGATATGGCGATGGATCCGGGCCAACTCCTTGATACAACTATCACATCTATGGCGAAGTTGTTCAAGCTCGGCAAGCGCCGACCCAAGCCGGACTTCGGATTCCTTGAGCAGATCCTGGTCCTTGGAGATCTGAAGGGTAAAGCGCTCACGCTCCTCGGTGAAGTTCTTGCCAACTTTCTGGAGCTTGGTTTTGTGTTGGGCCTTCATCTTCTCCATCTCGGCCTTGAGTTTGGCTATCTCGCCGTCCTTGGTCCGGAGGAGGGCGAGCTCATCGTCCTTCTTCTTCAGCTCGGCTTGATGCTGTCCTGCTTGTTCGAGAAAATGCAGCATCATATCAGGCACGGGCACACTATCCTCAAGCGATGCTGAAATAGTGTGTTGACCCGGCAAAGCCGAGGAGTGAATGTTTGCCGAGCCAAGAAAAAGAAAGAATGGAAAACACAGCGACGTTGGACGAAAGAGGACATACCTCGGATTTCCTCCAAGTTTTTCCGCATAATCTTGTTTTCAGCCTCCACCCCAGCTGCAGAAAACCGAATAAGGGGGTTAGTCCGGCAGAAACAAACGAAACGGTGAGGTGTCAAGAGAGGAAATTACCCCTCTTTTCATGCTCCGCGCCAAGGGCAACGTGTTTTGCGCGCAAGGTCTTATGGGTATCAAGCAGGCGCTGAAACTCGGCGCTCCGACGGTTGGTAGTTACCTGACAAAGGCACAGGCGTGTAAAGTTAGTTCGGTGCATATTCGAGTATGCGAGATCCGGGCCAGCAGAACTTAACCCGGCTCTAGGTGTGTGCATATTCAAAGTGTACAAGATCCGGCCAGCGGAACTTAACCCGCTCTAGGTGTGTGCATATTCAAGTGTACAAGATCGGGCCAGCGGAACTTAACCCGCTCGGTGTGTGCATATTCGAAGTGTACAAGATCTGGGCCAAGCGGAACTTAACCCGGCTCTAGGTGTGTGCATATTCGAAGTGTACAAGATCCAGGCCAAGCGGAACTTAACCCGGCTCTAGGTGTGTGCATATTCGAAGTGTACAAGATCCGGGCCAAGCGGAACTTAACCCGGCTCTAGGTGTGTGCATATTCGAAGTGTACAAGATCCGGGCCAAGCGGAACTTAACCTGGCTCTAGGTGTGTGCATATTCGAAGTATATGAGATCCGGGCCAAGCGGAACTTAACCCGGCTCTAGGTGTGTGCATATTTGAAGTTTACATGCAGCTACGTTGATCTTCTAAGGAGCATCCGGCCGAGTAACAAGTTACTCCGCCGGAGGCTCGGGGACTAATGGTTATTATCTACAGCATGTAAAGAATAAACGACGTACCTCCATCATACGCCCAGCGAGGTTAATGGCCTTGGCGGCGGTATTCATTTGAGCGGAAAATTCAGCTGGGCCGAACTTTTCTGGGAGATCGTCGTTGTAGACGAACTCCGCCTTATTCCAGTTCATGACGAACTCGATGAGGCTCGGAGGGTACCGTTCGCCAGTGGGCATGTGAGGCGCCACCAAGCCCTTGGCGTGAGCTTCTTTCCTTTCAATCAGGGCAAGAGCTGGGCTAGTGTGAAGAACCATCTGCTGTGAATCAGCTGGCTCGGCAGGAGGATCCGTCGCTGCTGGTGATTTCTTTGGAAGCATCGACGACAAGGTTCGCTGCCCAGCCTCGGCGGAGGTGGATTTGCCTTTGGCCTGCTGGGAGGAAGTGACCGCAGTGGATTTGCCCTTGGAAACCGCTGGAGTGGGTCCTCGCCGAGCTTGAGATGTCTCGGACGAGGCAGATGAACTTGGCACAGGAGCTTTGGTGGCTGGCGCTGGAGCTGCTGTTGGTTTCTTCGGAACCGGGACAGGCGCTGGTTCGGTGGCTGGTGCTGGAGCTGCTGCTGGTGCTGGAGTTGCGGTAAACTTAATTGTTGCTGGTTGCGGCAATGCCGAAGTGCCGGACGCCGTTGCCTCAGCCGATCCGACCCCTCCCGATCCGAGGTCGCGTCCCTCTGAAGGAGGTACTGCGGAACCCGAAGCGGCCACAGAGACCTCCGGAATAGGGCTCAGCGGGCGTGACTCATCGTCACGGGGAGGGGAAGGACTGGAGCGAAGAGGATAGGAGATGCTCGATCCGCTCTGAGGGACCTCCACAGGAGCCCTGCAAGAGAAAATAATGTCAGGAGTGAAATTACCCCGAAGCAGGGAGAAGTGTGTTGTGCAGTGAAAAAAGAACTTACGCATCCGAGGTCTCGGCCTCCTTAGGTTTCCGGGCCCTCCTTGCCGAGGCTTTGCCTACCCGTTTGGAGGCAGTCTTGTCTCCGGCCTTCTTTTGCCTTTTGGAAGGCTGAGAAGGTTCGGAAGAAGAACTCGACGCGGATCCGCGCTTCTTCTTTGACGCCACCGGAACAGGCTCGCCCGTGGCAAGTGGAGAATCCTTGTGGATGTGCCCACCGGGGTTAGCTGATGCCGAGAAGGCAAAAGAAAGAGGGACAGCCTCAACGGGTTCAATCACATCGATATCCGAGTCATCCTCATCGTCGGGCCAATCTCTAAGAGAAGAGAATTTACCGCTGGGTCGTCTGGTGGCATCGGGTGTGGGGAGGAACATCTCCTGGTCCGGCTCCTCCTCGTCCGAAGTTTCTCTGTCCGGGGCCCACTTAAGGGTCGGATCCGGGCCATCCTCGAGGGTTTGCTGGAGAAACAGCTGAGAAAAAAGCACAAGGAGCAAAGTCAAGAATGTGATAAGAGCCGACATGAAATTGATCCGAAATAAGTTTACCCTTGAAGCTTACGCGGGAGGAGCCTGTCCGCAGCAGTAATGCTCGATTCCCCACGTCCATTCGGCGGAGAAGTCCTTATGGGTGGTGAAAAGAGCCTTGACCGGCGGAAGATCTCCGTATTGCTCAACTCGAATGAGGAGGTTCGGTTGGGGTCGCGAATAAAGATCATATGGCACAACTTGTGAGTGCGCCGCTGAAGGGGAGAGATTCGGTTGCGCACGAATGTGATCATGGCATCCTCGTTGCGCAATCCGAGCTTCTTCAGCTCTACAAACCTTTTGTTCACTTGGTTGGCCAGGGCTGTAGGTTTCCTGGCAACCTCCTCCCAGAAATCCGTGTCAGGGGGACCCGGAGCATAGGGCAGCAACCGGATCGAATCTTCCGTGCCTTCGTTCTGGACGTAGAAGAAGGTCCGGGCCCACCCTTTGCAGGAGTCAAGCCCGGTGACCCGGGGAAAGATTGAATACCTCCGGGGCGAGATCGAGGCAGCTCCAAACTGAGTTAGCTGCTTGTCCTCCGACTCGACGTGGATGTTGGGGACGACGTTGCGGCGGAGGCCGAAGAACCGGATCCACAGCTCCTTTGTAGGCCATAGCCCGGTGTAGCCCTCGATCGAAGAAACAAAAGCGGACAGAGAGGTGATGGCGTTCGCCGGGAGATGATGTGGTTGCAAGTGATAGGTACGGATCCAGTCTCGGAAGAAATCACTCACTGGAAGCCCAAATCCTCGTTGGAAATGGGATAAGAAAACAACAAATTCACCCGGATTGAGTGAGGGGGCCAACTCCGAGGAGGGGAGACGAGCGGCGACGCCGGCGGGAATGCGCCGGGTCCGATAGAGCCAGGTGATGTCGTCCTCGCAGATCCAGGAGCCGGCCCACGCGCCGCGGTCCGCCGCGCCGGCGTCCTCCTCCATCTCTTGTTCAACGACGATGAGCTCTTCCTCCGTCATCTCAATTCTGGTGTCCTCGCTGGAGCTGGCGGCGGCGGGGCTCTGCGGTCTAGACTGATGAGGACCCGTGGCTAAACAGAGGCGCATCGGTGATTGTGGTGCGGAGAAACGAAGAAAGTGCAGCGGTGGCGCTGCTGCAACGCATCATGGCGTGCGCGCGCGAGGAAGAAGAAGAGGAACGGGCGAGGGGGCGCGGAGATGGAAAAGTTCTAAGGAGAGTGCCCCTTCCCTATTTAACCGCCCTCAGTCATCAACGAGTGGGATCGTGCTGTGCTGGAAAACCACACAGTGTGGCTGTGTATCGCCAGTGTTGACCAATCAGAGAGAAGCCACACTAGGGGCCGCAGAGTAAATGTGATCCCATGACACGACGTGCAGTTGCGGTAACCGAGGAGACAGACGTGACGTAACCCCCCGCACAGTAATCACTGACATCTACTGCGGCGGTTATTGCTCAGGCCCTTAAAATAAGGCAACGTAATGATTAATCGTTACGTGGGTTGGCGTACGAGAGAAGGAAGCAAGGCCCGGATCTGAGACATGAAGGTAACCCGGCCAGCGAGTGAAAACTTGAACTGTGTAGAGGAAAAGTAAAACCATAGGACCCGAGCCAAAGTGGTGACTCGGCCGGCAAGTGAAAACTTGGAGCGTGCGAAGGGAACGTAAATCCATATAATCCGAGACAAAAAGTTAACCCGGAAATAAACATCCGAAGGTTAGATACGAATGAACCTGATGTGTCCTTAGCGACCAAGGCCGCTGAGGCCGCACCAGCTTCGGGGACTAATGTTGGGGGGATAACCCCGGGTAGGGTCACTCCGGGGTATAAGGGCCGAATTAGCCGAGGGTCGGTAAGGTCAAAGCGGATGCTGGCCGAGTCACCTCAAGGCAGGCCGGATCACGGAGTAACCCAGACCAGGGGGTCGTCTAACATTGTCTCATCCGATTCAAAGAGTGAGTCGGAGACACTTGTCTAGCTCATATGCAGGAACAGGTGTGGCCGGATCAACGGTGATCCGGATCCTCGTTTGGCTTCTAGCAGAAGGAAGGAATCTCTCTGGTCAAAAAGAAGGCCCGGTGCATACTGGATGAGGGAATAAAGCAAGGGCAGGACCACCAGATCATGGCCGACAAGGGTGACGATGCTCACGTCGGCTGACGCAGGCGCCACAGAGGCAACGTCGTTAAAGCAAGAGTGACGCGGGGGAAAAGCATCCCTGTCGGGTTACTACTTTGGGAGGAGGCATATTCTGGGAATATGCCTCCACGTATGCCCTAGGCCAGGACCGAACCAGCTCTATATAAGGGGGGGTTGGGGTTCTGGTAAGGGGGTTAGATTTTCGGAGGTTGGGTCTCTTCGGATATATAGCAAGGAAAACACTAGTAGATCTAGGGTTCTTGGGCTAGTTAGTAGGCAAGAGT
The DNA here is from genome assembly GCA_023614405.1 of Avena insularis. Lineage (NCBI taxonomy): Eukaryota > Viridiplantae > Streptophyta > Magnoliopsida > Poales > Poaceae > Avena > Avena insularis. Next base: position 490,600,926 of record CM042692.1, on the reverse strand, counting down.
AAGAGAGTTTCTTCTTCCTCCTCTTGACAATACAGCTCAAGGAGCACTTGTAATCTGGGAGACTGAGCATCAATACAAGGTTTCTGTGTAGAGGATCACTCTACTATCCCTCCCTGGATTCCCCTAGCGCATATTAGTCCCCACCTTTAGCCTATCCATGGCATCTGCCGTGACACCACCACGACATTTTTGGTTTCTTACTCTAGGACGATCAAGGTTTAAGCTTGGAGATGTTGATGCCTATGTTTATTCACGTTTAAATCTTATATTAAGTCAAGCAATTGATAAATATCTCTCTATCCTTGCTACTAATGAGTGATTATTGCAAAGATGTGCAAATCCTTGTTTCAAATTGCGATGTGCAGAATATCACTCTTTTATGGCGAAAACTAGAGCAACTAAGGGAGAATCACATGTTCCCAACTCAACCAAGTCAACTAGGGACGAATTCCATCATCCATAAGTGTTAACGAGCATCGGTACAGGTGGATCTTACCCGTACCTCCCACGCATACCACACGGTGGTGCCTTCACTAGGTCAAACCAAGCAACTTTCGTGAAGGACCCTAAATATTTCGAGACTCCTAGCCTCCACAAAGAGAGCTACCATTCTTAGATTTCATTTGGAACACACTGAGGAAGATCCACCACATCAGCACCACCATAGTTCATCATCTCCATCTCATAGCCATAGCCATAGCTTGTATTCATGATCTCCTCGTAGTTGGCGACTTTGTAAGGTTATTTGGTATTGACCTAAGTAATTCTACAATGTTTTTATCCTTGATCTTATTATGAGTGAGTAGTCCCCATGGGCTGTCGTTTGGGGATTAGCCTCATAGCAATTTTGTGCATCTAATTACATGGGAATATTGTGTGGTGATTGCATAGCAGATTTGTATTTGTATCATTGTCTCTTACCGCAATCCTAGGACTTGGTACCCAAGACCCGAGGATTGATTGAGGTTTGAGATGAGATGTGTGGTAAATGGAGCCTAGGCGTGAAACCCAATGACAACAAGGGGATTGAGTAGTCGTTTTGTGACCCACTTGGGAACAAAAGCAACATCATAGATCTTAATACGTTGGTCTGTATTTTACTTAATAATTGTTCATAGCCTCGTGCTTCGTGGTAAAACAGTTGGAAAAAGAGACTATCTATATTTATCTATGCATGTGGCTCGCAGGGGCTATAGTATTTACAGACATGTTACCCACAAATCCTATCTATATTAGATCATTTACACATGAATGTGCTTATTATTATCTTTATCCCATATGTATGCATAACTGCAGGTGAAACCACAACCCTAGTGAAAGATCGGTATAAGCAACTAGAGGGGGGGGGTGGTGAATAGGCGCTACTCAATTTTTAGCTTCTTTTCAATTTAAGCCTTGACACAAAGTAAGTTCTCTAGATATGCAACTAGGTGATCGAACCTATATTACAAGCATGCAAGAAACAACAATGAAAGGATTAAAGGATAGAAATAACAGAGAGTAGACACGTAGATGTTTTCCCGAAGTTTCTTCCTTTTGAGGGGAAGTAGGTCTTTGTTGGAGAGGTGGGTGATACTAAGACCACTAGCGCCATGGAAGGCCTCACCATATTCTCCCGCACACCCGCCTCGCGGCAAGCACACGTTTCACTATACGGTGGCCTTGAAGGTGGCGACCGAAACCTTTACAACACCTTGGGGAACTTCTCCAACACTGAATTGGAGACTCCCAACCTGACCACAAGCTCTTACACACAAGGATGAGCTTGGGGACAACTTCTTCTTCCGGCTAGGGTTTCTCAACCCAAGAGTAACAAGTAACTCAATGGAAAGTGGGGGGATTTAAAATCCCTTCGGTGGAAGTGTAGATCTAGGCCTCCTCCCTTGATTCCCAAAAGGGCATGAAGTTCTATTAGCTAGGGAAGGAGATCTAGGTGATTTGAAGCTCAACACCAATGGTGGAGACAGAGTGGAAGTCGCAACCTAAGCTAGAGGTAGAAGATACGTATATATAGGGGCTCCTAGAAATTAGTCGTTGGAGTCCACTTAGACCAAAGTATCTGGGGTTCGCATGCCGGAGTCTCCGGCTGACCGGAGTCTCCGAGCCAGTCTTCGAGCTAGTCTCCGATGTACAAGAAATGCTTTTGTAAACCTGGCCAGAGATTGATCCGGAGACTAGGCGCCAAAGTCCCCTTAGTGCGCACACCGGAGTCTCCAATGTCGAATAACGGAGTCTCCGGACTCAGGACACCACCAGAGTCTCTGGTGTAGTCTCCGGGCTAGTTTCCAGGGTGAGGTCTGTAGCTTCTGTAAACCAGGGTGGAAACTAGACCAGAGACCACACCTAGAGTCTCCAGGTTCCCACACCGGAGTCTCCAGGGTTGAACCTCGGAGTCTCTAGACCCATCACACGAGGAGCACATTACTAGGAGGATTCCACTACTGCAAAATTAGGAAGGCTGTGGGGAAATATATGGGCTATGAGAGAGAATGGAAAACCCACATACCTTCCATTGAGTAATCCCTCTTGATAGTCCGGGATCCCTAATAAACTAGCAAATAAAGCTAAGAAACCCTTAAACTACTTGACATGGGTATACCCTACAGGTACTCGAGTTTGGTATATACGGTCTAAATACGTAAAGGCCCACGGTGTCGCCAAGGCCCAAATGAAGGACTCGAGTAACCTATGGACTCTCGATTGCTTGAAGAACAAGAAGAAGCTAAAGATAGAAAGTTTGAAGGGGAAAACCCTAACTTGTAACTGACTCAACCTGCTACCCGAGACCTAGCCTATCTATATAAGGGCTAGGAGGGGGCGGCGAGGAGAACACACGCAACCCTATTTTCCACAACCCTCGCCAGATTGCATCTGCGCACCACTGTAATCTTCGATTCCTTCGATAATTCCACGAGCAGACAAGCAGGAGTAGGGACCTCTACGAGGCCTGAACCTGGGTAAATCTTTGTCCCCTGTGTGCTTGTTAGCTAGCCGGTAGATGTCTCCAGCGCTCCCTCCTTCTCCAAAACCCAAGTCCATAATAATGGGCATTGATGAGTTAAACCCTCGTCAATTGGCGCCGTCTGTGGGAATTGGGAGTGCTGATGTTGCGGCTTCTTCGGCCCCATCAACCGCGATATATAACTCCACAACAACGAAGATCCGCCAGCTCTTCGGCGCGTTCGACTTCACCGTCCACACCCCGGCTACTCGCCCGGCCTTCGAGTCCGTGGGCGACGGAATCAGCCTGGCGATAGGGAGCTTCCGCTTCCAAGTTGGTTAGATGGGCATGCTTCGCATGCCTGATCAGCCGACGGCACCATCAATTGCCCCAGCATCATGGTTCCCTCCATCGATCGGCACCCTCAGTGAGCTCAACGCCCCAACAACAGTCAAGAACACGGTCAGCGACAGCAGTCGCGACTCCGATTTGAGCGATCTGGCCACTGAAGATGGGACCTACGGTTTCGGATCTGAGAGTTGTGGAAGCAGCAGCTTCCCCAATCACTTCATGTGCGCCGTCATCAACGCAGGCGATACCTCTGCCAACCGTGACAACAGTGGCAATCGCGGCAACGGAACTGACCCGCCTAATGGTAGCAACGGCGGCAACAGTGTCGATCGCACCAATGCCAACAACAAAGAAGCAGTCGAACCTCCAACCATATTAAACGAGCAAACCGGCGAACACGTCGTGATCAGGCTCAACGAGCAAGAATGGGCTCGCTGCCACGAGGTCCTACGAGGCACTCCTCTACCCTTCAGATCTCCGCAAGAACTGCTAATGGGCTACCATTGGCTCCTGAAGGAAGAATTCAAGCGGCAAGTACAAACAATCGCGCAATTCGAGGCGCGCAAAAAGGCGGCAAACGAGTCGAGCCTTCGTCGTGCTGGGCTCTCCTCCTACGGAGGATCCTCCTCAAAGGGCAACGAGCACCTCGCCAAGAAGAGGCAATCTCGGATGGCCCACCTCACCGAGCAAGAACACATAGAAGCCGCAAAGGTCCTCAACTTCGGCTCTATGATAGTCGACACTAGGGGCAATGTGGTCCCCAAGACGCCGTAGGCTGCAGTGACAGCAGCCACCATGTACCTCCTCAACAACCAGCCACCGGCTAGAGATCCCCGAGCCGCCATGCACCGATCCACGATCGCGGGCTTTGGATTAATCGAGGCCGCCCTCGACAAAGAGCCAAGACCGGAACCAAAGAAGGGCAAAGCGCTAGCAAAGCGTTACTCCTCGCCCTCATCTAGTGATGACAGTCACGACCTGTCTCGACATCGCCGCTCACGACGACACGACCACGAATACGACGCGCGTGATGACATCACGCAGCACAAGATCGACAAATCAAGGGCATGACATGCTCGGTCGACTAACTCAGAAGAGGAAGACGTGGAGCTCTGCGGTGCCAGATGCTTCAGTAGGTCCATCAGGCAGAAACGAATGCCAAAGGGGTTCAAACTCCCGTCGGAGAACCCGAAGTTCGACGGTCTACAGGACCCAAAAATCTGGCTGGAGGACCACATCTCCTCCGTCAGGCTCCACGGAGGCAGTCGAAGCACGGCCATGTAATGCTTGCAGCTACAGCTGCAAGGCGCTGCCCGAGCATGGCTCAACAACCTCCCACGCGGATCCATTCGCAGTTGGGATGAGCTGGTTTACAGCTTCGTGCGCAATTTCAAGGGCACGTACAAGCATCCCGCATCAATCGAACAGCTAAGATGCTGCCAGCAACGATCGGGCGAATCGCTATGCTCCTACATCCAAAGGTGGTCCATCATCAAGAACTCCACAGAGAACATCTCGGAGGATCACGCAATTGATGCATTCAACGGCGGCGTCCGCCGCCTAGAACTCAGGGAGGAGCTGGGCCGCTCAAAGCCCAAGACCATCGACCACCTGATGGAGATCGCAAATCGGTGGGCCGATGGAGAAGATTCGGTGAACAATCGCGTCCATTCCGACGAGGAGGCGGAACTCGAGCGCAGACGCGACCGCCGAAGCAAATGATGTATGCGCATCTACGATGACCGCGACGACATCAACATGGTCGCAGCCGGCTACGCCGACAGACGCGACGACAACTGCAACAGCGGATACCGTAACGGTGGATATCGCGACTCCGGGAAGACCACGCAAGTGTGGCAACATCGCACTCGCGATGAGGCACCCGCGAACTCCATTGAGGACAAACTGTCCGGGCCATGCACGGTACACTTCTACATCGACAAGCATGATGGCAAGAAGAAGTCCAGTCACCTCCTCAAGGATTGCCGCGAGTTCCTCAAGCTACATGATCGACAAGCTCGAATGAACCGCAATGCAGTCGAAAGAGGCTATGGAGCCGCTCCAGGCACCGTGGCACATGGCGCACCACCACCACCTGGACCACCCCCGAATGCAGCTGCACCGGACTAGCACCACGGAGGCGAACCGTACCCATGAGCCATGGGCACCATGATGATCCAAAAGGGACGCCCCTCCAATCGGGTGCAGAAAGCCATCACTCGCCAAGTCAACTTGGCCACACACTCGCCACCATCTACCACTGAGTACCTCAGTGGAAGCGAGTCATGCATCACCTTCGACAAACGCGACCATCCGCCTCAGGTACCCCGTCTAGGCCATTGCCCCCTTGTACTCGAGGCGCAAATCGGAGGTTTTGACATGAGACGCGTCTTCATGGACGGTGGGAGCGGCATCAACCTTATATTCGCGAGTACCTTGCGAGCAATGAGAATCCCGCTAACGTGCCTGGAGGCCTCGGACACAACGTTCCATGGCATCATCCCAGGGAAAGGCGTATACCCCTGGGCAAAATCAACCTCGACGTCATCTTCGGCATGCCGAAGAACTTCCGGCGCGAGCGCATCAACTTTGAGGTCGTCGACTGGCCCTCACAGTACCACTGCATCCTCAGGCGCGTCGCGTTCGCTAGGTTCATGGCAGTACCCCACTACGCCTACCTGCAGATGAAAATGCCAGGTCCCAATGGCGTCATCACGTTAAACGGGAGCAGGAAGATCTGACAGTTGCGATAGGGAATTCAACAGAATTTCCCAGTCCTTCGGCATGCAGGAAGAACTCGCGAGACTAAAGGAGTCGACAAACAACAGTCTGCCTCCGCTGAGCCGACCAAGCTCACCTGATCTCTCCTTCGACTCATCGGTGCACACAAAGAAAGTGCAGGTCCACCCATCGGATCCCGCCAAGACGGCTCTCATCGCCAACAACTTGAGTCCCGCATAGGAACTCGTGCTCGTCGAATTCCTCCGTGACCACTGGGAAATTTTCTCCTGGTGTCCTGCGGACATGCCAGGAGTTCCCAGGGAATTCGCCGAGCACGCACTCAACGTCAACCCGACGCAAGGCCAGTCAAGCAAACAATTCGGCGACTGTCTGAGCCACGAGCGCAGGTAGTTGGAATGGAGATCAACAGACTCCTCGAAGCCAAGTTCATACGCGAGATCAAGTAAAGCACTTGGCTCGCCAACACGGTGCTGGTACCAAAAAAGGACACGGATATCCTGCGGATGTGCATGGACTTCACCTCTCTGAACAAGCACTGCCCAAAGGATCACTTCCCGTTGCTGCGCATCGACCAGATCATCGACTCCACTGCAGGATGCGAGTGCCTCTGCTTCCTCGACGCCTACTCAGGCTACAATCAGATTCGAATGAAGGAGGAAGATCAAGAGAAAACAACGTTTACAACGCCCTTTGGCGTGTTCTGCTATAACACAATGCCCTTCGGGCTAAAGAACGTGGGAGCCACCTACCAACGGTGCATGCAGGCTTGCCTCAAGGAACAACTGGGTCGCAACATTCAAGTCTATGTCGATGACATAGTAATCAAGACCAAGGAGGAAGCCTCCCTAATCGATGATTTGGGCGAAACCTTCGCCAACCTCGATCGCTACCGGATCAAGCTCAATCCAGACAAATGCGCCTTCGGCGTACCATCTGGGCAGCTACTCGGGTATCTCATCTCCGCGAGGGGAATCGAGGCAAACCCGAAGAAAATAAAAGCCATACTGGCCATGGAGAAGCCGAAAAACATAAGGGGCGTCCAGCAGCTAGCTGGGCGAATCACGGCCATCAGCCAATTCATCAGTCGGATGGGTGAAAAAGCGCTGCCCTTCTACCACCTCCTCCGCAAAGCTGAAAATTCGAGTGGACCAACGAAGCGCAAGAAGCATTCAAAGATCTCAAGCGCCTGCTATCCACTTCGCTAGTGCTGGTGACCCCAAGAGAAAGGGAACCACTGTTGCTATATATCTCCGCCACCAACCAGGTGGTCAGCACAGTGCTCGTCGTCGGGCGAGCTGAGGAAAACAAGGTCCACGGCGTACAACACCCAGTATACTACCTCAGCGAGGTCCTCACGCCAACAAAACAGCGATTCGCACTACCGAAGTGGCGACGGTGTCTTCATGACCGCCCGGCGACTGTGCCATTACTTCCAGGAACACCCAATCGTGGTAGTCAACGACGCCCCATTGGGACACATCCTCAACAACCCCGACGCTACGGGACGAGTCGCGCTTTGGGGAATAGAATTGTCTCCACGAGACATCACATACGAAAAGCACGACGCAATCAAGTCGCAAGTTCTCCCTGACTTCCTCGTGCACTGGATGGAGAACCAGCTCCCGGACAAACCAGACATGTCCTACCTCTGGACAATGCACTTCGACGGGTCCAAGCGAAAGGACGGAGCAGGCACAGGTGTCATACTGACATCACCTTAAGGAGACAAGCTGAAGTGTATCCTGCGCATGCAGTTCACATCCTCCAACAACGAGGCTGAATACGAGGCCCTGTTGCACGGGATGAGGATGGCAAAAGCCTGCGGCGCCAAGAGGCTCATCATATATGGCGACTCCAAGTTGGTCGTCAACGAAACGATGCATGAGTGCGACGCACTAAACGACAACATGATCGCATACCGCGACCTCTACGACACACTCGAAGGAGACTTTGACGGTTGCGAGCTGCGGCACGTAGGTCGCGAAAGCAACGAAGAGGCGGACGCACTCGCCAACATAGGCTCTACCTGCGCTCCCATACCACCCGGGGTATTTCTCGAGCGTATCTGCGAATGCTCCATCAAGCCAAAGGCCACAGAGAAGAAAACAAGCGCAGCAACGGACTTGGGGGCTACGCCGTACATCACGTACCTCCTCAGCAAAAGGCTCCCGAACGATCCGACTGATGCAAGGCACATCGTGCGGCGATCCAAGGCATTCGCTGTTATCAACGGCGAACTGTATAAACGCAGCATCACAGGAGTACTCCAGCGATGCGTCTCCACGACCGATGGAAGAGCTGTCCTCCTCGACATCCATGAGGGGACCTACGGGCACCACGCCAGCAGTCGTGCCCTCGTCGCCAAAGCTCTATGAGCCAAATTCTATTGGCCTACGGCCATGCGCGATGCTAAGGACATCGTCCAAAAATGCAACGCTTGCCAACGATTCACGGACAAGCCGCACGCACCGGGCGCAGAACTCTGGCCAATTCCATTGGCCTGGCCCTTCGTGCAATGGGGACTCAACATGGTTGGCAAACTCCCAAGGTCCTCACAAGGAGGCTACGTCTACCTCTTGGTCGTAGTCGACAAATTCACCAAGTGGATTGAGGCCATGCCAATGACCAACCAATCAGGACATAGCGCAGTCAAGTTCTTCGAATCCATCATCTACCGCTTCGGCGTACCGCACAACATCATCACCAGCAATGGGACGAACTTCACATCCAAGGAGTTCCAAGAATTCTGCGAGAACCTGGGGATCAACATCAGCTACGCCTCGGTAGCGCATCCACAGACCAACGGTCAGGTGGAAAAAGCAAACGGGCTCGTCTGCGGCGGCCCAGATGCGCTCGTAGAGCTTTGGCGACCAGGCTAACGAAAGTGACTCGCATAGTGCAACGCACTTCATGCTAACAAAGCTCTTTATACAATAACTTATACACAACATTTATACGAACTTTACAACACAAGTACACTTATGTGCAGGATACAAACTAGGCTACTACTGCAGCAGGAGAACGTTGGTTTGTTCCTCAAAGAAGTCGACAATCTCTTCTGCTGGGCGATCCACCGCCTGGTAGTGCGGCACCATATTCCGTGCGTAACTCTGGTGGTGCAGCGCCAGATGCAATTGCCGCAACATCTCGCCAGGCGTGCAACGCACCATTGATAGAGCAGCCTTGGCACCAACCACCAACTGTTGCCTTACGCACTCGCGAACCACGGTCAGGTCTTGAAACTTGGCAAGGAGGGCCAGCAAGCTTGATGGAGTATCATCCAGCGGAAACATCGCCCGATAAATGTTCTTCAAGCATGACTGCGACTTCTTCAGAAAGTGCACTCATGACGCGACGATCCTGCAGGTCGCTAAGCAATCAAGACGATCATGATCTACCCAGAAGTATCCACTCTTTTGAAGTTGCTCCTGGGTAAGATCATGCATGCGAACGGCAATTCTATCCTTCTCCTCCTGCAGATGTCGCATGCTGACAACTACATGAAGCAGCAACAGCAGCATGAGTACAACGTACCATTGCGAGTGGCTATAAGGAAAAGATGAGAGCAAGCAAACTAACACTTGAATTGGTCGCCCAGCTGCGTCACCTCGCCAAGCAGATACTGCTCTCGGGCGGCGGCTTTCTCCGCCTTCGACTTCCATACATCCGTGTTACCGCGGAGCACGGGCAACTCACGCTCCAGCTACTTCACGCGGTCACGCAGTCGCGAAAGCAGCGACAACTTATCTACCCTAGAGCGCGGCGGTACCACGGTATCATCAAGAGTCGGCGAGTCCTGAGTTTCCCTCAAAGGATCACTTGATGTACCCTACCACAAGTCAAGATAGAAGCAAATAAGACGGCCAAATCAACACAAAGACAAAGGATTCAAATGCATTCAAGACTAGCAAAAGTATCAGCAGATACACTCGCCAGCTGGCATGTTCTTAAAAAAAAGGACATAAACTAATTAACTATTACAAAAGCTAACTAAGAGGCAACTGGCTTCTTCGACTTTGATGGCTTCGGGGGCTTCATCGAGTCCGTGGCAGTGTCAGATGCCACTGACTTTCCACCAGCCCCTGATGCCGCCACTTTCGCCGCCTTCTTGGTGCGGTGCAGCTCCTCAGAATACTTTGCAACCGTATTTATCAACTGAGGCCCATACTTGCCACAGGCAGTCGCGAAAGGAGCAAAGACTACCTGCTGGCCGTCCGTGCTAACAGGCATCGCCTTTGACACTGCGGAAGGATCAACCTCGACTTCATGGGCCTATACCATGGCAAGCGACATGGACACGCCAGCCGTGCGGAGTGAGTTCTTGTAGCTGGAAGGCACACCCCCGGCGAGTGACTCCACCAGCTCGTCTATATTCTCGATTAACTCTGCCTTGGGCATCAACTCCTCCCGAAGGCGACTGAGGGTGCCCTTGGCCTTGGAGAGTGTATCCTGGATGGCGGCGCTACGGTCCTCGATTGCCGACAGTGCACCCGCCAGAGCATCATCGCGACGAAGGACCTGCGGGTCGAAACTCAAGTCGCCAGCATCTGCGCATAAATCCACACATGGACAAAACATCAGTGTCAACGGCAAAAAGTCCAGCAGAGAAGGACAACGATATCCAAAGCAAAATACCTGAGAGGGCCTTGGCGATTGAGAAAAGTTGTCCCTCGAACAACTTCTCCCTGGCTGCAAAGGAGGCATGCAGCTCCTCTTCGCACCTTTGCGCCTCGTCACGCGCCGCGATTGCCTCATCGCGACCCTTCACATCCGCGGCGAGGGTTTTCTCCATGGTGGCAGCATTGCACAGGAGGGCGTTATGTTCAGCTACAAACGGAAAGGGATTGACTATCAGTCGACCATATCAAAAGGAGACGAGGAAGAAGAAGAAGTGGATGACACTCACTTTCAACCACGCGATGACGCGTCTCCAGCATCGCATGCTAGCGGCCCATCGCAAGCACTTGCTCTGCCAAGTGCGCGGCTTCCTTCACAAGGAGCTATCGCAACACAAGGAATCAGCAGAGGCAATAGATAACATCGACTGCAACACTAAAAAGGAGAAAAACTACACTTACATGGTCCTCGAATGACTCCGAAGATGTCTGCTGTACCGTCATCCGGGCAACCATTCGATGCTCCCCTGCATGAGGAGAACTGGAAGAGTTGTGCCCGGAGTGGGCCGCTAATGGAGGGGAAGGAGCACGCTCGACCTTTTTCTTGGCCCTTAAGGTCGCGACTCCTGATTCCTTCAAAAATTGGACGTCGCCAGAAGATGACGACGCCTCTCGACTACAAGACAAAATTCACATCAAGAAAAAGGGCAAACCCAGAGACAAGCCAACAAGGATAAAACAGAGAAGAACAAGTAAACTAGAAAACTTACCAGTCAAACTTGTCAAAGTCAAAAGTGGCCTTCCCCGACTCCGACGAGGACTCCTTGGGTAATCGCATTTTCTTGCGAGAAGATGGTGCCACGGTGCTCATAGGAATAGCAGGTATAGGTGACTCCGCACCAACACCTGTGCCTTCCGGAGTCAAAGGAGACGACGCATCGGAATCCTTGCTGCGCAAACGCTTGCGAGTATTCGAACTACCAGACTCGGGGGCTTCCTCCTCCACATCAGAGGGGACGGTCGATTCCGACTCGTCCTCTTCCAAAGCTTCACGAGGGATAATCCCCTCAGGAAGAGGGGGCATACAAGGTGACACCGCCCAATCCTACACACAGACAACACATTCAGCAAAAAGCGAGTAAGCAACAGAGAAGCAATCGACAAATTTAGCTACTGCGTAGCACAACTATACCTCAGGAGGAGGGTTTGTAGCATCAAATGGAGGAACAACTGGCTCACTCGGGAGCACATCCTTCACGGTGTACTTGGTGACCAGTCGAACCCTCTTGTCCACCTCACTCGTGGACATGCCATCTACAGACACGCGAGTGGCATCATCAACGCCATCCCACTGAAACATGGGGTGGACTCTGGCCTGTAGGGGCTAGATGTGATGGCGCAGCCAAGTGCGAATGAGGGCGCAGCCTCCCTCCTCTTTGCCTATGCGACTCTCGAGGTCGCAGACGCACTGGTATAGCACATCTGTCTCCGCGGACTCGCCATGCATGACTAGATTCTTCCAGGAGCGCATCCTCTTGCACGGCATCGCGGGATCGAAGGGTGCAAGTCCGAAGTGCTCACCGTTAGCCTTCTCATCGCAGATGTAGAACCATTTGTCCCTCCACCCTTGGACGGATGCCGTGAGCTTGATGTCGAAGTAGGTGGCAGATGGGTCGACGTGGATTCCACAACCACCTACATCATAGACTAAAGAGCCAGATGCAGATTGGCGCTTCAATTTGAAGAGGCGCTTGAAGAGGCCGATGTGCGGCTCGATTCCGAGCCAGCACTCGCAGAGATCGAGTGATGAAGCAAGAGATATGGAGGATAGAGTTCGGGGACAGCTGATGGAGCTGAAGCCCGTAGAAACAAAGGAGGCCCCTAAAAAAGGGGTGAAGAGGCAAGGAGAGACCACGAATGATGAATGCTAAAAACATCACTCGAAAACCAGCGGGAGGAGCAGGAATTGTCTCATGGGGGACGCGCGTCGGCTGCGGCGGAACGATACTCGCCTTGGCGAAGAAGACGAAGATCAGATGACTTGATGATGGAGGGGCGCCACGCACCATTCGTGAAGCGGGTGCCTGTGGCCTTCTTCTTCCCGCCGGCGGCGGTGCTGGTGCCCGTAGCAGCGGAGCCGCCTTTCTTCTTCACCGCAGCAGCGGTGGCTGCGGAATCAGCCACAGTGCCTCCCTTCTTCTTCCCCATTGCGTGGCGGTGATGTGAGCGAAGTAAGTAGCTCGGAAACGAGCGGAGCTGGTCCAGCGTCGTGGAAGAAACAAGCGCAGAGAAAAGCAGAGAAACAGTGGCAATGGCGATGGAAGCAAAGGATGAATGAGAGCAGATGAGAAAATTACCGTCACAACGCTGCTACTTAACCCCTGGAAGATGCAATCCAACGGTTCAGAAAAACCCTACTGGACCCGTGGCTAACATCGTGCTGGACACGTGGGGGAGTGGAAGCGCGAACCGTCCCTCCACTACTCCCATTACGCGCGGAAATCAAGGAGACGCAGTTAAAATAAAAGATTACACACTCCCAGTCAAATCAAAGTCAGAGAGTAGGACCCACTTCTCGTCACATCCCATCAAACTCGCTCACGCGGGCAACTGAGGTCATGAAATCGTCAGCACTGACGTCATCAAAAGCTACACAGCAGAAGACTTCGACTACTTTAGTCCTTGCTCGAGTCTTTGACTCCACCAAGCACTCGGGGGCTACTCCCATAGGGAGCGCTGGTCGCGCACCCTATGATTTTCTCTTTTTTTCAGGAACATGGACAATCAAAGGAAAACCCAGTCACTCGAAATACGTTTCGACTTTGGACATGGGTTACTCCCATAGGGAGCGCCGGAAACAAATTCGACTGAAACAAGCAAGCAAAGACGACAATAGTTGCAAAAGTTCTTTAGTCCCTGCTTGAGTCTTCGACTCAACCAGGCACTCGGGGGCTACTCCCATAGGGAGCACTGGTCGCGCACCCTCTGATTATTTATACAAAAAACTGTGTGTCGATAACATCCACACTTGAAGCTCATGGCGACACCGCCTCATAATTTTTCCCTACAAAGAGACTGCGTCTCCTGGGTCACCCGAATCGTCTCTGCGATGATAAAATTCGGATGCCGCGCTTACAGCGTGAAGGTAAGACCTGAATAAGGCCTAGCAACGCATTAGCTACGCACTACCAGAAATGTATCCGTGCCTACAGGTACGATGAACATGCCTTGTCGGACGTGTCGAGTGCTCACACCCATATAACTGGAATTCGACTCCTGTAAGACCTCCGCGGCTTGAGTCGAATTACACCAGCACTTTTCCGGATTCGAGTCCGGGGACTCGAGTTCGAGTAGATTGCGTTGTTTCACCCTAAGGTGGTTAACTGATACCGACACTTCGGTTATATCAGGCACGTACATCAACAATCCCTATGACACGAATAAAGTAGTCGAAATATACTCATTCATGCACTCGAAAGACTTCAAAAGTCCCCAGTCGAATCTGCGATTCCACTGGACACTCAGGGGCTACTGACATGGGTATACCCTACAGGTACTCGAGTTTGGTATATACGGTCTAAATACGTAAAGGCCCACGGTGTCGCCAAGGCCCAAATGAAGGACTCGAGTAACCTATGGACTCTCGATTGCTTGAAGAACAAGAAGAAGGTAAAGATAGAAAGTTTGAAGGGGAAAACCCTAACTTGTAACCGACTCGACCTGCTACCCGAGACCTAGCCTATCTATATAAGGGCTAGGAGGGGGCAGCGAGGAGAACACATGCAACCCTAGTTTCCACAACCCTCGCCATATTGCATCTGCGCACCACTATAATCTTCGATTCCTTCAATAATTCCACGAGCAGACAAGCAGGAGTAGGGACCTCTATGAGGCCTGAACCTGGGTAAATCTTTGTCCCCTGTGTGCTTGTTTGCTAGCCGATAGATGTCTCTAGCGCTCCCTCTTCTCCAAAACCCAAGTCCATAACAATGGGCATTGATGAGTTAAACCCTCATCACTACTCTTCAACGATATTTTCAACTCTTTGAGGGGTCAACCACCGTATTGTGCTTTTCACCATATTTAACTAAAAACATATTAGCACACGGTTAGAAGATCCTTGTGTTGATGACAATCACCAAAACACAATTAGAGAGAGAAATCCCCTTTCACCTGGCCTATCTCCATCCATTAATACAACCTCAATAACAAAAGCAAACTATAAAGGTCCAGTAAACGAAGATTGAAGTGAACTAATAAGTCTAGCAGATGTTCCTCAAACTACCACAATAGTTTCCTAAGGGTTTGATTAAACCTAGGTCTTCTAGGGAAAAAGCTACTATACTACATCTGTAATCCGGGTCGAAGGTATCACCACCCCAGGAAGCGCCGCCGTATGCGGTATAGGTCACCATTGCCATCGCCACATCCTGCTAGCCAGCTGCCACGGTCCCGTGTCACCATCTTGCACCATCTCCAGAAGAGCTTGCTGGTAGTTTCTGAAGGGAATATGCCCGAGAGGCAATAATAAAGTTATTATTGTCTTATTCCATGTTTATGATAAATTCTTATTTTGCATGCTATAATTGTATTAATTGGAAACGTTAATACATGTGTGTTTAATAAACAAAATACAAAGTTCCTAGTAATGCCTCTCATATAAACTAGCTCATTGATTAACAAGATGATCAAGGTTTCCTGATCATGGACATTGGATGTTGTTAATAACGAGGTCATAACATTGGTGGAATGATGTGATGAACATTCATCCGAAGTATAGCATTACAATCAAAGTCATTATGTTTATATTTCTATAACATCATACAAAGTAATCTTAGTCTTTAGACCATGAGATCATGCTAATTACTAACACAAGAAGAGTATCTTGATAACACCAAACATCACACCGTAACAGGGTGACTATAAAGGTGGGTTCAGTACTATGAAGGTGTTATGTTGAGGCTCATGGATCAAGAGTGGAATTTGTCAATCCCGATGACGGATAGATATACTCTGGGCCCTCTCGGTGATATCACATTAAGATAGCTTGCAAGCAAGTGATGTGATCACTAGAATGTTATATCACAGGAACAAGAAAAAAGTGCATGTCGGTAACGAGATCAAACTAGGTATTTGGATACCGATGATCGAATCTCGGACATGTATTATATCATGAGACAAAGGGATTTTAGTTACTAGCATTAAAGGTTCTCACGATCAGAGAAGTCATCGTTGAATGTGTAGGAGTCAGTATGGATCTCCAGGCCCCGCTTCTGATTATTGATCTGAGAGGGGTCTCGATCATGTCTGCATTATTCACAAACCGTAGGGTGACACACTTAAGGGATACCGACACCATTTGGAGCAAATATGTTTTAGATAAATATTTAAGAAAGAGCTGGAATTATTTCAATAGACATTGAAACTGTTTCGGGTGAAATTGCTGAAATTGGTTCTGCATGTAATATTGAAATGTTGCAGGGGGTTTTATGTGGATGTTTGTTAATTAATGTAATTAACGAAATTCTGAATAAAATTAATAAAATAGTTTTATTAAATGAGAGAGCATTAAATTTGGAGAAATTTAATGCATTTAAAGTGGAGACTTTAAAAGAGAATGTGAAGGGGCAAATTTATGTGGAGGGAGTTACCACCACATGAATGAGAAGGTGAGGGGTCACCCCATGGGGCGCCGGCCATGGGGGAGGGGTACCACCTCCTCCTATAAAAGGCCCCCCTCACACCCCTTCTTCCACACACCTCCTCGTGAAGGATCTCTCTTCCCCTCTAGTATTATTCCCCCATGGTCTCGGATTAGTGAGATACATGTTCCTGGTGGCTTTATCTGGAAAGGAGTTGCTGCTTCTTCTGCTTTGTTGGAGCGAGGGACGGAGGTTGTCAGGGTACCGGATGTGTGTGCGATCACGGATGCACCGCTACTTTGCGGTGTTGGACTTGGTGGTGCTGGACTTGCTGGAGCTGGATCTGAAGGACGTGCTGGAGCCGGACCTACTGGACTTCATCATGATCTTGAGATCGGCAAGTGTACGACTACATCATCCACGAGTTCCAACTCGTTAACAAAACTCGTTGTATTCGAGGGTAAGTTCTCCATGGATGTATATCCACCCGTTGCTCTGTATCTAGTAGATAGATCTTGGCGTATAGTTCTCATCATAGGAAATTTTTTGTTTTCTATGCCGCGAACTCTTTAGTGGTATCAGAGCCTGATCTATGCGTAGGTGCTTTTCACGGGTAGTACACATATGTTTATATGTGGGCGATGATGATCATGTTATTGCATCTTCTATGTATTTTGGATATTGGTGGCATTGTGGGGTGAAGCGGCCCGGACCAACCTTACATGTCATCGTACATGAGACCGGTTCCACGACTGACATGCAACTTGTTTTGCATAAGTGGCTGGCGGGTGTCTGTCTCTCCTACTATAGTCAATATCTGATTTACAACGAGTTGCTAATAACTTGGTTATCCTCATTGTGGTTCATGTTCGTAGGTAAGAACGGTTCTATCTCCGAAAGCCCTAAGCCACGTAAAACCTGCAATTGATAAATTAGAGGTGTCTAGTTTAGATCGTTGCTGGGCTAGTGTCTTGAGATGGTATTGTTGTAATTAGATGTATGATAGATACTCTTACAATACACTCAACGTGTAAGTTCCATAGACCTTGGCCTTACACACAAAGGAATGATAGAGATCATACCATGATGCAAATTATAGAGATCAAATGCATGGACCATATCATCTCACTTTACACATTAGATGTTAGCATCTTATACTGCTAGTTTAGCGCTTTTTGTAGCATTATAAGATGATCCCTCATTTAGATATCAAGATAAAAATGTGTTATTCCTTAAGTATGCACCGTTCTGTGGATCGTGTTTCGAGACATCACGTGATGATCGGGTGTACTCGACTCTACGCTTTCATACAATGGGTGTAAGACAGTTTTACACATGCGAGTACTAAGGTTCTTACTTGGCAAGCCTAGCATGTACAGACATGGCCTCGGAACACGGACCGAAAGGTTAAGCATGAGTCATATAGTTGATATGATGCCCATATTGATGCTCGCCTTTGAAGCTACACCGACTCACGTGATGATCGGACTTGGTGTAGTGGATTTGGTTCATGTAATCACCAAAAAGGCACGAGGGATGTCGTTTTTGAGTGGGAGTTCATTTCTAATTTGGATTAGTCAAACTCAATTTTTCATAAACTAAATCGAAGTGAATTTGCATAATTTGTTATAGTCATTGGCGTCTGTTCACTACCTTATGCTTAGTTTTTATTGAGATAATAGAACTATAGAATTCTAGATATTTACTTTACGAACTGGTATCGTATTGTTTTGAATGTCAATTTAAAGTTTATAAGTCCTATTGCAAACTTTCAGCAAACTCTATTAACTCCATGAAGTTTAATAAGTAGTATTAAATCAAGAGTAAGAATTCCAATGTTAGTATCTAAAGTATCATGTTTGCCTCCATGATTCTTGATATTGAAAAGTTGTTTTAATATCGAGGTTATCTAGGAGCTGACAGAATTGTTTCAGAAACCATCATGTGTGAAAGATATTGTGATATCTGAAACAAAGTTTTTGGTTTCATTATGATAGAGTGTAATTTAGCAAAATACATGTTCTCATATTGTATGATAATTTGTGAAGGATGGAGATGCTAGGCATCCGAATCTCCCAAAAGGTTTCAGGAACTAAAATTATACTCGTCATTCTTCCTTATAGGCTATAGTAGCTTGATCATGAAAGTTGTCATGATAAGGATGAATAGAAGATGTAAGTAAAATGTTTACTACACTAATAGATTACTAAAGAATGGATTTTTTTTAAAGAACACCAAACATTTGATGATGGTGATCCACTTCAAAGTGCAAGTCCAAAGGTATTAGTATTTTACTATACACGCTTTGTACTATGTGTCATGTGAATGACACCACTATTGATGTTGATAGATTCTTTTAAAAGAAACGGAATTGTTGAAAGAGAATCTATAAAATATTTGGCAGAAAAGAAAAGGTTGGAGATGTCCAACTTAGGTTTATAGAAGATATACATGTTATGGTTGTATTCCTTGCTTGTTAAACAATGTGGTTCTGAGGTATTGGATACCGAATTGGTTGGTATGAAGTGTCATACAGGACAATGCAATTCATGAACTGAAATGGCCTAAGTAACTAGCAAGAGAATAAGTGATGATGATCATCGAAAGCAAATAAAGTGTTATTGTGCTTTTCGTTGACGTCAAACCTAGTCTTCAAGATTTGTTTTAATAATTGTTATTTTGTTCCGGTATTATGAGAACAATGGTTGTTCAAATAATTATCGTATTCCATAAAAGATGGATGAACTTTTACAAGTCTAGTGGGAGAAATCACATCCATAAACACTATTGCTAAAATGTCGCAAGACAAATGATTGAAAGATCACTTATGAAGTGACATCGCTGTTTAAATTATATTGGAAAGAAAACATGAAGAAACTCCATGTTGATGGATTTTTAGAGTCTTTGATTTTGATCAATTGATGCTTGTGATACTTTCCTCGAGATAATTGAAACTCCGTTCATAGGCCAAAGAGGAACGTATGACTAGCTTATTGGAAATTGTACATGCTGATGTGCATAGTCCATTATGTGTAGCCATATGCGATGGATCTTTTTTGCTTCAAATGCTTTCTCTAGAAATTTGAGTGAATATATTTATATATTTACTTAATAAGGAAGAAGTGTGAAACATTTGAAAATTGTTCAAAGACTTTCAAGATGAAGTGAAAAAATCATTGTAACAAGAAAATAAAGAGTTTATGATTCGATCATAAAGGAAAATATTTGAGTTACATGTTTAGCAAAACACCTAAGATTTGCGGAATTGTTCCATGATTTGTGTTTTCCCGATAAACCATAGGAGTATGGCATATTCGAGAGATGAAATCAAACCATGTTTGACATGGTAAGATCAAAGGTGTCATTTATAAAACTGCCATTATGTTTTAAGGATTGAAGCTTTAGAGACTACCGCTTTTACACTAAAAAGAGCACCATCGTGATCCGTTGAAATGACACCATATGAGTTATGGTTTGGGATAAAACCCGAATTGCCTTTTCTTAAATTTTGGTATGCTATGCATAAGTAAAATGTTTACAACCAAAGTCGGATAAGCACGTCTTTGTAGGTTATCCCAAAGAATTTGTTGGGAATTTCTCCATAACACCGGGAACAAAAGAGTTTGTTACTTGGAACATCAAGTTTCTTGAGAAGGAATTTTTCGCGAAAAGTTAAGTGGGAGGACAATAGAACTTTGATAAGGTTGTTGAACCTTAGCTATATGTGCTAAGTAGCACAACGCCAGAAAGTGTCCCGGTGGTAGCCACAATGCTCATGGCTCCCGTGATTACAAAGGTTATGATCTCGGAGATTAGAGTTCCTATTGAACCATGAGGGTCGGTAAAAATCAAATAGTATGATTTGATAAGCAGGTCGTTATTGTTTTGACAATGATGAACTGACTACATGCAAGGAAGCGATGATGGGCCCTGACTCCATAAAATGACTAGAAGTCATAGAATCCGTGATAGTATCCATACACGAGAAATCAAGTTTCTGAACTTGGAAGAACCTCCGGAAAGGCGTGAAGCCTATCGGTCGTGTTTGGATCTATAAAGAAATAGACATGGATGTTTAACATCTATGAAATAGTCGACATGTCGGAAAGAAGTTTACGGCAATGTTCAAGGAGTTGATTATGACAAGATTTGATCTTTCATAGCGATATTTAGTTTTGACGGATTAATGTAGCAACCACTACATATAATTTGGTATATGGTAGTTGAATAAACAAAACAAGGTTCTTCTAATAGAATGGTTACCTAGGACGTGTACATGACACGGTCCGAAGGGTTTTGTTAATTCAAAGGATGCTAAAAAGGCATGCAAACTTCAATAGTTGAAGTGAGCATAGCGGAGTTGGAATCTTCACCATGATAAAAAATGTTAAAGGAGTTTAATTTCATAGGAGATGATGAAGATGCTTGCATTTGCAAGAAATTAAGTGGGAGCGCTGAGACAAATTTCCAATACATTATGTAGAGGACATATTGTTGATTGGAAATGATGTATCTTGTATTGACACGAGTTAAGAATTTCATTAAAATAAGATTTCGATGAAAGACTTGGGCAAAACCGGAATATTAGGCATCAATATCTGTATGATAGATTGAGGCGCTAATATGGTTGTGCTAGACATACATATATGAGATATTGAAAGGGTTCAATATGGAAACAACAAGAAAGGTTCTTGCTGCATGGAAAGGATTGTATCAAGATTCAAGTGTTTCAACACTTGGTGAGTAAAATCACATGAAGATTTTGATCGGTTATATCGTGATATGTATATAACCAAATATGTCCTATGCTCTAAATGTTATGAGCACATACCAGAATGATTCATAAGATGATCACTGGACGATAGTGAAGATATTCTTATGAGCTTTGGAAGAACTAAGAATATATCATGTATAAGTGACAAATAGTGAAAAGGAGTTCATTGTAATAACGAGGTCACAACATTGGTGGAATGATGTGATGAACATTCATCCGAAGTATAGCATTACGATCAAAGTCATTATGTTTATATTTCTATAACATCATACGAAGTAATCTTAGTCCTTAGACCATGAGATCATGTTAATTGCTAACACCAGAAGAGTATCTTGATAACACCAAACGTCACACCATAACAGGGTGACTATAAAGGTGGGTTCAGTACTACGAAGGTGTTATGTTGAGGCTCATGGATCAAGTGTGGAATTTGTCAATCCCGATGACGGATAGATATACTCTGGGCCCTCTCGGTGATGTCACATTAAGATAGCTTGCAAGCAAGTGATGTGATCACTAGAATGTTATATCCCGGGAACGAGAAAAGAGTGCATGTCGGTAACGAGATTAAACTAGGTATTTGGATACCGATGATCGAATGTCGGACATGTATTATATAATGAGACAAAGGGATTTTAGTTACTAGCGTTAAAGGTTCTCACGATCACAGAAGTCATCGTTGAATGTGTCGGAGTCAGTATGGATCTCCAGGTCCCGCTTCTGATTATTTATCTGAGAGGGGTCTCGATCATGTCTGCATTATTCGCGAACCGTAGGGTGACACACTTAAGGGATACCGACACCATTTGGAGCAAATATGTTTCAGATAAAGATTTAAGAAAGCGCTGGAATTATTTCAATAGACACCGAAACTGTTTCGGGTGAAATTGCTAAAATTGGTTCTGCATGTAATATTGAAATGTTGCAGGGGGTTTTATGTGAATGTTTGTTAATTAAAGTAATTAACAAAATTCTGAATAAAATTAATAAAATAGTTTTATTAAATGAGAGAGCATTAAATTTGGAGAAATTTAATGCATTTAAAGTGGAGACTTTAAAAGAGAATGTGAAGGGGCAAATTTATGTGGAGGGAGTTACCACCACATGGATGAGAAGGTGAGGGGTCACCCCATGGGGTGCTGGCCATGGGGGAGGGGTACCTCCCTACTCCTATAAAAAGGCCCCTCACACCCCTTCTTCCACACACCTCCTCGTGAAGGATCTCTCTTCCCCTCTAGTATTATTCCCCCATGGTCTCGGATTAGCGAGGTACATGTTCCCGGTGGCTTTATCTGGAAAGGAGTTGCTGCTTCCGCTGCTTTGCTGGAGCGAGGGATGGAGGTTGTCGGGGTACCGGACGTGTGTGCGATCACGGATGCACTGCTGCTTTGCGGTGCTGGACTTGGTGGTGCTGGACTTGCTGGAGCTGGATCTGAAGGACGTGCTGGAGCCGGACCTGTTGGACTTCATCATGATCTTGAGATCGGCAAGTGTACGACTACATCATCCACGAGTTCCAACTTGTTAACAAAACTCGTTGTCTTCGAGGGTAAGTTCTCCATGGATGTATATCCACCCGTTGCTCTGTATCTAGTAGATAGATCTTGGCGTATAGTTCTCATCGTAGGAATTTTTTTTGTTTTCTATGCTGCGAACCCTTCAGTTTTCGACCTAGTCCATCCTCACGAGTGTTTCCCCCTAGTATCCATCATCGCCTTAGCCCCGCGCGGGTTGCTGGAGTTGTGCGGATTCATCCCACTACCGACCCCGACCAGTACTCTATGCAGACCAGATGCTCGGGTTCGTCGCTAGCCTATACCCACAACCTGCTTGTCCATTTGCTCGACTGGATCTGAGGTGTGTTGGTCGGCCAATTTTAGTTATTTCGCTATGTACTGGCATTGGTATGGACATTGACAGTGGGTATACTTGTACAAATGGGAAGCAATTATTGGGTAATAGAGTTCTTCTACAAGAATGTCATCAAATCATCGTCGGAAGAGGAGTCCGACAGTGAGACAGAACTTTTGCTTGCCACTGAGAGCATGGTGCACGACCAGTACCTATTGTCGCCACATAGAGGGGGCTCATCACTGAAGCGCCTAGCCAACGTAAATCGCGAGCGAGAAGCTGGCCACCTGCTCCTTTACAAGGACTACTTCCACCCATAGCATCTATCGCCGCTATAGGATGTCCAGAAAGTTGTTCCTGGAGATTCTCAATGGCATGAGGGATTACGATGACTACTCTGAGGCCAAGTTTGATTGTACCGGTAAGGTTGGCTTCTCCTCTTACCAAAAATGCTCTACGGATGTTCGACAACTTGCATATGGAGTAGCATGTAATCTCATTGACAACTACATGCGCATGAGTGAGTCCACATGCCAAGAGGCCATGTACTGGTTTTGCAGTGTAGTTATTGCGATGGTTGGTGAAGTTTATTTGAGATACCCAAACACCAAAGACATTGCCCGGCTTTTGTCCATCAACAAGAGTAGGGGTTTCTGGGATGTCGGATAACATAGATCGCATGCTATAAGGGTTTACGGGATCAACAACATCGATAGGTGCTATTTTGGCGATGTTTTACGGAGATCTTGACAACATAGGTACATCGTTTTGCGAAAAGAACTATCTTTTTGGTTGGTAGTGGAAGTTCAAAGGACATGCAGAGGGGTGCACGGCCATACTAGAGGTTGTTGCATCACAGGATCTATGGATTTTGTACTCCTTTTTTGGCATGGCAGGATCAAACAATGATATCAATGCGCTTAAATGCTCTATTGTTGGAGATATGCCCAAGAGGAAATAATAAAAGTGGTTATTATTATATCTTTGTGTTTATGATGAATGTTTACATCCCATGCTTTAATTGTATTATAAGGAAACACTAATACATGTGTGTTTTGTAAACATAAAAGAGTCCCTAGTAAGCCTCTTGTTGAACTAGCTTGTTGATTAGTAGATGATCATGGTTTCCTGATCATGGACATTGGATGTCATTAATAACAAGGTTATATCATTAGGAGAATGATGTGATGGACACACACCCATAGTAAGCGTAGCATAAGATCAAGTCATTAAGTTCATATTGCTATAAGCTTTCAAATGCATAGTAACTTAATCCTTCGACCATGAGGTTATGTTAATCACCATCACCGGATGGGTACTTTGATGACATCAAACACCGCTCAGAATCGGGTGGTTATAAAGGTGTCATTGGATATTCTGAAAGTATGTGTTGAAGCGCATGGACCAAGATTGGGATTTGTCCATCCATATGACGGATAGATATGCTCTGGGCCCTCTCGGTGGAATGTCATCTAGTTAGCTTGCAAGCATGTGACTAGGTCACAAGGGATGACATAACATGGAACGAGTAAAGAGTACTTATCAGTAACGAGGTAGAACTAGGTATGGAGATACTGACGATCAACCTCGGATAAGTAGAATATCGTGTGACAAAGGGAATTGGTTTCGTATGTTAATGGTTCTATCGATCACGAAGTCATCGTTGAGTATGTGGGAGCCATTATGGATCTCCATATCTCGTTGATGGTTATTGATCGGAGAGATGTCTTCATCATGTCTGCATATTCACGAACCGTAGGGTGACACACTTAAGGTTCGAAGTTGTTTTAAGTAGATATGGAATGTGCGTTGGAGACCGAATGTTGTTCGGAGTCTCGGATTGGATCCAGGACATCACGAGGAGATCCAGAATTGTCCGGAGAATTCATATATTGGGGATCATTTTCTAAGTTAGGAAATGTTCTGGAGTGTTTGTATGGGGATTCTAGAAGGTTTCGGAATGTTCCGGAAGGTTCTAGAAGATTTCTTGGAGTTTGCTTGAAAACCAAGAAAGGATCAAGGAGTCCTTGTGGGGCAAGACAAGGAGTCGTGGGGGGGGAGGACTCCTCCCTCCCAATCCGGCCAAGGAAGGAAGGAAGTCCTACTAGGACTCCCCTCCCATGGCGCCTCCTCCTTTAAATAGAGGGTGGGGGTGCCACCCCTGCCCCTCCACTCCAAACCCTAGCCGCCGCCTCTCTCCTCCTACTTCCCTCTGCTCAGGCTTAGGCGAAGCCCTGCAGAATTCTCTACTCCACCACCACCACCACACCGTCGTGCTGCTGGGATTCCATGGAGAAGATCTACTACCTCCGCTGCTCGCTGGAACGGGGAGAGGAAGGTCTGCTTCGACTCCGCATGTGTGCCCGACTGCGGAAGCGCTTCCGGAACGCGGCGTCGGAAGGATCGTCCACACGATCTTGAGATCGGCAAGTGATCGACTACATCAACCACGAGATCCAATCTCGTAACGCTTTCGGATCTACGAGGGTTAGTACAGATCTATCTCGTTGCACATGTCTAATAGATTAGATCTTGGCTTTTATCTAGATTAGATCTGGGTTTTGTTCGTTCTTGCGGTAGAATTTTTTTGTTTTCCATGCTACGAACCCATCATCTATGGTATTTGCTAGGCTGGCAGAAGGCAATGCTCCTCGGCTTTCCTATGTGATAAATGGAAATATTTATGATATAGGTTATTATCTAGCTGATGGCATCTATGTCCACCTTTGTCAAGACAGTCCGCAACCCTGCAGATGAGAAATGTAAGAGGTTAGCAAAAGAGAAAGAGTCTACTCGCAAGGGTGTGGAGCGGGCATTTGGTGCGCTTCAGTCAAGGTGGGCTATTGTTCGTAGCCTGCCAGAACCTGGAGCACCGAGAAGATGTGGAAGGGTGATGAATGTATGTGTGATCATGGACAACATGATCGTTGAGGACGAGCGTGATGACAACATCTATGAGCAAGGCTGAGATTTTTATGGTGAGTTGGTTGACCCAGAGCCTAGGGCTAGCATCCTAGGAAAGTAAGTTCATCAGCATCCTGCTTTGCATGATCCAAACGTCCATGACTGGCTTCAAAACAATTTGATTGAGCATATGTGGGCTCGTGCGGGGAACCAACATGGTTAATCCCATTATTTGTTTGATGTAATTCGAATTATGTTTGGTTGTTCATGTAAAACTATCTGGTTGTGAGATATTCATAATTATGAACTAATGTCAAAGTGAGAAAAGAATTGGTCGAATGACTAGTGACAAGGGTTTAACTCGTCAATGCCCATTGTTATGGACTTGGGTTTTGGAGAAGGAGGGAGCGCTGGAGGCATCAGTCGGCTAGCAAACAAGAACACAAGGATGCAAGTTTTACCCAGGTTCGGGCCTCGTAGAGGTCCCTACTCCTGCTTGCCTGCTCTTGAAATTAACGAAGGAATCAAAGATTACAAGGGGGCGCAGATGCAATCTGGCGAGAGTTGTGGAAACTAGGGTGGTGATTGTCCTCCTTGCCGCCCCCTCCTAGCCTTTATATGGATAGTCTAGGTCTCAGGTAGTAGGTTGAGACAGTTACAGATTAGGGCTTTTCCCTTTGAACTTTCTATCTTAAGCTTCTTCTTGTCTCGCAAGCAATCAAGAGTCCGTAGGCCACTCGAATTCCCCACTGGGCCTTGGCAACGCTGTGGGCTTCGGTCGTATCTGGACCGTATATACCAAACTCGAGTACCTATAGGGTATACCCATGTAAGTAGCCCCCGAGTGTCTAGTGGAATCGCAGATTCGACTGGGGACTTTATGAAGTTTTTCGAGTGCATGACTAAGTATTTTCGAGTGTTCTGTTTGTGTGTCATAGGGATTGTTGATATATGTGCCTGATTTAACCGATATATCGGTACCAGTTAACTGCCTTAGGGAAAAACAACGCAATCTACTCAAACTCGAGTCCCCGGACTTGAATTCGGAAAAGTGCTGGCGTAATTCGACTCAGGCCGTAGAGGTCTTACAGGAGTTGAATTCCATTGTATAAGTGTGAGCACTCGATGCGTCCGTCAAGGCATGTTCATCATACCTACAGGCACGGATATATTTCTGGTAGTGCGCATCAGATGCATTGCCAGGCCTTATTCAGGTCTTATCTTCATGATGTAAGCGCGGCATCCGAATTTTTGTCATCGCGGAGATGATTCGGGTGGCCCAGGAGACGCAGTCTCTTTGTAGGGATAGTATGAGACGGAGTCGCCATAGCATTCGAGTGTGGATATTATCAACACACAGTAGGATGTACAAATAATCATAGGGTGCGCGACTAGCGCTCCCTATGGGAGTATCCCCCGAGTGCCTGGTTGAGTCGAAGACTCAAACTGGGACTAAAAACCTTTTGCAACTACTGTCGCCTTTTGTTGCTTGTTTCAGTCGAATTTGCTTCTGGTGCTCCCTATGGGAATAACCCATAATTCACAATCGAATCGTAGATTCGAGTGGTGGGTATGTCCTGAATGTTCATATACCTGAATAAAGATAATCGTAGGGTGCGCGACCAGCGCTCCCTATGGGAGTAGCCCCCGAGTGCTTGGTTGAGTCGAAGACTCGAGCAAGGACTAAAGTAGTTGAAATCTTCTGCTGCTTGAATCAATTGCATCAGTGCTGACGATGTGATGACCTTAGTTGCCCGCGTGAGCGGCTTTGACGGGACGTGACGAGTGGTGGGTCCCACTTTTTGACTTTGATTTGACCGGGCCTGCGTAATCTTCCGTTTTAACTGTGTCTCCTCGATTTTTGCACGTAATGGGAATAGTGGGGGGGACGGTTCGTGCTTCAGCTTCGCCACGTGTTGATGGCGATGTGCGCCACGCGTGTAGTAGGGATTCTGCTGGCCGTTGGATGGTGTCTGCGAGGAGGTAAAGTAGCAGCGCAGCTGCGGTAATTTCCCCATATGTCTTCTTTGCTCATGCCTCCATCGCCATTGCTGTTGCTCTCTGCTTCCTTGCGCATTTTCTCTTTGCGACACTGGACCAGCTCCGTGTCTTCCCCAGTTACTTCCTCTGTTCTCACCGTCATCGAAAGATGGGCAAGAAGAAGGGAGGCGCCGCCGCTGGGTCCGTGGCCGCCATTGCTACCACCAAGAAGAAGGGTGGTACCACCACTGTGGGCACCAGCGCCACCGGCGCTAGGAAGAAGAAGGGTGCGGGTACCCATGTTACCAATGGCGCTTGGCGTGCGTCCATCATCAGGCTCACCGAGCTGCATCTTCATCATCGAGATGGAGTTCTTCCGTCCATGGAAGACGACTCACGAGTGCCCGGCGAGGAGGTAATCCCTTGTCCTCCTCCTGGTTTCCGGGTGATGTTCCTTGCGTTCATCATCCGAGGTCTTTCTCCCCCCCCCTGCATCCTTTTTTCAGGGGTCTCCTTTGCTTCTATGGGCTCCAGCTACATCAGCTGTCCCCAAATTCTATTCTCCACATCTCCTGCTTCATTACTCTTAGCGAGTGCTGGCTCGGAATTGAGCCACACTTTTGCCTCTTCAAGAGGCTTTTTAAGGTGAAACGCCAATCGTTGTCCGGTTCGGTAGTCTACGACGTAGGAGGCTACGGAATCCATGTTTACTCCTCTATCACCTACTTTGGTATCAAGCTCAGTGTGTCCGTCCAAGGGTGGAGAGACAAGTGGTTCTACATCCGCGACCAGAAGGCCGACGGAGAGCACTACGAACGCGCGCCCTTCGATCCCGCGACGCCATGCAAGAGGAGGCATTCTTGGAAGAATATCGTGATGCCTGGCGAGTCCGAGGAAATGGATGTGCTATATAAGCGTGTCTGCGACCTCGAGAGTCGCATAGGCAAAGAAGAGGGAGGCACTGCCCTCATTCGCACATGGTTGCGCCGCCGTGTCCAGCCTCTGCAGGCCAGAGTCCACCCCATGTTCCGCTGGGCCGGTGCAAACGATGCCACTCGCGTATCTGCCGATGGCATTTCTGCGGGTGAAGTAGATAAGAAGGTGCGACTGGTGACCAAATACACCACCAAGGAGGTTCTCCCAGGCGAACCAGTCGTGCTTCCTTTCGACGCCTCTAACCCTCCTCCTGAGGTAGAACTGTTTTGTGAAGTAGTTTCCGTTTTCGATTGCCTTTTATGATGCTTTGATGCAGAATGTTGTATCATGACTGGAAGGTGTCTCCCAATTTGCCCCCTCGTCCCGAAGGGATTATCCCTCGCGAAGTGGATGAAGAGGATGAGTCGGAGTCGACCGTCCCAATTGAAGAGGAGGAGGGAGCCCCCGAGTCCAGCGACCCGGACACTCGCAAGCGTTCTCGCAGCAAAGATTCTGATGCTACTTCTCTGATGACACCGGAAGGTCCTTCTGCTGCTGTAGAGGGGCCAATCCCCGCTGTTCTGGTGCGTTCCATGGCTCCTCCTACCCGGAAGAAAATGCGACTATCGAAGGAGTCGTCGGAGTCGGAGGAGCAATCCTTCGACCTTGATAAATTTGACTGGTGAGTTTTGCATTCGCGACTTTGTATTGGTTTCATTTTGGAGTTGCTTTCTCTGAAGTTTTTTTGGATGTGATTTGTAGTCAAGCAGCGTCGTCATCTTCAGACAACGTCCAATTTGTGAAGGAATCCAGAGTCGCGGACTCCAAGGCCAAGGAAGTGGTTGAACAATCTTCCTCTCCTCCATTGGCAGCCCACTCCGGGCACAACTCATCGAGTTCCCCGCATGCTGGGGGACACCAGGTGGTTGCCCGGATGACTGCATAGCACTCATCTTCGGAGTCTCTGGAGGATCATGTAAGCATCCTTTTGCTGTTTTGGCAGTCGAATATATACTTGGTGTTGTTGCTAAACTTTTATTTTTTTCTGATGCAACTCATCGTGAAGGAAGATGCTCGCCTGGCGGAGCAAGTCCTTGACATGGGTCGACAACATGCTCGGCTGGACAATCGCCATCGCGTTGTTGAAGGTTAGTTTTCGCTTTTGTCTTTGTCTTCGCGAAGTTTCTAGATTCGATTGATGATATGTATTGTGGTTTGCAGTTGAGCATAACGAACTTCTTCGTCATGCTGCTTCCCTCGAAAAGGCGCTTGACACGGCGGCGAAGGGTCGCGACAAAGCAATCGCGGCCCTGGAGGAGTCGCAAAAGCGCAAAGAGGACTTGCGAAAACGCGAAGGGGACTTTCGCGCCTCCAATGCTGAGAGGGAAATGTTGTTCGAGGAGCAACTTGTCTCGATTGCTAAGTCCCTCTCAGATATTCTTTCAGCTGAATTTGTGTTGTTTCTTGCTTTGACATAGTGTTATTGTGCTAAAACTTTGTTGTATGCAGACGCCAACGACCTGAGCTTTGACGCCCAGGTTCTTCGTCATGAAGATGCGTTGGGTGGTGCTGTCGCCACAGTCGAAGACCGCAGCACTTCTCTTCAGGGGACGCTGATGAAGGCCAAGGGTGTGCTCAGTCGCATACACGAGGATCTAACCCCCAAGGCTGAGCTGATTGACAACCTTGAGGACCTAGTGGAATCCCTTGTTGGGGGTATTCCCATGGACTTCAGGAACTCCCAGCGGTCTGTCGGCGCCAGCATGGCACTCATGATGGTGCAAGCCCATGGCGTGGAGGTGGACCCTGCCGCGATCTCCAAGGCGATGCCCGTCAGCGCAGATGGCCAACAGGTAGTGTTTACTCCCTTCGCTACTGGTTGTGGTAAGTATGGGCCGCAGCTCATCAATACAGTCGCCAAATACTCCGAAGAGCCGCAGCAAGCGAAGAAGGCGGCGAAGGCTGCGACATCAGGGGCTAGCAGCAGAAAGTCTGTGGCGTCAGAGACCACCACGGATTCGACGAGGCCCCCGAAGTCCAAGTCGAAGTCGAAGAAGCAGACTCCTCCTTAGTAGCTAATCTGTAATAGTTGTAGTTTATTTTCGTGTTGAAACATGCTTTTGTGGGAGTATCCCTGTCGAGACTTTGCCGTGCTTGAATGCATTCGAGCCTTTTATCAATGTATTCTTGGTCCCTTATTTGCTCTTGCTTGGTTTGTGATAGGGTACGTCGAGTGGTCCTTCGAGTGATCCTTGTGATCCGCCACCACCAATGAAACCTTGGTGCAGCCGCGCTCAAAGGTGGAGGAGTTGTCCTTGCTTTCTCGACTATGCGATCACATTAAGCAATTGAAGCGTGAGTTGCCCATCCTCCATGGTAGCGCAGATGTATGGAAGTCGAAGGCGGAGAAGGCCACCGCCCGCGAGAAGTATCTCTTGGAGGAGGTGGCGCATCTGAGTGAACAGTTCAAATGTTAGCTTTCTGCCCTCTTATCTTTTCTTTTAGTCAGTCACGGCGATGCCTTGTCTTCATACTTTGCCCTTTTGTTTGGTGTAGTTGTTAGTGCTCGTCATCCGCGGGATGAGAAAGATCGGATTGCCATTCGAATGAACGATCTGACCTAGGAGCAACTACATGCGAGTGGGTACTTTTGGGTGGACCATGATCGTGCGATCGCGCTTGTGACCCTGCAGGATCGTGCTTCTCGAGTACTTCACTTTTTGAAGAAGGCGCAGTCATGCCTTAGGCATATCTATCAAACAATGTTTCTGCTGGACGTCGTCCCTTCAAGCCTGTTGGCTCTTCTGGCGAAGTTCCAAGATTTGAGTGTGGTTCGCGAGTGCGTGCGATAGCAGTTAGTAGCTGGTGCTAAGGCTGCATTGTCGCTGGTGCAACTGCATAGGCCGGATGTTGATGTTGCAACCGTTGTCGTTGGGTGATGGCTCAATGCACGACGTCCAGAAAAGTGTTGATGGCTCGTGGTTGATGTAGAGCTCGTTGGGAACCCCAAGAGGAAGGTATGATGAGCACAGCAACAAGTTTCCCTCAGTTATGAAACCAAGGTTTAATCGAATCAGTAGGAGCAAGGAAACACCCCAAAGGTGTTACTAGCTGAGCTTTGGCAGGCGCATCGGTGCTAGTAGCAACGTGGAGACCTGCACAACACAACCACAGAACTTTGTCCCCAACTTGCGATGAGGTTGTCAATCTCACCGTGTTTTGCGGAAAACAAAGGATTAAACGTATCGAATGGAAAGAAGTTGTCGTGGTGGTGTCACGGCAGATGCCATGGATAGGCTAAAGGTGGGGACTAATATGCGCTAGGGGAATCCAGGGAGGGATAGTAGAGTGATTCTTCTACACAGAAGCTTCGTATTAATGTTCAGTCTCCAAGATTACAAGTGCTCCTCGAGCTGTATTGACAAGAGGAGGAAGAAGAAATTCTCTTACTCTTGCCTACTCACTAGCCCAAGAACCCTAGATCCACTAGTGTTTTTCTTGCTACGTCTCTGAAAAAGCCCCAACCCCCTTACCAGAACCCCAACCCCCCTTATATAGGGGTGGTTCGGTCCTAGCCTAGGGCATACGTGGAGGCATATTCCTAAGAATATGCCTCCTCCCAAAGTAGTAACCCGACAGGGGTGCTTTTCCCCTGCGCCACTCTTGCTTTAGCGACGTTGCCTCGGCGCCTGCGTCAGCCGACGTGAGCGTCGTCACCCTTGTCAGCCACGATCCGGTGGTCCTGCCCTTGCTTTATTCGCTCATCCAGTACACACCGGGCCTTCTTTTTGACCAGAGAGATTCCTTCCTTCTCCTAGAAGCCAAACGATGATCCGGATCATAGTTGATCCGGCCACGCCTGTTCCTGCATATAAGCTAAACAAGTGTCTCCGACTTACTCCTTGAGTCGGACGAGACAATGTTAGGCGACCCCCTGGTCCGGGTTACTCCGTGATCCGGCCTGCCTTGAGGCGACTCGGCTAGCATTCGCTTTGACCTTGCCGAACCTCAGATAACTCGGCCCTTATACCCCGGAGTGACCCTACCCGGGGTTATCCCCCAACATTAGTCCCCGAAGCTGGTGCGGCCTTAGCGGCCTTGGTCACTAAGGCCACATCAGGTTCATTCGTATCCAAGCTTCGGATGTTTATTTCCGGGTTAACTTTTTGTCTCGGATTATATGGATTTACGTTCCCTTCGCACGCTCCATATTTTCACTTGCCGGCCAGGTCACCACTTTGGCTCGGATCGTATGGTTTTACTTTCCCTCTGCACGGTTCAAGTTTTCACTTGCCGGCCGGGTTACCACCGTGGTTCGGATCCGGGCCCTTCTTCCTTCTCTCGTACGCCAACCCACGTAACGGTTAATCATTACGTTGCCTTATTTTAAGGGCCTGCGCAGTAACCGCCGCAGTAAATGTCAGTGATTACTGTGCGGGGGTTACGTCACGTCTGTCTCCTCGTTTAGCGCAACTGCACGTCGCGTCATGGGATCACATTTGCTCTGCGCCCCCCGGTGTGGCTTCTCTCTGATTGGTCAATGCTGGCGATACACGGCCACACCGTGTGGTTTTCCAGCGCAGCACAATCCCACTCGTTGATGACTAGGGGCGGTTAAATAGGGGAGGGGCACTCTCCTTAGAACTTTTCCATCTCCGCGCCCCCTCGCCCGTTCCTCTTCTTCTTCCACGCAACCGCGCCGCCGCCAGTGCCCGTTGCAGCAGCGCCGCCGCCGCACCTTCTCCGTTCCTCCGCACCGCATTCACCGCTGCACCTCTGTTTAGCCACGGGTCCTCATCAGTCTAGACCGCAGAGCCCCGCCGCCGCCAGCTCCAGCGAGGACAGCGGAATCAAAATGACGGAGGAGGAGCTCATCGTCGTTGAGCAGGAGATGGAGGAGGACGCCGGCGCGGCGGACCGCGGCGCGTGGGCCGGCTCCTGGGTCTGCGAGGACGACATCGACTGGCTCTACCGCATTCCCGGCGTCCGCCGTCTCCCCTCCTCGGAGTTGGCCCCCTCACCCAATCCGGGTGAGTTCGTTGTTTTCATATCCCATTTCCAACGGGGATTTGGGCTTCCAGTGAGTGATTTCTTCCGGGACTGGATCTGGACCTATCACCTGCAACCACATCATCTCCCGGCGAACGCCATCACCTCTCTGTCCGCTTTCGTTTCTTCGATCGAGGGCTGCACCGGGCTATGGCCTACGAAGGAGCTGTGGATCCGGTTCTTCGGCCTCCGCCGCAACGTCGTCCCCAACATCCACGTCGAGTCG
Organism: Avena insularis; assembly: GCA_023614405.1. Taxonomy (NCBI): domain Eukaryota; kingdom Viridiplantae; phylum Streptophyta; class Magnoliopsida; order Poales; family Poaceae; genus Avena; species Avena insularis. The sequence goes on along the minus strand of CM042692.1, from coordinate 490,566,935 downwards.
GAGGACAAGCAGCTAACTCAGTTCGGAGCTGCCTCGATCTCGTCCCGGAGGTATTCAATCTTTCCCTGGGTCACCGGGCTTGACTCCTGCAAAGGATGGGCCCGGACCTTCTTCTACGTCCGGAACGAAGGCACGGAAGATTTGATCCGGTTGCTGCCCTACGCTCCGGGTCCCCCTAACACGGATTTCTGGGAGGAGGTTGCCAAGAAACCTACGGCTCTGGCCAACCAAGTGAACAAAAGGTTTGCAGAGCTGAAGAAGCTCGGATTGCGCAACGAGGATGCCATGATCACATTCGTGCGTAACCGAATCTCTCCCCTTCAGCGGCGCACTCACAAGTTGTGCCATATGAGCTTCAGTCGTGAACCCAACCGAACCTCCTCGTTCGAGTTGAGCAATACGGAGATCTTCCGCGGGGTCAAGGCTCTTTTCACCACCCACAAGGACTTCTCTGCCGAATGGACGTGGGGAATCGAGCATTACTGCCGTGATAGGCTCCCTCCCGCGGTAAGCTTCGCGCGGTAAACTTATTTCGGATCAGTTTCATGTCGGTTCTTATCATATTTTTGACTTTGCTCCTTGTGCTTTTTCTCAGCTGTTTCTTCAGCAAACCCTCGAGGATGGCCCGGATCCGACCCTTAAGTGGGCCCCGGACCGAGAAATTCCGGATGAGGAGGAGCCGGACCAGGAGATGTTCCTCCCCACACCCGATGCCACCAGACGACCCAGCGGTAAATTCTCTTCTCTTAGAGATTGGCCCGACAATGAGGATGACTCGGATATCGATGTGATTGAACCCATTGAGGTTGTCCCTCTTTCTTTTGCCTTCCCGGCATCAGCTAACCCCGGTGGGCACATCCACGAGGATTCTCCACATGCCACGGGCGAGCCTGTTCCGGTGGCGTCAAAGAAGAAGCGTGGATCCGCGTCGAGTTCTTCTTCCGAGCCTTCTCAGCCTTCCAAAAGGCAAAAGAAGGCCGGAGACAAGACTGCCTCCAAACGGGCAGGCAAAGCCCCGACACGGAGGGCCCGGAAACCTAAGGAGGCCGAGACCTCGGCTGCGTAAGTTCTTTTTTCACTGCGCAACACATTTCTCCCTGCTTTGGTGTAATTTCACTCCTGACATTATTTTCTCTTGCAGGGCTCCTGTGGAGGTCCCTCAGAGCGGATCGAGCATCTCCTCTCCTCTTTGGTCCAGTCCTTCCCCTCCACGTGACGACGAGTCACGCCCGCTGAGCCCTATTCCGGAGGGCTCTGCGGCCGCTCCGGGTTCCACAGTACCTCCTTCAGAGGGACGCGACCTTGGATCGGGAGGGGTCAGATCAGCCGAGGCAACGGCGTCCGGCACTTCGGCATTGCTGCAACCAGCAACTACCAAGTCTACCGCAACCCCAGCACCAGCAGCAGCTCCAGCACCAGCCACCGAACCAGCGCCTGTCCCGGCTCCGAAGAAACCAACAGTTAGCCCAGCCACCACCACCAAAGCTCCCGTGCCAAGTTCATCTGCCTCGTCCGAGTTATCTCAAGCTCGACGAGGACACACTCCAGCGGCTTCCAAGGGAAAATCCACTATGGTCACTTCCTCCCAGCAGGCCAAAGACAAATCCACCTCCGTCGAGGCTGGGCAGCGAACCTTGTCGTCGATGCTTCCAAAGAAGTCACTAGCAGCGACGGATCCTCCCGCCGAGCTAGCTGATTCGCAGCAGATGGTTCTTCACACTAGCCCGGCTCTTGCCCTGATTGAAAGGAAACAAGCTCACGCCAAGCGCTTGGTGGCACCTCACATGCCCACTAGCGAACGGTACCCTCCGAGCCTCATCGAGTTTGTCATGAACTGGAATAAGGCGGAGTTCGTCTACAACGACGATCTCCCGGAAAAATTCAGCCCAGCTGAATTTTCTGCTCAGATGAATACCGCCGCCAAGGCCATTAACCTCGCTGGGCGTATGATGGAGGTACATCGTTTCTTCTTTACATGCTGTAGATAATAACCATTAGTCCCCGAGCCGCCGGCGGAGTGACTTGTTACTCGGCCGGATGCTCCTTAGAAGATCAACGTAGCTGCATGTAAACTTCAAATATGCACACACCTAGAGCCGGGTTAAGTTCCACTTGGCCCGGATCTTGTATACTTCGAACATGCACACACCTAGAGCCGGGTTAAGTTCCGCTTGGCCCGGATCTTGTACACTTCGAATATGCACACACCTAGAGCCGGGTTAAGTTCCGCTTGGCCTGGATCTTGTATACTTCAAATATGCACACACCTAGAGCCGGGTTAAGTTCCGCTTGGCCTGGATCTTGTACACTTCGAATATGCACACACCTAGAGCCGGGTTAAGTTCCGCTTGGCCCCGGTACACTTCGAATATGCACCGAACTAACTTTACACGCCTGTGCCTTTGTCAGGTAACCACCAACCGTCGGAGCGCCGAGTTTTAGCGCCTGCTTGATACCCATAAGATCTTGCGCGCAAAACACGTTGCACTTGGCGCGGAGCATGAAAAGAGGGGTAATTTCCTCTCTTAACACCTCACCGTTTTGTTTGCTTCTGCCGGACTAACCTCCTTATTCGGTTTTTTGCAGCTGGGGTGGAGGCGGAAAATAAGATTATGCGGAAAAACTTGGAGGAAATCTGAGGTATGTCCCCTTTCAGCCAACGTCGTTGTTTTTTTCCATTCTTTATTTTTCTTGGCTCGGCAAACATTCACTCCTCGGCTTTGCCGGGGCAACACACTATTTCAGCATCGCTTGAGGATAGTGTGCCCGTGCCTGGTATGATGCTGCATTTTCTCGAACAAGCAGGACAGCATCAAGCCGAGCTGAAGAAGAAGGACGATGAGCTTGCCCCCCTCCGGACCAAGGACAGCGAGATAGCCAAACTCAAGGCCGAGATGGAGAAGATGAAGGCCCAACACAAAACCGAGCTACAGAAAGTTGGCCAGAACTTCACCGAAGTGCGTGAGCGCTTTACCCTTCAGATCTCCAAGGACCAGGATCTGCTCAAGGAATCCGAAGTCCGGCTTGGGTCGGCGCTTGCCGAGTTTGAACAACTTCGCCAGAGACACGATAGTTGTATTAAGGAGTTGACCCGGATCCATCGCCATATCTCACGTAAGTTTCTTCTCCTTGCTCGACCTAGTTTTCCGGGTTAGCTCATATGACTTTGCTTTAGCATCCTCCCTTTCCTTATTTTCATATAACTTTCCGGAGGGTACTGCCATCGCCAGTGCTGCCGTTACCAAATTCCGCCAAGAGAGGGGTACTCCCATCGCTCCTGATGGTGAGTGCATCCCTTTAGACATGGAGGACCTGTTGGTTAGCGTGTCAGCTCGGGTGGAAACTATTAAGAACTATGGAAAAGATCTCCTCGACGTTGCGGTCCGGATCTTCAACACCTTCTGGCCAAGCGAGGACGCTCCGGAAAGGATCACGCTCCTTGCGGAAAAACTGATGGAGATTGAGACTCAACTTGACCTCTGGAGGGAATCTACCGGGCGTGCCGCGGCAGATACCCTTCTCCATCATATCCTTTCATGGTACGAGAAAATCGATCTGAGCCTGCTCACCCGCCGGCGCACCAGATCCAAATGGACCGATGATCCGGAGTGGGTAGCTCGGCGCCAGGCTTGCGCCTACAGCCTCATCGAATATTCTCCAGTCCATGACTGGGTTGAGGGGCCGAGCTTTCTGGAATCCGGCGAGGAGGAGCAGATGGAGAACGTGGAGGATGGGTCGGGCGATGATGGAGAAGATGCTGCTTCAGATATTGAAGACAGTGATGATGACGCCGAACTTCCTCCTCCTGCCGCTCCTTAGTTGAAAAAACTTGAAAATTTATCAGATCCCCGGTATGCCGGGTGCAATTGTATGCTGAATACATAATATTTTGCTACTATGCTTGTATGCTGGATTAACTTGGGCGTAGTCCCCGAGTTTCATTTTCTTGTTCGTCCAATTCTCCGGCTCGATCCGTGTCTACCTTGATTCGGTTTTACGACTTACGAACCCGAGCTTCAAGAATCGTTTTAACAATACTGAGAAACTTTGAGGCTTGGCTCAAAATAATTCAACATAATAGCTTGAAAGTAAATACGGGGTTAGTCGAAAAAAACAAACGTTAGCTGGAATAGGATCGTTTCCTTAGTAGTTTTTCATGTGCTACGCAATTCCAAACTTGTTCCCTTGCTCGCCATGAAGCCAATTCTTGTTGGACAGCAGCAAGTCGAAGGGTTGGGTTTTTGGTGCTCACACATTACTAATCCGGGTTAAGCGAAACGAGTCATTCCAGCTAACGCATAAAAAGTAACAACAATCATTTATTAAGGCAGTCCCCGAGTTACTGCTCGAGGCTCCGCTATTTCATTGATAGGCTCATTGCCGACATACATACCGACATATGAGGATGACTCGGGTACATACACTCTTTAGCTAAGTGTAGAAGGGACGAAGTAGTGCTACATTCCACGGTCGCTTGGATTCCTCTCCGGACCTGTTCGCCTTGTTCTTTTCCTGTGGCTTTGCATCTATGAGATAGTAAGAGTCATTGTGCAATGCTTTGCTCACAATAAATGGTCCTTCCCATGGGAGGGAAAATTTATGCATGCCAGTGGTACGCTGTACCAACCGGAGCACCAGATCGCCTTCCCGGAAGACTCGGGGGCACACTTTCCGGCTATGATAGCGTCGGAGATTTTGCTGATATATGGCGGATCTGGACAGTGCCAGTTCTCTCGCTTCTTCTAGCAGATCAACATCATTTTGCTGGGCTTCTTGCACTTCGGCCTCTGTGTATTGGGTGACCCTAGGCGAATCATGCTCTATGTCGGCTGGTAATACAGCTTCTGCCCCATATACCAGAAAGAACGACGTGTAGCCTGTTGATCGATTCGGAGTTGTTCTTAAACTCCACAATACCGCTGGTAGTTCTTCTATCCAGCACCCCGTTGATCTTTGCAGCGGCTCAATGAACCGGGGTTTTATCCCGGATAGCACTAATCCGTTGGATCTTTCCACTTGTCCGTTCGGCGCAGGGTGGGCTACCGAGGCTATGTCGAGTCGGATTTTCTTATCTCGGCAGAATCGTGCGAATGCTCCTTCAGCAAAATTGGTGTCGTTATCAGTTATGATACTATGAGGATAACCGTATCTCAAGATGATGTCTTTGAGAAATGTCACAGCCGTAGCTCCATCACATTTTCTTATAGGCTTCACTTCGATCCATTTTGTAAACTTGTCCACCATGACCAGAATGTGCGTCATGTTCCCTTTTGCTGGTTTGAACGGGCCAACCATATCCAAGCACCACACAGCAAATGGCCATGTAATTGGTATGGTTTTGAGTTCCGACATAGGCATATGTGTCTTGGTGGCGTATCTTTGGCAACCATTGCATTTTCTCACCAGATCCTCCGCTTGCTCCAAGGCGCTTGGCCAGTAAAATCCATGCCGGAACACCTTTGCCACTAAGGCCCGGGATGAGGCGTGATGCCTGCATTCTCCTTGGTGTATATCTCGGAGGATGTCAAGTCCTTCTTTCGGATCAACACACCGCTGGAGGACATTGGTTACACTCCGTTTGTACAACTCGGAATTGATGATGGTGTAAGCTTTGGCTCTCCTCTGAGTTTGCCTGGATAGCACTTCCTCAGTGGGTAACGCTCCATCTTTCAAGAACTGATATATAGGCAGTGCCCAAGCTGGTACTGCTCGCGCAGGGAACATCTCCTCATCAATTTCCATCCGATCTACCGGCATAACTTCAGCCGGATCACGCTGAACAGTCCCCGGGTCTGGTGAGGTAGTCCTCGGGTTTGCCGAGGTAATCCCCGGGTTTGCCGAGGTAGTCCCCGGGTTCGGCGTACTACTTCCCATGTCAATGTCCATGGGCTTAGCTCCGGATTCCGCGTTTTCCGGGACATAGATTGAATCGGTTCCTGGGGACAGCCTGATAGATGGCTTTCTGAGGTGCTCCAATGCAACACCCGGTGGAATTGCCTGTCGGGTCGAGCCGAGCTTTGACAGCATGTCGGCAGCTTCATTTTCCACGCGAGTTACATGATGAAACTCGCATCCCTCAAAGTAACCCGAGATTTTCTGCACATGAAATCTGTATAGTGCCATGTTTGGATCCAGGGCGTCCCATACTCCGGACACTTGCTGTATTACTAGATCAGAGTCACCAAAGCAGATTATCCGACGTATCCCAATTTCCTTTGCCACTTTGAGACCATGCACAAGATCCTCGTACTCAGCGACATTGTTTGATGCCGCGAAATGGATCTGCAATACGTACTTGAGCTGATCCTTCTTTGGCGAGGTAAGCACAACCCCGGCACCTAATCCGGTTTTGGTCTTCGATCCGTCAAAGTGCATCCTCCAGTAGTTCGGATCCGGTGGCGGTGGTTCATATTGTACCTCGGCCTAATCCACGAAAAAGTCCGCTACAGCCTGGGACTTGATCGCTTCTCTTCTATCGTATTGGGGCGCGTATGGTGCTAGCTCAACGCCCATTTCGCAATTCTGCCAGTCGCATCTTTGTTACTCATTATCTTGGATATGGGGGCTTCGCATATCACTTTGATGGGATGCTCCTCAAAGTAGTGCTTTAACTTCTTTGCCGCCATATAAACTCCGTATGCCACCTTTTGAAAATGCGGGTAGTTCTGTTTTGAGGCAGATAATACCTCGCTCAAGTAATACACTGGTCTCTGCATCGACTTACCCTCTTCATCTCGTTCCAATACAATCACTTCACTTACAACTCGGTTGGTTGCGGCTATGTAGAGCAACATTGGCTCCTTCGACAGTGGAGAAGCTAACACTGGTGCAGTGGCCAACATCTTTTTCAAGTGGGCAAAAGCTTCATCAGCCTGTGGCGTCCAAACGAATTTATCTGATTTTTTCATGAGTTGGTAGAGAGGCAGTGCCTTTTCCCCTAACAGACATACAAACCGACTCAACGACGCCAGGCATCCAGTGAACTTCTGGACGTCGTTGAGACACTTTGGCAGCTCCATTCGTTCGATGGCTCGGATCTTAGTTGGATTAACCTCGATACCTCGGCTAGAGACGAGAAACCCGAGTAATTTCCTAGCCAGGACACCGAAGGTACATTTCTCCGGGTTAAGCTTCATCCGGAATCTCCTCAAGTTCGTGAATGTTTGCCTTATGTCGTCAAGGAGCGTTGCGCTTTCCTTGGTCTTGATAACCACATCATCCACGTAGACTTGTACATTTTGACCTATTTTATCGTGCAAACATTTTTGCATACATCTTTGGTACGTTGCTCCTGCGTTTCGTAAACCAAACGGCATAGTGCGGTAGCAATAAGCCCCGTACGGGGTAATAAAGGCAGTTTTTATTTGATCATCCGGGTTCAGGGGTATCTGGTGGAAACCAGAATAAGCGTCAATAAATGACAACAGTTCACACCCCGCGGTAGAGTCGATGACCTGATCTATCCTCGGCAGTGGAAATGGATCTTTTGGACACGCCTTGTTTAGGTTCGTGTAATCAATACACATACACCAAACCACCGCCACGTTCGGATCATCCTTTTTCTTTTCTACCAGCACCGGATTAGAGAGCCAATCCGGATACAGCACTTCCATGATGAATCCTGCTGCTAGCAACCGAGCTATCTCGTCACCAATGACCTTTCTCCTATCCTCGGCGAAGCGTCGAAGAGGCTGCTTCACCGGCCTTGCTCCGGGTCTTACATTCAAAGAGTGCTCGGCCAACTCCCTCGGAACACCTTGCAAGTCCTGTGTGGACCAAGCAAAAATATCCTGATTCTCACGGAGGAAGTTGACGAGCTCGCTTTCCTATTTGTCAGTTAACCCGGCCCCAATTGTCATGGTACGCTCCGGAAACACGTTATCCACCGGGATCTTGTTGGTATCCTTCGCGGCTTGAAATGAAACGCTTCCATGCGGGTTACTTAACGCCGGCATATACTGCTGCGCGGACTAAGCTAATGCCGCCACCTCTTGGATTTTTATTTTCTCTTGGGCAATTACGAGTGACTCGGCTAGGTTAGACCCAGCTGAAGCGCACTCAATAGAACGTCGAAAATCCCCAGCGATAGTAATTGCACCATTTGGCCCAGGCAATTTCATCTTCAGATAACTAACGTGGCAACTTGCCATGAATTTGCTCAGTGCCGGTCTCCCGAGTAATGCATGATACACGCTCTCCAAGTTTACCACCTCAAACTCCAGATTTTCGGTTCGGTAATTATCCCTCGTACCGAATAGCACGTCGACCCGGACTTTGCCTATGGGTTCGCAGGATATGCCGGGCACGATACCGTGAAAAGTTGTTGTTGTAGCCTGGAGCATGTTCTCCGAGATGCCCAACTTGCGCATCGTATCCGCATACATGATGTTAATGCTACTGCCATTATCGATCAGTACCTTGGAGAACCTCACATTAATGTTTGGTCCAATGAACGTCGGATCTAACACTAGTGCATACGAGCCCGGACTTGGAATAAGCTTGGGATGATCTTGGACGCTCCAGGTAATTTCCTGGTCCGACCAAGACATGTACCTCGTCACTGCAGGCATAACCGCGTTAACCTCCATATGTTGGCGCTGCAAGCTCTTCCTATCTGTTTCCTCTGTTGTGAACACACAATAGCTCTGGTGATGTTCCCTGTACTCATTTCTTCCCTCGTTTCCGGAGTACCTCTGATCCGGTTGTTGCTGGTTTTCCACCTGATGCACTTCATCCCTTCTTTCACTGTTGTCATACCTCGGCGGAGGGGGAGGCAACATCAGTTGCTGCATGTTTGCTCCGGAGAGCAATTGCTGCCGGGGTAACTCCTGCCGAGGTTGATCATTCCGAGGTGCCTGAGCATTCCCCGAACCACCTTGTTCTATCTTGCGCATCCACTCACATTGTCTCGTCGTGTGACCCGCCGGGCTGCTCAGATTTGGCGTGTGAAACTTGCACGGCTAGTCCAACATTGACTCGTAGGTATACCTCGGACGATCTTCCTTTTCTTGCCATTGCTTCTTCTGCTCCGGAGTCCCCGTTTTCTTGCCATCGTTTCGAGGAGTCCATTGCCCTCCTGTTCTCTGGCGTTGGTTGCTCCCTGCCCCGGGCTGATCTTGATTCACGGCCGCAACTTGTTGCGAACCATATCGATGGTCCGGTCTATCGTCTCTCCTCTTTCCCCTGTAATCGTTCCTCCGGGATGACCCGGATCCGTCCCTCGGGTAGTACTCCTCATTTGACTCGTTCGACGCGATCCTAGGTTGAGTTGGATCACCCAAAGCATAAGAATCCGCGATCCGGATCATCTCTGCCAATGTGACTGGCATTTTCCTTTGCAATTTCATCCACAACTCGCTGCCATATCTACATCCTTGTGCGAACCATGCTATAGCCTGTGACTCTATGACTCCCTCACACGAGTTTCTCACGGTACACCACCGGGTCAAGAATTCACGGTCCGTTTCGTTAGATCTCTGCTTGCACATTGCCAGGGTCTGCAGTCTATTCGGTCTCGATGCATTTGAGAAGTTGATGAACATTTCTTCAAAATCTATCCAGCAATTGATGCTTCCGGTGGCAAATTATTCAGCCAAACCCTAGCTGGACCTTCCAACATTTGGGGTACATATCGTACAGCCCACCTCAAGTTGCCAGTAGCAATTTTCACAGCTGTTGCGTAGTTTATTAGCCAATCCTCCGGCTTTGTACTGCCGTCATACGTCTTCGTTCCCCTGGGTAATTGGAAATTGGGTACTGGTGATTCCTTCATGATCCGGGGTCCGAAGCACGCTGGACCCGGAGGACCTTGACATTCGATCTGTTCCGACCTATACAGGCGATCTAGTTTTAGCCTGGCGTCATCCGGCATCAAATCTCTGCTTCCCAATCTCGACCCTATCACATGATAGTCCGGTCTTGCGTATCCCGCATTCATCATCTCCGAGTCTCCATCATTGTATCGGTCTTTCTCTCGTTGTGCTCCTCTCTGTTGCATACCATGGCCGGCACTTTGCTCTTGCCTTGGTGCATTCCGCTGCTGCGGTTGACCCGCTCCTGCCGAGTTTCGCTGTCTGGCATTGCCGTTGGCAGCATTCCCTTGACCGGCATTGCCATGGTCGTGGTTACCTCGGCCAGGTTCACCTCGGCTCATACTTCGTCGATCGTCGTTTTTCCGCATCTCTTTTTCCTTTCCCGCACGCGTTGGGTCGTATGGAACGATCTGCTTGTTCCGTCTGGCCGAGGTTACTACCTCTTCTCTTCTAGGGCCGCCATGAGGCGATGACACAGCTCCAGTGGATTTCTCCGGATTACCCATCACCGAATGGACGATCTTAGAAGCTCCAACTCTCTCCGGGTTACCTCTCAACAGCTCCTCATTCTGCCTGTTCGCGATCCGAACCAGCTCGTTAACCGGTCTTCTTTGTCTTTGGCGGGCTTCACCCGTCAGACCCTCTAGCTCGGACGCCGCGGCATCTGCTGCTCTGAGGTTCTTCGCCGGGGTACTATACTTCGGCAACCCCACAGACAGATAGTTTTCCGACCCTTCTGGTCCATCATCACCTTCTATGTTCATCTCTCTTATGAGGTTTCTCCCTTTTACCCTCACTGCATCAACCTTGTTCGCTTTCGCGTACTCACGCAGCGTCATGTTCAACGACTGCTGAGCCGCTGCTATTTTCTTTGCGCCCTCCAAGATCTTTCGGGTCTCCTCTAGCTCGGCTCATGCAGCGGATCTACCACTGCTGCCACGGGTTAGCCAAGCTATCCATAGCTTCCTCAAAGACGCTCAGGCCTCTCTAGCGGAGGACCCCTAGCTTTCCTTGGTGCCTTGGGTGTTACCTCCGGGTATGGCGCCGGATCCTTGCTCGCGCCCGCGCCTGGCGCAGTCATCATCACCTCTGCATGGTCCGGGGAGCGAGCGATGCGCGCCCCGCGAGCCACAGTGAGGGGTGGTTCCCCTGCATTGACGACGCGACATGGATGAACGCAAGACACGTCCACAACAACATAGACCTTGTGCGCGCCGAGCTTGACGAAGACGCCGTTGCGTGGAAGGGGACGCGTGTCGAAGCAGCCAACTTTGTCGCTGACGTAGTCCAGCGCACCGAAGCGCTGAACGAGCCCGGAGACGATGCATTCACCGGTGCCGATGAAATTTCCTGTCCAGATCTTCACCCCTGCTAGCGCCGCTAGCCCCACGGTGGGCGCCAACTGTCGTGGTGGTGTCACGGCAGATGCCATGGATAGGCTAAAGGTGGGGACTAATATGCGCTAGGGGAATCCAGGGAGGGATAGTAGAGTGATTCTTTCTTGCCTACTCACTAGCCCAAGAACCCTAGATCCACTAGTGTTTTTCTTGCTACGTCTCTGAAAAAGCCCCAACCCCCTTACCAGAACCCCAACCCCCCCTTATATAGGGGTGGTTCGGTCCTGGCCTAGGGCATACGTGGAGGCATATTCCTAAGAATATGCCTCCTCCCAAAGTAGTAACCCGACAGGGGTGCTTTTCCCCTGCATCACTCTTGCTTTAGCGACGTTGCCTCTGCGGCGCCTGCGTCAGCCGACGTGAGCGTCGTCACCCTTGTCGGCCATGATCCGGTGGTCCTGCCCTTGCTTTATTCGCTCATCCAGTACGCACCGGGCCTTCTTTTTGACCAGAGAGATTCCTTCCTTCTCCTAGAAGCCAAACGAGGATCCGGATCACAGTTGATCCGGCCACGCCTGTTCCTGCATATAAGCTAAACAAGTGTCTCCGACTTACTCCTTGAGTCGGACGAGACAATGTTAGGCGACCCCCTGGTCCGGGTTACTCCGTGATCCGGCCTGCCTTGAGGCGACTCGGCCAGCATCCGCTTTGACCTTGCCGAACCTCGGATAACTCGGCCCTTATACCCTGGAGTGACCCTACCCGGGGTTATCCCCCCAACAGAAGTAAAAGTTTGCAGAAAGTAAACACAAAGCAGTAAAAGATTGTAGATTGTATCTAAAAGACAAGGACCGGGATCCATAGTTCACTAGAGGTGGCTCTCCTTAGATAGATAACATGCTAGGTGAACAAATTACAGCGGGGCAATTGACAAACACCGAGAAAGCAATACATGCATATACTAATCATATTGACTCCTTTGAGACTTGATTGGGCAATACAACATAATACATAGACCGCCATCCAACTTCATCTATGACTAATAATCCATCTTCAGGTTATCATCCGAACCCCCTCCAGTATTAAGTTGCAAGCAACAGATTATTGCTTTACGAACTGCGTGTAAGGTAAACAATACAATTGTTCTATGGACAAAGGATTGTTGTTTTCTCCCTAGTAGCAACAACACATCTAGTACCTTAGAGATTTTTGTCACTTCCCTAGATTACCAGAGGCATGAACCCACTATCGAGCATAAATACTAACTCTTGGAGTTGCTAGCATCTACTTGGCCAAGATAGCTACTAACAACGGAAAGCATGCAAGATCTCAAATAACAAAGACATGATAGAATCAATAATTAATCTGAAATAGCATCTCAATATCCATCAGATCCCCGCAAACACAACATGTATGAATTACAAATAGATGATCTTGATCATGAACGGAGCTCACAAGATCTAAACATGAAAGCACAAAGGAGGCGAAACCAGCCATCTAGCTACTACATGGATCCGTAGTCCAAGGATGAACTACGCACGCATCACACCGGAGGCTTGCATGGTGATGAAGAAGGCCTCCAGGGTGAATTCCCCTCTCCGGCAAGGTGCCGGGAAGAGCTTCAGATCCCTCCCGATCTAGGGATGGAGATGACGGCGGCTATAGATTCTTTCGTGGATTTTTGATCGGGTACTTAGGGTTTTCGTCCCGAGGGTAACTTATAGGCAGAAGGAGAGGCCGAGGGGGTGCTATGGTCAGCCAAACCACCCCCTGGTGCGGGCCAGGCCTGGCCGCGCGGCCAGGTGGTGTGGCCGGCCCCTGGCCCCTCTCCGTATCGTATTCTGGCACTTGATCCCTTCCGGAAAAATAGGCACTTTGGCTTTTGTCCCGTCCAATTCCGAGAATATTTATTTTCTGACTTTCCTGGAACCAAAAACAGTAGAAAACAGGCAATGGCACTATGGCTCTTATTAATAGGTTAGTCCAAGAAATCATATGAAAAGTACTCCAAAGTTGGAACAAAACACAAGAAAGTGGATAAAACCAAGCATGGAACATCAAAAATTATAGATACATTTGCAATGTATCAACATCCCTCTGCGTCCTCGGTAGGTAAGTGATAAAAAGAAATAATTTTTGAGGTGACATGCACCATCAAAGACTTGATCAAAGTATTTGCAAAACATTCAAGGCTGGGACCATAGTACTTCAATCATAACATGAAAGACAAAGTTCTAGCAATAAGCAAAGAAACTATGATGCAACATGAAAAGGCACAAACAAAAGATTCATGAATAACAATGCTTTGCAAGACGTTTGTTTGTTTCACATAAAGAAAACATAGCATAATAGTATTCAGGTTGTCCCTCAATAGAGTAGCAAATATAAATGCAAAGGACACCTTCAAAGTTCATAAGAGTGACTAGATACAATAGTTTCAAACAAGCAATAACAAGTTATGCATCAATGAACTAGTCTTGGGACAATGCACATAGAACTAAGAATGGCCACTATGCTCTCAAAGTAAGTGCATAAAGATAGAAGGTGGAGACTCAATATAATGGTGGAAGAAAGGCCTTTTGTAAAAGGAAGTAGGGATTCAAGTCTCATAAAGAGCTTCCAAACATTATGGTACTTATAGCTTTCAGCTCTCATTGCCCCTATCATAAGCATCTTGAACGTGGTTAAGGTTAAAGTGACACAACTAAGAGGATATGCTTGACAAGTTATAAACCGAAATCTCATGCCCCTTACTTACAAAGACCGATCCTCATGCTACTCAACTTCAGTCACGAGTAAGCTCTTGTCATTGTAAGTATATGTGTATCATTAAGAACCGCTTAATCTGGTACCCCTTGCACATGATACGGGAGCTTTCCCATAATCAAAATGACAAGGCAAGTAGACAATGAGCATCTCAGCGATCTTTTTATTTTCTATTTGCATAGGTTTTTATTGAGGATGCTTCATAGAGTTCTCATCATGGTGATGCTGCAAGTTTCCACCATGATTAGGCATGGCTTAGGCTAGCAGCCTAGGCATTTCTCTAACACACATACAAACTCCATGATCTTACAAGTTCCACTTTTATTTCACACCGCCGAGATCCGTAAGCAAAAGGACATAATATCAACGGGGTACAAAGTACAAGTGCAATGTTGAAAGCGTTCCCCATGGTACATGGTTCTGCTAATTTCAACTTATAAATCGCAAGCATATACGCAACAAATAAGGACCCAATGGTTCAAGTTTATTAGAGGCAATAAAGTAAAGTGTGCCATCAAGTTCGTGAGAGCTTTAATCACTAGTTTTCTCATAACAAGTGGAAGGTAAACAAAAGCATGAATATACTTGGAATAGCATAAGCTAGTAGGTAGGTATGGTGGACTCTTTGGAATAACTTGGTGTAGGGAGTTGGATGCATGAGGGGAACTCATACTTGGTTGTGTAGGCTAGCAAAAGACTGGGAGCAACAAACTAAGAGAGCAATAATGGCCATAATCATGCAGAGCGACAAAACATCATTGATCAAAGCATAAAGTGATACTACAAGTTGAAAACTAAAGGATCATAAAGGCTATGGTGACTTGAGACAGTTATAACATGGTGTGAGCATGTGCCAAGTCAACCCAAATAAAGCATCAAAGGAGAATACCACTATACTATGCTTTAATATGCTAAAACAACGCATGATTCATCCAAGGCACATTAAGCAATCTCAATTGTTTATAACAAGTCATGCTACAACAAAGAATACTAAGCATAAAGCCAAAACAATATCAAGTACGGCATGACAAAGCACAGGCCACAGTCAAAAACAAGCTCTTTTTACCACATAAGTATGAACTTTCCTACTCTTTTCCAAACTAAACCAAACCATTTGCAAACCAATGTATGAAAGAGGGGGTCCAACCAATTTATTCAGAAAACTAAGCAAACCAAGCAAACTAAAAACCAAACCGAAAACTAAAAAGAAGATCCTCCAAGAACAACACAACTGTGCATGAAACAATAAAAATGAAGCGTTTGGAAGAAACCTGGAATTTTTATTGATGAAGAAGGGGATGCCTTGGGCATCCCCAAGCTTTGACGCTTGACCTTCTTGGATATTTCTTGGTGTGACACGTGTGGCATCCCCAAGCTTGAGCTTTAGTCCATCCTTCATCTCATTGCTCATTCCTTCCATACACCTAAAAATTTTCCTTCATACAAAACTTCACACAATCTTTATTAGCAACATTAGTGCACTTAAGATAAATAAGTCTTAAGGTTAAGTTCTAACACCAAATAAACTTCCATTAGAACACTAGCTACTGTAGCACTTCCTTCAGAAATCTCAATTCCCCAAAAGAACTCAAAAAGAAACCCACAAGAAGCAAATGCAGAAAATGGCAGAAATCTGTCAAAACAGACCAGCAGGTAAAGACGAATTTTTTTGAAGAGATTCTGTTGCTCAAATCAAAAAGTGTTCAACTAACGAAAGTTAGATAACAACCTGGGGCAGAAGCACACAAAATTACAGCTCAATCCGACATACAGAGCTCTCTCATGAATATTTACGGTGAAGCACAAAAATCTGTTTTGAGACAGCAACTTTTCCAATCATTACTTCACTCTCATTAGAGGTTACTCTTGGCACAAAAAGAAAATAAAAAGGATAAGTAGAGGTTATTACAGAGGTAATAACTTCCAAGACTCATCTAAAACTTTTGGGTTATCTCCCAATAAGTATTTTTCTTTAACGCCTTTAAGTTAGGCATAAGAAGCAAAGAAAGAATCAAGTGTTCTCAAATGAAGAAGCATTAAAACCAACTTTTTTGACCTTACCTCTCTTATTTTTATTCTTAACCTTTGGGAAACTGTGATTGTTTGGTGGAGAAGAAAGGTGCATGGTCCCCTTTCCCACATCTATTATTGCTCCAAGGAGTTCTAATAGGGATTGTCGTTGTATTGGGAACGGCAGTACCTGAAGAGGTTAGATAGAGGTGTGGGAACTAGCAGGGAAGCTATCGACGGCGTCCGCAAGCGGGATTGGATACAAGCGAGCGTAGCTGGACGCAGGAAGTACCCAGGTTCGGGGCCCTTGTGAGGAGGTAAAGCCCCTACTCCTGCCGGATCTGACTATGTGGGATAAATGAACTACAAGTGCTCCTTGAGCTGTATTCGCTAGCTACTACCTTAAATGCTCTGAGACCAACCCTTTCTACTAAGGCCTTGCCTCTCCTTATATAGGCAGAGAGGCAATAGTCTCCCTGGCCAATCCGACTGGCGGGCCCCACATGCGGGTCCAGCCGACTGGTCGTCTACAGTGTCTGGTATGGTATGTCTTATCAGAGTACGAGCGGTATGGCTGTCGTAGGCACAGTGGACGCCATGCAAGCTTGTCGTCAGCATCGGGCCACTGTTCCTGCGTCACCCCCACAAAGTCTTTGGTATGGCCGGCTGGTTGCCAGTCTTGTCATCATACAGGGCGCACCGTGCACTGATACGCACGTCGTCCTATCTCACTGATTGTCCGCTACGCCAGAGCCGGGTTACTTC
This sequence comes from Avena insularis, assembly GCA_023614405.1. Classification (NCBI taxonomy): domain Eukaryota; kingdom Viridiplantae; phylum Streptophyta; class Magnoliopsida; order Poales; family Poaceae; genus Avena; species Avena insularis. The sequence continues at coordinate 490,550,245 of CM042692.1, read as the reverse complement.
TGCTGACCTGCATCGAACGGTAGCCGGCCTTTCTTGCCCTGTCCGGCTGTGCTTGGTCAGTCGGACGTGATCCAACTGCCTGGTTCTTGTCCGGTTGGGGTACCTGGGGGTCATCCCCCTGACACTAGCCCTCGAGCGCGTGTGGATTCCGCCCTTAAGCAAAATGTGCGCGCGCTCCCCCCTGTTTTTGAATTTGTGTCCGGCTGAGCTTGGCGGTTGCGCTACTCGTGATGTTAGTGCTGACGCCAGCCACGCGTGCACGCGCCATCATTGCTCTGTGGCGGGCAGCGTAACTTCCCGTCACACGTCGCCTCGGGAAACCGCTGTCCGGCGCTTTGGTTCCTGCTCCGGGATCTTCTGCGCATCCCGCTTCGGCACACTGGATCTGGGCGGCGGTTGGGGTGAGGGCCGTCCGGATGCGCGCCACGTGGCCTCGTTGACGGTTTCTTCCGCCCTTTAAGGGTGCCGCGAGGCGCCTTTCCTTCGCCTCCCGCTGCGCTTTCTTCCTTCCCCACGCGCTTCGCTCTGTTTTGCCTTTTCGCGCCCCGCTTGCCGTTGCCGCCGCACGGGCCACCGCCAATCTTTCGTCGCTGCTCCCCCTGTCAGCCGGAGATGGCCACCGACCGTGGGGCTTGGTGTGGCTCCTCCGTCACCGATGACCACATCGCGAAGTACCGCGCCACCCGTGTTCTTCCGCCGCCGGAGGAGGTGGCGGTGCGGTTGGCACCAGCGGGGGAGGTGTCGCCGCACCCGGCGGAGGGGGAGCGCGTCATCTTCCTCTCCCATCTGGCGCGCGGGTTCGCCCTTCCGGTGCACCCGTTCTTCTTGATCTTCCTCGCCTTCTTTGATCTTCGCCTTCACCACCTCGGCGCCAACGCAATCGGGACGTTGGCGCACTTCATGGCGTTCTGCGAGAGCTACCTCGGGATCCAGCCGGATCTCGGGCTCTTCTGCCGGCTCTTCCGAGTCCGGCCGCAGTGTGATACGAAGGCCGCTAGTCGCCTGCGGTGGTGCCTCCATCTACTCCGCTCCCAATCCGCTACCCAAGTTCTTGCTTTCAGACACGGTACGGCTGTGGCAGCGAGATTTACGTCAAGAACGTTACCAACGTCGACCGGATAAATCTTTCGGCTTTCTAGGATGTTGAGTCCAGCCGGCAGAACCGGGAGCTGAAGATCCATGGTGACAAGGCGGAGATGGACGCGATGTTGCAGCGCATGCGCTCCCTCGTCACCTGCCGGCTAACCGGCCTGGACATCACCCTCAGCTGGATGTCCTGGCTGATGATGCCGATGCAGCAGCGGGGGCACAAGATGTGCTATTACTCCGGCCAGCTGGACCCGACCCGATTGTCGCGCCGTGATCCTCGCTACCACAACTTGAAGGAGTGGGTGTGGACGATCACCAAGGAGCGGTTGCCGGAGAACTGGAAGTTCAGTCTGGCACCCTACAGCCGGGAGAACCGCGGGCCCCGGGTAAGTTCTTATAGCCAGAAACTTCGTCTTGTTCTTCTTGTGTTTTTCTTGTTCTGTCCAGCTGACTTCTTGTATTCGGCAGATGTTCGCTTGCATCCTTCGCAAGGAGGGTGAGGCTCCCCTTGAGGAGTTCACGCCCGACTTGCCCGAGTCGCGCGCACGACGGTCCGGCGAGGAGTCGGACAGGGACGGCGATGCCTTTCCCAGCCGGAATGATGAGCCGGCTGCCGACCCGCACGCGGAGGTGCACGAGGAAGAGGAGGCCGTGCCAGCCGTGGATCCGGCGACGCGCTCCGCGACGGACGGCGAGGCAGGCGGGAGTGGCTCCAGCCGTTTCGGCTCCCGCTAGCCTGTGACGGAGGAGCCGGCTCCCAAGAGGAGACGATCCAGCGCCCTGCCGCCAAGCCGACTTGGCCGGAAGAAGGGGCCGCCCCCAATTGTGCCGGGGTACGTTCCTTCTCCCCCTTTTTCTTTCGGCGTTTTCTGTCTGCTTGCCTTTTTTCTTCTTTTTCTAACTTTGGTTTATTTTGCCTTTGCCTTCTCCTCCTTCTCTTTAGCATGTTGGTCTCTTTCGGAGCCGCGAGCCCGGCACGGGCGCCGACTGGGTCGCCGCCCCGTGCCCCAACTACGCCAACCGGTGCCTCTCCTTCTTCTGAGGTGCAGCCTCCACCTCCCCCACGAGCTGAGCCGGCTGCCTCCGCCCAGCCGGAAGGTCCCCAACTGGAAGCGGAGTCCTCCCAGCCGGATGGCTCCTCCACGGACGCGCGGGGGGCTGCCAGCAAGGAGCTTGTCGTTGTTGGCGACGACAACTCCGACGAGGAGCCCGGGAAGGAATGGCGGACGGCGGTGGCCGCAGCGAAGGAGTCCTTGGCCGTCAACGCCGTGGATGACAACACTTCCTCCGCCGCCTCGTCGTCGGACCTTGCCGCCACGCTCAAGCTGGCGGTGAAGGAGATCCGGCTGCTGGAGGCCATAGCCGGCGGGAACCGGACGTTGGAGCAGAAGCTTGCTGCCGCCAACGGGACTTCCTAGAGTAAGTTCGCTTCCCTTGGCTTGCTTTTTTTTAATGATAGCCAGAATTACCGCAGCCATCCTCGTGTGCGCTCAGCGCGAGATCAATCGCTTGAAGAGAGCGAACGACCGGCTGAGCAAGTCCAATTCCACTCTGCGGCTGCAGAATAAGGATTGGCACACGAGGGTAGACGGTCTGGAGGCCACCATCAAGGAGAGCGCGATGCCTCGCTCGCTAGCCGGACCGAAGCCTTCACCCTTCTCGAGGCCCAAAACAAGGACCAAGAGAAGGAGATCAAACGACTGGCGACCAAGGAGAAGGCTCTGGTGGAGCAGCTGATGTAGGTCAGCCACACTGCCAAGGGTGAGTTCCTTTTTCCGTCTTCTTTTCTTTCCAGATCCGGTAGCCGGATCTGGCCCTTTTTTCTAGACAGCCTTTTACCCCGGCATAGACCTGCTGGCCTACAACCGGCTGTAGGAGAACTGGCCGGGAGCGCAGCCGACGGCCCAGGAGCTTGTCGTCCTTCTTGGCGAAGAAGCTGCCAAGGTTCATCAAGCGGCGCGGGACGTCTTCTCCTTCATGTGGCCGGAGGCTCCGGTTCTGGAGACGATGGCGCAGTTGGCTGCGAAGGTGGGAGAAGTGCCGGCTACAATGGACCGGCTGCGGGACTTGGCGGTGCGAGCCGGAGCGGAGATGGCTCTGGCCCTCATGCTCTCGTGGTATAAGGATGCATGTGTCGAGAAGATCGACGGTGGCTTCCGTACCGGAGCCGATCTTGCCGCCATCCGCCAAGCCCATCCGGAGCTCCACGGATCCGCCATCAAGATTGCCGACTACGTGGATCCCGACGAGGTGTTCACCGACTCGAAGTCCGTCGGTACTCCTGATGTGGAAGGCCCGATGCTCGCAGGCGTCGGAACCGGATCAAGCTTCACGCCTCCTCCTCCGCCCAAAGCTTCTACCGGCCAAGATCCTCCTCACGGCAAGGGTCCTGGCGCCTAGTCATTGCCCTGGGATGCCGGGTGTATTTGTCTTGTCTTAGATATTCGTGAAACTTGTCTATCTGTACCGGCTATCTTTGATGCCGGGTAACTTATGGGAGCTTCGTCTCCCTTTTGCTTGTTAATGTTGAATTCTTGAGTCTTCCTTAACTTGTGTCTTGAATTTTCTTTTGATATTTTGCCGGCTCACTTCGCCCGGCTAACCTCGTCCGGCTACACACCTTTAGCTGGACGAACTACACCTCCAGTGGGGGCGCGCTAGCGCACCCACTGGGTGTAGCCCCCGAGATTCAGAGTAGCTGACGTAACTAGGTGCTTCGAATCTTCCTTGTTTTTCCCAAGTCTTCTAACTTTATCCGACTGGCCTCGTCCCAGTCGACTGCTTTCGTCGGCTGAACGCCTTCAGCCCGGGGAACTAACATTCCAGTGGGGGCGCGCGAGCGCACCCACTGGGTGTAGCCCCCGAGATTCGGAGTAGCTGGCGTAGCCAGGTGCTTCGAATCTTTCTTGTCTTCTCTTGCTCCTGCCCTTGCCCTCACCTGGGCTCCGAATCGGCCGGCTAAACGCCCTTAGCCGGTCAGGAACTACAAGGTTCCACTGGGGGCGCGCGAGCGCACCTAGTGGGTTTAGCCCCCGAGATTCGGAGTGCTTGATGAAGGCAAGGACTTCGAATCTTCTTCCCTTTTCCTGAATTCCGACTCAAGGCTTTCGCCATCCACATCCCATGGATTAGGGCCTCGTACTTAGCTTGATTGTTGGAGGCAGTGAACTGCATTCGCAGAATGTATTTCAGCTTGTCTCCCTGGGGCGATGTCAGTATGACACATGCGCCAGCTCCGTCCTTCCGCTTGGATCCATCGAAGTGCATTGTTCATAGGTAGGACATATATGTGGCGCCTCGCAAAAACCACTACTAGAAAATCGCGTTGTTTTTGTGCATTGCATCATCATGACCACATGCTCATGTCATCATGCCACCTTACATTTGAGCATCATCATCATCATGCATATGTTTGTCTAAAACTATTTTATAAAAGCCTATATTTGTTTTCTAAATATCCCCTGTCTCTATTTCAAATTAAAAACCTGGGTCTCCGGATTATTTTGTTTTGTCTACCAACAGTTTTCAAAAGCCCCGTTTCAAATAATAAAATATTTCTTTTATTTTTTAGGAGGCAGCCCGCCAGACCCGAAAACCTGACCGGCCACCTCCAAAATTCCTAAAACTACCCAAACCTAGCCTACCCAGCCCCTCCACCTCACTTGCACCAATCGGTGCTTGCCACCTCACCCCCTCCACCTCACCTCACCAACCCCAGCCCGCCACCTCAGCCGCCTCTCTCTCTCTCTTTTCCGCCTGGCCCCACGTCCTCTCTTTTCCCGCCCTCTTTCCACCTGGTCTCCACCCTGCGACCCCACCGCGCGCAGCCCCATCCCCACCTGCCGCCGCAGCGGACAAACTCCCCTGGACCAACCACCCCACCGACAACCCTGATCCCCGCGCCCGGCCCCACCACCATCTCTCTCCCCCGATGGATCCCCACCTACCCCACGCGCCCGCTCTCTTCCTTCCCGTCTACCCCGCCTCTCCTCGATCCGCCTACCACTCGCCTCACACAGTGGCCGTCCCTCCCCCTGCTGCCTCGCCGTCCCTCGCCATGGTCTTCCTCTCGCCATCGGCGCCCGTCCCTCGCCTCCTCTTCGTCCCTCACGGCTCTCCCCGAGCCCCTCCTCTATGCTTTGGCGTCCACCGCCACCATCCCCACCGTCCTGGAGCCGGACGCCTCCCCCGTCGATGTGGCCGTCCCCGGCGTTTCGCCTGGCCGAAGCTCCACCTCCGCCTCCTCTGCCACAAGGCTGCTTCGCCGCCTGCCTCAGCCACCGCCACCGCCTCGAGCTCTCCCTGCTAACCACCTGCAAGCTCCGCCTAGGCCGTGCATCTCCATCCCGGCCGGCGACCTCGCCTCCAGATCATCAAGATCCGCCTCACTTCTCGCCGCCTCACTCCCCTCGAAGCGCCTCGTCACCGGCTCGCGTTCAAGGCTGCCACTCCACTCACTCGCCCGTCGTCCCGTCTCCGCCCACGGCTTTCCCTCTCCGACCCTCTCCTCGCTTCAAACTCCGCTCGAGCCGGCCGCCGTCCGACCACCTCGCTGTTGCTCGTTCAGCCGCCGTCATCCGCTGGCTCCTTCAGATGTCTCTGCTGCGCTACCGCAAAGTGATCAGGATAATGCCCGAACAGAACATGGCCTTCCTCGCGTGGTGCTTTTGTTTTCTTCTGTGCGGTGTGTGCTTGATACTGTGAGTTTGTGTTGTGGCACGGTAAAGTCTGCAACAAGCCTTTCGAAGCCTAACGTACCCGATGGCCAAGACCCTCCATGCCAAGACCTTGCTCGGAACCCCGAAACCGATCCTAAGACCGATCCTCGAAGCCCGATGACCGTACTGAACCGGCGACACTCAACGAACCGCGGACAAGATCTTCTACGTGGAACATCAAGTACTCCACCGACACCCTACCCCGAACCCGAGTTCTTCGACGTGTACGACAAGATCTTCCGAAGACTACGGTACCGGCCCAAGATCCGCCATGGACGCCCGAAGTGGAGAATCCAAGATCGTCTGCACGAGTCCGATGGTCGAGACCTAAAGTGGAACCCGAGGACTACGACAAGACTGTCCCAACCCGCCAAGTTCGCCTACCCGGACACCGTGCGTCAAGATCTTCTTCCCGGATCCAAAGACCACCGGTACCCGATCCATTCAAGTTCTCCATCACGACTAGATCGACCGCTTGTAACCCAAGATCCCCGTCACGACACGACAAGTTCTCCATCTTGTATCCGAACCTCGCCGTTCCCCGTTGAACCCTGAGACCGAACCCCGAACCCCCGACCCAAGATCTTCCGAACCCAGATGTATGAACCTTTCCCGAGCCCCTATTTTATAAATGCTATATATGAAATCTGTTGCATATTAATGTTCATCTCGCATGTATATCATGTGGGTTGGGAGCATTATGCCGATTCACCTCATACTTAAATATGGAGTCTATATGCGGGATACCTTTGTCTTATTCCGGACTCCATTTAAATTTGTGTAGCGAACCGATGCCAAGATTCGTCCTGTTAATACAACATTTAATTTGTGGGGTTGTTAAATAACTCGAACCTATTAATTAATTGTTGGGACCCCGGTTCCACCTAATATTGCCTAATTGCACCGCATCTGCATCATATCATAAACATGCCGATTCTTCTGCCGTAGTATTAAATATTGCATCCGGTGTTTCTTCTAGTGTTTGCTTCTTCGCGGATTAGGCCGACGAGTGGATGCGAGTATCGACAAGTTCTCCGGATATGCTCTCCGGCAGTGTTTCCCAGGCGAGCACCTCTTCCCCTTCTACCTATTTTGCATTTATAGTCTTTATTTCCTCCTGTTGATCTATTGCTATCTGTGTCGCGATGCTTTCGTTTCCGTATCCCAGTTATACCCCGTGCAGCCTCTATAATGCCTTGGACACCTCCTATTACCTGTGTTTGGTAGATAGCTGGCCTTGCGAGTCGTAGTCGCTTGCTCAGGTGTGATCTCGTGTTGTCAAGTACCACAGTTGTTGGAATGCTAGCAGATGTTAATGGTGGAGATGCTTAGTGGTGGAGATGATCATGACTTTAATTACAACTATTAAATTGCTAGATATAACTAATGCAGAGGCATCGGTGGGCAATATATGTTATTTGGTTCTTCCACGCTCACTTGTGTCCCGTAGGACCCCGAGTACTTGATACCTGTTCCTTGATTTTTCGCACTATCCACATCCGGGAGGCCTTATGGACCCCCTGAGCCAGAGCTTGATTCATTTATATTTCTTGGGGCCACAAACTAGTTTGGGGTTTTATTACTATCCTGTACTTATGCCATGTTACTGCTTTATTTACGATCGTGCGTGGAGCACCTGTACTGTTTAGGATCGTGACACGTTTTCGCTGTATCGACAAGCCCAGTCACACTTTCGGGTTCCCATTCGTTTACAGCCGTACACACAAACCCTGGGTCCGTTCCGGAGCCGGCCAACTTCGTTGCGGGTAGCTTAGTGGGGTGGCCCCCTGAAATATTTCTGAATCCTGTGATCACTTTGTCGTGAATGCCTCGTTGGGTTTTGAGTTGGTTTTTCCGAGGTTGATCGAGTGTGTGTTGCTATTTGTGCACCCCTGCAGGGTAAAACTTTCTAAAAGCCGTGTCCACGGTTATGGACGACTTGGAGCACAATATCTCGATCATAGACAAGCATAACTAAAGTAGTGCTATAAATTTGACTTAATATGTGATTAGTAATCAGCTCAAGTATAACGGAATGGATATTAAAAATTCCAACAACCAGTGGTTCTGGGTTGTTTGTTATATATGCCTAGTAAGTATTGCAACTCCAATGGAATGTGATAAAAGTGCCAACAACTGCTGGGTTTTGGGATTCCTCAGGACAATTATATCTGACTAGTAAATGTTCCAACTACAATGGAAAGGTAATTAAAACGGCCCACTACTTATGCTTCAGGATGACTCATGCTATCTATATCTGACTAGTAAGTGCTTCAACTATAATCGAATGAATAAAACTGCCAACTGTGTGAGTTCCTTGGTCCGACTTCCTCGTTTGGTCCCGAGGGGGAAATACCAGGATGGGTTTGTTTGGTGTTAGCATCAGGTTGGATCCGAATAGGTCTCTCTTATCCCTCTCTGATAACCGCCAGTTGTATTGAGTCTCTATAGGTTGTTTAGTGCCGCTGTGCTGCCGCTTCAGCCCACCATACCTATGTAGGCGAGAGTCGCCGAATTCTAGCCTCGCCATGTACTGGCCTCAGTACTGACGCTCCTCTTTTTCCTTTGACCTTTGTCGGCACCCCTTTTGTTTAAGCAGGTTTGAGGTCGACGTCGTTAGCAGGGTTACCCTTCCGGCTTGGCCTGGGCAGGGTTATGGACACCATTGGTTATTTTTCAGGGCTCTTAGTGAAGGGTTTCGCAGCATAGTAAATCAAAATTTTCTACGGAAGCGAACAGAGGGAAAGCCAAGATCTAATCTAGGAGATGCAAACAACGAGAGAGATTGGATTAGATCTTCATACCCTTGAAGATTCATGACAGAACGCGTTCGGAACGTGGGTGATGTAGTCGTACTCGCTTCTCCTCCTCACGATCCGATCCGATCTAGCACCACAAGTGGCGGTGCCTCCGTGAGATGCACACGTGCGGCACCTCGACGTCTCCTCCTTCCTCGGACCAGCAAGTATGGTGGAGAGATGGATTGGATCTACAGCACGACGGCGTGGTGTATATGGTGGAGAATTTCCGCAGGCTTCGCACAAACAATGGGAGGGAGAGAGGAAGGGCAGCAGGCAACTAGGTTTGGAGGAAGGTGTAAGGTGTGTGAGGGCGCACCAGCCCTCTATATATAGAGGGGGGTTCGGCCAGACCTAGACTCTCCTCCAAGCCTATCTCTAGTTTATACAATTTAAACTCTCCCTTATCTATAAATCCTATCTTATCTTATCTCTAGTTTAAACGATTTAAACTTATCTAGGATCATTTGGGCCCTATGGGGCCTTGTGCCCTGGCCCAATGCGCCAGGACACTCCCTCATAGGCCCATGCCCTCCCGGAAGGTGGGACCACGTTGGCCCCCTTCCGAAGGTTCTAGAAGCTTCCGCATAATACCGATTAATCCGAACAATTCAACTCCAAAACTGCACGCTTTATATGAATCTTATTCTCCTGACCACTCCGAACCTCTCGTGATGTCCCGGATCCCATCCGAGACCAACAAAAATTCATAAACCAAGTATCCAATCTATCCTAGCGTCGAGACACGTTATGTGTGACCGCTGGTTCGAGAATATGCGCACATGATCTTCTATCAATAATCAGCGGGTCCGCACCCATATTGACTCCACACATTCATCGATGATCATATCGGATGAACCACGATGCCAAGATTCAATCAATCCCATATATATATTCCCTTCGTCTCGCGATATTTTACTTGCCCGAGATTCGATCGGTATCGTCATACCTAGTTCAATCTCGTTCACAAAGAAGTACTTTACTCGTTCAGAATCCGATATCACTTTGTGATCAACTCCTTAACCACATGCTTGCAAGCGGTGTTGATATCGACACGAGTGGGCCCAAGTATATCTCTCCGACTTGGGAGGGACAAATCCCATCTCGATACATACAACCCAATGATACTTTCCGATCACCGAGAGACACCTTTATGATCACCCTCTCATAGGATGACATTTGATGACCTCAAAGCTTTCTTCCGATACCAGGAAGTTGTATTATCTCATGGTCTAAGGAATACAATATTTGACATAGGAAAAGCTTCGCAAAGATGAACACAATGACACGATCTAATTGCTTCGCTTAGTTTGGGTCTATCCACCACATCATTCTCTAGTGATATGATCTCATTATCAATTGACAACTCATGTCTATGGTTAGGAAACCTTAACCATCATTGATCAATGAGCTAGTCCATAGAGGCGTACTAGGGATACGGTGTTGTTCACAAACCACACAAGTATTAAAGTTTCCGCTTAATACAATTCTAGCATGGAATATAAACTTTATCATGAACAAGAATTATAATAATAACATCTTTATTATTGCCTCTAGGGCATAATTCCAACAGTCTCCCACTTGCACTAGAGTCAATAATCTAGTTTACATTTGGCAACAATCTTACACCCATGGCACTGAGGTGCTGATCATGTTTTACACATGGAAGAGGTTTAGTCAATGGATCTGCGACATTCAGATCTGTATGTACTTTGCTGATCTTCAGATCTCCATCTGCTATATAATCTCGGATTATATGAAACTTGCGGTTGATATGATTGATCTTTGGATGATATCTTGGTTCCTTAGCGAGTGCTATGGCGCCAGTGTTGTCACACAATATCTCCAGTGGGTCCAATGCACTTGGGACCACGCCAAGCTCAGTGATGAAGTTTCTGATCCAAACTCCTTCACTTGACGCTTCTGCAGCAGCCATGTATTCCGCTTCTCATAGATCCCGACCACGCTTTGCTTGCAGCTTCTCCAGCTCACAGCTCCTCCATTCAAAATATACACGTATCCTGTCTGAGATTTAGCATCATCCTTGTCGGTGTCGAAACTAGCATCGACGTAACCTTTTACGACGAGCTGTTCATCACCCCCATAGACTAAGAACATTTCTTTAGTCCTATTTAGGTACCTTAGGATGTTCTTTACGGCTGTCCAAAGGTTCCACTCTGGATCACTTTGATATCTCGTCAAACTAAGAGCATTGGACACATCCGTCTAGTACACAAGATGGCATACATGATGGAACCTATGGCCGAGGCATAAGGCACTTTGCTCATAGCTTCCCTATCATTTCATCAGAAGGACACCGAGCTTTGCTCAATATCTTACTCGACAACATAGGCATCGAACCTTTCAATGCCTTATCCATTCTGAACCTTTTCGAACTTTGTCTAGGTATGTACTACGGCTTAAAGCTATCAGCCTTTGTCTATCTCTATAGATTTTGATGCCCAATATATAAGCAGCTTCACCTAGGTCTTTCATTGAAAAACACTTGTTCAAATAAATCTTCACATCGTTAAGCATGTTGATGTCATTTCCAATAATCAATTTGTCATCCACATATAGTACCAGAAACGTCACCGAGCTCCCACTCACTTTCTTGTAGATGCAAGCTTCGTAGCAATTTGGAACAAATCCAAAGCTCTTGATCACTTGATCAAAACGAAGGTTCCAACTCCGAGATGCTTGCTTCAGTCCATAAATGGAACGCTGAAGTTTGCATATTTTATCAGCATCCTTAGGATCGACAAAACCTTCGGGTTGCATCATATACAACTCTTCATCAATGTTGCCATTGAGGAACGCAGTCTTGACATCCATCTGCCATATTTCATAATCATGAAACGCAGCAATTGCTAATAAAATCCGAATGGACTTAAACATCGCTACGGGAGAGAAAGTCTCATCGTAGTCAACACCTTGAACTTGTCGAAAACCTTTCGCAACAAGACGTGCTTTATAGACGGTAACATTACCATCCGCGTCCGTTTTCTTCTTGAAGATCCATTTGCACTCAACAGCCTTTCGGTCGCTAGGAGGGTCCACCAAAGTCCATACTTGGTTTTCGCTCATGGATCCCAATTCGGATTTCATGGCTTCTAGCCATTTCTCGTAGTCCGGCTCATCATCGCCTCATAGTTCGAGGTTCGCTGTCTTCTACTAACAAGACAGTCAAGACAGGTTGCTGCATTCACTCAGAGGGGCACGCGACCTTGTCGACCTGCGACGCTCAAGAGCAAGATCGTCCAAAGCTTCATGATCCTTGTCATTAGCTTCCTCTATTGTTGGTGCAGGCAGCACTGGAACAATTTCAGGTGCTGCGCTACTCTCCAATTCAAGAGAAGGTTCAATAACCTCGTCTAGCTCTACTTTCCTCCCACTCACTTCTTTCGAGAGAAACTCCTTCTCAAGAAAGGAACCGTTCTTTGCGACAAACACTTTGCCTTCAGTTCTGTGATAGAAGGTATACCCAATAGTTTCCTTAGGGTATCCTATGAAGACGCATTTCTCCGCTTTGGGTTCGAGCTTGTCCGCATCAACTTCTTGACGAAGCTTCGTGATCCCCAAACTTTAAGAAACGACAACTTAGGTTTAGCACCAAACCACAGTTCATACGGTGTCATCTCAATGGATTTAGATGGAGCCCTATTTAAAGTGAATGCAGCGGTTTCTAATGCATAACCCCAAAATGATAACGGCAAATCAGTAAGAGACATCATCGATCGGACCATATCTAATAGGGTTCGATTCCGGCGTTCAGACACACCATTGCGCTGTGGTGTTCCGGGTGGCGTGAGTTGTGAAACGATTCCACTTGCCTTGAGATGCGTGGGAAAATCATAACTCAAATATTCGCCCCCATGATCGGATCGTAGAAACTTAATCTTTCTGTTACGATGGTTCTCCACTTCATTCTGAAATTCTTTGAACTTTTCAAACGTTTCAGATTTATGTTTCATTAAATAGATATACCCATATCTACTTAAGTCATCTGTAAAAGTGAGAAAATAGCGATATCCACCGTGCGTCGAAACACTCATCGGTCCGCATACATCGGTATGTATGATTTCCAACAAGTCCGTTGCTCGCTCCATCATACCGGAGAACGGGGTTTTGATCATCTTGCCCATGAGGCATGGTTCGCATGTGTCAAATGATTCAAAATCAAGAGACTCCAAAAGTCCATCAGAATGGAGTTTCTTCATGCGCTTTACACCAATATGACCTAGACGACAGTGTCACAAATAAGTAGTATTATCACTATCTCTTAGCCTCAATGTTATGGATGTGTGTTTCATCCCTTTAGAGATTTAGAAGAAATAAACCATTCACAAGAGGTGCATGACCATAAAAGATGTTACTCATATAAATAGAACAACCATTATTCTCCGATTTAAATGAATAACCGTCTTGCAATAAACACAATCCAGAAATAATGTTCATGCTCAACACAGGCACATAATAACATTTATTAAGGTTTAAAACTAATCCCGAAGGTAAAACTAAGGAGAGCGTGCCGACGGCCATCACATCAACTCTTGATCCGTTGCCAACGCGCATCGTCACCTCATCCTCGCAAGTCACGGCTATTCCGTACCTCTGCTTCGAAGTTACAAATATTAGCAACCGAACCAAGATCAAATACCGTGCACTACAACGAGGGCTAGTAAGGAAAACATCAATAACATGTATATCAAATATACCTTTGATGATGCCAGCCTTCTTGTCCGCTAAGTACTTGGACATTGCGCCCAAAGGACCCTTGTCCTTGCAATAGAAGCACTCGGTCCGCTTGGGACCAGACTTGAGCTTCTTCTCGAGGGCAACGCGCTTCCGCCTTTCTTGAAGGGCTTCTTTGCACCTTTACCTTTCTTAAAGGAGGGCTTGTTGACCATCAACACATGATTATCCTTTTTGATGTCCACCTCCGCAGCCTTCAGCTTTGTGAAGATCTCGGTGATCGTATCAGTGGAACCAATCTGATTGTGAGTCACTACAAAACTTTTGTAGCTGGGAGGGAGTGATTGCAGAACCCTGTCAATCTTGAGCTCCTCCGAATCTTGCAGTCCAGCTTGCTCATAGGCGTTGAGTGTAGCCCGACATCTTAATGGCGTGCTCACTAACGGAACTCCCTTCCTCCATCTTGCGCTTAAAGAACTTCTCGGAGATCTCATATCTCTCGTAACGGGCCTGAGTCCAAACATGGTTTTCAGCTCCTCGAGAATCTCAAAGGGCCCGGGATAGTTTTCAAAACGATTTTGAAGTTCCGGTTCCATAGCAAACAACATGGTGCTCTTAATCACACCATAATCATCTTTGCGCGACTGATAGACAGCTTTCTCATCAGCCGGCGCAGTTGCAGCAGGGGGGTTACCTAACGCTTTCTCAAGGACATAGTCCTTTTGTCCGCCACAGTAATGATTCTTAGATTGCGAACCAGTTGGTGAAGTTAGACCCATTGTTTCTAAGCTTTTCTTTCTCAGCAAAAACGTTGAAGTTGAAGTTGGACTTGGCCATGTGATCTACAATATTTGCAAGTACAATTTAGACTATGTTCATGATAAATAGTTCAACTTAATCAAATTACTAGATGAACTCCACTAAATTCAACATCCTCAAGTTGTTTAGTGAACATGATCCAAATTCACCACACCTAATCCGATCTTCACGAGAAGAGATGTGGCTTCAATGGTGGACAACGAAGTGTCGATCATATCATTCATATGACTCATGCTTAACCTTTCGATTCATGTGTTCCGAGGCCATGTCCATACATGCTAGGCTCGTCAAGTTAGACCCAAGTATTTCAGCGTGTGCAAAACTGGCTTGCACCCGTTGTATGTGAGCGAGAGTCTATAGCACCCGATCATCACGTGATGCTTGGACACGATTTAACTTTCGCAACGGTGCATACTTGGGGAAAACAGTTTTTATCTTGATCTTTATGAGGAATCATCTTATAATGCTACCGTCGCGATCTAAGCATAATAAGATACATAAAAGGATAAACATCACATGCATATAACTTTATGTGACATGGTATAGCCAATCTTCGCAAGAATGATCTCCATCTTGTGCATTCCGATGATCTCCATCACTCCACCATGATTGCCTCCACCATGAATAGCAACTACAACTATTGCTAACTACTTAGCGATAAAGTAAAGCTATTACACGGCGATAAGAAGTTGACTCGCAGGTCATACACAATTATAAAGACAACCATATGGCTCCTGCCGGTTGTGTACTCATCGACATGGAAGTCGTGAAACATTACAAAACATGATCATCGCATACAATGTACACATCACATCTTGGGCCATACCATATCACAGAAAACACTCTGCAAAAACAAGTTAGACGCCTACTTTGTTGTTGCATGTTTTACGTGGCTTATGGGAGTAGATGCTAAGAACGATTCTTACCTATGGAAAGCCACAACGGTGATATTATGGTTGCCAAACTCCGTGTTAATCCCATGACAACTATAGTGAGAGAAACGACATCCACCACCGCATGTGTGGTACAAGCCACACGTCAAGTCGGAGCCGGTCTCGCGAACGACGTCGCGTAAGGTTGGCCTGGACCGCTTCAATCTCACTATCCCGTCATAAGAAGAACACGAACAAGAGGCTTGCAACAGAAAACATCAACGCCCGCAACAACCATGTTATGCTCTACTCGTGAATCACATCTACGCATAGATCTAGCTCGATACCACCTCAAGGGTTTCGCAGCATAGTAAATCAAAATTTTCTACGAAGCTTAACAGAGGGAAAGCCAAGATCTAATCTAGGAGATGCAAACAACGAGAGAGATTGGATTAGATCTTCATACCCTTGAAGATTCGACAAATGAACGCTCGTTAACGTGGGTGATGTAGTCGCATCGCTTCTCCTCCTCGCGATCCGATCCGATCTAGCACCACAAGTGGCGGTGCCTCCGTGAGATGCACACGCGGCACCTCGACGTCTCCTTCCTCGGACCAGCAAGTATGGTGGAGAGATGGATTGGATCTACAGCACGACGGCGTGGTGTATATGGTGGAGAATTTCTGCCGCAGGGCTTCGCCTACAAACAGTCGGGAGGGAGAGAGGAAGGGCAGCAGGGCAACTAGGTTTGGAGGAAGGTGTAAGGGTGTGTGAGGGGGGGCACACCAGCCCTCTATATATAGAGGGGGGTGCGGCCAGACCTAGCCTCTCCTCCAAGCCTATCTCTAGTTTAAACAATTTAAACTCTCCCTTATCTAGAAATCCTATCTTATCTTATCTCTAGTTTAAACGATTTAAACTTATCTAGGATCGGCTGGGCCCTATGGGGCCTTGTGCCCCTGGCCCAATGCGGCCAGGACACTCCCTCATAGGCCCATGCCCCCTCCCGGAAGGTGGGACCACGTTGGCCCCCTTCCGGAAGGTTCTAGAAGCTTCCGGTACAATACCGATTAATCCGAACAATTCAACTCCAAAACTGCACCGCCTTATATGAATCTTATTCTCCGGACCACTCCGAACCTCTCGTGATGTCCCGGATCCCATCCGAGACTCAACAAAATTCATAAACCAAGTATCCAATCTATCCTAGCGCCGAGACACGTTATGTGTGACCTGGGTTCGAGAATATGCGCATGATCTTCTATCAATAATCAACAATGGGTCTAGGCACCCATATTGACTCCCACACATTCATCGATGATCATATCGGATGAACCACGATGCCAGGATTCAATCAATCCCATATATATATTCCCTTCGTCTCGCGATATTTTACTTGCCCGAGATTCGATCGTCGGTATCGTCATACCTAGTTCAATCTCGTTCACAGCAAGTACTTTACTCGTTCCGTAATCCGATATCACTTTGTGATCAACTCCTTAACCACATGCTTGCAAGCGGTGTTGATATCGACACGAGTGGCCCAAGTATATCTCTCCGACTTGGGAGGGATAATCCCATCTCGATACATACAACCCAACAGATACTTTCCGATCACCTGAGAGACACCTTTATGATCACCCTCTCATAGGATGACATTTGATGACCTCAAAGCTTTCTTCCGATACCAGGAAGTTGTATTATCTCATGGTCTAAGGAATACAATATTTGACATAGGAAAAGCTTCGCAAAGATGAACACAATGACACGATCTAATTGCTTCGCTTAGTTTGGGTCTATCCACCACATCATTCTCTAGTGATATGATCTCATTATCAATTGACAACTCATGTCTATGGTTAGGAAACCTTAACCATCATTGATCAATGAGCTAGTCCATAGAGGCGTACTAGGGATACGGTGTTGTTCACAAACCACACAAGTATTAAAGTTTCCGCTTAATACAATTCTAGCATGGAATATAAACTTTATCATGAACAAGAATTATAATAATAACATCTTTATTATCGCCTCTAGGGCATAATTCCAACACTTAGCCCCATTTGCATCTTGTCTGTAGTCGGACGCTCTATCGTTTTCAAGGTGATTTGGATCTTTGTATATTATATCTGTATTCTTGACTCGTTGAGTCGCTGTTGTATATCTATCTGTTCTGTGGGTCCCATCGAGGACTGTTGTGTAATGTTATTACTTTGTTTTCCACCCGCACGAAAGTGCCTGGTGGGCGTCCTTGAATCGTTTCTATGCGGGTTTGGCGGAAAGGGCTAAAACTTGCATATGGCTGATTTGAGGGTGTTATAGAGTGGTATCAGAGCTCAGCAGTTGCGATACCCCACAAGTCCAGCCTGTAGGATAACCTAGCTAACGGACGATGTAGAGTGCCAAAACTATTTTTGCAAAATCGGTTGGATAGATCTGATTAGGTCTGCTTTTACTCCTTACCCCTCTGCTGTTCTGCTCTTACCTCTGCGTGTTTTAAATCTGCTCTCTTACCTTTCTTCAAGTCCAGGATTTCTCGTGGTTGGGTTCCGTTGTACCTTCAGGGTTTCGCTTCCTCCTTTGGTAACGGTGTTTCTACTTCCGGACTTCATGCTATCTAAGGAATGTTCATCTGTTGGACTTCTCTTTGTTCCTTGTTGTGCCTTCCGGTGTTTTCCGACGCGACGACATCAGCTACTCCAGTTCTGATGCAGAGCCTGCATCACTCCTTGGTTCCGAACCTCGATTGTCGAGATCTTCAGTCTAATTTCGAGAAGGGTTGCACGCTTTTCTACTGATTGTGTGGAGTAATAGTTTGGGTGCGTGATGGATTGGCCCCCATGCCGACTACTCAATCTATTTGCTCTCGTACAGTATAGTGGATCAGAATGCATCGTTTCTCTCCTTCTGTCGAAGTTAGAGATGGCTTTATTTGTTGATACCTCTGCCTTCGCCTTTTGTTTCCGGAGTGTTCTCTCGACGATCACGGACAAGGACCTCTTGTTAGTGGTGTCGCGAAGATCTACATGAAGCGAGAAGATTCAGATCGCCGACCTTCTTCCCGGTACCATGAGGCGGATCTCGAGGGCGAGATCCATTGTTAGTGGTGTCGAATTGTGGTGCCCCGCAAAAACCACTACTAGAAAATCGCGTTGTTTTTGTGCATTGCATCATCATGACCGCATGCTCATGTCATCATGCCACCTTACATTTGAGCATCGTCATCATCATGCATATGTTTGTCTAAAACTATTTTATAAAAGCCTATATTTGTTTTCTAAATATCCCCTGTCTCTATTTCAAATTAAAAACCCGGGTCTCCGGATTATTTTGTTTTGTCTACCAACAGTTTTCAAAAGCCCCGTTTCAAATAATAAAATATTTCTTCTATTTTTTAGGAGGCAGCCCGCTAGGCCTGAAAGCCTGACCGGCCACCTCCAAAATTCCTAAAACTACCCAAACCTAGCCTACCCAGCCCCTCCACCTCACTTGCACCAATCGGTGCTTGCCACCTCACCCCCTCCACCTCACCTCACCAACCCCAGCCCGCCACCTCAGCCGCCTCTCTCTCTCTTTTCTGCCTGGCCCCACGTCCTCTCTTTTCCCGCCCTCTTTCCACCTGGTCTCCACCCTGCGACCCCACCGCGCGCAGCCCCATCCCCACCTGCCGCCGCAGCGGACAAACTCCCCTGGACCAACCACCCCACCGATAACCCCGATCCCCGCGCCCGGCCCCACCACCATCTCTCTCCCCCGATGGATCCCCACCTACCCCACGCCCATGTCCTCCCGCGTCTACCCGCCCTCTCTCCTCGATCCGCGCCCACCTCGCCTGGGCGCCTGCCGTCCCTCAGTTGCCCCTCGTCCCCGCGGTCTTCCCTCACGGCGCCCGTCCCTCGCCTCTCGCCGTCCCTCGCTGCTCTCCTCGAGCCCTCCTTCAGGCTTCGGCGTCCGCCACCACCATCCCTACTGCCCTGGAGCCGGACGCCTCCCCCGTCGATGTGGCCGTCCCCGGCGACGTTTCCCCGCCTAGGCCGAGCTCCACCTCCGCTCCTCCGCCACCATGGCCTTCTGCGCCCGGCCTCGGCCGCCACCGATCGAGCTCTCCTCACGACACTGCAAGCTCCGCCTAGTCCGCGCATCTCCATCCCGGTCGGCGACCTCGCCTCCTCCGCATCATCAGCACCCCGCCGCCTCCCTCACTAGCCCTGAGCGCCTCGTCGCCGGCTCGCTTTCCCTGGCGCTCGGCCACCTCCACCTCACCTCGCCGTCGTCCCCATCTCCGCCCCGCCGGTTTCCCCTCTCCGGCCCCTCTCCCTCGCCTGCAAGCTCCGCTCGAGCCGGCCACCGTCCGACCACCTCGCTCGGTCGTCGTTCCGCAGCCGCCGTCATCCGCCCGGCCCCTCTGCATGTCTCGTTGCTGCCGCGCCCCTGCAAAGTGATCAGGATAATGCCCGAACAGAACATGGCCTTCCTCGCATGGTGCTTTTGTTCTCTTCTATGCGGTGTGTGATTGATATCGTGCGTTTGTGTTGTGGCACGGTAAAGTCTGCAGCAAGCCTTTCGAAGCCTAACGTACCCGATGGCCGAGACCCTCCATGCCAAGACCTCGCTCGGAACCCCGAAACCGATCCGAAGACCGATCCTCGAAGTCCGATGACCGTACTGAACCGGCGACACTCAACGAACCGTGGACAAGATCTTCTACGTGGAACATCAAGTACTCCACCGACACCCTACCCCGAACCCGAGTTCTTCGACGTGTACGACAAGATCTTCGAAAGACTACGGTACCGGCCCAAGATCCGCCATGGACGCCCGAAGTGGAGAATCCAAGAACGTCTGCACGAGTCCGATGGTCGAGACCTGAAGTGGAACCCGAGGACTACGACAAGACCGTCCCAACCCGCCAAGTTCGCCTACCCGGACACCGTGCGTCAAGATCTTCTTCCCGGATCCGAAAACCACCGGTACCCGATCCATTCAAGTTCGCCATCGACGACTAGATCGACCGCTTGTAACCCAAGATCTCCGTCACGACACGACAAGTTCTCCATCTTGTTTTCGAACCTTGCCGTTCCCCGTCGAACCCTGAGACCGAACCCGAACCCTCGACCCAAGATCTTCCGAACCCAGATGTGTGAACCTTTCCCGAGCCCCTATTTTATAAATGCTATATATGAAATCTGTTGCATATTAATTGTTCATCTCGCATGCATATCATGTGGGTTGGGGGCATTATGCCGATTCACCTCATAATTAAATATGGAGTCTATATGCGAGATACCTTTGTCTTATTCCGGACTCCATTTAAATTTGTGTAGCGAACCGATGCCATGATTCGTCTTGTTAATACAACATTTAATTTGCGGGGTTGTTAAATAACTCGAACCTATTAATTAATTGTCGGGACCCCGGTTCCGCCTAATATTGCCTAATTGCATCGCATCTGCATCATATCATAAACATGCCGATTCTTCTGCCGTAGTATTAAATATTGCATCCGGTGTTTCTTCTAGTGTTTGCTTCTTCGCGGATTAGGCCGACGAGTGGATGCGAGTATCGACAAGTTCTCCGAATATGATCTCCGACAGTGTTTCCCAGGTGAGCACCTCTTCCCCTTCTACCTATTTTGCATTTATAGTCTTTATTTCCTCCTGTTGATCTATTGCTATCCGTGTCGCGATGCTTTAGTTTCCATATCCCAGTTATACCCCGTGCAGCCTCTATAATGCCTTGGACACCTCCTATTACCTGTGTTTGGTAGATAGCTGGCCTTGCGAGTCATAGTCGCTTGCTCAGGTGTGATCTCGTGTTGTCAAGTACCACAGTTGTTGGAATGCTGGCAGATGTTAATGGTGGAGATGCTTAGTGGTGGAGATGATCATGACTTTAATTACAACTATTAAATTGCTAGATATAACTAATGCAGAGGCATCGGTGGGCAATAGATGTTATTTGGTTCTTCCACGCTCACTTGTGTCCCGTAGGACCCCGAGTACTTGATATTTGTGCCTTGATTTTTCGCACAATCCACATCCGGGAGGCCTTATGGACCCCCCTGAGCCAGAGCTTGATTCATTTCTATTTCTTGGGGCCACAAACTAGTTTGGAGTTTTATTACTATCCTGTACTTATGCCATGTTACTGCTTTATTTACGATCGTGTGTGGAGCACCTGTACTGTTTAGGATCGTGACACGTTTTCACTGTATCGACAAGCCCAGTCACACTTTCGGGTTCCCAGTCGTTTATAGCCGTCCACACAAACCCTGGGTCCGTTCCGGAGCCGGCCAACTTCGTTGCGGGTAGCTTAGTGGGGTGGCCCCCTGAAATATTTCTGAATCCTGTGATCACTTTGTCGTGAATGCCTCGTTGGGTTTTGAGTTGGTTTTTCCGAGGTTGATCAAGTGTGTGTTGCTATTTGTGCACCCCTACAGGGTAAAACTTTCTAAAAGACATGTCCGTGGTTATGGACGACTTGGAGCACAATATCTCGATCATAGACAAGCATAACTAAAGTAGTGCTATAAATTTGACTTAATATGTGATTAGTAATCATCTCAAGTATAACGGAATGGATATTAAAAATGCCAACAACCAGTGGTTCTGGGTTGTTTGTTATATATGCCTAGTAAGTATTGCAACTCCAATGGAATGTGATAAAAGTGCCAACAACTGCTGGGTTTTGGGATTCCTCAGGACAATTATATCTGACTAGTAAATGTTCCAACTACAACGGAAAGGTAATTAAAACGGCCCACTACTTATGCTTCAGGATGACTCATGCTATCTATATCTGACTAGTAAGTGCTTCAACTATAATCGAATGAATAAAACTGCCAACTGTGTGAGTTCCTTGGTCCGACTTCCTCGTTTGGTCCCGAGGGGGAAATACCAGGATGGGTTTGTTTGGTGTTAGCTTCAGGTTGGATCCGAATAGGTCTCTCTTATCCCTCTCTGATAACCGCCAGTTGTATTGAGTCTCTATAGGTTGTTTAGTGCCGCTGCGCTACCGCTTCAGCCCACCATACCTATGTAGGCGAGAGCCGCCAAATTCTAGCCTCGCCATGTACTGGCCTCAGTACTGACGCTCCTCTTTTTCCTTTGCCCTTTGTCGGCACCCCTTTTGTTTAAGCAGGTTTGAGGTCGACGTCGTTAGCAGGGTTACCCTTCCGGCTTGTCCTGGGCAGGGTTATGGACACCATTGGTTATTCTTCAGGGCTCTTAGCCCCATTTGCATCTTGTCCGTAGTCGGACGCTCTATCGTTTTCAAGGTGATTTGGATCTTTGTATATTATATCTGTATTCTTGACTCGTTGAGTCGTTGTTGTATATCTATCTGTTCTGTGGGTCCCATCGAGGACTGTTGTGTAATGTTATTACTTCGTTTTCCACCCGCACGAAAGTGCCTGGTGGGCGTCCTTGAATCGTTTCTATGCGGGTTTGGCGGAAAGGGCTAAAACTTGCATAGGGCCGATTTGAGGGTGTTACAATATCTGGCTTGTCGGGGAGATGGTTCTCCATCCAGTGCACAAGGAAATCAGGGAGGACTTGCGACTTGATCGCGTCGCGCTTTTCGTATGTGATGTCTCGTGGAGACAGTTCGATTTCCCAAAGCGCGACTCGCCCGGTGGCATCAGGGTTATTGAGTATGTGCCCGAGCGGGGCGTCGTTGACCACCACGATTGAGTGCTCCTGGAAGTAGTGGCGTAGTCGCCTGGCTATCATGAAGACACTGTACGCCAGCTTTTGGTAGTGCGGGTACCGCTGTTTTGTTGGCGTGAGCACCTCGCTGAGGTAGTAGACTGGCGCTGGACCCCGTGGATCTTGTTTTCTTCGGCTCGTTCCACCACAAGCACCGTGCTGACCACCTAGTTGGTGGCGGAGATGTAGAGCAATAGCAGCTCTTTTTCGCGTGGAGTCACCAGTACCGACGAGGTGGATAGTAAACGCTTGAGGTCCTCGAATGCTTATTGCGCCTCGTCAGTCCACTCGAATTTGTCAGTTTTGCGGAGAAGTTGGTAGAAGGGCAATGCCTTTTCACCCATGCGACTGATGAATCGACTGAGCATCGTGATTCGTCCAGCCAGCTGCTGGACACCTCATACATTCTTCGGCTTCTCCATGGCTAGTATGGCCTTTATTTTCTTCAGGTTTGCTTCGATCCCTCTCGTGGAGATGAGATATTCGAGTAACTGCCTAGATGGCACGCCGAAGGCGCATTTGTCCGGATTGAGCTTGATCCGGTAGCGGTTGAGGTTGGCGAAGGTCTCGCTTAGATCGTCGATTAGTGAGGCTTCCTCTTTAGTTTTGATGACGATGTCATCAACGTAGACTTGGATGTTGCGACCAAGTTGATTCTTGAGGCAAGCCTGCATGCACCGCTGATAGGTGGCTCGTGCGTTTTTTAGCCCAAAGGGCATCGTGTTGTAGCAGAACACACCAAAGGGCATCGTAAACGCCTTTTTCTCCTGATCCTCCTCCTTCATTCGAATCTGATTATAGCCTGAGTAGGCGTCAAGGAAGCAGAGACGCTCACATCCCGCGGTGGAGTCGATGATTTGGTCGATTTGCGGCAACGGGAAGTGATCCTTTGGGCAGTGCTTATTTAAGGAGGTGAAGTCCACGCACATCTGCAGGATATCCATGTATTTTTTAGGCACAAGCACTGTGTTAGCAAGCCAGGTGCTTTCCTTGATCTCGCGTATGAATTTCGCGTCGAGGAGCCTGTTGATCTCCATTCCGACTGCCTTTGCCCTTGGTTCAGACAGTCACTGAATTGTCTGCTTGACTGGCCTTCCGTCTGGATTCACGTTGAGTGAGTGCTCGGCGAATTTCCTAGGAACTTCTCGCATGTCCGTTGGACACCAGGCGAAGATCTCCCAGTGCTCACGGAGGAATTCGAGGAGCGCGAGTTCCTATGCGGAACTCAAGTTGTTGGCGATGAGGGCCGTCTTGGTCGGGTCCGTTGGGTGGACCTGGACTTTGTTCGTGTGCACCGATGAGTCGAAGGACATGTCGGGTGAACTTGGCCTGCTCAGGGAGCCAGACTGTTGTCTGTCGACTCCTTTAATCTTGCGAGTTCTTCCTGCATGCCGACGGACTGGTAGATTCTGTTGAATTCCCTGTCGCAGCTGTCGGACCTCTCGAAGTTGCCGTTGATTGTGATTACGCTGTTTGGACCTGGCATCTTGATCTGCAGGTAGGCATAGTGCGGCACTGCCATGAACCTTGCGAACGCGACGCGTCCGAGGATGTAGTGGTATTGTGAAGGCCAGTCGACGACTTCAAAGTCGATGTGCTCTCGCTGAAAGTTTTGCGGTGTGCCGAAGATGACGTTGAGGTTGATTTTACCTAGGGGATATATGCCCTTCCCTGGGACGATGCCGTGGAAAGTCGTGTCCAAGACTTCCAGGCAAGTCAGGGGGTCCTCATCGCACGCAAGGTACTCGCGAACATGAGGTTAATGCTGCTGTCACCGTCCATGAAGACGCGACTCATATCGAAGCCCCCGATTCGTGCCTCGAGTATGAGGGGACAGTGGCCTAGATGAGGAACTGGGCGTGGGTGGTCACGCATGTCGAAGGTGATGCAGGAGTCGCTTCCACTGAGGTACTCGGTGGTGGAAGGTGGGGAGTTTATCGCCAAGTTGACTTGGCGAGTGATGGCCTTCTGCACTCGATTTGAGGGACGCCCTTTTTGGATCATCCCCATGTTGCCCACGGCTCGTGGGTATGGTTCGCCCCCGTGATGCTGGACCGGCGCGGCCGCGGGTGGTGGTGGTCCAGGCGGTGGTGGAGGAGCTCCATGTGCCACAGTGCCTGGGGCGGTTCCATAGCCCCTGTTGACCGCGTCATGATTCATCCGGGCCAGGCCCTCGTGAAGTTTGAGGAACTCGCAGCAGTCCTTGAGAAGGTGGCTGGATTTCTTCTTGCCATCGTGCTTGTCGATGTAGAAGTGCACGTTGCATGGCCCGGACAGTTTGTCCTCGATAGATATTGCGGGTGCCTCTTCGCGAGTGCGGCGTTGCCACACCTGCGTGGTTTTTCTGCTGTCGCGGTATCCACCACTGCGGTATCCGTTGTTGCGATTGTCGTCACGTTTGTCGGCGTAGCCGGCTGCGACCATGTTGACCTCGTCGTGGTCGTTGTAGACGTGCATCCGACGTTTGCCTCGGCGGCCGCGTATGTGCCCGAGGTTATCATCATCATCGGAGTAGGTACAGTTCTTCACCGAGTCTTCTCCGTCAGCCTGCCGATTCGCGATTTCCATCAGGCGGTCGATCATTTTGGGTTTCGAGCGGCCCAGCTCCTCCCTAAGCTCTATACGGCGAATGCCGCCGTTGAATGCGTCGATTGCGCGGTCCTCCGAGATGTTTTCTGTGGAATTCTTGATGATGGACCACCTCTGGATGTACGAGCGTAGCGATTCGTCCGATCTTTGCCGGCAGCTTCTCAGTTCTTCGATTGATGCGAGCCTTTTGTAAGTGCCCTTGAAATTGCGCACGAAGCTGTAGACCAGCTCTTCCCAGCTGTGAATGGATCCGCGCGGGAGGTTGTTGAGCCATGCGCGAGCGGCGCCCTACAGCTGTAGCTGCATGCAGTGCATGGCCGTGCTTCGACTCCCGCCATGTAGTCTGACGGAGGAGATGTGGTCCTCCAACCAGATTTTCAGGTCCTGTAGACCGTCAAATTTCGGGTTCTCTGATGGGAGTTTGAACCCTTTAGGAATTTGCTTCTGCCTAATGGCCCTGCTGAAGCATCTAGCACCGCAAAGCTCAGTCTCGTCTTCTTCTGAGTTAGTCGAACGAGCGTATCTTTCCCACATCTTGTCGACTTTGCGCTGCGTGAGGTCATCGTGCGCATCATAGTCACAATCATGCCGCCGTGAGCGGCGACGTCAAGACAGATCGTGGCTATCGTCGCTGGATGAGGGTGAGGAGTAGCGTTTTGCCAGAGCCTTGCTTTTCTTTGGCTCTGGTGCAGGCTCTTTGTCGAGGGCAGCCTCGACTAGCCCCAAGCCCGCGATCGTAGATCGGTGCATGGCAGCTCGTGGATCTCCAGCTGGTGACTGGTTGTTGAGGAGGTACATGGTGGCTGCCATTACCACGGCTTGCGGCGTCTTCGGGAGCACGTTTCCCCGCGTATCCACCATCATGGAGCCGAAGTCGAGGACTTTCGCGGCTTCTACGCGCTCCTCCTCGGTGAGGTGAGCCAGTCGAGATCTTCTCTTGTTGGCCAGGTACTCGTTGCCTTTCGAGGAGTATCCTCCATGGGAGGAGAGCCCGGCTCGCCGAAGGCTTGACTCGTCCGCCGCCTTTTTACGCGCCTCGAGTTGCACGATTGCATGTAGCTGGTGTCTGTATTCCTCCTTCAGTAGCCAATGGTAGCCCATCAGCATGTGTTGCAGGGAGTTGAGGGGCAGAGGATTGCCTCGTAGAGCTTCTCGACAGCGGGCCCACTCGTTGTTATTGAGCCTGATCACTACATGCTCTCTAGTGTGTTCGTTCATTATGGTCAGCGGTTCTCCTCCCTCTCCATTGTTGACGGGCGCGCCGTTGCCACCATTGGTGGGGCCGCCGTTAGGTATGTCGCCATTGGGTGGACCGGTGTCGTTGGGCGGTCCGGTGCCAGATCCGGTGCCAACGTTTTCGCGATTGGCGGTAGTATCGCCCACGTTGATGACTACGCACATGAAGTGGTTGGGGAAGTTGTTGCTCCCGCAACTTTCAGATCCAGAGCCGTAGGCTCTCACCTAGATCGGATCCGCGACTGCTGTCGCTGTCCGTGCTCCCAGCTGTTGCCGAGGCGTTGAGCTCGCTGAGGGTGCCGATTGGTGGCGGGAACCACGATGTTGGAGCAATCGCGGGTGCCGTCGGCTGGTCAGGCATGCGAAGCGTGCCCATCTGACCAACCTAGAAGCGGAATCTCCCAATCGCCAGACTGATTCCATCGCCCACAGACTCGAAAGCCAGGCGAGTGGCCGGCCTGTGGACGGTGAACTCGAACGCGCCGAAGAGCTAGCGAATCTCCGCTGTTGCAGAGTTGTAGAAACCGCAACATCAGCACTCCCAATTCCCACAGACGGCGCAACATCAGCACTCACAATTCCCATAGACGGCGCCAATTGACGAGGGTTTAACTCGTCAATACGCATTGTTATGGACTTCGGTTTTGGAGAAGGAGAGGGCACTGGAGGCATCAGTCGGCTAGCAAACAAGCACACAGGAACGCAAGTTTTACCTAGGTTCAGGCCTCGTAGAGGTCTCTACTCCTGCTTGTCTGCTCTTGAAATTAACGAAGGAATCGAAGATTACAAGGGCGCGCAGATGCAATCTGGCGAGAGTTGTGGAAACTAGGGTGGTGATTGTCCTCCTCGCCGCCCCCTCCTAGCCTTCAATGGATAGGCTAGGTCTCAGGTAGTAGGTCGAGTCGGTTACAGATTAGGGCTTTTCCCTTTGAACTTTCTATCTTAAGCTTCTTCTTGTCTCGCAAGCAATCAAGACTCTGTAGGCCACTGGAATTCTCCACTGGGCCTTGGCAACACCGTGGGATTATGTCATATCTGGACCGTATATACCAAACTCGAGTACCTGTAGGATATATCCATGTCAACCAGCGCTGGTCAAAATGGCCACTACTGACGGGATGGATCGCGCCGCTGGATGCACTGACTAGACAGACCAGACTGCGACCGAAATTCTGTCCGTTGACCGACCCATCCAAACTGAATCAGATGGTTTGTGTCGCCAATTTAGATCGGTCCGCTGGAGATGCCCTAGCAACCATTGATGTCATTCCCTCATTGTGGTAGGGCGGGGCAGCGAAACGACGTGGCAGCGACTGTGTGAGGCACGTATGGGTTCCAAAGGGACGGCAGGAACAAAGCAGAAATGCACGGCATGCGTGAGTTTGAAGACGAGAAACAAATGTCTGATAGAGGAATTGAAAGACATGTTCAATGTTTCACTGGTCTGCCATCTGCATCCTACTGCATTCAACTCGAGAACTTGCATATGGATGACCCGGCTGATCACTGATGCCGGTAGCCAGGACGAGTCATGGGTGCCGCACCGTATATGCATGTGCAACATTTAGCATACCCACATGCCCTCGTCGACTCTGGTCCGATGCTCTCGACCGTAGTTGTGCGGTGGCAGACGTTTTATTGATTGAAGGATCATGCCTTAAAGTTGAAGTGTTGAATGTCCGGATCCAACGGAACATCGCGCAACATTTCACAAATCCAATTCAGCTCGGGTTGCACGTAAACCTATTGTTTAAAAACATATTTTAAAATGTAAAAGTAGAAAAAAAATATTCAGATACTCTATATTCGTGCACGTTTTTTAAAATAATATTTTTTATCCTATCTCAAAGACAAATTTCGATAGCTCTAACACACATTTTTGTCTTTTTACACGGGTCATATAGAATGTATTTTTCGCCAAACTTTGTGTGTGAAAAAACGGATGTCCAATTGTCCATCTAGAAATTTCATCTTGAATTTTCTTACATTCTAAATCATTAAAAAAACATTTTATAATAGGTGCATAACACCATGTCCGCAACATTTTGACTTCTCTTAGTGTGATCGATCTAAATCCAGAACGTTTTACTTTGCTTAGTTTAAAATGTGTGATCAAGCTAATTCAAAATACAACACTTTCTAAAAGTTCGAAAGGATCATTAAACTACATATGTCTCTCATTTTCCAGAATAAACTGCTAATAGTATCTCCAGATGCGGCCCCAATACGGCACCCAATAGGTCTATGGGCTCTAGCCTCAGTTTTGGGCTCACATAAGCGCCCCCAATATGTAGCCAACAATTTTTTAGGGTAAAAAAAAACCCGTCAGCAAACCCAATCCAGCCCTGACCCAGAGGGGCCGGCAAGGGAGTGTCGGCACGTCCCACCACGTCAGACGTGGTGAGCCGGTCCCAGTTGGCAGCGAGACGACGCATGGTCAGCGGACTTAACTGTCGAGCGGGGAGGGGTCTTGGGATCCTTGGCTTGGTCGAGGGTGGAGCACTATGAGGGATTCCCGACCTGTCGCGGCACTTCCCGGGTGCGACCTAGAGCGGTCCACACTTCTCAGGTGCGACCTAGAGCGGTCCACACTTCTCAGGTGTCTCCGCATGGACCGTGGTTCTCCCGGAGATGACAGCAACCCCCTGAGGCCAATTTTTGCACCCAGGGTTGGTGTCGAGCCTTCATACGAAGTGGGGGCCAGGGTCACGGTTGGCTGGAGCCAATAAACCACGTCCAAGTAAATACCAGGGTTCCTTTAAATTCGCTCTGCCTTGGATGCCGAAGCTGACAAGGTCAGAGCGATTAGACTTGTTCGTACTAGACAATCTGAGTATGAGAGAATATCTGGCTGTTGGCTGTTGGTATATCTGGTGGCAAAGGCAAGAGAAAGTGAAGGGGAATTGTGTGTCTTCACCTGCTAGCTCTTCCTTTGCAATTGCAGTGCTAACGGCAAATTTTGGAGCAGCAAAACCCATTGCAAGAGAGAAGGAAGTGGTTTGGAACAAACCAGATAAAGGGACTTTAAAACTGAATATTGATGCATCTTTCTATGTGGACGGGACAGGAGCAGCGGGAGCTGTTCTTCGGAACTCTAAAGGAGAAGCATTGGCGGGTTTGGCTTGTCCAATGAAGAACCTTCTTGATCCAACAACAGCTGAAGCTTTAGATCTACATAAAGGGCTGGATCTTCTGGAACGTCTCGGATGTGATTCTGCTGTCATTGAATCTGATTCATTAGAACTAATACAATCATGCAATGGGGCTAGTGAGATATGGGGTCCTTATGCTGCAGTTTTAGCGGAATGCTTCTTGAAGGCTGGTGCTATGAAGGAAGTGAAATTTCAAAACTGCTTAAGGAAGGCTAATCAAGTGACGCCTAGAGTTCGAAGAGTACCTTTATGTGGGATGGTGACCCACCTAATTTTATTAAACCCCATGTAATAAACGATTTAATTCTTTTCTGAGAGGCTACAAGTTTTAGACGCACTCATTTTCCTTACTAGGATACCTAAGGGGATTGAAAGGTTTTAATGGGACGGCTTGAATATATGATGTTTCAAAAAAGAGCACCACATTGGTGGCCAATACGTATCACGTGTGTTCAACATGTTTTCTTCTTTGCATATCGATGGAGGACTTAGCGCATGTGTCCTGGTTCCGGGCTTGTTTCTTGCGGAGGTGGTTTCATGGCGGACTCCTCCAGGAATTGGCATCGTGGCTCCAGAGTGGTCCGTCCTCTCTCCCCAATTCCAAAAGAGGGCTCAAGGATTAGCTTGGCCGCAGTTGGCTCTTCTAGGCGCAGGAGGGCAGCCCGTCGGGTGCGGAGGGGCGGGAAATCAAGGAAGGCCCCCTTCCCCGCGAATCTCCCCACGGATGGGTGGTGCCATATTGATGAATTCGAATTCTTCGTGACGCTAGTCTGTGACTACTACGGAACTCTGGAGCTCCTCGCCATAGTCTCGGAGGCGTTCGGCAACCGCTACCCTAGTCACGTCGGGGTGTGGGCCGCGGGCTACTGCGGCATCCGATGGTCGGTGAAGGTTTTTTCCGACGCTAGTAGGCAACTATCCTGAGGGTGTGGCTGGGAGCGATTCGCCTCCTCCCACCGCCTCGACCTTGGGGATCTCATTTTCTTCACCTTGATGGCTTTAGCGAGCTTTTCGTCGAAGTCTTCGGCAATTGTTAGTGCCATGTGGAGTTTCGGCTTGCGGGTCATGATGACTCATGAGGGTGTGCTTTGAGTCAGTTTGCCCCTTGAGCTCTTTGAGACTGGGAGCGGCTCCCGGTCACAGTTCCGACCTTCGCTGTTGCTACACAAGGAAACCAAGGAAAGGAGCTTTTACTCTTGGCACAACCTAGGTGTTTCGCTAGCTCTTGTATCTCAGCTCAATTATCTTGCTTGGCCATTTCAGCCTAGCAACCCATTAGTAACTACATTGTCTAATGTGTTCACAGTGTTTAGAAGTTTCTCTCTCGTCATGTGTCCATGTGCCCCACGCCTTTTTAGGGGGATCTTGCCGGTGCGCGGGTCCCTTCACGGGGCTAAGGTTGTGTACAGTTGGGCGAACACCTTTTCTAGAGATTGAAACTTAGACACGATCATATACACAACCAAATAGGACGATTTCCAGAGAAAAACTTAGACACGATCATATACGCAACTAGATAGGACGGTTTCCGGAGAAAAAGCACCCCCAAATTAATGATAACCAAAATGAATGCGTGAAATATCAACTCATCAGTATTAATCCACATGGATTGCTTTCAGGATACAATGCTTATGCTATGGGAAACCTACGATGCACAAGGCTTTTCGTTACAAGGGGATAACCCCCGAGTAGATTGCACACACAAGGCTTTCGCCCGGTTTGAGAGTCTAGCCGCAGAAATCCGGATACGCCGTCACGTGGTGGCCAGGGGCCATGGTAGTAAGCGCTTCTTCGAGATAAACCCGACCATGCATTTTCACCAAAGTGTGAGCCGGGGCGCAACGTCCTTTTATGGAGCACCCTGGTTGGTAAGCGACCGAGACCCGACTTGGGAGATGTAAAGGTGTCCTGATGCGGTGACCCAGTACACCACCGCATGTTGTAGTGTACAAGTCGTTGATATGACACTCACGAAAGTCCTCATCCGTAAATATCACATTTCTCGGAGTGGTACAATAAAAACATTGCGGGTCCAACTGATTTTATTTATGCATACCAAGAGCCAAAAGTGTACAAAGGCTTCGAGATTCTCGTTGGCCCAATGAGGATACACAACGCGATAAAAGTTCAAATGCAGTAGGGATAGCTTCCTAATAAATGGTAATACTAAGCTTAAAACCATTAGAGCTGACAACTTATTGAAGAAGTTGTACTATTTCTAGCTCATCTTACTATGCTTGCTTTGATGGATCCTATAGTTATATTCTATCTTATTTCTACTAATCCGATACCATGTTATTCATTCTACTCTTCATGTCGGTCGCCGAGTATTCTCACAACCTAAGCAAGGGTTTAAATTGATAGACTGGGTACGAGCATACTCAGCAAGTTCTATGATGGTTGTATGATATTTATTTAAAAGTTGTTGATCAAATATCCAAGACTTGTGCAAGTTTTTGAAAACGGTTTTTTAGAAAAGGTAAGTTTTAGATTTTTCAAATTCTAAAGTTGTTAGTCTTCACTAGTTGTCTGAACTTTCATGGAGTTTCTTTCCATACTGCGATCATAATGGAGTAACATGTCACATATATACACTCTCGAGAGGTGCGCTACTTTGGCCACAAACGTCCCTGGCCTTATACTCATTCCATATTTTCTTAGATATGGGGCATTGATACCAAGTTTCACTGACTCATGCCGATTCCCCGTCCACGACCCTGCTGCCCATCCAATGTAACGAATTTCGGTCACGAGACCTACGTTCAATTACCCTCCCTTCTAATATGCCCAATTGTTATCCCGAAGCACATGATAGGATGTCATGGTCTCCCACCCGCTGATCACCTCTTTGGTTCGCATCCCGACTAGATATATGAGGATAGACGAAAGGAAGAAGGTACTTCTGACTTTCTCGCCCCATAACAATATGTGTGGTTAGCTCGGTACTATACGACACAAGAATGCCTGACTATTGTTGTTGTTAACCCTAACTTTCTCGGTATAATAGAATCTCCACCACATGATCTTTCAACCATGTATACATGCATGATTCCATCACCCACCATTCATTTATTTCATTCCGAAAATAATATTGCATTTTGAATGCAAGTAATAATGATGTTTTGAGAACATTTCGCAAATAAGCCGAAGGACATGTAAGATTTAACTTGCAACAGGATTGCAAGATTGATCTCACAAAAGTGATGCAAGAATGAACTTGCCTAGTAACTGCGAGATAATGCAGTTCAAAGGTTTTACTTGACCCTGGACCTCGGGTTATGGAATTCGCAACATCGTCCAATAAAGAAAATGTTTCATTAGCAAATATGTGATGCCTAATTTTGAGATATGATTTATTTGAGTTTAAAGGTATTTGTGAAATGACTGAAATGCCCCTCTAAGTATGGGCCCACTAGTCAGAACCTAGTGGTCAAAACCACTCCCTGGACCTAGTCCAGTCCAACCCGGCCCACTCACTCACTCACATCTCTCTCTCACTCGTGTCGCTCTCTCTCACTCACTGTCACTTCGCTCGGCCACCTCCGGCCTGCCCCGCGACCGCACTTCTGCTCAGATTATTCCCACGCCTCCGCTCTACCTTCCTAATGATCATATTTATCTCTCTTGCTCGCTAGCGCTTGCTCGCAACCCTAACCCGATTTAGGGTTTTGGAGGTGCGTCATCTACCTCGACTTCGGCGCAACTCCAGCATTCTCCACCATCGAGATTGTGCTCCTACGCACCTCCACTATGCCACTAGCCGTCTTCATGACTAGTACTTCCTCCTCTACTTAGTTAGTGTGATCTCGGCTCATCCTTTCTGAAGGTAGGTCTCCTTCTCCCACTCTACTTCCTCCTCTAGTTCTAAGCTACTTGGTGATTCTAGGGTTTGTGCTTCAACAATTCTTCTATAATGGTTTTCTAGGTTTTACTGGTGGGATCTAGAGGCTTCTAGGGTTTTCTAGATGTTAATTAGGTTCCTAGGGTTAGACATGGTCAATGGTTCTTAGGGTTACATCATTGGCTTTACTGAATGCTTAGTTAGTGTCATTTTTTCAGTTAATTAACAGATGTTTAGGTCATCAATAGATTACTAGGTTTTCAGTTAACACTTTCTTTTTAGTCATGGATTTTAGTGCTTAGCTAGTGTTGGTGTTGTTAATGGTTAGTATCTACTGGTGCTAGGCTTTTCTTCTTGAAGTGATTAGTAATGATCCTTCCATTTCTAGGATTAATACTACCATTGTTAGTGTTGTCTACTACTATTAGTTCTAAGTGTATATATACTACTTTACTGTTAAACATATACTTTACTAAAAATAATATAATAGTAATAGTTTAGTTTTCTATTACTTGAGCTTTTAACTCAAGCTTCATTCTATAAGTGTGTTGGTTAAGATTTATTTCTTGTTTCTTATGCAGGTGTAATATAGGATACTTGATCATTATCACCCTTCTCATCCTTAGGCATGTCTTAGGATTTTTTCTAGGGATGAGGGGTGAGATAGATATTTAGTGTTTTATGAATGGTTGATTAGTTTCTGTTTATTGTTGTTCTTCTTCCTCTAGCTAGTGCCAATGGTTGTGCCAGTATACGACATGGTTGTGCTTGTTGAGTTCTTCACCTAGTGAAGATGCACAGTGTGCATCCCTTCTGTATACTAGGTGCAATTTGTTCCAATTACTCTCTGGATTCCTAAGGACTCTATGCTTTCCTATTCTAGGGATTTAAGGCTAACAACCTTTCTAGTATCCAAAATATGGTTGTCGAAGATCTATAGTTACTACTGTGGTCCTTCTCCTCATGTTCTTATGTTCTTCTTATCTTCCTCTCTTCTCTCTCTCTCTAAACTCTAAGAGTGTGTGTTTTGGTCCAAGCTAGAGTGGTGAGTTATGAGGTATGGCGTCTCAGATATTTATTGTGTTCCTAAGTGGCTATGATGCTGACACCTATGCCATGCATTTAGGTGATTCACCTGCTTGAGCAAGTGTGAAACCACATCTGTTGGTGAACTTACTCATAGGTGGCAAGGGTTTTATGTGGTTAAGCCCATATTAGGTTTAATTATATGTGCATGCCAAAATTGGCATACGACCCTTTTGTTTGTATGTGTAGGGGTTGGTATTTGCATATGCCTAATTAGGCATGTTGGTTTGTCTTTTGTCCTGTTCTAGCTTTGGAACATGACAAGTGTTTATTGATTTGATTTTTATTGATTTAGATTTAGATTTCATACATGAGCACTTGCAATTATGTTTGGATGATTGTTCACAGTATCCTTTGTTGTGAAGTTTGATTGGTTTATAATTCTATTTGATCATGTTTTCAATTCCTACTGTTCCAGAGTTCTTGGTTGAATCAAAAGCCTTGGTAAATCCTTTGGTAAATTTTCTTATGTTGTGGTTACAGTAACTTCTATTGGTTTATAATTTTCATAATTAGTGTTTTAGATTTTTGTGATTTTTCTAGTTCTTAATAGAATCCTGAGCCTAGGGATTTCCTTTGGTCCAATGTTTTGTATCAAGGTTCTTACCGTTTCTATTGTTTTAGTCCTTCTACTAGTTCTATTTGAAAGTCCTGGATAGATGACTACCATGTTGATTTTGACTTAGATGAATGTTGTAACAACTTACTATGAACTGCCAGTGATCTATTCTACTAGTCTAGTATGTTGGATTCTAAGTGGTTGTTGTGAAGATTCTAATTCAACTATTTCTGTATTTGTTCTTGGTATGATTAAACACAGGATCAGAGTTTAGGATTCATTCCTAGACTCTTATTATAGGATTCTTACATTAAATGGTTTTGCCTTAGGGAAAAACCAATAGTTTAACATTAAACATTGTTTTTATTTGATGTCTATGTTCACATGTTGGAGATTACTGGATTGGCAGCAAGGATAAGAAGATAGATTTGAGTGCAGTATAGGTTCTAGATTAGGTTCCTCTAGTTTGTAATTAGGTTTGTTCTTTCTCTCTTTGTAACAAAATGTAATAGACCATGTATTCCTCTATATGAATGAAGATCTATTTCATTTCTTCATACTTATGAAGTTCATTTGAATTCTGATGTTTGCGATTGATGGTTTGTTTATATTCCAATGCTTGTGATGTATGTGTGTAAGGTTTAAATTTGAACTAAAATTTTACTTAGGTCAAACCTCCATTCTGAATTCTTTCAAATCAGTTGTGTTTCATATTGAACTTGACGTCCTAGTGACCATTTGGTTACAAACTAACCACATCAGAATCAAATTCAATCAACTTTTGTAATTTTCAAATTGACCCTAAAATTCTTATATGCATGTTATGCAAAACATCAACTCACACTTCTACCCTTCCTATAATTTAAATCACTGGATCATTACACTCGAGTCGAGCGTCAGCCATTTAGCCAATCGCCTACAAGACATGCCCGGTTCTCGAGGGGAGGCACACTTATGACTTGGGAGCCCATCCTCTCAGAACTATCTGGTCCCCTACACCCTCCCTGCAACTCATGCACGGAGAGGAGGGATGAGTAGCTACTTTGTGTTTTGTGAAGCCTTTCCCCATGGTCACTAGGCGACCACTGGGGTTGGGCAGGCGGGCCTCCCCTGCCTGGGAAGGCTCGCCAAAACATCTTTCTTGAGTGATTCCTTAGGTCCCACATGTGTGGGACGGTACGTGTCCTAGCCCCTGCGGCACGCTTGCTTTCCCTTCTCGCGACCCATCGCCTTAGGGTTGTGTTTGCTACGCGCTATATTCCATCATGTCTCCCTTTTGAGAAGAGGGAGAGATGGATGGGGGCGTCCAGTGGCTTGCTGAAGAAGGGTTTCTTGTCTCATTCTGTGGACGCCTGCCGCGACGTCTCTGGTTCTGGCCCTTAATCTTGATTCTTCCCTAGGCTGGGCGAGACAACCCCGCCAATGGGCTAGGCGGTCTCCTTCCCAACCTCTCCATGTTGCGGGCCCCTAGAGTATTCGCAGAGGCCCCCCGAGTGGTCGTCCAGGTAGTGAATTCCATCCCAAGGATGCTAATGAGGGGTTCCTGGACTAGGGTCACGAAGCCACCCAAGATGCCCTAGGAAGCGTGAACCCCTCCGTGGTCTCCTGCCGTGACGACTCGTGCTCTACGAGGGGCTAAGTTTGGGGCTCAGGAGGGCCGCGTCTTCCAGCTTGTACCGCCCCCTCAGACTGTAGGGGCGGTGGCGCTTCTCTCAAAGGAT
Source organism: Avena insularis (assembly GCA_023614405.1). Classification (NCBI taxonomy): domain Eukaryota; kingdom Viridiplantae; phylum Streptophyta; class Magnoliopsida; order Poales; family Poaceae; genus Avena; species Avena insularis. The sequence continues at coordinate 490,513,364 of CM042692.1, read as the reverse complement.
TTGCCCGATCTTCTTATACAAATGGCTTTATTTTGACTTGAGAGACGCTTTCCGTGTCTTGGAGTCTTCGTGGTGAGCCATGTGGACGCATCGTTCAAGGGAGCCCGCTCGAGTGCAGTAGACGAGTCGGGTGGCGACAGGGAATGCCACTGACTTCTCTGCTGTCGACAGACGAGCGCGAGCCGTGGCCTCCTGCCAAGGTCGCTTGGCCGCCTTCCCCAGCTGCCATTCCTCGGCAAGAAATAAAAATATCCGGATGAAGTTATAGAGGCTCTTCCTTGGTTAACCGCTGTGAGCCCCGGCAAGCGATCGAGTGCCCGATATCCAACCTCATTGTGGTCCGGGGACCGACGAGGTGTCCTTTATGTTTCGCAACATCATTGGTCAGACACTTTCATGCAATAAAGTCATGGCTCTCTTGAGGTGACGAGGAAGCCGATCGGAAGCCTCTGAAGGGTGAGGCGCGTCCGAGCATTACGTGACACTATTTCAACACAATACGCCGGTTGCCAACCCTCCGCTTCTTTGCGAGGTTCTGTGGTTCCTTGCCGCTCAAGTTGTACTTTCTGCTCAAATTGTAAGGACCAGGAGGAGGTGCTTTTAGGCACCAGGGTCGTCCCCCATTCAACGAGTTAGGTAGATGCACCCGGCTTGGCTTTTGTACCAGGGCCTTCTATGATGATCTCTGGGTCATCTTCCTCCACGAGCCATGTCTTTGGGACTGGGAAGAGGCACTGACAAGCATCCAGAGTCGCCTTCCGACTCGACGAGTTCAGTAGGCACCACCGGCTCAGTTTTCACACGGGGGCCTTACGCAATGACCCATTTGACATCTTCTTCCATGACCCCTATATTGTCGGGACCAGGAAGAGGCAATGTCAGGCATCGGGGGCGTCTCCCTGCTCTTTGCCGAGCCCTGGAGAGGCCCCCAACTCGGTACATAACCGGGTATGTCGGCGATGGCCCTGGGGACATCTTCTTCCTGCTTTGTGGCGAGCTCCATGTTTACCTCCTCAGCTGTGATGGCGTTATGATGATGCCTGGGTGCCACTCGGGGGAGCCCGAGGAAGAAGAATGTTGGACAACACTGAGCGCCACCACTGCCCCTGCTGCTAGGGCACAGGGGCCATGACCCTCCGTGTTAAAGCAGCTATCCTCCACCTTTAGCCACACGTGAGGGGATAGATCCCCTCAGGGTTGGTGGTGAAGCCTCTTTCTTCCTTGTGGGCGAGTCATCCGCTACAAAAAATATCTTTGTCGTTGAACTAAAAATCTGAGTAACCACCCTTTCTCGCATCAAGGGGCTACGCACCCCAAAATAAATCCAGCTCCACTCTTTGTGGAGATTCTTTGGGACAGAAGAACAGAATCCAGGTGAACCATCTTTAAAAGTCACGTAGGATTTCCTAAAGCCTTTGCTGGACCCCAGGGAGGTCTCAGTAGTTGATACCTCGCCGCCACCCCCCTTGCCATAGCGCGCCAAGCGAGGCCCGTCTCTGTGCGGGTCTCCTCGAGCACTCGCTAAGTGGACTCAACGAGTGCTCAGATGGAAATCGGCTGGATGGTGAGCCGAGTAGGTCTGCCACCTCCTCATCGGATTCGGGAAGACGGAAGGTCGCCCACGTGCTGGGGCACAATGGTCCGGGCATGGCGATGACGGTAAGGGTAGCTCGCATCAGCTATGCCTCCTACTTGGCGCGCTAGATGTCATGTCCTAGTTTTCAACATCATGATATGCACTCCCCCTTTTAGTTTGGCTAGGGGTGCAGTATGCAACAAGCTTGATCGGCAAACGCGAAGAACACGCAATCACACAGACACATAGGTTTTTTACCTAGGTTCAGATGGCATTGTGCGAAACCTGATCTCTTGTAACTATGGTGTATATGGTGGATGATGAACTGATTATAAGTGGTGTTCCTCGGGAAGGATATGTCGATTCCTTTCCATCTAAGCTAGCTTGATCCGTCCCCCATCGATCTCCCTCGGCCCCCTCTTATAATGGCGAGGGGCCAACTCAAGTACAAGAACCACGCGTCGCGGAGCTCCGTGCATGGTCACCACGTGGTGCAGTTTCTCAGAGAACGCGGGCGTAACGTGGGTGCACAAGTGCTAACCCATCTGGCTTGTTTGGTCTTGTCTCGTGTCTTCGGCGCTAGGCCCTAGCCAGGCAGGGCAATGGCATCTTTACTGGTGGCACCTTCTCCTTTCCCTTGAAATAGGAGTGCCTTTTCCCAATGGTCCCCGCCGAGCGGGGAGGGGTCTTGGGCTCCTTGCCTTGGTTTTTTTTTTTGAGAAAGAGATGTCACGTGTCCATTTAATCAAACGTCAGGTTACAACACGTAGACACACCCGGAACACTCCGGAAACACCAGCTGATAAGGACGCTTTGCACAAAAGACCCTAGAAAGGAAAAATTGCAAAGAACTTCCTAGAGGTCTCTGTGCAGATCGCCAGCACACGTTTCCTGAAACCACCACAGCCGGAGCTGTCGACGAAACAGGAGACGAGAAACCACCATCCAAGACCCGGAGCAGCCTCCTCGCAGTCAAGCTGCTTTGTGGACCTCAAAGAGGATCCGCCGTGAGAGACGGAAGCACAACCTCTGGAGCACATCGGCCGGGGAGGACCCCGAGCTCCTCCTGGTCGTTGTACTGCCTGAATCAGTCGACCCAGTCGACGAAGACATGAAGCACAGCCCACCAACAACCGCAAACCCAGCTCCAAATCGGCCAGCCGAGTGCGGCGATGACGCTGCCGAGGCCGACCGGCACCGTCCCTGAAAAGCTCCTCCTAGACTCCGTAGCGACGCGGGGACGCACGTGGCTACGACGGCTGAGACAGAGGACAAAAGCCACAACGGAGATCACCGCCGCCGCCACGGCAACCCCACTAGCACACGCAGCACGCAGATCAAACCCCAAACGCAGCATAGGATGTCGCAGTTGGACTAGATCTCGAGCTAATTTATTGAACGCCGCCGCCGGAGACGAACTGAGAGCCGACCAACAACTAGCTACGAAGACCATCCTAAGTCTACAGCTATACAGATCCGGGCGGAGGAACCGGCGACCCCCCTCCCGCCGATGAGCTTGAGGCCCATGGGGGAAAGGAGCAGCCGGGTCCGCCGCCGGAAGACCAGTCTCCTCTGGGTTCGCCCTTTTTTCTGTGGAGAGAAACGAGAGAGGTTCAACGGCAAATGTGAAAGTTTCTGGAGCGTTTGGCTCCTTGCCTTGGTTGAGGGTGGAGCAGTGGTCTAGATTCCCGACCTGTCGCAGCGCTCCCTGGGTGCGACCTAGGTGTCTCTGCGTGGACCCTGTTTCTCCCGGAGACGACATGTATGAAGAAAGTTCTTTTGTCAAAATGAATGAAATCCTAATTCCTTCCCATACGAGACACCAAAGGCGTCTACTCATGATAAATAATCCGTTCACGGGGTGATGCACGTGCTGTCCTCACGGTCCACTATCCAGAATGAGACGTCCGGCTGTATTATTACAGAAACCACATGATACAACCAACGTGGGGTAGCAGCACAACGAAACCCAGAAGGAAAGGGTAAGAAACAAAAAAGAAACAAATGTCGAGACTCGCAGATCGACGAAACAAATATGACCCACAACCGTGCGTCCTCCAGAGTAATTCCACCACGCTCCTAGCACTCTCACGGATCGATCGACGAAACAAATATGACCCACAACTGTGCGTCCTCCAGAGTAATTCCACTACGCTCCTAGCACTCTCACGTATCAAGCAACACATTCAAAAAAGAATGTAACAATGATGACTACTGCCTGTAATAGTCCTAGGATTTCCCTTGCTACGTGGAGAGGTTGTCAAGAAGGAGTACATACACCTAACGCTCTTCAGGAAGGAGAAACGGCACCCGCAGGCGTCACCGCGTCGGTGCCGGATGAGTCGGCAGGGATTTTTCTCCTGATCTCTAGAAAACCACAACCCTGGATAATCTGAAGCGTTGCACCAAACTTGCCGCCAACCAACAGGCGCCAACACAGTTTTGCAATCGGCATCGTTGTCTCACCGTGACCAACATTGTGAGGCCGACAAGACCGAGCAGAAACACAACAGGAAACGGGGAGCGGTAATACCACAACCACGCGGGAGGGACCGACATCCACCGCCGCTGACGATAGCCGACCGGACGCAGCAGGCCACGACAAACCAGACCCAAACATGCCTGGCCGAGCCCAAATCGTGCCCGTAAAGCCCCGCTCACACGCTGCAGTAGGCACGCCACCATCGTCACCACCCCCAGCACGAGCTGCGTTACCTCCTTTGTATGCTGGGGCCGCCGTCTCTGAGCCTGAGCCCGCCCGCCCAGACCCAGATGTGTCCCAAATGGCCCATATCTGGTCAACCGAGTCGACACGTAAGTGCATAGTATATGTACAAGGCAAATCCGCTGGAGCTCATCAAGTTGCATACATCATCGTGAGCGAAGCTTTTGTGCGTGTGTAGCTCTCACAAGATGAGCATGCTCAAGTGTTTCCCGCACTGTGTCGCCATGAAGCCGGCACAGGCGCATCCAAGCTGGTACGTACTGCTCTCTTCCTCCTCACTCACACAGATGTCCGTTGACGAGAATGCGGATGAAGTGGAATCGTGTTGATGCACGCAGGTGTAGGGGCCAGGTTGCTGCGAGAAGAGGTGGGAGCTGCTGGGCTGCCTGCAAGGCCACCGTGACAACTAGTACTCGTGAGCAGGTGGAGGCGGAGGCGATGTGGTGTCTGGGTCTGGGAGGATGGGTGGAGGAACAGATTCTGCCGCTGCTTAGCCCGGTGGAGGACGCGTGGCAGCCCAGCGACCTGCTCCCCAGCTTCTCCCGCTCTGCAGCAGCAGGCTCTGCCGAGCAGCAGCAGGCCATGACGATGACGACGGAGGAGCTGCAGGCCCGAGCCTCCGAGGTGCCGGACGACGTGCTGGTGTGCCTGGTGGGCAACATGGTGACGGAGGAGGCGCTGCCGACGTACATGTGCATGGGCAACCGCGTGGCGGGGTACTGCGACGAGACGGGCTGCAGCGACCTCCCCTGGGCGCGCTGGCTCCGCGGCTGGACGGCGGAGGAGAACCGGCACGGCGACCTCCTGAACCGCTACCTCTACCTCTCCGGCCGCGTGGACATGCGGCAGGTGGAGAGGACCGTCCACTACCTCCTCCGCAACGGCATGCAGATGCTCCGGCCGTCCAGCCCCTACCACAACGCCGTCTACGGCGCCTTCCAGGAGCGCGCCACATTCATCTCCCACTCCCGCACCGCCAGGCACGCCGCACAGCACGGCGACCGCTGCCTCGCCAAGATTTGCGGCGTCGTCGCCGCCGACGAGAAGCGGCACGAGACGGCGTACACCAAGGTGGCCGCCAAGCTCTTCGAGGTCGACCCGGACGGGATGGTGCGGGCGCTGGCCGCCGTGCTGCGCGACAAGATCACCATGCCCGGCCAGCTCATGACCGACGGCCGCGACGCCGACCTCTTCGCGCACTTCTCGGCGGTGGCGCAGCGCGCCGGGGTGTACACGGCGAGGGACTACGGCGACATGGCGGAGCACTTCGTGCGGAGGTGGAAGGTGGCCGGCCTCGCCGGGGGGCAGCTTTCCGGCGAGGGACGGCGCGCGCAGGACTACGTGTGCGGGCTGCCGCGGAAGATCCGCCGGATGGAGGAGCTGACCCAGGACCGTGCGACCAAAGCCGCGAAAGAGCCCGAGCTCGCAAGGTTCAGCTGGGTCTTCGACAGGTCCGTCTGCATCAGAGCATGATCTACCCATTCATCTAACTGAATCTGATTTCTGAGGCCATGAATAACAAGCAGTCAAGCACCACCACCACCAGCAGCTAGCAGGATCGTCGTCGTCAATAATAATCTAAGCCTGCTAATACCCTATATATTGTGTTACGTACTATCGATTGGAGTAATAGTACTCCCTCCGGTCCATATCATCGTTCTTAACCTTATCTAGATTCGGATAAATTTACTAGATGCATCCAACTCTAGACAAAGTTGAGAACAATAATATGAACCTAGGAGTAGTATTATCGATTGGAGTTGAGCCACTGAGTCGAGCTGGTTAATTAGCTGCAACCTCTGCAAATTGTACTATGTCTGTTGGTTTGTTCAAGCATGTACTGGTCTACTCGAGCTGAAGTTTGTGTTGGTTTGTTCGAGCATGTACTATGTGTGTTGTTCAAGCATTGGGTGGTTATCTTATCCCCTGGACTGCCGGTTAAATCTCGAAATACTAGGAGGGTTTAAATGCAAATGTGCTGCAGACGGGGACTTGTCGACTTTACATGAATCTCTAATAAATTTGTGGTAGAGATAGTGCCGAGACCCAAACTTACATATGGTAAATCCGTGTTGGGGCTGTAGTTCCCTGGGAACTTGTTGAATTCACGTACAGTTGTAGTTTAATGATTCTTTGGAACATTAGGAAGGTGTTGTATTTTGAATTAGCTTGACCACACATTTCACACTAACTGGCGGCGGACCTAAAAACTTTCGGAAGACTAAAAAAATAAGCTTAAGATGTGAAATTTACAGATAAAATCACTAGAAAAATCTATAAAAATGTAAATTTATGCCATCAGCAAGCATGTGCGGCTGCCCGAGCTGGAGGGACGCTGGGTCTGCCCACGACACTAACCAAAGTCAAAATGTTCTAAATTTAGCTCGATCGCACTAATAGTAGTCAAAATGTTTTGGACATGTTGTTTTGTCTCACCGGCCTAGATGCGCATATTATAAAATCAATTTTTAATGATTTTTAGAATGTTAAAATATATGGGATAAAAATTCTAGATGCACATCCGGACATTTCATGTTCATACCCAAGGTTTGGCCCAAAAAAAAAAATTTTTGGCCCGTGTAAAAATACAAAAATATATGTAAGAGTATCGAAATTTGTCTTTTTACATAGGACACGAAAATTATTATCTTTGAAAGAAACTTGTGTATGAACGTAGAATGTCCGAATGTTCATCCAAATAACTTTTCTAAATTGTTTTAAAATATGTTATTAAATAATAGTTTCGTATGCACCCGTGTATTTCCAAAATGTTGCTATGTTCCTTTTGATCCGGTTCGATAAAACGTCTGGCACCGCACATCTCGACGATGGCCACGTGGGCATATTAAGTGTCGCACATGCATAGACGGTGCGCACTAGTGGAAAACGGGCCTCCAGTCCCGGCCCATAAGGGGCTTTAGTCCCGGTCCTGGTAACCGGGACTGGAGGGGCAGGACTAAAGACCCACCCATTAGTCCCGGCCCTCTTACCAGCCGGGACCAATAGGCATCCACGTGGCTGTCTCTGCGGGCGCTGGGTGCCCCCCATTAGTCCCGGTTCGTATTATGAACCGGGACAAATGGTTTTCTGCCGCGGCAGAATTTTAGGCACTTTCTCTGCCGCGGCAGAGAATTTAATTTGTATTCTTTTTTTTCATTTCAAATAGTTTTCTACGCTACCACATACCGTACATGTTCGTGCATACATAAGATAACTTCTCTTAAGATCGAGCATACAAATATATACATGATAGTTACACATGGAGATCACAATTATCGGGACTAGAGCCCGTCTATTCAATTACACTGCCGGGGATCATCGGCGCCTATTCACACTAAATTCTCCGGCGTCATCTATCATCTCGTTCATCAAGAATCCTGCCAGTTCTTCAGCAATTGCTACTACGCGTTGCTATGGTAGAAGCTGATCCCGCATTTTCTCGAACTATATAAGAAAAGGAGATCAATATGAATATCAATCATGATAACAAAAAGTGACGGTAATAAAAATAATGTTATGAATGTATTGCTTACATCGACTCTATAATCATTTAGCTCACTGGTAAACGTGCGAATGAACTCGCAAACGTAGAATCCACATAGATTCATCCCCTGTGGCTGCCTCGCGCACTTTACGAGAATAGAATTCAATCAAAATAATAATCATGCATCATAATTGTATTGAAACTAGAAGTAAAGAGATACGCCTACTACTTACCGAGACCGGCTTAAACGTCAGCTTCTCAGTAAAGTTACCCGTAACCGCACTCTTGAACTGGTTCCAAACCCTACCCGGTAAAGAAAATGAATGAGTTATTTATTACGTGATATCTCAGGAAATCAACGAAAGAGACCGCTGTAGCGCAAAAATTACCTCTGGAGCATGTCCTGCATGTCACTAAACTGTTTCAGGGGTCTCTTTAATGGGTCCATGACTTCAACTCTTCCCTTATCAAGTTGAATGTCCATGAGAATCCAGTGGAAACTGTACACGTTTATATATACATCAGTAACTCATCAATTACACTTAACATCGAGTAAGCAAAAGAGAATGTGTACAATAGAGTAATACACTCACGCCAAATTGTAAGAAAACAGTATGTGGTCACAGAAATTTTGCTCCGTTAGAAACCTTAGAAGGTTTTCCTGTGTTTCCTCGGGTTTATCCTTTAGCGTCTGACAATGTATTTTATCTGGGTCAATGAACCCAACACTGAAGATTGACCTTCTTTTACATTCCATGATCTTCATTCTGCATAATAATAGAGTACAAAAGGATATAATTAGGATAATTACATGCAATGAACTGAACAACTGAAAAAAATGAACAGCTTATATATAGACAATGAATTCAACAACTTATAGACAATAGCAACTCATGAGACTTTTGTCGATGGCGTCTAAAGTGTATAACTGGAAGAGTTCTGGAAACTCAACATGGACATAATCTTCTCGGAAGTAGTAGTCATGTGAGACTTTCGCCACGATCATTATTCTCTCCTCCTTTACGGCTTTCAAGTACCATTTATGTAAACTCCGCATTTGTGCTGGCAGTTGTTGGAACTGCTCAAAGCTGACGAGGCTTCCCAGGACATATGTAGAGACTACCGAGTCTTGGGTAACTTGTCGCCACGGGAACCTAGCAATTCCTCAACAGTACATTCATAGCGCCGCAAGCTTCTTAGCTTGTTCCATATCCTCCGGGAGTGTCATAGGATGCCACCTTGAGGGGTGGGGTCGATTTTTTGGCATGTTCCCCGAGCTGGGGGACGTCCTTTCTTTTCCCGGTTGCACTTTGACTTGATGATTTGCTCCCGCTTGCACTTCTACTTGATTTGCTCTTCTTCACTTCCTTCTGAAGTGTGCGTCGATAGTCATCTGGCTTATGGTGCAAGTCATATTGCGATTTTGTGTTCAGAAAAAAAGTGCATACGCTTTTTGCTTCTCGGTGTATACCGGGGTGGGCCCGTTTTCTTCTTTTGAATCTGCGCAACACATTTGGACTTTACGATCATGTTGGTTTCCTCGTCAGTACGATCGTAAGGTCTGATAGAAAGATTCTTATGAGGTACTCTTGGGAGGGGCGACATTTGTCGCTTTGGGCTCTGCGCTTAGTACTAATCGGAGGTCACGGCGGAGATCGAGATGGACTCGGCTATGGTGGTCGAGTCATGGGTGGGCTTCTTGGAGGTGATGGAGGTGAAGGTGACATGCACCACTCGAGGCGGTGTTGGCTTTGGCCCACTGAAGCTTGATGTTGTTCTTGTCTCATAGAATGATACCACCCAAGATTCTCCGAGTGTCCTCTCACCTTTAGGTCCGAGGATGTCAAGCTCCATTGAGTCCCACCCCATTGCGATTTCATCCACACCAACTTTAGCATAGCCACTAGAATCTCACGGCCATGCCAGGCGCCAGTGGACAAGGTAAAGCACATCCGACCGCCACCTTGATGGATAGGTTCTTCACCTTCGATGGAGCTCACAAGATGCCTGCCCTTGATTCCATCCACGGGTAGCCGGACCGCCATCTACCATACGTGCATCGTCAAGGGACCTCCGATTCAGCCACGCTGCTTTTCCGCTGAGATGGGACGGCGGTAATATTGAGTACAGATCTTGCGAGCGCCGCTTCCTCAAGTTCGCAAATGCTGTCGATGCATTCGAAGTGTTCCTATCAACTCCGTGAACTTGTCTCCCTCCTCCTCCTGTCGTCGCCTCTTTGCTCTCTCTCGGCTCCTATAAGTATCTCTATCTCTGGGAAACCCCATCTCCCACGTATAACTAGGGCCAAGGCCTCGTACACGTCCTCCGCGTTCGTCATTCCCGAGGACCTTTGTCAGCAAGTCTTTCTCTCTATCGGGACGGAACTTTGTTGTCCCCGCTTTAATCTCCTTCACCACTTTCTTCCATGTATCTCGGGGTATCCTAATCCCGTCACTGCAAATAAGGTCCCCTGTACTTTCGTCATACTCACTCCCATGTCTAAGGAACCAATTCCTTGCCCTCAGATCCCATTCTTCGCGTATTGGTTCTGGAGTGATCCCTTTAGCAAGCAGCTCATTCTCTTTAGCATCCCACTTTGGCATGGCAGCCGCGTAGCCCCCTGGCCCCAGGTGATGGTGATATTTCTTCATCGCGGCATTTTTCTTGTTTTTTTCCGACATTTCCATAGCAGGTTGTGACTTCTTGTACTTCACAAATGCATCCCAGTTAGCCTGTTGCTTCGTTAGATACCATTCAAATTTAGGAGCCTTCTTCGTCTTCTGATACTTTTGCCATAATGCTTTCTTCCAGTTCTTGAATAGTTCGGCCATCTTCGTAAGAGTCCACTGCTTGACTTTCTTCCTCAATGCAGCTATGTCGGCATCATCCTCACATTCTGGCAGGGTGAAATGTGTCATGAGGTCATTCCAAAGACCCTCTTTGCACCTGTTGGAGACATACTCACCCTCTTTCGCCCCTTTGGTCTTATTCCACTCTCGAACAGTGATCGGGATGCGGATCCCTAACCATAACTCCACATTGTTGTTTAAATACAGTTTTAGCCTTTTCGGGTTCCACCGGTTCACCCCGTGGTGATACCCGTGTAATTGTATAACGCGTAGATGCGTCCAACTTTTTGGCCAGGCCTCGTTTGGAATATTTTTTGCTCGATGTGGAGGCATAAGGGAAGAAACATTCGTCAATTTATATATATATATATATACAACTCAGTTAATGCATCTACTGATCACCAGACTTCATATATATATACCTCGCCGTCGGCTTCTCCACCACCGGAGCCGTCGGCTTCTCCTTGATCATTTCGGTCGACCTCCTCTCCCTCACCGGAGGGGTTCAGATAAATCGACGGAGATTCGGGTGGATCAACATGGAGGGTGTCGTTGATCATATCCTCGAGAATTTCTTCCTGTGCTAGGTCTCTCTGGATTGGATCCATAGTTTTCTACAAAATGCACAGAATGACATTTTTCATTCAATATTGCTGCATAAAATAACACTAAACAATAATATGAACACGCAATTTGCTACCCCCCTAAGTCCGGGGGCCCGCGAGCACCACCACCCTAACCCTAAGTCCGGCTGCCCGCGAGCACTACCACCCTAACCCTAAGTGCGGGGCCCCGCGAGCACTACCACCCTAACCCTAAGTGCGGGGCCCGCGAGCACTACCACCCTAACCCTAAGTGCGGGGCCCGCGAGCACTACCACCCTAACCCTAAGTCCGGCTGCCCGCGAGCACTACCACCCTAACCCTAAGTGCGGGGGCCCATGAGCACCACCACCCTAACCCTAAGTCCGGCTGCCCGCGAGCACTACCACCCTAACCCTAAGTCAGGGGCCCTTGAGCACTACCACCTAATCCTAAATGCGGGGCCTGCGAGCACTACCACCCTAACACTAAGTGCGGGGCCATGAGCACCACCACCTAACCCCTAAGTCCGGTGCCATGAGCACTACCACCTAACCCTAAGTGCGGGGTCCCATGAGCACTACCACCCTAACCCTAAGTGCGGGGCCCTGAGCACTACCACCCTAACCCTAAGTCAAGGGGCCCATGAGCACTACCACCTAACCTAAGTGGGGCCCATGAACTACCACCCTAACCCTAAGTGCGGGGCCCACGAGCACTACCACCCTAATCCTAAGTGCGGACCCACGAACACTTTATATTACACTACTATATACTACTAAAAAATAAAAAAAATATACTACACTAATTATTAACATACTACACTAATATATACTACTAAAAAAATAAAAAATACACTTTATATTACACTACTATATATTACGAAAAATAAAAAAATATACTACACTAATTAACATACTACACTAATGTATACTATATATATTCTATTACTATACACAAACATATATATATACTAAATTAAAAAAAGTTGGCGGTAGGGGTGGGAGAGCTGCTGGAGAGGCGCATGGTCGGGCGCCTGGGCTCACGGGGCAGGGGCGATGGAGGAGACAGCGGGCGCGAGCGAGGAGGCACCTGCAGCAATGGCACGTCCGTGGCGTCTGGAGAGGCGGCGGCGCGTGGGCAGGTACGGGCAGTGGAGAGGCGATCAAATTTTGGCAGCCTGTCGGCGTCGTCGTCGTCCTCGCGCGCGTCTGCAGAGTGTGGAGATGGAGATTAGGGGAGCGAAGCAGCGCGTATTTAAATGGATAAACCTTTAGTCCCGGTTCGTGGCTCGCACCGGTACTAAAGGGCCTTTAGTCCCGGGGCGAGCCACGAACCGGGACTAAAGGTATGACCTTTTTTCCCGGCCCGTGGGGTGCCCCGGGACTAAAGGCTTTTCTACGCCGGATGCTTGCCAACAGCACCCTTTAGTCCCGGTCCATGCCACAACCCGGGACTAAAGGCCCCTTTTTAAAAAAATTGACTACAACCTCTGTTTCCCGCCTTATTGCATACTATGTTATTAAATAAACTACTATATATCAATATTATTAAATCTGATAAAAGTTTACAATATTTTAGGGTTTAGGGTTTAGGGTTTCGGGTTTAGGGTCCCTTTTTCAAAAAAATTCATTTGAAAAAATTCAATTAGCATATTATTTAAACATTTGAATTTTACAGTTTTTATATACTTATGAATTTGAGAAAAATTTCAACATGAAAAGTTCTTGAATTTGAATAACTAATCCAAATCTATTTTATGTTTTATAAAATAATTATTCTAACTAGTGAAACTAATAACCATTTTGCCATTTCTAATTTAAAAATGCATTAACTATTATATTTTGCATATTTTTAACATAAAAAGTGCTTGAATTTGAATCAGAGATTCAAATCCATTTTCTGTTTTATAAAATAATTATTCTAACTAGTCAAACTATTAACCATTTTGCCATTTTCATGTGATTCCGACGCTCCGGTGATCTTCCTCCAGCGAAACCCTGGACCGGGGGCCTCGGATCGTCTACCCCTGTAGCTTTCTCCATACGAGGGTAGCGCCTTTAGGGTTTAGGGTTTAGGGTTTAGGGTCTAGGCTTGGTCGTTGGCATAGCACATCTAGACTCATATCTGCCGCCTCTCTCCACTCTATCTCATGGCTTTCACCATACCTCTAACCCCAGGGAGGCGGAGATGGAGTCTTTCACGGGCTAGCAGGAATATATTTTCCGAGGCGGAATTTCCGAAGATGCCATAGGGCGTGTGCACCAAGGGCATCTTCGAGAAGTTCCGCCACGGGAGATTTTCCAACCCTTTCCTCCATCCATGGGGATGAAACTCTCCATCCATGTTGGCTTGGTCGTTGCCATAGCACATCTAGACTCATATCTGCCGCCTCTCTCCACTTTATCCCATGGCTTCCACCACATACCTCTAACCCCAGGGAGGCGGAGATGGAGTCTTTCATGGGCTAGCAGGAATATATTTTCCGAGGCGGAACTTCCGAAGATGCCATAGGGCGTGTGCACCAAGGGCATCTTCGAGAAGTTCTACCACGGGAGATTTCCCAACCCTTTCCTCCATCCATGGGGATGAAACTCTCTATCCATGTTGTCTTGTTGAGTTGCTTGCCATGGCATATCGATGCTCCTTTTATAGGCACGGTGCCGCTTCTACTTTGTCTTCTTCCTCCGACAGGGCGTCGTGCGCTACATGCTTTATCTCATCGAGCAGTGCGTCCACCCACGCGTCCTTATCCTACCGACAGCTTTAGTCCCGGTTTGAGCCCCCACCTGGTACTAAAGGTTACCCATGCGTCCTTATCCCACCGACAGTTTTGTTAGATGACACAAAAACCACCTTTAGTCCCGGTTGCACCCACCAGCCGGTACTAAAGGTTAGCCACCAGATAAGGCCCTCCAGATAAGCCTCCCAGATAAGGCCCCCATCTTTTGTCCCGGTTTGAGCCCCACCGGGATGAAAGTTTCCAGCGCCATCTGCGTTCAGCTTTCCACCGGTTCCCACCTCTGTCTTCCCGCCATTTTTTCAGTCTATATATGTACGCTTGGCCTCCATTTACATATCACATCTGGACTCATCATTCTCTTCCCATGGCTTCCATCGTATCTCTAACCACTTGGGAGGCGGAGGCGCTTTGCGCCTCGAACTACCCCTGCCCACCGGGCTACCGCGTCCCCACCGGCTGGATCTTTGGCCTTGAGGCGTGCCGGTCCCTCCTGTCCCTCTAGGTGTGGAGCGCCGGATGGCCATCACGAACCACTACTACCTCGAGCTCACGCCAGAGCAGCGGAGGAATCCCAACTGGCATCCCAACTATTTCCCGACTTGGGAAGCCTTCTTCATCAATCGGCGTGAGAGGGCGCTCGCCAGGCACGAGGAGGACGGCCCACCTCCTTCGAACTTCAACGAGGCCAGTCGTCGGCTATGGTAGCGCGGCCGGACTCTCCAGAGTGTCATGGCCTACAACACGATCGGCAATAACCCCCACCTGCGGTACCCTCAAATCCAGCCCACGCGTGCCCAACCTTCAAGGTTCGACTACGGCGACCCCGACGACGATAGCGACGACGGCGCCGGCGACTACGACGACTACAGTGGCGCGTATTACAGGGCTAGGCAGGAGCATGACTGAATCACTCCAACCATTAGGCATTTTCTTAATTTTCAGTTGTGCTATGTATCCTTAGTGTTTGTCGGTTCCTTCTCTTGTGATGGTTCCTTCTCTTTGTGTGATCACCTACCGCGGCTCAGAACATCTAGTTTGATTGAGCAAGATGTATTACATGAAAGGGGACCTTTATGTCTCAAATAAAAGGTTTAATTACATAAATTTATGTCTCAAATAAAAGGTTTAATACATTATTACATATCACCAACATCTAGTGTTGTGGTTTTCTTCTGCATCGTAGCCATGGAGAATCTTGATCATTTAACAGGATGCTTGGGTCAGTTTTCACTTTGAAGGGCGGAATTTCATGAAACTTATTGTAATCTTCTGACATGTCTGTCTTGTCATCCACTCCCATGATGTTTCTTTTCCCTGAAAGAACTATGTGGCGCTTTGGCTCATCGTATTATGTACTCTTTTGCTTATCTTTCCCTTTTCTCGGTTTGGTAGACATGTCCTTCACATAGAAAACCTGAGCCACATCGTTGGCTAGGACGAATGGTTCATCCATGTACGCAAGATTGTTGAGATCCACTGTTGTCATGCCGTACTTTTCGTCTACATGTACCCCGCCTCCTGCCAGCTTGACCCATTTGCACCGAAACAAAGGGACCTTAAAAGTAGGTCCATAGTCAAGTTCCCATATCTCCTCTATGTACCCATAATATGTGTCAATCTGCCCATTGTCATCTGTTGCATCAAAGCGGACACCACTATTTTGGTTGGTGCTCTTTTTATCTTGGGAGATCGTGTAAAATGTATTCCCATTTATCTCGTACCCTTGGAAAATACATATAGTCGAAGATGGTAACCTAGCCAACGAGTACAACTCATCTCCAACAGTGGTGTTATTCATGAGATGTGTCTGCAACCAATTTCCAAAATTCTTCTCGTGTTCCCCTTTAATCAAGGTTTCAGGCTTCCCCGGGTTTTCGGAGCATAGAATATTCTTGTGTTTCTCGATATACGGAGCCACCACGATGGAATTGTGTAGAACTGTGTAGTGTGCTTGAGTGAAAGAATGTCCGTTCCTACATACCATTGATTTCCTTCCTAGTGTGCCTTTTCTAGTCATCCTCCCCTCATACCGAGATTCAGGAACACCAATCGGCTTAAGGTCAGGAAGAAAGTCAACACAAAACTCAATGACCTCCTCTGTTCCATAGCCCTTGGAGATGCTTCCTTCTGGCCTAGCACGGTTATGAACATATTTCTTTAAGACTCCCATGAACCTCTCGAAGGGGAACATATTGTGTAGAAACACAGGACCGAGAATTCTAATCTCTTCGACTAGGTGAACTAGGAGGTGCGTCATAATATTGAAGAAGGATGGCGGGAACAACAACTCGAAGTGACGGACATTGGACCACATCAATCTGTAACCCTGATAGACTTTCTCGATCGATTACCTTCTGAGAAATTGCATTGAGGAATGCACATACCTTCACAATGGCTAGTCGAACATTTTTTGGTAGAATTCCCCTCAATGCAACCGGAAGCAATCGCGTCATAAGCACATGGATCATGAGACTTTAGGTTTTGTAATTTTTCTCTTTCATATTTACTATTCCCTTTAGATTGACGAGAAGCAGGACGAGACCTTACTTTGAAAAGGACTTCAAAAAGATTTCCTTCTCTTCTTTGGTAAGAGCGTGGTGGCAAGCCCTTGAAACTGCCTGGATGCTTGCCGTCTCGTCCTTTATGATGTTGCTGGTCCTCCCGTCTTTGTCAGGTATCTTTTGACTTCCCATACAAGCACAGGAAGCCTAGAATATTCACACAAAGATTCTTCGTCAGGTGCATCACGTCGATTGCAGAGCGGACCTCATGCACTTTCCAATAGGGTAGCTCCCAAAATATAGATTTCTTCTTCCACATGGGTGCGTGTCCGGTAATAGGGTCTTTCGGAACAGGTTGTCCTCCAGGACCCTTTCCAAAGATTACATCCAAATCCTTGACCATACCAAATACATCAGCACCACTACGGGGGACAGGCTTCGTCCAGGTTTCTGCCTTGCCATTGAAATGCTTGCCTTTCTTCTTTAAGGGATGACTGGGTGGAAGAAAATGACGATTGTACGGGTACACATTCTTTCTACATTTATCCAGATATATACTTTCAGTCTCATCTAAACAGAGTGTGCATGCATTGTATCCTTTGTTAAATCATTCCGAAATGTTACTAAGAGCAGGACAATCATTGATGGAAACGAACAACAACACTTGTAGGTCAAATTCTGCATGTGCTCATCCCACACACGTACACCTGGTTTGGCCCACAACTGTAGAAGTTCATCAACTAATGGCCTTAGGTACACATCAATGTCGTTGTCGGGTTGCTTCGGGCCTTGGATGAGCACTGGCATCATAATGAACTTCCGCTTCATGCACAACCAAGGAGGAAGGTTGTAGATACATAGAGTCACGGGCCAGGTGTTGTGACTGCAGTTCTGCTCCCCAAAAGGATTCATGTCATCGGTACTTAGACCAAACCATAAGTTCCTTGCGTTACCAGCAAAGTCCGGGAAGTCTCTCTCGATTTTTCTCCACCGACCATCGCTAGGGTGCCTCAACATCCCGTCTTTCTTACGGTCTTCCATGTGTCATCGCAACAACTTGGCATGCTCTTTATTTCTGAACAAACGTTTCAACCGTGGTATTATAGGAGCATACCACATCACCTTGGCAGGAACCCTCTTCCTGGGTTGCTCGTCCTCAACATCACCAGGGTCATCTTTTCTGATCTTATACCGCAATGCAGTGCATACTGGGCATTTATCCATATTCTCGTACTTCTCACCGCGGTAGAGAATGCAGTCATTAGGGCATGCATGTATCTTCTGCACGTCTAATCCTAGAGGGTAGACAAGTTTTTTTGCTTCGTACGTACTGGAGGGCAATTGGTTATTTCTTAGAAACAGCTTCTTCATTATTACCAGCAACTTTTCAAATCCCGAGTCAGTCATACCGGTCTCTTCCTTCCACTTCAACAATTCCAGTATGCTATCCAGCTTCTTCTGGCCATCTTCACAAGTTGGATACAGCAATGTGTTGTGGTCCTGTAACATCTGCTCGAACTGCAACCTCTCCTTTTCTGTGTCGTAGTCTTGCCTTGCATCACTAATGACCCGACCAAAATCATCAACGGGCTCATCTGGTTCCCGTTCTTCACCCCCTTCTTTTTCATTATCTTCAACTGCGGTATCATCGTATTCAGGAAACATAGATCGGTAGTTTTCATCATCGTTCTCTTCTTCATCGCCGTCTTCCATCATAACCCCTCTTTCTGCGTGCTTGGTCCAAACATTATAGCCAGACATGAAACCGGACCGAAGCAGGTGGCTCTGAATGACTCTTGAGGAAGTGTGAGCCTGCTCATTCCGACATTCAACACATGGACAACACATAAAACCATCCCGCCGCTTGTTCGCCTCGGCCACAAGGCGAAAAGAACGCACGCCTTCTCTGTAAGCGTCAGAGCGTCGGTCACCGTACATCCATGGGTGGCTCATCTACATCATACAACCATGCATATATATCAAACGCAATCACGATGCTTAAATTAGTACCACAGTCAAAACGAGAAAATAGTTGCTAACCTTTTATGACACTTCAAAACAAAGAGGAGAAACCTTAAGTGTCGCTCTGGCAGCTCATATCATATTTTGTCTTGTGTGAATTCAAGTGGCATCGCTCTAATAGGCATTTCACCGAACACCTCTAGTGCATATGAAGAAAAAAAGTTAGCACAAAGTTATACCCACCTCTCACATAGGAAAAAAACAGGAGAGAGTAGAGGGCTGGATGCATATATATAGGGCCAGACCATTAGTTCCGGTTTGAATCTCAAACCGGGACTAAAGGTTCTGCACGCCGGCCCAGACCTATTTGTCCCGGTTTGTATCTCAAACCGGGACTAATGGCTCCTTACGGACCGGGACATAGTGTCTCGGCCTCCTCGGACCGTCTGGTTTGGACCATTAGTCCCGGCCCCAGCCACAGCCGGGACTAATGGCCCGAACCAAAGACCCATTTTTTACTAGTGGCGACAACCATGCTAGCTAGCACCGCTGCACCCTAGACTCCTACTCTCCTAGCTACCAGCACAGCCGGGTCATCCATATGCAAGTTCTCGAGTTGAATGTGGTTGGATGCATATGGCAGATCGGTGAAATATTGAACATGTCTTTCGATTCCTCTGCCAGGCATTTCTATCGTGTCTTCTTCAATCCCACGCATGTGCATTCTCTGCATTGTTCCTACCGTCACTTTGGAAACCACAGGTACCTGTATCACACATTCGCTACCACGTCGTTTTTTTTTTTTTTGCGAAATTTCATCGATCTATTAATAACAGTAGTACAAAATGTTTCAAAAGTAATAAAAGTTATAACTAGTTTATTGGACCACCTAGTGGCGACAACATACACTATCACGAGCCGAAGACCGCGCACGCCGCCGTCCTCCCTCCATCACCGGGTCGAGTAAAGCTTGTCGTAGTTGAGCTTGTTATAGTTGATGGACACAAAGTCGTCGTGCTAAGCGCCCGAAGGACCAGCGCACCAGGGTAGCAACCAACACCGAAGATGACAAACATAGATCGGACCAGGGTAGCAACCAACGCCGAAGATGACAAACGTAGATCAGACGAGACTGACCTCAAATCACACCAACGAATACGAAAAACGACCGGATCCCAATAGATTCGTCGGACACACGACTCCACGCGTCCTCCATGGATGCTAGACGCACCAACAGAGCGAGCATAGGATAGAACGGAAAGGACATTATACTGACTTCGGGATGTAGCCGCAACTTTAACATCCTGAAGAAGACACTGAAATCAGTCCAAACAAAACACGAAGACTTCCCGTCGAAGAGGGGCCGGTGTCTTTCACGGCTCCAAGCCCTAAGGCCGCCGAAGACGGAACAGATTGGTGGCGTCGCCGGCAGAGGGAGGGAACCCTAGATGGGTTTTCGCAGCCACCTCGAAGAGCCTCCTATCTCCCACACCGGTTTGGTTGGAGGCACTACTATGTGCCCCGCCCTACCACAATGAGGCAATGACGTTCATGGTCGCCAGTCGCCACCGCTAGTCAGAGCCTCTAGCGGATCAAGTAAAACGGGCCGGCCTTTAAAATTTCGAAGAGTTTATGTCTTTTGATATTTTTCTGAATAGGTCCCGCAAATGTGGCATGGCCCGTAAAGTTTTTTCAGTCAACCGCGAGGCAGGCATCCATCCGTTCAGGATGTGATTCTTAGGTTCACCATTGTGCGTTCTTTCCACTCCTTCACCGTTCCGCCATCACCACCACCAGACCGAGCCCGCCGCCTCACGGTGTGCCCGAGCAACCACTCAATCGATGGTGTCTCGTACTAGTAGGGATTGCCTTATTAGCGGTGCATAGAAAAGTCGATCAGGAGTGTTGACTCTGATAACTGTTTACGGGAGGGGGGCGTGGCGCGTGTGTTCGCCTCTGGTACACGTATTTGAAACGTCGAAAAGAGACACACCTCATGTTTCTGCCAGAATTGAAAACACAAAATTTAAACACATTTATAACACGTAATTAAACGACCAATGCAATTTCATTCAAATTTAGGAAATATTACATATTTTTGAAAGACAAAATTTAAACTAAACTAATAGCGGTTGTAGTCGTAGCCGCCGTCAGAGGAGCACTCGAATCTAGAGGAATCAGAGTCGTCGAGGACGACGATGCCAACACTCTTCCTAGACTCGCAGCACCTCATTGAGTCCTGGATAGAGCACAGGTCGCCGGCACGCCGAAAGGACCGCTGCTCACTCATCCAGGCCGCCTCGTCAGTATTCAGAACGTCGAGCTCCTCCACCGTGTTGAGTCCCGGCTTTGGCTCCGGGACGGCGAGCTCCGTCCCGTCCTCCTTCTTCGGGGTGTGGAAAGCTACGCCACCAGAGCAGCAACGTACGCCTTCCTCTTTGGGGGCGCGGAACAGACCGCCTGGCGCCCCAGAGCGCCGCAATGCTGACGAGCCTGAGCACGAAGACGAGGTACGGGAAGGAGATCGGGGTGTTGTGATTAAGCGGCGCATGGTGTGGACGACTTTCATGTGCTATGGAGACGCTCATGCATCGGGGAGGAGAGGAGCGCGCTATGCCGACGCTCATGTACCTCCCCCCATGCAAGCTCATGCGGCGAAGAATACGCGCCGCTACTCTATTACGTCATGCTGGTGCGGGCAAGCACCGGGAAGGAGCAGGAGCTCGCGACGCTCCGTGTGAAGCAGGAGATCGTCAACCTCGCCTCCGACTCCGAGTGATCTCGTCGACCGTGTCACCGCCGTGCCCTTGGCTCCGATGTGGTATACCAGAGCCACCTTTTGGTCTGTGGGGTAGGGTTAGTCTCGGTGATGAATGTAGGTTAAGTTTTGTCTTGCTCCCGGAGGATGCTCAGTCCTGCTCTTAAAATAAAATAGAGAGAAAACGGATGTTGTATCCTTTTGTTTTTAAAATCCCGGACGATGTATCTACATGGAAAAATGACGTGAGCCCGGCAATATGGGAGCCGATTAACATTTTTTAGATGGAGCCCAGCTAACTTGGCTGTGCCGAGGTTAAGGGAAAACGTAGAGGAAGAATGGCAGCCAGGTTTCTATAAAGCTGGGTCATATGGCCAATTGTCGCAAAAAACGACACGCAGCCCAATAGAATGTGTTAGTAAGCCCACCAATCTTTCTCGAGTTAATGATAAGGCCGAAGAGTTACTCATGTGGGAAAGCCCACAAGGCCTGTAGAAATGCACCAAAGATCGTTTGCCCCTTCCCCTTTGCTTTGCTTTTGGGGTCCTGAAACTGCATTTTCCTTTACCCTCAAAAAGAAAGAAAAGCAGCATTTTCCTTCACGATGGCAGCGGAACTTCACAGAAAACTCAACGAGTGCTAAGTCCACAACAACCTAAGAAAAGTAGCGTCGAAGATATAATATCCCAAAGGGTTGTAATTGTAGGTACAGGTAGCGCGCGGTGCATAATAACGGCGTACGACTTCATAGTACTGTACCAGTTCACGCTTCGGCTTCAAGTAAAATGAGACATTTCCAGTGGTACGGCGGTAGCTAGCAGTACGGTACCTGTGCGATCCGCGTGGAGACGTGGCTCCGATTCACGGTACCCGCACGTGCACCGTGTTGACATCATGCTCGCCCGCACGACTGCACGAGCCAGCTGCCTCACCGGACAATGCGATCCCTAACCCGTACGTCCTCCAACCTCCACACTCTAATTCGACCGCAAACCCGGTGACTGCGCGTAATTAGCCTCGCGAGCTAGCTACTTGTACAGTATCTTCTAATCCAGCGTTGCTCCGAGCCTGCAACCGCTCGTGCTCGGTACTTGGCGCGTGTAACTGTCTGTCGTAGTAACGTGGAAGATCCATGCCATGCCATCATCAGTAGCTGTGTGCCTGCCTGCTGCTGCGCGCTGTCAGCAGTGTCGTTTTTTAGGCGACAGCAGGAGCTGGGGAGCGTGTGACTTACGCTGGAAGCATCCTTCGATCTCGATCACGAGCGTACGTGCGTGCACGGTACTATTTTGGTGTCAGCGTGCACTCAGCGTGTTCCAGGATCATCATGAAGTAATGTGGCTGTGCTCGTGAATAATTGAAATACTACAGCAATTATCAATAAATTTGTTCTTCCGTCCCGTGCCACTGTCAGCGAGTAGCCGAATTGCAATACTGCATGCATGCGAATCTTCTGCCCTGACCCTAACGGCTGAGTTGGATTTTGCAGTTCTCGCATCATGCGGAGATTGCCGCATTTTGCATGACAGCCACTGCTCGGCTTGCCATCAGAAGCAGGCCTGCCATGTCGGGATTGATCGCTAGCACTTCTTATTTCCTTGTCTGAATCGACTCACGGTTCGGTTTCGGTGTGCCTTGTTGGTAGTACCTACATCTACATGAGCGGGAAGTGTCTTCTCCAGTGCTTACTTTATTTTTTTCAAATATATCATATTTATAAGTTTTGGAAAAAAGCCTAAAAATAAGCCGACAGAAGCAGGGGAGCCGAGCGTGTAAATTACACTAGCAGCATCCTTTGATCACGAGCATGTACATTAGGGATGTCAAACGGCGGGCCGCTGGCGCCACATATCGCCACATATGTTTGTTATAGGCTTATCTTTTTCTGGGTTAGTTTCAACAATCACAAATCTATAACTAACAGCAAATAAGTGGCACTAAACGGGATCCCGTTTACATCCCTAAAGTACATACACGGCCCTGGTGTCAGCGTGCACTGAGTGTGTTCCTTTATGTAAGTAAAAATGTGCCTACCTGCTCCTTTATGTAAGTAAAAATGCAGTGATTAACAAAATGTTCCTCCGTCCTGTGCCACTGTCAGCGAGTTGCCTGGTACGACCGCAACCGTAACCGTAAGCATGCTACTACTAGTAAGTATTAATCTTCTGCCCTGAGACTGAGAGCCCAGTAGGTTTTGCAGTTCTCCTATGCTAGATCGACGGAGCTGAATTTCGCAAGACAGGAACTGCTGGCCCAGGCATGAGAGCAGGACTGCCTGGTCACTCTCCGTTGAACGCTGACGCAGCTCTTATTTCCTTGTCTCAGTTCGTGGCACGACATGTGTTGGTACTAGCTACACGAGTCGCCGCTCACCAGCCATTCCATTCACACCATGAGACCGACCTACGACGATCTCTGGAGCACAGTAGTAATCTAAGAACACCTCAACCGCGAAACAATCTAGCCATCAAGCAGAACAGTTCACACCTGCGCCTGTTGACAAAACCACACAATCTTCAGCTTCTTGCTACTACTAGTACTTATCCCTTCATTGCGTCGTCGTTGCCACTCATATTCTGACAGCTCCAAGAACAACAAGTCGACGACAGGGAGAAGAAACGGAAGGACGGAGATTGCCCAAGACAGCAAGATGCCGAGATATATTCCACGGCGACGTTCATATAGCCAGCCGCAACAAGTATGATGCTGAAACTGTCACTGCCGCTAGTGCCAGCGTGACTCGCAATTTGCAGTGGGGATATCAGCAAAGCGAGGCGGTGGCGCCGCAACGGCTAAGATTTGGACGTCATGTCAATCTGATGGCTAACATTTCATTGTCACGTCGACTTTTATGGGGCTCGGACTACGACCACTGAGCCGCGCGGCATCAAATGCTGCCGTTCCACATCGAGAGGGACAAGGTTAGCGAAAGGGCTGCAACCGTAGTGAATCAGGTCACTTCACTCGGTGAAATGGCATGCAGTAAATTACATGCGACAGTCACACATTATTAAAAGTTTATCATCTAAAACTATTACAAAATCAAGAATCCCGAGTTCCAACATGCGACAGTTCTTTCCAGGAATTTCCATGTCACGGATAGCTGAAGAAGAAATAATGGCACGGCCAGAACGATTGTGCATGCCTAGTGTCCATCAGCACCGACTCAACATTTTCCAAGAAACTGCGAGCAAACTCAATCAGTTTTCTCCCGCACTGTTGTACTACCTCAGTATTGATTGAGATAAGGTACGTACACGCTGCCGTACCATTACCAACCGGAACCTGAATAGTGAGCTGGCCATCGGCTGCTCGACGAAACCCATCAGCGGGTGCGTGGTTCCTGGGAGACCAAAATCATGGCGCACCACAGGTGGGCTCCGACCATTATCTTGATGCTGCATTATTGAAACTTGCACGCGATACTCGTTTCGAAAGAAAAAAAGAAACTTGCAGGCGATGAACACCCAAGCAAGCTGAAGCAGCATCCCTCTTTCCCTTTCCTGGGCACATCCGGATCCCTATCCCCGCCATCCGTTGTGTTTGGCCTTTGGGGCTTTGGGCTATGAATGCAGGTGTCCTTGGCGCTCACGCAGTGCAGTCATGCTTTATTATAGGAAAAATGATCGGGATCCTCCGGGGGATCCAACTTACCGATCCCCCGGGTCGTCACGAGCGTGGAGGCCCACCTCCTTCCCCGCAACTGCCTCACACCCTCGTTTTCTATGCGCCTCCGCCTTCTGTTCCTGCAGCCACCGCGCCGCCGTCGAGTCCAGCACCTCCGCTTCTCCCACCGTCCAGGCTGAAGCCCCCGACGCCGCCTCGCTCGCCGCACCTCCAATTCCTGCCGCCGCCGTGCGCCGCCGAGCTCCGGTTCCTGCAGCCACCCCCGAGCTCCGGCTCCTCTCGCATCTCGCCGACGACCTTGCCTCGACGCCGGGAGCCCGAGGCCTCCTCGTCCTTGACACCCATGCCCGCATGCCTCTCTCCCGGATGTGCAGCATCCATGGCATGCATGCGTGATGTAAGGGGCGACGATGGCGCCATCGCTGGCCACTTCGCCGCCGCCATTGATGGTGGGCTGCCCTGCAGAAGCTCATTGAAGTCGTATGGGCCAGGTCGCAGTCGTCGTCGACCTCCCCGGGCCGCAGCCATGGCAAAATCGGGGTGGTTGCGCCGCCCGCACCGGGATTGTTGCAAAGGGACTGGCCACCATCGTGGCGGCGGGGAACTTTTTTGCTACAATGGCATAATTGTTTTGCTACATTCGTTCTAGACTTTTGCTATAATTATATAAAACGTTTGCTACATTGTTTTCCGGCGAGGTCTTCCGGCAAAAGTCTCCGGCGAGTCTCCGGCGAAATCGATTTTTGCTACATTAGCACATTTTGTTTGCTACCATCGTTTTGTGGTTTTGCTACATTTGCGCAACGTGTTTGCTACAATGTCTCTGGCGAGAGTTTTTCTGGCGATGTCTCCGGCGAAGTAGGTTTTTGGTTATATTAGAAGAACTTTTTTGCTACAACCATATTGTGGTTTTGCTACAACAGTGTCAACTTTTTGCTACAAGGTCTCCGGCAAGAGTCACCGGCGAGTTTTTTCCGATGATGTTTCCGGCGAAATCGGTTTTGCTACATTAGTACAATTTTTTTGCTGCATGGTCTCCGGCGAGGTCTCTGGCGAAGTCTCCGGCGAGACGTTCTATTTCTGGAACGAACCTTTTTTGCTTCGGGGCGCGTTCTGCAGCAAAAAGGGGATTTGGAGGGACGCGTGGCGCGCGGGGGAGGAGGACGATGGGAAGCCCCCATCGTCCGGGGGACGCCTAGCGTTTGCCTTATTATAGGCTATGTCAAGAGCTAGTCCATTTTCGTACCGTATGTTAATCTTCCAACAATTCTCACAAGAATGCCTTTTAGCAATTGGGACAGTATTGTTAGACTTTCTAATCTGACATTGTATCGGCATATGTATTGAACATGGTATAGTATACGACTCTGAATGCATACCCCTCTTGCATGCCATTGTGTGGGGCTTTTCCCACGCCTATATCAACACGCACACGAGCCCAGGGCGAGGACATCGTTCCCACTAGCGTGGACATGGTATCACATCTCCCTCTTTCCTGACCTAGCCGCCGGAATAGAACGACAATCAAAAATCAACCCTCGTTCCCATGGTGTCCTCCTCATCGACGACTACCTTCCCACACAACTTTTGACACGCGACAATTTCCTCGTTTGGAAGGCACTCATCGTCACTGCCTTTCGCGGTGCTCCGGTTATCTCCCTCTTGGGTGGATATGAGGTTGTGCCAGCTGAAAGCCTGAAGGTTGTGGACAATGACAAGAAGAAAACAACCGTGGAAAACCTTGCCTATGCCGGAAGATGTTCCGGCTCATGTTCTTGGGGTTGAGACCTCTGCTAAAGCCCGGGATGCCATCACCGCCATGTTCTCCTCCGCTCTCGGTCGAGGACTTAGCATCTGCAGTTGGCCCTTAGTGATGCGAAGAAGAATGACCTCTTCGCGGCAAAATATTTGCCAAGATGAAAGTCCTTGCCTCCGAGCTTGCTGCCACCAACAAACCCATTGATGATGATGAGCTCGTGACATATCTTCTCCACGGCCTCAACGGAAAAAAAAACTCCCTCAGTTGTTGTTGTTAATGACAATCTGAGTACTTCTCTCTGATATGTCTAGCCAACTATGCATCTCTGATCTGCGCCAAAAGACACATGAGGAGACGGGCCATGGCTTCACCTCGTCAGCATGCAACGGCCAAAGAGCACCCAGCCCTACATGGTCCCACTCGTCAATTGTTAACGGTCAAGGCCTTTGACCCGACGGCAACATCCCGTTTGAGCATTTCTAAGAGTTTCACACCAGAGCGAGGGGAAAAGCGAGCAAAGTTTCAGAGCGTGGATAAAACTAAGTAGAACTAATGATCCAGGGGCAGCAAAATAAAAAACCCTATATTTAAGTATGTTTCTATTTTTATTTTACTAAGTCATTATGTTAGAGTCATGTAAAGTAATAAATACTTGAGACTATTTTGGTTTCCGCATCAGTCTTTTAGAATTTCCCTACCTTGGTTTCTTTCCGTCCTTCGTCACTGGCTTCTCGTATATGGATACCGGCATCGTTCGGGTCATCCAGAGTGGCGGAGGTAGGATGGTAACTTAAAGAGTGTCGGACGTACTAACTTTCAATTGGGGGGAGGGGCAACTGAAGAAAATTTCTTTAAAACCTTACTTAAATCAATGTTAAACATAGTTGTTTACCGTGCTGTAGCATGCAATAGGGGGGCCAAGGCCATGGTCCCCCTCCCCCTAGCTTCACCATTGGTCATCCATATGAAAGTTCTCAAGTTGAATGTGGTAGCATATATGCAAATAGCTAGGCTGTGAAACATTGCATATGTCCCGCAGTATCTCTCTCAGATCTCATCTTCTCCTCTCTCGGTCGCTCCCAGCTGTCTCACTGCTCTGCCCTGCGGCTCTACCCCAATAGCGGCCGGTAACATCGTTGCCTTTCTGCTAACTTGGCCGAGGAAATCGAAACTAGCATTATAAATGTGGCTGTTTATGTTTTTTATTTGACAAGGCCGCTTAAGAGAACTAGACGATTCCCCGCACGTTTTTGCGAGAATTAGATGCACAAAATATTAAGCAATTTGAATACATCATACACTCATTGGAGAAAATGCAGTGTGCAGTGCATCCAGTTTTATAGCTTGACATATTTACTAAATCTGACATTATGTAGAGTGCACACAAAGGAGAAAAAGGAACAAATGGAAATGGAACAAAGCAGTAAAAATAGCTTGTACACTCAAAAGAAAAACTATATGCTCAGTTATTCCTCGGAGATCTTAAGTAAAAGTGACATTCTGAATATTCACAATAGCTCGTCCATCTTTCTCTGAAGAAAAATAGCTCGTAGAAAAAACACAGTATGGGACTGATGGGCTACAGACGTGCATATGGGCTGGATTAATTAATGGGTTGCAGGTTCTGGGCGGCTGGTCAGTAAGTATTTTTTTTTTTAAAACACAATACGATCGACGCTAACAACACGTACATGCATCCACCTTATGAATGCATAAACGCACACCCTGTCTTTATGAGCACCTCCGAGAGACAGACCCGACAGGTCGAGTCTTAAGATTGACGAACTCATCACGGACGTCTCGCTGACGACGGAAACGTCGCCTCCCACTAAAATAATAATTCGTTTTTTATGCATTACACAGTGTCGAACATGGGGTTTAAATTTTGGTGGACTAATGGTACAACCACCCTCCTAGACACCAACCACAGGTTGGTTTTGGTGAGCAGTTAGAACACACAGGAGAAAATGCTGAGCATAGCGCACGCGAAGAACATAGATGTACGTATAGAATGAAGAGTCGACAGTTTTGGCTGATCGTGGCAGGTAGGGTGAGGTGGACACTCTCAGATAAATAGGTTAGTTGGATGAACTATTTAGTTAGGACATCTCCACCGGGTTGAACCAAAAGCGTGACCGAAACGGTTCGTTTCTATTCGTTTGGGTCGGCCCGTGGTTAATTTGGGGCCGTGGTCTGGTTTGTCCGGACGACCGCACCTAGCGGCGCGACCCAAATATCCGCGTCTGGCGTTTATTGGCGCCATCGCTGGCCAACGTTGTCGAACCCTCAAATTCACAGGCAATGGCACGCAAAGTGACTAGCACATAAATTGGCAGACATGTGCCATCGCACTTTGGGCATCGCCAACTAATGGCCAGTGGTTCTGAAATATACAAAAGGGGGCAATATCATACACAATGTCCAAAAGAATGGCGGCCTCTATGTCTAAAAGGTTGCGGCCGCCGTCGCCATTATCGTTCAAGCGTCGGGAGCACGGATGGTCTGCTGCCTGCGAGCGACCCAGGCCCTGCGATCTGGATCGGCGATGGTGTCCAGGTCGGTGAGCATGATGGCAGTCTTCTCGGCCATGATCTTGGCTTCGGCTTCCTTGGCCTTGGCCTCTACCTTCAACACCCTAGACCTGGCCTCGGCCTCCTTGGCCTTGGCATCGGCCTCCCTCGCCCCTGCCTTCGCCTCGATCTCTACTAGCATGGCCTTGGCGTGGGCCTCTTCTGCCCCGATTGACCTCGTCTGGAGCTCGACAAATGCCTTAGCGGTGATCTCTTTCTCTTTACACTGTCTCTATTCTCTCTCGACGATGGCCTCTTCCTTCTTATCCATGATCTTCATCAACGTCTCCTGGCATGCCAACGAACCAGCCTGGCGAGCGATGTCGGCCTTCGTAGCCTTGTGACCTCCAGCCGACGGGCACGGGTGCCTATAGGGTTAGTGAAGCCTTCGTCATTGCTGTTGATGACCCACAAGTATAGGGGGTGTATCGCAGTTTTTCGATAAGTAAGAGTGTCGAACCCAACGAGGAGCAGAAGGTGCTGGCTAGTGGTATGGATCAGGAATTCTCTGCAAATACTTAGCAAACGGATTTTTAGGGTTTTTTGATAAAGCAAGTAAACAAAGTACGAGTAAATAAAAGACAGTAGAAATAAATGCAGCAAGTGGCCTAATCCTTTATGCAGCAAAGGACAAGCCGGTTATATTATTTAAGAAGACCAAACGTTCTCGAGGACACATGGAAAGACTATCAAGTGCTTTCGCTTCATGTAGTTGATTAATCTTATCTAGCTTGCTAAGTGTTGTGTGGGTGAACCTGTGCTAATGTACCGTCCCATCCAAGACTAATACATAGGTGATTATACCCCTTGCAAACATCCTTAAGTATAAGAAAGTAATTAAGGTAGAAACCTAACCACAACTTTAAACTCTAAGACCCTTACGTCCCTTGTGCACTGGTTTCCTAACGGGGGTTCAGGTTTCTGTCACTCCGGCAACCCCTACGATTAGTAGCCAAATATACAATGCATTCCCCTAGGCCCATATAGGTGAAGTGTCATGTAGTCGATGTTCACATGACACCACTAGAAGAAGTACACCACAACTTAAATATCAAACTATTGAATCTTTCTCAACACAACTCCACTACTAACAACATGACTTCTCACATGTCCTCAAGAACAAAACGAACTACTCACAAGACATCATATGGATCATGATCAGAGATGGAATAATGATGTATAACAATCTGAACGTAAACAATAATTCAATGGTTCACCCAATAGCATCAACTACAAAGAGTAATCAACACCGGGAAAGTTTCCCCTATGAACTAATACAAGATTCAACTCAATTGTTACAGCAATATGGAGATGGTGATGAGGGTGCTGCTGATGATGATGATCCCGATGAAGTCCAGCTTGATGGTGGTGTTGATGGCGACGATCTCCCCTCTCCGGGAAGGAATTCCCCAGAATCTGTGCGCGAGAGATCTTTCTCTCGGTGTTTTCCGCCCCACAGAGGTGACAGAATCTTCGTGGTCGCCCCGAGTCTTAGGGTTTCGGAGGATGATATACCAGAGGGGAGAGGCCGGAGTGTGGTGGCCACACCACCTCCCAGGCGGCCTAGGGCTGCCGTGCTAGGTGGTGTGGGCCCCTGTGGCCCATCTCCACTCCGTCTTCGGCATCCTTAGTCTTCTCGAAAATAGGATTTTCCGTATATTTTCCCGGATTTTCTGATCTTCGCGAATTTTGCCTCCAAACAACACCTTTTCCATCAGAATCCTGACTACAGCGGTCCATGCTCCAAAAGTCATCAACCATGCAAAAACAGATAAAATAACATAAGTATCACCTCTCAATATGAAATATATCAATGAATAATAGTGAATTAAGACATAGAATAGTGATGCAAAATGGACGTATCAACTCCCCCCAAGCTTAGACTTCGCTTGTCCCCAAGTGAAACTGAGCTCAATAAACATGCCCTCAGGTTATGGAGTGAAGAGTCGATAAAAGAATACGGACAAGAAACATCACATCCATCAAGTGCATAGATCATAATAGAAGATAACTCACTATTATATAACTCAACTTGTAATGAGTAAAGGAAACACAATAAATATACATAAAGTGAATCATAATTGGTAATGGCAAACTTAGCTCTTGGTCGAAGAATAGTTGATAATTTGCTGGAGTTCACAAATAACTGGTTTTCAAAGATAGCTTTCAAAGTAGTAAACATCAAGATAAGAGCAATGTGCTAAACAAGGAACATAAGACATGATCGAATAAATAATCATATGAATGAATGGAACACAACAACTCAAAATACTTGCTGTGATAGAAGGGAGTAGGTTTACTGACTCAACTACAAAGTAAAAGAAAGACCCTTCAAAAAGGGAAGCAGGGATTGCAAGTCTCATAAAGAGCTCCCAAAAATTATGGTACTTACTAGCTTTCAGCTCTCATTGCCCCTATTATAGGCATCTTTAGGTGATTAAGGTTAAAGTGATCAAATATGAGAATATGCATTGACAAGTTGTAAGTTAAGAATCTCATGTCCCTTGAATACGAGGGCCGCTCCTCATGCTACTCAAGTTTAGTCACCGGTAAGTTCTTGTCATCGTAAGCATATGTGTATCATTGAGAACCGCCAACGGGTACCCTTGCTGATGATACGGAAGAATCCCCATATCAAAATGACAAGGCAAGGCACAACAAGTATCTCAGCAATCTTCTTATTTACCATGGGAATATGGTGCTTTTTTCTGTCTTTCCTCTTTTCATAATATCTTTTTTCTTTTCTTTTTCTCAATCTCTATCTCTTTTTTATAAGAAGAATGCTTCATAGATACTCGTTATGGTTACGCTGCAGGTTTCCACCATGTCAGCATGGATTAGACCAATGCCTGTGCTTTCTCTAACACACATGCAAAACTCCATGGACTTACAAGCTCCCCTTTCATTTCACACCGACGACATCCATAGACAAAAGAACATGATATCAACTAGGTACAAAGTACCAGTGCAATGTTGAAAGCGTTCTCCATGACAACATGGTTCTGCTAATCCACAACTTACAAAGCGCCAAGCATATACGCAACATAGGTGAGCACAATGGTTCAAGTTTATTAAGTGCAAGGAAGTAAAGTGTGTCATCAAGTTCGTGAGAGCTTTAATCACTAATTTTCACATAACAAGTTTAATTTGGGAGGTAGATAAAACAAGAATTTATTTGGAATAGCAATAATGCTACTAGGTAGGTATGGTGGACACAAATGGCAAAGGTTTTGGTTTAAAGGAGGTGGATGCACGAGAAGAATTCCCTCTCAGTACAGGTTTTTGGCAAGCAAGGCTGGGTAGCAAGTATAAGAGTTGAAGGAAACAAACAAACATACAAGTGATAAAGACAAACATGCAATCTTGCTTGGAAGCACAAAAGATCTTAACTAGAGAATACTAAACTTATGAGCAAATCAAGAAAGATGATGAAATTATTTTTTTCTTTAGAGTACTCCTATCTTTTTCATTCAACTCTCAAAAATAGTGTTGCTATTGACCGAGCCAGGTTTGCCAAAACCAACTAAATTAACTCAATGATTCCAAAGTGATACCAATACTAACAACAAGATCAATCATATAACCATGAATTGAAAACTAATATAAGCTATGCAAAAGGGTGAATGATAGAACTCATTAATAATTCATAACGGCAACTCACACCAAGGGATACATATCTAACGAGAGAGGGGACACTTCCATAATGCAAACCATACTACATAATAACTCCTCTATTCATGATATGACTCTACTAACAAGGTAAAAAGATAGAAGATAGTGATGTGATACCGCGGCACTCCCCCAAGCTTGGAACAAACCAAGGGGATGCCAAACCTGATGACGAATTACTCCTTTGGTGGTGGTGGTATCTTCTCATCTTTGTTCATCTTCCAGGGTAAAGGCTTCCCATCAACAAAGGACATCGTGGTTTCCAACATCCTGAAACTTGCAGCAGCACTTATGCGTTTAAATCTAGCTTCATACTCACTGTTTTGATTTTGAACGTCATAGAACTGTGCTTGCAGTTTGTTGGTTGTTTGGCGGAGTGAGAGGACTTCGTCTTTGAGTTCAGCAGGCTCCTTTTGGTGCTCGGTGATGAGTTCGGAACAAATCTTATGGATGATATCCACTTCGCACTCCGCCATCTTCTTGTACCTAAAAACTTCTTGCTCCAATGCTTCCATCCTGTCCTCCAGACTTCCTTCACCCTTAGGGCCTTGAATCTCTTTAATCCGGACCTCCCCACCTTCGAGCAACAACTCCTTGGGATGAATCTTCAATTCTCTCATGTATGGGTTGATGATATCTTCTATGGAATCTCCCTCGGCTGATCCAGTGGAAGACATTGTGGCTACAAATCTGGGATTCTACCTGGCAGAAATAGATCGGAACAAAAACACGACGAAAACACGATATATGAACCTCGGAAGATCCGGGGGGTTATATATTATGAAGTTTCATAACAAGAGGAAGGTACTGGGAGAAAATGGGTCGGAGACGGAGTCCGGGGTGGACTCACCACCTGGTGGCACGGCCAGGGAAGGGCCCGCGCCACAGGATGGTGTGGGCCATCCTGGCTCCGGTTCCGTCCCTTTTTCGCTTTGTAACTTTCCTTATCGACTAAAAACTGCAAAAATATAGTTGGATTGTATTTTCGCGGAACTTTTCTTACCAGAACTGTTACCTATTTGAAAACAGACTCTGTAGGTCTCTGGATTTGGTCCTTGATGAATTTCTCCGGAGTTATAACTTGAAAGGCATCAACATCTTCATTGTAAGAATCTCCAGCAATATAGTGTTTGAGCCGCTGTCCATTCACTACTTGTGTAGTATTATCTTTTAAAGAAGAAATTTTTATTGCTCCTGAACAGTATACTTCTTCTATAATGAAAGGTCCTTCCTATTTTGACAGTAGCTTTCCTACAAAAAATCTAAGACGAGACCTATACAATAGAACTTTCTCACCAACATGAAATTCTCTCTTAAGTATTCGCTTGCGATGCCATCTTTTAACTTTTTCCTTAAAGATCCTAGCATTTTCATAGGCTTCACTCCTCCATTCATCTAAAGAACTTAAGTCAAATAATCTTTTCTCACCAGTGAGCTTACAATCTCTATTTAGTTCTTTAACTGCCCAGTAAGCTTTGTGTTCTAATTCTAAGGGTAGGTGACAAGCTTTCCCATAAACCATTTTATAAGGAGACATCCCCATAGGATTTTTGTAAGCAGTTCTATAAGCCCATAAAGCATCATTCAACTTCTTAGCCCAGTTTTTTCTAGACCTATTAACAGTCTTTTGCAAGATAGATTTAATTTCTCTATTTGATAACTCTACTTGCCCGCTAGTTTGGGGGTGATAAGCTGAAGCAATTCTATGATTAACATCATATTTAACAAGGGTCTTCCTAAAACCACTATGAATGAAATGAGAACCCCCATCAGTCATGAGATACCTAGGCACCCCAAACCTAGGAAAGATAACATCCTTAAGCATTTTTAGAGAAGTCTCCCCGTTAGCACTCTTTGTAGGAATGGCTTCTACCCACTTAGTAACATAATCAACGACAACAAGAATATGAGTGTAACCTTTCGAAGGAGGGAAAGGACCCATAAAGTCGAATCCCCAATAATCAAAAGGTTCAATAACTAGAGAGTAGTTCATAGGCATTTCATTGCGTCTAGAAATATTACCAACACGCTGACAATCATCACAAGATAAAACAAACTTTCTTGCATCTTTAAAAAGGGTAGGCCAGTAGAAACCTGATTGTAGCACCTTTTGTGCAGTTCTATCTCCTACATGATGTCCTCCATAAGCACTACCATGACATTTACGCAATATCTCCTTTTGTTCATATTCAGGAACACATCTTCGCATAATACCATCCACTCCTTCTTTGAATAAGTGTGGGTCATCCCAAAAATAATGCCTCAAATCATAGAAGAACTTTCTTATTTGCTGAGCTGTAAAAGTTGGAGGCAAATACTTGGAGACAATAAAGTTAGCATAATCAGTGTACCAAGGGCTCCCTCGCGAGCTCACCCCTACTGCAGCTAACTGTTCATTTGGGAAACTATCATTAATAGGCATAGGGTCAAAAGAGATATTTTCCAAACGAGATAAATTATCAGCTATAGGGTTTTCAGCACCCTTCCTATCTACTATATGTAGATCAAACTCTTGTAAAAGCAGCACCCATCTAATAAGCCTAGGCTTAGCGTCCTTCTTCGTCATAAGATATTTAATAGCAGCATGATCAGTATGAATGGTGACTTTTGAGTCTACAATATGGGGCCTAAACTTATCATAAGCAAAAACAACAGCTAGAAATTCCTTTTCAGTAGTAGCATAATTCCTTTGAGCAGCATCTAGAGTCTTACTAGCATAATGGATCACGTTTAACTTTTTATCGATACGTTGCCCAAGGACAGCCCCTACAGCAAAATCACTAGCATCACACATTATTTCAAAGGGTAAACTCCAATCAGGTGGTTGAACAATAGGGGCTGTAGTTAAAGCCTTCTTAAGAGTTTCAAAAGCTTCCTTACAATCATCATCAAAAACGAAGGGTACATCTTTTTGAAGAAGATTAGTGAGGGGTTTTGATATCCTAGAAAAGTCTTTAATAAACCTCCTATAGAAATCAGCATGACCAAGGATACTACGAATACCTTTGTTGTCTCTTAGACATGGCATCTTCTCAATTGCCTCAACCTTAGCTCTATCAACTTCTATGCCTCTCTTAAACTTTATGCCCAAGAACAATCCCTTCATTAACCATGAAGTGGCATTTCTCCCAATTAAGAACAAGATTAGTTTCTTCACATCTCTGCAAAACTTTATCAAGGTTGTGCAGGCAATTATCAAAAGAAGTCCCATAGACATAAAAGTCATCCATGAACACTTCTTCAATTTCCTCACAAAAACCATGAAAGATAGCAAACATGCACCTTTGAAAAGTAGCAGGAGCATTACATAAACCAAAAGGCATACGTCTATAAGCATAAGTTCCATAAGGGCAAGTAAAAGTAGTTTTTTCTTGATCTTGTTGTTTAACAGCAATTTGAGAGAAACCAGAATAACCATCAAGAAAACAAAAATGGGTCTTTTTGTACAACCTTTCCAACATTTGATCAATAAAAGGAAGCGGGTAATGATCTTTCTTAGTAACTTTATTGACTTTTCTAAAATCAATGCACATCCTATAGCCTACTACTATTCTTTGAGGAATAAGCTCATCATTATCATTAGGAACAACGGTAATACCTCCTTTTTTAGGAACACAATGAACAGGACTAACCCATTCACTGTCAGCAATAGGGTAAATAATACCAGCATCAAGGAGTTTCAATACCTCATTCCTTACCACTTCCTTCATCCTGGGTTTTAAGCGTCGTTGGTGCTCTACTACTGGCTTTGCATCTGGTTCGATGTTAATAGAATGCTGACATATAGTAGGTGAAATCCCTTTTAAATCATCCAGAGTATAGCCCATAGCTCCTCGGTGTTTCCTCAAAACCTCCAATAGCCTTTCTTCTTCCTTTCCTGAAAGTTTAGCGCTAATAATAATAGGATATATCTTTTTATCATCAATATAAGCATATTTAAGATCATCAGGGAGAGGTTTTAGATCGAAAACCGGATCCTTTTTAGGTGGCAACGTAGTACCCAAGTCTTCTACAAGCAAGTTATGCTTAAGAATCTTAGGCTGATCACGGAGAATCCTATCAATCTCGTTCCTTTCTTCCATGAAGATTTCACTTTCATGATCTTCCATAAATTGCTGCAAAGCATTGTTAGGAGCAAGAGAAATAGAAGCAAGTTGTTCAACTCTAAAATCCTCATTATGGGTTTCCTCTCACAAGGTTCTTTAGCAAATTTCGAGAAATTAAACTCATAAGATTCCCCATCAAACTTAGTCAAGATTTTCTCCCTCTTGCAATCAATAATAGCTCCAAAAGTACTCAAGAAGGGTCTACCAAAAATGATAGGATAAGTTTTACTAGCAGCTGAACCAAGTACTAGAAAATCAGCAGGATACTTAATCTTACCACAAAGAACTTCCACATCTCGTACAATACCAATTGGTGAGATGGTCTCTCTATTAGCAAGGTGAATAGCCACATCAATCTCTTCCAATTCGCAGGGACTGATTTCATGCATAATTTCTCTATAAAGCTCATAAGGAATAGCACTAGAACTTGCACCAATATCACATAAACCATAATAGCAATGATCACCAATTCTAACAGAAAGCATAGGAACACTAGCCTTTTTAGTTCTATTAGGATGTGAAACAATATTAGAAGCATCCTCACAAAAGACTATGTTCCCATCTTCTATGCTTTTAGTGACAAGGTCTTTCACAATTGCTACCACAGGTTCAATGTTTATTTGTTCATCAGGTTTTACAGTTCTCTTTTCACTTTTGGTGATTACATTAGTTATCATAGGATGGTCCTTTACCTTTTCTGAGAAGGGAATCTTCTCGATATAAGGTTTAGATGGGATCAATAATGCAATACTAAGCACTCCCAATAGGAACATAGTCAACAATATCTTTGTAAGGTGCATGGTATTTATTCCATCCCCTTTTTGGAATTTCGATATAAGAAGCAAAAGCTCTAAAGCAATTCGTAATAACTTGCAAATCAAGACCATACGCATTACTAATATTTTGAAAGTCATCAGTTCCCATAAAAGATTCAATGCATCCATAATCATAATTTATACCTGACTTCCTACCTTTGTCATTCTCCCAAGCTTCGACATTGTCTTGAATACGGTCCAGAAGATCCCATTTAGCTTCTTCTTCCATGCGAGTGAATGATCCAGCACAAGAAGCATCCAATAAATCTTTATCATGTAGAGGGAGCCTTGCATAAAAGTTATTGATAATAATA
This sequence comes from Avena insularis, assembly GCA_023614405.1. Lineage (NCBI taxonomy): Eukaryota > Viridiplantae > Streptophyta > Magnoliopsida > Poales > Poaceae > Avena > Avena insularis. The sequence goes on along the minus strand of CM042692.1, from coordinate 490,475,325 downwards.
TTGTTGGGGAGCTCATGAATGGGACATTTGAGCATTAGTAACTTCAATCTCCCCCAAGCTTGAGCTGTACTCTCTCCATCAAGAGGCCAAAAGTTGTATATTTGATTCCGATCTTTATGAATCTCACTAGGAGGATAAAACTTTGAATAAAAGAGAGGCACTATTTCCTCCCATTCCAGAGCTTGACCATTCTTCAGCAGCTTATACCATTCCTCAGTTCTTCCTTTTAGTGATAATGAGAATAACTTCTTCTTAACTTGATCCGTAGTAATACCTGCACACTTGAACAACCCGCATAATTCGTGTATAAAGAGTAAATGATCACCGGGATGAACAGTTCCATCCCCAACATAGTAGTTATCCATAACACGATCAATAATTCTTGTAGGTATTTTAAAAACATCATTCTCAGCAGGTGGTGGCTTATTTACTACCTTAGCAGTGGTAGTAGCATTACCAAATAAGAAACTCAGTGAATTATCCATAACGAAAATAAAGCAACTAATGTATAAACAATACTCACGAGAAGTTTCCTTTACAGTTCCACTCTCAATAGCGCTTCACTCCCGACAATGGTGCGGAAAATAGTCTTTATGACCCACAAGTATAGGGGTGTATCGCGATATTTCGATAAGTAAGAGTGTCGAACCCAACAAGGAGCGAAAGTCTTGGCTAGTGGTATGGATCAGAATTCTGCAAATACTTAGCAAACGGATTTTAGGGTTTTTGATAAAGCAAGTAAACAAAGTACGAGTAAATAAAAGATGAGGAATAAATGCAGCAAGTGGCCCAATCCTTTATGTAGCAACGGACAAGCCGGTTGTATTACTTAAGATGACCAAACGTTCTCGAGGACACATGGGAAGACTGTCAAGTGCTTTCGCTTCATGTAGTTGATTAATCTTCTCTAGCTTGCTAAGTGTTGTGTGGGTGAACCTGTGCTAATGTACCGCCCCATCCAAGACTAATACATACTTGTGATTATACCCCTTGCAAACATCCGTAAGTACAATAAAGTAATTAAGGTAGAAACCTAACCACAGCTTTAAACTCTAAGACCCTTACGTCCCTTGTGCACTGGTTTCCTAACGGGGGTTCAGGTTTCTGTCACTCCGGCAACCCCTACGATTAGTAGCCAAATGCACAATGCATTCTCCTAGGCCCATATAGGTGAAGTGTCATGTAGTCGACGTTCACATGACACCACTAGAAGAAGTACACCACAACTTAAATATCAAACTATTGAATCTTTCTCAACACAACTCCACTACTAACAACATGACTTCTCCCATGTCCTCAAGAACAAAACGAACTACTCACAAGACATCATATGGATCATGATAAGAGATGGAATAATGATGTATAACAATCTGAACGTAAACAATAATTCAATGGTTCACCCAATAGCATCAATTACAAAGAGTAATCAACACCGGGAAAGTTTCCCCTATGAACTAATGCAAGATTCAACTCAATTGTTATAGCAATATGGAGATGGTGATGAGGGTGCTGCTGATGATGATGATGATGATCCCGATGAAGTCCAGCTTGATGGTGGTGTTGATGGCGACGATCTCCCCTCTCCGAGAAGGAATTCCCCCGGCAGAAATCTGTCTGCCGGAGAGATCTTTCTCTCTCGGTGTTTTCCGCCCCACAGAGGCGGAAAAATCTTTCTGTGGTTACTCCTCGAGTCTTAGGGTTTCGGGAGGATGATATACGCCAGAGGGGAGAGGCTGGAGTGGACCAGGGTGGCCACACCACCTCCTGGAACGGCCTAGGGCTGCCCGCGCTAGGGGGTGGTGTGGGCCCCCTGTGGCCCATCTCCACTCCGTCTTCTGGCATCCTTAGTCTTCTGGAAAAATAGGATTTTCTGTATATTTTCCCGGATTTTCTGATCTTCGCGAATTTTGCCTCCAAACAGCACCTTTTCCATCAGAATCCTGACTACAACGGTCCATTCTCCAAAAGTCATCAACCATGCAAAAAGGGATGAAATTACATAAGTATCACCTCTCAATATGAAATATATCAATGAATAATAGTGAATTAAGACATAGAATAGTGATGCAAAATGGACGTATCAGCCGTCGTCGTCTAGGTCGATGACACCGCCCATAGAAGCATTGCTCTTGCCCTTCTACTTGTTGTCGAGTTCTTTCCAAAGGGCATAGCTAGTCTCCCATTTTTTGCAGTCTTTGATCAACTTCCAACAATGCGTCAACGTGAAGGCCTTGTTGTCATTCACCATCTTGAAGTGCTCCATTGCTTTCATGCCCTACACATATAGATGCCGACAATGACTCAATGCATATGCAAGACATCGACAAGGAGAGGAAGGGGTTTTACCATGTCAACCGGCAACATGCCGCTTATTTTCCTTTTCGTCACCATCTCGTAGGAGCTTTGGAACTTGCTGCACTTGGCATGGATGATGCCCTATTGATTAGAGAGAGAGAGAGATCATTTTGATCGCCGAAGAAGGCGTCCTTGCCGAATTTCCGGGCCTCATGGAAGAAATTGCCCACCTTTTTCCAATAGGCAAAGCCCTTTTGCTCGGCGCTGCATAGTGGATCTTGCGATACCTCCATCCATGCCTTGCATAGGACATTGTCCTCCTCGGTGGTGTAGCTTGCGGTTCATTGGATCAACTTCTTGGTGTCGACGAGTGACGTCGCAAGTGAAGCGGCCAGCGACGCGGCAGTGACCCCCACGCCCATGGAAGCGCCATCGTTTCCGAAGAATGACTCGTCCATAATGGTGTAGGCATCTTGCTACGTCTCCTACTCTCGCGTCTCTGCCTACGTCTATTGATGTGTCTCTGCACCGTCGCCATACTCCTGGCCACTCTCGTTGATCATGTCGTTCATGGCATCCTCAGCATCGTTGGCCATGAAATCCTGCACCTAATTTGTCCTAGGTGAAGAGACGGGAGCGGTGTGCTGGCAAAGGCAAAGAGATGGTGCGATCATACTGTGCCTTCGTCGGTCGGCAGCGCGTCCGGCATTCCGCCGAACAGGTTAACTAGCACCGGCATGTCTGTGGTGGAGATGGACCGCTGCTTCTTCGACGCCTCTGAGGTTGTGTCCGTGGTCGTTGGAGCGCGGTTGAGGCTGATGGTGGGCTCTCCCACCTCTGATGACGCTGTGCGGGGATGGACGAACCGAGAGAGCGAGGTGACGATCCTAATGTGGCCTCCGAGCGAAGGTGTGCGCGGGCATGGCATCCTGGGCTGGCTGTAAGGGGTGGACATGACGGAGCTGGTAGAGGACGCGCCGGCTATGGACAAGCCGCCGACGCTGAAGGCCAGTGTGCCACCGAAGGTGGCGGTCATCGCCTCCTGCTTTATCATGTGCACGACGTGCTTGGCGGCATCCACTGCCAGCTCCTTTTGGTTGAACCTATTCTGCGCGGCAAGAATGCGCTCGTTCTCCTTCCGACGCTCCTTCTCGAGCTTGGTTTCGACGAGTCGACCTCGCGTCGCACATCGCCGACCGGCTCGCTTAACCGTCTCAATTTTCTGCTTTGTCGATGTCATGTCGGCTGCAGGCTTCTTCGGCCGGCTGATGGCCCAAATTATATCGAGCTCGTTGGGGAACCCCAAGAGGAAGGTATGATGAGCACAGCAGCAAGTTTTCCCTTAGTATGAAACCAAGGTTATCAATCTAGTAGTAGCAAGGAAACACCCCAAAGGTGTTGCTAGCTGAACGCTAAGGTATGCACTACCGGTGCCAGCAGCAACGTGGAGACCTGCACAACACAACCACAGAACTCTGTCCCCAACTTGCGATGAGGTTGTCAATCTCACCGGTTTTGCTGAAAACAAAAGATTAAACGTATCGAATGGAAGGAAGTAATAGTTTGCAGAAAGTAAACACAAAGCAGTAAACAGTTTATAGATTGTATGTAAAAGAAAGGACCGGGGTCCATAGTTCACTAGAGGTGGCTCTCCTTAAGATAGATAACATGCTGGGTGAACAAATTACAGTGGGGCAATTAACAAACATCGAGAAAGCAATACATGCATATACTAATCATCTTGACTCCTTTGGAACTTGATTGGACATTACAACATTATACATAGACCGCCATCCAACTGCATCTATGACTAATAATCCACCTTCAGGTTATCATCCGAACCCCTCCAAAGATTAAGTTGCAAGCAATGATTATTTCTTTATGAATTGCGTGTAATGTAAACAATAAGATTGTTCTATGAACAAAGGATTGTTGTTTTCTCACTAGTAGCAACAACACATCTAGTACCTTAGAGATTTCATCACTTCCCAGTTACGAGGCATGAACCCACTATCGAGCATAAATACTAACTCTTGGAGTTGCTAGCATCTACTTGGCCAAGGTAGCTACTAACAATGGAAAGCATGCAAGATCACAAATAACAAAGACATGATAGAATCAATAATCAATCTGAAATAGCATCTCAATATCCATCGAATCCCCACAAACACAACATGCAGAATTACAAATAGATGATCTTGATCATGAACGGAGCTCACAAGATCTAGACATGAAAGCACAAAGGAGGAGAACCAGCCATCTAGCTACTACATGGACCCATAGTCCAAAGATGAACTACTCACGCATCACACCGGAGGCTTGCATGATGATGATGAAGGCCTCCAGGGTGAAATCCCCTCTCCGGCAGGGTGCCGGAAAGAGCTTCAGATCCCTCTCGATCTAGGGATGGAGATGACGGCGGCTACAGACTCTTTCGTGGATTTTTGATCGGGTACTTAGGGTTTTCTTCCCGAGGGCAATATATAGGTGGAAGGAGAGGCCGAGGAGGTGCTGGGGTCGGCCAGACCACCCCCTGGCGTGGGCACCCAGCCCTTCTCCGTCTCGTATTCTGGCATCTGATGACTTCCGAAAAAATAGGCACTTTGGCTTTTGTCCCGTCCAATTTCGAGAATATTCATTTTCTGACTTTCCTGGAACCAAAAACAGCAGAAAAAGCAGTAGCACTATGGCTCTTGTTAATAGGTTAGTCCAAGAAATCATATGAAAGGTACTCCAAAGTGTGGACAAAACACAAGAAAGTGGATAAAACCAAGCATGGAACATCAAAAATTATAGATACATTTGCAATGTATCACCGGCCACGCTTCTTGGCGGCGGGGACGCCGGAGGGCGTAGCGTCGACCATGGAGGTGGGATCCATCGCCTTTCCCGCCAGTGGGAATTTTGAGAGAGGTTTTTTGGAGGGTGAAGTGGAGTGGCCTATGTTCCACTGGCGGGAGGGATGGCCAGTGGATATGGTCGGACACGCACCCGGGCGCTGCGTGTCCGGGCCGATCCAGTGGTCACGCAAATTAAATAGACGGATGGGTCGAGCCGGACGCGTCGGGACGGATGGGTCGTGCCGCTGCGACGCCGCGCACGCCCACGCGGACGGGTTCGGATGCGCCGAGAAGGGTTGGGTCGACCCAGTGGAGATGCCCTTAGAGCATGTGCAATGAAGTGACGTAAGCCTTCCCGATTTTCGCTTAGTTGGAGAAGAGAGAATTAAGAAAAAGAAGGTTGTCTTCCCTTAGATAAGGAATGATCCTTTAAAAATAAGATTATAAACACAATTTATTACTATATATAATTAGTCAATTCATATTAATTATTATAGATGACAATAAAATATCACTCATTGTATAACTTATTATTATTGTTTTTTCTAGATTATGTAGAGGGCTAATAGAAGACCCGTCTTCTATACCACTGTATGTGTCTTTATTATAGGTTTCATCACACCATTTGGAGCTTGTGATGAGTCACTAGCTCCTTTTTTGAGAGAGAGAAAAGTCGTGCACTCAACATTAGGCCCAATAGTATGGGCTAGTTTGTAATTCCATCATAAGAGTCCAATGAACTTGGCAATCCTACGTGGATGAAGAATGTGTAGCTCAATTAGAGCCCATTGACGTACGTAATCTCCTGGGCCGCTCCCGTTGAGCGATCCCGGAGGCCCCTATCGCCGCCGCCTCCAACCTCCCCTTCTCGATCCCGCTTGGCCGCTGCTACCGCCGTCGCCGACGGTGGTGGCGGTGCCCGTCCCGCTGAAGGCGGAAGGCAGGAGGGGATGCACCCCATCTTGTGCTAAAGCGGAGGGGCTTGGCGACGGCACGTCCACGCTGGGTGGCTTAGCCTGTGAGGCTGAGACCTGAGTCTCCGGTGGGGCGGCGAAGAAGAGGCGGCGGAGCGCTGCCATTGCGGTCATCGTCTGCCGGCACGCGAGACGGTTCTTCGCCTGGGCCGCGATCTGGTCCTCCTAGATTGCGATATGGGCTAGAGGAGGCCGAATTGGGGCATCTGATGCGATCTTTGCAAAAGTGCCTTCCGGCTGCCTTCTTTTTTGCTGCCTTCTTGCTGGATCTTGACGGGCAGCGTGGGGGCTACGAGTCATGAGAATAAGGGCGGAGGTCCTAGGGTTCCTTCGGTGCGAAGACAGAGATTTGCTTGCTGCCTGCTCTTGATGATCTGGTCTAAAACGACGAGTTCCGGAAGGCTCCGTCGACGAACTCCCATGGGCGACTATGCCTGGAGATTGCTAGATCGGGTTGAATTCGATCGGGCGTACCCATGTTTTTTTCCTGGCCGTTTGGTTTCAGCGGGAGCATTGCAAAGCTTTGGTATCTGTTACCATCATGTGGCACGTCTACGATGATCCATGGTGAAGTCAGATGCGGAGAATGTCAGGACAACTGGAACATCAGGGAAGCGATGGTGATCTGAGTCCTTTTGGGCACAAGGAACTGGCTGCGTGATTTGCAAGTTGATCTGCGTGGGGCAACAACACAGGAGGAATTCCCAGTCTTACCTTGCAGGGTGAAAATCCAAGGTCAGGCCTTAATTGGTTGTGCCTAACAATGACCTTGTTGAAGGCATTGTTTTGCGAGTGAGGACTTTCTCCAGGGTGAAAACCTATGATCTTTGATCGGGCGACGATGGCGTTTGTGCACTATTTCCTTCTTGAAGGCGTCGCTATGGAGTTGTTGGACTTCTGGTGTTGTTCTGGTGGTGTTAGTGTTGTTGTTTCAAGTAATCGTTCTCTGTAAGACTTTTTTTTTTTGTAATTCTTTTTTCTTTTTCTGAGCTGTGTGCATCCGTAAGGCCGCTAGGGCATGCGTTGTTGCAGAGGCTGGGTGTAATTCGTATCTCTTGATATTAATATATACTCCTTTTCAAAAAAAAAATAGAAACCCGACAAGCTGGAGAACAAATGGAATTCTCCAGCTATTGACAAGCCCAGAGAAAAGCACCAAGATTGTTTGCCCCTTCCCTTGTGCTTTTGGGACCCTGAAACTGCAATACCCGACAGCATTTTCCTGTTCTTTGACAGTTGCTCATTTGGGCTACCCACAGGCCACAGCCAGTCGGTTTATCTTTGGTTACATAACTCTTAATCTCTAATACTAGTATTCTCTCCGTACCATGATATATAAATTTTTATTAGTGAATATATTGGTTGGTTATACTAGCATCTTATGTCATGGGATGAAGGGACTACAGTCGGATTAGCGGTGAACGTCCTTCACGATCGAAGGCAACGGCAGTATGGCACTTGACCGAAAACGCAACGAATACTACGTCGAATACAGCAGAAGAATAGGCTGTATTGTACTTGTACAGGTAGCAATGCATAACTAGCCTTCATGTCAGTGCACGCTTGGGCTTTAAGTAAGAGGAGACATGCATGCTGGTACCTGCGCGATCCGCGTGGAAATGTGGCTCCAATTCACAAGCCACCACACCAAACCTCGTCACCGGCGGTGACTTACGGTACGCGCGCGGCAGGGGCTGCACATGCCCTCACGTGCGCCGCGCGCCTGCCCGTGTTGACATTATACTCGCCGGACCTGCGCGTAATTAGCCTCGCTAGCTACCGCCTAATCCAACACTGCTGCGAGCCTGCAACCGCTCGTGCTCGGTACTTGCGCGTGTAACTGTCTGTCGTACGCGGAAGATGCATGCCATGCCATCGGTAGACGCTGCTGCGCGCTGTCGGCAATCTTTTTTTAGGCGACAGCACGAGCTGGGGAGCGTGTAACTTACGCTGGAAGCATCCTTCGATCTCGATCACGAGCGTACGTGCGTGCACGGTACTATTTTGGTGTCAGTGTGCACTCAGCGTGTTCCAGGATCATCATCATTAAGTAATGTGGCACGCGGTTTCCGTCCACTGTCAGCGACTACCCGAATACTACTGCAATGCAACTGCATGCATGCAAATCTATTTTGCCCTGAGACTTCAGGGCTGACTTGGATTTTGCAGTTTTCGAGCGCAGAGACGGCCGCATTTTGCATGACGCACTGCTCGGTCTGGTATGAGAAGCAGGTCTGCCATGTGTCACACTCTGTTGAACGCTAACCACCTCTTATTTCCTTGTCTGGATCAACTAACGGTTCAGTGTGCCCTGTTGCTAGGAGCTACATGAGCGGAAAGCGTCTTACGACTCCCGACCTCCGGTGCTCCCCTTTACTGTTTTAAAACCTCTTTCGTAAAAATTCTAAACCCGAAATTTTTCATATTATGGACTACACAGAAATTACGAAGTCTAACAAAATTTGAAAATATGCAACTCGGGTCTATATTTTTTATATTTTTGCGTAGCTCATAATACAAAGTATTTGAAATTGGTATTTTACATATTTCTGTGACACATCGTTGGCTACGTCCAGATTCTTTTTCAATTCAGAAATATTTATGATTTTTTAATTAAAACAAAAACAGTATCACTGGTGCTCATATGCACACGAGCCACTGGTCATGTCATTCCCCACCATGAGTCCATGACACCGACCTGCCGCCAAAGCCACGCTGCTAATCTGAGATGCAAGGAAGCAATCTAGCTCGGTGAGTCGTCTGATTAAGAAAAATAGTTCATAGTTCACACGTGCACGTCCTGACAAGCCACACAATCTACGGCTGCTTGTTAGTGCTTATCGCTTCATTTTGTAGTCGTTGTCAGTCATAATCTGACAGCTCAAAGAATAACAACTCGACGATCGACAAGGAGAAAAACTCAAGGACGGAGATTACCCAAAGACAGCAAGATGCCGAGATATGTTCCACGGCGATGTTCATGTGGCCAACCGCAACAGGTATGCTGAAACATTTTCTTTTTTTTGGAGATATCAGCAAAGTGAGGCGGCGGCAAGGCAACGGCTAAGATTTGGACGTCATGTCAGTCTGATGGCTAAGATTTCATTGTCACGTCGACTTCTATGGGCCTCGGATTAGTCTAGGACCACTGAGCTGCGCGGCATCAAATGATGTCTGTTCTTTCCACATCGAGAGGGACAAGGTATATTTCTCGTCGAAAGGGCTGCAGGCGAGGTGAACCATGTCACTTCCCTCGACCGACGAAATGACATGCAACACGCGAAACAGTTGTTTCGAGGAATTTCCATATCACGAATAGCTGAAGAAGAAATTAATGACACGGCGAGAACGAGTGCTCACTTTGCCCAAAAAAAAAAGAGAGAGAGAGAGAGAACGATTGTGCACTAGTGTCCATCAGCACTATTTCAACATTTTCCAAGAAACTGCGAGCAAACTCAATCAATTTTCTCCCGCACTGTGTACTACTACTACCGCTGAGAGTCTGAGACATATGGTGAGCCAGTGTCCGGCTGGCGTACGGGCTCGATCCACCAAGCGAACGTACGGTGCTATAATACCGACGAGGAGGAGAAACTGATGGAGCGAGGAAGAGGTCAACGTCGTGATGCCCTACCGTTGGTGCCGATCGGCCCGCGCTAGCTGAAAGGAGGACGTGCGGGCGCCTCATGTCGCGCGGCAGCCGCGCGCATGTGTATCACAGCACCGCCGGTCGGGCGGTTCGTCGTTAGACATTAGCGCTGCTATAGTGAAAGACTGAAGATTTTGCGCATGTGGCTCAACCACGCACAGAGATCCGGTGATCTTTGGTCGGGGATTACTGGCGGATTAATGAGTGGCCTACGGATCCGAGCTTATCCCCCCCGCGGCTCTCTTCCCCTCCCCTTCCCCCACCCCCGCGCTTGCGCGTTGACCGGCGGCGACCAGGCCAATCCCGAGCTGTCTCCGGAGGCTTTGCCGGCCGGAGATGACGGAGGGGCGGCGCCGGTGTAGATCTTAGGATTAGTAGTAGAGGTTTCGGCGAGATATCGTGTGTTGAGAGTGGGGCGCGGATTTTGACCGTCCTTGGTGCTCCCGGTGGTGGTTCTCTGGCGGCGGTAACCTCCGGCGGTCGGAGGCGGCGGTTGCATGACTCGCTCCTCATTTCCCCTCAAATAAGGTCATGGCTTCCTCCCTTTCTTGCGTTTCCCCTTGATGAGTCCAAAATTAAAGCATTTTTAACTCTTATTTTTTCATAAATAGAGTAGGGATTTTTTGTATTTTACTGCGCCTACGAGCGCTATTTTATTCTTGTTTCAACAGGATCCCAAATCACAGAGTCATTGATGAACTTATCAATTAGAGCTGTCATATTATGTAATTATATGATATTTCTAAGTGATAAATGCCAAATCCGTGAGTCTGATACATTGCAAATACATCTATAATTTTTGATGTTCCATACTTGGTTTTATCTATTTTCTTGTGTTTTGTCCACCCTTTGGAGTAATTTTCATATGATTTCTTGGACTAACCTATTAACAAGAGTCATAGTGCCAGCTGTCTGTTTTCTGCTATTTTTGGTTTCAGGAAGTCGGAAAATGAATATTCTCGGAATTGGACGGAACAAAAGTCAAAGTTATTATTTTACCGGTGGACACTTGGCGCCAGAATACGAGACGGAAAAGGGCCAGAGGGCGGCCACACCACCTGGCCGCGCGGCCAGGCTTGGCCCGCGCCAGGGGGTGGTGTGGCCAACCCAGTGATGTCTACGCACTTCTATTCTTGTAGACAGTTGTTGGGCCTCCAAGTGCAGAGGTTTGTAGAACAGCAGCAAGTTTTCCCTTAAGTGGATCACCCAAGGTTTATCGAACTCAGAGAGGAAGTGGTCAAAGGTATCCTCTCTCAAAAAACCCTGCAATCAAGATACAAGAAGTCTCTTGTGTCCCCAACACACCCAATACACTTGTCAGGTGTATAGGTGCACTAGTTCGGCGAAGAGATAGTGAAATACAAGTGGTATAGATAATTATAAGTGGTAACGGTGACAGAAAATAGCTTAATGACGTGGAAAAGACTAAAGTAAAACTAAAATAAAGATGGAAGCAAGCAAACATGTAGTTGCAAACGGTGTTTCAATGCTTAGAAACAAGGCCTAGGGATCATACTTTCACTAGTGAACACTCTCATATAAATATCTTCTTTTTATGATACTACTCTTAACTACTCTTCGGTTGGACACTCTAATCCATGGTAGAGCTATAACAGCACACCTCAAAGTAAGCCTTTCCCATCTAGAAAACCCCACACTGTCACCTTGAGCACTAGATGAGTCCAACAAACACTACAATTTTAGAAAGATCCAAATCCAAATATAACTCATAACAAGTATTTGTAATCTCTAGCCTAAGTACCACCATGGTGTGCACGCTGTCATTTCCACACACATGGAGAGAGCAGAGATCTATTAAAGCACTTGAGTAGCAAGGTAGATCTATAGATTACAATCTCATGATCTCAATAAGATCATGCATAAAGAGAGAGATGAACACATAGCTATCGGTAGAACCCTTAGCCTCGAGAGAGAACTACTCCCTCCTCATCATGGGAATCAACAACGGCGATGGAGATGGTGGTGGAGATCGATGGAGATGGCTTCGGGGGCATCACTGCCGGCAGTGCCGAACGAGACTTTCATCCCCAATCTCCCTTCAAGTGGGCAAGGCCATGAACTTTTCGTGGCTAGAGGCTTGATGATTTAGGGTTTTCGCATCGGGAGGAATATATAGGCGAAGGGGCGAGGTCGGTGGCCAGCCAGGGGGCCCACACCATGCCATGGCGTGGCCGGGGCTGGCCCGCGCCAAGGGGTGGTGTGGCCACCCTGTGGCCCCCCTCCGTCTCGTCTTCTGGCTCCGTGAGCCTTTCGAAAAAATATGAACTTTGGATTTTGTCCCGTCCAATTCCGAGAATATTCATTTTGTGACTTTCCTGAAACCAAAAACAGCAGAAAACAGGCAGCTGGCACTGTGGCTCTTGTTAATAGGTTAGTCCAAGAAATCATATGAAAAGTACTCCAAAGTGTGGATAAAACACAAGAAAGTAGATAAAACCAAGCATGGAACATCAAAAATTATAGATACATTTGCAATATATCACCCAGGCACCCCCTCGGCCTCTCCTTCCTCCTATATATTGCCTCTGATACGGAAACCCTAAGTACCCGATCAAAATTCCACGAAAGAGTCTGTAGCCGCCGTCATCTCCATCCCTAGATCGGGAGGGATCTGAAGCTCTTCCCGGCACCCTGCCGGAGAGGGGAATTCACCCTGGAGGCCTTCTTCATCATCATTCAAGCCTCCGGTGTGATGCGTGAGTAGTTCGTCTCTGGACTACGGGTCCATGTAGTAGCTAGATGGCTGGTTCTCCTCCTTTGTGCTTTCATGTCTAGATCTTGTGAGCTCCGTTCATGATCAAGATCATCTATTTGTAATTTTGCATGTTATGTTTACGGGGATCCGATGGATATTGAGATGCTATTTCAGATTGATTATTGATTCTATCATGTCTTTGTTATTTGTGATCTTGCATGCTTTCCGTTGTTAGTAGCTATCTTGGCCAAGTAGATGCTAGCAACTCCAAGAGTTAGTATTTATGCTCGATAGTGGGTTCATGCCTCTGGTAATCTGGGGAAGTGACAGAAATCTTTAAGGTACTAGATGTGTTGTTGCTACTAGGGAGAAAACAACAATCCTTTGTTCATAGAACAATCGTATTGTTTACATTACACGCAATTCTTAATGCAATAATCTGTTGCTTGCAACTTAATACTGGAGGGGGTTCGGATGATAACCTGAAGGTGGATTATTAGTCATAGATGCAGTTGGATGGCGGTCTATGTATAATGTTGTAATGCCCAATCAAGTCTCAAAAGAGTCAAGATGATTAGTATATGCTTGTATGCTTTCTCGATGTTTATCAATTGCCCCGCTGTAATTTGTTCACCCAGCATGTTATCTATCTTAAGGAGAGCCACCTCTAGTGAACTATGGACCCCGGTCCTTTCTTTTACATTCAATCTATAATCAAATTGTTTACTGCTTTGTGTTTACTTTCTGCAAACTATTACTTCCTTCCATTCGATACGTTTAATCCTTTGTTTTCAGCAAAACCGGTGAGATTAACAACCTCATCGCAAGTTGGGGACAGAGTTCTATGGTTGTGTTGTGCAGGTCTCCACATTGATGCTGGCACCGGTAGTGCGCCCTGCCAACGTTCAGCTAGCAACACCTTTGGGGTGTTTCCTTGCTCCTACTGGATTGATAACCTTGGTTTCGTACTGAGGGAAAACTTGTTGATGTGCTTATCATACCTTCCTCTTAGGGTTCCCCAACGAGCTTGATATATTTTGGGCCATCAAGCTCTTTTGCTGGCGCCGTTGCCGGGGAGTCAAGGACATCTTCACAAGGGGAGTCCCTCATAACCAATCTCTTTACTTTGTTATTTTTGTTTTGCTTAATTTACTTTTGCTTTGTTTGCTTGTTTCTTTATCAAAAACACACACACAATTAGTTTTACAAGTTTGCTTTCCTTATTGAAAATATAAAAAAATGACTACTCTAGAAAATACTAAGTTGCGTGACTTCACTAGCACCAACAACAATGATTTTATAAGCACACCTATTGCTCCACATGTTCCTGAAGCTACTTTCTTTGAGATTAAACCTGCTTTACTCAATCTTGTTATGCGAGAACAATTTTTTGGTATTAGTAATGAAGATGCTGCTGCCCATCTAAATAATTTTGTTGAACTTTGTGAGATGCAAAAGCATAAGGATATAGATGGAGATATTATTAAGCTTAAATTGTTTCCTTTCTCTTTGAGAGGAAAAGCTAAAGAGTGGTTGAATTCCTTAACTAGGAATAGTATTGATTCTTGGACTAAATGCAAAGATGCTTTCATTAGAAAATACTATCCACTTGCTAAGATTATATCTATGAGAAGTGCAATAATGAAGTTTAAACAATCTGATAATGAACATGTTGCTCAAGCTTGGGAAATAATGAAATCTTTGGTAAAGAATTGTCCCACTCATGGACTGACTGCTTAGATTATAATCCAAACCTTATATGCAGGATTGAACTATTCTTCAAGGAACCTATTGGATTCTGCTGGTGGAGGTACCTTTATGACCATTACTTTGGGTGCTACAACAAAGCTTCTGGATAATATGATGGTTAACTACTCTGAATGGCATACTGAGAGAGCTCCACAAGGTAAGAAGGTAAATTCGGTTGAAGAAACCTCCTCCTTGAGTGATAAGATTGATATTATTATGTCTATGCTTGTTAATGGGAAAGCCCATATTGATCCAAATAATGTTCCCTTAGCCTCTTTGGTTGCTCAAGAAGATCAAGTTGATGTGAACTTTATAAGAAATAACAATTTTAGCAACAATGCCTATAGGAACAATTTTGGTAACAACAATTATAAGCCATATCCTCCTAACAATGGTAATGCTTATGGAAATTCCTACAATAATAATATGAGTGCACCCTCTGAACTTGAAGTTATGCTTAAGGACTTTATTAGTAAACAAACTTCTTTCAATAAAACTACTGAGAAAAAACTCTCTAATGCTGAAAGAAATATAGCATCACTTGCTGAAGCTCAAACTTCTTTGAATAAAATGGCTGCTAAACCTAAAACTAATGATAATCCCTTTGCAGCTACTAATGCCATACAAGTAAGAATTGATGAAAATGTTAGACTATTAGCTGAATTACATGCTAAGTGGGAAAGAGAAGATGAAATTGCTAGAAACATTAGTGTTTCTACTATCACCACCACTAGTGTTGAGGCTAGTAATAATTCTACTACTTTAGATGATAAATATGATTTTGATCTTGATGGTTGCAATATCTCTGAAGTTATTAAGTTCCTACAAAAGCTTCCTAAAAGTCCTAATGCTAGTGCTATGAACATGGCCTTTACAAAACACATTACTGATGCTCTCATAAAGATTAAAGAAGAAAAGATGAAACATAAAGCTTCTATTCCTATAAAACAAGAAGATGGTTGGGAACCCATCATTAATATGAAAGTGAATGATTTTGATTTCAAAGCTTTATGTGATCTTGATAGTAGTGTTTTTATTATGCCTAGAAGGATTTATGATATCCTTGATTTTCCTTCACTTGAAGATTGTTATTTGAATGTCCCACTTGATGATAATGCTAAAAATAAACTCATGGGGGGTCTTACTAATGTTCTTATTATGGTTAACAATGCCTATGTCCCCGTTAATTTCTATGTTTTGGATGTTGAATGCAATGCTTCTTGTCCTATTACTTAGGCAAGACCTTTTCTTAGAACTGTTGGTGTCATTATTGATATGAAAGAAGGCACCATTAAATATCAACTCCCACTCAAGAAAGGTATAGAACACTTCCCTAAGAAGAGAGAGAAGATTTTTTTTGCCTCTCCTATGAAAACAAAATTTGCTCTTAATTCTTCTTCATTTAAGAATACTTGATTCTGTTTCTTGCTTCTTATGCCTAACTTAAAGCTGTTAAAGAAAAGTACTTATTGGGCGACAACCCAAAAGTTTTAGATGAGTCTTGCAAGTTATTATTTCAGTAATAACTGCTCCTTATCCTTTTTATTTGTTTTTTGTGCCAAGAGTAACCTCTAATGAGAGGGAAGTAATGATTGCGAAAGTTGCTGCCCCGAAACAGATTTATGTGCTTCACCGTACAAATTTGTGAAAAATATCTATAGGTCCTTTTGAGGCGTGAATTTTTGTGCTTCTGCCCCAGGTTGTTATCTAACTTCCGTTAGTTCAACACTTTTTTATTTGAGCAACATAAGGTCTTCCAAAAAATTCGTCTTTACCTGCTGGTCTGTTTTGACAGATTTCTGCCATTTTCTGCATTTGCTTCTTGTTGGTTCCTTTTTGAGTTCTTTTGGGGAATTGAGCTTTTTGAGGGAAGTGATACAATATATTGTGTCTTAATGAAAGTTTTATTGGTGTTAGAACTGAACCTAAATACCTATTATCTTGAGTGCACTAATGTTGCTAATAAAGATTGTGTGAAGTTTTGTATGAAGGAAAAATTTCAGGTATATGGAAGGAATGAGTAATGAGATGAAGGATGGACTAAATCTCAAGCTTGGGGATGCCACGTGTGTCACCCTACGAAATATCCAAGAAGTACAAGCGTCAAAGCTTGGGGATGCCCAAGGCATCCCCCTCTTCATCAATAAAAATCCTAGGTTTCTTCCAAACGTTTCACTTTTATTGTTTCATGCACAGTTGTGTTGTTCTTGGAGCGTCTTCTTTTTCGTTTTCGTTTTGGTTTTCCGTTTGCTTGGTTTGCTTAGTTTGCTGAATAAATTGGTTGGACCCCCTCTTTCATACATTGGTTTTCAAATAGTTTGGTTTGGTTTGGAAAAGAGTAGGAAAATTCATGCTTAAGTGGTAAAGAGAGCTTGTTTTTGACTGTGGCCTATGCTTTGTCATGCCATGCTTGATATTGTTTTGGCTTTATGCTTAGTATTCTTTGTTGTAGCATGACTTGTTAGAAACAATTGAGATTGCTTAATGTGCCTTGGATGAATCATGCGTTGTTTTAGCATATTAAAGCATAGTATTGTGGTATTCTCTTTTGATGCTTTATTTGGGTTGACTTGGCGCATGCTCACACCATGTTATGACTATCCAAAGTCACCATAGCCTTTATGATCCTTTAGTTTTCAACTTGTAGTATCACTTTATGCTTTGATAAATGATGTTTTGTCGCTCTGCATGATTATGGCTATTATTGCTCTCTTAGTTTGTCGCTCCCAGTCTTTTGCTAGCCTCCAGAACCAAGTATGCGTTCCACTCATGCATACAACTCCCTAAACCAAGTTATTCCAAAGAGTCCACTATACCTACCTATTAGCATATGCTATTCCAAGTATATTCATGTTTTCGTTTACCTTCCAAATTAAACTTGTTATGAGAAAATTAGTGATTAAAGCTCTCACGAACTTGATGGCACACTTTACTTTTCTTGTCCTTAATAAACTTGAACCATTGTGTCGTCTATGTTGTATATGCTTGCACTTATTTGTTGGGGATTAGCAGAACCATGTTGTCATGGGGAACGCTTTCAGCATTGCACGGGTACTTTCTACCTAGTTGATATCATGCTCTTTTGTCTATGGATGTCGTCGGTGTGAAATGAAATGGGAGCTTGTAAGTCCATGGAGTTGTGTATATGTGTTAGAGAAACGCCCGGGCCGCTGGTCTAATCCATGCTGACATGGTGGAAACCTACAGCGTAACCATAATGAGCTGTCTATGAAGCATTCTTCTTATAAAAAAAGAGTCCTATATTTAGAAAAAAGAGAAAAAGAAAAAAAAGAGATTATGAAAAGAGGAAAGAGAGAAAAAAGCACCATATTCCCATGGTAAATAAGAAGATTGCTGAGATGCTCGTTGTCTGCTTGCCTTGTCATTTTGATATGGGGATTCTTCCATATCATCGGGCAAGGTACCCGTGCTGGTTCTCTATGATACACATGTACTTACGATGACAAGAACTTACCGGTGACTAAACTTGAGTAGCATGAGGAGCGGCCCTCGTATTCAAGGTACATGAGATTTCTAACTTATACTTCGTCAAGCATGTACACCATAGTTTGTTCACTTTAACCTTAATCACTTCAAGATGCTTATGATAGGGGCAATGAGAGCTGAAAGCTATAAGTACCATAATTTTTGGAAGCTCTTTATGAAACTTGAATCTCTGCTTCCTTCTATGAAGGCCTTTCTTCCACTTATATATTGAGTCTCCACCTTCTACCTTTATGCACTTACTTTGAGAGCATAGTGGCCATTCTTAGTTCTATGTGCATTGTCCCAAGACTAGTTGATTAATGCATACCTTGATATTGCTTGTTTTAAACTATTTGTATCTAGTCACTCTTATAAACTTTGAAGGTGTCCTATGCATTTATATTTGCTACTCTATGAGGGACAAGTTGAATACCACTATGCTATGTTTTCTTTATGTGAAACAAACAAACGTCTTGCAAAGCATTGTTATTCATGAATCTTTTGTTTGTGCCTTTTCATGTTGCAACATAGTTTCTTTTTCTTGTTGCTAGAACTTTGTCTTTCATGCTATGATTGAAGTACTATGATCCCAGCTTTGAATGTTTTACAAATACTTTGATAAAGTTTATGATGGTGCATGTCACCTAAAAAATTATTCTTTCTTTTTATCATTTACCTACTCGAGAACGAGCAGGAGTTAAGCTTGGGGATGTTGATACATTGCAAATGTATCTATAATTTTTGATGTTTCATGCTTGGTTTTATCTACTTTCTTGTGTTTTGTCCACCCTTTGGAGTACTTTTCATATGATTTCTTGGACTAACCTATTAACAAGAGCCACAGTGCCAGCTACCTGTTTTCTGCTGTTTTTGGTTCCAGGAAGTCAGAAAATGAATATTCTCGGAATTGGACAGGACAAAAGCCATAGTTATTATTTTACCGGGGACACTTGGAGCCAGAATACGAGACGGAGAAGGGCCAGAGGGCAGCCACACCACCTGGCCACGCGGCCAGGCTTGGCCCGCGCCAGGGGGTGGTGTGGCCAGCCCAGGCACCCCCTCGGCCTCTCCTTCCGCCTATATATTGCCTCTGATACGGAAACCCTAAGTACCCGATCAAAATTCCACGAAAGAGTCTGTAGCTGCCGTCATCTCCATCCCTAGATCGGGAGGGATCTAAATCTCTTCCCGGTACCCTGCTGGAGAGGGGAATTCACCCTGGAGGCCTTCTTCATCATCATGCAAGCCTCCGGTGTGATGCGTGAGTAGTTCGTCTCTGGACTACGGGTCCATGTAGTAGCTAGATGGCTGGTTCTCCTCCTTTGTGCTTTCATGTCTAGATCTTGTGAGCTCCGTTCATGATCAAGATCATCTATTTGTAATTCTGCATGTTGTGTTTGCGGGGATCCGATGGATATTGAGATGCTATTTCAGATTGATTATTGATTCTATCATGTCTTTGTTATTTGTGATCTTGCATGCTTTCCGTTGTTAGTAGCTATCTTGGCCAAGTAGATGCTAGCAACTCCAAGAGTTAGTATTTATGCTCGATAGTGGGTTCATGCCTCTGGTAATCTGGGGAAGTGACAACAATCTCTAAGGTACTAGATGTGTTGTTGCTACTAGGGAGAAAACAACAATCCTTTGTTCATAGAACAATTGTATTGTTTACTTTACATGCAATTCGTAATGCAATAATCTGTTGCTTGCAACTTAATACTGGAGGGGGTTCGGATGATAACCTGAAGGTGGATTATTAGTCATAGATGCAACTGGATGGCAGTCTATGTATAATGTTGTAATGCCCAATCAAGTCTCAAAGGAGTCAAGATGATTAGTATATGCTTGTATGCTTTCTTGATGTTTGTCAATTGCCCCGCTGTAATTTGTTCACCCAGCATGTTATCTATCTTAAGGAGAGCCACCTCTAGTGAACTATGGACCCGGTCCTTTCTTTTACATTCAATCTACAATCAAACTGTTTACTGCTTTGTGTTTACTTTCTGCAAACTATTACTTCCTTCCATTCGATACGTTTAATCCTTTGTTTTCAGCAAAACCGGTGAGATTGACAACCTCATCGCAAGTTGGGGACAGAGTTCTATGGTTGTGTTGTGCATGTCTCCACGTTGCTGCTGGCACCGGTAGTGCGCCCTGCCAACGTTCAGCTAGCAACACCTTTGGGGTGTTTCCTTGCTCCTACTGGATTGATAACCTTGGTTTCATACTAAGGGAAAACTTGCTGCTGTGCTCATCATACCTTCCTATTGGGGTTCCCCAACGAGCTCGATATATTTTGGGCCATCAGAGTCTTCTGGTGAAATAGGATTTTTGGCATATTTTCCGGGATTTTTCCTGATAGTTGATTTTCTGCACAAAAACTAGACACCAAGGTAATTTTGCTGAAAACAGCGTCAGTCTGTGTTAGTTGTATCCAAATCACACAAGTTTAGAGGAAAAACAATAGCAAAAGTGTTCGGGAAAGTAGATACGTTTTGGACGTATCAAATCCCCCCAAGCTTAGCTTATTGCTTGTCCTCAAGCAATTCAGTTGAAAACTGAGTGCGGTAAAAGAAACTTTCACAAACACATTTGCTTCATAATATGTATATATTCTCAGCATATGATTAGCTACTCAGGCAATTCATAATAAGGAGTATGCAACTAAGTTTACTTAATAGTCAATGCAAGCTATGAAGAGATCCCGACTCAAAAATAATAAGTAGCATGAAACATAAACATAAGCAACATTGTAATGTTCATAAAAAGGTATGATAGAGTGGTATCTCGCTTGCCTTTGATTGTAAATACAAGGCACC
The DNA here is from genome assembly GCA_023614405.1 of Avena insularis. Taxonomy (NCBI): domain Eukaryota; kingdom Viridiplantae; phylum Streptophyta; class Magnoliopsida; order Poales; family Poaceae; genus Avena; species Avena insularis. The sequence continues at coordinate 490,454,797 of CM042692.1, read as the reverse complement.
TCTGAAGTTCAAGTGAAGACTAGAAGTAAAGATATCAAAGGTACAAGCATCAAAGTCATAACACAAATAATCAAGTTTTGAGACAAGCATATTACACTAAGAATGACAACTATGCTCTCAAGCAAGTGCTCATAGAATATGTGGAGATTCAACAAAGAAATGAAAAGGTTTTTGAATAATTTGAAGGGCTTCCAAATGCTTAAAGTATGGTACTCATTAGCTTTGAGCTCTCGTTGCCCCTATCATAAGCATCTTTAAATGGTTAAGGTTAAAGTGACACAACTAAGAGGATATGCTTGACAAGTTATAAGCTAAAATCGCATGCCCCTTACTTACGAGTACCGGACCTCATGCTACTCAACTTCAGTCACAAGTAAGCTCTTGTCATTGTAAGTACATATGTATCATAGAGAACCGCCAACGGGGTACCTCTTGCACATGATGCAGGAGCTATCCCATAATCAAAATGATAAGGCAAGCAGACAATGAGCATCTCAGCGATCTTTTTATTTGCTATTTGCATAGGTTTTTATTGAGGATGCTTCATAGAATGCTCATTATGGTTATGCTGCAAGTTTCCACCATGGTTAGGTATGGCTTAGGCTAGCGTCCCAGGCGTTTCTCTAACACATATACAAACTCCATGATCTTACAAGTTCTCCTTTTATTTCACACCACCGGGATCCATAACCAAAAGAATCATGATATCAACGGGGTACAAAGTACCCGTGAAATGTTGAAAGCATTCCCCATGATACATGGTTCTGCTAACTTCAACTTATAAAGCGCAAACATATACGCAACAAAGATGGACGCAATGGTTCAAGATTATTAAGTGCAAGAAAGTAAAGTGTGCCATCAAGTTCGTGAGAGCTTTACTAACTAACTTTCTCATACAAGCAAACATTTTATTCGGAAGAAAACAAGGCACACTAGGTATGCACGGAACAACAAATAATGCTAATAGGTAGGTATGGTGGACACTTTTGGCAATATTGGTTTTAGGGAGTTGGAAACACGAGTAAAACTTATACTCAGTGCAATTGAAGGCTAGCAATAGTAAGGGAGCAACAAACGAGAGAGCAGTAATTGTCATAATCATGCTTGCAACAAAACAGGACTAATCATGGCATGAAAGTGATTCAAGACACCTGAGGCAAAATAGTTCATCGAGGCTTAACTGATTATTGATTCAGTCATATGCATGCATGAGCATGTGCCAAGTCAATTCAAGTGAAACACTCAGAGGGAGATACCACAGCAATACCAAATTATGAATAGAGCAATGCAAGCAAACATTCATATGACATGCTACAAATTATTAGCGAGCTGGAGATAATCATAAGAAAGCAAGAACTACTAAGCATCCATAAATAACATGCACCCTACATGAACAGACTAAGCATGCCCACAATGATGAGTATATGTACAAAAATGAAAACAAATAGAGTTCGTTACCAGCCTCTTACCACACCTCAAGTTGTCATTAATCCTCATTATTCCCCTTCACTTGTGTGGCTTGAATAATAACATGAAACCAAATTCCACTGAGGACTGCTGAACCCTGCAACAAACTCACAAAACCAAATAAGAACAACAAATATTTTTGGTGTTTTCGATTTTTTTTAAACAATAACCAAAAAGGAAGAACAAGCAAAGCAAAATCTTTTTGGGTTTTTTAGAATAGTTCAAACAAAGCAAAAAGGGAAAAGCAAACCAAGGCAAAAAGAAGAAGAAGCAAACAAAGAGAAACAACAGAAATATGTTTGGTCTTTTGTGTTTTAGAAAGCGAAAACAAAGAAAGAACGAAAACTAAAAAGAGAACGAAACATGAATATACAAAGTACCGACGAACCATGATGTGGAGATGAATGCGATGTCGGTGTACCTTCCCCGAAGCTTAGGCTTTTGGCCTAAGTGGGTGTCAACCCCAAGCTGGCCAAGATGGAGCGCCTCCGTAGTACGGTGAGGAGGTACCCTCGTCCTGGTGCGAGCTCGAGGACGCCCCACCGTAGTGCGCAGAGTAATCGTAGGAGGGCACATCCTCCTAGTCCTACCTGTGGAAACCCAGCAAGTGGAGCTGCTCGTCCACCTCCTCCTTGGAGCGCGACCACGGCCTCCTAGGAACACTGAACACACTAGACTGCGGCAAAGGAATCTCCCTTTCATCCCCGTCAGTAAACAACATCCTGTATACTAAACTTTCCATATCAGAGTTAGCAGTGACGAAGTGATGTGTTTTCATAGCAGCAAGGTCAAGCCTTTGTGGTGCCAATATAGTATCATTGGGATCCACTGAAATCTCTAATGCACTGACCATACATGAAGCGATGATGCCCCCATAAATAGGTCCCTAGCAGCTAGGCGGCGAGCAATAAGAGAGGCAAGATTGTACCAAGTATCATTGTTAAGCGCAGCAGCGAGGAAGGCTAAATGATAATTGGAGATATTACTCGTATTCTCCCTACCAAGAATGCTAGTAGCAAGATAATAGGCAAAGTATCTAAGAGCAGGGAGTTGGATGTTTCTTATCTTCCCGCGCAGAGCTACGCGGTCATCGTCATTGGTCACACCTCGATAGAGCTCCAGCAAATCAGCGGGTTGCCCTTGAATCTTCTTCACGGTCCCTATCATGCCTACACCTATAATACTGCAAAATCTTTCCAATGGCATGGTAAAGGGCAGATTATAAATTCTGAAAGAAACAGTTGACTGATAGGGGGTGTTAGTGAAAACGAAACTCTCAACAAAAGTTTTGGTGAGCATAGCGTATTGCTCACTCTCATCTTGCATGTATGAGGTCAAACCAACCCTCTGAATCAGTGATGGCTCAGTGTTGATGTAGAGCTCGTTGGGAACCCCAAGAGGAAGGTATGATGAGCACAGCAGCAAGTTTCCCTCAGTTATGAAACCAAGGTTTAATCGAACCAGTAGGAGCAAGGAAACACCCTAAAGGTGTTGCTAGCTGAGCCTTGGCAGGGCACACTACCGGTGCTAGTAGCAACTGTTGGGTCTGTAGCATAGAAAACAAAAAATTTCCTACGGTGTGAACTACACGCCAAGATCTATCTACTAGGTACAAAGCAACGGGTGGACATACATCCAACGAGAACTTACCCTCGAAGACAACGAGTTTTGTTAACGAGTAGGAACTCGTGGTTGATGTAGTCGTACACTTGCCGATCTCAAGATCATGAGGAAGTCCGAGCACCGCAACTCAGCAGCGCATCCGTACTCGCACACACGTTCAAGCCACCGGACAACCTCCACCTCCTTGCTCCAGCGATCCAGCGGAAGCAGCAACTCCTTCCAGACGAAATGCCACCGGGAACATGTATCTCGCTAATCCGAGACCATGGGGGAATAATTCTAGAGGGGGAGAGAGATCCTTCACAAGGAGGTGTGAGGATGAAGGAGGGAATGGGTGGCCTTTTATAGGAGGAGGGGGGTGCCCCCTCTCTCCATGGCCGACGCATGGGGGGGTGACCCCTCACCTCCCCCATTCATGTGGTGGTAACCCCTCCACATTAAAATGCCTCTTCACATTCCCTTTTAAAGTCTCCACTTTAAATGCATTAAATTTCTCCAAACTCTTTTATTAAATTTATTCAGAATTTTGTTAATTACTTTAATTAACAAATATTCACATATAGCCCCTTGCAATATTTCAATATCGCATGCAGAACCACTTTCTGCAATTTCACCCGAAACAATTTCTGGTTTCTATTGAAACAATTCCTGCGCTTTGCAATTCTTTCGTCTAAAACATATGTGCTCCAAAATGGTGTCCGGTAACTCTTAAGTGTGCCACCCTACGGTTCGCGAATAATGCAGACATGATCGAGAGCCTTCTCCGATCAATAATCAGCAATGGACACGAGATCCGCATCGACTCCTACACATTCAACGATGACTTCTGTGATCGTGAGAACCTTTAACGATTGTAACTAAATCCCTTTGTCTCGCGATATATTACATGTCCAAGATTCGATCATCGGTATCTCCATACCTAGTTTGATCTCGTTACCGACATGTACTCTTTTCTCGTTCCTGTGATATAACATTCTAGTGATCACATCACTTGCTTGCAAGCTATCTCAATGTGATATCACCGAGAGGGCCTAGAGTATATCTATCCGTCATCGGGATTGACAAATTCCACTCTTGATCCATGAGCCTCAGCATAACACCTTAGTAGTACTGAACCATCTTTATAGTCACCCTGTTACGGTGTGACGTTTGATGTTATCAAGATACTCTTCCGGTGTTAGCAATTAACATGATCTCATGGTCTAAGGATAAAGATTAATTCGTATGATGTTATAGCAATATAAACATAATGACTTGATCGTAATGCTATACTTCGGATGAATGTTCATCACATCATTCCACCAATGGTGTGACCTTGTTATTAACAACATCCAATGTCCATGATCAGGAAACCTTCATCATCTGGTTAATCAACAGGCTAGTCTATAAGAGAGGCATAACTAGGAACCCTTTTTGTTTATTAAACACACATGTATTGATGTTTCCTGATCAATACAATTCTAGCATGTAAAATAAACATCTATCATATAAGTAATATATAATAACAACTTTATTATTGCCTCTCAGGGCATATTTCCTTCAGTCTCCCACTTGCACTAGAGAAAATAATCTAGTTCACATAGTGATAAATCTAACACCCATGGAGTTCTGGTGTTGATCATGTTTTGCCCTAGGGAGAACTTTAGTCAACGGATCTGCTACATTTAGGTTCGTGTGTACTTTACAAATCTTTATATCTCCATCGTTGACATGCTCGCGGATGGAGTGAAACCGGCGCTTAATATGCTTGGAATTCTTGTGACACCTCGGTTCCTTTGCGTTGGCTATGGCTCCAATGTTGTCACAATAGATCACCATTGGGTCCAACGCATTGGGAACCACACATAGTTCCGTAATGAACTCTTTCATCCAAACCGCCTCCTGCGCCGCTTCTGAAGCAGCAACAAATTCCGCCTTCGTTGTTGATCCAGCCACCACAGGTTGTTTGGAACTCCTCCAACTAATCGCTCTGCTCAAGAGAAATACGTATCCGGATTGAGACTTAGAGTCATCCGGATCGGTGTCAAAGCTAGCATCGACATAACACTTAGCGACTAGCTCTTCTTCACCTCCGTATATAAGAAACATATCCTTAGTTCTTCTCAAGTACTTGAGGATGTTCTTTACCGCTATCTAGTGTTCTGAACCTGGATCAGATTGGTACCTACTAGTCAAACTAATAGCATGTGCCACATCCGGTCTTGTACATAGCATGGCATACATAATAGAGCCTATGGCCGAGGCATAGGGGATCTTATCCATCATCTCTCTTTCTTCCACCGTAGCTGGACTTTGAGTCTTACTCAATGTCTTGCCTTGCAACATAGGTAAGAACCCCTTCTTACTTTCGTCCATATTAAACTTCTTTAATATATTATAAAGGTATGTACTCTGCGATAGCCCAATTAGGTGCCTTGATCTATCTCTATAGATTTTAATGCCTAATATATATGATGCTTCACCAAGGTCTTTCATCGAAAATTTGCTGTTTAGATAACTTTTAACACTGTTTAAAAGATCTATATCATTTCCAATCAATAATATGTCATCCACATATAATATCAGAAATGCCACATTGCTCCCACTCACTTTCTTATAAATACAAGCCTCTCCATAAGTTTGGACAAATCCAAACTCTTTGATCACCTCATCAAAGCGGAGATTCCAACTTTGTGATGCTTGCTTCAGTCCATAGATGGATCACTGAAGTTTGCACACCTTATTAGCATCCTTAGGATCGACAAAACCCTTAGGTTGTATCATATACAACTCTTCTTCAATCTTACCATTGAGGAACGCAGTTTTGACATCCATCTGCCATATTTCATAATCGAAATATGCAGCAATTGCTAACATAATCCTAACCGACTTAAGCATCGCTACAGGAGAGAATGTCTCATCATAGTCAACTCCTTGAATTTGTCGTAACCCCTTTGCGACAAGTCGAGCCTTATAGATGGTCACATTACCATAAGCATCAGTTTTTCTTTTGAAAATCCATTTATTCTCAACGGCCTTTCGATCGTGAGTTAAGTCCACCAAGTTCCAAACTTGGTTCTCGTACATGGATTCCATCTCGGATTTCATGGCTTCTAGCCATTTGTTGGAATCCGGGATCATCATCGCTTCTTCATACGCCGTAGGGTCATCCATTTCATCAACCATGAAATTCACAACAGGATTGCCGTACAGTTCAGGAGCTGCACATGTCCTGCTTGACCTGCTAGGTTCAGTAGTGTCCTCTTTCGGAGTTTCATGATCATTATCATTAGCTCTCTCTTCATCAGGTGAAGTCAACTCCGAAACAACTTCCGGTGCTGCGCCACTCGCCATTCCATGAAGAGAAGGTTCAATAACCTCTTCGAGTTCTACCTTCCGACTACTCACACCTTTCGCGAGAAACTCCTTCTCTAGAAAGGATCCATTCTTGGCAACAAAAACCTTGCCCTCGGATCTGTGATAGAAGGTATACCCAATTGTTTCCTTAGGGTATTCTATGAAGACGCATTTTTCTGCTTTGGGTTCGAGTTTATCTGGTTGAAGTTTCTTTACATAAACATCGCATCCCCAAACTTTAAGAAATGACAGCTTAGGTTTGTTTCCAAACCATAATTCATACGGTGTCGTTTCAACGGATATAGATGGTGCCCGATTTAAAGTGAATGCAGTTGTTTCCAGTGCATAACCCCAAAATGATATTGGCAAGTCAGTCAGAGACATCATAGATCGAACCATATCCAATAAGGTACGATTACGACGTTTCGACACACCATTACGTTGTGGTGTTCCGGCAGGCATGAGTTGTGAAACTATTCAACACTCTTTCATGTGTGTGCTAAAATCGTAACTTAGATACTCTCCTCCACGGTCAGACCGTAGAAATTTGATCTTTCTATTACGATGATTTTCCACTTCATTCTGAAATTCCTTGAACTTTTCAAAAGTTTCAGACTTGTGTTTCATCAAATAGATATACCCGTATCTACTCAAATCATCCGTGAAAGTAACAAAATAACGATATCCACCTCGCGCCGACACACTCATTGGTCCACACACATCAGTATGTATGATTTCCAATAGATCTGTCGCCCGTTCCATTGAACCGGAAAACGGCGTTCTAGTCATCTTGCCCATAAGGCATGGCTCACATGTATCAAATGATTCAAAATCAAGTGATTCCAAAAGTCCATCAGAATGGAGTTTCTTCATGCGTTTAACGCCAATATGACCTAGACGGTAGTGCCACATATATGTAGACATATCATCATCAAGTTTAATCTTTTTAGCATTAACATTATGAATGTGTGTAATATTACTATCGAGATCTATCAGAAATAAACCATTCAACATAGGTGCATGACCATAAAAGATATCATTCTTATAAATCGAACAACCATTGTTTTCAGATTTAAAGGAATGACCACTTTGCATCAAACACGATCCAGATACAATGTTCATGCTCAGTGTAGGCACTAAATAACAATTATTTAGGTTTATAAGTAATCCCGATGGCAAATGGAGAGGTAGCGTCCCGACGGCGATCACATCAACTTTTGATCCATTGCCGACCCACATCCTGACCTCATCCCTTGCTAGTTGTCGCTTGTTCCGTAGCCCCTAAACCGAGTTACATATATTAGCAACCGATCCCGTATCAAATACCCAGGTGCTACTGCGAGTACTAGTCAAGTACACATCAATAACATGTATATCACATATACCTTTGTTTGCCTTGCCGGACTTCTTGTTCGCCAAATACTTGGTGCAGTTGCGCTTCCAATGGCCAGTCCCCTTACAATAGTAGCACTCGATGTCAGACTTAGGGCCAGCTCGGGGGTTTTTTTTAGGCGTGGCAACAGACTTGCCACCCTTCTTTCCCTTGTGCTTGCCTTTCTTGAAACCGGTGGTCCTATTGATCATCAACACTTGATGTTCTTTCCTAATCTCTACTTCTGCAGTCTTAAGCATTGACAGAAGCTCGGGAAGAGACTTCTTCATGCCCTGCATATTATAGTTCATCACGATGCTCTTGTAGCTAGGTGGGAGAGATTGGAGAACACGATGTATGCCTAAGTCAATGGGAATCGTTATTCCCAAGGACACAAGCTTATCGGTGTACCTAGACATTTTGAGTACGTGCTCACTAACAGAGCTGTTTTCCTCCATCGTGCAGCTAAAGAACTTTTCTGTAGCATTATAACTCTCTATGGCAGCATGGGTATCGAAAATCATTTTCAATTCTCCCATGGTATCAAAGGCATTGCCATTTTCTAAACGCTTTCGAAGTTCTGGCTCTAGCCCATACATTATGCCGCAATGAACTAAGTTGTGGTCCTCCTGACGAGTCACATAGACATTCTTTTCCTTGTCAGGCGCATCAGGAGCTGGTGGGGGGCCTAGCGGCGCATAGCATATATTGCTTTTGTGCAGCAGTGAGGAGAATCCTCAAATTCATAGCCCAGTTGGTGAAGTTGCTACCATTCGCAGCAAGTTTCTCTTTCTCCATGAACACATTGAAATTAAAAGCAGGTGGTGCCATCTACAACAGAATTTGTAAAGTTTATTTAGACTAAGTTTATGATAGATTGAGTTCAACTAATCCAAATTACTAATGAACTCCCACTCAAAAACGACATCCCTCGTGTCCTTTTGGTGATTACATGAACCAAATCCACTACACCAAGTCCGATCATCACGTGAGTTGATGTAGCTTCAAAGGCGAGCATCTATATGGGCATCATATCAACTATATGACTCATGCTTAACCTTTCGGTCCTGTTCCGAGGCTATGTCTGTACATGCTAGGCTCGCCAAGTAAGGACCTTAGTATTCGCGTGTGTAAAACTGTCTTACACCCGTTCCTATGAAAGCGTAGATTCGAGTACACCCAGTCATCACATGATGTCTCGAAACACGATCCACAGAAAGGTGCATACTTAAGGAAGAACACATTTTTATCTTGATATCTAAATGAGGGATCATCTTATAATGCTACCAAAAGCGCCAAACTAGCAGTATAAGATGCTAACATCTAATGTGTAAAGTGAGATTATATGGTCCATGCATTTGATCTCTATCACTTGCATCATGGTATGATCTCTATCATTCCTTTGTGTGTAAGGCCATGGTGTATGGAACTTACACGTTGAGTGTGTTGTAAAAGTATCTATCATACATCTACTTACAACGATACCATATCAATACACTAGCCCAGCAACGATCTAAACTAGATGCCTCTAATTTATCAATTGCAAGTCTTACGTGGCTTAGGGCTTTCGGAGATAGAACCGTTCTCACCTACGAACATGAACCACAACGAGGATAACTAAGTTATTAGCAACTCATTGTAAATCAGATATTGACTATAGTGGGAGAGACAGACACCCGCCAGCCACTAATGCAAAACAAGTTGCATGTCAGTCGTGGAACCGGTCTCATGTACGATGACATGTAAGGTTGGTCCGGGCCGCTTCATCCCACTATGCCACCAATATCCAAAATACATAGAAGATGCAATAACATGATCATCATCGCCCACATATAAACATATGTGTACTACCCGTGCAAAGCACCTACGCATAGATCAGGCTCTGATACCATTGTTGGGTCCGCAGCATAGAAAACAAAAAAATCCTACGGTGTGAACTACACGCCAAGATCTATCTACTAGGTACAAAGCAACGGGTGGACATACATCCAACGAGAACTTACCCTCGAAGACAACGAGTTTTGTTAACGAGTAGGAACTCGTGGTTGATGTAGTCGTACACTTGCCGATCTCAAGATCGTGAGGAAGTCCGAGCGCCGCAACTCAGCAGTGCATCCATACTCACACACACGTTCAAGCCACCGGACAACCTCCACCTCCTCGCTCCAGCGATCCAGCGGAAGCAGCAACTCCTTCCAGACGAATGCCACCGGGAACATGAATCTTGCTAATCCGAGACCATGGGGGAATAATTCTAGATGGGGAGAGAGATCCTTCACAAGGAGGTGCGAGGATGAAGGAGGGAATGGGTGGCCTTTTATAGGAGGAGGGGGGTGCCCCCTCTCTCCATGGCCGGCGCATGGGGGGTGACCCCTCACCTCCCTCATTCATATGGTGGTAACCCCTCCACATTAAAATGCCTCTTCACATTCCCTTTTAAAGTCTCCACTTTAAATGCATTAAATTTCTCCAAATTTAATGCTCTCTCATTTAATAAAACTCTTTTATTAAATTTATTCAGAATTTTGTTAATTACTTTAATTAACAAACATTCACATATAGCCCCTTGCAATATTTCAATATCACATGCAGAACCACTTTCTGCAATTTCACCCGAAACAATTTCCGGTTTCTATTGAAACAATTCCTGCGCTTTGCAATTCTTTCGTCTGAAACATATGTGCTCCAAAATGGTGTTCGGTAACTCTTAAGTGTGTCACCCTACGGTTCGTGAATAACGCAGACATGATCGAGACCCTTCTCCGATCAATAATCAGCAACGGGACCTGGAGATCCGTACTGACTCCTACACATTCAACGATGACTTCTGTGATCGTGAGAACCTTTAACGCTTGTAACTAAATCCCTTTGTCTCGCGATATATTACATGTCCGAGATTCGATCATCGGTATCTCCATACCTAGTTTGATCTCGTTACCTACATGCACTCTTTTCTTGTTCCGGTGATATAACATTCTAGTGATCACATCACTTGCTTGCAAGCTATCTCAATGTGATATCATCGAGAGGGCCCAGAGTATATCTATCCGTCATCTGGATTGACAAATTCCACTCTTGATCCATGAGCCTCAGCATAATACCTTCGTAGTACTGAACCCATCTTTATAGTCACCCTGTTACGGTGTGATGTTTGATGTTATCAAGATACTCTTCCGGTGTTAGCAATTAACATGATCTCATGGTCTAAGGATAAAGATTACTTCATATGATGTTATAGCAATATAAACATAATGACTTGATCGTAATGCTATACTTCGGATGAATGTTCATCACATCATTCCACCAATGGTGTGACCTTGTTATTAACAACATCCAATGTCCATGATCAGGAAACCTTGATCATCTTGTTAATCAACAAGCTAGTCTATAAGAGCGGCATAACTAGGAACCCTTTTTGTTTACTAAACACACATGTATTGATGTTTCCTGGTCAATACAATTCTAGCATATAAAATAAACATCTATCATATATAAGGAATATATAATAACAACTTTATTATTGCCTCTCATGGCATATTTCCTTCAGCAACGTGGAGATCTGCACAACACAACCACAGAACTTTGTCCCCAACTTGCGATGAGGTTGTCAATCTCACCGGTTTTGCTGAAAACAAAGGATTAAACGTATTGAATGGAAGGAAGTAATAGTTTGCAGAAACTAAACATAAAGCAGTAAATAGTTTGTAGATTGTATGTAAAAGAAAGGACCGGGATCCATAGTTCACTAGAGGTGGCTCTCCTTAAGATCGATAACATGTTGGGTGACCAAATTATAGCGGGGCAATTGACAAACATCGAGAAAGCAATACATGCATATACTAATCATCTTGACTCCTTTGGAACTTGATTGGGCATTACAACATTATACATAGACCGCCATCCAACTGCATCTATGACTAATAATCCACCTTCATGTTATGATCTGAACCCCTCTAGTATTAAGTTGCAAGCAACATATTATTTCTTTACGAATTGCGTGTAGAGTAAACAATATGATTGTTCTATGAACAAAGGATTGTTGTTTTCTCCCTAGTAGCAACAACACATCTAGTACCTTAGAGATTTCTGTCACTTCCCCGGATTACCAGAGGCATGAACCCACTATCGAGCATAAATACTAACTCTTGGAGTTCCTAGCATCTACTTGGCCAAGATAGCTACTAACAACGGAAAGCATGCAAGATCACAAATAACAAAGACATGATAGACTCAATAATCAATCTGAAATAGCATATCAATATCCATCGGATCACCGCAAACACAACATGCAGAATTACAAATAGATGATCTTGATCATGAACGGAGCTCACAAGATCTAAACATGAAAGCACAAAGGAGGAGAACCAGCCATCTAGCTACTACATGGATCCGTAGTCCAAAGATGAACTACTCATGCATCACGCCGGAGTCTTGCATGGTGATGAAGAAGGCCTCCAGGGTGAATTCCCCTCTCTGACAGGGTGCCGGGAAGAGCTTCAGATCCCTCCCGATCTAGGGATGGAGATGACAGTAGCTACAGACTCTTTCGTGGATTTTTGATCGGGTACTTAGGGTTTTTGTCCCGAGGGCATCTTATAGGCGGAAGGAGAGGCCGAGGGGGTGCTGGGGTCGGCCAGACCACCCCCTGGCACGAGCTAGGCCTGGTCGCTCGGCCAGGTGGTGTGGCCGGCCCCCAGACGTTCTCCATCTCTTATTCTGGGATCAGATGACTTTCGGAAAAATAGGCACTTTGGCTTTTGTCCCGTCCAATTCCGAGAATATTCATTTTCTGACTTTCCTAGAACCAAAAACAGTAGAAAACAGGTAGCTGGCATTGTGGCTCTTGTTAATAGGTTAGTCCAAGAAATCATATGAAAAGTACTCCAAAATGTGGACAAAACACAAGAAAGTGGATAAAACCAAGCATGGAACATCAAAAATTATAGATACATTTGCAATGTATCAATCAATAGCAAGAAATCATCAAGAATCCTTGCAGCTTGCAAGAAGGTATAAGAAGGAAAATTAGATGGGTGAGCATCCCCATTATATCCTTCATTACCAAAGCGAGGTGCAATGAGATCTTTGTTGTATGAAGGCCTAAACTGAGAGGCTAATCTTGAGGGCCTTGACCTCCTAGGTGCATCCCTCTCAAAAAATTCTCCAAAGGTGTGATTGTTCATCTTTGATATTCTGAAATTTAAACATCTATTACACAAGTGATTGCAAAGTGAATATATAATGGAGGGCACTACTCATAAGGACTTGTAGGGGCCTAAACATGCATCAAAACTATATCTCTAAGCATTGAAGAAGCTTACAAGCTCACATAACCTGTCACCTACAACAGCAAAATACCCAAGATATAAACCACTAAACACAAATCTACTTGGACAAGCGGAGGAGTCACATACCGGAGAACAAATGCTCCAAATTTCAGTAGCAAAGATGGGTTGAGCAAGGAGATCGAAAAATCGAGGGAAAGAACAACAAGAACGCGATTTCGAGCAATGGACTGGTATTTTCTCGGGAGAGAGAAGAAAGTAGGAAGTGAGAGAGTGAGTGGAGGGCCAAGGGTGGCCCACACCATGGCCAGGCGCGCCCTGGGCTGGCCGCGCCACCAGGTGGTGTGCCTGCCTGGTGGGCCCCCTGGTACCTTCTAGGCACTCCTCTGCCCCTTGTTTCATGTAAAAATTTAATATGAATTTTCTGGAATTTTTCGAGACACTTTATTTTTGAGCAATTTTCAGGTATAGATGAATGATTTTCTGACAGAAAAAGGATTTTGAAATAATGCAATGAAAAAATAAGGCTAAAACTTCAGAAGTTCTAAGACACTCTAACATGCAAGCAACTAACAATAGAAAAGAAAACTAAACTTGTTTTGTTCAATGAAATCCTTTTGTTAACAAGGTTGATCAGGTCTTGTTACCAAACAATTTTATATGAAACAAAACTTTGTATTTCACTAATGATTATGTTACATCAACCTTGATAGCAATGGTCCCAATCATAATAGTTTCAAATTTTTCTGTTGGTATGGGACAATATATTTCTCCAACTTGAATGCCATCAACATGTTCAATTGAATTCAAACCATAAGTCCTATCAATCTTCTTGGGGAAGTAGACAGTATGTTCCTTGTCATTAACACTGAAGGTCACCTTTCCTTGATTACAATTAATAACAGCTCCTGCAGTATTAAGAAAAGGTCTCCCAAGAATAATAGACATATTATCATCTTCAGGCATTTCAAGCACAACAAAATCAGTTAATATCAAGCAATTATGAGCTACTTGAACAGGTACATCCTCACATATACCAACAGGAATAGTGGTAGATTTATCAGCCATTTGCAAAGTTATATCAGTTGGTAATAGTTTTTCTAGATGAAGTCTCTTATATAGAGAAAAAGGCATAACACTAACTCCTACTCCCAAATCACACAAAGCAGTTCTAACATAACTATTCTTAATAGAGCAAGGAATAGTTGGAATCCCTGGGTCTCCAAGTTTCTTTGGAACCTTACCATTAAAGGAATAATTAGCAAGCAAAATAGAAATTTCTTCATTAGGGATCTTCCTTTTATTCGAGACAATATCCTTCATATACTTTGAATAAGGAGTCAATTTAATAGCATCGGTCAAAGGAATTTGCAAGAATAAAGGTTTCATCCACTCACAAAACTTGTTATAGTGTTCATCCTCCTTTGACTCGTGTTTCTTATCAGAGAAAGGCATAGGTTTTTGGACCCAAGGCTCTCTTTCACTACCATGTTTCTTAGCAACAAAATCTTCTTTAGTGTATTTAGTATTCTTAGTGTGCTTTTCAGGTTCTTCTTCAACTTTTTCTTTATCAAGAACATCATTTTCTTCATTACCACTTTCAGTTTTAGCATCAGAGACAGATATAATATTAGGATCTTTGGCAGGTTCAGAGGGTTCTACAATAGTTTTATGTTTCTTTTTTCTTTTCTTACGAGTAGTACCATTATTTTCAGCTTGTTCAGAATCTTGCTCGATTCTTTTGGGATGCCCCTCAGGATATAGAGGATCCTGGGTAGCAGCACCACTTCTAGTTCTAATTTCATAAGCTTGTTTTTCTTTGGCAGCATTAACTAGCAAGTCTTTTTGTACTTTAATAAGTTGATCTATTTGAATTTGAACCATTTTAAAATGTTTAACAAGCATTTTAACATCATTAGAGGTTCTTTACGCAATATCCTTCAACTCAACAATAGCTCTAGTGTTTTCCATTAGATGATTTTGCACCCTTTTATTAAAATTAACTTGCTTAACAATAAAAATATTGAATTCTTCTAAGCATTGATCAGGAGGTTTAGAGTAAGAGATATCACCTTCATCAAAGTGTTGGAGAGAGTGTACCTCAATAGTGGGTCAATGGGGAATTGGCTTACATAATTCTTCTATAGGAGGGAAATTCTTGACATCTGCAGCTTTAATTCCCTTCTCCTTAAGACATTTCTTAGCTTCCTTCATCACTTCATCATTTAGTTCAATAACTCCCCTCTTCTTAGATGTTGGTATAGGCGCAGGTATAGCTGATTTAGGAGGAGTCCAATCTTCATAATTCTTGCTTATTTTAGCCATTAATTCCTCAGCTTCCTTGGGAGTCCTATTCCTGAAAACACAATCAGCACAACTATCCAGGTATGTCCTAGATTCTTCAGTCAGTCCATTATAAAATATATCAAGAAGCTCATTCTTAGGTAATGGACATCCAGCCTGTGCATGAATCAAAGCACAAAATCTTGCCCATGATTCAGGCAATATCTCCTTTTCTCCCTGTTTAAAATCAAAAAGTTCCTACAAAATAGCATGTCTAGCACTAGGAGGAAAATATTTCTGCGGGAAAGTACTAATCAAGCAGTCAGGGCTATCAATAGATCCAGGAGGTAAATTATTAAACCAAGTTTTAGCTTCTTCTTTCAGTGAAAAGGGGAAAATCTTAGCAACAAAGTAGGTGCGCATCTTAATATCATCAGAAAACAGGCCACTCATGGTAGAAAGCTCAGTCATATGTGCTACCGCACTTTCATTCTTAGTCCCACAAAAAGGTTCTTTCTCAACAATAGCTATGTAGGATAGATCAAGATAGAAATCATAATCTTTATCTTTAATGTTTATGGGAGATGCGGCAAAATTAGCATTAGGAGACAGTTTGGGTTAATAGTACGCCTCTCAAGGAGACTCTTAGCAGCACTCCTATCATGGGTGTTTTGACATTCTTTAATAAATTTATCGGTCATCTCAATATAACCGTCTTCAATATCATAACTTTCTCTAGACTCAGGTGAACTAACAGGTGTAGTAGTGTCTTCATTAGGAGTTTCAGTATTTCCAGCTATAGTTCTATTAATCGTAGCATCTAGGAAAGGACCTAATGAACCACTCTTATCAAGCATAGTAGAAGCAGCATCACAGGTATCAGAAGTTTCAGATTCAGCAGTAGTAGCAGTGTGTGTGGTGGTGTAAGGAACTTACTCATAACAGACGGTGAATCAAGAGCAACAGAGGTGTTCAGAACCGCACCTCTCCTTGTAGTGGATGGTAAAATAGGAACCTTGCCATCACGAGACTTACCCATGATGGATGAATGACAGCGAACAATAGTGATTCCAAGTGGACTTGATAAATAAAGCTATGCTCCCCAGCAACGGCGCCAGAAAATAGTCTTGATGACCCACAAGTATAGGGGGTGTATCGCAGTATTTTTGAGGGAAGTGAAACCCGATTTATTGATTCGCCACAAGGGGAGCCAAAGAATATTTATAAGCCTTAACAACTGAGTTGTCAATTCAGCTGCACCTGGAAACAATCTTGCTCACAGCAGTTTATCAGTAGCAACCGTTTTGTAGTTGGAACAGTAAATTAATAGCAGCAGTAAAAGTAAAGACAGTAATAACAATTGCAGTAAACAGTAGGATTAGAGCGCGGTAGGCATAGGGATGGATGGATAGGCGTTGCACGGACAAGACAATTCATATAGCAATCCGAACATAGGGCAATTGCAGATAAATAAGATAAAGCATCCGAGTACTAAATAATCATAGGCATGTGTTCCATATATAGTCATACGTGCTCGCAAAAGAACTCGCACAACATCTTTTGTCCTGCCAGCCCGTTTGGAGCGGGGCCTCAAGGGAACTACTAGCAATTAAGGTGCTCCTTTTAATAGAGCACTGGAGCAAAGCATTAACACTCCGTGAACACATGTGATCCTCACATCAAAGCCATTCCTTCTGGTTATCCCGATTTCTGTCACTTCGGGGCCATTGGTTCTGGACAATAATGTTTGTATACAACTTGCAGGTAAGACCATAAATAATACTATCATAATGAATCAATAACATGTCCAGATCTGAAACCATGGCACTCGGGCCCTAGTGGCAAGCATTAAGCATAACAAGTTGCAACAAAGTCAAAAAGCACTAATAGTAGATACTAGGCACCATGCCCTAACAATCTGATGCCATTACATGAACGATCTCATCCAATCCCTACCATCCCCATAGCCTACAACGGGGGATTTACTCACTCATAGATGGAGGAAACATGGATGGTTGATGGAGAAGCGATGGTGATGATGATGGTGATGATCTCCTCCAATTCCCCGTCCCGACAGTGTGCCAGAACGGAGTTTCCGGTTCCAAATCGTGGAATCTGGTGGTGGTGGCGGAGCGGAACTCTTTCTGGAAAAACGTCGAACCCCCCTGAGTTTTTAGGTCAGAAGGCAACTTATAGGTGATGAGGGAGACCGAGGGGGTGTTTGGGGTGGCCAGACCACCCCCTGGTGCGGCCAGGTGGTGTGGCCAGGGCCCAGCCCCACTCCGTCTCGTATTCTAGCTCCATGAGTCTTCTGGTGAAATAGGATTTTTGGCATATTTTCCGGGATTTTTCCTGATAGTTGATTTTCTGCATAAAAACTAGACACCAAGGTAATTCTGCTGAAAATAGCGTTAGTCTGTGTTAGTTGTATCCAAATCACACAAGTTTAGAGGAACAACAATAGCAAAAGTGTTCGGGAAAGTAGATACGTTTTGGACGTATCAACGATATCCATGGGGAAACCCTTAATTGAAGTGGCATGTATGGGTGATTGCTCTCAGACATTGCAGTGGTTATTTAGAGGTGACCTCACACTTGGCCCAACAAAGTGGCTTTCTATGAGCTTTGTCGTTTACATCTTATTATGAGGCTCTCTCCACACATATCATGACATAATAATTATGTTATCTTGATTACATATAATAATAGTACTATGCTAGTGGTGTATCCTACATCCTCGAGAACGTTTTAGCCCTATTGAGTTCAATCACGCTTTCATACAATCTTGTTACTTGCTTTATTTTAGTTGTTTTAATTACTTTTCTGCAAACAACCATAAACCATTCAAACACTCTTTACTTGAGATCAAAGACAACTTACAAGTATTCTTTGGTAGATAGTAACGAGGTGCATAAAGATCTTTACCAATATCTGTCTGTGGGTTTGATATCTTTACTTCGAAACTAGCTACAATTGATCTGTGCACTTGCATTCATCACCCACTACTTCTTTCCTCTTTGCCGATCGACCATGGCAGCGAGGTGTAGGGGTTACGAGGTGGTTCGGGCGCAGGTGGGGAGGGAGCTGGGAGGGTCTTCCTGCTGGGTTGTTCGGGTGCGACACCAGCAAGGTTCGGTCGAGCTTCTTCGCTGGGCCTCCATGGAGGAAGGGGGCGAGATGTTTCTCGACGGTCGGCTTCCCAAATAAGCACCTCCACCACCTTCACGGTGGTGTGGCTATCGATCTCAACCTCTTGGCCGGCCGTGGCGACGAGGGAGAGGGCAAGGTTGACATCTTCGCTGCTGGATTTTGGCGGTGGTTTTGGGTGTGGCTAGAAACTGCACACTTTGCAGCAATCTCCAAGCGGCGGGGCGACGTTGCTATCTTCGGCCTTAAGATTGGACTTGCTACGCTCGACTAGGTGGAGTTGAGCATTCTAATCCTCGGTGTGAGGATCCTCTTCGGCTCAGATGCGATGGAGTCTGGTGTCTCCGGCATCCCAAGTGGTTTTGTCCCCAGTGGAGTTTAGAGGGGCCGCATCTGGAGGCACGGCGGCAGAGATTAAGGACTCGGTTGCATCTAACGGGCCAACACAATTTTTTATGGGGTGCAATATGTAATATCAAGGATTTGTGTGTACATAGAGGGTACTGCTTAGGTCCTTTTTGTCAAATTGTACCCACCATCTTTTTAATGCAGTTTCCAGGTCTCTCAGGACCTTTGCCATTCAAAAAAAAAGAGTGTCCCATGTCGAGTTGGGGGCGATCGCAGAGCAGTGCCACCGGGCGCCCAAGATGTGCCCGGCACGACCACGTACGAGTAAGAGCAACTCCAACATCCGCGCTAAAACCCGACGCTGTAAAATTTCTATGCAGCATGTGATCCAGTTTTACCGCGCGCGACATTTCTCCTCCGACGGACGCGCTAAATTTAGCGTGCAAAAATAGAGCACAAAAAGGACCCCAGCATATGCGCAAAAATACAGTGCACAGGCGCCGGCGCAAACAGGTTTCACAATAAATTATATGATCAAGAAGATCAACAAACCCAAATAAATTCAACAAAAAGTTGTCTAGTTATTATTACAACACAAGCAAATGGTACATGAATAGTACAATAAATATAGGAATTGTTCATCAACAAATACAACAAGTTTTTTTATCAACACTACAACAAATTGTTTTCCAACAATACAATAAACAACAAATAAAGGAAGGGCTCAACGTTGTGCTCCAAACCATTTCCACCACTCCTTGATGGGATCTTTTTGAAAATTATCATGGATCTCGTTGTCACGGATGGCATGATATGAGGCAATAAAACGCGCCATCCTATGCTCTCTCCTATGCACTTGCATGGAAATCCCCATCAAGTCATAGTGATGACTGCGATCTACATCTTTTCCATGATCATCCTCTATGATCATGTTAAGCATGATCACACAAGCAGTCATGATGTACCAAAGACATTCTTGATCCCAAAATCTATCCGGTCCTCGCACAATAGCAAATTGGGCTTGCAAAATCCCAAAGGTTCTCTCCACATCTTTCCTAGCCGCCGCTTGTGCGATGTGAAATCCTTTTCTTTCTTACCTTTGGGTTTGTGAACCGGCTTCACAAAAGTTTGCCACCTTGGGTAGATACCATCTACAAGATAATAGCCATAGTTGTATGTGCGGCCATTTGCTTCAAACTCCACTTGTGGACCTTCACGCAATGCAATCCTTGACATAAGGGGAGACTGTTGAACAACATTGATGTCATTGCAGGACCCGGGCATTCCAAAAAAGCATGCCAAATCGAAGTCTCATAATCTACCACAGCTTCAAGGATGATAGTGCAATCCTTCTTGTGACCTTTGAATTGTCCATGCCATGCCACATGACAATTCTTCCAACTTCAATGCATACATTCAATAGAGCCACGCATTCCAGGGAACCCCCAAGCCTTGTTCTCCTCCAAAAGCCTAGTCGTGTCTTCGGCATTGGGAGATCTGAAGTAGACAGTGCCAAACACGCGCACAATTGCAACGGCAAAGCGCTTGATACACTCAATGGCTTGACTCTCACTCATTGCCAAATGGTCGCCAACAAGGTACGACGGAATATCGTATGCCATCATACGCAAGACGGTGGTCACCTTCTGGTATATGCTATGTCCAAGCTCTCCAGCAGCATTCCTTCTTTGCTTGAAGAACCGATCAAACTTGGTCACCTCTTCGCAAATGCGCTTGAACAAACCGGTGCTCATTGATACATTGCAAATGTATCTATAATTTTTGATGTTCCATGCTTGGTTTTAGCTACTTTCTTATGTTTTGTCCACACTTTGGAGTACTTTTCATATGATTTCTTGGGCTAACCTATTAACAAGAGCCACAGTGTCAGATGCCTGTTTTCTGCTATTTTTGTTCTAGGAAAGTCAGAAAATGAATATTCTCAGAATTGGACAGGACAAAAGCCAAAGTTATTATTTTACCGGGGGACACCTGGATCTAGAATACGAGACGGAGAGGGGTCAGCCGCCACACCACTGCCACGCGGCCAGGCTCGGCCCATGCTGGGGTGGTCCGCCGCCTGCACCCCTCACTCTCCTTCCGCCTATATATTGCCTCTGATATGGAAACCCTAAGTACCCGATCAAAATTCCACGAAAGAGTCTGTAGCCACCGCCATCTCCATCCCTAGATTAGGAGGGATCTGAAGCTCTTCCCGGCACCCTGCCGGAGAGGGGAATTCACCCTAGAGGCCTTCTTCATCATCATGCAAGCCTCTGGTGTGATGCGTGAGTAGTTCATCTCTGGACTACGGGTCCATGTAGTAGCTAGATGGCTGATTCTCCTCCTTTGTGCTTTCATGTCTAGATCTTGTGAGCTCCGTTCATAATCAAGATCATCTATTTGTAATTCTACATGTTGTGTTTGCGGGGATCCGATGGATATTGAGATGCTATTTCATATTGATTATTGATTCTATCATGTGTTTGTTATTTGTGATGTTGCATGCTTTCCGTTGTTAGTAGCTATCTTGGCCAAGTAGATGCTAGCAACTCTAAGAGTTAGTATTTATGCTCGATAGTGGGTTCATGCCTCTGGTAATCTGGGGAAGTGACAGAAATCTCTAAGGTACTAGATGTACTGTTGCTACTAGGGAGAAAACAACAATCCTTTGTTCATGGAACAATCGTATTGTTTACAGTACACGCAATTCGTAATGCAATTATCCGTTGCTTGCAACTTAATACTAGAGGGGGTTCGGATGATAACCTAAAGGTGGATTATTAGTCATAGATGCAGTTGGATGGTGGTCTATGTATAATGTTGTAATGCCCAATCGAATCTCAAAGGAGTCAAGATGAGTAGTATATGCTTGTATGCTTTCTCGATGTTTGTCAATTGGCCCACTATAATTTGTTCACCCAACATGTTATCTATCTTAAGGAGAGCCACCTCTAGTGAACTATGTACCTCGGTTCTTTCTTTTACATTCAATCTACAAACTGTTTACTGTTTTGTGTTTACTTTCTGCAAACTATTACTTCCTTCCATTCGATACGTTTAATCCTTTATTTTCAGCAAAATCGGTGAGATTAACAACCTCATCGCAAGTTGAGGACAGAGTTCTATGGTTGTGTTGTGCAGGTCTCCACGTTGCTACTGGCACCGGTAGTGCGCCCTGCCAACGTTCAGCTAGCTACACCTTTGGGGTGTTTCCTTGCTCCTACTGGATTGATAACCTTGGTTTCATAACTGAGGGAAACTTACTGCTGTGCTCATCATACCTTCCTCTTGGGGTTCCCCAACGAGCTCGTTAATACACGAGTCAGCACTCATCCTTAAACACCAACAAAAATACTCCTCTGGAAAGGTGGCATTGTCATTGAAATACATCCTCATCAACCTATCGTGCCCTTTAATCATTTCCCTCCACAACTTGCGCCTACCAAAAACCGAGCCACCGCGCTTCGGTTTGTTCGTCTCGCGCCAAGCTAATAGCATCGATATTGAAAGGATATAGATGTCGCCTAGAGGGGGGGGTGAATAGGCAATTCAAAACTTTTACGAGAGGGGCTCAACAAAGGCGGAATTAAACTAGCGTTTACTTTGTCAGGCACAAAACCTATAACAACTAGGGTTCACCTATGTGCACCAATAACTTATGCTAAGCAAGACAAGCAACTATGTGATAGCAAGATATAGACTTCAAGCACGAATGCTATCACAAAGTAAAGTGCATAAGTAAGAGCTCGGGTATAGAGATAATCGAGGCACACCAAGACGATGATGTATTATCGAGTTCCTCCCAACAATGGAGTACGTCTCGTTTGGAGAGGAGGTGGTATCAAACCACCAATGCCACAAAAGGCCTCCCTTGTTCTCCAATGAATCTCACCCCAATGGGTTCGTTTCACCTCTTCCACTATACGACAACCTTCGAGGTGCAAGCCGGTACCTTTACAACGAGTTCGGGGCACACATCCACAACTTAATTGGAGGCTCCCGAATACAAGCAAGCTGTTAAAAAATCAAAGACAAGCTTGTAACAATCAAATCAACCAAAACAAGGCTTAGGGTTTCCAATGAAACCCTAGAGCAAGGGGCCCTCAAGTGAATGAAGGGGAAATGAAGATCTCTCTTGGCGAAGCTGTAGATCAAGGCCTCCTCCTTCGATTCCCAAAAGATAAGGGACTTTGGGTGGTTGGAGAGGGAAATCTCCGGACCAGCCTCCGGACCAGCATGCAGATTGACCCAGCCCTTCTGTGAGCCAAGTGGACCGGAGACTCCGATCCACCCACACCGGAGACTTCGGTCTAAGGCTTGGACCAGAGACTCCGGTCAGTCTCCGGACCTTGCTCCAGACCACCAACCTGGCTGACCCAGGCAAAAATCTAGAGCCCCCTCTAGGGATTCCTGGGGAAACTCGGGACCACACCGGAGACTCCGGTCAGCACACACCAGAGACTCCGGTCCAAAAACCTACAGAGGCAAACCTGATAGAAACAACAAAACTGTAATGATCATGACATTTGCATCCAGACTCCAAATGACCTGAAACCAATTTTGTTCGAAATATTGGATAACACCAAGAGAGAGAATTTCATATGTTGTGATGTGATATACCTCTCTTGGTGAGAAACTGGAAAAACCTCCAAGATCAAAAACGTAATAAGGTATAAAGGGAAATCCGTTTTTGATGAACTAGAGCTTGTTATGAATTACCACAAGCTCTAGAACCTCACATGTATAAGATCCAAATAACAACTAAGAACGATGATGCCAAGAATACAAAGGTTTGGACTCTCGCCGAAGGATATAATCAAGTTATCCACTCGAGAGCCCCTCTTGATAGAACGGTTATCTATCTAATAAATCGGTCTCTCCAACACGAGACTGATACGCCCATTTTGCATCACTACTCTATGTCATAATTCACTGTTATTCATTGATATATTTCGTATTAGGAGATGATACTTATGTTATTTCATCTGTTTTTGCATGGTTGATGACTTTTGGAGCATGGACCGTTGTAGTCAGGATTCTGATGGAAAAGGTGCTGTTCGAGGCAAAATTCGTGAAGATCAGAAAATCCGGGAAAATAAACGAAAAATCCTATTTTTCCGAGGAAAGCGAAGGAAGCGGAAGGGTGGAGATGGGCCACTGAGGCCCACACCACCTAAGCGGACCAGCCTAGGCCGCCACCAGTGTGTGGCCACCTGGCCCATCCTCGCACTCCCCTGTATATTATCCTCCCGAAACCCTAAGACTCGGGAGCGGCCACGAAGATTCCGCCTGCAGGCGAAAAACACCGAGAGAGAAAGATCTCTCTGGCAGACAGATTTCTGCCAGGGGAATTCCTTCCCGGAGAGGGGAGATCATCGCCATCAACACCATCATCAAGCTAGACTTCATCGGGATCATCATCATCATCACCACCACCATCATCACCATCAGCATCCTCATCACCATCTCCATATTGCTGTAACAATTGGGTTGAATCTTGCATAGTTCATAGGGGAAACTTTCCTGGTGTTGATTACTCTTTGTAGTTGATGCTATTGAGTGAATCGTTGAATTATTGTTTATGTTCAGATTATTATACATCATTATTCCATCTCTGATCATGATCCATATGATGTCTTGTAAGTAGTTCGTTTTGTTCTTGAGGACATGGAGAAGTCATGTTGTTAGTAGTGGAATTGTGTTGAGAAAGATTCAATAGTTTGATATTTAAGTTGTGGTGTACTTCTTCTAGTGGTGTCATGTGAACATCGACTACATGACACTTCACCTATATGGACCTAGGGGAATGCATTGTGTATTTGGCTACTAATCGTAGGGGTTGCCGGAGTGACAGAAACCTGAACCCCCGTTAGGAAACCATTGCACGAGGGACGTAAAGGTCTTAGAGTTTAAAAGTTGTGGTTAGGTTTCTACCTTAATTACTTTCTTGTAATTACGGATGTTTACAAGGGGTATAATCACAAGTATGTATTAGTCCTAGGAAGGTCGGTACATTAGCACAGGTTCACCCACACAACACTTAGCAAGCTAAAGAAGATTAATCAACTATATGAAGCGAAAGCACTTGACAGTCTTCCCATGCAGCAAGCTAAAGAGAACGTTTGGTCATCTTAAGTAATACAAACGGCTTGTCCTTTGCTTCATAAAGGATTGGGCCACTTGCTGCATTTATTCCTACTGTCTTTTATTTATTCATACTTTGTTTACTTGTTTTATCAAAAAACCCTAAAAATCCGTTTGCTAAGTATTTGTAGAGAATTCCTGATCCATACCACTAGCCAGCACCTTCTGTTGCTCGTTGGGTTCGACACTCTTACTTATCGAAAATACTGCGATACACCCCCTATACTTGTGGGTCATCAGAAACCGGTGACAAGGAAACCCTATCAAAAACATACCTTTGCCTTGCGCATATTCCACTTGAGCTTGATGCTGACGATCTTCTCCACCTCAAAATGGAACACCTTTCTTGATTGCGCTAGCTTGGTGAAGGCTTGCAAATTGCTCCCCATACTCCACTATGGTAAAGCTTCTCTTTTGGGCATACCATCTTCCCATATCCATGATCACCATAGGATGGCAAGCTTCAAGCAAATGATCTTTTCAAGATGGCTCATCTTAAACTTACACATCATTTCTTCTTTCTTCATTATGTTGGTGTCTAGAGATATCACTCCAACTTTAGTCTTCAAGAGACGCTTGCTATAGGCTCAACTCTCACTTGACCAATCTCCGGATCACTCATTGAAACTTTGGTCAACACTTAATCTTCTTCACTTTCTTCTTCTCCCAACCTTGAAGCCAACATATGTTTGAAGCATTTCATATAGACAAATCCTACAAGTAAAACTCAATGCAAACATAAGTCCATAAAGACTGTCATTAATTACCAAAACCACACATGGGGCACACATGCACTTTTAGATATGTTCTCATCTTCCTTGAGCTTTAGTTTCTCGTCGGATGAATCATATGAGATCCTCTACAAGCACGAATATACCTTACTTTGTCTACTGAAAGTAAAATAAAATTTGGAGGTGCGGCGGCGATGAAACGTACCTTGTGGCGGAGAAAAAGCATGCGCCAAGTAGCTTCCGAGGGCAGCCTTGGCCTTGTGATCGTCGAGTCTTGAGGATTGCACTGGCGGGCATGATCGCTGGCGCGAGAGGCCTTGGCGCCAGCCACTTGAGTCGATTCCCGCCGCGGCGAGCTCCAAGGAAATGCGGGGAGGCGTGGCGGTGGCGGATCAGCAGCTTCCGCGCGTGGGCAAGCGGCAGCGAATCGAAGCGGTGGCGTCGACGGAATCACGGAAGGGGAATTGAGGCAGTGAACGCGCAGGGGAAGTTTCAGCGGCCGTTGGCGTTCTCGCGCGAGAGAGAGTGATAGCGCGCTGGCGACCGGGCACCAAATTTGGGGCGCGCGGGGGGCAAATTGACGCGTGCCACATTTTTTTTACAGCGTGCTGGATTTTCGCGCGCCGCTCGCGCTATATCCGCAGTTATTTTTACAATGCCGGGTTTTAGCGCGGCTATTGGAGTTGCTCTAACACCACGAAAGAAGCACAATTTCTCGCCCGGCTCTGGTTGCAGCTGCGTGCGCGATGCGCTGCACAAAAATCGCGTTCAGATATAGCGTGGGGATGCGACGGAAGAAAACGGACTGGATTTTTTTGGCTAGCGGCTGGCTACCGTACGGTTGCCACCATTGATGAACCAACAATATTTATTCCATCTGTTACAAAATATAAGATGTTTTAGCTAAAATGTATTTAGACCTCTTTTAGTGTGTAGATTCACTCTAAATCTACATTAACCTACACACTAAATAATGTCTAGATACACTCTTTTTATAAATATAAAACATCTTATATTTTAAAACGGAGGAAGCAGTACCTAGGATTCGAGCCAGAAAAGCCGGGAAGGGAGCTGGCGGCGACAACTAGAAGAAACAACAGGTTGCTCCTGGAGGTCACCGATCGAGACGTCCTAGAGAACTGCGTAGGGTAGGACGTACGAGTGAGGCCTTTCACAATGGAGTGTTTCTTAGCACGTTATTATAGGAAAAATAAATGGCTAAGAAACATCCTCTACAATGCATTGTTTCTTAAGGTTGTATCTTAATTTAATGATTTTAGTCTCATTCATGCATGTGATTGGTCTACTACTTGTTTTGCCTGTGGCTACGTGCAAGAGGTGTATCATAGCTAAGGTACAACCTCAATCTCTTTTCTCATTAACTATAGTGCCACATAGGCAAAGTGCCTAGAATACACCGTTAAGAACCACCCATTGTCAAAGGCCTGAGTGTGGAGGACTGTGCTGCACCTATGTAGGAGTAGTTTAGACAAATTTCTAAAGCCATAAAATGCTTTTAGAATAATTCAGATGTGGCGCTCCCAATGCTAGTTTTACTAAATTTGATTTAGTACAAGTCTAAAAGTACATTTATTTGGGAGTACTTGCTCTTATGGCTGCAGTGCAGCCTTACTTAAAGTTTGATGTGGGGGTCTGTGCGTATACATCTGGCAAATGATTGTATCATCCAAGTAGTTATCATCGTGAAGCTTTGATCAGAAACGAAATTTCGGGGAAAACCGGCGTCGGCAGGCCTCCCTTGCACGGCTGCACTGCCGGAGGCCCCAACGAAATCCAGGTGGATCCGCCCCCAAAAGCCCGTACAAAGCCGAGCTGTGACCGAATCATATCACACCTGCTGCCGCTCACGACGTACTACGTACTGGCTGGTACGCGTGCCCTCTGCTTCCCCCGGCGAGAGCGAGCGAGCGAGCGTCTGCAGCCACGAGGAGCCCCCTCATAATTTGGCGCTTCCAATACATGTCTGCTCCCGGCACGTGCACTGGCGAGACTCGAACAAAGTCGCAACAAACAAAGCGGAGGGCAGCAGAGGCCTTTCCGGTACGTATGTGTCCGTGCCGCGGCAGAGGGTGGGCTGCGTGCTGGCGCCCGTGTCGTGGAGCCCCGCGCCCGATCAGCAGCACGGCGCTGCGGCAAGATCGTGTCCCGCCTCGTGCCGACGCGCGCCCCCTAGAAAACTACTCCCGCTTGGGCTTCCGGCGGTCGGAAGCGACCGTGCCAACGCAACCTCGTCGGGCGTAGGTGCGCTTTAGAGCAACGACGATAGTATAGCCAGTTGTTGGCTACAAACAAGTGTTATATCATCTATAGTCAATTTAGAACTACTCCCTCTGTTTTAAAATATAAGACGTTTTTGCTTTGTGAATGAAGTGTATCTAGACCTCTTTTGTGTCTAGATACATCTAGATTTGGAGTGAACCCTAGACACTAAAAGGGATCTAAATACACTCCTTTCACAAAGCTAATCCATCTTATATTTTGAAACGAGGGAGTAGTATGTACAGTAGTCAGCTATAAAAATATAGTATTTTAGCACTATATGACGCACCTTTCACTCTCTTAAATTGTCTAGGAGCACGTGCTAGAGCTGGCTCTTGCACGAGAGTTCACTGTTTTTCTCTCCTCTTCTCTCTCTTCCAACTAGAAAAGAAAATAATATTTTAATCCTTATAACCAGTTGACTGAGAATTATTGTACTCCCTCCGTCCAGAAATAACTAACTTGGATTTGTCTAGATTAAAATGTATCTAAACGTATTTTATATATAGATACATTAAATCTAGATAAAAGCAAGTTGGTTATTTATAGACGGAGGGAGTACTTGCTCTTACAGCGGCACGGCGTCGTCGGCAGGATCGATCGGATCGGGGCGCTCGCTTTGGTTTGCTGCTGGGAGCGCGGAGAGCCAAGGATCCCAGCTCCGATCGGCCGCTACGCTTTGCAGCACCAAGACGTGCGCGCATACGTACGTGCCCGTGATTCGACGTTATGCGATCCGTACTAGCTAGCGCACACCGTACTATCACGGTTGTTCGTTGGGGGAATTTCGTTGCCGGCACGGTGACCTGGCGGCTGGTGCTTCTGTCTGTCCGGCCGACCCATCCTTCCGCGCGCGCTCCCAGCCAGCGTCGGAGCGGGATTTGTGTAATAATTAGCTCGCTCCGCATTAAACGCATTAACAAGTGCCGCACGGTACAGACCCGTGGTGTAGTGTTTCTCCAGCTCTTAATTCTTTCACATCGGCCGGGTGGCCCCTGGGCATGGAGCGCGGGCGTACTTGACGACGCGGGCCCGCGCACGAGCTCACGGCTGTTCCGTACGTATGTGCTCCGCTGCTTTGCACCTCGGATGCTTTGATAGGTAGCACACGGGGGCGCGAGTTTAATGCAGCGCCTGATCGAGCTGGTGTTGACAGGCACACAGATGCAAACAGCTGGTTAACTGTGGTCCAGGCCACGAGCACAAAACATGACGGCTAACACTCGTACGTGAACATGTACTACTACTAGTATAAAATCGCGTGCTCGTACAGCACCGGATATACTACTTGCCACTTTGATACGCTTTCCAGTGTAACGGACGATGCTTTGTTGGGCGTGTGCTCCCGTGCCTTGTCAGCCAAATTGGCAATGTTAATCTCTTTGAGCCCTCGTCTTCTTGCAACTTTTCAGCTGTTAGAGAAAAAAAAAACACCGGTATGAACTGCCCATGTACGTACGATACGGAGTACTAGTACGTGTAGAAGAACAAGTGAAGGACCACGCACCCAAGAACGACTTTGGGATAAGAAGGTGGTATATATCTACAAGATCTGTCGGTTGCTGGGCTTGGAATTCGTGGCCTGGTTTAGATTATTTATGTGTGATGATCCTCGTTCGTTTCGAATCGGCAGTGGTTGCGGCTAGAATGTGTAGGCTAGGCACGTTATTTTTCTTTGCGGCAACGCCAAACAGCTCGCGGACAAGCTCGCGCGCGCGGTGTGCACTGTTCAGTACGACGACAGAGTAATAAGTCCTGATTTTGTCTGCGGAAAGGCGCAAGTGCTTTAGTATATTTAGTATCCTACTAATAATCCTCCTATGAGCGGGCCAATAAATTAAATATGGTGGTGTCAAGTGGCGGGAAAGTTCGTGACAAGGTTTTGAGCGGATGGGTTCAGATACAGATCAGCTATGCCTCTCACTGTCCATGCTTGGCATAATTTGGCGCCACCTTGTATGTACATTTGATAGGGTAATACTACTGACAGTTAACCCTTCACATTACTCGTAGTAACGATTTCGCAAAAAAAAAAAAAGGCTGACAGACTCCTTTAAATGGAAATTAGCACCCTCAATCAAACATTTGGTGGAACTGCTACGTTGTGTATGTGCAAGTTACTTTCGGTAAAGGCTGCGTGTGAAGACATGGACCGGTGGAAATGCGCGGCAGGCATCAGTGTGACTGACCGTGTCACCCATTTTCCAGAACTCGGCAGGAGCAGCACCAGCGACACGTACAGGTACAGGACCACTGTCTGCGTGTGCTGCAGGTTTCGTGCGCTCACACAGACGCACGGGCTTGCATTACACTGCATGCATGCACGGGTGGGCGCCAAACCGCGACGCGAGCGGCTTTTGTAGGGTACCTGCTCCGGCGGTGATCACGCCGGCGCATTAATTAAAAGATCACCGCCGCCCGCGCGCACAACACTCGAGCGGCCAATCGACCTCAAAGCTGTCCATCGTTCACAGGCAAAGCGAGACCGGCCAGATCATGTCATGGAAGGCGCCAGCCAGCCTTGTTCACGTACGTACGTACAGGTACAGATCACGGGCTACAACGTTTACAGCGGGAAACGGGCATCCCGCGCGTGTGCGTGCAACTTGGTACTACCAGGCCTACCAGCGAAGGCAAAGGGACAAAGCCTTCCTTTTGGGTGAGTACACCGTGGCGAGAGGGGTGGAAAGGGACGGCCGTGCGTGCGTGCATGGAGGGCCATGGCCAACAGCTCATTCCCTAATCCCTTGCGCTAAAATAACAGTCTGTTTACAGCGCCAAAACCCGCGCGCGCCTCCAGTAGACGCTGCACTTTTCCGCGCATGCAAATAATTTTCCGCGCGTCCTTCCTCGCGCCCATTCTTTGCGGCTCTGCTGAGCGCGCACCCACGCGCAAAGTCAACCGCCACCGCTTCAGCAGCGTCCGCGCCGCCGCGCCGCATCACCTTGCCCGCCGCCGTTGCGCCACGACCACCGCCGGCTTGCCTCCGTGCCGGGAAAGCGCTGGCTACCGCGGTGTTCGTGCACGTTCGAACGAGACGTTCTACTCCGAGATACGTTTTGGCAACGAGCGGATCGTCCTCGGGACGTTCGAGACGGCGCACGAAGCGTCGCGCGCCTACGACGCCGTCCCGTGGCGGCTCGGCCGTCCGCGTGCCGACATGAACTTTCACGACATGTGGGCCTAGCGGTACCGAAGCGCTCGCCGCCCGCCCGCCTTGTCATGGAGGAGGCGCCACGGTAGCGACACGGGCGCCTCCTTATTGTCGGCGCGAGCACTGCGCGAGTGTGGTGTCGCCGCTTCCCGATGACGTCGGCGCGCAAGCACACGCCGGCGGCGAATGAAGCGGCGAAGCGGCGAAGCAAGAGGACCGCCTCGAGCGCCCGGCGGACAAGGCGGCGAGGCGGGCGTTCATCGACGCGCAGCAGGCCGGCCTGCAGACCATCGACGACGACGATCCCCGTTGGTTGGACGAGTTGTCGTCCAGTCGGTGTCTGACACGACACTGGCCTCGTCCGATTCTGACTGAAGAGAGGATTATAGTAGCAAATAAAATGTAGTATATTTTCTATTCTATCGTATGATGTTTTTATGTATTTTTTAGATCTTCTGAATGCTAGTTTCTTTGAAAAAACATGTTTGTGCGCGCTGCAATTTAGCGCGGCTGCTAGGGCAACTTTTGCCTTAGCGTGTGGCTGTATAGCGCGTCTGGTGGAGGAGATTCGCGCGCGGCGCGCGAGATCCGGATCGCGCGCTCCATATGCATTTTAACGTGCCGAATTTTACAGCGTCTGTTGAAGTTGCTCTTAGAGAAGTTTGTGTGAGAAGTGAACCGGATTAGTAATTGTTAACCACTCTCTGCTTCATGTGCTTGCTTGGTTCGCAGAGAATGTTGTGCCAAGGATGCGGGTGCAAATTGGAGTATGCTCAACACTCGAGGAAAGCATGCACCCTCTGTTCTGCCTCTAAAGCGTAGCTCGAACGAACTCTTGGCAGTTGGTCAACTGCTAGTGCAAGGGTTTCTAAAGGAAAACTTCTAGCGCAAGGGAGCGATTATATATGAGGACTAATTAATGCGATGGATTAGCATTGACAACGTTAGGATGTAAACGGACCGGATTGGATCGAATATTCCTATTTTATCTTTTATTATATTTTCTGGTGAATTGGATCGGAACAGACAATAGCCGGATGCGGATTCGAATCCGGATTATATCGGATTACGGATATAGGCAGATTCGGAGCGGACTAGGATCAAACATGTTAATCGAACAAATACACATAGAAAAATAAAAAATTATTTAGTTTATGCAGAAAAAATGATAAAAATATGTGCAACACTAGATAGCAGTAGTATAAATATAGAAGATTGGTAATAGCATAATATAACATGCATATGTAACATGCATAGTTGGCCGATAGACTATCTAGGTTGTCTAGATATTGGGGTTGCGCTAAATTTAGCGGATTATCTCATTTGAGTATCTCGGATAATCCGTATAGAATGTCTGATGTCATCAACATATCCATTGGATATCCGCTCGACAAATATCCGTATCCGCGTCCATATCCGCCGAATATCTATAAATGCATACCGTATACTCGAACACGAACGTGGAAAATATTCCGTAACATTTACATCGCCTTTCCTCTAACCTGGTTTTCGCAGGAAATACCTTGGGTTCGGATGTGATAGAAGTTTCCATGGATCGACCAGCCGGTTAATCATCCCATGGATTGATTCTCCGCTAATTAATTAAATCAGAAGCAGCATAGTACGTCGGCAAGCAGCCACACGCCGTGGCTGGTAAAGATTCGGCACGTACAGCTAACGGTACCCAACACATGGTCACATGAAAAGGATATCCATGGAGGAGAGGAACCGAGGGATCGATGGGGGAAGAAGGTGCCTGATCAGTGTTAATTTCTCGGACATTGTTTCTTTGCAATTAACGGTACACCATGCACGTGAACGCCGCTTAATTTACTTGCGTATCCATGCAGACGAACATGGGTGGGCTAGTTTACTGTTCCTCACTTACTAGTAGTAACATAGTACAAGTGTTGTTTAATCCCTCCTTCGAGGGGAGAACAAAAAATAAAGAAGTAACTGCCGACGCCGGCGAGGGTGAGATCAGGACCTCGCCATCGCCCGCGCGAGGCGCTGGACCTTGGCGGCGATCTCCGGCGGCACACGCACGGCATTCCGGTGCGGCTCCTTGCAGCGCCGGAGGTCCAGCCCGAGAGCGTCCGACACGTCCTCGGAGCTCCACCCGGCTCGCCTGAGAGAGTCCGAGCACCGGTCAGTCTTCAGCAGCAGCGTGTCGAGCACGGCCTCCGCGTCGGCGGCCGGCGGCGCGTCCTCGCCGTCGAACATCCCGGAGGCGGCCACCTCGACCATCTCGTCCACCTCCCTGTCCCTCCAGCCACCTTTCTTGAGCACCGATCCCAGCCTGTCGAGGTAGCTGTCGACCCAGCGCGGCGTCGACCTCCGCGGCGGCGAGGAGCAGGAGGCTGAGCCGGAGGAGGACGTGGACGCGGTGGAGGCCTCGGAGGACGACGAGTCGCGCCGGCGCCGGTCGGAGGCCGCGTCGCTCCAGAACTCGATCCAGCGCGGGGACTGGCCGCCGCAGGCGGCGTCGAGGCTGCGCCGCGTGCTGCTGCTGCTCGTGCCGGAAGAGGGGGTGGACGCCAGCGGGGAAGAGACGTCCGTCGGCTGGAAGGACGACTCCCGGGTGAAGAAGTGGACGACGTCGAGGCCGCAGCAGAGGACGCGGTCGTCGGTGACGAAGAATACCGGGTTCCCTGCGAGGAAAGGGCGGCAGGGCAGGTAGCACCGGTCAAACAGCGGCACCAGGATCGGCGCGC
Source organism: Avena insularis (assembly GCA_023614405.1). Lineage (NCBI taxonomy): Eukaryota > Viridiplantae > Streptophyta > Magnoliopsida > Poales > Poaceae > Avena > Avena insularis. Next base: position 490,420,909 of record CM042692.1, on the reverse strand, counting down.
GGCGGATTGCGGAGCGCGCGAGCCGCCTCGCGCGGTCCAGATCGGCCGGTTTCGGGCCCCAGCACCGCGGCCACAGCGCGCCCCTCGCTATCTGTAGGGACGCCGCCGCGACGGGCAGGTCGAACGCCGCGCGGAGCCCCGCGCGGGAGCGCCAGTCCGGGAACCCCGGGCCAGAGGGAATCCCGAGCGCCAGCACGGCGCGGAGGTCGGGCGGGAAGGTGAACCCCATCTCGGCCTCGGCGCGGGCGAGCTCTGTGTCCGAGAGGCCCGGGAGGATGGCCACGCCGGAGGCACGGAGGTGTGAGAGCACGGACGAGGCCACGCCGTGGAAGGAGTAGAGCCCGTGGCGCGGGGACGCCGACGCCGAGGAGGGGCCAGCCGCGGCGCGCGTGGACAGGCGCCGCAGGCCGGCCGCGTGCGCCGCCGGGGCAAGACCCGCCATCCGGTGGTCCACGTCCACCATTGCGGCCGTCTGAATCGTCTTCGAGAACGCCCTGCTTTCCCTCTGGCCTCTGCGTGTTGGTGTGGGAGCGGGAGGAGTTTCTGCTCTGCTAGGAGGGAAACGGCTGCTGCGTTGCGGTGTGAAGGAGACGGGCTGACAGGGTAGTAACGGAGGAGTACGTTATATAGCAGGAAGCCGTGGCCGTGCGGGCGGAGGAGAGTGAAGGACAAAGGTAGGCCCTATGGCCATGGGCTGTGGCCCCACTTTGCAAATCTGATGTCCTAGCGCTGTTATTGTCGGGGAGCAACGATATGTGATCGAGTGTGTTTGTGCTACTGTTGAATTTTCTGTCCATAACTGCTTCATAGAAATATTATGTTATAGCTTAAGCGTGAATATATTTTAAACCGGACGGAGTAGTAGTCCATATGTTTGGATTGTTGTACTCTCTCCGTCCCAAAACAAGTGACTTAATTTTATCTAGATTCGAATGCACCTAGACGCGTTTTAGTGTTTAGATACGTACGAATCTAGTTAAACTCATGTCACTTATTTTTAAACAGAAGAAGTATAATTTTTTATTTAATATTTGTATTTGAACATCCTGTATGCATTATGTATAGTTTGCAATCGCTTTGGGGACTTGGTCGCCGCCAATGTGGCAAGAGACCCTCCTAAAATGCGGCATGCTTGCACCCCCAAAGCGCCTATCCAACGCGGTTGTCGGATACACTTTTCGAGCGCGCCTGTGGAGATGCACCAAAGTGTACTCCCTCTATGCCAAATTAGATGCCACTGATTTAACTATATTCACATGTATCTCTAGACACGTTTTAGTTTATAAATACATGCAAATTTACACAATCCACGATATCTAATTCAGGAATGAGGGATTAATAAATAATGTTAGAACTATAATATATTGATACACTTTAATATTATGTACATTTAGTATTTATGCTTTTATTTTATGATATATAGTTGGTCAAACAATGCAAATTTTGACTTTGACTAAAGACTAACCTGTGCAGTAATATAAAATAGAGAGAGTATAAACCATAAGTGTTTGTTCTACTATGGCGCGGCAAGAGTGTTTGCTTGCTCTACTTCTACACCGTCCCAATTTTTAAAAGGCATACGTTCCTGTGAGAATTGTTGTAATATTAACATATCAAAATGGGCTAGCTCTTGACAATTCCTATATTAAATATAGCAGGAACGCCAAGGACACCTGTATTCATAGTCCAAATCCCCAAAAGGCCAACACAAGGGATGGCCTAGGAAAACAGCACACGATCGAGTATAGAGATCCGGATGTGCCTAGGGAAAGGGAAAGGGGGATGATGCTAGTTCAGTTTGCTTCGGTGTTCATCGCCTGCAAGATTCAATAATGCGGCATCAAGATAATGGTCGGAGCCCACCTGTGGTGCGCCATGATTTTGGTCTCCCAGGAACCACGCACCCGCGGATGGGTTCGTCGAGCAGCCGATGGCCACCGCACTATTCAGGTTCCGGTTGGTAATGGTACGTAGTACTCTACTCACTGTACGGCAGCGTGTACGTACCTTATCTCAATTCAATACTGAGTGGTACAACAGTGCGGGAGAAAATTGATTGATCTTGCTCGCAGTTTCTTGGAAAATGTTGAGTCGGTGCTGATGGACACCAGCGCACGCACAATCGTGCTGGCCGTGCCATTATTTCTTCTTCAGCTATTCGTGACCTGGCCGGAGGCGGCCGGCTCACCGCGCCTGCAGCCCCTTTCGACGAGAAATACCTTGCCCCTCTCGATGTGGAACGAACAGACAGCATTTGATTCCGCGCAAGCGCAATGGTCCTAGGCTAATCCGAACCCCATAAAAGTCGACGTGACAATGAAATCTTAGCCATCAGATTGACATGACGTCCAAATCTTAGCCGTTGCGGCGCCGCCGCCTCACTTTGCAAATTGCGAGTCTAGCGCAGTGACAGTTCCGGCATACTTGCTGCGGTTGGCTGCGTGAACATCGTCGTGGAATATATCTCGGCGTCTTGCTGTCTTGGGCAATCTCCGTCCTTCCGTTTCTTCTCCTTGCCGTCGACTTGTTCTTGGAGCTGTCAGAATATGAGTGACAAGGACGACGAAATGAAGCGATAAGCACTGGCTAGTACTAGCAAGAAGCTGAAGATTGTTTGGTTTTGTCAACAGGCGCAGGTGTGGACGACTCTCCTGGCGAGAATGTTCAGCGAGTGTGGTGATCGCCCCAGCACACTGTGCTAGCTTCGTATAGGTCGGTCTCACGGTGTGAATGACATGACTCGTGTATTGCTAGTAGCGACATGGATGGGTGGCACACGATCGAGGGAGGCTGTTTGTCAGTCGAGACAAGAAAATAAGAGCTGGGTTAGCAATGGTTGGCACAAGTACGTTCTCACACCTGGGCGAGCAGTTCCTGTCTTGCAAAATTCAGCTCTGTCGATCTGCATTCTGCGCATAGGAAAACTGCAAAGCATGCTTACAGCTGCAGAAATACTCAGCAGCTGGCAGACAGTGGCACACTGGCACGGGGCAGAATTAAGATCAAACGAGGAACCACATTACTTAATGATGATGATGATGATGCTTGTTGGAACACACTCAGTGCACACTGACACCAAAATTCATGTACGTACGAGTGCGCTCGTGCAGATCAAAGGATGCTTCTGGTGCAACTTGGCGCTCCCCAGCCCCTTTATCGCCTAAAAATTTACTGGCAGCTACCGATGGCACGCATCCTCCACGACAGTTACACGTGCAAGTACCGAGCACGAGTAGTGGCAGACTTGGAGAAGCAGTAGTGGATTAGACGATAGCGAGGCTATTTACGTGCGGTCACGTAGTAGAATATCTGATGCTCTGCAATGAAAAGTGCTGCAAGTGAAAGTGTGGAGGATGATGGGGTTAGCTAGCTAGGGATCGCATGTCCGGTGAGGCAGCTGGCTCGTGCAGTCGTGCGGGCAAGTATAATGTCAACACGGGCAGGCGCGCGGCGCACGTGAGGGCATGTGCATGCCGCGCGTACCGTGAATCGGAGCCACAACTCCACGCGGATCGCTCTGGTGTACCAACACTGCTACTGCCGTACGAGTGGAAATGTCTCCTCTACTGGCATGAAGGCTAGTTATGCCACCGCTACCTGTACAATACAGCGCTTTGGCATATTATCTTGGACGCTACTTTTCTTACTAGGTTGTTTTGGACGTAGGACTTTTCAAAAGTTACGTGCATTTCATTATTGTAAATAGAGATTACAAAAGCTTCTCACAGAAACTACGTACCAAATACACTGTGCGAAGACAACTGCCCTTCAAATTAAGCAGGGAGAACCCTGCACGTACCGACACAAATGGCCATAGCCAACCACAAGCACCACCCCGCCGGCAGAAGAAGATAAAGGCCTCCATTGTTGCCAGAACCGGGGAAGCACCATCACCATCAAGGTTTTTTGAGCCGAAGACCGATCTTCCCCATGCCATCCCTGCCTAGATCCACCGCCTAGCGTCGGCGTAATCGAGAGATCACGCCAGATCCGCTATCCAGGGACCATCTTCCAAGCTTTAGGGTCGTCATCTTCAACCGCACGTCGGAGCCACCACAACCACAGGTCGCAACTGCTGGACTACTCCTGAACAAATCCTCCATGCTCCACCATGACGCCGGAGACGGCCGCAACAGCGGGGACAAAGCAGGAGGACTGACACATCTAATGGAGTCGTCGCCGCAGCCTCGCCGACACCATCCACGAAACCACCGCCACCAATCTAAAAGATCGGCAAGCACATGATGCCATCACCTCCGAGGCACCGCCATGAAGGACACCGCCGGTGTGGGAGTGGAGATGAGGCAGATTTATTCGCCCGAGCACCGCTTCCACCACCCAACAGCGCGCCATGCAGTGGCGGAGCCAGGGAAAAATAGGAGCCTGGGCGGGACGTAAGCTAAATAAAAAAAGCCAAGAATTGCAACCCAGTATTTTGATATATATTACAAATATAAGTGCCAAAACTGAACAACCGTATAACATGATAGTTTGAAATAACCAAATACATAATTGAATGTGAAAAAAGCTCGCTCACTAGAAAATGGTAGTCATAAACATAATTCGAGATGTGCCCTCACGCACCCAAGATCCTGCAAGATTAAAACGAAGTGTAAGAATTACTAACACAAAGAGTTATGTAGACTTGTTCATATGAGAAAGCATGTCACGTACCATTAAAATACTAATGACGCCATGGCAAAAACCCCGTGCGACTCTTGGAGGCATGAAAACGTCGAGTAATAACAACATCATCAAGTGATTTGAATATCTCTCGCTCGGTGTAACATATCATCAAGTGATCGAACCAATCATCATTTATCTTATTGCGCAATTTAGACTTGATAATTTTCATTGCCGAAAAAGCTCTCTCAACAGATGCCGTTGACACCGGCAATAACAAAGCCAACTCGATGAGCTTGTAAACCAATGAAAATACCAAGTGCTTCTCTGTTTCAACCATTTTTGTTGCCAAACATTCAACATCTTTGCAAGCCGAAAAGGCAACATGATTTCTCAAATGAAGAACATAAGTCTCAAGTTGATCCCTCAATATTGCACGATCACCATTAGAGAAATCCGCACTATAAATTTCAGCAATGCGAGAGAGCTTCTCAACATCAAACTTGGAGAAAGAATTCTTGGGATCAAGACATGAGAAACATGCAAGTACCTCCTGATTTGAGTCACCGAAGCGATGATTCATCTCAACACATATTTTGTCAATAACAACATAGAAAATTTCAGCCCGATAGTAATGAAGATTAGTGATGGTCCTTCCCTCTAGCCTTGAGCGGCCTCGAACTGGTATTTCATCATCCATATTTGGCACTAGAATACCTTTGCAACTGCAGAATTGTTGGACCTCTCCAAAAAGACCATCCCAACCATCATCTCTCATGGTGGCCAATCTGAATTTGACATCATTAACTAATTCCATGGCCTGCACAATATTTATATCTTTCTTTTGCAGAAGTCGTGAAAGCTCATTTGTAATACCAAGTAACTTTAACATAAGATTCAAAACAAGAACAAATGCAAAACACTACATCTTTTCAATGCAACCCGCCGCATGACTCGGATTGCGCCCATGGGCATCAACCGTGCTAAGAACTTTTATCACCGCGGCCCACTTTTCCTCCAAACGAAGCAAAGTTTTATGATGTGATCCCCATCTAGTATCTCCAGGTCTAGCAAGGGTAGTTGGTTGATTCAAGCCTTTTCCTGTAGGTACTTCACCTCTCTCAAGGCTATCCAAAATTTCTTTGTGACTTTCTTCCATCAATACTTCCATTTTTTTGCAAGAGGAACTTGTTGTTGTCACAATCAAGGATACATACTCAAAAAAGTCATGAATATATGAGCAAGATGAAGTAGCAACGAAAACAACAACCAATTGCAAACGATGGGCAAAGCAATGAACATAGAAAGCATAAGGATTCTCATCAAGAATTTTTCTTTGCAAGCCATTAAATTCACCTCTCATGTTTGAAGCTCCATCGTAACCTTGCCCTCGTAGCCTTGAAATTGATAATTTGTGGTTGTCAAGAATCTTAAAAAGAGCCAACTTTAGTGCCTCAGATGTAGTATCTTTTACATGATATAGACGAAGAAATCGTTCCACAACCTTCCCTTCATTGCTCACATACCTAGCAAAAAATAGAGGATGATTAAATAAAGCACAACTTCAAGGAGAATGGGAAATAAACAAAGGAAACAAAAATACAACTACTAACCTCAACATTACCGTCATTTGTTCTTTGACGGATATGTCTCTTGACTCGTCGATAAGCACGGAGAACTTTTTATTGCCAAGCTCTCCCATAATCACTTCTATGACTTCTTCCGCACAACACTTTGTAAGTTCCTTTTGTATGTCACCGGAAGTCATTTGACAATTTTTCCCACCGCGATCAAAAGCATTTCTCACTTCTTCATTGCTATCCTTGTACCAATCTATCATTTCTAGAAAATTCCCCTTGTTCAGTGAAGTAGAAGATTCATCATGTCCACGAAATGACAAACCTTGGGCTATGAGATATCTTGAACACTCTAGAGAAGAAGTCAAACGTATTTTATACAATTCTTTTGATTCCTCGGTAGCACGAGCCAACTTATTTGCCACACTCTGTCTTTGATTTTTGAAGGCATCACAATGCCTAACACAATTGTTGTGGCCACTATCCAAACCACCAACATGCTCAGGTAAGGCTCTATATGCATGCTTCCAGTCCCTAAAACCTGTCTTAGTGAAGACTTCGAAACCAAAGTGTCCAGTCCTTCCAGGTTGCTTAAATAGGAAACAATTGAAACAAAACGCTGCATCCATGGACTCACTATATTCTATCCAATTATACCTTAAGTACCATGATTGAGAAAATGCTCTTGAATCTGTACGAGGAAATTTCAATATTGGTTGGGTTGGACCCTTCAATATGTATGCCCTTCTAACTTGGTCTTGAACTTCTGGAGCATATTCAGCAACTTGTTTTCTGAGAGCGGGATCACATAAAATTTCAGTAGGATCAAAATCATTATTGTTGGTCGCATGAACCGGTGGCTCTTGTTCTTCCGGTTGTGCAACATTAGAATTTGCAGCACTTCCTCTAGGGACCAAATATCTCCTCATATCTGATTTTAATAGTAACCAATGTTACAATTTAATGATTTCGAAGTATAACTAAATAACAATGCTCATGTTAGATATAAATCCTAAGACTGATCGGAAACCGCGGGGAAAGAAATTATACTTTTAGACAGTAAAATCGTTTACTTCAATCCTCTAGGAAATCTGGAATTTCAAAGACCGGTCGGAAACTGCAGTGCAATGTGAGAAACTTGTTAATAACCCAAAGCTGAGTGCCAAATTTTGTACGAATACACAAAAATCAATCAGGCAAATCGATAAAAAGAGGTGTTTCCTACGCTCGACAGGCTTACCGTCGCCCGTCGTAAGGGGCAGCCGCAGCGTCCGTGCGGTGAGGCGCCCCGTTTACCGCTCTTGGCTGCAATGCGGCCGGCCGGCCGTAATACGTATTCTCTAATCTGAGTTGCCGGCGGCGGTTGCTGAACCCTGATCTGATTCGATCGGTGATGGGCGTCTGCTGCGTGGTGTGCAGCCCAAAAACCCACGTTACGTACATACTAGTACTCAGCTGGAGCTGAGAAATTTTACTAGTTGGGCTGCTTGACCGAGAGGAATAAAGTGGGGCCCAGTTATGATTTGCCCGGGCAAAACAGGTCCAGAACAACTGAAAAACTCTCTACACGATGTATACGCATATACGGACGCTGGCGACGGAGCCCGGGCAGCTGCCCCGGGTCGCCGGGTACTGCCTCCGCCCATGGTGCCATGGAAAACTTGCATTAACCCTAACTACCAAGCCAGAATGGAGGAACGAGGTCCCCCTCCCTCCTACCGCAGGAGCGGCAAGCGGAGGGAGAGGGGACCAGCAGCCTTGCCGGCGGAGATCGGGAGGAGAGGTGTCGGCCTAGTCGCAGGAGAGGTTCCTGGTGGCTAGGTTAGGATGTGGCAGCTCATTACGCGACAAGTTTCTTCCTACTACCGTAGTAGAGCTTCTAAAAAAAACTACCGTAGTAGAGATTCCGGCAAAATCCTCTTGAAGAGAAAGGTTAGCACTGATGCAGGATTTTTACTTTATTTTCCACGTGACCACATAGTGAAGAACCTTTGATCCTATCGTAGCGCCGTCTCCTAGCTAGGACTATGTAAAGAGATCGATTTGGATCGCTGCCAGGGTAGGGGATCGATTAGCTTTGCTAGTTGCAAAGGCCAATGTTGTTTGTGCGTTTAGGGGCCGACACAAACACGCCATGAATATCTTGTTACATAGGGAGTACAAGACAGTGTCTCGATCGGTGACCTCCATGAGCAACCTGTTGTCTCTTCCTGTTGGCGACGCCAGCTGTGTCTACCCGGCTTTTCCTGCTAGAATCCTAGGTAGATACTGTTGTTTCATCAATCGTGGCAACCGTACGGTACTAGCAGCGCGGGTTGCTTGCCAAATTCAATCCTTCTCACGGGCCAGCTCGGCCAGCCACTGGTAAGGGCGTGTTTGGTAGTCCGGATGATCTATCTGAGCTTATACAAGCTGAGTCCAGCTATGTTCAATGTATACAAGTGTGTTTTATTGGCTGTATTTGGTGGATTGTATGGCCTGAGATATGCTGAGTTAAGATCCTGTTTGGTAGGTCATACGAGTTGAGCCATGCCAGCTATTCATACAAAAGCAATCGGTCCCTGCATAAAAACGAGAAAACGCGATCAGGTCCTTGGGAGCTCTGGCTCCGGCGCCGCCGCCACTACGCGTCACGTGCCACCGCCACGAGACGCCGGCGGAAGGATCCTAGACAAGCCCCGGCTCCTGGACAAGCTCTGCGCCGAGGTCAACGAGCCGCCGCGTCGATCCTAGACAATGTTGGGTCCGTAGCACAGAAAACAAAAAATTTCCTACGGTGTGAACTACACGCCAAGATCTATCTACTAGGTACAAAGCAAATTGTGGACATACATTCAACAAGAACTTACCCTCGTAGACAACGAGCTTTGTTAACGAGTAGAAACTCGTGGTTGATGTAGTCGTACACTTGCCGGTCTCAAGATCGTGAGGAAGTCCGAGCGCCGCAACTCAGCAGCGCATCCGCACTCGCACACACGTTCAAGCCACCGAACAACCTCCACCTCCTCGCTCCAGCGATCCAGCGGAAGCAGCAACTCCTTACAGACGAAATGCCACCAGATACATGTATCTCGCTAATCCGATACCATGGGGGAATAATTCTAGAGGGGGAGAGAGATCCTTCATAAGAAGGTGTGAGGATGAAGGAGGGAATGGGTGGCCTTTTATAGGAGGAGGGGGGTGCCTCCTCTCTCCATGGCCGGCGCATGGGGGGGGTGACCCCTCACCTCCCCCATTCATGTGGTGGTAACCCCCCATATTAAAATGCCTCTTCACATTTCCTTTTAAAGTCTCCACTTTAAATGCATTAAATTTCTCCAAATTTAATGCTCTCTCATTTAATAAAACTCTTTTTATTAAATTTATTCAGAATTTTGTTAATTACTTTAATTAACAAACATTCACATATAGCCCCTTGCAATATTTCAATATCACATGCAGAACCACCTTCTGCAATTTTACCCGAAACAATTTCCGGTTTCTATTGAAACAATTCCTGCGCTTTGCAATTCTTTCGTCTGAAACATATGTGCTCCAAAATGGTGTCCGGTAACTCTTAAGTGTGCCACCCTACGGTTCGCGAATAATGCAGACATGATCGAGACCCTTCTATGATCAATAATCAGCAGCGGGACCTGGAGATCCGTACTGACTCCTACACATTCAACGATGACTCCTGTGATCGTGAGAATCTTTAACGCTTGTAACTAAATCCCTTTGTCTCTCGATATATTACATGTCCGAGATTCGATTATCGGTATCTCCATACCTAGTTTGATCTCGTTACCGACATGCACTCTTTTCTCGTTCCCGTGATATAATATTCTAGTGATCACATCACTTGCTTGCAAGCTATCCTAATGTGATATCATCGAGAGGGCCCAGAGTATATCTATCTTTCATCTGGATTGACAAATTCCACTCTTGATCCATGAGCCTCAACATAACACCTTCGTAGTACTGAACCCATCTTTATAGTCACCCTGTTACAGTGTGACGTTTGATGTTATCAAGATACTCTTCCGGTGTCAGCAATTAACATGATCTCATGGTCTAAGGATAAAGATTACTTCGTATGATGTTATAGCAATATGAACATAATGACTTGATCGTAATGCTATACTTCGGATGAATGTTCATCACATCATTCCACCAATGGTGTGACCTTGTTATTAACAACATCCAATGTCCATGATCAGGAAACCTTGATCATCCTGTTAATCAACAAGCTAGTCTATAAGAGAGGCATGACTAGGAACCCTTTTTGTTTATTAAACACACATGTATTGATGTTTCCGAATCAATACATTTCTAGCATGTAAAATAAACATCTATCATGTATAAGGAATATATAAGAACAACTTTATTATTGCCTCTCAGGGCATATTTCCTTCAGTCTCCCACTTGCACTAGAGACAATAATCTCGTTCACATAGTGATAAATCTAACACCCATGGAGTTCTGGTGTTGATCATGTTTTTCCCTAGGGAGAACTTTAGTCAACGGATCTGCTACATTTAGGTCCGTGTGTACTTTACAAATTTTTATATCTCCATCCTTGACATGCTCGCGGATGGAGTGAAACCGGCGCTTAATATGCTTGAAATTCTTGTGAGACCTTGGTTCCTTTGCGTTGGCTATGGCTCCATTGTTGTCACAATAGATCACCATCGGGTCCAACGCACTGGGAACCATACCCGATTCTGTAATGAACTCTTTCATCCAAACTGCTTCCTGCTCCGCTTCTGAAGCAACAACATATTCCGCCTCCGTTGTTGATCCAGCCTCCACAGGTTGTTTGGAACTCCTCCAACTAACTACTGCTCCGTTCAAGAGAAATACGTATCCGGATTGAGACTTAGAGTCATCTAGATCGGTGTCAAAGCTAGCATCGACATAACACTTAGCGACTAGCTCTTCTTCACCTCCGTATATAAGAAACATATCCTTAGTTCTTCTTAAGTACTTGAGGATGTTCTTTACCGCTATCCAGTGTTTCGAACCTGGATCAGATTGGTACCTACTAGTCAAACTAATAGCATGTGCCACATCCGGTCTTGTATATAGCATGGCATACATAATAGAGCCTATGGCCGAGGCATAGGGAATCTTATCCATCATCTCTCTTTCTTCCGCCGTAGCCGGACTTTGAGTCTTACTCAGTGTCTTGCCTTGCAACATAGGTAAGAACCCCTTCTTACTTTCGTCCATATTAAACTTCTTTAATATCTTATCAAGGTATGTACTCTGCGATAGCCCAATTAGGCGCCTTGATCTATCTCTATAGATTTTAATGCCTAATATATATGATGCTTCACCAAGGTCTTTCATCGAAAATTTGCTATTTAGATAACTTTTAACACTGTTTAAAAGATCTATATCATTTCCAATCAATAATATGTCATCCACATATAATATCAGAAATGCCACATTGCTCCCACTCACTTTCTTATAAATACAAGCCTCTCCATAAGTTTGGACAAATCCAAACTCTTTGATCACCTCATCAAAGCGGAGATTCCAACTTCGTGATGCTTGCTTCAGTCCATAGATGGATCGCTGAAGTTTGCACACCTTATTAGCATCCTTAGGATCGACAAAACCCTTAGGTTGTATCATATACAACTCTTCTTCAATCTTACCATTGAGGAACGCAGTTTTGACATCCATCTGCCATATTTCATAATCGAAATATGCAGCAATTGCTAACATAATCCTAACTGACTTAAGCATCGCTACGGGAGAGAATGTCTCATCGTAGTCAACTCCTTGAATTTGTCGAAACCCCTTTGCGACAAGTCGAGCCTTATAGATGGTCACATTACCATCAGCATCAGTTTTCCTTTTGAAAATCCATTTATTCTCCACGGCCTTTCGGTCGTGAGGTAAGTCCACCAAGTTTCAAACTTGGTTCTCATACATGGATTCCATCTCGGATTTCATGGCTTCTAGCCATTTGTTGGAATCCGGGCTCATCATCGCTTCTTCATACGTCACAGGGTTATCCATTTCATCAACCATGAAATTCACAACAGGATTGACGTATAGTTCAGGAGCTGCACGTGTCCTGCTTGACCTGCGAGGTTTGGTAGTGTCCTCTTTCGGAGTTTCATGATGATTATCATTATCTCTCTTCATCAGGTGAAGTCAACTCCGAAACAACTTCCGGTGCTGCGCCACTCGCCATTCCATGAAGAGAAGGTTCAATAACCTCTTCGAGTTCTACCTTCCGACTACTCACACCTTTCGCGAGAAACTCCTTCTCAAGAAAGGATCCATTCTTGGCAACAAAAACCTTGCCCTCGGATCTGTGATAGAAGGTATACCCAATTGTTTCCTTAGGATATCCTATGAAGATGCATTTTTCCGCTTTGGGTTCGAGTTTATCTGGTTGAAGTTTCTTCACATAAACATCGCATCCCCAAACCTTAAGAAATGACAGCTTAGGTTTGTTTCCAAACCATAATTCATACGGTGTCATTTCAACGGATTTAGATGGTGCCCGATTTAAAGTGAATGCACTGTTTCCAAAGGCATAACCCCAAAATGACAGAGGTAAGTCAGTCAGAGACATCATAGATCGAACCATATCCAATAAGGTACGATTACGATGCTCCGACACACCATTACGTCGTGGTGTTCCGGCAGGCGTGAGTTGTGATACTATTCCACACTCTTTCATGTGTGTGCTAAACTCGTAACTTAGATACTCTCCTCCACGGTCAGACCGTAGAAATTTGATCTTTCTATTACGATGATTTTCCACTTTATTCTGAAATTCCTTGAACTTTTCAAAAGTTTCAGACTTGTGTTTCATCAAATAGATATACCCATATCTACTCAAATCATCCGTGAAAGTAACAAAATAACGATATCCACCTCGCGCCGACACACTCATTGGTCCACACACATCAGTATGTATGATTTCCAATAGATCTGTCGCCCGTTCCATTGAACCGTAAAACGGTGTTCTAGTCATCTTGCCCATAAGGCATGGCTCACATGTATCAAATGATTCAAAATCAAGTGATTCCAAAAGTCCATCAAAATGGAGTTTCTTCATGCGTTTAACGCCAATATGACCTAGACGGCAGTGCCACATATATGTAGACATATCATCATCAAGTTTAATCTTTTTAGCATTAACATTATGAATGTGCGTAATATTACTATCGAGATCCAATAGAAATAAACCATTCAACATAGGTGCATGACCATAAAAGATATCATTCTTATAAATCGAACAACCATTGTTTTTAGATTTTAAAGGAATGACCACTTTGCATCAAACACGATCCAGATACAATGTTCATGCTCAGTGCAGGCACCAAATAACAATTATTTAGGTTTATAACTAATCCCGATGGCAAATGGAGAGGTAGCGTCCGGCGATCACATCAACTCTTGATCCATTGCCGACCGCATCCCGACCTCATCCCTTGCTAGTTGTCGCTTGTTCCGTAGCCCCTGAAAGTTACATATATTAGCAACCGATCCGTATCAAATACCGTGTGCTACTGCGAGTACTAGTCAAGTACACATCAATAACATGTATATCACATATACCTTTGTTTGCCTTGCTGGACTTCTTGTCCGCCAAATACTTGGGGCGATTCGCCCAATGGCGATCCCTTGCAATAGTAGCACTTTCGATTATCGGACTTAGGGCCAGCCCGGGTTTCTTTTCAGGCGTGGCAATAGACTTGCGATTCTTCTTTCCTTGTGCTTGCCTTTCTTATCCTTCTTGAAACCGTGGTCCTATTGATCATCAACACTTGATGTTCTTTCCTAATCTCCACTTCGCAGCCTTAAGCATTGATGAAGCTCGAGAAGAGACTTCTTCATGCCCTGCATATTATAGTTCATCACGAAGCTCTTGTAGCTAGGTGGCGTAGATTGGAGAACATGATGTATGCCTAAGTCAATGGGATTCGTTATTCCCAAGGACACAAGCTTATCGGCATCTGCACATTTTGAGTACGTGCTCACTAACGGAGCTGTTTTCCTCCATCATGCAGCTAAAGAACTTTTCTCAGAGCATTATAACTCTCTACAGCATGGGTATCAAAATCATTTTCAATTCTCCCATGGTATCAAAGGCATTACCATTTTCAAACGCTTTCAAGTTCGGCTCTAGCCCATACAAGATGCCGCAATGAACTAAGTTAGGTCCTCCGACGAGTCACATAGACATTCTTTTCCTCGTCAGGCATCGAGAGCTGGTGGGGCCTAGCGGTGCATCTAGCACATATTGCTTTTATGCAAGATTGAGGAGAATCCTCAAATTCATAGCCCATTGGTGAAGTTGCTACCATTCGCAAAGAAGTTTCTCTTTCTCCATGAACACATTGAAATTAAAAGGTGGTGCCATCTACAACAGAATTTGTAAAGTTTATTTAGACTAAGTTTATGATAGATTGAGTTCAACTAATCCAAATTACTAATGAACTCCCACTCAAAAACGACATCCCTCGTGTCCTTTTGGTGATTGCATGAACCAAATCCACTATATCAAGTCCGATCATCATGTGAGTTGATATAGCTTCAAAGGCGAGCATCTATATGGGAATCATATCAACCATATGACTCATGCTTAACCTTTTGGTCCGTGTTCCGAGGCCATGTCTGTACATGCTAGGCTCGCCAAGTAAGAACCTTAGTATTCAAGTGTGTAAACTGTCTTACACCCGTTCCTATGAAAGCGTAGATTCGAGTACACCCGATCATCACGTGATGTCTCGAAACACGATCCATAGAACGGTGCATACTCAAGGAAGAACACATTTTTATCTTGATATCTAAATGAGGGATCATCTTATAATGCTACCAAACGCGCCAAACTAGCAGTATAAGATGCTAACATCTAATGTGTAAAGTGAGATGATATGGTCCATGCATTTGATCTCTATCACTTGCATCATGGTATGATCTCTATCATTCCTTTGTGTGTAAGGCCAAGGTCTATGGAACTTACATGTTGACTGTGTTGTAAGAGTATCTACCATACATCTACTTATAACAATACCATATCAATACACTAGCCCAGCAACGATCTAAACTAGACGCCTCTAATTTATCAATTGCAAGTTTTACGTGGCTTAGGGCTTTCGGAGATAGAACCATTCTCACCTACGAACATGAACCACAACGAGGATAACTAAGTTATTAGCAACTCGTTGTAAATCAGATATTGACTATAGTAGGAGAGACGGACACCCGCCAGCCACTTATGTAAAACAAGTTGCATGTCAGTCGTGGAACCGGTCTCATGTACGATGACATGTAAGGTTGGTCCGGACCGCTTCATCCCACTATGCCACCAATATCCAAAATACATAGAAGATGCAATAACATGATCACCATCGCCCACATATCAACCATATGTGTACTATCCGTGCTAAGCACCTACGCATAGATCAGGCTCTGATACCACTGTTGGGTCCGCAGCATAGAAAACAAAAAAAATTCTACGGTGTGAACTATACGCCAAGATCTATCTACTAGGTACAAACCAACGGGTGGACATACATCCAACGAGAACTTACCCTCGTAGACAACGAGCTTTGTTAACGAGTAGGAACTCGTGGTTGATGTAGTCGTACACTTGCTGGTCTCAAGATCGCGAGGAAGTCCGAGCGCCGCAACTCAGCAGCGCATCCGCACTCGCACACACGTTCAAGCCACCGGATAACCTCCACCTGCTCGCTCCAGGGATCCAGCGGAAGTAGCAACTCCTTCCAGACGAAATGCCACCGGGAACATGTATCTCGCTAATCCAAGACCATGGGGAAATAATTCTAGAGGGGGAGAGAGATCCTTCACAAGGAGGTGTGAGGATGAAGGAGGGAATGGATGGCCTTTTATAGGAGGAGGGGTGGTGCCCCCTCTCTCCATGGCCGGCGCATGGGGGTGACCCCTCACCTCCCCCATTCATGTGATGGTAACCCCCCCACATTAAAATGCCTCTTCACATTCCCTTTTAAAGTCTCCACTTTAAATGCATTAAATTTCTCCAAATTTAATGCTCTCTCATTTAATAAAACTCTTTTTATTAAATTTATTCAGAATTTTGTTAATTACTTTAATTAACAAACATTCACATATAGCCCCTTGCAATATTTCAATACCACATGCAGAACCACCTTCTGCAATTTCACCCGAAACAATTTCCGGTTTCTATTGATACAATTCCTGCGCTTTGCAATTCTTTCGTCTGAAACATATATGCTCCAAAATGCTGTCCGGTAACTCTTAACTGTGCCACCCTACGGTTCGCGAATAATGCAGACATGATCGAGACCCTTTTCCGATCAATAATCAGCAGCGTGAGCTGGAGATCCGTACTGACTCCTACACATTCAACGATGACTCCTGTGATCGTGAGAACCTTTAACGCTTATAACTAAATCCCTTTGTCTCTCGATATGTTACATGTCCGATATTCGATCATCGGTATCTCCATACCTAGTTTGATCTCGTTACCGACATGCACTCTTTTCTTGTTCCCGTGATATAACATTCTAGTGATCACATCACTTGCTTGCAAGCTATCCTAACGTGATATCACCGAGAGGGCCCAGAGTATATCTATCCGTCATCTGGATTGACAAATTCTACTCTTGATCCATGAGCCTCAACATAACACCTTCGTAGTACTGAACCCATCTTTATAGTCACCCTGTTACGGTGTGACGTTTGATATTATCAAGATACTCTTCCGGTGTCATCAATTAACATGATCTCATGGTCTAAGGATAAAGATTACTTCGTATGATATTATAGCAATATAAACATAATGACTTGATCGTAATGCTATACTTCGGATGAATGTTCATCACATCATTCCACCAATGGTGTAACCTTGTTATTAACAACATCCAATGTCCATGATCAGGAAACCTTGATCATCCTGTTAATCAACGAGCTAGTCTATAAGAGAGGCATGACTAGGAACCCTTTTTGTTTATTAAACAGACATGTATTGATGTTTCCGAATCAATACATTTCTAGCATGTAAAATAAACATCTATCATGTATAAGGAATATATAATAACAACTTTATTATTGCCTCTCAGGGCATATTTCCTTCAGACAAGCCCTGGCTAACGCCGGGCGAGACGAAGCTCGCGGCGCTTGACGCCAACTGGGGCCGCAGGTCGTGGGAATCTCGACCACCAGTCGTGCTGGTGCCAGATAAGGACGGCGGAGGAGTTGCGGCCGCCGGTCATCGGTCGCCGGTCGTGCTAGTGCAGGTAGGGGACAGGGAAGGAGAAGGAGGTCTCGTCAGAGGAGAGGTGCCTAGGTCGAGGAAGAGCGCCGGCACGCGCCGCCGCCAGGACGGGTCGTGAGAGGCGTACGGGACGGGAGATTTTCTTGCGGGGGAGGGGAATGAGCATGCGGGACTTTGACCCCTATCGGCCTAGAGCGACACGCGGGATGGACCGAGCACTGCCGAGTTGCGAAGGTAGATTTGAGCTTCACAACCGGGCAGGGCTGAGGGGTTATTTTCGTATCAGTTGGGCATAGCTGAGGAGAGCCGACCGATATACCAAACAACAAAAAGTGAGAAAAGGTGGGATGGGGTGAGATTTTCTGTGTTACCCCGGCTACCGAACACACCCTAAGTTGACGAAGGAAGAAAGGTCACTCGGTTTTCTTCTGCCACTTGGCTGCGTCCTTCCGGGGAACACCGAATTTCCTGCAGCGCATTGCGCGCTCGTGAATACATCAGCTGTGAAACCATGAAGGCACCGGACTAATCAAGATCCGTATTCCGTATAAGAAATGCAGATCGTGATATGAGCGCTGTGGAACCAGGCGCCCAAGACGTGCACGGCGATCACGTACAAGCAACGCACCAAGGAAGCACATGCATGCAAGAAGCACAATTATACGGATCTTGATTAGTCCACGCAGAGACCGCTTGTTAGACTAGCCCCAGTAGGGTCCAATAGGTAGTATCATACGTTACATGCATGTAAAATGCTTATGTGTCACTGTAATTAATAATAAAAGAGATTGTGTTAGTATCATAGGTAGATACGGTATCATAGCACATAAAACTAGAAAAACTAATCATAAATAAACCTTATACACAATTTTACATTGAGATTCTACAAAATAATAAATACACTAACACTACGATACTAGTACATGATACTATGTATTGTGAAGATGATATCGTATACTAGTATCATATATATGATACTATTATATGATACTCCCCATTATGACTAGTCTTAATTCGCCAGCAATCCCCGCCAACGATCACCAGATCTCTGTGCGTGGTTGAGTCACACATGCGCTAAATGTTCCGAGTCCCCCGCTGCAGTAGCACTAAACGACTAAGAGCATCTCCACTCGTCACCAAATATTGAATTGAGGGCGCCGGCCCACAGCCGTGCCCTGATAAAAAATTTAAACATTTGAAAATTCATGCAAATAGTAAATTACTCGCGAGTTCAAACATGTTTGTGTAAAACTTGAAAGAAAAATAAACTAGTGGCGGCCACGGTCACGCCCTCCAGGCCAAGGCGCCAGTACATCGCCGCCGCGTAGTCGTCGTCGTCACCGTCGTCGCTGGACTCTTGCTTTGTCGGCGGCATGGTGCTGCAGCCCTGGCCCGTATTGTCACCACCGCCACTCCAGCCCGAGTAGCCAGCCCCATCGTCATCGCCCTCTAGGTAGATGAACAGGTCGAGGCGGCGCGCGTGCTCGGCTTACTCGTGACGGTACTCCGTCGTGGACCAAGCCTCGGTGAATTCGTCTGTCACTGGTCGCACGGCCTCGAAGGAGACGCGTCGGCCCGGAAATTCCTCCGGGTCCTCCTCGATCTTCAGCTGGATGGCGGCCGCCTTGTAGTCCGGCAACAGTGTACACTCCTTCTTCATCTGGCGCTGGGGCCTGGCGAGGCGCAGGAACCACGGGGAGGGGATGGTGCATGACGGTCCTTAATGGAGACAACGCCTAAGCGCCTACGCGACTGCTGCGACGACGGGCTCTTCTCGTACTCGTCATTCACTGGCGCGAGGAGCGCGGAGAAGCACGACGACATCGTGGAGTAGGGAGGGTAGCGCGCTGACGACGATGAAGACTTCGATGAGGAAGACATCAAGGAAGAGCGGGCGGCCTGGCGGCATGGTGCCACCACTAGCCGGGTAGCGCGGCTGCTGTTGTGGCTGCGGCAGGGGTGGAGGCATCGTCAGCGGCGGGTTGTTGCCAGCGGCAATGTGGTCCAGGACCCAGGCGAGCGTCCTGCCTAGGCGCTCCACCATCGAATCCGCCATTCAATGTTGTCGTCCGCCGGTGGGGCCGTCGCCGTTGTAGGCCTCGAGGCGTGCCTGCCTCTGGTCCGCGAAGAACTCGTTCCACGCCTCGATGTTGTCCGGATCCCAGGCCGGATCGTTCTGCTCCTCCGGCTTTAGGGAACCCTACTAGTGCCGGTAGATCTCTGCTTCGCGCGGCTGGCCACAAATCGGCAGGACGGGAAGGCCGTTGGCACTAAGGAACCAGTTGTGAGGGCACCGCATGTCCGGTGGCGCCGGATAGCCCGTGTCCCACAGCGCTCGAGCCTCAACTTCACATAGCGAGCGCCGCCGGAAACCGTTCATGGCGGCGCCATCTCCGGGGTACCTCTCCATGTCCGGCGGGTGGTGGTTGGGAAGGATGCGGAGAGGAGGGAATGCATCGAAGGAGCGGTGGAAGAAGGGTGAAAGTGCACAAATACCACCTAGAGGAGGGTGAATAGGTGGATAAAAAACTTTTACAAGATGGTTTTAACAAAGACCGAATAAAACTAGTGTTTACTTTGTCAAGCTCAAAACCTATATATACTATGGTTCACCTATGTGCACCAACAACTTATGCACGAACGCTATCACAACATAAAGTGCATAAGTAAAGGAGACGGGTATAGAGACAACCAAGACATGCGAAAATGACGATGTTTTATCGTGTTCCTACTTACAAGGGAGTACGTCTTGTTGGAGGGTGGGCGGTACTAAGACCACCAACACCACAAGAGGCCTCACCCTATTATCCCGAGCACCCATCGCACGACAAACACCCGGTCCACTATGGGACACTTGAGGACGATCACCAAACCCGTACAAGATTGGGGAAATCTCCACAACTGAATTAGAGGCTCCCAATAACCACCACCAAGGCCACTCAACCGCCTAGAACCCAAGAGTAACAAGCTTCTTGACTTCACCAACCAAATCCTCCAAGGGGAACTCAAACCGATGCACCTAATACAATGGGAAGTGCTTCACACCCAAATTCCACCAAAGCTACAAAAGCTATTGGGGGAATAAGGGAGTAAGAACATAAGAGGAAAACCATATAAGTCTCCAAGCTCTAGATCTCAAGATGTTCCCCTCACTTAGAGGAGAGATGGAATGGCGAGATTGTAGATCTAGATCTCCTCTCTATTTTCCCTCAAAGAGGTGGAATAATCATGGGAGGGAGAGGGAGGAAGCAAGCTCAAGATAATCAACAATGGAGATGGAAAAGAGCTCAAAGGGGTAAGGTCAAATGGAGAATAAGGGCCCCTTTTATAGGGGGGCAAAAATCTGCTCGTTGCCTGCTGCGACGAGCGGTATTACCGGACCTGGCAATGGTAGTAACGGAGACTTCCGGTACTACCGGCCTGGTACCGGTGCGAGCATCCGGGTGAGGCAGAGAGGAAACCAAGTGGGTTAAACCAATACTATGACCACTGGTAGTTCCGGGTCCACGAGCGGTACTACCGCTTACTGGTAAGTGCCGGAACATGGAGTGGTATACCGCCGAACTCTAGTAGTACAGGGCAGCGGTACCGAACGCTCTAGTGGAGGACCCCAGCTCGCTGCTAGGTCATTAAGTGAGTGCTACCTCCGGACGGTACTACCACTGACGAGCGGTACTACCGGACAAAATGTCCGATACTACCGGTCATGACTGATAGTTCTAGCAGTAGCAGCAAATGCAATAACTCGAGCAACCGAGCTCCAAATTGGATGAAACCAATTTTGTTGGAAAGATAATGACGAGTAAAATATTGGATACCACCAAGAGAGATAATATCAAATATTATTATGTAAGATACCTCCCATGGTGTGGAGCCAAAAAACTGTCAAGATAAAAAATGCAATAAGATATAAAAGGGAAAATCTCTTTTTGGTGAACTAGAGCTTGTCATGAAGATTACCACAAGCTCTAGAGCCTCACTTGGATAAGATCCAAATAACAACCAAGAAATATGATGCTAAATATGCAAAGGTTTGAGTTCTCTTCAAAAGATACAATTGAGTTACTCACTCGAGAACCCCCCTCTTGATAGTACGGTTATCTATCCTAAACCCGGTCTCCTAACTAACAACACGAGACCACTAAAAGGGAAAATCTATCAAGATTATAACTTTGCCTTGAGCATTCCGCTTGAGCTTGATGTAGACGATCTTATCCTCCTCACAATGGAACATCTTTGTTGATTTCTCTTGCTCGCGCTCGCTTCATGAAGTCTTGCGAATTGCTCCCTCATACACATGGGGAAACTCTTTCTTAGAACTTGACTTCATCGATCCATTATCAACGAGGATGGCAAGCTTCAAGCGTGAGATCATCTAGATATGGCGCATCTTGAGCTTGCATTTTATTTTTTCTATCTTCATTTGGATGATGGCTTGAATATACGCATGAGAAACTCCATCTTCTTCTTCTTCGAAACACTATTGATCTTATTTCCTTTATTATTCTTCTACATGATTCCAATAGGCCCAAAGCCCTTGGACAATGCTTATTCTAGTTCATTTCTTCTACCTTGAAGCCAATATATGCTCCAAAAGATGCCAACGAACAATTTCTACAAGTGCAACCCAATGCCAACATTAGTCCATAGAGATTGTCATTAATTACCAAAACCACACATGGGACACACATGCTCTTTCAAAGGGTTTTTAACACCAGGAAAGGGAGACGACCATTGAATGTGTGGGAGGGGCACGGTAGGCGAGGAGGGAGGCGTGGCGGACGAGACGCAACTGCTGCTCGCCTGCAAAAGGTTGATCGGTGAGCACCGCTATTACTTGGGCGCGGCAGGCGAGGAGGAAGACAGACCGAACGTGTCGGCCGCTAACGCGACCACCAGGTGTTTCATGCGCCTACTTCTTCGCTCATTCCCGTAAGAAACATGACATTTGCCGCCCCCGCTAGCCCTCCTCCTGTCCCCCCTCCCCCTCCCCCGTGGGTTAGGTTCCTCCTAGGGGGGTCGGATAATAAAACAGTCCACGCTGATGCCAAATATTTTTTGGGAGCGTGGGCTGGGCGTGAATTCGGGCGCCAGCGCCCCCGATAGCCCTTTAGGGTGCCTTTAGGGCCCCCAAGTGGAGATGGTCTAACGAACCGCCCGGCACATACGACTGACGAGCAACATGAGGCACCCATACGTCCTCCCTGCAGCTACCTCGGATCACGTCATTGACCACTTCCTCGCTCGATCGGTTCCTCCGCGTCCTCGGCAGAATAGCAACGTACGTTTGCTTATTTGATCCAGGCTGGCTGCAAACAGACAACCACGACATCAGATGCACCGTTCCGATCCATATATGTGTCGACGTGGTCTCTGCGTGACCGACTTCTCTACATCTTTGTGAAATTTAAAAAAAATAACCCAAATATGTAACAAATTTAAATAATAAACCTTCCGCAAAAAATTCACGTTGCCTAACGTCTAACCCATTTTTGCAACTCCCGCTGCCACAGCGCCGCACATACACGTGCAACTCCATCCATGACGGCGCTGCATCCTTGCCAAGCTAGTGTGGTGGGACCTAGCCCGTATGTGCAGCGGTAGGGTGGACTGCGCGGCACAAACAGCTACGGCTCCAAGATCTACGGTGCTGCAAGGTTGCCACGCTGGTGTTGTGGGGCCATGACCCACGAGTGTTGCACCAGCGGGGACAGTGCCACGCGCTAGCCTGCAGCGCCACCATGGCTGGCGCCGCACGTTGAAGCCCACATACCATGCCATGCCTTCCCCAATCCCGCCCAAACCTAAACTATTTCCAAGTTTCCCCAAGTCATGTGGCAGCGACATCTCTACTCTCTTCCCTCCTCTAATCTTCACCAAAAGGAACAAGATCTCAAGGAAAAGGTAGGGGATTTCTTCCCCAATCCCTTCCCCAAGGTACACTCCTCCACATCCCTCTAGTTCATCCGAAAAATTCAATTTATTTGTCTCTTATTTGCAAAATTCATACAAACCCTAAATCCCATTGGATTTGTATGGAACAATGGCATGTTTGGTTGATCTCTAGAGTTAGGATTGGTATATTAATCCTTCATATACTTGTTAATTTTAATTTGTTTGTATAGTAAGCCTTCATATTGGGATTTGTTGGTATAGTAATCCTTCATATACATGTTAGTTTGAATTTGTTAGTATAGTAATCCTTCATACTAGGATTTGTTGGTATAGTAATTCTTCATGTACTTGTTAGTTTGATTTTTTTGTTCATAACTATTGGAACTTTGCTCACATGGAGATGCCCACATAGAAAGAAAGGTTTATAAAATTTTCTCACATAGAAATGCCCACGTAGAAAGAAAGGTTTATAAAATTAGCTCACATAGAGATGGCCATGGCCACCGAGAACTTTTCTCATATTTTGATTTGTTCATATTATAAGGTGGTTTATAATATGCTCACATATTTGTATGTATTATCTTTTTTTAATTATCTAGGTTGTCAGAATCGGAAGAGGAAGAAACCCATGTAAAAATGGGGTTTGTCAAAGTTATGTCGCTTCTTGAGGCGCCCCGTGATCTTCGTCACCGTGGCTACCTGATGGCCGAGCAGAATAGGGTAATAAAAATAAACCCACTATTCCCGCGCACCAGCGATGGCTCAAAATGTAGAGCTCGTTGGGAACCCCAAGAGGAAGGTATGATGAGCATAGTATCAAATTTTCCCTCAGTTATGAAACCAAGGTTATCAAACCAGTAGGAGCAAGAAAACAACTCCAAGGTGTTGCTAACAACTTGGAATCCTGCCCAACACAACCATAGAACTTTGCCCCAACTTACAGTGAGGTTGTCAATCTCACCGGTTTTGCTGAAAACAAAGGATTAAACATATAGTGTGGAAGATAGTAATTGCTTGCAGAAAATAAACAGTAAACAGTAGATAGTAGATGGTATATCAATGGTAAAAGAATGGACTGGGGTCCATAGTTCACTAGAGGTGATTCTCCTTGAGATAAATAGCGTGTTGGGTGAACAAATTAAAATAGGGCAATTGACAGATTTGAGAAAGCATACAATGCATATACTAGACATCCTGACTCCTATGAGATTTGATTGGGCATTACAACATAATACATAGACCGTAATCCAACTGCATCTATGACTAATAATCCACCTTTAGGTTATCATCTGAACCCCTTCCAGTATTAAGTTGCAAGAAACAGATAATTGCATTAAGCAAAGTGTGTAAAGTAAACAATACGATTGCCCCATGAACAAAGGATTGTTGTTTTCTCCCTAGTAGCAACAACACATCTACAACCTTAGAGATTTCTATCACTTCCCCAGATTACTAGAGGCATGAACCTACTATCGAGTATAAATACTCCCTCTTGGAGTTGCAAGCATCTACTTGGCCAAGATAGTTACAAACAACAGAGAACATGCAAGATCACAAATAACATAGACATGATAGAATCAATAATCAATATGAAATAGCATCTCAATATGCATTGGATCCCCGCAAACACAACATATAGGATTACAAATAGATGATCTTGATCATAAACGGAGCTCACAAGATCTAAACATGATATCACAAAGGAGGAGAACCAACCATATAGCTACTACATGGACCCATAGTCCGAGGATGAACTACTCACGCATCACACCGGAGGAAGGCATGGTGATTAAGAAGGCCTCCAGGGTGATCCCTCCCCTCCGGCAGGGTGCCGGGAAGAGCTTCGGATCCCCCCGATCTAGGGATGGAGATGGCGGCGGCTACAGACTCTTTCGTGGATTTGTGATCGGGTACTTAGGGTTTTCATCGCAGGAGGCATTTATAGGCGAAGGGGCAAGGTCGTTGGAGTACCAGAGGACCCCCTGGTGGCGCGCCCCTGGCCGTGCTGCCACCAGGTGTGGCCACCCTGGTGCGCCACTTCATGTTGCTTCGGGTAAAATATTGAGTTTGGCTTTTGTCCCATCCAATTCCGAGAATTTTTCCTTACTAGCTTTTCTGAAACCAAAAATAGCAGAAAACAGGCAACTGGCACTGTGGCATCTTGTTAACAGGTTAGTTCTAGAAAATGTATAAAAATACCTTAAAGTGTGAACAAAACATAAGGAAGTTGATATAAAACAAGCATGGAACATCAAAAATTATAGATACGTTTACGACGTATCAAGGATCCCCAAGCTTAACTCCTGCTCGTCCTCGAGTAGGTAAGTGACAAAAAGAATAATTTTTGAGGTGACTCATGTCTACGAACTTCTATTCTTGTAGAAAGTTGTTGGGCCTCCAAGTACAGAGGTTTGTAGAACATCAGCAAGTTTTCCCTTAAGTGGATCACCCAAGGTTTATCGAACTCAGGGAGGAAGTGGTCAAAGGTATCCCCTCTCAAGCAACCCTGCAATCAAGATACAAGAAGTCTCTTGTGTCCCCAACACACCCAATACACTTGTCAGGTGTATAGGTGCACTAGTTTGACGAAGAGATAGTGAAATACAAGTGGTATAGATAATTATAAGTGGTAATGGTGATAGAAAATAGCTTGATGGCGTGTGGTTGACGTGGGAAAAGACTAAAGGCAAACTGAAATAAATATGGAAGCAAGCAAACATCTAACAGATCTAATTGCATACGGTGTATCAATGCTTAGAAACAAGGCCTATGGATCATACTTTCACTAGTGAACACTCTCATATAAATATATTCTCTTCATGATACTACTCTTAACTACTCTTCAGTTGGACACTCTAATCGATGGTAGGGCTATAACAGCACTCCTCAAAGTCTATCTTTCCCATCTAGAAAACCCCACACTGTCACCTTGAGTACTAGATGAGTCCAACAAATACCACAATTTCATATAGACATCCAACTCCAAATATAACTCATAACAAGTAATTGTAATCTCTAGACTAAGTGCCACCATGGTGTGCACACTGTCAACTTCACACACATGGGGAGAGCAGAGATCTATTAAAGCACTTGAGTAGCAAGGTAGATCTATAGATTACAAGCTCATGATCACAATATGATCATGCATAGATAGAGAGATAAACACATAGCTACCGGTAGAACCCTTAGCCTTGAGAGAGAACTACTCCCTCCTCATCATGGGAATCAGCAATGGTGATGGAGATGGTGGTGGAGATCGATGGAGATGGCTTCGGGGGCACTTCCCCGTCCCGAAAGGGTGCCGGAACAGAGACTTTCTGTCCCCCGAATCTCCCCTTCGGTGGCGGCGGCGCTGTGGAACTTTTCGTGGATTTCTGATTGACGATCTAGGGTTTTTGCCTCAGGAGGAATATATAGGCGAAAGAGGCAAGGTCGATGGCCGGCCAGGGGGCCACACCATGCCCTGGCGCGACCTAGGGTTGGCCCGCGCAAAGGGGGGGGGGTGGCCACCCTGTGGCCCCTCTCCGACTCTCCTTCTAGCTCTGTGAGTCTTCCGGGAAAATAGGAACTTTGGCTTTTGTTCCGTTCAATTCTGAGAATATTCATTTTCTAACTTTCCTGGAACCAAAAACAGCAGAAAACAGGCAACTGGCACTATGGCATCTTGTTAATAGGTTAGTCTAAGAAATCATATGAAAAGTACTCCAAAGTTGGAAAAAAACATAAGAAAGTAGATAAAACCAAGCATGGAACATCAAAAATTATAGATACATTTGCAATGTATCAACATCCCCAAGCTAAACTCCTGCTCGTTCTCGAGTAGGTAAGTGATAAAAAGAAAGAATAATTTTTGAGGTGACATGCACCATCATAAACTTGATCAAAGTATTTGTAAAACATTCAAAGCTGGGATCATAATACTTCAATCATAGCATGAAAGACAAAGTTCTAGCAATAAGACAAAGAAACTATGTTGCAACATGAAAAGGCAGAAACAAAAGATTCAGGAATAACAATGCTTTGCAAGGCGTTTGTTTGTTTCACATAAAGAAAACACAGCATAATGGCATTCAGCTTGTCCCTCATAGAGTAGCAAATATAAATGCATAGGACACCTTCAGAGTTCATAAGTGTGACTAGATACAAATAGTTTAAAACAAGCAATATCAAAGCTATGCATCAATCAACAAGTCTTGGGACATTGCACATAGAACTAAGAATGGCCACTATGCTCTCAAGGTAGGTGCATAAAGATAGAAGGTGGAGACTCAACATAAAAGTAAAAGAAAGGCCTTCATAGAAGGAAGCATGGATTCAAGTCTCATAAAGAGCTTCCAAAAATTATGGTACTTTTTAGCTTTCAGCTCTCATTGCCCCTATCATAAGCATCTTGAAGTGATTAAGGTTAAAGTGAACAAACTATGGAGTATATGCTTGATGAAGTATAAGTTAGGAATCTCATGATCCTTGTATACGAGGGCCGCTCCTCATGCTACTCAAGTTTAGTCACCGGTAAGTTCTTGTCATCGTAAGTATATGTGTATCATAGAGAACCGCCAACGGGGTACCCCTTGCCCGATGATACAGAAGAATCCCCATATCAAAATGACAAGGCAAGCAGACAACAAGCATCTCAACAATCTTCTTGTTTACCATGGGAATATGGTGCTTTTTTCTCTCTTTCCTCTTTTCATAATATCTTTTTTTTCTTTTTCTCTTTTTTTCTCAATATAGGACTCTTTTTTTTATAAGAAGAATGCTTCATACAGCTCATTATGGTTACGCTGCAGGTTTCCACCATGTCAGCATGGATTAGACCAGCGGCCCAGGCATTTCTCTAACACATATACATAACTCCATGGACTTACAAGCTCCCCTTTCATTTCACACCGACGACATCCATATACAAAAGAGCATGATATCAACTAGGTACAAGTACCAAGTGCAATGTTGAAAGAGTTCCCCATGAAAGCATGGTTCTGCTAATCCCCAACAAATAAGTGCAAGCATATATAACATAGACGACACAATGGTTCAATTTTATTAAGGGCAAGAAAAGTAAAGTGTGCCATCAAGTTCGTGAGAGCTTTAATCACTAGTTTTCTCATAACAAGTTTAATTTGGAAGGTAAAAAAAAGCATGAATATACTTGGGATAGCATAAGCTAGTAGGTAGGTATGGTGGACTCTTTGGAATAACTTGGTTTAAGGAGTTGGATGCATGAGTGGAACTCATACTTGGTTGTGGAGGCTAGCAAAAGACTGGGAGCGACAAACTAAGGGAGCAATAATGGCCATAATCATGCAGAGCAACAAAACATCATTGATCAAAGCATAAAGTGATACTACAAGTTGAAAACTAAAGGATCATAAAGGCTATGGTGACTTGAGATAGTCATAACATGGTGTGAGCATGCGCCAAGTCAACCCAAATAAAGCATCAAAGGAGAATACCACTATACTATGCTTTAATATGCTAAAACAACGCATGATTCATCCAAGGCACATTAAGCAATCTCAATTGTTTATAACAAGTCATGCTATAGCAAAGAATACTAAGCATAAAGCCAAAACAATATCAAGCATGGCATGACAAAGCATAGGCCACAGTCAAAAACAAGCTCTTTTTACCATATAAGCATGAACTTTCCTACTCTTTTCCAATCCAAACCAAACTATTTGCAAACCAATGTATGAAAGAGGGGGTCCAACCAATTTATTCAGAAAACTAAGCAAACAAAGCAAAATAAAAACGAAAACAAAAACGAAAAAGAAGACGCTCCAAGAACAACACAACTGTGCATGAAACAATAAAAATGAAGCGTTTGGAAGAAACCTGGGATTTTTATTGATGAAGAAGGGGATGCCTTGGGCATCCCCGAGATTTAACGCTTATATTTCTTGGATATTTCTTGGGGTGACATGCGTGGCATCCCCAAGCTTGAGTTTTAGTCCATCCTTCATCTCATTACTCATTTCTTCCATACACCTGAAATTTTTCCTTCATACAAAACTTCACACAATCTTTATTAGCAACATTAGTGCACTCAAGATAATAGGTCTTAAGGTTCAGTTCCAACACCAATAAACTTCCATTAGAACACTAGCTACTGAAGAACTTCTCTCAAAAAGCTCAATTCCCCAAAAGAACTCAAAAAGGAACCAACAAGAAGCAAATGTAGAAAATGGCAGAAATCTGTCAAAACAGACCAGCAGGTAAAGACGAATTTTTTCGAAGATCTTCTGTTGCTCAAATCAAAAAGTGTTGAACTAACGAAAGTTAGATAACAACCTGGGTCAGAAGCACAAAAATTCACGCCTCAAAACGACATTCAGAGATTTTACACGAATTTTTATGGTGAAGCACAGAAATCTGTTTCGAGACAGCAACTTTCCCAATCATTACTTCTCTCTCATTAGAGGTTACACTTGGCACAAAAAGCAAATAAAAAGGATAATGAGAGGTTATTAGTGAGGTAATAACTTCCAAGACTCATCTAAAACTTTTGGGTTATCTCCCGATAAGTACTTTTCTTTAACGCCTTTAAGTTAGGCAAGATAGTTTG
Source organism: Avena insularis (assembly GCA_023614405.1). NCBI lineage: Eukaryota > Viridiplantae > Streptophyta > Magnoliopsida > Poales > Poaceae > Avena > Avena insularis. The sequence goes on along the minus strand of CM042692.1, from coordinate 490,391,019 downwards.
AGAAGATGCTCACATAAGAAATATGAATTGAATTAAAAGAGAGCACCAAGAAGCAAATTCAAAACACATTTAAGTCTAACCCACTTCCTTTGCAAAATAATCTTGTAAATAAACAATTTATGAAAGCACAAAGCAACAAGCATAGAAAAGCAAAACAAGTGCAACTTCAAAATTTTCAACATAAAGAGGGGAAACTTAATATTGTTGAGACACATAAAACCATGTTTCCCTCGCTCATAATAACTTTCAGTAGCATCATGAATAAAATTAACAATATAACAATCACAAGAAACATTCTTATCATGAGCCACATGCATATAATCATTATTACTCTCCACATAAGCATAGTTATTCTTATTCATTGTAGTGGAAGCAAATTCAACAAAATAACTATCATTATTATTCTCATCACCATAATCATCAAATATAGGAGGCATATTGTAATCATAATTAATTTTCTCCTCAATAGTAGGTGGACTAAAAATATCATATTCATCATTGTAATCATCATATATTGGAGTCATAGTATCATCAAAGTAAATTTTCTCCTCCATGCTTAGGGGACTAAAAATATCATGCTCATCAAAACCAGCTTCCCCAAGCTTAGACTTTTCCATAGCATTAGCAATAATGGTGTTCAAAGAATTCATACTAATAACATTGCTATTAGCATGCAAATAAAGTTCTATAGGTTTTTTAATTTTCTCTTCAAACACTTCATGTCCTAACTCAAGATAAATACTATAAAGCTCTCTAATTTTGTTGTTGTTTTCCATTAAGCCTAACTAGTGAAAACAAGCAATAAAAAGACAAAATTGCAGAATCTAAAGGAAATAACTTCGAGCACTCATACCAGAGGATGTGAGTACCTTTATTTTACCTCCCCAAGAATCAAGCTCAGAAAATAGGCATTTGCCGTGGGAGGTTCTTCTTCTTTAATCCTCCGGTGTGAATACCTTTTACCTTACATCCCCGGCAATGGTGCCAGAAAATAGCTTGATGTCTATGCACTTCTATTCTTGTAGACAGTTGTTGGGCCTCCAAGTGCAGAGGTTTGTAGAACAACAGCAAGTTTTCCCTTAAGTGTATCACCCAAGGTTTATCGAACTCAGGGAGGAAGTGGTCAAAGGTATCCCCTCTCAAGCAACTCTGCAATCAAGATACAAGAAGTCTCTTGTGTCCCCAACACACCCAATACACTTGTCAGGTGTATACGTGCACTAGTTCGGCGAAGAGATAGTGAAATACAAGTGGTATAGATAATTATAAGTGGTAATGGTGATAGAAAATAGCTTGATGGCGTGTGGTTGACGTGGGAAAAGACTAAAGGCAAACTGAAATAAAGATGGAAGCAAGCAAACATGTAACAGATCTAATTGCAAACGGTGTATCAATGCTTTGAAACAAGGCCTAGGGATCATACTTTCACTAGTGAACACTCTCATATAAATATATTCTCTTCATAATACTACTCTTAACTACTCTCCGGTTGGACACTCTAATCGATGGTAGGGCTATAACAGCACTCCTCAAAGTCCATCTTTCCCATCTAGAAAACCCCACACTGTCACCTTGAGTACTAGATGAGTCCAACAAACACCACAATTTCATAGAGACATCCAACTCCAAATATAACTCAGAACAAGTAATTGTAATCTCTAGCCTAAGTGCCACCATGGTGTGCACACTGTCAACTTCACACAGATGGGGAGAGCAGAGATCTATTAAAGCACTTGAGTAGCAAGGTAGATCTATAGATTACAAGCTCATGATCACAATATGATCATGCATAGATAGAGAGATGAACACATAGATACCGGTAGAACCCTTAGCCTTGAGAGAGAACTACTCCCTCCTCATCATGGGAATCGGCAATGGTGATGGATATGGTGGTGGAAGATCAATGGAGATGGCTCCGGGGGCACTTCCCCGTCCCGGTAGGGTGCCGAAACAGAGACTTTCTGTCCCCCGAATCTCCCCTTCGATGGCGGCGGCGCTGTGGAACTTTTCATGGATTTATTATTGACGATCTAGGGTTTTTGCCTTGGGAGGAATATATAGGCGAAAGAGGCAAGGTCGATGGTCGGCCAGGGGGCCCACACCATGCTCTGGCGTGGCCTAGGGTTGGCCCGTGCCAAGGGGGGTGTGGCCACCCTGTGGCCCCTCTCCGACTCTCCTTCTGGCTCCGTGGGTCTTCCGAGAAAATAGGAACTTTGGCTTTTGTCCCGTCCAATTCTGAGAATATTCATTTTCTGACTTTCCTGGAACCAAAAACAGCAGAAAACAGGCAACTTGCACTGTGGCATCTTGTTAATAGGTTAGTCCAAGAAATCATATGAAAAGTACTCCAAAGTTGGAACAAAACATAAGAAAGTAGATAAAACCAAGCATGGAACATCAAAAAATTATAGATACATTTGCAATGTATCAGTGACATGCACCATCATAATCTTGATCAAGGTATTTGTAAAGCATTAATAGTTGGGATCATAGTACTCTAATATAGACAAGAAAGATATAGTTCTAACAATAAGACATAGCAACTATGTTGTAACATGAAAAGGTAAAAACAAAAGATCATGAATAACAATGCATTGAAAGACGTTTGTTTGTTTCACATATAGAAAACATAATAAGAGTGGTATTCAGCTTGTCCCTCATGGTATAGCAAAACATAAATGTATAGGACACCTTCAAAGTTCATAAGGGTGACTAGATACAAATAATTTAAGAACAAGCAATATCAAAGTTATGAATCAATCAACAAGTTTTGGGACAATGCACATTAACCTAGGAATGACCACTATGCTCTCTCAATAGGTGCATAAAGATAGAAGATGGAGACTCAACATAAAAGTAAAAAGAAAGGCCTTTCTAGTGGGAAGCAGGGATTCAAGTCTCATAAAGAGCTTCCAAAAATTATGGTACTTATTAGATTTCAGCTCTCATTGCCCCTATCATAAGCATCTTGAGGTGATTAAGGTTAAAGTGACACAAATATGAGGAAATGCTTGACAAGTTATAAGTTGAAAATCTCATGCCCCTTGCTTACGAGTACCGAACCTCATGCTACTCAACTTTAGTCATGAGTAAGTTCTTGTCATTGTAAGTACATGTGTATCATAGAGAACCGCCAACGGAGTACCCCTTGCCCCATGACACAGGAGCTATCCCATATTTAAATGACAAGGCAACAAACAATGAGCATCTCAACGATCTTTTTATTTGCTATTTGCATAGGTTTTTATTAAGGATGCTTGTCAACACCCGGATTTTTAATCCCAGATGCCCGTTATGCCATACCTCGCAATCCCAGGATTACCATTTTTGCGAGACATAACGGATTGGATATCACAGTACATCATCCATTACAAACCATACATAAGGTCTTACACAAATAAGGATATCATGATCCAGTCTTTAATACAACAAGCAACGGAAATAAAAGATAAGCATAGCGGTGGGGTCCATCTTCAGGGGCACAGGCAATGCTGACGAAGGCAGATAGTCCTAGTTATCATAGCCATCCTGCTGGCCATCATCTTGATAGTCTCCTTCATAGTCTGGCCATGAGAATAGTCAGGGACAAAAGCCATGAGTACTCTTTAAGTACTCACAAACTACCACTAACAAGTAAAATAGTTCTAAGTCAATGTGCTAACTCTATGTTTAACTATAAGGTTAAATTTGAAACCTAAGATGAGTTCTGAAGCAAAGAAAGATAAAATAAAGTTCTAGAATCACTTAAGTTGGGAAGCTATTGTCATAAACACAACCCTGTTGTGGTCAAGTCAAGATTCATCATTCATTTCATAAGTTGTTTGAAAAACATCTGACAACGAAACAGTATGCCCATTCCAACTATCCATAACCGCGGACGCGGCTATTCGAATAGTTTGACACTCTGCAGAGGTGGTACACTTTCACCACAAGATTTGATACATCTATCAGGGATAACCCTGAATCATCATACTTAGTGTGCAGATAATCAAACATAACCTTCCCTTTACACACCCTAGTATAAGCACCTCTCCTATGAGCATGGCCTGCCAACCATGACCATCAGTCATCTTGGGCACTGCATAGGTGGACAACATTGAGAGGTAGCCTCAGCTCAAACCTCTCCATGAGGAACTAATACTAATGCATATAAATTTCCAGCTAAGCCTTACCCAATTCAGGTAATGTGGTTTTACGGTAAATTTGGAATGGTATCGCATCCGAATCCAACCATCAGTTTTATAAAAGGGTCAAGGCTCATGCCTCAACATTTTCATCATCATAAACCATTTGTGTTTCTCAACACATGTCAAAACCTCTCAATAGAATGACTCATCATTCCAAGGTTTTCATAATTCATTTTCACCAAGTGCTCCCATCTAAAGTGACTCAAGTTTTTGATTTACTCTAAACTACTAAGTTAAGAGTGTTCACTAAGGTGGAAAAGATGGGTTCAATCTCATGCCATAGAATGACATCTAAAGGGGTTCTAAATAGGTCAAGTTTTATACTCTTTATGCTACCTTCAAAAACCAGTAAAGAACTTTGGGTAAAGTAAAGGAAGTAAATCTTAAAAATAATACTTGGGGTAACTAATAGTCAAAATGGTATAATAAAAGCATGCCTAAAGCATCTTTGCTAAACCATCTAGTTTCATCCTAGCTTGCTAAGCATTATACTTGCAAGTGTTAGCTTGTATTGTTAACGGTGGCTTGCCTTGGTTGGTGCAGTGGTTAAAGTTTTCTTCTTCTTCTTCTTCTTCTTGGTAGAACTCCTCCTCCTCGTAGACTTGGTCGGTACTATCGTCTATAAATACATACAGAGTACACAATCACCAAACATTACTTAACTAGTCTAATTAGCATTCTCAAACACACATTGGATGATCTATTATCATCACAAGCATCACAAGTTTAATTCAATAGTTTCATCCTTTTTAATTTAGAAAAGTAATTTCTACTCATTGAAAAATTAACTAAGATTTAATATTCAGCACTTAAAATATGGGATCATGTGGACACATGTCATCACCACAGATTCTAACATGTGGGAATGAGATTTAAGGGTTGGATCATAATTACTTTGGTTTAAGTTCAATATTTAATGATTTAAAGTGAATAGAAATTCCTATATAGCATTATTTTGGTACTAGTCCAAAGTCACTGCATGTAAACCTTAATATTATTACATATTTAGATAGATATGATGAAATGTGATTTTTGAGAGTTGGAATCAACTCAAAACCTATCTTAGTTGATTTTATAAAACTGTTGTAAGGTGCAAATGCTTCTGTTTTGTTATTTTCACTAGGAGAGATCTATAACTCTAATTGAATTAAATCCAACGGGCTTCGATAGATCTTTTCAATACCTTTCAGGCAAATTTGGTTTCATGCAGTTTGGATTTGTAAATCTCTCTGAATTGATTTTCAAACTTAGAGACAGAACTAAGTTTAAACTAAATAGGAAAAATCTAATTCAAACTAACTGGGTCGCGCGGGAAACTATAACGGGCCGGCCCAATGTCACTCCACGGTGCGGGGCCCAGCTAACAGGGGGTCCACCGGTCAGCGGCTCATAACGCGTGAAGCGATACGGGGCAAGGTGGGAAGTTGGATTAGAGTGGGGATCAACGGCTGTGGCTTGTCGTCGACGACGGACCTGTCGCCGGCGAGCTCGAACCCTAGCGGCTCGGTGGGGGTGCATAGGGGGCGTACCAGGGCTCCAGCAAGGTCGGCGAGGTGGGCAAGCAGACTGGTGGTCGATGGCGCAGCCTGTGGACGGCGAGGCAGCCCGGGTGGTCAATCAGGGCGCCTCCTCCTCCTGGGCTACTCTGACCAAATTCCGGTGAGGTGCTACTCCCCTTGCTCCGGCTAGTGGTGTGGGATGATCAGTGAGGTGAGGGGAGTGGACTGCTGTGCTTCAAATGGCTAGGGGTGACCTCCTTTTATAGGCTCGATGGCGAGACCGAGAGGGATGGGCATGCGATGGTGGCGACATGGCTACGGGCGGCTAGCGGCATGGCTGAGGGTGGCGATCGACGGGCGGTCTCCTAGTGGTGCTCTAGGAACTTAATGCGGGCTTAGGGGCGGTGGTATGCGGTCGAGGCTGGTGCTCACCGTGAGGCGGGCGGTGTCCACGTGAGCGTGGTGGTGGTGCGTTGGGCGGCAAACGGGCGTGTCCGTCGTGTTCCCTGGGTCGTGGCGGAGTAGTGGGCACGGGCTGCGGTCGAGTGGCGGTTTATGCATGCGTGCCGGGTGCGACGCTCTAGCGCGTGCTCGGCATGGCGCGGTGGCACTGGGCGCGTGGATTGCTCGGTGGTCCACTACTGGGCTTGGCTCGGGGAAGGGACAGAGGGTGGCAGTGAGGTCCTGGCTACCTCCTAGACATGGCGAGAGAGGGGGAGGTGGTTTGCTGGGGTGAGTGCATGGTCGGCGGCGAGCTGGTGCTCGGGGTGGCTTGGCACTGTGGCTAGGGACAAGGGGTGAGGTGCTAATGGTCTGGTTAGATCATGAGGGAACAAGGGGATTAAATGGAGATCATTTGGGGGTAAAACCCTGTGATGGGTTCGTAGCATGGAAAACAAAAAAATTCTACCGCAAGAACGAACAAAAACCAGATCTAATCTAGATAAAAGCCAAGATCTAATCTATTAGACATGAGCAACGAGATAGATCGGTACTAACCCTCATAGAACCGAAAGCGTTACGAGATTAGATCTCGTGGATGATGTAGTCGATCACTTGCCAATCTCAAGATCGTGTGGACAATCCTTCCGGTGCCGCGTTCCGGCAGCGCTTCCGCAGACGGTCACACGTGCGGAGTCGAAGCAGACCTTCCTCTCCCCGTTCCAGCGAGCAGCGGAGGTAGTAGATCTTCTCCACGGAATCCCAGCAGCACGATGGCGTGGTGGTGGTGGTGGAGGTGAGAATTCTGCAGGGCTTCGCCTATGCCTATGCAGAAGAAAGGTGGAGGAGAGAGGCGGCTGAGATTAGTTGTTATGAGAGGAGGTACAAGAGGGGGCGCCCCCTCCCTTCTATTTAAAGGAGGGAGGCACGCCTGGGGAGGGGGAGTCCTAGTAGGACTCCCCTCCTAGGGCCGGCGGTGGGAAGGGGGGAGGAAACCTCCGCCCCCACGAATCCATGTATTGCCCCACTTGGACTCCTTGATCCCTTTCTTGGTTTTCAAGTAAACTCCAAGAAATCCTCTAGAACCTTCCAGAACATTCCGAAACCTTCTAGAATCTCCATACAAACACTCCGGAACATTTCCCAACTTAGAAAATGATCCCCAATATATGAATCTTATTCTCCAGACCATTACGGATCTCCTCGTGATGTCCTGGATCCATTCCAAGACTCCGAACATCATTCGGTCTCCAACGCAAATTCCATATCTACTTAAAACAACTTTGAACCTTAAGTGTGTCACCCTACGGTTCGTGAATATGCAGACATGATGAAGACACCTCTCTGATCAATAACCATCAGCGGGATCTGGAGATCCATAACGGCTCCCACATACTCAACGATGACTTTGTGATCGATAGAACCATTAACATACGAAACCAATTCCCTTTGTCACACGATATTCTACTTATCCGAGGTTTGATCGTCGGTATCTCCATACCTAGTTCTAACTCATTACTGATAAGTACTCTTGACTCGTTCCATGTTATGTCATCCCTTGTGACCCAGTCACATGCTTGCAAGCTATCTAGATGACATTCCACCGAGAGGGCCCAAAGTATATCTATCCGTCATATGGATGGACAAATCCCAATTTTGGTCTATGCGCTTCAACACATACTTTCAGAATACCCAATGACACCTTTATAACCGCCCAGTTACGAAGCGGCGTTTGATGTCATCAAAGTACCCATCCGGTGATGGTGATTAACATAACCTCATGGTCGAAGGATTAGGTTACTATGTATTTGAAAGCTTACAGAATCTGAACTTAATGACTTGATCTTATGCTACGCTTACTATGGGTGTGTGTCCATCACATCATTCTCCTAATGATATGATCTTGTTATTAACGACATCCAATGCCCATGATCAGGAAACCATGATCATCCATTAATCAACAAGCTAGTTTAACAAGAGGCTTACTAGGGACTCTTTTATGTTTACAAAACACACAAGTATTAATGTTTCCGGTTAATACAATTATAGCATGGGATGTAAACATTTATCATAAACATAAAGATATAATAATAACCACTTTATTATTGCCTCTTGGGTATATCTCCAACAGTCTCCCACTTGCACTAGAGTCAATAATCTAGTTAAAAACTTGTGCATTCAACACCTATGGCTTTCTGGTGTTGTATAGACACTATTGCTAGTGGTAAACATAATCTTCGGATCTGACACTTCCAGGTCTATGTGTATTTGCATTTCCTTGCGTCTCTATGCATTACTCATTCTCCAATGAGATGGCATTGTATAAATTTGGTCCTTTGGTGAGACCTTTAGTTCCTGGGGATTAAATCATGTTGATACAATTGTCGTACAATGTATCTTCATAGTATTATCCCGCTATGAACCACACCTAGTTTGATAACAAACTACTTGATGCAAATGCCCTCATTTGTTGCTACAATAGCAGTCATATACTTAGCCTTTTGTTGTAGTATCTGTCACAATGTTTTAACTTTGGTACTCAACCAAATCCGTTATGGAACTTCCTTTCCATTACATTGTACCACCCATAGTTTAAATTGAGATAAACTTAATTTATGACAAAACTAGTATCAATGTAACAATTTACAATGAACTATTTGTCACCACTATATAAATAATATATTCTTAGTTCTTCCAAAAGATCATAGGAATATCCCTACTATTGTCCAATGATCATCTTATGAGTCATTCTGGTATATGCTCATAACATTTAGAGCATAGAACATATCTGGATGTGTACATCTCAAAGAATGATTGATCAAAATATTCTTGTGATTTCACCAAGTGTCAAAATACTTGAATCTCGTGTCAACACACTTGAATCTTGATTCAGTCCTTTCCGCAAGGCCAAGAACCTTTCTTGTTGTTTCCATATTGAACTCATTCAACATCTTATCTATGTACATTTGGCAAAACCATATTAGCGCCTCAATCTATCCATATAGACATTGATGCCTAATTCTTGGGTTATGCCTAAGTCTTTCATCGAAATGAAATTCTTACCCTGTGTCAATAAAAGATACATAATTTCTAATAAACAATATGTCTTTCACATAATGTATTAGAAATATGTCTTAGCGCTCCCACTTAATTTCTTGCAAAATGCAAACATCTTCATCGTCTCTGATGAAATTAAACCTTTTAACGGTTTCATCACGGTGAAGATTCCAACTTCGTGATGCTCACTTCAACCATTGAAGTTTTGCATACTCTTTTAGCATCCTTTGAATTAACAAAACCCTTTGGATCGTGTCATGTACATGTCCTAGGTAACCATTCTATTAGAAGAACTTGTTTTGTTTGTTCAACTACCATATACCAAAATATATGTAGTGGTTGCTACATTAATCCGTCCAGACTAAATATCGCTATGAAAGATCAAATCTTATCATAGTCAATTCCTTGAACATTGTCGTAAACTCTTTCTGACATGTCGACTATTTCATAGATGTGAAACATCCATGTCTATTGATTTATAGATCCATATACGACTGTAAGGTCTTGCACCTTTCCAGAGGGTCTTTCAAATTCAAAGCTTGATTTCTCGTGTATGGAATTATCACGGATTTTATGGCTTCAAGCCACTTAAAAAAGTCAGGGCCCATCATTGCTTCTTTGCATGTAGTCGGTTCATCATTGTCAAACAACAATGATTTAACTCTCAAATCTTGGCATTTGATTACTTACCCGACCTACTTGATTCAATAGGAACTTAAATCTCCGTGACCACAACCTTTGAGGCACGTGAGCCATGAGTATTGTTGCTGCCTCCGGGACACTTACCGATGCTGCGCAACTCAGCACATATTAGCCAAGGTTCAACAACCTTGTCAAAGTTCTATTGTCCTCCCACTTAACTTTTCACCAAAATTCCTTCTCAAGAAACTCGACATTCTAAGCAACAAACACTTTTGTCTTCGGCGTTATGGAGGAATACCCAATGGTTATTCGTAATAACCTACAAAAACATGCTCATCCGACTTTGGTTGTAAACATTTTACTTATGCCTAGCATACCAAAAATTTAAGAAAGGACAACCTAGGTTTTATCCCAAACCATGACTTATATGGTGTCATTTCAACGGATCACGATGGAGCTCTTTTCAGTGTAAAAGGGGTAGTCACTAAAGCTTTAATCTTTAAAATATAATGGTAGTTTTATAAATGACACCTTTGATCTTACCATGTCAAACAAGGTTTCATTACATATCTTGAACACTTCATACTCCTATGGTGTTTTGGGAAATGCAAAACCATGGAACGATTCCTCAAATCTTAGGTGTTTTGCTAAACTTGTAACTCAAAGATCTTTCTTGTTACAATAATTTTTCACTTCATCTTGAAAGTCTTTCAACATTTTCAAATGTTTCATACTTCTTCCTTATTGAGTAAGTATTTACATATACTCACTCAAATCTTCGGAGAAAGCATATGAAGTTGAAATCCATCGCCCACGACTACACATAATGAACTATATACATCAATATGTACAAATTCCAATCAGTTAGTCGTCCGTTCCTCTTTTGGCCTACGAACAAAGTTTTAATTATCTCCAGGAAAGCATCACAAGCGTCATTTGATCAAAATCAAAGACTCCAAGAATCCATCAACATGGAATTTCTTCATGCATCCCTTTCAATATAATTTAAACGGTGATGTCACTTCGCAAGTGTTCTTTCAATCATTTGTCTTGCGACATTTTAGCATTAGTTTTATGGTCGTTATTTCTCCAACCAGACTTGTATATCATCCATCTATTATGGAATACGGTAATTATTTGAACAACCTTTTGTCGTCATAATACCTGATCAAAATAACAATTATTGAAACAAATCTTGAAGGCAAGCTTTGATGTTAACGAGCAACACAACAACCCTTTGTTTGTTTTCGATGAACATCATCACATATTCTCTTGCTAGTTACTTAGGCCATTGCAGTTCATGAATTGTGTTGTCCTGTATGACACTTCATACCAACCAATTCGGTATCCAATACCGCAGAACCACATTGGTTAACAACCAAGGAATACAACCATAACATGTATCTTCTATATACCTAAGTTGGATATCTCCAATCTTTTCTTTTCTGCCAAATATTTTATAAATTCTCTTTCAACAATTCCTTTTCTTTTAAAAGAATCTATCAACATCAATAGTGGTGTCATTCACATGACACATAGTACAAAGTGTGTATAATCAAATACTAATACCTTTGGACTTGCACTTTGAAGTGGATCACCTTCATCAAATGTTTGGCATTCTTTCAAAATTCCATTCTTTAGTAATCTTTTAGTGTAGTAAACATTTTACTTACATCTTCTATTCATCCTTATCATGACAACTTTCATGATCAAGCTGCTATAGCTTATAAAGGTGAATTGCGAGTATAATGTTTCTTTTCCAAAACCTTTTGGAGGATTAGCACGACTAGCGTTTCCAACCTTCACAAATTCTCATAAAATATGAGGACATATACTATATCATGTTGTAACCAACATATTGTTTTAGATATCGAATACCTTTCACATATGATGGTTTCTGAAACATTGCTTTCAACTCTTAGATAACCTTGATATTAAAAAGAATCTTTTGAGTATCAAGAATCATGGAGGCAAACATGATACATTAGATACTAACACTGGAACTGTTACTCTTGATTTAATACTGTTTATTAAACTTCACAGAGTAAACGGAGTTTGCTGAAAGTTTGCAATATGACTTTTAAACTTTAGATTGACACTCAAAACAATACGATACCAGTTCGTAAAGCAAATATCCATAATTTCTATAGTTTCACTATCTCAACTATAACTAAGAGTAAGGTGATCAACGGATGCCAATGACTACAACAAACTATGCAAATTCACTTTGATTGTGTTTATGATAAATTGAGTTTGACTAATCCAGATTACAAATGAACTCCCACTCAAAACAACATCCCTCGAGTTGTTTTAGTGATTACACAAACCAAATCCACTACACCAAGTCCGATCATCACGTGAGATGATGTAGCTTCATCGGCGAACAATCTTCATGTTCATCATATCAATCATATGACTCATGCTCTACCTTTCGGTATTCCCTGTTCCGAGACCATGTCTGTACATGCTAGGCTCGTCAAGATTAACCTTAGTTTCCGCATGTGCAAATCTGGCTTGCACCCGTTGTATGCACACGTAGAGTCTATCACACCCGATCATCACGAGATGCTTCGAAACGACGAGTCTTAGCAATGGTGCCAACTAAGGACGAACACTTTATTACTTGATATTTAGTGAGAGGGATCATCTTATAATGCTACCGTCACGATCTAAGCAATACAAGATGCATAAAGGATTAACATCACAGGCAATTCATAATTAGTGTGATATGATATGGCCCTTTCTTCTTATGCCTTCGATCTCCATCTCCAAAGCACGGACATGATCTCCATCATCACCAGCATTGCGTCAAGGTCCGTGGCGCCGCTTCATGGTTGTTCATCTTCACTAGCAACTATTACAACTACTTGGAACAAAGCTATTACAAGATGAATCGACACACGGGTCTTAACAGAATTAAAGACAACCATTAGTTCTCGCCACGTGCCATATTACAACAAGGATCATTGCATATATCAAATATAATCATAATCACATGATGGCCATATCACATCACAAAACCCCTGCAAAAACAAGTTAGACGCCTCTAATTTTCTTTGCATGTTTTACGTGGCTTGGGGCTTTCGACTAAGAACGGATCTTACCTATGAAACTGAACCACAACGTTGATACAAGTGCTATCAAGTGCAAAGTGTAGATTTGATCTATACTATGATGGGAGAGACAGACACCCGCAAAGCCACTTGTGCAAAACGAGTTGCACGTCAAGCGTGGAGCAATTCTCATGTACGATGACATGTAATGTTAGCCCGAGCCGCTTCATCCCACCATACCGCAAGATGCAAAGTACACACATAGCAAAAGACGGCACGAGCACCAACGCCCACAACCTCATTGTGTTCTACTCGTGCAACAGATCTACGCATAGACAAGGCTCTGATACCACTGATGGGTTCGTAGCACGGAAAATAAAAATTTTCTACCACAAGAACGAACAAAAACCAGATCTAATCTAGATAAAAGCCAAGATCTAATCTATTAGACATGAGCAACAAGATACATCGGTACTAACCCTCGTAGAACCGAAAGCGTTACGAGATTAGATCTCGTGGATGATGTAGTCGATCACTTGCCGATCTCAAGATCGTGTGGACAATCCTTCCGGCGCCGCGTTCCGGCAGCGCTTCCGCAGATGGTCACACGTGCGAAGTCGAAGCAGACCTTTGTCTCCCCATTCCAGCGAGCAACAGAGGTAGTAGATCTTCTCCACGGAATCCCAGCAGCACGACGGCGTGGTGGTGGTGGTGGAGGTGATAATTCTGTAGGGCTTCGCCTATGCCTGTGCAGAAGAAAGGTGGAGGAGAGAGGCGGCTGAGATTAGTTGTTATGAGAGGAGGTACAAGAGGGGGCGCCCCCTCCCTTCTATTTAAAGGAGGAAGGCGCGCCTGGGGAGGGGGAGTCCTAGTAGGACTCCCCTCCTAGGGCCGGCGGTGGGAAGGGGGGAGGAAACCCCCTCCCCCACGAATCCGTGTATTGCCCCACTTGGACTCCTTGATCCCTTTCTTGGTTTTCAAGTAAACTCCAAGAAATCCTCTAGAACCTTCCAGAACATTCCAAAACCTTCTAGAATCTCCATACAAACACTCCGGAACATTTCCCAACTTAGAAAATGATCCCCAATATATGAATCTTATTCTCCGGACCATTCCGGATCTCCTCGTGATGTCCCGGATCCATTCCGAGACTCCGAACATCATTCGGTCTCCAACGCAAATTCCATATCTACTTAAAACAACTTCGAACCTTAAGTGTGTCACCCTCCGGTTCGTGAATATGCAGACATGATGAAGACACCTCTCCGATCAATAACCATCAGCGGGATCTGGAGATCCATAACGGCTCCCACATACTCAACGATGACTTTGTGATCGATAGAACCATTAACATACGAAACCAATTCCCTTTGTCACACGATATTCTACTTATCCGAGGTTTGATCGTCGGTATCTCCATACCTAGTTCTAACTCGTTACTGATAAGTACTCTTTACTCGTTCCATGTTATGTCATCCCTTGTGACCCAGTCACATGCTTGCAAGCTATCTAGATGACATTCCACCGAGAGGGCCCATAGTATATCTATCCGTCATATGGATGGACAAATCCCAATCTTGGTCTATGCGCTTCAACACATACTTTTAGAATACCCAATGACACCTTTATAACCGCCCAGTTACGAAGCGGCGTTTGATGTCATCAAAGTACCCATCCGGTGATGGTGATTAACATAACCTCATGGTCGAAGGATTAGGTTACTATGTATTTGAAAGCTTACAGCAATACGAACTTAATGACTTGATCTTATGCTACGCTTACTATGGGTGTGTGTCCATCACATCATTCTCCTAATGATATGATCTTGTTATTAACGACATCCAATGCCCATGATCATCCATTAATCAACAAGCTAGTTTAACAAGAGGCTTACTAGGGACTCTTTTATGTTTACAAAACACACAAGTATTAATGTTTCCGGTTAATACAATTATAGCATGGGATGTAAACATTTATCATAACATAAAGATATAATAATAACCACTTTATTATTGCCTCTTGGGCATATCTCCAACACCCTGTTCAAAACAGTGAGCTAGGATTTAGAGTTTAACCCTGCTTGCAAGTGTTTGATTAAATGGCCGCAAGAAATAAACTTTTGAATTTTGAAAAGATTTTTGGTGGGTTTTCTAGGCATAAGGTTGAGACTCTGTGGTTGCTTGGGTTTTGAAAATTGAGCTTGTTTGAGTGGTTTTTGAAATAGTGGGATCTTCCCATATGAAATAGATTCAATTTTAAACTGTCATTTAAAATTAGCATTTGAATGTTTTTAGAAGATCACAAAGTGGGCCTTGGTACCTCATTATGTGTACTAGCAAGGGGTGTAAAGATTCACAAATGTTTCTGTTAAGTTTGGAGTACTAGGAATATCCAAAGTAGGCATGATAGTTAATTTGGCCAAAATGACCATTCACTTCAATTATTCATTTTGAGTTGTTTT
Organism: Avena insularis; assembly: GCA_023614405.1. Taxonomy (NCBI): domain Eukaryota; kingdom Viridiplantae; phylum Streptophyta; class Magnoliopsida; order Poales; family Poaceae; genus Avena; species Avena insularis. The sequence goes on along the minus strand of CM042692.1, from coordinate 490,375,679 downwards.
TCTTTGGGAAAAGTTTGGGAAATGATTTAGATGATGTTTATTTCACCTAAGAAACATTTTACAAGCTAAGAATCACAGAACCATGGCAATTCAAATCAACTCCTAATTTAAATGCACATACACATGAATGCTTTCATTTTTAATTTGGAAAAGTTTTTGTTAACCCTAAGTTTTGATGATTTGGATCTTGATAAGCTTGGATTAAAGTTTTGGGATGTTACAATGCTTCACATAATGCTCACTATGGTTATGCTGCAAGTTTCCACCATGATTAGGCATGGCTTAGGCTAGCCGCCCAGGTGTTTCTCTAACACATATACAAACTCCATGAGCTTACAAGCTCCCCTTTTATTTCACACCGCGAGGATCCATAAACAAAAGAACATGATATCAACTGAATAATAAGTGCAATGTTGAAAGCGTTCCCCATGGTACATGGTTCTGCTAATTTACAATTTATAAAGTGCAAGCATATAAGCAACATAGATGGACACAATGGTTCAAGTTTATTAAGTGCAAGAAAGTAAAGTGTGCCATCAAGTTTATGAGAGCTTTAATCACTAATTTTCACATAACAAGGTTAATTTGGAAAGTAGATAAAAACATGAATATACTTGGAATGGTGTAACACACCATGCATAGGAATTTATAGTGGACTCTTTGGAATAACTTGGTTTTCTTGGGGGGTTGGATGCATGAGTGGAACTCACACTTGGTATAGGTGGAGGCTAGCAAAAGACTGGGAGCGACCAACTAAGAGAGTAATAATGGTCATAATCATGCAAAGCGACAAAACATTATTAATTAAAGCATAAAGTGATATTACAAGTCATAAACTAAATGATCATAGAGGCTAAGGTGACTAGTTCATAGTCTTAACATGGTGTAAGCATGCGCCAAGTCAACCCAAATAAAGTATCAAAGAAGAATACCACAATATTATGCTTTTGTATGCTAAACAACACATGATTCTTTCAAGGCACATTAAGCAATCTCAATTGTTTGGAACAAGTCATGGTACAGCAATAATTACTAAGCATAAAGTCAAAGCAATATCAAACATGACATGATAAAGTCTAGGCCACGGTCTAAACAAGCTCCTTATGTACCACTTATAAGCATGAAGCTTCCTACTCTTTTCCAACACCAATCAACTTATTTGAACCAATGTATGAATTGCGGGGGTCCAACCAATTTATTTAAGCAAACCAAACAAAACTAAACTAAAAACAAAAACAAATATGCTCCAAGAACAACACAATTGTGCATGAAACAATAAAAATGAAGTGTTTGGAAGAAATCCTGAGATTTTTATTGATGAAGAAGGGGATGCCTTGGGCATCCCCAAGCTTTGACGCTTGTACTTCTTGAATATTTCTTGGGGTGACACGGGTGGCATCCCCAAGCTTGAGCTTTTGTCCATACTTCATCTCATCACATTATTCTTCCCTACACTTGAAAATTTCCTTCATACAAAACTTCACACAATCTTCATTAGCAACATTAGTGTATTGAAGATAATAAGTCCTTGGGTTTAGTTTCAACACAAGTAAAACTTCCATTAAAACACAAGCTACTGTAGCAATTCCTTCTAAAAGTTCAAGTGATCAAAAGAGAACTCAAAAAGAAAGAGATTAAGAGGCAAATGCAAATAACGGCAGAAATCTGTCAAAACAGACCAGCAGGTAAAAACCGATTTTTTTGAAGACCTTCTATTGCTCAAATAGAAAAGTGTTAAACTAAAGAAAGTTATATAATAACCTGGGTCATAAGAACAAAAATTACAGCTCAATTCGACATACAAGGATTTTTAACGATTGTTTACAGTGAAGCACAAAAATCTGTTTCGGGATAGCAACTTTCCCAAGTCTTACTTCTCTCTCATTAGAGGTTATTATTGGCACAAAAACCACACAAAAAGGAAAAGGATAGGTTATTACTAAAGCAATAACTTCCAAGACTCAACAAAAGAAAAACTTGCTGAAAGTACAAATAATTTGGGTTCTTTCCCAATAGTGCTTTTCTTTAACGCCTTTCAGCTAGGCATAGGAAGCAAGATTCAAGTATTTTCAAATGAAGAAGCATTAAGAGAAAATTTTGTTTTAATAGGAGAGGCAAAAGGCATATTCTCTATCTTCTTATGTAAGTGTTCTATACCTTTCTTGAATGGGAATTGATATTTAATGGTGCCTTCCTTCATATCAATAATGGCACCAACTGTTCTAAGAAAAGGTCTTCCCAAAATAATAGGACAAGAAACATTGCATTCAACATCCAAAACATATAAATCAACTGGGACATATGTATTGTTAACCATAATAAGAACATCATTAATACTCCCCATGAGTTTCTTTTTAGCATTATCATCAATTTGGACATCTAAATAACAATCTTCCAATGGTGGAAAATCAAGCATTTCATAAATCTTTCAAGGCATAATAGAGACACTAGCACCAAGATCATATAAAGCTTTGAGATCAAAATCATTCACTTTCATATTAATGATGGGTTCCCAACCATCTTCCAATTTCATAGGAATGGAAGCTTTATGTTTCAATTTTTCTTCTTTAATTTTTATGAGAGAATCTATAATGTGTTTTGTAAAGGCCATATTCATAGCACTAGCATTAGAACTTTTAGAAAGCTTTTGTAGGAACATAATTACTTTAGAAATATTGCAACCATTAAGATCAAAATCATAATTACCATCCAAGGTAGTGGAGCTATTGTTTCCCATATTTCGAAGAATTTCAGCATTTTTATTGGAAAAGGTTCCATTGGTTTTAGGCATTGTTGCAAAAGGAATGGGGACTTCATGTGGTTTGCTAGCATCACCATTGGTGGTGGTAATAGTACATATGCTATTATTCCTAGCAATGTCATCTTCTCTTTCCCACTTAACATGCAATTCAGCTAATAGTCTAACATTTTCATCAATTCTAACTTCTATGGCATTAGTAGCAGCAAAGGGGTTTTCCATAGTTTCGGATTTAATAGCCATTTTATTAATCAAAGAAGATTGTGCTCTAGACAAAGATGATATATTTTTCAGCATTCAAATGATTTTCCTCAACATTTTTATTGAAAGCAGTTTGTTTACTAATAAAATCTTTAAGCATGACTTCAAGTTCAGAGGGTACACTTCTATTGTTGTTGTAGGAATTTCCGTAAGCATTACCATTATTGGGAGGATATGGCCTATAATTATTATTACCAAAATTATTCCTGTAGGCATTGTTGCTAAAATTATTATTTCTAATGAAGTTCACATCAACTTGCTCTTGAGCAACCAAAGAGGCTAAGGGAACATGATTTGGATCAATATGAGATTTTCCATTAACAAGCATAGACATAATAACATCAATTTTATCACTCAAGGAGGAGGTTTCTTCAACAGAATTTACCTTCTTACCTTGTGGAGCTCTCTCAGTGTGCCATTCAGAATAGTTAACCATCATATTATCAAGGAGTTTTGTTGTAGCAACCAAAGTAATGGTCATAAAAGTGCCTCCAACAGCTGAATCCAGCAGATTCTTGAAGAATAATTCAGTCCTGCATAAAAAGTTTGGATGATCATCCAAGCAGTCAGTCCATGAGTGGGACAATTCTTTACCAAAGATTTCATTCTTTCCCAATCTTGAGCAACATGTTCATTATCAAATTGTTTAAATTTCATTATTTCACTTCTCATAGATATAATCTTAGCAGGAGGATAGTATTTTCTAATGAAAGCATCTTTGCATTTAATTGAAGAATCAATACTATTTCTAGTTAGGGATACCAATCATTCTTTAGTTTTTCCTCTCAAAGAGAAAGGAAACAATTTAAGCTTAATAATATCTCCATCTATATCCCTATGTTTTTGCATCTCACAAAGTTCAACAAAGTTATTAAGGTGAGCAGCAACATCATTAGTACCAGCACCAGAGAATTGTTCTTTTGTAACAAGATTGAGCAAAGCAGGTTTAATTTCAAAGAAAGCAGCTTCAGGAACAGGTGGAGCAATAGGTGTGCACATGAAATCATTGTTGTTTGTGCTAGTGAAGTCACACAACTTAGTGTTTTCAGGAGTATTCGTTTTTGTAAGATTAAAGCAAGCCAACAGAAATAGAAACTGAAATATGAACTAATTTTTTGTGTGTTTTTTATAAAAGAAGCAAACTAGTACAACTATTTTTTTTGTGTTTGACAAAAAGAAAGAAGCAAACAAAGCAAAATAAACTAAGCAAAACAAAAAACAAAGTAAAGAGATTGGTTGTGAGGGACTCCCCTTGTGAAGTTGTCCTTAACTCCCCGGCAACGGCGCCAGAAAAGTGCTTGATGGCTCAAAATGTATAGCTCGTTGGGAACCCCAAGAGGAAGGTATGATGAGCACAGTAGCAAGTTTTCCCTCAGTTATGAAACCAAGGTTATCGAACCAGTAGGAGCAAGGAAACAACTCCAAGGTGTTGCTAACAACTTGGAATCCTACACAACACAACCACAGAACTTTGCCCCACCTTACAATGAGGTTGTCAATCTCACAGGTTTTGCTGGAAACAAAGGATTAAACGTATAGTGTGGAAGATAGTAATTGCTTGCAGAAAATAAACAGTAAACAATAGATGGTAGATGGTATATCAATGGTAAAAGAATGGACTGGGGTCCATAGTTCACTAGAGGTGATTCTCCTTAAGATAAATAGCATGTTCGGTTAACAAATTACATCGGGGCAATTAACAGATTTGAGAAAGCATACAATGCATATACTAGACATCTTGACTCCTACGAGATTTGATTGGGCATTGCAACATAATACATAGATCGTAATCCAACTGCATCTATGACTAATAATCCACCTTCAGGTTATCATTCGAACCCCTTCTAGTATTAAGTTGCAAGCAACAGATAATTGCATTAAGCAAAGTGTGTAAAGTAAACAATATGATTGCCCCATGGACAAAGGATTGTTGTTTTCTCCCTAGTAGCAACAGCACATCTACAACCTTAGAGATTTCTGTCACTTCCCCAGATTACTAGAGGCATGAACCTGTTGGGTCCGCAGCATAGAAAACAAAAAATTTCTTACGGTGTGAACTACACGCCAAGATCTATCTACTAGGTACAAAGCAACGGGTGGACATACATCCAACGAGAACTTACCCTCGTAGACAACGAGCTTTGTTAACGAGTAGGAACTCGTGGTTGATGTAGTCGTACACTTGCCGATCTCTCGATATATTACATGTCCGAGATTCGATCATCGGTATCTCCATACCTAGTTTGATCTCGTTACCGACATGTACTCTTTTCTCGTTCCCGTGATATATCATTCTAGTGATCACATCACTTGCTTGCAAGCTATCCTAATGTGATATCACCGAGAGGGCCCAGAGTATATCTATCCGTCATCTGGATTGAAAAATTCCACTCTTGATCCATGAGCCTCAACATAACACCTTCGTAGTACTGAACCCATCTTTATAGTCACCCTGTTACGGTGTGATGTTTGATGTTATCAAGATACTCTTCCGGTGTCAGCAATTAACATGATACCATGGTCTAAGGATAAAGATTACTTCATATGATGTTATAGCAATATAAACATAATGACTTGATCGTAATGCTATACTTCGGATGAATGTTCATCACATCATTCCACCAATGGTGTGACCTTGTTATTAACAACATCCAATGTCCATGATCAGGAAACCTTGATCATCCTGTTAATCAACAAGCTAGTCTATAAGAGAGGCATGACTAGGAACCCTTTTTGTTTATTAAACACACATGTATTGATGTTTCCGAATCAATACATTTCTAGCATGTAAAATAAACATCTATCATGTATAAGGAATATATAATAACAACTTTATTATTGCCTCTCAGGGCATATTTCCTTTAGAACCCACTATCGAGCATAAATTCTCCCTCTTGGAGTTGCAAGCATCTACTTGGCCAAGATATTTACAAACAACAAAGAGCATGCAAGATCACAAATAACATAGATATGATAGAATCAATAATCAATCTGAAATAGCATCTCAATATCCATCGGATCCCCACAAACACAACATATAGGATTACAAATAGATGATCTTAATCATGAACGGAGCTCACAAGATCTAAACATGATAACACAAAGGTGGAGAACCAACCATCTAGCTACTACATGGACCCATAGTCCAAGGATGAACTACTCATGCATCACACCGGAGGCGGGCATGGTGATGAAGAAGGCCTCCTGGGTGATCTCTCCCCTTCGTCAGGGTGCCGAGAAGAGCTTCGGACCCTCCCCCCGATCTAGGGATGGAGATGGCGGTGGCTACAGACTTTTTCATGGATTTCTAATCGGGTACTTAGGGTTTTTGCCCTGGGAGGCTTTTATAGGCGAAGGGGTAAGGACGATGGAGTACCAAGGGGCCCACACCCCCTGGTGGCGCGCCCCCTAGCCACGCCTCCACCAGGTGTGGCTGCCTTGGTGTGACACTTTGTCTCCCCTCCGGACTCCATGTTGCTTCGGATAAAATATTGACTTTGGCTTTTGTCCCGTCCAATTCCGAGAATATTTCCTTACTAGCTTTTCTGAAACCAAAAACAGCAGATAACAGGCAACTGGCACTGTGGCATCTTGTTAATAGGTTAGTTCTAGAAAATGTACAAAAATACCTCAAAGTGTGAACAAAACATAAAGAAGTTGATATAAAACAAGCATGGAACATCAAAAATTATAGATACATTTATGACATATCAAGCAGCACAGCCCCATCTATCCATGTCACTTCTAACATGCTTTGTCTTGCGTCTACCACGTTTAATCACCTTCCATTCCGGATGAGGCCATAGTTAGATTCCATGGTACTCCGGCCATTGTGATTGGTCAAGGTATGGGTGAAATCTAGAAGCCCATGTCTCCTTGGTCTTCGCGATAGAGAATTTGGATTTTCTAACGGTATGATCGTGATTATAGTCGACATAATGCTTCTGAGACACACATAGCAAGTGAGAGAAAGCGAGATGAAACTACAATGGCCTTCTGCATGTGCAATCACAATCCCTTAGCTAGACCTTTAGGGCTCGGCCTCCATGTTGGACACCATCGGAAGTGGTTCCTCTAGGCTCGACCACTTGGTAAATGAGCTCATCATTATCAAAAACCGTGGCAACTTTAGAGTCCGCCTTCCGTGTCCGAAATTTCCTCCAATCGTCAACCTTGGGTGGTTACTCGTACTTGCAGTTATGCTTGTTTTGTTCTGCAATCTGCTTGTCCATTTGAAATGAGTAGTTCAGAAAATACTCATTAAACTTGTTGAATGTGTATCGAACTATTGCAGTCAGGGCCTTTCACAGACACCCTTAAGCACCTTGTTGAAGACCTCTGCGATGTTTCTTGTCATTTAACTGTACCTCCGGCCATCCTCATCATAAGCTCATTCCCACTTGCTATGGACTTGAATGTTCCTATTAAGAAACTCTTGACCCTTCATGTCGAGCTCTGTCCCCTCCTCCGGCGTGATCGGTGGCGCCCCCTGATGTCTACGCACTTCTATTCTTGTAGACAGTTGTTGGGCCTCCAAGTGCAGAGGTTTGTAGAACAGCAGCAAGTTTTCCCTTAAGTGGATTACTCAAGGTTTATCAAACTCAGGGAGGAAGTGGTCAAAGGTATCCCCTCTCAAGCAACCCTGCAATCAAGATACAAGAAGTATCTTGTGTCCCCAACATACCCAATACACTTGTCAGGTGTATAGGTGCACTAGTTCGGCGAAGAGATAGTGAAATACAAGTGGTATGGATATAAGACAACGGTGCCAGAAAATAGCTTGATGGCGTAGAAGAGACTAAAGGCAAACTGAAATAAAGATGGAAGCAAGCAAACATGTAACAGATCTAATTGCAAACGGTGTTTCAATGTTTCGAAACAAGACCTAGGGATCATACTTTTGCTAGTGAACACTCTAATATAAATATCTTCTCTTTATGATACTACTCTAAACTACTCTTCGGTTGGACACTCTAATCCATGGTAGGGCTATAACAGCACTCCTCAAAGTTCGCTTTCTCCATCTAGATAACCCCACACTGTCACCTTGAGCACTAGATGGTTCCAACAAACACCACAATTTCATAGAAACATCCAACTCCAAATATAACTCATAACAAGTATTTGTAATCTCTAGCCTAAGTGCCACCATGGTGTACACGCTGTCACTTTCACACACATGGGGAGAGCAGAGATTCATTAAAGCACTTGAGTAGCAAGGTAGATCTACTTGATTACAAAGCTCATGATCACAATATGATCATGCATAGAGAGAGAGAGATATGAACACATAGCTACCGGTAGAACCCTTAGCCTCGACGAAGAACTACTCCCTCCTCATCATGGGAATCAGCAATGGTGATGGAGATGGTGGTGGAGTCGATAGAGATGGCGGTGAAGATGGTGAAGAGGCGGCGGCGCTGGCGACGGCACGGAGGACTCCTACCCCGCCGCTGGTATCACAAGGAAGCACCGCCCCTTAGCCCCCTTCCTTCATGTCTTATTGGGAGACCTCTCCCATGGAGATGGGATCTATAGGTGAGGCAAAAATCTCGCTTTGGTGGCTGCAAATTCGTGGGTGAAGGTGTCTCCCACGAATTAGGTTTCCTCCCTTTATATAGCTTCTCGGATTCCCGTCACCCCATCTTAGGCTGCAGTAAATCGGGCCTATCGGGCCCGTTCAGACTAGGAATCAGCTAAATTTTATGCCTAGAATGTTTGTCACGAAATTTCCAATAACTTTGTTGTTGAAGAGTTTTCCATTTGACGCTGTCTCCGACCCGAAACGTGACCATCTTCAAAAAGAGTTTTGAGACATATTTCTGGAAAATCTAAATTTGACTCCAACAAGGTTTCCACTTGTATTCTTGGCAATTCCTACACACCAAAGTGTAAAACAAGAACATTGTGCACTTTTGCAACTATTAGTAGGTTAGTCCAAATAAATCATAAACTTTATATAAAAAGGAGTATCAAAAGCATATAACCATAAAAAATTATAGATACGTTATGGATGTATCAACATCCCCAAGCTTAGTTCCTACTCGTCCTCGAGTAGGTAAATGATAAAAACAATATAATTTTTGAGGTGACACGCAGCCAACACAATCTTGATCAAAGTATTTGTAAAACATTGATAGCTAGGATCATAGTACTTCAACATAGCATGAAAGATAAAGTTCTAACAATAGGACATAACAACTATGTTGTAACATGAAAGGCACAAACAAAAGATTCAGGAATAACAATGCTTTGCAAGACATTTGTTTGTTTCACATAAGGAAAAAACATAGCATAGTGGCATTCAGTTTGTCCCTCATAATGTAGCAAATCATAATTGCATAGGACACCTTCAAAGTTTATAAGGATGACTAGATACAAATAGTTTAAGAACAAGCAATATCAACGTTATGCATCAACCAACAAGTCTTGGACAATGCATATTAAACTAAGAATGGCCACTATGCTCTCTCAATAGGTGCATAAAGATAGAATATGGAGACTCAACATAAAAGTAAAAGAAAGGCCTTCATAGAAGGAAGCAGGGATTCAAGTCTCATAAAAGGCTTCCAAAAATTATGGTACTTATTAGCTTTCAACTCTCATTCCCCTATCATAAGCATCTTGAAGTGATTAAGGTTAAAGTGAACAAACTATGGAGTATATGCTTGACACACTATAAGTTGAAAATCTCACGTCCCTTAAATACGAGGGTCGCTCCTCATGCTACTCAAGTTTAGTTACCGGTAAGTTCTTTTCATAGTAAGTACATGTGTATCATAGAGAACCACCAACGGGATACCCCTTGCTCGATGATACGGAAGAATCCCCATATCAAAATGACAAGGCAAGGAGACAATGAGCATCTCAGCAATCTTCTTATTTACCATGGAAAAAATGGTGCTTTTTTCTCTCTTTCCTCTTTTCTCATCTTTTTTTTCTCAATATCAATCTCTTTTTTTATATGAAGAATGCTTTATAGATTGCTCATTATGGTTACGCTGCAGGTTTCCACCATGATTAGGCATGGATTAGCTTGGCGGCCCTGGCGTTTCTCTAACACACATACATAACTCCATGGACTTACACGCTCCTCTTTCATTTCACACCGACGACATCCATAGACAAAAGAGCATGATATCAACTGGGTACAATGTACAAGTGCAATGTTGAAAGCGTTCCCCATGACAGCATGGTTCTGCTAATCCCCAACATATAAGTGCAAGCATATACAACATAGATGACACAATGGTTCAAGTTTATTAGGGGCAAGAAAAGTAAAGTGTTCCATCAAGTTCGTGAGAGCTTTAATCACTAGTTTTCTCATAACAAGTTTAATTCGGAAGGTAGATAAAAAACATGAATATACTTGGAATAGCAAATACTAATAGGTAGGTATGGTGGACTCTTTGGAATAACTTGGTTTTATTTGGAGTTGGATGCATGAGTGGAACTCATACTTGGTAGGCTAGCAAAAGACTAGGAGCGACCAACTAAGAGAGCAATAATGGCCATAATCATGCAAAGCGACAAAACATCATTAATTAAAGCATAAAGTGATATTACAAGTCGTAAACTAAAGGATCATAAAGGCTATGGTGACTTGGGATAGTCATAATATGGTGTGAGCATGTGCCAAGTCAACCCAAATAAAGCATCAACGGATAATACCATAATACTATGCATTAATATGCTAAAACAACGCATGATTCTTTCAAGGCACATTAAGCAATCTCAATTGTTTATAACATGTCATGCTACAGCAATAATCACTAAGCATAAACCCAAAACAATATCAAGCATGACATGACAAAGCATAGGCCACAGTCAAAAACAAGCTTTTTTACCACTTAAGCATGAACTTTTCCTACTCTTTTCCCATCCAAACCAAACTATTTGAAAACTAATGTATGAAAGAGGAGGTCCAACCAATTTATTCAAGCAAACTAATAAAACCAAGCAAACGAAAACCAAAACCAAAACCAAAAACAAAAACAAAGACGCTCCAAGAACAATACAACTATGTACGAAACAATAAAAATGAAGTGTTTGGAAGAAACCTGAGATTTTTATTGATGAAGAAGGGGATGCCTTGGGCATACCCAAGATTTTACGCTTGTACTTCTTGGATATTTCTTGGGTTGACACGCGTGGCATCCCCAAGCTTGAGCTTTAGTCCATTCTTCATCTCATTACATCATTCTCTCCATACACTTGAACTTTTTCCTTCATACAAAACTTCACACAATCTTCATTAGCAACATTAGTGTACTCAAAATAATAAGTCACTGGGTTCAGCTCCAACACCAATAAAATTTCCATTAAAACAAAAGCTACTGTAGCACTTCCCTTAAAAATCTCAATTCCCCAAAGAGAACCCAAAAAGGAACCAACAAGAAGCAAATGCAAATAATGGCAGAAATCTGTCAAAACAGACAAGCAGGTAAAAACTATTTTTTTCGAAGACCTTCTGTTGCTCAAATCGAAAAGTGTTGAACTAACGGAAGTTAGAAAACAACATGGGGCAGAAGCACAAAAATTCACGCCTCAAACCGACATATAGAGATGTTACACGAATGTTTACAGTGAAGCTCAAAAATCTGTTTCGGGACAGCAACTTCCCAAGTATTACTTCTCTCTCATTAGAGGTTACTCTTGGCACAAAAAGCAAATAAAAAGGATAAGGAGCGGTTATTACTGAAGTAATAACTTCCAAGACTCATCTAAAACTTTTGGGTTATCTCCCAATAAGTACTTTTCTTTAACGCCTTTAACTTAGGTTTGATAGTTTGATAAGATGTTCACATTAGAAATATGAATTGAAGTAAAAGAGAGCATCAAGAGCAAATTCAAAACACATTTAGGTCTAACCCACTTCCTATGCAAAATAATCTTGTAAAGAAACAAGTCATGAAAGAACAAAGCAACAAGCATAGGAAAGCAAAGCAAGTGCAACTTCAAAATTTTCAACATAAAGAGGGGAAACTTAATATTGTTGAGACACATAAAACCATGTTTCCCTCTCTCATAATAACTTTCAGTAGCATCATGAATAAAATTAACAATATAACAATCACATGAAACATTCTTATCATGAGTCACATGCATAAAAGAATTAATACTCTGCACATAAACATAGTCATTCTTATTAATTATAGTCGGAGTAAATTCAACAAAATAGCTATCATTATTATTCTCATCACCATAATCATCAAATATAGGAGGCATATTGTAATCATTAATTTTCTCCTAAATAGTAGGTGGACTGAAAATATCATATTCATCATTGTAATCATCATATATTGGAGGTTTGGTATCATCATAAGCAATAGAATAACTATCTTCCAAAGTTGGGGAACTAAAAAGATCATTTTTATAAAAACTAGCTTCCCCAAGCTTAGACTTTTCCATAGCATTAGTAATAATGGTGTCCAAAGAATTCATACTAACAACATTGCTATTAGCATGCAAATAAATTTCCATAGGTTTTTTAATTTTCTCTTCAAACACTTCATGTCCTAACTCAAGATAAATATTATAAAGCTCTCTATTTTTTTTGTTGTTTTCCATTAAGCCTAACTAGTGAAAATAAAAACAAGAACAAAAAGATATAATTGCAGAATCTAAAGGAAATAACTTCGAGCACTCACACCGGAGGATGTGAGTACCTTTTACCTCCCAAGAATTGCGCGAGAAAATAGCTTGATGTCAACGCACTTCTATTTTTGTAGACAGTTGTTGGACCTCCAAGTGCAGAGGTTTGTAGAACAGCAACAAGTTTTCCCTTAAGTGGATTACCCAAGGTTTATCGAACTCAGGGAGGAAGTGGTCAAAGGTATCCCCTCTCAAGCAACCCTGCAATCAAGATACAAGAAGTCTCTTGTGTCCCCAACACACCCAATACACTTGTCAGGTGTATAGGTGCACTAGTTCGGTGAAGAGATAGTGAAATACAAGTGGTATGGATATAAGACAACGGTGCCAGAAAATAGCTTGATGGCGTGGAAGAGACTAAAGGCAAACTGAAATAAAGATGGAAGCAAGCAAACATGTAACAGATCTAATTGCAAATGGTGTTTCAATGTTTAGAAACAAGGCCTAGGGATCATACTTTCGCTAGTGAACACTCTCATATAAATATCTTCTCTTTATGATACTACTCTAAACTACTCTTCGGTTGGACACTCTAATCCATGGTAGGGCTATAACAACACTCCTCAAAGTTCGTTTTCTCCATCTAGATAACCCCACACTGTCATCTTGAGCACTAGATGGTTCCAACAAACACCACAATTTCATAGAAACATCCAACTCCAAATATAACTCATAACAAGTATTTGTAATCTCTAGTCTAAGTGTCACCATGGTGTGCACGTTGTCACTTTCACACACATGGGGAGAGCAGAGATTCATTAAAGCACTAGAGTAGCAAGGTAGATCTACTTGATTACAAAGCTCATGGTCACAATATGGTCATGCATAGAGAGAGAGATGAACACATAGCTACCGGTAGAACCCTTAGCCTCAAGGAAGAACTACTCCCTCCTTATCATGGGAATCAGCAATGGCGATGGAGATGGTGGTGGAGTCGATAGAGATGGCGGTGAAGATGGTGAAGAGGCGGTGGCGGCACCGGCGGCGGCACGGAGGACTCCTTCCCCGCCGCCGGTATCACAGAGGAGCACCGCCCCTTAGCCCCTTTCCTTCATGTCTTATTGGGAGCCCTCTCCCATGGAGATGGTATCTATGGGGGAGGCAAAAACGTCGCTTTGGTGGCTGCAAATTCGTGGGTGGAGGTGTCTCCCACGAATTAGGTTTCCTCCCTTTATATAGCTTCTCGGATTCCCGTCACCCCATCTTGGGATGCAGTAAATTGGGCCTATCGGGCCCGTCCGGACTCAGAATCAACTAAAATTTATGCCCAGAATGTTTGTCGCGAAATATCAACAACTTTGTAGTTGAAGAGTTTTCCGTTTGACGTCGTCTCCGACCCGAAATGTGACCATCTTCAAAAAGAGTTCCGAGACAAATTTCTAGAAAATCCCAATTTAACTCCAACAAGGTTTCCACTTGTATTCTTGGTAATTCCTACACATCAAAGTATAAAACAGGAACATTGTGCACTTTTGCAACTATTAGTAGGTTAGTCCAAATAAATCATAAACTTTATATAAAACGGAGTATCAAAAGCATATTATTAGCATAAAACCATCAAAAATTATAGATACGTTATGGACGTATCACCCCCCGATAACGGCAGTGCTGGAGGCAGCTCCACGTTTGCGTACTCCACCAGGCCGGTGAGCTGGAGAGTCCTCGTCCGGGCCGCAATGGCCGTCTTAGTGAAGGAATCCTCGTCGTAGCTCCACGCCAGGAGCTCCTGGTACTCCGGGGACAGGTGCGCGGTGGCGGCTGCGACAACGTCCACCTCCTCCTCCTTGACAACGATGTTATTGTCATCGTCGATGCGGAGTGGTTGACTGCATCGTCGTCATATGGGTTGAAGGTAGGGACGTCGTAGACCTCCCACAGCTAGAACTCGCCACGGTAGGTGCTCCTAGGCCAGGAATTCTTTCCAGAAGTCATGGCTCTGGTAGCCTCTCTCCCACCAAACGCCCGACGGGAGCATGCCAGATGTAGCGGCGGATATCCTCCTCCAACCCTTTGCCCTCCTTGGGCAAGGGAAGCACAGGGACCCGCTCTCGGTTGAGGTGTAAGCCCGTGGGGAGGGAGACATCATGGTGGGCGATGCCTTCTCGCTCTCAGCACCGCCGCTGGCACTCCGCCAGGCGAAAGTAGAGGTGGTCACGGCGGGGCTCCCCCACCTAGCGCACGACGGCGGTGGGCGAAATCCCGGTGCCGCGGCGGCGGCGGCACAACGCCGGGAAGGAAGGCTGGCAAGCCAATAGGGCAGGAGCCCCTGCCTGCGTTCTTAGCCTTCTTCATCCAGCCCGGCGTCTTCATGGTTGGCGGTAGAGGCGGCGAAGACACTGGGAGGGGTGTATCTGGCGAGGGCGAGAGGTGGGAAGTGCGGCACTGACGGGCATAGGGGCAGCTTCAGTAGCCCCTTCCCGTGCGAATGCGCGTAGGTTCGCTCGCCTTCACCATCAATGCCGACGCGGGAACTCGGGCAGCGTTCCGTTAGTTAGGTTGGGTTGTCGTCTCGTCTGTATTGATGGTGAAGGGTGCTGCCCACGCGTCTGAATCGCTGATGCTGCACGTCTGAATCGCTGCCGTGTAAGCGGTCACTGACGGGTGGGCTAGTGGTATGTGGGGGGAGGACACTCCCTCGGTCCGCCCGCTTGCGCATCCGACGCGTCGGCAACGCAATTTTCGTCGGTCGATGGGTCGAGCCGGACGCGTCGGTCCGGATGGGTCGTGTCCATGAAGACCACACACGTCCCGCACGTTTGGATGCGTTCGTACGAGTTGGATCGTGCCGGTGGGATGCCGTTGCTCTTTTTATTTTTCTTGTTCTCCCTCGAAGGAGGGATAAAACAATACTTGTATGTTACTAGTAGTAAGTGAGGAAAAGTAAACTAGCCCGCCCATGTTCGTGTGCATGAATACCTCGCAAGTAAATTATGCTGTGTTCACGTGCGTGTTGTACCGTTAATTGCAAAGAAACAATGTCCGAGAAATTAACACTTGTACGTCATGCACCTTCTTCCTCCATCCCTTAATAGGTTCCTCTATGGATATCTTTTTCTTGTGTCCATGCATGTGTTGGATACCGTTACCTGTACGGTGCCGAAGCTTCACCAGCCACGGCGGGTGTCTGGCTGCCGACGTACTACACTACTATGCGGCTTCTGATCTGATTTAATTAGTGGTAAATCAATCCATACGATAATTAACCGGCTGATCGACCCTTGGAAACTTCCAAACGCAAGGGATTCGTGCAAAAACCGGGTAAGAAGCAAGATTACGAATGCTTCACCTCCGTAAACGCCTCTTGCAACTTGCATTAGCAGTTGACCAACTGCCAAGAATTCGTTCGAGCTACGCTTTACAGACAGAATATATTGAGGGTGCATGCTTTCCTTGGGTGTTCAGCATACTCCAATTTGTTCCTAAGCACAAGGAAAGGGACATTGGAGAGGATTAATTAGGGAGTAAGCTGTTTGCCGTGGCCCTCCATGCACGCATGCATGCACGCCGGGCCCTTTCCACCCCTCTCGCCACGGTGTACTCACCCAAAAGGAAGGCTTTGTCCCTTGTTGCACACGCGCCCGGGTAGCCCGTGTGTGTGCGCCGTGATGATGGTCCTTGTCCGTGAACAAGGCTGGCTGGCGCCTTCGATGACACGATCCAGCCGGCCGGTCTCACTTTGCCTGTGAACGGTGGACAGCTTTGAGGTCGATTGGCCGCTCGAGTGTTCTGCGCGCGCGGGGGCGGTGGTGCTCTCTTAGTATACAATAAGGTCTAGTCAGCAGGGACTTAAAATAGTATATTTGTGCTTAGTTAGATGAGAGAGAAGAGGAGAAAGAAGAGAAGTGGATGCTTAGGCTGGTCCTAGTGGGAGTATCATATCTAGTATCATGCATGCCATGTTGGCAAAAATCTGATGTGGCACAACAATTAGTGAAGAAAGAGATGGTTAGAGTATCATAGGTAGATACCGTATCATGGCACGTAAAACTAGAAAATTCTCATGCAAATAAATCTTGTACATAATTTTGCATTGAGATTCTACAAATTATTAAATATAGTACTAGTATGATACTATCATATGATACCATGTACTATGGAGATAGTATTATACACTAGTATCATATGCATGATACTAGTATTATGATACTACCACTATGACCAGCCTTAGTTAAGAGCCAGCTGCAGCACGTGCTCCTAGACACTATGTGAGAGTAAAAAGTGGGTCATACATTAATAAAGTAGGATATTTTGACATCTAACTATTATACATATTGGCCAGGGGCGGAGCCAGGGGCTAGCAGGGGCTAGACCCCCCCTAACCGATCGCCTCCCTCAACATTTGATAGTAGGTAGTGTTACACCTATATTAGTGTATGTGTGCTAATGGTCGGAGATTAGTACATAATTGATCAACGGTGGAGTAATGAACTAAGGACCATTAGCCCATCTCTAGATCGCGACATTGTTTCCTAGTTAAAAATAATGATCTGATCAGCTTGTTAGGAATTAGAGGATCGATCTATCATGTATGTCACCTAATCGATAGGAGTAGGAATTAGTGCAATTTGTGATTACTTCCTCGGGCCTAGTCACACAGGATGTCTATACTTAAGATATATTGTGCATTAGATTTACCAATTCAATTTATATTTTCCACTAGTTAATCTTTCTTTAGATCAATAGAAGTTGAATATCGGTTTGTACATCGCCATAGAGTCAGAAGACAAAAGCAACGGAAGAACAAGAAGTACAATTTTTTTGAAGAATAAGTTACTCAAAAAATGAAAAGAAATATAAAAAAACAATCGTCACAATTGTCATATTTTGATATTGATGCTTTTTGTTAAATCTCCAAAATCGTGTTATAGTATCTTCTAGGTCGTTCACTCCTGTAAATAAAAATTCTTCTATTCAATTTACTCTGAAAAAATCTTCTATGTCGTTAAGTGGTTATTATCTTCTCCGCCCCTCCTATGGTCTAATCCTAACAATTACCGACTCTGTATTTATATGGACATTGCTTATACCAACAACCCATTTCTACTATTATCCTTGCTCTTAATGCGCCGGCGTGATCACCGCCGGAGCAGGTACAGAAGCCGCTCGCTTCACGGTTTAGCGCCCACCCGTGCATGCATGCACTGCAAGCCCGTGCGTGTGTGTGTGAGCACACGAACCTGCACGCACACGGGGACAGTGGTCCTCTGTCACTGGTGCTCCTGCTAAGTTCTGGAAATGGGTGAGTACACCGTGGCGCATTTCCACGGTTTCATGCTTTCACACGCTGTCTTTACCGAAAATAACTTCCTCCGAATGTTTGCTGTGAATTTCGTGGGTGTAAATTTCCATTCGATGGACTGCCATATAAGCTGTTCAGTCTTTTTTTTTTTCGAAATCCTTAAGTTGATCTGGATCTGATATCATCCGCCCCAAAATTTTGAAACTTGCCACGAACTTTCCCGCCACTTGACACCACCATATTTAATAATTGGCCCATAGGAGGATTAGTATTATAGGATACTAAATAATAAACCAGTGTACCTTTGTGCAGACAAAAATCGGGACTTTATTACTCTGTCGTCGTACTGAAGAGTGCACACCGCGCGCGCGAGTTTGTCCGCAAGCTCTTGGCGTTGCAGCGAAGAAAAAATAACGTGCCTACACGGTCTAGCCGCAACCACTGCTGAAACGAACCAAGATCATTAGATTAATAATCTAACCAGGCCACGAATTCCAAGCAGTCTAGCCACCGACAGATCTTGTAGTAATGCACCACCTTCCTATCCCAAAGTCATTCCTGCATGCGTGGTCCTTCACTTCACTCTTCTTCTATAGTAATCGCCTTCGCGAGGAGGAAGTCGTACGTACATGGACAGTTCATAATAACAGCTGAAAAGTTGCGAGAACACGAGGGCTCAAACAGTTTAACGTTGCAAGAAGCACGTCTCGGCAGTTTGGCTGGCTGTGGCTGGGCAGGGGCGCACACGCCCAACAAAGTATCGTCCGTTACACTGGAAAGCGTATCAAAGTGGCAAGTAGTATATCCGGTGCTGTACGTAGGCGATATTTTTAGAGGTTGTACGTACGAGTGTTAGCCGTCATGTTTTGTGCCCCCGGACCACAGTTACCCAGCTGTTTAGCATGTGTCGACAGCAACAGCAACAACTCGACCAGGCAAGGCACTACATTAAACTCGCGCCCTCGTGTGCTATCAAAGTACGTACGGCCCCGCTCCATCCATGGCACAGGGGCCACCCGATGTGAAAGAATTAACTGCAGAAACGGACGACGTCCCTGGCCCACAGTAGTACCACGCGGCACTTGATAATGCGTTTACGGTACTAGCATAATGCATTAGCCCATCTCCAGCGGCACTATCCAAACGGTTTTGTCGTGGTCGAACCAGTCAATCGTGGGGACCAAACGACGCGATCTAAACGGATCGACGCGTCCTGCACAATCCATCGGACCACCCAATTTAGAGTAGCAATGAGTCGGATCGGACAGCACACGAACCAAGCTCGTGTCCGAGCGTCGGCCAATGGGCCCGTTTGTCCGTGGCAAATTTAGTGGATACACTTTTTCATTAGTTTGATAGCCGGTTACATGAAGTACTACGTCTAATTAATCTAAACTACAACAGCGTCTATGCCCTAGCCTAGGCCTCGCCGCCTGCCTGACCCGACAGCCCAGCTCCACCAGCGTTACCGCCGCTCGTCGCCTTGCGCCCTGTTCATGGCGCGTTGCCACTCACATATAGCATGGTGTCAGCAGTTCTTCGTCGACATAAACAAGCTAACTCATTGGCTAGGCGGGCCAACGCTGCCTCAAGCTCTACCGCTTAGTGGTCCCTCCTCTCCTGCATTACCCATTCAGCCTCTGTCGCAATGCGCTTAGACGCCTCTGCGTGCGCGGTGCCGTAGGACTTGACGATGGTCTGCTGCTCGTTGCTCCTCTCCTGCACGGCCTCCTCGGGATCGTCGAGGAAGTCATCATTGTGCTCCTTCTCCGTCTTCACGTCCATCACCGCTGCCAATGTCACGGCTGCCGCATGAGTGACCCAGTACACCTCAGCAGCGTCGTGTGCGTTCGGTCGCGTCGCGGCGTAGCCTGATATCGGTAGTTGTAATGGCAGTGCGTGTCCCCTTCTCAGCCTCCTCCTTGGCCACGAAGTTATGCATGTCGCATACCATTTCAGCAGCGGCTTCGCGAGCCACCTCTTGCACCGCCGCCCGCGGCTAGCGTCCGCATTGGCCGCCTCCTCCATTGCCTACTGGGCCACCTCACCTTCACAAGATCGGCCTCACTCGTCATCAAGTGAGCTCAATCGTCTGCACCTCCACGCCGTGCTCGAGTTGATCTGAAAGCGGTCGCAGCAGATGTCCTTAGGCGGGACCAGGAGACTAGATTGTGGTGGGGCATGGTTCGTGAGATTGGTTTGCCAGTTTCTTCCGTGGCGAGCACGCTGTGCCAGCGGCCGTATTTATAGTCACCGCCTGAGAAGGAAACACCCTGGCCTGGCACGGGAGTTTTTCAGCCATGGGCGGGAACCGTTGGCGGGAATGCATCGACCGCGAAGACGACTGGTATTAGCGATGTCCCATCGACATTATAGGAAGCACGTCAGTACTTGACAGTGGGCGGGGGCGATCAAAGTGTGTTGGTCACCTAAACGGACAATGATCCCATTTCTGTCCGTGAGTAGACCTATTTGGACAGAAACTGACGGTCTGGATATTATACTGTAGATTAAAATTGAGCAAAAGCGAGCCATCTGAGGTCATCTACCCGCGCGCGCATTTGTGACCGTCTGATCTTCACTTTGGGTCATCTCAATCGTGCAGTTTCAGGTGTTGACCGAAGTCTTACGAGATGGTCCCACCCATCCCTGTCCCCACCCCCATCTCGATCCCGTTCACCTCTACTCGAGCTCCCGAATCCCGAGCTCCCGCCCATCTAGCCTCTCATTCGTCTCCCATAGCAACGTGTGTCGCCCCCTCCGCCCTCAAGCTCTCCCTCTCACCTCCGCTCCCCCAGCCCCTCCACTCACAATAACCTCTTCTTCCATCATCACCTCCCCTCTGGACCTAGCGCGACCCCTTGTGTGAAACCCTTGCATGGGTGAAGTAGCGGTTGTATGGGGTTGAGATGGAGCCAACGCGTCTGCTCCCCCTCGCCTCTGGTATCCCACTGACGGTTGGTACTCTGCCTCGGTGCCCCTCTTCCCCAACCGAACCCTCTTTCCAGGGCAACTCCTCCCCCACAGTCAAGCTCCGCCGCTAGGTACTTTTCCTCGTCAGTCTCTGCTTCTATGTTGCTCACCCCGCAGCAAGGCATCGCCCGGAGCTTGCAGGTGGCACCTCCAGTTCTTCCAATGCGCCCTTTCCTTTCCCATGGCCCGTTCTCCTCGCCTCCCCTTCTCTAAAGGGATACCTCCTCTAGTATGTGGCTGATTTGAGGACACTTGCCAGGCATGTTATCGCTGCATGTAGGTCTATACCGCTTCGCGTTTTGTGGGATGGTGAGAACTAGCTTCATGCGTGGCGAGCAAATAGAGGGTGTGTGTGCTGCTGCTCCATGCAAAGTGGGTGTGCTGTCTTTCTTTACTATCCGCTCTCTCAACACCCCATGTTTTCTTTTAGAAGAAGCGGGAGCCATTTTGCTCTCTGATCAAGAAATGGCAAAGCCAATTTGATGGAAAGGAAATCACAGTTAGGGATGGAGGCTATTAATACGAGATCTATTAGGAAGCTCCAGGAACCGATCGATTCGTGGTTCCCGTCTGCTCCATCCTCCCTCCCATGGAACTATGGCCGCCGCACCCACAGAGTCCGCGCGGGATCCCCACCTCCATCACCCGTAGGCGAGCTCCAAAACTTTGCTCCCCCTCGTGTTGGCTGGAAGAGGAACGTGAGGGCGCCTAGTGCCCGGTCTCCCCGGTGTTCGATCTTCAGGACATCGTATTCTATAAGGTGAGGTTCTATGTTGTTGTGTTTGATTGCGCTATCTCTCTCTCTGTCCCGTTCAATTCCTTGTTGAGACATGGCCCTGAGCAGGTCGGCAGGAGGAGCTGCGGCGGTGGTGTTTGGTTGGGTAGGGCATGCTATACTTAGATCTAGAGGGGATCAATGAGTAATCTCGTCAGGTTAGCCGATTTGATGCATTCCCCCTACTTTTTTTGTAACTTTTCTTAGTCGATCAACTCCTACAAATTTGTAAGGAAGTATATTTAGGTTCGTATGTATATAGTTTTTAACTTTCTCTACTAATGACACATTCATGAATTGTCTCTTTGTGCGGATGGATTGATATGACTTTCCACCATTTCAAGTTGACTTGCATTTTTCGGGACAAGGATATCACAAGGTATTTGTTCCATAATTTAATTTTGTCTAATTTGCTGCGGAGTCGTGGTGTGCATTAACTTCTAATTTTTAGTGGTATCGTAGTGTGTATGAATATGTGGTATCATGGTGTGTATGACCAGATAGATACTTTTGTATTGTTTTACATCTTTTTCAATCGTGGCATTGGGAAATTTTTATCAATAGCAAGGAAAAGAAACGAGCGGGATCAATTAGGCAGTTTGATCCTCATTACAGTCTAATTATACTTTGCTTTGTTGTAGGTTCTCCTCCTCAACTCTTGCAATGAGCTGCATCACCACCTTCTCTTCTATATGAGATCCACCACAGACTACCGTCTAAAGATTCCCATCGACCGCTTCGCCTGAGGTGATCATGTGCTCTCCCCATCGTCCTATTGTTCTTCTTAGACAGAGAAATTTTAAGTTATAGATGTTCTTTGCATATTAATAACTAACAAATTTGTTTTCCTTTGCTTCTCTCTTCCAAGTACACGTATTCAGAAAGATGTGCACTTAAAAAAGCAATGGTTCAGAATATTAGCAGACCATGATTCATATATGTTTTTGTACAGGAGCCGAATGCTAAAGAATTATGGAAGGTTGGTCATAGAAACTTATAGAGCAACGAAAGAATGTATAAAAATATTAGGGAGTTAGGCTGAGTTGAACCTCAATTTTGAAACTAAGGTTTGCTAGGTTGCATGTTGTTCTGGAGAAGCTGGAAAAAACAAGTCTATAAGTTGTTGAGTTTGCATTTTGAGATTTGTACTTTGAGTTTGCGTTCTGATCTATATCCTCGTGGAGGTACATGTGATGCCAAATAGAGCCACACATGTATAGAATTGATGGCCCAAAATATATCGAGCTCGTTGGGGAACCCCAAGAGGAAGGTATGATGAGCACAACAGCAAGTTATCCCTTAGTACGAAACCAAGGTTATCAATCCAGTAGGAGCAAGGAAACACCCCAAAGGTGTAGCTAGTTGAACGATGGTAGGGCGCATTACCGGTGCCAGCAGCAACGTGGAGACCTGCACAACACAACCACAGAACTCTGTCCCCAACTTGCGATGAGGTTGCCAATCTCACCAGTTTTGCTGAAAACAAAGGATTAAACCTAACGAATGGAAGGAAGTAATAGTTTGTAGAAAGTAAACACAAAGCAGTAAACAGTTTATAGATTGTATGTAAAATAAAGGACCGGGATCCATAGTTCACTAGAGGTGGCTCTCCTTAAGATAGATAACATGCTGGGTGAACAAATTACAGCGGGGCAATTGACAAACTTCGAGAAAACAATACATGCATATACTAATCATCTTGACTCCTTTGAGATTCGATTGGGAATTACAACATTATACATAGACCGCCATCCAACTGCATCTATGACTAATAATCCACCTTCAGGTTATCATCCGAACCCCTCCAGTATTAAGTTGCAAGCAACAGATTATTGTTTTACGAATTGCGTGTAATGTAAACAATACGATTGTTCTATGAATAAAGGATTGTTGTTTTCTCCCTAGTAGCAACAGCACATCTAGTACCTTAGAGATTTCTGTCACTTCCCCAGATTACTAGAGGCATGAACCCACTATCAAGCATAAATACTAACTCTTGGAGTTGCTAGCATCTACTTGGCCAAGATAGCTACTAACAACGGAAAGCATGCAAGATCACAAATAACAAAGACATGATAGAATCAATAATCAATCTGAAATAGCATCTCAATATCCATCGGATTCCCGCAAACTCAACATGCAGAATTACAAATAGATGATCTTGATCATGAGCGGAGCTCACAAGATATAGGCATGAAATCACAAAGGAGGAGAACCAGCCATCTAGCTACTACATGGATCCGTAGTCCAAGGATGAACTACTCACGCATCACACCGGAGGCTTGCATGATGATGAAGAAGGCCTCCAGGGTGAATTCCCCTCTCCGGCAGGGTGCCTGGACGAGCTTCAGATCCCTCACGATCTAGGGATGGAGATGACAGCGTCTATAGACTCTTTCGTGGATTTTTGATCGGGTACTTAGGGTTTTTGTCCCGAGGGCATCTTATAGGCGGAAGGAGAGGCCGAGGGTCGGCGGACCACCTGGCGCGGGCTGCCTGGCCGCACGGCCAGGTGGTGTGGCTGGCCCCCAGCCCTTCTCCGTCTCGTATTCTGGCATCTGATGACCTCCGGAAAAATAGGCACTTTGGCTTTTGTCCCGTCCAATTCCGAGAATATTCATTTTCTGACTTTCCTGGAACAAAAAACAACAGAAAACAGGCAGCTGGCACTGTGGCTCTTGTTAATAGGTTAGTCCAAGAAATCATATGAAAAGTACTCCAAAGTGTGGACAAAACAGAAGAAAGTGGATAAAACCAAGCATGGAACATCAAAAATTATAGATACATTTGCAATGTATCAACATCCCCAAGCTTAACTCCTGCTCGTCCTCGAGTAGGTAAGTGTTAAAAAGAAAGAATAATTTTTGAGGTGACATGCACCATCAAAGACTTGATCAAAGTATTTGTAAAACATTCAAAGCTGGGATCATAGTACTTCAATCATAACATGAAAGACAAAGTTCTATCAATAAGACAAAGAAACTATGATGCAACATGAAAAGGCATAAACAAAAGATTCATGAATAACAATGCTTTGCAAGACGTTTGTTTGTTTCACATAAAGAAAACATAGCATAATAGCTTCAGCTTGTCCCTCATAGAGTAGCAAATATAAATGCATAGGACACCTTCAAAGTTCATAAGAGTGACTAGATACAAATAGTTTAAAATAAGCAATATCAAGATATGAGTCAATCTACTTGTCTTGGGACAATGCACATAGAACTAAGAATGGCCACTATGCTCTCAAAGTAGGTGCATAAAGATAGAAGGTGGAGACTCAATATATAAGTGGAAGAAGGGCCTTCATAGAAGGAAGTAGGGATTCAAGTCTCATAAAGAGCTTCCAAAAATTATGGTACTTATAGCTTTCAGCTCTCATTGCCCCTATCATAAGCATCTTGAAGTGATTAAGGTTAAAGTGAACAAACTATGGTGTACATGCTTGACAAAGTATAAGTTGGAAATCTCATGTCCCTTGAATACGAGGGACGCTCCTCATGCTACTCAATTTTAGTCACCGGTAAGTTCTTGTCATCGTAAGTACATGTGTATCATAGAGAACCGCCAACGGGGTACCCCTTGCCCGATGATACAGACGAATCCCCATATCAAAATGACAAGGCAAGTAGACAACGAGCATCTCAGCAATCTTCTTATTTACCATGGGAATATGGTGTTTTTTTTCTCTTTCCTCTTTTCATAATCTTTTTTTTTCTTTTTCTCTTTTTTCTCAATATCAGACTCTCTTTTTTTATAAGAAGAATGCTTCATAGACAGCTCATTATGGTTACGCTGCAGGTTTCCACCATGACAACATGGATTAGACCAGCGGCCCAGGCGTTTCTCTAACATATATACATAACTCCATGGACTTACAAGCTCCCCTTTCATTTCACACCGATGACATCCATAGACAAAAGAGCATGATATCAACTAGGTACAAAGTACCAGTGCAATGTTGAAAGCGTTCCCCAGGATAGCATGGTTCTGCTAATCCCCAACAAATAAGTGCAAGCATATACAACATAGACGACACAATGGTTCAAGTTTATTAAGGACAAGAAAAGTAAAGTGTGCCATCAAGTTCGTGAGAGCTTTAATCACTAGTTTTCTCATAACAAGTTTAATTTGGAAGGTAAACAAAAACATGAATATACTTGGAATAGCATATGATAGTAGGTAGGTATGGTGGACTCTTTAGAATAACTTGGTTTAAGGAGTTGGATGCATGAGTGTAACTCATACTTGGTTGCGGAGGCTAGCAAAAGACTGGGAGCGACAAACTAAGAGAGCAATAATGGCCATAATCATGCAGAACGACAAAATATCATTGATTAAAGCATAAAGTGATACTACAAGTTGAAAACTAAAGGATCATAAAAGCTATGGTGACTTGAGATAGTCATAACATGGTGTGAGCATGCGCCAAGTCAACCCAAATAAAGCATCAAAGGAGGATACCACTATACTATGCTTTAATATGCTAAAACAACGCATGATTCATCCAAGGCACATTAAGCAATCTCAATTGTTTATAACAAGTCATGCTACAGCAAAGAATACTAATCCTAAAGCCAAAACAATATCAAGCATGGCATGACAAAGCATGGGCCACAGTCAAAACAAGCTCTTTTTACCACATAAGCATGAACTTTCCTATTCTTTTCCAAACCAAACGAAACTATTTGAAAACCAATGTATGAAAGAGGGGGTCCAACCAATTTATTCAGAAAACTAAGAAAACAAAGCAAACAAAAAACCAAAACAAAAACAAAAAAGAAGACGCTCCAAGAACAACACAACTGTGCATGAAACAATAAAAATGAAGCGTTTAGAAGAAACCTGGGATTTTTATTGATGAAGAGGGGGATGCCTTGGGCATCCCCAAGATTTGACGCTTGTACTTCTTGGATATTTCTTGGGGTGACACGCGTGGCATCCCCAAGCTTGAGCTTTAGTCCATCTTTCATCTCATTACTCATTCCTTGCATACACCTGAATTTTTTTCCTTCATACAAAACTTCACACAATCTTTATTAGCAACATTAGTGCACTCAAGATAATAAGTCCTTAGGTTTAGTTCTAAAACCAAATAAACTT
The DNA here is from genome assembly GCA_023614405.1 of Avena insularis. Lineage (NCBI taxonomy): Eukaryota > Viridiplantae > Streptophyta > Magnoliopsida > Poales > Poaceae > Avena > Avena insularis. The sequence continues at coordinate 490,348,916 of CM042692.1, read as the reverse complement.
CCATTAGAACACTAGCTACTGAAGCATTTCCCTCAAAAAGCTTAATTCCCTAAAAGAACTCAAAAAGGAACCAACAAGAAGCAAATGCACATAATGGCAGAAATCTGTCAAAACAGACCAGCAGGTAAAGACGAATTTTTTCGAAGACCTTCTGTTGCTCAAATCGGAAAAGTTTTGAACTAACAAAAGTTAGATAACAACCTGGGGCAGAAGCACAAAAAATCACGCCTCAAAATGATGTTCAGAGATTTTACACGAATTTTTACGGTGAAGCACAAAAATCTGTTTCAGGACAACAACTTTCTAAATAATTACTTCTCTCTCATTAGAGGTTACTCTTGGCACAAAAAGCAAATAAAAAGGATAAGGAGCGGTTATTACTGAAGTAATAACTTCCAAGACTCATCTAAAACTTTTGGGTTATCTCCCAATAAGTACTTTTCTTTAACGCCTTTAAGTTAGGCATGATAGTTTGAGAAGATGCTCACATAATGAATATGAATTGAAATAAAAGAGAGCATCAAGAAGCAAATTCAAAGCATATTTAAGTCTAACCCACTTCCTATGAAAAATAATCTTGTAAATAAACAAGTCATGAAAGCACAAAGCAACAAGCATAGGAAAGCAAAACAAGAGCAACTTCAAAATTTTCAACATAAAGAGGGGAAACTTAATATTGTTGAGACACATAAAACCATGTTTCCCTCTATCATAATAACTTTCAGTAGCATCATGAATAAAAGTAACAATATAACTATCACAAGAAACATTCTTATCATGAGCCACATGCATATAATCATTATTACTCTCCACATAAGCATAGTTATTCTTATTAATTGTGGTGGGAGAAAATTCAAAAAAATAGCTATCATTATTATTCTCATCACCATAATCATCAAATATAGGAGCCACATTGTAATCATAATTAATTTTCTGCTCAATAGTATGTGGACTGAAAAAATCATATCCATCATTGTAATCATCATATATTGGAGGTTTGGTATCATCATAAGCAATAGAATAGCTATCTTCCAAAGCCGGGGAACTAAAAAGATCATTTTCATAAAAACTAGCTTCCCCAAGCTTAGACTTTTTCATAGCATTAGCAATAATAGTGTCCAAAGAATTCATACTAACAACATTGCTATTAGCATGCAAATAAAGTTCCATAGGTTTTTTAATTTTCTCTTCAAACACATCATGTCCTAACTCAAGATAAATACTATAAAGCTCTCTAATTTTTTTATTGTTTTCCATTAAGCCTAACTAGTGAAAACAAGAAACAAAAAGACAAAATTGCAGAATCTCCCCAGCAACGGCACTAGAAAATATGCTTGGTGGCCTAAAATATATCGAGTTTGTTGGGGAACCCCAAAAGGAAGGTATGATGAGCAAAACAGCAAGTTTTCCCTCAGTACGAAACCAAGGTTATCAATCCAGTAAGAGCAAGGAAACACCCCAAAGGTATAGCTAGCTGAACGATGGCAGGGCGCACTACCGGTGCCAGCAGCAACATGGATACCTGCACAACACAACCACAAAACTCTGTCCCCAACTTGCGATGAGGTTGTCAATCTCACCGGTTTTGCTGAAAACAAAGGATTAAACGTATCGAATGGAAGGAAGTAATAGTTTGCAGAAAGTAAACACAAAGCAGTAAACCGTTTATAGATTGTATGTAAAAGAAAGGACCGGAATCCATAGTTCACTAGAGGTGGCTCTCCTTAAGATAGATAACATGTTGGGTGAACAAATTACAGCGGGGCAATTGACAAACTTCGAGAAAGCAATACATGCATATACTAATCATCTTGACTCCTTTGAGATTCGATTGGACATTACAACATTATACATAGACCGCCATCCAACTACATCTATGACTAATAATCCACCTTCAGGTTATCATCCGAACCCCCTCCAGTATTAAGTTGCAAGCAACAGATTATTACTTTACGAATTGCGTGTAATGTAAACAATGCGATTGTTCTATGAACAAAAGATTGTTGTTTTCTCCCTAGTAGCAACAGCATATCTAGTACCTTAGAGATTTCTGTCACTTCCCTAGATTACCAGAGGCATGAACCCACTATCGAGCATAAATTCTAACTCTTAGAGTTGCTAGCATCTACTTGACCAAGATAGCTACTAACAACGGAAAGCATGCAAGATCACAAATAACAAAGACATGATAGAATCAATAATCAATCTAAAATATCATCTCAATATCCATCGGATTCCCGCAAACTCAACATGCAGAATTACAAATAGATGATCTTGATCATGAACGGAGCTCAAAAGATCTAGACATGAAAGCACAAAGGAGGATAACCAGCCATCTAGCTACTACATAGATCCGTAGTCCAAGGATGAACTACTCACGCATCACACCGGAGGCTTGCATGATGATGAAGAAGGCCTCTAGGGTGAATTTCCCTCTCCGGCAGGGTGCCGGGAAAAGCTTCAGATCCCTCCCGATCTAGGGATGGAGATGGCAGCGACTCTGCACTTTTCGTGGATTTTTGATCGGGTACTTAGGGTTTTTGTCCCGAGGGCATCTTATAGGCGGAAGGAGAGGCCGATGGGGTGCTGGGGTCGGCCAGACTACCCCCTGGCGCGGGTCAGGCCTGACCACGCGGCCAGATGGTGTGGCCGGCCCCCATCCCTTCTTCGTCTCGTATTCTGGCATCTGATGACTTCCGGAAAAATAGACACTTTGGCTTTTGTCCCGTCCAATTCCGAGAATATTCATTTTCTGACTTTCCTGGAGCCAAAAACAGCAGAAAATAGACAGCTCGTACTGTGGCTCTTGTTAATAGGTTAGTCCAAGAAATCATATGAAAAATACTCCAAAGTGTGAAGAAAACACAAGAAAGTGGATAAAACCAAGCATGGAACATCAAAAATTATAGATACATTTGCAATGTATCAAGCATTGACTGATCTATTATTTTCCTCTGCATGTTTATGATGCAAACGGAAGTATCTCTCTCATGTGATATTTTATATCAAGGTGCACCACGATTTTCATCGGAGTAATTTATATTCCCGCTCCCAACATAGTCTGCATAAATCTTAACTTTGTTGCGACAATATATGTCTAATAGACACATAGTGCCTTCTTATGATGTATAATGCTCTTCATCCTTACACCTCTGAGCTATTTTAGGCTGAAGTGTGTGCGATTATAGGTAATGAATTGTCTCCTCTCACTCGTGGACGATCAAGGCGGTATGTTGGTGCATAAGATTTCAATTATTTAGTATTACTTCATTCGTCATAATATAATCACTTTATAAGTTGTGATTCTAATTATATAAACGACTACTGACTTTTGAAAATATTGATGGTCTAATATATAAAGGCCAAGACCCGCTACTTTATTTAATATATCATTATAACCTGGTCATCATGTCTAATCCAAATAACAGCAGATATCGACACAGAACAAACGACCACTGAATACATTGCTCTAGACACGCCATGCGACAACGTTGTGCAGGCGGTGAGATGAAACTAGCATGTCCGTCTTAGTCAGTTTACGTCGTGCATGGAGATGAGCGAGCTAATTGGACGATCCGCTGTGATGCTGGATGGGAGCGCGCGTCGAACCATCGATCGGCCGGACAGAGACAGACAGAACCACCGCCAGGTCACCGTGCCGGCAACGAAATTCCCCCAACGAAAGACCGCGATACACTGATACGGTGTGCGCTTGTATGGATCGGATAACGTCGGATCACGAGCACGTACATACGCGCGCACGTCTTGGTGCTGTACAGCCTAGCTCGTGTGCTCCGTCCGGCCGCGCGATCGGAGCTGGGATCCTTGGCTTGGCTCTCCGCGCTCCCAGCACCAAAGCAAAGCGAGCGCACCCCGATCCGATCGATCCTGCCGACGACGCCGTGCCGCTGTAAAGCGGACGTACTACGTACGTACGCCCGACGAGGTCTCGTTGGCACGGTCGCTTCCGATCGCCGGGAGACACCGGAAGCCCAAGTTTTTTATAAGGGGGGCGCGCGTTGGCACGAGGCGGGACACGATCTTGCCACAGCGCCGTGCTGCCGATACGGCCTTCGATCGGGCGCGGGGCTCCACGACACGGCCGCCAGCCTACCCTCTGCCGCGGCACGCACACACGTACTCCCTACGTACTACGGGAAAGGCTTCTGCTGCGCTCGGCTTTGTTTGTTGCCACTTTGTTCGTGTGTCGCAGCGTGCACGTGCCGGGGAGAGAGACGACGAGGTGGGGCAGGGATGCATTGGCAGCGGCAAATTATGAGGGGGCTCGTGGTTGCAGGTGCCTGCTCGCCGGGGGACGCACGCCAGCCAGGACGCCGTGAGCGGCAGCAGGTGTGGCATGATTCGGTCACAGCTCGGCTTTGTATGGGCTTTTGGGGGGCGGATCCACCTGGATTTTAATGGGGCCTCCGCCTCCGGACCGTGGTTCTGCCGTGCAAGGGAGGCCTGCTGACGCCGGTTTTCTCCGAAATTTCGTTTGTGATCAGAGCGTCATCATGATTACTACTTGGATGATGCAATCATTTGCCAGATGCGTATGCAGAGCCCCCACATCAAACTTTAAGTAAGGCTGCAGCCATAAATACCATGAGGGCGCGGCCGATTTTAGGGGGCGGTCGCATTTTGCAGAAATGACGCGTGACGTTTATTCCTACTCACTCTATCTCAAAATAATACTCTCTTCTCTGATTTGTTTAGATTCAGATGTATCTAGCACTAAAACATGTCTAGATACATCTGAATCTAGATAAACTTGAGTCAATTAATTTGGGTCGGAGGGAGTACTAAATTTAGACAAATTTGTGGCATCTATTTTTAAGACGAAGAAAGGACTACTTACACGGTACTAAAATACCTACAAAATTCTTTTCAAGAGTACGGCTAGTAGCCAAAACTGAGAAAGTTCGGCGAGCATTCCGGTTTTGGCGAAAAAACAGACAGAGCAGATACTGAAAACCCGGCTTGGTCCGAAAACTTTTTTGGGCCACCGAGAATGTGCGCCTTACACCCCTTTACGTAGGGTTCACGAGCCACTTCTCGGGTCGTAGCCCGTGTGCATTTTTCTCTCCTCCACTGCCCCACCGCCGATGTTTGCCGGCCGATTCCACCCTTGCCGTCGCAGATCCACCCCATCCAGCACCCCGTCGCCGCTCAATCGGAGCTCCGGGAGGCCAGGTAGGCCGTGCAGGAGCTTCGCGTGGCCTGCCGGTCATCGACGAGGTGGAGCGCCGCCGCCGCATCGTCGCCCGAAAGCGCGCCTCCCTCCGCTTCATCCGCAACCGTGCGCCAGTCCCGAAAAGGCTGAAGGTGCGCGAGGCCGACGACGCCGAGCATGGCAGCATGGCCTGCCGTCGCAAGCGCGCCCCTTCGCCTCCGGTCCCGGGTGCTTCCTCTGCCGCACCTGCAATGACGCGGAGGCGGGTAGCTCACGCGGGCCGCATCTGCCGACACCAACGCGCTCGATCTACTCCTCTTCCGACAACAGCGGTAGGTCGAGCGACTTGTCTGCCATCATATCCGACTCTGACGCGCCCCCTTCATCGCCGGGGACCTACATCCCCTCCAACGATGAATCCGACAGCGAGCACGTCGGCGATCGGGATTTCGTCGCTGACGAGGAGGCCGAGCGCGCATCCCTTGCAACGGCGTAGCGCCGTTCTGTCCGGGCTGTTCGAGCTTGGAAGAAGCGGGAAGCCGAGGATCTGCGCTGGGCACTCATCGTCGTGCAGGGTGCGGAGGAGAAGGCCCGGCAGAAGGAGCGGCGCAAGGTCCGACTGGAGGCGTGGTGTCTTCGCGACCAGCATGCGGCGTTGGTGACGGCGCAGCGGGAGCAGCTTGCCCGCGTGAAGAAGGAGATGGAGGTCATTGAGTTCTCTAGCGACTCCGAGTGAGGTCGTCCTCGCCGCACCGCACTCGATTAGGAGATCGAAATCTTCAAGTTCTCGGGTTCTGCGTATATGCTAGAGATGCTCTAGGATATGCTAGAGATGCTCTATCTCTTCTAGGGGATCGATTAGCTTTGCTCGTTGCAGATGCCAATGGCGTTTGTGCGTTTCGGGGCCTACACGCCATGAGTATCTTGAATCAGGTAAACTAGGTAGGTACTACAGTACAGTGTTGCACTCACTCCAACCCTACGCGGAGCAGAGTACCGTCTCGATTGCTGACCTCCAGGAGCAACCTGTTGTTTCCTCTTATCGGTGCCAGCTGTCTCCTCGTTTCTTGCTCGAATCCTAGGTAGATACTGTTGTGTCATCAATCGTGGCAACCGTACGGTACTAGCAGCGCGCGTTGCATGCAAATTCAATCTGTTAGAAGGAATCGAGAGACAAAACAAGAGAGACCATAAATGATTTAACTGTTTTTTTTCATTGATGATTCTCGGTATATATACACGGGGAAGGAACACGAGCGAGGAGTCGCGTCCGTACGAGGGGGTGCGAGATATGTCGGTTGTCACTTTCAAACCGACATAGAGGATTACAGGGGAGGATTATCCTTTTAATTAATCTAATCTATTAATTAAATCCTAATACTCCTCCTAATCCTTCCATGTCCTTAATTGATCGATCAATCATCTCTCCGAAAAACCCTCTGGGAAAAATGTGAGGAGAATACTGTATAATATGTTGCTAAAACTCTTTTAAACCCAGTGGAAAAATAAGGATAAAATGGTGCAACATATAATGGTTGGAATGCTGTTAAAACTCCTTCAAACCTAGTGGGAAAATAAGAAGAAAATGATACAACATATTATGGTTATTGACTCTTCGTTAACTCCATATGAGAAAAACCTTGTCAAAGGGGAAAATCTCATAGAGTTTAGAGAGCAATATATATATGTCATGTATACTTTCCTAAAAACCCCGGTGGGAAAAACAGAAAGTATGGCATATGATCTTGTGTTATATTACCTCATTAAAAACCTTGATGAGAACCTGGATAGTAAACCCATAAAGGGAAAAAGAGTGTAATATGATGCTTTGAATAGGAGTAGTCCAGGGTGATACTCCCCTTGATTCTTGCAAATCCTGAAGCCGTCGAATACCAATTCCATGAAAACATTTCTGGAATGTTAAAGTTGGTAGAGAGTTCGTGAATAGATCAGCGATGTTATTGTCGCATGATTTGACTCGCAAGATGTTTATTCCCCGACTCTTCTAGAGTTCATGGAGATAAAACAATTGAGGCAATATGCTTAGTGATATTGCTCTCGATATATCCTATTTACATCTATGCAACACAAGCAACATTATCTGTGTAGATAATGGTCGATGATTCAAGAGAACCAATACCACATAACTCATGTATGTGGTTTATTATTCTGTAAAGCTACACATGTCAATGTGGCTTTGTATTTCAGAATGATTGATAGTTGTATTCACCGAAATTTATTTCGAAGACATCAATGGAGTGCTCACTTCTACCATGTTGGTACACATTATGGGGATCATTCAAGGAGCCAACATTAGTGTATTCTGAGAGAGCGTCTAGCGTGAGGGCGCGCTCAACCATCAGCGGCAGCAGGCGGCAGCGCGGACGCATACGAGCGGGAGCGCGGACTGCTCGCCAGATGGTGGCTTGGCAGGTATGGGATGGAGCAGCGTGGTGAGCGATTTCTAGCTAGGTTGTGCCGCATGGCACGGACACGACAAAAATTTAAAAGCACAACACCGCACCGCATGCAAAAATAGAAAGAGAAAAAACCAGGGCCAGTCCAACGCTGTAAAAAAAGGCACTTCTAAACCACCACATCGTTTGCACCGTGATCGAAGGCCCAACACATAACACAAGGCAGTGTATCACTACGACCGAAGATAGTGTATCATAGTGTAACAAGGCAGTGCACCGCCCGTGTACTGTTAGGACACCGCGCCGTTCACTGCAATCGAAGACAGTGCAACCCAGTATAACATGACAGTGTGCACTGCCAGGATATCACGTCGTGCACTGCAACCGAAGGCAATGCAACTTATAGCATCTCCACTCGTGGCCCCCAAAGGCATTTGAGGGCTGCCGGCGCCAATTTTCGGCCCCAGCCGCGTCCCCCAATTTGAATTTGGCGCCGGCGCGCGTGCTCGATTTACCTGGCGAGCCCGGTCAGAACCCAATTCCAAGGGAGGCTAGCGGGGGCACCGGAGGGCGGGGAAAATTCGGCGGGCCAGCCTTGTCAGCGACCTAGTTGAAATCATTTCCTTTTCCCACCAAAATTAGCGCCGACTCCCTCCAAAATTAGCCCCTACCTCCCCCCTCCCCTTCCACCTCGCCTCCCACTCCCGCCATTTCCCAGCACAGACCAGATCGCGCCACCATTCCACCAAAGAAGTACATCGCTCCCTGCGTGACGGCAGCAGCGTCGCCAGTGAAGAAGAGGGGCAAGCTGGAGAAGGAGCGGCCGGAGGGGATGACAAACGCGGAGTGGGCGTTCGACCTGCAACGCCGGCAGGTCGAGAACGCCAGCCGCCGGCAGAGAGAGCTCCGGGCGAGGAAGAAGCGGGCCTCGGAGGCTCTGGCCGCGGAGGCACTCATGGCGCAGAGAGCCGCCCACATGGCGGGCATGCCGAGCTTCCCCCGCACGTGTGGGGGAGCCAAGGGAGCGTCTCGTCACGGTCGCCGTCTTCGGCAACAACCCAGGCTGGCCTGATGTCCCAGGACAGCCAATGTACACCCAAGCTATCTCGCTTCTCGCTGTGCGGACCACTCGACACGGGTGGCAGCTTCAAACCCAATGCCTTCAGCGCCGTCGACCTCAACGCCAACTTCAAACCCAACGCCTTCAGCTAAGGTACACCCAACCTGGCCGCCTCTCCAGCTCTCCGCCGCCCCCTCTTCCACGGCGGTATGCCCACCACCGCTGTTAGCAGCAGCGACAGCCATGGGTGCTCGACGGAACGATGCTGGGCACCGACGCCATCATGACCGACATGATCAATGTTGGGAGGATGCCACCATTCTACACGCAGGAGGAGGCAGAGGCCTACGACGGCTGCGACGACAACCAAGAACCTTGGGAGAACGAGGCCTACGCGTTCGCCGAGGACGATGAGGAGGAGGCGCCCGCGCTGGTGCCCGAGGTGGTGCCTGTGGTCAAGAAGAAGAAGAAGAACGGCGGCCGCGGCCCGAAGTGGAGCTCATGGGAGGACGAGTGCCTCGCCGAGGCTTGGAAATCGGTCAGCATCGACCCCTTCACCAGCACGAACCAGAGCTCCGAGGCCTTCTGGCTGCGCGTCAAGGCGACATACGACGAGCGGCGGCTCTTGGACCCCTACCTCAAGGACTTGTACCATGACCGCAACGACTCCGGCATGTCGCACCGCTGGCACATGATCCAGCATGCTTGCAACAAGTGGCATGGCGTCATGGAGGAGGTGCGCCGTGTCCATGTCAGTGGCACCAACTTCGAGGACCAAGTAAGTGAACCCATCATGTCCACTGTCCATCGTAGTCTTGTGTTGGGTCGACGGCCATTGATCAGCGGCATTGCTTTCGTAGATGCGCGCCATGATCACCGCCTACCACGAGGACAACGACGACGTCAAGTTCAAGTTCATCCATGTGTTCGCCAGGGTCGAGATGTGCGACAAGTGGACCGAGACGTGCACGGCGCTCACCAAGGGCAAGTACGACCCCGACGCGCCGCCAGCTCTCTCCTCGGGAGGCCATCCGATCGGGTAGAAGAAGGCCAAGGCGAGGAGGGATGCCACGCCGGCTATCGAGAAATTACACATCTCGATCATGGCCTGCATGGCAGATGCCACATCGCACGCTGCTGAGAGAGCGGAGCAGGCCGCCAAGATGGAGAAGGTTGCCGCTGTCAGGTGGGCATAGGTCATCGAGAGGCAGGACGCCAAGCTCAAGCTAATTAGGGCCAATGTGGCCGCGAAGAAGAGGAGGGAGGACTTGTCGATCCTCACAGTCAACACCAGGGACATGGACGCCGACGTACGGGCGTGGTGGAAGCCCAGCGCACCGCAATCCTGCACGAGGTCCGAGGCCCACTGGCATCCACTACCCCAGTACTTGCGGCATCCACTTCTCCATCGCATGCGGCATCCACTACCCCAGCACCTGCGAGCGCACCGGCGACAGGCTCTCCCCCGCCGGTCATCGATGTCAATGCTACCGTCTGATGCGCCGCTATGCTTTGTGATGCCAGTGCGGCTTCTTTTGATCGCTAGACTATGATGATTTGCATCAATTTGCGATGATGTGATCGATCGAGACTTTGTTTTATAACGCCCAGACTATTTATGTTCGGCTATGCGATCGGTGATCGGCAATCGGCCGTTCTACCCGCCATATTATTTTCTTGTTCGAATTTCAAATTTCTAATTTGGAGGCTGATTTGGGGGTCACGGCTGGAGACCGCCTCCCCCTATAGCCGGTTTTTGTGCCGGCGCCCCCATATGGTCTTACGTCGGGGTTAAATTGGGGGTTGCGAGTGGAGATGCTCTTAGTACAACAAAGCAATGCACGGAGGGTGCACTACCAGGATATCACGCTATGCACTACAACCGAAAGCAGTACAACACGGTACAACAACAGAGTGGCGAGGCGGTGCATGGCAGAACACCATGCGCCGTAAGCGATTGCACTGCTGCGACCAAACACAGTACAGCACGGAATAAGGCAGTGCATGGGCGGTTCACTGCTACTGCACCGTCCCGTGCACTGTAGAATACGAGGGACCGAAGGCAGTGCAAAAAGAAAGTTTGTCAGAACCTATCAATATGGGATGTAGTTTTGTAGCTCTTGACGCGACTAGCACAACTGTGTAAACAAATCTTAATTTGGACGCTCGGTTCGAAAGATATTTCAGTTTTCGTCTTTAGATTGGCAAAAAAAAGGGAAACGTAACCAGGAACGTCCTCCGCAGTCGAAACGTGGTGCGCAGAGAGGAACTAGAATTCGTGGGATGAACCAGATTGCGCCACTTGTCAGCGCGAGGTGCGATGTGAGACGCCCTTTGGGAAGGGCGCCCTTTTTCTAGTGTTTCAGGTATTCTGATGATATTGGAGTTCAAATTTCTTTGAAATTACAAGAACATGTCAAATAATGTGTGGTGCCTTGGAGATATCGAAAGATATTCTTGATTCCTAACCAATTGTGTTGGTGGGTCCAATGGCACTAGGATATGGAACTTCAAGTCCCAACATCCCTTCTACATCATCCCGTAGTTTGAGTGAATCTTTCTCTACGTCTAGAGATCGAATAACTGGCATGGCAAATGAATATGACTTGTCCATTTAGGTTTCTCTAATATTTATAATATAGGCAGCTTGGTGTACCATAATACTTGAGTGAAGTATCTCGACTTGCGGTATCAAGCACTGTTTTGGGTTCAACCAAATCCTTCATTTCAAATTCTATCTTTTAGATGATCACGTGCTTCATCATTCCAGGAGTAATCCTTGTGTATGACAAACATGCATGGGTAATCATCATTGTACGAGTAATCATTGTGTATAAGGGACTCACTACGTCGGTTGTACCAAAATATACCGACAACAATCAGCCATGTAATGACTTAATGATTTTACACAATGCAAGTTGCATTTACATTTCAATTCGGATAGAGATTCCATCGGGAACCATACATGTCCAAATCTAGTGATCCACATGAAATGTAGTCACTACATCTATAAATTGCATAGATAGATTTTGCACTGCCAATGAAATAATTATCGGAAAAATTTAAGGATTCCAATCCTATCTGGAGAGTATGTCTCGGATCTCTGCGGAAAACCGACCTGATGCTACAAGCCTTGCTTTCTCACCACCTTGTTGTTCTCATTTCATTTTCAAAAGTGAACATATTGAATCCATGTATAGGGAATTCATTTGGAAGAGCGAGGCTAATTCTACTTGGATTGCATCCTTTGTTTGTTTCAGTCCGAGCGAGTGGTTTACACTCTGCCATGGCCATGGTCTTTGGATCTGAATCATTGTGAAGGTTGTTTGCAATCATACAAGAGAATGTTTGTCGACAATTGTAGTCTTGGTTATATGATTCTCTAGAATTGATATTGTTGGAGGAAATCTCATGCACCCATGATGACTCTTCGTGATTTCCCAATATGCATGAGTCCGGGTGTTCCGATGTCCCAGCCAGTGTGTGCAAGCTGAAGCTAGGGTTGTGGAGGCTTCCCTTCCACTGGGTGTATACTACCCATAAGGTGTTTATCAACGCTAGGTTGACTTGCATTTACTGAATTAGAGGATATCTCCTCGATTTCCTTTGTAGCTTGCAGGAAGCTAGATCTAGGTTAGAGGTCGTACTACTCCCCCTCATTTTAGGAAAAAGGAGTTGAGTGGTTTTTATTGGTACCTCCACTCTTTCGGGTGCATTTCTAGCCGGATTATAGGAATTTTATAACACCTCTGAGATCAGTAAATGAATCTGGCTGGTTATTTGCAATGTGTTGCAAATATGTGAATTTCAGATGTAAAGTCCAAATTCTTGAATACGTGGATATGAGGTGGAACATGGAGTCCAAATTGATTTCCTGGCATTCTCCGAGGTACATGAAATCTCCCCCTAATGCCTAGAAATAATCCACCTTTTAATATAAGCAATCAGCATAATGGGCTATGAACGGATCCCCAATGAGGGATTTTCAATGGTTTGTGTTGATCGACGGATATCTGTATCCCACATAGATCCTTAGTCTGTGGGGCCAATGATGTATATTATGGTGGTGAGATCGGTACACGTGAAGCACTTCCGAACTTACGCAGATGGGAAATGCTCGGAGGATTTCCACGTATCAATTGCAGAGGAGGAGTACTGCGTTATGAAGTTAGTCATTGAGCAGTGTGTAAAGCTGCATGACTCCAACGTCTAGTTGGTAATTGCAATTCATTAATAAAGGTCTTGCAATGAGTTTGATCCTCTTAATTATGGATCGAACCAAATCATTATGAGTATGGACAAATGTGACAGAGTGCTGAACTTCAATCCCCAAGGCCATGCAAGTCATTGAAGCCACATGAGGAGAATTCTGCATCGTTGTCCATGCGAATTGATAAAATTCGACTTTCAGGATAATGTGCATGTAAATTAATTACTTCCCTTATTATCGTGGTAAATGCATGGTTTCGTGTGGACATAAGGCACATGTGTGACCATTGATACATTGCAAATGTATCCATAATTTTTGATGTTCCATGCTTGGTTTTATCCACTTTCTTGTGTTTTGTTCCAACTTTGGAGTACTTTTCATATGATTTCTTGGACTAACTTATTAACAAGAGCCACAGTGCCAGCTACCTGTTTTCTGCTGCTTTTGGTTCCAGGAAAGTTAGAAAATGAATATTCTCAGAATTGGACGGGACAAAAGCCAAATTGCCTATTTTTCCGGAAGGGATCAAGTGCTGAATCACGAGGCGGAGAGGGGCCGAGGGCCAGCCACCACACGGCAGCGGCCAGGCCTGGCCCGTGCCAGGGGTGGTGTGGTGGCTCCTGGCACCCCCTCGGCCTCTCCTTCCACCTATATATTTCCCTCGGGACGAAAACCCTAAGTACCCGATAAAAAATCCACGAAAGAGTCTGTAGCCGCCGTCATCTCCATCCCTAGATCGGGAGGGATCTGAAGCTCTTCCCGGCACCCTGCCGGAGAGGGGAATTCACCCTGGAGGCCTTCTTCATCACCATGCAAGCCTCCGGTGTGATGCGTGAGTAGTTCATCCTTGGACTACGGATCCATGTAGTAGCTAGATGGCTGGTTTCTCCTCCTTTATGCTTTCATGTTTAGATCTTGTGAGCTCCGTTCATGATAAAGATCATCTATTTGTAATTCATACATGTTGTCTTTGCGGGGATCCGATGGATATTGAGATGCTATTAGAGATTGATTATTGATTCTATCATGTCTTTGTTATTTGAGATCTTGCATGCTTTCCGTTGTTAGTAGCTATCTTGGCTAGGTAGATGCTAGCAACTCCAAGAGTTAGTATTTATGCTCGATAGTGGGTTCATGCCTCTGGTAATCTGGGGAAGTGACAGAAATCTCTAAGGTACTAGATGTGCTATTGCTACTAGGTAGAAAACAACAATCCTTTGTTCATAGAACAATCGTATTGTTTACTTTACGCAGTTAAATAAAGCAATAATCTGCTTGCAACTTAATCTTTGGAGGGTTGGATGATAACCTAAAGGTGGATTATTAGTCATAGATGCAGTTGGATGGAGGACTATGTATTATGTTGTAATGCCCAATCAAGTCTCAAAGGAGTTAAGATGATTAGTATATGCATGTATTGCTTTCTCAGTGTTTGTCAATTGCCCCGCTGTAATTTGTTCACCCAGCATGTTATCTATCTTAAGGAGAGCCACCTCTAGTGAACTATGGATCCCGGTCCTTTGTCTTTACATACAATCTATAAACTGTTTCTGCTTTGTGTTTACTTTCTACAAACTTTTACTTCTTTCCATTCGATACGTTTAATCCTTTGTTTTTCGCAAAACACGGTGAGATTGACAACCTCATCGCAAGTTGGGGACAAAGTTATGTGGTTGTGTTGTGCAGGTCTCCACGTTGCTACTAGCACCGGTAGTGCGCCCTGCCAAAGCTCAGCTAGCAACATCTTTTGGGTGTTTCCTTGCTCCTACTGGTTCGATTAAACCTTGGTTTCATAACTGAGGGAAAACTTTCTGCTGTGCTCATCATACCTTCCTCTTGGGGTTCCCAACGAGCTCTAAGTCGATCGTCGAGTGCATCAAGACATTTTCTGGCGCCGTTGCCAGGGAGTCAAGGACATCTTCACAAGGGGAGTCCCTCATAACCAATCTCTTTACTTTGTTGTTTTTGTTTTGCTTAGTTTTCTTTTTGCTTTGTTTGCTTGTTTTGTTCTTCAGAAACACAAAAAAATTAGTTTTACTTGTTTGCTTTCTTATTTGAAGACCCAAAAAAATTAAGTCTCCTTTAGTTGTCACCCCTTCCTTAGCTCACCATGTTGATCCCTACTTTCACCTTGAAAGACCTTTCAATTGGTAGTGGTTCTATAATTGGGAAAGATAATATTGAAGAATTCTTTAATCATGTTAGCAAACATATAGATACTGAGGATAGATCCCTTGTAGAACTTGCTCCAAATTTTGAGATTGCTGCAGCTTCTTTAATTCACATGTTAGAAGCTAGGTTTGTTAACCTCAACCCCTTAATGCAAGTAATGTTTCTTAAGATTAAAGAAATTGAGGACCCTGAAAAGAGGGATTTTATTCTAGAAACTTTGTTTAAGGAGTTCTATGATGTTGCCAAGGAAGCTAGAAAAGTTTTTGAACGTTTCAATATGCTAGGCTCATGTGTAGATGTTGTTGGTACACGAGAAAAGATGAACAAAACCGAACCTAATGGGGAGGAACCTAAGATACCAATACCCTTTAAACTAGTAGCAATACATGATGTCATAGAAAAGAATCTTGACTGGATTGTTCATGCAAACCCTTTTGATGAGAATAGTGAACCCAAGAGCATTGAGAGAGGACCCTCTAGAATTTATTTGGATGATATACCTTGCCTTGTTGAAAATATTTCTAGTATTGATCTTAATGCTTCTTCATTTGAGAACACTTGATTCTTTCTTTGCTTCTTATGCCTAACTTAAAGGCGTTAAAGAAAAGTACTTGTTGGGACATAACCCAAGAGTTTTAGTTGAGTCTTGGAAGTTATTTCCTCTGTAATAAACGCTCCTTATCCTTTTTATTGCTTTTTGTGCCAAGAGTAACCTCTAATGAGAGTGAAGTAATGATTGGGAAAGTTGCTGTCCCGAAACAGATTTCTGTGCTTCACCATAAAAATTCCTGAGAGAGATCTGTATGTCGGATTGTGCTGTAATTTTTTGTGCTTCTGCCCCAGGTTGTTATCTAAGTTTCATTAGTTCAACACGTTTTTATTTGAGCAACATAAGGTCTTCGAAAAAATTCGTCTTTACCTGATGGTCTGTTTTGACAGATTTCTGCCATTTTCTGCATTTGCTTCTTGTTAGTTCCTTCTTGAGTTCTTTTGGGGAATTGAGCTTTTTGAGGGAAGTGCTACAGTAGCTAGTGTTCTAATGGAAGTTTATTTGGTGTTAGAACTGAACCTTGAGACTTATTTATCTTAAGTGCACTAATGTTGCTAATTAGATTGTGTGAAGTTTTGTATGAAAGAAAAAAATTAGGTGTATGGAAGGAATGAGTAATGAGATGAAGGATGGACTAAAGCTCAAGCTTGGGGATGACACGCGTGTCACCCCAAGAAATATCCAAGAAGTACAAGCATCAAAGCTTGGGGATGCCCAAGGCATCCCCTTCTTCATCAATAAAAATCACAGGTTTCTTCCAAACGCTTCATTTTTATTGTTTCATGCACAATTGTGTTTTTCTTGGAGCGTCTTCTTTTTCGAATTCGTTTTGGTTTTTAGTTTGCTTGGTTTGCTTAGTTTTCTGAATAAATTGGTTAGACCCCCTCTTTCATACATTGGTTTGCAATTAGTTTGGTTTGGTTTGGAAAAGAATAGGAAAGCTCATACTTATGTGGTAAAAAGAGCTCGTTTTTTTACTGTGGCTATGCCTTGTCATGTCGTGCTTGATATTGTTTTGGATTTATGCTTAGTATTATTTGCTGTAGCATGACTTGTTATAAACAATTGAGATTGCTTAATGTGCCTTGGATGAATCATGCGTTGTTTTAGCATATTAAAGCATAGTATAGTGGTATTCTCCTTTGATGCTTTATTTGGGTTGGCTTGGCACATGCTCACACCATGTTATGACTATCCAAAGTCACCATAGCCTTTATGATCCTTTAGTTTTCAACTTGTAGTATCACTTTATGCTTTGATCAATGATGTTTTGTCGCTCTGCATGATTATGGCCATTATTGCTCTCTTAGTTTGTCGCTCCCAGTCTTTTGCTAGCCTCCACAACCAAGTATAAGTTCCACTCATGCATCCAACTCCCTAAACCAAGTTATTCCAAAGAGTCCACCATACCTACCTACTAGCTTATGCTATTCCAAGTATATTCATGCTTTTGTTTACCTTCCACTTGTTATGAGAAAACTAGTGATTAAAGCTCTCACGAACTTGATGGCACACTTTACTTTATTGCCTCTAATAAACTTGAACCATTGGGTCCTTCTTTGTTGCGTATATGCTTGCGCTTTATAAGTTGAAATTAGCAGAACCATGTTTCATGGGGAACGCTTTCAACATTTCACTTGTACTTTGTTCCCCATTGATATCAAGTTCTTTTGCTTACGGATCCCGGCGGTGTGAAATAAAAGTGGAACTTGTAAGATCATGGAGTTTGCATGCGTGTTAGAGAAACGCCTGGGCCGCTAGCCTCAGCCATGCCTAATCATGGTGGAAACTTGCAACATCACCATAATGAGCACTCTATGAAGCATCCTCAATAAAAACCTATGCAAATAGCAAATAAAAAGATCGCTGAGATGCTCATTGTCTGCTTGCCTTGTCATTTTGATTATGGGAAAGCTCCCGTATCATGTGCAAGGGTACCCGGGCGGTTCTTAATGATACACATATACTTACAATGACAAGAGCTTACTCGTGACTGAAGTTGAGTAGCATGAGGATCGGTCTTCGTAAGTAAGGGGCATGAGATTTCGGTTTATAACTTGTCAAGAATATCCTCTTAGTTGTGTCACTTTAACCTTAATCACCTTAAATATGCTTATGATAGGGGCAATGAGAGCTGAAAGCTATAAGTACCATAATTTTTGGAAGCTCTTTATGAGACTTGAGTCCCTACTTCCTTTTACAAAAGGCCTTTCTTACACCATTATATTGAGTCTCCACCTTCTATCTTTATGCACCTACTTTGAGAGCATAGTGGCCATTCTTAGTTCTGTGTGCATTGTCCCAAGACTAGTTGATTGATGCATAACTTGTTATTGCTTGTTTTAAACTATTGTATCTAGTCACTCTTATGAACTTTGAAGGTGTCCTATGCATTTATATTTGCTACTCTATTGAGGGACAAGATGAATACTTTTATACCATGTTTTCTTTATGTGAAACAAACAAACATCTTGCAAAGCATGTTATTCATGAGTCTTTTGTTTGTGACTTTTCATGTTGCATCATAATCTCTTTGCTTATTGCTAGAACTTTGTCTTTCATGTTATGATTGAAGTACTATGATCCCAGCATTGAATGTTTTGATATTACCTTGATCAAGTCTTTGATGGTGCATGTCACCTCAAAAAATTATTTCTTTTTATCACTTACCTACTCGAGGACGAGCAGGAGTTAAGCTTGGGGATGTTGATACATTGCAAATGTATCTATAATTTTTGATCTTCCATGCTTGGTTTTATCCACTTTCTTGTGTTTTGTTCCAACTTTGGAGTACTTTTCATATGATTTCTTGGACTAACCTATTAACAAAGGCCACAGTGTCAGCTGCCTGTTTTCTGCTGTTTTTGGTTCCAGGAAAGTCAGAAAATGAATATTCTCGGAATTGGACGGGACAAAAGACAAAGTGCCTATTTTTCTGGAAGGGAACAAGTGCCAGAATACGAGACAGAGAGGGGCCAGGGGCCGGCCACACCACCTGGCCGCGTGGCCAGGCCTGGCCCATGCCAGGGGGTGGTGTGGTGGCTCCCGGCACCCCCTCGGCCTCTCCTTCCGCCTATATATTGCCCTCGGGACGAAAACCTTAAGTACCCGATAAAAAATCCACGAAAGAGTCTGTAGCCACCGTCATCTCCATCCCTAGACCGGGAGGGATCTGAAGCTCTTCCCGGCACCCTGCCGGAGAGGGGAATTCACCCTGGAGGCCTTCTTCATCACCATGCAAGCCTCCGGTGTGATGCGTGAGTAGTTCATCCTTGGACTACGGATCCATGTAGTAGCTAGATTGCTGGTTTCTCCTCCTTTGTGCTTTCATGTTTAGATCTTGTGAGCTCCGTTCATGATCAAGATCATCTATTTGTAATTCATACATGTTGTGTTTACGGGGATCCGATGGATATTGAGATGCTATTTCAGATTGATTATTGATTCTATCATGTCTTTGTTATTTGAGATCTTGCATGCTTTCCGTTGTTAGTAGCTATCTTGGCCAAGTAGATGCTAGCAACTCCAAGAGTTAGTATTTATGCTCGATAGTGGGTTCATGCCTCTCGTAATCTGGGGAAGTGATAGAAATCTCTAAGGTACTATATGTGTTGTTGCTACTAGGGAGAAAACAACAATCCTTTGTTCATAGAACAATCGTATTGTTTACTTTACGCAGATTAAGTAAAGCAATAATCTGTTGCTTGCAACTTAATCTTGGAGGGGTTAGGATGATAACAAGGTGGATTATTAGTCATAGATGTAGTTGGATGGCGGTCTATGTATTATGTTGTAATGCCCAATCAAGTCTCAAAGGAGTCAAGATGATTAGTATATGCATGTATTGCTTTCTCGGTGTTTGTCAATTGCCCCGCTGTAATTTGTTCACCCAGCATGTTATCTATCTTAAGGAGATCCACCTCTAGTGAACTATGGATCCCGGTCCTTTGTCTTTACATACAATCTATAAACTGTTTTTGCTTTGTGTTTACTTTCTGCAAACTTTTATTTCTTTCCATTCCATACGTTTAATCCTTTGTTTTCCGCAAAACACGGTGAGATTGACAACCTCATCGCAAGTTGGGGACAAAGTTCTGTGGTTGTGTTGTGCAGGTCTCCACGTTGCTACTAGCACCGGAGCCCTGCCAAAGCTCAGCTAGCAACACCTTTGGGGTGTTTCCTTGCTCCTACTGGTTCGATTAAACCTTGGTTTCATAACTGAGGGAAAACTTTCTGCTGTGCTCATCATACCTTCCTCTTGGCGTTCCCAACGAGCTCTACGTCGATCGTCAAGTGCATCAACCATCGTTTAGATGCGTCAGTGAATACCATGAAAATACCTAATACGGTCCACACAATGAATGCGTTCGAGGAACCAAAGTGGTCCAACTTGTATTTAGAGGTGTGAGGGCCTCAAAATTAGCTTCCCTATAGTGGCACACGAGATGCACACAAAGTCTAGTGAGGGAACTTGAGCAAGATTTGACAAATGGAATTGCTTTATATGCAACATGTTCTACGGGTTGGATGCACGTGTAGTACAATCCAAACAATAGAGAGGGTACCTTTTCAAATACTTATGCCTCATCCACCGGATTGTCTCCCGTAGAAATCTATATAGAGTTTCCTCAGATATATAGAATATAATCTTATTTTATATCAGAGTGCTAATACAATATATTGTGAAAATAATAATTATGTTCTATTACAACATCACAAATGGACATGATTAAAATTGATCAGTAAGGAGATAGTGGGACGTTGAAGTCTCCAAACACGCCGTTTGAGGCATACTCAACGATCATGTCCTCCGTGCTCATAGGGTCCTCGGGCTGCTAGAGAGTCATGGTTTTGCAAGGTCCAAGAGGAACATCTTGCGAACAACTAGCTGCATTGGTGCCATTTGGATGAAGGTTGAAGTTAGCTTCAAACCTTTTCCCTTTAGGTGTTTTTCATCCTTGGGATTGCTGGTAGAGAAATGCCAGATGCTTTGGGGTCTTGCACTTGTTAGTAGGGTGCGTATAGCATCCACACTTGTCACAAAGCCTAGTTTTTGTCATACTTTGGCTTTGTGGTGCCTTTCCCATGGTCTGAGTTTTGAGGCTTTTTGTTCCAGTCGCACTTACGCTTCCCCTTGAAGTTTGATTGGTTGTCGTTGAAGGCACCACCAAACTTTCTTCCGTTCGCGACATTCATATGAAATTCCGGCAAAAGTTGGGAACCAACCGGGCACTAAGATCCATTCTTAGCAAGAACCTCTTCATGCTTTTCAGCCTGAAGTAGGATATGAATAAGGTCTGAATAGACCTGATAGTCACGAGCGCGGTACTATTGCTGGAGGAGCCTTTCAGATGGAAGCATAGCGGATAGAGTTTTTCTATCTTTTCCACATATGTAGGTTCCTTTCCACAAAAGTGTAGTTTGGAACTTATCTTATGAACCTCATGATTGTAACCCCCGACAGACTTGAAGTCCTGAAATCGGAGATGGGTCCATTCATGGAGTGCTTCAGGCAGGACAACTGCCTTCTGCTGTTCATACCTCGTCTTGAGGGCCTGAAACAAAGTAAATGGGGATTCCTCCTCCAAATACTCTGACTTAAGATCTGGGTGAATATGTTTTCTCATCTCTCAGCAGCGTGAATCCAACGGGCAAGGGTTCCTCCGGATTCTGGATTGCACGCATTGTCCCACGGGATGCAAGAGCAATCTCGATATCCATGGCCTAGGTAAGATAGTTGTGGCCATTGAGGTCGAGTGAATCGAACTCTCATTGTCGGCCATCGGATAGCATCATGGGTGAACCAGAGATTATCTATTTGCGCATGGTAAATCAAAAACCATCATGGTTATGTTGTAATAAAAAATGCAAAATTAATGGTAATTTCAAGAAGTGGGCTTGAAACCATTAGTGGGAACTTCAAATTGTTAAGCATGACACACTGTAGATACTCCCCAAAATAAATTTCGGGGTCCATCTCTCAGCACTATAGACTATAATCTGATGGAATCAGTAGATACTCATATTTATAATGCCTTATGTCATAATTTAATAAAATGTATGGGAGAACACTTGTCAAGCAATCATGATGTCGATATGAAAAAATGTAGGCTTAAGCAGTAGTGCTGATAATCTGTAAGAACAGTAGATCAATACACTACCTTATGGTCCCGAAACATCAATTTATAGAAGTCACTTTGAATTTTGCATAACAATTCGTGCTCGTATCGAGTCAAAAAGACTCAATTAACACGATGAATTGATCTATTTGCAAGAAATTGAAAATCTCAATTGCAAATGGTGGACATAATAAATCTCAACATGTGCACACACGGGAATATATTACATCACATATTTTCTAAAATACACATATTTTCTAAAATACACATAGTACTTGACAGATAAATAGTACTAAAAACTTGTACTGAAATTTAACAGAATCTGCAACAGAGATTAATCTACTGTTAGGACTGCTGTTAAAAGACTACTATGCTAATATGCTGAAATTAGATCAACATAGTTGGCAGGAGCCCAAGCCGTGCTGCCATGAGCCATAGTGGCCAGCCCAATATTATTTGGTGTCCGTGGGTGATGTAGGAGAGGATAAGGCATCGAGCGATACCCAATTCCTCCATGGAACGAGCACGACTGTGACGCACTTCTTCCTCTAGGCCACAACAGCGGGGATAACCGGCGGCGAGCGGCGCTCCTGCCGCCCTCTTCCTCGTCGGAGGAACCTCCAGGGAGCTTGGTCCCCGGGGCGACGCCGTATACGAGCACGAGCCAGGACTAGTTCTAGGTGTCGGCACGGCGGCTACGGCTACTCGATGGCGAGTTCGCGGTGGGATGCCCAGCGGGAGGCCGAGGGCCAGGAGGCGGTGATACGTTGCTAACGTATCTATAATTTTTGATGTTCCATGCTTGGTTTTATCTACTTTCTTATGTTTTATTCCAACTTTGGAGTATTTTTATACACTTTCTTAGACTAACCTATTAACAAGATGACACAGTGTCAGCTGCCTGTTTTCTGCTATTTTGGTTCTAGGAAAGTCCGAAAATGAATATTCTCGTAATTGGACGGGACAAAAGCCAAAGTTGATATTTTACCGGAAGACTCACGAAGCCAGAAGACGAGACGGAGAGGGGCCACAGGGTGGCCACACCACCCCTAGGCGCGGGTCCCTCCTAGCCATGCCAGGGCATGGTGTGGCCCCCCTGGCCTCCCACCGACCTTGCCTCTTCGCCTATAAGATGCCTCCCGAGGCAAAAACCCTAAGTCGTTAATCAGAAATCCACGAAAAGTTCCGCTGCACCGCCGCCACCGAAGGGGAGATTCGGGGGACAGAAAGTCTCTGTTCCGGCACCCTACCGGGACGGGGAAGTGCCCCCGGAGCCATCTCCATCGATCTCCACCACCATGTCCATCACCGTTGCTGATTCCCATGATGATGAGGGAGTAGTTCTTCCTCGAGGCTAAGGGTTCTACTGGTAGCTATGTGTTCATCTCTCTCTCTATGCATGATCATATTGTGATCATGAGCTTTGTAATCAAGTCGATCTACCTTGCTACTCAAGTGCTTTATTAGATCTCTGCTCTCCCCATGTGTGTGAAGTTGACAGTGTGCACATCATGGTGGCACTTAGGCTAGAGATTACAAATACTTGTTATGAGTTATATTTGGAGTTAGATGTCTTTATAAAATTGTGGTGTTTGTTGGAACCATCTAGTGCTCAAGGTGACAGTGTGGGGTTATCTAGATGTGGAAAGCAAACTTTGAGGTGTGCTGTTATAGCCCTACCATCAATTAGAGTGTCCAACCGGAGAGTAGTTAAGAGTAGTATCATAAAGAAAAGATATTTATATAAGAGTGTTCACTAGTGAAAGTATGATCCCTAGGCCTTGTTTCTAAACATTGAAACACCATTTGCAACTAGATCTGTTACATGTTTGCTTGCTTCTATCTTTATTTCGGTTTGCCTTTAGTCTCTTCCATGCCATCAAGCTAGTTTCTAGCACCATTGTCTTATATCCATACCACTTGTATTTTACTACTACCTCCTTCCCAAGGCTTAAGGCATATAATTTTTTTGCGAAAGTCAAACTATGTAAAGTTTGACCAAGTTTTTAGAAAAAATATTAACATTTACAATATGAAATATATACCCTTGGATATATCATGAAACATATTTTCATGTGGTATCTATATAATATCATAGTTCTTGATAGTTTTTTCAAAAAGTTTGGTCAAACTTTCTGTAGTTTGACTTTTCAAAAAATTATATGCCTTAAGCCTTAGAACGGAGGGAGTATCTCTTTGCCGAACTAGTGCACCTATACACCTGACAAGTGTATTGGGTGTGTTAGGGACACAAGAGACTTCTTGTATCTTGATTGCAAGGTTGCTTGAGAGGGAATACCTTTGACCACTTCCTCCCTGAGTTCGATAAACCTTGGGTGATCCACGTAAGGGAAAACTTGCTGTTGTTCTACAAACCTCTGCACTTGGAGGCCCAACAACTGTCTACAAGAATAGAAGTGCGTAGACATCAAGCTATTTTCTGGCGCCGTTGCCGGGGAGGTAAGGTAAAATGTACTCAAATCCTCCGGTGTGAGTGCTCGAAGTTATTTCCTTTAGATTCTGCAATTTTGTCTTTTTGTTTCTTGTTTTCACTAGTTAGGCTTAATGGAAAACAACAACAAAAATAGAGAGCTTTATAGTATTTATCTTGAGTTAGGACATGAAGTGTTTGAAGAGAAAATTAAAAAACCTATGGAACTCTATTTGCATGCTAATAGCAATGTTATTGGTATGAATTCTTTGAACACCATTATTGCTAATGCTATGGAAAAGTCTAAGCTTGGGGAAGCTAGTTTTGAAGATAAGATATTTTTAGTCCCCCAAGCACGGAGGAGAAAATTTACTTTGATGATACTATGCCTCCAATATATGATGATTACAATGAAGAATATGATATTTTCAGTCCACCTACTATTGAGGAGAAAATTAATTATGATTATAATATGCCTCCTATATTTGATGATTATGGTGATGGAATAATAATGATAGCTATTTTGTTGAATTTGCTCACACCGCAATTAATAAGAATGACTATGCTTATGTGGAGAGTGATAATCATTTTATGCATGTAGCTCATGATAAGAATGTTTTATGTGATAGTTATATTGTTAATTTTATTCATGATGCTACTGAAAGTTATTATGAGAGAGGGAAACATGGTTTTATGCATCTCAACAATATTAAGTTTCCCCTCTTTATGTTAAAAGTCTTGAAATTGCACTTGTTTTGTTTACTATGCTTATTGCTTTGTGTTTTCATGACTTGTTTCTTTACAAGATTCATATGCATAGGAAGTGGGTTAGACTTAAACGTGCTTTGAATTTGCTTCTTGATCCTCTCTTTTACTTCAATTTATATTTCTTATGTGAGCATCTTCTCAAACTATCATGTCTAACTTAAAGGCGTTAAACAAAGTGCTTATTGGGAGATAACCCAAAAGTTTGAGATGAGTCTTAGAAGTTATTACCTCTGTAATAACCGCTCCTTATCCTTTTTATTTGCTTTTTGTGCCAAGAGTAACCTCTAATGAGAGAGAAGTAATGCTTGGGAAAGTTGCTGTCCCGAAACAGATTTTTGTTCTTCACCGTAAATAGTCGTGTAAAATCTATGTATGTCCTTTTGAAGCATGAATATTTGTGCTTCTGCCCCAGGTTGTTATCTAACTTTCGTTAGTTCAACACTTTTTGATTTGAGCAACAGAAGGTCTTCGAAAAAATCCGTCTTTACCTGATGGTCAGTTTTGACAGATTTCTGCCATTATTTGCATTTGCTTTTTGTTGGTTCCTTTTTGAGTTCTCTTTGGGGAATTGAGATTTTTGAGGGAAGTGCTACAGTAGCATTTTTTTTAATGGAAGTTTTATTGGTGTTGAAACTGAACCCAAAGACTTATTATCTTGAGTGCACTAATGTTACTAATAAAGATTGTGTGAAGTTTTGTATGAAGGAAAAATTTCAGGTGTATGGAAGAAATGAGTAATGAGATGAAGAATGGACTAAAGCTCAAGCTTGGGGATGCCACGAGTGTCACCCCAATAAATATCCAAGAATTACAAGCGTCAAACCTTGGGGATGCCCAAGGCATCCCCTTCTTCATAAATAAAAATCCCAGGTTTCTTCCAAACACTTCATTTTTATTGTTTCATGCACAGTTGTGTTGTTCTTGGAGCGTCTTCATTTTTGGTTTTGGTTTTAGTTTGCTTGGATTTCTTAGTTTGCTTGAATAAATTGGTTGGACCCCCTTTTTCATACATTGGTTTTCAAATAGTTGAATCCCTGCTTCCTTCTATGAAGGCCTTTCTTTTACTTTTATGTTGAGTCTCCACCTTCTATCTTTATGCACCTACTTTGAGAGCATAGTGGCCATTCTTAGTTCTATGTGTATTGTCCCAAGACTTGTTGATTGATGCATACCTTGATATTGCTTGGTTTAAACTATTTGCATCTAGTCACTCTTATAAACTTTTAAGGTGTCCTATGCATTCATGTTTGCTACTCTATGAGGGACAAGCTGAATACTAGTATGCTATGTTTTCTTTATGTGAAACAAACAAACGTCTTGCAAAGCATTGTTATTCATGAATCTTTTGTTTGTGCCTTTTCATGTTGCAACATGGTTTCTTTGTCTTATTGCTAGAACTTTGTCTTTCATGTTATGATTAAAGTACTATGATCCCAACTTTGAATGTTTTACAAATACTTTGATCAAGTTTATGATGGTGCATGTCACCTCAAAAATTATTCTTCCTTTTTATCACTTACCTACTCGAGGACGAGCAGGAGTTAAGCTTGGGGATGTTGATACATTGCAAATGTATCAACAATTTTTGATGTTCCATGCTTGGTTTTATCTACTTTCTTGTGTTTTGTCCACAATTTCGAGTACTTTTCATATGATTTCTTGGACTAACCTATTAACAAGATGCCACAGTGTCAATTGCCTGTTTTTCTGCTGTTTTTGGTTCCAGGAAAGTCAGAAAATGGATATTTTCAGAATTGGACGGGACAAAAGCCAAAGTTCCTATTTTACCGAAAGACTCACGGAGCCAGAATACGAGACGGAGGAGGGCCAGGGCCTGGCCACACCCCCCAGGTGCGGGTACCCCTAGGCCACACTAGGGCATGGTGTGGGCCCCCTGGCTGGCCATCGACCTTGCCTCCTTCGCCTATATATTCCTCCTGAGGCAGAAACCCTAAATCATCAACCAGAAATCCACGAAAAGTTCTGCAGCGCCGCCGCCACCGAAGGGGAGATTCGGAGGACAGAAAGTCTCTGTTCTGGCACCCTGCCGGGACGGGGAAGTGCCCCCGAAGACATCTCCATCGATCTCCACCACCATCTCCATCACCGTTGCTGATTCCCATGATGAGGAGGGAGTAGTTCTCTCTCGAGGCTAAGGGCTCTACCGGTAGCTATGTGTTCATCTCTCTCTATGCATGATCTTATTGAGATCATGAGCTTGTAATCTATAGATCTACCTTGCTACTCAAGTGCTTTAATAGATCTCTGCTCTCCCCATGTGTGTGAAGTTGACAGTGTGCACACCATGGTGGCACTTAGGCTAGAGATTACAAATACTTGTTATGAGTTATATTTGGAGTTGGGTGTCTTTATGAAATTGTGGTGTTTGTGGGAACCATCTAGTGCTCAAGGTGACAGTGTGGGGTTATCTAGATGGGAAAGGCTTACTTTGAGGTGTGCTGTTATAGCCCTACCATGGATTAGAGTGTCCAACCGTAGAGTAGTTAAGAGTAGTATCATAAAGAAAAGATATTTATATGAGAGTGTTCACTAGTGAAAGTATGATCCCTAGGCCTTGTTTCTAAGCATTGATACACCGTTTACAATTAGATCTGTTACATGTTTGCTTGCTTCCTTCTTTATTTCAGTTTGCCTTTAGTCTTTTCCCACGTCAACCACACGCCAGCAAGCTATTTTCTGGCACCGTTACCACTTATAATTATCCATACCACTTGTATTTCACTATATCTTCGCCACATTTGAAAATTCATGCAAATATAGTAAATTAATCGTGAGTTCAAACATGTTTGTGTAAAACTGGAAAAAAAACTAGTGGCGGCCACGATTACACCCTCCAGGCCAAGGCGCCGGTACATCGTCGCCGCGTAGTCATCGTCGTCACCGTCGTTGATGGGCTCTTGCTTCGTCGATGACATGGTGCTACAGCCCTGGCCCGTATCGTCACCACTGCCGCTCTAGCCCGAGTAGCCAGCCCCATCGTCATCGCCCTCTAGGTAGATGAACAGGTCGAGGCGGCACGCGCGCTCGGCTTGCTCGCGACAATACTCCGCCATGGACCAAGCCTCGGTGAATTCGTCTGTCGCTGGCCACACGGCCTCGAAGGATACGCATTGGCCCGGAAATTCCTCCGGGTCCTCCTCGATCTTCAGCTGGATGGCGACCGCCTTGTAGTCTGGCGACGGTGTACACTCCTTCTTCATTTGGTGCTGGGGCCTGGCGAGGCACAGGCGGCCACGGGGAGGGGATGCTGCATGATGGTCCTTAATGGAGACACCGCCTGAGCGCCTACGCGACTGCTACGACGACGGGCTCTTCTCCTACTCGTCATTCGCTAGCGCGAGGAGCACGGAGAAGCATGGCGACATCGTGGAGTAGGGGAGTAGCGCGCTGATGATGATGAAGACTTCGACAAGGAAGATGTCGAGGAAGAGCGGGCGGCCTGGCGGCACGGTGCCACCACTAGCCGGGTAGCACGGCTGCTGCCGTGGCTACGGCAAGGGTGGAGGCATCGTCAGCGGCGGGTTGTTGCCGGTGGCAATGTGGTCCAGGACCTAGGCGAGCGTCCTGCCTGGGGCGCTCCACCACCGAATCCGCCATTCAATGTTGTTGTCCGCCGGTGGGGGCCATCGCCATTGTAGGCCTCGAGGCGTGCCTGCCTCTGATCCGCAAAGAACTCGTCCCACGCCTCGACATTGTCCGGATCCTAGGCCGGATCATTCTGCTCCTCCGGCTTGAGGGCGCCATAGTAGTGTCGGTAGATCTCTGCTTCGCGCGGCTGGCCATAGGGAATCGACAGGACGAGAAGGCCGTTGGCACTAAGGAACCAGTTGTGAGGGCACCGCATGTCCGATGGCGCCGGATAGCCCGTGTCCCACAGCGCCAGAGCCTCAACTGCGCACAGCGAGCGCCGCCTAAAACCGTTTGTGACGGGCGCCATCTCCGGGGTACCTCTCCATGTCTGGCGGGTGGTGGTTGGGAAGGATGCGAAGAGGAGGGAATGCATCGAAGGAGCGGGGGAAGAAGGGTGGGGTGAATAGGTGGATAAAAGACTTTTACAAGATGGGTTTAACAAAGACCGAATAAAACTAGTGTTTACTTTGTCAAGCTCAAAACCTATGTATACTATGGTTCACCTATGTGCACCAACAACTTATGCACGAACGCTATCACAATATAAAGTGCATAAGTAAAGGACACGGTATAGAGACAACCAAGACATGCGAAAATGACGATGTTTTATCGAGTTCCTACTTACAAGGGAGTATGTCTTGTTGGAGGGGTGGGCGGTACTAAGACCACCAACACCATAAGAGACGTCACCCTATTATCTCGAGCACCCGCCGCACGACAAGCACCCGGTCCACTATGGGACACTTGAGACGGTCACCAAACCCGTACAAGATTGGGGAAATCTCCACAACTGAATTGGAGGCTCCCAATAATCACCACCAAGACCACTCAACCGCCTAGAACCCAAGAGTAACAAGCTTCTTGACTTCACCAACCAAATCCTCCAAGGAGAACTCAAACCAGTGCACCTAATACAATGGCAAGTCCTTCACACCCAAATTCCACCAAAGCTACAAAAGCTATTGGGGGAATAAGGGAGTAAGAACACAAGAGGAAAACCACATAAGTCTCCAAGATCTAGATCTCAAGATGTTCCCCTCACTTAGAGGAGAGATGGAATGGCGGGATTGTAGATCTAGATCTCCTCTCTATTTTCCCTCAAAGAGGTGCAATAATCATGGGAGGGAGAGGGAGGAAGCAAGCTCAAGATAATCAACAATGGAGAGGGCAAAGAGCTCAAAGGGATAAGGTCAAATGGAGAATAAGGGCCCCTTTTATAGGGTGGCAGAAATCTGCTCGTTGCCTGCTGGGATGAGCGGTATTACCGGACCTGGCAATGGTAGTACCGAAGACTCCCGGTACTACCGGCCTGGTACCGGTGCGAGCATCCAGGTGAGGCAGAGAGGAAACCAAGTGGGCTAAACCAGTACTATGACCACTGGTAGTTCCGGGTCCACGAGCGGTACTACTGCTTACCGGTAAGTGCCGGAACATGGAGTAGTATACCGCCGAACTCCAGTAGTACAGGGCAGCGGTACCGGACGCTCTAGTGGAGGACCCCAGGTCGCTGCTAGGTCATTAAGTGAGGGGTACCTCCGGATGGTACTACCACTAACGAGCGGTACTACCAGACAAAATATCCGGTACTACCGGTCATGACTGACAGTTCTAGCAGTAGCAGCAAATGCAATAACTCGAGCAACCGAACTCCAAATCGGATGAAACCAATTTTGTTGGAAAGATAATGACGAGTAAAATATTGGATACCACCAAGAGAGACAATATCAAATATTATTATATAAGATACCTCCCATGGTGTGGAGCCGGAAAACCGCCAAGATAAAAGATGCAATAAGATATAAAAGGGAAATCTCTTTTTGATGAACTAGAGCTTGTCATGAAGATCACCGCAAGCTCTAGAGCCTCACTTGGATAAGATCCAAATAACAACCAAGAAAGATGATGCTAAATATGCAAAGGTTTGAGTTCTCTTCAAAAAATACGATTGAGTTACTCACTCGAGAGCCCCCTCTTGATAGTACGGTTATCTATCCTAAACCCGGTATCCTAACTAACAACATGAGACCGGTAAAAGGGAAAACCTATCAAGATCATACCTTTGCCTTGAGCATTCCGCTTGAGCTTGATGTAGACGATCTTATCCTCCTCACAATGGAACATCTTTGTTGATTGCTCTTTCTCGCGCTCGCTTGATGAAGTCTTGTGAATTGCTCCCTCATACACATGGGAAAACTCTTTCTTAGAACTTGAGTTCGTCGATCCATTATCAACGAGGATGGCAAGCTTCAAGCATGAGATCATCTAGAGATAGCCCATCTTGAGCTTGCACTTCATTTTTTCTATCTTCATTTAGATGATGCCTTGAATATATATACGCATGAGGAACTCCATCTTCTTCTTCGAGACACTATTGATCTTATATTTCCTTTATTATTCTTCTATATGATTCCAATAGGCCCAAAGCCCTTGGACAATGCTTATTCTAGTTCATTTCTTCTCCCTTGAAGCCAATATATGCTTCAAGCGATGCCAATGAACAATTTCTACAAGTGCAACTCAATGCAAACATTAGTTTATAGAGATTGTCATTAATTACCAAAACCACACATGGGACCCACATGCTCTTTCAAAGGATTTTCAACACCAGGAGAGGGAGATGGCCATTGAATGTGTGGGAGGGGCACGTCCGGCGAGGAGGGAGGTGTGGCGGACGGGATGCATCTGCTGCTCGCCTGCAAAAGGTTGATCGGTGAGCACCGCTATTACTTGGGCGCGACAGGTGAGGAGGAAGACAAACAAGACGTGTCGTCCGCTGACGCTAACAGGGGTGGCCCGCGACCACCAGGCGTTTCACGCGCCTTCTTCTTCGCACATTCCCACAAGAAACACGACATATGTCGCCCTCGGATAATAAAACGGTCCTCCCCGGTGCCAAATATTATTTGGGAGGGTGGGCTGGGCGTGAATTAAGGCGCTGGCGCCCCCGATAGCCCTTTAGGGCGGCTTTAGGGCCCCCAAGTGGAGATGCTCTAACGAACCGCCCGGCACATGCGACTGACGAGCAACATGAGGCACCCATACGTCCTCCCTGCAGCTACCACGGATCACGTCATTGACCACTTCCTCGCTCGATCGGTTCCTTCGCGTCCTCGGCAGAATAGCAAAAACGTTTGCTTATTTGATCCAGGCTGGCTGCAAACAGACAACCACGACATCAGTTGCACCGTTCTGATCCATATATGCATTGACGTGGTCTCGCGATCGACTTCTCTACATCTTTGTGAAATTTAAACAAAAATAACCCAAATATGTAACAAATTTAAATAATAAACCTTTTGCAAAACATTCACAGTGTCTAACGTCTAACCCATTTTTGCAACTCCCGCTGGCACGGCGCCACACGTACACGTGCAACTCCATCCATGACGGCACTGCATCCTTGCCACGCTAGCGTGGTGGGACCCGGCCCGTATGTGCGGCGCTAGGGTGGACGGCGCAGCACACACAGCTACAGCTGCAAGATCAACGACGCTGCAAGGTTGCCACGCTGGTGTTGTGGGGCCACGACCCACGAGTGTTGCACCAGCGGGGACAATGCCGCGTGCTAGCCTGCAGCGCCACCATGGCTGGCGTCGCATGTTGATGCCCAGCGGCATCTCTACTCTCTTCCCTCCTCTAATCTTCACCAAAAGACACAAGATCTCAAGGAAAAGGTAGGGGATTTCTTCCCCAATTCCTTCTCCAAGGTACACTCCTCCACATCCCTCTAGTTCATCCGAAAACTTCAATTTATTTGTCTTTTATTTGCAAAATTCATACAAACCCTAAATCCC
Source organism: Avena insularis (assembly GCA_023614405.1). NCBI lineage: Eukaryota > Viridiplantae > Streptophyta > Magnoliopsida > Poales > Poaceae > Avena > Avena insularis. Next base: position 490,316,571 of record CM042692.1, on the reverse strand, counting down.
ATTGGATTTGTAAATTTGTATGGAATAATGGCATATTTGGTTGATATCTAGAGTTAGGATTGGTATATTAATCCTTCATATACTTGTTAATTTGAATTTGTTTGTATAGTAAGCCTTCATATTAGGATTTGTTGGTATAGTAATCCTACGTATACATGTTAGTTTGAATTTGTTGGTATAGTAGTCCTTCATACTAGGATTTGTTGGTATAGTAATTCTTCATGCACTTGTTAGTTTGAATTTTTTGTTCATAACTATTGGAACTTTGCTCACATAGAGATGCCCACATAGAAAGAAAGGTTTATAAAATTTTCTCACGTAGAAATGCCCACGTAGAAAGAAAGGTTTATAAAATTAGCTCACATAGAGCTGGCCATGGCCACCGAGAACTTTTCTCATATTATGATTTGTTCATATTATTAGGTGGTTTATAATATACTCACAAATTTGTATGTATTATCGTTTTTAATTATCTAGGTTGTCAGAATCGGAAGAGGAAGAAACTCATGTAGAAACGGGGTTTGTCGAAGGTATGTCGCTTCTTGAGCCGCCCCGTGATCTTCGTCACCGTGGCTACCTGATGGCCGAGCAGAATAGGGTAATAAAAATGAACCCACTATTCCCGCGCACCAGCATGGTCCCATCCGTTCATGTCACTTCTAACATGCTCTGTCTTGCGTCTACCACGTTTAATCACCTTCCATTTCGGACGAGGCCATATTTAGATTCCATGGTACTCCGGCGATTGCGATTGGTCAAGGTATGGGTGAAATCTAGGAGCCCATGTTTCCTTGGTCTTTGCAATAGAGAATTCGGATTCTCTAACGGTATGCTCGTGATTATAGTCGACATAACGCTTCTGAGACACACATAGCAAGTGAGAGAAAGCAAGATGAAACTACAATGGCCTTCCGCATGTGCAATCACAATCCCTTAGGTAGACCTTTAGGGCTCGGCCTCCATGTTGGACAGATCGGAAGTGGTTCCTCCAGGCTCGACAACTTGGTAAATGAGCTCATCATTATCAAAAACCGTGGCAACTTTAGAGTCCGCCTTTCGTGTCTGAAATTTCCTCCAATCATCAACCTTGGGTGGTTACTCTTACTTGTAGTTGTGCTTGTTTTGTTCCGCAATCTGCATGTCTGTTTGAAATGAGTAGTTCAGAAAATACTCATTCAACTTGTCGAATGTGTATCGAACTATTACAGTCAGGGCCATTCACAGACACCCTTAAGCACCTTGTTGAAGGCATCTGCCATGTTTCTTGTCATTTGACTATACCTCCAGCCATCCTCATCATAAGCTCGTGCCCACTTGCTATGGAGTTGAATGTTCCTATTGAGAAACTCTTGACCCTTCATGTCGAGCTCCATCGCCTCCCCCGGCGCGATCGGTGCCCCCTCCCCCCCGATAGCGGCAGCGCTGGAGGAAGCTCCACGTTTGTGTGCGCCACCAGACCGGTGAGCTGGAGAGTCCTTGTCCTGGCCACAATGGCCATCTCAGTGAAGGAATCCTCGTCGTAGCTCCGCGCCAGGAGCTCCTGGTACTCCAGGGACAGGTGCGTGGCGGCGGCTGTGACAACGGCCACCTCCTCCTCCTTGACAACGATGTCATTGTCGTCATCGATGCCGAGGTCTTCGTCGGAGTGGTTGACTGCGCCGTCGTCGTCAGGGTTGAAGGTAGGGATGTCGTAGACCTCCCACGGCTAGAACTCACCACAGTAGGTGCTCCCAGGCCAGGAATTCTTTCCAGAAGTCATGGCTCTGGTAGCCGCTCTCCCACCAGACGGCCGACGGGAGCTTGCCGGATGTAGCAGCAGATATCCTCCTCCAACCCTTTGCCCTCCTTTGGCAAGGGAAGCACTAGGACCCGCTATCGGGTGAGGTGTAAGCCCGAGGGGGGGGGAGACATCATGGTGGGTGATGCCTGCTCGCTCCCTCCATCGCCGCTTGCACTCCACCAGGCGAAAGTAGAGGCGGTCATGGCGGGGCTCCCCCGCCTAGCGCACGACGGGGCGGTGGGCGAAGTCCCGATGCCACCGCGGCGACGGCACGACGCCGCGAAGGAAGGCCGGCAAGCCAACAGGGTGGGAGCCCCTGCCTACGTTCTTAGCCTTCTTCATCCAGCCCGGCGTCGGTTGGCGGTAGAGGTGGCGACGGCGCTAGGAGGGGTGTATCTGGCGATGGCGAGAGGTGGGAAGTGCGGCACTGACGGGTGAAGGGGGCGGCTCAAGTAGCCCCTGCCCGTGCGAATGCACGCAGGTTCGCTCGCCTTCGCCATCAATGCCGACGCGGGAACTCAGGGGGTGTTCCGTCAGTTAGGTTGGGTTGCCGCCCCGTCTGTATTGATGGTGAAGGGTGTCGCCCGTGCGTCTGAATCGCTGCCGTGTAAGCGGTCCCTGACGGGTGGGCTAGTGGTACGTGGGGGAGGACACTCCCTCGGTCCGCCCGCGTGCGCGTCCGACGCGTCGGCAACGCAAATTTCGTGGGTCAATGGGTCGAGCCGGGCGCGTCGGTCCGGATGGATCATGCCTATAGAGAGGCCACATATATCCCGTAAGTTCGGATGCGTTCGTACGAGATGCCCTGCTCCTTTTATTTTTCTTGTTCTCCCTCGAAGGAGGGATAAAACAATACTTGTATGTTACTAGTAGTAATGAGGAAAAGTAAACTAGCCCGCCCATATTCGTGTGCATGGATACGCAAGTAAACTATGCTGTGTTCACGTGCATGTTGTACCGTTAATTGCAAAGAAACAATGTCCGAGAAATTACCACTTGTCAGGCACCTTCTTCCTCCATCCCTTAATAGGTTCCTCCATGGATATCTTTTTCTTGTGTCCGTGCGTGCATGTGTTGGATACCGTTAGCTGTACGTGCCGAATCTTCACCAGCCACGGCGGGTGGCTGCTGTGGCTGCCGACGTACTATACTACTATGCTGCTTCTGATCTGATTTAATTAGTGGCAAATCAATCCATAGGGTAATTAACCGGCTGATGGATCCTTGGAAACTTCCAAACGCAAGGGATTCGGAGCTGTTTAACGGCGTACGTCCTGTGGTGGCGACCATCAAGTCGAAGATCCGGAGCGATTTTCAGCAGTGGCGCTTAGCTAGGCTGTTCCGGTCAGAGATATTTGGCTTCCCGGAGCCTGTAAATTTGTTGGTAGAGGAAGAGTAGGCTTAGGTGTTTGGGGAGCTACCACCTCTCTGTTGGTAGCCGTGGCGTGCCGCTTTACGGTGTTGTAACTGCCGTCGACAGTTTCTTCTATGTGTTTGGTACAATTTTCAGGGTATATCCTAGAAAAAAAACGCAAGGGATTCTTGCAAAAACCGGGTTAGAAGCAAGATTACGAATGCTTCACCTCCGTAATCGCCTCATGCAACTTGCATTAGCGCAGTTGACCAACTACCAAGAATTCGTTCGAGCTACGCTTTACGGACGGAATATATCGAGGGGTGCATGCAATGCATGCATGCTTTCCTTGGGTGCTCAGCATACTCCAATTTGCATGCGAACCTTACATTACTAATCCGGTTCGCTGCTTCTCACACAAACTTCCTTAAGCACAAGGAAAGGGGCATTGGAGAGGATTAATTAGGGAGTAAGCTGTTTGCCGTGGCCCTCCATGCACGCATGCATGCACGCCGGGCCCTTTCCACCCCTCTCGCCACGGTGTACTCACCCAAAAGGAAGGCTTTGTCCCTTGTTGCACACGCGCGCCCGGGTAGCCCGTGTGTGTGCGCCGTGATGATGGTCCTTGTCCGTGAACAAGGCTGTCTGGCGCCTTCGATGACACGATCCAGCCGGCCGGTCTCACTTTGCCTGTGAACGGTGGACAGCTTTGAGGTCGATTGGCCGCTCGAGTGTTCTGCGCGCGCGTGGGGGCGGTGGTGCTCTTTTAATGCGCCGGCGTGATCACCGCCGGAGCAGGTACTCTACAAAAGCCGCTCGCGCCGCTGTTTGGCGCCCACCCCTGCATGCATGCAATGCAATGGAAGTCCGTCCGTGTGTGAGTGAGCGCACGAACCTGCACGCACACGGGGACAGTGGTCCTCTGTCACTGGTGCTCCTGCTAAGTTCTGGAAATGGGTGAGTACACCGTGGCGCATTTCCACGGTTTCATGCTTTCACACGCTGTCTTTACCGAAAGTAACTTCCTCCGAATGTTTGCTGTGAATTTCGTGGGTGTAAATTTCCATTCGATTTACTGCCATATAAGCTGTTCAGTCTTTTTTTTCTTTCGAAATCCTTACGAGTAGTAATCTGAAGGGTTAAGTTGACAGTCGAGTTAAGTTGTCATATAGGTTGATCTGAATCTGACCTCATCCGCCCCAAAAAACTTGCCACGAAATTTCCCACCACTTGACACCACCATAGTATTTTTAATTGGAACATAGGAGGATTAGAAGGATACTAAATATCTGTCAAAAAAAAAGAAGAAGAAGGATACTAAATAAAGCACTTGCACCTTTCCGGAGACAAAATCAGGACCCATTACTCTGTCGTCGTACTGAATAGTGCACACCGCGCGCGCGAGCTTGTCCGCAAGCTCTTGGCGTCGCCGCAAAGAAAAAATAACGTCCATACAAACACTCTAGCCGCAACCACTGATGAAACGGACGAGGATCATCGCATTAATAATCTAACACAGACCGCGAATTCCAAGTCCAGCAACCGACAGATTTCGTAGTGATAATATCACCTTCTTATCCCAAAGCCATTCTTGCGTGGTCCTTCACTGTTCTATATAGCAATCGCCTTGGAGGAGGAAGAGTCGTACGTACATGGACAGTTCATACCGGTGGTTTTCTAAACATTTTAGCATTGCAAAAAGTAGGTCGCAGCGATTTGGCTGACAAGGCAGGGGGGCACAGGCCCAACAAGCCATCGTCCGTTACACTGGAAAGCGTATCGAAACAGGGAGTAGTATATATCCGATGTTGTACGTAGGCGATATTTTAGAGGCTGTACGTACAAGTGTTAGCCGTCATGTTTTGTGCCCCTGGACCACAGTTACCCAGCTGTTTGCATGTGTCAACAGCAACAACTCAATCAGGCAAGGCACTGCATTAAAACTCGCGCCCTCGTGTGCTATCAAAGCATCCGAGGTGCAAAACAACGGAGCACGTACGTGCGGTGCGTGCGTGCGTACAGCTGTGAGCTCTCGTGGACGTACTGGCTGGCATTGTAAAGTACGTACGGCCCCGCTCCATCCATCGCACAGGGGCCACCCGATGTGAAAGAATTAACTGCAGAAACGGACGACGTCCCTGGCCCACAGTAGTACCATGCGGCACTTCATAACGGCATGAGCAATGGTTCAGACACCTACCGTTTGTACAAGGTATCCACGTAATCTATAAACGGCAGACACTATGTACAATGGGGTTGTATTTTTAAGTGTATAGAGAAACTGCCTACCGTTTCCTAAAAGGAGAAAAACTGAGATCGTGGAGCAGGACTTACCAACGCCCATCGTACAACAGGAAAAGAGTCGTCGATAGTTAGCGATAATCACGGTAGTCGACCGTCTTCAAACTTGCAGACGCCCTCCTTTTCTCTCCCCGTTTTCTCTCCTCCACGTCACAAAAAATCTGATATGGCATTTCTTATAGACAGTTTACTTGGACTATTGTACACGCCCTAATGAAGATATATACATTTTTGGTCCCACTACTTGTACCACGAGAGCGTTTTAGTTCTACATCTTGCAAATTGAGCAAGTTAATTCCACAACTTGCAACAACGGGAGCATATCGAATTTCTTTGATTTTGACTGAATTTGTCCCTCGTAGGTCAAAACTCATTCTAGAGCTGACTGTGGTATCGCATTTTTTACAAAATGACCCCTATAATTTTTTTTCTCTACTTGCGACCTTGTTATAGATTGACGGGAGGGTCCCACATGTCAGGTGTTGTACAAATAAGAAAATAAATACGAGCGATTGAGGGAGTCGAACTCACCACCAGTGCTACTAAAAGATGCAAACTTGGCAGCACAGCACACATCGGGACATGATAATTTTGAGAGTGCTCGTTTATTATACTTATTTTCAAACTAATGCGTTCCACCACATTCGGCACATACTTATTTTCAAACCAATGCGTTTCACTCTTTTTTTATTTGGAAAAAAATATATATTAATATCACGGTGATACCAATTACACTCAGTCTCTGCAACAACGCATGCCCTAGCGGTCTTACGGATGCACACAACACAGAAAGAAGAAAGAAAAATTACAAAAAAGAAAAGTCTCGCTACAGAGAACTATTCCTCAAAAGCAACGATACTGACACCACCAGAACAACACCAGTATTCTCCACTCCAATAACAACCCCTTCAAGAAGGAAACAGTGCACAAGCGCCGTCGTTGCCCGAACAAAGATCATAGGTTTTCACCCTGGAGAAAATCCTCGCTCGCAAACAATGCCTTCAACAAGATCATTGCTAGACACAACAAGTTAAGGCCAGACCTTGGATTTTCACCATGCAAGGTAAGACTGGGAACTCCTCTGTTGTCCCTCCACCCCAAACAGTCGCTGCTGCGAGTCAGAGATCACGCAACCAGTTCGCCGTCACCACAAAGACTCAAATCACCATCGCTGCCCTTATATTTCTGCTTTCCTCACATTCTCTGCATCTGACTTCACCATGGCTCATTGAATGGCACTTGGTGAGAACGAACAACAGAGCTTCGCAACGCTCCCGCTGAAACCAAACGGCAGAAAAACAAGGTACGCACTACCGAATACCTTTTGATCCAACAATCTTCAGGCATGACGCGCCCATGGGAGTTCGCCGGTGGAGCCTTCTAGAACTCGACACTCCAGCCAGATCAACGAGGGCAAGCATCAAGCAGATCTTCTTCTTCACGTAGGACAAACCCTAGGACCGCCTCCATTATTCGGGTCGAACCAGCAGTCCCCACACTGCTGGCGGCTACCGGCAATCGGAACGAGCAGGTCAGCCATTATCCCTCACGAGCCCATGGCTAAACCCAGAGATTGAGTAGGACTCCGGGAGGAGCATCGCTGCAGGGTAGCCGCCACCACCGCTAGATCCACACCAGACCCCCTTTTGCTCTTCCGGTGCCTCCCATCCGAGCCGCCAGCCTGCGTCGTTGGAGCGTCGCCGCCCGCAGCCCGGATCCACCGATGCAGCCCCATGGTGCCTACCCCGCGCGAAGGAGATCGACGGAGGCCGCGCAAAACCGCCCGTTACCTTCGGTGACCAAGGCGTGGCCGCCACCGCCGACCGGGAAGAGGGTGCGGCGGCAGCGGCCGGAGGGAGAGGACCCGGTGGCGGCCTGCTTGGGTTTTGAGGTGGGCGCCCCTGAGTCGCCTCACACAGCAACAATGCGTTTCACTCATACGGACTTGAAGTTCAAAACAAAAGAGTTAGATATTAGTCACGCAACAGGCTAGCTAGCTCTAGCTGTCTCACGAGGACATGAAACACAAAATATACTAGCACATACGAGTGAAGTGAAACTTGATTGATTGAGTGTATATACCTTGGCTAGCCTTTATTTTAGATGTTCAAAATACGTGTTATGAAGTTGTTAAAAATTCTAAAAAAAGGTAAATTTTCAATCTAAAATAATTTGTGTCTTAGACTACATAGAAAAGAAAAATTAGAGATCAGGGTTTGTTACCTTCAAATCATGTAAGAATTGACCTTTTTTGTGTAGCCCAAATACAATTCAATCTGGGTTGAAATTTTGCACACAGAAAAAATTTCATTGCCAACATGTACTATTTTTTGAAAGTATTTTTGATACTTTGGATTGTATTTTTAAATGTTTAAAATATAGGCCTCCACGTAGCTGAGTTTTAAACACATTTTTTCTTAATGTCATCAGGAACCGATATTCTATACAAATATCTGCTACTAGCTACTGTTACAACTTAAATTTATTCTCCTTGCTTTTGCGAATAAACTCAAGTTTATTCTAGACAATTACAGCTAGCTATTAGCTTAACGAACTAAGTAATGTAGATATTGTGGACTGTGCCGCCATGTACATGACACGATGATTTGGTACAGATAACGCACAAGATTATGCTGACTGTGAGCGCGACTATTTTTATGTGCGTGTGTGCTTTTCTACTATATAAAATAGTTACGTCCCTAATTAACCATGACTGACGTCCTGGTCTTTGCTGGTGTGTTCGTTTGTTGTACTTCTGAGTTCGATTCTGTCTACTAGTTAGAATTAGAATTTTAACTATTTTATTCGTAGCTACTGACAGTTGGGTCTTCTGTCAGTCCGTCCCAGCAAGGACACAAATGCAAAAGATAAATATATAATGATTACTTTGAAAAAATGTGACGGTAAAGTTGGATCAATTTAGTCAAACTTGTTGAAATTCGATTAAATTGGACTAAAATGCTTTCGGGGTGCAAGTTGTCAGACTAGTGTTACTCATTTTGCAAGAAGTGGGACTAAACCGCACCAGCAGTGCAAGATGTGGGTCTAAGAGTGTATATATCTCTTGATAATGCGTTTATGGTACTAGCATAATGCATTAGCCCATCTCCACCGGCACATGTCGAAACGGTCATGTTCTGTCCGAACCGATCCACGTGGAAACGAGCGTCGTGCGCGCACGCTTCGACGACGCAATCCAAACAGGCCAACGCGTTCGGACCATCAAATTTAGGGCAGCAATGCATCGGATCGGACAGCACACAGACCAAGATCGTGTCCGGATGTCAGCAGATGTGGCCTGTTTGTCAGTGGCACATTTAGTGGATACACTTTTTCCATTAGTACCTAAACTACGATGGCGTCTGCACCCTAGCCTAGGCCTGGACGCCTGCATGACCTGAGAGTGCAGCTCCGCCGGCTTTACCGCAGGATCTGCCACTGGTCACCTAGGGCGCCATGTTCATGGCACGTTGCCGGTCACGTAGCATGTCGTCGGCTTGGCGGCGGTTCTTCGCCGACATCAACGACAAGTCTAACTCATTGGCTTGGTGGGCCAACGCCGCCTCAAGCTCCGGCGCTTAGTGGTCCCTCCTCTCCTCCATTATCCATTCAGACTCTGTCGCGGCGTGCGTACGCACCTTTGCATGCGCGATGCCGTAGGACTAAACGATGGTTCGGTGCTCATCGCTCCCCTCCTGCACGGCCTCCTCGGGCTCATCGAGGAAGTCATCGTTTCCCTCCTTCTCCGTCTTCGCGTCCATCGTCGCCGCCATCGCCACGGCTGTCGCATGATGAGTGAAGCAGTACACCTCAACAACGCCGCGCGCGTTCGGTTGGGTCGCGGCATAGCCTGATATTGGCAGCTGCAGCGGCAGCGCGAGTCCCCTTCTCAGCCTCCTCCTTGGCTACGGGCTTGCACCTGCCGTGTACCGCTTCAGCAACGGCTTCACGAGCCACCTCTTGTACCGCCGCTCGGGCGGTGGTATGGCCGATGTCCTGCACCGCGGCTTCGGGGACATTGCGCGCCACCTCCTCCATTGCCTGTTGGGCCACCTCACCTTCGTGCACGAAGTCTCACTTGTCGTAGTGGCGGGCCAGCTCCATCGCCTGCACCTCCACGTCGTGCTCGGACTGATCCAAGAAGCGGTCGCGGTAGATGTCCTTAGGCGGCACCAGGAGACTAGATTGCGGTGAGGCATGGTTCGTGAGCTTAGTTTGCCAGTTTCTTCCGTGGCGAGCACGTCGTGCCGGCTGCCGTATTTATAGTCACTGTCTGAGAAGGAAGCGCCCTGCCCAGCGCGAGAGTTTTGGCGGGGATCGTTGGCGGGAATACAACGGCTGCAAAGCCGGCGGGTATTGGGGATGTTCCGTCGCTATTACAGGCAGCACTTCAGTACATGATGGTGTGCGGGGGCGATCAAAATGTGTCGGACAGCTGGGCACACCCCGCGACCTAAACTTGTATGTGGGCAGACCTATTCGGACAGAAACAGACGGTATCTAGTTTAGGTCGTGCCTGGAGATGCTCTTAATGCAGAGCGATCCGCTAATTGGACGATCCGCTGTGATGCTGGATAGGAGCGCGCGTCGAACCATCGATCGGCCGGACAGAGACAGACAGAACCACCACCAGGTCACCGTGCCGGAAACGAAATTCCCCCAACGAACGACCGTGATACGGTGTGCGCTTGTATGGATCGCATAACGTCGGATCACGAGCACGTACATACGCGCGCACGTCTTGGTGCAGTAAAGCGGCAGCGCGCGTGTGCTCCGGCCGGCCGGCCGGACGATCGGAGGTGGGATCCTTGGCTCTCCCGCGCTCCCCAGCAGCAAAGCAAAGCGAGCGCCCCCGATCCGATCGATCCTGCCGACGACGCCGTGCCGCTGTAAAGCGGACGTACTACGTACGTACGCCCGACGAGGTCTCGTTGGCACGGTCGCTTCCGACCGCAGGGAGACACCGGAAGCCCCGAGCTTTTTTTAAGGAGGCGCGCGTTGGCACGGGGCGGGACACGATCTTGAGCAGCGCCGTGGCACCGATACGGCCTTCGGGAGCGGGGCTCCAGTCGGGCGGAGCTATGCACAAGTCAGAGGGGGCCACCGCCCCCCAGACTTGAAACATTTACTGAAGAAAAAAATATTTAAGGGGCTTAATTGGAAATTTTTTGAGTCTTTTGCCCCCCCAAATGTTGAAATATTACCTTTTGCCCCCCAGTCAACCTAGGCTAGCTCCGCCAGTGGCTCCAGAGAAAATTGCACATAGCACCAGACTTTGGTGCTAAAGTTGCACAAAACAAGGAATCAAAAGACTTGTTGCAGTTGACCCTAGTTCTTGGTGTAATCCGTTGCACCTAGCCCAAGCAGAGCCTAAATAAAGGTTATAGAGCCTTAAAAATGTATCTGACATGTGGGCTCGTATTTTTATACCGTATATCATACGTGTGGGCTAGTATTTCTGTATGTATATCCTCTAACGAACAAGACTCAGTTCAATATTGTTGTGTTGCATTATGTCAAAGATTATAACACAGTTTTATTGTTCAAGAGCAATCGAACTCGGCCTAATGCTAGCCCTACATCACCTAGTATGTTGCCTAATCAGTTGCAGCTAGCTCAAATAGAGCATATAATGAGTATCCAACACGTGGATATGTATTATGTACCGTATGTCACAATTATACGGTAAACTAAGAAAGTAGACAACACGACGGTGAAAAATATGAGAGCATTAATTTGGGGGATGAGGTCCATAGAGCTTGTTTTTCAAAACTTCAAAAATTAAATTTAAAGCTTTGAAAGATTAAAATATATAAGAATGTAGCTCGTGATTTATTCTACCTGTCCGTAAATTTACAATACAAAATACCTAATATTCCATCCTTAGAAAAATGACAAAAGTGCATATCTGGAGTGAACAGTATAAATTTTGAATTTTCTCAAATTTATCCAAATTATCTTTTTTGCCGAGCCTAAAATTTAAGTTATTTCACATTAAAAAATTGCATGCTTGTAGTGTACATAGTTGACCACACGAAGGTATATTTTTTTGAAAAAAATTCTATACATCACCACCGGTGGAATTTTTTGTAGCAAAAGCGCGGCAGGCGCTAGATGTCGTAGGCCTGGCATTAGGCCGAGTTTGATTACTTTCAAACAATAAAAGTGTTATAATCTTCGACATACAAAATATAGGTCCACACATATGATATACGGTATAGAAATACAAGCCACATGCTAGATATATTTTTAAGGCTCTATAACCTCTATTTAGGCTTTATTTGGGCTAGATGCAACAGATTACACCAAGAACCGGGGTCAGCTGCAACAAGTCTTTTGATTCTGTGTTTTGTGTAACTTTAACACCAAAGCCTGGTGCTATTGGCAATTTTCTCGGGGCTCCACGACACGGGCGCCAGCCCACCCTTGCCGCGCCACGCACGCGCGCGTACCGCAAAGGGCAAAGGCCTGTGCTGCCCTCCGCTTTGTTCGTTGCGGCCTTGTTCGAGTCTCGCCGGTGCACGTGCCGGGAGCAGACACATGTATATTAGCAGCGCCAATTTATGAGGGGGCTCGTGGCTGCAGGTGCTCTCGCTGGGAGAAGCAGAGCAGCCAGGACGTCGTGAGCGGCAGCGGCAGCAGGCGTGGCATGATTCGGTCACAGCTCGGCTTTGTATGGGCTTTTGGTTTTGGGGGCGGATCCAACTGGATTTTGTTGGGGCCTCCGGACCATGGTTCTGCCGTGCAAGGGAGGCCTGCCGACGCCGGTTTTCTCCGAAATTTCGTTTGTGATCAGAGCGTCATCATGATTACTACTTGGATGATGCAATCATTTGCCAGATGCGTATGCAGAGCCCCCACATCAAACTTTAAGTAAGGCTGCAGCCATAAATACCATGAGGGCGCGGCCGATTTTAGGGGGCGGTCGCATTTTGCAGAAAGGAAAAAGTCCAATACAGACCCTGAATTCGTAGTGGTTAGCTAAATTAAACTCTAAACTTTAAATCTTGGAAATTGGCACTCTGAATTCGTAGTGGCCGCGCACGTCCTACTATGTTTATCGCCAGAAGCCATTGGGAGCAGCCCATGCGTGAGGTCATGGCTCGTCCGGTTGCTAGACTTGGTAGGATATATACTCCCTCCAGTACCACCAGGCAATGTGCCCCTACTTCACCGGGCTCGCCCATGTTGCAATTGCACCCTAGGGGAGGGCCCCTAGGTACATCATAAGAGGAGAACAATGCTTTGTTCGACTCCTCCCCATGCCCCGGACACGCGCCCTCCGTGGAGGCCGCGTACGGACTAACTTCAAAACGCGTGAAGTGATGTGCATTCACGGGGGCCCCTTACACAACGCTGTCAAGCGGCTGACCAGAGAGGTGTGCACCTTACATCGAAGCGTGCAGGCGCAACGCCCCCTCAAATGACCAGCCTTCCCGGTTACCTTTGATGCTCAGGATCACCCCGACCATTGGTGGGGATCCTGTCATTGGTAGTCTCCCCGACCATTAGCAATGTCAGAGTAACCAAGATGCTGGTGGACGGAGGTGCGTGCCTAAACCTCTTGTCCACCCAACTCATGAGGCAACTTCAGATTGGATGTACAATTTTGCGTAGATGAATTTTCATATAATTTTTTTTAAACCGAGGGCGTATGTAAAAGTTATGTCTGTTTTACAGGTACATAAATTTCTTTGCAAAAACGTCAAAATTTATGTTTCTTAATTTTCTTAACAACTAAATCACCTAACATAACTATATCTCAAAGGATTTTAAAATTTAAACTTTTTATCATTTTCTTTTATTTTTTCTTAAACTGCAAAAGGCGATCAGGGGGCGCGCGGGGGGGGGGGGGGGGAGGAGCGGAGAGGTTGATACCACAATTATTAGTGGCGCAACCCATGCTGGTGTGTCACTACTAACTTTCACATTTCTATAACGTGGCTTATCTGTGGCGCACCATATACGCCACAAATAAGTAAAATGCCTTTGGTGCATCACCACACGGTGCGCCATAGATAAGTTAAGGCACATCTATAAGTTGTACATAGATGGTGCTACTTTACCTGTGGCGCACCTCTATGGAGATGCGTCACCGATAAGTGAACTACCAGTGGCGCATATTTTGGAGGTACCTGTAGAATCCCCACATGGTGCGCCAAAGATAAGTTAAGGTACATTTATAAGTTATACTTATAGATCATCTTTGAGTTATACTTATAGATGGTGCCACCTTACCAGTGACGTACCTTCGTGGAGATACGCCTTAAATAAGTGGACTACCAGTGGCTCATCTTTTAGAGGTGTGCCATGGATTCTTATATGTGGCACATCTCCTAACTGGTGCACCATTGGGTGTCCGATCTATGGATGGCTATTTTTTTAGTAGTGTGTCCTTATAAATTACAATACGTTTGCCACCAATGGATGCGTTTCATGATTGTATTTTAATTTGATCCTAGTATCTTACTTGTATCATGATATGTATCATGCTAACTTTAGTATCCCAATACAAAGTCAATATCATATGATTCCACGCTTATGTTAGAACATAAGCACACAACGGTATGGCAAGGTGAAGAGTGAAAGATAATAGAGCATCCATTTGTCTGGATGAGCTTCCTATAGAAAAGAAGTTTGTACGGCAAAAGAATCTATTCCCCCCCGTCTTGAAATAGATGTCTCAGATTCAGAAATAGATGCCTCAGATTCGTGGATAAATCCGAGACATCTATTTCAAGACGGAGGGAGTAGTCAAGTTGCCATTTGTGGGTTCTCACTTAAAGAATATGAGCCATGTTCCTTTTTCATGTAATGGGCTCATATTTCTTACCCAAATTCTGGCACTTCCTCTGCCCTGAAATAACAGACTTGGATTATTTATTTATGCATGTGTTTAGACATATTTTAGTACATAAATATATGAAAATCTAGCGAAACCGAAATCACTTATTTCAGAACGGAGGGAGTACTATGTACATATGTGAGGAAAAGTAAACTAGGCCATGTTCGTGTGCGCAAGTAAATTAAGGTACATCTCATCTGGTTTTGGCTTTTTTAGCAGCTCCTAACTTGCGTAATCGCGTTCACGTGCATGCTATACTGTTGACCACACACCTTCCCCCCTCCCATGGATCCCTTGGTTCCTCCATGAATATCCATGTGCTGGATACCGTTAGTTGTGCCTGGGCGTGCCGAATTCACCGGTGGAAAAAGGGTCTTTAGACCCGGGTCGGTTGGGCCATTAGCCCCGGTTCCTGACCTGGGATTAGCTAGGCGGGACTAATGCTAGTCCCGGTTCGGTCCTGAACCGGGGCTAATGGGGCTCCACGTGACGGGGCAGCGGGCGAGGGGGGCTAGCAGCAATAGTCCCGGTTCTTGGTACGAACCGGGGCCACTGCTCATCGCCCGGCGGCAGGAAAACGGTCCCTTTTCGTGCGCTTGGCAGAAGTTTGGTTTTTCTATTTTTTCTATTTATTTGTTTTGAGAACTTTTTAAATTGTGTTTTGTGCTAAATTGGATGGTATAATTAATACTACACGCAACAATGAAGGAACAACTATTGCACATCATCATCACGAATATATTACACCATCTCATCCAATGTGCGTTATCGAACATATTACAAAATATACGCACCACGAGTTACATGCACATTACAAAACATATCACCCTTGTATTTGAATCGGCGGGGAATAGTATTCTCCATTCGGATCTAGGACCTCGGCATCTATGAATCCGGCAATTTCCTCTTGAATTGCTCGTATGCGTTCTTGTAATAGAAGACCGTCCCGCAACCGTTCGACCTAATTTAAAGAAGGGGTCAATATATATATGAATAATGAAACTGAACATAATTGATGGTAATAAAATAAAGTTATGAATATTGTTCATCGTACTTCAATTTTTTTTAACTCCCTCCTTGCGGTCGTATATTTGGTCGTCTGGCGAATGAACTCGCATACATAGTAGCCACACAAGTTATTCCCGGGTTCCTGCCTCAAGCACTTTACGAGAACATATATAATTCAATCAAAATAATAATCAAGCATGATAATGGTATTGAAACTAGAATCAAAGAGATGCGCGGATCTAACTAGTAGTACTTACATGAAGTGGTTTAAATTTAAGTTCTGGCTTCCAAACGCCAACAGCCTTGGCGGTGAACCGTTTTCAAGCCGTGCCCGGCAAAGAAAATGAATGACAGAGTTCTATATTAATTACTTACTATCGGCGAGGAAATAGTGCTGATATAGTGACATAATGATTGAAATTACCTCTGGAGGCATGCCTGCATGTCCGTCCACTCAGCGAGGTCTTTGCGTTTCGAGTCCATGACTTTTACTATTCCATCGTCGGGTATAATGATTAGCAGGATATAGTGGAAGCTGCGCACGCATAACGAGTCAATTATACACTTAACATCGAGTAAGCGAAATATAATGTGTACAAGACAGTAACACCCACTCGAAGTGGTAAGGAAATAGTATTTCCCTTTTGGTCTCGTTAAACCTTAACGCTTGTACCAAGTTATTCTCTGTCACGTCAGGCTTCATGTGGAGAATTTTTTCATAAATGATATCTGGGTCAATGAACCCAATGTCATAGAGTTGTCCTCTTTTGCATTGGAGAATCTTCATTCTGCAAAATAAATATAGTGATGAGTAAGATTATACATGCAATGAACGATAGCTGGGCTAGAAAGACTTAATTACATAAATTAATAATACTTACAAACAATAGACACTCATGATAGATTTGTCGAGGGCATCTTGTTGGTATAACTGAAATAATTCACTTCAATCATTGCCATGCCATCTCCATGCCCATAATACTCGGTTTTATATGCAACGTAGACCCAGTTTTCGTCAGCAGCAGATTCTCGCATGTACCAGTTATGCAATCTTGACATTTTTGTT
The DNA here is from genome assembly GCA_023614405.1 of Avena insularis. Taxonomy (NCBI): domain Eukaryota; kingdom Viridiplantae; phylum Streptophyta; class Magnoliopsida; order Poales; family Poaceae; genus Avena; species Avena insularis. The sequence goes on along the minus strand of CM042692.1, from coordinate 490,300,217 downwards.
GGTAGCTCGTTGACTAACTCAGGTTTGACGAAAGGATACCCGTGCCGGTACTTGTATGCTACGTCAGAGAACTTATTTATATGGTTTAAGTACCTAAGAATAGACATGCCTTGAGCCGCTGCCGCTTCTCCGTACAACCTTACTAACTCCGGACCAGTTTCCGGATCATAACTCTCCTCGGCCGCATCTCTCCTTGACCGGACCTTGGCATCGGAATACACTTGTAGCGGGGGGCACGATTGATTTTTCTGTTCTCCGAGTTGGGAAACTGATTTCCCGCTTGATTTTCCACTGGAGTTGATACTCAACCGCTGTTGTTTTGCCTCAGCCGACTTGCGAATAGAGCGGTCATAGTCTTCTGGTAGCTTTGGCGGGACCATACCCATGACATTCACCATTTTCACGGCCGCTTCTATTTCTTCTAGGGTGTTCGGGAAGTCTGGGGGTGGAGGCTTCTTCTTGTTAGCACAGTCAACCTTCCACTTTTCATAATGGGCTTTTGTGGCCACATCAAGTTCCTATGGAGTCATCTCCCTAGGTCGGTTACTGAAATCCATACGGGCATGGGGTACTTTTGGCAGGGGCGATGGCTTACGTTTCGGTGATATGAACCTCTTGCTGCTGCTGCCCCTCGTAGTGGTACGACCCCTTTTCCGCTTGGGAGATGGCGGCGGTGAGCAGTTGATTCTGACGGTGATGGAGATGGCTTGGAGACCGGTGGAGGCGAAAGGACGGTTCTTGCTGGAGAATGGTCATGTGGCGGCGAAGATGGATTGTTGCTGATCTGAGGAGTGGGTGGCCTTGGCGGCACATAATTTGGAAGATGGATGTGCTCCTTTGGCCAAACAGCAGTCCCCCTTTGACTTCTCCTAGTTCAGTCAGCTCCCCATCTTCACCTGCGGGGTAGTCCAGCTTCAGCTCCTCATAATCTGTCATGACATGATCCACCGTAACGATAGTGTACACTTTTGGAACCGGTTTGCAATGCCAAGTTGGTTTAGGTCCAATTGGTAGGGCCATGCCGAGCGCTGCCGTCAACCTTAAGTTAGCAACTCTCACGTTTAGCTCACAGGTGTGCTCTGTGTGATACCATCCACTGGATAACGATGTTCTGGAGCCGTCAGTGCATCATCATCACCATCATCCTGAAGGGAATATGCTCGAGAGGCAATAATAAAGTGGTTATTATCTTATTCCATGTTTATGATAAATGTTTATTTTACATGCTAGAATTGTATTGATCGGAAACATCAATACATGTGTGTTTAATAAACAAAAAGGATTCCTAGTTATGCCTCTCTTATAGACTAGCTTTTTGATTAACAAGATGATCAAGGTTTCCTGATCATGGACGTTGGATGTTGTTAATAACAAGGTCACACCATTGGTGGAATGATGTGATGAACATTCATCCGAAGTATAGCATTACGATCAAAGTCATTATGTTTATATTGCTATAACATCATACGAAGTAATCTTTATCCTTAGACCATGAGATCATGTTAATTGCTAACACCGGAAGAGTATCTTGATAACATCAAACGTCACACCGTAACAGGGTGACTATAAAGATGGGTTCGATTACTTTGAAGGTGTTATGTTGAGGCTCATGGATCAAGAGTAGAATTTGTCAATCACGATGACGGATAGATATACTCTGGGCCCTCTCGGTGATATCACATTGAAATAGCTTGCAAGCAAGTGATGTGATCACTAGAATGTTATATCACGGGAACGAGAAAAGAGTGCATGTCGATGCGAGATCAAACTAGGTATGGAGATCGATGATCGAATCTCGGACATGTAATATATCGCGGGACAAAGGGATTTAGTTACTAGCGTTAAAGGTTCTCACGATCACGAAGTCATCGTTGAATGTGTAGGAGTCGAGATGGATCTCCGTGTCCAGCTGATTATTGATCGGAGAGGGGTCTCGATCATGTCTGCATTATTCGCGAACCGTAGGGTGACACACTTAAGGGATACCGACACCATTTGGAGCAAATATGTTTCAGATAAAGATTTAAGAAAGCGCTGAAATTATTTCAATAGACACCGAAACTGTTTCGGGTGAAATTGCTGAAATTGGTTCTACATGTAATATTGAAATGTTGCAGGGGGTTTTATGTGAATGTTTGTTAATTAAAGTAATTAACAAAATTCTGAATAAAAATAATAAAAGAGTTTTATTAAATAAGAGAGCATTAAATTTGGAGAAATTGAATGCATTTAAAGTGGAGACTTTAAAAGAGAATGTGAAGGGGCATTTTAATGTGGAGGGGTTACCACCACATGAATGGAGGAGGTGAAGGGTCACCCTCTCCATGCGCCGGCCATGAAGGAGGTGCACCCCCCCTCCTCCTTTAAAAAGCCAACCCCTCCTCACTTCTCACTCACACCTCCTTGTGAAGGATCTCTCTCCCCCTCTAGTATTATTCCCCCATGGTCTCGGATTAGCGAGATACATATTCCCGGTGGCTTTATCTGAAAGGAGTTGCTGCTTCCGCTGCTTTGCTGGAGCGAGGGACGGAGGTTGTCGGGGTACCAGACGTGTGTGCGATCACGGATGCACTGCTGCTTTGCGGTGCTGGACTTAGTGGTCTTTGGAGCTGGATCGATGGACGTCTTTGAGCGGACCTGCTGGACTTCATCACAATCTTGAGATCGGCAAGTGTACGACTACATCAACCACGAGTTCCTACTCATTAACAAAGCTCGTTGATTACGAGGGTAAGTTCTCGTTGGATGTATGTCCATCCGTTGCTTTGTACCTAGTAGATAGATCTTGGCGTATAGTTCACACCGTAGGATTTTTTTTTGTTTTCTATGTTGCGGACCCAACAGTGGTATCAGAGCCTGATCTATGCGTAGGTGCTTAGCACGGGTAGTACACATATGTTGATATGTGGGCGATGATGATCATGTTATTGCATCTTCTATGTATTTTGGATATTGGTGGCATAGTGGGATGAAGTGGCCCGGACCAACCTTACATGTCATTGTACATGAGACCGGTTCCACGACTGACATGCAACTTGTTTTGCATAAGTGGCTGGCGGGTGTCTGTCTCTCCTACTATAGTCAATATCTGATTTACAACGAGTTGCTAATAACTTAGTTATCCTCGTTGTGGTTCTTGTTCGTAGGTAAGAACGGTTCTATCTTCGAAAGCCCTAAGCCACGTAAAACTTGCAATTGATAAATTAGAGGCGTCTAGTTTAGATCATTGCTGGGCTAGTGTATTGATATGGTATTGTTGTAAGTAGATGTATGATAGATACTCTTACAACACACTCAACGTGTAAGTTCCATAGACCTTGGCCTTACACACAAAGGAATGATAGAGATCATACCACGATGCAAGTGATAGAGATCAAATGCATGGACCATATCATCTCACTTTACACATTAGATGTTAGCATCTTATACTGCTAGTTTGGCGCTTTCTGTAGCATTGTAAGATGATCCCTCTTTTAGATATCAAGATAAAAATGTGTTCTTCCTTAAGTATGCACCGTTTTGTGGATCGTATTTCAAGACATCACGTGATGATCGGGTGTACTCGACTCTACGCTTTCATACAAACGGGTGTAAGACAGTTTTACACATGCGAGTACTAAGGTTCTTACTTGGCGAGCCTAGCATGTACAGACATTGCCTCGGAACACGGACCGAAAGGTTAAGCATGAGTCATATAGTTGATATGATGCCCATATAGATGCTCTCCTTTGAAGCTACATCAACTCACGTGATGATCGGACTTGGTGTAGTGGATTTGGTTCATGTAATCACCAAAAAGGCACGAGGGATGTCGTTTTTGAGTGGGAGTTCATTTCTAATTTGGATTAGTTGAACCAAATTTGTCATAAATTAAATCAAAGTGAATTTGCATAGTTTGTTGTAGTCATTGGCATTCGTTTTCTACCTTATGCTTAGTTTTTATTTGAGATAATAGAACTATAGAATTCTGGATATTTACTTTACGAACTGGTATCGTATTGTTTTGAATGTCAATTTAAAGTTTATAAGTCCTATTGCAAACTTTCAGCAAACTCTATTTACTCCATGAAGTTTAATAAGTAGTATTAAATCAAGAGTAAGAATTCCAATGTTAGTATCTAAAGTATCATGTTTGCCTCCATGATTATTGATATTCAAAAAGTTGTTTTAATATCAAGATTATATTGGAGCTAGAAATTGTTTCAGAAACCATCATGTGTGAAAGATATTGTGATATCTGAAACAATGTTTTTGGTTGCATTATGATAGAGTATAATTTAGCAAAATACATGTTCTCATATTGTAAGAGAATTTGTGAAGGATGGAGATGATAGGCATCCGAATCTACCAAAAAGGTTTTGGGAACTGATATTATACTCGTGTTTCTTCCTTATAAGCTATAGTAGCTTGATCATGAAAGTTGTCATGATAAGGATGAATAGAAGATGTAAGTAAAATGTTTACTACACTAATAGATTACTAAAGAATGGATTTTTAAAAGAATGCCAAACATTTGATGATGGTGATCCACTTCAAAGTGCAAGTCCAAAGGTATTAGTATTTGACTATATACGCTTTGTACTATGTGTCATGTGAATGAAACCACTATTGATGTTGATAGATTCTTTTAAAAGAAAAAGGAATTGCTGAAAGAGAATCTATAAAATATTTGGCAGAAAATATAAGGTTGGAGATGTCCAACTTGGGTATATAGAAGATATACATGTTATGGTTGTATTCCTTGCTTGTTAAAAAAAATGGTTCTTAGGTATTGGATACCGATATTGGATACCGAATTGGTTGGTATGAAGTGTCATACAGAACAACACAATTCATGAACTACAATGGCCTAAGTAAACCAGCAAGAGAATGAGTGATGATGTTCATCAAAAACAAATAAAGTGTTATTGTGTTTTTCGTTGTCATCAAACCAAGCCTCAAGATTTGTTTAAATAATTGTTATTTTGTTCCGGTATCATGAGAACAATGGCTGTTCAAATAATTACCGTATTCCATAAAGGATGGATGAACTTTTACAAGTCTAGTTGGAGAAATCACATCCATAAACACTATTGCTAAAATGTCGCAAGACAAATGATTGAAAGATCACTTATGAAGTGACATTGCTGTTTAAATTATATTTGAAAGAAAACATGAAGAAACTCCATGTTGATGGATTTTTGGAGTCTTTGATTTTGATCAATTGACGCATGTGAGACTTTCCTCAAGATAATTGAAACTCCGTCCATAGGCCAGAGAGGAACGGATGACTAGCTTATTGGAAATTGTGCATGCTGATGTGCATAGTCCATTATGTGTAGCCATATGCGATGGATCTTTTTGCTTCATATGCTTTCTCCGAAAATTTCAGTGAATATATCTGTATATTTACTTAATAAGGAAGAAGTATGAAACATTTGAAAATTGTTCAAAGACTTTCAAGATGAAGTGGAAAATCATTGTAACAAGAAAATAAAGAGTTTATGATTCGATCATAAAGGAAAATATTTGAGTTACATGTTTAGCAAAAACACCTAAGACTTGAGGAATTATTCCATGATTTGTGTTTCCCGATAAATCATAGGAGTATGGCATATTCGAGAGATAAAATCAAACCATGTTTGACATGGTAAGATCAAGGGTGTCATTTATAAAACTGCCATTATGTTTTAAGGATTGAAGCTTTAGAGACTACCGCTTTTACCTTTGAAAGAGCACCATCGTGATCCATTGAAATGACACCATATGAGTTATGGTTTGGGATAAAACCCGAATTGTCTTTTCTTAAATTTTGGTATGCTATGCATAAGTAAAATGTTTACAACCAAAGTCGGATAAGCACGTCTTTGTAGGTTATCCCAAAGAATTTGTTGGGAATTTCTCCATAACACCAAGGACAAAAGAGTTTGTTACTTGGAACGTCAAGTTTCTTGAGAAGGAATTTTTCGTGAAAAGTTAAGTGGGAGGACAATAGAACTTTGATAAGGTTGTTGAACCTTAGCTATATGTGCTAAGTAGCTTGGCCTTGAAAGTGTCTCGGTGGCCCACAATGCTCATGGCTCTCGTGATTACAAAAGGTGTGATCTCGGAGATTAGAGTTCCTATAGAACCGTGTGGGTCGGTAAGAATCAAATAGTAAGATTTGATAAGCAAGTCGTTATTGTTTTGACAATGATGAACCGACTACATGCAAAGAAGCGATGATGGGCCCTGACTCCATAAAATGACTAGAAGTCATAGAATCCGTGATAGTATCCATACACGAGAAAACAAGTTTTTGAACTTGGAAGACCCTCCGGAAAGGCGTGAAGCCTATCGGTTGTGTTTGGATCTATAAAGAAATAAGACATGGATGTTTAACATCTATGAAATAGTCGACATGTTGGAAAGAAGTTTACGACAATGTTCAAGGAGTTGACTATGACAAGATTTGATCTTTCATAGCGATATATAGTCTTGATGGATTAATGTAGCAACCACTACATATAATTTGGTATATGGTAGTTGAATAAACAAAACAAGGTTCTTCTAATAGAACGGTAACCTAGGACATGTACATGACATGGTCCGAAGGGTTTTGTTAATTCAAAGGGTGCTAAAAGGGCATGTAAACTTCAATAGTTGAAGTAAGCATAGCGGAGTTGGAATCTTCACCATGATGAAACTGTTAAAAGAGTTTAAATTCATCGGAGATGATGACGATGCTTGCATTTGCAAGAAATTAAGTGGGAGCACTGAGACATATTTCTAATACATTATGTAGAGGACATATTGTTGATTGGAAATTATGTATCTTGTATTGACACAAGTTAAGAATTTCATTAAAATAAGATTTCGATGAAAGACTTGGGCAAACCCGGAATATTAGGCATCAATATCTATATGGATAGATTAAGGCGCTAATATGGTTGTGCCAGACATACATATATGAGATATTGAAAGGGTTCAATATGGAAACAACAAGAAATGTTCTTGCTGCATGGAAAGGATTGTAACACTTGGTGAGTAAAATCACATGAAGATTTTGATCGATTATACCATGATATGTATATATCCAGAATGTCCTATGCTCTAAATGTTATGATCATATACCAAAATGATTCATAAGATGATCATTGGACAATAGTAAAGATATTCTTATGAGCTTTGGAAGAACTAAGAATATATAATGTATAAGTGACAAATATTTAAAGATAGTCCATTGTAAAGTGTTACATTGATACTAGTTTTGTCACAAGATAGAAATTAAATTTATCTCAATTTAGACTATGGGTGGCACAATGTAATAGAAAGGATGTTCCATGATGGATTTGGATGAGTTCCAAAGTTGAGACATTGTGACGGATACTACAACAAAAGGCTAAGTATATGACTGCTATAGTAGCAGCAAAGGAGGGCATTTGTGTTAAGTAGTTTGTTATCAAACTAGGTGTGGTTCAAAGTGGGATAAAACTATGAAGATATATTGTGTGACAATAATATCAACATATTTTGAGTCGAATGAACTAAAGGTCTCGCCATCTCATTTGAGAATGAGTGATGCGTAGAGACGCAGAGACATGCAAATACACACGAACCTGAAACTGTCAGATCCAGAGATTATGTTAACCACTAGCAATAACGTATATGCAACACCAGAAAGCCATAGGTGTTCAATACGCAAAGTTTTTCAAACTAGATTATTGACTCTAGTGCAAGTGGGAGACTAAAGGGAATATGCTCGAGAGGCAATAATAAAGTGGTTATTATCTTATTCCATGTTTATGATAAATGTTTATTTTACATGCTAGAATTGTATTGATCGGAAACATCAATACATGTGTGTTTAGTAAACAAAAAGGGTTCCTAGTTATGCCTCTCTTATAGACTAGCTTTTTGATTAACAAGATGATCAAGGTTTCCTGATCATGGACATTGGATGTTGTTAATAACTAGGTCACACCATTGGTGGAATGATGTGATGAACATTCATCCGAAGTATAGCATTACGATCAAGTCATTATGTTTATATTGCTATAATATCATACGAAGTAATCTTTATCCTTAGACCATGAGATCATGTTAATTGATGACACCGGAAGAGTATCTTGATAACATCAAACATCACACCGTAACCGGGTGACTATAAAGATGGGTTCAGTGCTACGAAGGTGTTATGTTGAGGCTCATGGATCAAGAGTGGAATTTGTCAATCCCGATGACGGATAGATATACTCTGGGCCCTCTCGGTGATATCACATTGAAATAGCTTGCAAGCAAGTGATGTAATCACTAGAATGTTATATCACGGGAACGAGAAAAGAGTGCATGTCGGTAACGAGATCAAACTAGGTATGGAGATACCGATGATCGAATCTCGGACATGTAATATATTGCGGGACAAAGGGATTTAGTTACTAGCGTTAAAGGTTCTCACGATCACAGAAGTCATCGTTGAATGTGTAGGAGTCGATGGATCTCCGTGTCCCGTCTGATTATTGATCGGAGAGGGTCTCGATCATGTCGCATTATTCGTGAACCGTAGGTGACACACTTAAGGGATACCGACACCATTTGGAGCAAATATGTTTCAGATAAAGATTTAAGAAAGCTGGAATTATTTCAATAGACACCAAAACTGTTTTGATGAAATTGCTGAAATTGGTTACGCATGTAATATTGAAATTTTGTGGGTTTTATGTGAATGTTTGTTAATTAAAGTAATTAACAAAATTCTGAATAAAAATAATAAAAGAGTTTTATTAAATGAGAGAGCATTAAATTTGGAGAAATTTAATGCATTTAAAGTGGAGATTTTAAAAGAGAATGTGAAGGGGCATTTTAATGTGGAGGGGTTACCACCACATGAATGGAGGAGGTGAAGGGTCACCCCCTCCATGCGCCGGCCATGAAGGAGGGGCACCCCCCTCCTCCTATAAAAACCAACCCCTCCTCACTTCTCACTCACACCTCCTTGTTAAGGATCTCTCCCCCCCTCTAGTATTATTCCCCCATGGTCTCGGATTAGTGAGATACATGTTCCCGGTGGCTTTATCTGAAAGGAGTTGCTGCTTCCGCTGCTTTGCTGGAGCGAGGGATGGAGGTTGTCGGGGTACCGGACGTGTGTGCGATCACGGATGCACTGCTGCTTATCTTTGGACTTAGTGGTGCTGAGCTGGATCGATGGACGTCTTTGGAGCCGGACTTTGGACTTCATCACGATCTTGAGATCGGCAAGTGTACGACTACATCAACCACGAGTTCCTACTCGTTAACAAAGCTCGTTGTCTACGAGGGTAAGTTCTCGTTGGATGTATGTCCACCCGTTGCTTTGTACCTAGTAGATAGATCTTGGCGTGTAGTTCACACTGTATGATTTTTTTTTGTTTTCTATGCTGCGGACCCAACACATCCTGGAGCTGCGTGGAACCGACGCTGCTTTTCTTATTCGATGGGGTGCCGGTAGCATCGAATGCAGGTTCTATCAGGTACCGCTGAGATTGGCCGCTACCTTGCTGGCTAAGTCTGTTGATTTGTTCCTGTGCCCGCTTTATTGCTTCTTCTACATTATGCAGTCGGTCTGCAGTAGTAGATTTCTCAGCCTCAGCAGCCGCTTTCTCAACTGCCTCCCTTTCGTTCCTCCTCTAATGGATTCTATCAGGAAATCTCTTCCTTTCCTCGAGAAACGCAACTGTCCACGGCTTAGAGCCTTCGGTGCCCCGTGATCGTCCTTTGTGTTCATCATTTTTAAGGGCGTGTGTGAGGTCGTCCTTCTCTCTACCGGGAACGAACCGTCCCGCTTCAACATCTTGTACCGCACTTCTAATGTCGTCGATGGGTAGAAGGGGATTATCTTTGTGTTTTTGGTTATACACTGCCTTCCCTTCTTTGTTCAACGTTCCCCCATGCACGTAAAACCAATTTCTTGCATGTTCGATCCATGTTAAGGGCTCCGGGATGATCCCCTTGGCCAGAAATGGTGCCTCAAGTGCATCCCACTTATGCTTGCAACCGACATAGCCAGTAGGCCCCATAGTATGGGGGTACACCTTCTTAGCAACATTCGCCTTATTTATTGCAGACTTTTCCAATGCGTCTGGATTCTTCATCTTGTACTCCACAAATTCGGTCCAGTAGTCTCTTATCTTCACATATCCCTTATCAAAATCTACAGTCTTATTGAGCAAGATAAAGTCCTGGTACAATCTTTTATTCCAGCCCCTGAATAGGTCGGCCATCTTTGATAGAGCCCACGCCTTGACTTTTTTCTCTAGGGACTCTTTTTGCCTCCTCATTTCCTCCTCATTTGGCATCTCTTCATCTGGATCCACCTCTGGCGTCGGTAGGGTGAAATGAATCATGAGCTTTGTCCAAAGGTTCGCTTTGGCTATTGGGCTGACATATGAGCTTTCCTCCTTTGTCTTATGCCACTCTCGAATGGTGATAGGGATGTGGTCCCTAACGACAACTCTGCATGCCTTCACAAATTTATTTGCAACATCTGTGGGAGAAATTGGTTTCCCGACTTCATTAACCTTTTCGATTCTGTACCGGACACCATCATCCATATTCTTGGTTGGGCTTCATCTAGTCCATACTCTCGATTTGCTCGATCCAGAGGGCTAAAAGAAGAAAGAGCTAGCGCGTTAATATATGTATTTCATATGGTCACTTGTTTAATACATTAGTGCACATAACATATAGATATACACCTCGTCGGAGCTGTCGACTTCTCTCTCTTCGGCTTCTTGCTCGTCGTCTTCTCCCTCGCCCGAGGCATCAGCGTCTACCTCACCGGAGCATCTACCTCCTCGGCTGAGAGACTCATCTTCCTCTCCAGAGTCATTCAGAAACTACTTGGCAACATCGGGGTGTTCATTTTCATGGATCATTCCATGGAGGAAGTTTTCTTGATCTTCGTTTGTGCCGTGTAATGGATCCATAGTATCTGCAAATTAAGAACAATGCACAAAACTTTAGTTGGGTAACTTGTTCCATATGTCAATATATATCTACACAATTTTTGCCTAGCCCAAAAACCTAAAATAAACCATGGGAACACTGAGCGAGAGTTCGGCCATTCGGCCTGCGAAAGCTGAATCAAGTGGAGGTGCTCTAAGACCAACTCCAACGGCACCCCCGAAATCAGACACCGAATTTGTCCGATTCGGTCCATTTGCAGGGTGGGTGGACAAAAAAAGGATGCATGTCCGGCACAATTTTGTAGCTACCCCCAACGGCGCCATCCCCCCAAAAAAGGGTGGCGGCGCGAGGTCAGCCAGCGGGAAAGGGGAGGGTACTCGCCGGACAGAGATGGGGAAGGGAGGCGGCGAGAGCTAGGGAAGGCACGCGGGGCACGGGGCTCGAGGATGGTGGCGGCGCGAAGCAGAGGAAGCACAGGCTCATCGACAGGTGATGGGGAAGGGAGGCGGCGGGAGCTGGGAAAGGCGCGCGGGGCACGGGGCTAGAGAGGAGCACGAACGTCGCCCATCCTCGCCTGCGCCGGCGACCCCGCTCGACGATGACGACCTCCTGGAGGAGATCCTCCTTCGCCTCCCACCGCATCCCTCCTCCCTGCCCCGTGCCTCCTCCTCCGCCGCATCCCTCCTCCCTGTCCCGCATCCCTCCTCCACCTCTGCCTCCGACCGCCTCCTCTGCCCGCGCCAGACCGCATCCCCGCCGCGCCATACCGGCGGCGACGACTAGTTCACACACAACAGTGGCTAGGGTTCTCACTAGGGAAAAAATTAGGTCAAGGGGGAGGGGCGAGGGCCTATCGACAGTGCGACGCGTGGAGGGCCGGCAGCGGGCCGGGGCTTGGGCATCCTGACGTGCGCCCTTCTTCTCCTCGTGCGAATGGGGAGGAAGAAGAGAAGGCCACATAGTTAAGTATAGGGCTTTAGCCCCGGTTCCTCCCCTGAACCGGGGCTATTGCCTATTTAGCCACGGGTCAGGGCATGACCTGGGGCTATTGAGCCCGCAATAAATGCCAGTTCGATCTAGCGCGCGCCATGGGCTATTGGTCTCGGTTCTTGGGCCGAACCGGGGCTAATAAGCTTTTTTCAAATTATTTTTGAACTTTCTGGTTGTTCCCGCCTTATTTTTATTCTAAATGTAGGTGCATTACAAATGAATTTCGAATGTTTTAATTTGTAATTTATTTTGAATTTAAAAAACTTTCAACAGGAAAAGTGCTTCAATTTAAATAACTAATCCAAAACTATTTTATTTTTTCAAAAATATTTGTTCTAACTATACAAACTATTAATCATTTTGCTATTTTCAATTGAAAATGCATTAACAAATATTTATTGCACAATTTTGAATTTGAAAAAACTTTCAACATGAAAAGTGTTTAAATTTGAATAAATAATCCAAATCCATTTTCTGTTTTCTAAAATAATTAGTTTAACTAACAATTTTACCATTTTCAATTACAAATGCATTAACGGGCATAAAAAAATTCAAAAATGATCCAAACGATGTGAAACCTTCGCGTGGTGTCATATTATTTATCAAAGTTGCAAGGAAAAATATTGAACTTGGAAAATTGCAAACATCACAAAAAATCCTTTACAAAATGACCTATCATGTTTCAGGTTTCATGGGATTTGGGTCAAACCACCAATGTTATGGCTAGAATCAGGGCATAGTTTGTGATAATGTGCCCATATTGTGCACACATGTGCATCTTGGAATGGCTTACGATGTTGCCATAGGAATTTTTCCTTTTTATCGCACGAAAAAGCCAATTTTCATTTTTGAGGTGCCAAAATCGAGGTGTTCTGTGAAGCAACCACCAAATTAAAGTTTGGCATTAGTACTAACCAATTTTTCAAAAATACTAGACCACTTTACATGGAAAATTTCCCAACCATGTATCTAGAACCTTTCCGTCCATCCCTCATGAAAAAGACAAATTCCTGCCGAATCGGCTGGAGGATGCACAAATTTGAACTACAAGTACATTATATAATGGTTATGAATTTTTTCTAAAATCATTTCTAGGTTCACAATATGTTATTTCATCAGAGATCCACTACAACTTTAGCGAGGCTCAGCTCCGGGCTAAGAAGCTTCATGCCCACCATTTTGAATATAATTTGAAACGGGCATAAAATTTTCAAAAATGATCCAAACGATGTGAAACCTTCGAGTGGTGTCATATAATGTGTCAAAGTTGCAAGGAAAAATATTGAACTTGGAAAATTGCAAACATCACAAAATGACCTATCATGTTCGAGGTTTCATGGGATTTAGGTCAAACCACCAATGTTATGGCTAGAATCAGGGCATATTGTGCACACATAAGTTTTAATACATTACATAGATTTACATAAAAGTCATGAATTTCTTATGCCCGTTTATGGTCGCTTATGGTCGCTTCAGCCGTAACCATGGAGCATCTTCTTTGCTTAACGGGATGCTTGGGTCAGTTTTCACTGTGAAGGGCGGAATTTCATCAAACTTATTATAATCTTCTGATATGTCTGTCTTGTCCTCGATTCCCACGATGTTTATTTTCCCTAAAAGAACTATATGACGCCTAGGCTCATCGTCTGATGTATTCGTTTGCTTATTTTTTCTTTTTTCGGTCTGGAGGACATGTCTTTCACATAGAAAACATGAGCCACATCATTGGCTAGGACGAATGGCTCGTCTCTGTAACCAAGATTCTTGAGATCCACCGTTGTTATTCCGTACAGTTGGTCTACCTTTACCCCTTCTCTATTCATGTTGACCCAACTGCACCGAAACAGAGGGACCTTAAAAGTAGGTCCATAGTCAAGTTCCCATATCTCCTCTATGTAACCATAGCATGTGTCCTTTTTCCCATTCTCGCATGTTGCATCAAAGCGGACACCACTGTTTTGGTTGGTGCTCTTTTTATCTTGGCCGATCGTGTAAAATATATTCCCATTTATCTTGTACCCTTGGAAAGTCAATACAGTCGAAGATGGTGATGCGGCTAACAAGTAGAGATGATCTCTAACAGCATTGTCATTCATGAGACATACTCGCAACCAAATTCCGAAAGTCTCCATGTGTTTTTTCTCGATCCAGGAGTCAGCATTCCCGGGAACTCGGAGCGTACAACATTCCTGTGTTCCTCAATATACGGAGCCACGGAGGTGGAACTTTGTAGAACTGTATAGTGTGCTTGAGTGAAAGAATTCCTGTCCCTATATATCACTGCTTTCTTTCCTAGCGTGCCTTTTCCACTCAGCCTCCCCTCATGTCGTGATTCAGGAACACCAATCGGCTTAAGGTCAGGAAGAAAGTCAACACAGAATCCAATGACCTCCTCTGTTCCATAGCCCTTGGAGATGCTTCCTTCTGGTCTAGCACGGTTATGAACATATTTCTTTAAGACTCCCATGAACCTCTCAGAGGGGAACATATTGTGTAGAAATACAGGACCGAGAATGGAAATCTCGTCGACTAGGTTAAGCAGGAGATGGGTCATAATATTGAAGAAGGAGGGGGAACACGAACTCAAAACTGACAAGACATTGGACCACATCCCTCTGTAGCCTTCCTAGACTTTTTCGATCGATTACCTTCTAAGATATTGCATTGAGGAATGCACATAGCTTCACAATGGGTACTCGAACATTTTCTGGTAGAAGCCCCCTCAATGCAATCGGAAGCAACTGCCTCATAATCACGTGGCAATCATGAGACTTCAGGTTCTGGAATTTTTTCTCTGCCATATTTATTATTCCCTTTATATTTGACGAGAAGCCAGCCAAGACCTTGATACTGCTCAGGCATTGAAAAAAGATTTCCTTCTCTACTTTGGTAAGAGCGTAGCTACTTAAATATTGACGCCCTTCATCAGTATGCTTGTTGTATGGGTCTTTCATACGTTGTTGTCCTCTTGTGCTTCTGGTGTATCTTTTGACTTCCCATACATGCCCAGGAAGTCTAGCAGGTTCACGCAAAGATTCTTCGTCACGTGCATCACGTCGATTGAAGACCGGACCTCTAGGCATTCCCAATAGGGTAGCTCCTAAAATATAGATTTCTTCTTCCACATGGCCACGTGTCCGGTAACGTTGTCTTTCAGAACAGAATGACCGCCAAGACTCTTTTCAAAGATTACTTCCAGATCCTTCACCATACCAAATACATCAGAACTCCATGGGTGTTAGATTTATCACTATGTGAACTAGATTGTTGTCTCTAGTGCAAGTGGGAAACTGAAGGAAATATGCCCTGAGAGGCAATAATAAAGTTGTTATTATATATTCCTTATATATGATAGATGTTTATTTTACATGCTAGAATTGTATTGATCAGGAAACATCAATACATGTATGTTTAATAAACAAAAAAGGGTTTCTAGTTATGCCTCTCTTATAGACTAGCTTGTTGATTAACAAGATGATCAAGGTTTCCTGATCATGGACATTGGATGTTGTTAATAACAAGGTCACACCATTGGTGGAATGATGTGATGAACATTCATCCGAAGTATAGCATTACGATCAAGTCATCATGTTTATATTGCTATAACATCATACGAAGTAATCTTTATCCTTAGACCATGAGATCATGTTAATTGCTAACACCGAAAGAGTATCTTGATAACATCAAACATCACACCATAATAAGGTGACTATAAAGATGGGTTCAGTACTACAAAGGTGTTATGTTGAGGCTCATGGATCAAGAATGGAATTTGTCAATCCCGATGACGGATAGATATACTCTGGGCCCTCTCGGTGATATCACAATAAGATAGCTTGCAAGCAAGTGATGTGATCACTAGAATGTTATATCACGGGAACGAGAAAAGAGTGCATGTCGGTAACGAGATCAAACTAGGTATGGAGATACCGATGATCGAATCTCGGACATGTAATATATCGAGAGACAAAGGGATTTAGTTACAAGCGCTAAAGGTTCTCACGATCACAGAAGTCATCGTTGAATGTGTAGCGATCGATGTCTGATCTCCAGTCCCGCTGATTATTGATCGAAGAAGGGTCTCGATCATGTCTGCATTATTCGCGAACCGTAGGGTGGCACACTTAAGAGTTACCGGACACCATTTTGGAGCACATATGTTTTAGACGAAAGAATTGCAAAGCGCAGGAATTGTTTCAATAGAAACAGGAAATTATTTCGGGTGAAATTGCAGAAAGTGGTTCTGCATGTGATATTTAAATATTGCAAGGGGATATATGTGAATGTTTGTTAATTAAAGTAATTAACAAAATTCCGAATAAATTTAATAAAAGAGTTTTATTAAATGAGAGAGAATTAAATTTGGAGAAATTTAATGCATTTAAAGTGGAGACTTTAAAAGGGAATGTGAAGAGGCATTTTAATATGGAGGGGTTACCACCACATGAATGGGGGGAGGTGAGCGGTCACCCCCATGCGTCGGCCATGGAGAGAGGGGCACCCTCCTCCTCCTATAAAAGGTCACCATTCCCTCCTTCATCCTTACACCTCCTTGTGAAGGATCTCTCTCCCCCTCTAGAATTTTCCCCCCATGGTCTCGGATTAGCGAGATACATGTTTTCGGTGGCATTTCGTCTGGAAGGAGTTGCTGCTTCCGCTGGATCGCTGGAGCGAGGAGGTGGAGGTTGTCCGGTGGCTTGAACGTGTGTGCGAGTACGGATGCGTTGCTGAGTTGCGGCGCTCGGACTTCCTCACGATCTTGAGATCGGCAAGTGTACGACTACATCAACCACGAGTTCCTACTCGTTAAAAAAACTCGTTGTCTTCGAGAGTAAGTTCTTGTTGGATGTATGTCCACCCGTTGGTTTGTACCTAGTAGATAGATCTTGGCGTGTAGTTCACATCGTAGGAATTTTTTTGTTTTTTATGCTGCGGACCCAACAGAAACATACGATAGTTGTCATCATCCTCTTCTTCATCATTCTCTTCCATCGTAACCCCTCTTTCTCCGTGCAAGGACCAACAATAATATCTGGGGATGAAACCTTGCCGAAGCACGTGGCCTTGAATGGTTCTCGAGTTGGTGCACTCCTTGACGTTCTGAAAGTCAACACATGGACAAAGCATAAAATTATCCACCTTGTTATCCTCAGCCACATCGATAAATTTATGCAGTCATGCAGTGAATTCGATCCGCGGTCGACGACATCCATCGCCTGCATCATACATAATAGTCAAATGACCATCGTGCATGGACATATGTAATATTTTTATATCAATTATAGATGAAAAGGATAAGGTTGCTAACCTCGGTCAGGGATACCATTTTGTTTCAACTTAAGTGTGGCTCGGACATTTCACCGAACACCTCTTGTGCATATATAGCAATGGGAAAAAAACCTAGCACCCACCCCTCTCACACATCCAGCCAGAACAAAAACTATGTTATGGAGGTTTATTTATAGGCAGGGGAGGGGCAATAGTCCCGGTTCGGAGCATGAACCGAGACTAATTCTACACGGCCCGACACGTGTCGGGCGCGAGAGCATTAGTCCCGGTTCATGCCCTGAACCGGGGCTATTGCCCCCAACCGAAGCGGGGCTAACGCTTCACGACGGTTTCTCAGGTCGAACCGGGACCCATGCCAGGCATTGGTCCCGGTTTTTGCTTGAACCGGGTCTAATGGGGAATGGGGCTCCGGCCGAAAACTAGTTTTCTACTAGTGATCTTTACCAGCCACGGCGGCCGACGTACTATGCTGTTTCTGATTTAATTAGTGGTGAACCAATCCACAGGCAGGATGATTAACCGGCTGATAGATCCTTGGAAACTTCCAAACGCCAGGGATTCGTGCAAAAACCGGGTTAGAAGCAAGATTACGAATACTTCGCCCCCGTAATCGCCCCTTGCACTAGCAGTTGACCAACTACCAAGAGTTCGTTCGAGCTACGCTTTAGGGTGCATGCATGCATGCTTTCCTTGGGTGTTCAGCGTACTCCAATTTGCAACCCAGCCTACATTACTAGGAGTAGTAAAATCCGGTTCGCTTTTCGCTCGAACTTTCCTAAGCACGAGGAAAGGGACATTGGGGAGGATTAGGGAATAAGCAGGCAGTTGGCCGTGGCCCTCCATCTCCACGCACGCACGTCCCTTTCCACCGCTTGGGCCACGGTGTAGTCACCCAAAAGGAAGGCTTTGTCCCCTTGTATTCGCTGGTGGCCCGGTACAAGTTGCACACGCGCATACAGGATGCCCCGTGTGCCTTTGTAAACGCAGCCCGTGATCTGTACCTGTACGTACGTGAACAAGGCTGGCTGGCGCCTTTGGTGACACGATCTGAACGGTGGAATGCGCCGGCGTGATCACCGCCGGAGCAGGTACAAAAGCCGCCCGCGTCGCGGTTTGGCGCCCACCCGTGCGTGCATGCAATGCAAGCCCGTGTGTGCGTGTGAGCGCACGAACCTGCAGCACGCATACAGTGGTTCCTGTACGTGTGCGTGTCGCTGGTGCTCATGCCGAGTTCTGGAAAAAAAAGGTGACACTGCCAGTCACACTGGTGCCTGCCACGCATTTCCACGGTTTCATGCTTTCACACTAGGGTGTCAGGTGAGATCCCGCCAAAATTCCACTTTATTACTAGATTTTGGCAAATTAACTAGAAGTGGGATTTTGGCGGGATCCCACCTGACACCCTATTTCACACGCACTCTTTACCGAAAGTAACTTAAACACAACTCAGCAATTCCCCTGAATGTTTGTCGAGAATTCACCATGGGTGCAAACTTACAAATTTGGAGGACCGTCAGATAAGAGCATCTCCACTCGGGTTCCCAGAAAGTCGTTACTAGGGCGATTTTTTTGTCCGGACGGCAAAATTTCGCCCACTCGCGTGTTCCCAGGACACCGAGTTGGTACGGATATGGCCTAACTTTCGTCCGGCGTTCGCAGGCCGAACCCGGGCTCTGAAAATCGTCTGGGAACGCCGGACGCAGCGAAAAACAGGTGGGTCAACCCTATCAGCGAGACTGCCCATTCCCCACCTCGACTCGTTTCTCCCGTGGCAGAGATCTTTCGTCGCCGCCATGCCGTCGCAGGCGAGAATCCACCACGCAAAGCTGAAACCACGCCTGTAGATAGGTCCGCCGCCTACGCCGTATCCTTTCTCCGCCGCCTAGGCCTCGCTTCGCCGTCCAAACTTCGTCGCAGCTCGTTCCAAGCTCCCACTAGTGGAAAACGGGCCTTTAGCCCCGATTTGTAAGGGCATGTAGCAACCGGGACTACGAAAGCAGGACTAAAGGTCCCCTTTTAGTCCCGACTCTGCCACAAACCGGGACTAAAAGGCCCTCACGAGGCTGCGTCAAGCGTGCGGGATATGAACCGGGACTAAAGATTTTTTTTATTTTTTTCGTTTTTTTTCAAAAAAAAATCTTGAACTCTTCAATTATCTCACTCTTTAATCTCTCACATCTCTCATTTTTAACACTAACTATACTTAATCTTAGGTCAAATTATACTTATAGTCAAACTTCCCGATCGGTCACCCATCCTACCACTACTCCACCTTCAGCACGCTTAACTTCTCCATTCCATCTCTTCCACTTTGCACGAAGGACTCTTATACCTTGTTATCAAGACTAGTATATCAATCCTATTAACTTATATCAATATGTCAACCATCTTTATTTTTTGAAATTACGAACAACTATTTAAGTAAACAACAATAAATAAGTAACAACAATATTTTATTCTATTGAAAATATAAAAACTAATTAAATTAATGTTTTATTCATTTTTTGCCATTTATTCATTTAATATGACATAAATAATATCTTCAAATCTGTAAATCGAAATTCGACAAATAATATATCCATTATTAACAGAAAAATGTGAGGAATTCAAATATGACATAAAAATTACTAAAAGTAATAATTTTTGAAATAATTTTTTTTCTTTTCGAATTTTAAGAATCCAAAATGGCCTAAGGCGGTTGAAGTTTACTTCTACATGTTATAGCTGTTTGAATTTTTCATGACATTTTTTGCAAATTATGTCGAAATTCATGTTTGTTAATTTTCCTAATAACTAAATCACTTAATATAACTATAGTTGGAAGGATTTTATTTTTGAAAATTTCTATAATTTTTTAGCATGATTTTGAAACTAGAAAAGGCGATCTCCTGCTAAGGGGGGTGGAGAGCCGTTCTCCTGCCGTGGCAGGATTTGTGCCTATTTTCCTGCCACGGTAGAACTTGAGAAATTTTTTTTGCTCGTTTTCTTTAGTCCCGGTTGGTAATACGAACCGGGACTAAAGGTCACACCTTTAGTTCCGGTTGGTGATACGAACCAGGACTAAAGGGGTTCACACCGGCCACAGCCTGCCGTAACCCCTTTACTTCCGGTTGGTGTCTCCAACCGGGACTAAAGTGTTGGAAATATGCCCTAGAGACAAATAATAATAAGGATTATTATCATATTTCATAAAGTTTATAAAGTTTATGATTAACTTTTATATCATGTTATAACTATATTGAGAGGAAACATCAATACACATGTGATATATAAACAACCAGGGGTTCCCGGTGAAACTCTAGTCACTGGTTCATTGGTCAACATATGATCAAGATTTCCTGATCATGTGGTATTTATGCCAGTTGGAAATTGAGTCAACTCATTCTGCAAATGATATGATGAACCAACACATAACCTAAACATCGTGAACCGATCATGTCACAAAGTTCAAGTTACGATGATTAGAATGGATCCTTGTAGACTATTTCTTCGACCGTGAGGCTATATCAATCACTGTCTCCCGAGAGTGCTTAGATAGCATCAAGCGTCACTTGGTAATACAGTGATTATAAATGTGTGTTCAGGTACTCGGAGGAACCGTATAGGCAATATATGTCAAGAGCAGGATTTGTCCGTCCATGTGACGAAAAGATACTCTAGGGCCCACTCGGAGAAGTTATATCCAATAGCTGCGCAGCGTGTGATTTGATTATAGGGATATCACTTGTCGGAATGAGTCAAGTAGCATTGTTCGGTAACGAGATTTAACACGACATGGTGATGTCATTGATCATATCTCGGGCAATGCAAGTATCGAGAGACAAAGGGAATAAGACACGACTGTCCCAATTCAAACGACAAAAGATCTTCGTGGAATGCACAGGGGTCACATGGCCATCCAGGTCCCTCTGTCGATCATTGGTCCAGGAGTGTCCCAACCATATCTGGAGTGTTCCCGAACCGTGGGGTATCATGCTTAAGGGCTTTATGATGCTTAGAGAGTGTTTATAGGATCGGTAGAATCGCCGAAGAAGAGAAGAGAGAAAACCGGAAGGGTTTTGGTAATTTCGGAGGATGTCCAGAGTGCAGGTGGAAGGTGTTCCATAGCCACAGAGATTGAATAATATGTGAATGAATATTAAATATTGATTTAATCATTTATTCATAATTATTTAATAAAAGAGAAAATCAATTAAATGGTAAAAAGGCTTAATGGGCTAATTCGAGAGGGAGAAGGGCCCATGAGGGAGAGGTAACAGGGGAGAAGGGGCAAGGGGGTGGCCGGCTGGGCCAAGCCCCCCCCCCCCCCGCGCGGGGCACACTAGGGCCAGCCGGCGGCTTACCCCCTCTCCCTCTCCTTTAGTCCCACCCCAGGACTTTGAGGGAGGTAGTATCTCCCCTCTCCTATATATAGTGGGGGTATTTGGCCAGATAAATACACACAATATTCAATAAAAGGTTTCCTTTCTTTTGGGGATACCTCCAATTGATATTCTCTCTCTCTCTCCCGTCACCGTGGTCCCAAGTTTGGACTGCACAAACGAGAGACATCTTCACCGTGGAGCGCCGTCGTGCAGCGGGATTCGGATCCGGGAGCTCTAATTCCGCAACTGCTGCTGGATCGGGGAAGCAGGAGTCATTGTCAGGCACCGAACGTGTGTAACTCCCCGCGAGGTGTCACACTTGAGGCACTCAAGTCGTTGGAGCCACATGAGCGCAAGGACTTCATCACGACCTTGAGGTTGGCTTCGACTCGTCTACATCAACCACGGTCTCTTGAGCGTTGACAAAGCTTTTCGGTCTTCAAGGGTAAGTTCGTGAAAAGCCCCTCCCGTTACTGCATTACTAATAGATAGGTCCTGACAACATCAGGGGTTTAGGGGCATAGGGTAAAATTTTATTGTTTTCATACGCGGAACCCCTTCATAAAGGTCCCGTTTGACCCGGGACTAAAGATTGTTCTGTTGGAACCGGTACTAATGTGAGCATTAGTCCCGGGTCCAACCACAACCGGGACTAATGATCCGAACTAGGGTGGACGAAAGACTCTTTTTTTTACTAGTGTCCCGCCACCCCGCCCACCAAGTGTTCAGTGTTTCGCCCGTTCGGCCATGGATTCTGATGATGAGGCGTTGTTCGCCCTAGTGCTGGAGGAAGAGAATGTTGCATCCACCAAAGATGAAGAGCACATGCAGATCCTCGCCTCCCTAGCCCGGTTGTACACGCAGACAGCAGCGTCGAAGCGTGGAGGCTCGTTGAAGGGTCGCCGAAAGTGCTAAGCATGGCGGTGAGTGGAGGGCTACTGCATGTTGTACGCCGACTACTTCGCCGACCAGCCGCTGCACGAAGAGGCCGTGTTTCGACGCTGTTTTAGGATGAGCTGGAAACTCTTCCTCCACATCGTGCATGTCGTCCGGGAGTTTGACCCCTATTTCGTATGCAAGAAGTACTACACCAGCATGGTAGGGTTTTCCTAACTTCAGAAGTGCACAGTGCCAATGAGGTTGCTTGCATACGGAGCTCCAGGTGATAGTGCCAATGACTATCTTCGCATGGCCGAGTCCACCACCATTGATTGCTTGTACAGGTTCTGTAGGGTAGTGATTGTAGTGTTTGGGACACAGTACTTGAGAACACCCACTGCTAAAGACACTACTCGGATCCTCGCAGTCAATGAAAGTAGAGGATTTCCTAGAATATTTGGAAGCATCGACTGCATGCATTGGCACTGGAAGAACTGTCCATTCGCTTGGCAAGGAATGCAAAAAGGCCACAAAGGAGGTTGTACTATGATACTCGAGGCAGTTGCTACATAGGATCTTTGGATTTGGCACTCCTTCTTTGGCATGGCTGGATCAAACAATGACATCAACATCCTCCAGTCCTCAAATGTCTTTGCCAAGCTTGTTGAGGGTCATGCTCCCCCTGTGGACTTTGAGATCAATGCACACCACTACAACAAGGGATACTATCTTGCAGATGGCATCTATCCAAGATGACCAACATTTGTGAAGACTATCTCAAGCCCGATGCTCCCCAAGGGTGGTGTGGCCACCCTCTGGCCCCTCTCCGTCTCGTATTCTGGCATCTGATGACTTCCGGAAAAATAGTCACTTTGGCTTTTGTCCTGTCCAATTCCGAGAATATTCATTTTCTGACTTTCCTGGAACCAAAAATAGCAGAAATGGGGCAGTACTGTGGCTCTTGTTAATAGGTTAGTCCAAGAAATCATATGACAAGTACTCCAAAGTTGGAACAAAACACAAGAAAGTGGATAAAACCAAGCATGGAACATCAAAAATTATAGATACATTTGCAATGTATCAACATCCCCAAGCTTAACTCCTGCTCATCCTCGAGTAGGTAAGTGATAAAAAGAAAGAATAATTTTTGAGGTGAGATGCACCATCAAAGACTTAATCAAAGTATTTGTAAAACATTCAAAGCTGGGATCATAGTACTTCAATCATAACATGAAAGACAAAGTTCTAGCAATAAGCAAGGAAACTATGATGCAACATGAAAAGGCATAAACAAAAGATTCTTGAATAACAATGCTTTGTAAGACGTTTGTTTGTTTCACATAAAGAAAACATAGCATAATAGCATTCAACTTGTCCCTCATAGAGTAGCAAATATAAGTGCATAGGACACCTTCAAAGTTCATAAGAGTGACTAGATACAAATAGTTTAAAACAAGCAATATCAAGTTATGCATCAATCAACTAGTCTTGGGACAATGCACATAGAACTAAGAATGGCCACTATGCTCTCAAAGTAGGTGCATAAAGGTAGAAGGTGGAGACTCAATATAATGGTGGAAGAAAGGCCTTTTTATAAAAGTAAGTAGGGATTCAAGTCTCATAAAGAGCTTCCAAAAATTATGGTACTTGTAGCTTTCAGCTCTCATTGCCCCTATCATAAGCATCTTGAAGTGATTAAGGTTAAAGTGAACAAACTATGGTGTACATGCTTGACGAAGTATAAGTTAGAAATTTCATGTCCCTTGTATACGAGGGCCTCTCCTCATGCTACTCAAGTTTAGTCACCGGTAAGTTCTTGTCATTGTAAGTACATGTGTATCATAGAGAACCGCCAACGAGGTACCCCTTGCCTGATGATACGGAAGAATCCCCATATCAAAATGACAAGGCAAGAATACAACTAGCATGTCTTCTTATTTACCATGGGAATATGGAGCTTTTTCTCTCTTTCCTCTTTTCACAATCTCATTTTTTTCTCTTTTCTCTTTTTTCTCAATATAGGACTCTTTTTTTATAAGAAGAATGCTTCATAAACAGCTCATTATGGTTACGCTGCAGGTTTCCACCATGTCAGCATGGATTAGACCAGCGGCCCGGGCGTTTCTCTAACACATATACATAACTCCATGGACTTACAAGCTCCCCTTTCATTTCACACCGACGACATCCATATACAAAAGAGCATGATATCAACTAGGTACAAGTACCAAGTGCAATGTTGAAACCGTTCCCCATGAAAGCATGGTTCTACTAATTCCCAACAAATAAGTGCAAGCATATACAACATAGACGACACAATGGTTCAAGTTTAATAAGGGCAAGAAAAGTAAAGTGTGCCATCAAGTTCGTGAGAGCTTTAATCACTAGTTTTCTCATAACAAGTTTAATTTGGAAGGTAAACAAAAGCATGAATATACTTGGAATAGCATAAGCTAGTAGGTAGGTATGGTGGACTCTTTGGAATAACTTGGTTTAGGGAGTTGGATGCATGAGTGGAACTCATACTTGGTTGTGGAGGCTAGCAAAAGACTAGGAGCGACAAACTAAGAGAGCAATAATGGCCATAATCATGCAGAGCGACAAAACATCATTGATCAAAGCATAAAGTGATACTACAAGTTGAAAACTAAAGGATCATAAAGGCTTAGGTGAATTGAGATAGTCATAACATGGTGTGAGCATGCGCCAAGTCAACCCAAATAAAGCATCAAAGGAGAATAGCACTATACTATGCTTTAATATGCTAAAAAACGCATGATTCATCCAAGGCACATTAAGCAATCTCAATTGTTTATAACAAGTCATGCTACAGCAAAGAATACTAAGCATAAAGCCAAAACAATATCAAGCATGGCATGACAAAGCATAGGCCACAGTCAAAAAACAAGCTCTTTTTACCACATAAGAATGAACTTTCCTACTCTTTTCCAAACCAAACCAAACTATTTACAAACCAATGTATGAAAGAGGGGGTCCAACCAATTTATTCAGCAAACTAAGCAAACCAAACCAAACGAAAAACCAAAACAAAAATGAAAAAGAAGACGCTCCAAGAATAACACAACTATGCATGAAACAATAAAAATGAAGTGTTTGGAACAAACCTGGGATTTTTATTAATGAAGAAGGGAATGCCTTGGGCATCCCCAAGCTTTGACGCTTGTACTTCTTGGATATTTCTTGGGGTGACACGCGTGGCATCCTCAAGCTTGAGCTTTAGTCCATCCTTCATCTCATTACTCATTCCTTCCATACACCTGAAATTTTTCCTTCATACAAAACTTCATACAATCTTTATTAGCAATATTAGTGCACTCAAGATAAATAAGTCTTAAGGTTCAGTTCTAACAGCAAATAAACTTCCATTAGAACACTAGATACTGTATCACTTCCCTCAAAAAGCTCAATTCCCTAAAAGAACTCAAAAAGGAACCAACAAGAAGCAAATGCAGAAAATGGCAGAAATCTGTCAAAACAGAGCAGCACGTAAAGATGGATTTTTTCAAAGACCTTCTGTTGCTCAAATCTAAAAGTGTTGAACTAACGAAAGTTTTATAACAACTTGGGGCAGAAGCACGCAAATTCATGCCTCAAAAAATACGTTTAGAGATTTTACACGAATTTTTATGGTGAAGCACAGAAATCTGTTTCGGGACATCAACTTTCCCAATCATTACTTCTCTCTCATTAGAGGTTACTGTTAGCACAAAAAGCAAATAAAAAGGATAAGGAGAGGTTATTATAGAGGTAATAACTTCCAAGACTCATCTAAAATTTTTGGGTTATCTCCCAATAAGTACTTTTCTTTAACGCGTTTAAGTTAGGCATAAGAAGTAAGAAAAAGAATCAAGTGTTCTCAAATGAAGAAGCATTAAGACCAAATTTTGTTTTCATAGGAGAAGCAAAAGAAATCTTCTCTCTCTTCTTAGGGAAGTGTTCTATACCTTTCTTGAGTGGGAGTTGATATTTAATGGTGCCTTCTTTTATATCAATAATGGCACCAACAGTTCTAAGAAAAGGTCTTCCCAAAGTAATAGGACAAGAAGCACTATACTCAACATCCAAAACATAGAAATCAACGGGGACATAGGCATTGTTAACCATAATAAGAACATCATTAAGACTCCCCATGAGTTTCTTTTTAGCATTATCATCAAGTGGGACATTCAAATAACAATCTTCAAGTGGAGGCAAATCAAGCATATCATAAATCCTTCTAGGCATAATAGAAACACTACTATCAAGATCACATAAAGCTTTGAAATCAAAGTCATTCACTTTCATATTAATGATGGGTTCCCAACCATCTTCTTGTTTAATAGGAATAGAAGCTTTATGTTTCATCTTTTCTTCTTTAATCTTTATGAGAGCATCAGTAATGTGTTTTGTAAAGGCCATGTTCATAGCACTAGCATTAGGACTTTTAGCAAGCTTTTGTAGGAACTTAATAACTTCAGAGATATTGCAACCATCAAGATAAAAATCAAATTTATCATCTAGAGTAGTAGAACTATTACTAGCCTCAACACTAGTGGTGGTGATAGTAGAAACACTAATGTTTCTAGCAATTTCATCTTCTCTCTCCCACTTAGCATGTAATTCATCTAATAGTCTAAAATTTTCATCAATTCTTACTTGTATGGCATTAGTAGCTCTAAAGGGATTATCATTAGTTTAAGGTTTAGCAGCCATTTTATTAATCAATGAAGATTGAGCTTCAGACAAAGATGATATATTTCTTTCAGCATTAGAGAGTTTCAATTGTAAACTAGGAATTTCCCTATTTAGACTCTCAAGTTGATGGCTAATGTTCTTCAAAATGATAGATTGTTCCTCCATAGTTTTAGTGAATAGTTTATTTTGCTCATATTGCATTTGCATGAAGTTTTTAGTGGCTCTTTCAACTTCTAAAATTCTTCCTTCACTAGGAAATCTAGGTTTACCATTATAGCGATAAGTATTATTAGGAGGTTAGGGCCTATAATTGTTATTACCATAAGCATTGTTGCCAAAATTGTTATTTCTTATGAAGTTCACATCAACTTGCTCTTCTTGAGTAACCAAAGAAGCCAAAGGAACATTATTTGGATCAATATGAGCTTTCCCATTAACAAGCATAGACATAATAATATCAATATTATCACTCAAGGAGGAAGTTTCCTCAACAGAATTTACCTTCCTACCTTGTGTAGATCTCTCAGTATGCCATTCAGAATAATTAACCATCATATTGTCCAGAAGTTTTGTTGCAGCTCCCAAAGTGATGGTCATAAAGGTACCTCTAGCAGCAGAATCCAATAGGTTCCTTGAAGAACAGTTCAATCCTGCATAAAAAGTTTGGATGATCATCCAAGCAGTCAGTCCATGAGTGGGACAATTCTTAACCAAAGATTTCATTCTTTCCCAAGCTTGAGCAACATGTTCATTATCAGATTGTTTAAACTTCATTATTTCACTTCTCATAGATATAATCTTAGCAGGAGGATAGTATTTTCCAATGAAAGCATCTTTGCACTTAGTCCAAGAATCAATACTATTCCTAGTTAAGGAATTCAACCATTCTTTAGCTTTTCCTCTCAAAGAGAAAGGAAACAATTTCAGCTTAATAATATCACCATCTATATCCCTATGCTTTTGCATCTCACAAAGTTTAACAAAGTTATTTAGATGGGCAGCAGCATCTTCATTACCAATACCAGAAAATTGTTCTCTCATAACAAGATTGAGTAAAGCAGGTTTTATCTCAAAGAAAATATCTTTAGGCACAGGTGGAGCAATACGTGTGCTCATAAAATCATTGTTGTTGGTGCTAGTGAAGTCACACAACTTAGTGTTTTCAAGAGTAGTCATTTTTTTTGTGTTTTCAAATAAGAAAGCAAACTAGTAAAACTAATTTTTGTGTGTGTTTTTGATAAGGAAACAAGCAAACAAAGCAAAAGAAACTAAGCAAAACAAAAATAACAAAGTAAAGAGATTGGTTATGAGGGACTCCCCTTGTGAAGATGTCCTTGACTCCCCGGCAACGGTGCCAAAAAAATGCTTGATGGCTCAGTGTCGGCGCCAGAAAAGTGCTGGTGCGGTGTTGATGTAGAGCTCGTTGGGAACCCCAAGAGGAAGGTATGATGAGCACAACAGCAAGTTTCCCTCAGTTATGAAACCAAGGTTTAATCGAACCAGCAGGAGCAAGGAAACACCCCAAAGGTGTTGCTAAGTATGAGCACTGGCAGGGCACGGTGCTAGTAGCAACATGGAGACCTGCACAACACAATCCCAGAACTTTGTCCCCAACTTGCGATGAGGTTGTCAATCTCACCGTGTTTTGTCGAAAACAAAGGATTAATCGTATCAAATGGAAGGAATTAATAGTTTGCAGAAAGTAAACACAAAGCAGTAAAAGATTGTAGATTGAATGTAAAAGACAAGGACCGAGATCCATAGTTCACTAGAGGTGGCTCTCCTTAAGATAGATAACATGCTGGGTGAACAAATTACAGCGGGGCAATTAACAAACATTGAGAAAGCAATACATGCATATACTAATCATCTTGACTCCTTTGGAACTTGATTGGGCATTACAACATTATACATAGACCGCTGTCCAACTTCATCTATGACTAATAATCCACCTTCAGGTTATCATCCGAACCCCCTCCAGTATTAAGTTGCAAGCAACAGATTATTGCTTTACGAACTGCGCGTAAAGTAAACAATATGATTGTTCTATGAACAAAGGATTGTTGTTTTCTCTCTAGTAGCAACAGCACATCTAGTACCTTAGAAATTTCTGTCACTTCCCCATATTACCAGAGGCATGGACCCACTATCGAGCATAAATACTAAGTCTTGGAGTTGCTAGCATCTACTTGGCCAAGATAGCTACTAACAACAAAAAGCATGCAAGATCACAAATAACAAAGACATGATAGAATCAGTAATCAATCTGAAATAGCATCTCAATATCCATCGGAACCCTACAAACACAACATGCAGAATTACAAATAGATGATCTTGATCATGAACGGATCTCACAAGATCTAGACATGAAAGCACAAAGGAGGAGAACCAGCCATCTAGCTACTACATGGATCCGTAGTCCAAGGATGAACTACTCACGCATCACACCGGAGACTTGCATGGTGATGAAGAAGGCCTCCAGGGTGAATACCCCTCTCCAGCAGGGTGCCGAGAAGAGCTTCAGATCCCTCCTGATCTAGGGATGGAGATGACGGCGGCTACAGACTCTTTCACGGATTTTTGATCGGGCACTTAGGGTTTTTGTCCTGAGGGTAATATATAGGCGGAAGGAGAGGCCGAGGGGGTGCCTGGGCTGGCCACACCACCTGGCTGGCTGCTCGGCCAAGCTGGGCAGCGTGGCCCGCCCCTCTCCGTCTCATATTCTGGCATCTGATGACTTCTGGAAAAATAGGCACTTTGGCTTTTGTCCCGTCCAATTCCAAGAATATTCATTTTTAGACTTTCCTGGAACCAAAAACAGCAGAAAACAGGCAGCTGGCACTGTGGCTCTTGTTAATAGGCTAGTCCAAGAAATCATATGAAAAGTACTCCAAAGTTGGAACAAAACACAAGAAAGTGGATAAAACCAAGCATGGAACATCAAAAATTATAGATACATTTGCAATGTATCATTATGTAAGATAAATCAAGAGAGAAATCATAATCCTTATCTTTAATGTTTATGGGAGATGTAGCAAACTTATCACTAGGGGATAATTTGGGTTTTACAGTACACCTCTCAAGGAGACTCTTAATAGCACTTTTACCATGAGTATTTTGACATTCCTCAATAAATTCATCATTCATTTCTATATATCCGTTTTCAATATCATAGCTCTTTATAGACTCAGGTGAACTGACATGTGTAGTAGTATCTTCATTAGGAGTTTCAGTATTTCCAGCTATAGTTCTAGCAATCGTAGCATCTAGGCAAGGACCTAATGAACCACTCTTATCAAGCATAGTAGAAGCATCATAAGTATCAGAAGTTTCAGATTCAGCAGAAGTAGCAGTATGTGTAGCATGTGTATGTGGTGGTGTAAGGAGCTTACTCATCACAGATGGTGAATCAAGAGCAACATAGCTGTTCAGAACCGTACCTCTCCTTGTAGTGGATGGTAATATAGGAACCTTTCCATCACGAGACTTACCCATGATGAATGGATGGCAGCGAACAATAGTGATTCCAAGTGAACTTGATAAATAGAGTTATGCTCCCAGGCAATGGCGCTAGAAAATAGTCTTGATGACCCACAAGTATAGGGGGTGTATCGCAGTATTTTCGAGGGAAGTGAAACCCAATTTATTGATTCGACACAAGGGGAGCCAAAGAATATTTATAAGCCTTAACAACTGAGTTGTCAACTCAGCTGCACCTAGAAACAATCTTGCTCACAGTAGTTTATCAGTAGCAATAGTTTTGTCGTAGCAATAGCAAAGTAATAGCAGTAGTAAAAGTAAAGACAGTAGTAACAATTGCAGTAAACAGTAGGATTAAAGCGTGGTAGGCATAGGGATGGATGGACGGGCGTTGCATGGACAAGACAATTCATATAGCAATCAAGACATATGGCATTTGTGTATAAATAAGATAAAGCATCCAAGTACTAAATAATCATAGGCATGTGTTCCATATATAGTCATACGTGCTCGCATGAGAACTTGCACAACATCTTTTGTCCTGCCAGCCCATTTGCAGCGGGGCCTCAAGGGAACTACTGGCAATTAAGGTGCTCCTTTTAATAGAGCACTGGAGCAAAGCATTAACACTCCAAGAACACGTGATCCTCACATCTAAGCCATTCCCTTTGGTTGTCCCGATTATTGTCACTTCGGGGCCTTTGGTTCCGGACAATAATATGTGTATACAACTTGCAGGGAAGATCACAAACAATACTATTATCATGAATAAATAACATGTTTAGATCTGAAATCATGGCACTCGGGCCCTAGTGACAAGCATTAAGCATAACAAGTTGCAACAAAGTCAAAAAGCACTAATAATAGATACTAGGCACCATGCCCTAGCAATCTGATGCCATTACATAAATGATCTCATCCAATCCCTACCATCTCCATAGCCTGCAGCGGGGGATTACTCACTCATAGATGGGGGAATCATGGATGGTTGATGGAGAAGTGATGGTGATGATAATGGCGACGATCTCCTCAAATTCCTCGTCCCGGCAGGGTGCCAGAACGGAGTTTTTGGTCCCGATTCACAGAATTTGGTGGTGGCGGCGTAGCGGAACTCTATCTGGAAAAACATCGAACCCCCTTTGGTTTTTAGGTCAAGAGGCATCTTATAGGCGAAGAGGGAGGCCGAGGGGGTGACCGAGGTGGCCACACCACCCCCAGGCATGGCCTGGGCTGGCCCGCACGGCCAGGTGGTGTGGGCCCCTCGTGGCCCTCCTCCGTCTCGTCTTCTGGCTCCGTGAATCTTCTGGTGAAATAGGATTTTTGGCATATTTTCTGGGATTTTTCCTGATAGTTGATTTTCTGCACAAAAACTAGACACCAAGGTAATTCTGCTAAAAACAGCGTCAGTCCGCATTAGTTGTATCCAAATCACACAATTTTAGAGGAGAAACAATAGCAAAAGTGTTTGGTAAAGTAGATACGTTTTGGACATATCGGACGTCTAGGAACGCGAGTGGGGAAACAACCATTTCCAGGACGAAAGTTACATCCGTTCGGCACTAAATAGCGTCGGATTTTGGCCTGGAACGCCCAACGAGTGGGGATGTTCTAAGCTGATAGTATTTTTTTTGTACCTCGAAATAGGCTTTCACCCGTCTTTATAAATAAAACACATAGGTGAGACCGCTACTGGACCAGACAGCACAACGCCCAAAGGAAGACATGATACAAGGTGCTGGGGCAACAACACACACACGCCCGAACAAAAACAAAAAGGAATGAATACGGAGGTGGATCAATTACATGTCATTAAACCGCAACTGTTGCGCCCTCCGAAGAATGACCACCATGCTCCTTGCCGCAACTCTTCGAGCACCAAGCAACACCGTGAAGAGGGAAAGAAAGCGCTACTGCCTGGACCAGAAAGGTCCTATGGTTTCCCCCGACACATAGAGGGCGATGGAACAAGGGTAGCCACGACACCCTTCAGGAAGGAGATATGCCACCCGCGGGTGGCACCGTGTCGATGTCGGGCAAGCTGACAAGGATTTCTCCTGAAAACCCTCTCCACCACCCTCGGATGAGCCGTTGCACAGGAGCCCCACGAGGACGAGGCATTGCCACCACCAAAACATGCCTTCCACGAGCATGCGCCACCACGGTCACGAGGCTACTAACGTCAGCTCACCGAGATACCCGTCGCGAGGTCTGCAAAGCAGCGACGAAAGGTAGCTAGAATCTGGCCGGTAGAGCCACATTCGTGCGGGAGGGTACCACCTCCTAGGCGGTAGTCGACCGGATGCGACCACAGACACCCCAGTCCCAATCATATCCAGCCGGGCCTAGCAGACCCGTGAAGCCCTCGCAGGGGCACACCAGTCCCAAGCGGGTCCGATGGGGCCAGACGAGCCCGTGAAGCCCGCTGCCGCGCTGCAACAAGTACGAACATGGCGACCGCTGGATCCTTGCACGAGCTACCCTGCAGCTGCCCGGTAACCAGAGATGGAGCCTAAGGGGCCCTAGATTTGGGCCGATAGGGGCTGGCCAGCGCAGCCACGCCACCGCCTGCCACCTACAGCGCCACCCTACCTCCTGTAGTCACGCGACCGCAACACCATCACCCATCCTCGTTGGACCACCGTCGCCCGAGTCTAGCGCTGGCCGCCCCTACGGGGACTCCAGGGAGCCGCCCCCGCCACGACCCCGCCACCGCGTCACCGCCAAAGGACCACGCCGCGCCCGATGCCCCGTGCAACGCCCTCGCTAGCCACCGACGCCCACGCTGCCACGACCATGAGAGGGGGGAGAAGGGCCCCGCTGCCGCCGGAGCCGCAGGCTTGCCCGTGACCCTCCGTGGCTGCGAGAGAAAAAGGGTGAGGGGCACGCCGGGAGCCGCGCCGCTTCATGAGCGACGCGAGGCTCCACCTAGGGTTTTTTTCAAGTTGCGTCCATAGTCTTTTTTAAAAAAATTTGCAAAATTGTTGCCAGTAATGTGAAGGGTTAACTGTCAGCATTATCTGATCAAACGTACATTGTCGAAGCCTCGAAGGTGGTGCCAAGTTGATCTGAATCTCTGATCTCATCAACCCCAAAAACTTGCCACGAACTTTCCGGCCACTTGACACCACCATATTTAATTGGTCCATAGGAGGATTACTAGGATACTAAATAAAGCACTTGCATCTCTCCGCAGACAAAATCAGGACTTGTTACTCTGTCGTCATACCGTAGAGTGTACATCACGCACGAGCTTGTCCGCGAGCCCTTGGCGTGGCCGTGAAGAAAAATTACATGCCTACGGACTTTGGCCACAACCACTGCCGAAACGAACGAGGATCATCACATCTTTAAAAGTATAATTGGTGACGATCTATGGGGTTCTCAAAGCGATCCGAGTCTCGCAACCGTCGGATGGGATCATGGGGTGCAACTGTACCATCCGTTGCTAGCTCAGCATGGAATATCGTTGATGTGCACGTGATGATAGTATAATTGGTGGAGGTCCATGGGGCCCTGACAGTGATCTGAGCCTCGTGACCATCGGATGGGGCCCTAGGGTGCATCTGAACCATCCGTTGCGAAACAACAAACCCTAGCCACCACCCACCAGGGGTCCTCCTCCCTAGTCCTAGATTCTACCTATTGGGATTCCACGTATGAAAACAATAATTTTTACCCTAGGCCCCTGAACCCCTGAAGTTGCCAGGACCTATCTATTAGTAATACAGTAACTGGAGGGGCTTTTCATGAACTTACCCTTGAAGAACGAAAAGTGTTGTCAATGCTCAGGACAGCGTGGTTGATGTAGACGAGCCAAAGCCGACCTCAAGGTCGTGATGAAGTCCTTGCGCTCCTGCGGATCCAACGACTTGAGTGCCTCAAGTGCGACACCTCGCGGAGAGTTACACACATCTAGCGCCTGACGATGACTCCCGCTTCCCCGATCTAGCAGTAGTTGCGGAAGTAGAGCTCCTAGATCCGAATCCCACAATGTGACGTGATGTCTATGCACTTCTATTCCTATAGACAGTTGTTGGGCCTCCAAGTGCAGAGGTTTGTAGAACAGCAGCAAGTTTTCCCTTAAGTGGATTACCCAAGGTTTATCGAACTCAGGGAGGAAGTGGTCAAAGGTATTCCCTCTCAAGCAACCCTGCAATCAAGATACAAGAAGTCTCTTGTGTCCCCAACACACCCAATACACTTGTCAGGTGTATAGGTGCACTAGTTCGGCGAAGAGATAGTGAAATACAAGTGGTATAGATAATTATAAGTGGTAACAGTGATAGAAAATAGCTTGATGGTGTGGAAGAGACTAAAGACAAACTGAAATAAAGAAGGAAGCGAGCAAACATGTAACAGATCTAGTTGCAAACGGTGTTTCAATGCTAAGAACAAGGCCTAGGGATCATACTTTCACTAGTGAACACTCTCATATAAATATCTTCTCTTCATGATACTACTCTTAACTACTCTCCGGTTGAACACTCTAATCGATGGTAGGGCTATAACAGCACACCTCAAAGTAAGTCTTTCCCATCTAGATAACCCCACACTGTCACCTTGAGCACTAGATGAGTCCAACAAACACCACAATTTCATAGAAACATCCAACTCCAAATATAACTCATAACAAGTATTTGTAATCTCTAGCCTAAGTGCCATCATGGTGTGCACACTGTCAACTTCACACACATGGGGAGAGCAGAGATCTATTAAGCACTTGAGTAGCAAGGTAGATCTATAGATTACAAGCTCATGATCTCATTAAGATCATGCATAGAGAGAGATGAACACATAGCTACCAGTAGAAACCTTAGCCTCAAGATAGAACTACTCCCTCCTCATCATGGGAATCAACAATGGTGATGGAGATGGCGGTGAAGATCGATGGAGATGGCTCCGGGGGCACTTCCCCGTCCCGGCAGGGTGCCCGAACAGAGACTTTCTGTCCCCCAAATCTCCCCTTCGGTGGCGGCGGCGCTACGGAACTTTTCGTGGATTTCTGATTGATGATTTAAAGTTTTGGTATCGGGAGGCTCTTATAGGCGAAAGAGGCAAGGTCGGTGGCCGGCCAGGGGGCCCACACCATGCCCTGGCATGGCCTGGGCTGGCCCACGCCAAGGGGGGTGTGGCCACCCTGTGGCCCCTCTCCGACTCTCCTTCTGGCTCCATGAGTCTTCTAGGAAAATAGTAACTTTGGCTTTTGTCCATCAATTCGAGAATATTCATTTTCGACTTCCTAGAACCAAAAACAGCGTAAAAGTAATTGGCACTATGGCTCTTGTTAATAGGTTAGTCCAAGAAATCATATGAAAAGTACTCCAAAGTTGGAACAAAACACAAGAAAGTAGATAAAACCAAGCATGGAGCATCAAAAATTATAGATACAATTGCAATGTATCAACATCCCCAAGCTTAACTCCTGCTCGTCCTCGAGTAGGTAAGTGACAAAAAGAAAGAATAATTTTTGAGGTGACATGCACCATCATAAACTTGACCAAAGTATTTGTAAAACATTCAAAGCTGGGATCATAGTACTTTAATCATAACATAAAGACAAAGTTCTAGCAATAAGACAAAGAAACTATGATGCAACATGAAAAGGCACAAACAAAAGATTCATGAATAACAATGCTTTGCAATACGTTTGTTTGTTTCACATAAAGAAAACATAGCATAATAGTATTCAGCTTGTCCCTCACAGAGTAGCAAATATAAATGCATAGGACACCTTCAAAGTTCATAAAAGTGACTAGATACAAATAGTTTAAAACAAGCAATATCAAGTTATGCATCAATCAACTAGTCTTGGGACAGTGCACATAGAACTAAGAATGGCCACTATGCTCTCAAAGTAGGTGCATAAAGATAGAAGGTGGAGACTCAATATAATGGTGGAAGAAGGGCCTTTATAAAAGGAAGCAGGGATTCAAGTCTCATAAAGAGCTTCCAAAAATTACGGTACTTATAGCTTTCAGCTTGCATTGCCCCTATCATAAGCATGTTGAAGTGATTAAGGTTAAAGTGAACAAACTATGGTGTACATGCTTGACGAAGTATAAGTTAGAAATCTCATGTCCCTTCTATATGAGGGCCGCTCCTCATGCTACTCAAGTTTAGTCACCGGTAAGTTCTTGTCATTGTAAGTACATGTGTATCATAGAGAACCGCCAACGGGGTACCCCTTGCCCGATGATACGGAAGAATCCCCATATCGAAATGACAAGGCAAGCAGACAACGAGCATCTCAGCAATCTTCTTATTTACCATGGGAATATGGTGCTTTTTCTCTCTTTCCTGTTTTCATAATCTCTTTTTTTTCTTTTTCTCTTTTTTCTCAAGATCTGACTCTTTTTTTATAAGAAGAATGCTTCATAGACAGCTCATTATGGTTACGCTGCAGGTTTCCACCATGTCAGCATGGATTAGACCAGTGATACATTGCAAATGTATCTATAATTTTTGATGCTCCATGCTTGGTTTATCCACTTTCTTGTGTTTTGTCCACACTTTGGAGTACTTTTCATATGATTTCTTGGACTAACCTATTAACAAGAGCCACAGTGCACATTGCTGTTTTTTGTGTTTTGGTTCCAGGAAAGTCAGAAAATGAATATTCTTGGAATTGGACGGGACAAAAGCCAAAGTGCCTATTTTTCCAGAAGACTCCAGGAGCCAGATTACGAGATGGAGAAGAGCCAGGGGCTGGCCACACCACCCCTAGGCGTGAACTGGGCCTGGCCACGCCAGGGCATGGTGTGGGCCCCCCAGGCACCCCCTCGGTCTCCCTCTTCGCCTATAAGAAGCCTTCTGACCTAAAAACTCCGGGGGGTTTGACGTTTTTCCAGAAGGAGTTCCGCTCTGCCGCCACCGCCAGATTCCACAAAATAGCACCAGAAACTCTGTTCTGGCACCCTGCCATGATGGGGAATTGGAGGAGATCATCGCCATCATCATCACCATCGCTTCTCCATCGACCATCCATGTTTCCCCCATCTATGAGTGAGTAATCACCCGCTGTAGGCTATGGGGATGGTAGGGATTGGATGAGATCGTTCATGTAATGGCATCAGATTGTTAGGGCATGGTGCCTAGTATCTTTTATTAGTGCTTTATGACTTTGTTGCGACTTGTTATGCTTAATGCTTGTCACTAGGGCCCGAGTGCCATGATTTCAGATCTAAACATGTTATTGATTCATTATGATAGTATTGTTTATGGTCTTATCTGCAAGTTGTATACACACGTTGTTGTCCAGAACCAATGGCCCCGAAGTGACAGAAATCGGGATAACCCGAGGGAATGGCTTTGATGTGAGGATCACATGTGTTCACGGAGTGTTAATGCTTTGCTCCGGTGCTCTATTAAAAGGAGCACCTTAATTGCCAGTAGTTCCCTTGAGGCCCCGCTGCAAACGGGCTGGCAGGACAAAAGATGTTGTGTAAGTACTCATTGTGAGCACGTATGACTATATATGGAACACATGCCTAGGATTATCTAGTACTTGGATGCTTTATCTTATTTATCTGCAATTGCCCTATGTTCTGATTGCTATGTGAATTGTCTTGTCCATGCAACGCCTGTCCATCCATCCCTATGCCTACACTCGAATCCTCACTGCCATCGCTATTGTTACTGCTGTCTTTGCTTTACTACTGCTGTTACTTTACTATTCCTACTACAAAACTGTTCCTACTGATAAACTATTGTGAGCAAGATTGTTTCCAGGTGCAGCTGAATTGACAACTCAGTTGTTAAGGCTTATAAATATTCTTTGGCTCCCCTTGTGTCGAATCAATAAATTGGGTTTCACTTCCCTCGAAAATACTGCGATACACCCCCTATACTTGTGGGTCATCAAGAATATTTTCTGGCGCCGTTGCCGGGGAGCATAGCTTTATTTACCAAGTCCACTTGGAATCACTATTGTTCAAGATAAGTTTATTTTCGCTTTGTTTTCTTGTTTCTTTATCAAAAATACAAAAATAATTGGTTCCTATTCTAGTTGTTATTTTCGTTGGTCTGTTATTGTCTTGCTTTATCATGCTTGTTGTCAATGGATGGTTTCTTTGAAACTGAATCTTATTGGCAAGGTGGGTTCACGGAAGATCAAAAATATTATTATAAGGAACACCGCTTGTCACCAAAAGGGAAACACATATGGGAAAAAATTGATAAATTGTATACCATTGCTAGAAACGTGTGCTCTACTTATAATGCTACTTATTGCTTTGATAAATCTTGTTGCTGCAGGAGTTACAAACACCTCCCTTTTCAATGTGAGTATAATTATAAATTTACCATATCTTCTTATGTTGAGGGAAATTATGACTTTTATGATGTGGAACAAATTGAGGATTTTGTTGCTTGGAAGGGTGCATTTGAACTTGCTAGTTTGCTTGATAATATTGATGATTCACCTTATAAGTATGAGGTTTATGGTATACTTAAATTTTGCTTTGATAATTACAAGGAAGAAAATGGCTATATTCTTGAATATATTAATAGATGCTTTCCACAAATGGAAGAGACTAATGCCTTGCAGGATCCTATGGAAGAAGAAATTGATGAACCTGAAATCTCATTAGATGAAAAAGAGGAGGAGAGTGATGAACAAAAGGAGGAAGAATGGATTAGCTACCCATGCCTACCTTCTAATGAGAGTAACTCTTTATCCCTTACATTATTTGATTGTCCCCCATGCTTACTAAAGAAGGATGAATGTTATGTTCCTAAGGATTCTTTTGAAGATGTTTATGATAAAGCTCTAGTGCTTGTAGATCATGAAAAGCATGCTTTATGTGATAGTTATATTGTTGAGTTTATTCATGAGGCTACTAAAAAATTATTATGAGAGAGGAAAATATGGTAGTGGAAGTTTTCATGGTATTGAAACACCTCTCTATGTGCTGAAAGTTTTGAAATCACTCTTGTTTTATCTTCCTATGCCTGTCACTTTGTTCTTTGGGAATTTATTTGCATACGAGATTCCTATGCATAGGAAGTGGGTTAGACTTAAATGTGTTTTGCATTTGCTTCTTGATGCTCTCTTTTACTTCAACTCATATTTCTTAGGTGAGCATCCTCTCAAACTATCATGCCTGAAAATGATAATATGTCTATTATTCTTGGGAGACCTTTTCTTAAATACTGCAGGAGCTGTTATTAATTGTAATCAAGGGAAGGTGACCTTCAATGTTAATGACAAGGAACATACTGTCTATTTCCCCAAGAAGATTGATAGGACTTATGGTTTTGAATTCAATTGAACATGTTGAGGGCATTCAAGTTGGAGAAATATATTGTCCCATACCAAGAGAAAAATTTGAAACTATTATGATTGGGACCATTGCTATCAAGGTTGAGGTATCATAATCATTAGTGGAATACAAAGTTTTGTCTCATGTGAAATTGAGTTGGTAATAAGACTTGATCAACCTTGTTAACAAAAGGATTTCATTGAACAAAACAATGTTTTCACCATGATTATCTCTGCTTACTTCTATTCTATCCATTTTAGTTTTTTGCTTATGTCTAACTTAAAGGCGTTAAAGAAAAGTACTTATTGGGAGATAACCCAAAAGTTTTAGATGAGTCTTGGAAGTTATTACTTCATTAATAACCCGCTCCTTATCCTTTTTATTTGCTTTTTGTGTCAAGAGTAACCTCTAATGAGAGAGAAGTAATGATTGGAAAAGTTGCTGTCCCGAAATAGATTTTTGTGCTTCACCATAAAAATTCGTGTAAAATCTCTGAACATTATTTTGAGGCGTGAATTTTTGTGCTTCTGCCCCAGGTTGTTATCTAACTTTAGTTAGCTCAACACTTTTT
Organism: Avena insularis; assembly: GCA_023614405.1. Classification (NCBI taxonomy): domain Eukaryota; kingdom Viridiplantae; phylum Streptophyta; class Magnoliopsida; order Poales; family Poaceae; genus Avena; species Avena insularis. Next base: position 490,259,787 of record CM042692.1, on the reverse strand, counting down.
GATTTGAGCAACAGAAGGTCTTCCAAAAAATTCGTCTTTACCTGCTGATCTGTTTTGACAGATTTCTGCCATTTTCTACATTTGCTTCTTGTTGGTTCCTTTTTGAGTTCTTTGGGGAATTGAGATTTTTGAGGGAAGTGCTACAGTAGCTAGTGTTCTAATGGAATTTTATTTGGTGTTAGAACTGAACCTTAAGACCTATTATCTTGAGTGCACTAATGTTGCTAATAAAGATTGAGTGAAGTTTTGTATGAAGGAAAAATTTTAGGTGTATGGAAGGAATGAGTAATGAGATGAAGGATGGACTAAAGCTCAAGCTTGAGGATGCCACGCGTGTAACCCCAAGAAATATCCAAGAAGTACAAGCGTCAAAGCTTGGGGATGCCCAAGGCATCCCCTTCTCCATCAATAAAAATCTCAGGTTTCTTTCAACCACTTCATTTTTATTGGTTCATGCACAGCTGTGTTGTTCTTGGAGCGTCTTCTTTTTCATTTTCGTTTTGGTTTTTAGTTTGCGTGGTTTGCTTAGTTTTCTGAATAAATTGGTTGGACCTCCTCTTTCATATATTGGTGTTCAAATAGTTTGGTTTGGTTTGGAAAATAGTAGGAAAGCTCGTGCTTAAGTGGTAAAGAGAGTTTTTTTTTGACTGTGGCCTATGCTTTGTCATGCCATGCTTGATATTGGTTTGGCTTTATGCTTAGTATTCTTTGCTGTAGCATGACTTGTTATAAACAATTGAGATTTCTTAATGTGCCTTGGATGAATCATGCGTTGTTTTAGCATATTAAAGCATAGTATAGTGGTATTCTCCTTTGATGCTTTATTTGGATTGACTTGGCACATGCTCACACCATGTTATGACTATCCCAAGTCACCATAAGCCTTTATGATACTTTAGTTTTCAACTTGTAGTATCACTTTATGCTTTGATCAATGATGTTTTGTCGCTCTGCATGATTATGGCCATTATTGCTCTCTCGTCTGTCGCTCCCTTACTATTGCTAGCCTTCACTTTCACTGAGTATGTTTTACTCAAGTTTCCAACTCCCTAAACCAAATATTGCCAAAGTGTCCACTATACCTACCTATTAGCATCATTTGCTACTTCCGTGCATATTCAATATGCCTTGTTTTCTTCCGAATAAAATGTTTGCTTGTTATGAGAAAGTTAGTTAGTAAAGCTCTCACGAACTTGATGGCACACTTTATTTCCTGCACTTAATAAACCTGAACCATTGTGACTCTACATGAAATTTATATGCTTCCAAATTATAGGCTAGGGATTAGCAGAATCGTGCTGTCACGGGGAACGCTTTCAACACTTGTAAATATATACCCAGTTGATACCTTGCTCTTTTGTTTGCAGATGTCGTCGGTGTGTAATAAAAGGGGAGCTTGTAAGTCTATGGAGTTATGTATGTGTGTTAGAGAAATGTCTGGGCCGCTGGTCTAATCCATGCTGACATGGTGGGAACCTCCAGCGTAACCATAATGATATCTATGAAGCATTCTTCTTATAAAAAAAGAGAGAGCTAGCTATTGAGAAAAAGAAAAAAAGAGAGATTTATGAAAAGAGGAAAGAGAGAAAAAAGCACCATTTTCCCATGGTAAATAAGAAGATGGTTGAGATACTCATTGTCTGCTTGCCTTGTCATTTTGATATGGGGATTCTTCCGTATCATCGGGCAAGGGGTACCCCATTGGCGGTTCTCTATGATACGCACATACTTACGATGACAAGAACTTACCGGTAACTAAAGTTGAGTAGCATGAGGAGCGGCCCTCGTACTCAAGGGACATGGGATTTTCAGTTTATAGTCTGTCAAGCATATAACTCAGATTGGACCTCACTTTCACCCTAACCACATTAAAGATGCTTATGATAGGGGCAATGAGATCTCAAAGCTAATGAGTACCATACTTTCAGCATTTGGAAGCCTTTCAAACTTTTCAAAACCTATTCATTTCCTTGTTGAGTCTCCACACATTCTATGAGCACTTTCTTGATATCATAGTGGCCATTATTAGTTCTATGTGCATTGTCCCAAGACTTGTTGATTGATGCATACCTTGATATTGCTTGTTTTAAACTATTTGTATCTAGTCACTCTTATAAACTTTGAAGGTGTCCTATGCATTTATATTTGCTACTCTATGAGGGACAAGCTGAATACTATTATGCTATGTTTTCTTTATGTGAAACAAACAAACGTCTTGCAAAGCATTGTTATTCATGAATCTTTTGTTTATGCCTTTTCATGTTGCATCATAGTTTCTTTGTCTTATTGCTAGAACTTTGTCTTTCATGTTATGATTGAAGTACTATGATCCCAGCTTTGAATGTTTTACAAATACTTTGATCAAGTCTTTGATGGTGCATGTCACCTCAAAAATTATTCTTTCTTTTTATCACTTACCTACTCGAGGATGAGCAGGAGTTAAGCTTGGGGATGTTGATACATTGCAAATGTATCTATAATTTTTGATGCTCCATGCTTGGTTTATCCACTTTATTGTGTTTTGTCCACACTTTGGAGTACTTTTCATATGATTTCTTGAACTAACCTATTAACAAGAGCCACAGTGCCAGCTGCCTGTTTTTTTGCTGTTTTTGGTTCCAGGAAAGTCAGAAAATGAATATTCTCGGAATTGGACGGAACAAAAGCCAAAGTGCCTATTTTTCCAGAAGACTCCAGGAGCCAAAATACGAGACGGAGAAGAGCCAGGGGCTGGCCACACCAACCCCAGGCGTGGGCTGGGCTTGGCTACGCCAGGGCATGGTGTGGGCCCCCTAGGCACCCCCTCGGTCTCCCTCTTCGCCTATAAGAAGCCTTCTGGCCTAAAAACTCTTGGGGGGTTTGACGTTTTTCCAGAAGGAGTTCCGCTCCACCGCCACCACCAGATTCCACGAAACAGCACCAGAAACTCTGTTCTGGCACCCTGCCGGGATGGGGAATTGGAGGAGATCATCGCCATCATCATCACCATCGCTTCTCCATCGACCATCCATGTTTCCCCCATCTATGAGTGAGTAATCACCCGCTGTAGGCTATGGGGATGGTAGGGATTGGATGAGATCGTTCATGTAATGGCATCAGATTGTTAGGGCATGGTGCCTAGTATCTTTTATTAGTGCTTTATGACTTTGTTGTGACTTGTTATGCTTAATGCTTGTCACTAGGGCCTGAGTGCCATGATTTCAGATCTAAACATGTTATTGATTCATTGTGATAGTATTGTTTATGGTCTTATCTGCATGTTGTATACACACGTTGTTGTCCGGAACCAATGGCCCCGAAGTGACAGAAATCGGGATAACAGGAGGGAATGGCTTTGATGTGAGGATCACATGTGTTCACGGAGTGTTAATGCTTTGCTCCGGTGCTCTATTAAAAGGAGCACCTTAATTGCCAGTAGTTCCCTTGAGGCCCCGCTACAAACGGGCTGGCAGGACAAAAGATGTTGTGCAAGTTCTCATTGCGAGCACGTATGACTATATATGGAACACATGCCTAGGATTATCTAGTACTTGGATGCTTTATCTTATTTATCTGCAATTGCCCTATGTTCTGATTGTTATGTGAATTGTCGTGTCCATGCAAAGCCTGTCCATCCATCCCTATGCCTACCGCACTCGAATCCTACTGTTTACTGCTATTATTACTGCTGTCTTTGCTTTACTACTGCTATTACTTTACTATTCCTACTACAAAACTGTTCCTACTGATAAACTGTTGTGAGCAAGATTGTTTCCAGGTGCAACTGAATTGACAACTCAGTAGTTAAGGCTTATAAATATTCTTTGGCTCCACTGGTGTCGAATCAATAAATTGGGTTTCACTTCCCTCGAAAATACTGCGATACACCCCCTATACTTGTGGGTCATCAACCAGCGGCCCAGGCGTTTCTCTAACACATATACATAACTCCATGGACTTACAAGCTCCCCTTTCATTTCACACCGACGACGTCCATATACAAAAGAGCATGATATCAACTAGGTACAAAGTACCAGTGCAATGTTGAAAGCGTTCCCCATGATAGCATGGTTCTGCTAATCCCCAACAAATAAGTGCAAGCATATACAACATAGACGACACAATGGTTCAAGTTTATTAAGGGCAAGAAAAGTAAAGTGTGCCATCAAGTTCGTGAGAGCTTTAATCACTAGTTTTCCCATAACAAGTTTAATTTGGAAGGTAAACAAAAGCATGAATATACTTGGAATAGCATAAGCTAGTAGGTAGGTATGGTGGACTCTTTGGAATAACTTGGTTTAGGGAGTTGGATGCATGAGTGGAACTCATACTTGGTTGTGGAGGCTAGCAAAAGACTGGGAGCGACAAACTAAGAGAGCAATAATGGCCATAATCATGCAGAGCGATAAAACATCATTAATCAAAGCATAAAGTGATACTACAAGTTGAAAACTAAAGGATCATAAAGGCTTATGGTGACTTGAGATAGTCATAACATAGTGTGAGCATGCGCCAAGTCAACCCAAATAAAGCATCAAAGGAGAATACCACAATACTATGCTTTAATATGCTAAAACAACGCATGATTCATCCAAGGCACATCAAGCAATCTCAATTGTTTATAACAAGTCATGCTACAACAAAGAATACTAAGCATAAAGCCAAAACAATATCAAGCATGGCATGACAAAGCATAGGCCACAGTCAAAAACAAGGTCTCTTTACCACTTAAGCATGAACTTTCCTACTCTTTTCCAATCCAAACCAAACTATTTGCAAACCAATGTATGAAAGAGGGGGTCCAACCAATTTATTCAGAAAACTAAGCAAACAAAAAACCAAAACGAAAACGAAAAAGAAGACACTCCAAGAACAACACAAATGTGCATGAAACAATAAAAATGAAGCGTTTGGAAGAAACCTGGGATTTTTATTGATAAAGAAGGGGATGCCTTGGGCATCCCCAAGCTTTGATGCTTGTACTTCTTGGATATTTCTTGGGGTGACATGCGTGGCATCCCCAAGCTTGAGCTTTAGTCCATCCTTCATCTCATTACTCATTCCTTCCATACACCTGAATTTTTTTTCCTTCATACAAAACTTCACACAATCTTTATTAGCAACATTAGTGCACTCAAGATAATAGGTCTTAAGGTTCAGTTCTAACACCAAATAAACTTCCATTAAAACACTAGCTACTATAGCACTTCCCTAAAAAGCTCAATTCCCCAAAAGAACTCAAAAAGGAACCAACAAGAAGCAAATGCAGAAAATTGCAGAAACCTGTCAAAACAGACCAGCAGGTAAAGACGATTTTTTTCGAAGACCTTCTGTTGCTCAAATCAAAAAGTGTTGAACTAACAAAAGTTACATAACAACCTGGGGCAGAAGCACAAAAATTCATGCCTCAAAATTACGTACAGAGATTTTACACGAATATTTATAGTGAAGCAGAGAAATCTGTTTTGGGACAACAACTTTCCCAAGCATTACTTCCCTCTCATTAGAGGTTACGCTTGGGACAAAAGGCAAATAAAAAGGATAAGGAGCGGTTATTACTGAATTAATAACTTCCAAGACTCATCTAAAACTTTTGGGTTGTCTCCCAATAAGTACTTTTCTTTAACGCCTTTAAGTTAGGCATGATAGTTTGAGAAGATGCTCACATAAGAAATATGAATTGAAGTAAAAGAGAGCATAAAGAAGCAAATTCAAAACACATTTAAGTCTAACCCACTTCCTATGCATAGGAATCTTGTAAAGAAACAAGTCATGAAAGCACAAAGCAACAAGCATAGTAAAGCAAAACAAGTGCAACTTCAAAATTTTCAACATAAAGAGGGGTAACTTAATATTGTTGAGACACATAAAACCATGTTTCCCTCTCTCATAATAACTTTCAGTAGCATCATGAATAAAAGTAACAATATAACTATCACAAGAAACATTCTTATCATGAGCCACATGCATATAATCATTATTACTCTCTACATAAGCATAGTTATTCTTATTAATTATGGTGGGAGCAAATTCAACAAAATAGCTATCATTATTATTCTCATCACCATAATCATCAAATATAGGAGGCATATTGTAGTCATAATTAATTTCCTCCTTAATAGTAGGTGGACTGAAAATATCATACCCATCATTGTAATCATCATATATTGGTGGTTTGGTATCATCATAAGCAAAATAATAGCTATCTTCCAAAGTTGGGGAACTAAAAAGATCATTTTCATAAAAACTAGCTTCCCCAAGCTTAGACTTTTCCATAACATTAGCAATAATGATGTGCAAAGAATTCATACTAACAACATTGCTATTAGCATGCAAATAAAGTTCCATAGGTTTTTTAATTTTCTCTTCAAAAACTTCATGTCCTAACTCAAGATAAATACTATAAAGCTCTCTAATTTTTTGTTGTTTTCCATTAAGCCTAACTAGTGAAAACAAGAAACAAAAAGACAAGATTGAAGAATCTGAAGGAAATAACTTCGAGCACTCACACCGGAGGATGTGAATACCTTTTACCTTACCTCCCCGGCAACGGCGCCAGAAAATAGCTTGATGTCTACGCACTTCTATTCTTGTAGACGGTTGTTGGGCCTCCAAGTGCAGAGGTTTGTAGAACAGCAGCAAGTTTTCCCTTAAGTGCATTACCCAAGGTTTATCGAACTCAGGGAGGAAGTGGTCAAAGGTATTCCCTCTCAAGCAACCCTGCAATCAAGATACAAAAAGTCTCTTGTGTCCCCAACACACCCAATACACTTGTCAGGTGTATAGGTGCACTAGTTCGGCGAAGAGATAGTGAAATACAAGTGGTATAGATAATTATAAGTGGTAACAATGATAGAAAATAGCTTGATGGTGTGGAAGAGACTAAATACAAACTGAAATAAAGAAGGAAGCAAGCAAACATGTAACAGATCTAGTTGCAAACGGTGTTTCAATGCTAAGAACAAGGCCTAGGGATCATACTTTCACTAGTGAACACTCTCATATAAATATCTTCTCTTCATGATACTACTCTTAACTACTCTCCGGTTGAACACTCTAATCGATGATAGGGCTATAATAGCACACCTCAAAGTAAGTCTTTCCCATCTAGATAACCCCACACTGTCACCTTGAGCACTAGATGAGTCCAACAAACACCACAATTTCATAGAAACATCCAACTCCAAATATAACTCATAACAAGTATTTGTAATCTCTAGCCTAAGTGCCATCATGGTGTGCACACTGTCAACTTCACACACATGGGGAGAGCAGAGATCTATTAAGCACTTGAGTAGCAAGGTAGATCTATAGATTACAAGCTCATGATCTCATTAAGATCATGCATAGAGAGAGATGAACACATAGCTACCAGTAGAAACCTTAGCCTCAAGAGAAAACTACTCCCTCCTCATCATGGGAATCAGCAATGGTGATGGAGATGGCGGTGAAGATCGATGGAGATGGCTCCGGGGGCACTTCCCCGTCCCGGCAGGGTGCCCGAACAAAGACTTTCTGTCCCCCGAATCTCCCCTTCGGTGGCGGCGGTGCTGCGGAACTTTTCGTGGATTTTTGATTGATGATTTAGGGTTTTGGTATCGGGAGGCTCTTATAGGTGAAAGAGGCAAGGTCGATGGCCGGCCAGGGGGCCCACTGGTGGGTCTGCAACATAGAAAACAAAAAAATTCCTACGATGAGAACTATACGCCAAGATCTATCTACTAGATACAGAGCAACGGGTGGACATACATCCATGGAGAACTTACCCTCGAAGACAACGAGTTTTGTTAACAAGTAGGAACTCGTGGTTGATGTAGTCGTACGCTTGCCGATCTCAAGATCGTGATGAAGTCCTTCAGGTCCAGCAGCTCCAGCACCATCAGGTCCAGCACCATCAAGTCCAGCACCGCAAAGTAGCGGTGCATCCGTGATCGCACACACGTTCGGTCCACCGAACAACCTCCGCCTCCTTGCTTCAGTGATGCAGTGAGCAAAGCTCCTTTCGAGATAAAGCCACCGGGAACATGTATCTCGCTAATCCGAGACCATGGGGAATAACTAGAGGGAGAAGAGAACCTTCACGAGGAGGTGGTGCAAGATGAGAGGAGGGAGTGGGGGGCCTTTTATAGGGAGAGGGGGGCAGCCCCTCACCATGGCCGGCGGCCAAGGGAGGTGCCCCCACCTCTTCCACATTCATGTGGGTGGAGCTCCCACTCACATAATTAGCCACCCACACAAAATTCCACTCACCTCCATTAAATTTCCACCAAATTTAATGCAAGTTCTCATTAAATAAAACACTTTTATTTATTTTATTCAGAATTTTGTCAATTACATTAATTAACAAACATTCACATAAAACCCCCTGCAACATTTCAATATCACATGCAGAACCAGTTTCTGCAATTTCACCCGAAACAATTCCGGTTTTCACCGAAATGATTCCAGTGCTTTCTTAAATCTTTATCTGAAACATATTTGTTCCAAATGGTGCCGGTATCCCTTAAGTGTGTCACCCTACGGTTCGTGAATAATGAAGACATGATCGAGACCCCTCTCTGATCAATAATCAGCAGCGGGACCTGGAGATCCGTACTGACTCCCTCATATTCAACGATGACTCTTGTGATCGTGTGAACCTTTAACGTCGTAACTAAATCCCTTTGTCTCGTGATATATTACATGTCTGAGATTCGATCATCGGTATCCAAATACCTAGTTTGATCTCGTTATCGACATGCACTCTTTTCTTGTTCCCGTGATATAACATTCTAGTGATCACATCACTTGCTTGCAAGCTATTTCCATGTGATATCACCGAGAGGGCCCAGAGTATATCTATCCGTCATTGGGATGGACAAATCCCACTCTTGATCCATGAGCCTCAACATAACACCTTCGTAGCACTGAACCCACCTTTATAGTCACCCTGTTACGGTGTGACATTTGATGTTATCAAGATACTCTTCCGGTGTTAGCAATTAACATGATCTCATGGTCTAAGGACTAAGATTACTTCGTATTATGATATAGCAATATAAACATAATGACTCTGATCGTAATGCTATACTTCGAATGAATGTTCATCACATCATTCCACCAATGTTGTGACCTCGTTATTAACGACATCCAATGTCCATGATCAGGAAACCTTGATCATCTTGTTAATCAACGAGCTAGTCTATAAGAGAGGCATAACTAGGAACTTTACTTTTGTTTATTAAACACACATGTATTAACGTTTCCAAATTAATACAATTATAGCATGCAAAATAAACATTTATCATAAACATGGAATAAGATAATAACCACTTTATTATTGCCTCTCAGGCATATTCCCTTCAGTCTCCCACTTGTACTAGAGTCAATAATCTAGTTTGAAAAACTTTGCGTATTGAACACCTATGGCTTTCTGGTGTTGCATATACGCGATTGCTAGTGGTTAACATAATCTCCGGCTCTGAACTCAGTTTCGTGTGTATTTGCATGTCTTTGCGGCTCTATGCATCACTCATTCTCAAATGAGATGGCATTGTATAAATTTGGTCCTTTGGTAGACCTTTAGTTTGTTCGGGTTAAAATATGTTGATATTATTGTCATACAATATATCTTCATAGTATTAGCCCACTTTGAACCACACCTAGTTTGATAACAAACTTCTTAACACAAATGCCCTCCTTTGCTGCTACTATAACAGTCATATACTTAGCCTTTTTGTTGTAGTATCTGTCACAATGTTTCAACTTTGGAACTCATCCAAATACATCATGGAACATCCTTTCCATTACATTGTGCCAACCATAGTCTAAATTGAGATAAATTTAATTTGTATCTTGTGACAAAACTAGTATCAATGTAACACTTTACAATGAACCACCTTTAAATATTTGTCACTTATACATGATATATTCTTAGTTCTTCCAAAGCTCATAAGAATATCTTTACTATCGTCCAATGATCATCTTATGAATCATTCTGGTATGTGCTCATAACATTTAGAGCATAGGACATATCTGGATATATACATATCAGGGTATAATCGATCAAAATATTCATGTGATTTTACTCACCAACTGTTGAAACACTTGAATCTTGATACAATCCTTTCCATGCAACAAGAAACTTTCTTGTTGTTTCCATATTGAACCCTTTCAATATCTCATATATGTATGCCTGGCATAACCATATTAGCGCATCAATCTATCCATATAGACATTGATGCCAAATATTCTGGTTTTGCCCAAGTCTTTCATCGAAATCCTATTTTAATGAAATTCTTAACTTATGTCAATACAAGATACATCATTTCCAATCAACATCATGTCCTCTACATAATGTATTAGAAATATGTCTCAGCGCTCCCACTTAATTTCTTGCAAATGCAAGCATCTTCATCATCTCCGATGAATTTAAACTCCTTTAACATTTTCATCATGGTGAAGATTCCAACTCCGCTATGCTCACTTCAACTATTGAAGTTTGCATGCCCTTTTAGCACCCTTTGAATTAACAAAACCCTTCGGACCATGTGATGTACACGTCCTAGGTAACCATTCTATTAGAAGAACCTTGTTTTGTTTATTCAACTACCATATACCAAATTATATGTAGTGGTTGCTACATTAATCCGTCAAGACTAAATATCGCTATGAAAGATCAAACCTTGTCATAGTCAACTCCTTGAACATTGCCGTAAACTTCTTTCCGACATGTCGACTATTTCATAGATGTTAAACATCCATGTCTATTTCTTTATAGATCCAAACACGACCAATAGGCTTCACGCCTTTTCGGAGGGTCTTCCAAGTTCAGAAACTTGATTTCTCGTGTATGGATACTATCACGGATTCTATGACTTCTAGTCATTTTATGGAGTCAGGGCCCATCATCACTTCTTTGCATGCAGTCGGTTCATCATTGTCAAAAGAATAACGATTTCTGTTTCAAATCTTACTATTTGATTCTTACCAACCCACATGGTTCAATAAGAACTCTAATCTCCAAGATTACACCCTTTGTAATCACGGGAGCCATGAGCATTGTGGCCACCACCGGGACACTTTCCGGCGCTGCGCTACTCATCACATATAGCTAAGGTTCAACAACCTTATCAAAGTTCTATTGTCCTCCCACTTAACTTTTCACGAAAAATTCCTTCTCAAGAAACTTGACGTTCCAAGCGACAAACTCTTTTGTCCTCGGTGTTATGGAGGAACTCCCAACAAATTCTTTGGGATAACCTACAAAGATGTGCTTATGCGACTTTGGTTGTAAACATTCTACTTATGCATAACATACCAAAATTTAAGAAAAGACAATTCGGGTTTTATCCCAAACCATAACTCATATGGTGTCATTTCAATGGATCACGATGGTGCTCTTTTTAGTGTAAAAGCGGTAGTCTCTAAAGCTTCAATCCTTAAAACATAATGGCAGTTTTATAAATGACACCTTTGATCTTACCATGTTAAACAAGGTTTGATTTGATCTCTCGAACATACCATACTCCTATGGTTTATCGGGAAATGCAAATTCAAGGAACAATTCCTGAAATCTTAGGTGTTTTGCTAAACCTGTAACTCAAATATCCTCCTTTATGATCAAATCATAAACTCTTTTATTTTCTTGTTACAATGATTTTTCACTTCATCTTGAAAGTCTTTGAACAATTTTCAAATGTTTCATACTTCTTCCTTATTAAGTAAATATATAGATATATTCACTCAAATTTCTGGAGAAAGCATATGAAGCCAAGAGATCCATCGCATATGGCTACACATAATGGACTATATACATCAACATGCATAATATCCAATAAATTAGTCATCAGTTCCTCTTTGGCCAATGGACGGAGTTTCAATTATCTCGAGGAAAGTTTCACAAGCGTCAATTGATCAAAATCAAAAGACTCCAAAAATCCATCAAGATGGAGTTTCTTCATGTTTACTTTTCATTATAATTCAAACAGCGATGTCACTTCATAAGTGATCTTCCAATCATTTGTCTTACGACATTTTAGCAATAATGTTTATGGATGTGATTTCTCCAACTAGACTTGTAAAAGTTCATCCATCCTTTATGGAATACGGTAATTATTTGAACAACCATTGTTCTCATGATACCGGAACAAAATAACAATTATTAAAACAAATCTTGAAGGCTAGGTTTGACGACAACGAAAAACACAATAACACTTTATTTGTTTTTGATGAACATCATCACTCATTCTCTTGCTGGTTACTTAGGCCATTATAGTTCATGAATTGCGTTGTCCTGTATGACACTTCATACCAACCAATTCGGTATCCAATACCGGTATCCAATACCTAAGAACCACATTGTTTAACAAGCAAGGAATATAGCCATATCATGTATATCTTCTATATACCTAAGTTGGACATCTCCAACCTTTTATTTTCTGCCAAATATTTTATAGATTCTCTTTCAGCAATTCCTTTTCTTTTAAAAGAATCTATCAACATCAATAGTGGTGTCATCAACATGACACATGGTACAAAGCGTATATAGTCAAATACTAATACCTTTGGACTTGCACTTTGAAGTGGATCGCCATCATCAAATGTTTGGTGTTCTTTCAAAAATCCATTCTTTAGTAATCTATTAGCGTAGTAAACATTTTACTTACAACTTCTATTCATCCTTATCATGACAACTTTCATGATCAAGCTACTATAGCCTATAAGGAAGAATCGCGAGTATAATATCAGTTCCCAAAACCCTTTTGGTAGATTCGGATGCCTAGCATCTCCATCCTTCACAAATTATCATACAATATGAGAACATGTATTTTGCTAAATTATACTCTATCATAATGCAACCAAAAACATTGTTTCAGATATCACAATATCTTTCACACATGATGGTTCCTGAAACAATTCTTTCAGCTCCTAGATAACCTTGATATTAAAACAACTTTTGAATATCAATAATCATGGAGGCAAACATGATACTTTAGATACTAACATTGGAATTCTTACTCTTGATTTAATACTACTTATTAAACTTCATGGAGTAAATAGAGTTTGCTGAAAGTTTGCCATAGGACTTATAAGCTTTAAATTGACATTCAAAACAATATGATACCAGTTCGTAAAGTAAATATCTAGAATTCTATAGTTCTATTATCTCAATTAAAACTAAGTATAAGGTAGTGAACAGATGCCAATGACTACAACAAATTATGCAAATTCACTTCGATTTAGTTTATGACAAATTGAGTTCGACTACTCCAAATTAGAAATGAACTCCCACTCAAAAACGACATCGCTCGTGCCTTTTTGGTGACTACATGAACCAAATCCACTACACCAAGTCCGATCATCACGTAAGTCGGTGTAGCTTCAAAGGCGAGCATCAATATGGTCATCACATCAACTATATGACTCATGCTTAACCTTTTGGTCCGTGTTCCAAGGCCATGTCTATACATGCTAGGATCGCCAAGTAAGAACCTTAGTGTCGTGGTGGTGTCACTGCAGATGCCATGGATAGGCTAAATGTGGGGACTAATACACGCTAGGGGAATCCAGGGAGGGATAGTGGAGTGATTCTCCACACAGAAGTTTGTATTGCTATATCTCCAAGATTACAAGTGCTCCTTGAGCTGTATTGGCGAGAGGAGGAAGAAGGAGCTCTCTTACTCTTGCCCACTATTTTTCCCTAGAACCCTAGATCAACTAGCACTATGGAATCACCAAACCAACTAGAGCTCAACCAACCCCCTCTACCAGAAACCTAGCCCCCTTATATAGAGGAAGTTCGGTCCCTGCCTAGGGCATACGTGGAGGCATATTCCTAAGAATATGCCCCCTCCCAAAGTGGTAACCCGATCGGGGTGCTTTTCCCCCGCGTCACACATGCTTTAGCGACATAAGCCTCTGCGGCGCTCGTGTCAGCCGACATGGGCGTCGTCACCCTTGTCGGCCATGACCCGGTGGCCCTGCCCTTGCTTTCTCCGCTCATGCAGTGCGTACTGGACCTTCTTTTTTACCAGAGAGATTCCTTCCTTCTCCTAGAAGCTAAGCGAGGACCCGGATCATAGTAGATCCGGCCACACCTGTTCCTGCATATAAGTAAGACAAGCACTTCCGACTTACTCCTTAAGTCGGATGAGACAATTGTTAGGCGACCCCCCTGGTCCGGGTTACTCCGTGATCCGGCCTGCCTTGAGATGACCCGGCCAGCATCCACTTTGACCTTGCCGAACCTCGGCTAACTCGGCCCTTATACCCCGGAGTGACCCTACCCAGGGGTATCCCCCCAACATTAGTCCCCGAAGCTGGTGTGGTCTTAGCTGCCTTGGCCGCTAAGGCCACATCAGGTTACTTTATGTTCAAGCCTTGGACGTTTAATTCTGGGTTAGCTCCTTATCTCGGATTATATGGATTTACGTTCCCTTCGCATGTTCCAAGTTTTCACTTGCCGGCTGGGTCACCACTTTGGCTCGGATCCCATGGTTATCATGGTTTGATCCGGGCCCCGTTTCCTTCTCTCATACGCCAACCCACGTGGAGGCTAATCATTACCTCGTCTTATTTTAAGGGCCTGCACAGTAACCGCCGCAGTAATTTTCAGTTATCACTGTGCGTGGGTCACGTCATGCCTGCCTCCTCGTTTACCGCATCAGCGCGCCGCGTCATGGGATTGCCTCTACTTTGTGGCCCCCCTGTGGCTTTTCTCCGATTGGCTGATGCAGGTGATACACGGCCACACCGTGTGGCTTGTTGGCGCAGCGCGATCCCACTCACCCATCTCTGGGGGTGGTTAAGTAGCGGAGGGGCGCACCCCTTAGCATTTTTCCACTTCTCTGCCCCTTTGCCCACTGCCTTTATCCTTCGTCTTCCGGCGACCAGCTGCCGGATGCTTCTAGCAGCCGCGCCGCGCACCTTCCCGTGCCTGCTCGCCGCAGCCACTGCTGCAGCTTCTTTTTGCGGGTCCATGCCAATCCAGGCCTCAGATCTCCGCCGCCGCTAGCTCCAGCGAGGATAGCGAATACAAGATGACGGAGGAGGAGCTCGTCGTCGCCGAGCAGGAGATGGAGGAGGACGCCACCGCGGCGGGCCGTGGCGCGTGGGCCGGATCATGCATCTGTCAAGATGACCTTGACTGGCTCTACCGGACTAGACGCATTCCTGTCGGCGTCACCGCTCGTCTCCTCTCCGCCGAACTGGCCTCACCCAATCCGGGTGAGTTTTTTGTGTTCCTGTCCCATTTCCAACGGGGATTTGGTCTTCTGGTGAGCGATTTCACGGGATTGGGTTAGGACCTACCACTTGCAACCGCACCATCTCCCAGCCAACGCTATCACCTCTCTTTCCGCCTTTTCTTCTATGATCGAAGGCTACACCGGACTATGGCCCATGAAGGAGCTGTGGATCTGGTTTTTTGGCCTTCGTCGCAACGTCATCCCCAATATCCAAGTAGAGTCGGAGGATAAGCAGCTCACCCAGTTCGGAGCTGCCTCCATCTCGCCACGGAGACTTTCCATCTTTCCCTGGGTTACCGGGCTTGACTCCTGCAAAGGATGGGCCCGGACCTTCTTCTACGTCCGGAATGAGGGTACTGAAGATTTGATTCGGTTGCTGCCCTACGCTCCGGGTCCACCTGACACAGATTTCTAGGAGGAGGTCCCCAAGAAGCCTACAGCTCTGGCCAACCAAGTTAACAAGAGGTTCGTGGAGCTGAAGAGACTCGGATTGCGCAACGAGGATGCTATGATCACGTTAAATGCGCGAATCTCTCCTCCTCGAGCGCACCCACAAGTTGTGCCACATGAGTTTTGGCCAGACCCCGAACCTCCTCCTTCGAGTTGAGAAACACGGAGATCTTTCGCCGGGTTAAGGCTCTTTTCACCACCCACAAGGATTTCTCCGCCGAATGGACGTGGGGAATTGAGCACTACTGTTGTGACAGGCTCCCTCCCACGGTAAGCTTCGCGGGGCAAACTCATTTCGGATCAAATATGTGTCGGTTTTTGTTGTTTTTTTTACTCTATTCTTCGTGCTTTTTCTCAGTTGTTCCTTCAGCAAACTCTCGAGGATGGTATGGACCCGACCCTTAAGTGGGCGCCGGACCGAGAAATCCCGGATGAGGAGGAGCCGGACCAGGAGATGTTCCTCCCTATGACCGACGCTACCAAACGACCCAGCGGTAAATTCTCTTCTCTTAGAGATTGGCCCGATGATGAGGATGACTCGGATGTTGACATGATTGAACCTGTTGAGGCTGTCCCTCTTTCTTTTGCCTTTCCAGCATCAGCTAACCCCGGTGGGCATATCCACGAGGATCCTCCACTTGCTACGGGCGAGCCGGTTCCGGTGGCGTCGAAGAAGAAGCGCGGAGCCGCATCAAGTTCTTCCTCCGAACCTTCTCAGCCCACAAAAAGGCAAAAGAAGGCCGGAGACAAGACTGCCTCCAAGCGGGCAGGCAAAGCCCCGGCACGGAGGGCTCGGAAACCTAAGGAGGCCGAAACCTCGGATGCGTAAGTCATTTTTCATTGCGTAACTCACTTTTCCTTGCATCGTGATAATTTCTCTTCTGACATTATTCTCTTTTTTAGGCCTCCGGTGGAGGTTCCTCAGAGCGGATCAAGCATCTCTTTCACCCCTTCGGTCTGGCCCTTCTCCTCCTCGTGACAACGAGTCACGCCCGCTGAGCCCTATTCGGAAGGGTTCTGCGGCTGCTCCGGGTTCCGTAGTACCTCATCGAGAGGAACGTGACCTCGGAGCAGGAGGGGTCGGTCCAGCCGAGGCGACGACGTCCACCACTTCGGCATCGCCGCAACCAGCAACCACCGAGTCTATCTCAACACCAGCACCCGGCAGCGGTTCGATGTCGGCCCGAACCGGGTCCAGCATCTGTTCCGGCACCAAGAAAACCAACCACAGCTCCAAGTCCAGCTACAAGAGCTCCAGTGCCAAGTTCTTCTGCCTTGTCCGAGTCATCTCAACCTCAGCGAGGAACTACTCCAGCAGCTTCTAAAGGGAAATCCACCACAGTTACTTCTTCCCAGCAAGCTAAGGGCAAAAATGCTCCGGATACTACCAAGTCTGCATCCGTCGAGGCCGAGTAGTGAACCCTATCGTCGATGCTTCCGAAGAAATCACCAGCAGCGAAGGATGTTCCTGCCGAGCCAACTGATGCACAGCAGATGGTTCTGCATACCAGCCCAGCTCTTGCCCTAGTTGAGAGGAAAGAAGCTCACGCGAAGGGCTTGGTGGCACCCCATATGCCCACCGGCGAGCGGTACCCTCCGAGCCTTATCGAGTTCGTCATGAACTAGAACAAGGCGGAGTTCGTCCACAACGACAATCTCCCGGAAAAGTTCGGCCCCGCAGAATTTTCCGCCCAGATGAATACCGCCTCTAAGGCAATTAACCTCGCGGGGCGAATGATGGAGGTATGTCGTTTCTCCTTTACATGCTGTAGATAATAACCATTAGTCCCTGAGCCTCCGGTGGAGTAGCTTGTTACTCGGCCGGATGCTCATTAGAAAACTAACGTAGCTGCATGTAAACTTCGAATCTGCACACGCCTAGAGCCGGGTTAAGTTCCACTTGGCCCGGATCTTGTACACTTCGAATATGCACACACCTAGAGCCGAGTTAAGTTCTACTTGGCCCGGATCTTGTACACTTCGAATATGCACACACCTAGAGCCGGGTTAAGTTACCCTTGGCCCGGATCTTGTACACTTCGAATATGCACACACCTAGAGCCGGGTTAAGTTCTACTTGGCCTAGATCTTGTACACTTCGAATATGTACCAAGCTAATTTTACACTTCTGTACTCTTTTCAGGTAACCACCAATCGCCGGAGCGCTGAATTCCAACGCCTGCTGGATACCCACAAGATGCTACGCGCAAAACATGTTGCACTTGGTGCAGAACATGAAAAGAGGGGTAATTTTCTCCCTCGGCACCTCTCCGTTTTTCTTCACTTTCTTCCGCCGAACTAATCTCCTCATTCGGTTTCTGCAGCTGGGGTGGAGGCTGAGAACAAGACCATGCGGAAGAACTTGGAGGAAATCTGGGGTATGTCCTCTTTTGCTCGACCTCGTAGTGTTTTCCATTTCCTCTTCTCCTCGGCTCGGCAAACATTCACTCCTCGGCTCTGTCGGGTCAACATACTATTTCAGCATCGCTTGAGGATAGTGTGCCCGTGCCTGACATGATGCTTTATTTTCTCGAACAAGCAGGGCAGCATCAAGCCGAGCTGAAGAAAAAGGATGATGAGCTTGCTCTCCTCCGGACTAAGGACGACGAGATTGCCAAGCTCAAGGCTGAGATGGAGAAGATGAAGGCCCAGCACCGAACCGGGCTCCAAAAGGTTGGCCAGAACTTCACAGAAGAGCGTGAGCGCCTCACTCTCCAGATCTCCAAGGACCATGACCTACTCAGAGAATCTGACCTCCAGCTTGGGTTGGCAAACGCTGAGCTTGAGCAACTTCGCAAAAGACACGATGCCTGCATCAAGGAGTTAACCCGGATCCATAGCCATATTTCTCGTAAGTTCTTTTCCCTTATCCGACATAATTCTCTGGGTTACCTCATATGTCTTTCCTTTACCTTCTTCCTTTGCCTTGTTTCCAGACCACTTTCTAGAGGGTACTTCTATTGCAAGCGCTGCTGTTGCCAAATTTCGCCGAGAGAGGGGTACTCCCGTCGTACCTGACGGTGAGAGCATTCCCTTAGACATGGAGGACCTATTGGTTAGCCTGTCAGCTCGCGTGGAAACCATCATGAATTATGGCAAGGATATCCTCGACGTTGCAGTTCGCATTTTCAATACATTCTGGCCCGGAGAGAGTAGCCCGGAGACCATCGCGACTCTCGTCGAGAAGTTAATGGAGATTGAGACCCAGCTTGACCTCTAGAGAGAGTCTGCTAGGCATGCCGCAGCCGATACCATCCTTCACCATATTTTCACATGGTACGAGAAGATCGATCTCAGCCTCCTTACACGCCGGCGCACCGGATCCAGATGGACCGACGATCCGGAGTGGGTAGCTCAGCGCCAGGCTTGTGCCTACAGCCTCGTCGAATATTCTCCTATTCATGACTGGGTTGAAGGACCGAGCTTCCTGGAATCCACTGGGGACGAGCACAATGAGAATGTTGAAGATGGGTCGGATGAGGGCAGAGAAGATGATGCTTCAGATATTGAAGACAGCGACGATGACGCCAAACTTCCTCCTCCTGCTGCTCCTTAGTTCCAAAAAACTTGAAAATTTATTAGATCCCCGGTATGCCAGGTGCAATTGTATGCTGGATATGTGATATTTTGCTAGTACATTTCTATGCCGGATTAACTTGGGCGTGGTCCCCGAGTTTCATTTTCTTGTTCGTCCAATTCTCTGGCTCGGTCCATGTCTATCTTGATTCGGTTTTACGACTTACGAACTCGAGCTTCAAAAATTGTTTTAACAATACTTAGAAACTTTTAGGCTTAGCTCAAAATAATTCAGCATAGTAACTTGAAAATAAATACAGGGTTAGTCCGAAAAACAAACGTTAGCTCGAATAAACTCGTTTCCTTAGTCGTTTTTCATGTGCTTTCATAATTCAAACTTTTCTCTTGCTTGCCATGAAGCCAATTCTTGTTGGACAGCAGCAAGTCGAAGAGTTGGGTTTTTGGTGCTCACACATTACTAATCCGGGTTAAGTAGAACAACTTATTCCAGCTAACATACAAGAGACAATAACAGTAATTATTAAGGCAGTCCCCGAGTTACTGCTCGAGGCGCTGCTATTTCATTGATAAGCTCATTGCCGACATACATACCGACATATGAGACGACTCGGATACAAACACTTCTTAGCTAAGTGTAGAAGGGACAAAGTAGTGCTACATTCCACGGTCGCTTAGATTCCTCTCCGGACCTATCCGCCTTGTTCTTTTCCTGTGGCTTTGCATCTATAAGATAGTAAGAATCATTGTGCAATGCTTTGCTCACAATGAATGGCCCTTCCCATGGTGGGGATAGTTTATGCATGCCAGTAGTACGTTGTACCAACCGGAGCACCAGATCGCCTTCCCGAAAGACTTGGGGGCACACTTTTCGGCTATGATAGCGTCGGAGATTTTGCTGATATATGGCGGATCTGGACAGTGCCAGTTCTCTCACTTCTTCCAGCAGATCAACATCATTTTGCTAGGCTTCTTGCACTTCGGCTTCTGTGTATTGGGTGACCCTAGGCGAATCATGCTCTATGTCGGCTGGTAATACAGCTTCTGCCCCATATACCAGAAAAAATGGCGTATAGCCTGTTGATCGATTCGGAGTTGTTCTTAAACTCCACAGATCACCGGTAGTTCTTCTATCCAGCACCCCGCTAATCTTTGCAGCGGCTCAATGAGCCGGGGTTTTATCCCGGATAATACTAATCCGTTGGATCTTTCCACTTGTCCGTACGATGCGGGGTGGGCTACCGAGGCGACATCGAGTCGGATCTTCTTATCTCGGCAGAAGTGCGCAAATGCTCCTTCTGCAAAATTTGTTCCATTATCAGTTATAATACTATGTGGATAACCGTATCTCAAGATGATGTCTTTGAGAAATGTCACGGCCGTAGCTCCATCACATTTTCTTATAGGTTTTACTTCAATCCATTTTGTAAACTTGTCCACCATGACCAAAATGTGTGTCATGTTTCCTCTTGCTGGTTTGAACGGGCCAACCATATCCAAGCACCATACAGCAAATGGCCATGTAATTGGTATGGTCTTGAGTTCCGACATAGGCATATGTGTCTTGGTGGCGTACCTTTGACAACCATTGCATTTTCTCACCAGATCTTCTGCTTGTTCTAAGGCACTTGGCCAGTAGAATCCATGCCGGAACGCCTTTGCCACCAAGGCTCGAGATGAGGCATGATGCCTGCATTCTCCTTGGTGTATATCTCGGAGGATGTCCAGCCCTTCTTCCGGGTCAACGCATCGCTGGAGGACGTTGGTTACACTCCGTTTGTACAGCTCGGAATTGATGATCGTGTATGCCTTTGCTCTCCTCTGAGTTTGCCTGGCTAACACCTCCTCAGCGGGTAACGTTCCGTCTTTCAGGAATTGGAATATAGGCAGTGCCCAAGCTGGTATTGCTCGTGGAGAGAACATCTCCTCAT
The DNA here is from genome assembly GCA_023614405.1 of Avena insularis. NCBI lineage: Eukaryota > Viridiplantae > Streptophyta > Magnoliopsida > Poales > Poaceae > Avena > Avena insularis. The sequence continues at coordinate 490,238,666 of CM042692.1, read as the reverse complement.
CAATTTCCATCTAATCCACTGGCATAACTTCAGCCGGATCACGCGATCCCAGGTCTAGAGGTAGTCCCCGGGTTTGCCGAGGCGATCCTCGGGTTTCTTGATCGATCCCCGGGTCTCGCGTACCACCTCCCGTGTCAATGTCCATGGGCTCAGCTCTGGATTCCGTATTTTCCGGGACATAGATCGAGTCGGTTCCTGGGGACGGCCTGATAGATGGTTTTCTGAGGTGTTCCAATGCTACACCCAGTGGAATTTCCTATCTGGTCGATCCGAGCTTCGACAACATGTCGGTAGCCTCGTTTTCCACTCGGGGTACATGGTGAAATTCACACCCCTCGAAGTAACCAGATATCTTCTGCACGTGAAATTTGTATAGTGCCATGTTTGGATCCAGGGCGTCCCACACTCCGGACACCTGCTGCACCACCAGATCCGAGTTGCCATAGCATATTATCCGACGTATGTCAATCTCCTTTTCCACTTTGAGCCCATGCACAAGAGCCTCATACTCAGCGACATTGTTTGATGCCGCGAAATGGATCTGCAATACGTACTTTAGCTGGTCCTTCTTTGGCGAGGTAAGCACAACCCTGGCGCCTAATCCGGTTTTGGTTTTCGACCCGTCAAAGTGCATCCTCCAGTAGTTCGGATCTGGTGGCGGTGGTTCGTATTGTACCTCAGCCCAATCCACAAAAAAGTCCGCCATAGCCTGGGACTTGATCACTTCCCTTCTGTCGTATTGGGGCGCATAAGGGGCTAACTCAATTTCCCATTTTGCAATTCTGCCACTCGCATCCTTGTTACCCATTATCTCGGATATGGGGGCTTCACATATCACTTTGATGGGGTGCTCCTCAAAGTAATGCTTTAACTTCTTTGCCGCCATATAGACCCCGTATGCCACCTTTTGAAAGTGCGGGTAGTTCTGTTTTGAGGCAGACAACACCTCGCTCAAGTAATATACTAGCCTCTGCACCAACTTACCCTCTTCATTGCGCTCCACTACAATTACTGCACTTACAACTCGGTTGGTTGCGGCTATGTAGAGCAACATTGGCTCCTTTGATAGTGGAGAGGCTAACACTGGTACAGTGGCCAACATCTTTTTTAAGTGGGCAAAGGCTTCATCGGCCTGTGGCGTCCAAACGAACTTATCCGACTTTTTCATGAGTTGGTAGAGAGGCAGTGCCTTTTCTCCCAACCAACATACAAACCGACTCAACGATGCCACGCATCCAGTGAACTTCTGGACATCGTTAAGACACTTCGGAAGCTCCATTCGTTCGATGGCTCGGATCTTAGTTGGATTAACTTCGATACCTCGGCTGGAGACGAGAAATCCGAGTAATTTTCCAGCCAGGACATCGAAGGTACATTTTTCCGACCCTTCTGCTCCATCATCACCTTCTCTGTTCATCTCGCTTATGAGATTTCTCCCTTTTAATTTTGCCGTATCAACTTTGTTTGCCTTTGCGTACTCACGCAGCGTCATGTTCAGCGACTGCTGAGCCGCAGCTATTTTCTTTGCGCCCTCTAGTATCTTTTGCCTAGTTTCCTCTAGCTCGGCCTGTGCCTGAGCCGGATCTACCACTGCTGCTACCGGGTTAGCCAATCTATCCATAGCTTCTCTCAGTATGTTCTCAGGCCTCTCTAGTGGAGGTCCTCTACCTTTCCTCGGTGCCTTAGGTGTTACCTCCGGGTCTGGTGCTGGGTCCTTGCTTGCGCCTGCACCTGGCACAGTCATCATCACCTCCGCATGGTCCGGGGAGCGAGCGATACGCGCCCCGCGAGCCATAGTGAGGGGTGGTTCCCCCGCATCGACGACGCGGCGCGGATGAACGCATGACACGTCCACAACAACGTAGACCTTGTGTGCACCGAGCTTGATGAAGAGGCCGTTGCGCGGAAGTGGGCGCGTGCCGAAGCAGCCAGTGTTGTCGCTGACGAAATCCAGCACTCCAAAGCGCTGAACAAGCCCGGAGACGATGCGTTCGCCGGTGCCGATGAGGTTTTTCATCCGGATCTTCACCCCTGCTAGCGCCGCTAGCCCCACGGTGGGCGCCAACTGTCGTGGTGGTGTCACGGCAGATGCCATGGATAGGCTAAAGGTGGGGACTAATACACGCTAGGGGAATCCAGGGAGGGATAGTGGAGTGATTCTCCACACAGAAGTTTGTATTGCTATATCTCCAAGATTACAAGTGCTCCTTGAGCTGTATTGGCGAGAGGAGGAAGAAGGAGCTCTCTTACTCTTGCCCACTATTTTTCCCTAGAAACCTAGATCAACTAGCACTATGGAATCACCAAACCAACTAGAGCTCAACCAACCCCCTCTACCAGAAACCTAGCCCCTCTTATATAGAGGAAGTTCGGTCCCTGCCTAGGGCATACGTGGAGGCATATTCCTAAGAATATGCCCCCTCCCAAAGTGGTAACCCGGCAAGGTGCTTTCCCCGTGCCACACATGCTTTAGCGGCGTAAGCCTCATGCGGCGTCACCGACATGGGCGTCGTCACCCTTGTCGGCCATGACCCGGTGGTCCTGCCCTTGCTTTCTCCGTTCATGCAGTGCGTACCGGACCTTCTTTTTGACCAGAGAGATTCCTTCCTTCTCCCAGAAGCTAAGCGAGGACCCGGATCATAGTAGATCCGGCCACACCTGTTCCTGCATATAAGTAAGACAAGCACTTCCGACTTACTCCTTAAGTCGGATGAGACAATTGTTAGGCGACCCCCCTGGTCCGGGTTACTCCGTGATCCGGCCTACCTTGAGATGACCCGGCCAGCATCCGCTTTGACCTTGCCGAACCTCGGCTAACTCGGCCCTTATACCCTGGAGTGACCCTACCCGGGGGTATCCCCCCCAACACTTAGTATTCGCGTGTGTAAAACTGTCTTACACCCGTTGCATGAAAGCGTAGAGTTGAGAACACCCGATCATCACGTGATGTCTCGAAACACGATCCATAGAACGGTGCATACTTAAGGAAGAACACATTTTATCTTGATATTTAAATGAGGGATCATCTTACAATGCTACAGAAAGTGCCAAACTAGCAGTATAAGATGCTAACATCTAATGTGTAAAGTGAGATGATATGGTCCATGTATTTGATCTCTATCATTTGCATCGTGGTATGATCTCTATCATTCCTTTGTGTGTAAGGCCAAGGTATATGGAACTTACACGTTGAAGGTGTTGTAAGAGTATCTATCATACATCTACTTACAACAATACCATATCAAGACACTAGCCCAGCAACGATCTAAACTAGACACCTCTAATTTATCAATTGCAAGTTTTACGTTTTTTAGGGCTTTCGGAGATAGAACCGTTCTTACCTACGAACATGAACCACAACGAGGATAACTAAGTTATTAGCAACTCGTTGTAAATCATATATTGACTATAGTAGGAGAGATGACACCCGACCACTTATGCAAAACAAGTTGCATGTCAGTCGTGGAACCGGTCTCATGTATGATGACATGTAAGGTTGGTCCGGGCCGCTTCATCCCACTATGCCAACAATATCCAAAATACATGAAAGAAGCAATAACATGATCATCATCGTCCACATATAAACATATGTGTACTACCCGTGCAAAGCACCTACGCATAGATCAGGCTCTGATACCACTGTTGGGTCCGCAGCATAGAAAACAAAAAATTTCCTACGATGAGAACTATACACCAAGATCTATCTACTAGATACAGAGCAACGGGTGGACATACATCCATGGAGAACTTACCCTCGAAGACAACGAGTTTTGTTAACGAGTAGGAACTCGTGGTTGATGTAGTCGTACGCTTGCCGATCTCAAGATCGTGATGAAGTCCTTCAGGTCCAGCAGCTCTAGCACCATCAGGTCCAGCACCATCAAGTCCAGCATCGCAAAGTAGCGGTGCATCCGTGATCGCACACACGTTCGGTCCACCGAACAACCTCTGCCTCCTCGCTCCAGCGATGCAGCGGAAGCAGTATCTCGCTAATCCGAGACCATGGGGAATAACTAGAGGGAGAAGAGAACCTTCACATGGAGGTGGTGCAAGATGAGAGGAGGGAGTGGGGGGCCTTTTATAGGGAGAGGGGGGCAGCCCCTCACCATGGCCGACGGCCAAGGGAGGTGCCCCCACCTCTTCCACATTCATGTGGGTGGAGCTCCCACTCACATAATTAGCCACCCACTCAAAATTCCACTCACCTCCATTAAATTTCCACCAAATTTAATGCAAGTTCTCATTAAATAAAACACTTTTATTTATTTTATTCAGAATTTTTTCAATTACATTAATTAACAAACATTCACATAAAACCCCCTACAACATTTCAATATCACATGCAGAACCAATTTATGCAATTTCACCCGAAACAATTCCGGTTTTCACCGAAATGATTCCATCGCTTTCTTAAATCTTTATCTGAAACATATTTGCTCCAAATGGTGTCGGTATCCCTTAAGTGTGTCACCCTACGGTTCGTGAATAATTCAGACATGATCGAGACCCCTCTCCGATCAATAATTAGCAGCGGGACCTGGAGATCCGTACTGACTCCCACATATTCAACGATGACTCTTGTGATCGTGTGAACCTTTAACGTTGTAACTAAATCCCTTTGTCTCATGATATATTACATGTCCGAGATTCGATCATCGGTATCCAAATACCTAGTTTGATCTTGTTACCGACATGCACTCTTTTCTTGTTCCCGTGCTATAACATTCTAGTGATCACATCACTTGCTTGCAAGCTATTTCAATGTGATATCACCGAGAGGGCCCAGAGTATATCTATCCGTCATTGGGATGGACAAATCCCACTCTTGATCCATGAGCCTCAACATAACACCTTCGTAGCACTGAACCCACCTTTATAGTCACCCTGTTACGGTGTGACGTTTGATGTTATCAAGATACTCTTCTGGTGTTAGCAATTAACATGATCTCATGGTCTAAGGACTAAGATTACTTCGTATTATGATATAGAAATATAAACATAATGACTCCGATCATAATGCTATACTTCGGATGAATGTTCATCACATCATTCCACCAATGTTGTGATCTCGTTATTAACGGCATCCAATGTCCATGATCAGGAAACCTTGATCATCTTGTTAATCAACGAGCTAGTCTATAAGAGAGGCATAACTAGGAACTTTCCTTTTGTTTATTAAACACACATGTATTAACGTTTCCAAATTAATACAATTATAGCATGCAAAATAAACATTTATCATAAACATGGAATAAGATAATAACCACTTTATTATTGCCTCTCGGGCATATTCCCTTCACCCACACCATGCCCTAGCGCGACCTGGGATGGCCCGCGCCAAGGGGGTGTAGCCACCCTGTGGCCCCTCTCCGACTCTCCTTCTGGCTCCGTGAGTCTTCCGACAAAATAGTAACTTTGGCTTTTGTCCCGTCTAATTCCGAGAATATTCATTTTCTGACTTCCTGGAACCAAAAACAGCAGAAAACAGGCAACTGGCACTGTGACTCTTGTTAATAGGTTAGTCCAATAAATCATATGAAAAGTACTCCAAAGTTTGAACAAAACACAAGAAATTAGATAAAACCAAGCATGGAGCATCAAAAATTATAGATACATTTGCAATGTATCACGACGGCGCTCTGCGGTGAAGATGTCTCTCATTCGCGCAGTCTGAACTTGGGATCACGGTCACGAGAGAGAGAGAGAAAGAGAATATCAATTGGAGGTCCTCCCAAAAGTGAGAAGACCTTTATTGATTATTGTGTGTATTTATGTGGCCAAATACCCCCACTATATATAGGGGAGGGGAGGTACTACCTCCCTCCAAGTCCCGGGGTGGGACTAAAGGAGGAGGAGGGGTGGGGGAAGGCGTTGCCGGCCACCCCCTCATGGGCCCCACATGGGGGGCTGGCCCAAGAGGGCCGCCGGCCACCCCCTTGGCCCCTTCCTCCTCTTGCCTTTCCCTAATGGGCCCTCTCCCCTCCGGGAATTGGCCCATTAAGCCTTTTGACCTTTTAAATTGATTTTCTCTTTATTAAATAATTATGAATAAATGATTAAACCAATATTTAACATTCATTCACATATTATTTAACCTCCGTGGCTATGGAACACTTCCACCTCCACTCCGAACATCCTCCGGACTTACTGAAACCCATCCGGTTTTCTCCCTACTATTCTTCGGCGATTCTTCCGATCCTATAAACACTCTCTAAGCATCATAAAGCCCTTAAGCGTGATACCCCATGGTTCAGGAACACTCCAGACATGGTCGGGACACTCCCGCACCAATGATCGACAGAGGGACCTGGATGGCCATGTGACCCCTGTGCGTTCCACGAAGATCTTTTGTCGTTTGCACCGGGACAATCGTGTCTTATTCCCTTTGTCTCTCGATACTTGCATTGCCTGAGATCTGATCAATGACATCACCATGTCGTCTTCAATCTCGTTACTAAACAATGCTACTTGACTCGTTCTGACAAATGATATCCGTGTGATCAAATCACACGCTGCACAGCTATTGGATATAACCTCTCCGAGTGGGCCCTTGAGTATCAGCCCTTGAGTATCTTCCTCTCACATGGACGGACAAATCCCGCTCTTGACATATATTGCCTATACGGTTTCCTCCGAGTACCTGAACACACCTTTATAACCACTGTATTACCAAGTGGAGCTTGATGCTATCTAAGTACTCTCAGGAGACAGTGATTGATATAGCCTCACGGTCTAAGGAATAGTCTATGAGGATCCATTTCTAATCATCATAACTTGAACTTCGTGACATGATCGGGTCACGATGTTAAGGTTGGGTATTACTTCATCATCTCATTCATAGAATGAGTTGACTCCATTTCCAACTGGCATAAATGCCACATGATCACGAAACTTGATCATCACCAATGAACCAGTGACTAGAGTTTCACTGGGAACCCCTGGTTGTTTGTATATCACACGTGTATTGATGTTTCCACTCAATACAGTTATAGCATGATATAAAACTTAATAATAAACTATATGAAATATGATAATAGTCCTTATTACTATTTGTCTCTAGGGCATATTTCCAACAGTCTCCCACTTGCACTAGAGTACAAATACACTAGCTGCATTTGTTCTTAATCATTGGCACCATATATCCGGTACCCTGAACATGCTTGCTCATGGAAGAGGTTGAGTCTTGGGTCTGTACTTTACAGTCCCAAATCCTTTGCAACTTACTAATGTCACCTTGATTGACATTGATACTTTATCATCACATGATAACATCTGTGTGTATGCATCATCGCCATGGCAGCAGAACGAGGCCTGATTCCAAGAGCCTACAGTGACTATAGATCAACCTCGAGGGCTTTATCATGGGCACTATGCCCTGGGACACATCATTCTACGTTAAAAGCGAACTAGCCCCGCCATAACATTATACAACACTTTAGATGGTACCCTTATCTATTATTATAAATGTATTCATCGAAACACTAGTGCACTCTGTGCAACTTTCGATGTTTTTGTTCACCTCGCTTCCTACTTGACTTTAATCGGTATTACGGGAGTTTCCAACATACTCCCTTATAACATAACGCTTTATGTTTTAAGATATGTCATCCTTTACGGATTTGGAAAATGTGTCTGCAATTCTCTATGAGACTCCGTGGACAAACTTAGCTCAACGTTCCGTGATTCAAACTTAATCACTTTCAAATGTTCCTTCTTGGATTACATATTATGTTAAGTTATCATCGTGGTTTTCTTAGATAGAACCTATGTCTCAACATAGTGTATGATGATCATTGATGCGCTCGACTTTCGACGTAGAGCTCGTTGGGAACCCCAAGAGGAAGGTACGATGAATATAGCAGCAAGTTTTCCCTCAGTTATGAAACCAAGGTTTAATCGAACGAGTAGCAGCAAGGAAACACCCCAAAGGTGTTACTAGCTTAGCTTTGGCAGGGCGCACTACCGGTGCTAGTAGCAACGTGGAGACCTGCACAACACAACCACAGAACTTTGTCCCCAACTTGCGATGAGGTTGTCAATCTCACCGTGTTTTGCGGAAAACAAAGGATTAAACATATCGAATGGAAAGAAGTAAAAGTTTGCAGAAAGTAAACACAAAGCGATAAAAGATTGTAGATTGTATGTAAAGTAAAAGGACCAGGGTCCATAGTTCACTAAAGGTGGCTCTCCTTAGATAGATAACATGCTGGGTGAACAAATTACATCGGGGCAATTGACAAACATCGAGAAAGCAATACATGCATATACTAATCATCTTGACTCCTCTGAGACTTGATTGGGCATTACAACATAATACATAGACCGCCATCCAACTGCATCTATGACTAATAATCCACCTTTAGGTTATCATCTGAACCCCCTCCAGTATTAAGTTGCAAGCAACAGATTATTGCTATACGAACTGCGTGTAAAGTAAACAATACGATTGTTCTATGAACAAAGTATTGTTGTTTTCTCCCTAGTAGCAACAACACATCTAGTACCTTAGAGATTTCTATCACTTCCCCAGATTACCAGAGGCATGAACCCACTATCGAGCATAAATACTAACTCTTGGAGTTGCTAGCATCTACTTGGCCAAGATAGCTACTAATAACGGAAAGCATGCAAGATCTCAAATAACAAAGACATGATAGAATCAATAATCGATCTGAAATAGCATCTCAATATCCATCGGATCCCCGCAAAGACAACATGTATAATTTACAAATAGATGATCTTGATCATGAACGGAGCTCACAAGATCTAAACATGAAAGCACAAAGGAGGAGAAACCAGCCATCTAGCTACTACATGGAACCGTAGTCCAAGGATGAACTACTCACGCATCACACCGGAGGCTTGCATGGTGATGAAGAAGGCCTCCAGGGTGAATTCCCCTCTCCGGCAGGGTGCTAGGAAGAGCTTCAGATCCCTTCCGATCTAGGGATGGAGATGACAGCGTCTACAGACTCTTTCGTGGATTTTTTGACTGGGTACTTAGGGTTTTCGTCCCGAGGGCAACTTATAGGCGGAAGGAGAGGCCGAGGGGGCGCCGGGAGCCACCACACCACCCCCTGGCACGGGCCAAGCCTGGACGCACGGCCAGGTGGTGTGGCCGCCCTCTAGCCCCTCTCCGTCTCGTATTCTGGCAATTGATCCCTTCCGGAAAAATAGGCACTTTGGCTTTTGTCCCGTCCAATTCCAAGAATATTCATTTTCTGACTTTCTTGGAACCAAAAATAGCAGAAAACAGGCAGCTGGCACTGTGGCTCTTGTTAATAGGTTAGTCCAAGAAATCATATGAAAAGTACTCCAATGTGTGGACAAAACACAAGAAAGTGGATAAAACCAAGCATGGAACATCAAAAATTATAGATACGTTTGCAATGTATCAACATCCCCAAGCTTAACTCCTGGTCGTCCTCGAGTAGGTAAGTGATAAAAAGAAAGAATAATTTTTGAGGTGACATGCACCATCAAAGACTTGATCAAAGTATTTGTAAAACATTCAAAGCTGGGATCATAGTACTTCAATCATAACATGAAAGACAAAGTTCTAGCAATAAGACAAAGAAACTATGATGCAACATGAAAAGGCACAAACAAAAGATTCATGAATAACAATGCTTTGCAAGACGTTTGTTTGTTTCACATAAAGAAAACATAGCATAATAGTATTCAGCTTGTCCCTCATAGAGTAGCAAATATAAATGCATAGGACACCTTCAAAGTTCATCAGAGTGACTAGATACAAATAGTTTAAAACAAGCAATATCAAGTTATGCATCAATCAACTAGTCTTGGGACAATGCACATAGAACTAAGAATGGCCACTATGCTCTCAAAGTAGGTGCATAAAGGTAGAAGATGGAGACTCAATATAATTGTGGAAGAAAGGCCTTTATAAAAGGAAGTAGGGATTCAAGTCTCATAAAGAGCTTCCAAAAATTATGGTACTTATAGCTTTCAGCTCTCATTTCCCCTGTCATAAGCATCTTGAAGTGATTAAGGTTAAAGTGAACAAACTATGTTGTACATGCTTGACGAAGTATAAGTTAGAAATCTCATGTCCCTTGTATACGAGGGCCGCTCCTCATGTTACTCAAGTTTAGTTACCGGTAAGTTCTTGTCATCGTAAGTACATGTGTATCATAGAGAACCGCCAATGGGGTACCCCTTGCCCGATGATACGGAAGAATCCCCATTTCAAAATGACAAGGCAAGCAGACAATGAGCATCTCAACAATCTTCTTATTTACCATGGGAATATGGTGATTTTTCTCTCTTTCCTCTTTTCATAATCTCTTTTTTTCTCTTTTCTCTTTTTTCTCAATATAGGACTCTTTTTATAAGAAGAATGCTTCATAGACAACTCATTATGGTTACGCTGCAGGTTTCCAACATGTCAGCATGGATTAGACCATCGGCCCAGGCGTTTGTCTAACACATATACATAACTCGATGGACTTACAAGCTCCCCTTTCATTTCACACCGACGACATCCATATACAAAAGAGCATGGTATCAACTAGGTACAAGTACCAAGTGCAATGTTGAAAGCGTTCCCCATGACAACATGGTTCTGATAGTTCCCAACAAATAAGTGCAAGCATATACAGCATAGACGACACAATTGTTCAAGTTTATTAAGGGCAAGAAAAGTAAAGTGTGCCATCAAGTTTGTGAGAGCTTTAATCACTAGTTTTCTCATAACAAGTTTAATTTGGAAGGTAAACAAAAGCATGAATATACTTGGAATAGCATAAGCTAGTAGGTAGGTATGGGGTACTCTTTGGAATAACTTGGTTTAGGGAGTTGGATGCATGAGTGGAACTCATACTTGGTTGTGGAGGCTAGCAAAAGACTGGGAGCGACAAACTAAGAGAGCAATAATGGCCATAATCATGTAGAGCGACAAAACATCATTGATCAAAGCATAAAGTGATACTACAAGTTGAAAACTAAAGGATCATAAAGGCTATGGTGACTTGGTATAGTCATAACCTGGTGTGAGCATGTGCCAAGTCAACCCAAATAAAGCATCAAAGGAGAATACCACTATACTATGCTTTAATATGCTAAAACAACGCATGATTCATCCAAGGCACATTAAGCAATCTCAATTGTTTATAACAAGTCATGCTACAATAAATAATACTAAGCATAAAGCCAAAACAATATCAATCATGGCATGACAAAGCATAGGCCACAGTCAAAAACGAGCTCTTTTTACCACATAAGCATGAACTTTCCTACTCTTTTCCAAACCAAACCAAACTATTTGAAAACCAATGTATGAAAGAGGGGGTCCAACCAATTTATTCAGCAAATAAAGCAAACGAAAAACCAAAACAAAAATGAAAAAGAAGACGCTCCAAGAACAACACAACTGTGCATGAAACAATAAAAATGAAGCGTTTGCAAGAAACCTGAGATTTTTATTGATGAAGAAGAGGATGCCTTGGGCATCCCCAAGCTTTGACGCTTGTAATTCTTGGAGATTTCTTGGGGTGACACGCGTGGCATCCCCAAGCTTGAGCTTTAGTCCATCCTTCATCTCGTTACTCATTTCTTCCATACACCTGAAATTTTTCCTTCATACAAAACTTCACACAATCTTTATTAGCAACATTAGTGCACTTAAGATAAATAAGTCTTAAGGTTCAGTTATAACACCAACTAAACTTCCATTAGAACACTAGCTACTATAGCACTTCCCTAAAAAAGCTCAATCCCCCAAAAGAACTCAAAAAGGAACCAACAAGAAGCAAATGCAGAAAATGGCAGAAATCTGTCAAAACAGACAAGCAGGTAAAGACGAATTTTTTCGAAGACCTTCTATTGCTCAAATCAAAAAGTGTTGAACTAACAAAAGTTATATAACAACCTGGGTCAGAAGCACAAAAATTCATGCTTCAAAAAGACGTTCAGAGATTTTACAGGAATTTTTATGGTGAAGCGCAGAAATCTGTTTCGAGACAGTAACTTTCCCAATCATTACTTCTCTCTCATTAGAGGTTACTCTTGGCACAAAAAGCAAATAAAAAGGATAAGGAGCGGTCATTACTGAAGTAATAACTTCCAAGACTCATCTAAAACTTTTGGGTTATCTCTCAATAAGTACTTTTCTTTAACGCCTTTAAGTTAGGCATAAGAAGCAAAGAAAGAATCAAGTGTTCTCAAATGAAGAAGCATTAAGACCAAATTTTGTTTTAATAGGAGAAATAAAAGAAATCTTCTCTCTTTTCTTAGGGCAGTGTTCTATACCTTTCTTGAGTGGGAGTTGATATTTAATGGTGCCTTCTTTCATATCAATAATGGGACCAACAGTTCTAAGAAAAGGTCTTCCCAAAGTAATAGGACAAGAAGCATTGCATTCAACATCCAAAACATAGAAATCAACAGGGACATAGGCATTGTTAACCATAATAAGAACATCATTAAGACTCCCCATGAGTTACTTTTTAGCATTATCATCATGTGGGACATTCAAATAACAATCTTCAAGTGGAGGCAAATCAAGCATATCATAAATCCTTCTAGGCATAATAGAAACACTACTATCAAGATCACATAAAGCTTTGAAATCAAAGTCATTCACTTTCATATTAATGATGGGTTGCCAACCATCTTCTTGTTTAATAGGAATAGAAGCTTTATGTTTCATCTTTTCTTCTTTAATCTTTATGAGAGCATCAGTAATGTGTTTTGTAAAGGCCATGTTCATAGTACTGGCATTAGGACTTTTAGCAAGCTTTTGTAGGAACTTAATAACTTCAGAGATATTGCAACCATCAAGATCAAAATCAAATTTATCATCTAGAGTAGTAGAACCATTACTAGCATCAACACTAGTGGTGGTGATAGTAGAAACACTAATGTTTCTAGCAATTTCATCTTCTCTTTCCCACTTAGCATGTAATTCAGCTAATAGTCTAACATTTTCATCAATTCTTACTTATATAGCATTAGTAGTTGCAAAGGGATCGTCATTAGTTTTAGGTTTAGCAGCTATTTTATTCAAAGAAGATTGAGCTTCAGCCAAACATGCTATATTTCTTTCAGCATTAGAGAGTTTTTCCTCAATAGTTTTATTGAAAGCAGTTTGTTTACTAATAAAGTCTTTAAGCATAATTTCAAGTTCAGAGGGAGCACTCCTATTATTGTTGTAAGAATTTCCGTAAGCATTACCATTGTTGGGAGGATATGGCTTATAATTGTTGTTACCAAAATTACTCCTATAAGCATTATTGCCAAAGTTGTTATTTCTTATGAAGTTCACATCAACTTGCTCTTCTTGAGCAACCAAAGAAGCCAAAGGAACATTATTTGGATCAATATGGGCTTTCCCATTAACAAGCATGGACATAATAATATCAATCTTATCACTCAAGGAGGAGGTTTCCTCAACAGAATTTACCTTCTTACCTTGTGGAGCTCTCTCAGTATGCCATTCAGAATAATTAACCATCATATTGTCCAGAAGTTTTGTTGCAGCACCCAAAGTGATGGTCATAAAGGTACCTCCAGCAGTAGAATCCAATAGGTTCCTTGAAGAATAGTTCCATCTTGCATAAAAAGTTTGGATGATCATCCAAGCAGTCAGTCCATGAGTGGGACAATTCTTTACCAAAGATTTCATTCTTTCCCAAGCTTGAGCAACATGTTCATTATCAAGTTGTTTAAACTTCATTATTTCACTTCTCATAGATATAATCTTAGCAGGAGTACTTTCCAATGAAAGCATCTTTGCACTTAGTCCAAGAATCAATACTATTCCTAGTTAAGGAATTCAACCATTCTTTAGCTTTTCCTCTTAAAGAGAAAGGAAACAATTTCAGCTTAATAATATCACCATCTACACCCCTATGCTTTTGCATCTCACAAAGTTCAACAAAGTTATTTAGATGGGCAGCAGCATCTTCATTACCAATACCAGAAAATTGTTCTCTCATAACAAGATTGAGTAAAGCAGGTTTTATCTCAAAGAAAGTATCTTTAGGCACAGGTGGAGCAATAGGTGTGCTCATAAAATCATTGTTGTTGGTGCTAGTGAAGTCACACAACTTAGTGTTTTCAAGAGTAGTCATTTTTTTGTGTTTTCAAATAAGAAAGCAAACTAGTAAAACTAATTTTTTTGTGTGTTTTTGATAAGGAAACAAGCAAACAAAGCAAAAAGAAACTAAGCAAAACAAAAATAACAAAGTAAAGAGATTGGTTATGAGGGACTCCCCTTGTGAAGATGTCCTTGACTCCCCGGCAACGGCGCCAGAAAAATGCTTGATGGCTCAGTGTACGGCGCCAGAAAAGTGCTGGTGCGGTGTTGATGAGCATAGCAGCAAGTTTCCCTCAGTTATGAAACCAAGGTTTAATCGAACCAGTAGGAGCAAGGAAACACCCCAAAGGTGTTGCTAGCTGCGCCTTGGCAGGGCGCACTACCGGTGCTAGTAGCAACGTGGAGACCTGCACAACACAACCACAGAACTTTGTCCCCAACTTGCGATGAGGTTGTCAATCTCACCGTGTTTTGCGGAAAACAAAGGCTTAAACGTATCGAATGGAAAGAAGTAATAGTTTGCAGAAAATAAACACAAAGTAGTAAACAGTTTGTAGATTGTATGTAAAAGAAAGGACCGGGATCCATAGTTCACTAGAGGTGGATCTTGATACATTGGAAATGTATCTATAATTTTTGATGTTCCATGCTTGGTTTTATCTCCTTTCTTGTGTTTTGTCCACACTTTGGAGTACTTTTCATATGATTTCTTGGACTAACCTATTAACAAGAGCCACAGTACACATTTTCTGCTGTTTTGGTTCCGGGAAAGTCGGAAAATGAATATTCTCGGAATTGACGGGACAAAAGCCAAAGTGCCTATTTTTCCAAGACTCTAGGAGCGAGAATCGGAGGAGGGAGGGCTGGCCACACCCAGGCTGGCTGGGCCTGGCCGCGCCAGGGCATGGTGTGGTGGCCCCAGGCACCCCCTCGGTCTCCCTTTTCGCCTATAAGAAGCCTTCTGACCTAAAAACTTCGGGGGGTTCGGCGTTTTTATAGAAAAAGTTCCGCTGCGCCGCCGCCACCGAAGGGGAGATTCAGGGGACAGAAAGTCTCTGTTTCGGCACCCTGCCGGGACGGGGAAGTGCCCCCGAAGCCATCTCCATCGATCTCCACCATCATCTCCATCGACCATCCATGTTTCCTCCATCTATGAGTGAGTAATCCCCCGCTGTAGGCTATGGGGATGGTAGGGATTGGATGAGATTGTTCGTGTAATGGCATCAGATTGTTAGGGCATGGTGCCTAGTATCTTTTATTAGTGCTTTATGACTTTGTTGCGACTTGTTGTGCTTAATGCTTGTCACTAGGGCCCGAGTCCCATGATTTCAGATATGAACATGTTATTGATTCATTATGATAGTATTGTTTTGGGTCTTATCTGCAAGTTGTAGACACACGTTGTTGTCCGGAACCTATGGCCCCGAAGTGACAAAAATCGGGATAACCGGAAGAGAATGGCTTTGATGTGAGGATCACATGTGTTCACGGAGTGTTAATGCTTTGCTCCGGTGCTCTATTAAAAGGAGCACCTTAATTGCCAGTAGTTCCCTAGAGGCCCCGCTGCAAACGGGCTGGTAGGACAAAAGATGTTGTGCAAGTTCTCATTGCGAGCACGTATGACTATATATGGAACACATGCCTAGGATTGTATAGTACTTGGATGCTTTATCTTATTTATCTGCAATTGCCCTATGTTCTGATTGCTATGTGAATTGTCTTGTCCATGCAATGCCCGTCCATCCATCCCTATGCCTACCGTTTCGAATCCCATTATTCGCTTTTGTTACTACTGTCTTTGCTTTACTACTGCTGTTACTTTGCTATTCCTACTACAAAATTGTTGCTACTAATAAACTGCTGTGAGCAAGATTGTTTTCTAGGTGCAGCTGAATTGACAATTCAGTTGTTAAGGCTTATAAATATTTTTTGGCTCCCCTTGTGTCGAATCAATAAATTGGGTTTCACTTCCCTCGAAAATACTGCGATACACCCCCTATACTTGTGGGTCATCAGCTCTCCTTAAGATAGATAACATGCTAGGTGAACAAATTACAGCGAGGCAATTGACAAACATCGAGAAAGCAATACATGCATATACTAATCATCTTGACTCCTTTGAAACTTGATTGGGCATTACAACATTATACATAGACCGCCATCCAACTGCATCTATGACTAATAATCCACCTTCAGGTTATCATCCAAACCCCCTCTAGTATTAAGTTGCAAGCAATAGATTATTTCTTTACGAACTGCGTGTAAAGTAAACAATACGATTGTTCTATGAACAAAGGATTTTTGTTTTCTCCCTAGTAGCAACAACACATCTAGTACCTTAGAGATTTCTTTCACTTCCCCAGATTACCAGAGGCATGAACCCACTATCGAGCATAAATACTAACTGTTGGAGTTGCTAGCATCTACTTGGCCAAGATAGCTACTAACAACGGAAAGCATGCAAGATCACAAATAACAAAGACATGATAGAATCAATAATCAATCTGAAATAGCATCTCAATATCCATCGGATCCCCGCAAACACAACATGCAGAATTACAAATAGATAATCTTGATCATGAACGGAGCTCACAAGATCTAGACATGAAAGCACAAAGGAGGAGAACCAGCCATCTAGCTACTACATAGATCCGTAGTCCAAGGATGAACTACTCACGCATCACACCGGAGGCTTGCATGGTGATGAAGAAGGCCTCCAGGGTGAATTCCCCTCTCCGGCAGGGTGCCGGGAAGAGCTTCAGATCCCTCCCGATCTAGGGATGGAGATGACGGCGGCTACAGACTCTTTCATGGATTTTTGATCGGGTACTTAGCATTTTCGTCCTGAGGGAAATATATAGGTGGAAGGAGAGGCCGAGGGGGTGCCTAGGCTAGCCACACCACCCCCTGGCGCGGGCCAAGCCTGGCCGTGCGGCCAGGTGGTGTGGCTGCCCTCTGGCCCCTCTCCGTCTCGTATTCTGGCATCTGATGACTTTCAGAAAAATAGGCACTTTGGCTTTTGTCCCGTCCAATTCCGAGAATATTCATTTTCTGATTTTCCTAGAACCAAAAACAGCAGAAAACAGGCAGCTAGCACTGTGGCTCTTGTTAATAGGTTAGTCCAAGAAATCATATGAAAAGTACTCCAAAGTGTGGACAAAACACAAGAAAGTGGATAAAACCAAGCATGGAACATCAAAAATTATAGATACATTTGCAATGTATCAGGGTCATATCATTGGAGAATGATGTGATTGGACATTCCTCGAAGGATTGCAACACGATCAAGTCATATAGTTCATTGTTGCAATAGCTATACCTAGACTCCTTTTCCTTAGACTGTGAGCTCATATTACTCACTGTTTCCCGAGGCTGCTTAGAATGCATCAACCGTCATCTGGTCATACGGTGGCCATAAAGGTATACATTGGGTATTCCGAAGGAACAGTAGATGACATGTGACTGCAAGACCAGGATTTGTTCACCGACATGACGGGTAAAGATACATACAGCCGGCTTGGTGAGATTACATCCATAAATGTTGCAACATGTGACTCGGTCACGGGGATGTAATATCACGGTAACAAGAAAACAGAACTTGTTTTGAACGAGATTGAACAAGGTATGTGATACCAATGATCGGATCTCGGACAAGTCGTATCGAGAAACAAAAGGAATTGGATGCTATATTTAGCGGTTCAAACGACATTGTCATCAGGAATGCATAGGGGTCACATGGATATCCCTGGTCCCTCTGTTGATCATTGATATAGATCATGTCTAGAGCATTCCCGAGCCGTGAGAGGATACACTTCAGGGTACGATGAGAGCGATCGTTCGTAAGACGGAATCATAGTAGAGAAAGAGAAAGCCGGAATCGTTCCGCAGAGAGATCCGAAGTTGTTCGGAGAAAGGAATAAAGGAAAAGACTAGAAAAGTGTTTTCGGATAAATGGGAATTTAAATATACATTTATTATATGTAATTATTAATTAATATATTCTAAATAATATTAATACTAAGATTTGTAAAGGCAACTTTTATATTAGGCCAAATCCCCGGAGGGAAATAGCCTAGAAGAAAAGCTGCAGGAAAAGAAAAAGGGAAAAAGAGAACAGCCCAGCCCACGTGGGCAGCGCATAATATCCACCGCACCAGGCAACACGCAGTTTGGCTACGCTCGTGGGCGGGCGGCGGATACTCCGTGCCGCATAGGGAGGGCGCCAGCCGTCGGCCGCCACCGTGGGCCCGATACGTCCATTTTGCATCACTATTCTATGTTATAATTCACTGTTATTCATTGATATATTTCATATTAAGAGGTGATACTTATGTTATTTCATCTGCTTTTTGCATGATTGATGACTTTTGGAGCATGGACCGCCGCAGTCTGGATTCTGATGGAAAAGGTGCTGATTGGAGGCAAAATTCGCGAAGATCGGAAAATCCGGGAAAATATATGGAAAATCCTATTTTTCCATAAGACGAAGGAAGCTAGAAGGAGGGCTGGAGCTGGGCCACAGGGGGCCCACACCACCCCTTGGCGCAGGCCAGCCTAGGCCACGCCACCAGGTGGTGTGGCCACCCTGGTCCACCCCTGGCACTCCCCTCTAGCGTATATTATCCTCCAGAAACCCTAAGACTCGGGGAGCGACCACAGAAAGATTCCGCCGCCTCTGTGGGGCGGAAAACACCGAGAGAGAAAGATCTCTCCGGCAGACAGATTTCTGCCAGGGGAATTCCTTCCCGGAGAGGGGAGATCGTCGCCATCAACACCACCATCAAGCTAGACTTCATCGGGATCATCATCATCATCACCACCATCATCACCATCTCCATATTGCTGTAACAATTGGGTTGAATCTTGCATAGTTCATAGGGGAAACTTTCCTGGTCTTGATTACTCTTTGTAGTTGATGCTATTGAGTGAACCATTGAATTATTGTTTATGTTCAGATTGTTATACATCATTATTCCATCTCTTATCATGATCCATATGATGTCTTGTGAGTAGTTCATTTTGTTCTTGAGGACATGGGAGAAGTCATGTTGTTAGTAGTGGAATTGCGTTGAGAAAGATTCAATAGTTTGATATTTAAGTTGTGGTGTACTTCTTCTAGTGGTGTCATGTGAACGTCGACTACATGACACTTCACCTATATGGGCCTAGGGGAATGCATTGTGTATTTGGCTACTAATCGTAGGGGTTGAGAGTGACAAAACCTGAACCCCCATTAGGAAACCATTGCACAAGGGACGTAAGGGTCTTAGAGTTTAAAGTTGTGGTTAGGTTTCTACCTTAATTACTTTCTTGTACTTATGGATGTTTGCAAGGGGTATAATCACACGTATGTATTAGTCCTAGGAAGGTCGGTACATTAGCACAGGTTCACCCACACAACACTTAGCAAGCTAAAGAAGATTAATCAACTATATGAAGCGAAAGCACTTGACAGTCTTCCCATGTGTCCTCGAGAACGTTTGGTCATTTTAAGTAATACAACCGGCTTGTCCTTTGCTGCATAAAGGATTGGGCCACTTGTTGCATTTATTCCTACTGTCTTTTATTTACTCGTACTTTGTTTACTTGCTTTATCAAAAAACCCTAAAAATCCGTTTGATAAGTATTTGCAGAGAAATCCTGATCCATACCACTGGCCAACACCTTCTGCTCCTCGTTGGGTTCGACACTCTTACTTATCAAAAATACTGCGATACACCCCCTATACTTGTGGGTCATCAATACTATTTTCTGGCGCCGTTTCCAGGGAGTGAAGCGCTATTGAAGAGTGGAACTGGTAAAGGAAACTTCTACTATGAGTATTGTTTACTTCTGTTAGTTGCTTTATTTTCGTTATGGATAATTCGCTGAGTTTCTTATTTGGTAATGCTACTACCACTACTAAGGTAGTAGATAAACCACCACCTGTTGAGAATGATGCTTTCAAAATACCTACAAGAATTATTGATCGTGTTATGGATAACTACTATGTTGGGGATGGAACTGTCCATCCTGGTGATCATTTACTCTTTATACACGAATTAGGCGGGTTGTTCAAGTGTGCAGGTATTACTACAGATCAATTTAAGAAGAAGTTATTCTCATTATCACTGAAAGGAAGAGCTGAGGAATGGTATAAGCTACTGAAGAATGGTCAAGCTCTTGAATGGGAGGAAATAGTACCTCTCTTTTATTCAAAGTTTTATCCTCCTAGTGAGATTCATAAAGATCGGAATCAAATATACAACTTTTGGCCTCTTGATGGAGAGAGTACAGCTCAAGCTTGGGGAGATTGAAGTTACTAATGCTCAAATGTCCTATTCATGAGCTCCCCAACAATATTATTATCAATAACTTTTATGCAAGGCTCCCTCTACATGACAAGGATTTATTGGATGCTTCTTGTGCTGGATCATTCACTCGCATGGAAGAAGAAGCTAAATGGGATCTTCTGGACCGTATTCAAGACAATGCTGAAGCTTGGGAGAATGACAAAGGTAGAAAGTCAGGTATAAATTATGATTATGAATGCATTGAATCTTTTATGGGAACTGATGACTTTCAAAATATTAAAAATTCTTATGCTCTTGATTTACAAGTTATTACGAATTGCTTTAGGGCTTTTGCTTCTTATATTGAAATTCCAAAAAGGGGATGGAACAAGTACCATGAACCTTATAAAGATATTTTTGACTGTGTTCCTGTTGGGAGTGCTGAGTATTGCACTATTGATCCCATCTTACCTGAACCTTATATTGAGAAGATTCCCTTCCCAGATAAGGTAAAGGATCATCCTATGATAACTAATGTAATCACCAAAAGTGAAAAGAGAACTATAAAACCTGATGAACAAATAAACGTTGAACCTGTGGTAGCAATTGTGAAAGACCTTGTCACTAAAAGCATAGAAGATGGACACATAGTCTTTTGTGAGGATGCTTCTAATATTGTTTCACATCCTAATAGAACTAAAAAAGCTAGTGTTCCTGTGCTTTCTGTTAGAATTGGTGATCATTGCTATTATGGTTTATGTGATATTGGGGCAAGTTCCAGTGTTATTCCTTATGAGCTTTACAGTGAAATTATGCATGAAATCAGTCCCTGCGAATTGGAAGAGATCGATGTGGTTATTCACCTTCTAATAGAGAGACCATCTCTCCAATTGGTATTGTACGAGACGTGGAAGTTCTTTGTGGTAAGATTAAGTACCCTGCTGATTTTCTAGTACTTGGTTCAGCTGCTAGTAAAACTTATCCTATTATTTTTGGTAGACCTTTCTTGAGTACTTGTGGAGCTATTATAGATTGCAAAAGGGAGAAAATTTTGACTAAGTTTGAGGGGGAATCTTATGAGTTTAATTTCTCGAAATTCGCTAAAGAACCTTGTGAAGAGGAAACCCATAATGAGGATTTTAGAGTTGAACAACTTGCTTCTATTTCTCTTGCTCCTAACAATGCTTTGCAGCAATTTATGGAAGATCATGAAAGTGAAATCTTCATGGAAGAAAGGAATGAGATTGACAAGATTCTCCATGATCAGCCTAAGATGCTTAAGCATAACTTGCCTGTAGAAGACTTGGGTACCACATTGCCACCTAAAAAGGATCCGGTCTTCGATCTAAAACCTCTCCCTAAGGATCTTAAATATGCTTATATTGATGATAAAAAGATATATCCTCTTATTATCAGCTCTAAACTTTTAGGAAAGGAAGAAGAAAGGTTATTGGAGGTTTTAAAGAAACATCGAGGAGCTATGGGCTATACTATGGATGATTTAAAAGGGGTTTCACCTACTATATGTCAGCATTCTATCAACATAGAACCAGATGCAAAGCCAGTAGTAGAGCACCAACAACGTTTAAATCCTAAAATGAAGGAAGTGGTAAGGAATGAGGTATTGAAACTCCTTGATGCTGGTATTATTTACCCTATTGCTGATAGTGAATGGGTTAGTCATGTTCATTGTGTTCCTAAAAGGGGAGGTATTACCGTTGTTCCTAATGATAATGATGAGCTTATTCCTCAAAGAATAGTGGTAGGCTATAGGATGTGCATTGATTTTAGAGAAGTCAATAAAGTTACTAAGAAAGATCACTACCCGCTTCCTTTTATTGATCAAATGTTGGAAATATTGTCTAAAAAGACCCATTTTTGTTTTCTTGATGGTTATTCTGGTTTCTCTCAAATTGCTGTTAAACAACAAGATCAAGAAAAAACTACTTTTACTTGCCCTTACGGAACTTATGCTTATAGACGTATGCCTTTTGGTTTATGTAATGCTCCTGCTACTTTCCAAAGATGCACGTCTGCCATTTTTCATTGTTTTTGTGAGGAAATTGTAGAAGTGTTCATGGATGACTTTTCTGTCTATGGAACTTCTTTTGATAATTGTCTGCACAACCTTGATAAAGTTTTGCAGAGATGTGAAGAAACTAATCTTGTTCTTAATTGGGAGAAATGCCACTTCATGGTTAATGAAGGGATTGTCCTTGGGCATAAAGTTTCTGAAAGAGGCATAGAAGTTGATAGAGCTAAGGTTGAGGCAATTGAGAAGATGCCATGCCCAAGAGACATCAAAGGTATTCGTAGTATCCTTGGTCATGCTAGTTTCTATAGAAGGTTTATTAAAGACTTTTCTAGGATTTCAAAACCCCTCACTAATCTTCTTCAAAAAGATGTACCCTTTGTTTTTGATGATGATTGTAAGGGAGCTTTTGAAACTCTTAAGAAGGCTTTAACTACAGCCCCAATTGTTCAACCACCTGATTGGAGTTTACCCTTTGAAATAATGTGTGATGCTAGTGATTTTGCTGTAGGTGCTGTCCTTGGGCAACGGATTGATAAAAAGTTAAACGTTATTCATTATGCTAGTAAGACTTTAGACGCTGCTCAAAGGAATTATGCTACTACTGAAAAGGAATTTCTAGCTGTCCTTTTTGCTTGTGATAAGTTTAGACCCTATATTGTAGACTCAAAAGTCACCATTCATACTGATCATGCTGCTATTAAGTACCTTATGACGAAGAAGGACGCTAAGCCTAGGCTTATTAGATGGGTGTTGCTTTTACAAGAGTTTGATCTACATATAGTAGATAGGAAAGGTGTTGAAAATCCTGTAGCTGATAATTTATCTCGATTCAAAAACATCTCTTTTGACCCTATGCCTGTTAATGATAGTTTCCCAAATGAGCAGTTAGCTGCAGTAGGGGTAAGCTCGCGATGGAGCCCTTGGTATGCCGATTATGCTAACTTTATTGTCTCCAAGTATTTGCCTCCAACTTTTACAGCTCAGCAAAGAAGGAAGTTCTTCTATGATTTGAGGCATTATTTTTGGGATGACCCACACTTATACAAAGAAGGAGTGGATGGTATTATGCGAAGATGTGTTCCAGAATATGAACAAAAGGAGATATTGCGTAAATGTCATGGTAGTGCTTACGGAGGACATCCTGCAGGAGATAGAACTGCACAAAAGGTGCCACAATCAGGTTTCTACTGGCCTACCCTTTTTAAAGATGCAAGAAAATTTGTTTTATCTTGTGATGAATGTTAGCGTGTTGGTAATATTTCTAGACGCGATGAAATGCCTATGAACTACTCTCTAGTTATTGAACCTTTTGATTGCTGGGGATTTGACTTTATGGGTCCTTTCCCTCCCTCGAAAGGTTATACTCACATTCTTGTTGCTGTTGATTATGTTACTAAGTGGGTAGAAGCCATTCCTACGAAGAGTGCTGACGGGGAAACTTCTCTAAAAATGCTTAAGGATGTTATCTTTCCTAGGTTTGGAGTGCCTAGGTATCTCATGACCGATGAGGGTTCTCATTTCATTCATGGTGGTTTTAGAAAGACCCTTGCTAAATATGATGTTAATCATAGAATTGCTTCAGCCTATCACCCCCAAACTAGCGGGCAAGTAGAGTTATCAAATAGAGAAATTAAATCCATCTTGCAAAAGACTGTTAATAGATCTAGAAAAAACTGGGCTAAAAAGTTGAATGATGCTTTATGGGCTTATAGAACTGCCTACAAAAATCCTATGGGGAAGTCTCCTTATAAAATGGTTTATGGGAAAGCTTGTCACCTACCTTTAGAATTAGAACATACAGCTTACTGGGCAGTTAAAGAACTAAATAGAGATTGTAAGCTCGCTGGTGAGAAAAGATTATTTGACTTAAGTTCTTTAGATGAATGGAGGAGTGAAGCCTATGAAAATGCTAGGCTCTTTAAGGAAAAAGTTAAAAGATGGCATGACAAGCGAATACTTAAGAGAGAATTTCATGTTGGTGAGAAATTTATATTGTATAGGTCTCGTCTCAGATATTTTGCAGGAAAGCTACTGTCAAAATGGGAAGGACCTTTCATTATTGAAGAAGTATACCATTCAGGAGCAATAAAAATTTCTTCTTTGAAAGATAATACTACACAAGTAGTGAATGGGAAGCGACTCAAACACTATATTGCTGGGGATTCTTATAATGAAGATGTTGATGCCTTTCAAGTTATAACTCCGATTTTTTTTATCAAGGACCTAATTCAGAGACCTGCAGAGTCCGCTTTCAAATAGGTAACAGTTCTGGTAAGAAAAGTTCCACGAAAATACTATCCAACCATATTTTTGCAGTTTTCAGTCAATAAGGAAAGCTACGAAGCGAAAGAGGGAAGGAAACGGAGCCAGGGTGGCTCACACCACCCTGTGGCACGGGCCCACCCTTGGCTGCACCACCAGGTGGTGTGGCCACTCCGGACTCCGTCTCCGACCTATTTTCTCCCAGTACCTTCCTTTTGTTGTGAAACTTCGTAATATATAATCCCCTGGATCTCCCGAGGCTCGTATATCGTGTTTTTGTCATGTTTTCGTTTCGATCTGTTTCTGCCAGGACATACTCTTTGAAGGTTTAGAAGCACAATGGTCTCCGACAAGGATAAAGGGAAGGAGCCTATGGAGGAAGACCTCCAAGACCCCGGGAAGGAGAAGGAGATCAAGAGTGAAGGTGAAGAGGAGGCAAAGCACACCAGCACTACCATTGCAAGCATTGGAGTGGTGGCAAACCCTGCCAGGATCAGAAGGACTGCGGATGCATCTGGGGAAACTCCTCGTCACTGCTTGGCTCCACGGTCACTTCCTCCATGCACCAAGAATCCTTTCCATACCCTTATCCATGAGCATTAATACAAGAATATGCCCAAAGGGAAATTACCCTCCAATTGGAATTTGCCTCGTTCTAGCCATGCAGGAAAAGAAGACTTCAAGGAGGAAGAGTGGGGAAAGAATAGAAAGAGCTGGAATTCTCAACCTGACATGATCATGAGCCGCATTGAGCAAAACTCACAACTGATTCGTAATCTCACCTTCGAGATCGAGGACTTGGGGAAACTGATCAAAGAGCTCATCGAGAGGATACCACCACCACCAAAGGAGTAATTTGTCATCAGGTTTGGCATCCCCTTGGTTTGTTCCAAGCTTGGGGGAGTGCCGCACTATCATATCACTATCTTCTATCTTTTTTCCTTATTAGTAGAGTCATATCATGAATAGAGAAGTTATTAGTAGGTTTGGCATCCCCTTGTTTTGCACTATGGAAGTGTCCCCTCTCTCGTTAGATATGTATCCCTTGGTGTGAGTTTCCGTTATGGATTATTAATGAGAAGTTCTATCATTTACTCTTTTGCATAGATTATATTAGTTTTCAATTCGTGGTTATATGATTGATCTTGTTGTTAGTATTGGTATCACTTTGCATTGAGTTAATTTAGTTGGTTTTGGCAAACCTGGCTCGGTCAGTAGCAACACTATTTTTGAGAGTTGAATGAAAAGATAAAAGTACTCTAAAGAAAAATAATTTCATCATCTTTCTTTCTTGATTTGCTCATAAGTTTAATTTTTTCTAGTTAAGATCTTTTGTGCTTCTAAGGAAGATTGCATGTTTGTCTTTCTCATTGTATGTTTGTTTGTTTCCTTCAACTCTTATACTTGCTACCCAGCCTTGCTAGCCAAAAACCTGTACTGAGAGGGAATTCTTCTCGTGCACCCAATCCTTAAACAAAAACCTCTGCCATTTGTGTCCACCATACCTACCTAGTAGCATTATTGCTATTTCAAGTAAATTCTTGTTTTATCTACCTCCCAAATTAAACTTGTTATGTGAAAATTAGTGATTAAAAGCTCTCACGAACTTGAGGGTGCACTTTACTTTCTTGCATTTAATAAACTTGAACCATTGGGTCCTTCTTTGTTGCGTATATGCTTGCGCTTTATGAGTTGAAGTTAGC
This sequence comes from Avena insularis, assembly GCA_023614405.1. Lineage (NCBI taxonomy): Eukaryota > Viridiplantae > Streptophyta > Magnoliopsida > Poales > Poaceae > Avena > Avena insularis. The sequence continues at coordinate 490,212,335 of CM042692.1, read as the reverse complement.
AGAACCATGTATCATGGGGAACGCTTTCACCAGTGCCATGGTACTTTGTACCTAGTTGATATCATGTTCTTTTGCTTATGGATCCCTGCGGTGTGAAATAAAAGTGGAACTTGTAAGATCATGGAGTTTATATGTGTGTTAGAGAAACGCCTGGGTCACTAGCCTAAGCCATGCCTAATCATGGTGGAAACTTGCAGCAGTGAGCATTCTATGAAGCATCCTCAATAAAAACCTATGCAAATAGCAAATAAAAAGATCACTGAGATGCTCACTGTCTGCTTGCCTTGTCATTTTGATTATGGGATAGCTCCTGTGTCATGTGCAAGGGGTACCCCATTGGCGGTTCTCAATGATACACATGTATTTACAATGACAAGAGCTTACTCGTGACTGAAGTTGAGTAGCATGAGGTTTGGTACTCATAAGTAAGGGGCATGAGATTTCAACTTATAACTTGTCAAGCATATCCTCTTAGTTGTGTCACTTTAACCTTAATCACCAAAAGATGCCTATGATAGGGGCAATGAGAGCTGAAAGCTAGTAAGTATCATAATTTTTGGGAGCTCTTTATAAGACTTGCAATCCCTGGCCTTTCTTTTACTTTTTAGTTGAGTCAGTAAACCTACTCCCTTCTATCTCAGCAAGTATTTTGAGTTGTTGTGTTTCATTCATTCATATGATGATTTATTCAATCATGTTTCTTATGTTCCTTGTTTTGCACATTGCTCTTATCTTGATGTTTACTACTTTGAAATCTATCATTGAAAACCAGTTATTTGTGAACTCCAGCAAATTATCAACTATTCTTCGACCAAGAGCTAAGTTTTCCATTACCAATTATGATTTACTTTATGTATCTTTATTGTGTTTCCTTTACTCATTGCAAGTTGAGTTATATAATAGTGAGTTGTCCTCTATTATGATCTATGTATTGATGAATGTGATGCTTCTTGTCTGTATTCTTTTATTGACCCTTCACTCCATAAACCAGAGGCCATGTTTATTGACCTCAGTTTCGCTTGGGGACAAGCGAAGTCTAAGCTTGGGGGGAGTTGATACGTCCATTTTGCATCACTATTCTATGTCATAATTCACTGTTATTCATTGATATATTTCATATTAAGAGGTGATACTTATGTTATTTCATCTGTTTTTGCATGGTTGATGACTTTTGGAGCATGGACCGCTGCAGTCTGGATTCTGATGGAAAAGGTGCTGATTGGAGGCAAAATTCACGAAGATCAGAAAATCCGGAAAAATATACGAAAAATCCTATTTTTGCAGAAGACGAAGGAAGCCAGAAGGGGGGCTGGAGATGGGCCACAGGGGGCCCACACCACCTGGCGCAGCCAGCCTAGTAGCTGCCACCGGTGGTGTGGTCGCCTGGTCCACCCTCTGGCGTATATTATCCTCCCGAAACCCTAAGACTCGGGGAGCGACCACAGAAAGATTTCGCCGCCTCTGCGGGGCGGAAAACACCGAGAGAGAAAGATCTCTCCAACATACAAATTTCTGCCAGGGGAATTCCTTCCCGGAGAGGGGAGATCGTGGCCATCAACACCACCATCAAGCTGGACTTCATCGGGATCATTATCATCATCATCATCACCACCACCATCATCACCATCAGCACCATCATCACCATCTCCATATTGCTGTAACAATTGGGTTGAATCTTGCATAGTTCATAGGGGAAACTTTCCCGGTGTTGATTACTCTTTGTAGTTGATGCTATTGAGTGAACCATTGAATTATTGTTTATGTTCAGATTGTTATATATCATTATTCCATCTCTTATCATGATCTATATGATGTCTTGTGAGTAGTTCGTTTTGTTCTTGAGGACATGGGAGAAGTCATGTTGTTAGTAGTAGAATTGCGTTGAGAAAGATTCAATAGTTTGATATTTAAGTTGTGGTGTACTTCTTCTAGTGGTGTCATGTGAACGTTGACTACATGACACTTCACCTATATGGGCCTAGGGGAATGCATTGTGTATTTGGCTACTAATCGTAGGGGTTGCCGGAGTGACAGAAACCTGAACCCCCTTTAGGAAACCATTGCACAAGGAACGTAAGGGTCTTAGAGTTTAAAGTTGTGGTTAGGTTTCTATCTTAATTACTTTCTTATACTTACGGATGTTTGCAAGGGGTATAATCACAAGTATATATTAGTCCTAGGAAGGTCGGTACATTAGCACAGGTTCACTCACACAACACTTAGCAAGCTAAAGAAGATTAATCAACTATATATGAAGCACTTGACGATCTTCCCATATGTCCTCGAGAACGTTTGGTCATTTAAGTAATACAACCGCTTGTCCTTTGCTGAATAAAGTTGGGCCACTTGCTGCATTTATTCCTCTTGTCTTTTATTTACTCGTACTTTGTTTACTTGCTTTATCAAAAACCCCTAAAATCCGTTTGCTAAGTATTTGCGAGAATTCTGATCCATACCACTAGCCAGCACCTTCGCTCCTCGTTGGGTTCGACACTCTTACTTATCAAATCTGCGATACACCCCTATACTTGTGGGTCATCAGGCCTGCTCAACCCCCGGCCCATGCGGCTCATGAGGCCGAGCAGGCGTCTTTGGAACGCCGGGAGGCAGAGCCGGCGCACCCGGGGTCGCCTCGACCAGGCCGCCGTGGCGGGAGATAGGCAGGCGTGCGGTGGGTCGTGCCAAGGCCCACCCGGCCGCCCCTCCTCCCAGGCTGTTGTTCCCTGGCCTGTTGTTTGCCTTTTTGGGCTGGTTCCAGCTGGCCCATCCGGCTGGGATGTTTTTTCCCTTTATTTCCTGACTACTAATAGTCCCACATGGCTAACCTAATGGGGAGGGCACACCCCCTCCGCCTATATAAAGGGGTGCCCATGGGTGGGATTAAACACACAATTTGAGAAGTCTTTTAGTTGACTTTCTCCCTCCCTCTCTCTATACCTTGTGACCATGGCCCCAAGTCTGGGTTGTGCGATCGAGGCACACCTGCAACACGCCGTTGCGCTGCAGGGATTCCTAGCCGTATATCAACTTCCACACTCCCGGTGGGATCGGGGAGCCGGAGGTCTCATCGTGCACCCGATGTGTACGAAGACACAAGGCGCAACACTTGGGGCGCTTAAATGGCGTGAGTTGGAGCTGCTGCACGATGAAGATGAAGAAGGAGCAAGGGGTGACTTGCGAGGAGCTTAGCGACCTTGAGGTCGGCTATGAGTACGACTACTTCAACCATGTTCCCCGTGGAACGTTAACCGCGTACGGTCTACAAGGATATGTATTCTATACGCATCGGCCGTTACCGCATTACTACATAGATAGATCCTAGGCATTTTTGGGTTCCATCGTAGGAATTTTTTTGTTTTCTGATGCGGATCTCCTTCAAAAGCTGCATGTGTGCTTGTCTATGCTATGCTTACTTTTACCCTCATGAATGCTAAGCCAAATGTGTATTTGTTTTGTTGGATGCTTTAGAGTTAACAATCTATACTAAGGAGGAAATAAGATTAGTACACTTTTGATGTTACCACTACTTGATACTGTGTATGTATTTTGTAAGCCGGTCGATGCAGGCAAAAATATTTTAATCTTGCTTTGTGCTAGATGTATGCTCAAAGATTGAACTAATGACTTGTTGCGTCTAAAAATAATTATGAAAATAGGCGATTCCTACTGAAAATAGGTTCACCATTTTTTGCAGAAATGTAGTTACTTCATATGTAGGCTACCATTAGTTGTGTCTTAAATTATTCTACTTTTACTACTTGTGCAGGTTGATATGACTAAGGGATTGAACTTTCAGTATATCTATCATGTATGCAAGCAAGGATTTTGATCTAATACTTATACAATGTGCCAACAGATACCTAGAAATAAAGAAGGTTAGTTCTTAATGGAAATACATTTAGTATTTCCTTGAAGGAAGAAATGATTAGATGACTGGAATTACTTCTATTACAATACTTACGAAAAATTTGCCACCCTCTAGAAGTTGTGTATGTGTTGTTCAGGATGCCTTCCTTGCCCGTGCTCTGCTCCGAGTTCATTTTTCTAGCGGCGTTGAGCTAAGACCAAAAACTAATGTTACTGGGATTCGCAGTGACCGGTCAGATCCTGGAGCGCATTGGGATGGATATCTCTACCAGAGCAGGGCATCAACACAAGTGCTCTCGTTGTCTCTGCACCATCTTGAGGTAAACTAGGCCACCCTGCCCCCAGGCTAATGTGGTTGTCTTTCTCTAGTTATCTGCAAGTAGAAGTACTAATGTTGGATAAGAATTGCGGAATTTGCCAATGTTTTGTTGGCTCATTGGTCATAAGAACTTCATTATTGATGGAGATGATTTTGGTAAAGTGGGATTCAGAATCGTAATGATGCATTTCTTGTATGTACTAATAGTTATTTCTTTACCCTTGACTTGATACATACTCATTGAACTGTCTTCATGCTGAATTGAACGATCATCTTCTTATTTATTTCACATATTTAGTCTTGCTTGATCATAGGTGTTTGTTTTTATCTACTTTTGGTCTTCTTATTATGTAGATAAAAATATTCCCTATGCATCATTTATGTATTTATGCATCTAATGTAATGGAGGAATAAACCTTCAGTCACTATATTAGTTCTTTTTAGTAATAGTTGTACGAACCCGTGTGTATTCCTAATATACATGTATACCCAACTGTTTCTGGTTACATACCTGCAGAAAACTACCTATCTACTTTGTCTTCTTGCACCATGCTTCTGTTTATTTGCATCTAATACCATTTCCTGTGCTTTTGTATGTTGATATTTAGGCTAAATCTGACCAAACCTGGCTCTAGATTTTTCTATCATGAAGGAAAGTATTAAACCATCATGCTTATTCTCATTTCTCGATTCCTTTGAGAATCATGTTTTTAGTAAGCATTAGAGGTCAAAATATTCATTCTGTAATACCATATCCTTTGACTAGAAAAATACTAAACCTTGATTGTGGATTCAGAAGTATTTAGATTTATCATATGCTGGATAAAGTTTTAGTTAGTGTTATGCATTACTTTACTTTATCTGACTATGCTATTAGAAGAATGAGTAAAAGAATTGTTATATGATGGTACAAAAGCTTTCTTTACGTCACTGCTTTTGCAACTATAGATTCAGCATGCCGCTACAAAAAATGAAACATTATCTTCTACACTTCATGTTAGCCACTGTTGTGGGTGTGCCCTAAGAAGTGCCATCATTTTGCATTTATTATAAGCTATTAAGGAAAATCATGCAAAAGTTAACAACTAAACATATGTAACTGCGAAATCAACTAACTGAGTCTCAGCTTCAATGAACCAAAACTGTGTTTTCTTGCATCATTAGAGTAACTTACAACTTCAAGTAACTTATGAGGTTCAGTAGATCTGAAACCATCTGAGCTTACCATGGCTTAACAGACATAACACATGCTTGTTTACTGAGATTTTCTATATTTGTTCAAAAAAATGGGTTGCTCTATCTTCTTATGCATCAAATAATTAGCAAATACCATGCTACATGAACACCTTTTCTCTATTACTACGTTTCACATTCTTAAAAAAATTATTATAATTGCTACACAAAGTTATAAACATTTTCTTGAATGTCAATCTTTAACTCGATACATGTACGACACTACTTTAAATTTCTTGTGAATCAGCGCATTTACTTCATCGTTTATACTAATTCTTAGGATGTAGCAAAACTTGTCTATATTTGTAAGGAATCTGTTCTTCAATAAGCTTTGAAAATCTTATCTCTGGAGATACATGAATGCAAGGCTTGTGTTGTTGGTAACGATCATATGATTGGCTCTATCTTCATCGATGTCCCATCGCATGGTCAATATTCTATATTGCACACAGGAAGATCACTGGTGACTATAAATCCACAAAATAAGATGCTCTCCAATCAGCAAGGCTTGCTGCTCTTCTCTATCTACACAGGATAGGAATTTTATTTGTAGATGATGTTAAATCAAAACAAGCTTACAAACTGTGAAGCTAAGCTTGTTGATTGCCAGTGGAAGTTACTGGCTGCATCAAATTGGGCAAACATGTTTCAAAAGCAGACATAATCTCTTAAAACTAAGCTAAATATTGCCTACAAAGAGAATGCAAAACTTGCTGAAATAACCAAGGTAAAACCTTTTTGTAATTCCATAAAGACATAATGTCTCTACTATTAACTGTCTTATCCCTTTCATATACATTTGTATTTCATTGAAGACATTTGATAATAAAAAGACGTGGACAGCAACTTCATAGACAGACGGCCATAAAAAGGAAGTACCCATTCTACAGGTGTTCCACACTAAGAAAGAAACACCATCTCCGCTGCCTTTTGATCATAACATTGATGATAGGTGAGGCCATCGCTGTTTTTCTAACGCTATTTATATATGTGTTACTCTATGCTGAAAAACAGATTCTCTTAGCTCATTTTTCTGTAGTCCTGCAATACGAGAAGCAACCCACACTACCTGATACCAATGTGAAAAGATCACTTTTTAAAACACAACTAGCTAACGATTGTAAGGCACATGTATATTATCTCCATAATTCTTAAGCCCTTTGTATCCTCTGATGACCGTCTCTCTATTCATAATCGTCCCAATCTTCCTTCTACGTAAATTCAAAAGTAACCCATGTTCCTAACAAAAAGCAGAAGTGCACTGGTGTAAAACCGCTAGCTACATTAGATGCATCTGGTGCTCCCCTGATACTAAAAGATGTTGTGAAGGGGTTAACTAAGCCCCAAACCACAACATGCAAAGTTACTATGCCGTTGCTTTGCGTACTAACACATTTTATAACTTATCTACATACTATCCTTGATAAAAATCATATAGAAACTACAGATGTATTTCCATTCTTGGGGCCACAAATCACACATTTACAGTAATTTTGATCAGTTCTGGTATATCAATGATCACTGTCTTCCAAAATAGCAGCAAAATTCATGGAGTTTATAAACATGCATGTAAATCCCTCTTTGAACTAATCGTGCAACCCATCAGGATATCTTACCTTAAACGAAAAAGTATGCCTCATTGTGCCATTGAATATTTGTTTTGGTTATCTTTGATTACCACTTTCTCACACACCATACATTGTGTTTATTGCCAACAAGGAAGAAATTTGGTGGCTCTACCTAGCTCAGTCCATGCTGCGACCAATCAGAAAAACTGTAGACTGATCATTGACTCAAACCACCTTAAATTAATCTAAAGGTTCTGGTACCATCGCTTCATACCATTTTTTATTCCTTCTAGAATGTATTGATTTCATTATAATTATCTTTTTTATTCAGAATAATGAAGATAAAGAACAAGCAACTGAGCTGTCAGCCACTATGCTTGACAAGGATACAAGTGTTGATCCAAAACCAAGCATAGAACCTCTGCCCTCTGCCTATGCCAAATAATAAAATGTGAGTGGTTCCTCAAAAATCACATACTATCATAATAGTTATTAGTTGAGTTGTTACATGCTTTTTGTATCTATTAAACATGTCTTAACAAAATACATATAGGTCCGCAAAACAGTATGTAAACAACGCATTTAGTGCTGCTGACAAGAAAACAATCCTGAGTTTCACCGGAAGATGAGTTATGGGATTGTTGAAGATGGATGGGCCCATTAAATTAGCTATATAGATTAAATATGGTACTATGTGACAGATAGCTATAACAGCGATGAAATCTGTTTTGTAGGCTAGATCCGTAGCCTTCCAAGTTTATTTTACTCATCTATAATCTCGATAAACTTTTGAAAGTTCATACTGCCTGCGGTGGATGTAGATATAGTTTGGCTTCAGCACCGTGTTGTTCAACCTTCCCTAAATATCCATTGAATGTAAATATGAATTCTATCACCTAAATTTTGTAGCATACCTATGTTAAAGGTTCATATTACCTACTGTGGATGGTGATATAGTTTGGTTTCAGCACCGTGTTGTTCAACCTTCGCTAAATAGAATGTAAATACGAATTCTATCGACTATGTTCTATAATATACATATGACTCTATGACTACCTATGCAATTTAATCTAAACAGGCTACGGATTCCAAGCCGAGCAACCGACAGATCTCGTAGCAATAGCATACCACCTTATCATCCCGAAGTAATTCTTGTGTGCGTGGTCCCTCACTGCTCTATGGTATCGCCTTCGAGGAGGAAGTCTTACATGGACAATTCATCATACTGGTGGTTTTTCTAAGGGCATGTCCACAGGGCTGACCCAACTCGTCCGAACGCGTCCGCGCGGATGTGTGGGACGTGAGTGGTCTCTCCGGTGACACGACCCATCCGGACCAACGCGTACGGCTCGACCCATTGGCGAACCAAATTTGCGTGGCCGATGTGTTGGGGTGGGCACGGCGGGCTGAGGGCGTGTCCTCCCGTGCATGCTACTGGCCCACCCGCCAGCGACCGCTTAGCGCGTCACCGATTCAGACGCGTTGCGGCACCGATTCGGAGGCGCGGGGCAACAGCCTGACCGGAGGCAGCCTTCACCATCAATACCGATGAGACGACACCCTGACTGACGGGACGGCGCCTGAGTTTGCGCGCCGGCATTAAAGGCGAAGGCACGAACCTGCTCGTGTTCGCACGGACAGGGGCTATAAAGCCATCCCCTGCGCCCATCGGTGCCGCACTCCCCACCTGTCGCCATCGCAAGATTCACCCACTCCTAGTGCCTCCACCGCCGCTGCAGGCACCGCCAACAATGAAGAAGCTGGGATGGTTCAAGAAGGCCAAGCACGACCACGAGGCGAGCGGATCCGTATCGAGCGGCCGATGTAGTCAGGGGCTCCCGCCTCTTCTGGCCTGCCGGCCTTCCTTAGCGGAGTCGTGCCGCCGCCGCTGCGGTCGCGGGACTTTGCCCACCTCCCCACCGATCGCCAGGTGGAGGAGCCCCATCGCGACCGACGCTACTTCCGCCTGGCGGAGTGCAAGCGGCGATGGAGGGAGGGAGAAGGCATCGCCCACCATGATGTCTCTCTCCCCACGGGCTGGCACCTCAACTGGGAGCGGGTGCCGGTGCCACCCATGTCGAAGGAGGGCAAGGGGCTGGAGGAGGAGATCCGCCGCCGCGTTTGCAAGCTCCCACCAGCCCTCCGATGGGATCGCGCCTCCTAGAACAAGGAATTCTAGAAAGAATTCCTTGCCTGGGGACACATGATGCGGCGCGCGAGCGCCTTCCGCCGCGAGTTCTAGCCATGGAAGGTGCGCGAGCTCCCCGCCTTTGAGCCCGGCGATGACGGCACTGTCAACCACTCCGATGGCAAGCTCGGTATCAAGGACGATGTTGTCGTCAAGGAGGAGGAGGAGGAGGAGGAGGATGTCGCAGCCACCGCCGCGCACCTGCCCCCGGAGTAACAGGAGCTCCTGGCGCGGGGCTACGACGAGGATGCCTTCATCGAGCAGGCCATTGCGGCCAGCGTGAAGGACGAGGATGCCTTGTGGAGGGGCTGCCAAGAGGCCGTCCAACTCATGGGCCTGGTGGCGCAGGAAAACGCGCAGCTGCCGGGGTGGGATGCTCCGACCGCGCCGGAAGAGACGGATGTGTGACCAGCGTGGCATGGGCAGGTGATCGACCAGCTCGCACCCGCTCCGGCCCTGCTACCGACACACCCCTAGGTGCCGCCGGAGTATATCGACCTCGACCCCTAGATGGACGTTACATCGCCGGCAACGGGGATCAGGAGCTAGGGCTAGCTTAGATTTAGTTTTTTATATTTTGATTATAAATTACATATGAATATGTACGCACTTGGCCGGTTTGAGCGTGTATTGTCTATGTTTAAATTTAAAAAAAATCGCACTCGTCTTGTTAGACAGACGCGGACAGATGGGACGCCCCGCTTGGTGCGGCTGGCCGAACAGCCCGGACCACGATCCAAAGACGACCGCAGTCTGACCTAAAGGACAAAAACGGATCATTTTAATCGGACGTTTGGATCGGTCCAGATCCTAACAACTCAAACAGTTTAACATTGCAATAAGTACGTCGCGGCAATTTGGCTGACAAGGGCAGGGGGCACACGCCCAACACAGCATCGTCCATTACACCAAAGTGGCAAGTAGTATATCCCGTGTTGTACGTACGCGATATTTTAGTGTACGATTATTAGGGTATATACAATGGTTGATAAGACACTTTTATCTTACAAATATCATATCATTTGATATGACAACAAAATATGATATACATGAATTCTTTTTTAGTCTTATCTATAGCAGTGGATGTTCTTAAATATATAGTGAGACATATTGTTGCTAAGAGATAATCTCTTAGCGGATTTGCTAAGTAGCAGGCGACTGAGATTCGCTTATGTCTCAGTCGACCTGAGTACCCGTTGGATCGTTCATTGAGATTCGTGCAATCTGCGCAGACAGCAGACAGAAAGAAAAAGAAAATGTTACAAGGGCTCGAACATTGGATCTGTTTCTTCCTAGTGTAACTGCACAACCTGTAGCCCATGGCCTCTTTGAGAAAATACTGATACACGGGATCGTTATATTGAGTACACCGATATTGTATCATTTAGTACAAACACTAATTAGATGGCTGTTGTGATGATAATGTTTTCTTATTTTCTTTTGCCTTCTGTCTCATTATATATTATTTTATACTTTTCCTTTTTTTTTCATTTGCCTTCTTTCTCGTTATTTATGTTATTTGTAGACTTTTTTCTTCCTTTGGCCTTCTTTTTCAATAGTGATATCATTTGGCTTCTTTTTTTAAAACAACTTGCAAACTTATCAAGAATGTGCAAGTAGCAATAATTTTTCGACACGAGTTATACTTTTTTTGCAAGAAATGTGCAACTCCAATCTAGTCTCGATATGAATTGCACATTTTTCAAGAAATGTGCAGCTCCAATCGGATTTTAAAACTAGTTGCACTTTTTATCAAGATATATGCAACCGATCGTCGACATGAGTCGCACTTTTTTGAAGAAATGTTCAACTCCAAAAGGTTATTAAAATGAGTTGCACATTTGTCAAGAAGCGTACAACATGTTCTTGATATGATTTATACTTTTCTCAACAAATATGCAAGTGTAACAGTTTTTGAACGAGTTGCACTTTTCTCAGAAAAGGTGCAACCGGTTCTTGATATGGGTTACACGCTTCTCAAGAAATGTGAAATTGTAACCGGTTTCGAAACGAGTTGCACTTTTCTCAAGAAACGTGCAACCGATCCTGAAATTGTAACCGGTTTTCAAAATGAGTTGCATTTTTCTCCTGAAACGTGCAACAGGTTCTCGATATGGGTTACAAGTTTCGCTAGATATGTGTAACACAAAACAGTTTTCGAAAGAAGATGTACTTTTTCTCCAGAAATATGCAACCGGTTGTCGATATGACTTGAACTTTCTAAAAGAAATGTGTAACTCTCACAGGTTTCCGAAACGAGTTGCAGTTTTCACAAGAAACGTGTAATTATGAACCGGGTTTTATATGAATTACACTATTCTTGAGAAACATGCAATTAGTAACTAGTTTTTGAAATAAGTTGCAATTTTCTCCATAAACACACAAGTAATAAGCAGATATTATGATAGTTGCACTTTTCTCAAAAAATGTGCAACTCTAATGGATTCTAATACGAGTTACACTTTTCTCAAGATATGTACAATTAGAAATGCAACCATGGGTTCTACATGTATTTTTATTTTTTGTCTAATTATTTGTGCTTTATCTTTTTTCTGCACAACATGTTTTTTACCGAGTTTTGGACACTTGCATGGCCCATTCAAACGTAGTGATTTTTTTAGCTTGTCTTCAACCGGTCCATTACTAAAACAAGTTATTTATACCTTTCTTTTGTTTTGCTCACGAGGTCCAATACAAAGTTTTTCTTATTTGTCCGGTTGTTGCTTGCGTGGCCTAGTATACAGTCCCATCTATCCCGACATAGCACCACTTACCAGAAATTAACGAGGACCATTCGACTGAGACTTTAGAGAAACTCAGTCCCATCTCTTAGCCAAGAGAAGGCAAACGTCCTTTTTCCGTTTCTCTCTCCTTTAACTCAACAATCATCCTATATAGCATTGCTAAGATAAGACAATTGTGCGTGCCCTTAACCGTCATGTTTCGCGCCCTTGGATCACAATTACCCAACTGTTTAGACTAGCCCCAATGGGAGTATCATATGTAGTATCATGCATGCCATGTTGGCAAATTTCTGACGTGACATGCTAATTAATGATGAAAGAGGTTTGGTTGGTATCATCTACGGTATCATAGCACGTAGAACTAGAAAAATTAATCCTAAATGAATCTTGTACATAATTTTGCATTGAGATTCTATAAAACAATAAATATACTAAAACTATAATACTACTACATAATAGTATGCATTGTAGAGATAGTATTATATACTAGTATCATATATATGATACTACTATGATACTGTCAATTGTAGCATGTCTGTGTCAACACCAGCTCGATCAGGCACTGCATTAAATTCGCGCCCCCGTGTGCTATCAAAGCATCCTAGGTGCAAAGCAACGGAGCACGCACGTAGTACAGCCGTGAGCTCTCGTGCACGGGCCCGCGTCGTCAAGTACGCCCGCGGCCTCCATGCCCAGGGCCCGCCCAATGTGATGAAAGAATTAACTGCAGAAACACTACACCACGGATCTGTACCATGCGGCACTTGTTAATGCGGAGCGATCTTAGAGAAATCCCGCTCTCATGCTGGCTGGGAGCGCGCGTGGAAGGAAGGAGCATCATAGGCCCGACAGTGGCCAGGTCACCGTCCCGGCAACGAAATTCCCTCAACGAACGACCATGATACGGTGTGCGCCAGCCAGCTACTACGGATCGCATAACGTCGAATCACGGGCACGTACGTACGCACCGGCGCACGTCTGGGCCGGCCGGGCGATCGGAGCTGGGATCCTCGGCTCTCCGCGCTCCCAGCACCAAAGCAAAGCGAAGCGAGCGTCCCCCGATCCGATCGATCCTGCCGACGACGCCGTGCCGCTGTAAAGCGCACGTACGCCCGAGTGTTGCGTTGGCACGGTCGCTTCCGACCGGAGGAAGCACGAGCGAGAGTAGTTTTCTAGGGGGCGCGTTGGCATGAGACGGGACACGATCTTGCCGCAGCGCCGTGGCGCCGATACGGCCTTCGGCTGCACGACACGGGCGCCAGCACACCCTTGCCGCGGCACGCACACGTACGTACCGGAACTTGGTGTGTCTCAAAGTAGTCCACCAGTTTTGTAGTGTGACAATATTGGAACAACGTTTCTTTCATCCAATCTAGTCTTTCGTGCTCGTACTAAACACATTGAGGTAGGAAGTGAGACTAGCTCAACTTGTTGGGGGAGTGGATGTACAAACCCAACACCTGGGTTCAAATCCTCACGTGTGTGAATTTAGGTTCCTATTTATACTTGAGGACCAGGCTATCCTGATATTCATGCAATTTATCTTGAGGACCAGGCTTGGTGTTTAACCAAGTTTAAAAATCCTGATACTCATGCTTAATGGCATTGTGCATCCCTAGTTGGTGCAGAGGCCGGGGAAGTGAAAATCCTCCCTCCATTTTAAGGAGTACCTCTCAGACGCGAGTCCATCCTCCCGAGTCGCTCCTCCCTCGGGCGACTCCGGAGGCTCCCCCCCTCCCCCCCCCCCCCCCCCGATCCCTATCCTCTCGGCCGTCGCTGCTGCCGGCTCCTGCGGCGGTGGCGGCGCCCATCTCGTCGGAACTGCCGGTGGGAAGGGGAGGTGTCCCAGGCGGTGCCGCATGAGGGATGGTGGGGTGCCGGCGGTGGGCACTGGGCGGCATGGCCGGGAGGCCAGGGCCTGAGGCCCTCCAGCGGAGAGGAGACGTGGAGGCGGCGACGCATCGCCCTGTAGCCGTTCCGACGAGGAGGCGGCGGCGCAATTTGTGCCTAGATGACCAAGATCGGATCAGATCTGGTTAGATCTGGGTTGTTCGGTCCAGCGAGGGCTTCGACCATGGGTTCCGGCGGTACACGCCGGTGATTCTACAGCCAAGTACTTGTTGGCCCCTCCTATGTTGCCCTCTCCTGCTGGATGGTGGCTGGCGGCGTGGGGGCTGCGAGTCTTGCGAATAATGGCGGGCGGTCCTAGGGTTCCTTCTGCGACAAGACGAAGATCTGCTTGTTACTTGCCCTCGTTCATCTGATCTGTACCGGCGTGTTCCGGAAGACTCCGCCGGCGAACTCCCATGGACGAATACGTCTAGAGATTGCTGGATCGGAAGATATTCGGTCGTGCGCACCCATGTTTTTCTGGCCGTTTGGTTTCACCGGGAGCGTTGCGAAGCTCCGCTATCTGTTACCATCATGCGTCATGTCTTCGACGATCCATGGTGAAGTAAGAGGCGTAGAATGTCAGGAAAGGAGGAAGATGAGGGTGTGATGGTGGTTTGAGTCTTTGTGGCGTCGAGGAACTGGCTGCATGATCTGTGACTCGCATCAGCGACTATTTGTGGGGGCGACAACACATGAGGAGTTCCCAGTCTTCTTGCAGGGTGAAAATCCAAGGTCTGGCCTTAATTGGTTGTGCCTGGCAATGGCCTTGTTGAAGGCATTGTTTTGCGAGCAAGGACTTTCTCCAGGGTAAAAACCTATGATCTTTGATCGGGCGACGACGGCGCTTGTGCACTGTTTCCTTCTTGAAGGTGTTGCTATTGGAGTGGTTGGACGACTGGTGTTGTTCTGGTGGTGTTAGTGTCGTTGCTTTGAGGAATAGTTCTCTCTAGCGGGACTTTTCTTTTTTGTAATTTTTCTTTCTTTTTTCTAGGATGTGTGCATCCGTAAGGCCGCTACGGCATGCGTTGTTGCAAAGGCTGGGTGTAATTGGTATCTCCGCGATATTAATATATACTCCTTTTCAAAAAAAACTAAACACATTGAGGTGGATTTCTATTTTGTTCTTGAGAGGGTCGCTCAGAAGCTATTGCAGATTTGTTTCATCTCATCTAAGGATGAGCTGGCTGACATATTTACTAAACCACTACCGGTGTCACTGTTTCAGTTTTGTAGGCGCAATCTCAACCATGTTAACTCGGTTGAGATTGAGGGAGGGTTAAAAATAGTATATGTATGGGACTCTAGTTGTATTACTCTATCCATATATAATGAGATCAAGCCGGCTCTTGTACGGTGCTGTGTAATACCCCTACAACCGTTACCCTAATTTTCTCATTGATGACAACATAGCACAATGTTTAGATGGGTGTAAACTTCGAATTTGAAGGACTGTCAGATAAGCTGCTTAATTAGTCTTGTGTGTGTCCCCAAGGTGTGTTGCCAAATCATGCCAAGCATATGGACAGTCGAGTCGAGTTGAGTTGATCTGGATCTCTGATCTCATCCGCCCCAAAACTTGCCACGAAATTTCCCGCCACTTGACACCACCATATTTAATTGGCCCATAGGAGGATTAGTAGTACTAGGATACTAAAGCACTCGCACCTTTGCGCAGACAAAATCAGGACTCGTTACACTCTGTCGCCCTAGTCGCAGTACTGAACAGTGCACGCCGCGCGCGCGCGCGAGCTTTGTCCGTGAGCTCTTGGCGTCGTCGCGAAGAAATAATAACGTGCCTACGGACTCTAGCCGCAACCACTGCGAAAACTAACGAGGATCATCGCATTAATCTAAAATAGGGTAGCAGCAACCGACAGATCTTGCAAAATTGTAGTGATACCACATTCTTATCTCAAAGTTATTCTTGCGTACGTGGTCCTTTACTGTTCTTCTCTATAGTTTAATCGCGTTGGAGGAGGAAGTCATACCGGCTTTTTTCTAAACAGTTTAGCATTGCAAAAACTACGTCGCCGCAATATGGCTGACAAGGCAGGGGTGACAGAATATTAGCGATTGCAGCGTACTACTCGGTGGAGATTACCGAGCCGCTCGAGTCTATATATATTAGTCTGGTACTTTGCGGTACCTAGCATACAGGGAGAGTCGGTAATACAAGAAGAGTCCAGGGAAGATACATGAGTCTAGATTGGATACGGAGGTTTATACCGACTCATAACCTGTTCGGTATAAACTGTTACAATAGACGTTCTAATTCTAACACCCTCCCTTAATCACAACTTTGATAAGTTGAGATTATATTTAAACTCTTCAAACTTGCGCACACCAAGAGGCTTTGTGAATCCATCAGCTATTTGATCCTTTGAAGAAACAAATCTAATTTCTAACTCTTTGTTGAGAACTCTCTCTAACAAAATGAAAATCAATTTCTATATGTTTTGCTCTTGCATGAAACACTGGATTTGCTGACAGATATGTTGCACCCAAATTATCACACCACAAACATGGCGGTTGTTTTGAATTTATCCCAAGTTCCGCAAGAAGCGACTGTATCCAAATCACTTTTGCTGTAGCATTTGCTAATAATTTATATTCTGCCTTAGTGCTTGACCTTGATACTGTAGCCTGTTTCTTAGCACTCCAAGAAATAAGATTTGATCCAAAAAGGACAGCAAAGCCTCCAGTTGACCGTCTATCATCTAGACATCCTGTCCAATCAGCATCTGAAAACGCACTAACCAGGATAGAGTTTGACCTCATAAAAGTCAAACCAACACTAGATGTACCTTTAACATATCTCAGAATTCTCTTGGCTGCAGTCCAATGTAAAGTAGTAGGAGCATGCAAATATTGGCAAACTTTATTGACTGCATAAGAAATATCAGGCCTTGTGAGAGTCAAATACTGTAACGCACCAACCATACTCCTATATTTAGTGCTGTCTTCAGGTCCTAACGCTTTCCCATCATATTCAGTAATCTTTTCCGAGGATGACAAAGGAGTAGGTGAAGCACTGCAATTTATCATACCTACACGAGCAAGAACATCCTTTGCATATTTACGTGCGTAACACAAGTCCATCATTAACCTTCTGTACTTCAATGCCTAGAAAGAAATTAAGATCTCCAAGATCTTTCAAAGCAAATTCTCTGTTTAAATCCTGAAGTAGAGCATCTGTTGCAGCTTTTGAAGAACTTGCAACAATAATATCATCAACATAAATGAGCATAAAAATGGTGACATTTGACTTATGATAGATGAATAATGATGTGTCAGACTTTGAAGCAAAGAAACCAAGGCAAATCAATTGGGAGCTCAAGCGAGAATACCATGCACGAGGTGCCTGCTTCAAACCATATAGTGCTTTATCAAGTTTGCATATATAATTGGGCTTACTCTTATTGTCATATCCTGGTGGTTGTCTCATATAGACCTCCTCTTCCAGAACACCATGTAAAAACACATTCTTGACATCCAACTGTCTTAGGCTCCATCCCCTAGACACAGCAACTGACAATACTAATCGAACAGTTGCAATTTTGACAACAGGACTAAAAGTATCCTCATAATCTATGCCATAACGTGGTTTAAAACCTTTAGCAACAAGTCTTGCTTTGTACCTGTCAACTGTACCATCTGCCCTTTTTTTGATTCTGTAGACCCAACGACAGTCTATTATATTAGCACCATGCCTCTCAGGAACTAGATGCCAAGTTTTATTTTTCATGAGAGCCTCATACTCTTCATCCATAGCCTCTTTCCATTTTCTATTAGCTAATGCATCTTGCAAATTTAATGGTTCATCAGTAGAGCAAGACAAACACCATCTGACTATACCATCTTTATATTCTTTTGATCGAACAATACCTTGAGAAGCACGAGTTCTTGGACGCATAGTTGAATCGGATCCAGATTGCCCTGCAGAAACTGTGGGCGCAGAAGATCCCAGTCCACCATCAATTTCTTTTCTCTGCTCCGGTCGGCTGAGATTCCTGGAGTGGACATCATTTGCATGTACGCAATTACCACCGCGAGCACGCACGTCATTTTCAGGCCTATAATTACCGCTGCGTATGTTGCTTTGCCGCACAGGGGATCCCGACTGTCCGGAATCAGCCAATGAGGACGTGCTATGCCGTCGTGACCCTGCAGAAAATCCAGAGCTGTCGTGCGACGCGTCTGGAGCAGAAAATGGCGACGCACGATCAGAGGAAGCGCTGTTGCCGTGCGTGTTGTGCGACGCGTTTGGCGCAAAATTTGGCGACGCGCGATCCGAGGACGGAGATCCCGGGACGGATTCAGCAGCAGACGGATCATCCTCGTGTTCTGAGTCCGAGTCCATTATTTGCTGTGTATTGTTCGAAGACGTTTGAGCTCCGTTTTGACTCAAATTTTCAGCATTATTCTCCAAATTTTCACCTGGTTGCTGTAAAATCTCACAAACAGGTTTAGTAGCACAAGTGTTAGGATTAGCCAATGATGAATCATCAATAAATTCTCCCCCTTGTTCAGAATTGGAAAGAGATTGACCAAGCAAAACAAGTTCTTTGCGAAGGAGAGCTCCAGCATTTGGATGAAGAGACTCGAAAGAAAAAACAGCCTCATCAAAAACAACATCACGAGAAATATAGATTCGTCCCGTGTTTACGTCAAGACATTTAACTCCCTTGTGAAGAGGACTATAGCCTAAAAAGACGCAACGCTTGGAACGAAAAGCAAGCTTGCGTTTATTATAAGGACGAAGATTAGGCCAACAAGCACATCCAAAAACACGCAGAGAGGAATAATCGGGTGTAGTATGAAGAAGTCGATGAACAGGAGTATCATTATTTATGACTTTGCTAGGGAGCATATTAATGAGATAAGTGGCGGTGAGAAAAGCTTCATCCCAAAATTTTAATGGCATAGAGGCATGAGCTAAAAGTGCTAGGCCAACTTCAACTATGTGTCGATGTTTTCTTTCGGCAGAACCGTTTTGTTGATGAGCATGAGGACAAGAGACATGGTGTGCAATTCCCTGATTTTGAAAGAAAGAGTTTAACTTGACATATTCACCTCCCCAATCTGATTGAACCGTAAGAATTTTTCTATCAAACTTACGTTCAACCAATTTTTGAAAGTTCACAAAGGCATGAAACACATCAGATTTCTTCTTAAGAAGATATATCCATGTAAATTTGCTATAGTCATCAATAAAGCTTACATAGTAATCGTGACGTCCAACAGATGTAGGAACAGGGCCCCATACATCAGAAAAAATCAACTGGAGAGGAAGAGTAGATACACTATTAGACACTGGATAAGGTAATTGATGGCTTTTAGCTTGTTGACAAGAATCACACACCGACTCTATACTCAAATCTTTAACACAAGGAAGATTATTTTTGCTAACAATTTGCCTAACGATATTTAATGAAGGATGCCCTAAACGACTATGCCACTTTGTAGATGACTGCTTGGTGGCGACGAAAGCATGCTTGTGCGAGGAAGACACCAAGGATGAAATAAGTGGGTAGAGACCTCCAACACACCGTCCTCTATGAATTACTTTCTTCGTTACCTGATCCTTGATCAAAAAGAAGAAGAGATGAAATTCTAAGAAGACACTATTATCAAGTGCGAAGCGATGGATAGATAAAAGATTTTTGGAAGCATTGGGCACATGTAAAACATCTTTAAGATGAAAATTTTGAACAGGGGTACGAATTATCGATTGACCAACATGGCAAATATCCATACCTTGTCCACTTGCGGTGTTTACTTTGTCGCGGCCATTGTACTTGTCACGAACCGATAGATTGTTGAGTTCTCCTGTGACATGATGTGTAGCACCAGTATCCGAGTACCAATTAGTGTCAACACCATAGGCATAGGCATCCTTGTCCTCGGACATATCATCATCATCTTGAAGCGGTACCATGATCCTTCAGCGTGTCCTTCACGATTGCAAATTTGACAGGTGACATCAATCCATGGGGATGTGCGGCGCCCATGCTTACATGACCTCGCTAGCAGATCTAGTGCGTCCTCCTCCTCGATTACTAGAATGTTGTTGTGGGTTTTGGCGATCATCATGTTTTTGTTGAGGACGATCACCGCGCCAGGAAGGTTTGCCCCCTCCACCGCGCGGACGGTAGCCACCACCGGGCCGTGAACGGGCAACAACATTGGCAGAGGACTCGAAGGTGCCGTCGTTGGAGTTGCCTTGCAGGTCATGGCGCTGATCTTGGGCGAGGACCTGGGAGTATAGCTCATTGACGGAGATTGGAGTGGTCATAAGACCAATGGCACCAACAAGATTGTCATAGGCCGGACCAAGTCCAACGAATATAGGAGACAAGCTCCGGTTCCTTGATTGTCACACCAGCAGCGGTGAGTTCATCAACAATCTGTTCATCTTTGCAAAATAAGCGGTGTAGTCATACCTAGCTTCTTTGTATTTGTGATCGCAATCGCAGATTCGTGATCTTTGCATGACTTTGCGATGCAAACATGGCCTCCAGACCGGACTTCAGCGGCATGCTCATAGCGGAGAAACGGTGAGGATCTCCGGCGAGAGAATTGAGGAGGTAACTTAGGACTTGTTGATCCGTCGTGCCAAGCATCATAAGCGAGGATTGGGCCTGTCCGGGCGTTTGTGCAGAGCTCCACGGACACCGTTTTTGAGGCGCAGCCTCGGTACGTCAAGGAGCCCGACCATCTTGGCACCTCGCTGGAAGAATTAAGGCCTTCCAGATAGGGTAGTTCCCCGCTTGACTTCGGGAGGCGGCGACCGAGGCGCAGCAGCAGAGCTTGTCGTCGCCATGGAGGAACGGCAGGGTGGGTGGTCGGAGAGATCGATCTAGGTTTTTTTTTCTTTGCTTTGGGGATTTGGCCGGTAGATTGGATGTCACGGAAGAGCTAGGCTTCTGATACCATGACAGAATATTAGCGATTGCAGCGTACTACTCG
Source organism: Avena insularis (assembly GCA_023614405.1). NCBI lineage: Eukaryota > Viridiplantae > Streptophyta > Magnoliopsida > Poales > Poaceae > Avena > Avena insularis. Next base: position 490,191,554 of record CM042692.1, on the reverse strand, counting down.
GTGGAGATTACCGAGCCGCTCGAGTCTATATATATTAGTCTGGTACTTTGCGGTACCTAGCATACAGGGAGAGTCGGTAATACAAGAAGAGTCCAGGGAGGATACATGAGTCTAGATTGGATACGGAGGTTTATACCGACTCATAACCTGTTCGGTATAAACTGTTACAATAGACGTTCTAATTCTAACAAGGGGGCATAGGCCCAACAATGCATCGTCCGTTAAACATATGTAGACGTATTTTAGTGTATAGGTTCATAGAGGTTTAGTAAATCTATACACTAAAATATGTCTAGATACATTTGTTTCACAAAATTAGAATGTCTTATATTTTTTAAGGGAGGAAGTATATCCGATGCTATACGTAGGCGATATTTTTAGAGGCTGTACGTACGAGTGTTAGCCGTCATGTTTTGTGCTCGTGGTCTGGACCACAGTTACCCAGCTGTTTAGCATGTGTTAACACCAACTCGATAAGGCACTGCATTAAATTCGCGCCCCCGTGTGATATCAAAGCATCCGAGGTGCAAAGCAACGGAGCACGCCCGTATATGTAGTAGTACTTCGTAGGCTGGTCATAGTGGGAATATCATATTACTAGTATCATGCATATAATACTAGTGTATGATATTATCTCTCTAGTGGTTAGTATCATCTAGTAGTACCATAGTAATATTTATTTAATTTTTCTACAATCTCAATGCAATTGTGTGTATGAGATGTATTAGTTATTAAATTACCTAGTTTCACGTGCTATGATATTACTAACACTTCTCTCTTTATTAATTATGATGTCACGTTAGATTTTTGCCAAGATGGCATACATGATACTTCTTATGATACTCTCACTAGGACTAGCCGTACAGCCATGAGCTCTCGTGCGCGGGCCCGCATCGTCAAGTACGCCACTGGAATCCATGCCCAGGGGCCACCCGATGTGATGAAAGAATTAACTGCAGAAATACTAGTAAACCACGGATCTGTACCATGGGGCCATCTTCTCTTTATGTCTTTGCATCAAGCAAAATCTTGTAAAAGCTATATAGATAGAACAGTCGTAGCAAAATCTTGAAATAAAAAATTGCTCCTCCGTTGAGCGCACCCGTGGACAGGAGGGACCCCACGCTTGTAAAGCGGCCCAAATGGACAAAAGCAGACACAATTTGTGTCATAAATGCTCACCACCCCTGGGAATGCTCTTAGAGCAAATAATGCTTAGTCAGCTGGATATAAGAATTAAAATATTATACTTTTGTTAGTTAGATAATAGAGGGAAAGAGAGAGAAGAGAAGTGGGCTCTTAGATAAGTACAATAAGCTTAGCACTACTGCAAAAAGACTTATAACCTCCAAGTGGTTAGTGACAGACCAAACTTTGCCTATCACTAGTAAAGATTTCTAGTGGCAGGCAAGAATAGGCATGTCACTAGTACAAACACTGGTGACAGACGCATAAAATTGACTGTCACTAGTATTTTTTTCTTAGAGATCGGCCAAATAAAAAAATTACTTAGTGTGACGAACGTTTATATATGTCTGTCACTGAAAATGCTAAGAAGAGTAACGGGCCAAATAATACGCATGGGAAGGCAACAGCCCGATCGCTTAATTGCACACATGCTACACCTAATCTATTCGTACGGAGTGTATGTATGTATGATCACATGGCCGTGGCACACGCAGCGCGCACAACACGTTGCTTGGATGATGGAATCAATGACACCTACCGAGGTTAGGACTAGGCCATATAGTTAGGCACCGCACCCGATGCCGATCAGTTGTACTAGTACTAGTATATGTCAAACTTGGACAAGTTTTTCATGGAAAATAAGGATCTCAGTGAATGCGACATTTCCAATCCCTAATCGCTGCCGCTTTCCTCCCTGTTCTCGTCCTCGTCCCCTTCCCCGACTCCCAAGTCATAAGTCGACGCCGCCGCTGCCCCTCCACCGCCGCCAGTCCTGCTCCTCGTCCCCGTGCCTGACTCCCAAGTCCCCAATAGCTGTCGCCCTGCTCCCCGTCCCCGACCCCGACTCCCAAGTTCCCAACCGTCGGCGGCCCTCCAATCGCCAGCCCCTCCAACGCTGTGGCGAGCGACGCCTTCTCCCGGCGCGAGGACGCCGCCACCTGAGAACGCCGTTGCCCGAAGTTGTGCAGTCGCATCCCAGACCTCCCGCCAGGTCTTCCGCTGTCAATGCCGCCAGGTCTGCTGCCACCGATGCATCACAGGTTTGTCAGAAACTTTGTTTCCTTTACATTGTTTATAAAATCTTGGTAAACAGATAAATGGTTATACATGTGTATTAAGTATTAGGTTACTTTGTACATAAAAAGCACACACATTCATAGCTTGCGCAGATGTATAGTTTGATGTACTCCTTAATCCATAGCTAAAGGTTGTTGAAATCAAATATGGTTAACTTCGTGTGCAATGATCTGCTTGGCAACTGCGGCCAAGAAAACAAATTCAGTTTCGATTCACAAATCAGCACCTATAACTCTATTTTCTACTTAGGAATGAAAATTGGACAATACATTATTTAGAGCACCTTGGAGCTGCCCGCGGAAGAGAAACCAGAAGCTTGAAGATCAGGCAAGCCAATAAAACTGGACAAATAAATTTTGTACGAGTCACCATATGATATTTGTAGATTCTTTCCGTGATATTAGAAAGGTACACTCTGATCTTATGTTCTATTTTCTCACCATGTGATATGCCAATAATGCCAATTTTCTTTCCCTTTTAGTAGACATGACACGCTCATGATATTTCTGTCCAGCTATTGAGGCTGCATAATATATGTACTATAAAATTTGTGTTGATTCTCAGTACCCTCTTATTGTGATTCAGTATGTGTAACTTGAGTGACATGGTGTCGCAGTACTTTTAATCACAAAGTTTGTATTTAGTCTGTTTTTATGGTATTGAGCTTGTTGAATCTACATAGATGGATGGTGGGAGCATTCTTTTGTACTCTTTAGATTTCTATGGGAAATGATTTCTTTTATGACCCAAATAAGCCTAAGCTAGTGTACACACGCTGAAAGAATCTACTCCCTCCCTCCAGAAATAAGTGACTTGCATTTGTCTAGATTCGTATGTATCTAGTATGTGTTAGTGTATAGATGCATGTGAATCTAGACAAATCCAAGTCACTTATTTTCGAATGGAGGGAGTACATGAAACCAGAAAAAAGTTAATTAGATGGGTCAAACGATGCATGTTGTACTATGCATCATGTTGTTTTTCATTTTATTTAGAGGCAAATGAAAAACAAAATACAATCTCAAGTTGTGATAATCCACATGCATAATTACAAGTTCGGTCGTTGCACACTGCCACGTATTTTGCATTGGTACTCAGCCAAAACTTATCCACAATCCGTAATACCTATAAGTTGAGTACGACTGACTCGAGCCTTTACAGAACATTTATGTATATAGTGGCGTCATTCATGGTCCGCGATCTCAATCACCAAAACACAGTTTTTAAAATTAAATTGGCACAATTTGTATGTGACCCCGACTCTAAGCATGATCCCGAGGGCATAATCTTGTACCCGTTGATTCACTCAGGTTCTTGCAATGAGGATTGGAAATAATCTGCCCCGTAAATATTCTCAACCGATAAATTGTTGCTACAATAACATTTGTTACTCCCTCCGATCCAAATTAATTGACTTGGATTGGGATCAGAGGGAGTAGAATATTTTTTTTGTTTGGAGCATTTTGCTTGTTCTCGATTTAACACACAATCGTGTACTGCTTGAAGAAAGCCTGCATATATCATGTGATCAATGCTATCTTGGATAGTCCATAAACCTTTTAAGATTGGAACTCAGCGACTATGTGACATGAAAAAGGAATAGATCGGATCCTTTGATAATGGATTGTTCCAATTAATAGTGTCTAAATAAATTTTATGCTTTGCGCTAGACACTTGCAGACATGTAGAGTAATGTACTTAAAGGAATCTATTTTAGAGCACACCGAAGTTGATTGATGTCAAATGCCAACACCACTGTTTAAAAATGTTTTGGGAAGATAGACACTACCACATTACTTTATTGTTGTACACAAAATATTAGCTTTCATAAATCTATTTATGATTTTTCTTTTCCGTAGCAACACACTGCACGGGTATTTAGCTAGTTGCTATATAAACCTGCCCTAAACTGAATTATGATCCATGTGCAAACTTTAGTATAATAATGTCTGGCTACTACTACTTCTAATTATGAGCTTCTACCCCATCATGTGCATGATGCAATAAGTAGTTATCTGATGTTTTTATTTATTATACTGTTGTTTTTGGTTATCCATAATCTCTGCATTGTAACATTATCCTTTTCTGTCTGCTCATAGTATAATAATGGCAGTTGTGCATCTAACCTGAAGTGCTGATAATTATATGCTCATTTCCTTGTTTGTATCAGGTTAAAACCGCATCAATGTCCTACGTGATTTAGGTTCATACAAGACATAATGAAAGAATTTCCACCTCAGCAAGATGGTGAAAATGTAGAACAGTGAAAGGAACTTGCAACTATGTATATGGCCATAATACATGTACTAAGGTGGTGTTGTTCTTTGAAGTTCAAACTACTTGCTGGATAACTCATCAAAAACTATTCTTCCTTAGCCTATGATAGATTGCAAGTTCTTATGCTAGTGTGTTAGTTGTGCAAATATTATGTCATACTGGTTTATGTGAGTATCATTGGCACAACAACATCTTATTGTGCTTCCTAGAATATTCGTGGAAAATACATTTAATTTTTTATTATCGAAATTCAAACTAGTGACAAGCAGGATAATGGGCTTGTCACTAGAAAACCCACTGCGCTGCATCATTTGTTCGCAACTAGTGACATGCATCTCTTTTGCATGTCACTAGTATACATGTACTAGTGACAGGCACAAATAAATACCTGTCACTAGTACACTTACTAGTGACAGGCACTTGCCTGTCTCTAGTAGCCTCATAACAGTGACTAGTTATTAGTGACAGACGCTTTGTCCGTCACTAATGGGCGGTTTGAGCCTGTCGTTGATAGCCCATTCTGTAGTAGTGTAGGCCTTTCACAATGGATGTATCCTAACACGTCATTCTAGGAGAAATAAATGATTAAGAGACAACTTCTCCGATACATTGTTTCTTAAGTGATGTCTCTATATTTAATATTTAGATGACATGTATGCACTTGATTGGCTTAACCATGCTTTTTGCCTATGATTTGGTGCAACAGGTGTTTCTTAGCTAAGATACAACTCCAATCCTTTCCTCATTAACTATAGCGTCACATAGACAAAGTACCTAGGATACACCGCTAAGAACCACCCATTATAAAAGACCTTACGTAAGCAGGCTATAAGACTTCAAATAATAGATTTTAGATGAGGTGGAAGAGATAGAAGATTAGTAGGCTCTCATACGAGAGCTAGCTATAGCACGTGCTCCTAGGCATTTTATGTGAGTGTAAGAGCAAGAATAATAGTATAACCAACTGTTGGCTATAAGATAGTGCCATGTCATCTATAGTCAACTCAATAGTCAATATGTACAATAGCAAACAATAGAAATATAGTAGTTTATTAATACTTGATCCACCATTCACTCTCACAAAGTGCTTAGAAGCACGTGCTAGAGCTAACTCTTGCATAAGAGCTTACTCTCTTTCTCTTTCCTCTTCTCTCTTCTCCAACTCTGCACAAATATAATATTTAATGGCTTATAGTCAGCTGATGTCACCCTATTATACTTGCTCTAAGCGGGACTTGGCAAAATAAAGTAGCACTTACTTAAAGCTAACTATTATATATGTTGGCTATTAGGTTGACTATAGGTGATGTGGCGGCGGCTTATAGCCAGCTGCGGGCTTTACTATTGAATTTGCTCTTTGTTAGTCAGCTGCAGCACGAGCTTTTAGACCATATGTGATAGTGCAAAGTGTGGCATACATTAATAAATTACTCCCTCGGGTCCATACTGATGTCTCAACTTTGTCTACATACGTAGTATTAATATACCGCACTAGGGCCTACATACATGCCTAGACAAAGTTGAGGTCATTAATACGGAGTAGTAGTATATTTTTACATCTATTTATTGTAACTATAGAATTGACTACTATTCCTACCTCTGTTTAAAGGAATAAGACGCACACGTATTTCAAAGTAAAGTTTAACCAGATAAATAGAGCATTTAAAAGTTAATTTATTATGTAAAATTAGTATCGTTGGATTCTTATTGAAACATATTTTTCAATGGTGCTAATTTTGTATCAACACCCAAAGAAAAAATACGCAAAACGAGGACAACTTATTGCTTGAAATCGGAGGTAGTATAGACATGGACATGTCTTAGCTAGAGCACTATGTAAAGAACATCGATATGGATCTCTGCCAGGGGGAGTAGATCGATTAGCTTTGCTCGTTGCGAATGGCAATAGTATTTGTGCGTTTCGGGGCCGACACGCCATGAGTATCTTGAGACACGTAAACTACATAGGTGCAGCTTACAGTGCTCCACTCACTCCCCTACGCAGTTCTACAGGAGCCAGGGTCCCGTCTCGATCGGTGACCTCCAGGAGCAACCTGTTGTTTCTTTCTGTTGTCGCCGCCAGCTGTCTCCCCGGCTTTTCCTGCTCGAATCCTAAGGTAGATACTGTCGTTTCATCAATCGTGGCGACCGTACGGTACTAGCAGCGCGCATTGCGTGCCAAATCCAATCCTTCTCACGGGCCAGCTGGGCCAGCCGCTGGCAGGTACAGTAAGAAAATTCAGTCCGTTTTTTACCCACGCTATCTATCCGAATGCGATATTTCTGCAGCGCATTGCGCGCGCAGCTGTGATCAGAGCCGGTCGACAAATTGTGCTTCCTTCGTGGTGTGTTACTTGTACACGATCGCCGGGCAGGTTTTGGGTGCCTGGTGCCACTGCGAAGTCTGCGATCGCCTCAACTTTGCGCATGCCACATACCCCAACTCGACGTGGGCCACCCGTTAATTCGCCAGTAATCCTTGACCAATGATCACCGGATCTTTGCGCGTGGTTGAGCGGCCACATGCTCGAAATCTTCAGTCTCCCTCGCTGCAGCAGCGCTCAACGACTAACGAATTGAACCGCCGGGTCGGCGCTGCATGCGGCCGCCGAGCCACACACGAGGTGCGCGCACGTCCTTAGCTCGGATCGGCACCAACGGCAGGGGATCACGGCGCCGTTGAGCTCTCTTCCTGGATCGGTTCCTCCCATCCTCGTCGTCGGCAGAATGGCAACGTACTACTACACGTTCGCTTGGTGGATCGATCGAGCCCCGACGGCGAGCGGACAGCCACGACATCGACGGTGCCGCCGGCTGGCCGCTCCGAAACCATATATATGCGTCGACGTGTCGCTGCGCGGCCGGCTTCGCTACATCTCTGGGCTACGAGGGGCCGCGGCATGGGCGCCGGCACACGTACGGCCGCGCCAGTACTGCGCCACCGCACGTTGTCTCAGGCTCTCGGCCCACCGTCGCCGCACCGACGCGACTTCCATCCACGACGTGCGTTTCGTACGTGTGCCCGGCCGGCTGCCCGCTCCGTGGTGCCACCGGCGGTGGATGCGGCAGATCGACGCATCTGCGTCGTGAAAGGCCGGTCACCAGTCACCACATAATAAGGAAGCGACATTGATCTGCTCGCGCGGTACGCATGCACGTACTCGTACGTACGGTGCACGATTAGCGGCGGCCCGTACAGAACAGGCTGCACGAAGCGCCATGCCCCGATGCACGTCCCGGCCGGTTTACTCATCCAGCCTGCTCGCCGTCCATGGGGAACACTAGATGACCCGGTGCATCACTGGCGCTGAGGCCGAAAGCGAGACTGTATTTTAGCCATAGATTTAATCATCTTTGAGTCATCCACGGTTTAACTGATTTTTGAGCGAAATTCCTTGTGCTGGGAATCATTGTGCGGGTGCTATTATTTTGTGGCCCGTTGTTTTGTCATCTTTTTTTTTTGATTATTGATTGGAATTCCATTGTTTCGTGGCCCATTGTTTTGTCATCTTTTTTGTTGATTATTGATTGGAATTCCATTGTTTTGTGACCCATTGCACCACTTGCGCAGAGTCCAGAAGCAAGACAATATTGTATCTCTAAGTTTTATCAATAATATCTTTATTGACATTCAATTACCTTCGGAAGGTGAGGAATTAAGTTTCATCCATATTATCCTTGATTTACATTCAGTTACCTTAGAAAGGTGAGAACGTGTACTAAAGCAAGACAGTAAGAATGATTTCCATCAAAAGGTAAGTTTTAGTCATGTCAAATGATCACTCCATCGGATGTGCACTTCGTCACTCTCTACAAAGAAAATAAATATAGCAAAATCAAATGTTCGCTACTTCGTTCCACTGGTGTACTCAGCGCAAGTGAGGCTGGATTCACTTCTTGAAGACTGGAAACCTGGTTGTGCAATGTAGAAAAACCGTAAACACAAGCATGAGACTTCCTAATATCATTGCAAGCTTCCCAAATATACCAACAAGTCATAACCACAACAGCATTCTGAAGCTCATTACATATAATCATTAAATCAAACAACCATTGTTTATCATACTGGAGCTCTTGTGTAAATAGAAACCATTTGATCCTTAATCACATTCTATACAGCCAAGGAACATGTGCTGAAAAAAATACAGCCAGGTATATGGACACATAAGAAAGCAGTGATCAGCTCTTTCCTCGCAACTACAGAAGCAACATGGGTGGCTAGCTGGAATGTGCCCAATAGCAAGGCAATCATGTGCCAAATGCCAAAGGATAGTTTCCATCTCACTTGGGGATTTTGACAGCCCATAGCATCCGCCAGTGTTTCTCCTCGCACATAAAGTTTGACAGAGTACCTGAACCTGAAGTACTTTTGAACATCAAGAAAGAGCAGACTCGTGTTAGGTTCTAGGATGACTTGACTGAATAAACGCCACCTACCATTTAGTAAAATCATTAGTCAGTCTGACAGAGAGGTATCTGCATGATTTTAGTTGTGGTGCCAGAAGAAGAATGCACTGACAGTGCCCAAATCCCATTTGTCTAATTAGGGAATAATTGGAGACATTCGAAGGTTGGAAGAATTGGAGACACCGTCCCAAGAAACTCTTCAACAACCAACTTATCATAGGCAGAGTTGCAGACTTGCCATTGCCAATTCCCAGTGAACACCCTGCTCCAAAAGAAACCATGTATAATATTGCGCTAGTGTACTCTAAATAAATGGAATAGTAAAATATCTAGGAGCTAGCTCAACAGTTTAGTATAAATCTGTTGACAACTATGCTGAAGTACGCACAATAAGTTGTATCCTAGAACCAATACCAACGATAAACGCCATTCTACAGCTAGTAACACATATGAATTCTTGTTATGACACAAATCACAACAAAATATGTATGTACAAATCCCTAACTATTCAGTCCTATAACTGGATTTTTTTAAGTCATGCAACTGAACTATAGAGTTTTTTTGCGGGATAGCTGAAACATTTATTTGGAAATGCAACTAAGCGTAGCCTACCAAAGTAAACTGATCTGTAGCATGTTTCAGTTTCTTGCGGACACTCAATATCCTGAACACACAATCAAACTCATTATATACTTCCTACATAGAGGAAATTCTATTTAGTAAAGGAAAAAATAGCACATAAGCTGTTGAACATTCTCCAAGATACACATGATAAAAGAGGATAAAAAGAGATTCTTAGTCTCAACTCCAAGTTCTCTGATTTTTAACAAATATAAACGGAAGCTGCAATAAAAGAAATCTGATGACACGTTATAAAAAAGTCAAAGTGGCCAAAGAAACTATGTAGATTAACATATATGGATGGTCTTCATACCTTAACTCAGTAAAAATATGTTATTTATCTTAAAATAGGCTAGCTCGGGCGAAGAGAGCTTTTTGGTTCATTCATCAACACAGGAAACTTATCAATGTAATTGTGTACTCGCATCTGGTATCTGGTACCCCATGAGATAGACCAGAAAGACATACAGACACACCCCATGGTGTTAGGCGATGTACTGCCGGTACGAGAGAGACGCTCCAGGTATCTAATCAATTCCATCAAACACATTGCATTACATACGTACCCCGGGTAACTGAAACACAGAGAAAATTCCGTGTTGTTATAACATGAGACAAAATTCAGTGTTGTTATTTTTTTGCTTTTTCTGAAAGTACAGTTTCATTCCATGTTCAGAAGTGCAGCCATCTACTCTATGTACTACATTATCTCTTTATACACACAAGAATGCAACAAGGAGTACAAAACACACGGCTGATTATTACTCCTACAAGCTCAGCTACTTTCCACTGCTTCTACTCCTTTTATTTTTGAGAACCCACAAACCCATTCTAGTAGCCTATCACACATGTCCCTGGTGTGGACATCCTATTAGGATTTTTGCACGATCCATCATGCAAAAATGCAATTTCAGTTATTCTATAAAAAGCAGTTGAACCAAAATTTTGACAATGCAGGGAAAAGAAGATACCATGGATTGTCACGACCAAATAGGAAAAATGAAACCTGAACAAGTATAGAAACAAAAAGGAACAAAACTTTCTCACCTCACCATGCTATCACAAGAACTCAATCCAAGCTCTGGTAGCCACCCTCCACTATGCTTCCCTGCATGCAGCCTGGAGAGAGGAGATATAGAATCTGAGAAAAACTATTCCGCGAAGACAATAGACTATAAGAGACGAGTTAACAGAGGCGTGGAATATGTGCTTACTTTGTACCAGACATGGATAATATGAACACCAATGCTCCACGTTAAAATCTTGATGCACATTTAGAAAATACAGTCCTGATGAAAATTAGCACAATAAGACCTTGATGCACATTCACAAAGAGCAAAAGAGGATAGAAAAGATGCCTAGTCTTAACTCTCAAGTTCTCTGCGAGTCAGGTTGTACCCGTAATTTGATGGTTTGCGTGACTAACCGAAAGATACCGCTGCTCTGGCATCTCATCTAATCTAAGACAAAGCTAATACATTTTCATGCAGATGGTCAATAAGCTATGCACACATATTACATTGGCCTACTGATGCACCCTATCTCAGGCAAATGGGAAGTCAACACTCTAGTACCGGGCATGTGCCAAACTAATTAGGTTCTTTAGGGGGTAACCCGAGCTAGATGCCGCAACGTACATGATTCCGCCATAATTTTCCTTCAGACACAGGTAAATTGTAAACCTAACTTCGCAATCGAGCATTTCATTGAGTGATGTTATGAATGTGATTCTGCACAAACTAATCTGTGCAGGCTCTAAGAATTTCAGTTGATTTAAGAAAGGCGTGCACATGCTCTAAGAATTTCTTGCAGTTTCTGAAAAACCTTTTGTTACCAATCTGTATCCACATAAATTATTTGGACTCTATTTTCAGAAGTAGCTCCCTATAGCGCTGGAAGAGGTCAGCAGCATGATTAGGACATATGCAAGAACCTCTATCCATAGAGAACTTGATGGCACCACATGAAAAATCAACTCCACTAATTTGCATAAAACAATGATATATATCCACAACTGGTAGATTTACCATATACTCCATGACCAAAACCATACGCCGATAGTGAGACCATTGCAATTACTATGATCTGTATGCTTGACTGAGCTTGTTTGATTGCAATAGTCCGTACAAGGTTTGTCGATTCAGCTAGTTGATGAATGATATTTAGATGCTTCAAGCACATAGAAATAATACTCAGTGCGTGTGCACAGCCCATGAGTGCATAACTGTCATGTACACCTAATACTTTTTGTAGCTAATCAAATGACTAATCTACACTGACCACGTTAATTCTTGGCCCTCAAATAACTAATCATCTATGGGAAAGAGCAGAATATTTTGGTCTATTTCTCTACTGGCCCAGATCTCATATTTGATGGTTATGTAAAATATGGCAATAAGGAAAGATGCACCGAGATAACAGTACAACATCCGCTGACCACGATTGCCCAGGACGTGCACCAGAACAATTTTTTGATTGAGGTAATAAAAATTGATGGAAGAACACAGGTTCATTCCATACCAATGCTTACACTGTTTGTGTTGCACATGCAGTGAACCCGCCACAAATCCGGGTTACCAAATTGCGGAGCCTAATCCAGCCCAAATTGTTTACACATGCAAGACACCGAATTTTTGGACAGGGTATGAGAGGTAAACTGGAGTGAAACATATCTACAACATGAGAGTAAAGATAATGAGTTACTTGCCTGCTGAGTGGATGCAGCTGTAACCGACGACAAATTCGATCAGGGTCGAGAAGGTAAAAAGCCACGCCAGCAGTCCACCCATAATTTTTTGTCTCAGCAGCATCAGTCACTCCAAAGAAATAGCCAAACTCCAAACGTCTAATCATACAAACTATTGTCGTCGTCGCCACCAGAGAATAGCCAAACAGCAAAAGTTTTACATCCACATCATAGAGCTTAACAAGAAATAAAACCCAACTTATTTTTTCTGTTGCTACCTACAACAGAATTTCAACCTAAATAAATCTACACCATACTTCGTGCAGGCAATTCAATCTAAGAAGTTAAAGATATACCTTGGTTGCTCAGAGAAATAGCCAAACACCAAACTTGTAACTATTAAAACCGTGCACACATGTGAAATGCAAAATAAAGGCAAGGAAGTCGAGCACATTGCATAAGCTGAGAGAGGACTGGGAGCAGCTCACCATGGCGTTTCGGCCGCACTCGTAGTCGCTCAACACGTGCGGAGCTCACTTGTTGTGCTCACCGGCGCTCGTCGTCGCTCGATCCGCAGTCGGCACGCTCAATTTTGCTCAAGCTATCACCGACATGATCGCTTTCGTTCGAGCCATCGCCGCCGCTCTCTCACTGGACTTTTATTGAACAGGCGTTGTTCACTCACAAATCCAAACATGTTGAGGAACAGGAATTCTACGAGATTGAGCTGCAGCACAAGCACAAAGAGAAGCATCTAATTGAGATTGATTAAGGCTGACACGTGCTGTACCAGCTTGCCGTGCTTGGTTGCAGCGCAGAGATACATTAGCACTGGCAGGAACGCAGCGCCGACAGGGAGGAGCCACACTGAGGAGTCGTACCTGGGCTGGGGTGTTGGTCTCTGGCGTTTGTTCAGCAGCGAGAGAGCTGGTCGGGATGGGGCGCAGAGAGAGGCAGGGGCTTACCGGAGATTTGGTAGGGTGAGAGGAAGGGATGCACCGCTGTTGGTCGGAGGCGCCATTGGTTTGGGACGGACGCCCAACGCCACCGTGACCAGGACGACGACGCGGGAGGCCATGGCTGATGGAGCATGGCCGGCACCGGGCGACTTGCCCCTCAGCCTCGTAGCCTCCAGCCGCCTCGCCCCCTGCCTCCTCTGCACGGCTTCGAGCCCTGGCGCCATGCTGCGTCCTCCTTGCCTCCTCTGCAGTCAAGGCCGCTGGAGCGGGGGAGACGAGTTGCTCGTGAAGAGAGGAGGGACCAAGGAGAGTGGCGGCTTGCAGGAGAGGACAGAGGAGAGGAAAGGAGAGTTGGGGGACGGCGGCGGGCGGAGCTGCTGCGAGGATGAGGATGGGCGGGGTGGGAAGAATGAGGCGACCGGATATTTTTTACCCGGATGGGCCGATCTAGGTTTTCGGCCTCACGTATCGCTCATGCAGGTTACCCGAAACCACACGAACCCGACTTATCCAGCCCCACTCGTCAGAGACGTTTTCAGTCAATCAAAAAGTGAAAATGAAAATGGCCCTCATCCAACGGCTGAGAGGCACGCACGGGACAGAAGCGTGCTACAGTGGCTGAATCGAACCGAGCATCGTGTGTGCGCGCGAGGGAGCTCTGAGAGGGCGGGTAGAGCAGCAAGGTTTATAGGAAATAATTATGTCGCACGACCATACATAGCTAGCGGTGCGCATCAAACACGCAACACGCGATGTCCAGTTCTGGCAAGGATGCAGTGAAGATCTTGCGGCGCATCGATGTTGCCGGACTGTAGCTGACAACCTAGCCTAGTTGTCAATATCATCGTACTACTATCTTACGATTTTAAAAGAAAAAATTGCCGCCGGCCAATCAATGTGTATCGTGATGGTATCTTAATCTGATAGTATCTTACGATATTACGATACGCATCGTGGTATTTTTATTATCCCAATATACAAAGTCGATACAAGTATGATTCCAACGCTTATGCTAAAAACATAAGCGCACAATGGTGTGGCAAAGTAATAAAGAGTAAAAGTTGTCTGGAGGTGAACTAAGTATTTAAGAGCAACTCTAATCGTGTGATGTATTACAGGGCACTCAAACATGTTATGTAAAGATAATACATTACCAGAAAAGTGTTTCACATCACTTATGTATAGCTTCTGTTTTTCCAGATGGTGTATTCTAGGGCACGGCTGTCATCCTGCTTTTCTAGGTGAGGTATTTTACGGCACGGCTGTCGCAGCAGGTGATGTAAAATAGGTCACCTATCACTACTAAATCCTTCATCTTTGACAGTTCAAACTTCAAATCCAACAACTCAGACTTAAAATCTACACTACTACAGATTTGGCTATCCATAGAATGATATCCAGTGGTGCATGGTTACAGTGATGCGCCATAGATAAACTATCTGTGATGCATGCTAAATAGATGCACCACAGATAGGCAAAATACCCGTGGCGCATGGTATGTGGGTGCGCCGCAGGTAATAACTCTGGGTAGACCCACCTGCCACTTATGCATGGTGCACCGACATTGCATGCGCCACGGATATGTCAGGGGACGTGCATAAGTGGCATATATAGATGGTCCCTGATATATCCATGGCGCATTTTGTAGGGTGCGCCATTGATGTGCATGTTATCCGTGGCGTGTTTTTGCAGCGTGCACCACTGATATGCCGGGCACCATATATACAACTAGCCACCACCTTTTTTCACTAGCTTGGTGCACTTTCCTCCCTCTAGACCAGATCTGGTCGTGTTCTTCCTTCTCCCGCCTCATTTCTCCGCATGAATTCACCCAATTTAGCCATCTAAAACTATTTTGGATGATAGTTTTGTAAAGGGAAGGCTAGATCTACGAAAACCACCGATTCACTTTTCTCCCTCCTCGATCATTTACTAGGTGAGTAGATGTATGGAAGGACATATGCATGTTTGTGTTTATGCGATGAATTGCTTGTGATGATTGCATGGGCGAGATGTTATTGTTGCCTGTATATGAATGTTTGTGTGTATTTGTGTCAGTTTGTGATACGGTACATGGTGTGTGTTTGCCGAAATGTTGCGTGGTGCATGCATGTTTACCGAAATGTTGATTAATTTATGTTCAACTGTTCGATACACTCAAACTCGACTCCAAAGATAAATAGAACCTAATGCTCAACCCTAATTAGACATTCTGACCTTAAACTTGGACACTTTTGACCCTAAACATCGCCACTTCGATGGAACTAAACTTCCATAGAACCTAAAACTCAGTCGACGTCGGAGCTAACTCGACCCTATCTAGAAATCACCACAGTTGTCGTCGGAGATGATGAGGCTATTCCAGAAATCCGAGTCAAATCATAGGAGGGGCTAGCCTCCGACGCCGCAACCTTAACATTATTCTTCTTCACGGCTTCTCTTGCTGCGAAGTACTCTCTCTCTCTCTCTCTCTCTCTCTATCTATCTATCTATCTATCTATCTATCTATCTATCTATCTGTCTCTCTCTCTCTCATGTCCATCGCCGCCTTGTCGGTGTTGCAGGCCCAAATGTGAAAAAATGCGCTACGGTTCTCTTTCTCCTGCTCACAGGTGACCATCCGCACTGGCGGCGCGAGGAAATCAGCCTCCACGAGGCTAGGAAATGTTCATCTTTGCTCGTGGCCGGCCGAATGTCAACGTGCCGTAGTCATACGCGTGGCGAGCTTCGTCGCCTCAAACCTGCTCAGACACCAGCGCACAATGTCGACGATGCTCTCCGCTGCGTAGCGACCGGACTCCCACAACCACACGTTGAGGAAGCCATCGACGATCTGGGGAAGCAGCGGGGCGGTATGTACAAGCAGCGATGTGATTCTCGGCGGTGATTCGCACGGAATCGGCGGGGCCTCTTTGCGCGCATGCTATTTTAGATATACATCACGAGGGGAGGTGATGTATATTAACATCACCTGACCCAAAATTTTACATCACCATCACCTGTTGGAGAGGCATTTTTGACCCCAGGAAATGTAAAATTTATGTTTTATATCATCTCCCCTAATATACATCACTTGTTAGAGTTTGGACGAGCTTGGTATAAAAAAGAAGTTTGCACGTGAAAGAAATTAGTCAAGTAGCTATTTGTGTGTTCTGACTTTGAAGAATATGAGCCATGATCTTTTGTTTTGTGGGTTCGTAATTAGTTATGCCCGTTCATGCAGTGGGCATATATTCCTTATGTAAATCGTATATGCCGATTAATGGTGGTACATCATAACTCCCCCGGTTGGGGCTTTCT
The DNA here is from genome assembly GCA_023614405.1 of Avena insularis. Taxonomy (NCBI): domain Eukaryota; kingdom Viridiplantae; phylum Streptophyta; class Magnoliopsida; order Poales; family Poaceae; genus Avena; species Avena insularis. The sequence goes on along the minus strand of CM042692.1, from coordinate 490,175,039 downwards.
CATCATGGTGTCATATAATTTTTACGGCAAGCGCTAGGCGCGGTAACCTTTCCATCGTCCTGCTTTCGCTGATGCCACGTATCCCAAAATCGCCTAAAATTCCGCTTTTGCTGCAAAATTTACATATGTTTCCGCTTTTTCTTCTGAAGCAAAAAAAAAACAGTTCGTTTTAGAAATAGAATGTCCCGCCGGAGACCTCGTCGGAGACCATGCAGCAAAAAAAATATGCTAATGTAGCAAAACCGACTTCGCCAGAGACATCGTCAGAAAAAACTCGATGATGACTCTCGCCGAAGACCTTGTAGCAAAAAGTTGACACTGTTGTAGCAAAACCACAAGACGGTTGTAGCGACAAAATTCTTCTAATGTAGCAAAAAACTAGCTTCGCTGGAGAATTTAGCCGGAAGACCTCGCCGGAGAACTTGTAGCAAAAGCTTTATGGTATTGTAGCAAAACAAATAAATGGAGATAGCAAAAAATGTAGCAATGTAGCAATGTAGCAAAATCGAAGGCCAGCCTTTGTAGCATCGGCCGTGAGGACTTGCAGGAGCGGCGGCCATGGCATCCAAGCTAGCAGCAGATGTGGTCGTCTCCTGTAGAAGTGTCGGCCTGCCTCTCTAGCAAAGGAAGGCATCCGTTTGTAGCAAAAGAAGGAGCGGCGGCCATGGCATCCATCTCTGTCGCCGGCGAGCAAGCCCAGACGCTGCCTTCATCGGCGAGCTCGTGGGGACAAGGAGGGAGACGGCGAGCTCCAGTGGCAAGATCCCCACGGCGAGCTCCGGCGGAGCGCGGTGATGTGGGCAAAGGGTGGGAGAGGGATTGGGGTCGGCAGAGGGAGTTTGGGCTCTAGCGGAGAGCGACGGTGGTGGGCGGCAGGCGGCAGCAGAAGGCAGTGGTGGGCGTTGGCGTAAGGCGACGATGGCAGTGGAACAAGGCAGCGACGACCGGTGGAGATCGGGTCTCCGGTGGTTTCTATGGCGATGGTTTCACACAGTTAAAGGGAAGAGGAAAAGGAAGAGATAAGGTGGGGCCCAGTCACGTGGAGCGCGCTATCAACCTGGACGATGGCATTGTCCGGACGGTAGCTATCATTTTCCAATTTTTACTTGGCAATTAGTTGTAGTATGTATTCGGCCAGCCGGTGCATCTATTACTTAAGCTATGTGGTCAATTTGCAAGACTAAGAGCATCTCCACTCGGGGGGCCTAAAGCCCCCCTAAAGGTCTATGGGGGTGCCAGCGTTCAAAATCGTGCCCAGCCCCCCCTCTAAACTTATTTTCGCACCGACATGGCCCGGTTTGACAACTAGCGCCCCCAGGCCGAACCCAACCCACGGGGAAGCTAGCGGGGGCGACGGATGGAGCTGAAAATGACGCGGGCCAGCCCTGGCAGTGAGACGGGCGTCTCCTTCCTGCCCTTTTCGACGCTTCCCGCTCCAACTTCCCGCCCTTTCCTAGGCTATATGTATGCGTTCCTCCCTTTCTTTCTCCACATCCCGCCGCCGCCGCCATGAAGAGGCCAAAACTCAATTTCTACGAGGTCGTTATGTTCGCCCACTACGGCATCCCCGTGCCGCCACGCGCGAGGCTTCTGTCCAGCTTTGAGCTGAGCTACGCCGGCGTGCCTGTGGCGCCGCCCTTGCATGGCGCCAAGTTGGCGATGCAGCTAGAGGACCGCCACCGCGAGCGGAAGAGGGCGATGGCCCGACATGCGCCCACGAGCGTGTACTGGCCAAACAAGTTCAAGAAGGAGCGGACGCAGGAGCTCGCGCTATGCCGTGCTCACCGACGGCAACTCCACCCTGATCTGCGCAACCCCGAAGGGAGGCAGCGCTTCTAGGCGGTGCGCGGGCGTACGACCTACACCGCAATCGACGAGGCACGGTGTCGAGCCGAGGCGGCGCGCCGGGATCGTCGACCTCGATTCCGACACGGAGGAGGAGGACGACGCAGCGGATAGGACCGATGACGAGGACGGCGATAGCGGTGGTGAAAGTGGCATCGTAGATTAGGGTGGCATGGAGTTGGCGATGCAGAATCGCAATATAAATACTAAATTGAATATATAAAACTATGGGAAGGGGTGTGACTAGGAACACTACCCCCTTAAAAAAATAGCCGGAGCCTCCCTATATGGGCTAAAAATCACTCGTGTCGGAGCCCAAATGAGAGGACGAGTGGAGATGCTCTAAAGCATTTAGATAATTACCCTCACTGTATTCATGTGCTTGTTTTGATTAAAGTAAGCTATGAGGCAGACATCATATATCTAGACTTATTTTATTGGACGCGTCTAGCGAGCCCTCGAGTGCTCGTCTGTGTGTCCCAGCCCTCAGCCCGATAAGGAAAGTATACAGCCCCACGTGGATACCTTTTCCGGAAAGCGGAAAGCTAGCATAGCCCGTGCGGGGAAGCGTGCCCATGCTAACACAAACCCAGCGCGTCAAATAACACCACCGTATCCTTCCCTTGCCCAGATGACTGTTTTGCAAGTACTCGTCCAGTTCTACTTTCTTCACCAGATCTCCATCGATTCTAGGATCTGACTCAAAGGCAACTTCTTATCTCCTCTCTCACATTCTGCAGCAACTCCTCCCTAAAAAATTCACACTCTATGGCCAGAAAAAGTTGGTTGTGATGTAGATCTCTTGAAGAACAACAATTTGATCATGGAAGAAAACTAGAAAAAGATCCCATGAACAAATTAGGTCGGTTTACAGAAAAAATACATGAAACCTGTAGCCCAGCAAACATAGTTTTTCCACATAGTAAAATTAGGATGAGTTCATCAAGAAAAAATCTTTTCCAACAAGTTAGTTGTTTAGCCTGACATACCTCGGATAACAAGGTAGCAAGTAGAATTTTGGGAACCTAAAAAGGGCATGCATGGCTGCATGGTAACAACACAGGTCTAGGAGTCCAGCAACTAGTTTTTTTTAGATATCCCCATGCAAGTAACAAAACAAGAGCCAACGGGAACTTGGATCATGCAAGAACTAGTTAGGAAAAATCCTAGGTTCAAGTAAATCATGCAAACACAACTAAATGTGAATAAAGTTAAAAGAGGATCGGTATGTAACTTAGACTAACATGTGTAATCAACTTAATTAAGTGGCATAAGCAACTTAAGTGCAAGTCACGTATCATCACACCGACCAGATCAAAGCTGCTACCTGACGAGGCCAAAGAGGGTATCTGAACCTAAACTTGTAGGGGAGCATTTGAATGTGCCGCGTGTGGACGGTCCCGGTGCCCTGGTGTTGGCCTTCATCCACTAACTTCATCGCGCTCTGCCACAGCTCGCTCGGCAACCGTAGGCACACCTATTCCATGAGTGAGTCCATATCCTTGGCAAAGCCTAGGAGGTACTAGTGCAGGAGCTTCTGGATTGATAACCTCTCTGGCGCTAACACAACCACAATGTCCTGCAAGTAGTCCCTCTTGGTAACCAGAAAAAATCAGAGCAACCAAAAAACAAAACAAAATAGTTCGTAAGGGAGGAAATGCAACTTACCAAGTGGTGGTAACCAGCTTGATTGAAAAGCAAAAACAACTTAACAACTTGACTAAAGCAACTTGGATCTAGAAACTTGTGAATCTACACAATATTTAAGCTATTTCATTATCTCCTTATCTGAACAAAAACATCCATCGGGTTGAGTACCACGATAGTAACGTTTTGCCTTGGTCCAATGAGTTTGAAGCGAAGTCCAAATAACACATGAATAACCCTAGAAATAGTAGGGGTGACCTAAACCTGCAGCAGCCTCAACATCAACAAAGTGGAACCAAAAAACCTACAAACCTATTCCAAAAACCAACTAGATAATCTGGTAACCACAACTTAGCACATGACAAACTGCAACTTACTAGCACCCAAAAAGTAACTAGGTGATATGAATTTGACAACTTAGTTAGATTGACAACCCCATGAATGTGCAAATAACAAACAACCCCGCCCCTAGAAGAAGTAGAGGTGATCCTAAACCTACTGCAGAATAAACAGCAACATAGTAGAATAGAAAACAGCAACTTAGCTACACTCGAAAAGCAACTAGGCAGTCAGGTAAATATAACTTAGTTAAACACACAAACCTAGGTGCCTACAAACACACAAAGAGCAACACCTATGTACTTGGATTACTCTAGAACACGGTGGTCTTAAAACCTAGCAACTAAAGTGGCGGGGAAGCTGCACTTACCTCGACCGTAAATCACCAAAGCATGGAACTTATGAACAAACGTGCAGCAACTTAATAATGAAAAACAAGTACCTTAGTCAAATTTGCTAAACAACTTAAAAGACCCTCAAAAAATTAGCTAGACATGGCACAAAGAACATACAAATTAGCATAGATATACCACTTGATAAGGAACCCTAATTGACTTAATATTGATGCTATGAACCTAACATAATGGTTGCCATGATCATATGGGTACATAACAAAAACACTAGATTTTCTTGTACTCAAACATTGATGCTAAGAAACATAGAAAACGGTACTGATTGCAATCTGAAAGCAACTTAACTACGGCAAATAAGACAACTTAGGCTAATATGGCTAACCAACTTAGTTTTATGCTGAAAGTAACTTAACTACAGTGATAAAACAGAATGAAACTTAGACTAATTTGGCTAACTAACTTAGTTCTATGCTGAAAGTAACTTAACTACAGTGATAAAACAACTTAATTAGGAAAAGGGACAATGAATTAAAGAAAAAAATCAGCACACAAAAAAAAGAATGCAACTTAGGGTGGGTAATCAACTTAGTTTTATGTTGAAAGCAACTTAACTAGGTGAAAAGACAACTTAATTAGGAAAAAGGGACAGTGAAACAAACCCAAATACCCCCCCTTTCCCCAACAAAAACAAGAATGCAACTTAGGCCAATCTGGCTAATTAACTTAGTTATATGCTAAAAGCAACTTAACAGTGGTGATAAAATAACTTAATTGGGAAAAAGGGACAGTGAATCAAAGCAAAAAAAATCCCCCTCAAGCGGCAAAAAATTAGAATGCAACTTAGGCTAGGAAATATTGTCCCTCTACAACATTACAAAACAGAAGCACATACCTTACATGCCAAAATATTGACGAACAATAAGAAGGCACTACTAATATACTGAAATAGGCATTTTTAGTTGCAGAAGATGTTGGCATATATACATATATATATATATATATATATATATATATATATATATATATATATAAATCCTCCACCCATTTAGTTGTGGAAAGTTGAAACTTTTATGATGTACAGTTGTACTCATGGTACAACTAGGAAATGTGATCCCAAATTAACCGATCATAAGGACAGACTCTATGGTTAGTAAGATCCCAAGTGGATCTAAGGGGGTGATGAAAACTTTCAAGATGAGAACATCGATGTATGCCATATTGCTTCTGCCTATCTTAGTCTGCTGTAGGTTCCATCTTATTGCATAATAGCATGCTGGGAAATGTAAAGTAGTACTTGATAGATCTTGTTTGGCACTGGCAGACCCACCGCTAATATGGTGTATAATAAACTTGGGATCTTACTAACCATAGAGTCTGTCCTTGTGATCGGTTAATTTGGGATCACATTTCCTAGTTGTACCACAACTGTACATCATAAAATTTTCAACTTTCCACAACTAAATGCGTGGAGGATTTATATATATAAATGCCAACATCTTCTGCAACTAAAAATGCCTATTTCAGTATATTAGTAGTGCCTTCTTATTGTTCGTCAATATTTTGGCATGTAAGGTATGTGCTTCTGTTTTGTAATGTTGTAGAGGGACAATATTTCCTAATTGTACCTGTTAAGTTGCTTTCAGCATAGAACTAAATTGATTAACCTAAGTTGCATTCTAATTTTTTGTCACTGGAGGGGGATTTTTTTTGCTTTGATTCACTGTCCCTTTTCCCAATTAAGTTGTTTTATCACCATAGTTAAGTTGCTTTCAGCATATAACTAAGTTGATTAGCCAGATTGTCCTAACTTGCATTCTTGTTTTTGTTGGGGAAAGGGGGGTATTTGGGTTTGTTTCACTGTCCCTTTTTCCTAACTAAGTTGTCTTTTCACTTAGTTAAGTTGCTTTCAACATAAAACTAAGTTGATTACCCACCCTAAGTTGCATTCTTTTTTTGTGGAGTGATTTTTTTGCTTTAATTCATTGTCCCTTTTCCCAATTAAGTTGTTTTATCACTATAGTTAAGTTACTTTCATATCACCTAGTTACTTTTTGGGTGCTGGTAAGTTGAAGTTTTTCATGCGCTAAGTTGTGATTATTAGATTATCTAGTTGGTTTTTGGAATAGGTTTTTTGGTTTTTTGGTTCCACTTTGTTGATGTTCAGGCTGCTGCAGGTTTAGGTCACCCCTACTATTTCTAGGGTTATTCATGTGTTATTTGGACTTCGCTTCAAACTCATTGGACCAAGGAAAAACGTTACTATCGTGGTACTCAACCCGATGGATGTTTTTGTTCGGATAAGGAGATAATGAAATAGCTTAAATATTGTGTAGATCCACAAGTTTCTAGATCCAAGTTGCTTTAGTCAAGTTGTTAAGTTGTTTTGCTTTTCAATCAAGTTGGTTACCACCACTTGGTAAGTTGCATTTCCTCCCTTACGAACTATTTTGTTTGTTTTTTGGTTGCTCTGATTTTTTCTGGTTACCAAGAGGGACTACTTGCAGGACATTGTGGTTGTGTTAGCGCCAGAGAGGTTATCAATCCAGAAGCTCCTGCACTAGTACCTCCTAGGCTTTGCCAAGGATGTGGACTCGCTCATGGAATAGGTGTGCCTACGGTTGCCGAGCGAGCTGTGGCAGAGCGCGATGAAGTTCATGGATGAAGGCCAACACCAGGGCACCAGGACCGTCCGCACGCGGCACATTCAAATGCTCCCCTACAAGTTTAGGTTCAGATACCCTCTTTGGCCTCGTCAGGTAGCAGCTTTGATCTGGTCGCCGACGTGATGATACGTGACTTGCACTTAAGTTGCTTATGCCACTTAATTAAGTTGATTACACATGTTAGTCTAAGTTACATACCGATCCTCTTTTAACTTTATTCACATTTAGTTGTGTTTGCATGATTTACTTGAACCTGGGATTTTCCCTAACTAGTTCTTGCATGATCCAAGTTGTTGTTGGCTCTTGTTTTGTTACTTGCATGGGAATATCTACAAAAAACTAGTTGCTGGACTCCTAGACCTGTGTTGTCACCATGCAGCCATGCAGGCCCTTTTTTGGTTCCCAAAATTCTACTTGCTACCTTGTTGTCCGAGGTATGTCAGGCTAAACAACTAACTTGTTGGAAAAGAATTTTTCTTGATGAACTCATCCTAGTTTTACTATGTGGAAAAACTATGTTTGCTAGGCTACAGGTTTCAGGGTTTTTTCTGTAAACCGACCTAATTTGTTCCTGGGAGTTTTTTCTAGTTCTCTTCCATGATCAAATTGTTGTTCTTCAAGAGATCTACATCACAGCCCACTTTTTTTGGCCATAAAGTGGGAATTTTATGGGGAGGAGTTGCTGCAGAATGTGAGGGAGGAGATGAGAAGTTGCCTTTGAGTCGGATCCTAGAATCGATGGAGATCTAGTGGAGAAAGTAAAACTGGACGAGTACTTGCAAAACAGGCAGCTGGGCAAGGGAAGGATACGGTGGTGTTATTTGACGCGCTGGGTTTGTGTTAGCATGGGCACGTTTTCCCACACAGGCTATGCTGACTTTCCGCTTTCCGGAAAAGGTATCCACGTGGGCTGTATACTTTCCTTATCGGGCTGAGGGCTGGGACGCACAAACGAGCACTTGAGGGCTCGCTAGACGCGTCCTTTTATTTGGACATCTCAAAAATGGCAATCGTATTTTCCATAATTTTGCAACAGTGTGCGACGATTCACTCGCTGCGAAGTGCGAATTCCCGTTCTCCACCGCATGGTTGAGCTCCCTCGAACTAGGCTGCACCCAACTATCCATCTCCCAAGCAGGACTCTGCAGCGCACTCCTGATTTCAGATCGGGGACACGAATGATGCATCCGTCTAGGGGAATCTCTGATGCTAGCTTTTCCTTTTTGGTTTTTTTCTGGCATTTCTTTCTCTGTTATTTTGGTTTAGATGAGTCCTTTTCGCTTGTAAAGGTGGGGCTTTGAACATCAACATAAACTCAGAAATACAGACCCGATAGATGTTGTCAATCAAACCCGCAAAAAGGAGCCACACCTGGTTTACTTGAGCCTAGTGATATTGAAAGGGAAAACAATTGTAAAGATGAAGCAAGCGTAGCACAGAACTTCATGAGGAAACAGGTATCTGAAATGCATAAGACAACAACTCTACCAATAGTCACTTGAAAAGTTCTACGATGCATCAGGAAAGAAGCGGCATCAACCCTCTGTATCAAATAAATTCAGTTACATCAGGCCAAATAACCTCAACAGTTCTAACAGGTACAAAAGGCCACCCTAGTGGAGCCAAATAATTTTCTGTTCTGGCTTGAATTTACAAGGAAAACTGGGCCGGTGTTAACAACGTCAACTGTCCTACGGATCCAGTGACTAGGGATTGCAAGCCCTGTCCACTCAGCTTGACTCACGAAATCTGGAATGCTGTGCCACCACATCATAAATTACCACCGCAGCTGTACTGGATGGAAAGGAGATCCAGGTTTTACAGCGATGAGGACTTAACAGTTGCATTCCACTGTCAGGTTCATTCGTTCTACCCACCAGCACTAGATGATTTTGTTCCTGATGTCTTCCAGCTTCTTCAGGATTTCACCTGGAGTTCGGTCAAGCTCATCGGCAATCTTCCTCTGCATATCAGCTGGGAGGGATGGAAACTGCTCGCAAAGATCACCATCAATCACATCCTGTAACAAATGAAAAACTACTTCAGCATAAAAGAGAAAACAGTGATCTTAAAACTGCATTTACACTTCAGTTGAAAATGGAAGCATAAATAATTTCATGCAGCTACAGAAGTACATTTGTTGCTAGCGAATCAGAGATTAAATGCTCTATCTCTATGCTAGTCACCAATGTATTCCCTTGTGTCGGGGTGGTCGTCAATGCCTAAATTGTGCACGCAGGTAGTTGTACTGTTCTATTCCTGCTACTCCTTACCACTCCCAGCTGATAATGTTGTGATGATTTAGCATGTACTGCTATATAGCTCTTTACAAGATAATGACAGCTCTATGTTTAATCCGGGTGTACTTCAGATAATAGCAAAGTTTGGAGACGAGTAACACAGGTCAATTGTTTCTGTGCCTTATCCTAACGAATATTCTGAAAACTGAGTATTCAAATTGAGGTGACATCCTTACACCTTTGTTGGTTCCTAGGTTCATAGGCAGTCTTGCCTCAAGGTTTTCTTCTTGGTTCTTACTGTCTAGTATTTTTTTTTCAGTTTCACTCTACTCTCTACAGGTATTACATTGATTGCTATGGGGTTTATACTTCATCTGGGTTCAGTTACTATACTGGTCAAATATTGGTATGTTCATATTTTCCCTACTACCATATTTAGAATCATCAAAGGTTTACATATTTCAAACCTTACATAGAACTCTATAACCATGGATTTTCTTAATTCCATTTGTTTGACCTTGCAAGGGACAGAGGAATACAGAATATTGAAGTGCTGTGGCGCTAACGAGCTGATTTCGTGAGCAGCTTAAATGCTGATTGGTACTGTGTGCTTGAATATATTAGCTTGGTTGGTTCGATGGGGTATATACTTCATCTGTACTAGCTTGGTTCAGTTGGAGAAAAATCAGATCCTAAAAAAAAGGATCAAGAATATACTACTGGTCAAATATTGGCATGTTCATATTTTCCCTACTATCATATTTGGAATCATCAAAGGTTTGAATATTTCAAATCTTTCATAGAACTTTATAACCATGGATTTCCAAACTTTCATTTGTTTGACCTTGGAAGGGACAGAGGAATACAGAATATTGAAGTGTTGTGGTGCTCACGACCTGATTTCATCAGAAAGCTTAAATGCTGATTGGAACTGTGTACTTGAAATGCCCATTCAGATCATATAACATATATACATAAATTTTTAACTTAAAAAATACATGATTATTGGGAGATGAATAGCATATTCTTTTCATATTGCAATGACTGACTTCTTTTTTTCACACACCAGCGAGGAAAGAACAGATTTGAAATGATAGTAGTTCTGATTGGGTTAAAATGGTTTTTGCCTAAATGTGCAGTGGATATTATCACAACAAAATTAGCAATGCTTTCGTTTGTTCCACACATGTATTTTCTACTTAACGGTTCAACTTCACGCTGCAACGCGCGGGGTATCATCTAGTAATACAAAACTTGATGAACCAATGGGAATACAGTTAATGCCAGCCCACATACATGTGTTCTATCCTATGAAGTGCTAACTGCTGGTAAACGTTCTATTAGTGAAATGACTTATACTGTGATCAATGAGATGGCTCTGCATGAAATGGCTGGTTCGGATTTTCTTCTTGTAGTTCTTGCTAAACAAAATAATTCATACTATGATCAATGAGATCAATGATTTATACTATGATTCTAGAAGCGAACAGTTTATTACATGCAGATATCAGTCAGAATACTACCTAATACAAGTTTGCCTGCTGAACATGATTATATTCAGGATGATACAGTCAAAAGTGACAACAGTAAGTTTGTTCTCACAAAACTTGTACGGACTCACAAACACCTCAATTATCAAGCAAAAGTGACTATGGAGAATTTTCATTTCTTTCATGATTATTCTTGAAAGACCAACACCATTAACAAAACCTGAATTACTACAAACAGAATTGATGTGATGACATGATAAACAGAACAAAAAATGTAAGTAATACGTAATTTACCTTCACTGGAAAATAAGCAGATCTGTAGGCCATGTGATCTCTTCCACATAATGGTGGATGCTCCTGGCGGAGATGCATCTCCAAGTGAGAGAAGAAGTCAACATCTTCCCTGGAGGTGAACGCAAGCAGTGCTCCCACACTACCCATTACAGTTCCATAAATAAGGCATTCACCTCCACCAGGTATTAAAGAGGCCTTCTGCAGACATGTCACAACATCACCAACATGAAACTGCACGATCTCCTCCACTTTGTTTGGAGCACCATTTAACTTCCCTTGCTCCCATTTAATCTTGCCTCCAGTTGGGTCTTCTTCAATCTCATCTGAGAGATCCTGGGGAAGACGAGCAAAGTATATGTTCCCAAACTTGTCGGCTCCTGCCATAGTGTCGAAATCTATGTGATTTGCTGCTGTTAACCATCTGGGAACACTGTCATCAGCAAAGATATATAGCTGGTTTTCGTCCCGTCTGTACTTGCAATAATGAAATGACTGCATATAGATGGAGATGACACGAAAAACAATAATTAGAAATACGTCCAAGAAATGAATTCTGGTAAATGATATGCTAGGTCTATGCCATTAACTGAATCAGAACAGTCACAGATAATTAACAGAATAGCGTTGGGATATCTTACCCAAGAGTAGGATAACTGAAATATGTTTTGAAGAATAAGAAATCTGCCTAAAAACTCTTCCAAACAAAACAAACAAAAAAGGCCTACGAGATAGATGGTGTGTATCACACTACAACATCCATCCCCTACCCATCACTCTAAAACCGGACATAAATCAAGGCAATCGGCAAATGATATATCATGGACTTTTCGCTCAATGTTTAAATTTAGGTATGTAGTTTATATTGTTCGAAACTGAAAACGACAGCTTATCTTCTTGGCTATACATGAACAGACATTGAGAGCATAGACATTTTGCAAAGTTTGTGAATGTAGTTTATTAAACACACATAGACATTGAGAGCATACCTCTTGCATGTCACCAACATAGATCCTATCACGGTAGGTATGAATAGACACTATTGTCCTCGGGAAAAGCTTGTTTTCACATTTTCTGAGCAACTTTCTCTTCCCAAGATCATATAATCTGAGGACTGAACCAACACCTGCAAGCAAACGTCCCTGGAACTGGCACAAAGAAAGAGGCACTTCCTCCACTTGTGTTTTGTGAAGAAGTTCAAGTGATCTCCCTTCATTCACAAACTTGTATATGTGGATGAACCCAGAAGCAAGGCTTCTCTTTGGCCAGAACTGCAACCCCTTGGTAGTACCAACAGCCAGAAGAGTACCATACTCCTTATCGTGGAAATTCACAGTGCAAATACTGACAGCCGCCTCATTGTCCTGCAATTCCAGCAGACAAGTTGTGTCCTTGCTCCTTGGATCAAGAATTCTAATGCAGGAAACCCACTTCTCTGATTCTGCCTTCGGGTAACCATACTGTTCATCAGGAAGTGTGTTACTATCCTCAGCACCATCTTCTTGACCATCCCCATTCTCCATTTGATCCCCATTACCATTTCCATTTTCCACCACACCAGCAGCCTCAAGGCACTCCTTCTTAGCAGCCTCTCGCTGTTCTGCGCTAAATGCACCCTTGTCACTCTCAATGATAGCGAGGTATTTCTTCTTTGGTAGAATCACAAATTTCCTCGGAGTGTAACGCAAGGGGATAGCTGTCTCATTGAATGTCTCTCCCAGACGTTCGATGGTGAAAATACGAAGAGCATCTCCAGCAACAGCAACAACACCTTCCGAGCACTGATCAGAAGAGAATGACGCAGCAGACTCAAGTGTATCGCAAGACAGTGGTGTCAAGAGGAAGTGACCTTGATGTATATAGCCAAGCCAGGGACGGCTGGACAGGCAAAGCATTGCTTGTCGGTGGCTAACTATGCAAGGAAACAGCTTCGGAGGTCTCAGACCAAGGAATCGAGACCGTGTGTCTGATAGCTGACCAGTGACCATGTCAACATTTGTTCGAAAAAGGACACCATTCTGCAAACCAGCATTGAGGAAAAGGTTGGCTGGATAATCTGCACCATCTTCACCACCAACTGATGCCTGTACTTCTAGGAACAGGAGAGACTCCGGTGCCGAGGATACACTTTGTACACTCAGAGGCTGCAAGCAGTCATCAGGGTCCAAGGAGAGTATTCGGATGGTATTGTCATAGGAACCAACTGCGAGAAAACGGGACCTTTGCCTCCCCTCAGGAACCGGCGCAATGGCCAGGCACGCAACATCACCAGACATGTCCTGCTTCTCCACCTCCATGAGCTGACCTGTCATGTCCATCTCAAAATAGATGAGCTCTCCACCACTAAGGGCAATTACCACCTGTAGCCGATTGGATCCAACCTTAGTGATAGTTTTCTTTCCGGGCGTCCTCCACTCATTGACACGGCCATCCTCCCTAATATGCCTGATTCCGTTTGGGTGGACCTGCATGAGAGAGTCCTCGCCAAGAAGCGAAACTGCAAGTGAGTGAGTGGTGTCTAAAAACTGGCTGTCGCTGACTTCTTCAATGGTCTCACCAATGGAGAGCACAAGTGTAACATTGGCAAAGGACACGACAATGTAGGCGTCAAACATGTCATTGATATTCTTCTTGACAGTCCAAACAGCAATTGGTTCAGCAGGCAGCATTGATCGGGCCATCTCGCTGATGGCAAGGCCAGGTCTAAGGATGCGCATTGTGGAGCGTGAGCCACGGCCACAAGCTGTGTACACCTGGGGTGTTTCCTCATCGAACAGATTTGCAATACGCATGTCCATGATTGGCATGAGGCTCTCTATCTCATCAATACGGACAAGGTTCTTGAGTGCCCTTGGCTGGAAGAATACTGGCTGGAACCCCTCCTCTGTCTCCATCAGTGTCGCAGAGGAGGACTCAACATCCACATCCCGGCCAATATCACGGAATTGGTAAAGTGCGTGGTTGCCAAACTCAGAAGCAGCGAAGAGGAAACCTGACTTCAGTACACAGATAGCAGATGCCACAGGTATGGTGTCAAAATACTTGATCCTGAGCTCACTAACAGAATCACCATTGTGTTCCAGGTCAACCTTAAAGATATCACCATACTCAGTCTGTAGTAAGAAGAAGAACAAGCTCTTTTGCCTGTGCGTGGCAGCAGCAACTATGAGGACGCCACGCTCAGACGGGAGATCAACACGGCGCGGAATGACTGCCCGCACCTCCGGGTGGCCCTGGTTCCGGTACAGGACGAAGTTGTCACAGCATACAAGAAGTCCGCTGGGTCCATCGCCACCACCAGGCACTGTCACTAGCAGATTAGCACCGTTGTCAATTGGCTCGGAGACCTTGCGCGAAACATGATTCAGCCCCAGATCGAGCTCATAGAAGGTGAGGAGCTTCTGCACTTGGCGAAAAGCCTGCCCAGTAGGGTCACGGTCAGAATCACCGTATTCAAGCTCGATGGCGCCAAAGACAGGGTTGTCGAATCCACAGTCGAGGGCCGTGAGGGCGAAGGTGAGCGTGTGGGACTTGTGCGCCTCGAGCGGGGACGAGATGGTGAGGCGGGCGGAGGCGTCGCGGTTGAGGACGTAGACGAGCTTCTGCTTCTCGAGGGCGGCGATGCAGAGCGCGCGGCCCTTGGGGTCGACGGAGAGGAGCTGGCCGGGCACGATGCGGCGGCAGCCGGACTTGCCGAAGGTCTCCTGGTGGACCTTGTCGAAGCGGTTGCGATCGGGGGAGTACTCGAGGATGACGAGGCGGCCGGAGTCGGAGCCGACGACGAGGTAGTCCTTGGTGGCCCCCGTGAGGCGGAACTGGGCGAGCGAGCGGATGGAGCCGAAGACGTCGACGGAGAGGAGCGTGCGGAGGCGGCCCGTCTCCGGGTCCGGGCGGAGAAGGTCGAGCGTGCCGCCGCGGGCGACGGCGATCTCCTGCGTGGAGGACCCGGTGGCGTTCGACTTCTTCGAGTCCCGGCCGCTGAAGCTGCCGATGACGGCGCACACGGCGCCCGTCGGACGCTGCAGCGTCAGGCTGTAGAGGTACATGGCTGCGCCTCCTCCTCCGGCGACGGCGGCGGCGGCGATAGAAGGGGCGAGAGATCTAGGGTTTTAGGAGTGGGGGTGAGAGCGGGCCGGGGAGGGAGAAGAGTTCAATTGCGTTTGGATGCCACCAGATTCAAGGGATATGTGGAACGTTGGATTGAATTGGATGGACGAGATCACTCATGGCGGTTTTGGCTCCTCCTCCTGTACCAATTGCAATCCGCACCCCAAATTTTCCCATTATTTTCCTTTCAAGTTACAGTACTCACTACACATGGTCGTGAGTCCAGAACTCCAAAGTACCTGCACTCCTGCAGTGGGATCAAAGTTATTTTCTGCATCTATCTATAGTAGTTCCCTCAATCTTTATCTTAGCGCCACGTTGCTCTCCCACTTGATTGTTCATAATTTACTACATACACATTACACAATCACTTTGCATCAGCTCTATGACGTGATTTTCCATAATTTAATTTGGCATATACATCACTCTGTCGGTCAAGGTACTCCCTCTGTTTCAGAAAACCCCACGCGTTTGACAAGCTCGTGTACTTAGGCGCGCTAGAACTAACGCGTTTGACCGAGCTCGAGTACTTTGTTTTTTTGGATGTAGCTCTGTGTTGATTCTACCCATTTCAAAAATCTCAGAATTTTTTAATAAAAAATAAGAGAGTAATAGACGTTCTTGTTTTCCGTATCTAGCCAAACATGTGGAGTAAATTGAAACATAGGAAGTACGAGAGTAGTTGTACGAAGAATCACTGCGTTGCTATGGAATAACAATATACAACATGCTTGTTTCGAGATTCGGTACGAGCTTCTATACTCTTATCACCGTTTATTTTTGTTATCCTTCCTCATCGTGCATCGATCATGAGAAGACAATATGTACTCGGTATTTCATTTTGCTCTCCTATTTGTCTCAGTCTGCCCCTTGGATCAACCATAACATCTTTCTCTTTATATTCACCATCTCGAGGTGATGGATTCTCCTACTCGATCAATCCCTCCTATTATTATGTCTTCATGTTGCATACACATTGTGATGGGTATGTAACTATGATAACCTTCATCAATAGGTCAAGGGAAGTTCAAAATTCAGTCTATCCTCTTAGTGACCGTGGAGGATACAAAATTATATCCGGTTAATAAGAGATGTTTTATAACTAATTTGGATGTGTGGAATATCTATATAATACCATAACTTATCCAATAGTGAATCACTTGTCACAAAGAAAAAAAAATGTACAAGATTAAGTTAGCATTGGATATTGATCTTTTTTAAACGGAGATAGGTGCAAAGGACCCTATCAATTTCATTCAGCTCGGAAGTATTGTACATTAGAGTTACACTATAAGGAATCTGATTATACATGATCCTCCATTTTTATTACTAAATCGTCATTGTCTATATGACGATCTTATGACGAAAAACATACCGTCAAAAACTGAGCGTCGGTAATTGCACTCAACGACGTTTTCCACGAGATCGTCATAATTATCTATGACGATATTGGATCATCGTAGCCGTTATAACGATCTAATACGTCACGGGCAAACTGGCATGGCCAGGTCAGATCCTACGTGGCTGATCCGACGTGGCAAAATTATGACGAAATAAGATCGTCGTAGTTTGAATTCAGCCCAGTCTATTTTAGTGGTCTATATGGGCCAAGCACAGTAGTTTGGCCTATTTATATTTTTTCCTATCAATTTTAATAGCCTAAATGGGCCAATCCAACATTTCAGCGTTGTTATTTACTGGGCCTCAGCCTTTTTTAAGGTCCAGTTATTTTCTATTTACGACCTTATTACGTCATATTATTTTATAATTACAAACAGTGGATCCCAATTGTCATATTCTTCTAGACGGTGGGTCACAGTCATTCTAGACAGTGGTCCCTAGGTTCATTCTTTTCACAGAATATTTAAATGATATATAGAAATTAGAAAGCGGAGAAAACACATGAACATATTCAATCAACATCCAGAATCAATTTATACAATATTCTAGTGGAAACACATAGGATACATGAAGTTCCACGCTCATATTCACATCACAACATGCTTAACCATCATTACAGTGGAATCTATAAATAGAACTCTCAGCAAATTTAAAAATTAGCTACACTTTGATATTCTAGAACTTCTTCACTTCCACTTCTTCAACATGTAGCTCTTGTAAAGAGTATATCTGCAATAGTTCAACAAAACAATTACAAACAGACAAATAGCAGCTCATACAAAGTTCTCAGATTGAGTGAAACTAATGTGTTTTACCATACAAATAGCAGCTCATACAAATACTCAGTTAAGTTGAAGGAGTTCTATAGCAAAACAGAACAAGATATATACTACTATCTTGTCACAGCTAGAGGTAGCTAGTTTCACATCAAAATTATACTGCCCAATTAGCAAGGAGATAAGAAAGAACCAGTACATAATCACTAGGGATCATCTACTGCAAGCAGCACAAAGATCACTAGTGAAAGAGGAAGATGGAGAATGCAGACACACCTGTCGATGAAAATGCATGTACTTGGACGCCCTCCAGTCCAAGTCGGAACAAACCGTGTGGATGTCGAGGTCGGAGACGCCGGATCCGTGCAAGACTCCACCATGTAGGAACAGTTGTACTTGGCAGTGTTTACATGAAAGTGTAAAGTGCAGACAATTATTTCCAATATCAAGCTATATATATTAATGTAAAGTGTTGAAAGAGAACTTTTTAGCTTTCTAGAAATTAAGCAGAGGAAAAATAATTAAGGCGAAACTATCTACTTTCAGGCCAATCAATAATTCAGGTTAAAGGTTGTGGCACTGACAAAACATGTAAAGTGTATGTAGCAATAGTACTGTAGTTACAGAAATATCGCACCCAACACCATTGTAGTAAGCCTTTGAATGTACTAACTGAATAGACAACTCATTTGCCAGAAATAAATTATATAGAGATAGGAAAATAAGTGCACAAACTAGAATCTTCGATGGAGAAATTCAGGTCCTATGAGGAAGAATAGGGCTACACTAACTGCACTAAGTAAACATCTAACTTATCTAACATAAACATGTAGCTACAAGAATACATGTCAGGTTAGATCAAAAGTAAGGCTAGTTTCAGATCTACACCACTAGCAACACCACCTATTCATGTGATTTAGTGACACCATACCAAGAATCTAGCAGACAACACAAATTACAATACTTTACTGCAGTACAAACATTTAATCTGTAGTACAAACATTTAATCCATGTAATAAATCCCAGAAGAACTAATCCATGTAACTAATCTACTCCTACTCGAAATAGTGCCACATCAAGGACATGCACAAGTACAAAGCACTAAATCAAGCAACCATGACAGGAGCGAGGGATAACAGGAACAAACCTAGCTTGAGTGTGTTGAGGAAGAGCACATCACAAACATATATGAAGAAATGAGATCAACTGCTTAGATCCAAGTACTGGCAAAAAAATTGCTTAGGTCCAAGTCTAGCTACAATGTATGCCCAAGTGAAGACAGTATACTACATATGTGCAATACGTTTACATTGTAGAAAGCGGAACCAAGTAAAATAAAGGCCAATCAAGGATGGTGCTATATATTATGCTCAGTACACTCCATATGTGCAATAGGTTTACATTGTAGAAAGCAGAACCTTATATAACAAGTCAATTTTAGAGAAGATGACTTAATCTTAACAAACACAAATAGTAGCTAGATTCCTAATGTCTCAACATAAGTTTTACCTTGCTTTTTTACATGAACCACAAGTACACGAGTAGAATCCGTGGTCAAATAATTTGTGACAATTTAGCTCCTAGGCAAAGCAATTTCGCAAATGAATCAAATATGTAAGTACAACTGTGCTTGCTTATCTGTTGGGATAATAAAAACTAATGTTGAACATAGTCTAATCTCCTAGTACATGCTGAGAGCACACAAAAGGAAGCTCAACTAAGAACTGATGCACTCACAGCCTGGTACCATTAGAGCAGGTAACTACCTAAACATTGAATTTAATATACTATAGCTTTAAACGTAGGACTACACAGATCAACCAATAATAACATTCAATTTAGCAACCAATCAAGTTCCTAGACTCTAGATCAACACCGCAATTTCTGGCCACTAGAAAGCGAAGAAAGTAGGAGGCACGAACGAACATGTTCTCGTTCTAGGTAAGGCGATCCCCTTCCTTCTCTCCTGCTCGGCTAACGTGGATGATCGCTTCTCCCCACAGTGTCCTCCCCCTGTTCCTCCTCCTCATCCAACCCTCTTCCCATCCCCGCCCCCGCCGTTGTGGACCCCTTCCTCTAGAACACTGCAGCAAAAGAGAACTCAGAGAGAAACCAGAAGACAGAGATGGGGAGGGAAGAGAGAGATTCATAGGAAGTCTTGGAGCTGGTGAGGGTGGCACCACAGGTGTCGAGGTCGACGAGGTGGTGGTGGTCGCCGGGGTCGCGGTCTCCTCACAGAGTGCCCTGAAGAGCGTGTGATTGAGGTGGCCCAACAGCACCACGAACCGCCGTTGCTTCTCACCATCGATCTAGGAGAGGTGGCGGCGATAGAGAGAGAATATGATAGGAGGGTTGCTGCCGAGGTCACGGGCGGCCTTCTGGCGGCGTGTATGCGTCGATCTGGCGAAGATCGACGATGGGGCGATGGTGAGCGGGAGTGATAGGGGTGGGGGTGGGAGTGGCGGCGGAGAGATGAGATAGGGAAAGGGTCGATCTGTTGGGTTCGTAGCATAGAAAACAAAAAATTCCTACGGTGGGAACTATACACCAAGATCTATCTACTAGATACAAGCAACAGGTGGATATACATCCATAGAGAACTTACCCTCAAAGACAACAAAGCTTTGTTAACGAGTTGGATCTCGTGGATGATGTAGTCGTACACTTGCCGATCTCAAGATCGTGATGAAGTCTAGCAGGTCCAGCTCCAGCACGTCCATCAGATCTAGCTCCAGCAAGTCCAGCACCACCAAGTCCAGCACCGCAAAGCAGCGGTGCATCTGTGATCGCACACATGTGCGGTACCCCGACAACCTCCGTCCCTCGCTCCAGCAAAGCAGTGGAAGCAGCAACTCCTTTCCAGATAAAGCCATCGGGAACATGTATCTCGCTAATCCGAGACCATGGGGAATAACTAGAGGGGGAGAGAGATCCTTCATGAGGAGGTGTGTTTTGTGAGGAGGAGAGGAGGGCCTTTTATAGGGGAGAGGGGGCACCTAAGGGCCATGGCATGGCAGCCATGGTGATGCCCCCACCTCTTCCACATTCATGTGGGTGGAGCTCCCACTCCTATAAAAAGCCTCCACTCAAAATTTCATTCACACATGCATTAAATTTCCACCAAATTTAATGCAAGCTCTCATTAAATAAAACTATTTTATTTATTTTATTTAGAATTTTGTCAATTACATTAATTAACAAATATTCATATAAAACCCCCTGCAACATTTCAATATCACATGCAGAACCAGTTTCTGTAATTTCATCTGAAACAATTCCGGTTTCTATCGAAATGATTCCAGCGCTTTCTTAAATCTTTATCTAAAACATATTTGCTCCAAATGGTGTCGGTATCCCTTAAGTGTGTCACCATACGGTTCTCGAATAATGCAGACATGATCGAGACCCCTCTCCGATCAATAATCAGCAGCGGGACCTGGAGATCCGTACTGACTCCCACATATTCAACGATGACTCTTGTGATCGTGTGAACCTTTAACATCGTAACTAAATCCCTTTGTCTCGCGATATATTACATGTCTGACATTCGATCATCGGCATCCAAATACCTAGTTTGATCTCGTTACCGACATGTACTCTTTTCTTGTTCCTGTGATATAACATTCTAGTGATCACATCACTTGCTTGCAAGCTATTTCAATGTGATATCACCGAGAGGGCCCAGAGTATATCTATCCGTCATCGGGATGGATAAATCCCACTCTTGATCCATGAGCCTCAACGTAACACCTTCGTAGCACTGAACCCACCTTTATAGTCATCCTGTTACGGTGTGACGTTTGGTGTTATCAAGATACTCTTCCGGTGTTAGCAATTAACATGATCTCATGGTCTAAGGACTAAGATTACTTCCTATGATGTTATAGCAATATAAACATAATGACTCTGATCGTAATGCTATACTTCGGATCAATGTTCATCACACCATTCCACCAATGTTGTGACCTCGTTATTAACAACATCCAATGTCCATGATCAGGAAACCTTGATCATCTTGTTAATCAATGAGCTAGTTTATATAAGAGGCATTACTAGGAACTTTGTATTTTATTTATTAAACACACATGTATTAACGTTTCCAATTAATACAATTATAGCATGCAAAATAAACATTTATCATAAACATGGAATAAGATAATAACCACTTTATTATTTCCTCTCGGGCATATTCCCTTCACGATCGATGAGAGGGGAGAACCGGCGGCACGAGGGGAGGCGATCTAGAGTTGGTGAGGTTAGGATTGGGGTCATTGGTGCGGTGGAGACTGGGAGTACGGTGTGCTTCTTTGGGTGAGCTGACAAGCGTTGGATCGAAGCTGAACGGTCTAGATCATGCCCCTGAGGAAGATCCATGAAAGGTGGTTTGCTGTGTTTTGATTGGTCGGTTCACAAAACACCTCTCTTTTGCACTCGGAACATGAATAATCACTTTTTGTGCAACGAAAATAAAAAGTTCCTCCGATAACATTGTTCGCAGTTCCAAGATATGCATGTGTGCACAATATTTCCATGTAATCGGAGAAGTGCTCCTTTTCGTCGCACCAAAAAACCATTTTCCATTTTACGAGTGAAAAAACGTGGTGTTTTGTGAAGCAACCACCAAATGAAAGTTTCAAAATGGTACCAACCAATTTTTCAAAAATACTAGACCACCTTACATGAACAATGTCCCAACCAGGGATTTTAAAACCTTTTCGTCCACCCCTGGTGAAAAACACAAATGTCTGCCGAATCGGTAGGAAGTAGGTCTGGATTGAACTATAGGTACATGATCTGATGCTCGTGATTTTTTGCAAAAAACATTTTTAGACTCACAATATAATGTTTCTTTAGAGATCCAATGCAATTTTAGCGAGGCTCATTCCCTGTCTTCATGCCCGTCGTTTTGGCCATAGTTTGAAATGAGAAAATTTTAAAACGGACATAAGAAATTCAAAAACGGTTCGAACAAGGTAAATCCTCCGCGTGATGTCATATTATGTGAGATAGCTGCAAGTAAAAATAACAAAATTGATATATTGATTGCATCTCCAATAAACCTTCATAGAAATGACCTATCATGTTCGAGGTTTCATGACTTTCAAGACAAACGACCAATGTTATGACCAAAATCGCGACATAGTTTGTGATAATGTGCCCATATTGTGCATGAATATGCATATTGGGACGACAAATAATGTTACAGGAGGAAGTTTTCTTTTCATCGCACGGAAAAGTCATTTTCTATTTTCTGAGTGCCAAAATCGGGCGTTTTGTGAAGCAACACCAAATGTTCAATTCAAAAATGCTACCACCCTATTTTTCCAAAATATTAGACCACACTACATGAACAATGCCCCAACCGGGGATTTTAAAACCTTTTTATCCACCCCTGGTGAAAAAGACAAATGTCTGACGAACCGGTAGGAAGTGGGTCCGGTTTGAACTATAGGTACATGATCTGATGCTCGTGATTTTTTGCAAAAATCATTTTTAGACTCACAATATGATTTTTTTTTTCAGAAATACAATGCAAGTTTAGTGAGGCTCATCCCCTATCTTCATGCCTGCCGTTTTGGCCATAGTTTGAAACGAGAATTTTTTGAAACAGACATAAGAAATTCAAAAACGGTCCAAACAAGGTAAATCTTCCGCGTGGTGTCATATTATATAACATAGTTGTAAGAAAAAAATACCAAAATTGGTATATTGATTGCATCTCCAAAAAAACCTTTCATAGGAGAGGTGCTTATACTAGGGTGTGTAAAGGAAAGGTTATGTTTGATTATCTGCATACTAAGTATGATGATTCAGGGTTATCCCTGACAGATGCATCGAATCTTGTGGTGAAAGTGTACCACCTCTGCAGAGTGTCAAACTATTCGAATAGCGCGTCCATGATTATGGATGATTGGAATGGCCATACTGTTTCGTTGTCAGATGTTTTCAAAATAACTTATGAAAGGAATGATGAATCTTGACTTGACCACAACAGGGTTATGTTTATGACATTAGCTTCCCAACTTAAGTGATTCTAGAACTTTATTTTATCTTTCTTTGCTTCTGAACTCAGCTTAGATTTCAAACTTAACTTTATATTTAAACTTAGATTTAGCACTTTAACTTAGAGCTATACTACTTGTTAGTGGTAGTTTGCGAGTACTTAAAGAGTACTTATGGCTTTTGTCCCTGGCTATTCTCATGGCCAGACATTGAAGGAGACTACCAAGATGATGGCCAGCAGGACGACTATGATAACTAGGACTATCTGCCTTCGTCAACATTGCCTGTGCCCTTGAAGATGGACCCCACCGCTACACTTATCTTTTATTTCCGCTACTTGTTGTATTAAGACTGGATCATGAGATCCTTATTTGTGTAAGACCTTATGTATGGTTTGTAATAGATGATGTACTGTGATATCCAATCTGTTATGTCTCGCAAAAATGGTAATCCTGGGATTGCGATCGATGACATAACAGGCATCTGGGATTAAAATTTCGGGTGTTGACAAGTTGGTATCAGAGCCATCCTGACCATAGGAGACTCTAGTTAGAATGGACGTCTAAACAAAAACTTAGTTTCAAAAGCAAAGTGAGTATTTATGAAAAACTATTTCCTCTCTTATCCTTGAGAATTCATTATTTCTCTCAAAAATTCATGTCCTCAAAATTCTTACATTACTACTTAAAATTTGACACACTTGATCACTTCACTAACTTCCTCATCCTAAATTATTGTAGATGGAGACTCAGTTCAGCAAGTTCTACCAGTTGGGAAACGGAGGTCAACTGATCTTCGAGAGGGATCTGGATTCACTGTCAGAGTTACAGGGACGCCCACATCCGGAGTTTCTTGGAGCTCAACTTCCAGGACCCCCAGGAGGAGACTTACAGTGGCTAGTCACCGCTGATCTTCGAGGAAGCATCAAAGCGCCAATGTCTAGGAGAATTCAGTTCTCCGTGAGAGAGAACAACTGGCTAGATGGATTAGCCAGGGCAATGCATGAAGCTCTCGCACGTCTATGTGCCCTCAGCGTCAACCAAATCCAAGGAACCCGTTTTGCTCACTATGCAAGACGTGACTTCATGGGAATGCCGATGGAGATGCCAAGTCACCCAGAGTTGAGGTGTCAAGTGGAGAATCTTGACTTCTTGCTGCACGACAGACAGCAGGAACTGGACAATGCTAGAGAGTTAGCCAACTAGAACCATGCCATTGCCGACTAGAAGGCCTAGACTTTCGCACTGCTCGTCCAGGATCGCCAGTCTCTTCACCGCCAGCGTGCAAAGAAGGATCGCACCATCACCCGTCTTTGCAAGAAGGTGGCCGACCTCGATAAGACCATCAAGGAGCAGGAAGCTCAGCTTGCAGCAAAGGAAGAAGAAGAGGAGGGTGAAGACATCCAGGGAGACATGGATTCTTACCTCAGCATTGATGATGAATTTCTGGAGGAGGATGCTGTGGACTTCTACACTGACGATGAGGACTCCGACTTCATCGACGATGAGTAGATGCACTAGAGCACTGTCGTAGCATGAGATGTATCGGTCCCACTGTATCATAGCTTGCAGAATGGTTCTTCAAACCATCTGTTTTCCTTTGATTGTTGTGGTGTGTGTTTGTATCGTGTGCTTGCTTGCATGAATGAAATGAAGTTAGTTGAAAAACCTGAGTCAAATTCAAAGTTTTTTACCAAAACCATGAACCTTAGAACTTTCCCTCTTACCTCTGTATCTATCTCAATCTTTAGATGACTCGTGGAAACCAAGGAGGGAGCAGCTCGTTGCAAGACCCAATGCTGCAGATCTTCCAGAATCTCATCACATACAAAGAAGCAAGCAGGGCAAAACACCAAGCTAACTTAGCAACATTGCAGCAGATCGCCCAGATGGCTCTCAACAACCAAAGGCATGGAAATCAGGATCACCATGGATCAAAACTCAAACACTTTCAGAACACCAATCCCCCAGTCTTTAACCAAGCTGAAAACCCATTAGATGCTGATGATTGGTTGCAGACAATGGAAAACAACTTAGAAGTTGCAGGAGTTGATGACAACGAGAAAGTTCTCTTCGCCACCCACTATCTGGCGGGAGATGCAAGAGCATGGTGGACCAGTATCCGCAACATGAACCATGGTCAAGTGATGACATGGGAAGCCTTCAAAGTCAAGTTCAGCCGCACCCACGTGCCGCAGGGGTTAGTCAACAGAATGAGGGATGAATTCTGCGACTTGAAGCAAGGCAGAATGACTATGGTGGAATACCGTGATAGATTCCTGTCACTTGCCAGGTATGCACCTGATGAGATCAACACAGAGGCCAAGAAGAAGGAGAGCTTCTTGAACGGACTGCATGATGAGATGCAGACTGTCCTCGTCAACATCCGCTTCGAGGATCTCGAAGAGCTAGTCGACTCTGCCATTCAGATGGAAGGGAAGATTAACCAGGCAAACGACAACCACAAACTTCGTATGATGCAGCAATCTGGATCCAGCAGTCACCAAAAGTACCGTCCCAACCCCTCACCAGGATATGCACCAAGGAACAATCGACCCCCAATGTCTCGCCCAAGCTACCCCAACTGTAGCGGAGGCAATGTGAAGTCTGGAGGAAACAATCACAACTCCGGCAATGCCAACAACTTCAACCGTGCACCTCCCAAGAGCAACAACAACAACAACAATAACACTAGACCCAGAACTAGCAGCAATGTTGTGCCTGTCGCAACAAAGGACAAGTCACAGATCACTTGTTTCGAGTGTGGAGTGAAGGGTCACTATTCCAATGAGTGTCCCAAGAAGACTGCCGCTAATGCCAATGTGAATGCCCTAGCTCAACAGCAGCGTCGTGTTCAACTAGGGAGAAGGTTTGCCCCAGGGAACCCTCACAACCTCAATGGTCGTCTCTTCCACATGAACACCGAAGAAGCCGAAGAAGCGCCAAATGTAGTGCTGGGTATGTTTTCTGTCAACTCAGTTTTAGCAAGAGTGTTGTTTGATTCGGGAGCATCACATTCATTTGTCACCAAAGAATTTGCATGCACTAGTAAGATTCACCCAACCAACTTGAAGCATGTCATGATAGTTCAAATCCCCGGTTCAACAACCAAAGCTAGAAAATTTTGCAAAGCTGTGCCTATCAGAATACATGGGATAGATTTTTATGCCAACCTAATTGTACTCGGAACCAAAGGATTGGAAGTAGTACTAGGTATGGATTGGATGTCATGGTATAAAGGACTGATAGACTGTGCTAAGAAAGCCATCACCATGACCAGTAGCTCTGGAGTCATAGTAGAGCATATATCTGAAACCTTACCTCGCCAATTCAAGTGCAACAAGAGTCTAGCTATACCCACCATAGACCAAGTCAAAGCAGTCTGTGAATACCCCGACGTATTCCCAGATGAATTGCCAGGTATGCCCCTGGATAGGGATATTGAGTTCATTATCGAACTACTCCCCGGAACCGGACCCATAGCCTAGAGACCCTATAGTATGAACCCCTCAGAGTTAGTGGAACTGAAGAAGCAGTTGGATGCTATGTTAGCAAAAGGCTTGATTCAACCAAGCGCGTCGCCATGGAGATCACCAGTGTTATTCATCAACAAGAAAGATGGAGGCAGCCGTTTGTGCACAGATTATAGAAAGTTGAATGATGTCACCATCAAGAATAAATACCCCTTGCCAAAGATAGAGGATCTATTTGATCAATTGACTGGAGCCCAGGTATTCTCAAAGATTGATCTTAGGACTGGTTATCACCAACTTAAGATTCATGCAACGGATTTTCCGAAGACCACCTTTACTACTCGCTATGGTTTATACGAGTATACGATTATGTCTTTTGGATTAACCAATGCCCTTGCTTATTTCATGAATCTCATGAATAAGATCTTTATGAATTTCCTAGATAAGTTTGTAGTTGTGTTTATCGACGACATCCTTATCTACTCCAAGTCAGAAGAAGAGCATGAGCAACATCTGAGAATCATCCTAGAAACCCTGAGAGAGCATCGGTTATATGCCAAGTTCAGCAACTGTGAGTTTTGGCTGAAAGAAGTAGGATTCCTAGGACATATTGTGTCTGCCGGAGGAGTCTCTATTGATCCTGCCAAGATCAAAGATGTCGAAGAATGGGAAGCCCCAACCACTCAAACCCATGTCTGTGCATTTCTCGGATTAGTGGGATACTACCGCAAGTTCGTAGAAGGATTCTCGAGCATCGCTAGACCCATGACCCAATTGTTGAAGAAGGACAAGAAGTTCGAATGGACCAACAAATGTGAAGCCAGTTTCTAGGAGCTGAAGAAGAGATTGATATCAACCCCAATATTGATCATGCCAGACATCAAGAAGCCGTTTGATGTATATTGTGATGCATCCAAGATTGGTCTAGGATGTGTATTGATGCAAGAAGGCAAAGTCATCGCGTATCTGTCTCGACAACTAAAGCAGCATGAGCAGAACTATCCAAACCATGATCTTGAATTAGCAGCCGTAGTTTTGGCATTGAAGACATGGCGTCATTATCTGATGGGTAATCATTGTGAGATTTACTCAGATCACAAGAGCTTGAAGTATATTTTCACTCAGAAGGAGCTGAATATGAGGCAAAGGAGATGGATAGAGTTAATCAAGGATTATGACCTTGACATTCACTATCACCCTGGCAAAGCCAATGTGGTAGCGGATGCTCTTAGTAGATTGCCTTGTAGGCTAAACACTATGATCAAGGAGAAGCAACCCAGTTTGTATGAGGAGTTGGAGCAGTTCAGAACTGAATTAGTTAGCAAAGGATTCTTAGCTAGCATTGAACTTCAGCCCACTTTATGAAGGGAATATGCCCGAGAGGCAATAATAAAGTGGTTATTATCTTATTCCATGTTTATGATAAATGTTTATTTTACATGCTAGAATTGTATTGATTCGGAAACATCAATACATGTGTGTTTAATAAACAAAAAGGGTTCCTAGTCATGCCTCTCTTATAGACTAGCTTGTTGATTAACAAGATGATCAAGGTTTCCTGATCATGGACATTGGATGTTGTTAATAACAAGGTCACGCCATTGGTGGAATGATGTGATGAACATTCATCCGAAGTATAGCATTACGATCAAGTCATTATGTTTATATTGCTATAACATCATACGGAGTAATCTTTATCCTTAGACCATGAGATCATGTTAATTGCTAACACCGGAAGAGTATCTTGATAACATCAAACGTCACACCGTAACAGGGTGACTATAAAGATGGGTTCAGTGCTATGAAGGTGTTATGTTGAGGCTCATGGATCAAGAGTGGAATTTGTCAATCCCGATGACGGATAGATATACTCTGGGCCCTCTCGGTGATATCACATTGAAATAGCTTGCAAGCAAGTGATGTGATCACTAGAATGTTATATCACGGGAACGAGAAAAGAGTACATGTCGGTAACGAGATCAAACTAGCTATGGAGATACCGATGATCGAATCTCGGACATGTAATATATCGCGGGACAAAGGGATTTAGTTACTAGCGTTAAAGGTTCTCACGATCACAGAAGTCATCGTTGAATGTGTAGGAGTCGATGGATCTCTCCGTGTCCTCTGCTGATTATTGATCGGAGAGGGGTCTCGATCATGTCTGCATTATTCGCAAACCATAGGGTGACACACTTAAGGGATACCGACACCATTTGGAGCAAATATGTTTCAGATAAAGATTTAAGAAAGCGCTGGAATTATTTCAATAGACACCGAAACTGTTTCGGGTGAAATTGCTGAAATTGGTTCTGCATGTAATATTGAAATGTTGCAGGGGTTTTATGTGAATGTTTGTTAATTCAAGTAATTAACAAAATTCTGAATAAAATTAATAAAATATTTTTATTAAATGAGAGAGCATTAAATTTGGAGAAATTTAATGCATTTAAAATGTAGACTTTAAAAGAGAATGTGAAGGGGCAAATTTATGTGGAGGGAGTTACCACCACATGAATGGAGGAGGTGAAGAGTCACCTCCTCCATGCGCCGGCCATGAAGGAGGGGCACCCCCTCCTCCTATAAAAGGCCACCCTCTCCTCACTTCTCACACACCTCCTTGTGAAGGATCTCTCTCCCTCTCTAGTATTATTCCCCCATGGTCTCGGATTAGCGAGATACATGTTCCCGATGGCTTTATCTGGAAAGGAGTTGCTGCTTCTGCTGCTTTGCTGGAGCGAGGGATGGAGGTTGTCGGGGTACCGGACGTGTGTGCGATCACGGATGCACCGCTGCTTCAGTCTTTGGACTTGGTGGTGCTAGAGCTGGATCTAATGGACGTGCTGGAGCCGGACCTGCTGGACTTCATCACGATCTTGAGATCGGCAAGTGTACGACTACATCAACCACGAGTTCCTACTCGTTAACAAACCTCGTTGTCTACGAGGGTAAGTTCTCGTTAGATGTATGTCCACCCGTTGCTTTGTACCTAGTAGATAGATCTTGGCGTGTAGTTCACACCGTAGAAATTTTTTTGTTTTCTATGTCAGGACCCAACAAAGGGTATCGAGCCGATCTATGCGTAGGTGCTTAGCACGGGTAGTACACATATGTTGATATGTGGGCGATGATGATCATGTTATTGCATCTTCTATGTATTTTGGATATTGGTGGCATAGTGGGATGAAGCGGCCCGGACCAACCTTACATGTCATCGTACATGAGACCGGTTCCACGACTGACATGCAACTTGTTTTGCATAAGTGGCTGGTGGGTGTCTGTCTCTCCTACTATAGTCAATATCTGATTTACAACGAGTTGCTAATAACTTAGTTATCCTCGTTGTGGTTCATGTTCGTAGGTAAGAACGGTTCTATCTCCGAAATCCCTAAGCCACGTAAAACTTGCAATTGATAAATTAGAGGCGTCTAGTTTAGATCGTTGTTGGGCTAGTGTATTGATATGGTATTGTTGTAACTAGATGTATGATAGATACTCTTACAACACCCTCAACGTGTAAGTTCCATAGACCTTGGCCTTACACACAAAGGAATGATAGAGATCATACCACGATGCAAGTGATAGAGATCAAATGCATGGACCATATCATCTCACTTTACACATTAGATGTTAGCATCTTATACTGCTAGTTTGGCGCTTTCTGTAGCATTGTAAGATGATCCCTCTTTTAGATATCAAGATAAAAATGTGTTCTTCCTTAAGTATGCACCGTTTTGTGGATTGTATTTCGAGACATCACATGATGATCGGGTGTACTCGACTCTACGCTTTCATACAAACGGGTGTAAGACAGTTTTACACATGCGAGTACTAAGGTTCTTACTTGGCGAGCCTAGCATGTACAGACATGGCCTCGGAACACGGATCGAAAGGTTAAGCATGAGTCATATAGTTGATATGATGCCCATATAGATGCTCGCCTTTGAAGCTACATCAACTCACGTGATGATCGGACTTGGTGTAGTGGATTTGGTTCATGTAATCACCAAAAAGGCACGAGCGATGTCATTTTTGAGTGGGAGTTCATTTCTAATTTGGATTAGTCGAACCAAATTTGTCATAAATTAAATCAAAGTGAATTTTCATAGTTTGTTGTAGTCATTGGCATTCGTTTTCTACCTTATGCTTAGTTTTTATTTGAGATAATAGAACTATAGAATTCTGGATATTTACTTTACGAACTGGTATCGTATTGTTTTGAATGTCAATTTAAAGTTTATAAGTCCTATTGCAAACTTTCAGCAAACTCTATTTACTCCATGAAGTTTAATAAGTAGTATTAAATCAAGAGTAAGAATTCCAATGTTAGTATCTAAAGTATCATGTTTGCCTCCATGATTATTGATATTCAAAAGGTTGTTTTAATATCAAGATTATATTGGAGCTGGAAATTGTTTCAGAAACCATCATGTGTGAAAGATATTGTGATATCTGAAACAATGTTTTTGGTTGCATTATGATAGAGTATAATTTAGCAAAATACATGTTCTCATATTGTATGAGAATTTGTGAAGGATGGAGATGCTAGGCATCCGAATCTACCAAAAAGGTTTTGGGAACTGATATTATATTCGTGATTCTTCCTTATAAGCTATAGTAGCTTGATCATGAAAGTTGTCATGATAAGGATGAATAGAAGATGTAAGTAAAATGTTTACTACACTAATAGATTACTAAAGAATGGATTTTTGAAAGAACACCAAACATTTGATGATGGTGATCCACTTCAAAGTGCAAGTCCAAAGGTATTAGTAGTTGACTATATACGCTTTGTACCATGTGTCATGTTGATGACACCACTATTGATGTTGATAGATTCTTTTAAAAGAAAAAGGAATTGCTGAAAGAGAATCTATAAAATATTTGGCAGAAAATAAAAGGTTGGAGATGTCCAACTTGGGTATATAGAAGATATACATGTTATGGCTATATTCCTTGCTTGTTAAACAATGTGGTTATGAGGTATTGGATACCGGTATTGGATACCGAATTGGTTGGTATGAAGTGTCATACAGGACAACGCAATTCATGAACTACAATGGCCTAAGTAACCAACAAGAGAATGAGTGATGATGTTCATCGAAAACAAATAAAGTGTTATTGTGTTTTTCGTTGTCATCAAACCAAGCCTTCAACATTTGTTTAAATAATTGTTATTTTGTTCCGGTATTACGAGAACAATGGTTGTTCAAATAAATTACCGTATTCCATGAAGGACGGATGAACTTTTACAAGTCTAGTGGGAGAAATCACATCCATAAACACTATTGCTAAAATGTCGCAAGACAAATGATTGAAAGATCACTTATGAAGTGACATCGTTGTTTGAATTATATTTGAAAGAAAACATGAAGAAACTCCATGTTGATGGAATTTTGGAGTCCTTGATTTTGATCAATTGACGCATGTGAGACTTTCCTCGAGATAATTGAAACTCCGTTCATAGGCCAAAGAGGAACGGATGACTAGCTTATTGGAAATTGTGCATGCTGATGTGCATAAGTCCATTATGTGTAGCCATATGCGATGGATCTTTTTGCTTCATATGCTTTCTTCAAGAATTTGAGTGAATATTTATGTATATTTACTTAATAAGGAAGAAGTATGAAACATTTGAAAATTGTTCAAAGACTTTCAAGATGAAGTGGAAAATCATTGTAACAAGAAAATAAAGAGTTTATGATTCGATCATAAAGGAAGATATTTGAGTTACATGTTTAGCAAAAACACCTAAGACTTGAGGAATTGTTCCATGATTTGTGTTTCCCGATAAACCATAGGAGTATGGCATATTCGAGAGATAAAATCAAACCATGTTTGACATGGTAAGATCAAGGGTGTCATTTATAAAACTGCCATTATGTTTTAAGGATTGAATCTTTAGAGACTACTGCTTTTACACTGAAAAGAGCACCATCGTGATCCATTGAAATGACACCATATGAGTTATGGTTTGGGATAAAACCCGAATTGTCTTTTCTTAAATTTTGGTATGCTATGCATAAGTAAAATGTTTACAACCAAAGTCGGATAAGCACGTCTTTGTAGGTTATCCCAAAGAATTTGTTGGGAATTTCTCCATAACACCGAGGACAAAAGAGTTTGTTACTTGGAACGTCAAGTTTCTTGAGAAGGAATTTTTCGTGAAAAGTAAAGTGGGAGGACAATAGAACTTTGATAAGGTTGTTGAACCTTAGCTATATGTGCTAAGTAGCGCTTAGGTCGGAAAGTGTCCCTGGCGGCCACAATGCTCAGGGCTCTCGTGATTACAAAAAGTGTGATCTCGGAGATTAGAGTTCCTATAGAACCGTGTGGGTCGGTAAGAATCAAATAGTAAGATTTGATAAGCAAGTCGTTATTGTTTTGACAATGATGAACCGACTACATGCAAAGAAGCGATGATGGGCCCTGACTCCATAAAATGACTAGAAGTCATAGAATCCGTGATAGTATCCATACACGAGAAAACAAGTTTCTGAACTTGGAAGACCCTCCAGAAAGGCGTGAAGCCTATCGGTGCGTGTTTGGATCTATAAAGAAATAAGACATGGATGCTTAACATCTATGAAATAGTCGGAAATAAGTTTACGACAATGTTCAAGGAGTTGACTATGACAAGATTTGATCTTTCATAGCGATATATAGTCTTGACGGATTAATGTAGCAACCACTACATATAATTTGGTATATGGTAGTTGAATAAACAAAACAAGGTTCTTCTAATAGAACGGTAACCTAGGACATGTACATGACATGGTCCGAAGGGTTTTGTTAATTCAAAGGGTGCTAAAAGGGCATGTAAACTTCAATAGTTGAAGTAAGCATAGCGGATTTGGAATCTTCACCATGATGAAACTGTTAAAAGAGTTTAAATTCATCAGAGATGATGAAGATGCTTGCATTTGCAAGAAATTAAGTGGGAGCGCTGAGACATATTTCTAATACATTATGTAGAGGACATATTGTTGATTGGAAATGATGTATCTTGAATTGACACAAGTTAAGGATTTCATTAAAATAAGATTTCGATGAAAGACTTGGGTAAACCCAGAATATTAGGCATCAATATCTATATGGATAGATTAAGGCGCTAATATGGTTGTGCCAGACATACATATATAATATATTGAAAGGGTTCAATATGAGATATTGAAAGGGTTCAATATGGAAACAACAAGAAAGGTTCTTGCTGCATGGAAAGGATTGTATCAAGATTCAAGTGTTAGTCTGCATGAAACCCCCAAGACCATAGTATCAGATCGAGGAACCCAGTTTACCTCGAGATTTTGGCAGAAAGTTCAGGAAGGATTAGGAACCAAGTTGAATTTCAACACTGCTTATCATCCGCAAACTGATGGACAGATTGAGAGAGTTAACCAGATCCTAGAAGATATGTTAAGAGCTTGTGTGTTGGAATATGGATCAAAATGGGAAGACTACCTGCCTTTCACAGAATTCTCATATAACAACAGTTATCAAGCTAGTTTGCAGATGGCACCATTTGAGTTCCTATAAGGAAGAAAGTGTCGTACCCCTTTGAATTGGTCACAAGTAGGAGAGAGTCAGATCTTTGGACCCGACATTCTCCGAGAAGCCAAAGAGAAGGTTCACAAAGTCCGTGAGCACCTCAAGACCGCCCAATCCAGACAGAAGAGTTAATGCTGACAAGAGAAGGAGAGACCTGGCTTTCAATGTTGGAGATTTTGTATATCTCAAGGTTTCACCATTGAAAGGAACCCAACGCTTTAGTCTGAAAGGAAAGTCAGCCCCCAGATATATCGGGCCCTTCAAGATTCTGAATCATCGAGGAGAAGTATCGTATCAACTGGAACTGCCTGAAGAGATGTCAGCCATCCACAATGTGTTCCATATCTCGTTACTTCGCAAATGCCTGGAAGTGCCGGAGAAGACTGAAGTTTTCAAGAACATCGATCACAGAGCTATTGAAATCAACAATGACCTGACATATCGTGAAGTGCCCATCTGTATCCTAGAATAAGCTTATAGAACCACCCGGACCAGGAGTATCAAGTTTCTCAAGATTCAGTGGAGCAACCATACCGAAGAGGAAGCCACTTGGGAGCGAGAAGATTATATTAGGACAGAGTTCCCAGATCTCTTTAGTTCCTAGTTTTCTTTGTAAATCTCGGGATGAGATTTGGTTTAAGGGGGGAAGGTTTGTAACATCGCCAAAACTTTAATCCCAGGGTTATTAAGATCCAAATCATCAAAATTAGGGTTAACAAAAACTTTTCTATTTAAAATTATTAAAGCATTCATATGTGTGTGCATTTAAAATAGGAGTTGATTTGAATTGCCATGATTAAGTGATCCATTGCTTGTAAAATGATTATTAGGTGAAATAAACATCATCTAAATCATTCCCAAACAAATCCCAAAGAAAAACAAATCAATATGAATAAAGGAAGCAAATGGTCATTTGTGCCAAATTAACTACCATGCCTACTTTGGCTATTCCTAGTACTCAAAACCTAATAGAAACAAATGTGGATCTTTGCACCCCTTGCTAGTACACATAATGATGTACCAAGGCCCACTTTGTGATCTGCCGAAAACATTCAAACACTAAATTTAAATGACATTTGAAAATGGAATCTAGTGTAGGTATCAAGATCACCCTATTTCAAAAACCACTCAAACAAGCTCAAATTTCAAAACCCAAGCACCCACAGAGTCTCAAGCTTAGTACTAGCACACCCACCAAAAATCTTTGCAAAATTCAAAAATAACTTTCTTGCGGCCATTTCAACAAACACATGGCAGGCAGGGTTTAAACTCTAAAACTAGCTCACTGTTTTGAACAAAGGTTTTGCCCCCAAATGATCTCCATTTAATCCCTTTGTCCCCCTTTGATCAAACCAGGCCAGTAGCACCCCATCCCCTACCCCCTAGTGGCATTGCCATGCCATGTCGAGCACCTTGTCGTCGTCCAAACCTTGCCTCGCTGTAGCAGACCACCCCTCCCTCTCTCACCTTGTCTACAAGCTAGCCAGGACCTCACCGCCACCCTCTGTCCCCTCCCCGAGCCAGGCCAAGACGTGGACCACCGCCAATGCGCCGTGCACCAAGTGTCTGCGCCATGCCGAGCACGCGCCAGAGCGCCACGCCCGACACACGTGTACACGCTGCCCCTCGACCGCAACCCGCGTCCACCGCTCCGCCACGACCCCAGGAACACGCCAGACATGCCCGTTCGCCACCCAATGCACCATAGCCACTGCTCGCCGTTGAGACCGCCGCCTCTGCCGCTCAGAGCGCGCGCACCGCCTGACCGCATACCACCGTCCCTAGGCCCACATTCAATTCGTAGAGCACCGCTAGGAGACCAACCACCGTCCCCTACCTCAAGCCACGCCGCTAGCACGTTGTGGAGCCCTCGCCGGAGC
This sequence comes from Avena insularis, assembly GCA_023614405.1. Classification (NCBI taxonomy): domain Eukaryota; kingdom Viridiplantae; phylum Streptophyta; class Magnoliopsida; order Poales; family Poaceae; genus Avena; species Avena insularis. Next base: position 490,138,984 of record CM042692.1, on the reverse strand, counting down.
CGCCCGCCTATGCCTCTCGGTCGTGTCGTCGTCCTATAAATAGAGGCCACCCCCAGCCATTTCCAGCACACCACTCACCTCCCCTCACCTCACTAAGCCTTCCCCACTTCTCCCCGGAGCAAGGCGAGCAGCCGTTGGCCGGAATTGCACTAGAGTAGGCCGCCTCTGGAGGAGAAGGGTGGCCCTTATTGCGACCACCCCCAGAGCTACCTCGACCGTCCCTAAGTTCGCTGTCGACCACCAGTCCATTTGCCCGCCTTACCATCGTCGCTGGATCCCTGGTACGCCCCCTGAGCACCCCCACCGAGCCGCTAGGGTTAGAGTTCACCGGCGATAGGTCCGTCGTCGACGACGAGCCCCAACCGTTGATCCGCGTTCTAATCTAACGGCCCACATCGCCCCGTACCGCTTCACGCGTTATGAGCCTCTGACCGGTGGACCCCCCTGTCAGCTGTGCCCCGCGCCACGTAGTGTCACTGGGCCGACCCGTTTGCTTTCCCGCGCGACCCAGTTAGTTTGAATTAGGATTTTTCTTTTTAGTTTAAACCTAGTTCTGTCCCCTAGTTTGAAATTCAATTGAGAGAGATTTACAAATCCAAATGGAGTGATTCCAATTTTGTTAGAAAGCTACTGAAAAGATCTATCCAGGCCCGTTGGATTTAATTCAATTAGAGTTAGAGATCTCTCCTAGTAAAAATAATAAGACAGAAGCATTTGCACCTTGCAACATTTTTATAAAATCAACCATGTTAGCTTTTGAGTTGGTTCCAACTCTAAAAAATCACATTTCACCATACCTATCTGAATATGTAATAATATTAGGGTTTACATGCAGTGACTTTGGACTAGTACCAAAATAATGCTATATAGGCATTTCTAGTCACTTTAAATCATTAAATAATGAACTTAAACCAAGGTAATTATGATCCAACCCTTAAATCACATTCCCACATGTTAGAATATGTGGTGATGACATGTGTCCCCATGATCCCATATTTTAAGTGGTGAATATTAAATCTTAGTTAATTTTTCAATGAGTAGAAATTACTTTTCTAAAATAAAAAGAATGAAACTATTGAATAAAACTTGTGATGCTTGTGAGGATAATAGATCATCAAATGTGTGCCCTAGAGTGCTAATTAGACTAGTTAAGTATTGTTTGGTGATTGTGTACTCCGTATGTATTTATAGACGATAACACCGACCAAGCTTTCGAGGAGGAGGAGTTCTACCAAGAAGAAGAAGAAAACTTCAACCACTACACCAACCAAGGCAAGCTAGCATTATCCAAGTTAACCCTTGCAAGTTTTACTTGCAAGCCACCATTAACCATGCAAGCTAACCCTTGCAATCTAGATAACCCAAGCAAAGATGCTTTAGGCATACTTTGATTATACCACTTTGACTACTAGTTAGCCCAAGTATTATTTTCAAGCTTTACTTCCTTTACTTTACCCAAAGTCCTTTACTTGTTTTGAAGGTAGCATCAAGAGTATAAAACTTGACCTATATAGAAACCTTTAGATGTCATTCCATGACATGAGATTGATCCCATCATTTTCCACCTTAGTGAACACTCTTAACTTAGTAGTTTAGAGTAGATAAAAACTTGAGTCACTTTAGATGGGAACACTTGGTGAAAATGAATTATGAAAACCTTGGAATGATGAGTCATTCTATTGAGATGTTTTGACATGTGTTGAGAAACACAAATGGTTTATGATGGTGAAAATGTTGAGGCATGAGCCTTAACCCTTTTATAAAACTGATGGTTGGATTCGGATGCGATACCATTCCAAATTTACCGTACAACCACAATACCTGAATTGGGTAAGGCTTAGCCGGAAATTTATATGCATTAGTATTAGTTCCCTCGCGGGAGAGGTCTGAGCTGAGGCTACCTCTCAATGTTGTCCACCTATGTAGTACCCAAGATGACAGATGGTCATGGTTGGGAGGCCATGCTCATAGGAGAGGTGCTTATACTAGGGTGTGTAAAGGAAAGGTTATGTTTGATTATCTGCATACTAAGTATGATGATTCAGGGTTATCCCTGATAGATGTATCGAATCTTGTGGTGAAAGTGTACCACCTCTGTAGAGTGTCAAACTATTCGAATAGCCGCGTCTGCGGTTATGGACAGTTGGAATGGCCATACTGTTTTGTTGTCAGATGTTTTCAAAATAACTTATAAAAGGAATGATGAATCTTGACTTGACCACAACAGGGTTGTGTTTATGACATTAGCTTCCCAACTTAAGTGATTCTAGAACTTTATTTTATCTTTCTTTGCTTCTGAACTCAGCTTAGGTTTCAAACTTAACTTTATAGTTAAACTTAGATTTAGCACTTTAACTTAGAGCTATACTACTTGTTAGTGGTAGTTTGCGAGTACTTAAAGAGTACTCATGGCTTTTGTCCCTGGCTATTCTCATGGCTAGACTATGAAGGAGACTACCAAGGTGATGGCCAGCAGGACGGCTATGATAACTAGGACTATCTGCCTTCGTCAACATTGCCTATGCCCTTGAGGATGGACCCCACCGCTACGCTTATCTTTTATTTCCGCTGCTTGTTGTATTAAGACTGGATCATGAGATCCTTATTTGTGTAAGACCTTATGTAAGGTTTGTAATGGATGATGTACTGTGATATCCAATCTGTTATGTCTCGCAAAAATGGTAATCCTGGGATTGCGATGGATGACATAACAGGCATCTGGGATTAAAAATTCGGGTGTTGACAAAGACTATACCAAGTCACCATAGCCTCTATGATCATTTAGTTTTCGACTTGTAATATCACTTTATGCTTTAATTAATAATGTTTTGTCGCTTTGCATGATTATGGCCATTATTGCTCTCTTAGTTGGTCGCTCCCAGTCTTTTGCTAGCCTCCATACCAAGTATGAGTTCCACTCATGCATCCAACTCCAAATAAAACCAAGTTATTCCAAAGAGTCCACCATACCTACCTATTAGCATTTTCTATTCCAAGTATATTCATGTTTTTATCTACCTTCTGAATTAAACTTGTTATGTGAAACTTAGCGATTAAAGCTCTCACAAACTTGATGGCACACTTTACTTTTCTTGCACTTAATAAACTTGAACCATTGTGCCCATCTATGTTGTGTATATGCTTGCGCTTTATAAGTTGTGAATTAGCAGAACCATGTTACCATGGGGAACGTTTTCAACATTGCACTTTATTTGGTTGATATCATGTTCTTTTGCTTATGGATCCCGACGGTGTGAAATAAAAGGGGAGCTTGTAAGCTCATGGAGTTTGTATATGTGTTAGAGAAACGCCTGGGTCGCTAGCCTAAGCCATGCATAATCATGGTGGAAACTTGCAGCATAACCATAGTGAGCAATCTGTGAAGCATCCTTAATAAAAACCTATGCAAATAAAAAGACCGTTGAGATGCTCATTGTCTGCTTGCCTTGTCATTTTGATATGGAATGCTTCTATATCATCGGGCAAGGCGTACACCGTTGGCGGTTATCTATGATACACATGTACTTACAATGACAAGAACTTACTCGTAACTAAAGTTGAGTAGCATGAGGTTCGGTCTTCGTAAGTAAGGGGCATGAGATTTCAACTTATAACTTGTCAAGCATATCCTCATATTTGTTCACTTTAACCTTAATCACCTAAAGATGCTTATGATAGGGGCAATGAGTGCTGAAAGCTAATAAGTACCATAATTTTTGGAAGCTCTTTATGAGACTTGAATCCCTGCTTCCTTCTATGAAGGGCCTTTCTTTTACTTTTTATGTTGAGTCTCCATCTTCTATCTTTATGCACCTATTGAGAGTGCATAGTGGTCATTCTTTGTTTAATGTTCATTGTCCCAAAACTTGTTGATTGATTCATAACTTTGATATTGCTTGTTCTTAAACTACTTGTATCTAGGCACCCTTATGAATTTTGAAGGTGTCCTATGCATTTATGTTTTGCTACACTATGAGGGACAGGATGAATACCATTCTCATTATGTTTTCTATATGTGAAACAAACAAACGTCTTTCAAAGCATTGTTTTCATGAATATTTTGTTTGTACCTTTTCATGTTATAACATAGTTGCTATGTCTTATTGTTAGAATTATATCTTTCATGTTGTGTTAAAGTACTATGATCCCAGCTATCAATGTTTTACAAATACCTTGATCAATATTATGATGGTGCATGTCACCTAAAAAATTATTCTTTTTTATCACTTACCTACTCGAGGACGAGCATGAGTTAAGCTTGGGGATGTTGATACGTTGCAAACGTATCTATAAGTTTTGATGTTCCATGCTTGTTTTATATCTACTTTCTTATGTTTTGCCCATGCTTTGGAGTACTTTTACACATTTTCTGGAACTAACCTATTAACAAGATGCCATAGTGCCAGTTGCCTATTTTCTGCTGTTTTTGGTTTCAGAAAAGCTAGTAAGGAAATATTCTCGGAATTGGACCGGACAAAAGCCCAGGTCAATATTTCACTAGAAGGAACACGAAGTCCGGAGGGGAGCCGAAGAGGGGCACCAGGGCATCCACACCCTAGGGTAGCGCTGCCAGCCCTAGGCGCGCCGCCACCTGGTGTGGGCCCCCTAGCGCTCTACCGACCTTGCCCCTTTTCCTATAAAAGACTCCCGGGACGAAAACCCTAAGTACCCGATGAAAATTCCACGAAAGAGTCTGTAGCCGCCACCACCTCCATCCCTAGACCAGGAGGGATCTGAAGCTCTTCCCGACACCCTGCCGAAGGGGAGAGATCACCCTGGAGGCCTTCTTCATCACCATGACTGCCTCTGGTGTGATGCGTGAGTAGTTCATCCCTGGACTACGGGTCCATGTAGTAGCTAGATGGTTGGTTCTCCTCCTTTGTGCTACCATGTTTAGATCTTGTGAGCTCCGTTCATGATCAAGATCATCTATTTGTAATCTTACATGTTGTGTTTGCGGGGATCCGGTGGATATTGAGATGCTATTTCAGATTGATTATTGATTCTATCATGTCTATGTTATTTGTGATCTTGCATGCTCTCTGTTGTTTGTAACTATCTTGGCGAAGTAGATGCTTGCAACTCCAAGAGGGAGTATTTATGCTCGATAGTGGGTTCATGCCTCTAGTAATCTAATGAAGTGATAGAAATCTCTAAGGTACTAGATGTGTTGTTGCTACTAGGGAGAAAACAACAATCCATTATTTATAGAGCAATCGTATTGTTTACTTGACACGCTTTGCTTAATGCAATTATCTATTGCTTGCAACTTAATACCAGAAGGGGTTCGGATGATAACCTGAAGGTGGATTATTAGTCATAGATGCAGTTGGATTATGATCTATGTATAATGTTGTGATTAGTATATGCATGTATGCTTTCTCGGTGTCTGTCAATTGCCCTGTTGTAATTTGTTCACCCAACATGTCAACTATCTTAAGGAGAATCACCTCTAATGAACTAGGGACCCCGGTCCATTCTTTTACCATCAATATACAATCTATTTACTGTTTACTATTTACTTTCATCAAGCAATTACTATCTTCCACACAATAGGTTTAATCCTGTGTTTTCAGCAAAACCGGTGAGATTGACAACCTCACTATAAGTTGGGGGCAAAGTTCTGGGGTTGTGTTGTGCAGGATTCCAAGTTGGAAACAACACCTTGGAGGTGTTTCCTTGCTCCTACTGGTTTGATAACCTTGGTTTCATAACTGAGGGAAAACTTGCTGATGTGCTCATCATACCTTCCTCTTAGGGTTCCCCAACGAGCTCGATACATTTTGAGCCATCATAGTGTCTTATGCAATGTTCTTGTTCGATGATTTTTTTCTGCAATCATGTACCTCAATGTTTTTGAATACTTGCTTGGGTAAGTTATGTCTCATGTTTATATAATGGATGCACTTGCTTTTGTTGGGATTCATAAGAGTTGAGTTAGAGCTTTATGCATGTTGTTAATATGTTTATCCAGCTTGAGAAGAACATTGTGATCCACTAAAAATACATTGCCATGATTTCTACACTTAAAACCTTTGTCTCCCACTTTTGATGTTTGAATTGTTTATCTTAGTTGGTTGATTTGTGAAGATGCCATGCTAGTGGGAGTAATTCGAAATAGTTAGAGTAAAGATTTTTATTGGCATCATGATTAGTTGTGGAAGCTTTTTCTTTAGTTCTTTTAGCTAACCGAGTCTTGCCTTGGAAATAATATTACCAAACAAGTACAACAAGAAAAAGTCTGGAAATTATGACTTGTTTGATGATTGATTGTCTTGAGAGTTTACCTTTGAATATACTTAACCCCATAGATTTTTTGATAGACTTGGTGACACTCTTGAAAGGAGTTGTTTGATTGAAATAAAGTCTAGTGGTAATTGTGATGCATGCCAAAGCTAACCTTGTGGATCAAACCGTGGTACTAGCATAAACAAGGGAAAAGATAAAAAGGGGTTCTATGTTTCTCATGCACACCTTTGGATGCCAACAAATTCGCTAGCCTACGAACGATCTACGGTACAACCCATGATTTGGGCTATGAGTTGATGACATGAGTGGCATAAATGTCACTATAATGGGTAAAAGTATTGGTACTCTCAAAGGTTGTGCAAGCCATTGTTTAAAGAAACACTCAATGATCCTTGAAAGAAGTAAGAAAACAAAATGAAAATGAAGATCCACATAACAAGTCCTTGGCATGGTCTCATTACTACTTTATGAATTTTCTTGATAGACAATGTTTGGTTAGAAGTGTTTTCGATAGCCTTGATTTACTGATATGGGTGTCAATAAGACACTTCACTGTTATGCTACTTAGGACATGAAATCTCTTACTCAACTTTGTTATTAAAACATCCCAGTGTTCCTTGGAAAGCTGAGAGATAACTAGAAGAATTGGATTGATTGTTACACTTCTAGTTATTTAAACTTATATTAAACACTACTTTGATTGTCTTGATTTACCGAAGCTTGTACATTGTTCTTGTCATCTCTCTAACTTTGATGAGCTTTACAAATGGATGAGGTGTTAAACACATATGAATGCCAACCACGAGTAAATTCATATTCTCATTGAATCCCTTACTCTACAAAAGTAAGGAGATACAAAACTTATTAAAAGGCTCAATAAGAGGATCACAAGTTTGCTTTCAAGCTAGATCACTTTTTGACACAGAGCATTGAAGTTTTAATTGATCTTTTATGGATTGACATAAATAAGCTTGTGTTGCCTTGTATGAATATGTTCTTACTTTTAGCTAGCAGGGAAAATAAGGATACAAGGCATTGATCTTCTACATCTGGTATTATACTTTTGTTTCAATTTTTGCCTCATTTATGTTATTGACTCGTGCCTCATGAACATGATGACCTTATCCATAAGCCACTTTATTGCTCGGGACGAGTAAGAGTCTAGCTTGGGTAAGTTGATGAGTCCAAAATTGATGCATATCTAAGTATATAAAGTATTCATATTTTCACTCAGTACATGTTACATCTATCTATAACTATGCCTATTGTGTATGATTTTTAGTTTTCATTCATTTCCACATGGGCTTTGCACAATATTAGTTTTATTAGGATTTTATTATCTTTTTCTTGTCTTTTATTTGTGTGTAGGTGCGATGGAGAATCATGGATAAAAGGAGCCAAGAGGATTGAATATGGAGGAGTTATAGGCACTAGACTTAGCCATTTGAGGGGAGGAATAAGTTGATTTTTCCATCAACTATAAATGATTATTCAAGGCCATGGTGTTGTATCCCTCATCCATATGAAGCCAACGAGCCAAAGAACACCTCAATCGGAGTCCGTATGAAGAAATGGCGGCCAAAATACTATGGAGTGATTTATAATAAAAAATTGCAGTGGGGACTTTCCCTACTATTTCACCTCAAAAAAAATACTACGGAGTACCGCAGGGATAACAACCACTGGTAGGGGCAGAGTCCACCCATACCGTACGGTCGTACTGCCCTCAGACGGCTTTGTTTCATCAAATGGAACACCATTTGTGAAGGAACAATGGGCATATTTGGCCCCTAGCTTTGTCGGTTTGCAAAACCGACCTCCAGATGCCTATTTAAAGAGGGGAAAACCCTAGAACAAGGGGGAGAATCCATACACGCCTAAGGGGCGGAGCCCTGCTGCTCCGCGGCCTCCATAGCCGCCGCACACAAGATCCACATCTCCACACCATCAATCAATAGGAGGAGAAGGAGGCGCCCCCATCTTCACCACGTGCACCGTTCATCATCATCATCTCCAACAACGTCTCCATCTCTCTCTCTTGTCTTAGATCTTGTAATTGTAAGATTGAACATGGTTGTGACTTCATTAATATATTCATCTATTGTTGGTCATCCATGTGTGATTGATTGATTAGGTTCTAGGTTGAGGTTTGATCTAGTGCGCTAAGTTAGAATGTGTTTGTGATCCAAGTATTCGATTACATGAGTTACGATACGAGTTCACGGATCCCTTGGTCCGGAAGTGTACGTTTGCCTTGTGAGTGACTTATGTGATAGCCCGGTAATCAAGTGGGGAATGTTTATTTGTTGAAGGAATCTCTTGTAGATAATGGATTCCCACATATATTCGCCCATCTAGTACTAGTGAGACCGAAGCCTAGAAACCCTCCCTCATTCCATTCAATCCTACAGCTACAACCCCCTTTAGTTTAGTTTTTGTTGTAGTTTACTTTCAGTACTTTATTTAATTTGTTATTAGTTACTTTAAATCTCTCTTGTTTACTATTACTCTAGCAACATATAGTGTAGACTATTTCCAAACACCGTTTTGGGTGCGAACGTGGTTGCATTGACAACACAGTTGCGGGGTTATGTGGTTTCCATCTTGCAAAGCTTCTTTGGGATCGATCTTTCTAATAAATAGTTGCCACTACTAGTACTGCAATAACCCTGTTGTTGGAACCCAACTATCACCAGGAAACCAAGAAAGGCATCCAACATAGCGGCCAAACGGGCTTCAATGGGTGGATTTAGATCTCCGATCTTGATGCTAATAATTAGGCTGGCAGTTCAGTGCATCCCCCTAACTCAACATAAAGTGCCCCAGGTTAAAAAAATCATTACAAAATGCTTGAAGTGTATTGATGATAGTTTATGGTGAGAAATTCACACATCATTATCCATGTTGAGGACCTCTAATCACAGGGTAATCAACATGGCCAATGGGAATAAGAGCAATTCACACATCATTAGCCATGTCGAGGACCTCTATTCAAAGTGTCCTCAATGTGGCCAATGGGAATCCAAGCTCCCCCTTGACACCTACTAAATCATAATCCTCGCCCACACCACCTTCCTCGATGGGAGCTTCATTCCCAGCATCGTGTCCAAGTCCTCAGAGTTAGGCCGGGATCCTGAAGCAAAGCGACACGGATAGGAGACACCCGACACCAATGATATTTTTAGCCATGGGCCATTTGCCTGTCATTGCCGATGAGGGTTATCCTTAGAGTGTACTAGTGGTTACTCTTTGACATGGTGTTAAAGTTGTATGGCATGCCAAAGACAATTTGTCTCGGATAGGGATACAAAATTATCAGTGACTTTTGGCAGGATTTTTTAACGGGTTTGGCACAACGTTGTGTTTAAGATCGACGTATCACCATCAGTCATACGATGCAACAAAAAAGAGGGGATTTCAATGCTTAGAAATGCATTTGAGGTGTTCCATTTCAAGCAACCCAACAAAATTGTTTTCTTGGTTACTTATAGATGTATATTGGTGCAAATCGATCTTATCATTAACGTATTGAGTGCACACCATTTAGGGCGTGTTTGGTAGGATTGCCCAGGAGCGGGTAGGCCCTATGGAGAAGGAGTTGGGCCGATTGGTTGGCCATCTAGCCTCTACGTTGTCTACCCACACGAACCTTAAAGCACTATGGGCAGGCCCGCTAGGAACTGACGATTCCACCATTTCCAGCAAGCCACCCTCCTCGTGAGCTCCTTAGATGCAAAGGGGGAGATTCCTTGCACGAGTGCAGCCACGCATGGAGACGGTAGGAGCACGCGCACCGCGCAGCACAAAGGGAAAAGTGGGGATTCTATCACCTCTGCTGATTCCCTTGTTGGAGATATGCCCAAGAGGCAATAATAAAAGTGGTCATTATTATATCTTTGTGTTTATGATGAATGTTTACATCCCATGCTATAATTGTATTATTAGGAAACACTAATACTTGTGTGTTTTGTAAACATAAAAGAGTCCCTAGTAAGCCTCTTGTTGAACTAGCTTGTTGATTAATAGATGATCATGGTTTCCTGATCATGGATATTGGATGTCATTAATAACAAGGTTATATCATTAGGAGAATGATGTGATGGACACACACCCATAGTAAGTGTAGCATAAGATCAAGTCATTAAGTTCGTATTGCTACAAGCTTTCAAATGCATAGTAACCTAATCCTTCGACCATGAGGTTATGTTAATCACCATCACCGGATGGGTACTTTGATGACATCAAACACTGCTTCGTAACTAGGTGGTTATAAAGGTGTCATTGGGTATTCTGAAAGTATGTGTTGAAGCGCATGGACCAAGATTGGGATTTGTCTATCCATATGACGGATATATATGCTTTGGTCCCTCTCGGTGGAATGTCATCTAGTTAGCTTGCAAGCATGTGACTAGGTCACAAGGGATGACATATCATGGAACGAGTAAAGAGTACTTATCAGTAACGAGGTAGAACTAGGTATGGAGATACCAACGATCAAACCTCGGATAAGTAGAGTATCGCATGACAAAGGGAATTGGTTTCGTATGTTAATGGTTCTATCAATCACGAAGTCATCATTGAGTATGTGGGAGCTGTTATGGATCTCCAGATCCCGCTGATGGTTATTGATCGGAGAGGTGTCTCCATCATGTCTGCATATTCACGAACCATAGGGTGACACACTTAAGGTTCGATGCTATTTAGGTAGATATGGAATGTGCGTTGGAGACTGAATGTTGTTCGGAGTCTCGGATTGGATCTAGGACATCACGAGGAGATCCGGAATTGTCCGGAGAATAAGATTCATATAATGGAGATCATTTTCTAGGTTCAGAAATGTTCCGGAGTGTTTATATGGGGATTCTAGAAGGTTTCAGAATGTTCCGGAAGGTTCTAGAAAGTTCTGTGGAGTTTACTTGAAAACCAAGAAAGGAAAAAGGCAAACTTGGGGGGAAAGGAAACTCCCCCCAAGCCCCCCTTGTGCGCCGGCCCTAGAGGTAGCCCTAAGGGTGGGAACCCTAGGCGCCACCCCTCCCTCTATAAATAGAGGGGTGGAGGCGCCCATCCTTTTTCCCTCTTCCACTCCTTGCCCTAGCCGCCTCTCTCCTCCTCCTTCGCTCTGCTCTGGCTTAGGCGAAGCCCTGTAGAATTCTCTACTCCACCACCACCACCACGCCGTCGTGCTGCTAGGATTCCGTGGAGAGATCTACTAACTCCACTGCTCGCTGGAACGGGGAGAGGAAGGTCTGCATCGACTCCGCACGTGTGACCGATTGCGGAAGCGCTACCAGAACGCGGCGCCCGATGGCTCGTCCACTCGATCTTGAGATCGGCAAGTGATTGTCTACATCAACCACGAGATCCGATCTCGCACAAGGCTTTTCGGATCTACAAGGGTTAGTACATATCTATCTCGTTGCACATGTCTAATAGATTAGATCTTGGCTTTTATCTGGGTTTTGTTCGTTCTTGCGGTAGAATTTTTTTGTTTTCCATGCTACGAACCCATCAGTGGTATCAGAGTCGTGTCTATGCGTAGATCTGTTGCACGAGTAGAACACAATGGTTTTGTGGGCGTTGGTGCTTGTGCCGTCTTTTGCTTTGTGTACTTTGCATCTTGCGGTATGGTGGGATGAAGCGGCTCGGGCTAACCTTACATGTCATCACACATGAGACTTGCTCCACGCTTGACGTGTAACTTGCTTTGCACAAGTGGCTTTGCGGGTGTCTGTCTCTCCCACCATAGTATAGATCGAATTTACACTTTGCACTTGATAGCACTTGTATCAACGTTGTGGTTCAGTTTTGTAGGTAAGATCCATTCTTATTCGAAAGCCCCAAACCACGTAAAACATGGAAAGAAAATTAGAGGCGTCTAACTTGTTTTTGCATGGGTTTTGTGATGTGATATGGACATCATGTGATTGTGATTATATTTGATGTATGCAATGATCCTTGTTGTAATATGGCAACCGGCAAGAGCCTAATGGTTGTTTTTAATTCTGTTAAGACCTGCGTGTCTATTCATCTTGTAATAGCTTTATTCCAAGTAGTTGTAATAGTTGCTAGTGATGATGGACAACCATGAAGCGGCGCCACTGACCTTGACGCAATGCTGGTGATGATGGAGATCATGTCCGTGCTTTGGAGATGGAGATCAAAGGCATAAGAAGAAAGGGCCATATCATATCACACTAATTATGAATTGCCTGTGATGTTAATCCTTTATGCATCTTGTATTGCTTAGATCCCGACGGTAGCATTATAAGATGATCCCTCTCACTAAATATCAAGTAATAAAGTGTTCGTCCTTAGTTGGCACCATTGCTAAGACTCGTCGTTTCGAAGCATCTCGTGATGATCGGATGTGATAGATTCTACGTGTGCATACAACGGGTGCAAGCCAGTTTTGCACATGCGGAAACTAAGGTTAAACTTGACGAGCCTAGCATGTACAAACATGGTCTCGGAACACGGAATACCGAAAGGTAGAGCATGAGTCATATAAATGATATGATGAACATGAAGATTGTTCGCCGTTGAAACTACATCTTCTCTCGTGAAGATCGGACTTGGTGTAGTGGATTTGGTTCGTGTAATCACTAAGACAACATGAGGGATGTTGTTTTGAGTGGGAGTTCACCTAGTTAATTTAATAATTAAAATTGAACTCAATTTATCATAAACTTAGTCTAAACTACTTGCAAATTTGTTGTAGATTATGGCGAACCCCTCCATCAATTTCAATGCGTTCCTAGAGAAAGAAAAGCTTAAGAACAATGGAAGCAACTTCATAGACTGGCTCCGTGGACTGAAGATTGTCCTCAGGGCTGGTCAGTTGACCTATGTGCTCGAAGCACCACTAGGTGACCCACCTGCAGAAGATGCCACCGATGACGTAAAGAATGTTTACGCCACTCGGAAAAATCACTACTCCACAGTTCAGTGTGCCATCCTGTACGGTTTAGAAACGGAGCTTCAGAAGCGCTTTGAGCACCATGACCCGTTTGATATCATCAAAGAGCTCAAGCTGATTTTTGAGACTCATGCGGCCGTGGAGAGCTATGAGGCCTCCGAAAAGTTCTTTAACTGTAAGATGGAAGAGGGTAGCTCCATTAGCGAGCACGTGATCACCATGTCTAGGCACGCAAACAAGCTCCAAGAGTTGGGGATAACGATTCCTAATGAGTTAGGGATTCACCGTGTCCTCCAATCACTGCCACCGAGTTATAAGAACTTTGTGATGAACTACAATATGCACTGCATGAACAAGACGCTGCCTGAACTATCGTCCATGCTAAAAACTGCTGAAGTGGAGATCAAGAAGGAGCACCAAGTGTTGATGGTCAATAAGTCCACCAATTTTAAGAAACAAGGCAAGCCTAAGAACAAGGGCAACTTCAAGAAGGACGGCAAGAAAGCTGTCGCGCCTGCTAAGAAGCCCAAGGCTGGTCCTAAGCCTAAAACTGAATGCTTCTACTGCAAGGGTGCTGGTCACTGGAAGCGTAACTTCCCCAAGTACCTGGCGGATCTAAAGAATGGCAACATCAAGAAGAAAGGTATATTTGATATACATGTTATTGATGTGTATCTTACTAGTAATTGTAGTAGTGCCTGGGTATTTGATACTGGTTCGGTTGCTCATATTTGTAACTCGAAACAGGAACTGCGGAATAAGCGAAGACTGGCGAGAGACGAGGTGATGATGCGCGTTGGAAATGGCTCCAAGGTTGATGTGATCGCCGTCGGCATGCTCCCTCTACATCTACCATCGAGATTAGTTTTAAATTTAAATAGTTGTTATTTGGTGCCTGTGTTAAGCATGAACATTATATCTAGATCTTGTTTATTGCGAGACGGTTACTCTTTTAAGTCCGAGACTAAAGGTTGTTCAATTTATATGAGTAATATCTTTTATGGTAATGCACCTGAGATGAATGGTTTATTCTTACTGAATCCCGGGAGTAGTGATACACATGTTCACAACATAGATGCTAAACGAATAAAATTGAATGATAATTCTACATACATGTGGCACTGTCGTCTTGGTCACATTGGAGTGAAGCGTATGAAGAAACTCCATTCTGATGGACTTCTTGAATCACTTGATTTTGAATCACTTGAAAGATGCGAAGCATGTCTAATGGGAAAAATGACTAAGACTCCATTCTCTGGAATAATGGAGCGAGCTACGGAATTATTGGAAATAATACATACCGATGTGTGCGGCCCAATGAGTGTAGCATCGCGTGGTGGATATCGTTATGTTCTCACTTTCACGGATGACTTAAGTAGATATGGGTATGTCTACTTTATGAAACATAAGTCCGAAACTTTCGAGAAGTTTAAGGAATTTCAAAGTGAAGTGGAAAATCATCGTAACAAGAAGATTAAATTTCTGCGTTCTGACCGCGGAGGTGAATATCTAAGTTATGAGTTTGGCATGAATTTAAAGAAATGTGGAATACTTTCGCAATTGACACCGCTGGGAACACCATAGCGTAATGGTGTGTCCGAACATCGTAATCGAACTCTCTTAGATATGGTTCGGTCTATGATGTCTCTTACAGATTTACCGCTATCGTTTTGGGGCTATGCATTAGAGAAAGCCGCATTCACTTTAAATAGGGCACCATCTAAATCCGTTGAAACGATACTGCATTTAATTGTGGTTTGGAAAGAAACCTAAGTTGTCGTTCCTTAAAGTTTGGGGTTGCGAAGCGTATGTAAAGAAGTTACAACCTGATAAGCTTGAACCCAAAGCAGAGAAATGCGTCTTCATAGGATACCCTAAAGAAACAATTGGGTATACCTTCTATCATAGATCCGAAGGCAAAGTTTTTGTGCCAAGAATGGATCCTTTCTTGAGAAGGAGTTTCTCTCGAAGGAAGTGACTGGAAGGAAAGTAGAAATCGACGAGGTTACTGAACCTTCTCTCGGAATTGAGAGTAGCACAACACCGGAAGATGGTTTTGTGCCGCCTGCACCAATTGGAGAGGAAGCTAATGATGGTGATCATGAAACTTCGAATGAAGTTGCTGCTGAACCTTGCAGGTCAACGAGGGTTCGTGCCACTCCTGATTGGTATGACCCTGCCTTGAACGTCATGTTGGTAGACAACATTGATGACCCTGTGACGTATGAAGAAGCTATGGTGAGCCCAGATTCTAACAAATGGCTAGAAGCCATGAAATCCGAAATGGGATCCATGTACGAAAACCAAGTGTGGACTTTGGTGGACTTACCGGATGGCCGTAAGGCTGTCGAGAACAAATGGATTTTCAAAAGAAAAACAAATGCTGATGGTAATGTTACCGTCTATAAAGCTCGACTTGTCTCGAAAGGGTTCCGACAAATTCAAGGAGTTGACTACGATGAGACATTCTCACCAGTAGCGAAGCTAAAGTCTGTGAGGATTTTGTTTGCAATTGCTCCATATTTCGATTATGAGATTTGGCAGATGGATGTCAAAACGGCGTTCCTTAATGGAGACATTGATGAAGAGTTGTATATGGTACAACCCAAGGGTTTTGTCGATCCTAAAGATGCTAACAATGTATGCAAACTTCAGCGCTCCATTTATGGATTGAAGCAAGCATCCCGGAGTTGGAATCAACGTTTTGATAAAGTAATCAAAAACTTTGGATTTATACAAACTTATGGAGAATCTTGTATTTACAAGAAAGTGAGTGGGAGCTCTATAGCATTCCTAGTACTATATGTAGATGACATATTGTTGATTGGGAATGATATAGAACTTCTTAATAGTGGCAAAGCCTATTTGAATAATAGTTTTTCAATGAAGGATCTTGGCGAAGCGGCATATATTCTAGGCATCAAGATTTATAGAGATAGATCAAGACGCCTAATAGCGCTTTCACAAAGTACATACTTGGACAAAGTTCTAAATAAGTTTAGAATGGAAGAGAGCAAGAAAGGGTTCTTGCCCATGTTGCCAGGTAAGACCTTGAGTAAGACTCAAAGTCCAGCTATGGCAGAAGATAGAGAGAAAATGAGTAATATTCCCTATGCCTCAGCCATAGGTTCTATCATGTATGCCATGCTGTGTACAAGACCGGATATAGCACATGCTGTTAGTTTGACTAGCAGATATCAAAGTGATCCTGGAATGGAGCACTGGACAGCGGTCAAGAATATCCTAAATGTAACATCCCAATTTGAGCAACCCTGATTAGTTGTCCAGAATGCAAAAATCAGGGGGAACAAAACTTTTTCTTGTTGAGTGCTGAAGTGTTTGCTTGTTGTTTGGATAGGTTCATGCATATGAATGTGTATTAGATGATATACTCCTTACCTCAACATCATTTGACAAAAGCTATTTACCAAAACTATCCTGGCTCATTTAACATTTTCCCAAATATTCTGGCATTTCAAAACTTGAGCCAAGATGCTTATGTAACCAAAGCTATTTTAGTAGCTTCTATTGACAAAACTATGGAGAGATATATAAGATACTCTCCTTATGTTTTCAAGACAGAACCTTCTACTATTCTTATCTCTATATTTAACAAAACCTTTTTATGAATCTTTTGAACTCTACTCTTGGTAGAGATACCAAAGACTGTCATCTTATTCAAAATCCAACCTTTTCAAAATCCCCCATCCTTACCTCAAGCTAAGCTTGATGGTAGCCCTAGTAGTAGTTGATTTGTTTGTAAGATGAGTTGCCTTGATCTGCTGTTTGACTTGATTGCTTAGAAGTAGTATGAGCTACTCTAGGAGCTCATCACTAGGATCAAGATGTCTCCAAATCCCCCACCCTAAGCAAGAATACAATCTGGATCTGATCCCTAGTTACTAAGTGATCATCTAAAACCCTTAACCATACCAATTCTGAAGCTATCCCTTCTAGAAGCTTCCAAGTCCATGAAGAACAATATCAAGTATGGATCCTTTCTACTCCATCTACACTTCAACATCATCCATTTTATGATGCCTTGGTACCTTGCAACCCATCAAAATCATCACCACCCACATTCTAGTCAAAAACCCTAAGTCTGCCAAATTTGGCTAAGTCTGGAAAACTATTTCAAACATCACCTTTGTGAATGCCTCCCTTTCTCAACCCTTGTGCACTTCTGGAAATCCACTTGAACCATCTTGTTAACCATCCTAAGGACTACCAATTACCACTCTTTCCCTTGGTTAGATCATCCTACTACCCACTTGTTCTTGATGGTTTTGCAGGCAAGAAGATAAATTTTCCTGCAAATCTAGTCAACATGCCTACTTTGGTATAAGCTCACACCACCATACAACCTTATATGGACCAACTCTTTGCATGGTGGTGTTCTACTCATATAGGTATATCACTACCTACTTCACTTGTTCCAATTGGATCTTTGTGCTGCTTAAACCCACAAGGTTTTAAGGGCTAGTCGATAATCTGCTTTGGCAGGCTTATTTTATTCAAAGTTTGAAAGCCTGTCTTGGTGAGCTCAAGCAGGATCAAGCTCAAACCTCTACACCATTGCAATATACATCACTTGGTATCTCCATCCATATATCCCATGCCCCAAGGGGAGTTCTGAGCTCCAAGATCTAACATGGTTTTGATGGTATGAAATTAACATCACCCTAGATCCTTAATCTAGGGTATTCCACCAAAATCAACTTGGAATCTCCAATCCCAAGGTTGAAAATGCTTGCTACACCTTGTCTACATCATTTACCTTGATCATCAAGATTTACCAAACATTATACATAATTATTATGGCCCCAAATCTATTAAATTCCTTTAATAGGCAAAACCTCCAAAACCTCTTCCATAAAGGAAAGTTTGGTTTTTGCCAAAACACTTCCTCAACTTTTTGCTCAATTGAGATCCATATATCATATCATAACTTCCAACTTCAAAAATAAATATTTTTGAAGGGTCCTATTATTTCTTTTTGTCCATTTTCTTAAATGGCTGAATTGGAATAATAAATGTTTCAAATACTTTTAATCCTCAATAAATCTTGAGAAAATTCCCCTAAGTGTGTATTCACAATTGGGACCCTCCCACACCAAAATCCAATCTTGCCCAGTGGAAATTTATCAAATGATCTTCTAGAAATCATTTCTATCCCTTTTGAGTAATTGGATTTATGTGGACTTAAACTCCACCTAAAAATCCCAATTAAATCCAAGGAGTCTACCTTTACCTCCTCTACTCACCAGTACCAATTTCTCCTCAGGTCCAATGGAAGATTTTGGACTTCATTCATAAACCCCTAGTTTGATCAACTTTGGCCATTTAGTAAACCACTAATCTAAGCCACTTCCAACTCCACCAAAGCTTGATCAAAGCCCCTCCTCAGCACCAGGACACCACACTGGTCAACTAGTACTGTAGATCCACTATAATAAATCCCCATTGTGCCCTTTGTACTAGTTGTAAGAGAGAGATAAACACCAATCTTACAAGGATCTTGTCTATTAATCACCTCAGCTCCACTATCTGGTCCAGCACGACCAAGTACCAAAAATACCCCTCTCCACCTCCCCCTGGACCAATCTCTGAACAACACTCCTTCCCCACCATGTCCAATTTGGTAAATTGCCTCATCCACTCCCTCTCTTGGTATAAAGCCTGCAGCACTCCCCCAGCCAGCCCCCTGCCCTCATTTGCTCCTCTCACTCCCACTTGCCTCCCTCGAGCACCCCACCTCCTCCCCTTGCTCTATGCTGCCCGAGAAAGAAGAAGAGGAGTTCTTCGGCCTCCTCTCAAAATCGAGCAAGTCAACTTCTCCTTCCCTCCATTCCTTCTGCATGTTAGCCCATGCGCTCCCCTAGCTCTCCTCTACCTAACCATGCCTTCCTCTTTGCCCAGGATCATCTCCTCCGCCGTCGCCGCCGAGCACCGACGTGTTCATCCTCAGCCGCCGTCGTGCGAGCTTCCTCCCGGCGTTAGATCCCCTCGTGTCGCCCCTCGTGTCGCCCCTCGTTCGGCTCGTTGTCGACCACCGCGTCGTCGTGCCGCCTCCTCGACCTCCCCCGAGCCCCCAGGTATCCTCCCGCCTCCCGCCTGCCTAGGGTTCCGTCACCGCCAACTGTTCACGTGAGACGACGCATCATGGCCGTCTGCGACTTGATCCAACGACCGATGGCGGCCGATACCCCTTCACGCCCCGCTGTCGCTGACCAGCAGGCCCCACTCGTCAGATTCGAACCGCCTCCTCCTGCACGCCCCGCTGAGTACTGTGGGCCGAATCCCCCTCTGCAGCCCAATAGCTCCCTAGATCCAGCCTAGTACACCCCTTTTTCCCTTTTTCTTTTTAGCAGGACCTTTAATTCCAGAAGCTATCTACTAGGATTAAATCTATTTAAAATGTTGAACCAACTCCAAATGACTAGATCTAAATTCCTGGTGGTTCTCTGATGTTTTCTCAAACATGCAAAGGCAACCCTAGGTTCAAAATAAATACCAATTTTGGCTAGTAATTAATCTACTAAAATGTGTCTAGAACACTAATTAAAATCCACAGAAAGTTCCACATCTCCATTTGGGATGAACGAAGGACCTACTGGAAGGTAATTGACATACCTATCACCCAACACAGGTCTCATACCAAGGTGAACTGCTTTCTGCCCTTAGTAAAAATAACAACTCTAGCATCTGACTGTCTTAGATAAATTCCCCAGGTCTAACCAAGTGAGGTATGGACCTGATTCCACCTCCCAGTACACACCAGAACCCCTATCTACCAAACCCCAGTAGCTCACAATTTATTGAGCTCTGGGTGAATTTTAGTGATTTAAATACTTCTGTGATGGGTATTTTCACTAAATAAATCACTCCAGGACTTTGGCAACTCCAAAAAGGGTGAATCCAATTCCTACAGAAATGTATTGGACATGCCTATCACATGCCCTTGGAACCAACTCAAAATCTCCTGTAGATTTAATCTGGTAAATAAAAGAAAAATCATACAGAACTACATTTGGGATTTTCCTAAGGGCATTCTGGTAATTGTTTTGACTTGATTCCAACTCTAGGTGGTTCAGTACAGCAAGTACTACCAAACCATCCAAGGAAATAATTTTAGGAGCTCCAGAACTTTTCTGGTGAATTATTTCCTCAAACTAGAGTTTAATCCACTATTAAAAGCATAACTCCATCTAGAAAAGTGATAATCAAGTGAAACCACTTGTGATGGTTTTGTCTTGTCAAGACCTATCTGTGGATATCACTTTTTCCCTTTGGTAACCTACTGACCATATAACCCTAACCCAAGTCCCTTGTATCTACCCTAGACAACTATCTTACAAATGGAAACCACTACAGTGGCAATTTAGTAAATTCCACCACCAATATCCAACCTCTCCAAAACTCCCAAGTCTAGTAGTATTTATTATGTGTGTTTGCTGTATGGTTTGATGTTTGTATGCCTTGTTTTGATTGTGGTATTGTCTGCTTGCATGTGTACCCGATGACGACGATAGTGTGAGTGTCTGACGACAAGAAGGACGAGTTTTCTTATTATTATATTATTGGGTATTCTTGGTCATCCGAAGAAGTCCAGGGACTTATTGCTGATCATAGGAAAGCCACCTTCTTTCTCATAAGCCTTGTCCTACTGCTTTACTTATGCATGTTTTACCTCCTATTTATTAAAACTGCATGGTTTTTACTATATGTTGAGATATACATATATATATATGGTAGTGGTTTGGCTCCTCCAAACCATTACACTTTGGTACTACTAAGTACAACCCCCTTGCTGATACCTAATTGTCCCTAGTAGAGTAGATGGTGCTTATCCACCATACCCCTTTGGAGACCCCGATTTTAGCCGAAGCAAAAGCTAGAGGATGGGAAGACCCCGGAAAAATTTTTACTAAATGATTTCTGATAAAACCTTGGCGAGGTGGGACCTCCCAAGAGATGTTGAGAAAGAAAAAGGTTTTGTTTTACAAAATGCTAGAGGAAAACCGGAGGAAGAAGGTTTACAAAAACGCACCTAGTTCTTTGCAGTCTAGCTATAACAACTTAACCCTGTGCAACCACATTACTCTGGTATGGGACAGGGATGGATTTGATGGTTGTCTATTCTGGTATAAGCTTCCTCGCAACAACTACAGGGGATCGGGGATCCCTGGAGGGTGGGCCTTCTCCGATATAGGTCCATGTAAAACATCGACCTGGAGAAGGAACAAAGGGTCGGCAGGCCTCCACGCGTTACTATGAGCCCCTCACTGAAAGTGCGCACGTGGGATGTGCACTAAGCGCTCCGATTGGTCCTCGCCCGACGTCCCGATTTTGAGGGGATTAACACTCACAGGTAGGCACTTATATTGGAGTGGGCATCCAGAGAGTCTTGACCGGTTACTCGACCCACGATCGGTGAAGATCAGGGTAGTGTACCCGGATGGTGTGGGTAAAGTTACAACCTCTGCAGAGTGTAAATCTATTTGAATAGCCGTGTCCGCAGTTAAGGACGGGTTGGACAAACTTCTGTAGAGCGGTGCTGGTTTTGTTTTCAAAAGGATTTTTGGAAAAGAAATGGTTTTGAAAATGTTTTGACCGTGGGATGGTCGGGAAGGATACCTTCTTTGACCATGGGATGGTTAGAGAGGTATGGAAGGAGTTGGTCGTGGGACGACCTGAAAACGGGAATAAATGGGAGACCCAGTCCTGATGTTTTCCAAAACGTTCCAAAATGATTTACAGAAGTTTTCAACAAAGTTATGTAGATGCTATATCTACAAGAGAAACTATTTAGAAAAGAACCCCTCTTGGAGCACTCCTACCACTACAGCCATATTGCATATCCCCTTGTTATTACTATTCTCTTAAGGTGGTTTGCGAGTACATTCAAAGTACTCACTGGCATTGTCCCTGGCTATTAAGTTGGCCAGATCTCAAGAAGAAGACGAGGATGGCGACTATGCGAGCTAGGACGTTCTCCCAGTCAGTTGCCTGTAGGTTAAGGCATGGCTCGGGCTCTGCGCTTGATGAAGTCCGCTGCTGATTATTGATGTAGCCATAATGGCATTTATGTAATTCTTGTAATTCGGTACATTCTCGGATGTTGTAATGATACTAGTCGGTTATGTGCCATGACTAACTGATCATGGGATCGTGGTTGTATGCATAACAGGGATTCTCGGAGGGTTAATCTTGGGGCCCCACACTAAAGTACCTAAACATGACTAAGGATATGGTTCTTTCTTATGGAGGTGATGAACAACTTGTTGTAAACAGTTACACTGATGCTAGTTGGAACACCGATCCAGATGACTCGAAATCACAGTCTGGATACGTATTTATTTTGAATGGTGCTGCAGTGAGCTGGAGGAGTGCCAAGCAAAGTGTTGTGGTGAAATCTTCAACTGAATCGGAATACATAGCTGCTTCGGAGGCTGCACAAGAAGCCATATGGATGAAGGAGTTCATTACCGAACTCGGCGTGGTTTCTAGTGCGTTGGACCCGATGGCCATCTATTGTGACAACACAGGTGCCATAGCTAATGCACAGGAGCCAAGGTCACATAGCAAGCTGAAGCACATCAAGCTACGTTTCCATGCTATTCGCGAGTATGTCTAAGATGGTGACATAAAGATTTGCAAAGTACACACTGATCTGAATGTGGCGGATCGGTTGACTAAACCTCTCCCTAGAGAAAAGCATGACCAACACCAGAACGCCATGGGTGTTAGGTATATTACCATGTAATCTAGATTATTGACTCTAGTGCAAGTGGGAGACTGTTGGAGATATGCCCAAGAGGCAATAATAAAAGTGGTTATTATTATATCTTTGTGTTTATGATGAATGTTTACATCCCATGCTATAATTGTATCATTAGGAAACACTAATTCTTGTGTGTTTTGTAAACATAAAGAGTCCCTAGTAACACTACAAGAGAAAAGAGTTTTTGTGACAAATCACTTTCGTCACCGAAAATGCCATTTCCGTCACTAAGTACTCTCTCGTGACGAAAACGTGGCGTCACCAGGGTCGTCACGGAAGCTCCATCACAAATTCTTTTATAGTGACGAAATACAAATTTTCGTCACGCAAGATTGAGCTTCGGTGACGGTCCTTACAGTGTCACCTAAGATAGGTTATCCGTGACGGACCTTCTACGTCACCTAAAATAGGAAAATCTGTCACCGTTTAGCATATTCGTTGACGAAATATGCCGCCACGGAAGATTTATGGCGTCACGAGGATTCTGGCAGGTGGGACCTGCAATGCTGACGTGGCAGCTGGCAGGTGGGTCCCACCATAATGACGTGGCATCTGACAGGTGGGTCCGATGATGCTGACATGGCAGCTGGCAGGTGGGTCTGACGATGATGACGTGGCAACTGGCAGGTGGGTCCGACGATGCTGACGTGGCAGCTGGCAGGTGGGTCCGACGATGCTGACGTGGCAGCTGGCAGGTGGGTCCAACGATGCTGACGTGGCAGCTGGCAGGTGGGTCCCGCCATGATGACGTGGCATCTGACAGGTGGGGCCAATGCGATGACGTGTCACCTTCGTGTGGGACCCACGGAGATGACGTGGCAACCGGTGGGTTCAATGACGGCGACGTGGCGAGATGTAGGTGGGGCCATCAACGATGACGTATGCGTCGCATGTGGGGCCCGCGATGATGACGTGTCATTTTGGGCCAAATTTGAGCGCCTTGTGGCCAGGGAGGAATGTGACGCCGTCACCAATTTTTTGCACGGACAAATTTGATTAAAATTGAAATTCCATAATTACGAAACAAAATTAAATGGAAGCAAATATTTGAAATGGCAGAAAATTCATAAATATGAATTGTATCACACGCAAACTTTAAAATTCGGTAGATCAAATCAGTATCAAACTCGAATGACTAAAGGAATAAAAACAATGTTTTACCACCCGCCCATTAGCGTGAGATTTTTGGCCCAAGTCACGGACTGGACTGGGAGTTCTGCGACATTCTCAACAGTAACTAAGCATGCCATCCATTTCTTCGCTTCTTCTCAAATGCAGACGATTTATTCGCTTAGACTTTTTTCACCGCTTCAAGTTCATCATCCCGCTTCTTTCTCATCTCTTCAAATCTCCTTTCCACTCTTGCATCCGTTCCTCTCTCGCGTTGAACCCTTTCACCGCATTCAACGAATCTTGCTCCCGACTTGATAACTTTTCTTCTAAATCACGGCGCCTAGCTAAGACGCTGACCTCTTCAAGCAGATGAAACTCGATGTTGGAAAGGAAAGTAATTGATCTTGAATTGTTCGGTCTCTCAGACTTCTTCAACAATCTCCATCAGTTTTGGGAATCCAATCTTCCGGGTGTGGTCCCATTTTCAAGCACCATCTTAGTCTACAATAGGATAAAAATAGCAAGTCGAGTTAGAAGAAATCAAATAAATAGACAAAATAATCATAAATGCGTACATAAAATAATTTACTTACATAAGCTTCTGCTGATTTCTGGGACATCATACCATCCTTGTTAGTGTGGCTTGCTTTAAAGAAAGCAATTGGGGAGGTATCGACGTCCTCGGTCTTCTGAGATTTCTACAAGAATTATGACACGATGAATTATAAGTGTGTATGGCATGTTCACAAAAAGAAGTAGGTGTTGCATCTGAAGAGTTCGAATACTCACAAGTGCATGGTAATGTGCAACAAAGCTCCTTGAGCCAGTGGTGTGTTTCTTCGTCACAGCATCTCTGTTCTTGTTACTCTCGCAGATTGCCTATGTACAGATGCATGAATTTAGTATTCCATAGTACAGTAGTATGTCTGCGATAGATGTAGCTGAAACAACATGAATTATGTACCTTGTAGTGCTCATCATGCCATATATCAAGAAGCTCTGCCCAGCTTTCCTCGTCCACCTCTTTTGGTTTCAACAATAAAGCTTGCTCGCGGGTTAGATCTTTAACATCTTTCCAATAGACCTTTTTCAGCCTCCAATGTTGTTGGCGAATACCTTTATGTAAAATGTCGGTGCAAATGTCTTTGCCAAGGTCACCACTGCTGTCCATTGCAAATTTTCCCTGCAGATAACATGGAACACAAATTCATATCAGCATCGGATGTTAGAATTGTTAAAAAATCATCCACCAATGAGACATTTTATATGGAAAATGAATAAGAGGTTAACGGACTTACAGTTATAGACTTAATGGTTTCCGGAATAGTATCTTTCAGACGACCTTCCTTGTCACCATACTACTTCCAGTGGGTTGCCAGTGGCATCTTGCTGCGTATGTGAATGCCACACTCTGAACTTAGTTTTGCTTGCAGACGGATCGTGGGTCTCCTCATGCCAGGAGTGAAGTTGATCTGCATCTTAGCCCCTCCATTCCTTCTAGACCACTCGTGTACCCCATGCCCCATAGTAGGTTTGCATACATTACGCTTTTCCTTTAGAGCACCCGTGTCTACAATTGCAACTGAAACCAGTGACAAAACGAGAGTCAAGACTTCAATTGAAAATCTTGCAACTAAACCAGTGAATAAATTGTAAGACGTGTCATTAATACCTTCCTCGTCATTGTGGACAAGTACATTCTCCTCAGGTGAGTTGCTGCCTCTAGAGGTTTGAATTAGCATGGGCGAGGATTCATTTCCATTAGTACCCCCTTCCCCTGCTTTCTAGGTAGGGGTCTCTGTTTCACCATCATCTTGAGTCTCTACATTTGTCATGACCTTGTTACAACATTTGGAGGCACAAAGGTTTTGAGCGCTTCTTTTCTTTTGTAGAACCTTCCGTTACCTACATTTTAATAGATCAAGCCATAAATATTAAGCAATCTGTACATATCCTACATGTGAAGGCAGGAGAATGCTGCATTTCTTCACCTTAGAGGAAGATTTAACAACATCATGGTCCTCTTCATCCTAACAAACACATCATCATCGGTGGGCCTGCCGGCAGGATCGGGTTCATAATTAGGGTCCTCGGTGATATCCTTCTCCCGTGGTGTGTCTTTCCGTGTTGTCACCGCCACCGGTTTCTTAGCAGTACCAAACACAAATTCACGCCGCCATCGCCGTGAAATCCTCCATTGGCTTGCCATGTTCAATAGCATTCCTTGATTAGTTGGACATATACGAGACATGTTCTCCTCCATCACTTGTTTCCTAACATTTTGATATGCGTCATTGTTTTGACTTGAGTAACTGAAAACAATCAAGCAAAGGCAAGTCATGATCATACTCATTAGTACAAACAGAGTAGACACGATCATTAAAGCAAAAATTATGTGATCCATACTGTAAAATTAACATGCTCACAAAACATTATTCTATTGCCTCCAAATCTCGTATCGTCATTCAGTTAACTGTCTAAACCCTACTATCAACAAGTTCAGTTAAGTGTCAGGTTCAGTGTATTAGGTATCAAGTTGTTCAGTTGCGTCAGTTAAGATGCCAAGCAGCAGGGTTTATCCAACAAGTTGTGCCCTATTACCTGAACCATTATGTAAAACGAAACCTAAACCTAACACATAGTTATAAGATCGGATCATAGGGTGTCATGCTCAACACATTCATGGCATCTGGAACCATGATCTATGAAATTAAAACCCAAGACAAGCACATTGTCGAAGGATTCAGATCATAGGGTGTCACGTTCAACATGTGCTAGGCATCTCGAACCATGTCTATGATCTAAAACCTAGATCTTGCACATAAGCTGCAGCATCTTGAACAACGACCTACACATGTTGATCTACTAGAACTCATGCTTGACTGATCTAGAAAGAGGCATAGACCTAGGGCGGCAGAAAAATGACCTGGGCGTTTACGCTTTTGCTTCAGAGTCGGTGGTAGCACATTCCAGCGTGGTGTGCCACTTCGAAGACTGCCGGACATGTCGCCCGCCGCAGAGGGGAAATCTGCCGGCAACCAATGCCTTGCTTGACGGATCTGGGGTCTAGGAAAGTGGCGATGGGGTTCTAGGTGGGTGGTGAACAAGGAATGGAATTAGGGGATGGGTATGCGGGAGGTGGGGGCACGCCATTTTTAAAGTGTTGTGGGGGCGACACATTGTTGGTGCCAAAATGGGCGAGCGGGTGGAAAACAAAAGAGGTGGGAACAAAAAATTTCGGTACACAAGTGGAGGGAACGAAAACCATTCATTGTAAATTTGATTGGAAAAAACAGAGGGAACGGAGCGGGAGGTTTACAAGCGGGGATTATCTCTAATTACATATTGTAATTAAATAAATCCTAACACATGCAATAGTTTAGGTTTTGCCACTACTTAGACCTCCCGTGCGGAATTTGTAATATGGTTTACAAGCCGGGATTATCTCTAATTCATTGTACTATAAATTTATTTGGCCATGAAACATATTAAATTATTTGAATAAGTCATTTGTTTATATATGAAAAGGAAAACAAAATATGTTCATTCACGTACAACAATTGGATTACTGAGCAAACAATACCATTAGTTTCCTTCATTCCACAACTCCAACTTGAAAGCTGAAGCACAATATCACTTAAACAAGTAAACCTCATTGATTCGAAAAACAAACAGAAGAGCAGAATTATTTCACATATTAGATATGTAGCCAGTAAAGTTTTCTAACATCCACCAAAAGGTAGGTGATCTCATTAGACTTTACACCCAGAAACTCAGCAAATAGTTTTGCAACTAGGAACAGGGGCGGATCTGCTTGGTCACACCCTGATGCACATGCAACAGGGTAGAAAAAACATTTTTAGTCTTACATATTGGACTTAAGCATAGTGTATCAGGAAAACTTAAACAGAGTGCATCAGGGTAAGTTTAATCCTAGATCCTCTTCCTAGTCTAGGAAGAGGCAGGCATGGAAATCTGATAGGGTCAGGACACGGTCTGGACATCCGTACTAGCCCTCTGACATCTCCTCCTCCTTGACGGGCATGGTCTGCGTGTCCCTGTCACCACCACTGCCATCATCGTCGCTGTCATCATCGCTGCTGGTGGCATACTCCCGGCGGGAGAGCCTACCGCTGTAGATTGTGACGACCAGCTCCCTGTTGCCAGCATAGTAGTCGAATGCCAGGATGTTGGCTAGCGAAATAGTGTAGCACTCGACGAACTTGGGCCAGCCCCTGCGGAGGTACAAGCGGCCGTCTCGATGATCGAAATACATCTCCACATCGAAGGTCAGCCTGCTGTTATGCTCCCGGACGTGCACAGTGTTGGGCTGGTCGCCGCTAATGTAATCTTTGAAAGCATGGCAGAGGGAGAGCTTGTCCCACTTGTCCTCGTGAAGGATGCGGATGAACATAAAGTCAGGGTTCGGCTATAGCAGTAGATGGGGTGGTAGAGACGGTGACAGCGACGGTGACGGTGACAGCGACGGCGATGGCGACAGAGAAGTGGCCCTGCCCTTGCCGCTTCCCCTGCCCGTACGACGGTGCCTCTTCTTGACAACGCGAGTTGCTGGCGTACGCGTCTGTCCTTCATGTCCCCTTCCCGCCATCGCCTTGGCACCCCTGAGCATGGACACCGGCGTAGGCGACAAATCATTTATTCTTCTAAATATGAAGACGAAACCCTCTCGGTTACACCACCCTTCTGAATGCACTTTCTTCGAGTATATGAGAACAGCTTGTCCCTCTTCTAGATCTGTGCTCTATACGAAACACTTCCACCCATCTGGATCGAAGAAGAGGCGATCATCCTTTTCTATCTTGAAGTCGATGGGGGTGATCTCCTCTTTAGGAAGACACACTCTAGTTGAGCCTCCCTCACAGATTTGTAGAGCATTAACAACCTTCTTAGGCAATTTTTGATCAGTACAAAACAAGATATATAAGTTAGTAAGTCGATGTCATAAACCACATAGACAAATTGCATACACGCATGGCAACAAAAAAGAATTAAAAGAAAGTTATATGAATGTACCATGTGGTACAACTTAAGATTCATTTTGGTCAAGCGGGTTACGAATGGCAACCCGACAATTTTGCCCATGTTCGATTGAAGTTCCAGCAGATGCTCTTGCTCACTCTCAGTGAGCCGACATCTTTGGGTGATGAGTAGTCTGAGATCACGCTTCTGCGAATATGCTCCTGCCATGTTAAAGAATGGGTTGCGCATACAAATTTAGCACACATTAACAAATGGTAAAAGTGTAGGAAACACATTATAGGTATTACAGCGTCACAGCAACGTATTTCATCACAACAATACAAATATTGTTTTTGCAAATACTTGCAAGTTATTTCAATGCTACAAGCACTAGTCATAGCATAGGAAAGCTCCAGACTCCTATTCTGTCAGATATAAGTTCTCTAAGAACTACCTTTGCTGTGTTGGATTTTAGAAACATCGTAAGTACTACATTAGTTCTTGCCATATATAGTAGCTAGATGGCCGATATTTTTTGGGAGACTAGGGAATTTAGGCCTATTTCTTATAGAAACAGATCATAGCTAGTAATTATGTTCTGTTTTAGTCACCAGAATATAATGCTTCAGCGATTTAGCACATCAGAGATGGCAAGTTAGTGTAGGTTCTTCCATTTCCGATGTTATGGTTGCATGTGGTACAGCCGACCCCAAAACTGTCCCTCTATGCATCATGTGGTTGTACTTTCTAGGCATGTGTTTCTGGTTCATTGTCATTCATGCTCTGGACCTTGCTTATCATGAAGTTGTTTCCTTGCAACAAGGAAAACAGCTAGGTGGTATTTTCTACACATGAACATCCATCCATAATTCGCATCGACAATTTCTTAAGACATGTCATGCCTAACTAATTTATCATCTATATATGTGTGTCCAAACAAGTTCCATTTTTCATATCAAGATGTAGCTAGCTAAACTTGTTATGTTTGATGGAGAGAATGAATGTGATCTGGTCATCTTGGTCATGGCAGAATGATGCATTATTGTGCACCAAGGAAATGGACCACCACAAAACTTCACTTTGAATCGCTGGCTTGTCAGTATTGTACATTAGATTTACTTTTTCATGCCTGATGTGCTAAGTTATAGCTATAGTGTATTCCTACCTATTAGGAAAACATTGATTCACAAGTGTTATCTGTTGCTCACCCTTGGCTAAGATTTTCAAGAAGTGGCACATGTTCTAACATGTTCTAGTTTCTCTTATTTACAGGCACACAACGATGAAACTTACTATAAGTAAAAGGTTATAAAGTATTGGGATATAATTGGCACAATTTAATCAAGGGATCGAACTCTGCGTGAGCTAGGACTGCAGCTGAAAGCCGTGCGGAAATGGACAACGAGAACGCTAACAATGACAACATCATTGATCAAGCTGTGTTGATATAATGAGCAGACAAGTGTATTTGTGGATACATTGATCTTTATTCATGTTGTAGTTGATTTTTATTTTGAAAATATCATATTTTATTTACATTATGTAATTGAATTTTGAAGCCAAATGTGTTGTTGATTTCACAATTGGCTTAAAATGGCAGCCAAACAGAAGCTATAAATCATTTCATTTTAGAATTCCAGGTGGCAGCCGAACATAAAAATTCATGAAGGAATTTAAATTCCATCCAAATGAAGTGACATGGGGATTTCATTTCAACCAAATGAAATGAATGCATAGGAGCCAAACGAGCCCTAATATATTTTCCTACACATGCATTGTAGAGTTCAGACCTTATGCAATGTTTCCTTCTAGTAGTGTTTGATTCATGGGATTGTAATGTGCAGGAATTATTCCAGTAGGTACACTAGTGTATTTTCATGGGAAATCTAGCTTCAGCACATAGCTCGTGGAAAACCCTACTGGACAAACAATGCAGACATGATTTCAGTGGGCAGCACAAGTAAATCCAACATGATTAGGCTCACCTTCAGCGCGGAGCAAGGTTGCGGAGATGCGGTCAACGCCGACGGGCCGGCGTCGCGGTGGTGTGGCCGGAGTCGATGCGGACGTGCACGTCGTTACAGGCAGCGGATGCGTTGCGGAGATGCGCGTCGGCGTGGCTGTGGGTCCAGTTTGACTGAGATTGGACAAAAGTTGACCTGATGACACACGTGGGTCCACTTACACTAGCATTGGTGCAAGTGGGCCCAATAGCGTCTGTGGGTTCTATGTTGACTGAGATTGGGCAAAAGTTGACCCTGATGACACATGTGGGTCCAGATAATCGATGACCCATTGGCATCTGTGTGTTCCAGTTTGACCGAGATTGGTTCCAATTTAATTTAGGATTTCAACTAATTTGAACAAATTCAATATTTCTCTATAAAATCGTTTAGAAAACTTATTGTTTTATACACAATATACTTTTTTTACTTATATAATAAAGATTTTTTTAACAATTTATATAATATAGAATTTGTAGAGATTTCCGCTGCAACGCGCCACTCTCCGAAATGTCATGCGTGGGTCCAATATGAAAGCAATGGGAAAGTGGACTACATGCAGGACTACACGATTCCACACCCACACATGCACCAGAAGAAACCAAACCGCCAGCATCTATATAACACATCGGTCTCATCGTCTCTCCCACCATCGTCCACGTCTTCCCCAATCTGCCGAAAACCCCAATCCGCTCCCACCACCGCACCACCAATCTCATCCCTTAGTGAATCTGCAAGATGAAACGCGCTCGTGAAGACGAGCGTAATGGAAGGTGATCCGCCGCTGATGGCGAATGCGAGGAGTCTTCTTCGGGAGCACCAGCCGCTCGTCGGTGCGCCGTGACCGTTGCGGACTCCACCATACCGGTCGTGGTCACCGTCGATGATGAGAAGAAGGAGGACGTGGCTCATGGCAGATCTCAGAACCGCATGCAAGCCGCGGTCATCATCGTCTTTACGATGAGTACTATGACGGTGAAGACCCTGACTCCATCGAGTACCTCTATGAACAAGCCCGCAAAGAAGATGTATCGTTCAAGGAGGAGGCCTCCGATGACGGCACCGGGGTTCTGAGCTGTTCTGTTCGATCTCCTCTATTCATCTTACTGTTCACATAGGGTTTGTTCATAGAGTAGATTGATTTGTGCTGTCTAGGTGGTCTTCTAGATATTCTTGATTCTCGGGTTCGTATGGTTCCTTTGTAGTTGACTTTGATATGATCTGCCATATAGTATTCTTACTCATATGATATATATGGGTTCATGGTTATCAGATTAATTTCTGAATGTTGTGCGTTAAATTCATCCGAGTCTGATTTGATTGTAGAGATTATGATAACAAAGATTTTTGTTTGGGAAGAAAAGATTGATCTGATGCATAGAATTTATAATTACCATTTTCTTAATTTGCTGCTTATTAATGTGTTGATTCCATAGTGTGTATCAATTAGTATCCTGTTAAGTGTAATGATCAATGCGTTTGAAACTTAAATTCATCCGAGTCTTGTTTCATTATAGTGATTATGATTGCTCATATGATATCTATCAGTTAATAGTTATCAGATTACATTTTGAATGTGTTAAGGTAGTTACCTTGCACATGATTGATCAACACAAGCGACTTAAATTTATTTGAGTCTAATTTGATTGTAGAGATTATGATAGCAAGAATTTTGTTTGGGAATAAAGGATTTATCTGATGCATGGAATTCATAATTACCATTATCTAAATTTGCTGCTTATTAATGTGATGATTCCATAGTGTGTTTGAATCAGTATCCTGTTTAGTGTAACGATCAATGCGTTTAAAACTTAAATTCATCCAAGCCTTCTTTAATTCTACTTATTATGATTGCTCATATGATATCTATCGGTTCATAGTTATCAGATAACTTTCTGAATGTGTTAAGGTAGTTAACTTGTAAATGATTCATCATTAAGTGCCTTAAATTCATCCGAGTCTAATTTGATTGTAGAGATTATGATAACAAGAATTTTATTTGGGAAGAAATGATTGATCTGATGAATGGAATTTAATGTGTAATGATCAATGCGTTTGAAACTTAAATTCATCCGAGTCTTCTTTCATTCTAGTGATTATGATTGCAAGTATTTTATTTAGGCAAAATTGGTTATTTGCCCCTAAATTTCACATGCCTTGAATTATGTCCCCAAAGAATATTGTTCTTTAATAAATTATCCATTATGGACTTTGAAGAAGATAGAAATGAACGCCAAAGCGTTCCAAATACTACTAGACATGATAAGACAAAACTGTCCTCGATTCATCAAATATTGGTCACACAACATTATCCTCGATTCATCAAATGTTAGTACTATCACCGCAACACAAAACTGTCCTCGATTCATCAAATGTTAGTACTATCACCGCAACAATTTAGAATAATTTTGGCAGCATTGTTAATTTTTTACAGCTTATTTCGTTTGATCGTTATTGTGCTCCTGTTTATCTCACTTCTTACGTATTTCAAAATTCACAGGAAGACTCTGACGACGTGGGCCATGACAAGGACGACAGGGACCGCAAGAGCCGCTTTGTTCTTGTTGGCCGGTGAGTGGCTAGATACCTTCCGCAGCGGGAGCTATCTTGCCCATTCTCACAGGTCATCACCAAGAACTTAGAGAGCATGATCCAGCACGCGGATGGCATTGGCGTAGGCAGCAGGCAGAAGCACAAGGGCCACACCATGGCGAAGCATGCCGCCTTTGGCAGATTCCTCGACAAGTACGTCAAGGGTGGCCTCATCCCGGTTATCGGTCCTGCTGTTGGCCCTCATGTTCTGTTTCCACAAGTTTAGTTTATGTTTGTGTTGTCCCCCTGGAGATGAAGAGAAACTGTGCTGTTTGAAGACTAAGTTTTTATTATGTATGGTGGAAGCTGGGCAATCATACCCAGTTGTTTAAGACTATGTTAATGTGTATGGAGTTTGCTGTTGCGTTACTGGTGCACTTGTTATCTGAATTCTCATGTTGATGCACACTGCATTTGTTTACTAAATTAGATGGTTTGATGCTTTATTTTGTAGCTAAGAAAGTTTGAAGTAAGTTTGGACTACAAAAAGTTTTTGAAACCAATCTCAAACCAGAAACTTATGTACTTTACATACTGATGATCCTTCAGAATGTCTAAAAACAACCACAAACATGAAAGGCAAACTCCTTATTTCCAATACTTTTCATAAAATTTGCAAAATATTCTAAGTAAAGGATTTAATTAATATAGCTAATTCTTTCCTTGTTAGTCTCAAGATTCTATTTTAGAGGATCTTACAGGACCTAACTATGACGACTAAGTCAAAGCAATAAAAACCAAATCAATTTCCTTGCTCTGTGCACTAAATGTAATCAATATATTTCCTTGTTTTGCCTAACGGCTAAAGCTAATCACGTCGAGCCCACAAATTAAGCTTACAACTGGGTCAAGGCCCGGCATGCAAGCATAGTCGGACCACATATATATACGCTCTCCCTCCAAAAAAACCCTAAAGGCATAGTTGGAGTCAGCGCTGCCATCTAAACCACCTTTGCCTAGGCCGCAGATCTGTCGAGAGAGAGGGATGGCGAAGGGCAAGATCGTTGCGGTAAAAATCAACCTATCTAGTTTGCATGTACTGGATCTATTTGGACAAAAATGTACGGCCAATGATCGTTAAATTTTCTTTTTTTGATTCGTAGTGTCCTTGGTGTTTTGACACCAAGGGTTTGTGCAGCCTGGGTGACAAGATCAAGTCCTTTTTCATTCTCACCCTTGTAGAGAATTTTGAAGAAATTGCGATACTGGTTTTATTTTTTGTATTATCATCAGTCTTTCCTGTTCCACCCTTTTGTCATGAATTATAGCATCTGTTAGTTTGTCATGTAGTAAACATGTTCCATTTTTCTTCAGTTAATACCCTGCTATGCTAGAGCAAATTTCCTTAAGAAGTTTGCCATCGACTCTGTCGACCACGAGAATGATTTTGTGGTCGAGGTGGTTACGGAAGAAGGGTTCGAATTCAACATTGATTGTATCAACAAGGATGACAGAACATATCTTGAAGGCCAATATTGGAGAGAATTTGCTAGAGTCTACAATCTGGATGTTGGAACGGAGCTTGTCTTCTCTACCGACACACAAGGTCCATCTACCCTGTGACGTCGATCAACCTACCGATCACCCACCCATGTAAGTAACTGCTTATTTGAAGTACTCCCTCCGTTTACAAATATACGATGTTTACGAGTTTGTATAAAATGGATGTATATATGTAGATCCACTAAAATATTTAGATTCACCCATTTTGCTCGGTTTCTAGTCTACTTTGTAATGTGTAGAGTGTCACCGATGGAATTGTCTCTAGTTTTTTCCTTATGAAAAAATAAGTAGTTGCTTTGTGTTTAGCACGATATTTTTTCCTTGTTCCTAAACAATCTTTATATTGACGTACCTACCATGCATTAATCTTAATTTTGATTCAGTAATATTCATTTAATTAAGTATTTGAACTTGTACAGCATATTACAATCTGACCCAGGATAAGAAAGGCATACTTGACGCTATGCATGCCACTGATGGAACCATAATTAACTGGAGAATGATGGAGTCAGTGGTCAGCAATGTTGACATAATTGACACGCTGGTTGATGAACATGGAGCTGGGCTTATCAAGTTGGAAAATGTGAGTCTCTGATCTACACATTAAGCTGGACAAATTGCGTGAAGAAAGAGCTGGTAAGTATGAGTGATCTACTTTGTTGTGCCTGTAATTTTCCGATTAACAAATGTTCACATTGTGCATGTGGACCAAGAACAGAAACTCCCACGACGCCTTGTCCCTGAAGACATGGCTGAATATGGTGATATCACAATTGTGTGTGATAAATACACAAAGGTCAAAGGGTCGTACTCAATTTCTCCTGAGGATAGCCGAGTATGCTGCGCTGGGTGGAGGGAAGTGATGTCACAGGAGGAGGATTTTCGGCGAATTGGAGACAAGATGTTTTTCATGTTGTACGTGAGACGTAAGGGGGCTTTCCTATTTGCCTTCTATGTTCCAAATGTGGAACTTTAGTAGCCTTGATCATTTTCACTATGATGGTCATGGGTCATTTGTCGACCTAATAATATGAGATGTTAAGACAATATTTTACGGTCCTTCCATTATGTGGCATTAGTATGTCTGAAGACATGGTTAAGTGTAATGGTACTATTAAATTTTTTATGAGCTGAAATATATTATGCCTATCGTTGCTGCCAATTATAGTGAAATTGTGTTAATTGAGTTCATTTCATCGGTATCTATGAATATTTTATGAGCTACAAATTTTATGCGTGCACAACTTACTAGACGGACATGTCTGTCGCATAGGTTGTGTCACGTAAAGAAGTATCTATCTCTAGTAAATCTATTTTGCTGCTCGAAGTAAGTATGACAAAAACAAGCAAAAACATCTAGGTACGACCATATATATCATTGTAATTAATAATTTTGTGTATAACATGGTTACTGGGAATTGAATGCAATAGTCTCCATAACTAGTATCAAACAGTACAACTGCATGCTAGTATTTTAGTAACGCATTTTCACAAGTACTAGTCAATATCACTATCAACATCTGAAATGCTCCACCCAAATTCATCGACAACCGGTTCCAAGTCTTCTTGTTCTTCGTCACTCAGGTCCATATCATTGTTT
The DNA here is from genome assembly GCA_023614405.1 of Avena insularis. Classification (NCBI taxonomy): domain Eukaryota; kingdom Viridiplantae; phylum Streptophyta; class Magnoliopsida; order Poales; family Poaceae; genus Avena; species Avena insularis. Next base: position 490,102,244 of record CM042692.1, on the reverse strand, counting down.
ACACAATTTTTCCTTGCTAGTTGTCTAACAGTCTGAGAGTCAACAAATATCACATCATCAGAGCGATCAGCCATGTCGTCTTCATGATCATCAACATATTCATCTTCCTCGTCCTCAATTTGGTGAACAATGGGATCTTCCGAGCCTAGGTCTTCCTGGTATGCACCTGCATTACCTTCATCATCTTTTTCTGGAACATCGTATACATTCCTGTGCTTGAAAGTTTGCACCATCTTCCAAGGATCACCAAATTTTGTGTCTTCCAAGTAAAAACAAGTTTCTGCTTGGTGAGCTAATATGAAAGGGGCGTTCTTGTACCACAATACAGACGTATTGATGCTTTTAAAGTATCCATCATCCTTCATCTCCGTGGTTTTCCTACTTCCAAGGTCAAACCAATCATAGCGGAACAAGAACACGGATCTGTCGTCGTGCTTGTTTCTCGGGTACTGTAACTCAAGAACCTCCTTCATCACACTGTAGTATTCTTGATCTTGTTCGTCAGAAATGGACCCCCTTGTCATTATGCCTGAGTTTTGAGTCCTCATGTTCTTCTCACGCTCGACGGAACGGAACCTAGCGCCATTTACATTGCACATAGGGTGTACAACTACACGAGCATATGGACCAAGTGCTAGTGATTTTAAATCTTCTGGAGCATTGTCCAAATTACTGACATGTTTTTTAAACCATGCAGGGAATTCTTTCTCTAGTTCCGCCTCAATGTTGTTCACACCCCTGTTTTGTAGTTGTTGTCGGAAATTCCTAAAAATCAAAAACAAATTAGAAATGGTACTGCTATAACACAAAATATTACTGAAAATTTTGAATGATTAATAAAAAGGTAAATAGACCTATCGAATATAATTTTGTGCCTCATCACAGTTCTGAAGTACATACCAAACCATACTATCAAATTCTTTGGGAAAATACTTCAACTTGGATAGTCCTAAACCTCTGGCTCCATCTAAAAAAATATCAAACTCTAGCGGATCAACTCTTTGTTTCTTATCTTGGTTCCTCTCAGGCTTGTTATGTCTGGTTTCTATGACATCGCCCAAAAATTTAGAGCAATGATGCAAGCACTCATCCACGATATATCCCTTAGCAATTGAACCTTCAGGCCTTGATTTTCTACGCACAGTTGATTTCAGGTACCCAAGCCTTCTTTCAACTAGATACATCTAACTGTATTGAACAGGCCCCCTCTGAAGTGCCTCATCAGGTAGATGAATAGCCAGGTGCACCATTACATCAAAGAATGATGGGGGAAATAGCAGCTCAAGCTTGCAAAGAATTATGACAATTTCAACCTTCATTCGACGCAGCACATATGCTCTTAGAGTTTTGGCACACAACTCCCTGAAAAAGTTTCCCAGTTCAGCAATGGTCTCATACATCGCCTTTGATGCAATCCCTCTCAGACCAGCTGGCAACACACGCTGCATAAGTATGTGGCAGTCATGCGTCTTCAGACCGTGCACTTTACCCCTGGGATGTCCACACATCTTGCTAAGTTTCCAGCAAAACCATCTGTGAACCTAGTGTTGGCCAAATACTTGCACAATTTTTGTTTGCCTTCCTTTTGAAGCATCCACGGTGCTTTCTCCTTTGAAAAACCCTTGGCCTCAGGTTTCATCCAGAACTTCTTCCTGACATTAAATTTCTCCAAATCCATTCTACCACCAATAGTGTCCTTGTTCTTTCCATCAAGCTCAAGAAGGGTACCAAGGATATTGTCCAATATGTTCTTCTCAATGTGCATCACATCTAGGTTGTGAACAAACTTCAATCTTGACCAGTATGGCAGATCATATAAGCTGATCTTGAGGTGCCAGGTTGGCTCACCAGTCATGCCACGCTTTCTCTTCCTAGTTGATGGATTTTTCCCTGGCCTGTAATCCTGAACTCTCTGTACCCTCTCCTCTCTTTCTACAAGTGTGAAACTTGTTGGTGCATCCTTAGGTTCAGGTTTTCCATTGAAGGCTCTGCTACTCCTCCACTTGTGACCGTGAGGCAAAAATCGACGATGACCAATATAACCAATTTTATTATGCAAAGACTCGTAGCAAGGATCCTTATCACAGTGCGCACATGCGAAAAACCCTCTTGTGCTACGACCAGACATCGTGTCATATCCAGGATAGTCATGAATCGACCAAAGAAATGCAGCATGCAACGGAAACTCTCTACCTGTACACGCATCATATGTGCCCACGCCACTCCATAGCTTCATCATATCTTTTATCAATGGCTGCATAAATACATGAAAATCCTTTCTTGGTGAATTTTTTCCAGGGATTAGCAATGACATCATGAAGTTGGATTGATCCACGCACATCCACGATTGGAAGTTGTATGGAATGACAAAAACTAGCCACATACTGTATGAACTAGTCATGTTTCCGTATGGGTTGAATCCATCTGTCGCAATACCAAGCCTTATGTTACGGGCATCTGAAGCAAACCATCCAAACTCCTTGTCAAAGTGCTTCCATGCTTCACCATCAGCTGGGTGCCTCAAAATACCCGGTTGTGCAACCCTCTTCTCCTTGTGCCACTTGGTGTTCATCGACACTTCCTTGGAAACAAAAAATCTCTGTAACCTTGGGATTATAGGAAAGTACCGAAGCACCTTGTGGGGAATCTTTCTCTTTGCTTCCGGGTCTTTCCACCTTGAAAATCCACACTCGAGACAATGAGTTTTTTTGGCATGGTCTCCCCAAAACAGAGCATAGTCATACTTGCAAACATGAATTGTGTCATAACCAAACCCAACCTCAGAAAGAACACTCTTAGCTTCAGCATAGGGCTTGGGAAAATTCACTTTTGGCAAACTAGCACATAAGATAGCCATAAATTGATCATAAGCTCTAATTGTGACCTGGTTGTATGATTTCACGTAAAGCATCTTCATAATGAATGACAACCTCGTCTCAGTGGTGCATCCCTCGTGAAGCTCTTTCTTAGCTTCTTCGATGAGGTTCGCATAGAAATTAGTGTCACTTGGGCCTCCGTCACCAGAATCATGCAGCTCATCTAACATCTTGTCAACATGATCATTATGATTCTCATTTCCATCATCATAATCATCATCGTCATCGCTTTGATACAAACTATGACCATAGTTTTCATCAGGACCATCATCTTCTCCATGACAACTCCACTTTGTGTACGAAACGGCCATACCATTGACGTGTAAGTGATACTCAACAGTGTCCTGAGTCTGCTGCGTAATATTAAAGCATTTTTGGCATGGGCACAATATTGATGCACCTTCATTGCAGTTTGCACGCGCAAACTCCATAAACTCGTGGACACCTTGTATGTAAAAAGGGGTGAACTTGCGCCCATGAGTAATCCACTGTCGATCCATCGCCTACAAAAATATATACAATGTGTTCCACTCGAGTCATGATGCCATTCAATTTGTACTAATCGATGTGAAAATTGTTTACCAAAGTCCAAATAAATCACAATGTGTAACATAAACACCAATCCAAATCAATTTCATAATAGATCTCAAAGGAACTCACATGTGCTTCCTATCACCGTGCGCCGGCCTGTCGCAAAGCCTCGCTAGCTAGGATCGTGATCGATCGTCATGATCGCGTAGGCGCAAGTCGCCGGGACTTGTAGATGAAGGGCCACCGAATATCGTGATCGCCTGGACAAGGGATACCCTTGACGGCGCTCGTTCGCAAGAACAGAGAAGAAAACTATTTGGAAGATCGCACAAGTCCTAACTATAACGATCCGTGTTTGTACATGCCACGTACTGCACGTAGAGTTTACAAAATGGTAGGCCAATCAAACAATTCAAAAACCGAATGGTAGCCTAGCGGTAACGAAACGTTTTACTTTGTACTAGGTCCTCGGTTCGAAACCCATCTTTGCCCTTTTATCGTTTTTAACACAATTGCTAACTCGTTGGTCCCACGAACAATCGGTGACGGCTTAATCTACGACGCTCTAAAATCTGTTGTGCGGATAATCGGCGACGGTTTGCCGTGACGCGAAACGTGACCGTCACGCATTATCAAGCATACGTGACGCCCAAAACTAATCCGTCACCTATGGTTACTTTCGGTGACGGTTCTGAATTTTGTCACCAGGCAATTCATCACCGATTCTAGGATCTGTTGTAGTGTAAGCCTCTTGTTGAACTAGCTTGTTGATTAATAGATGATCATGGTTTCCTGATCATGGATATTGGATGTCATTAATAACAAGGTTATATCATTAGGAGAATGATGTGATGGACACACACCCATAGTAAGTGTAGCATAAGATCAAGTCATTAAGTTCAGACTACAAGCTTTCAAATGCATAGTAACCTAATCCTTCGACCATGAGGTTATGTTAATCACCATCACCGATGGGTACTTTGATGATATCAAACACCGCTTCAGAATCGGGTGGTTATAAAGGTGTCATTGGGTATTCTGAAAGTATGTGTTGAAGCGCATGGACCAAGATTGGGATTTGTCCATCCATATGACGGATAGATATGCTCTGGGCCCTCTCGGTGGAATGTCATCTAGTTAGCTTGCAAGCACGTGACTAGGTCACAAGGGATGACATATCATGGAACAAGTAAAGATTACTTATCAGTAACGAGGTAGAACTAGGTATGGAGATACCGACGATCAAACCTCGGATAAGTAGAGTATCGCGTGACAAAGGGAATTGGTTTCGTATGTTAATGGTTCTATCGATCACGAAGTCATCGTTGAGTATGTGGGAGCCGTTATGGATCTCTAGATCCCGCTGATGGTTATTGATCGGAGAGGTGTCTCCATCATGTCTGCATATTCACGAACCGTAGGGTGACACACTTAATGTTCGATGCTGTTTAGGTAGATATGGAATGTGCGTTGGAGACCGAATGTTGTTTGGAGTCTCGGATTGGATCTAGGACATCACGAGGAGATCCGAAATTGTCCAAAGAATAAGATTCATATAATGGAGATCATTTTCTAGGTTCGGAAATGTTCCGGAGTGTTTATATGGGGATTCTAGAAGTTTTCGGAATGTTCCGGAAGGTTCTAGAAAGTTCTGTGGAGTTTACTTGAAAACCAAGCAAGGAAAAGGGGAAACTTGGGGGGGAAGGAAACTCCCCCCAAGCCCCCTTATGCGCCGACCCTAGAGGTGGCCCTAAGGGTGGGAACCCTAGGCGCCACCCCTTCCTCTATAAATAGAGGGGTGGAGGCGCCCACCCTTTTCCCCCCTTCCACTCCTTGCCCTAGTCGCCTCTCTCCTCCTCCTTCGCTCTGCTCTGGCTTAGGCGAAGCCCTGCAGAATTCTCTACTCCACCACCACCACCACGCCGTCGTGCTGCTGGGATTCCATGGAGAGATCTACTACCTCCATTGCTGGGAACAGGGAGAGGAAGGTCTGCATTGACTCTCTGACGCAGTGACCGATTATGGGCGCTATCGCAGCTTGGAAGGCTCGTCCACTCGATCTTGAGATCGGCAAGTGATCGTCTACATCAACCACGAGATACGATCTCGCACAAGGCTTTTCGGATCTACAAGGGTTAGTACAGATCTATCTCATTGCACATGTCTAATAGATTAGATCTTGGCTTTTATATAGATTAGATCTGGGTTTTGTTCATTCTTGCGATATAATTTTTTTGTTTTCCATGCTACAAACCCATCATCCCTTCCTCTATTTCTACCCCCACCCTCAACTGTATTTCAAAATCCACCATTTTCCACATCTCCTCCAAGCTCCATTGGAGGGTCTACGAGCAGGTAAGCGGTGCACTCATCCCTTGTCGGTGGCATCGGCGACCACATGACCAATGCTTATTCATCGAGTTCTCCTCCAAGCCTAGCAAGGACTGTAAGTACTCACTCCTCCACTACATATTGTTCATATGCCGTGGCTGTAGATCTAGAGCTTATGTTCATGTGTTGGTACTACCATGTTAGATCTAGAGCTTGTGTTAGATCTTGCATGTGTACTGCAATTGTAGATCAGTAGTTTGTGGATGTATATCATAGTTGTGCACTATCATTTGACTTCAAGAGTTTGTGTTAGATCATAGAGTACTCCCATGTTAGATCAAGAGATTGTATTACTAGCAAATCGGCATGTACTGTCATTGTGATACTCCATGTACTTATTGCGACGATGCTACATCATCTTGTTGTTCATGATCTTGTGATCCGTTTTGAATGTAGGAATCGCTTTGTGACGTCTTTACCCAGGTCTTGGTCCCATTTGGCGAGTCGCATATTCCATCGTATGTGGATGACTCTCAGCTAGATTTTCAGAATGACGTGCAGGTGTCGTAGTGTGTTGCCAGCAACTCTCATGACCATGTGCAACACCTGGTGAAGAATGTTTTTGCATAGGTTGATGCAAAGATCGTGAGGGATAAGAAGGCTAAGAAGGCGCACAAGTCCCTTTTGGTTGAGAAGGCGCACAAGTCCCTTTTGGCTAAAAAGGCAGCAACAACGAAGGGTACCATGAAATGGTTGCCCTTCATGTCCAGCTTCGTCCTTGAGAAGATGTGGGGCATTATCAAGAGCGATGTCCAAACTAACAAGGGATTCAAGGAGGTCCATCTCACAACATGTGCAAAGGCTCTCTTCGAGCATTGTGGGTTTGATTGTAGCGACACTCAGGTGTACAATCACCTCATGAAGTGGAGACTAAGGTGGCTAAGCATTAGTAGGTTGAGGGATGTTAGTGGTGCTCAATGGTGTGAAGACACCAAGACCATCAGCTTGGAGAGCGACCACTATCTCAGGCACATCACGGTAAAAAGCACACTGGCTTTCATTTGTAGGGCACCGCTAATCATGTTGCTCAACTAACATACTGTTGCGATTGTAGGATCATCCCAAGGGCACCGAGTTCCTCCGCGTGCCCATCCCCAACTACTCGATGCAGACCATCTTCTCCTATGGCCTGGCTACCGACAAGTTTTCCATGGGCTCAACTCAGTCCCTTGGAACACCTCCAGCAATTCATGCACCTTCATCTGCTAATGATCGTGACACCTAGGAGTCGGACATGATGATTGACAAGGGGTAACCTTGGCAATGCCTATGGTTATGGCCTTAGGGTTTCATGGAAAAGAGAATGCTAGGGATTTTGTCTGCTGATCAGACAAACAAGGGAGTAGAGATCGTCCGATTGTTGGGGAAATTATGGTTATAGATTGCTCAAAGCTTCGGTACCTCTCCATTGGCTCCTCACTACCTTTATATAATAGGCCAGGTACCGAAGCCGTATACGGATAGGTTACAAGTTACAACTACACCACTAAAATTATGTCGGTTTGTATTTCTTTCTTGATCGCTAAGACACGCTCTTGTCCGTCGGATGCTTCCTAGAATTCTCTTACTCTTCATGGGCTTCATGGGTCGTAAGCCTTTGTATGCCTAGGGTAGTTAATCACGGGTACCCGATGGGTCATACCCATGTCAGTATCCCGTGAGACTCTATCCGAATCGTAGATTCGGGTTGAGTCTCAAAGATAATTTCAACCACAAGTCGAAGATTTATGTAGACAAGTAATTTAATGTTTCATATATTCATTGTCATATGGATTTGGTATGACGGGTCTGATGCATCCGACGGATCGGGAATCGGTTAATTTCTCTTGGGAAAAAACACTGTGAACCTACATCAAATTCAAGTCCCCAGGCTCAAACTCGGTATATGCTAGCGTAATTCAGTTCGGGCCACGAAGGTCTTATCAAATACTGAATTCTAGTGTTTTATTTCGGGTACTCAATGCGTCCGTCGGGATTTTCATCATGTCATTGTCATTGGAATGACCATGATAGTCGTTACTAGGGGTAGCGATTGATACAGTTGGGGGCAAGAGCAAGTCTCCATCTACGGTGCGATATTGGGAGAAAGGACGAGGGATTTACCCAGGTTCGGCCCCATAGGGTTAATACCTACTTCCTGCTTGTATTGCTAGTGAGTGGATTACAAGGTTGGCAAGCTCGGCATCTAGGCATCAAGTCGCTTGGATGGGGTAGCTAATAACACGTAAGTATGTAGAGTACCCTAGGGAGGTTTATATAAGAGTACCTCTCTAGGGTTTATAGCAACCAGATCGGTTTAGGTTTTGGAGGATACAACCTAATCCGACTGGGCCTATCTAAGATCTTGGGCCTCCAGCTTCTAGTCGCCAGGATTTATCTTCAGTCGCTTTCCAGTCATCGTGCTTGCAGGCCCACTCGCCATGGGCCTGACTGATGACTAGATTCCTGCACCAACAACAGGGTTATTGCAGTACTTGTAGCAACAAATATTTAAGAGTTTGTCCCGATGGGAGATCGACAAACGGAAACAACACGACCCCGCAGCCACGTTGTTAATGCGGCCATGTTTCGCACCCAAACCGTGGTTTGGAAATAGCCTATTCTATAAGTTACTAGAACAACGATAATTGAGAGAGGTTTAAAATATCTAATAACAAAGAACTTTTAACAAGAACAAAATAAACTAAGACGGAAAGTAAACATGAATATAAACTGAATTAAAGAGATTGTAGTTGTTGGATTGAATGGAATGAGAGATGGCTTCTAGGATTCGGTCTCACTAGTGCTAGATGGGAAAATATATGTGTGATCTATAACAGATTCCTTAGACAAATAAACGTTCCCCATTTGATTACCGGGATGTCACACTGTGTGCACTATGCATGATTCTCGCGCGTCACCGTAAGGCAAAAGGCACTTCTGGACCAAAGGATCACATAAAACATCTTAGATCATAATAAATTCTAACTTAGCGCACTAGATCATACCTCAACCTAGAATTGAATCAATAACTCACACATGGATGAATATCAAAACATATATAAATATATAATGATGTCACAACCGTGTTCAATCTTACAATTACTAAACACAAGAGAGAAAGGGGATGGAGATGATGATGGAGATGGAGATCGATGCATGGTGGTGGTGATGTCTTCCTTCTCCTTCTCTTCTTCTTGCTTGGATGCCTTGATGGTGATGGTGTTGAGGGATATCTAGATTTTGGAGGTGTGGTTGAGGTAGAGCTCCGCCGCTATGGAGATTGGATGGGTGGTGGCAGCGGCAAAGCTTCTCCCCTAAAGGGCTATGGCTTGGTGGCTCTCTCTTGGGTCCTCCCTCCTTTATATAGGCCTTGGGGGTGCCCTAGGGTTCCCCTAATGCCGTCATATGACTTAGGGAAGGTCCTGAAGCTTTTCTAGGGTCAAATCTCGTCATTTTCAACCTTTTTGGCAACTATACGGGCGGATCTATACAACTATAAAAATAGCTCCGGCCGTATAGGTGCTCGTCAAACCGTCTGTCCCCTTTAGTATTTTGGCCACCATTTCTTCGTACAAACTCCATTTTGGGTGTTCTTGGGCTCGTTGAGTTTGTATCATCGAGGGATACACGCCCATGGTCTTGGATATTTATTTTGAGAATTTGGAAAAATTCACTTTTTCAACCTCTCAAATGGCTAAGTCTGGTCCCTGCAGCTCCTCCATACTATGCTCTCTTTGTTCCTTTTGCCTTTGTTTTATCCATAATCATCATCAACACCTACACACATGTCATAGACAAGGAAAAGTGATAAAATTCTACCTAAACTACTAAATGTGCAAAGCTCATATGAAAGTAAATGAGAACTAGAAGTCATGCATATAAGGCATAGCTATAGCTAAAAGAAACATGATATGAGAGATAAATCGCTCATTTTATATGGCTAAAAGAGGTGGTATTTCATAGCCATTAACTTCCCCAAGCTAGACCTTGCTCGTCCTCGAGCAGGAAGGGTCGGTAATAAATTAATGGTTGTGAAATAGCTTATCATTGGAAATCAATGCCTTGCATCCTTATTTCTTCTACAAGCTTGAAGAGAGAAAAAATGTATTCATCCAAGGCAACACAAGATCAGTTATAAATACCACTAAAGATTCATCAAAACTTATATGCTCCATGTCAACAGTGAATCTACTTGCAGACAAACTTGTGATCCTCTTATTGAACCTTTTGTATAACTTTTCATATCATTATTTTTTATGAGGCAAAACTTAGTCACAAATAGATGTCAAGCATAAATAGGAATAAAGCTACCCAATCATGTCATCTAGTTAAGGCTCTTAAGTGCAAACATTAGTTATTGAGCTTTCAGAAAGTTTATCTCTTAGTAACGAGATTTATGCCAAAAGGAAATGCGAGAGCATGTCAAAAGAAGCATAGCATTAGAGTGTCTCATTTGGTCATCCACATCAATGAATCATGGCTATCAAACACTCATTTTCTATTCTTTGTATTTCTAAAAATTCAGTTCATCGGTAATGAAATCATGCCAAAACTTAGTGTGTTTAATCAGACTATGCAGGCTAAGAACGGATACTCATGACCATTACCAAGGTTTCCCTTTTCGGTATAATGATTTCTCATAATGGTCATAGGAGTATTCCGTATTTTGCTTTGAACGCAGGCCCATGAGAATACCAATGCATACCCAAATATAGCATTTCTTCTACATATGTTGGGCATTAGCCAAACTCCAAGAGTTTCCTCTTTTGTATTGTTCAAAGCCCAGCGGAGTTGTTATCATCCCATGTTGTGCGATAGTGGTGTAGACACGCATAAAGCAATATCATACTTTAATCAACGGGTCAAGATTTGACATGCATCTCAATTACCGCTAAATATTAGTTTCTTCAAACAAATCCTTTCAAAGAGTACTATCAAGTCGATTATCACATCTATGGTGTTGAGTATCTTTAAGGCTAAACTCTTAAGACAATTAATCAACACCTTATTTAGCATAGAACTCAAAACTTTGAAATATCATTTCCAATTGACAACTCCTTCTGTAAGAAAACTATCAAGTCTATTGTTTTGACATTATGGGGTCGAGCATAACCTATTCATTTAATACAAGGCTATTTAGTCACAACCAACAAATGTTAAAAGATCTTGATCAAGTATTCATTCTTTACAAGTGTAGATATTGTGGCAATGTTTTCTAGAGGATCACAAATTGTGTCACAAGCTTGATAAACAATTTTAGCAAGATGCATACAAGCTCTAAATCAACTCCTATGGTGCCTATCATGAGCATGTGTATCCCCATATGAATATAGAACTAGACTTACTTAAACAAGCATCCAAAAACAGCGGGATACATGATTGCATTAAACCTTCATCGAATACGAACATTGCACAAGACTCTACACATGCATAAGTAACCTCCCCAAGCTTAAAACTTTGCAAGAACCAAACTTGAGTATATCACCAAAAGAAAAGAGAAAATACAGTTTCCAAAAGAGAGTGTGATAAGTGGTTACCTCCCCAAGCTTAGTTGAAAACAAGGGTGACACACTTTACCGTTGAGGTACAAGTAACCTCTCTTTTGATGGACAAAGAAACTTTGCTTCAACATGTATTTATTGATATGGCCCAGTGTGCCTTCCTTGAGGACCTGCTTAAAAACTAAAAAGAAAACAAAATATTTTTGTGTTTTTGAAGACACGGGTTTAGCTCAGAAGTGATAAAAATACAAGTCCCACTGAGTCGGTTCATCAACCTAAGCACCACGCTTAAGTCAACAAACTAGTTCTAGAATATGCCTCTCCTAGATTGTGATGAGGTGCAAGTGAAACAGGATACGAGACACGAGTGTGCAACCCCTATGCGCTTATTAAAAGAGGTTCGAGTTGGAAGGTTTTACCAGGCACTGATTGTCGAAGCGTTGAATTGAAGCAACCAAGTGTCTCATGCGAGTGTTTGCACGGTTAACATTGATGACCCACAAGTATAGGGGGTGTATCACAGTATTTTCGAGGGGAGTGAAACCCAATTTATTGATTCGACACAAGGGGAGCCAAAGAATATTTATAATCCTTAACAACTGAGTTGTCAATTCAGCTGCACCTAGAAACAATCTTGCTCGTAGCAGTTTATCAGTAGCAAAAGTTTTGTAGTAGCAATAACAAAGTAATAGCAGTAGTAAAAGTAAAGACAATAGTAACAATTGGAGTAAACAGTAGGATGATACGTCCATTTTGCATCACTATTCTATATCATAATTCACTGTTATTCATTGATATATTTCGTATTGAGAGGTGATACTTATGTTATTTCATCTGTTTTTTGCATGGTTGATGACTTTTGGAGCATGGACCGCTGTAGTCAGGATTCTAATGGAAAAGGTGCTGTTTGGAGGCAAAATTCGCGAAGATCAAAAAATCCGGGAAAATATACGAAAAATCCTATTTTCCCAAAAGCCGAAGGAAGCCAGAAGGGGGGCTAGAGATGGGCCACAGGGGGCCCACACCACCCCCCGGCGCGGGCCACCCTGGGCCGCGCCACTAGGTGGTGTGGCCGCCCTGATCCACCCATGGCTCTCCCCTCTGGCGTATATATTCCTCCCAAAACCCTAAGACTCGGGGAGCGACCATAGAAAGATTCCGCCGCCTCTGCGGGGCGGAAAACACCGAGAGAGAAAGATCTCTCCGATAGACAGAATTCTGCTGGGGGAATTCCTTCCCGGAGAGGGGAGATCGTCACCATCAACACCACCATCAAGATGGACTTCATCGGGATCATCATCATCACCACCATCATCACCACCAGCACCCTCATCACCATCTCCATATTGCTGTAACAATTGAGTTGAATCTTGCATTAGTTCTTAGGGGAAACTTTCTTGGTGTTGATTACTCTTTGTAGTTGATGCTATTGAGTGAACCATTGAATTATTGTTTATGTTTAGATTGTTATACATCATTATTCCATCTCTGATCATGATCCATATGATGTCTTGTGAGTAGTTCGTTTCGTTCTTGAGGACATGGGAGAAGTCATATTGTTAGTAGTGGAGTTGTGTTGAGAAAGATTCAATAGTTTGATATTTAAGTTGTGGTGTACTTCTTCCAGTGGTGTCATGTGAACGTCGACTACATGACACTTCATCTATATGGGCCTAGGGGAATGCATTGTGTATTTGGCTACTAATCGCAGGGGTTGCCGGAGTGACAGAAACCTGAACCCCCGTTTGGAAACCATTGCACAAGGGACGTAAGGGTCTTAGAGTTTAAAGGTGTGGTTAGGTTTCTACCTTAATTACTTTCTTGTACTTACGGATGTCTGCAAGGGGTATAATAACAAGTATGTATTAGTCCTAGGAAGGTCGGTACATTAGCACAGGTTCACCCACACAACACTTAGCAAGCTAAAGAAGATTAATCAACTATATGAAGCGAAAGCACTTGACAATCTTCCCATGTGTCCTCGAGAACGTTTGGTCATCTTAAGTAATACAACCGGCTTGTCCTTTGATGCATAAAGGATTGGGCCACTTCCTGATCCATACCACTAGCCAGCACCTTCTACTCCTCGTTGGGTTCGAAACTCTTACTTATTGAAAATACTGCGATACACCCCCTATACTTGTGGGTCATCAAGACTATTTTCTGGCATCGTTGCCGGGGAGTGAAGTGCTATTGGAGAGTGGAACTGGCATAGGAAACTTCTACGATGAGTATTGTTTATTTCTGTTAGTTGCTTTATTTTCGTTATGGATAATTTGCTCAGTTTCTTATTTGGTAATGCTACTACCACTGCTAAGGTAGTAGATGAACCACCACCTGCTGAGAATGATACTTTTAAAATACCTACAAGAACTATTGATCGTGTTATGGATAACTACTATGTTGGGGATGGAACTGTCCATCCAGTGATCATTTGCTCTTTATACACGAATTATGCGGGTTGTTCAAGTGTGCAGATATTACTACAGATCAAGTTAAGAAGAAGTTATTGTCATTATCACTGAAAGGAAGAGCCGAGGAATGGTATAAGTTGCTGAAGAATGGTCAAGCTCTGGAATGGGAGGAAATAGTACCTCTCTTTTATTCAAAATTTTATCCTCCTAGTGAGATTCATAAAGATCGGAATCAAATATACAACTTTTGGCCTCTTGATGAGAGAGTACAGCTCAAGCTTGGGGGAGATTGAAGTTACTAATGCTCAAATGTCCCATTCATGAGCTCCCCAACAATATTATTATCAATAACTTTTATGCAAGGCTTTCTCTACATGATAAGGATTTATTGGACGCTTCTTGTGCTAGATCATTCACTCGCATGGAAGAAGTAGCTAAATGGGATCTTCTGGACCGTATTCAAGACAATGCTGAAGCTTGGGAGAATGACAAAGGTAGAAAGTCAGGTATAAATTATGATTATGAATGCATTGAATCTTTCATGGGAACTGATGACTTTCAAAATATTAAAAATGCTTATGGTCTAGACTCTCAAGCTATTGCTACTTATTTTAAGGCTTTTGCTTCCTATATTGAAGTGCCTAAAAAGAAGTGGAATAAGTATCATGAACCATATAAAGATGTTGCTAAGAGTGTTCCTACAGGAAATACTGAAGTTTATACTGCTAATCATGTTTTACCTAAGCCTTATATTGAGAAAATGCCTTTCGAGTTAAGATAAAGGAACATTCTATGATAGCTAGTATGGTTAATGAAAGTACAAATAAAGCTCTTGAACTTGATAAACAAATGGATGATGAACCTATTATAGCAAATGTGAAAGACTTTGTCATTAATTATGTAGAATAGGGACACACTATCCTTTGTAAGGATACCTCTAATATTGTTTCACAAAGTAGTGTTATGAGAGCTAGTATTCCTGTGTTTTCTGTTAGAATAAGTGATCATTGTTACGATGGCCCTTGTGATAGCTATATTGTTAAGTTTATGCATGATACTGAAAGTTACTATGAGAGAGGGAAAAGTGTTCTTATGCATCTCAATAATATCAAGTTTCCTCGTTTTATGCTGAAAGTTTTTATGTTGCACTTGTTTTGCCTTCTTATGCTAGTGGTTTCTGGTTTCAACAACTTGTTTGTTTACAAAAATCCCTTGCATAGGAAGTGGGTTAGACTTAAATGTGTGTATTTTTTCTTATTAATGCACTCTCTTTCACTTCAATTCATATTCCCAAGTGAGCATCATCAAAATTATCATGCCCATCTTAATGGCCATAAAGAAAGAATTTTTGGGAGACAACCCAATTTACTTTTGCTTTCAGTTTATTTTTGTTTCTTTGAGTCTTGGAAGTTATTACTTCAGTAATAACCTCTCCTTATCCTTGTTGTTTGGTTTTTGTGTCAAGATCAACCTCTAATGAGGGAGAAGTAATATTTGGGGAAGTTGCTATCCCGAAACAGATTTTTGTGCTTCACCGTAAAAATTCGTGAGAGATCTCTGTATGTCGGTTTGAGCTGTAATTTTTTGTTCTTCTGCCCCAGGTTGTTATTTAACTTTCGTTAGTTTTGCACTTTTTGATTTGAGCAACAGAAGATTTTCGAAAAAAATTATCTTTACCTGCTGGTCTGTTTTGACAGATTTGCCACTCTTGCATTTGCTTCTTTATTCGATTTCCTTTTTGAATTCTTTTTGGGTTTTTGAAAGGATTTGCTACAGTAGCTTATGTTTTGATGGTTTTCAGTTGAAGTTGAACTCAAAATGTTTTATCACTTCACTTGTACTAATGTTGCTAATGAGAACTGTGTGAAGTTTTGTGTGAAAGAAATTTCCAGGTAGTGGGGATAATGGTGTAATAAGGAAGTGAAAGGTTTTATGACTCAAGTAATAAGTGTATGAAGATGAAGATATTGATGTTACTCAAGTGGTGACTCTGGAAGAATCTACTAGATACCAAATTCAGAGACCTGCAGAGTCCGTTTTCAAATAGGTAACAGTTCTGGTAAGAAAAGTTCCACGAAAATACTATCCAACTATATTTTTTTTGCAGTTTTTAGTCAATAAGGAAAGCTACGAAGCAAAAGAGGGACGGAAATAGAGACAGGGTGGATCACACCACCCTGTGGCACGGTCCCACCCTTGGCCGCGCCACCAGGTGGTGAGTCCACCCCGGACTCCGCCTCCGACTCGTTTTCTCCTAGTACCTTCCTTTCGTCATGAAACTTTGTAATATATAACCCCCCGGATCCTCTGAGGTTCATATCGTGTTTTCATCGTGTTTTTGTTTTGATATGTTTCTGCCAGGAACTATCTTTGAAAGCTTAGAAGCACAATGGTTTCCGCCAAGCATAAAGGAAAGGAGCCTATGGAGGAAGATCTCCAAGACCCTAAGCAGGGGCTGGTACCTTTAGTCTCTTGCCCTGCATCAACGGAAGCCCTACGAGTCACTAAGGAGTTCTGCGATAAGTACGAAGACTTGAGGAGGAAGGTGGACATGCTTCAATGGGAGAATAATAGGCTTTGCAAGATGCTGGAAGATTTCCTCACGTCAACTAAGAAAATATCACCACCACCACCGAAGGAGTAATTCGTCATCAGGTTTGGCATCCCCTTGGTTTGTTCCAAGCTTGAGGGAGTGCCACGGTATCACATCACTATCTTCTATCTTTTTACCTTATTAGTAGAGTCATATCATGAATAGAGAAGTTATTATGTAGGATGGTTTGCATTATGGAAGTGTCCCCTCTCTCGTTAGATATGTATCTCTTGGTGTGAGTTGCCGTTTTGGAATATTAATGAGAAGTTCTATCATTCACCCTTTTGCATAGCTTATATTAGTTTTCAATTCGTGGTTATATGATTGATCTTGTTGTTAGTATTGGTATCACTTTGGGATCATTGAGTTAATTTAGTTGGTTTTGGCAAACCTGGCTCGATCAGTAGCAGCACTATTTTTGAAGAGTTGAATGAAAAAGATAAAAGTACTCTAAAGAAAAATAATTTCATCATATTTCTTTCTTGATTTGCTCATAAGTTTAGTATTCTCTAGTTAAGATCTTTTGTGCTTCCGAGGAAGATTGCATGTTTGTCTTTATCATTGTATGTTTGTTTGTTTCCTTCAACTCTCATACTTGCTACCCAGCCTTGCTAGCCAAGAACCTGTACTGAGAGGGAATTCGTCTCGTGCATCCAATCCTTAAACCAAAACCTATGCCATTTGTGTCCACCATACCTACCTATTAGCATTATTGATATTCCAAGTAAATTCTTGTTTTATCTACCTCCCAAATTAAACTTGTTAAGTGAAAATTAGTGATTAAAGCTCTCACGAACTTGATGGCACACTTTACTTTCTTGCACTTACTAAACTTGAACCATTGTGCTCACCTATGTTGCGTATATGCTAGCGCTTTGTAAGTTCTAAATTAGCAGAACCATGATGTCATGGGGAACACTTTCAACATTGCACTGGTACTGTGTACCAAGTTGATATCATGTTCTTTTGTCTATGGATGTCGTCGGTTTGAAATGAAAGGGGAGCTTGTAAGTCCATGGAGTTATGTATATGTGTTATAGAAACGCCTGGGCCACTGGTCTAATCCATGCTGACATGGTGGAAACCTGCAGCATAACCGTAATGAGCATCTATGAAGCATTCTTCTTATAAAAAAAAGAGTCTGATATTGAGAAAAAGAGAAAAGAAAAAAAGAGATATTATGAAATGAGGAAAGAGAGAAAAAAGCACCATATTCCCATAGTAAATAAGAATATTGCTGAGATGCTTGTTGTCTGCTTACCTTGTCATTTTGATATGGGGATTCTTCCGTATCATCGGGCAAGGGGTACCCCGTTGGCGGTTCTCTATGATACACATATGCTTACGATGATAAGAACTTACCGGTGACTAAACTTGAGTAGCATGAGGAGTGGCCCTCGTATTCAAGGGACATGAGATTCTCAACTTACAACTTGTCAATGCATATCCTCATATTTGATCACTTTAACCTTAATCACCTAAAGATGCCTATGATAGGGGCAATGAGAGCTGAAAGCTAGTAAGTATCATAATTTTTGGGAGCTCTTTATGAGACTTGCAATCCAAGCTTCCCTCTGCGAAGGGCCTTTCTTTTACTTTCTAGTTGACTCAGTAAACCTATTCCCTTCTTTCTCAGCAAGTATTTTGAGTTGTTGTGTTTCATTCATTCATATGATGATTTATTCAATCATGTTTCTTATGTTCCTTGTTTTGCACACTGTTCTTATCTTGGTGATTACTACTTTGAAAGCTATCATTGAAAAACCAGTTATTTGTGAACTCCAGCAAATTATCAACTATTCTTTGACCAAGAGCTAAGTTTGCCATTACCAATTATGATTCACTTTATGTATCTTTATTGTATTTCCTTTACTTATTGCAAGTTGAGTTATATAATAGTGAGTTGTCTTCTATTATTATCTATGTATTGGATGAATGTGATGCTTCTTGTCCGTATTCTTTTATCGACTCTTCACTCCATAAACCTGAGGCCATGTTTATTGAGCTCAATTTCGCTTGGGGACAAGCGAAGTCTAAGCTTGGGGGAGTTGATACGTCCATTTTGCATCGCTATTCTATATCATAATTCACTGTTATTCATTGATATATTTCATATTGAGAGGTGATACTTATGTTATTTCATCTGTTTTTGCATGGTTGATGACTTTTGGAGCATGGACCGCTGCAGTCAGGATTCTGATGGAAAAGGTGCTATTTGGAGGCAAAATTCGCAAAGATCAGAAAATCCGAGAAAATATACGGAAAATCCTATTTTTCCAGAAGACGAAGGAAGCCAGAAGGGGGGCTAGAGATGGGCCATAGGGGGCCCACACCACCCCCTGTCGCAGGCCAACCTAGGCCACGCCACTAGGTGGTGTGGCCGCCCTGGTCCACCCTTGGCTCTCCCCTCTGGCGTATATATTCCTCCCGAAACCCTAAGGCTCGGGGAGCAACCACAAAAAGATTCCGCCACCTCTGCGGGGCGGAAAACACCGAGAGAGAAAGATCTCTCCGGTAGATAGAATTCTGCCGGGGAATTCCTTCCCGGAGAGGGGAGATCGTCGCCATCAACACCACCATCAAGCTGGACTTCATCGGGATCATCATCACCACCACCATCATCACCACCAGCACCCTCATCACCATCTCCATATTGCTGTAACAATTGAGTTGAATCTTGCATAGTTCTCAGGGGAAACTTTCCCGGTGTTGATTACTCTTTGTAGTTGATGCTATTGAGTGAACCATTGAATTAATGTTTATGTTTAGATTGTTATATATCATTATTCCATCTCTAATCATGATCCATATGATGTCTTGTGAGTAGTTCGTTTTGTTCTTGAGGACATGGGAGAAGTCATGTTGTTAGTAGTGGAGTTGTGTTGAGAAAGATTCAATAGTTTGATATTTAAGTTGTGGTGTACTTCTTCTAGTGGTGTCATGTGAACGTCGACTACATGACACTTCACCTATATGGACCTAGGGGAATGCATTGTGTATTTGGCTACTAATCGTAGGGGTTGCGGAGTGTGAAAACCTGAACCCCTGTTAGGAAACCATTGCACAAGGGACGTAAGGGTCTTAGAGTTTAAAGTTGTGGTTAGGTTTCTACCTTAATTACTTTCTTGTACTTACGGATGTTTGCAAGGGGTATAATCACAAGTATGTATTAGTCCTAGGAAGGTCGGTACATTAGCATAGGTTCACCCACACAACACTTAGCAAGCTAAAGAAGATTAATCAACTATATGAAGCGAGAGCACTTGACAGTCTTCCCATGTGTCCTTTGCTACATAAAGGATTGGGCCACTTGCTGCATTTATTCCTACTGTCTTTTATTTACTCGTACTTTGTTTACTTGCTTGATCAAAAACCCCTAAAAATCCGTTTGCTAAGTATTTGTAGAGAATTCCTGATCCATACCACTAGCTAGCACCTTCTGCTCCTCGTTGGGTTCGACACTCTTACTTATCGAAAATACTGCGATACACCCCCTATACTTGCGGGTCATCATAGGATTAAAGCGCGGTAGGCATAGGAATGGATGGGCGAGCGTTGCATGGACAAGACAATTCACATGGCAATGAAGACATAGGGCATTTGCAGATAAATAAGATAAAGCATCCAAGTACTAAATAATCATAGGCATGCGTTCCATATATAGTCATACATGCTCGCAATGAGAACTTGCACAACATCTTTTGTCACCTTGGCCCGTTTGCGGGGCCTCAAGGGAACTACTGGCAATTAAGGTGCTCCTTTTAATAGAGCACCGGAGCAATGCATTAACACTCCGTGAACACATGTGATCCTCACATCAAAGCCATTCCCTCCGGTTATCCCGATTGCTGTCACTTCAGGGCCTTTGGTTCCGGACAACAATGTGTGTATACAACTTGCAGGTAAGACCATAAACAATACTATCATAATGAATCAATAACATGTTCAGATCTGAAGTCATGGCACTCGGGCCCTAGTGACAAGCATTAAGCATAACAAGTTGTAACAAAGTCAAAAAGCACTAACAATAGATACTAGGCACCATGCCCTAACAATCCAATGCCATTACATGAATGATCTCATCCAATCCCTACCATCCCCATAGCCTACATCGGGGGATTACTCACTCATAGATGGGGGAAACATGGATGGTCGATGGAGAAGCGATGGTGATGATGATGGCGATGATCTCCTCCAATTCCCCGCCCTGGTAGGGTGCCAGAATGGAGTTTCTGGTTCCGAATCGCGAAATCTGGTGGTGGCGGCACAGTAGAACTTTTTCTGGAAAAACGTTGAACCCTCCTTGGTTTTTAGGTCAAGAGGCAACTTATAGGCGAAGAGGGAGGGGGTGGCGGCGCCCACCACCACACCCCGGCACGGCACACGACCAGGTGGTGTGGGCCCCTCGTGGCCCTACTCCGTCTCGTCTTCTGGCTCCGTGAGTCTTCTGGTGAAATAGGATTTTTGGCATATTTTCCGGGATTTTCCTGATAGTTGATTTTCTGCACAAAACCTAGACACCAAGGTAATTCTACTGAAAACATTGTCAGTCCGTGTTAGTTGTATCCAAATCACACAAGTTTAGAGGAAAAACAATAGCAAAAGTGTTCGAGAAAGTAGATACGTTTTGGACGTATCAACTCCCCCCAAGGTTAGCTTATTGCTTGTCCTCAAGCAATTCAGTTGAAAACTGAGTGCGATAAAAGAAACTTTCACGAACACATTTTCTTCATAAGATGTATATATTCTCAGCATATGATCAACTACTCAGGCAATTCATAATAAAGAGTATGCAACTAAGTTTACTTAATAGTCATTGCAGGCTATGAAGAGATTCCAACTCAAAAATAATAAGTAGCATGAAACATAAACATAAGCAACATTGCAATACTCATAAAAATGTATGATAGAGTGGTATCTCGCTTGCCTTTGATTGTAATAAATGCCAAGGCACCTCTGAAGTTCAAGTGAAGACTAGAAGTAAAGATGTCAAAGATACAAGAATCAAAGCCATAACACAATTAATCAAGTTTTGAGACAAGCACATTACACTAAGAATGACAATTATGCTCTCAAGAAAGTGCTCAAAGAATGTGTGGAGACTCAACAACGGAATGAAAAGGTTTTGAAAAGTTTGAAGGGCTTCCAATTGCTGAAAGTATGGTAATCGTTAGCTTTGAGCTCTCATTGCCCCTATCATAAGCATCTTAAAATGGTTAAGGTGAAAGTGAGGTCCAATCTGATTTATATGCTTGACAGACTATAAACTGGAAATCTCATGTCCCTTGAGTACGAGGGCCGCTCCTCATGCCACTCAATTTTAGTTACCGGTAAGTTCTTGTCATAGTAAATACATGCATATCATAGAGAACCGCCAACGGGGTACCCCTTACCCGATGATACAGAAGAATCCCCATATCAAAATGACAAGGCAAGCAGACAACGAGTATCTCAGCAATCTCCTTATTTACCATGGGAAAATGGTGCTTTTTCTCTCTTTCCTCTTTTCTCATAACTCTTTCTCTTTTTTTCTTTTCTTTTTCTCAATAGCTATCTCTTTTTTTATAAGAAGAATGCTTCATAAATACTCATTATGGTTACACTGAAGGTTTCCACCATGGTTAGGCATGGATTAGACCGGCAGCCTAGACGTTTCTCTAACACACATACATAACGCCATGGACTTACAAGCTCCCCTTTTATTTCACACTGACGACATCCGCAAACAAAAGAGCATGATATCAATTGGGTATATATTTACAGGCGTTGAAAGCGTTCCCCATGATAGCATGGTTCTGCTAATCCCCAGCCTATAATTTGCAAGCATATAACTTTCATGGACAGTTACAATGGTTCAGGTTTATTAAGTGCAAGAAATAAAGTGTGCCATCAAGTTCGTGAGAGCTTTACTAACTAACTTTCTCAAAACAAGCAAACATTTTATTCGGAAGAAAACAAGGCATATTGAATATGCACGGAATAACAAATGATGCTAATGGGTAGGTATGGTGGACTCTTTTGTCAACATTGGTTTTAGAGAGTTGGAAACACGAGTAAGCTTATACTCAGTGCAAGTGAAGGCTAGCAACAGTAAGGGAGCGACACACGAGAGAGCAATAACTGTCATAATCATGCTTGCAACAAAACCGGACTAATCATCGCATGAAAGTGATTCAAGACCCCTGAGGCAAAATAATTCATCGAGGCTTAACTGATTGTTTCAGTCATATGTGCATGCATTAGCATGTGCCAAGTCGATTCAAGTGAAACATTCAGAGGAGGATACCATAGTGTCATACCAAGTTATGAATAGAGCAATACAAGCAAACATTCATATGACATGCTTGATGACCCACAAGTATAGGGGGTGTATCGCAGTATTTTCGATGGAAGTGAAACCCAATTTATTGATTTGACACAAGGGGAGCCAAAGAATACTTATCAGCCTTAACAACTGAGTTGTCAATTCAAGTACACTGAAACAATCTTGCTCACAGCAGTTTATCAGTAGCAACAGTTTTGTAGTAGGAATAGTAAAGTAATAGCAGTAGCAAAGCAAAGACAATAGTAACAAAAGCAGTAAACAGTGGGATTCGAGTGCAGTAGGCATAGGGATGGATGGACGGGCGTTGCATGGACAAGATAGTTCACATAGCAATCAGAACATAGGGCAATTGCAGATAAATAAGATAAAGCATCCAAGTACTAGACAATCCTAGGCATGTGTTCCATATATAGTCATACATGCTCGCAATGAGAACTTGCACAACATCTTTTGTCACCTGCCCGCTTGCGGTGGGGCCTCTAGGGAACTACTCTCAATTAAGGTGCTCCTTTTAATAGAGCACCAGAGCAAAGCATTAACACTCCGTGAACACATGTGATCCTCACATCAAAGCCTTTCCCTTCCGGCTACCCCGATTTCTATCACTTCGGGACCATAGGTTCCGGACAACGACATGTGTATACAACTTGTAGATAAGACCCAAAACAATACTATCATGATGAATCAATAACATGTTCAGATCTGAAATCATGGCACTCGGGCCCTAGTGACAAGCATTAAGCACAACAAAGTTGCAACAATGTCATAAAGCACTAATAGAGATACTAGGCACTATGCCCTAACAATCTGATGCCATTACATGAACGATCTCATCCAATCCCTACCATCCCCATAGCCTACAGCGGGGGATTACTCACTCATAGATGGAGGAAACATGGATGGTCAATGAAGTAGAGATCGATGGAGACGGCTCCGGGGGCACTTCCCCATCCCAAAAAGGGTGCCGGAACAGAGATTTTCTGTCCCTCGAATCTTCCCTTCGGTGGCGGCGGCGCATCGGAACTTTTCGTGGAAAACATCGAACCCCCCAAAGTTTTTAGGTCAGAAGGCTTCTTATAGGCGAAGAGGGAGACCGAGGGGGTGCCTGGGGCCACCACACCAGGCCCTGGCGCGGCCAGGCCTAGCCAGCCAGGGGTTGTGGCCCCACAGCCCTCCTCCGTCTCGTATTCTGGCTCCTGGAGTCTTGTAGAAAAATAGACACTTTGGCTTTTGTCCCGTCCAATTCCGAGAATATTCATTTTCTGACCTTCCTGGAACCAAAAACAGCAGAAAACAGGCAGCTGGCACTGTGGCTCTTGTTAATAGGTTAGTCCAACAAATCATATGAAAAGTACTCCAAAGTGTGGACAAAACACAAGAAAGTGGATAAAACCAAGCATGGAGCATCAAAAATTATAGATACATTTGCAATTTATCAACATCCCCAAGCTTAACTCCTCCTCGTCCTCGAGTAGGTAAGTGATAAAAAGAAATAATTTTTGAGGTGACATGCACCATCAAAGACTTGATCAAAGTATTCATAAAACATTCAAAGATGGGATCATAGTACTTCAATCATAACATGAAAGGCAAAGTTCTAGCAATAAGACAAAGAAACTATGATGCAACATGAAAAGACACAAACAAAAGATTCATGAATAACAATGCTTTGCAAGACATTTGTTTGTTTCACATAAAGAAAACATAGCATAAACGTATTCAGCTTGTCCCTCAATAGAGTAGCAAAAATAAATGCATAGGACACCTTCAAAGTTCATAAGAGTGACTAGATACAATAGTTTCAAACAAGCAATAACAAGTTATGCATCAATCAACTAGTCTTGGGACAATGCACATAGAACTAAGAATGGTCACTATGCTCTCAAAGTAGGTGCATAAAGATAGAAGGTGGAGACTCAATATAAAGGTGGAAAAAAGGCCTTAGTAAAAGGAAGTAGGGATTCAAGTCTCATAAAGAGCTTCCAAAAATTATGGTACTTATAGTTTTCAGCTCTCATTGCCCCTATCATAAGCATCTTGAAGGTGATTAAGGTTAAAGTGAACAAACTATGGTGTACATGCTTGATGAAGTATAAGTCAGAAATCTCATGTCCCTTGTATACAAGGGCCGCTCCTCATGCTACTCAAGTTTAGTCACCGGTAAGTTCTTGTCATTGTAAGTACATGTGTATAATTGAGAACCGCCAACGGCGTACCCCTTGCCCGATGATACGGAAGAATCCCCATATCAAAATGACAAGGCAAGCAGACAACGAGCATCTCAGCATTCTTCTTATTTACCATGGGAATATGGTGCTTTTTATCTCTTTCCTCTTTTCATAGTATCTCTTTTTTTTCTCTTTTCTCTTTTTTTCTCAATATAGGACTCTTTTTTTATAAGATGAATGCTTCATAGACAACTCATTATGGTTACGCTGCAGGTTTCCACCATGTCAGCATGGATTAGACCAGCGGCCCAGGCGTTTCCCTAACACATATACATAACTCCATGGACTTACAAGCTCCCCTTTCATTTCACACCGATGACATCCATATACAAAAGAGCATGATATCAACTAGGTACAAGTACCAAATGCAATGTTGAAAGCGTTCCCCATGAAAGCATGGTTCTGCTAATTCCCAACAAATAAGTGCAAGCATATACAACATAGAAGACACAATGGTTCAAGTTTATTAGAGGCAATAAAGTAAAGTGTGCCATCAAGTTCGTGAGAGCTTTAATCACTAGTTTTCTCATAACAAGTGGAACGTAAACAAAAGCATGAATATACTTGGAATAGCATAAGCTAGTAGGTAGGTATGGTGGACTCTTTGGAAAAACTTGGTTTAGGGAGTTAGATGCATGAGTGGAACTCATACTTTGTTGTGGAGGCTAGCAAAAGACTGGGAGCGACAAACTAAGAGAGCAATAATGGCCATAATCATGCAGAGCGACCAAACATCATTGATCAAAGCATAAAGTGATACTACAAGTTGAAAACTAAAGGATCATAAAGGCTTACGGTGACTTGTGATAGTCATAACATGGTGTGAGCATGTGCCAAGTCAACCCAAATAAAGCATCAAAGGAGAATACCACTATACTATGCTTTAATATGCTAAAACAACGCATGATTCATCCAAGGCACATTAAGCAATCTCAATTGTTTATAACAAGTCATGCTACAACAAAGAATACTAAGCATAGAGCCAAATAAATATCAAGCATGGCCTGACAAAGCATAGGCCACAGTCAAAAACAAGCTCTCTTTACCACTTAAGCATGAACTTTCCTACTCTTTTGCAAACCCAACCAAACTATTTGCAAACTCGCGTATGAAAGAGGGGGTCCAACCAATTTATTCAGCAAACTAAGCAAACCACGCAAACTAAAAACCAAAACCAAAACGAAAAAGAAGACGCTCCAAGAACAACACAACTGTGCATGAAACAATAAAAATGAAGCGTTTGGAAGAAACCTGGGATTTTTATTGATGAAGAAGGGGATGCCTTGGGCATCCCCAAGCTTTGACGCTTGTACTTCTTGGATATTTCTTGGGGTAACACACGTGGCATCCCCAAGCTTGAGCTTTAGTCCATACTTCATCTCATTACTCATTCCTTCCATACACCTGAAATTTTTCCTTCATACAAAACTTCACACAATCTCATTAGCAACATTAGTGCACTTAAGATAAATAAGTCTCAAGGTTCAGTTCTAACACCAAATAAACTTCCATTAGAACCCTAGCTACAATAGCACTTCCCTCAAAAAGCTCAATTCCCCAAAGGAACTCAAGAAGGAACTAACAAGAAGCAAATGCAGAAAATGGTAGAAATCTGTCAAAACAGACCAGCAGGTAAAGACGGATTTTTCATTGATATATTTCATATTAAGAGGTGATACTTATGTTATTTCATCTGTTTTTGCATGGTTGATGACTTTTGGAGCATGGACCGCTGCAGTCAGGATTCTGATGGAAAAAGTGCTGTTTGGAGGCAAAATTCGCGAAGATCAGAAAATCCAGGAAAATATACGGAAAATCCTATTTTTCCAGAAGACGAAGGAAGCTAGAAGGGGGGCTGGAGATGGGCCATAGGGGGCCCACACCACCCCCTGGCGCGGGCCACCCTGGGTCGCGCCACCAGGTGGTGTGGCTGCCCTGGTCCACCCCTCGATCTCCCCTCTGGCGTATATATTCCTCCCGAAACCCTAAGACTCGGGGAGCGACCACAGAAAGATTCCGCCGCCTCTGCGGGGCGGAAAACACCGAGAGAGAAAGATCTCTCCGACAGACAGAATTATGCCAGGGGAATTCCTTCCCAGAGAGGGGAGATCGTCGCCATCAACACCACCATCAAGCTGGACTTCATCGGGATCATCATCATCATCACCACCATCATCACCATCAGAACCCTCATCACCATCTCCATATTGCTGTAACAATTGAGTTGAATCTTGCATAGTTCTTAGGGGAAACTTTCCCGGTGTTGATTACTCTTTGTAGTTGATGCTATTGAGTGAACCGTTGAATTATTGTTTGTGTTCAGATTGTTATACATCATTATTCCATCTCTAATCATGATCCATATGATGTCTTGTGAGTAGTTCATTTTGTTCTTGAGGACATGGGAGAAGTCATGTTGTTAGTAGTGGAGTTGTGTTGAGAAAGATTCAATAGTTTGATATTTAAGTTGTGGTGTACTTCTTCTAGTGGTGTCATGTGAACGTCGACTACATGACACTTCACCTATATGGGCCTAGGGGAATGCATTGTGTATTTGGCTACTAATCGTAGGGGTTCTTGGAGTGATGAAACCTGAACCCCTGTTAGGAAACCATTGCACAAGGGACGTAAGGGTCTTAGAGTTTAAAGTTGTGGTTAGGTTTCTACCTTAATTACTTTCTTGTACTTACGAATGTTTGCAAGGGGTATAATCACAAGTATGTATTAGTCCTAGGAAGGT
The DNA here is from genome assembly GCA_023614405.1 of Avena insularis. Taxonomy (NCBI): domain Eukaryota; kingdom Viridiplantae; phylum Streptophyta; class Magnoliopsida; order Poales; family Poaceae; genus Avena; species Avena insularis. The sequence goes on along the minus strand of CM042692.1, from coordinate 490,074,663 downwards.
CGGTACATTAGCATAGGTTCACCCACACAACACTTAGCAAGCTAAAGAAGATTAATCAACTATATGAAGCGAAAGCACTTGAAAGTCTTCCCATGTGTCCTCGAGAACGTTTGGTCATCTTAAGTAATACAACCGGCTTGTCCTTTGCTGCATAAAGGATTGGGCCACTTCCTGCATTTATTCGTACTGTCTTTTGTTTACTCGTACTTTGTTTACTTGCTTTATCAAAAACCCTTAAAAATCGGTTTGCTAAGTATTTGCAGAGAATTCCTAATCCATACCACTAGCCAGCACCTTCTGCTCCTCGTTGGGTTCGACACTCTTACTTATCGAAAATACTGCGATACACCCCCTATACTTGTGGGTCATCAAGACTATTTTCTGGCGCCGTTGCCAGTGAGTGAAGCGCTATTGGAGAGTGGAACTAGTAAAGGAAACTTCTCGTGAGTATTGTTTATACATTGGTTGCTTTATTTTCATTATGGATAATTCGCTGAGTTTCTTATTTGGTAATGCTACTACCACTGCAAAGGTAGTAAATGAACCACCACCTGCTGAGAATGATGCTTTTAAAATACCTACAAGAACTATTGATCGTGTTATAGATAACTACTATGTTGGGGATGGAACAATCCATCCCGGTGATCATTTACTCTTTATACATGAATTATGCGGGTTGTTCAAGTGTGTAGGTATTACTACAGATAAAGTTAAGAAGAAGTTATTCTCATTATGACTGAAAGGAAGAGCTGAGGAATGGTATAAGCTGCTGAAGAATGGTCAAGCTCTGGAATGGGAGGAAATAGTACCTCTCTTTTATTCAAAGTTTTATCCTCCTAGTGAGATTCATAAAGATCGGAATCAAATATACAACTTTTGGCCTCTTGATGGAGAGAGTACAACTCAAGCTTAGGGGAGATTGAAGTTACTAATGCTCAAATGTCCCATTCATGAGCTCCCCAAAAATATTATTATCAATACCTTTTATGCAAGGCTCCTTCTACATGACAAAGATTTATTGGACGCTTCTTGTGCTGGATCATTCACTCGCATGGAAGAAGAAGCTTAATGGGATCTCCTGGACCGTATTCAAGACAATGCTGAAGCTTGGGAGAATGACAAAGGTAGAAAGTCAGGTATAAATTATGATTATGAATGCATTGAATCTTTTATGGGAACTGATGACTTTCAAAATATTAAAAATGCTTATGGTCTGGACTCTCAAGCTATTGCTTCTTATTTTAAGGCTTTTGCTTCCTACATTGAAGTGCCTAAAAAGAAGTGGAATAAGTATCATGAACCATATAAAGATGTTGCTAAGAGTGTTCCTGCAAGAAATACTGAAGTTTATACTGCTAATCATGTCTTACCTAAACCTTACATTGAGAATATGCCTTTCCCAGTTAAGATAAAGGAACATTCTATGATAGCTAGTATGGTTAATGAAAGTACAAATAAAGCTATTTAACCTAATAAACAAATGGTTGATGAACCTATAATAGCAAATGTGAAAGACTTTGTCACTAAATATCTACAAGAGGGACACACTATCCTTTGTAAGGATACCTCTAATATTGTTTCACAAAGTAGTGTTATGAGAGCTAGTATTCCTGTGTTTTGTGTTAGGATTAGTGATCATTGTTACGATGGCCCTTGTGATAGCTATATTGTTAAGTTTATGCATGATACTGAAAGTTACTATGAAATAGGAAAAAGTGTTCGTATGCATCTCAATAATATCAAGTTTCCTCGTTTTATGCTGAAAGTTTTTATGATGCACTTGTTTTGCCTTCTTATGCTAGTGGTTTCTGGTTTCAACATCTTGTTTGTTTACAAAATTCCCTTGCATAGGAAGTGGGTTAGACTTAAACGTGTGTATTTTTGCTTGTTAATGCTCTCTTTCACTTCAATTCATATTCCTATGTGAGCATCTTCAAAATTATCATGCCCATCTTAATGGCTATAAAGAAAGAGCTCTTTGGGAGACAACCCAATTTACTTTTGCTTTCAGTTTGTTTTTGTTTCTTTGAGTCTTGGAAGTTATTACTTTGGTAATAACCTCACCTTATCCTTTCTGTTTGGTTTTTGCGTCTAGATCAACCTCTAATGAGAGAGAAGAAATATTTGGGGAAGTTGCTGTCCCAAAACAGATTTTTGTGCTTCACCGTAAAATTTCGTGAGGGATCTCTGTATGTCGGTTTTAGCTGTAATATTTTGTGCTTCTGCCCCAGGTTGTTATTTAACTTTCGTTAGTTTTGCACTTTTTGATTTGAGCAACAGAAGATTTTCGAAAAAATTGATCTTTACCCGCTGGTCTGTTTTGACAGATTTTGCCACTCTTGCATTTGCTTCTTTATTCGATTTCCTTTTTGAATTCTTTTTGGGTTTTCGAAAGGAGTTGCTACAGTAGCTTATGTTTTGATGGTTTTCAGTTGAAGTTTGGACTCAAAAGGTTTTATCACTTCACTTATACTAATGTTGCTAATGAGAACTGTGCGAAGTTTTGTGTGAAAGAAATTTCCAGGAGTGGAGGTAATGGTGTAATAAGTAAGTGAAAGGTTCCATGACTAAAGTAATAAGTGTATGAAGATGAAGATATTGATGTTATTAAAGTGGTGACTCTAGAAGAATCTACTAGATACCAAATTCAGAGACCTGCAGAGTCCGTTTTCAAATAGGTAACAGTTCTGGTAAGAAAAGTTCCATGAAAATACTATCCAACTATATTTTTACAGTTTTCAGTCAATAAGGAAAGCTACGAAGCGAAAGAGGGACGGAAACGGAGCCAGGGTGGCTCACACCACCCTGTGGCATGGGCCCACCCCTGGTCGCACCACCAGGTGGTGAGTCCACCCCGGACTCCGCCTCCGACTCGTTTTCTCCCAGTACCTTCCTTTTGTCATGAAACTTCGTAATATATAATCCCCCGGATCCCCCGAGGTTCGTATATTGTGTTTTCGTCGTGTTTTTTTCTATGATCTGTTTCTACCAGAAACTATTTTTGAAAGTTTTGAAGCACAATGGTGTCTGCCAAGGATAAAGGAAAGGAGCCTATGGAGGAAGACCTCCAAGACCCCGGGTAGGAGAAGGAGATCAAGAGCGAAGGTGAAGAGGAGGAAAAGCACACCGGCACTACCGTTGCAAGCATTGGAGTGGTGGTGAACCCTGCCAGGATCAGAAGGACTGCACAAATGTCAACTGGAGGGAAACCTCCACGTCACTATTTGGCACCAAGGACACCTTCTCCAAGCACCAATAGTCCCTTCCATACCTTTATCCATAACCATGCAGGAAAACAAGACTCCAAGAGGGAAGAACGGAAAAAGAATCACAAGAGCTGGGATCCACAATCTGACATGATCATGCACCGCATCGAGCACAACTCGGAGTTGATTCGTACCCTCACCTTCGAGATTGAAGACTTGGGGAAATTGGTCAAGAAGCTCATCGAGGGGATACCACCACCACCACCAAAGGAGTAATTCGTCATCAGGTTTGGCATCCCCTTGGTTTGTTCCAAGATTGGGGGAGTGCCACGATATCACATCACTATCTTCTATCTTTTTACCTTTTTAGTAGAGTCATATCATGAATAGAGAAGTTATCATGTAGGATGGTTTGCATTATGGAAGTGTCCTCTCTCTCGTTAGATATTCATCCCTTGGTGTGAGTTGCCGTTATGGAATATTAATGAGAAGTTCTATCATTTTCTCTTTTGCATAGCTTATATTAGTTTTCAATTCGTGGTTATATGATTGATCTTGTTGTTAGTATTGGTATCCCTTTGGGATCATTGAGTTAATTTAGTTGGTTTTGTCAAACCTGGCTTGGTCAATAGCAACATTATTTTTGAGAGTTGAATGAAAAGATAAAAGTACTCTAAAGAAAAATAATTTCATCATCTTTCTATCTTGATTTGCTCATAAGTTTAGTATTCTCTAGTTAAGATCTTTTGCGCTTCCAAGGAAGATTGCATGTTTGTTTTTATCACTTGTATGTTTGTTTGTTTCCTTCAACTCATATACTTGCTACCCAACCTTGCTAGCCAAAAAATTGTACTGAGAGGAATTCTTCTCGTGCATCCACTCCTTTAAACCAAACCCATGCCATTTGTGTCCACCATACCTACCTATTATCACTATTGCTATTCCAAGTAAATTCTTGTTTTGTCTACCTTCCAAATTAAACTTGTTATGAGAAAAGTAGTGATTAAAGCTCTCACGAACTTGATGGCACACTTTACTTTCTTGCACTTAATAAACTTGAACCATTGTGCTCACCTATGTTGCGTATATGCTTGCGCTTTGTAAGTTGTGAGTTAGCAGAACCATGCTGTCATGGGGAACACTTTCAACATTGCACTGGTACTTTGTACCATGTTGATTTCATGTCCTTTTGTCTATGGATGTCGTCGGTGTGAAATGAAAGGGGAGCTTGTAAGTCCATGGAGTTATGCATGTGTGTTAGAGAAACGCCTGGGAGCTGGTCTAATCCATGCTGACATGGTGGAAACCTGTAGCGTAACCATAATGGGCATCTATGAAGCATTCTTCTTATAAAAAGGAGTATGATATTCCCATGGTAAATAAGAAGATTGTTGAGATGCTTGTTGTCTGCTTGCCTTGTCATTTTGATATGGGGATTCTTCCGTATCATCGGGCAAGGGGTACCCCGTTGGCGGTTCTCTATGATACACATATGCTTACGATGACAAGAACTTACCGGTGACTAAACTTGAGTAGCATGAGGAGCGGCCCTCGTATTCAAGGGACATGAGATTCTCAGTTTACAACTTAATCACCTAAAGATGCCTATGATAGGGGCAATGAGAGTTGAAAGCTAGTAAGTATCATAATTTTTGGGAGCTCTTTATGAGACTTGCAATCCCTGCTTCCCTCTGCGAAGGGCTTTTCTTTTACTTTGTAGTTGAGTCAATAAACCTATTCCCTTCTATCTCAGCAAGTATTTTGAGTTGTTGTGTTTCATTCATTCATATGATGATTTATTCAATCATGTTTCTTATGTTCCTTGTTTTGCACATTGCTCTTATCTTGATGATTACTACTTTGAAAGCTATCACTGAAAATCAGTTATTTGTGAACTCCAGCAAATTATCAACTATTCTTCGACCAAGAGCTAAGTTTGCCATTACCAATTATGATTTACTTCATGTATCTCTATTGTGTTTCCTTTACTTATTGCAAGTTAAGTTATATAATAATGAGTTGTCTTCTCTTATGATCTATGTATTTGATGAATGTGATGCTTCTTGTCCGTATTCTTTTATTGACTCTTCACTCCATAAACCTAAGGCCATGTTTATTAGGCTCGGTTTCGCTTGGGGACAAGCGAAGTCTAAGCTTGGGGGAGTTGATACGTCCATTTTGCATCACTATTCTATATCATAATTCACTATTATTCATTGATATATTTCATATTAAGAGGTGATACTTATGTTATATCATCTGTTTTTGCATGGTTGATGACTTTTGGAGCATGGACCGCTGCAGTCAGGATTCTGATAGAAAAGGTGCTGTTTGGAGGCATAATTCGCGAAGATCAGAAAATCCAGGAAAATATACGGAAAATCCTATTTTTCCAAAAGACGAAGGAAGCTAGAAGGGGGCTGGAGATGGGCCATAGGGGCCCACACCACCCCCTGGCGCGGGCCACCCTGGGTCGCGCCACCAGGTGGTGTGGCTGCCCTGGTCCACCCCTCGATCTCCCCTCTAGCGTATATATTCCTCCCGAAACCCTAAGACTCGGGGAGCGACCACAGAAAGATTCCGCCGCCTCTGCGGGGCGGAAAACACCGAGAGAGAAAGATCTCTCCGGCAGACAGAATTATGCCAGGGGAATTCCTTCCCGGAGAGGGGAGATCGTCGCCATCAACACCACCATCAAGCTGGACTTCATCGGGATCATCATCATCATCATCACCACCATCATCACCATCAGAACCCTCATCACCATCTCCATATTGCTGTAACAATTGAGTTGAATCTTGCATAGTTCTTAGGGGAAACTTTCCCGGTGTTGATTACTCTTTGTAGTTGATGCTATTGAGTGAACCGTTGAATTATTGTTTATGTTCAGATTGTTATACATCATTATTCCATCTCTGATCATGATCCATATGATGTCTTGTGAGTAGTTCCTTTTGTTCTTGAGGACATGGGAGAAGTCATGTTGTTAGTAGTGGAGTTGTGTTGAGAAAGATTCAATAGTTTGATATTTAAGTTGTGGTGTACTTCTTCTAGTGGTGTCATGTGAATGTCGACTACATGACACTTCACCTATATGGGCCTAGGGGAATGCATTGTGTATTTGGCTACTAATCATAGGGGTTGCCGGAGTGACAGACCCTGAACCCCCGTTAGGTAACCATTGCACAAGGGACGTAAGGGTCTTAGAGTTTAAGAGTGTGGCTAGGTTTCTACCTTAATTACTTTCTTGTACTTACGGATGTTCGCAAGGGGTATAATCACAAGTATGTATTAGTCCTAGGAAGGTCGGTACATTAGCACAGGTTCACCCACACAACACTTAGCAAGCTAAAGAAGATTAATCAACTATATGAAGCGAAAGCACTTGAAAGTCTTCCCATGTGTCCTCGAGAACGTTTGGTCATCTTAAGTAATACAACCGGCTTGTCCTTTGCTGCATAAAGGATTGGGCCACTTCTTGCATTTATTCCTACTATCTTTTGTTTACTCATACTTTGTTTACTTGCTTTACCAAAAACTCCTAAAAATCCGTTTGCTAAGTATTTGCAGAGAATTCTTGATCCATACCACTAGCCAGCACCTTCTGCTCCTTGTTGGTTTCGAGACTTTTACTTATCGAAAATACTGTGATACACCCCTATACTTGTGGGTCATCAACGCCCCACCGTAGTGCACAGAGTAATCGTAGGAGGGCACATCCTCCTGGTGCTGCCTGTGGAAACCAAGCAAGCGAGCTACTCGTCCACCTCCTCCTTGGAACGCGACCACGGCCTCCTGTGAACACTGAACAAAGTAGATTGCGGCAAAGAAATCTCCCTTTCATCCCTGTCAGTAAACAACATCCTGTATACTAAACTATCCGTATCAGAGTCAGTAGTGACGAAGTGATGTGTTTTCATGGCAGCAAGATCAAGCCTTTGTGGTGCCAATATAGTATCATTCGGATCCACAGAAAGTTCTAACGCAGTAACCATACGTGAAGCAATAATGCCCCCATAAATAGGTCCCCTAGCAGCTAGGCGGTGAGCAATGAGAGAGCCAAGATTGTACCGAGTATCATTATTAAGTGAAGCAGCAAGGAAGGCTAAATGATAATTGGAGATATTACTTGTGTTCTCCCTACCAAGAATGCTAGTAGCAAGATAGTAAGCAAAGTATCTAAGAGCTGGGAGTTGGATGTTTCTTATCTTCCCGCGCTGAGCTACGCGGTCATCGTCATTGGTCACACCTCGATAGAGCTCCAGCAAATCAGCGGGTCACCCTTGGATCTTCTTCGCGGTCCCCGTCATGCCTATACCTATAATGCTGCAAAATCTTTCCAATGACATGGTAATAGGCAGATTATAAATTCTGAAAGAAAGAGTTGACTGATAGGGGGTGTTAGTGAAAATGAAACTCTCAACGAAAGTTTTGGTGAGCACGGCATATTGCTCACTCTCATCTTCCATGTATGAGGTTAAACCGACCCTCTGAACCAGTAGTAAGAAATCACCGAGGATCCCTGCAGCTTGCAAAAAGGTATAACAAGGAAAAGTAGATGGGTGAGCATCCCCCTCATCTCCTTCATTGCCAAAGCGTGGTGCAATGAGATCTTCATTGTACGAAGGCCTAAACTAAGAGGCTGATCTTGAGGGCCTTGACCTCCTAGGTGTGTCCCTCTCAAATATTTCTCCAAATGTGTGGTTGTTCATCTTTGATATTCTGAAATTTAAACATCCATTACACAAGTGATTGCAAAGTGAATATATAATGAAGGGCACTACTCGTAGGGACTTGTAAGAGGCCTAAACATGCATCAAAACAATATCTCTAAGCATTTAACAAGCTTACAAGCTCTCATAACCTGTCACCTTCAGCAGAAAAATACTCAAGATATAAACCACTAAACACAAATCTACTTGGACAAGCGGAGGAGTCACATACCGGAGAACAAATGCTCCAAATTTCAGCAGCAAAGATGGGCTGATCAAGGAGATCACAAAATTGTGGGCAAGAACAGCAAGAATGCGATTTCGAGCAAAGAACTGATGTTTTCTCAGGAGAGAGAAAGAAGTGGGAAGTGAGAGAGTGAGTGGAGGGCTAGGGGTGGCCCACACCATGGCCAGGCGCGCCCCAGGGCTAGCGGCGCCACCAGGTGGTGTGCCTGCCTGGTGGGCCCCCCTGGTACTCTCCAGGCACTTCTCTGCCCCTTTTTTCACGTAAAAAATTAATATGAATTTTCTGGAATTTTTCGAGACACTTTATTTTTTAGCAATTTTTCAGGTATAGATGAATGATTTTCTGACAGAAAGATTTTTTTGAAAAGATGCAAAAGCAAAACAAAACTAAAACTTTAGAAGTTCTAAGACACTCTAATATGCAAGCAACTAACAACAGAAAAGTAAACTAAGCGAAAGCAAAAACTAAAATGGATAAAATGAATGTAAGCGAAGATAATCATGGTGAAAACATTGTTTTGTTCATTAAAATCCCTTTGTTAACAAGGTTCATCAGGTCTTGTTACCAAAGCAATTTTACATGAAACAAAACTTTGTATTCACTAATGATTATGTTACCTCAACCTTGATAGCAATGGTCCCAATCATAATAGTTTCATATTTTTCTCTTGGTATGGGATAATATATTTCTCCAACTTGGATGCCCTCAACATGTTCAATTGAATTTAAGCCATAAGTCCTATCAATCTTCTTGGGGCAATAGACAATATGCTCCTTGTAATTAACATTAAAAGTCACCTTTCCTTGATTACAATTAATAACAACTCCTGCGGTATTAAGAAAAGGTCTCCCAAGAATAATAGACATATTATCATCTTCAGGCATTTCAAGCACAACAAAATCAGTTAATATCAAGCAATTATGAGCCACTTGAATAGGTACATCCTCACATATACCAACAGGAATAGTAGTAGATTTATCAGCCATTTGCAAAGATATATCAGTTGGTATTAGTTTTTCCATTTGAAGTCTCTTATAGAGAGAGAAAAGGCATAACACTAACTCCTGCTCCCAAATCACACAAAGCAGTTCTAACATAACTATTTTTAATAGAGCATGGAATAGTTGGAATCCCTGGGTCTCCAAGTTTCTTGGAACTTTACCATTAAAGGAATAATTAGCAAGCAAAGTAGAGATTTCTTCATTAGGGATCTTCCTTTTATTCGAGACAATATCCTTCATATACTTTGAATAAGGAGGAAATTTAATAGCATTAGTCAAAGGAATTTGCAAAAATAAAGGTTTCATCCACTCACAAAACTTTTTCTAGTGTTCATCTTCCTTTGACTTGTGTTTCTTATCAGGGAAAGGCATAGGTTTTTGGACCCAAGGCTCTCTTTCACTACCATGTTTCTTAGCAACAAAATCTTCTTTAGTGTATTTAGTATTCTTAGTATGCCTTTCAGGTTCTTCTTCAACTTTTTATTTATCAAGGGCATCATTTTCTTCATTAACACTTTCAGTTTCAGCATCAGAGACAGATATACTATTGGGATATATAGCAGATTCAGAAGGTTCTACAATAGTTTTATGTTTCTTTTTTCTTTTCTTAGGAGTAGTACCACTATTTTCAGCTTGTTGAGAATCCTACTCAATTCTTTTAGGATGCCCCTCAGGATATAGAGGATCCTGGGTGGCAGCACCACTTCTAGTTCTAATTTCATAAGCATGTTTTTCTTTAGCAGTATTAATTAGCAAATCTTTTTGTACTTTAATAAGCTGGTCAATTTGAGTTTGAACCATTTGAAAATGTTTGACAAGCATTTTAACATCATTAGAGGTTCTTTCCACAATATCTTTTAACTCAATAATAGCTCTAGAGTTTTCCATTAAATGATTTTGCACCCTTTTATTAAAATTATCTTGCTTAACAATAAAAACATCAAATTCTTCTAAGCATTGATCTGGATGTTTAGAGTAAGGAATATCACCTTCATCAAAATGTTGGCGAGAGTGTACCTCAATAGTGGATGAGTGGGGAATTGGCTTACATAATTCTTCTATAGGAGGTAAATTCTTGACATCAGCAGCTTTAATTCCCTACTAATTAAGACATTTCTTAGCTTCCTTCATCACTTCATCATTTAGTTTAATAACTCCCCTCTTAGATGATGGTATAGGCGCAGGTATAGCTGGTTCAGGTATAATTGTTTCAGGTATAGCTGGTTCAGGAGGAGTCCAGTCTTCATAATTCTTGCTTATTTTAGCCATTAATTCCTCAGCTTCTTCGGGAGTTCTATTCCTGAAAATACAATTAGAACAACTATCCAGGTATGTCCTAGATTCTTCAGTTAGTCCATTATAAAATATATCAAAAAGCTCATTCTTAGGTAATGGCCATCCAGCCTATGCATTAATCAAAGCACAAAACCTTGCCCATGATTTAGGCAATATCTCGTTTTCTCCCTGTTTAAAATCAAAAAGTTCCTCCAAAATAGCATGTCTATCACTAGGAGGAAAACATTTCTGCAAGAAAGTACTAATCAAGCAATCAGGGCTATCAATAGATCCAGGAGGTAAATTATTAAACCAAGTTTTAGCTTCTCCTTTCAGTGAAAAAGGGAAAATTTTAGCAACAAAGTAGGCGCGCATCTTAGTATCATCAGAAAACAGGCCACTCATGGTAGAAAGCTCAGTCATATGTGCTACCGCACTTTCATTCTTAGTCCTACAAAAAGGTTATTTCTCAACAATAGCTATGTAAGATAGATTAAGAGAGAAATCATAATCCTTATCTTCAATGTTTATGGGAGATGCAACAAACTTAGCATTAGGAGACAATTTGGGTTTTATAGTACGCCTCTCAAGGAGACTCTTAATAGCACTCCTATCATGGGTGTTTTGACATTCTTTAATAAATTCATCGGTCATCTCTATATAAGCATCTTCAAAATCATAGCTTTCTATAGATTTAGGTGAACTGATAGGTGTAGTAGTGTCTTCATTAGGAGTTTCGGTATTTCTAGCTATAGTTCTAGCAATCGTAGCATCTAGGAAACGGCCTAATGAACCACTCTGATCAAGAACATTAGAAGCAGCATCATAAGTATCAGAAGTTTCAGATTCAGCAGTACTAGCAGTGTGTATAGCATGTGTATGTGGTGGTGTAAGGAGCTTACTCATAACATATCGTGAATCAAGAGCAATAGAGGTGTTCAGAACCGTACCTCTTCTTGTAGTGGATGGCAAAATAGGAACCTTGCCATCACAAGACTTACCCATGATGGATAGATGGAAACGAACAATAGTGATTCCAAGTGAACTTGATAAATAAAGCTATGCTCCCAGGCAACGACGCCAGAAAATAGTCTTGATGACCCACAAGTATAGGGGGTGTATCGCAGTATTTTCGAGGGAAGTGAAACCCAATTTATTGATTCGACACAAGGGGAGCCAAAGAATATTTATAAGCCTTAACAACTGAGTTGTCAATTCAGCTGCACCTGGAAACAATCTTGCTCGCAGCAGTTTATCAGTAGCAACAGTTTTGTAGTAGCAATAGCAAAGTAATAGTAGTAGTAAAAGTAAAGGCAATAGTAACAATTGCAGTAAACAGTAGGATTAAAGCGCGGTAGGCATAGGGATGGATGGACGGGCATTGCATGGACAAGACAATTCACATGGAAATCAAGACATAGGGCATTTGCAGATAAATAAGATAAAGCATCCAAGTACTAAATAATCATAGGCATGCGTTCCATATATAGTCATACGTGCTCGCAATAAGAACTTGCACAACATCTTTTGTCTTGCTAGCCCGTTTGCAGCGGGGCCTCAAGGGAACTACTGGCAATTAAGGTGCTCCTTTTAATAGAGCACCAGAGCAAAGCATTAGCACTCCATGAACAGATGTGATCCTCACATCAAAGTCATTCCCTCCGGTTATCCCGATTGTTGTCACTTCGGGGCCTTTGGTTCCGGACAACAATGTGTGTATACAACTTGCAGGTAAGACCATAAACAATACTATCATAATGAATCAATAACATGTTTAGATCTGAAATCATGGCACTCGGGCCCTAGTGACAAGCATTAAGAATAACAAGTTGCAACAAAGTCAAAAAGCACTAATAATAGATACTAGGCACCATGCCCTAACAATCTGATGCCATTACATGAACAATCTCATCCAATCCCTACCATCCCCATAGCCTACAGCGGGGGATTACTCACTCATAGATGGGGGAAACATGGATGGTCGATGGAGAAGCGATGGTGATGATGATGGCGTTGATCTCCTCCAATTCCCCATCCCGACAGGGTGCCAGAACAGAGTTTCTGGTTCCGAATCGCAGAATTTGGTGGTGGCGACACAACGGAACTCTTTCTGGAAAAACGTCGAAGCCCCCTTGGTTTTTAGGTCAAGAGGCAACTTATAGGCGAAGAGGGAGGTCGAGGGGGAAGCCGAGGCAGCCACACCACCCCCTGGTGCAGCCTGGCTAGGCCCACGCGGCCAGGTGGTGTGGGCCCCTCGTGGCCCTACTCCGTCTCGTCTTTTGGATCCGTGAGTCTTCTGGTGAAATAGGATTTTTGGCATATTTTCCGAGATTTTTCCTGATAGTTGATTTTCTGCACAAAAACTAGACACCAAGGTAATTCTGCTGAAAACAGCGTCAGTCCGTGTTAGTTGTATCCAAATCACACAAGTTTAGAGGAAAAACAATAGCAAAAGTGTTCAGGAAAGTAGATACGTTTTGGATGTATCAGGCACTACCATACACGTCGTCACACAAGGTTCAAGTCCCTGCAAAAATAACAGACAAAATAAAATGCATCGGTTTAGTATACGAACATAGTTTGTTTACCCCACCGATAAAAGGAAAGTAAAAAAGAAAACATGAACTTCTATAGAGAATTACAGTCTAGGAGGTTTCTGAGGTAGAATTTTATTGCTTACATATGCTCGGCTTCTCTAGATCATGGGAGAAGCACACAGGTGGTGTTTCAAGTTTTTTAGAAGAAAGAATAAAATTTTGAGCAATGGTTACCTTCCAGTTGGCGTTTGAGGGATTTTCCCAACTATACGGGCGCAACTATACGGCCGGACCAAAAAGGTCCCGTCGTATAGTTGGTCATTAAACTTTTTGTACCTTGGAAAAGAAAATATACAAAGGCATCAATATCTATACGATCGGAACTATACGGCCGGAATTTTCATTCCCACCATATAGTTGGTCATTAGACTCTCAGTACATATGAAAGAAAAAGTGTCGATGGCAAAGATATCTATACGACCGGAGCTATACGGCTGGAATTTTTATTCCCACCGTGTAGTTGGTCGTTAAACTGTTTGTATGCATCAAAAAAATTGTTTCTTTAAAAATTATTTGTTATCCTATAACTTAGTGATATACCTTGTTTTGACAGTAAAATAACAACTTAAATTTTCGACCAATATTAACATGTATAGGATGAGATTTAGGTACAACTGAGTTGTGCAACACATATTGAAAACTACAACAAGATAACTCTAATAGCAAATTATGCAAAAAAATGCCAATGCAACATGAATGCATCTAGACTCAAGACATAAAACTAAGAAAGACACCTAATGACTTCCGGGTTGCCTCCTAGGAAGCGCTTTCTTATAACTAAATAGCCAGGCTTTTATAGTCCACATTTATTCAGCAATGGAGGCAGCTATAGGAGTAATTTTTCTTACCTCCAACGAGTGTTTTCAGGATTTATATGATACTTTTTTCTTCTAAGACGTACCCGCTTGCGGTGCATTGGTATCTTGTAAGTGTTCTTGTTGCCACGTGAGGATGGATGCACCAAGCTCGGTAAATATGTATTATTTCCTTCCTGCATAGAGGGTGTTAAAGATTTATTATCAAACTTTGAATATTTACCTTGATTACTATTTTGAGGGTATAGCTCATAATGTTCTTTTGGATCCAGTAGCTTGCTCTTTACCACCGGAATTTCCTGCACCTCATTGGTAAAACAAAAGTCATAGCAAACAGGTATGGGAGGCACACATGATTCCGTATTTGGCTCATCATAATTGATTTTACCGAAAAGATTATTTAAACAAACACTACTAGAATCATCAAAAACTTTTTCAGGGCAATTATCAGGGATTATAGAATAATTTAAGTCCTCATCATCACTAAAGTCAGAAGAATAATAAAGATCAGGAATAAGAGGGGGAATATGTGGGGGATAAGGTTTGAGAGCTGCTTTCAATTCATTCCATTCCTTGATTTCTTTTTCTTCTTTCTCCTTGATGCGTCTTTCATTTCTCCGATATTCTTCATAATTCCGTTTCACTTCATCTGCAGGTGTCAGATGTGTGGGATATTCAACACGAGGCTTCTTATTTTTATTTTTCCTAGTTTTAGGCTTCTTGGATTTACCCTTCTTTCCCACAAGATATTATCTCAATACAAACATTATACATGACTATGCTTATCATTATATTTTATCCCATTTGCTGTGCAGCTGCAGGTGGATCTTCAACCTTGGCCTATCTCCATCCTTTGATTCAAACCCGTTATAAAGTAAACTAGATTGGTCCGATCAACTAAGGTAAAATAAAAAAACAAAATCTTGTAAACGTGTCATTTTTTATTACCTTTTAGTAGTGCTTTCTAAGGTTCGATTAAACCTAGGTCTTCTAGGGAAAAATCTATTATACTACACCCGTGAATCCGGATCAAAGGTATCAACCCTTTTTCTAGCGTCGTTGCCAGGGAAGCAATTTCGCTATCCTGGTGAGGTCATTAGAGACCTTGTTTTTAGTTTTATTATTAGTTGTAGTTTAATTCTTGTTATTAGTTTACTTTCATATTATCTATTTGAAAACCCAAAGAATTAGTTACTTGATATTCGTTTTCATTACTTAAAAATTACCAAAAAGATAAAAGCCATGGCTCAAAAGAGATTAGGGGAGTATGCTACTCCCACTGATGATTTTATTCGTGCACCCATCACTCAACTCATAGTTGATGCGAAAACATGCGAGATAAAACCTAACCTTTTAAGTTTGGTTCAACAAAACCAATTTGGGGGGTCATCTTCTGAGGATTTGGGATTGCACTAAAATACTTTTACTAAAATTTGTGATATGATGCGTATTAAGGATGTAGATCCAAATGCTGTTAAGCTAAGATTATTCCCTTTATCTCTAAGAGGAAAGGCTAAGGATTGGTTGCTAGCTCTACCAAAGGGCACTATTAAATCTTGGGAGGAATGCACTAATTCTTTTATGACTAAATGTTTCCCCCCAGCTAAGACTATGCAACTAAGATGCAACATTACAAGCTTTAGACAAGAAGACCGTGAGCCACTAGCACTTGCGTGGGAAAGAATGAAAGAAGTCGTAATGAACTGTCCTAATCATAGGATGGAAGAGTGTCTTATATTACATTTATTTTATAATGGTCTTAACCCAATGTCTAAGTCTATGCTAGATACTGCAGCAGGATGAATGATCATGGGAAAGCATCTGAGTGTTGCAAAGAAGTTACTTGATAATATGCAAAATAACCATGCCCAATGGCATGTGGAAAGAACCTCAAAGAGAGTAAGTTCAGTTACCGAGGTAAACAATGAGGAGCTTACATCTAAGGTAGATGAGTTGCTTAGCTTAGTAAAGGGTAAGGAAGATACCCAAGTTAATGTTATCACTACAGATGTTAATGATGTTAATTTTATAGCTCACACTCCTTTTAATCTTGCATGGAAAAATAATTATGCTTCAAATGTTCAAAAATATCATACTAATCCTGCAGGAGCTCCTTATAATAATTATGATAATACTAATGGAGCAAATCATGGCAATCTCCCGTTTGAGCAAACTGTTCATTTATACAAGCTCAAACCGAACAAAACAATATGCTTATTAATATTACGGAGAACCATGAGAGTAGTGTAGGAAGATTATCTAATCAAGACATTGCAATTAAAAATGATGTGTGGGCTCTACATGAAAGAACAAAGACCATGGAGGCTCAGTTGGCTAAGGTAGTGATTATTGGCTCAACACATATCGAGCTCGTTGGGGAACCCCAAGAGGAAGGTATGATGAGCACAGCAGCAAGTTTTCCCTCAGTTATGAAACCAAGGTTATTAAACCAGTAGGAGCAAGGAAACACCTCCAAGGTGTTGTTTCCAACTTGGAATCCTGCACAACACAACCACAGAACTTTGCCCCCAACTTACAGTGAGGTTGTCAATCTCACCGGTTTTGCCGAAAACAAAGGATTAAATGTATTGTGTGGAAGGAGGTAAAAGCTTGCAAAAAGTAAAAAGTAAACAGAAAACAGTTGTAGATTGATGGTAAAAGAGAGGACCGGGGTCCATAGTTCACTAGTGGTGGTTCTCCTTAAGATATAGGACATGTTGGGTGAACGAATTACAGTTGGGCAATTGACAAACATTGAGAAAGCATACATGCATATACTAATCATCTTGACTCCTATGGGATTTTATTGGGCATTACAACATTATACATAGACCGGAATCCAACTGCATCTATGACTAATAATCCACCTTTAGGTTATCAATCCGAACCCCCTCTAGTATTAAGTTGCAAGCAACAGATAATTGCATTACGCATTGCGTGTAAAGTAAACAATACGATTGCTCTATGAACAAAGGATTGTTGTTTTCTCCCTAGTAGCAACATCACATCTAGTACCTTAGAGATTTCTGTCACTTCCCAAGATTACTAGAGGCATGAACCCACTATCGAGCATAAATACTCCCTCTTGGAGTTGCTAGCATCCACTCGGCCAAGATATCTACTAACAATGGAGAGCATGCAAGATCACAAATAACAATGACATGATAGAATCAATAATGAATCTGAAATAGCATCTCAATATCCATCGGATCCCCGCAAACACAACATGTATGATTACAAATAGATGATCTTGATCATCAATGGAGCTCACAAGATCTAAACATGGTAGCACAAAGGAGAAGAACCAACCATCTAGCTACTACATGGACCCGTAGTCCAAGGATGAACTACTCACGCATCACACCGGAGGCTTGCATGGTGATGAAGAAGGCCTCCAGGGTGAATTCTCCCCTCCGGCAAGGTGCCAGTAAGAGCTTCAGATCCCTCTCGATCTAGGGATGGAGATGACGGAGGCTACAGATTCTTTCATGGAATTTTGACCGGGTCCTTAGGATTTCTGTATCGGAGGCATCTTATAGGCGAAAGGGGAGGCCAAGGGGGTGCCCTAGGCGGTCGCACCACCCCTTGGTGCAGGCCAGGCATGGTCACGCGACCAGGTGGTGTGGGCGTCCCCTGGCCCCTCTCCGTCTCGTATTCTGGCTCCGTGTCCCCCTCGGTGAAATACTGACTTTACCTTTTGTCCCGTCCAATTCCGAGAATATTCGTTTTCTGACTTTCCTGGAACCAAAAAGAACAGAAAATAGGCAACTAGCACTGTGGCATCTTGTTAATAGGTTAGTCCAAGAAAGTGTATAAAAAGTACTCCAAAGTGTGGAAGAAACATAAGAAAGTAGATAAAAACCAAGCATGGAACATAAAAAATTATAGATACGTTTGCAACATATCAACATCCCCAAGCTTAACTCCTGCTCATCCTCGAGTAGGTAAGTGATAAAAAGAAAGAATAATTTTTGAGGTGACATGCACCATCATAAACTTGATCAAAGTATTTGTAAAACATTGATAGCTAGGATCATAGTAGTTTAACATAGCATGAAAGATAAAGTTCTAACAATAAGACATAGCAACTATGTTGTAACATGAAAAGGCACAAAAAAAATCATGAATAACAATGCTTTGCAAGACGTTTGTTTGTTTCACATAAAGAAAACATAGCATAATGGCATTCAGCTTGTCCCTCATAGAGTAGCAAACATAAATGCATATGACACCTTCAAAGTTTATAAGGGTGACTAGATACAAATATTTTAAGAACAAGCAATATCAAAGTTATGCATCAATCAACAAGTCTTGGGACAATGCACATAGAACTAAGAATGGCCACTATGCTCTCTCAATAGGTGCATAAAGATAGAATGTGGAGACTCAACATAAAATTAAAAGAAAGGCCTTCATAGAAGGAAGCAGGGATTCAAGTTTCATAAAGAGCTTCCAAAAATTATGGTACTTATTAGCTTTCAGCTCTCATTGCCCCTATCATAAGCATCTTGAAGTGATTAAGGTTAAAGTGAACAAACTATGGAGTATATGCTTGAAAAAGTATAAGTTGGAAATCTCATGTCCCTTGAATACGAGGGCCACTCCTCATGCTACTCAAGTTTAGTTACGAGTAAGTTCTTGTCATAGTAAGTACATGTGTATCATAGAGAGCCGCCAACGGGGTACCCCTTCCCCGATGATACGGAAGAATCCCGATATCAAAATGACAAGGCAAGCAGATAACAAGCATCTCAACAATCTTCTTATTTACCATGGGAAAATGGTGCTTTTTTCTCTCTTTCCTCTTTTCTCATATCTATTTTGTTTCTTTTTCTCTTTTTCTCAATCTCTACCTCTTTTTTATAAGAAGAATGCTTCATAGATTGCTCATTATGGTTACACTTTAGGTTTCCACCATGATTAGGCATGGATTAGACCGGCGGCCTAGGCGTTTCTCTAACACACATACATAACTCCATGGACTTACAAGATCCCCTTTCATTTCAGACCGACGACATCCATAGACAAAAGAGCATGATATCAACTAGGTACAAAGTGCAAGTGCAATGTTGAAAGCGTTCCCCATGACAACATGGTTCTGCTAATCCCCAACATATAAGTGCAAGCATATACAACATAGACGACACAATGGTTCAAGTTTATTAGGGACAAGAAAAGTAAAGTGTGCCATCAAGTTTGTGAGAGCTTTAATCACTAGTTTTCTCATAACAAGTTTAATTCAGAAGGTAGATAAAAAATGAATATTCTTGGAATAGAAAATGCTAATAGGTAGGTATGGTGGACTCTTTGGAATAACTTGATTTTATTTGGAGTTGGATGCATGAGTGGAACTCATACTTGGTTATGGGGGCTAGCAAAAGACTAGGAGTGACCAACTAAGAGAGCAATAATGGCCATAATCATGCAAAGCGACAAAACATCATTAATTAAAGCATAAAGTGATATTACAAGTCGAAAACTAAAGGATCATAGAGGCTATGGTGACTTGGTATAGTCTTAACATGGTGTGAGCATGCGCCAAGTCACCCAAATAAAGCATCAATGGAGAATACCACAATACTATGCTTTAATATGCTAAAACAACGCATGATTCTTTCAAGGCACATTAAGAAATCTCAATTGTTTATAACATGTCATGCTACAGAAAATATCATTAAGGATAAAGCCAAAAAAATACCAAGCATGACATGACAAAGTATAGGCCACAGTCAAAAACAAGCTCTCTTTACCACTTAAGCATGAACTTTCCTACTCTTTTCCAATCCAAACCAAACTATTTGAAAACTAATGTATGAAAGAGGGGGTCCAACTACTTTATTCAAGCAAACTAAGAAAACCAAGTGAACGAAAACCAAAAACAAAAATGAAGACGCTCCAAGAACAACACAACTGCGCACGAAACAATAAAAATGAAGTGTTTGGAAGAACCTGAGATTTTTTTATTGATGAAGAAGGGGATGCCTTGGGCATCCCCAAGCTTTGACGCTTGTACTTATTGGATATTTCTTGGGGTGACACGTGTGGCATCCCCAAGCTTGAGCTTTAGTCCATTCTTCATCTCATTGCATCATTCTCTCCATACACATGAAATTCTTCCTTCATACAAAACTTCACACAATCTTTATTAGCGACATTAGTGCACTCAAGATAATAAGTCTTTGGGTTCAGTTTCAACACCAATAAAACTTCCATTAAAACACAAGCTACTGTAGCAATTCCCTTGAAAATCTCAATTCCCCAAAGAGAACCCAATAAGGAACCAACAAGAAGCAAATGCAAATAATGGCAGAAATCTATCAAAACAGACCAGCAGGTAAAAACCAATTTTTTCGAAGACCTTCTGTTGATCAAATCTAAAAGTGTTGAACTAACGAAAGTTAGATACCAACCTGGGGCAGCATCACAATAATTCACGCCTCAAAATGACATACAGAGATTTTACATGAATTTTTATAGTGAAGCACAGAAATCTATTTCGGGACAACAACTTTCCCAAGCATTACTTCTCTCTCATTAGAGGTTACTCTTGGCACAAAAAGCAAATAAAAAGGACAAGGAGCGGCTATTATTTAAGTAATAACTTCCAAGACTCGTCTAAAACTTTTGGGTTATCTCCCAATAAGTACTTTTCTTTAACGCCTTTAAGTTAGGCATAAGAGGCAAGAAAAAGAATCAAGTGTTCTCAAATGAAGAAGCATTAAGAGCAAATTTTGTTTTCATAGGAGAGGCAAAAGGAATCTTCTCTCTCTTCTTAGGGAAGTGTTCTATACCTTTCTTGAGTGGGAGTTGATATTTAATGGTGCCTTCTTTCATATCAATAATGGCACCAACAGTTCTAAGAAAAGGTCTTCCCAAAGTAATAGGACAAGAAGCATTGCATTCAACATCCAAAACATAGAAATCAACGGGGACATAGGCATTGTTAACTGTAATAAGAACATCATTAATACTCCCCATGAGTTTCTTTTTAGCATTATCATCAAGTGGGACATTCAAATAACAATCTTCCAATGGTGGCAAATCAAGCATATCATAAATCCTTCTAGGCATAATAGAAACACTACTATCAAGATCACATAAAGCTTTGAAATCAAAATCATTCACTTTCATATTAATGATGGATTCCCAACCATCTTCTAGTTTCATCGGAATAGAAGCTTTATGTTTCATCTTTTCTTATTTAATTTTTGATGAGAGCATCAGTAATGTGTTTTGTAAAGGCGATATTCATAGCACTAGCATTAGGACTTTTAGCAAGCTTTTGTAGGAACTTAATTACTTTAGAGATATTGCAACCATCAAGATCAAAATCATAATTATCACCTAAAGTAGTAGAGCTATTACTAGCTTCAACACTAGTGGTAGTGATAGCAAAAACACTAATATTTCTAGCAATTTCATCTTCTCTTTCCCACTTAGCATGCAATTCAGCTAATAATCTAACATTTTCATCAATTCTAACTTGTATGGCATTAATAGCAGCAAAGGGCTTATCAATAGTTTCAGGTTTAGCAGCCATTTTATTCAAAGAAGATTGTGCTTCAGCCAATGATGTTATATTTCTTTTAGCATTAGAGAGTTTTTCCTCAATAGTTTTATTGGAAGCAGTTTGTTTACTAATAAAATCTTTAAGCATAACTTCAAGTTCAGAGGGAGCACTCCTATTATTGTTGTAGGAATTTCCATAAGCATTACCATTATTGGGAGGATATGGCCTATAATTATTATTACCAAAGTTATTCCTGTAGGCATTATTGCTAAAATTATTATTTCTTATAAAGTTCACATCAACTTGCTCTTCTTGAGCAACCAAAGAGGCTAAGGGAACATGATTTGGATCAATGTGAGCTTTCCCATTAACAAGCATAGACATAATAACATCAATTTTATCACTCAAGGAAGAGGTCTCTTCAACAGAATTTACCTTCTTACCTTGTGGAGCCCTTTCAGTGTGCCATTCAGAATAGTTAACCATTATATTATCCAGAAGCTTTGTTGTAGCACCCAAAGTAATGGTCATAAAGGTACCTCCAGCAGCAGAATCCAGTAGATTTCTTGAAGAATAGTTCAATCCTGCATAAAAGGTTTGGGTAATCATCCAAGTAGTTAGTCCATGAGTGGGACAATTCTTTACCAAAGATTTCATTCTTTCCCAAGCTTGAGCAACATGTTCATTATCAGATTGTTTTAATTTCATTATTTCACTTCTCATAGATATAATCTTAGCAAGAGGATAGTATTTTCCAATGAAAGCATTTTTGCATTTAGTCCAAGAATCAATACTATTTCTAGTTAGGGATTGCAAACATTCATTAGCTTTTCCTCTCAAAGAGAAAGGAAATAATTTAAGCTTAATAATATCTCCATCTATATCCCTATGCTTTTGCATCTCACAAAGTTCAACAAAGTTATTTAGATGAGCAGCAGCATCTTCAGTACCAATACCAGAAAATTGTTCTCTCATAACAAGATTGAGTAAAGCAAGTTTAATTTCAAAGAAAGTAGCTTTAGGAACAAGTGGAGCAATAGGTGTGCACATGAAATCATTGTTGTTGGTCCTAGTAAAGTCACACAACTTAGTGTTTTCAAGAGTAGTCATTTTTTTGTGTTTTTAATAAAGAAAGCAAACTAGTAAAACTATTTTTTTTGTATTTTTGATAAAGAAACAAGCAAACAAAGCAAAAATAAACTAAGCAAAACAAATAAAACAAAGTAAACATATTGGTTATGAGGGACTCCCCTTGTGAAGATGTCCTTGACTCCCCGGCAACGGCGCCAGAAAAAGCTTGATTATTGGCTCAACACGTATCGAGCTCGTTGGGGAACCCCAAGAGGAAGGTATGATGAGCACAGCAGCAAGTTTTCCCTTATCTATGAAACCGAGGTTATCGAACCAGTAGGAGCAAGGAAACACCTCCAAGGTGTTGTTTCTAACTTGGAATCCTGCACAACACAACCACAGAACTTTGCCCGCAACTTACAGTGAGGTTGTCAATCTCACCGGTTTTGTCGAAAACAAAGGATTAAACGTATTGTGTGGAAGGAAGTAAAAGCTTGCAAAAAGTAAACAGTAAACGGAAAACAATTGTAGATTGATGGTAAAAGAGAGGACCGGGGTCCATAGTTCACTAGTGGTGGTTCTCCTTAAGATAGAGGACATGTTGGGTGAAGGAATTACAGTTGGGCAATTGACAAACATCGAGAAAGCATACATGCATATACTAATCATCTTGACTCCTATGGGATTTTATTGGGCATTACAACATTATACATAGACCGGATTCCAACTGCATCTATGACTAATAATCCACCTTTAGGTTATCAATCCGAACCCCCTCTAGTATTAAGTTGCAAGCAACATATAATTGCATTACACATTGCGTGTAAAGTAAACAATACGATTGCTCTATGAACAAAGGATTGTTGTTTTCTCCCTAGTAGCAACATCACATCTAGTACCTTAGAGATTTCTGTCACTTCCCTAGATTACTAGAGGCATGAACCCACTATTGAGCATAAATACTCCCTCTTGGAGTTGCTAGCATCTACTCGGCCAAGATATCTACTAACAACGGAGAGCATGCAAGATCGCAAATAACAAAGACATGATAGAATCAATAATCAATTTGAAATAGCATCTCAATATCCATCAGATCCCCGCAAACACATCATGTATGATTACAAATAGATGATCTTGATCATGAACGGAGCTCACAAGATCTAAACATGGTAGCACAAAGGAGAAGAACCAACCATCTAGCTACTACATGGACCCGCAGTCCAAAGATGAACTACTCACGCATCACACCGGAGGCTTGCATCATGATGAACAAGGCCTCCAGGGTGAATTCTCCCCTCCGGCAGGGTGCCGAGAAGAGCTTCAGATCCCTCCCGATCTAGGGATGGAGATGACGGCGGCTACAGACTCTTTCGTGGAATTATGATCGGGTCCTTAGGGTTTCTGTATCAGAGGAATCTTATAGGCGAAAGGAAAGGCCGTGGGGGTGCCCTAGGCGGCCACACCACCCCCTGGCGTGGGCCAGGCCTGGCCGCGTGGCCAGGTGGTGTGGGCGGCCCCTGGCCCCTCTCCGTCTCGTATTGTAGCTCCATGTCCCCCTCGGTGAAATACTGACTTTGGCTTTTGTCTAATCCAATTCCGAGATTATTCATTTTCTGAGTTTCCTGGAACCAAAAACAGCAGAAAATAGGCAGCTGGCACGGTGACATCTTGTTAATAGGTTAGTCCAAGAAAGTGTATAAAAAGTACTCCAAAGTGTGGACAAGACATAAGAAAGTAGATAAAAACCAAGCATGGAACATCATAAATTATAGATACATTTGCAACGTATTAGGTAGCCGAGAGCCAAGCTCTCATACTAGCAAAGTTCGCTGGCAAACCCGAGCCAAATCCAGTAGAAGACCTCAAGATGATGAGGGTGGTAACCAATGATGAAAAACTGAAGAGATGGATTATAGCAACGGGCCAACACCGGAATATACCATGGAAGATCTATTGAAGATGATCACCGTTAAGAATCCAGGTGTAGAACAAGGTAATGATGCTATGTACCAACAATTTATACAACAAGTAGCATCTAAGGTTCGTGATTTAGAGATGGAGTACAAAAGACTAGCTGATAAGATTCCAGCTAAGCTAGATGATATATGTGAGCCCACTATTAAAATTAAGCTTGGAGTTAATGAGATATCTGCACTTTATGATCTTGGTGCAAGTGTCTCAACAATTTCAAAAATCCTATTCGATAAGTTAAACTCGGGGCCATTTTTACAACTGAATTAAGACTCCATCTAGCTGATTCGACTTCTAAACAAGCTATTGGGATCAAAGAAAATATAGTTGTTGAAATTAAAGGCAGTCCCGCTCTTATTGATCTTGTTATTGTGGACATGCTTGAAGATCCCATAGCACCTATAATTCTAGGTAGGCCATTTCTAAGAACTATTAAAGCTTTGATTAATTTACATGAAGGGAATGTAAGAATAGGGCTACCATCTAGAGATCCTTTTGTATTCGACATCCCTAGGAAAAAGAATACCAAGCCTAATGATGATGATGGTATAATTACTTTAAAAGCAAACTACTTTGGAGTGGGTGTTCCGCTCCCCAAACCTAAGTGATTGCCATCAAGGTCAAGCTAATTGACCTTAACTAGAAGTGCTTCATGGGAGGCAACCCATGTGAAATAAATTTTCTTTATGTTTTATTTTGTGTTAGTCTGTTTTGTTTTGTTTTTGTTTTCATTTTTAATAAAGATTGTTCAAGAAGACCTATGGAGAGAGGAGAAGAAATAAGGTAATCCTCTATATTTTTATTTTACTAACACATGGCCTACGAAGTATTGTTGGATCATTACTTAGTGTTTTTGCTGCTATCTAACCTTTTGATAAGATGTGCAAAGGCGCACAAATCTATTAATCAAATTCCTTGAGTTTTTGTAGTTCATAGTGTCGATAACGACCATTGGTACGGCTGGAGTGGACCGTACCGTGCGCCCATACCACCTCAAGGCAAAGGAAGATAAAAAATTCGATGTTTGCCGAAGGAACAATGTCGATAACGACAACTGGTATGGTTGGACGCGCCCGTACCACGTGCCCGTACCGTACCCCTGAGCAAACATCAGGTTTTATGCAAAAGTCACCACAGCGTTAACGACCAGCAGTACGGGCGCGCGCGACCGTACGCACGCCTGTACCGAGTGCACCGCCTGGGAGCAGCCATCACCCCAAGGTAAGTCACCCGGTATAGGCGGGCTCCGCCCGTACCTCCTGCCTGTACCGAGTACACGGTTGCCATAAGCACCCCGAGGAGGTAACCAAAAATCCCCAAATCAATTTTTCTCTTTCTTCTTCCTCCAAACTTTAAACCACCTCCATTGGATCTTAAAATTTACTCAATCTTTCTTCGATTCTTCGCACTCACTCGATCTAAGGTATGATTCTCATTTGATCCCCAACTTATTTGTGCAAAATCTTTGCTTAATCATTCATCATTGCCAATCTAGACATAGGTCTTGTTCTTGATTCAATATTGATATTAAGTATTCTTAGCATTGATTTTAGATGAGTTTCTTCTGTAGTTAGTGTAGAGAATCACTTATTCTATGTTTCTATTGGACAAATTTTTTATTAGCAATCTTTATTTACTTTGTCTTATTTTTATTATTTATTAGATGCACACTAGGAGTTATACATGTGAGATGGCTGCGGAATCCTCCGCGCCACCCATTGATACGTTAACCCCCGAGTCGCTTGGCACCGAGTTCACCTAGGAGTTCCATATTATCTGTTTCGATCGTCTCAAGATTCAAGACATCAAGTCCACCAAGTGGGCGTGTCCTTATATCCTAAACCTGAAGGAGATATGCCCTAATGGCAAATAATAAATAGGTTTTTATTATCATATCTCAATTAGTTTGTAATAGTTTCATATTATGCTATAACTGTGCCAAGTAGAAACATTTGTACAGGTGTGGTATGAAACAACCAAGTCCCTAGTAGCCTCTATTCATACTAGTTCGTTGGTCATGAGGATGATCTGGGTTTCAAGATCATGGGCATTTATGCCAATTGACAACGGGATCATATCGTTGGAGAATGATGTGATTGGACATTCCTCGAAGGATTACAACACGATCAAGTCATATAGTTCATTGTTGCAATAGCTATACCTAGACTCCTTTTCCTTTGACCATGAGCTCATATTACTCACTGTTTCCCAAGGCTGCTTTGACTGCATCAACCATCATCTGGTAATATGGTGGCCATAAAGGTGTAACTTGGGTATTCCGAAGGAATAGTTGATGACATGTGACTGCAAGACCAGGATTTGTTCACCCACATGACGGGTAAAGATACATACGACCGGCTTGGTGAGATTACATCCATAAATGTTGCAACATGTGACTCGGTCACGGGGATGTAATATCACGGTAACAAGAAAACATAACTTGTTGTTAACGAGATTGAACAAGGTATGTGATACCAATGATCGGATCTCGGACAAGTCGTATCAAGAAACAAAAGGAATTGGATGCTACATTTAGCGGTTCAAACGACATTGTCATCAGGAATGCATAGGGGTCACATGGATATCCCTGGTCCCTCTATTGATCATTGATACAGATCATGTCTAGAGCATTCTCGAGCCGTGAGAGGATACACTTAAGGGTACGATGAGAGCGATCATTCGTAAGATGGAATCACAGTAGAGAAAGAGAAAGCTAGAATTGTTCCGTAGAGAGATCCGAAGTTGTTCGGAGAAATAATAAAGGACCAGAATCATTCCAGGTAAGATCCGAAGTCGTTCGGAGGAAATCAAAAGGGAACTGAAAGGTGTTTCGGGTCAAGAAGGATTTTGTAATATGTATTTACATATTAATTAATGTAATTAATATTAAATATAATATTAAAATCTAATTTGAAGGGGTATTCCACTAATGGGCCAAACTTCCTAGGGAAAAGGGCCCATGAGGGAAAACCGAAGGAGGAAAGGGCCAAGGCCCAGGCGCCTCAAGGGGGCCCACCCTACAAGCCTAGGGCTATGTGCGGGGTGGGGCCCACCCCTGGCCGGCGGGCCCATGAGGCCCATGCGCCTCCCCCCTCTCCCTTGATTAGTCCCACATGGGAAACCCAAAGGGGAGGGCACACCCCTCCCCCTATATAAAGGGGTGCCCATAGGTGGGAATAAACACACCAATATTTGGAGAAGTCCTTTGGTTGACTTCCTCCTTCCCTCTCTCTCTAGCCCTTGTGACCATGGCCCCAAGTTTGGGCTGTGCGAATAAGGCACACATGCAGTACGCCGTTGCGCTATAGGGATTCCTAGACGGATATCAACTTCCGCACTCCCAGCGGGATCGGGGAGCCGGAGGTCTCATCATGCACCGGATGTGTACGAAGACACGAGGCGCAACACTTGGGGCGCTTAAATATCGTGAGCTGGAGCTACTGCATGATGAAGATGAAGAAGGAGCAAGGGGTGACCTGCGAGGAGCTTCGCGACCTTGAGGTCGGCTACGAGTACGACTACATCAACCACGTTCCCCGCGAAACGTTAACCGCGTACGGTCTACAAGGGTATGTATTCTCTATGCATTGGTCGTTACCGCATTACTACATAGATAGATCCTAGGCAGTTTTGGGGTTCCATCCTAGGAATTTTTTGTTTTCTGCTGCGGATCCCCTTCAGTGGTATCACAGCCGATCTATGCGTAGGAGTGTTGTACGGTCAGTACGCACAAGTTTTGTGCGGGCATAGATACCTTAGTTGTTACCCTCTAACGTGTACTTATTTATCTCGCGGTATTGTTTGATGAAGCGGACCGGACCGACCTTACACGTATTCATACGCGAGACTGGTTCCACGCTCAACATACGGCTTGTACCATATAAGTGGCTAGCGGGTGTCTGTCTCTCATACGATAGTTGATATAGCATTTACAACGGAGGGCCCTAAAAGGGGTGTAATAGAGACATCTGTCGGATCCATGTTGTGGTTGGAAAGTTTGTAGTTTAGAAACGGTTCTATTGCGAAAGCCCTAACAACCACGTAAAACTTGCAATAGATAAAGTAGAGGCGTCTAACTTTATTTTGCAGGGAGCATGTGATTATGATATGGTATTGGTCATTATGAAGGTAAAGTAGTTTACTTTTCTATTACTAAGTAGTATAGTAATAGTCATCGTTCTGACGGACGACCTGGTGGAGGCGTCGTGGACTTGGCGTTAAACCAAGGGCAAGATGGAGATCATGCCGGAGCGCTCGATGGAGATCAAGGCGCAAGAAGGACCATATCATATCACATTATACATATGATGTTGATACCTTATTTACATCTTATTGTGTGCTAGTATTTAGATACTCAACGGTAGCAAATAAGATAATCCCTATTTAATTCCAATGTTTCGTGTTCCCCTTGTGTGTGAACCACCAAGAAAGTTCTTCGTTATGAGGCTGGCCATGATGATCGGGGGTCAGACATATCTATGTCTGCATACAGTGGGTGTAAGCCATGTTGCACAGCGAATACACACAAGTTAGATTTGGCGAGCCTAGCATGTACAGACATGGCCTCGGAACATAAGAGATCGAAAGATCGAACATGAGTCACATGGATGATGTGATTGGAATTATTGAATGTCTACCTTTGATAATGCACTGATGGCCGTGATGATCGGGGGGGAGGGGTGCAGAGGATAGGGATCATGTGATCACTAAAATCGTCCAGGGGATGACAATTTTAGTGGAGACCAATTATAAATTGATCTCTTATTATAAACTTAGTCTAGATGTCTGTTTGCAAATATCTTAGTAGATCTTGGCCTATCCTATTGAGGTCCTTTGCGACCATGGGAATATATTGCTTAATTTGGAACTTAGCAAAAGGGTCCAACTTCATAGATTAATACCCACGCCTGAGGGATATCCTCGTAAAAGGTGATCTTCTCTTCTTGATACAATAACCATTAGGAGATAATTCGATGACTTCAGAATGTTTGTGTTTTCTCCATAATCATCCAATAAGCCATTCTCCATTTGATGGAGAGTTGGGCTACATTCTGTATTCTGTAGAATAAGGCACATAACGTATGAGCCGTTGGATGTGTTTTCCTCCATCATGGATGAAAAAGGGAATGTTTGGAAAAACACTTAGCAATCTTGCATTAGAGTTGAGAACTCCTAGAAGGGCTTGATTGCAAATGGAGGTCATGGATGAAAAGGTATATGTAAGATATACAAATTATAAATGTGGTTCTTGCAAAACTTTTTGAGTTTGCAAAGTATTTGATACTTGTCCCGTTTTGTGAAAATAGGAGGATCTGCTTGAGAATTGTTGGTTTTGAGGCAACATGACTTGATGATGGCAAGCAAAACAGTTGATGGCCGACATCACCCCTTCCCTCAAAGTTTGTCATTTGGATTAGTGGACTTGAAGATAATTTGTAATCCTTATTTGTGTGTCTTGCTTTTGGCGAGACGATTATTCATATGAACAAGTTATAAGCCACTTTGTAACTATTCTTATGAACAATACCTTATGGTCACATTACGATTATAAATAAGTTATTCTCATCACTATGTTAATGATAATAGTTTAAGCATTTATAAAATATTTAGAATGCTAAAAGATATCCAAAGTTTAATAATGAAGCGACACTATAGTTTAAATCATTTTGGTTATTGCATGTTCTTAATGAAGATCGGGGTCCTAGATTCTTAATCTAGAGACTTTGCAAAACCATGCCTCTTGGGCAGAATGACTAAAACTCCGCATTCTAGTAAAACGGTGATATGCGAAGAAATGTTGAATCTTATACATAGTGATGTATCGTATTTTCAACAAATAGTGAAAAACATTAGTTAATTGTGGACTTAAGTGAATTAGCGTATTTACTTAATGAAACATGAGTTTGAAACGATTTGAATTGTTCAAATGAGTTCACAACAAAGAGGATATTGAATTAACAAGTCTCTTCGATTTGATTAACACGACTAAAGTATTCAAGTTAAGTTTAGCATAAAAGGGACTTGTGAAAGATGTTTCACAAATTATGATAATTGGATGAATTCAAACTTTGTTGAAGTGTCTAAATATCATAATCATTTTGTATTAGATACATATTATCTCTTATCGGGGTTATAGTTGTCATTTAGAGTTAGAGATCAAAATAAGCGAACACTCATTTGAAATAGAAAGGAACATCTAAAAGATTTGTGGAAACAACACCATAAGTGTTATGGAAAGTTTGAGTTTCTGGAGATTTCGATAAGTCAAAATCATGGCGAATAAACAAGTCTTTGTAGAGCATTCTTAGGAAGCTATGAATGCATCATCCACAATGGGCAAACCTGCTGTTGTCCTAAGTTGATGTGTCTTAATGAAGATACAGGTGAAACAAAGTAAAAGATCAAAACAAGGTATTTGACCTTACCTCTGAATTGTTGAGTGGCACAGTGGAATTTGTTTCGCAAATCCAAACTCTACAAATAGAGCAGAAACCAATGATAATGATCATAAAGTTTCAAATAAATACTTTTACTAAAGAAAGTAGGATTCAACTATATATTCTACAAGTTTGTGGAATTATATTATTGATTCACTTGTCATGTTTTGAAGAAGACATACCTACAAATTACAAAGAAGCGTGATGAACCTGAGTGCGAGAAATGACTAGGAGTCATAAAATCCTATATTAAGTTACATTTAAGATTGCAAAGTGACATGTTACTTGATCTTATTAAAGTAAAGAAGTTTACTTGATATTTCTGAATGACTGCAAAGTCATAAGAAGGAAATGAAACTTAATGAATGAAAAAAGCTCGATTTGTCACAAATTTGGACAAATTCAAGGAGTTGACTACAACAGTAGTGATGCTTAAGTATTTTGGATTTACACTAGAAATATATGGATATTGAAGTCTCGTAATTGGAATTCTCAAATTGATGATGATCAAAGAATTTTGGAATGTCCAAGATTATCGAGAGCACCTAGATTTGAGTGGGAGAAAATCAACTTGGCTAATTCATAATATGTAGCTGACATATTTTGAGTGGGAGCTAAGTGAAATCCCTAGATCTCAAACATGAATGTCATATTTGAGTGGGAGCTAAGTGAAATCCCTAGATATCAAACATGAATGTCAAATTTGAGTGAGAGCGTGAAATCATTCTGGGATATGTGGAAGACACATGTGAATGATGTGATTGGTGTTAAAAACATTTAAATAGGTAAATAAGGATGAAGTTGAAGTTATTAAACAATAAGATCTATCGAGATAGATTAGTGAGTTTAATAAACACTGAATGTCGAATGCTTCCTGGACTTGATTCTGAAAGATGTTCAGAATGTCCTAAGACAAGATTCTGAAGTAGCTCAGAATGGAACAAGGTAAGAAAGAAGTTCTTACTATATGAAGCATTGAGTTAGTATTGCAACTATGGTTGAAAGAAAGAGATGCGTTACATCTCCTATGACTCAGTCATAGGTTCTTCCATATAACCATGGTGTATACTCGACGTAATGTGACCCGAGGTTCTGCTTGGTAGGACAAAGTCTTAACTGTAAGAGCATGTCCTTAAGTGATTCCTGAGTTGATCACTGAACCAAAATTAAGTTTGTACTTAAATGGCAAGAAGCAAAGTAAGTGGCATAGTTGCATTTCATGCACTAGGATCTACATAGATATAGAAGTATAAAGGCTCCATCTGATGTGATGTATAATGTTATGGCAGGGCTAGTTCACTTTTAACGTAGAATGATGTGTCCCAGGGCCCAATGCCCATGAGAAAGCCCTCGAGGTTGATCTAAAGTCACTGTAAGCTCCTGGAATCCGGCCTCGTTCTACTGCCATGACTACAATATATACACAAAGGATATCAAAGTGTGTTTCGAAGTTTAGATGACAACGGTGAAAACGACTGTAATCATAAACACTAGAAACAAAGTCTCACTTTGTCGCCAAACAAATACTTCGACCCATTATAAGATAATGGAGTGAATGTCAAAATTAGGAAGACATTAACAATTTGCAAAAGACATAATGATTTGGTAAAACAGAACATGGACATGACGTTTCCCATGAGCATTCATGATCTGTAAACGCATATGGTATATGGTTTATATGAGTAAGATGCGAGCTAGATTATTTGTACTCTAGTGCAAGTGGGAGACTGAAGGAGATATGCCCTAAAGGCAAATAATAAATAGGTTTTTATTATCATATCTCAATTAGTTTGTAATAGTTTCATATTATGCTATAACTATGCCAAGTAGAAACATTGGTACAAGTGTGGTATGAAACAACCAAGTCCCTAGTAGCCTCTATTCATACTAGTTCGTTGGTCATGAGGATGATCTAGGTTTCAAGATCATGGGCATTTATGCCAATTGACAACGGGATCATATCATTGGAGAATGATGTGATTGGACATTCCTTGAAGGATTGCAACACGATCAAGTCATATAGTTCATTGTTGCAACATCTATACATAGACTCCTTTTCCTTAGACCATGAGCTCATATTACTCACTGTTTCCTGAGGCTGCTTTGACTGCATCAACCGTCATCTGGTAATACGGTGGCCATAAAGGTGTACCTTGGGTATTCCGAAGGAACAGTTGATGACATGTGACTGCAAGACCGGGATTTGTTCACCCACATGACGGGTAAAGATACATATGGCCGGCTTGGTGGGATTACATCTATAAATGTTGCAACATGTGACTCGGTCACGGGGATGTAATATCACGGTAACAAGAAAATAGAACTTGTTGTTAACGAGATTGAACAAGGTATGTGATACCAATGATCGGATCTTGGACAAGTCGTATCAAGAAACAAAAGGAATTGGATGCTACATTTAGCGGTTCAAACGACATTGTCATCAGGAATGCATAGGGGTCACATGGATATCCCTGGTCCCTCTATTGATCATTGATACAGATCATGTCTAGAGCATTCCCGAGCCATGAGAGGATACACTTAAGGGTACGATGAGAGCGATCATTCGTAAGATGGAATCACAGTAGAGAAAGAGAAAGCCGGAATTGTTCCGTAGAGAGATCCGAAGTTGTTCGGAGAAAGAATAAAGGACCGTAATCATTCCGGGAAAGATCCGAAGTCGTTCGGAGGAAATTGAAAGGGAACCGAAAGGTGTTTCGGGTCAAGACGGATTTTGTAATATGTATTTACATATTAATTAATGTAATTAATATTAAATATAATATTAAAATCTAATTTGAAGGGGTATTCCACTAATGGGCCAAACTTCCTAGGGAAAAAGGGCCCATGAGGGAAAACCGAAGGAGGGAAGGGCCAAGGGCCAAAGGGCCAAGGCCTAGGCGCCTCAAGGGGGGGCACTCGGCCAGCCTAGGGCTGTGCGCAAGGTGGGGCCCACCCCTGGCCGGCTGTCCCATGAGGCTCATGCACCTCCCCCCTCTCGCTTGATTAGTCCCACATGGGAAACCCAAAGGGGAGGGCACACCCCCTATATAAAGGGGTGCCCATAGGTGTGAATAAACACACCAATATTTGGAGAAGTCCTTTGGTTAACTTCCTCCTTCCCTCTCTCTCTAGCCCTTGTGACCATGGCCCCAAGTTTGGGTTGTGCGAACAAGGCACACCTGCAGTACGCCGTTGCGCTGCAGGGATTCCTAGCCGGCTATCAACTTCCGCACTCCCGGCGGGATCAGGGAGCCGGAGGTCTCATCGTGCACCGGACGTGTACTAAGACACGAGGTGCAACACTTGGGGCGCTTAAATGTCGTGAGCCGGAGCTGTTGCACGATGAAGATGAAGAAGGAGAAAGGGGTGACCTGCGAGGAGCTTCGCGGCCTTGAGGTCGGCTACGAGTACGACTACATCAACCACGTTCCCCGTGGAACGTTAACCGCGTACGGTCTACAAGGGTATGTATTCTCTACGCATTGGCCGTTACCGCATTACTACATAGATAGATCGTAGGCAGTTTTGGGGTTCCATCGTAGGATTTTTTTTGTTTTCTGCTGCGGATCCTCTTCAGAACCAACTTGGCATTCGTGCTGATTTCGATTTACTTTGCAACAATATTGGTTTGTACAATTTTGTCTTTCAGTATGTTGCGACATACCGCCACTTGACGCTTGAGTTTTTCAGCACCTTGACACACATGGTGGATCCTTATGGTTGTTTTGAGGAACAAAGGCCCGGAGTTGATCGAATTAAATTTCGCCTGATGAACTGTGAGTATACTTTGACACTCATCCAATGAGCTCAATGCTTTGGGTTAACCACCACCACCGATGTACGCACAACTACCTTTGTTTTAGATCCTTCCCGTTCACAATATTTTAACTTGATGAAAATCCGTGGACACACACACACACAAGGGGAACCAAATTTATCATCCTAATCTTCGATATTTGTTCTATGTTATTGCTAACACACTGCAGGCACGTGGTGAGTTTACTAGAGTTAATGAGGAGGACGTGTTGATCCTCGCAAAAGCTGCACTTATCAATTGTAACTTAACGCCAAATTTGGGTGCCCTACTTGTGTTTTATCTTAAGCATCAGGCTCTTAAATCTTCAGGACCCATATGTGGAGGAGAAATTGTGACCGTTCTTGCATGTGCACTTCACATCAACCTAGGTAACATCCAACCGTTGACTGGAGGTAACCGTCTTGGTCTATATACTCTAAGAGCATGTGGTATGATTTCTAAAAATCATGGTAGATATTTCTTCAATATACCTGGAGCGGATCACTTGATCCTAGCTCCTTTGCCTAACGGTTTGTTCTCTATCAAGGATGGACGTTTGCTTTATGACACGTAGGTCGAAGCCAATCTACCCAACAAGAAATACCCATGGGAGGAGGAGAAGATGAAGAAGTACAACAAGAAGGACCCGAACAAGATGTGCAGCACCAAAAGTACCACACCACCTATGAAGACATCTATGCACTCAAAGGAAATATTCAAAACATGAATAACCTCTCCATCAACCTTCAAGATGCCACTACAAGCCTCGCCACCCAGTACCATGATTGGAGCAGCCAATGGAATGTGGGAGATTATCCACCGCCACCATAATGAGTAACAAAAGGGCTTTCGTAAGCTTGAGCTTGGGGTTGTGTTCCCCTGGCAAATTTATTTGTGTAATAACGAGTTTGTACTCTGGCTCCTTGAGATATTTGAAACACTCGTGTTGGCCTATTCTAACACTTTGGTTTTTTCCTTTGCTCTTTAATTTTCTTTTGTTTTAGTTTATTTGTTTTCCTTTGTTTTTATTTTCTTAACCTTGCTTGGTCGCAAGTTCTTTTCTATTCCCTATCCTAAAAAATACAAAAATATTTTTCCGTTTATCCTTTTTTCCTAAACGTGGATTCATACTTTGCCTCTTTGCTTTAATATCATTTTGAGAGTAATCATGTTTGAGCTTTGAAGGAACACATCACTATAAGGAAGAGGAGCATGAAGTTACTTATGAGAGGTATGTCCTATGTCTCCCACTTATGAAGTTTGAGTTGTTTATCTTAGTTGGTTTATTTGCTAAGATGCCATGCTAGTGGGAAGTAATACGGCTAGAGTAAGGCCTTTTATTAGTATGATGATTAGTTGTTGAAGCTCTTGCTCTAGTTCTTTTAGTTAATCGAGTGTTGCCTTGGAAATAATAATGCCAAACAAGTACAATAAGATTTTTTTTGAAATTTATGACTTGTTTGATGAATGATTATCTTGAGAGTATACCCTTGATTATACTTAACCCCATAGATATTTTGACAGTCTCGATGACACTCATGAAAGGAGTTGTCTGATTGAAATAGAGTCTAGTGGTAATTGTGATGCATGCCAAAACTAACCTTGTGGATCAAACCGCGGTACTAGCTAAAAAAGAGGAAGAAGCGAGAGAAGTTTGTTCTTTGTCTCTAATGCACACCTTTGGGATGCCAACAACTCCGCTAGCTTTTGAACGATCTATGGTATAACCCTGGATTTTGGCTATGAGTTGATGACATGATTGGCATCAGTGTCAATATATGGGAAAAAGTATTGGTACTCTCAAAGGTTGTGCAAACACTAGCAAAAAGAAACAAACATCGATCCTTAAAAAAGATGAAATGAAAAAGAAAGAAAAAAGATATCTATGAGGATCCACATAACAAGTCCTTGACATGGTCTCATTATTACTTTACGAATTTTTCTTGAAAGACAATGATTGGATTAGAAGTGTTTTAGATTGACTTGATTTATTGATGTGGGTGTAAACAAGACACTTCATTGTTATACTACTTGGGACATGAAAATCTCTTACTCAATTATGCTATTAAAACATGCTAGTGTTCCTTGGTAAGCCGAGAGTTAATTAGAGGAATTGGATTGATTGCTACACTTCTAGTTATTTATACTTATATTAAATTTTACTTTGATTATCTTAACTTACGAAAGCTCGTATAGTATTCTTGTCATCTCTCTAACTTTGATAAGCTTCACAAATGAACGAAGTGTTGAGCACATACGACTACCGACTGTAAGTGAACTCTTATTTTCGTTGTTTCAAGTTTAAACGCTGAATTCCTTATAGTTCTTTTGGTTCTTCTTGCTCGAGGACTCAAGGTTTGAGCTTTGGGGAAGTTGATGGCTCCGATTTTTGCCATCTTCCACTGTGTTTAAATGTTGTTTTTGTTCAAGAAATTGCCAAAGAAACTCTCAACTCTTGCCACTAATTACTAATAATTGCAAAGATATGCAAATCCCTTCTTTGATTTATGTTGTGCAAGAAATCACTGCTTTTAAAGCGAAATAAGGAGTCATAATGAAGGATTTTGAGGAAGTACACACGACCAAGTAATTGGAGAAACTTTCCATGGCGTCGGCCACGCGACCATCCATTTGGCGCCGCGTCCACTTTACCGCTCGCCCATACCAGGTGGCGACAACTTTGTCTCGTCAAATCCTACAACTTTCGTGAAGACGCCTATATAATTTGAGGCTCCAGCCGCCGGCCAAAGAGCCGCCATTCTCAGATTGCATCACAACACCACCAAAGGAGATCCACACCATTGTTCATCCATTGTTCATCCATTTTTCATCACTTCCACCATCCATCTCTCCACTAGCCATAGCCATTGCTTTATACTTTAGATCTCCTTGTGATTTGGTGACCATTGTAAGTGAAGGGAATATGCCTGAGAGGCAATAATAAAGTGGTTATTATCTTATTCCATGTTTATGATAAATGTTTATTTGCATGCTATAATTGTATTGATCGGAAACTTCAATACATGTGTGTTTAATAAACAAAAAGGGTTCCTAGTTATGCCTCTCTTATAGACTAGCTTATTGATTAACAAGATGATCAAGGTTTCCTGATCATGGACATTGGATGTTGTTAATAACAAGGTCACATCATTTGTGAAATGATGTGATGAACATTCATCTAAAGTATAGCATTACGATCAAGTCATTATGTTTATATTTCTATAACATCATACGAAGTAATCTTTATCCTTAGACCATGAGATCATGTTAATTGCTAACACCGGAAGAGTATCTTGATAACATCAAACGTCACACCGTAACAGGGTGACTATAAAGATGGGTTCAGTGCTACGAAGGTGTTATGTTGAGGCTCATGGATCAAGAGTGGAATTTGTCAATCCCGATGACGGATATATATACTCTGGGCCCTCTCGGTGATATCACATTAAGATAGCTTGCAAGCAAGTGACGTGATCACTAGAATGTTATATCACGGGAACGAGAAAAAGAGTGCATGTCGGTAACGAGATCAAACTAGGTATTTGGATACC
Source organism: Avena insularis (assembly GCA_023614405.1). Lineage (NCBI taxonomy): Eukaryota > Viridiplantae > Streptophyta > Magnoliopsida > Poales > Poaceae > Avena > Avena insularis. The sequence continues at coordinate 490,036,474 of CM042692.1, read as the reverse complement.
GATGACCGAATCTCGGACTTGTATTATATCATGAGACAAAGGGATTAAATTACTAGCGTTAAAAGTTCTCACGATCACAGAAGTCATCGTTGAATATGCAAGAGTCAGTATGGATCTCCAGGTCCCGCTTCTGATTATTGATCTGAGAGGAGTCTCAATCATGTTTGCATTATTCGCGAACCATAAGGTTACACACTTAAGAGTTACCGGACACCATTTTGGAGCACATATGTTTCATACGAAAGAATTGCAAAGCGCAGGAATTGTTTCGATAGAAACCAGAATTGTTTTGGGTGAAATTGCAGAAAATGGTTCTGCATGTGATATTTAAATATTGCAAGGGGTTTTATGTGAATGTTTGTTAATTAAAGTAATTAACAAAATTCTGAATAAAATTAATAAAAGAGTTTTATTAAATGAGAGGGCATTAAATTTGGAGAAATTTAATGCACTTAAAGTGGAGACTTTAAAAGAGAATGTGAAAGGGCATTTTAATGTGGAGGGGTTACCACCACATAAATGGGGAGGTGAGGAGTCACCCTCCCATGGGCGCCGGCCATGGGGGAGGGGTACCCCCCCTCCTCCTATAAAAGGACCCCTCACACCCCTTCTTCCTCACACCTCCTCGTGAAGGATCTCTCTCCCCCTCTAGAATTATTCCCCATGGTCTCGGATTAGCGAGATACATGTTCCCGGTGGCATTTCATCTGGAAGGAGTTGCTGCTTCTGCTGGATCGTTGGAGAGAGGAGGTGGAGGTTGTCCGTGTGTGAACGCAAAATGCGGATGCACTGCTGATTTGCGGCGCTCGGACTTCCACACGATCTTGAGATCGGCAAGTGTATGACTACATCAACCACGAGTTCCTACTCGTTAACAAAACTCGTTGTCTTCGAGGGTAAGTTCTCGATGGATGTATGTCCACCTGTTGCTCTGTACCTAGTAGATAGATCTTGGCGTGTAGTTCTCATCGTAGGAAATTTTTTGTTTTCTATGCTGCGGACCCAACAGTGGTATCAGAGCCTGATCTATGCGTAGGTGCTTTGCACGGGTAGTACACATATGTTTATATGTGGACGATGATAATCATGTTATTGCATCTTCTATGTATTTTGGATATTGGTGGCATAGTGGGATGAAGCGGCCCGGACCAACCTTACATGTCATCGTACATGAGACCGGTTCCACGACTGACATGCAACTTGTTTTGCATAAGTGGCTGGCGGGTGTCTATCTCTCCTACTATAGTCAATATCTGATTTATAATGAGTTGCTAATAACTTGGTTATCCTTGTTGTGGTTCATGTTCGTAGGTAAGAACGGTTCTATCTCCGAAAGCCCTAAGCCACGTAAAACTTGCAATTGATAAATTAGAGGCATCTAGTTTAGATCGTTGCTGGGCTAGTGTCTTGATATGGTATTGTTGTAAGTAGATGTATGATAGATACTCTTATAACACACTCAACGCGTAAGTTCCATAGACCTTGGCCTTACACACAAAGGAATGATAGAGATCATACCACGATGCAAATGATAGAGATCAAATGCACTGACCATATCATCTCACTTTACACATTAGATGTTAGCATCTTATACTGCTAGTTTGGCGCTTTTTGTAGCATTGTAAGATGATCCCTCATTTAGATATCAAGATAAAAATGTGTTCTTCCTTAAGTATGCACCATTTTGTGGATCGTGTTTCGAGACATCACGTGATGATCGGGTGTACTCGAATCTACGCTTTCATAGGAACGGGTGTAAGACAGTTTTACACACCCGAATACTAAGGTTCTTACTTGGCGAGCCTAGCATGTACAGACATGGCCTTGGAACACGGACCAAAAGGTTAAGCATGAGTCATATAGTTGATATGATGCCCATATAGATGCTCGGCTTTGAAGCTACATCAACTCACGTGATGATCGGACTTGGTGTAGTGGATTTGGTTCATGTAATCACCAAAAAGGTACGAGGGATGTCGTTTTTGAGTGGGAGTTCATTTCTAATTTGGATTAGTCGAACTCAATTTGTCATAAACTAAATCGAAGTGAATTTGCATAATTTGTTGTAGTCATTGGCGTCTGTTCACTACCTTATGCTTAGTTTTAATTGAGATAATAGAACTATAGAATTCTGGATATTTACTTTACGAACTGGTATCGTATTGTTTTGAATGTCAATTTAAAGTTTATAAGTACTTTGCAAACTTTCAGCAAACTCTATTTACTCCATGAAGTTTAATAAGTAGTATTAAATTAAGAGTAAGAATTCCAATGTTAGTATCTAATGTATCATGTTTGCCTCCATGATTATTGATATTCAAAACGTTGTTTTTAATATCAAGATTATATAGGAGCTGAAAATTGTTTCAGAAACCATCATGTGTGAAAGATATTGTGATATCTGAAACAATGTTTTGGTTGCATTATGATAGAGTATAATTTAGCAAAATACATGTTCTCATATTGTATGAGAATTTGTGTAGGATGGAGATGCTAAGCATCCGGATCTCCCAAAAAGGTTTTGGGAACTAACATTATACTCGTGATTCTTTCTTATAGGCTATAGTAGCTTGATCATGAAAGTTGTCATGATAAGGATGAATAGAAGATGTAAGTAAAATGTTTACTACACTAATAGATTACTAAAGAATGGATTATTTGAAAGAATACCAAACATTTGATGATGGTGATCCACTTCAAAGTGCAAGTCCAAAGGTATTAGTATTTGACTATATACGCTTTGTACTATGTGTCATATGAATGACACCACTATTTATGTTGATAGATTCTTTTAAAAAGAAAAGGAATTGTTGAAAGAGAATCTATAAAATATTTGGCAGAAAAGAAAAGGTTGGAGATGTCCAACTTAGGTATATAGAAGATATACACGTTATGGCTATATTCCTTGCTTGTTAAACAATGTGGTTCTTAGGTATTGGATACCGGTATTGGATACCGAATTGGTTGGTATGAAGTGTCATGCAGGACAACGCAATTTATGAACTGCAATTGCCTAAGTAACTAGCAAGAGAATAAGTGATGATGTTCATCGAAAACAAATAAAGTGTTATTGTGTTCTTCGTTGTCGTTAAACCTAGCCTTCAATATTTGTTTTAATAATTGTTATTTTGTTCCAGTATTATGAAAACAATGGTTGTTCAAATAATTACCGTATTCCATAAAGGATGGATGAACTTTTACAAGTCTAGTGGGAGAAATCACATCCATAAACACTATTGCTAAAATGTCGCAAGATAAATGATCACTTATGAAGTGACATCACTATTTAAATTATATTGGAAAGAAAACATGAAGAAACTCCATGTTGATGGATTTTTGGAGTCTTTGATTTTGATCAATTGACGCTTGTGAGACTTTCCTCGAGATAATTGAAACTCCGTCCATAGGCCAAAGAGGAACGGATGACTAACTTATTGGATATTATACATATTGATGTATATAGTCCATTATATGTAGCCATATGCGATGGATCTTTTTGCTTCATATGCTTTCTTCAGAAATTTAAGTGAATATATCTATATATTTACTTAATAAGGAAGAAATATGAAACATTTGAAAATTGTTAAAAGACTTTCAAGATGAAGTGGAAAATCATTGTAACAAGAAAATAAAGAGTTCATGATTTGATCATAAAGGAAGAGATTTGAGTTACATGTTTAGCAAAACACCTAAGATTTGAGGAATTGTTCCATGATTTGTGTTTCCCGATAAACCATAGGAGTATGGCATATTTGAGAGATGAAATCAAACCATGTTTGACATGGTAAGATCAAAGGTGTCATTTATAAAACTGCCATTATGTTTTAAGGATTGAAGCTTTAGAGACTACCGCTTTTACACTGAAAAGAGCACCATCATGATCCGTTGAAATGACACCATATAAGTTATGGTTTGGGATAAAACCCGAATTGTCTTTTCTTAAATTTTGGTATGCTCTGAATAAGTAAAATGTTTACAACCAAAGTCAGATAAGCACGTCTTTGTAGGTTATCCCAAAGAATTTGTTGGGAATTTCTCCATAACACCGAGGACAAAAGAGTTTTTTACTTGGAACGTCAAGTTTCTTGAGAAGGAATTTTTCGTGAAAATTTAAGTGGGAGGACAATAGAACTTTGATAAGGTTGTTGAACCTTAGCTATATGTGCTAAGTAGCGCAGCGCCGGAAAGTGTCCCGGTGGCGGCCACAATGCTCATGGCTCCCGTGATTACAAAGAGTGTGATCTCGGAGATTAGAGTTCCTATTGCACCGTGTGGGTCGGTAAGAATCAAATAGTGTGATTTGATAAGCAAGTTGTTATTGTTTTGACAATGATGAACTGACTACATGCAAAGAAGCGATGATGGGCCCTGACTCCATAAAATGACTAGAAGTCATAGAATCCGTGATAGTATTCATACACGAGAAATCAAGTTTCTGAACTTGGAAGACCCTCCGGAAAGGCGTGAAGCCTATCGGTCCTGTTTGGATCTATAAAGAAATACGACATGGATGTTTAACATCTATGAAATAGTCGACATGTCGGAAAGAAGTTTATGACAATGTTCAAGGAGTTGACTATGACAAGATTTGATCTTTCATAGCGATATTTAGTCTTGACGGATTAATGTAGCAACCACTACATATAATTTGATGTATGGTAGTTGAACAAACAAAACAATGTTCTTCTAATAGAATGGTTACCTAGGACGTGTATAAGACACGGTCCGAAGGGTTTTGTAAATTCAAAGGGTGCTAAAAGTGCATGCAAACTTCAATAGTTGAAGTAAGCATAGCGGAGTTGGAATCTTCACCATGATGAAACTATTAAAAGAGTTTAAATTCATCGGAGATGATGAAGATGCTTGCATTTGCAAGAAATTAAGTGGGAGCGCTGAGACATATTTCTAATACATTATGTAGAGGACATATTGTTGATTGGAAATGATGTATCTTGTATTGACACAAGTTAAGAATTTCATTAAAATAAGATTTCGATGAAAGACTTGGGCAAAACCGGAATATTTAGCATCAAAATCTATATGGATAGATTGAGGCGCTAATATGGTTGTGCCAGACATACATATATGAGATATTGAAAGGGTTCAATATGGAAACAACAAGAAAGGTTCTTGTTGCATGGAAAGGATTGTATCAAGATTCAAGTGTTTCAACACTTGGTGAGTAAAATCACATGAAGATTTTGATCGATTATACCATGATATGTATATATCCAGAATGTCCTATGCTCTAAATGTTATGCGCACATACCAGAATGATTCATAAGATGATCATTGGACAATAGTAAAGATATTCTTATGAACTTTGGAAGAACTAAGAATATATCATGTATAAGTGACAAATAGTTAAAGGTAGTTCATTGTAAAGTGTTACATTGATACTAGTTTTGTCACAAGATACAAATTAAATTTATCTCAAATTAGACTATGGGTGGCACAATATAATGGAAAGGATGTTCCATGATGGATTTGGATAAGTTCCAAAGTTGAGACATTGTGACGGATACTACGACAAAAGGCTAAGTATATAACTGCTATAGTAGCAGCAAAGGAGGGCATTTGTGTTAAGTAGTTTTTTATCAAACTAGGTGTGGTTCTAATTGGGATAATACTATGAAGATATATTGTGTCACAGTAATATCAACATATTTTAACCCGAACGAACTAAAGGTCTCACCAAAGGACCAAATTTATACAATGCCATCTCATTTGAGAATGAGTGATGCGTAGAGACACAAAGACATGCAAATACACACGGACCTGAAACTGTCAGATCCGGAGATTATGTTAACCACTAGCAATCGCGTATATGCAACACCAGAAAGTCATAGGTATTAAATACGCAAAGTTTTTCAAACTAGATTATTGACTCTAGTGCAAGTGGGAGACTAAAGAGAATATGCCCGAGAGGCAATAATAAAGTGGTTATTATCTTATTCCATGTTTATGATAAATGTTTATTTTGCATGCTATAATTTTATTGATCGGAAACATCAATACATGTGTGTTTAATAAACAAAAAGGGTTCCTAGTTATGCCTCTCTTATAGACTAGCTTGTTGATTAACAAGATGATCAAGGTTTCCTAATCATGGACATTGGATGTTGTTAATAACAAGGTCACAGCATTTGTGAAATGATGTGGTGAACATTCATCCGAAGTATAGCATTACGATCAAGTCATTATGTTTATATTGCTATAACATCATACGAAGTAATCTTTATCCTTAGACCATGAGATCATGTTAATTGCTAACACCGGAAGAGTATCTTGATAACATCAAACGTCACACCGTAACAGGGTGACTATAAAGATGGGTTCAGTGCTATGAAGGTGTTATGTTGAGGCTCATGGATCAAGAGTGGAATTTGTCAATCCCGATGACGGATAGATATACTCTGGGCCCTCTCGGTGATATCACATTAAGATAGCTTGCAAGCAAGTGATGTGATCACTAGAATGTTATATCACAGAAACGAGAAAAGAGTGCATGTCGGTAACGAGATCAAACTAGGTATTTGGATACCGATGATCGAATCTCGGACATGTATTATATCATGAGACAAAGGGATTAAATTACTAGCGTTAAAGGTTCTCACGATCACAGAAGTCATCGTTGAATATGCAGGAGTCGGTATGGATCTCCGGGTCTCGCTTCTGATTATTGATCTGAGAGGAGTCTCAATCATGTCTGCATTATTCGCGAACCATAGGGTGACACACTTGAGAGTACCAGACACCATTTTGGAGCACATATGTTTCAGACGAAAGAATTGCAAAGCGCAGGAATTATTTCGATAGAAATCGGAATTGTTTCGGGTGAAATTGCAGAAAGTGGTTCTGCATGTGATATTGAAATATTGCAAGGGGTTTTATGTGAATGTTTGTTAATTAAAGTAATTAACAAAATTCTGAATAAAATTAATAAAAGAGTTTTATTAAATGAGAGAGCATTAAATTTGGAGAAATTTAATGCATTTAAAGTGGAGACTTTAAAAGAGAATGTGAAGGGGCATTTTAATGTGGAGGGGTTACCACCACATGAATGGGGAGGTTAGGAGTCACCCTCCCATGGGCGCCGGCCATGGGGGAGGGGTACCACCCTCCTCCTATAAAAGGCACCCCTCACACCCCTTCTTCCTCACACCTCCTCATGAAGGATCTCTCTCCCCCTCTAGAATTATTCCCCCATGGTCTCGGATTAGTGAGATACATGTTCCCGGTGGCATTTCGTCTGGAAGGAGTTGTTGCTTCCGCTGGATCGCTGGAGCGAGGAGGTGGAGGTTGTCCGGTGTCTTGAACATGTGTGCGAGTACGGATGCGCTGCTGATTTGCGGCGCTCGGACTTCCACATGATCTTGAGATCGACAAGTATACGGCTACATCAACCACGAGTTCCTACTCGTTAACAAAACTCGTTGTCTTCGAGGGTAAGTTCTCGATGGATGTATGTCCACCCGTTGCTCTGTACCTAGTAGATAGATCTTGGCGTGTAGTTCTCATCGTAGGAAATTTTTTGTTTTCTATGCTGCGGACCTAACAGTAAGAATATTTGATTTCAATCTAAGTATTTGCATGATGTTTTATATCTCTGATCTATTTGTTATGAGTGAGTATTCCTCACGGGCTGTGGGTTGGGGAGAAACCTTGCAGCAATTATGTGCATCTAGATCATGGGAGAATTGCATTTTGTTTGGATTCGTGATTTGTATCTTTTGTTTCTTCGTCTCTTGTCTCGATCTGTGGACTTGTAGGTACTCAAGATCCCATAGATTGATAAAGGCTTGAGGTGCGATACTTGGCTCGCAGCGATCTCATAGGAACCTCAGTGACAGAAAGGGTAGTACGGTCTTTGCTTAGCGCCCCATTCGGGATCAACAACAACATCACCACTTAAAGCTTTGATCTGTGTTTACACTTAAAAATCATTTGTAACCCGTGGCTTTGGTGTACTCTCGGTTGGATTAAAAGTCTATTGATATGCCCACTGCATCACGGGGATCTAGAATATTAGGATGTGTTGCCCACAAGAGATTATCTCAATACAAACATTATACATGACTATGCTTATTATAATCATTTATCCCATTTGATGTGCAGCTGCGGGTGGATCTTCAACCCTGGCCTATCTCCATCCATTAATTCAAACCTGTTATAAAGTAAACAAGATTGGTCTAGTCAACTAAGGTAAAACGAACAAACAAAGTCTTGTATACATGTCCTTTTTTATTACCTTTTAGCAGTGCTTTCCGAGGTTCGATTAAACCTAGGTCTTCTAGGGAAAAAAGCTATTATACTACATCCGTGAATCCCGATCGAAGGTATTAGGCTCCTTCCAAGTGCACCGAGCGGGAACTGCACGAAGCACACCAGGCTGGTCTCATGGTGGATGACTCTTTCAAGGCCCCTGGGGATGAAGCCATTCGAACGCATGTAGCAGGATGGCGGGTAATGTTTCTCTTGTTTATTTATCGTAGCATTTCTCTTTTGGCCCACGAGTTCCTTCACGGCCTTCTTTTTGTTTACGCATGTAGCTCTACCAGCTCACTCCAAACTCCATTCTCCATGTTGCTTGCTTTATCACTCTTTGTGAGTGTTTTCTCGGTATCCATCCCCATAGGGGCTTGTGGAAATACATCTTCTATGTTCGTAAAAACTCCACTAACACCATCATTCATGATGTGGGAGGCGCGATAGTTTCTATTTGCCCGAAAGTTAACTACTTTGACTTCAATTTCGCGGATTATGTCCAAGGCTGGAAGATGAAGTGGTTTTAACATCAGGTACCGGCAAGTCGACGGTCAAAACTTTGGTTTGGCTCCCTTCGACCCAAAGAAATCTTGCTAGAGGCTCAATTCATGGGATCAGAAGCCTAGTGCTAAGGAGATGAAGGAAATCACACCGCTGCTGCACCAGATCGAGAAGTTGTGCATCGAGGCTGGACGCGAACTATCAAGTTTGTAAATTATGGTTTATTTCCTTCGGGTGCGCATCCAATCCATCCAAGCTCGATTGACTGGTATGTGGGTCTATACCGGCAAGAAGGATCCAATGAGGATATCGACAGAGAATATTCCCATTGCTCTTCTAGAGAAGAGGGTACGGTCTTTCACCACCCTAACAAAGAAAAATCCTGTTCCATCAGATTGTCGGGTGGAGCCCTATGGCAAGAAGAACCTACTGCCCGATGTAAGTTTGTTTGATTTCTTTTGAGTATTGAACTTCCCCATGCGCTTATGTTGTGATATAACCTCTGCTCGCCTGACTTTGGTTATGCTGGTGTAGGATTTTGATCATCTCCATGCCCTTCCTCCTCTTCCTAAAAGTGGCGAATTGCTAGACAGTGTTGCTGCATACGAAGACTTTACCAGAACTAGGGCTGTAGCCGACAAATAAGGGGGGCATCTACTGCTAAATCTTCCCAAGACACCCAATCTATTCCTTCGGCTTATTCCCAAGACTTTGATAGGGTACCTGCGGCTGGAAAGCGGAAGCGCTCTGAAGCCATCAAAACGGTCTAGAATTCCAATGATTCAATGGGTTCAAAGACAAAAATGGTAGAACCTATATCTTCCGCACCTCCAAGGATGAATCTCTTCCACATGATCCAAAATATATATTCATAAGTATTATTCCCGTTGTACTCTTTTTGGAGGCTTTGAAGAATTGCTCTGACTAAAAAGAGATAATTTGTTTGCTGAAATGGGGTGATGAGGACGACAAAGATTCTCCACGATTGCCACCTGCTTCTTCTCTCGTGTTCCCTAGTGTTAAGTCACCGATCCCACTGGAGGATCCGGAGAACACGCAAAATGTGGCTGCTGCATCCAAACCTCCACCATCTAAGCAGAAAAATATTGTGGGTAAAGGCGTGGCAATAGCCAAAAACCCCACTGAAGTTGACATGAAAGATGTGAGTGATGTTATTTTATTAGTTTTGTATCTTGATTCTACTTGCTCCTTTCACAGTCCCTAAGTGACTTTTCTTCATGTTCTAGCCATTGATGCATGAGATGGTCGACATGGCCTCCCACATTATCAAGATCCATAATGAAGCCGAAGAATCTAAAGGTTTATCTTGTTTACTTAGTGTTGTCCTCCCTCATAATTCTGATTTTCGCTGACTCGATAAAGTTTTGCATTGTCTAGCCGTTGCCAAAGAATCTGAAGCTACTCGGGACGAGGCGTTGAAGCATGCCGAAGATCTTGAGGCCAAACTAAGGGTCACAGAGAAAGCGCTTGAAGAAGCCAAACAAACCACTAAAGCTGAAGCCGACAAACGAGAGAACTAGGCTGTTGCTATGGCCAAAAGAGATGACAATCTTCGAAAGCGACTGGAGGCTCTCAATAATTTCTTGACCTGTAAGTTGTTTTCCATATGCTATTGTTTCGAATTTTTCCTTGATTTATCCTCCTTAATTTTTTCCTTGATTCTTTATACTACAGAAATTACTGGCTAGTCTCTTAATTTGGTCGAGGATAAAAGATTCGATCCATTGTCAAATGCCGTAGGCACTTTGGAGGCGAATAGTGTCCATGGGCGGAATCTTCTGATTAGCTCGCGACGTGCTTTCAAGAGCCTTCATGCCGAGATTTTTGCGGGCAAGGAGGTACCCACGGATCTTAACGATCTTGTTCTAATCTTCAACGCTGAGCCCAACCTGCTGACAGGATACAACAGGATCTAGTCGAAGAGTGGTTGTGAAACTTCAATGGCCTTGGCTATGGTGCATAGCGAGAAGTTCGACTGGAAAAAGGTTAGCTCCTCCGTTCCAGTCAACAGTGCTAGCAAAGAAATTGACCTGACCCCCTTTATTAAGAAGGAGAAGAAATATTCGCGAATCCTTCTAGTGATATGTGCGGGGAAAGAGATTCCTCCTGCCAAACCCACAACCAATACCCCTTCTGGTAGTGTTGCTCCTTCCACCAAGCCTTCGGCTGAAGCTCCTTTCGCTAGTGCCACACTTTCAACTGAAAAGTCTTCCTGATAGTCTAGTTGCATCTTTTGTTGCTTTCCTTTGTTGCAATGAATTAAAATGATCTGTACTTATCTGGCCTTCAGGTTGAAGGAGGAATGTTGCTCTTTTTGTATACATTGCTTGCGTTGAATTTATCACTTTGTGTGCATCTTGTATTTTTTGCTAAAACTCCTACTCTTTGTCGTTTTTCATGCCAGATGATTACTGATCCATCTGGCTCATCGGATATTCCCCAATACTCGGGTTGTGCAACCCAAGTTATCAGAAATGACCACGCCCGAAACTGCTATTACCCGCATTGTGGACCCATCATCGTATGCCGACAAAATCCAACGAATAAAAGGGTTGGAGGACGATCTTCGAGCTGTGCAGACGATAGTAGATGTGTCATGGTCAAAGATGCGAAAAACTTGGGATCACGAAACATATATGTTGGAAGAAATTTCAAGGGCGAGCAAAAAATTCTTTGTAAGCTCCTCGCAGATCCCCAGAGTCTTATTGTCCTGCTTCAAAAAATTAACCCTTTTCTTTTTCCTACGTATTAGATTATGTGAGAGGGAAGAAACTCGGCACTTAAGGGTTCGAATGAACGCTTTGATGGAGGCCTCCCAAGGTGCGAGTAGTGATTTCTGGACTGACCACCATCATGCCTATATACTGGCCCTTCTCTAGGATCAGGTGTCCGAGGTGGAGGAATTTGTCGAGTGCTACCGTCAGGCACTAGTTATTGTGTACAATGCCATGTTTCCGCGAGACCCTCAGTCTCATGGTCTTGCCGAATTGATGGCGAAGTTTCATCAAGGTGAGAGGATTTATCACTTTGTGAAGCTGCAGCTTGTTGCATGCGCAAAACTTGCGCTTTGTTGGGTGCATGTGCTTCATCTTATGTTGAACTTGGATGTCGTGTTGTGAGGGTTGTCTCCTCCTCCTGGAGGTGGGATTATTAGCATGCATCCCCATTATGAAGCTACTCGTAAACCTGCGATTAGGATCATCCGCCGATGTCTCGAAGAAGACGAAGAATTTTTCCTTAATTTCGAGGTGTAACTCATAGTGTGCCCCTGCAAAAGAACATGTAAACTGTGTAAAGCTTTGTTTTACTATCGATAGAGTATATTTTGTTTCTGTGTGTTTTGTTTGATGCGTAATTGCCTTTTGCGAGACCCTTTCGTTTGCCTGATTCCCTGGGGCCGGGTCAGCTATTCAGTTCAAACCATTGTGCGGTTGTCCGTGAAGCCGAATTTCTGTAGTGCTCTATTGGCGAAGCCCCCGAGTTTCGGGTGTATACTTTTGTTCAAATAAATATTGATTGAGCCCCCGAGTATCGGGTGAAAATTCGAAATGACAAAAAAGGACCAAGGCTGAGTTTCGAGAACTTAGCTTTATTTATTATCGAATACGGAGGTACATGTTTTGGGGTAGTCGCCTGGCCGTTGTCCTTTATTGGAAGTAAAGTATGAAGTCTTTTAGATGGGAAATCTGGCCATAGGCCTTATTGAATGTAAATTGCAGAAAGTAAAGTCGTAAGCATAGAAACATCGCAGCTACGCAACATTCCACGAGTTGGAGTACTTGACTCTGGTCTTCTTGTCTTGGAGCCGATATGCTCCACCAAGGATTACTTATGTGACGATGTTGGGTCCTTCCCATGGCAGCTCCAGCTTGCGGTGACCATCTTGTTTGAGGCGAAGGACCAGGTCCCCTATGATGAAGGACCTAGGATGCAATCAACGGTTGTGATAGTTGTACAAGTTCTGTTGGTATATGGTTGCTCTTTGTAGAGCAACGTCTCGAGCTTCGTCGAGTGCATCGATGTCATATTCGAGTGCTTCCCTGGAAGCTTCTTCATCGTACTTGACGATTCGAGGACAATCGTAAGCTTCTTACGTGGCATTGTTTGGGGTGGTGTGTAGGCTCCATAGGATGGGGGGTAACTCGTCTACCCAAGTTCCCTTTGCTCTGTCGAGTGGTACCAACAATCTTTTCTTGATTCCATTGGTTATGAGACCATTGGCCTTTTCCCCCTGGCCATTGGTTTGCGGGTGGGCAACCGAAGCATAACTCACTTTTATGCCCATCTCTTTGTAGTAGTCCTTGAACTCATTAGAGATGAAGTTGTTTCCGTTGTCCATGATGATACTATGTGGCACCTCGAAGCGGTTTACTATCGATTTTATGAAGTCCAGAGCCGAAGTTGCATCTTGGCTGGTGACAGGCACTGCTTCAATCCACTTTGTAAATTTGTCAACTGTGACTAGCAGAAAGACATGTCCTCCAGACGAAGATTTGTGGAGCTTGCCTACGAAGATTTGTGCGTTGGGTTTTGTTTCGAAACATTGGCACGCCTCGCATGTTTGCACGATATCCTTCATGTCCTAAACCACCATGAGCCAGTAAAATCTTGCTCGAAAGGCCTTGGCCGCGATTGCTCGGCTACTAGCGTGATGGCCGCATACTCCTTCGTGTATATCCTTGAGAATGAGCCTTCCCTCTTCGAGCGTGACGCATCATTGTAGTACACCCGAGATCCTTCTCTTGTAGAGTTCTCCCTTGATGATTCGGAAAGCTTTGGACCGTCGCGTGATCCGTCGTGCTTCGACTGTAACTTTGGGGCGTTCTCCTCTCACCAGGTATGCTACGTATGGCTACATCCATGTGGGCTCTATCATCATAACCTGTTCGGGATCCAGTTCATCATCGAGGACGTCTTGTTCGCTCCCTGATGCGGGTGCAGCCCCCGAGTCGCCTTTCGGCTTGACCTTCTTGCGCGCCTTGGGTGATGCAGCTTCGGGGGCCTTTTTAGCTTTGATGGAGCGGCCCATTATTTCTTCCCAGAAAACTCCAGGTGGCACGGGCAGGTAGAGGGATCTTATGTTTGCCAAATTGTCGGTGTCCTCGTTGCTTGCCCTGCCTATGTGGGATACCTCGCACCCATCAAAGTGGACCTCCATGATATTGTACATGTCCTGATAAGTGATCATGTTGTCGCTGACGACGTCACATTTTTTCATTGCTTGTTGCGTGGCAAGGTTTGAATCAACAAATATTTTGAAGCGAGTTACGCCGCAGGCCTTAGCCATATGCATGCTGTGCAACATGGCCTCATACTCGGCTTCGTTGTTTGATGCGTTCGGAAAGCTCATCTGAAGTACGTAGTGCATTTTATTGCCTTACGGTGGCACCAGTATTATTCCGGCTCCAGCCCCTTCTATTCTCTTGGAACCGCTGAAGTACATAGTCCATGCGCTAGAGAGATCTCGAAGACCCGCACATTGGAGTTCTGTCCACTCAGTGATGAAGTCAGGAAAAACCTGAGACCTGATTGTTTTTTGCTTCTGATACGTACAAAACGTATCTACTTTCCCAAACACTTTTGCTATTGTTTCTCCTATAAACTTGTGTGATTTGGATGTAACTAATGCGTACTGACGCTGTTTTCAGCAGAATTACTTTCGTGTCTAGTTTTTGTGCAGAAAATCAACTATCAGGAAAAATCCCGGAAAATATGCCAAAAATCCTATTTCACCAGAAGACTCCCGGATCCAGAATACGAGATGGAGTGAGGCTGGGGCCCAGCCACACCACCTAGCCGCACGGGCTGGGCCTAGCCGCGCCAGGGGTGGTCTGGCCGCCCCAGACACCCCCTCAGTCTCCCTCTTTGCCTATAAGTTGCCTTCTTACCTAAAAACTCCGGGGGGTTTGACGTTTTAGTAGAAAGAGTTCTACTCCGCCGCCACCACCAGATTCCATGATTCGGAACCAAAAACTCCGTTCTGGCACCCTGCCGGGACGGAGAATTGGAGGAGATCATCGCCATCATCATCACCATCACTTCTCCATCGACCATCCATGTTTCCCCCATCTATGAGTGAGTAATACCCCCCTGTAGGCTATGGGGATGGTAGGGATTGTATGATATCGTTTATGTAATGGCATCAGATTGTTAGGGCATGGTGCCTAGTATCTTCTATTAGTGCTTTTTGACTTTGTTGCGACTTGTTATGCTTAATGCTTGTCACTAGGGCCCGAGTGCCATGATTTCAGATCTGAACATGTTATTGATTCATTATGATAGTATTGTTTTTGGTCTTACCTGCAAGTTGTTTACACACCATGTTGTCCGGAACCAATGGCCCCGAAGTGACAGAAATCAGGATAACCGGAGGGAATGGCTTTAATGTGAGGATCACATGTGTTCACGGAGTGTCAATGCTTTGCTCCGGTGCTCTATTAAAAGGAGCACCTTAATTGCCAGTAGTTCCCTTGAGGCCCTGCTGCAAACGGGCTGGCAGGATAAAAGATGTTGTGCAAGTTCTCATTGCGAGCACGTATGACTATATATGGAACACATGCCTAGGATTATCTAGTACTTGGATGCTTTATCTTATTTATCTGCAAATGCCCTATGTTCTGATTGCTATGTGAATTGTCTTGTCCAAGCAACGCCCGTCCGTCCATCCCTATGCCTACCGCGCTCTAATCCTACTATTACTGCTATTGTTACTACTGTCTTTACTTTACTGTTGCCGTTACTTTACTATTGCTACTACAAAACTGTTGCTACTGATAAACTTTTGTGAGCAAGATTGTTTCCAGGTGCAGCTGAATTGACAACTCAGTTGTTAAGGCTTATAAATATTATTTGGCTCCCCTTGTGTCGAATCAATAAATTGGGTTTCACTTCCCTCAAAAATACTTCGATACACCCCCTATACTTGTGGGTCATCAAGATTATTTTCTGGCGCTGTTGTCGGGGAGCATAGCTTTATTTATCAAGTTCACTTGGATTCATTATTGTTCGCTGGCATCCATCCATCATGGGTAAGTCTCGTGATGGCAAGGTCCCTATTTTACCATCCACTACAAGAAGAGGTACGGTTCTAAACACCTCTGTTGCTCTTGATTCACCATCTGTTATGAGTAAGATCATTACACCACCACATACACATGTTACACACACTGCTACTACCGCTGAATCTGAAACTTCTGATACTTATGATGCTTCTTCTACTATGCTTGATAAGAGTGGTTCATTAGGTCCTTTCCTAGATGCTACGATTGCTAGAACTATAGCTGGAAATACTAAAACTCCTAATGAAGACACTACTACACATGTTAGTTCACCTGAGTCTAGAGAAAGTTGTGATATTGAAGACGTTTATGTTGAGATGACCGATGAATTTATTAAAGAATGTCAAAACACCCATGATAGGAGTGCTGCTAAGAATCTCCTTGAGAGGCGTACTATTAGAACCAAATTGTCTCCTAATGCTAAGTTTGCTGCCTCTCCCATAAACATTAAAGATAAAGATTATGATTTCTCTCTTGATCTATCTTATATAGCTATTGTTGAGAAAGAACCTTTTTGTGGGACTAAGAATGAAAGTGCGGTAGCACATATGACTGAGCTTTCTACCATGAGTGGCTTATTTTCTGATGATATTAAGATGCGTACTTATTTTGTTGCTAAGATTTTCCCCTTTTCATTGAAAGGAGAAGCTAAAACTTGGTTTAGTAATTTACCTCCTGGATCTATTGATAGCCTCGATTGCTTGATTAGTACTTTCCTGCAGAAATATTTTCCTCCTAGTGCTAGACATGCTATTTTGCACGAAGTTTTTGATTTTAAACAGGGATAAAAAGAGATATTGCCTGAATCTTGGGCAAGGTTTTGTGCTTTGGTCCATGCACAAGCTGCATGTCCTTTACCTAAGAATGAGCTTCTTGATATATTTTATAATGGACTAACTGAAGAATCTAGGATATACCTGGATAGCTGTGCTGATTGTGTTTTCAGGAATAGGACTCCCAAGGAAGCTGAGGAATTAATGGCTAAAATAAGCAAGAACTATGAAGATTGGACTCCTCCTGAACCAGCTATACCTGAAATAATTATACCTGAACCAGCTATACCGACGCCTATACCATCATCTAAGAAGAGGAGAGTTATTGAATTGAATGATGAAGTGATGAAGGAAGCTAAGAAATGTCTTAATGAGAAGGGAATTAAAGCTGTAGATGTCAAGAATTTACCTCCTATAGAAGAATTATGTAAGCCAATTCCCCATTCATTCACTATTGAAGTACACTCTCTCCAACACTTTTATGAAGGTGACGTTCCTTACCTCAAACCTCCTGATCAATGCTTAGAAGAATTCGATATTTTTATTGTTAAGCAAGATAATTTTGATAAAAGGGTGCAAAATCTCTAATGGAAAACACTAGAGCTATTGTTGAGTTAAAAGATATTATGGAATGAACCTCCAATGATGTTAAAATGCTTGTTAAACATTTTCAAATGGTTCAAACTCAAATAGATCAACTTATTAAAGTGCAAAAAGACTTGCTAGTTAATGCTACTAAAGAAAACATGCTTATGAAATTAGAACTAGAAGTGGTGCTGCTACCCAGGATCCTCTATATCCTGAGGGGCATCCCAAAAGAATTGAGCAGGATTCTCAACAAGCTGAAAATAGTGGTACTACTCGTAAGAAAACAAAAAAGAAACATAAATCTATTGTAGAACCCTCTGAACCTGCTAAAGATCCTAATAGTATATCTATCTCTGATGCTGAAACTGAAGTGGTAATGAAGAAAATGATGTTCCTGATAAAGAAAAAGTTGAACAAGAACCTGAAAAGCACACTAAGAATACTAAATACACTAAAGAAGATTTTATTGCTAAGAAACATGGTAGTGAAAGAGAGCCTTGGGTCCAAAAACCTATGCCTTTCCGTGATAAGAAACACAAGTCAAAGGAAGATAAACACTATAATAAGTTTTGTGAGTGGATGAAACCTTTCCTGCAAATTCCTTTGACTGATGCTATTAAATTGCCTCCTTACTCAAAGTATATGAAGGATATTGTCTCGAATAAAAGTAAGATCCCTAATGAAGAAATTTCTACTTTGCTTGCTAATTATTCCTTTAATGGTAAGGTTCCTAAGAAACTTGGAGACCCAGGGATTCCAACTATCCCTTGCTCTATTAAGAATAGTTATGTTAGAACTACTTTGTGTGATTTGGGAGCTGGAGTTAGTGTTATGCCTTTCTCTCTCTATAAGAGACATCAACTGGAAAAATTAATACCAACTGATATATCTTTGCAAATGGCTGATAAATCTACCACTATTCCTGTTGGTATATGTGAGGATGTACCTATTCAAGTGGCTCATAATTGCTTGATATTAACTGATTTTGTTGCGCTTGAAATGCCTGAAGATGATAATATGTCTATTATTCTTGGGAGACCTTTTCTTAATACTGCAGGAGCTGTTATTAATTGTAATCAAGGAAAGGTGACTTTCAATGTTAATGACAAGGAACATATTGTCTATTTCCCCAAGAAGATTGATATGACTTATGGTTTGAATTCAATTGAACATGTTGAGGGCATTCAAATTGGAGAGATATATTGTCCCATACCTAGAGAAAAATTTGAAACTATTATGATTGGGACCATTGCTATCAAAGTTCAGGTAACATAATCATTAGTGGAATACAAAGTTTTGTCTCATATGAAATTGTTTTGGTAACAAGACCTGATCAACCTTGTTAACAAAAGGATTTCATTGAACAAAACAATGTTTTCACCATGATTATCGCCGCTTACTTCTATTCTATCTATTTTAGTTTTTGCTTTCGTTTAGTTTTCTTTTCTGTTATTAGTTGCTTGCATATTAGAGTGTCTTAGAACTTCTGTAGTTCTAGCCTTGTTTTGCTCATGCATCATTCCAAAAACCTTTTTCTGTCAGAAAATCATTGTTCTATACCTGAAAATGCCCAAAAATAAAGTGTCTCGAAAAATTCCAGAAAATTCATATTAAATTTTTGCGTGAAAAAAGGGGCAGAGGAGTGCCTGGAAGGTACCAGGGGGGCCCACCAGGTAGGCACACCACCTAGTGGCGCTGCCAGCCCTGGGGCGCGCCTGCCTATGGTGTGGGCCACCCTTGGCCCTCCACTCACTCTCTCACTTGCCACTTTCTTCTCTCTCCCGAATAGACACCAGTTCATTGCTCAAAATCACGTTTTTGCTGTGCTTACCCTCGATTTTTTGATCTCCTTGCTCAGCCCATCTTTGCTGCTGAAATTTGGAGCATTTGTTCTCTGGTATGTGACTCCTCCGCTTGTCCAAGTAGATTTGTGTTTAGTGGTTTATATCTTGTGTATTTTGTTGCTGTAGATGGCAGGTTATGAGAGCTTGTAAGCTTGTTTGATGCTTAGAGATATAGTTTTGATGCATGTTTAGGCCTCTTACAAGTCCCTATGAGTAGTGCCCTTCATTATATATTCACTTTGCAATCACTTGTTTAATAGATGTTTAAATTTTAGAATATCAAACATGAACAACCATACCTTTGGAGAAATATTTCAGAGGGATGCACCTAGGAGGTCAAGGCCCTCAAGATCAGCCTCTCAGTTTAGGCCATCATACAACGAAGATCTCATTGCACCTCGTATTGGTAATGAAGGAGATGATGGGGATGCTCACCCAACTACTTTTCCTTGTTTTACTTTCTTACAAGCTACAGTGATTCTTGATGATTTCTTGCTACTGATTCAGAGGGTTGGTTTGACCTCATACATGTAAGATGAGAGTGAGAAATACGCTATGCTCACCAAGACTTTTGTTGAGAGCTTCGTGTTTACTAACACGCCCTATCAGTCAACTGTCTCTTTTAGAATTTATAATCTGCCCTTTACCATGTCATTGGAAATATTTTGCGGTATTGTAGGTGTAAGCATGACAGGGACCGTGAAGAAGATTCAAGGGTGACCCGCTGATTTGCTGGAGCTCTACCGAGGGGTGACCAATGATGATGATCGGGTAGCTCAGCACAGAAAGATAAGAAGCATCCAACTCCCTCTCTTAGATACTTTGCATATTATCTTGCTACTAGTGTTCTGGGTAGGGAGAATACGAGTAATATCTCCAACTATCATTTAGCCTTCCTTGCTGCTGCGCTCAACAATGATACTCGGTACAACCTTGGATTGCTTATTGCTCGCCGCCTAGCTGCTAGGGGGCCCATCTATGGGGGCATCATTGCTTCACGTATGGTCAATGCATTAGAGCTTTAAGTGGACCCCAATGATACTATATTGGCACCAATACGACTTGACCTTGCTGCTATGAAAACACATCACTTTGTCACTTCTTATTCTGATTGGGACAGTCTAGTATATAGGATGTTGTTTACTGACGGGGATGAGAGGGAGATCCCTTTGCCGCAATCTACTTTGTTTAGTGTTCACAGGAGACCGTGGTCACCCTCCAAGGAGGAGGTAGACGAGCAGCTCCGCTTGCTGGGGTTCCGCGGGCAGCACCAGGAGGATGTACCCTCCTATGATTACTCTGCGCACTACGGAGGGACGTACTCGAGCTCGCACCAGGACGAGGGTACCTCCTCGTCGTACCACGGAGACACTTCATCTTGGCCAGCTTGGGATTGATACCCACTTAGGCCAAAATTCTAAGCTTGGGGGGAGGTACGCCGACATCGCACTCATCTCCATGTCATTTTGCGTCGGTACTTTGTATATTCATGTTTCGTTCTCTTTTTAGTTTTCGTTCTTTCTTTGCTTTTGCTTTCTAAAACACAAAAAGACCAAAAATATTTCTGTTGTTTCTCTTTAGTTTGCTTCTTTCTTTTTTCCTTGGTTTGCTTTTTTCCTTTTTGCTTTGTTTGAACTATTCGAAAAACCCAAAAAGATTTTTGCTTTGCTTGTTCTTCCTTTTTTTGGTTCTTGTTTTAAAAATCAAAAACACCAAAAAATATTTGCTATTCTTCTTTGGTTTTATGAGTTTTGTTGCAGGGTTCAGCAGTCCTCAGTGGGATTTGGTTTCATATTATTATTCAAGACACACAAGTGAAGGGCAATAATGAGGATTAATGACAACTTGAGGTGTGGTAAGAGGCTGGTAACGAACTCTATTTGTTTTCATTTTTGTACATATACTCATCATTGTGGGCATGCTTAGTCTGTTCGTG
Organism: Avena insularis; assembly: GCA_023614405.1. Classification (NCBI taxonomy): domain Eukaryota; kingdom Viridiplantae; phylum Streptophyta; class Magnoliopsida; order Poales; family Poaceae; genus Avena; species Avena insularis. The sequence continues at coordinate 490,015,485 of CM042692.1, read as the reverse complement.
TAGGGTGTATGTTATTCATGGATGCTTAGTAGTTCTTGCTTTCTTATGATTACTTCCAGCTTGCTAATAGTTTGTAGCATGTCATATGAATGTTTGCTGGCATTACTCTATTCATAACTTGGTATGACACCATGGTATCCTCCTATGAATGTTTCATTTGAATTGACTTGGCACATGCTCACGCATGCATATGACTGAAATAATTAGTTAAGACTCGATGAATTATTTTGCCTTGAGGGTCTTGAATCACTTTCATGCCATGATTAGTCCTGTTTTGTTGCAAGCATGATTATGATAGCTATTGCTCTCTCGTTTGTCGCTCCCTTACCATTGCTAACCTTCACTTACACTGAGTATGTTTTACTCGTGTTTCTAATTCCCTAAAACCAAATATTGCCAAAAGTGTCCACCATACCTACCTATTAGCATCATTTGCTATTTGCGTGCATATTCAATATACCTTGTTTTCTTCCGAATAAAATGTTTGCTTGTTATGAGAAAGTTAGTGATACATTGCAAATGTATCTATAATTTTTGATGTTCCATGCTTGGTTTTATCCACTTTCTTGTGTTTTGTTCCAACTTTGGAGTACTTTTCATATGATTTCATGGACTAACCTATTAACAAGAGTCACAGTGCTAGCTGCCTGTTTTCTGCTGTTTTTGGTTCCAGGAAAGTCAGAAAATGAATATTCTCAGAATTGGACGGGACAAAAGCCAAAGTGCCTATTTTTCCGGAAGGGATCAAGTGCCAGAATACGAGACAAAGAAGGGCCAGGGAGCCACCACACCACCTGGCCGCGCGGCCAGGCCTGGCTGCGCCAGGGGGTGGTGTGGATGCTCCCGACACCCCCTCGGCCTCTCCTTCCGCCTATATATTGCCCTCGGGACGAAAACCGTAAGTACCCGATCAAAAATCCACGAAAGAGTCTGTAGCCACCGTCATCTCCATCCCTAGATCGGGAGGGATCTAAAGCTCTTCCCGGCACCCTGTCGGAGAGGGGAATTCACCCTGGAGGCCTTCTTCATCACCATGCAAGCCTCCGGTGTGATGCGTGAGTAGTTCATCCTTGGACTACGGATCCATGTAGTAGCTAGATGGCTGGTTCTCCTCCTTTGTGATTTCATGTTTAGATCTTGTGAGCTCCGTTCATGATCAAGATCATCTATTTGTAATTCATACATGTTGTGTTTACGGGGATCCGATGCATATTGAGATGCTATTTCAGATTTATTATTGATTATATCATGTCTTTGTTATTTGTGATCTTGCATGCTTTCCGTTGTTAGTAGCTATCTTGGCCAAGTAGATGCTAGCAACTCCAAGAGTTAGTATTTATGCTCGATAGTGGGTTCATGCCTTTGGTAATCTGGGGAAGTGACAGAAATCTCTAAGGTACTAGATGTGCTGTTGCTACTAGGGAGAAAACAACAATCCTTTGTTCATAGAACAATCGTATTGTTTACTTTACACGTAGTTCATAAAGCAATAATCTGTTGCTTGCAACTTAATACTGCAGGGGGTTCGGATGATAACCTGAAGGTGGATTATTAGTCATAGATGCAGTTGGATGGCGGTCTATGTATTATGTTGTATTGCCCAATCAAGTCTCAAAGGAGTCAAGATGATTAGTATATGCATGTATTGCTTTCTCGGTGTTTGTCAATTGCCCCGCCGTCACCCAGCATGTTATCTATCTAAGGAGAGCCACCTCTAGTGAATTATGGATCTCAGTCCTTTCTCTTTACATACAATCTACAATCTTTTACTGCTTTGTATTTACTTTCTGCAAACTTTTACTTCTTTCCATTCGATACGTTTAATCCTTTGTCTTCCACAAAACACGGTGAGATTGACAACCTCATCGCAAGTTGGGGACAAAGTTCTGTGGTTGTGTTGTGCAGGTCTCCACGTTGCTACTAGCACCGATAGTGCGCCCTGCCAAAGCTCAGCTAGTAACACCTTTGGGGTGTTTCCTTCCTCCTACTGGTTCGATTAAACCTTGGTTTCATAACTGAGGGAAAACTTGTTGTTGTGCTCATCATACCTTCCTCTTGGGGTTCCCCAGCAGGCTCTCACGTCGAACAGCGAGCACATCAAGATCTTTTTCGGCCTGTCTTGGGAGTCAAGGACATCTTCACAAAGGGGAGTCCCTCATAACCAATCTCTTTACTTTGTTGTTTTTGTTTTGCTTAGTTTCTTTTTGCTTTGTTTGCTTGTTTTGTTCTTCAAAAACACAAAAAATTTGGTTTTACTTGTTTGCTTTCTTATTTCAAAAACACAAAAAAAATTAAGTCTCCTTTAGTAGTCACCTCTCCCCTAGCTCTCCATGTTGATCCCTACATTCACCTTGAAAGACCTTTCAATTGGTAGTGGTTCTATAATTGGGAAAGACAATATTGAAGAATTCTTCAATCATGTTAGTAAGCATGAAGATACTGAGGATAGATCCCTTGTAGAACTTTCCCCAAACTATGAGATTGCTGCAGCTTCTTTAATTCACATGTTAGAAGCTAGGTTTGTTAACCTCAACCCCTTAATGCAAGTAATGTTTCTTAAGCTTAAAGAAATTGAGGACCCTGAAAAGAGGGATTTTATTCTAGAAACTTTGTTTAAGGAGTTCTATGATGTTGCCAAGGAAGCTAGAAAAGTCTTTGAACATTTCAATATGCTAGGCTCATGTGTAGATGTTGTTGGTACACGAGAAAAGATGAACAAAACCGAACCTAATGGGGAGGAACCTAAGATACCAATACCCTTTAAACTAGTAGCAATACATGATGCCACAGAAAAGAATCTTGATTGGATTATTCCTGCAAACCCTTTTGATGAGAATAGTGAACCTAAGAGCATTGAGAGAGGATCCTCTAGAACTTATTTGGATGATATACCTTGCCTTGTTGAAAATATTTCTGGTATTGGTCTTAATGCTTCTTCATTTGAGAACACTTGATTCTTTCTTTGCTTCTTATGTCTAACTTAAAGGCATTAAAGAAAAATACTTATTGGAAGACAACCCAAAAGTTTTAGATGAGTCTTGGAAGTTATTACCTCTGTAATAACCTCTCCTTATCTTTTTTTATTTGCTTTTTGTGCCAAGAGTAACCTCTAATGAGAGAGAAGTAATGATTGGGAAAGTTGTTGTCCCGAAACAGATTTTTGTGCTTCACCATAAAAAATCGTGAGAGAGCTCTCTATGTAGGATTGAGCTGTAATTTTTTGTGATTCTTCCCCAGGATGTTATCTAACTTTCGTTAGTTCAACACTTTTTTATTTGAGCAACAGAAGGTCTTCGAACAAATTCGTCTTTACCTGCTGGTCTGTTTTGACAGATTTCTGCCATTTTCTGCATTTGCTTCTTGTGGGTTCCTTTTTGAGTTTTTTTGGAGAATTGAGCTTTTTGAGGGAAGTGCTACAGTAGCTAGTGTTCTAATGTAAGTTTATTTGGTGTTAGAACTGAACCTTGAGACTTATTTATCTTGAGTGCACTAATGTTGCTAATAAAGATTGTGTGAAGTTTTGTATGAAGGAAAAATTTTAGGTGTATGGAAGGAATGAGTAATGAGATGAAGGATGGACTAAAGCTCAAGCTTGGGGATGCCACACGTGTCACCCCAAGAAATATCCAAGAAGTACAAGCGTCAAAGCTTGGGGATGCCCAAGGCATCCCCTTCTTCATCAATAAAAATCCCAGGTTCCTTCCAAACGCTTCATTTTTATTGTTTCATGCACGGTTGTGTTGTTCTTGGAGCGTCTTATTTTTTGGTTTTTAGTTTCCTTGGTTTACTTAGTTTTATGAATAAATTGGTTGGACCCCCTCTTTCATACATTGGTTTGCAAGTAGTTTGGTTTGGTTTGGAAAAGAGTAGGAAAGTTCATACTTATGTGGTAAAAAAGAGCTTGTTTTTGACTGTGGCCTGTGCTTTATCATGCCATTCTTGATATTGTTTTGGCTTTATGCTTACTATTATTTGCTATAGCATGACTTGTTATAAACAATTGAGATTGCTTAATGTGCCTTGGATGAATCATGCGTTGTTTTAGCATATTAAAGCATAGTATAGTGGTATTCTCCTTTGATGCTTTATTTGGGTTGACTTGGCGCATGCTCACACCATGTTATGACTATCAAAAGTCACCATAGCCTTTATAATCCTTTAGTTTTCAACTTGTAGTATCACTTTATGCTTTGATCAATGATGTTTTATCGCTCTGCATGATTATGGCCATTATTGCTCTCTTAGTTTGTCGCTCCCAGTCTTTTGCTAGCCTCCACAACCAAGTATGAGTTCCACTCATGCATCCAACTCCCTAAACCAAGTTATTCCAAAGAGTCCACCATACCTACCTACTAGCTTATGCTATTCCAAGTATATTCATGCTTTTGTTTACCTTCCAAATTAAATTTGTTATGATAAAACTAGTGATTAAAGCTCTCACGAACTTGATGGCACACTTTACTTTTTGCCTCTAATAAACTTGACCCATTGGGTCCTTCTTTGTTGCGTATATGCTTGCGCTTTATAAGTTGAAATTAGCAGAACCATGTTTCATGGGGAACGCTTTCAACATTGCACTTGTACTTTGTACCCCGTTGATATCATGTCCTTTTGCTTACGGATCCGTGATTGTGAAATAAAAGTGGAACTTGTAAGATCATGGAGTTTGTATGTGTGTTAGAGAAAGCAGGCGCTAGCCTAAGCCATGCCTAATCATGGTGGAAACTTGCAGCATCACCATAATGAGCACTCTATGAAGCATCCTCAATAAAAACCTATGCAAATAGCAAATAAAAAGATCGTTGAGATGCTCATTGTCTGCTTGCCTTGTCATTTTGATTATGGGAAAGCTCCCGTATCATGTGCAAGGGGTAACCCGTTGGCAGTTCTTAATGATACACATATACTTACAATGAAAAGAGCTTACTCGTGACTGAAGTTGAGTAGCATGAGGATCGGTCTTCGTAAGTAAGGGGCATGAGATTTCGGTTTATAACTTGTCAAGCATATCCTCTTAGTTGTGTCACTTTAACCTTAATCACCTTCAAGATGCTTATGATAGGGGCAATGAGAGCTGAAAGCTATAAGTACCATAATTTTTGGAAGCTCTTTATGAGACTTGAATCCCTACTTCCTTTTACAAAGGAATTTCTTCCACCATTATATTGAGTCTCCACCTTCTATCTTTATGCACTTACTTTGAGAGCATAGTGGCCATTCTTAGTTCTATGTGCATTGTCCCAAGACTAGTTGATTGATGCATAACTTGATATTGCGTGTTTAAAACTATTGTATCTAGTCACTCTTATGAACTTTGAAGGTGTCAGATGCATTTATATTTGCCACTCTATTGAGGGACAAGCTGAATACTATTATGCTATGTTTTCTTTATGTGAAACAAACAAACGTCTTGCAAAGCATTGTTATTCATGAATCTTTTGTTTGTGCCTTTTCATGTTGCATCATAGTTTCTTTGCTTATTGCTAGAACTTTGTCTTTCATGTTATGATTGAAGTACTATGATCCCAGCTTTGAATGTTTTGCAAATACTTTGATCAAGTTTATGATGGTGCATGTCACCTCAAAAATTATTCTTTCTTTTTTATCACTTACCTACTCGAGGACGAGCAGGAGTTAAGCTTGGGATGTTGATTCATTGCAAATGTATCTATAATTTTTGATGTTCCATGCTTGGTTTTATCCACTTTCTTGTGTTTTGTTCCAATTTTGGAGTACTTTTCATTGATTTCTTGGACTAACCTATTAACAAGAGCCACAATGCCAGCTGCCTGCTTTCTGCTGTTTTTGGTTCCAGGAAAGTCAAAAAATGAATATTCTCGGAATTGGACGGGACAAAAGCCAAAGTGCCTATTTTTCCGGAAGGGATCAAGTGCCAGAATACGAGACGGAGAAGGGCCAGGGAGCCACCACACCACCTAGCCGCGCGGCCAGGCCTGGCCCGTGCCAGGGGGTGGTGTGGCTGCTCCCGGCATCCCCTCGGCCTCTCCTTCTGCCTATATATTGCCCTCAGGACGAAAACCCTAAGTACCCGATCAAAAATCCACGAAAGAGTTTGTAGCTGCCGTCATCTCCATCCCTAGATCGGGAGGGATCTGAAGCTCTTCCCGGCACCCTGTCGGAGAGGGGAATTCACCCTGGAGGCCTTCTTCATCACCATGCAAGCCTCCGGTGTGATGCGTGAGTAGTTCATCCTTGGACTACGGATCCATGTAGTAGCTAGATGGCTGGTTCTCCTCCTTTGTGCTTTCATGTTTAGATCTTGTGAGCTCCGTTCATGATCAAGATCATCTATTTGTAATTCATACATGTTGTGTTTACGGGGATCCGATGCATATTGAGATGCTATTTCAGATTGATTATTGATTATATCATGTCTTTGTTATTTGTGATCTTGCATGCTTTCCGTTGTTAGTAGCTATCTTGGCCAAGTAGATGCTAGCAACTCCAAGAGTTAGTATTTATGCTCGATAGTGGGTTCATGTCTTTGGTAATCTGGGGAAGTGACAGAAATCTCTAAGGTACTAGATGTGATGTTGCTACTAGGGAGAAAACAACAATCCTTTGTTCATAGAACAATCGTATTGTTTACTTTACACGCAGTTCGTAAAGCAATAATCTATTGCTTGCAACTTAATACTAGAGGGGGTTCGGATGATAACCTGAAGGTGGATTATTAGTCATAGATGCAGTTGGATGGCGGTCTATGTATTATGTTGTATTGCCCAATCAAGTCTCAAAGGAGTCAAGATGATTAGTATATGCATGTATTGCTTTCTCAGTGTTTGTCAATTGCCCCGCTGTAATTTGTTCACCCAGCATGTTATCTATCTAAGCAGAGCCACCTCTAGTGAACTATGGATCCCGGTCCTTTCTCTTTACATACAATCTACAATCTTTTACTGCTTTGTGTTTACTTTCTGCAAACTTTTACTTCTTTCCATTTGATACGTTTAATCCTTTGTTTTCTGCAAAACACGGTGAGATTGACAACCTCATCGCAAGTTGGGGACAAAGTTTTGTGGTTGTGTTGTGCAGGTCTCCACGTTGCTACTAGCACCGGTAGTGCCCCCTGCCAAAGCTCAGCTAGTAACACCTTTGGGGTGTTTCCTTGCTCCTACGGGTTCGATAAAACCTTGGTTTCATAACTGAGGGAAAACTTGCAGCTGTGCTCATCATACCTTCCTCTTGGGGTTCCCAATGATCTCTACGTCAAACGACGAGCACATCAGTTAGTTAGTAAAGCTCTCATGAACTTGATGGCACACTTTATTTCCTGCACTTAATAAACCCGAACCATTGTGACTGTCCATGAAAGTTATACTCTTGCAAATTATAGGCTGGGGATTAGCAGAACCGTTCTGTCACGGGGAACGCTTTCAACACCTATAAATATATACCCAGTTGATACCATGCTCTTTTGTTTGCGGATGTCGTCGGTTTGAAATAAAAGGGGAGCTTGTAAGTCCATGGAGTTATGTATGTGTGTTAGAGAAACGCCTGGGCCGTCGGTCTAATCCATGTTGTCATGGTGGAAACCTGCAGCGTAACCATAATAAGTATCTATGAAGCATTCTTCTTATAAAAAAAGAGAGATAGCTATTGAGAAAAAGAAAAAAGAGATTTGAGAAAAGAGGAAAGAGAGAAAAAAGCACCAGGTAAATAAGAAGATTGCTAAGATACTCATTGTCTGCTTGCCTTGTCATTTTGATATGGGGATTCTTCCGTATCATCGGGCAAGGGGTACCCCGTTGGCGGTTCTCTATGATACGCACATATTTACGATAACAAGAACTTATCGGTAACGAAAGTTGAGTAGCATGAGGAGCGGCCCTCATACTCAAGGGACATGGGATTTCCAGTTTATAGTCTGTCAAGCATATAACTCAGATTGGACCTCACTTTCACCTTAACCATATTAAAGATGCTTATGATAGGGGCAATGAGAGATCAAAGCTAATGGTACCATACTTTCAGCATTTGGAAGCTTTCAAACTATTCAAAACCTTTTTCATTTCCTTGTTGAGTCTCCAATTATTCTATGAGCACCTTCTTGAGAGCATAGTTGTCACTCTTAGTGTAATGTGCTTGTCTCAAAACTTGATTATTTGTGTTATGACTTTGATGCTTGTATCTTTGATATCTTTACTTCTAGTCTTCACCTGAACTTCAGAGGTGCCTTGGCATTCACAATAAAAAGGCAAGCGAGATACCACTCTATCATACCTTGTTATGAGCATTGTAATGTTGCTTATGTTTATGTTTCATGCTACTTTTTATTTTTGAGTTGGAATCTCTTCATAGTTTGCAATGCCTATTAAGTAAACTTAGTTGCATACTCCTTATTATGAATTGTCTAAGTAGTTGATCACATGCTGAGAAAATATACATCATATGAAGCAAATGTGTTCGTGAAAGTTTCTTTTATCGCACTTAGTTTTCAACTGAATTGCTTGAGGACAAGCAATAAGCTAAGCTTGGGGGAGTTGATACGTCCAAAACGTATCTACTTTCTGAACACTTTTGCTATTGTTTCTCCTCTAAACTTGTGTGATTTGGATGCAACTAACGCGTACTGATGATGTTTTCAGCAGAATTACTTTGGTGTCTAGTTTTTGTGCAGAAAATCAACTATCAGGAAAAATCCCGGAAAATATGCCAAAAATCCTATCTCACCAGAAGACTCTCGGAGCCAGAATACGAGACAGAGTGGGGCTGGGGCTCAGCCACACCACCGGACGACGGCCAGGCTCGGCGCGCAGGCCAGGTGGTCCGCCACCCTGCACCCCCTCAGTCTCCCTCTTCGCCTATAAGTTGCCTTCGGACCTAAAAACTCAGGGGGGGCGACGTTTTTCCAGAAAAAGTTCTGCTCCACCGCCACCACTAGATTCCACGATTCGGAACCAGAAACTCCATTCTGGCACCCTGCCGGGATGGGGAATTGGAGAAGATCATCGCCATCATCACCATCGCTTCTCCATCGACCATCCATGTTTCCCCCATCTATGAGTGAGTAATCCCCCGCTCTAGGATATGGGGATGGTAGGGATTGGATGAGATCGTTCATGTAATGGCATCAGATTGTTAGGGCATGGTGCCTAGTATCTTCTATTAGTGCTTTTTGACTTTGTTGCGACTTGTTATGCTTAATGCTTGTCACTAGGGACCGAGTGCCATGATTTCAGATCTAAACATGTTATTGATTCATTATTATAGTATTGTTTTTGGTCTTACCTGCAAGTTGTTTACACATGTTGTTGTCCGGAACCAATGGCCTCGAAGTGACAAAAATCGGGATAACTGGAGGGAATGGCTTTGATGTGAGGATCACATGTGTTCATGGAGTGTTAATGCTTTGCTCCGGTGCTCTATTAAAAGGAGCACCTTAATTGCCAGTAGTTCCCTTGAGGCCCCGCTGCAAACGGGCTGGCAGGACAAAATATGTTGTGCAAGTTCTCATTACGAGCACGTATGACTATATATGGAACACATGCCTAGGATTATCTAGTACTTGGATGCTTTATCTTATTTATCTGCAAATGCCCTATGTTCTGATTGCTATGTGAATTGTCTTGTCCATGCAACGCCCGTCCGTCCATCCCTATGCATGTCGCACTCTAATCCTACTGTTACTGCTATTGTTACTACTGTCTTTACTTTACTGCTACCGTTACTTTACTATTGCTACTACAAAACTGTTACTACTGATAAACTGCTGTGAGCAAGATTGTTTCCAGGTGCAGCTGAATTGACAACTCAGTTGTTAAGGCTTATAAATATTCTTTGGCTCCCCCTATGTCTAATCAATAAATTGGGTTTCAGTTCCCTCGAAAATATTGCGATACACCCCCTATACTTGTGGGTCATCAGCTTCTCATACATGATGTCTTGAGGGGATATATCAATGCCCCAAAGAGAGACACACTTTGTGGCTTCTGGAGAGTTGAGTATGCTAGAGAGAGGTGCCTCGTTGACCACCACTATCAGGTGATCTGAGAAGTAGTGGCGTGATATGTCCATTTTGCATCACTATTCTATATCATAATTTACTGTTTTCATTGATATATTTCATATTAAGACATGATACTTATGATATTTCATCTGTTTTTGCATGGTTGATGACTTTTGGAGCATGAACCGCTGTAGTCAAGATTCTGATGGAAAAGGTGCTATTTGGAGGCAAATTTTGCGAAGATCAGAAAATCCGGGAAAATACATGGAAAATCCTATTTTTCCAGAAGACGGAGAAAGCCAGAAGTGGAAGTGGAGATGGGCCACAGGAGGCCCACACCACCCCCTGGCGCGGGCCACCCCAGGCCGCGCCACCAGGTGGTGTGGCTGCCCTGGTCCACTCCAGCCTCTCCCCTATGGCGTATATTATCCTCCTGAAACCCTAAGACTCGGGGAGCAACCAAAGAAAGATTCCGCCGCCTCTGCGGGGCGGAAAACACCAAGAGAGAAAGATCTCTCCGGCAGACAGAATTCTACCGGGGGAATTCCTTCCCGGAGAGGGGAGATCGTCTCCATCAACACCACCATCGAGCTGGACTTCATCGGGATCATCATCATCATCACCACCATCATCTCCACCAGCACCATCATCACCACCTCATAGCGCTGTAACAATTGGGTTGAATCTTGCATAGTTCTTAGGGGAAACTTTCCCGGTGTTGATGCTATTGAGTGAACCATTGAATTATCGTTTATGTTCAGATTGTTACATATCATCATATCATCTATGATCTTGATCCATATGATGTCTTGTGACTAGTTCGTTTAGTTCTTGAGGACATGGGAGAAGTCATGTTGTTAGTAGTGGAATTGTGTTGAGAAAAGATTCAATGGTTTGATATTTAAGTTGTGGTGTATTTCTTCTAGTGGTGTCATGTGAATGTCGACTACATCACACTTCACCTATATGGGCCTAGGGGAATGCATTGTGTATTTGGATACTAATCGTAGGGGTTGCCAAAGTGACCGAAACCTGAACCCCCGTTAGGAAACCATTGCACAAGGGACATCAGGGTCTTAGAGTTTAAAGCCGTGGTTAGGTTTCAACCTTAATTACTTTCTTGTACTTGCGGATGCTTGCAAGGGGTATAATCACAAGTATGTATTAGTCCTAGGAAGGTCGGTACATTAGCACAGGTTCACTCACACAACACTTAGCAAACTAAAGAAGATTAATCAACTATATGAAGCGAAAGCATTTGACGATATTCCCGTGTGTCCTCGAGAATGTTTGGTCATCTTAAGTAATACGATCGGCTTGTCCTTTGCTAAAGAAAGGATTGGGCCACTTGCTGCATATATTCTTATTTTCTTTTATTTACTTGTACTTTATTTACCTGCATTATCAAAAAAACTTAAAAATCCTGTAACACCCTCGAATCGACCCTATGCAGACTTTGGCGCTTCCCGCCAAACCCGCATAGAAACGATTCAAGGACGCCCACCAGGCACTTGCGTGCGGGTGGAAAACGAAGTAATACCATTACACAATAGTTCACGATGGAACCCACAACACATATATATACAACAACGACTCATTGAGTCAATAATATAGATATACAGTACAAAGATCCAAATCACCTTGAAAACGATACAACATCCGAGTATGGATAAAATGCAAATGGGGCTAAGAGCCCTGAAGAATAACCAATGGCGTCCATAACCCTGCCCAGGCCATGCCGGAAGGGTAACCCTACTAACGATGTTGAACTTATACCCGCTAAAACAAAAGGGGTGCCGACAAAGGGCAAAGGAAAAAGAGGAGCGTCAGTACTGAGGCCAGTACACAGCGAGTCTAGAATTCGGCAGCCCTCGCCTACATAGGTATGGTGGACTGAAGCGGCAACGCAACATGCACTAAACAATCTATAGAGACTCGATTCAACTGTCGGCTATTAGAGAGGGATAAGAAAGACCTATTAGAAACCACCTGATACTAACACCAATCATACCCATCCTGGTATTCCCCCTCGAGACCAAACGAGGAAGTCAAACCGAGGAACTCACACAGTTGGCAGTTTTATTCATTCCATTATAGTGGAAGCACTTACTAGTCAGATATAGATAGCATGAGTCCTCCTGATAGCATAAGTAGTGGGCAGTTTTAGTTAACCATTCAATTGTAGTCGCAGTACTTACTAGTCAGATACAATTAGCATGTGACATCCCAAACCCAGCAGTTGTTGGCACTTTTATTTCATTCCATTGGAGTTGCGATACTTACTAGGCAGGTATAACAGGACAAGATACACCCTAGTTCCACCAGTTGTTGGCACTTTTATTATCCATTCCATTGGAGTGAAGTTGATTACTAGTCTCATATTAAGTCAAATTTATCGCATTACTTTAGTTATGATTGTCTATGATCGAGATACTGTGCTCCAAGTCGTCCATAACCGCGGACACGGCTTTCAGAAAGATTTACCCTGCAGGGGTGCACAAATAGCAACACACGCACGATCAACCTCGTAAAAACCAAATCAAAACCCAACGACGCTTTCACGACAAAGCAATCACAGGATTCATAAAATATTTCAGTGGGCCACCCCACTAAGCTACCCGCGACGAAGTTGGCCAGCTCCGAGATGGACCCAGGGTTTGTGTAGACGGTGATAAACGACTGGGAACCCGAAAGTGTGACTGGGCTTGTCGATACAGCGAAAACGTGTCACGATCCAAAATAGTACAGGTGCTCCACGCACAATCGTAAATAAAGAAATAAAGCATGGCATAAGTACAGGCTAGTAATAAAGCCCCAAACTAGTTTGTGGCCCCAAGAAAGAAGAAATGAATCAAGCTCTGGCTAAGGGGATTCATCGTCCCACATGCGGATAGTGCGATAGTCAAGAAACAGGTATCAAGTACTCGGGGTCCTACGGGACACAAGTGAGCGGTTAAAAACCAAATATTTGCTATTGCCCACCGATGCCTCTACATTAGTTATTACTATTCCCAGCATTTTAATCAAGTTGTATTTGAAGTCATGATCATCTCCACCATTAAACATGTGCCAACCTTCCAACAACGGTGGAGCGACAACCACGCGAAGCAGCACATAAGCAACCAACTATGACTCGCAAGGCATACTATCTATCAAACAACATGCAATAGGATGTGTCCATGGCAATATAGGGGCTGCAAGGAGTATAAATAGTGCACGGAAACTAAAGCATCACAACACGGATAGCAATAGATCAACAGGAGGAAATAAAGACTATAAAAGCAAAATAGGTAGAAAGGGGGAGATTGCTCGCCTGGGAAACATTGCCGAACATACATTATCCGAAGAACTTGTCGATACTCACATCAACTCAACGGCCTAATCCGTGAAGAAGCAAAACACTAAAATAAACACCGGATACACTATTTAATACTACGGTAGAAGAATGGGCATGATGCATGTATGATGCATGACATGGCAAGGATGCGATGCAATTAGGCAATATTAAGCGGAACCAGGGTCCCGACAATTAATTAATAGATTCATGTTGTTTAGATACCCCACAATTTAAATATTGTCTTAACATGGCATCGGTTCGCTAAACAGATTTAAATGGACCCAATATAAGACTAGAAAAGCCCACATATAGGCTCCATATTTAATTATGAGTGAATCGGCATAATGCCCCCAAACCACCGAACATGTATGCAAGCATGAATAATTATATGCAACAAGTTATATAGATGACATTTATAAAATAGGGGCTCGGAAAAAGGATCTCACATGGGGGTCTTGGCGAGGGAGGCGAGGCTAGCGGGATCTTGAGGTTCCGAGGGTTTCAAGTTCGGCGGGATTGGTCTTCGAACTCCCAGATCGGGGCTTCGGATCCGTGAAGGAGACCTGGGCGTTCCGTGTCGAAGATGTTCGGTGTCGGCTATCGATGCCATCTTGGGTTGGCATTGGTGGTCTCCGGGGTCGATCTTGTTTGTTCAAGGAACTTCGTGTCCAAAGGCATCAGAAGACTTTCGCCAACAACTCCACCTGGGAACACCTCGCACTACAGCCTCAACACTTGTACAGGCAACAGGACACAAGCCCAGCGAGCACACAACATTGCTACAAGGCCATGTCCCATACGGACGTACCCTCGAACACCTTCCGTTCGTTCCGCAACCGAAGAACTTGGTGTGCCACGACGGCGTGGAGCTTGGACGCGAGGAGGAGCAGACGGACTTGCAGACGACCAGGTGGAGAGGAGGCCGCACTCAGGGTAGAGGGCGTCGCAGTGGAGGTGAGGTCAGAGACGGGAGCACGGACGAGCAGGGCGCTGGCCCGGGCGGACGGTGAGCTTGCCGCGGAGCGGTGACCCGCAGAGAGGGAGCAGAGGGCGGCCACGCCGCGGCCCGGAGAGGCGAGGGAGGCGAGGCCGACGGCCGAGCTTGGTCGTGCAGGAGCGGTGCGGCCAGGGTCGAGGAAGGGTGGCCGGGGTAGAGAGAGGAGGTCGCGTCCCTGGCGGTTGCGTGGTGCGACGCTTGGCCGCGACTCTGGTCGGGCGAGGTCACGCGGAGAGTGGCTGCTAGGGAGACGGGTCCGGGCGGCGGACACGCTGACGGCGGGTTTCAAGGCAGCAAGCACGCAAGGAGGGTGGCAGCAGGACATGCTCGGCGGCGGGGTTGGGGATGAAATCGCTAGGTACGACCACGACGGCGAGGAACGCGATGGGGAGCAGGTCTCAACGCGGCCTACTAGAGGGAGGGGCCGAGGCGAGCGCGGCCAGAGCGCTGCAGAAGCGAGCGCAGGCGATGGTGCATCGAGGCGCTCCAGGGGACAGGAACGGGAGGAGGATGGGGAAGGGGTTCGCATGCGGATCGAGCGGGGTGGGGCTAGGGTCACGCGAGCGAGGAAGCAAGCGTTGGCAGCGGGGCTTGGGTCACGCGCGTGGGTCATACGCGGGGTGGTTGTGGGTAGCGGGGCTGCAGGGTGGGGCTAGGGTGGTACGACAGGACGAGCTGGAGCGGTGTACGCGGAAGGGACGTGTCGCGATAGGGAAGTGGGGCCAGGCGGGCGTGGTTGACCACGGCGTTGGTGCTAGGCAGGTGGTGGTCGCTAGCATGTGCTCGCGGCAGCTGTTGTGGTATGGGGGTGTATCGGCCAGGTAGTCTAGGGTTTGGGGATTTTAGGTTTAGGGCTTCGAGGTAGTAGGCTGCTGCCAGCTGGGCCATTTGGGCCTAGCAGGTGGCGGCCTCCCCCGGTTTAAAAATATTTTATTTATCTGTTTTAATCTTAAAGACTTTTGTAAATAGTTTTTAGACAAATAAAAGATCCGGAAGAGACTGGGGTTTTGATTTGAAATAAATACGGGAGATATCTAGAAAACAAAGATAGGCTTTTAGAAAATAGCTTTAGGCAAACAATGCATGATGACATGATGATGCTCAAATGCAATGTGGCATGATGACATGAGCATGTGGTCATGATGATGCACAAAACAAAACAACGAGCGATTTTCTAATAGTGGTTTTACCGGGGTGCTACAATTCGACACCACTAATAATGGATCTCGCCCTCGAGATCCGCCTCATGGTACGGAGAAGAAGATCGACGATCAGATTCTTCATGCGTCGTGTAGATCCTCGCGACACCACTAACAATGATCATTGCTCCATCTTGAAATCGGCGACACCACCAACAAGGGGTTGTTGCTCACGTTCATCGAGAGAGCACTCTGGAGAAACAAAGACGAAGATAGAGGTCTCAAAAGGTAAGGCCACCATTAACTTTCGTGGAAGGAGTAAAATTGCATTGATCCACCATTCAATATATGAAAGCAAATGATAAGAGTAGTGGTATGGTAGCTACTCCATCCCGCACTCGAAGCATTACTCTGTACATGAACAAAAGAATCGTGCAACCAACTCTCGGAATTCAGACTGAAGATCTTGACAAGCGATGTATAGAAACACAAAGGAGTGATGCAGGCTCTTCGTCGGATCTGGCGTAGATGATGTTGTCGCGTCGGAAAACACCGGAAGGCACAAAGGAAGAGCAAAGAAAGATACAACAGGTGAAGGATTCCTCAGATAGCATGAAGACCGAATGTAGAAGCACCATTACCAAAAGAGTATGCGAAAACCCTGAAGGTACGACGGAAACCCAACCACGAGAAACCTGGACTTGAAGAAAAGGTAAGAGAGCAGATTCAAACATGCAAAGGTAAGAGGAGAATAGCATAAGGATAAGGAGTAAAATCAGACCTAATCAGATCTATCCAACCGATTTTGCAAAATAGTTTTGACACTCTACAACATCCGTTAGCTAGGTTATCCTACAAGCTGTACCAGTGGGGTATCGCAACTGCTGAGCTCTGATACCACTCTGTAACACCCTCGAATCGACCCTATGCAGATTTTGGCGCTTCTCGCCAAACCCGCATAGAAACGATTCAAGGACACCCACCAGGCACTTGCGTGCGGGTGGAAAACGAAGTAATACCATTACACAATAGTTCACGATGGAACCCACAACACATATATATACAACAACGACCCATTGAGTCAAGAATACAGATATACAGTACAAAGATCCAAATCACCTTGAAAACGATACAACATCCGAGTACGGATAAAATGCAAATGGGGCTAAGAGCCCTGAAGAATAACCAATGGCGTCCATAACCCTGCCCAGGCCAAGTCGAAAGGGTAACTTTGCTAACGACGTTGAACTTATACCTGCTAAAAAAAGGGGTGCCGACAAAGGGCAAAGGAAAAAGAGGAGCGTCAGTACTGAGGCCAGTACACGACGAGTCTAGAATTCTGCAGCTCTCGCCTACATAGGTATGGTGGACTGAAGTGCAGCGCAGCATGCACTAAACAATCTATAGAGACTCGGTTCAATTGTCGGCTATTAGAGAGGGATAATAAAGACCTATTAGAAACCACCTGATACTAACACCAATCATACCCATCCTGGTATTCCCCCTCGAGACCAAACGAGGAAGTCAAACCGAGGAACTCACACAGTTGGCAGTTTTATTCATTCCATTATAGTTGAAGCACTTACTAGTCAGATATAGATAGCATGAGTCCTCCTGATAGCATAAGTAGTGGGCAGTTTTAGTTAACCATTCAGTTGTAGTCGCAGTACTTACTAGTCATATACAATTAGCATGTGACATCCCAAACCCAGCAGTTGTTGGCACTTTTATTTCATTCCATTGGAGTTGCGATACTTACTAGGCAGGTATAACAGGACAAGATACACCCTAGTTCCACCAGTTGTTGGCACTTTTATTATCCATTCCATTATAGTGAAGCTGATTACTAGTCTCATATTAAGTCAAATTTATCGCACTACTTTAGTTATGCTTGTCTATGATCGAGATACTGTGCTCCAAGTCGTCCATAACCGCGGACACGGCTTTTAGAAATATTTACCCTGCAGGGGTGCACAAATAGCAACACACGCATGATCAACCTCGGAAAAACCAAATCAAAACCCAACGAGGCTTTCACGACAAAGCAATCACAGGATTCATAAAATATTTCAGGGGGCCACCCCACTAAGCTACCCGCGACGAAGTTGGCCGGCTCCGAGACGGACCCAGGGTTTGTGTAGACGGCGGTAAATGACTGGGAACCCGAAAGTGTGACTGGTCTTGTCGATATAGCGAAAACGTGTCACGATCCAAAACAGTACAGGTGCTCCACGCACAATCGTAAATAAAGCAGTAAAGCATGGCATAAGTATAGGATAGTAATAAAGCCCCAAACTAGTTTGTGGCCCCAAGAAATAAGAAACGAATCAAGCTCTGGCTAAGGGGATTCATGGTCCCACATGCGGATAGTGCGATAGTCAAGAAACAGGTATCAAGTACTCGGGGTCCTACGGGACACAAGTGAGCGGTTAAAAACCAAATATTTGTTATTGCCCACCGATGCCTCTACATTAGTTATAACTATTCCCAGCATTTTAATCAAGTTGTATTTGAAGTCATGATCATATCCACCATTAAACATGTGCCAACCTTCCAACAACGATGGAGCGACAACCACGCGAAGCAGCACATAAGCAAGCAACTACGACTCGCAAGGCCGACTATCTATCAAACAACAGGCAATAGGATGTGTCCATGGCAATATAGGGGCTGCAAGGAGTATAAATGGTGCACAGAAACTAAAGCATCGCAACACGGATAGCAATAGATCAACAGGAGGAAACAAAGACTATAAAAGCAAAATAGGTAGAAAGGGGGAGATTGCTCGCCTGGGAAACATTGCCAAAGATACATTATCCGAAGAACTTGTCGATACTCGCATCAACTCAACGGCCTAATCCGTGAAGAAGCAAAACACTAAAAGAAACACCGGATACACTATTTAATACTACGGTAGAAGAACGGGCATGATGCGTGTATGATGCATGACATGGCAAGGATGTGATGCAATTAGGCAATATTAAGCGGAACCGGTGTCCCGACAATTAATTAATAGGTTCATGTTGTTTAGATACCCCACAATTTAAATATTGTCTTAGGATGGCAAAACATGGCATCGGTTTGCTAAACAGATTTAAATGGAGCCAATATAAGACTAGAAAAACCCACATATAGGCTCCATATTTAATTATGAGTGAATCGGCGTAATGCCCCCAAACCACCGAACATGTATGCAAGCATGAATAATTATATGCAACAAGTTATATAGATGACATTTATAAAATAGGGGCTCGGAAAAAGGATCACACATGGGGGTATTGGCGAGGGAGGCGAGGCCAGCGAGATCTTGAGGTTCCGAGGGTTTCAGGTTCGGCGGGATCGGTCTTCGAACTCCCGGATCGGGGCTTCGGATCCATGAAGGAGACCTGGGCATTCCGTGTCGAAGATGTTTGGTGTCGGCTATCGATGCCATCTTGGGTTGGCATTGGTGGTCTCCGGGGTCGATCTTGTTTGTTCAAGGAACTTCGTGTCCAAAGGCATCGGAAGACTTCCGCAAACAACTCCACCTGGGAACGCCTCGCACTACAGCCTCAACACTTGTAAAGGCAACGGGACACAAGCCCAGCGAGCACACAACATTGCTACAAGGCCATGTCCCATACGGACGTACCCTCGAACACCTTCTGTTCATGCCGCAACCGGAGGACTTGGTGTGCCGCGACGGCACGGAGCTTGGGCGCGAGGAGGAGCAGACGGACTTGCAGACGACCAGGTGGAGAGGAGGCCGCACTCAGGGCAGAGGGCATCATAGTGGAGGCGAGGTCAGAGACGGGAGCACGGACGAGCAGGGCACTGGCCCAGGCGGACGGTGAGCTTGCCGCGGAGCGGTGACCCGCAGAGAGGGAGCAGAGGGCGGCCACGCCGCGGTCCGAAGAGGCGAGGGAGGCGAGGCCAGCGGCCAAGCTTGGTCGTGCAGGAGCGGTGCGGCTAGAGTCGACGAAGGGTGGCCGGGGCAGAGAGAGGAGGCTGCGTCCCTGGCGGTTGCGCGGTGCGGCGCTTGGCGGCGACTCTGGCCGGGCGAGGTCACGCGGAGGGTGGCCGCTGTGGAGACGGGGTCCGCGGGGCGGGCAGACACGCTGGTGACGGCGGGCTCAAGGCAGCAGTGCCACGCGGGGAGGGAGGTAGCAGGACGTGCTCGGTGGCGGGGTTGGGGATGACGTCGCTAGGTACGACCACGACGGCGAGGAACGCGACGGGGAGCAGGGCTCAACGTGGCCTACTGGAGGGAGGGGCCGAGGCGAGCGCGGCCAGAGCGCTGCAGAAGCGAGCGCAGGCGGTGGTGCATCGAGGCGTTCCAGGGGACGGGAACGGAAGGAGGTTGGGGAAGGGGTTCGCGTGCGGATCGAGTGGGGTGGGGCCAGGGTCACGCGAGCGAGGAAGCGAGCGTTGGCAGCGGGGCTTGGGTCGCGTGCGTGGGTCGTACGCGGGGTGGTTGTCAGTAGCGGGGCTGCAGGGTGGGGCCAGGGTGGTACGATGGGACGAGCTAGAGCGGTGTACGCGGAAGGGACGTGTTGCGATGGGGAAGTGGGGCCAGGAGGGCGTGGTTGACCGCGGCGCTAGTGCTAGGCAGGTGGTGGTCGCTAGCATGTGCTGGCGGCGGCTGTTGTGGTATGGGGGTGTATCGGCCAGGTAGTCTAGGGTTTGGGTATTTTAGGTTTAGGGCTTCGGGGTAGTAGAAGACGCTCCAAGAACAACACAACTGTGCATGAAACAATAAAAATGAAGCGTTTGGAAGAAACCTGGGATTTTTATTGATGAAGAAGGGGATGCCCAAGGCATCCCCAAGCTTTGACGCTTGCACTTCTTGGATATTTCTTGGGGTGACACGCGTGGCATCCCCAAGCTTGAGCTTTAGTCCATCCTTCATCTCATTACTCATTCCTTCCATACACTTGAAAATTTTCCTTCGTACAAAACTTCACACAATCTCATTAGCAACATTAGTGCACTTAAGATAAATAAGTCTCAAGGTTCAGTTCTAACACCAAATAAACTTCCATTAGAACACTAGCTACTGTAGCACTTCCCTCAAAAAGCTCAATTCCCCAAAGGAACTCAAGAAGGAACCAACAAGAAGCAAATGCAAAAAATGGCAGAAATCTATCAAAACAGACCAGCAGGTGAAGACGAATTTTTTCGAAGACCTTCTGTTGCTCAAATCAAAAAGTTTTGAGCTAACAAAAGTTTAGATAACAACCTGGGGCAGAAGCACAAAACATTACAGCTCAATCCGACGTACAGAGCTCTCTCAGGAATTTTTACGGTGAAGCACAAAAATCTGTTTCAGGACAGCAACTTTCGCAATCATTACTTCACTCTCATTAGAGGTTACTCTTGGCACAAAAAGCAAATAAAAAGGATAAGGAGCGGTTATTACAGAGGTAATAACTTCCAAGACTCAACTAAAATTCTTGTGTTATCTCCCAACATGTACTTTTCTTTAACGCCTTTAAGTTAGGCATAAGAAGCAAAGAAAGAATCAAGTGTTCTCAAATGAACAAGCATTAAGATCCATACCAGAAATATTTTCAACAAGGCAAGGTATATCATCCAAATATGTTCTAGAGGATCCTCTCTCAATGCTCTTAGGTTCACTATTCTCATCAAAAGGGTTTAAAGGAACAATCCAGTCAAGATTCTTTTTTATGGCATCATGTATTGCTACTAGTTTAAAGGGTATTGGTATCTTAGGTTCCTCCCCATTAGGTTCGGTTTTGTTCATCTTTTCTCGTGTACCAACAACATCTACACATGAGCCTAGCATATTGAAACATTCAAAAACTTTTCTAGCTTCCTTGGCAACATCAAAGAACTCCTTAAACAAAGTTTCTAGAATAAAATCCCTCTTTTCAGGGTCCTCAATTTCTTTAAGCTTAAGAAACATTACTTGCATTAAGGGGTTTAGGTTAACAAACCTAGCTTCTAACATGTGAATTAAAGACGCTGCAGCAATCTCAAAATTTGGAGCAAGTTCTACAAGGGATCTATCCTCAGTATCTTCATGTTTGCTAACATGATTAAAGAATTCTTCAATATTATCTTTCCCAATTATAGAACCACTACCAATTGAAAGGTCTTTCAAGGTGAAAGTAGAGATCAACATGGTGAGCTAAGGAAGGGTGACAACTAAAGGAGACTTAATTTTTTTGTGTTTTTCAAATAAGAAAGCAAACTAGTAAAACTAATTTTTTTGTGTTTTTGAAGAACAAAACAAGCAACCAAAGCAAAAAGAAACTAAGCAAAACAAAAACAACAAAGTAAAGAGATTGGTTATGAGGGACTTCCCTTGTGAAGATGTCCTTGACTCCCCGACAACGGCGCCAGAAAATCGCTTGATGGCTCAATGCACGGCGCCCAGAAAAGTGTTGATGGCTCGTGGTTGATGTAGAGCTCATTGGGAACCCCAAGAGGAAGGTATGATGAGCACAGCAGCAAGTTTCCCTCAGTTATGAAACCAAGGTTTAATCGATCCAATAGGAGCAAGGAAACACCCCAAAGGTTTTACTAGCTGAGCTTTGGCAGGGCGCACTACCGCTGCTAGTAGCAACGTGGAGACCTACACAACACAACCACAGAACTTTGTCCCCAACTTGCGATGAGGTTGTCAATCTCACCGTGTTTTGCAGAAAACAAAGGATTAAATGTATCAAATGGAAAGAAGTAAAAGTTTGTAGAAAGTAAACACAAAGCAGTAAAAGATTATAGATTGAATGTA
The DNA here is from genome assembly GCA_023614405.1 of Avena insularis. Taxonomy (NCBI): domain Eukaryota; kingdom Viridiplantae; phylum Streptophyta; class Magnoliopsida; order Poales; family Poaceae; genus Avena; species Avena insularis. The sequence goes on along the minus strand of CM042692.1, from coordinate 489,993,306 downwards.
AAAGACAAGGACCGGGATCCATAGTTCACTAGAGGTGGCTCTCCTTAGATAGATAACATGCTGGGTGAACAAATTACAGCGGGGCAATTGACAAACACCGAGAAAGCAATACATGCATATACTAATCATCTTGACTCCTTTGAGACTTGATTGGGCAATACAACATAATACATAGACCACCATCCAACTGCATCTATGACTAATAATCCACCTTCAGGTTATCATCCGAACCCCCTCCAGTATTAAGTTGCAAGCAACAGATTATTGCTTTACGAACTGTGTGTAAGGTAAACAATACAATTGTTCTATGAAACAGGATCATTGTTTTCTCCCTAGTAGCAACACCACATCTAGTACCTTAGATATTTCTGTCACTTCCCCAGATTACCAGAGGCATGAACCCACTATCGAGCATAAATACTAACTCTTGGAGTTGCTAGCATCTACTTGGCCAAGATAGCTACTAACAACGGAAAGCATGCAAGATCTCAAATAACAAGACATGATAGAATCAATAATCAATCTGAAATAGCATCTCAATATCCATCGGATCCCCGCAAACACAACATGTATAGATTACAAATAGATGATCTTGATCATGAACAGAGCTCACAAGATCTAAACATGAAAGCACAAAGGAGGAGAAACCAGCCATCTAGCTACTACATGGATCCGTAGTCCAAGGATGAACTACTCACGCATCACACCGGAGGCTTGCATGGTGATGAAGAAGGCCTCCAGGGTGAATTCCCCTCTCCGGCAGGGGGCCGGGAAGAGCTTCAGATCCCTCCCGATCTAGGGATGGAGAAGATGGTGGCTATAGACTCTTTCGTGGATTTTTGATCGGGTACCTAGGGTTTTCGTCCCAAGGGCAACTTATAGGCGGAAGGAGAGGCCGAGGGGGTGCTGGGGTCAGCCAGACCACCCCCTGGCGGGGGCCAAGCCTGGTCATGGGGCCAGGTGGTGTGGCCGGCCCCTGGCCCCTCTCCGTCTCGTATTCTGGCATTTGATCCCTTCCGGAAAATAGGCACTTTGGCTTTTGTCCCGTCCAATTCCGAGAATATTCATTTTCTGACTTTCCTGGAACCAAAAACAGCAGAAAACAGGCAGATGGCACTATGGCTCTTGTTAATAGGTTAGTCCAAGAAATCATATGAAAAGTACTCCAAAGTTGGAACAAAACACAAGAAAGTGGATAAAACCAAGCATGGAACATCAAAAATTATAGATACATTTGCAATGTATCAGGTTCCCCAACATGCTCGATATATTTTGGGCTAAGCAACTGATTTTCTAGCGCCGTTGCCGGGGAGTCAAGGACATCTTCACAAGGGGAGTCCCTCATAACCAATCTCTTTACTTTGTTGTTTTTGTTTTGCTTAGTTTACTTTTTGCTTGTTTGCTTGTTTCTTTTTCAAAAATACAAAAAAATTAGTTTTACTAGTTTGCTTTCTTTATTAAAAACACACAAATTTTTTTACCTTAAGTTTCCATTATGTCTAGCATTGCTCCAGCTACTATGTCACCTGAGGACTAGATTTTCACTTTTAAACAAGGAATTGAAGAGAGTTTCAAAGATGCTTGGTCTAGAATCTCTGATCTACATGAAAAAACTAAACCTAAATTAACTCAAAGCTTGTTCCTTAGCAGTTTTTACTTTGGAATTGCTCTTTGCTATAGATATGCTTTAGATGCCGTAGTGGGAGGAGATTTCCTCCAATGCAATGAGGATGATGTTGTTAATGCCATAAAGAAGTTGGTTTTTACTTACAACTTGCCTAGCAAATCTGATTCTTCCTTCATAAACATATTTGCTAGATTGAATACTCTTGAGTCCAGCACTGCTAGTTTAAAAGATTGCTATAATACACTTAGAGAGCACCATGACTATGTTCCAATAAATTATGAACCATCAAAGTGGCTACCCATAGTAAAGATTGCTATAAATAATGAAACTTTTCATGCTCGTTGTGATATCATGTCTGAATTTCATCTTATGCCTAAAGATATCTATGAAACTTTTCATGCTTGTTGTGATATCATGTCTGAATTTTGTCTTATGCCTAAAGGGAGGAGAAGAAATATTTCTTGCTAATAATGCCACAATATCACCAATTGGAATAGCTGAAGGAGTGTCTACAAAGATCCTAGGGAAAATGGTTTCTACTAATTATCTTGTTATTAAATGTGTAGGGAAAGGACTAATTACATTTGGAACATCCCTATTGAAACTCCTTGGAGCAATAATAGATGTGGAAAAGGGAACCATGTACTTTGCTTCTCCACCAAACAACCATATGTTCCCCAAGGTTAAGAATAAAAGTAAGAGAGGTAAGGGCAACAAATTTGGTTTTAATGCTTCTTCATTTGAGAACACTTGATCCTTTTTCTTGCTTCTTATGCCTAACTTAAAGGCGTTAAAGAAAAGTACTTATTAGGAGATAACCCAAAAGTTTTAGATGAGTCTTGGAAGTTATTACTTCTGTAATAACCGCTCCTTATCCTTTTTATTTGCTTTGTGCGCCAAGAGTAACCTCTAATGAGAGAGAAGTAATGGTTGGGAAAGTTGATGTCCTGAAACAGATTTTTGTGCTTCACCGTAAAAACTCGTGTAAAATCTCTGTACGTCCTTTTGAGGCGTGAATTTTTGTTCTTCTGCCCCGAGTTCTTATCTAACTTTTGTTAGTTCAACACTTTTCGATTTGAGCAACATAAGGTCTTCGAAAAAATCCGTCTTTACCTGCTGGTCTCTTTTGACAGATTTCTGCCATTATTTGCATTTGCTTCTTGTTGGTTCCTTTTTGAGTTTTTTTGGGGGAATTGAGCTTTTTGAGGGAAGTGCTACAGTACCTTGTGTTTTAATGTAAGTTTTATTGGTGTTGGAACTGAACCTATAGACTTATTATCTTGAGTGCACTAATGTTGCTAATAAAGATTGTGTGAAGTTTTGTATGAAGGAAAAATTTCAGGTGTATGGAAGGAATGAGTAATAAGATGAAGGATGGACTAAAGCTCAAGCTTGGGGATGCCACGTGTGTCACCCCAATAAATATCCAAGAAGTACAAGCTTCAAAGCTTGGGGATTCCCAAGGCATCCCCTTCTTCATCAATAAAAATTCCAGGTTTCTTCCAAACGCTTCATTTTTATTGTTTAATGCACAGTTGTGTTGTTCTTGGAGTGTCTTATTTTTCGTTTTTGTTTTGGTTTCGTTTGCTTGGTTTGCTAAGTTTTCTGAATAAATTTGTTGGACCCCCTCTTTCATGCATTGGTTTTCAAATAATTTGGTTTGGATTGGAAAAGAGTAGGAAAGTTCATGCTTAAGTGGTAAAGAGAGCTTGTTTTTGACTGTGGCCTATGCTTTGTCATGCCATGCTTGATATTTTTTTGGCTTTATGCTTAGTATTATTTGATGTAGCATGACTTGTTATAAACAATTGAGATTTCTTAATGTGCCTTAAAAGAATCATGTGTTGCTTTAGCATATTAAAGCATAGTATAGTGGTATTCTCCTTTGATGCTTTATTTGGGTTGACTTGGCGCATGCTCACACCATGTTATGACTATCCCAAGTCACCATAAGCCTTTATGATCCTTTAGTTTTCAATTTGTAGTATCATTTTATGCTTTGATTAATGATGTTTTGTCGCTCTGCATGATTATGGCCATTATTGCTCTCTTAGTCGGTCGCTCCCAGTCTTTTGCTAGCCTCCATAACCAAATATGAGTTCCACTCATGCATCCAACTCCTAAAACCAAGTTATTCCAAAGAGTCCACCATACCTACCTATTAGTATTTTCTATTCCAAGTATATTCATGTTTTTGTCTACCTTCCGAATTAAACTTGTTATGAGAAAACTAGTGATTACAGCTCTCACGAAATTGATGGCACACTTTACTTTATTGCCTCTAATAAACTTGAACCATTGGGTCCTTCTTTGTTGCGTATATGCTTGCGCTTTATAAGTTGAAATTAGCAGAACCATGTTTCATGGGGAACGCTTTCAACATTGCACTTGTACTTTGTACCCCGTTGATATTATGTTCTTTTGCTTACGGATCCCGGCGGTGTGAAATAAAAGTGGAACTTGTAAGATCATGGAGTTTTTATGTGTGTTAGAGAAACGCCTGGGCCGCTTGCCTAAGCCATGCCTAATCATGGTGGAAACTTGCAGCATCACCATAATGAGCACTCTATGAAGCATCCTCAATAAAAACCTATGCAAATAGCAAATAAAAAGATCGCTGAGATGCTCATTGTCTGCTTGCCTTGTCATTTTGATTATGGTAAAGCTCCCGTATCATGTGAAAGGGGTACCCCGTTGGCGGTTCTTAATGATACACATATACTTACAATGACAAGAGCTTACTCGTGACTGAAGTTGAGTAGCATGAGGATCGGTCTTCATAAGTAAGGGGCATGAGATTTCGTTTATAACTTGTCAAGCATATCCTCTTAGTTGTGTCACTTTAACCTTAATCACCCTCAAGATGCTTATGATAGGGCAATGAGAGCTGAAAGCTAATAAGTACCATAATTTTTGGAAGCTCTTTATGAAACTTGAATCCCTACTTCCTTCTATGAAGGCCTTTCTTTTACTTTTATGTTGAGTCTCCACCTTCTATCTTTATGCACCTACTTTGAGAGCATAGTGGCCATTCTTAGTTCTATGTGCATTTTCCCAAGACTTGTTGATTGATGGATAATTTTGATATTGCTTGTTTTAAACTATTTGTATCTAGTCACTCTTATGAACTTTGAAGGTGTCCTATGCATTTATGTTTGCTACTCTATGAGGGACAAGTTGAATGCCACTATGCTATTCTTTCTTTATGTGAAACAAACAAACGTCTTGCAAAGCATTATTATTCATGAATCTTTTGTGTGTGCCTTTTCATGTTGCAACTTAGTTGCTTTGCCTTATTGTTAGAACGTTGTCTTTCATGTTATGATTGAAGTACTATGATCCCAGCTATCAATGTTTTACAAATACTTTGATCAAGTTTATGATGATGCATGTCACCTCAAAAATTATTCTATCCTTTTATCACTTACCTAGTCGAGGACGAGCAGGAGTTAAGCTTGGGGATGTTGATACGTTGCTAATGTATCCATAATTTTTGATGTTCCATGCTTGGTTTTTATCTACTTTCTTATGTTTTGCCCACACTTTGGAGTATTTTTATACACTTTCTTGGACTAACATATTAACAAGATGCCACAGTGCTAGCTGCCTGTTTTCTGCTGTTTTTGGTTCCAGGAAGGTCAGAAAATGAATATTCTTGGAATTGGACGGGACAAAAGCCAAAGTCAGTTTTTCACCGAGGGGGACACGAAGCCAGAATACGAGACGGAGTGGGGCAGAGGGCCGCCACACCACCTGGTCGCACGGCCAGGCCTGGCCCACGCCAGGGGGTGGTGTGGCCGCCTAGGGCACCCCCTAGGCCTCCCCTTTCGCCTATAAGATGCCTCTGATACAGAAACCCTAAGTACATGATCAAAATTCCACGAAAGAGTCTCAGAGTCACTCATCTCCATCCCTAGATCAGAGGGATCAAGCTCTTCCCGGACACCTGGGAGCGGAGAATTCACCCTGGAGGCCTTCTTCCTCACCATGCAAGCCTCCGGTGTGATGCGTGAGTAGTTCAACCTTGGACTACGGGTCCATGTAGTAGCTAGATGGTTGGTTCTTCTCCTTTGTGCTACCATGTCTAGATCTTGTGAGCTTCGTTCATGATCAAGATCATCTATTTGTAATCCTACATGTTGTGTTTATGGAGATCCGATGGATATTGAGATGTTATTTCAGATTGATTATTGATTCTATCATGTCTTTGTTATTTGTGATCTTGCATCCTTTCCGTTGTTAGTAGCTATCTTGTCCAAGTAGATGCTAGCAACTCCAAGAGTTAGTATTTATGCTCAATAGTGGGTTCATGCCTCTAATAATCTGGGGAAGTGACAGAAATCTCTAAGGTACTAGATGTGATGTTGCTACTAGGGAGAAAACAAGAATCCTTTGTTCATAGAACAATCGTATTGTCTACTTTACATGCAATGCGTAATGCAATTATCCGTTGCTTGCAACTTAATACTAGAGGGGGTTCAGATGATAACCTGAAGGTGGATTATTTGTCATAGATGCAGTTGGATTACGGTCTATGTATAATGTTGTAATGCCCAAGCAAGTCTTAAAGGAGTCAAGATGAGTAGTATATGCATGATTACTTTCTCGATGTTTGTCAATTGCCCCGCTGTAATTTGTTCACCCAACATGTCATCTATCTTAAGGAGAGCCACCACTAGGGAACTATGGACCCGGTCCTTTCTTTTACCATCAATCTACAAATTTTTACTTTTTCTATTTACTTTCTGTAAACTATTACTTTCTTCCACTCGATACATTTAATACTTTGTTTTCAGCACAACCAGGTGAGATTGATAACCTCATCGCAAGTTGGGGACAAAGTTCAGTGGTTGTGTTTTGCAGGTCTCCACGTTGCTGCTAGCACCGGTAGTGCGCCCTGCCAAAGTCCAGCTAGCAACACCTTTGAGGTGTTTCCACGAATTGCTTTCTAATCTCAATGGAATTTTGCTTTTAGGATTTCTCATAATTCTAGTTTACCATTATTTACTTAGTAGTTCGTAGGTATGTCATATTCCAAGAATCATGACAAATGATTCACAAATGTCTCCATACAAGATCCTACTTCATGTAGTGAAAACACAAGTGGGCAAAACACAATGATCAATATCATTGATTCTTTCCTTTGTGAAGAGAATCGTCCAGGAACATTGTCCTTTGCGCTTCTCAACACTTTGATGTAGGGATTTGAATCCTTGTTATGTTTTTCACTATCTTCCATTTGCTCCATAATCGAGAAATATCACTGAATGCAAACTTTCTAAAAATGTACCAAAATCCAAGCAATACAAGTTTTTGCTTACCTTTTGGTTTTAGCTATGGATTTCGTATTCAAAGTTAACAATGAATACTCTACAAGAACTTATTCGCTATTGTTTTGGTTATATCGAATAACCCAGAAAACTTTTATGACGATCCATACCAGATATGGAGCCGCTTTCACGAATCCAGATGGTTCACTATATATTCTAATTGAGCGCTAACTATTTCTAACTAATGGTCTCTACATCTACACTACAATGATTTATTTGGCGCCATCTATTCACCCACTTTGATATCTAATATCATATTGTGATGCTTTGCATTTTGATATTTCAAAATACTTTGTATTTCACAATTTCTTTATGCCATTCTTATAAAGTCGAATTTCATTACTATTGATCAAATCATATTAATTAGATTATGTTTTATCTATAACACCCTTTGTTTGATGAAACACTTTGATCAAATCAAATATTTTCATACTCATGTTTCCTTTGGTAAACTTCTTTACACATTTAAACAATCATATAATGATAATCACCATTTTGTTAAAACACAATACATCGAATATGTATTTACTTATAACAATTCATTAAAACACTTTGTATTCAAGTAATACACGGTGTTTAAGTTATTTTGCCAAACTTAGGCATGATTTGTATGTGATAAGAAATCGAATGACTTTCACACATTATCACATAACTTTGAATTTAAACAATGGTTTCATTCATTAATGAACATATCATTAAGTTGGGTATTTTGAAGCATTTCAATATTTTACAAATGTTCATGCATTACCAATTAGTTTCAAAACAACCAAGATAATTCATATATAATAAAACAAGATATGAACGCGAATAGAGATCATTCATAAAAGTGGAACAACTGTTTGTTACAAGCTCATATGAATAACCGTCTCACAAAATGTGAGACACACTAAAGAAGTTCATAATATTTTGATTACAATAACTATTCAAAACATAAACTAAATGATAAATGTTGAGGGAGAGTGTCGTTGGCCATCATCATCATGCTCGCCATCAACACGCAACGTCACCTCCTCTCCAGCAAGCACTTCTCATGCAAAAGGACCTGTTTTTAGTAAAACAGAACAAGTATCAAATATACTTAACACTCCAAATGGGTTTGCAAGATTATAACATTTATAAAATTGTATATCAAATATATACCTTTGTCATTGATGGCTCAATGCACGGCGCCCAGAAAAATGCTTGATGGCGGTGTTGATGTAGAGCTCGTTGGCAACCCCAAGAGGAAGGTATCATGGGCACAGCAGCAAGTTTCCCTCAGTTATGAAACCAAGGTTTAATCGAACTAGTAGGAGCAAGGAAACACCCCAAAGGTGTTACTAGCTGAGCTTTGGCAGGGCGCATTACCGGTGCTAGTAGCAACGTGGAGACCTGCACAACACAACCATAGAACTTTGTCCCCAACCTGCGATGAGGTTGTCAATCTCACCGTGTTTTGCTGAAAACAAAGGATTAAACGTATCGAATGGAAAGAAGTAAAAGTTTGCAGAAACTAAACACAAAGAGGTAAATAGTTTATAGATTCTATGTAAAGAAAAAGGACCGGGATCCATAGTTCACTAGAGGTGGCTCTCCTTAAGATAGATAACATGTTGGGCGAACAAATTACAGCGGGGCAATTGACAAACATCGAGAAAGCAATACATGCATATACTAATCATTTTGACTCCTTTGGAACTTGATTGGGCATTACAACATTATACATAGACCGCCATCCAATTGCATCTATGACTAATAATCCACCTTCAGGTTATCATCCGAACCCCTCCAAAGATTAAGTTGCAAGCAGCAGTTATTGCTTCTAACTACGTGTAAAGTAAACAATACGATTGTTCTATGAACAAAGGATTGTTGTTTTCTCCTAGTAGCAACAACACATCTAGTACCTTAGAGATTTCACTTCCCCAGTTACGGAGGCATGAACCCACTATCGAGCATAAATACTAACTCTTGGAGTTGCTAGCATCTACTTGGCCAAGATAGCTACTAACAACAGAAAGCATGCAAGATCACAAATAACAAAGACATGATAGAATCAATAATCAATCTGAAATAGCATCTCAATATCCATCGGATCCCCGCAAACACAACATGTATGAATTACACATAGATGATCTTGATCATGAACGGAGCTCACAAGATCTAAACATGAAAGCACAAAGGAGGAGAACCAGCCATCTAGCTACTACATGGATCCGTAGTCCAAGGATGAACTACTCACGCATCACACCGGAGGCTTGCATGGTGATGAAGAAGGCCTCGGTGAATTCCCTCTCGGCGGTGCCGGGAAGAGCTTCAGATCCCTCCCGATCTAGGGATGGAGATGACGGCAGCTACAGACTCTTTCGTGGATTTTTGATCGGGTACTTAGGGTTTTCATCCCGAGGGCAATATATAGGCTGAAGGAGAGGCCGAGGGGGTGCCGGGAGGGGCCACACCACCCCCTGGCACGGGCCAGGCCTGGCCTTGTGGCTAGGTGGTGTGGTGGCTCCCTGGCCCTTCTCCGTCTCGTATTCTAGCACTTGATCCCTTCCGGAAAAATAGGCACTTTGGCTTTTGTCCCGTCCAATTCCGAGAATATTCATTTTCTGACTTTCCTGGAACCAAAAACAGCAGAAAACAGGGAGCTGGCACTATGGCTCTTGTTAATAGGTTAGTCCAAGAAATCATATGAAAAGTACTCCAAAGTTGGAACAAAACACAAGAAAGTGGATAAAACCAAGCATGGAACATCAAAAATTATAGATACATTTGCAATGTATCAACATCCCCAAGCTTAACTCCTGCTCGTCCTCGAGTAGATAAGTGATAAAAAGAAAGAATAATTTTTGAGGTGACATGCACCATCAAAGACTTGATCAAGGTATTTGTAAAACATTCAAAGCTGGGATCATAGTACTTCAATCATAACATGAAAGACAAAGTTCTAGCAATAAGCAAAGAAACTATGATGCAACATGAAAAGGCACAAACAAAAGATTCATGAATAACAATGCTTTGCAAGACGCTTGTTTGTTTCACATAAAGAAAACATAGCATAATAGTATTCAGCTTGTCCCTCAATAGAGTAGCAAATATAAATGCATAGGACACCTTCAAAGTTCATAAGAGTGACTATATACAATAGTTTAAAACAAGCAATAACAAGTTATGCATCAATCAACTAGTCTTGGGACAATGCACATAGAACTAAGAATGGCCACTATGCTCTCAAAGTAGGTGCATAAAGGTAGAAGGTGGAGACTCAATATAATGGTGGAAGAAAGGCCTTTATAAAAGGAAGTAGGGATTCAAGTCTCATAAAGAGCTTCCAAAAATTATGGTACTTATAGATTTTAGCTCTCATTACCCCTATCATAAGCATCTTGAGGTGATTAAGGTTAAAGTGAATAAACTAAGGTGTACATGCTTGACGAAGTATAAGTTAGAAATCTCATGTCCCTTGTATACGAGGGTCGCTCCTCATGCTACTCAAGTTTAGTCACCGGTAAGTTCTTGTCATCGTAAGTACATGTGTATCATAGAGAACCGCCAACGGGGTACCCCTTGCCCGATGATACGGAAGAATCCCCATATCAAAATGACAAGGCAAGCAGACAACGAGCATCTCAGCATTCTTCTTATTTACCATGGGAATATGGTGCTTTTTTCTCTCTTTCCTCTTTTCATAGTATCTCTTTTTTTCTCCATATAGGACTCTTTTTTATAAGAAGAATGCTTCATAGACAGCTCATTATGCTTACGCTGCAGGTTTCCACCATGTCAGCATGGATTAGACCAGCGGCCCAGGCGTTTCTCTAACACATATACATAACTCCATGGACTTACAAGCTCCCCTTTCATTTCACACCGATGACATCCATATACAAAAGAGCATGATATCAACTAGGTACAAGTACCAAGTGCAATGTTGAAAGCGTTCCCCATGAAAGCATGGTTCTGCTAATTCCGAACAAATAAGTGCAAGCATATACAACATAGAAGACACAATGGTTCAAGTTTATTAAAGGCAAGAAAAGTAAAGTGTGCCATCAAGTTCGTGAGAGCTTTAATCACTAGTTTTATCATAACAAGTTTAATTTGGAAGGTAAACAAAAGCATGAATATACTTGGAATAGCATAAGCTAGTAGGTAGGTATGGTGGACTCTTTGGAATAACTTGGTTTAGGGAGTTGGATGCATGAGTGGAACTCATACTTGGTTGTGGAGGCTAGCAAAAGACTGGGAGCGACAAACTAAGAGAGCAATAATGGCCATAATCATGCGGAGCGACAAAACATCATTGATCAAAGCATAAAGTGATACTACAAGTTGAAAACTAAAGGATCATAAAGGCTATGGTGACTTGAGATAGTCATAACATGGTGTGAGCATGCGCCAAGTCAACCCAAATAAAGCATCAAAGGAGAATACCACTATACTATGCTTTAATATGCTAAAACAACGCATGATTCATCCAAGGCACATTAAGCAATCTCAATTGTTTATAACAAGTCATGCTACAGCAAAGAATACTAAGCATAAAGACAAAACCATATCAAGCATGGCATGACAAAGCATAGGCCACAGTCAAAAACAAGCTCTTTTTACCACATAAGCATGAACTTTCCTACTCTTTTCCAAACCAAACCAAACTATTTGTAAACCAATGTATGAAAGAGGGGGTCCAACCAATTTATTCAGCAAACTAAGAAAACCAAGAAAACGAAAAACCAAAACAAAAACGAAAAATAAGACGCTCCAAGAAAAACACAATTGTGCATGGAGCAATAAAAATGAAGCGTTTGGAAGAAACCTGGGATTTTTATTGATGAAGAAGGGGATGCCTTGGGCATCCCCAAGCTTTGACGCTTGTACTTCTTGGATATTTCTTGGGGTGACACGTGTGGCATCCCCAAGCTTGAGCTTTAGTCCATCCTTCATATCATTACTCATTCCTTCCATACACCTGAAAATTTTCCTTCATACAAAACTTAACACAATTCTTATTAGCAACATTAGTGCACTCAAGATAAATAAGTCTTAAGGTTCAGTTCTAACACCAAATAAACTTCCATTAGAACCCTAGCTACTGTAGCATTTCCCTCAAAAAGATCAATTCCCCAAAAGAACTCAAAAAGGAACCAACAAGAAGCAAATGCAGAAAATGGCAGAAATCTGTCAAAACAGACCAGCAGGTAAAGACGAATTGTTTCAAAGACCTTCTGTTGCTCAAATCAAAAAGTGTTGAACTAACAAAAGTTATATAACAACCTGGGGAAGAAGCAAAAAAAATTCACGCCTCAAAAAGACGTTCAGAGATTTTACACGAATTTTTACGGTGAGGCACAGAAATCTAATTTGGGACAGCAACTTTCCCAATCAATACTTCTCTCTCATTAGAGGTTACTCTTGGCACAAAAAGCAAATAAAAAGGATAAGGAGAGGTTATTACAGAGGTAATAACTTCCAAGACTCATCTAAAACTTTTGGGTTATCTCCCAATAAGTACTTTTCTTTAACGCCTTTAAGTTAGGCATAAAAAGCAAGAAAAAGAATCAAGTGTTCTCAAATGAAGAAGCATTAAGATCAATACCAGAAATATTTTCAACAAGGAAAGGTATATCATCCAAATAACTTCTAGAGGATCCTCTCTCAATGCTCTTAGGTTCACTATTTTCATCAAAAGGGTTTTCAGGAACAATCCAATCAAGATTTTTTTCTATGGCTTCATGTATTGCTGCTAGTTTAAAGGGTATTGGTATCTTAGGTTCCTCCCCATTAGGTTAAGTTTTGTTCATCTTCTCTCTAGTACCAACAACATATACACATGAGCCTAGCATATTGAAATGTTCAAAGACTTTTCTAGCTTCTTTGGCAACATCATAGAATTCTTTAAACAAAGTTTCTACAATAAAATCCGTCTTTTCAGGGTCCTCAATTTCTTTAAGCTTAAGAAACATTACTTGCATCAAGGGGTTGAGGTTAACAAACCTAGCTTCTAACATGTGAATTAAAGAAGATGCAACAATCTCATAGTTTGGATCAAGTTCTGCAAGGGATCTATCCTCATTATCCTCATGTTTACTAACATGATTAAAGAATTCTTTAATATTATCTTTCCCAATTATAGAACTACTACCAATTGAAAGGTCTTTCAGGGTGAATTTAGGGATCAACATGGTGAGCTAAGGAAGAGGTGACAACTAAAGGAGACTTAATTTTTTGTATTTTTGATAAAGAAAGCAAACTAGTAAAACTAATTTTTTTGTGTTTTTGAATAACAAAACAAGCAAACAAAGCAAAAAGAAAACTAAGCAAAACAAAAACAACAAAGTAAAGAGATTGGTTATGAGGGACTCCCCTTGTGAAGATGTCCTTGACTCCAAAGAACGCGCCTTTAAAAATGCTTGATGGCTCAATGCACGGCGCCCAGAAAAATGCTTGATGGCGGTGTTGACGTAGAGCTCGTTGGGAACCCCAAGAGGAAGGTATGATGAGCACAGCAGCAAGTTTCCCTCAGTTATGAAACCAAGGTTTAATCGAACCAGTAGGAGCAAGGAAACACCCCAAAGGTGTTACTAGCTGAGCTTTGGCAGGGCGCACTACCGGTGCTAGTAGCAACGTGGAGACCTGCACAACACAACCACAGAACTTTGTCCCCAACTTGCGATGAGGTTGTCAATCTCACCATGTTTTGTGGAAAGCAAAGGATTAAACGTATCGAATGGAAAGAAGTAAAAGTTTGCAAAAAATAAACACAAAGCAGTAAATAGTTTATAGATTGTATGTAAAGAAAAAGGACCGGGATCCATAGTTCACTAGAGGTGGCTCTCCTTAAGATAGATAACATGTTGGGTGAACAAATTACAGCGGGGCAATTGACAAACATCGAGAAAGCAATACATGCATATACTAATCATTTTGACTCCTTTGGAACTTGATTGGGCATTACAACATTATACATAGACCGCCATCCAATTGCATCTATGACTAATAATCCACCTTCAGGTATCATCCGAACCCCCTCCAGTATTAAGTTGCAAGCAACAGATTATTGCTTTACGAACTGCGTGTAAAGTAAACAATACGATTGTTCTATGAACAAAGGATTGTTGTTTTCTCCCTAGTAGCAACAGCACATCTAGTACCTTAGAGATTTATTTCACTTCCCCAGATTACCAGAGGCATGAACCCACTATCGAGCATAAATACTAACTCTTGGAGTTGCTAGCATCTACTTGGCCAAGATAGCTACTAACAACGGAAAGCATGCAAGATCACAAATAACAAAGACATTATAGAATCAATAATCAATCTGAAATATCATCTCAATATCCATCGGATCCCTGCAAACACAATATGCAGAATTACAAATAGATGATCTTGATCATGAACGGAGCTCACAAGATCTAGACATGAAAGCACAAAGGAGGAGAACCAGCCATCTAGCTACTACATGGATCCGTAGTCCAAGGATGAACTACTCATGCATCACACCGGAGGCTTGCATGGTGATGAAGAAGGCCTCCAGGGTGAATTCCCTCTCCCGAAGTGTCGGAAGAGCTTCAGATCCCTCCCGATCTAGGGATGGAGATGACGGTGGCTACAGACTCTTTCGTGGATTTTTGATCGGGCCCTTAGGGTTTTCGTCCTGAGGGCAATATATAGGCGGAAGGAGAGGCCGAGGGGGTGCCAGGAGCGGCCACACCACCCCTTGGCGCGGGCCAGGTGGTGTGGTCGCCCCCTGGCCCCTCTCCGTCTCGTATTCTGGCACTTGATGACATCCGGAAAAATAGGCACTTTGGCTTTTGTCCCGTCCAATTCTGAGAATATTCATTTTCTGACTTTCCTAGAACCAAAAACAGCAGAAAATAGGCAGATGGCACTGTGGCTCTTGTTAATAGGTTAGTCCAAGAAATCATATGACAAGTACTCCAAAGTTGGAACAAAACACAAGAAAGTGGATAAAACCAAGCATGGAACATCAAAAATTATAGATACATTTGCAATGTATCAGCCATTGATGACCTCAGCGACATCGGGTTCAACCATCACATTCCTGAGATGTGATATGAAGCTGTGGAATTACAGTGATTCCGCATCGCCCCTAATAATGCAAGTCCTGACTTGTGCTTGGTAGCTTGGTGGCAGCGACTATAGCACAACGCCATTTGCAAAAGAGGCCGTCATCCAGCTATCCAGGAAGTATGCAGGCCTCATGTACACATCATGCACGCGCTCCAAGTGGTCGTCGAGTGATGAGTTCTCCTCCATCTTAATGGAGAGGAAGTCTCCCATCAGCTCATGCTCCCATATGCGTGCTTGTTCCACGAAATGTGTCCTAAGCTGTAGCATTACCGTACGAGGGTTGACATTACCCACGACAGGCCATAGTTCATCCACCATTCCAAAATGCATTGTAACTAAAATGAAGGAGGCCATCTCCCGAAGGTGATAGAGGTTTTCCCGCTGCTCTGGGGTCTCTAGGTCAATGGGCTGATCCAAATCCATCTCGTCGAGTATGTAGTCGACCACGTCATTCTCGCTAAGGAGAACGTGGAGACATGCAACCCACATAGAGAAGTTTGATCCATCTAGTCTAAGCTTCTCTCCTTCTAACCAATCAATCGTCAACAGGAAAGGTGGCATCGGGGAGAACCTTTTCTACATTTATAATTGCAAACGGAATTTAGACTAAGTTTATAATTAAATGAGTTAATAATAACTCCACTCAGAAACACCTATCCCCAGAAGGGTTCCTAGTGATAACACGACCCCTTTCCGCCACATCTCCCCCGATCATCACGGCCATCAATGTGGGTTCAAGGGTGGATGCTAAACGTCGGTCACATCATTCATGCGACTCGTGCTCGATCTTTCGACCATCCGCGTTTCGAGGCCACGTCTCTGTAACGTGCTAGGCTCGCCAACTCAACCTTAGTGTATTCACTGTGCAACATGGCTTACACCCACTGTATGCGAACATAGATATGTCTGACACCCAGTCACCCTGGGTCGCCTCATACTGAAGAACTTTCTTGGTGGTGCACACTAAGGAGAAACACAATCATTGGTAATTTTAACAGGGGTCATCATATTAGGCTACCGTCGAGTATCTAATACTAGCACACAATAAGATATACAAACAATAACATTGAATGTAAATGTGATGTGATATGGTCCTTCATGTCGTGATCTCCATCCGTCGTCACCGGATTTCGGCGCCAGGGTACCGGTGTCTTTCCGGCGTGGTAGTCCGTCACCTCCATGACTATTTACTACTATGTAACATAAGGTAATCACTTTACCTTTGCCACAACCATATCACAAAGCAACGCCCCCTGCAAAACAAAGTTAGATGCCTCTACTTTATCTTTGCATGTTTTACGTGGCTGAATGGGCTTTCGCACAAGAACCGTTCTTACCTACGAACTTTCAGCACAACGCTGATCAAGTAGTTCTCTACTACACCCCTTTCGGGGCCCTCCGTTGTAAATGGCATACCAACTAATGCGAGAGAGACAGACACCCCCCTCAGCCACTTTATACGGTACAAGCCGTATGTCAAGCGTGGACCAGTCTCACGAATGAACGCGTAAAGTCGGTTGGGGGCCGCTTCATCAAGCATTACTGCAGTATACACAAGTACATGTGGGAGGGTAACAACTAAAAGATTAACTCCCACATGCTACATCTCGTGTGTTCTACCCGTACTAGCATTACTACGCATAGATCTTGCTCTGATACCACTGTAGGGGTTCCGTGTATGAAAACAATAATTTTTACCCTACGCTCCTGAACCCCTGATGCTACCAGGACCTATTTATTAGTAATACAGTAACGGGAGGGGCTTTTCACGAACTTACCCTTGAAGACCGAAAAGTGTTGTCAATGCTCCGGAGAGCGTGGTTGATGTAGACGAGCCGAAGCCGACCTCAAGGTCATGATGAAGTCCTTGCGCTCCAGCGGCTCCAATGACTTGAGTGCCTCAAGTGTGACACCTCGCGGGGAGTTACACACATCCGGTGCCTGACAATGACTCCCGCTTCCCCAATCCAGCAGCAGTTGCGGAAGTAGAGCTCCTGGATCCGAATCACGCAGCGTGACGGTGCTCTGTGGTGAAG
This sequence comes from Avena insularis, assembly GCA_023614405.1. Taxonomy (NCBI): domain Eukaryota; kingdom Viridiplantae; phylum Streptophyta; class Magnoliopsida; order Poales; family Poaceae; genus Avena; species Avena insularis. The sequence goes on along the minus strand of CM042692.1, from coordinate 489,976,243 downwards.
ATGTCTCTCGTTCATGCAGTCCGAACTTGGGACCACGGTCACAAGAGAGAGAGAGAGAATATCAATTGGAGGTCTTCCCAAAAGTGAGAAGACCTTTATTGAATATTGTGTGTATTTATCTGGCCAAATACCCCCACTATATATAGGGGGAGGTACTACCATCCTCAAAGTCCCGGGGTGGGACTAAAGGAGAGGGAGAGGGGGCCAGCCGTCGGCCGGCCCTAGTGGGCCCCGCGCGGGGGATCTTGGCCCAGCCGGCCACCCCCTTGCCCCTTCTCCCCTCTTGCCTTTCCCTAATGGGCCCTCTTCCCTCTGGAATTGGCCCATTAAGCCTTTTGACCTTTAAATTGATTTCCTCTTTTATTAAATAATTATGAATAAATGATTAAATCAATATTTAACATTCATTCACATATTATTCAATCTCCGTGGCTATGGAACACCTTCCACCTCCACTCCGGACATCCTCCGGACTTACCGAAACCCTTCCGGTTTTCTCTCTACTATTCTTTGGTGATTCTACCGATCATATAAACACTCTCTAAGCATCATCAAACCCTTAAGCGTGATACCCTACGGTTCGGTAACACTCCAGACATGGTCGGGACACTCCCGGACCAATGATCAATAGAGGGACCTGGATGGACATGTGACCCTTGTGCATTCCATGAAGATCTTTCTTCGTTTGAACCAAGATGGTCGTGTATTATTCCCTTTGTCTCTTGATACTTGCATTGCCTGAGATATGATCAATGACATCACCATGTCGTGTTCAATCTTGTTACCGAACAATGCTACTTGACTTGATCCGACAAGTGATATCCTTGTGATCAAATCACACGCTGTGCAGCTATTGGATATAACTTCTCTGAGTGGGCCTAATACGTTGCAAACGTATCTATAATTTTTGATGTTCCATGCTTAGTTTTTATCTACTTTCTTATGTTTTTCCCACACTTTGGAGTATTTTTATACACTTTTCTTGGACTAACCAATTAACAAGATGCCACAGTGCCAGCTGCATGTTTTCTGCTGTTTTTGGTTCCAGGAAAGTCAGAAAATGAATATTCTCGGAATTGGACGGGACAAAAGCCAAAGTCAGTTTTTCATCGAGGGGGACACGGAGCCAGAATACGAGACGGAGAGGGGCCAGAGGGCCGCCACACCACCTGGCCGTGCAACCAGGCCTGGCCCGTGCCCGGGGATGGTGTGGCCGCATAGGGCACCTCCTCGGCCTCCCCTTTCGCCTATAAGATGCCTCCGATACAGAAACCCTAAGTACCCGATCAAAATTCCACAAAAGAGTCTATAGCCGCCGTCATCTCCATCCCTAGATCGGGAGGGATCTGAAGCTCTTCCCGGCACCCTGCCGGAGAGGGGAATTCACCCTGGAGGCCTTCTTCATCACCATGCAAGCCTCCGGTGTGATGCATGAGTAGTTCATCCTTGGACTACGGATCCATGTAGTAGCTAGATGACTGGTTCTCCTCCTTTGTGCTTTCATGTTTAGATCTTGTGAGCTCCATCATGATCAAGATCATCTATGTGTAATTCATACATGTTGTGTTTGCGGGGATCCGATGGATATTGAGATGCTATTTCAGATTGATTATTGATTCTATCATGTCTTTGTTATTTGTGATCTTGCATGCTTTCCGTTGTTAGTAGCTATCTTGGCCAAGTAGATGCTAGCAACTCAAGTTAGTATTTATGCTCGATAGTGGGTTCATGCCTCGTAACTGGGAAGTGACAGAAATCTCTAGGGTACTAGATGTGTTGTTGCTACCAGGGAGAAAACAACAATCCTTTGTTCATAGAACAATCGTATTGTTTACTTTACACGTAGTTCGTAAAGCAATAATTTGTTGCTTGCAACTTAATCTTTGGAGGGTTGGATGATAACCTGAAGGTGGATTATTAGTCATAGATGCAGTTGGATGGTGGTCTATGTATTATGTTGTATTGCCCAATCAAGTCTCAAAGGAGTCAACATGATTAGTATATGCATGTATGATTTCTCGATGTTTGTCAATTGCCCCGCTGTAATTTGTTCACCCAACATGTCATCTATCTTAAGGAGAACCACCACTAGTGAACTATGGACCCCGGTCCTTTCTTTTACCATCAATCACAACCGTTTACTGCTTTCTGTTTACTTTCTGCAATCTTTTACTTTCTTCCACACAATACGTTTAATCCTTTGTTTTCAGCAAAATCGGTGAGATTGACAACCTCACTGTAAGTTGGGGGCAAAGTTATGTGGTTGTGTTGTGCAGGATTCCAAGTCGGTAACAACACCTTGGATGTGTTTCCTTGCTCCTACTGGTTCGATAACCTTGGTTTCATAACTGAGGGAAACTTGCTGTTGTGCTCATCATACCTTCCTCTTGGGGTTCCCCAACAAGCTCGAGATATCTTGGGCCATCAAGCTCTTTTCTTGCGCCGCTCCCGGGGAGTCAAGGACATCTTCACAAGGGGAGTCCCTCATAACCAATATCTTTACTTTGTTTTTTTGCTTAGTTTATTTTCTGCTTTGTTTGCTTGTTTCTTTTATCAAAAATACAAAAAAATAGTTCCTACTATAGTTGTTATTTTTGTTGGTCTGTTATTGCCTTGCTTTATCATGCTTTCCATCAATGGTTGGTTTCTTTGAAACTAGATCTTATTGGCAAGATGGGTTCATGGAACAACAAAAATATTATGAGGAACACCACTTGTCACAAAAAGGGAAACTCCTATGGGAACAAATTGATAAATTGAATACCATTGCTAGAAACATGTGCTCTACTTATAATATTACTTATGCATTGATAAATCTTGTTGTTGTAGGAGGTATAAACACCTCCCTTTTCAATGTGAGTATAATGATAATGTTACCATATCTTCTTATGTTAAAGGAAATTATGCCCTTTATGATGTGGAACAAATTGAAGAATTTATTGCTTGGAAGGGTGCATTTGAACTTGCTAGTTTGCTTGAAATTACTGATGATTCACCTTATAAATATGAGGTTTATGATATACTTAAATTTTGCTTTGATAATTACAAGGAAGAAAATGGCTACATTCTTGAATATATTAATAGATGCTTTCCACAAACGGAAGAGACTAATGCCTTGCAGGAGCTTATGGAAGAAGAAATTGCTGAAATGGGAAGCTCATTAGATGAAAAATAGGAGGAGAGTGATGAAAAAAAGGAGGAAGAATGGATTAGCTACCCATGCCTACCTTCTAATGAGAGTAACTCTTTATCCCTTACATTATTTGATTGTCCCCCATGCTTACCAAAGGAGGATGAATGTTATGCTCATGTTATCTGTGATAATCCTTTATTTGTGCCTAACTTAGAAATGCATTGTACTAAAGAGTTTTGCTTAGAAAATGTTTATGATAAATCTCTAGACGATGGTCCTATGAATGATCAGTCATCTTGTTATAGAATTGTTAAAAGTGGGTTTGAAGGTTTTAATCCCACTATTTTTGAGCTTGATAAAAATTATGTGTTTGTAGATCATGAAAAGCATACTTTATGTGATATTTATATTGTTGAGTTTATTCATGAGGCTACTAAAAATTATTATGAGAGAGCAAAATATGGTTGTAGAAGTTTTCATGGTACTGAAACACCTCTCTATGTGCTAAAAGTTTTGAAGTTGCTCTTGTTTTATCTACCCATTCTTGTTACTATGTGCTTCTTTGATTTATTTTCTTACAAGATTCCTATGCATAGGAAGTGGGTTAGACTTCAATGTGTTTTGAATTTGCTTCTTGATGCTCTCTTTTACTTCAATTCATATTTCTTATGTGAGCATCTTTTCAAGCTTTCTATGCCTAACTTAAAGGCGTTAAAGAAAAGTACTTATTGGGAGATAACCCAAAAGTTTTAGATGAGTCTTGGAAGTTATTGATTCAGTAATAACCTCTCCTCATCCTTTTTATTTGCTTTTTGTGCCAAGAGTAACCTCTAATGAGAGGGAAGTAATGCTTGGGAAAGTTGTTATGCCGAAACAGATTTTTGTGCTTCATCGTAAACATTCGTGTAAAATCTTTGTACGTCATTTTGAGACGTGAATTTTTGTGCTTCTGCCCCAGGTTGTTATAAAACTTTATTTAGTTCAACACTTTTCGATTTGAGCAATAGAAGGTCTTCAAAAAAATTGGTTTTTACCTGCTGGTCTGTTTTGACAGATTTCTGCCATTATTTGCATTTGCTTCTTGTTGGTTCCTTTTTGGGTTCTCTTTGGAGAATTGAGCTTTTTGAGGGAAGTGCTACAGTATATTGTGTTTTAATGGAAGTTTTCGTGGTGCTGAAACTGAACCCAAAGACTTATTATCTTGAGTGCACTAATGTTGCTAATAAAGATTGTGTGAAGTTTTGTATGAAGGAAAATTTTCAGGTGTATGGAGAGAATGATGTAATGAGATGAAGAATGGACTAAAGCTCAAGCTTGGGGATGCCACGTGTGTCACCCCAAGAAATATCCAAGAAGTACAAGCGTCAAAGCTTGGGGATGCCCAAGGCATCCCCTTCTTCATCAATAAAAATCCTAGGTTTCTTCCAAGCACTTCATTTTTATCGTTTCATGCACATTTGTGTTGTTCTTGGAGCGTCTTTGTTTTTGTTTTTGGTTTTTCGTTTGCTTGGTTTTCTTAGTTTGCTTGAATAAATTGGTTGGACCACCTCTTCCATACATTTGTTTTCAAATAGTTTGGTTTGGATTGGAAAGAGTAGGAAAGTTCATGCTTAAGTGGCAAAAGGTGTTTGTTTTTTACTGTGGCCTATGCTTTGTCATGCCATGCTTGATATTGTTTTGGCTTTATGCTTAGTGATATTTGTTGTAGCATGACATGTTATAAACAATTGAGATTGCTTAATGTGCCTTTGAAGAACCATGTGTTGTTTTAGCATATTAAAGCATAGTATTGTGGTATTCTCCTTTGATGTTCTATTTGGGTTGACTTGGCACATGCTCACACCATGTTATGACTATCCCAAGTCACCATAGCCTTTATGATCCTTTAGTTTTCAACTTGTAATATCACTTTATGCTTTAATTAATGATGTTTTGTCGCTTTGCATGATTATGGCCATTATTGCTCTCTTAGTTTGTTGCTCCTAGTCTTTTGCTAGCCTCCATACCCAAGTATGAGTCCCACTCATGCATCCAACTCCTAAAACCAAGTTATTCTAAAGAGTCCATCATACCTACCTATTAGCATTTTCTATTCCAAGTATATTCATGTTTTTATCTACCTTCCAAATTAAACTTGTTATGAGAAAACTAGTGATTAAAGCTCTCACGAACTTGATGACACACTTTACTTTTCTTGCCTTTAATAAACTTGAAGCATTGTGTCGTCTATGTTGTATATGCTTGCACTTATATATTGGGGATTAGCAGAATCATGCTGTCATGGGGAACGCTTTCAACATTGCACTTGTACTTTGTACCTAATTGATATCATGCTCTTTTGTCTATGGATGTCGTTAGTGTGAAATGAAAGGGGAGCTTGTAAGTCCATGGAGTTATGTATGTGTGTTAGAGAAACACACAGGCCCGGTCTAATCCATGCTTTCATGGTGGAAACCTGCAGCGTAACCATAATGACCTGTCTATGAAGCATTCTTCTTATAAAAAAAGAGTCCTATATTGAGAAAAAAGAGAAAAGAGAAAAAAAAGATACTATGAAAAGAGGAAAGAGAGAAAAAAGCACCATATTCCCATGGTAAATAAGAAGATTGCTGAGATGCTCGTTGTCTGCTTGCCTTGTCATTTTGATATGGGGATTCTTCCGTATCATCGGGCAAGGGGTACCCCGTTGGCGGTTCTCTATGATACACATGTACTTACTATGACAAGAACTTACCGGTAACTAAACTTGAGTAGCATGAGGAGCAGCCCTCGTATTCAAGGGACATGAGATTTCCAACTTATACTTTGTCAAGCATATACTCCATAGTTTGTTCAATTTAACCTTAATCACTTTAAGATGCTTATGATAGGGGCAATGAGAGCTGAAAGCTAAAAAGTACCATAATTTTTGGAAGCTCTTTATGAGACTTGAATCCCTACTTCCTTCTATGAAGGCCTTTCTTTTACTTTTACGTTGAGTCTCCACCATCTATATTTATGTACCTATTGAGAGAGCATAGTGGCCATTCTTAGTTCTATGTGCATTGTCCCAAGACTTGTTGATTGCTGCATAACTTTGATATTACTTGTTCGTAAACTATTTGTATCTAGTCACCCTTATGAACTTTGAAGGTGTCCTATAAATTTATGTTTGCTACTCTATGAGGGACAAGCTAAATGCCACTATGCTATGTTTTTTTTATGTGAAACAAACAAACGTCTTGCAAATCATTGTTATTCATGAATCTTTTGTTTGTGCCTTTTCATGTTGCAATGTAGTTGCTATGTCCTATTGTTAGAACTTTATCTTTGATGCTATGTTGAAGTACTATGATCCTAGCTATCAATGTTTTACAAATACTTTGATCAAGTTTATGATGGTGCATGTCACCTCAAAAATTATTCTTTCTGTTTATCACTTACCTACTCGAGGACGAGCAGGAGTTAAGCTTGGGGATGTTAATACATTGCAAACGTATCTGTAATTTTTGATGTTCCATGCTTGGTTTTTATCTACTTTCTTATGTTTTCCCCACACTTTGGAGTATTTTTATACACTTTCTTGGACTAACCTATTAATAAGATGCCACAGTGCCAGCTGCCTGTTTTCTGCTGTTTTTGGTTCCAGGAAAGTCAGAAAATGAATATTCTCAGAATTGGACGGGACAAAAGCCAAAGTCAGTTTTTCACCGAGGGGGACACGAGCCAGAATACGAGACGGAGTGGGGCAGAGGGTCGCCAAACCACCTGGCCGCGCGGCTAGGCCTGACCCATACCAGGGGGTGGTGTGGCCGCCTAGGGCACCCCCTCGGCCTTCCCTTTCGCCTATAAGATGCCTCCGATATAGAAACCCTAAGTACATGATCAAAATTCCACGAAAGAGTCTGTAGCCGCTGTCATCTCCATCCCTAGATCGAGAGGGATCTGAAGCTCTTCCCGACACCCTGCCGGAGGGGAGAATTCACCCTAGAGGCCTTCTTCATCACCATGCAAGCCTCCGGTGTGATGCGTGAGTAGTTCAACCTTGGACTACGGGTCCATGTAGTTGTTAGATGGTTGGTTCTTCTCCTTTTTGCTACCATGTCTAGATCTTGTGAGCTCCGTTCATGATCAAGGTCATCTATTTGTAATCCTACATGTTGTGTTTGCGGGGATCCGATGGATATTGAGATGCTATTTCAGATTGATTATTGATTCTATCATGTCTTTGTTATTTGTGATCTTGCATGCTCTCCGTTGTTAGTAGATATCTTGGCCGAGTAGATGCTAGCAACTCCAAGAGGGAGTATTTATGCTTGATAGTGGGTTCATGCCTCTAGTAATCTTGGGAAGTGACAGAAATCTCTATGGTACTAGATGTGTTATTGCTACTAGGGAGAAAACAACAATCCTTTGTTCATAGAACAATCATATTGTTTACTTTACACGCAATGCGTAATGCAATTATTTGTTGCTTGCAACTTAATACTAGAGGGGGTTCGGATGATAACCTGAAGGTGGATTATTAGTCATAGATGCAGTTGGATTACGGTCTATGTATAATGTTGTAATGCTCAATCAAATCTCATAGGAGTCAAGATGATTAGTATATGCATGTATGCTTTCTCGATGTTTGTCAATTGCCCCGCTGTAATTTGTTCACCCAACATGTCATCTATCTTAAGGAGAACCACCACTAGTGAACTATGGACCTCGGTCCTTTCTTTTACCATCAATCTACAACTGTTTCTTGCTTTACATTTACTTTTCTGCAAGCTTTTACTTTCTTCCACACAATACGTTTAATCCTTTGTTTTCAGCAAAATCGGTGAGATTGACAACCTCACTGTAAGTTGGGGGCAAAGTTCTGTGGTTATGTTGTGCAGGATTCCAAGTTGGTAACAACACCTTGGAGGTGTTTCCTTGGTCCTACTGGTTCAATAACCTTGGTTTCATAACTGAGGGAAACTTGTTGTTGTGCTCATCATACCTTCCTCTTGGGGTTCCCCAACAAGCTCGAGATATCTTGGGCCATCAGGGCCCTTGAGTATCTTTCCGTCACGTGGACGGACAAATCCCGCTCTTGACATATATTGCCTCTACGGTTTTCTCCAAGTACCTGAACACACCTTTATAACCACTGTATTACCAAGTGGCACTTGATGCTATCTAAGCACTCTCGGGAGATAGTGATTGATATAGCCTCACGGTCTAAGGAATAGTCTACGAGGATCCATTTCTAATCATCGTAACTTGAAATTTGTGATGTGATCGGGTCACGATGTTTAGGTTGGGTATTGGTTCATCATCTCATTCTCAGAATGAGTTGACTCCATTTCCAACTGGCATAAATGCCACATGATCAAGAAACTTGATCATCTGTTGACCAATGAACCAGTGACTAGAGTTTCACTGGGAACCCCTAGTTGTTTATATATCACACGTGTATTGATGTTTCCACTCAATACAGTTATAGCACGATATAAAACTTAATCATAAACTTTATGAAATGTGATAATAGTCCTTATTACTATTTGTCTCTAGGGCATATTTCCAATAGCTCGGACTATGTTTCCATCCCGAATGATTTAGAGATTTTATTGAATTCTCCATCGCAGTTGTCGGAGTGGGTGAAGCTTCCCCTTACGGTGGTGATTCCATTGGGTGTTGGCATCTTCATTACCAAGTACGCGTAATGCAGTACTTCCATGAATCATGCGAAAGCTGAGCGCCCCAAGATCGCGTGGTACTGTGATGGCTAGATGACTTCGAACTCGAGCTTCTCACGCTTGAAATTGTCCCACGATCTAAAGACAACATCAAGATAGATTTTTTCTAACGGAATTTCGGCTTTACGTCGGATTATGTCGTGGAAGGATGTTTCCGTTGGTGCCAGGTTCATCAGAGAACAGTTCATTGCCCACAAAATTTTGGCGTAGATTAGGTTGATGTTGCTTCCTACGTCCATGAAAACCTTGCTCATGTCGAATCCACCGATTTGGTCCTCTACTATTAGAGCCGAATGACCCGGTCATAGGACTCAAAGCGGGTGATCGGCCCTACTGGATGTGATTTCCTGCTCTGACCAGTGAAGATATTTGGGTGTCGGTGGTGGTGCCATTGCTACCATATTAACTTGTCGTGTGATCAACTTCTGGATTTTATTGGATAGATGCCCCTTTTGGATCATCGACATCGCTCCCTAGACCTCTGGTACTCGTCCTCCTGGTTTCTGTCCGCGACGGGTTACAGATGGCCTGCTGGTAGCGGCCCTGGCAGTGGCGATGGTGCATTGAGAGTTAGGGTTCCTGGTGAAGTGGCGTACCCTTGGTGCATCCGTTGCCTTGGCATTACAGACTGCCTGCATCCCTAGGAAAGTGCGACAATCCTTCATGAGGTGAGTTGAGCGCCTTCTTCCCTCGGAGTCGACGTAAAAGTGCATATTGAACGGTCCCTTGAGCATCTGCATTGGAGACATTGGGGTATCCCGAGCCCTTGGCCGGTACTATTGTGTTTTCCTGCTCCATCCGGCATCATCTCCTCTGCTGCGGTTGTTGTTTCTTAGGTCTCAGGTGAAGCTAGCCACAACATTACTTGGCATGTTGTCTCCATCATTGCTTCGCCTTCTCCTGTTATCACTATTGCACCTTTCTTTCTCTTCCTCGGGTGAGCGCGCTCGCTTGTTGTTCACCACATCTTAATCGTCTGCCAAACGATTAGCGATGTCCATCAGATGTGAAATTGTTTTGGCTTTGACTCATCCCAACTCCTCAATAAATTACTTTCGGCGAAGGCCATCGTTGAAGACATCAATTGCCCTCTCATTCGATATAGTCTCGTCTGAGTTCTTGATGATGCTCCATCCTTGGATGAGTGCTCGTATTAACTCCCCTGGCTTCTGCTTGCATGCTCACAATTCTTCTATGGATGCAGGATGCTTAAATGTGGATGTGAAATTTCGGACGAACTTTCCTCGAGGTTGCTCCAGCTGCTGATGGATTCTTCGGGTAACTATTTGAGTCATGATCGAGCGGCACCGCTCAGGTGCAGCTGTAGGCTTTGCATATCGGTAACTTTGGAGCCACCCTGGAGTTTGACGCTTTGCAAGTAATCATCCAACCATGCTTCCGGTTCCTAAAGGCCGTCATACTTTTGGAGGTTGTTGAGGAGTTTGAAATCCTTGGGTACCGGGGCCTTGCAAACCCATCGGGTAAAGCACTTGGCACCGCAAGGTTCGTAGTCATCCTCGTTGTCACCCTCGTAATATCTTTGGCTGCTATGCTCTTCCTTGGATCTGTCGATCTTGCACTATGTAATATCGTTCCTAGCTTCATCCTACGATCGGAGTTCGAGAAACATACATGATGTGATGAACATGATCGTCGGGTGTTTTCCGTATGCCGAGGGCTGCTATGACAGCGTGGTGATTTGTCGGGTTGCTGGACAATTCCTTGTTCTCCTTGTGAGATGGATGCTCCCACCATGCCGAGGTTCATGAGGGTAGAGCGATGTAGATCTATCCGGGGGTCATTGTCTACTGGCTAAGTTGTGAGAAGGTAGGTTTGGGCAGCGACAATGGCGGCTTGCACTATTTTTGCTTTTATGTGTCCCGCTGAATCTATCGACATGAAGGACAAGTCTAGATCTCAGGCCATCTCGCATCTTTCAGCCTCTAGGATGCGCTGCAACCGCGAAGTTCCTATCCTTGGTGGTGCCCCTCCAGTTATGCTGCCGGATCCACAGATGGAGCTTAGTTGCGCCTGCCGGAGACTGGATTCGTCAGCTAGTCTCTTCCTTTCCTCGAGTTGCCTCTGCAATCTGAGCAAATACTTTCTTTTTTGGTGGAGGAGGTACTAATAGGCCATCAGTTCTTCGCGTGTAGCATCTCCCATCATTGGTACTCTACATGAGAGAGCGTCTCTTGCCTTCTGCCATGTTTCCGGTGGCAGCCGACGTGTTAGCCGCTAACTGTCGTGTGCTCCTTCCCTTCCTTGTATGATGCGATTATTGGGGGTATCCTCCTTGTTCCTATGGTGTCATGCATCGTCATCTGATAGAATTTCATTGGGGTCAAGGATCGGTTTACCATTGGAGTCTCGAGGTGTCTAGGTTCACTCTCTAATGATCACGAATACTTGATGATGCATGATATACAAGTTGTTGCTATCATTATCGGATCCATAGGAGACACTGTCTTGGAAACCAGTGAAGTCCCACAGGTTCTGTTCCGGGTAAGATTCGACCTTCCTGATTCTAGTGTTGATGATTTCCCCAGCTTTGTTGAGTTCGACGTTTTCTGAGCTTGAGCCACGTAGCAGCATTAGCTGCAAGTCTAATCCATAGGACAGACCGTCGTATATATCAGCCAGATCCCCCAGATCTGTGGAGTTTCCATGGCTTTCTTCGACGTCCGTTGGCTGAGGTGTGGCTTCTCTAGATGGGCTGACAGAGGATGCAGGTATCACCATGGGTGCTATTGTGGCCGATGGACACGAATAGATCGGGCCGATAGGCAGAGGTTTTCGGGTTCGCCCACGCGAAACTGGAAGCACCCGATCATGAGATAGGTCTCTCCGTTGAAGTCGACGGAGGATGAAATAGGGGTGGGCGGGCGTGGATCGATGAGATCGTGATTGTTACTTGGTGAAGAGGGGCCGACGAATCCATGACTCCAGCATCCAGATTTCTCACAGACAGCGCCAATTAACGAGGGGTAACCTCGGCAATACCCATGGTTATGGACTTAGGGTTTCGTGGAAAATAAAATGCTAGAGATTTCGTTGGCTAATCAGACAAACAAGGGAGTCAAGATCATCTGATTATTACGGAAAGCGTGGTTACAGGTTGCATAAAGCTTCGGTACCTCTCCATTGGCTCCTCCCAGCCTTTATATAATAGGCTGGGTTCCGAAGCCGTACAGATAGGTTACAAGTTACAATTATAACACTAATATTATGTTGGTTCCTATTTCTTTCTTGATTGCCAAGACACACTTTTGTCTATCGGATTCTTCCGGGACTTCTCTTATTCTTTATGGGCTTCGTGGGCCGAAGGCCTTTGTATGTCCAGGGTAGTTAATCATGGGGACCCGATAGGTCATGCCCATGTCAAGCGCGCGATAGGCTATCTCTGGCTGACAATGCCTTGCTCTTCTTGATTGCCTTTTGCTGTTCTTTTTCCGGGTAGCTTCCGGCTGGGCCGATTCCCTCTGAGATGTTGGCCCTGTTGAGGAAGTTACCCATAAATATTAATTTAAATATTTAATCTATATTAATTCACAATTAACATATAATAAATGCATATTATAAATTGTCATTTATCCGAAACACCTTTCGGTCATTTTCTTTTCTTTCTTTCTCCTTCATCCGAACAACTTCGGAATCTCTTCTTTTCTGTGATTCCATCTTACAAGAAGATGTCTAAGCGTCGTAATGCGCTTAAGTGTGTCACCCCTACGGTTCGGGAATGACACAATCATGATTGAGGCGATCTCGAATCAATGATCAATAGCGAGACTGGTATGCCCATAATGAACCCCATGCATTCCACGATATTGCGTCGTGTCGAACCATAAACTTTATATCCAATTCCCTTGTTACTTCAATACTTGTCCGAGATCTGATAATTGGTATCACGATACCTTGTTCAATCTTGTTTCTAACAAGCACTGTTTTACTCGTTCACATGATATTCCATCCCCATGACCTAGTCATACGCTGCACAACTTATGGATGTAATTCACCGAGTGGGCCATGTGTATCTTCCTGTCACACAGGTGAAGAAACCCCGATCTTGATACATAGGCCTCAACATGCCCCTTTAGAATACCCAATATACATCTTTATGGTCACCCAGTTACGAACATGATGGTTGATGTAGGCAAAGCAATTCTCGGATGACAGTGATTAATATGATCTCACGGTCTAAGGATTAAGACACTTAGTTTTAGACAATTGCATCTATAAACTATGTGACATGATCGTATTGCAACAATTATCGGTGGGTAATGTCCATCTCATCATCTTTAGATGATACGACTTCATTGTCAGTTGGCATAAATGCACCATGATCAGAAAACCTTGATCATCAGCTGCTCAATGAACTAGTTAAATAGAGGCTACTAGAGACTTATGGTTTTTATATATCACACATGTATTAGTGTTTCCTCTTGATACAATTATGGCATGATATAAAACTATTATGAACTAATGATATATGAATAAACCCCTTTATTATTTACCTCTAGGAAATATCTCCTTCATATTTTGCCAAGTTGCATAAGCCGAGCAATATACCTATATATTAAGGCGTGTGGGGTTCTTGTCCTGTGAGAGCGCCACAACCGTGCGCTGTTCACGGCGGAATGAACAGTGCAATGCGCCGGCCGTTGATCTTTGATCTAGCGGACCAGTTCATGTACCGTTGATTTTCACCTTTGGACAATGGACTCGCGACACGTCACACTGCTCTAATATCTCTGACTGTAATTTTTACATGGTAATTCCGACAAAAAACTACAACTCGACTTGAACCACTCTTACGCAGCAATAATTTCCCATACTACCTGATGCTATGCAACTATCAATGTAACTCCTCGACGGCCTTTTCTCGGTATTGCACGAACGGTAATTTTCCCACAGTAACTTTTTAACCTAGAGCGGTATTTCAGCGTAGATATTCTTTGTCGCCAGTAAATCTGGCAGTACTTTTCACGTCGGTCTTCCCTACATTTTTTTTGCTTTTCTCATACTTTGGCCGATAATAAATTGTTCCCAAGGAACCTTCTACGAGAGTTGGTCATTGGTACGCCATTGATACATTGCATAAACATAACCTTAATGAATTAACCGACTTCTTTTACTTATTTTTAAATTGTAAATAAAAATATAAAATTTGAGCTCTTAGTGTTCTAAGTTCAAAAGTGTATTAAAATATAAAACTGCTTTATGTATACTTAAATCGTATAAATGGGGTTCTAATGGTACTATTTGGGTTTTATTTAATACATGCAGATTTTAAAAAATAATGAACAATTTTTAGAAAGCATGAACATTTTTTCATAGGTCATGAACATTTTTTGTAAAATCATGTACATTTTTATAAAATCATGAACAATCTTTAAAAAACACAACAATTTTCAAAAATCATGGACAATTTATCAAAATCTAAACCTTTTAGAAAAGAGGAAAATAAAAAAGAAAATATAACATAAAAATAAAAAGAGAAAACAAAAAACAAACAATGAAGTAAAATGGGCCTGCTCATTTGCGCCGCCAGAGCGTGGGTGGCATATAGCATTAGCGGCGGATGTTGGCACAGCAAAAAAAAAAAAAAACATACCACTCAAAAAGAAAAGCAAGGGAAAAAAGGATGATGTTGGCCATGTCTGAAGAATTAGATACCATCGCTCAGAAAACGAAAGGGAAAAAAGAAGTCCGATGCGACATGTGCATCCCAGATTCCAGGTAGCATATGCCACTGAATGACCCGATGCCACTTTTCAGACTGCGAAAGGTTCGCAGTTCTTTCTTCTCGGGATTTTTTTTACAAATATGACCCTCTGCAATTTGTCATCGCCAAAAATACCCTCCTCGCGCCGCAAAAGTCAAAAATGCCCTGGCGGGAGGCTGAAAAGGCGACACGTGTCACCTCCCGCCACGGGGGATGGCGGGATGTTCCTCCCGCCACAGGGGGTGGCGGGATGTTCCTTCCGCCACGGGAATGGCGGGATGAGGCGGCCCACGGCCAATGAGGAGGTTCGACTTAAGCGGCGGGAGGTTCGACTTCATGCTCATGACCGTGGGCCCCACGATGTCATTCCGCCACCGCCAAAGGCGAAGGAACATCCGCTATGGCGGAACATCCCGCCACCCCCCGTGGCGGGAGGTGACACGTGTCGCCTTTTCGGCATCCCGCCAGGGCATTTTTGGCTTTTGCGGTGCGAAGAGGGTATTTTTGGCGATGGCAAATTGCAGAGGGTCATATTTGTAAAAAAATCTCTTCTCAGAGGCCGTATCTGAATTCTACCTCCCATTCAGTTCAATGCCCAGGGCCAGAAAGTTAACGACAGCAGATCCAGGCAATTGTATTTAACAACTAACATGTCTGCCTAGTGCCTATCCCATTGCACGCACACAAGCAGGAAAAGCATATTTGCAAGTCTAAAATTCAACTTACAACAACCTCTGAAACTCATCCAACTTATCTAGTAAATTCTTTTCTAAAGTGCAAAGCTAAATGAAAGGCTCATAAGTTTATGCAAACCCAGAACAAAGCTCTACACAGTTTCTGAAGGATTGCCGAGTTTACAGCGGTTCTTATGGTTCCCCTCCCCTCCCTGACTACACTACCCTACAGGTCAGTCTCCAAAGCTCATACGGAAGCGGCAGGAAAAGGAAACTAGAAGGTCAATCAAGCGCGAGTCTGCCCATCACTAGTTTACAATAGGGAAAATCATATGTACAAGCAGGTAGACCGGTGGCATGAGGACGTTGTCTATGTGATCATCACCAGGGACCGGTCAATGTTCTTCGCAAGCATTGCCTCTTCTTCCGTCCGAACTGATCCTTCGCCATTTCGGGTGCCTGTTAGCAGTCAAATAAATTTCCTGTCATTACGAGAATTTGAAATTCTGAAATCTTGTGAAATGGCAGATTTTAATGTGGGGCAACTTTTAAAATGAAATTGTTCCTGGCTGATATCAATAGAGTGCAGCAATTTCTTCTGAGAAAAGATCAATATGTTATAAGTTAATTCAATTTCATAAAAATTAAGTACGCAAACTTTGCAAAGCATGGCATATGAAGATAGACATTGCATTTCCAAATTAATACAGACAGTTTAAATCACCTTTTTTTTTGTTCCAGATAACTTATCAAAGTTGGAGATCCCAAGTGTATTTTTTTCAATACAAGATTAGTTGATATAACTTATCAAAGTTGGAGATCCCAAGTGTTTTTTTTTTTTGAACAATATAGAACATCCACCATGTAACTTAAGTACTCCTAGACGTAACATGGTGATGAGGAATACCTCTTTAAAATTTACTTCCTCTTTTAATGCAACATTTGTGTAATTATTCTGCAATTTACCTGATTTCAGAACTTTTCAAATTCTATCAAGGTACCCCGTTTGGACTAAAACTTCTAGAGGTCAAAGTTAAATCGTAGAAAATCACATGTCACTCATTTCATTTTGACTCTGAATTAAGTGATTTTTAACCTTAAATTCGTTCAATTATATTCTAAACAATAACTTAGTCGCAAAACATTTTGTGAAGCTGTAGAATAATATTGACATGAAAACTAGAGTCTATACTTCAGAAAGTTTTGGGATTCTCTTTATGGAAAAATGAAGGACCCACAACTATTGATGTTATAAGAGCATGCTTAGCACTCCAGCATCTAACTCAACCTTACGGTATAAAATGGAATGCACCAAATAATAGGCTGAAATTCTTGTATTGTTCTAGCAAAGGGGACAGAATACCATATTGATCTATACAAAGAAATAGGAAAGTTTGGTATCGACAAAAGACAATTAATTACCTCGTTTTTCTGCATTTCCATAATCTCTGCCTGCATGATGATGAAAAAAGAGGATCAGTACTCCGTACTTGATAGAAGAACTCATAATCTTGTTTAGGCTATGGGTACAGTTTTATTTACTGAGATGTTTGGTAGTCATAACCATTGTCTAATATATACTAGGAACAGTACAATTTACCACAATATGAATTATGAGGATGATACCCTGTCTATTGCTATTGTGACAAATCTATACAAAATAGTGCTGCATGATGCGCAAACAGATGCTACATTCTTGACATAACCGAAAATGGATTGGGTGAAAATAGATGAAACAATTCTGAATACGAGACTATATAAATCATTAGAAAATTTACAACTATTGCAACAATAATAATCGCGAAGCTAAAACATCAATCAAAAGGTTAATGCAGGAGAGTGTTAATGTTTCACACTGGGGTTCAAATGTTGAAAAATGGAGGCATTATCCTTTGTTTCTGAGAAACAGAGGCTGTACCAAGATACTGGAACAGATCATAAGTGAATGCTTTGCCTCAACTGGACGAAATAAGCAAAGCAGTTAAAGTGGGGCCTACTAGCTGAAACTATCCACTTCAGAGTGTCTTGCTATAAATCCTCCTTTACACAGAATGCACGGAAGTAGCACATTCAACATGCCCAGTACCAGAGTTTGTAGAAAAGTTACCTGTTTTCTCACCAGTTCCTCGTTCATGTCCTTGAGTTTCTGAACTTCAGCTTCCAGCTCCATCGTATAAGCCTATGCAGATAAGGAAATTGTTACCAAAACAGGAAACTTTCAGCAGATGTTTGCTCACGAGGAACAGCGAAAGTCAAGACCGCATGGAACTATCTGAAATGATGATATTTCTATATATGATCATATTTTCAGTTCGACATGGCTTCAGGAGCAAGTACAGATGCATGGATTGAGTAGGAAATGTCAAGACCTGCTTGCGGGCGCGGGACCTCGCTGCGGACTCCCTGTTCTTGATCATCCTCCTCTGCCTCCTCTCCACCACCTTCTCCACTCCGCCACCAGTCCTCCTCCCCCTCACAATCCCCTCAAACGAGTAAGGCATTGGCTCTGACGGCGATGACAGATCCTCGCTCCCTTTGCTGCCAGAATCAACCGGGTTGACCGCAGTTTGCACGGGCATGGGGCCGCCTCCCATACCCACTGGCCTCGGCATGAGCCCATTGCCCAAGGCCAGATCCCCCATGACGACCGGCGGGAACACCAGCGGCGCCGCACCGCCGTCGTTGGCGCTCGGGAAGTTGCCGTAGAAGGAAGCGGGTTTGGGGGCAACAGGGACCGGGCGCGGCTGCATGGGCGGGGGCGGGACAGGAGCGGTGGGGATCTCTCGCACCACGCCGGCTTTGACCAAGAACTCCTCCAGGGTCATCTCCCCGAGCGTCGCCTGCCGATGGGGCTGCGGCTCGCCGCTGTCCGCCACTACCGGGAGCGGGTCGTCGCGCACGAGGTTGCGCCACACCTCATCGACCGTCTTGGCGCTGAGGGTGCGGGGCAGGGTGAGAGAGCCCTGGTGCTGCAGCGACGACGGCGGCGCGCCCGCGCCGGGGCCCGCGCCCGAGGCAGAGGCGGAAGCCATGGCCTGGCTCTCCTCCGCGGTCCAGATGCTCCGTAGCAGCTCGTCCATGTTCATGGAGCTGAAATCCTTGCCGAGGCCGCTGCCTCCCGCGCCGGCGCCCCCGCCGAGCGTGCTCTGGAACTCCTCGAACGTCAGCGAGTAGACCGACCCCTGCCTCGCCAGCGGCGTCGACCCATCCGCCGCCGGCCTGCGCTCCGAGGACGACCCGCCGTTGTTGTTCCTGAACTCCATGTATATGATCCCCTCACCACCTATCCTCCGTCAGCATCAAACGCGCACGGACACCAGGGGAGAATTCGCAGCAAAGGCCCTCAAATCGCAGCGAGTCACATGCGTTTCTTGGAAAGGCTACAGGAAGAGGAGAGGGAGAGAGAGAGAGTGGTGGGTGAGAGGCGAGGCGAGTGGCGAGAGTGAGACTTGAGGAGGACGACGACGGCGACGAGTTTGGTGTGCTGTGGTGTGGTGTGGGCGCGAGAGATGTGGGTTGGGTAGCGGCGCAGAGGATCCTGGTCGTCGTGGGCAGCGCAGTGGAGCGGGCGGGAGTGCTCCGGCCCGGTGGTTGATACGTGGCGGGCTCTGGGGGCGGAGACTACCTCGACGGGGACCTTTGGGCCAATCAGCGCGCAACGCGTGGAGGCGCTGGCTCCGTTAGTTACTTCCATGGCGGCTTCCGGACAAAAATATCCCCGCAGGGCCAGGGCGGCTCATCAGTCGTGGGGCCCGACGCGCAGTCTCCGCTGTTGGGGCTTTTGGTGTGGTGGTGGTTGGTGTCTCCATTCATCGTGGGCCGACCTGCCGGGTCGTCTGCAGCAAAAATTAAAGGTCTGTTCTTTACAAAATATAGAGGTTTTTTAGTTCAACCTGAATGTTTGACACATTTTCATCAAACCATTTGACATGTACACAGAGAAGATTTCCCAATAAAACCGGGATTAATTGTTCACTACTAAACAATAATGGCTCTTACAATTATATACTCGCTGTAAATTCGTTCATTCTCTTTTCTACGTGCAACAACTTAATACATTGGAAGCGAAATAGCCCCGGAGCATACCATACACGCTCGCTTATGACACGGTTGATAGAGTCGTGGAAGGCACTCATCGCCCAAGTACCGCCTCTCCTCATGGTCGGTGTTGCTAGAATAGAACCCTCATGGTTCACATGCTGGCCGGCCTCCCGGGCGGGGTGGTTGGCCCCCTTTATGGCAACTTTGCGTAAGCGAACCTCTGTCTCGGTGAGGAAAATGTGGCCGCTTTGTCATCATTTTTCTTTCGTAGAAGAATGATGTATTTTCTTTGGACGTCTCGGAGAAACGATTAGATAGATGTATCTTCAATGCGCAAAACTAAATTGTCGTAAGGTGGCATCTTTGTGTCTCGACAATATTGGTGAGCAAACCGCTATCCGGATAGTGTTTTGGGAGTAACGCCATGTCAACTCTAGGAGCTTCTTTTGTTCGGTTCCACACATTTTAATACTTTTCACTTCTCGCTACTCCCCCACCCAAAAAATAGTATGACATGCTCTAAAAAAAATAGTATGACATATTTTAGTTCGGTAAGACGAGACTTTGACAGATAATTACTCACTTAATATGCGGTGTGTCTGATATAAAATCACAATCATAAGTATGTCTGAATATGAATAAGATGACATCAATTTATGTCGTAGAAATAAAAATTTAATACTATAGTCATTGGTAAAGGTACTGTCTTTATGAATCAAAAATATTCTGGAACTGATGGAATGCTCCTACCATTAACACAACTCTTTTACTTTCTTCAAACATAAACTGCGTATAAATCCGAAATTTTGTACAGATGGTCGATATATATTTTTAATAATTAATAAATCAGGACAGTATTGATATAGGAAAACATATTGATACGGTCCTCAAGTGTTTCCCATGATGCTGGTTACATGTGATGAAATCAACTTGATTAGTAATCGTCCTGATGCATGGACGACTGATGGGGATAGCATGTGGGTCGATCACATATGGGTTAACTTTAGTTGGCAATATGAGCATGATCTCAGGCGCAATCGCACAATATCATAGGTGGTTCCACCGAACCCGAACATGATCTGAGTTGATAATCTATGAAGCTAGTGAGAGACAGTATTGCTTGTAAATGACTTGTCCCCATCGTCCTCAAAAAAGACTATGTCCAGTCCCAAGCTCCAACAGTGACTAATGAGGCGTTCGGACATGTGGTTATTGACTTATTGAGGACTGAAGGGATGACGCAGGTCGTGCTGGTGTCACCATGGTTCCATGGCATGACAACCTCCTCTTGATCTACTGGGTCCTATTCTGAAGCAAATCATGAGAAGTCCAGCACATTTCCATGTGATTTCCCAATCAACAATCACATCCCAAAGACCTCACTCTACGCACTAATGAACTCGATCTATGCACGTGGCGTGATTAAATCGGTCCCGTTGGTGCAGGACCGTCACACCGACACCGTGGATCTTGGAAGCAAAAGCCAAAATAAAGAGCGATGGTAACTAGTAGTACTAGGGATATATGTCCATCCATATATAAGACATTCCGTATGGCTCGTGAGATGTCTTTGTCTTTGCCTTCCCCTCATCAAAAAAAAAAAAAAGCCTTGCCTGATATCAAAAAAAAAATCTGAAACCTTTCATCACCTATTATTTCTACTAAACTTTGGCAATATTATTTTATTACCTAAGGTTATCGATGCAGAACGCATACAACAATATCGTCCTATCTGTCTCCTCAACGTTAAGATATTCACAAAAGTTACCATAATTAGATTGAATTCAATTGCTGACCATGTATTTCGCCCTTTTCAAACTATTTTTATGCAAGAAAGAAACATCCCAGATGGTGTAGTAGTCTTGCATGAAACGATTCATGAACTACACTCCAAAGAGATGAATGGGGTATTATTTAAAATCGACTTTGAAAAGGCTTATGGCAAGGTTAAGTGCTCTTTTCTTCAGCAGACTCTCCGAATGAAAGGTTTTCCAGAAGAGTGGCGTGCTCTAATACACTCTTTTGTGTCTGGAGGTAGCATTGCCATTAATGTCAATGATGATATTGGTAAATACTTTCAGACTAAGAAAGGGTTAAGACAAGGGGATCCGCTATCGCCTATACTATTTAACATAGTGGCGGATATGTTGCCAATCCTTATCGAGAGAGCAAAGGTTGATGGTCAAATTGAAGGATTAGTGCCGCATGTTGTGGATCGAGGACTTTCTATTCTTCAATATGTTGACGATACAATCTTATTTATGGAACATGATTTGAAAAAGGCGAAGAATCTAAATTTGGTACTTTCAGTATTTGAACAACTTTCCGAATTAAAGATATGTTTTCATAAAAATGATTTGTATTGTTTTGGCGAGGATCAAAACGAGGTCCACCTATATGCTGAACTATTCGGCTATGGGCAAGGACATTTTCCAATATACTATCTGGGAATACCGATTCATTATCGACGTCTCGCGATTGCTAAGTGAAAACTCGTTGAGAAAAGATTACAGAAGTGTCTTAGTAGTTGGAAAGGTAAATTACTATCTCTAGGAGGAAGACTCGTACTCATAAACTCAGTACTTACTAATATGGTATCGGTTTTCAAATTACCGAAAGGGGTCTTACATAGATTGAACTACTTCTGATCAAGATTCTTTTGGCAAGGAGATAGTGAAAGAAAAGAAATATCGATTGGCCAAATGGAATTTTGTTTGCCAACCTAAAGAACAAGATGGACTTGGTATTCATGATATACAAGTTACTGGGTAAATAGATTTTTAAGCTACTTATAGAAGATGGTGTTTAGCAAACCATTCTATGAAGGAAATATGTTGGCTCAAAAGCATTGTCACAAGTTTCATAGAAACTAGGTGACTCACACTTTTGGGCTGGTCTCATGGCTTCTAGGAAACATTTCTTCCGTTTTTTGTGCTTTTAATATCAAGGATGGATCTCAGATACGCTTTTGGGAGGATAAGTGGTCTGGCCATGCTAACTTACGAGAGAAATAGCCAGCTCTATATGCTATTGTTAAACATAAAGGGGATACAATTTCCATAGTGATGGAATCGAACCTTCTGAATGTGTCTTTCAGAAAAGATCTTATTGGACCTAGATTACAATCCTGGAATAATCTTTTATTACGATTATCCACGGTACAATTATCTGAAGGCCTAGATGAGTTCACATGGAAATTATTGGTGAATGACAAATTCACAGTTGATTCCATGTATAGAACTTTGATCCAACCCGATATTCCAGCCGAGGATGATAATAAGAAAATTTGGAAAATGAAGATACCATTGAAAACAAAAAATATTCGCATGGTATCTTCGTCGAGGAGTTATTCTAACTAAAGATAATCTTGTTAAGAGGAATTGGCAAGGAAGTAAACAATTTGTTTTTTGTCATCAAGATGAGACGATTAAAAACTTATTCTTATCGTGTAAATTCGTTCGGTCTATATGGTCAATCATCTAAGTAGCATCTGGGTTATCCCCACCAAGATCGGCGACCAATGTTTTCGGTAACTAGTTATATGGGATTAATGATAAGTACAAGATTTTGTTTAGGGTGGGTGCGCTTGCCATTATTTGATCGCTTTGACTTTGTAGAAATGACAAGATTTTTAATATAAATTGTCTACTAACTTGCAGGTTATCTACCGGTGTACGGCTACTCTCCGTTTATGGTCATCGCTACAACGTGCGGAGTTTCGCCACCTGTTTACTAAGGGGTGTACGTGCTTGGAGGATACGACGAGGAATTTTTTATTCTGGCATGGGTGGCAGCGTGATCTGCGAATTGATCTTTCATTGACCTAGGAAGCATGAGAAACATAATCTATTGTAATATTTGCCTAGTTTTAATACTTTGTTCAATTTTTTATCGGTTGTGTACATCTGAGCTATGCAGAGGACAGATGTAATCGATATTTTTCGTAACAAAAAATAACTCTGTGTCATGGGTGGTAGCTACACACATTTGCACATCCCACCGATTCAAGCCAAATAAACCTATTTTAGCATACTTTTGCTGTAGAACATTTATTTCTAGTGTAAAAAGTGGTTTCAAATTTCTAGTTTGAATACTTTTGGTATTTTTTCCAAAAGTCAACCCGGCTGAAAGGGCATGTATGCCCCATGTGTGGTTTTGGTAATTAATGACAATCCCTATGGACTAATGTGCAAATTGAGTTTCACTTATAGGTTTGTCCATTGACATCGCTTGGACTATGTGTTGGTTTCAAGGATGAAAAAGAAGAAGCATCGTCCAAGGACTTTGTGCCTATTGGAATCAAGTAGAAGAAGAAGAAGAAGATCAAGTTTGTCTTGAAGAATAAGAAGAAGATGGAGTTCCTCATGGCTATCTTCAAGACATCATCAAGAATTGAAGTGCAAGCTCAAGATGCGTCATCTCTAGACTTCATCAAGCAAGTGCAATCAAGCAAGGTGTTCCATCTTGAAGGTGACAAGATCGTCTACATCAAGCTCAAGTGGGATGCTCAAGGCAAAGGTATGATCTTGATAGGGTTTCTATTTTACCGGTCTCTTGTAGTGTTCTTGTAGTGTTGGGAGACCGGGTTTAGGATAGATAGCCGTACTATCAAGAGGGGCTCTCGAGTGGGTGACTCGTTCGTATCTTTCGGAAAGAGCTCAAACATTTGCATACATAGCATCATCTTTATTGGTTGTTGTTTAGTTCTTATCCATGTGAGGATCTAGATCTTGTGGTTATCTTCATAACAAGCTCTAGTTCATCAAAAAACGGATTTCCCTTGCATATCTTATTGCGTTTTTGATCTTGCGGGTTTTTCCGGCTCCACACCTTGGAAGGTATCTCACATATATATCCATTGGTGATATCCAATATTTTTAACAAAATTGGATTCTACACATCGTTATCTTTCCAATAAAATTGGTTTCATCTTGTTTGGAGTTCGGATGCAAAAGTTGTGGCGATCAAGTTTTTGCTTGCGACGGTAGTTCCGGCCACCCGGTAATCTGTAGTACCGAAGTTTGCCGATGATAGTACCGGTGTTAATTCCGGCCCAACTTCCGATAAACCCATTTTCGGTTCAGTACTCTCTCTGCCTGGTTAGCGCTATTTGACGGAACTTGGATCAGATTTTCAGGAGGTAGTACCGCTAGGTCATTCTTGCCACTGGTAGTTCTGGCGAAGCGGCGGTAGTACCGGCCAGGCTCGCATTTTTAGTCTTTCTCTCGCTGTTTTCTGACCGTTGGCTAGGTGCCACCGGTAGTACCGGCCACCCACCGGTACTACCGGCCGTGCGCGATTCTGTGGGCAACGGGCAGATCGGGGAGCCCTTTAAAAGGAGCTCCCCTTTCCCCTCCGCCCTTAAACTTGCTTTTTCTTGGTTCTTTCTCTCTCTCTCCTCCATTGTTGATCCTGAAGAGCTTGTCCTCTCCCCTTTCCCCTCCTATGATTCTTGCATCTTTTTGAGGGATTTGAGAGAGGAGATCTAGATCTACAAGCCCCACCAAGCAAAATCCCTTCTTTGTGAAGGAATCCTTGGGATCTAGATCTTGGAGAGTTTTGTGTTCTCCTCTTGTGTTCTTCTCCCTTATTCCCCCAATAGCTTTTGTAGCTTTGGTGGAATTTGAGAGTGAAGGACTTGCCTCTTGTATTTGATGCATAGGTTTGAGTTCTCCTTGGAGATTCGGTGAGTTCAATCCCTTGGGATTGTTTCTCTTGGGTTCTTGGAACCCTAGACGGTTGTGTGGTTGGATAGTTGACCTTTTGTGGTCTTGTAGCCTTTTGTGTCCTTGATGCCTTTTGTGTCTTTGTAGCCTTTGTGGCATTGTTCTTGGGGCTCCAATTAAGTTGTGGAGGTTCCCCAAGCTTGTTGGCCTTTTGTGGCATTATGGAGCCTTTGTGGTGTTTCTTGGGAGCTCTCCAACTGAGTTGTGGAGATTGCCCCAAGCCTTGTACGGGTTCGGTGACCGCCCTCAAGTGTCCCATAGTGGAACGTGAGTAGGCCTTTTGTCGCGAGCTCACGGAAGAATAGGGTGAGCTTGTTGTGGCGTCGGTGAGTTGCGTGGCTTCGCATCCTTGGTGAGGCCTTGTGTGACGTTGGATGAGCATCGAGCCACCACACCTCGAGGTGAGCCATTTGTGGCGTTCGAAGTACATTGCGCCCCCGCACCTCTCCAACGGAGACGTAGCTTCTTTGGAAGTGAACTTCCGGAAACAAATCATCGTCTCCGTGTCCATCGGTTATCTCTCAACCGAGCCCTTTTCTTATGCAATTTACATTGTGATAGCCTTTGTGCTTGAAGTACTATATCTTGCTATAACCTTGTTGCTTGTCTTGCTTAGCATAGGTTGTTGGTGCACTTCGTGAAACTAGTGTATATAGGTTTTGGCTTGATAAATTAAACGTTAAGTTTTACTCCGCATTTATTAGAGCCTAGATCGTAATATTTTTAAAACGCCTATTCACCCCCCCTCTCTCTAGGCGACGTCCATTTCCCTTTCACCGGCAAAGCAAAAGTGAACGCATGAGTTGACTTTTACAAAAATAAATTCAAACAGAAATTCTAAAACCACTTTTTGTAGACCAGAATTATATGCTCTACTAAGAAAAATAAGATAAAATGAGAATACATGACTTGAGTCCGACGAAAATGTAAAGGTGTGTAGCTGTCGATGATACTAGCTCTTTGTTATTATGTACTATGAAGATAGTAACTTAAGACTAGTATCATATACATGATACTAGTCTTAAGTTACTCTTCACTATAACCAGCGTTAGGCGCTAATATAACGAGACACTATGATGGCTTCTCAAACTTGAATTTGTCCACTCCAGATTTAACTCAATGCTAGACTCGTCATGGCTCCTAGGTTGTACCCGATGTGATTAGAAAAATGTTAAGGTCACTTGGTCCGGTTTAGGTAGAAGATTATACTCCCTCGATCCATAATAAGTGTTGCTGATTTACACATATTATGGATCGGAGCGAGTACGAGAAATTACACCACTACATTAAAGGACAAGCAAATGACATGTCCATGAACCCAATATGAGATGGGAGAGGTGTAGCTGACAAGTCATGATAATGGAATAGCAGAGTTCGTGATGCCCGAGTGCAAACAAGCCGATAACGTAGTGCCGCTATTTTTTTTTAGAAATAGATGCTTTATTACCAAAAAGAGAGGCGATCTACCAATAATTTCCATGTGAAATCATCTGGGCCTTCAGATAATTTTCCATGTGAATGGCAAATTCACACCATAAACATGGTTTTACCTTTAGAGAAACATCAAGTTCACCAAGTAAAATTACAACCCATATCAACTCAGTTGTAGTATTAGCCAAAGCATTATATTCTGCTTTAGTACTAGATCTTGACACTGTGGTTTGTTTTCGTGCACTCCATGAGACCAAGTTTGGTTTAAGAAATATAGCAAAACCTCCTGTAGACCTTTATCATCAAGACAAACTGCCCAATCTGAATCTAAAAAAGCACTAAGCAAACTAGGGGGGACTTCTGAAAAGTAAGTCCAACCTTCAGTGTGCCCTTGACATATCTCAAGATTCGTTTGGCGGTTGTCCAATGTACAAGTGGGAGCATGCAAATATTGCCAAACCTTGTTGACTGAGAAAGATATATCAGGTCGTGTTAATGTCAAATATTGTAAGGCATCTAAAATATTGTTGTATTGTGTACTATCATCAGAACCAAGAGGAGAGCCTTCAACCAAGGACAAAATTTCAGTAGAATATAAAGGTGTAGGAGAAATTGTGCACTTTGTCGTACCAACTTTACCAAGTAAATCAGCGACATATTTTTCTTGAGTAAGCAGCGAACCATCATTGACCCTTTTTACCTCAATGCTCAAAAAGAAGTTAAGATCACCTAAGTCCTTGAGAGCAAAATCATCATTAAGATCATGAAGAAAAGCAGAGATGGCCTGGTTGGAGGAGCTGGTGACTATAATATTAGCAACATAGATTATCACAAATATCAAAACACCCGCTCTATTGAATAGGAAAAGTGAGGCATCCGTCTTGGAGGGAGTTAAACCAAGTGCTTGCAACTTTGTACTAAGTATGGAGTACCATGCTCGAGGGGCCTATTTTAGACCATAGAGAGATTTCTCAAGTTTGCATATATGATGAGGGGTTTGTGAGTTTTCAAAACATGAGGTTATCTTGTATAAACCCATTCTTTCAGAACGCCATGTAAAAACACGTTCTTGACATCTAGATGCCAAGGACACCATCCTCTCGAGACAACAACTGCTAGAACAAGTCTGCTAGTGGAGGTCTTTACAACAGGGATGAACGTGTATTCATAGTCGATACCATATCTCTTCTTAAAGTCTTTTGCATCCAAGCGTGACTTATACATGTCAATTGTACCATCTGCATTTTTCTTGACAAGATATACCCATTTGCAGTCAATAATATTTCTTGTAGAACTTGATAAAACAATATGCCATGTCTTGTTCTCCATAAGAGCATTGTACTCTTCTTGCATTGCCTTGTGCCAACAATCATCCTCCATAGCCTCCGAAATCGTGGATGGTTCACTTGTGGATGTAAACATACCATACTGAATTGTGCCATCAGTATACTTCTTAGGGTGTCGAATATATTTTTGTAATCTAGTCAGTGGTTCTTGTACATGAGGCGCATGAGGAGGACTGGGTGGTGCAACAGAAGATGCAACCAAGCCAGCCACAGACAATCCGACAGCAGCTGCATTAGCCTCATCATTGGAGTCATCATGGCGAACTGACAGGTGTCGGAGATGCTGCGCGCATGGGCGAAATAGCTGGCATGGAAGTGTTGTCATCGTTAGTTGGTGGGGTCGTCAGTCAGGACCCGGTGCACGGATCAGTGGGTGTGTCGTGCGGTGGAGGGCTCCGTGATGGAGACCGAGGGGGAGACGAGCAAGACCACAAGAAGACAACCATCGAGAATCCTGCCTACACTGCATGGATCTCACTGGATCAGCAAGTGTTGCGGTTCCATCTAATACCATATTGAATTTATGCCTTTAGCCATCTTAACCAAAAGACCGAACTGATGAAAAGGGCTAAGCTATATATTTATTATTCTTAACACTCCTGGTCACATCTAGGCTATTTTAGTCCTTAGTGTGGGTTCGGTGCAGATCGTTAAATCTTTTTTCAACTGCGTGCGCAAAGTCTTGAACTTGAGACCTCTTGGCTCTGATACCATATTGAGCTTAGCAAAAATGATGACCTGTTAGGTGTCTTATGTTATGTCTTAATTAAGTAGGATCGGAAAGCCTCTGAAGGCGTATACATTGGGAGAGTACAAATGGGTATTAGGAAAGAGGGGATCGGTATGGTGTACTACACCGTATCTAATACAACATGATAGCACATGTACATAACATATGTCTATCAGTTGGCATTGTATGTAGTTGTATGTTATTATATATGTTACTCTCACTATGGCTAGTCTAACATTCAAAGAATAATTTATATTAACGAGGTACATAACATTTTCTGATGGGCTAATAAAGGTTACAACCACACCACTAGTGCCCAATTAAGCAATGGCTGATTTTACATACTCATCATTTAAATGTGTTCATTTGAAAGCATGTTTAATGAAAATATATAATACTACCTCCATGGTTCTAAATTATAGGTAAGGCATATAGAGAAAAGCTAAATCTTACTAAGTTTGACTAAATATATAGATACTGTGAAAACAATTAATTCAAAACATTTCATATAAACTAGACTTCTCTCTGCGCCATCTAGGGCGCGGCCGGTAGACAGAATGCTTGATGATTTGATCGTGCTACATGTTAGCCAAGAGAAAAGACTAAACTAGCAAAGTGAGAAGCAGAACATGGTAGACACGTCGATGAAAAATCGTTTGAATCTATCAACCAGAGTGTTTTACAACATGTCGATAAAGTAAAAAAGAAAACTCTTATAATTGCACGTGATCATGGCCATTCTGAAAGTAAAAAATACCCGAGATTGATCTATAAGCTGGTTCAGACCGCTCTAGGCCGTCGAGATAAGACTACCGTTTCCTCGCGCACGGGCACCATACACAACGTGCGTCCAAAAAACGCTTACAATGATAAGCGACATCTGTAGCTCAAATCAAACATAAAATCGAACAATTGACTGTCCAAAACTCGGCAGACGAAAAATCAAAGCACTGTGCGAAGAAATAAACAGATGAAACATGGCTAGCAATAAAACACATTAACTAAGAGATGCATACATGTGATTAATTGATTATGATTATTTAATCTGATTATAGAGCCAAAAATTAGAAAACCAACATTCTTCTCACGGATGCATACACGCGAAATGACGGTAATTTAGTTATTCAGTCGGACTACAAACATAAGTATAAGTATTACAGAGGCAATGATCCGATTACAAAGTCAAGTGTGAGAAAATGGCTTTTTTACTCTCGTGCAAACAAATAGATAAACCTAAGTATTACAAAGACACGGAATTTCCAACAGTTAAACACAAACTTGATTAGAAAACACGCCCGATAAAAACACCATTTCTTTAATCTGACGCAAACAAACATGTTATAGGATATTTTTATTTCTTGGCTCAGATTACAAACCTAACTATTACAACAAATACAAAAGTCCTATCATACGTCCTAACCCTACTCCAATTCTAGAAGCCCGTCGTCCACGACCACACGCGTGAAGACCTATCCATAGAAGCGATCAGGCACGAGATGGTGTTTTGATCCTCCCGAAGTGTCGGTTGTCGTCCTGCAGCATCGACAACCATAGACGGCATAGTAGGTAGGATATCAACCGACACGAAAGAAGAGCCCAGGAGATACGTGCAGAAGATCCCGGTGTGGTTCTTGAGGCGATACCGCTCATCCTCTCCATCTTCGCTGCCTACTTGCGCCGTCCGAGTTAGAGTATCTGCGAGCATGGACAAAGAAATGAAATAAGAATCTAAAAACGGAGCAAGAAAGATGCGAAAGCACAAAAAAAGACGAAAGAGCACATTGCCAGCATCTGTGACGAAGGAAGAAGCATACAAGATGGAGACAACCACCAAGTCAATCTTGTGGCTAGATCGTTCGCCCTGTACATCGATGTAGTTCTTAGCACACATCATGTTCATCCTCATCGGCGAGGAAGGAAGTGGAATGTCGGAGCTAAATAAACCAGGGAGGAGGTGGGAGCCGAGGTGGGAGCGAAGAAATGCTATGTAATGCATTGAGGAGGAAGGAGTTGGCGCACGACGTTTTATAGCCAATGCGTGGGCGTAAAAACCTAGGATGCTGCCAACTCGACTCTTTACCGCGATAACCCGCGGCCGCCTATAGTCTAGGAAGCCAATTGTGTTCTCGCCCGTGAGAAGCCGCGTCCGGCAAGAGTTTCCATGGCCACGACGGCTATGTACAGGACCCACCATATGATCTCGCCGTGGGAAACCACGGGCACCTATGCACTACGGCAGCAGGGTCGCTATCGTCAGGACCCACCGTACGATATCGCCACGAGAAACCGCGGATGCCAGTTGGTCTCTCCGCCACGAGAACCAGCACCCACCCATGCCTTCTGATGCCACCTCGGCTGCCAGCTCGCCTCTTCGCCGCGAAAATCCACGTCCGTCGAGATCCCATGGCGGCACGTTGATGTTTACGCACTTCTATTCTTGTAGATAGTTGTTGGGCCTCCAAGTGCAGAGGTTTGTAGAACAGCAGCAAGTTTTCCCTTAAGTGGATCACCCAAGGTTTATCGAACTCAGGGAGGAAGTGGTCAAAGGTATCCCCTCTCAAGCAACCCTGCAATCAAGATACAAGAAGTTTCTTGTCTCCCCAACACACCCAATACATTTGTCAGGTGTATAGGTGCACTAGTTCGGCGAAGAGATAGTGAAATACAAGTGGTATAGATAATTATAAGTGGTAACGGTGATAGAAAATAGCTTGATGGCGTGGAAGAGACTAAAGGCAAACTGAAATAAAGATGGAAGCAAGCAAACATGTAACAGATCTAATTGCAAACGGTGTTTCAATGCTTAGAAACAAGGCCTAGGGATCATACTTTCACTAGTGAACACTCATATAAATATCTTCTCTTTATGATACTACTCTTAACTACTCTCCGGTTGGACACTCTAATCCATGGTAGGGCTATAACAACACACCTCAAAGTAAGCCTTTCCCATCTAGATAACCACACACTGTCACCTTGAGTACTAGATGGTTCCAACAAACACCACAATTTCATAAAGACATCCAACTCCAAATATAACTCATAACAAGTATTTATAATCTCTAGCCTAAGTGCCACCATGGTGCGCACGTTGTCACTTTCACACACATGGGAAGAGCAGAGATCTATTAAAGCACTTGAGTAGCAAGATAGATCTATAGATTACAAGCTCACGATCTCAATAAGATCATGCATAGAGAGAGAGATGAACACATAGCTACCGGTAGAACCCTTAGCCTCGAGAGAGAACTACTCCCTCCTCATCATGGGAATCAGAAATGGTGATGAAGATGGTGGTGGAGATCGATGGAGATGGCTCCGGGGGCACTTCCCGTCCCGACAGGATGCCGGAACAGAGACTTTCTGTCCCCCGAATCTCCCCTTCGGTGGCGGCAGCGCTGCGGAACTTTTCGTGGATTTATGATTGATGATCTAGGGTTTTGGTATCGGAAGGCTCTTATAGGCGAAGGAGGCAAGGTCGGTGGCCGGCCAGGGGGCCCACACCATGCTGTGGCGCGGCCTGGGGGTACCCGCGCCTAGGGGTGGTGTGGCCACCCTGTGGCCCCTCTCCAGCTCTCCTTCTGGCTCCGTGAGTCTTCCGAGAAAATAGTAACATTGGCTTTTGTCCCGTCCAATTTCAAGAATATTCATTTTCTGACTTTCTAGAACCAAAAACAGCAGAAAACAGGCAACTGGCAACTGGCACTGTGGCATCTTGTTAATAGGTTAGTCCAAGAAATCATATAAAAAGTACTCCAAAGTTGGAACAAAACACAAGAAAGTGGATAAAACCAAGCATGGAACATCAAAAATTATAGATACATTTACAATGTATCACACGTCAGCTCCCGATGGACCCCGCAAACCGGTGGGTGCGGAGGTGTATCACGCCGGGAATGCCTCTCATCGAGCGCGGTCCTCCTGCTTACGCTGACGACGGTCCTAGGGCACGCGCGCGGTCCACAACGAGTAAGGGTCCTGCGAGGCCCACCCCTCAACGACTCAGACAGTGATTTAGGGTTAAAAACGGATGCCGAAGAGCACCGGGGGCATGATTGTAGAAAATTATAGGTATGGGGGATGGTTTTCAGGTGTCGACCGTCCATATCCAATGGCACAAAAGAATCGCGGCAATGTGGATGTCAGTCAGAGCAGAAATAATCTAGTGTTATTATTTACTCTGATACTCCCTCTGTTACCGGTGTACAAGTCCCGCTCGTATTTCAAGTCAAACTTTGAAACTAAATTTGACTAAGAAAATATAAGTTATATGGCACAAAAATCATACTGTTGGATTTGTATTTGAAAAGAGTTTTTAGTAGTATAACTTTTGTAGCATATAACCCATCTATGGTAGTTACAATCATGGTCAATGTTTGACTCAAAAAACAAGAGGGGCTTATACACCGGGACAAAAAGAGTAGTATTCATATGTTCCATATTAGTTGTCACCGTCAGCATAAACTAGTATGGAGCGAAATGAGTAATAATCTGAAAACTTCTATTACCTATTAGCAGCACTTTTTCGTAAAGGGGAGACATCCCAGCCTCTGCAGCCTTTTATTACCTATTAGTGGCACTACATTGTGGTTTGTTTGCATTGGGGGTGTTGTGAACTTTTCTATTCTGTTATCATGACTGCCCATCCTATTTCATATCTTACACTTACTATGTCCTTTGATGGAACTATAATTATGCAATTCCTGGCATCAGGTTCTAGCTAGCTAAACAGGAGCAAGTAACCCTTAGCATTTCCCTGATCACATTGAGTACAACTTAGAATCCATTACAAGTCGACGTTTACTTAAATTTGGAGTGGCGAGACATCATTATTGATAAGTCATGATAGTTATCTTGTTATCAATGTGAATTGTCATTTCACACTCAAAGAACAATCTACAATAACAAGGGGTACGTCACGTACTATCTCCAGCCTTGATGAGACACTCGATATCAAGCTTCGAGTTCTCAATGTGATGATGTGTTAAATAAGTTGTAAGTAGACCAAACTCTCAGTTGGACGATGGTTACTTGGTTAGGATTAATTTGGTGAGCCAACATGTGATCCAGGTCAGGAGGGTGGTTGTATGACCATATCCTAGGTCTAACGCCATGTTTGTCTCTTGAATGTGGATTATCTTTTTCATGGATGCCAGTGTTCTCTTTGAAAATAAGGATCTTCCATCCAATGTTTTTCAATTTTGAACCTCATCGACTTTGGAATTTAGAGTAGCTCTAGCAAGCTTCCTAAAAGTCGAGCCTCTAAAACCGGTTTACTAGGACCTGCAAACTATTTAGAAGCTATGGAGGTGGTGTGCAAAATCAGACTCCTAAACTTCATATCTAAACTTATATAGTTTACATTTAGCATATTTAATTATATAATATCCATTTAACGCAAGTTCAAACAACAATTCAAGATCCATTCGCTACAAGTTTAAATTAACAAACATCATAGTTCACACAACAACTCAAATACCATGCCACGAGTTCAAATAACGGTGTGGTCGTCGCCGGCCACCAAGCCCTTCTCCTCCTGGTGGACATCATCATCTTCGGTAACTTCCTCGATCCTCCACTTGTATCTCCTCCTAGAAAATTTCCTCCTCATCAAGCTCCATGAGCCAGACGCCAATGACGGTGCGATTGAAGACCTAGAGAGGGCTAGGAATGCCCCCTCCAAATTTGCGGCGGCACCACGGGTAAGAAAGGATCCGGCGGCGGCATATGATCATGGGAAGGAGAGACACATGCGAGGAGACAGAATCGCATGCAAGCAAAAAAAAGGCGTTCCATATAGGGTCCATAGATTTCTTCCATGTTCCCCAGAATTAGAGGTTGGATTGTGTGTCTTACATGGTCTCCTAAACTTTTCTCTTTACTGCAGGATAGCTGATTATATTAGGGAGTTAATTTGTCTTACTCGGTGTCGGTGTGCATACCAGGTCCTGGTTCATTTGTGTTGTAGCCATCATCATCGTCATTGCACAGTGCAATTTGCAGTCGGTGTTTCAAAAGAAGAAAAGGTACGTGTGATTAATATACTAGCGGAAACGATAGAATTATAGCATCTCCACTCGGGGCCCTAAAGCCCCCCTAAAGGGCTATGGGGGTGCCGGAGGGCAAATTGACACCCAGCCCACCCCAAAATTAGTTTTGACGCTGGTGCCGGCCCGATTTGTTATCCGGCGCCCCTAGGCCGAACCCAACCCACTAGGGGGGGGGGGGGCGGAGGGCTAGCGGGGGCGTCGGATGCCGCGTTTTTGGCGGGAAGGCATGGAGAAGCTGGCACACGAAACTGCTGGTTGTCGAGGGCCAGCCCTGTCAACGTCAGCAGCCGACGCATTCAGTCCACGATCGGTCCGTCTTTCTCCTCGCCTTCCGCGTCCCAGTAATGGCGCTGCTGCCCGTTGATTAGCCTTTTGCAGGCGATACATCCCGTCCGCCACGCGGCCTGCCGCGCCACCGCCCGCATTCAATGGCAGTGCCACCGCCCGCGCATAAAACCTCCCTCCCCTTCCCCGTGGCTCCTCCACAGCCCAGTTCCACCCTCTCATCCTATCTTGTCTTCCCAGATCAACGAAGCCACCGGACATGGAGAGGTACCCCGGTGACGGAGCCGCCACGAACGGGTTCGGGCGCCACTCCTGCGCGTGCATGAGGCGTGCGCACTGTGCGAGGCGGGGTACCCAACGCCGCCGGATGTGAGGTGCCCACACGGCTGAGTCCTCAGTGTCGGTGGGCGGCCCGTCCCTCCGGTCCCCGAGGCCACGCGCGACAGGCAGACATCTACCGCCACTACTGGGAGGTCCTCTCGCCAGAGGAGAGGAACGACCCGGTCTGGGACCCTAACAAGGGATAACCTCGACAATTCCCATGGTGATGGACTTGGGGTTTTGCGAAGTGAACGCTGGGGATTTCATCGGATATCAGGGAAACAATGGAATCAAAATCACCTGAATATTGAGTAACTGGACTATTACAAGTTGTCTCCTAGATTTCGGTACCCTCGCTTGGGCTTCTCCCGTCCTATATATAATAGGTCGGGTCTCAAAGTTGTATGCGGATAGGTTTCATACACGTGTAATTACAACATCGACACAATGTCAGTTCATAGTCCCTTTCCTAATACAATTAAAGCCTTTGTCGGTTGCTTCCTTGGGCTGTCATCTGCAACCTTCATGGGCAGTAAGCCTCTGTCCAATCATAGGGTAACAATTTATAAACACCTGAGTAATCATACCTATGTCAGACCCCAACAACACGGAGTCGTGGACCGCGTTCTTCGAGGCCCAAGACCGGCACGAAGGCAACGTGCCTCGCTGGAGGACAGAACGCCGAAGGCGCGACTGGCGCGGAGCCTAGGCCGAACACTAGCCCGGGTCCTCGAATACATCACCGCTGGGAACTACCCGCCGCTGACGATGCCTCCTAGGCCAGCCCCACCACGACGCCCGGACCAGCGGTGGGCGCCACGCCACACCGCCCGGTTTTCCTCGACGTCTTCTTCGTCGATGTCGTCGTCACCATTGACCCGCTACTCAGACCGTACCGCGCTTCGCGTGCTTCTCGGCTTCCCTGGCGCCGGTGGGCGGATGTACGGAGGACTCCTTCACGGGCCCACGTGGCGCCCGCGATTAGGGCCGCGCGGCGATCACCTGCGTGGTCGCTGCGCCCGTGAAGAAGGAGTGGACGCTGCCGCCGGAGTACAAGGCGGCCGCCCTCCAGCTCAAGATCGACGAGGACCCAGAAGAGTTTCCGGGCCAGGGACGGATGACTTCGCGGAAGCATGGTCCGCGGAGGAGTACCGCCGCGAGCAGGCAGAGCGGGCATGCCGCCTCGGCCTGTTCGTCGACCTCGAGGGCGACGATGATGGGGCAGGTTGTTCGAGCTAGGGCGGCGATCCAGGCTAGGGTCGCAGCATGCCGCCGCCGAAGATGGAACCTAGTGACGACGAGGAGGGCGACTATGCGGCGGTGATGTACCGCCGCCTTGGACTGGGCGGCTGTGGCCGAGGACGCCATTAGTTTTTTTTAATTTTTTTTGTATAAATATGTTTGAACTGCAGTTTGAATCGACGTGTTTCTGTATTTTTAAAAGTTTGAATACATTGTATGGAGCACGACTGGGAACCAGCGCCCTAAAATCGTGCACGCATCCGGCGCCCCCATACGACTCAAAATCAGACCGTCGTAGGAGAACGAGCACCCTACAAAATCGTGCACGCATCCGGCGCTCCCATACGGTTCAAAATCAGATCGCGCCGGATCGCCGTGGGGGACTAGTGATGTTGCTGTTAGTGTTAGGCCACGGCCACCACGTGGACTCGTGGAGAGAGAGGCACGCAAGGCAACAAACTGGTTACGTCAAAGTATCTTATCCAAGCCGGCAGGGGGTCCCACAAGATATTGTAAAGTATAGCATCCGAAGTCCCAGCGTGTGGAAAAGGAGCCCGATCGTGTGCACCACAACATTCAGAATGCCCCCGCCCCGGAAATAAAATAACATTCAGAATGATCCGCTACGCTACCCACCTGGATCATCAAAGGGAAAAGAGCAAAGTGACAATACTAAACCGAAAAAAAAATCATATCGTTTTACTGGGGACGGAAGCATGCAGTGATGATCCCTAAAAGCCTGCATGTTGCAAATAAGTGACGTGGGTTTATTTAGATTCGAATGTATCTAAATACGTTTTAGTATATAGGTACATGCGAATCTAGATAAACTCAACACTTACTTTGAGACGGAGGGAGTAATATTTTATACAGGCTGGAATCTGCAAGTTTCAAAAGGTTTCTTAATACCGTATTCCCTCCCTTCCTCCGTAAATAGTGTACTTTTACGTTTATCTTAAGTCAAACCCTTGAAATTTTGTTCAACTATTGAATTTTTGTTCAACTATTTTGAAAACCGTAGCCATATTTATGATACCTGGTGGTTGATACTCCGGGTGTGGAGGCCAGCCCACCCGGATTTGAGTCCCAACAATGGCAGACTGTCGAGTCGCCGTTGAGGAATGAATAAACTGGATGTCTCACCTACCTAACAACGTATAATCAAGGGAGGGATCATTTCCCTGCTGGCAACGTTTATTTATGATACCAAAATAGTATCATTAGATCCGTTTTGAAGTGGAGTTTAATATGTACAATGAAGTTGGTCAAATTTTAAAATCTTCGACTTAAGATAATCCGGGAGTGCACCCTAGCTATGCGTATGGTGGAGAGCATGTCCTGCGTCGAAGCAAAAAAATTAACGATTATAAACTCAAATTACTGACGTGAGATAAAAAAAACACCCTCAGTAAGCAGTGCCACACTACCAATGCACTCAGATATTCCTTCTGTTTGACACTCTGAAACATAAGATGAAAATTTGCATATGCAGCAGATAGTGATTACTCACTTGTCTGTCAGCAACGTTTTGCTTGAGCTGCCCATTCCATTGTCAGAGCAACGCAGTGTTGCTACGACTTGGAGGAGTCATACAACACGATTTAACATGTTTTTGTTCAGATGTGATTTAACATGCTGGTAGCCTGGTAGTACATCAGTTAGACAGTTACTGGCAATCAATCAATCAACCTGTGAAGTAGCCCGAGGAAACGGAGACGGCGTGACATGATCGTATGGTGAAACTTGCAAGTAAAAAGTAGTAGTATCCCATTTTGTTTGTACGCGAGTTACATTCGCTTTGGATCTAGGGGTGGGGGACACGATACGGGTCACGAGAGAACCTCAGCTGTAGGCAGGCTGCAGGACATCTTTTTATCTGTACGATTGCTTTCTATCTGGACGTTGGAAAACTGCCAGCGTGACCAAATCCACCTTATCTAGCTCTAGCTCACCTTTCTTTTTCTCCTCTTGAGGAAGCATCTGCGGAGACAAATCTGATCTGAGTGATCTCGCCCACATGGCGCCGCCGAAACATCGAGCCAAACCAACATGCAACATACTGTTGCTGAAAGCAAAACATCAGAGAGCAGCAACAATTCGAGGAAATAAAACAACGATCACTGCACACACACTGCACACACCTGAAGCAGAAACAACACCGACACGTCCTACAAGGCCTGCCTGAAGCACAGGCACGCAATGGCTACAGCAACTACTCGTACAAAGGCTAGCAACTAGGAGTAGCAATAGCAATGGCCGCCTAATGATAGAGGAGGTCTCTACTCTACCACCGATGCATTATATGCTAACCGCTGGGCGTGGTATCAAAGCGGGCACATGGGAAGATCCAGGAGCATCCCAGCAGCTCGCTCCTTTCCTCGGTGGCTCCATTTTCTCTTGTCCCCCCCACCTCCTCGGCAGATTCCAAACCAGCGCTGCTGCAAATCCATACCGTGACAGACAGCGCACGCATGCACGCACATACGGTCCCCGTCGGATCTGCAGCGGCATATTCTGGGAACGCGACGGGGTTCATTTCTACAGCTGAGGGAGGGACTGTCTGAAATCCGACGAATTTCAGACCTCCTAGCTGAAAGCCTGGAGAATTTACTTACGTCCTGATCCCTGAAACAAAATTTAAAGTGTTGCGTGTCAAGAGCGCTAAAGCATGGATTTTGTGCTGCTTCATTTTTCTGTCTAACTCGGTTGTCAGCATGGAAAGTTAAGTATAGCAAAAATGGAAGATAGGATCAGAGGTGAAACAACTTAATTCTGGCAAGCACCAGCAGATTATCGGAAGTACGGGGGAGTGATATATGCCAGTATCTGAGGCACTTTTGCTCAAAAGCATGTGGACATAAGATGAACAAAACAGTTCATGCAAGAATGACAACATAGCTAGGTTCCCAAGTCCGAATGTCGTAAGACTGACGATTTCTTATGTATTGAAGTGTACGGGATTTTAGGCAATTTACAAGCTCAACTATGATACTGAGATGTACAGGTTACAGTGTTGCCTCTACCAGAGTTTATTGGGCCACTTGCTTCAAATAGTTTCTCAATAAATTATATTCTTAGAGGATCTACAGAGGTGACTAACCTACGGAACATGTTACAGTAAGTTCCATAATAGAGTCCTGGAAATTCAATGGATTAGGTCTTCATCCGCGATCATACTAAACTCCGTGATGTAATTATGAACTATCTGAAACATCATTGGGGCATATAGCTGAACTGTTTTCCAGGACGATACTGAGAAGTGGTTATTGGCAATGTCATGGCTTTATATTATTCTGCCTGATGTAAACAGAAAGAGCATGGCATAGATGCTACTGCAGCTGTGGCTTTATCAAAAACAGGACATCAGTATTGCTAGAATATTCATCAACAGAGATACCATGTACCTCAGGTATCATTATGCAACTTACTCAGAGTAGTGGGATCCGTGATACTAGAAAGCATGGCAAGTGAAGCAGCCACTAAGAGATCTCATCTGTCCGTTCTTTGTAGCATGTGATGTCTTTTTGGCCTTCCGGGAAAGTTGTTCATCTTGGCTTGCTGTTGCTGCATCACGCATCCCTTGTGCTCTTCTTTGAGCAGACTTCAGGGTGTTCAAAATCCTGTCCAGAGAGGATGATCGTTTCTTCTCGAGCTTCATCTGAGGTAATGGAAGTGTGGATGCACTCAATTCATCAAAGGTCAATTAGACAGCAATAGAGAATATCAAAACAATGGATCATCTTACAGCAGATAATGCAAAAAAAATATCAATTCCGTTGCGAACATTAAATACAGATATACTCCCTCTGTTCCACAATATAAGCCTTTTTAGCAAAGAGGGAGTACAATATAAACTCTTTAACCAAAAAATGACATGGGACAGCAGTTATAGATAGGCATGCTAAAGTTCATATGGTTATAGATAGGCATGTTAAAGTTCATACAGGTCCCAATTTTTTTCCTAAAAGGAGGTAGGGTCAAAATAATATTTTCAATGAGTTATTTACTTGGGCTGCAGGACAAGTGTGCTTAATAAAGTTCTGCAAATAAACATTGATAGAAGACTATCAGACCAAAAAAATGGCTGAAAGCAATAGCTTTCCCAACAAGATGACTGATGCACTGTCTACTTAGATTGGATACTTGCTTGCACTAAGCAGTTATTCTCTTGGAAAATGTTTCCCATATGCTTATTATGATGAAGGAGGAGGATGCTAATCCTAAGATGAGCAAGATTTTATCTTTTTCAGTAGTTATGCTTGCTTAGTTCACTATATGGATCCTGTATCCTACGTATGATGAAGAAACTTAACTTAGTAATCTATTCTAATAGGGATCTTAATTCTTACAAAGAAAAACAGATAGAAATAGAGTGAAGCACATACCACTAATTTCTGAATAGCAGCCTCAGCTTTGGCTTTTTGAAGATTCTCCCAAGCAGCAATTTTTGCTTCTTCTCTCTCAATCCTTTTAACAATGTATAGAGCGATCATGGTTTAATGGAATAAATTTAAGTTGCAGATTCTTTAACAACAGTAAAAGATTTAGATGTTTGCACATCATAAGGGATAAACAGGACATGTTATATATTTTCAGAAGTTAAGTTTCAAGTACTACTTTAGGAACAATATAAAGGTATGCCTGAACAAAGAAGCAGCATTTATAGTAAGCATTGGACCCTTACTTTGATATGGATGCTGCTTCAGCTGACTTCCAGGAAGGAGATTTAGAGTCCACCGTCTTTTTATTCCACTCTAAGATATTCGCTGAATTCTTGTTAGAGGCTTGTGCTACATGTTTCTTCGACCATCTGGTAAGAGTCACTCGGTCATCCATCTGCACATCTCTGATCTCAAGATCGGAGATACAGCTTTCCCTCTCTTTGGCTTGTTGCATTGAGAATGAGCGGATAAATGAAGGCCTGGTGCTGGGCGAGGAGGACCTACTTAGCTCTGGACTAGTTTGAGTTGCAGTATCCTTCCTTGAAATAGGGATTTTAATGGGGGCTGAATCTTCTGAGGACTCAATCTGTTCGTCTGGTATAAAACCGAAAAAAAAGGACCAGCAGAAGATTTATTAATTTTCATTACATACAGTAAATCATATGATTGACTTTCTATGATATTCAGCTGAGAAATGCAACAATTATGATCAATTATCAAGATACCAAATACCCAAAACTACTGATTGCAACTCAAGAGGAGATTCACAATTTGAGAATACATTAGCAAATAGAGAGAATACCTCAAACAAAAGGGTTGTACTCTGCACATTATCAAGATTCTCAATGCTACAGTTATGATCAATTATCAAGATACTAAATGCCCAAAACTACTAATTACAACTAACAAGGAGCTTCACAATTTTGATGATGAGCAAATAAAGAGATTATCTCGAGCAAAGGGATGTCCACTGCACATTTATATACCACAACTTAACACCACTCAATAGATTTAAAACTATGGATAGCAATTTTCTACATACCTCGTACAGATTCTTGGGTGCTAGGTAATGAAGCAGACGACTCAACCGCAGTATCTAGTCGCCGGCGCACTCTGGTAGATTGGATAGCAGGAGACCCGCTGTTTGCTAGAGAAGACCTGCCAATGCCAATACCAAATTCGTCACCAGGTGTTCCACTTGTATACTTCCCAACAGTACTTTTTCCTCCACAATGATGTTCAGGTATCAGTACTCCCGCTAAGAAAGGCGAGTTTGCTGCTAAATGTCCAACTCTCCCACTGTCAAACAATGACACAGATGAAGATACAGATGAATACTGTCCACCAAGTCTCCCAGGAGGTCCTAGAGGACCACTTTTGGCCTTCGGTCGCCGAGCATGGGGCACCGAGGTCTTGGCAAGCGCGTCGCTGGAGTTCGGGCTGAAGATCCACCTCTCTGCATCCTCCCATTTTGAGGGCAATGTCCTCCCGTTGTTGAAAGGAAATGCCATGCTGGTGGCTGGGTACCTCCTGTTGTTACCTTTGGAAGGAAGGGGTACCCTCTCTGAGCTCCACCCCTTCTGGTACCCCAAGACGGATGAACGGTGCCGGCGCGGATAGCTTGGTGTGCCGGGACTAGGAAACACGCCTAAGCTGCTCTGTGATGGCAGAAGTCCCTTGCTTACAAACCCCGCGCGTCCGAGCACAAAGCCTGGAGAGAAGGGAGTTGTGCTGAAACCAGGGCTGCCGAAGTCGAGCGAGGCTGGCCGCTGCTTCAACCCCTTCCTAGTACCATGCAGGGAAGCAGCCCCTGTCCGACATCGCGGTTGGTTCTGGCATTCTGTCGAACAGCACACAAGCATACAAAATTGACAACCTCACGTAAACCATCCAAATCCCACTGCAAAATTCAAAGATGCCTGTGCTACCTTGGATGGTTCCGCCTGCCGGACTCTTGGCCGGTTCTTGCCGCGGTTGCGCCCACTCTTCCTTCGCCCCACATTGCACCTCGTCGTCGTCGTCGTCCTGCGGCTCCGTGAACGCTGCAGAAGCTTCAGAGAATACAAGCTCCCTTCTATATAAGGGCTGTAAAGCCGAGCTCCAGCGGAGCAAGAACACTGGTAAGAATACAAAGTGTGAGCTGTGCTGTGTTTTGTGTGTGTGCTCACCGTTGGAGGAGGATGAAGTGGCGGCCAGCCCGTCGTCTGTCTCCAGATCTGTGTCCATGTCGCCATCCGCGCGCACGAACCCGGCCAAAGGCTGCAG
The DNA here is from genome assembly GCA_023614405.1 of Avena insularis. NCBI lineage: Eukaryota > Viridiplantae > Streptophyta > Magnoliopsida > Poales > Poaceae > Avena > Avena insularis. Next base: position 489,933,127 of record CM042692.1, on the reverse strand, counting down.
CCACCAGCCAACCATGACCTTAGCCTGCCTCACTGGCTGATTAAAAAGGTAATCTAGTAAAGCGAGCAGAGTGGTGGAGAGTGCAGAGAGAGAATCCGATCCATGGTGGGTGGGTGCCCCCCATTTTCTCTTGCTGGCGGTTGCAAGATTCAAGATGGCGATGATGGTGCCTATCCTCGAGTGTCAGGGAGGGAGAACTCGGTCCCTCGGGCTTTGTCTCGATCATGACTAGATGTACTGGTGTTTGCTAATCATGCCATGTTATTTCTGGGTTTTACTTTACCATCGCATCGCACGCACTAAGCATCAAAGTGCCTTCCACTTTCTGGAAAGGCCGTGGGCACCTGAGACAAGCCATGGGCTATCTAGCTAGATCTGCGTGGCGCCATGGCCGTGCCAGCATGCCACCGCTCGACACTCGTAGTACTGGAGAATGGAGATTCCCAAATGCTAATCGATCGGAACGAAATCGACAGAGAAGCCAGGAGATGTAGCAATGGGGAGAGGAGCGAGACCAACCGAGTCGCAGCCGCAGGAGCCGCTCCCGCTACTCCCGCCGCCACCCGTCGAGCTGGCCGAGTAGCTGTCGTCCGCCTCGGTTCCCCACCGCCGCCGCCTGCGCCGCCGCGTTATCCCCTCCGACGCCGACGCTGACGCCGACACCACCTCCTCCTCCTCCATCACGCCCCGGAACCGGAGCTCGCGATCACCACCACCACCACCGCCGCCCCGCATTTTATCCTCGGAAAACGAGAATCCCGCTCCTGCCTGGTCACTGGGTTCGCTCTGCTCCCATCAATCGTCGGTGTCCATTAAAAGCGGCGGGTCTGTGAGCGTGAGGAGCAGTTTGTTTGTCGTTTTCGTGGACGTGTCACGGTGGATTGGGACGTGGTGCTGCGACCGGCAGCATCTCGATGGGGATGCCGACGCGACGCGAGGCAATGCAACGTGAGGCGAGCTCAAGAACGTGCGCGCGGCGCTGAAACCAACGCACAGTTTTCTCTATAGATTAGTTTTGGCCTTGCCCCCCGCGGGAACGGCGCTCCCGTCCATGTCGGTGTCGCAGCCCCGCTTCCTTGTACCTTCTGCCTCGCGGCGGGCGCAGGGGAACGGCACCTACCACTCCACCCACCTCTGGGCTCTGGTGTCGTCGACACTCGTCTCCAAACAGAGAATCGGATTTACTGAGCATAGTTGTCTCGTGACGATTTTATCCAAAACGCCCCGGAGGGCGTGTGCACGAGTTCCGGACAGGGTAGGAGAATGGCAGCCGACGGCGTCGTGTGGTGTGATCGGAGTGAAAATGCAGGCATAATTCAGGCGCGCGCGGTCCCGTCGGCCCCGCGCCTCGCTAGCCGCAGCTGGAACGACAGGGACGCCTCGCTGCAGGGCGCGCAGTTTCAGGCTTTCAGCTAAGCTCCATGTAACCATTGCCCGCCGATCTAACTATGCCGGACGGCGGAATGGAGGTCTTTGGTTGAGCACAGGTTGTTGGAACCACGGATACGTATACGTATCGTATACGGGGTACATGTCCGTAATCATGTATGTTGTCTTATATAATATACGAGATACGCGGAGGATTTGCTGCATGCAAACCCTAAATCAAACTTGATAGTAGAGCCTTCCCGTCACCGCCGCCGCCCCCCTCTCTCGTTTTCCACGCGCGCTACCCCCTCGTTCGGTGTGCGATAACATCCTCTGGATCGTCTTCGGGATTGCTGCGGCTCTCACTCCTCGGTCCCATCATCACTCTACCGGCTGCCATGGCAGCGGTTCCTGCCGCCGTTGCTCCCTCCATCGGCGTCCGTCTCGACCGCGGGAATTTCCCTCTCCGTCGGGCTCTCAACGTGACTCGCCTCTCAATGTGGGATTTGTTGTCATTTTGGAGTTGGTACTATGCCCCATGTCGGGTACTTGAGTTTGTATGTCTGCTATTTATGTTGAACTATGTTGGATGTTGAACTATATTTGCGATTTGTCATTTTAGAGCGATTTTGAAACCATGTTTATATTGATTTTAGACCAAAAAAAAAACTGGGCGGACGGGATTTGGGGGCGCATGGGGCGGACGCTGCCCAGACACCCGCGGATGCAGCCCCCAAAACCGGTCCGCGATGGGGTAGTCCCCTTGGAGATTCTCTAATGATGTTTCTGTGTGTGTTCAAGAAGAAATGGTCAGTCAGACAGAAGGATTCAGAAGGAATACAGCACCAACGGGCAATGAAACAGTTCGGGTGTATATCTTCCCAAACTTCTTCTACCACTTCCTAGAATCCTTCTGCCCGACTGACCCTTTCTTCGTGATGTCAGACAGAAGGAATACATCACCAACGGGCAATGAAACAGTTCGGGTGTTTATCTACCCAATCCACAGAACAAATTACTTGATCTAATTTAATAAGGGTTTGGCTCTCCTTCTAGACACTCCATGTGGAGCATCGACCATGCAAAAAAAAACTTCTTCCAGATCAAAGTCATTTAAGAATATCCTAAAGGCTCCAATAAGTCTCGTTGCCTACGCAATTAAGACAGAAGTTCTTTCAAGATGTCAAATGCAGATTCTTTCATTACCCTAACCGTTATTATTTCAATGCCCCCTGATCCATATCAGAATGGCAAACTGTGATCAAACTCAACCAAATAAGAACATAAGGAAACATCACAATGTGACAACCTGGGTGGGCAACAAGAATAACAACCGACCAGGATGCTTGGAGAACTTCGTGAGAAATATCACCATCTCCTCTCCTCCGTTCAGTTGAGGGTAAAAGAAACTAAGACAGCAGCGCTTAACAAGTGAAGAAGAATCAAGTGACACTATTATTCATCATAAATTGGGTTGGAAAGTACTACCTTCATTCCATGATATAGAATGTTTTGACAAACTAATTTAGTTTTTCCAAACGTTCTACATTGTGGAACAAAGGTTAATAGCAAATTAACATGTCCTATATGACTGTTGTGCAAATTTCAGGTGCATAAAGCAAATCTCAACGAGTTCAATGACAGACATATTTTTTTGGACATGAACACACAATATAGAATCAAGCCAGACTAATTAAGTTCCCAAGATTAATAAGTTATAACTGAATTAGTAATCATTAGTTGACTACTAGATAGTTGACAACAAGAATTGATCAGTATGATCATCCATAGTGACGAAGCATCAAGAAGCTGCTCTCAAGCAAATAGTAATTAACAGACACGGATAATTTGTTCTATTAATTGACCAATGAAGAAACTGAACACCTTCTTTAGGAATCAGGGCCTATTCATACTCACAATAACAGACGCTAAGACGGCAGGAAACACACATAGGAAGACATTCCATTAACTAAAGCTAACCTCAAGTGCCTTGGCCGGTGCAACTTCTATATAATTCAAGTGCCTCATCCATGATCTTTGCTCTAGATAAAATCTGTGCTCTTTTCTTCCCCGAAGGATGATATATGTCATTCCCCACTAGCTTCTCAATGGCCACAGGGGCTATGTGTGGATCGAAACCAGCAGCAGCCAGTACCATCATTCCGATGTGATCTGCCTCTATCTCCATCCTAAATAGATAACATCATCAGAAGCGCTTCTAACATGAAATACCCGCACAAGTTTAATAATGCAAAACAAGGTACTCCCTCTGTCCCAAAATAACTGACGTAGCTTTGTCTAAATACACATGTATCTAGCCATGTTTTAGTGTAAGTTGCATCACTTATTTTGGGACAGAGGGAGTAGAAAACTTTAGACCATGTAAACTAACTCAGCAACGACTCTCATGAAAGGGATACACTGAACTTCACCATAGCATAACAAAGAGTTTGGCTAACCAGAAAGTCCCCTCTAGAAAAGACCAGTGGTTTATGTTCTAAGACGATGGCCAAAAAGCTACAACTTAATTAATTGATACTTGGCGCAGAAAAGCATCTTGGTTGGAATTAAAGCAGCTTTTAAAGGAATAAAGGGGATATAGAGCTTCTCCAGAGCCCATTTTCATAATATATAAAACCTTGAATACATCAGATGCATAATCAGATTTTGATTAATGGTTTGTTTAGTTGGGCTTGGGCATTTATGTTAATGGCTAGGGGAAATAAGATTCTGATGAATGGTTTGGAGGTTTCAAAGTTAACATGAATATTATTTTATGAATAATATCTCACTGTCTATGAATTACTACGTCAACTAATATTTTGGGGGGAATGTGTTGCACCTAGTGAAATCACCATGAACAATGTGAGATGAAAAAGTGAATACACCTTCTTATGAAAAGCACCTTAAGGGGGTAGGGAAACCACTTCTTGTAGATGATTCCCTCTGACCAGTGCCTGGCAACTAAGTGCGCAATCTACAGAAAGGGGCAACAATGTCAGCTTGAATACACCAGAAAAAGACGTAAAAGCACACATGAACCCGTTAATCCAGTAGACCTACCTCATGTGCAAGAATACTAGCAATCTCAGCATCAGTCTCCAAATGGTTAAGCAATCCAGTGAACACAAAAATCTTGCCATTGGACACCGTAAAAGCACCGACATGTGCATCGTTTTTTACAACAATCACCTCCCAGTTGAGTCCATCAAGGTGCGTTACTTGTGGCTGCGATCTGCATGACTTGCCCTGTTTCTTGCTCTCAACTGCGGGCCCCAAGCTCGTGTCTTTGCAAGGGGAGCCATGGACCAAGGCCACATCAGAGCTCTTGATGGCAAGCCCACGTTGAACAGCAGAGACAAGTTCTGCTGTGATTTTATTCACAGGGACACTGTCGGGGTGGAGCTGGCTAAGGAACCTGGAGGAGTGCTTCTTCTTGATAACATCAAAACAAGAATCACCATACACGAGGTCGTCTATGGGAGAGCGAACGACCAAGTGGGTCCGGTTGGTATATGGCACAGTCTCAAGTTGAATGAAGCGAGTGTGGCTGGTGTATGGAACCCGAACAAGGTATGTGTGGTGGACAAATGACACCATAATATTGATAAAAGCTGCCGCAGCCATGACCTTCCACCAAAACCGAAAGGAACTACGAGCATAGTCAAAAACCCATCCCGGTGGGGCCGTGCAGTACTGCCTAGGATTGCACCGAAAGAGGAGTCTTTGGATGGAGTTCAAGTCCTTGGATTGCCGCGTGGAAGTGTAGAAATGCCGAGGGAGCAGCGCACGCGCCAATGCAGGTCGTTGACAATTGTGTGGAAAGATGTTGTGGAAGGGGCGTCCTTGAGTTGAGGCCAAGACCTCCCTGCTCCATGGAGCGGTGTAGTAGCAGTAGCGCCGAGGGAGCAGTGCCCCCTGTGCTAATGCAGGCGGTGGACTAATGTGCTTGATGATGTTGCCGAACAGGGGTCCTTGGACTGAGCGCAACACCTCTCCATGCCGTGGGGCGGTGTAGTAGCGCCGAGGGAGCCACTGTGGTAACACAGGCGGGCTGATGTCCGCAAGTGCAACACGTTGACATGAGAGTTCTCCTATGGTGCCCAAGACCACCGAGGACTGCTCCAGCTGTGGCAGCAGGAGGTGTAAGACAGCAGGCCTGTAGATGATCGGCAGCAAGAGGGACAGCGAGTTCCTCATGCGGTCCATGGGCGCTTGTGTTCGGCTGCCGTGTTAATTACCTGACAAACTGGAGTTGGAGTGCATTCCATAATTACCTAAACAGCACATGAGCAACATTTCTCAGAAGCATTTTTGACAGAATTTCGACAGCATTTCAGCCCAAAACATTGCCCACAAGAATGAAATGATGAAAGGAACGCCACGGGGCTGCACGGGATCAGCTGACCTTGACATGTCGATGCAGGCGTAGAACTGCACGGGAGCAGGGAAGGGTTGGTCTTCGTCGCCGTTCCCTTGCACCAAGGGGAGGGAACGGGGTTGATCGGCTGGACGGGTCAGGGCGGGGCGACCAGAGGGAGGATGCGGCGCGAGGCGGCCCCGCCGGTGGCAGTGAGCAGCGGCGGACACGCAGTTGGGGGCGAGCAGGGAGAGGCGGCTGCGCAGATCTAGCAGGGGGAGAGCGACGCGGAGGAGCTAGCGGGGGTGGGGCCCGGCGTAGCGGCGGCGGAGCATATGGGGGTGTGGCGCGCCGCCGCCGCCATCCTCATCACTCCAATCAGAATAAGCGGGAATGAGAAGCTACGGGGAGGGAGGTTTTTCGTTGTTCTCAAGAGACGATGTACTGAAGCAGGGTTCTGAATAATTGAACCCCTGAACAATTTCTTCATTCTTGATTGTCCTTTCTTCAATCTTGATCTGAATAATCGCTCATCACCGGATAACTGTCGTCACTCTTGTGCAAGGAATTCCCTTGTGCAAATATCAAAGCGCAGGTTGGTACTTTTTTTCAGGAAATTGCAGGAAACTGTAACCTCTTCCAGTCTACCGTGTCCTACTCCATGTGTTCTGTGAAACACCATTTGGACGGATTTTTTTCTTTCACTTTTCATCATGTGGTGGTCTTAAGCAACACTAGCAGATACGGTAAACAGGTGGCCTGCAAATCGATAGTACTCCCTCCGTTTTAAAATATAAGATGTTTTAGCTTTGTGAAAGAAGTGTATTTAGACTTTTTAGTATCTGGGTTCATTCCAAAATGAATCTACACACTAGAAGATGTCTAGATACACTCCTTTCACAAAGCTAAAACATCTTATATTTTGAAACAGAGAGAGTACAAGCCACTGAACTCGCGTTTTTTAGTTTAGAAATGGTTTGCACAGAATAAATGCGGTAACTGAAACTGAACTTTTCGAAATTTTGTACCGGCTTCAAAATTCATTGAAGAACAAGGTTCGATCATAGTGGATTTTACACATAATACAGCAATTCAAAAATTGCTCCCCTAATTACACATAAGTAGACATTCTAGATTCACTACGGCCACAAGACTCCTCGTACCAAAATCGAGCTCTCTCGGAGAGCTTCTGGGCGCGACAGCTAGCAGCACGGCGACATCACGGTCACTCCTCACAAAGGTCGATCAGGTCCGCCTCCTCTAGCTTGACGAGGTTGGTGGAGCGCGTCTCCTCCCTCTCCCTAGCCACAAGCGCCTTGACGAGGTTGGTGGAGCGCGCCTCCTCCCTCTCCATGGTCACAAGTGCCTCGACGAGGGCGATGGCCCTCCGCCTGCTCGGGGATGATCTCTGCTCCGCGATTGAGCTTGGAATCGCTCGTGAGCATCTCCACGGCGAGGCGCTCCTTGTCGGAGTCCTGCACGTAGTCCACGGGCACCACGACCGAAGAAGGCGGGAGGAGGGGGTGCTCCATTTATCGGAGGAGCGAGGCCACACGAGGCCTCCCCGTCGTGCGCGTACCTACGGATTGTCAGAACATGCTCCGACGATGGCGGGGGTTGGTTGGCCGCTGCCGGAGCATACACACAGAGGGATGGCAGGGGCGAAATCCCTCAGTTGGTCCACCACCTCGTCGCGCGTTTCTTCGTCCTCCGACTGCATGATCTGCTTCCTCTCCTCCTCAGAGGGGTCGCCACAACGTTGCTGGGGCCGATTACCATCACCACCGCCTCCGCCACGCTCGCCCTACCCCAAAGATCCCGTGCCGTCAAGACATCATCGGATCTATCGCCGAAACAGACGAAATCACTCGTCAGAGTTATAGCTGGTCGTGGCGGCTACGCGGTGGAGCTAGGGTTGTGGTGGGGAGAAAGTGAGGGTTTCGACCAGCACCCGCCGCATCGGCCGGTACTTGTACCAACCCATCTCGCGTTTTCACGGGCTACTGAACCCCCAAGAGCAGGGGTATAATACTTCTCAATGTGGAAGTAGGGTATCGATCCGTAGGAGTAAGAAGGAAAAGCTATTTATTCTCTCCAACTAAAGTGTCACAAGTTTTAGTTATTTATGCACTAAACAAGTTATAAAAACAAGAGGGGTTAATTTAATACAAGAAAGTAAAATGCAACAAAATAATAAAGTAAAAGTGTCCCAATCCTCTTCAGTGCAAGAGGACAAGACAAATATTCTCTCTTATAGGAACAATGGATCTGAGTTTATGGGGTCACTCAATCCTCTCTCTTCATCTATGGTGACGATCATGTTATAGATAATAAACTTACATACAATTGTCATGTTTTAGTGGTAACTTTTATGATGGCTGCATGTTCTAAAACACATAGTTGAAAGAAGCACCAATATGTGTTGATGTGTCACCCTCATAAGGCTAGCGTGTGGTTATTGTCACTCCACCACGACATAGTTCTCCTTTTTTACCTCCCGGATAAAGGATGTTTGACTGTATTGCTGTCACTCAACACATATGATGTATGTCACCCGGTGTAACATTCCAAAACTCTAATCCAAGGTTATTAAGATCCAAATCATCAAATTTAGAGTTAACAAAAACTTTTCCATATAAAATGATTAAGCATTCATATGTGTGTGCATATAAATTAGGAATTGTTTGGAATTGCCATGTTTGAGTAATCCATTGATTGTAAAATGATTCTAAGGTAAATTAAACATCATCTAGATCATTCCTAAATAAATCCCAAAGAAAAATAAATCAAAAAGAATAAAATAAGCAAATGGTTATTTGTGCCATTTTAATCACCATGTCTATTTTGGCTATTCCTAGAACTCAAATCTTAACAGAAATAAATGTGGATCTTTGCACCCGTTGCTAGTACAAGTAGTGATGTACCAAGGTCCACTTTGTTTCAGCCCAAAATCTTGCAAACACTAAATTTAAATGACATTTGAAAATTGAATCTAGTGTATGTATCAAGATCACACTTATTCAAAAACCATTCAAATGAACTCCATTTTTAAATCCCAAGCAAACCTAGATGCTCAAGCATGTGATCAACAACTCCACCAAAAATCAGCCCAAAATTCAAACAAAAGTTTCTTTCGGCCATTTTGTCAAACACCTTGTGGGCAGAATCAAATTAGCCTAACTATTACTGTTTTTGATCAAATCTTGTCGAGCCAATTGAGTTGCATTGATCATCCTTGTCTCCCCTAGGTCTAACCAGACCAAAACCAACCCTAGTTCTAGCCCCTGGCGCCAGTACCACGCCGCCCCGACGCCATGCTCGCCGACCAACCTTGCCAACACAGCAGCAGACCGCCAACCCCTCTCCGCCGCTCCAGGAAGCACGGCGTGACCTCACCGCCGCCCATGTTCCACCCCACGGCCACTGCTAGCCACAGGACCACTCAGCTCGCCCTGCTTTCTCTCTCTCTCTAGCAGGCAGCAGACGCTAAGCGCCTTCACCGCCAGACGCCATCACGCGCCTCGACCACAGATCCCGCGCCGCGCTCCGCTCGACCCGGCACCCGCCAGACACGGTCGTACACCACCGCGCGACCCATAGTCGTCGTGAGCCGCGTCGAGCATCGCCTCTGTCTCCCAGAGCGCGTGACGCTCCCGACCATATGCCACCGCCCCTAGCCGCGCCATTGCACCGTAGAGCACCGCCAGGGAACCGCCCACCGTCCTCCTACCTCATCCACGCCGATAGCCCCATGTGCCGTCGTCACCGACGAGCTCCGCCCACACCTCTCGGTCTCACCATCGAGCCTATAAAAGGAGGCCATCCCAGCACAAACTCCTCACACCATTCCACTCCTCTCTCTCCCCTGATCATTTGCCCTCTCTCGTCGGAGCCGCTCGAGCCATAGTTTGCCGGAATTGCACCGGAGGAGCCTGCTGTAGAGGAGGAGACGCTGCCATCGATTTCGTCCACCGCAGCCCCTACCATGACCTCGCCTGAGTCCGCTGTCGTCGTCCAGTTCGATCGCCCGCCTCGCTGCACTAGCTAGAGCCCTAGTACGTCCCCAGTAGACCCTCACCGTTTGTTTAGGGATTGGTCTCACCGGCGACGTGTTTAAATCGTCGACGCATTTATCGGAACTGCTGATCTAGGTTCTAATCGTGGCCCAGATCATCCGTGCAACCGCATTTAAAGAGTCACTGACAGGCAGGACCCCCTGTTAGTAGCCCTCTGCGCCGCTGAGTGCCACTGGGCCGGTCCATTTCCTTTCCCGCGCTAGCCCACGAATTCAAATATAGGTTTTTCTATTTAAGTTTAAACTCAATTATGTCCCTTAGTTCAAAATTCAATTCAGGAAGATTTACTAAACCAAATTGAGTGATTCTAATTTTGTTGGAAAGCTTCTGAAAAGATCTATCCAAGCCCGTTGGAATTAATTCATTTAGAGTTAGAGATCTCTCCTAGTAAAAATAACAAGACAGAAGCATTTGCACATTCAAACATTTTTTATAAAATCAACCCTAATAGCTTTTGAGTTGATTCCAACTCTCAAAATCACATTTAACCATACCTATCTGAATATGTAATAATATTGAGGTTTGCATGCAGTGACTTTGGACTAGTACCAAATTAGTGCTATATATGCATTTCTAGTCACTTTAAATCATTAAATATTAAACTTAAACTTATTAAAATGTGATCCAACCTTTAAATCGCATTCCCATATGTTAGAATATATGGTGATGACATGTGTCCACATGATCCCATATTTTAATTGGAGAATATTAAAACTTAGTTAATTTCAATGAGTAGAAATTACTTTTCTAAAATAAAAAGAATGAAGCTAGTTAATAAAACCTTGTGATGCTTGGGATGATAATAGATCATCAAATGTATGCATTAGTGTACTAAGTAGAGTGTTAAGTATTGTTTGGTGATTGTGTATCCCGTATGTATTTATAGACGATAGTACCGACCAAGCTTTCGAGGAGGAGATCTATCAAGAAGAGGAGGAAGAAAACTTCAACCACTGCACCAACCAAGGCAAGCTATTGTTAGCAAGCTAGAATTAAGTAGATAACCTAAGAAAGAGGCATTATGCATGCTTTGGTTATACCACTTTGACTAGTATCTACCCCAAGTTTTATTTTCAAGCTTTTACTTTCTTTACTTTACCAAAGTTCCTTACTTGTTTGAAGGTAGCATAAAAAGTATAAAACTTGACCTATCTAGATAATTTTAGATGTCATTCTATGGCATGAGATTGAGATTAGCATCCCACCTTAGTGAACATTCTTAACTTAGTAGCCTAGAGCTAAATCAAAACTTGAGTCACTTTAGATGGGAATACTTGGTGAAAATGAATTGTGAAAACCTTGGAATGATGAGTCATTCTATTGAGATGTTTTGACATGTGTTGAGAAACACAAATGGTTTATGATGATGAAAATGTTGAGGCATGAGCCTTAGCCCTTTACAAAACTAATGGTTGGATTCGGATGCGATACCATTCTAATTTTACCGTACAACCACAATACCTGAATTGGGTAAGGCTTAGCCGGAAATTTATATGCATTAGTATTAGTTCCCTCGCGGGAGAGGTTTGAGCTGAGGCTACCTCTCAATGTTGTCCACCTATGCAGTGCCCAAGATGACAGATGGTCATGGTTGGGAGGCCATACTCATAGGAGAGGTGCTTATACTAGGGTGTGTAAATGAAATGTTATGTTTGATTATCATCATACTAAGTATGATGATTCGGGGTTATCAATGACATATGTATCAAATCTTATGGTGAAAGTGTACCACCTCTGCAGAGTGTCAAACTATTCGAATAGCCGTGTCCGCGGTTATGGACAGTTGGAGTGGCCATACTGTTTCGTTGTCAGATGTTTTCAAAATGACTTATGAAATGAATGATGAATCTTGACTTGACCACAACAGGGTTGTGACTATGAGACTAGCTTCCCAACTTAAGTGATTCTAGAACTTTATTTTATCTTTCTTTGTTTCTGAACTCAGCTTAGGTTTCAAACTTAACTTTACAAATAAACATAGAGTTAGCTCTTCCCACTATCACTACCTTACTTGTTAGTGATAGTTTGCGAGTACTTAAAGAGTACTCATGGCTTTTGTCCCTGGCTATTCCTATGGCCAGACTATGAAGGAGACTACCAAGATGAAGGACAACAAGATGGCTATGATAACTAGAACTATCTTCCATCGTCAGCATTGCCTGTGCCACTAAAGATGGACCCCACCGCTACGCTTATTATTTATTCCGCTGCTTGTTGCATTAAGATTGGATCATGAGATCCTTTATTTGTGTAAGACCTTACTATGGTTTGTAATGGATGATGTACTGTGATATCCAATCTGTTATGTCTCGCAAAAATGGTAATCCTGGGATTGCGATGTATGACATAACAGGCATCTGGGATTAAAAATCCGGGTGTTGACAAGTTGGTATCAGATCCATCCTGACCATAGGAGACCCTAGTTAGAATGGACGTCCGAACAAGAAACTTAATTTCAAAACCAAATTGAGTATTTCTGAAAACCTATTTCCTCTCTTACGCTTGGGAATTCATTCTTTCTCAAAAATTCATGTTCCTCCAATTCTTACATTACTACATAAAATTTGACACACTTGATCACTTCACTAACTTCCTCATCCTTAATTCTTGTAGACGGAGACTCAGTTCAGCAAGTTCTACCAGTTGGGCAACGAAGGCCAACTGATCTTTGAGAGGGATCTAGATTCACTGTCTGAGTTATTGGGACGCCCACATCCGGAGTTTCTTGGAGCTCAACTTCCTGGACCCCTAGGAGGAGATTTGCAATGGCTAGTCACCGCAGATCTTCGAGGAAGCATAGAAGCACCAACGTCCGGGAGAATCTAGTTCTCCATAAGAGAGAACAACTGGTTAGATGGATTAGCTAGGGCAATGCATGAAGCTCTCACACGTCTATGTGACCTCAGTGTCAACCAAATCCAAGGGACCCGCTTTGCGCACTATGCAAGGCGTGACTTCATGGGAATGCCAATGGAGATGCCAAGTCACCCGGAGTTGAAGCGTCAAGTGGAGAACCTTGACTTCCTGTTGTAGGATCGCCAGAAGGAATTGGACAATGCTAGGGAGTTTGCCAACCACAACCATGCCATTGCCGACCAGAAGGCCCAGACTTTCTCACTGCTTGTCAAGGACCGTTAGTCTCTTTGCTGCCAGCGCGAAAAGAAGGATCACACCATTGCCCGTCTTCGCAAGAAGGTGGCCGACCTCAAGAAGACCGTCAAGGAGCAAGAAGCTCAGCTTGTAGCAAAGGAGGAAGAAGAGGAGGGTGAAGACATCCAGGGAGATATGGATTCTTACCTTAGTAATGATGATGACTTTTTGGAGGAGGATGCTGTGGACTTCTACACCGACGATGATGACTCCGACTTCATCGATGATGAGTAGATGCACTAGAGCACTATCGTAGCATGAGATGTATCGGTCCCAATGTATCGTAGCTGGCAGAATGGTTCTTAAAACCATATGTTTTCCTTATTGTGGTGTGTGTGTGTTTGTATCGTGTGCTTGTTTGAATGAATGAAATGGAGTTAGTTGCAAAACCTGAGTCAAATGCAAAGTTTTCGCTTTGAAACCAAAAACCATGAACCTTAAAACTTTCCCTCTTACCCCTTTATCTACCTCAATCTTCAGATGACTCGTGGAAATCAAGGAGGGAGTAGCTCATCGCAGGACCCAATGCTGCAGATTATGCAGATGTTAGTTGCAGACCGAGAAGCGAGCAAGGCAGAGCGCCAGGCCAACTTAGCAACACTGCAGCAGATATCCCAGATGGCCCAAAACAACCAAGGGCATGGAAATCAGGATCATCAAGGATCCAAGCTAAAAAAAACTTCCAGAATACCAATCCCCCAATCTTTAGCACTTCGGAGAACCCACTAGATACTGATGACTGGTTGCAGACAATGGAGAACAATTTGGAAGTAGCCAGAGTGGATGACAACGAGAAAGTTCTCTTTGCCACCCACTATTTGGCAGGAGATGCAAGAGCCTGGTGGAACCGCATCCGCCTAATAAACCATGGTCAAGTGATGACATGGGAAGCCTTCAAAATCAAGTTCAGCCGCACCCACATGCCGCAGGGCCTAGTCACTAGAATGAGGGATGAATTCAGAGAATTGAAACAAGGCAGAATGACTGTGGTGGAGTACCATGACAGATTCCTGTCGCTTGCCAGGTACGCACCTGATGAGATCAACACGGAGGCAAAGAAGAAGGAGAGATTCCTGAATGGACTGCATGATGAGATGCAGACTGTCCTCGTCAACATCCGCTTCGAGGATCTCGAAGAGCTAGTCGACTCTGCCATTCAGATGGAAGGGAAGATTTACCAGGCAAAAAACAACTGTAAACATCGTATGATGCACCAAGATGGATCCAGTAGTCACCAGAAGTACCGTCCCAACCCGTCTGCAGGGTATGCACCAGAAACAACCGACCCCCAACGTCTCGCCCAAGCTACCCCAACCGTAGCGGAGGCAATGTGAAGTCCGGAGGAAACAACAACAACCCCGGCAACACCAGCAATTTCAACCGTGCACCTCCCAAGAGCAACAACAACAACAACACTGCACCCAGAACTGGAAGCAATGTTGTGCCTGTCGCAGTAAAAGACAAGTCCCAGATAACTTGTTTTGAGTGTGGAGTAAAGGGTCACTATTCCAATGAGTGCCTCAAGAAGACTGCCACCACTGCCAATGTGAATGCCCCAGCTCAACAGCAGCGTCGTGTTCAACCAGGGAGAAGATTTGCCCCAGGGAACCCTCACAACCGCAACGGCCGTCTCTTCCACATGAATGCCGAAGAAGCCCAAGAAGCGCCAGGCGTAGTGCTGGGTATGTTTTCTGTCAACTCGGTTTTAGCAAGAGTGTTGTTTGATTCTGGAGCATCGCATTCATTTGTCACCGAAGAATTTGCATGCACTAGTAAGATTCACCCAACCAACTTGAAGCATGTCATGATAGTCCAAATCCCCGGTTCAACTACAAAAGCTAGAAAAATTTGCAAAGCTGTGCCTATCAGAATACATGGGATAGATTTTTATGCTAATCTAATAGTACTTGGAACCAAAGGATTGGAAGTAGTACTAGGAATGGATTGGATGTCAAAGCATAAAGGACTGATAGACTGTGCTAAGAAAGCCATCACCATGACCAGTAGCTCTGGAGTAACAGTAGAGCATATATCTGAAACCTTACCTCATCAATTCAAGTGCAACAAGAGTCTAGCCCTACCCACCATAGACCAAGTCAGAGTAGTCTGTGAATACCCTGACGTATTCCCATATGAATTGCCAGGTATGCCCCCGGATAGGGATATTGAGTTCATTATCGAACTAATCCTCGGAACTGGACCCATAGCCTAGAGACCCTATAGCATGAACCCCTCAGAGTTAGTAGAGTTGAAGGAGCAGTTGGATGATATGTTAGTAACAAGCTTGATTCAACCAAGTGCATCGCCATGGAGATGAGCAGTGTTATTCGTCGATAAGAAAGATGGAGGCAACCGTTTGTGCATAGATTACAGAAAACTGAATGACGTCACCATCAAAAACAAGTACCCTCTGCCAAAGATAGAAGATATGTTTGATCAGTTGACTGGTGCCCAAGTATTCTCAAAGATTGATCTTAGGACTGGTTATCACCAACTTAAGATTCGTGGAACGGATATTCCCAAGACCGCCTTTACTACTCGTTATGGTTTATACGAGTATACGGTTATGTCTTTTTGATTAACCAATGCCCCTGCTTATTTCATGAATCTCAGGAATAAGATCTTTATGAATTTCCTAGATAAGTTTGTCGTTGTGTTTATCGATGATATCCTTATCTACTCCAAGTCAGAAGAAGAGCATGAGCAGTATCTGAGGATCATCCTAGAAACCCTGAGAGAGCATCGGTTATATCCGAAGTTCAGCAAATGTGAGTTTTGGCTGAAAGAAGTAGGATTCCTAGGACATATTGTGTCTGCCGGAGGAGTCTCTATTGATCCCGCCCAGATCAAAGATGTCGAAGAATGGGAAGCCCCCACCACTCAAACCCAAGTCCGTACATTTCTCGGATTAGCGGGATACTACCGCAAGTTCGTAGAAGGATTCTCGAGCATCGCCAGACCCATGACCCAATTGTTGAAGAAGGACAAGAAGTTTGAATGGACCGACAAATGTGAATCTAGTTTCCAAGAACTAAAGAAGATATTGATTTCAGCCCCAATATTGATCATGCCAGATATCAAGAAGCCTTTTGATGTGTATTGTGATGCATCCAAGATTGGTCTCAGATGTGTATTGATTGATGTCTACGCACTTCTATTCTTGTAGACAATTGTTGGGCCTCCAAGTG
The DNA here is from genome assembly GCA_023614405.1 of Avena insularis. Taxonomy (NCBI): domain Eukaryota; kingdom Viridiplantae; phylum Streptophyta; class Magnoliopsida; order Poales; family Poaceae; genus Avena; species Avena insularis. The sequence goes on along the minus strand of CM042692.1, from coordinate 489,916,985 downwards.
CAGAGGTTTGTAGAACAGCAGCAAGTTTTCCCTTAAGTGGATCACCCAAGGTTTATCGAACTCAGGGAGGAAGTGGTCAAAGGTATCCCCTCTCAAGCAACCCTGCAATCAAGATACAAGAAGTCTCTTGTGTCCCCAACACACCCAATACACTTGTCAGGTGTATAGGTGCACTAGTTCGGTGAAGAGAGTGAAATACAAGTGGTATAGATAATTATAAGTGGTAACGGTGCTATAAAATAGCTTGATGGCGTGGAAAAGACTAAAGGCAAACTGAAATAAAGAAGGAAGCAAGCAAACATGTAATAGATCTAATAGAAAATGGTGTTTCAGTGCTAAGAAACAAGGCCTAGGGATCATACTTTCACTAGTTAACACTCATATAAATATCTTCTCATTATGATACTACTCTTAACTACTCTCCGGTTGGACACTCTAATCAACGGTAGGGCTATAACAGCACACCTCAAAGTAAGCCTTTCCCATCTAGAAAACCCCACACTGTCACCTTGAGTACTAGATGAGTCCAACAAACACCACAATTTCATAAAGACATCCAACTCCAAATATAACTTATAACAAGTATTTGTAATCTCTAGCCTAAGTGCCACCCTGGTGTGCACACTGTCAACTTCACACACATGGGGAGAGCAGAGATCTATTAAAGCACTTGAGTAGCAAGGTAGATCTATAGATTACAAGCTCATGATCTCAATAAGATCATGCATAGAGAGAGATATGAACACATAGCTACCGGTAGAACCCTTAGCCTCGAGAGAGAACTACTCCCTCCTCATCACGGGAATCAGCAATGGTGATGGAGATGGTGGTGGAGATCGATGGAGATGGCTCCGGGGGCACTTTCCTATCACGGCAGGGTGCCGGAATAGAGACTTTCTGTCCCCCGAATCTCCCCTTCGGTGGCGGCGGTGTAGCGGAACTTTTCGTGGATTTCTAATTGACGATCTAGGGTTTTGGTATCGGGAGGCTTCTTATAGGCGAAGAGGCAAGGTCGATGGGCGACAGGGCCCCACCATGCCTGGCGCGCCTAGGGGACCCGCCTGGGGTGGTGTGGCCACCTGTGGCCCTCTCCGACTCTCCTACGGATCCGTGAGTCTTCGGAAAATAGTAACTTTGGCTTTTGTCCCGTCCAATTCTGAGAATATTCATTTCGACTTCACGGAACCAAAAACAGCAGAAAACAGGCAACTGGCACTATAGCATCTTGTTAATAGGTTAGTCCAAGAAATCATATGAAAAGTACTCCAAAGTTGGAACAAAACACAAGAAAGTAGATAAAACCAAGCATGGAACATCAAAAATTATAAATACATTTGCAATGTATCAACATCCCCAAGCTTAACTCCTGCTCGTCCTCGAGTAGGTAAGTGATAAAAAGAAAGAATAATTTTTGAGGTGACATGCACCATCATAAACTTGATCAAAGTATTTGTAAAACATTCAAAGCTGGGATCATAGTACTTCAATCATAACATGAAAGATAAAGTGCTAGCAATAAGACAAAGAAACTATGATCCAACATTAAAAGGCACAAACAAAAGATTCATGAATAATAATGCTTTGCAAGACGTTTGTTTGTTTCACATAAAGAAAACATAGTATAATAGTATTCAGCTTGTCCCTCATATAGTAGCAAATATAAATGCATAGGACACCTTCAAAGTTCATAAGAGTGACTAGATACAATAGTTTAAAACAAGCAATATCAAGTATGCATCAATCAACTAGTCTTGGGACAATGCACATAAAACTAAGAATGTCCACTATGCTCTCAAAGTAGGTGCATAAAGATAGAAGGTGGAGACTCAATATAATGGTGGAAGAAAGGCCTTTGTAAAAGGAAGTAGGGATTCAAGTCTCATAAAGAGCTTCCAAAAATTATGGTACTTATAGCTTTCAGCTCCCATTGCCCCTATCATAAGCATCTTGAAGTGATTAAGGTTAAAGTGAACAAACTATGGTGTACATGCTTGATGAAGTATAAGTCAAAAATCTCATGTCCCTTGTATACGAGGGCCGCTCCTCATGCTACTCAAGTTTAGTCACCAGTAAGTTCTTGTCATTGTAAGTATATGTGTATCATAGAGAACTGCCAACGGGGTACCCCTTGCCCGATGATACGGAAGAATCCCCATATCAAAATGACAAGGCAAGCAGACAACGAGCATCTCAGCAATCTTCTTATTTACCATGGGAATATGGTGCTTTTTTCTCTCTTTCCTCTTTTCATAGTATCTTTTTTTCTCTTTTCTCTTTTTTCTCAATATAGGACTCTTTTTTTATAAGAAGAATGCTTCAACAGCTCATTATGCTGCAGGTTTCCACCATGTCAGCATGGATTAGACCAGCGGCCCAGGCGTTTCTCTAACACATATACATAACTCCATGGACTTACAAGCTCCCCTTTCATTTCACACCGACGACATCCATATACAAAAGAGCATGATATCAACTAGGTACAAGTACCAAGTGCAATGTTGAAAGCGTTCCCCATGAAAGCATGGTTCTTCTAATTCCCGACAAATAAGTGCAAGCATATACAACATAGAATACACAATGGTTCAAGTTTATTAAGGGCAAGAAAAGTAAAGTGTGCCATCAAGTTCATGAGAGCTTTAATCACTAGTTTTCTCATAACAAGTTTAATTCGGAAGGTAAACAAAAACATGAATATACTTGGAATAGCATGTGCTAATAGGTAGGTATGGTGGACTCTTTGGAATAACTTGGTTTTAGGAAGTTGGATGCATGAGTGGAACTCATACTTGGTTGTGGAGGCTAGCAAAAGACTGGGAGCGACAAACTAAGAGAGCAATAATGGCCATAATCATGCAGAGCGACAAAACATCATTGATCAAAGCATAAAGTGATACTACAAGTTGAAAACTAAAGGATCATAAAGGCTATGGTGACTTGGGATAGTCATAACATGGTGTGAGCATGCGCCAAGTACACCCAAATAAAGCATCAAAGGAGAATACCACAATACTATGCTTTAATATGCTAAAACAACGCATGATTTTTCAAAGGCACATTAAGCAATCTCAATTGTTTATAACATGTCATGCTACAGCAAAGAATACTAAGCATAAAGCCAAAACAATATCAATCATGGCATGGCAAAGCATAGGCCACAGTCAAAACAAGCTGTCTTTACCACTTAAGCATGAACTTTCCTACTCTTTTCCAAACCAAACCAAACCAAACTATTTGCAAACCAATGTATGAAAGAGGGGGTCCAAACAATTTATTCAGAAAACTAAGCAAACCAAGAAAACTAAAAACCAAAACGAAAACGAAAAAGAAGACGCTCCAAGAACAACACAACTGTGCATGAAACAATAAAAATGAAGCGTTTGGAAGAAACCTGGAATTTTTATTGATGAAGAAGGGGATGCCTTGGGAATCCCCAAGCTTTGACGCTTGTACTTCTTGGATATTTCTTGGGGTGACACGCGTGGCATCCCCAAGCTTGAGCTTTAGTCCATCCTTCATCTCCTTACTCATTCCTTCCATACACCTGAAATTTTTCCTTCATACAAAACTTCACACAATCTCATTAGCAACATTAGTGCACTCAAGATAAAAGGTCTTAAGTTTCAGTTCTAACACCAAATAAACTTCCATTAGAACACTAGCTACTGTAGCACTTCCCTCAAAAGCTCAATTCCCCAAAAAGAACTCAAAAAGGAACCAACAAGAAGCAAATGCAAATAATGGCAGAAATCTGTCAAAATAGACCAGCAGGTAAATACGAATTTTTTCGAAGACCTTATGTTGCTCAAATAAAAAAGTGTTCAACTAACGAAAGTTATATAACAACCTGGGGCAGAAGCACAAAAATTCACGCCTCAAAAGGACGTACAGAGATTTTACACGATTTTTTACGGTGAAGCACAAAAATCTGTTTTGGGACAGCAACTTTCCCAATCATTACTTCTCTCTCATTAGAGGTTACTCTTGGCACAAAAAAACAAATAAAAAGGATAAGGAGCGGTTATTACAGAGGTAATAACTTCCAAGACTCATCTAAAACTTTTGGGTTATCTCCCAATAAGTACTTTTCTTTAACGCCTTTAAGTTAGGCATGATAGTTTGAGAAGATGCTCACATAAGAAATATGAATTGAAGTAAATGAGAGCATCAAGAAGCAAATTCAAAGCACATTTAAGTCTAACCCACTTCCTATGCATAGGAATCTTGTAAAGAAACAAGTCATGAAAGCACAAAGCAACAAGCATAGTAAAGCAAAACAAGTGCAACTTCAAGACTTTCAACATAAAGAGGGGAAACTTAATATTATTGTGATGCATAAAACTGTGTTTCCCTCTCTCATAATAACTTTCAGTAGCATCATGAATAAAATTAACAATATAACAATCACAAGAAACGTTCTTATCATGAGCCACATGCATAAAAGAATTAATACTCCCCACATAAACATAGTCATTCTTATTAATTATAGTGGGAGCAAAATCAACAAAATAGCTATCATTATTATTCTCATCACCATAATCATCAAATATAGGAGGCATATTGTAATCATAATTAGTTTTCTCCTCAATAGTAGGTGGACTGAAAATATCATACTCATCATTGTAATCATCATATATTGGAGGTTTGGTATCATCATAAGCAATAGAATAGCTATCTTCCAAAGCTGGGGAACTAAAAAGATCATTTTCATAAAAACTAGCTTCCCCAAGCCTAGACTTTTCCATAGCATTAGCAATAATGGTGTCCAAAGAATTCATACTAACAACATTGCTATTAGCATGCAAATAAAGTTCCATAGGTTTTTTAATCTTCTCTTCAAACACTTCATGTCCTAACTCAAGATAAACACTCTAAATCTCTCTAATTTTGTTGTTGTTTTCCATTAAGCCTAACTAGTGAAAACAAGAAACAAAAATACAAAATTGCAGAATCTAAAGGAAATAACTTTGAACACTCACACCGGAGGATGTGAGTACCTTTTACCTTACCTCCCGGGAAACAGCGCTAGAAAATAGGCGTTTGCCGTGGGAGGTTCTTCTTCTTTAATCCTCCGGTGTGAATACCTTTTACCTTACCTCCCCAGCAACAGCGTCAGAAAATAGCTTGATGTCTACGCACTTCTATTCTTGTAGACAGTTGTTGGGCCTCCAAGTGCAGAGGTTTGTAGAACAGCAGCAAGTTTTCCCTTAAGTGGATCACCCAAGGTTTATCGAACTCAGGGAGGAAGTGGTCAAAGGTATCCCCTCTCAAGCAACCCTGCAATCAAGATACAAGAAGTGTCTTGTGTCCCCAACACACTCAATACACTTGTCAGGTGTATAGGTGCACTAGTTCCGCGAAGAGATAGTGAAATACAAGTGGTATAGATAATTATAAGTGGTAACGGTGCTATAAAATAGCTTGATGGCGTGGAAAAGACTAAAGGCAAACTGAAATAAAGAAGGAAGCAAGCAAACATGTAATAGATCTAATAGCAAACTGTGTTTCAGTGCTAAGAAACAAGGCCTAGGGATCATACTTTCACTAGTGAACACTCTCATATAAATATCTTCTCTTTATTATACTACTCTTAACTACTCTCCGGTTGGACACTCTAATCAATGGTAGGGCTATAACAGCACACCTCAAAGTAAGCCTTTCTCATTTAGAAAACCCCACACTGTCACCTTGAGTACTAGATGAGTCCAACAAACACCACAATTTCATAAAGACATCCAACTCCAAATATAACTCATAACAAGTTTGTAATCTCTAGCCTAAGTGCCACCATGGTGTGCACACTGTCAACTTCACACACATGGGGAGAGAAGAGATCTATTAAAGCACTTGAGTAGCAAGGTAGATCTATAGATTACAAGCTCATGATCTCAATAAAGATCATGCATAGAGAGAGAGAGAGAGATGAACACATAGCTACCGGTAGAACCCTTAGCCTCGAGAGAGAACTACTCCCTCCTCATCATGGGAATCAGCAATGGTGATGGAGATGGTGGTGGAGATCGATGGAGATGGCTCCGGGGGAACTTCCCGGTCCCGGCAGTGTGCCGGAATAGAGACTTTCTGTCCCCCGAATCTCCCCTTCGGTGGTGGCGGCATAGCGGAACTTTTCATGGATTTCTGATTGACGATCTAGGGTTTTGGTATCGGGAGGCTTCTTATAGGCGAAGAGGCAAGGTCGGTGGGTGGCCAGGGGGCCCACACCATGCCCTGGCATAGCCTGGGGGACCCGCACCTAGGGGTGGTGTGGCCATCCTGTGGCCCCTCTCCGACTCTCCTTCTGGCTCCGTGAGTCTTCCGGGAAAATAGTAACTTTGGCTTTTGTCCCGTCCAATTCCGAGAATATTCATTTTCTGACTTCCTGGAACCAAAAACAGCAGAAAATAGGCAACTGGCACTATTGCATCTTGTTAATAGGTTAGTCCAAGAAATCATATGAAAAGTACTCCAAAGTTGGAACAAAACATAAGAAAGTAGATAAAACCAAGCATGGAACATCAAAAATTATAGATACATTTGCAATGTATCATTGATGCAAGAAGGCAAAGTTATCGCATATATGTCTCGACAACTGAAGCAGCATGAGCAGAACTATCCGACCCATGATCTTGAGTTAGCAGCCGTAGTTTTGGCATTGAAGACATGGCGTCATTATCTTATGGGTAATCGCTGTGAGATTTACTCAAATCACAAGAGCTTGAAGTATATTTTCACTCAGAAGGGGCTGAATATGAGGCAAAGGAGATGGATAGAGTTAATCAAGGATTATGACCTTGACATTCACTATCACCCCGACAAAGCCAATGTGGTAGCGGATGCTCTTAGCAGATTGCCTTGTAGGCTAAACACCATGATCAAGGAGAAGCAACCAAGTTTTTATGAGGAGTTGGAGCAGTTTAGAACTGAGCTAGTTAGCAAAGGATTCTTAGCTAGCATTAAACTTCAACCCACCTTAATCAGCCAAATCAAGGAAGCCTAGAAGGGAAATGAAAGTATCGACGGAATCAAACGTCGTATTGGTATAGGAAAGGTACCTGGATTTACTGAAGACAAAGAAGGAATTATGTGGTACAAAGGGCGATTCATGTGCCGTGATTCGAGTGAAGCAAGTTATCATGCAGGAAGCTCATGATACTCTTTATTCTATCCACCCCGGAGAAACGAAGATGTATCAAGATTTGAAAGAGCAATTTTGGTGGCACAAGATGAAGAGAGAAATTGGAAACTACATCGCCAACTGTGACATCTGTCAAAGAGTCAAAGCAGAGCATCAAAGACCCGCAGGACTGTTGCAACCATTGCAGATTCCGGAATGGAAATGGGATTCTGTCGGAATGGACTTTATCACCGGTTTGCCTACTTCTAGTAGGGGAAATGACTCAATCTGGGTCAATGTCGATAGACTGTCCAAGGTAGCTCATTTTATACCTGTCAAGACTACCTACCAGAGTTTGAAGCTAGCAGAGCTGTATATTGCTAGAATTGTTAGTCTGCATGGAACCCCCAAGACCATAGTATCAGATCGAGGGACCCAATTTACCTCGAGATTTTGGCAGAAAGTCCAGGAAGGATTAGGAACCAAGTTGAATTTCAGCACCGCTTATCACCCGCAAACTGATGGACAGACTGAGAGAGTCAACCAAATCCTAGAGGATATGTTGAGAGCTTGTGTGTTGGAATACGGATCAAAATGGGAAGACTGCCTGCCTTTCGCAGAATTCTCATATAACAACAGTTATCAAGCTAGTTTGCAAATGGCACCATTTGAGTTCCTATACGGAAGAAAGTGTCGCACCCCTTTGAATTGGTCGCAAGTAGGAGAGAGTCAGATTTTTGGACCTAACATTCTCCGAGACGCTGAAGAGAAGGTTCACAAAGTCCGTGAGCACCTCAAAACTGCTCAATCTAGACAGAAGAGTTATGCTGACAAGAGAAGGAGAGACCTGACTTTCAATGTCAGAGATTTTGTATATCTCAAGGTTTCGCCATTTAAGGGAACGCAACGCTTTAGTCTGAAAGGAAAGTTAGCCCCCAGATATATCGGACCCTTCAAGATTCTGAATCACCGAGGAGAAGTATCGTATCAACTGGAACTGCTAGAGGAGATGTCAGCCATCTACAATGTGTTCCATATCTCGTTGCTGCGCAAATGCCTAGAAGTGCCAAAGAAGACCAAAGTTTTTCAAGAACATCGATCACCGAGCTGTTGATATCAACAAGGACCTAACATATCGTGAAGTGCACATCCGTATCTTGGAAGAAGCTTACAGAACCACCAGGACCAGGAGTATCAAGTTTCTCAAGATTCAATGGAGCAACCATACCGAAGAAGAAGCCACTTGGGAGCGAGAAGATTACATTAGGACTGAGTTCCTAGATCTCTTTAGTTCCTAGTTTTCTTTCGTAAATCTCGGGACAAGATTTTTTTTAAGGGGGGAAGGTTTTGTAACATCCCAAAACTCTAATCCAAGGTTATTAAGATCCAAATCATCAAATTTAGAGTTAACAAAAACTTTTCCATATAAAATGATTAAGCATTCATATGTGTGTGCATATAAATTAGGAATTGTTTGGAATTGCCATGTTTGAGTGATCCATTGATTGTAAAATGATTCTATGGTGAATTAAACATCATCTAGATCATTCCTAAACAAATCCCAAAGAAAAACAAATCAAAAGAATAAAATAAGCAAATGGTCATTTGTGCCATTTTAATCACCATGCCTACTTTGGCTATTCCTAAACCTCAAATCTTAACAGAAACAAATGTGGATCTTTGCACCCGTTCCTATACAAGTAGTGATGTACCAAGGCCCACTTTGTTTCAGCCCAAAAACTTGCAAACACTAAATTTAAATGACATTTGAAAATTGAATCTAGTGTATGTATCAAGATCACACTTATTCAAAAACCACTCAACTGAACTCCATTTTTAAATCCCAAGCAAACCTAGATGCTCAAGCATGTGATCAACAACTCCACCAAAAATCAGCCCAAAATTCAAACAAAAGTTTCTTTCGGCCATTTTGTCAAACACCTTGTGGGCAGAATCAAATTAGCCTAACTATTACTGTTTTTGATCAAATCTTGTTGAGCCAATTGAGTTGCATTGATCATCCTTGTCTCCCCCAGGTCTAACTAGACCAAAACCAACCCTTGTTCTAGCCCCTGGCGCCAGTACCACACCGCCCCGACGCCATGCTCGCCGACCAACCTTGCTAACACAGCAGCAGACTGCCAAACCCTCTCCGCTGCTCTAGGAAGCACGGCGTGACCTCACTGCCGCCCACGGTCCACCCCACGGCCACTGCTAGCCACTGGACCACTCCCCAGCCTCGCTGCCCTTTCTCTCTACGTGCAGCCAGAGCGCCTTCACCACCAGCACGCCACAGACCGCGCCTCGACCACAGACCTTGCACGCCGCTCCGCCTCGACCCCAGCACCCCACCAGACACGGCCGTGCACCGCCGGCGCGACCCACAGTCGCCATGAGCCGTGTCGAGCACCGCCTCTGTCTCCTAGAGGGCGTGACGCTCCCGACCATATGCCACCGCCCCTCGCCGTGCCATTGCACCGTAGAGCACCGCCAGGGAACTGCCCACCGTCCGCCTACCTCACCCACGCTGATAGTCCCCTGTGCCGTCGTCACCGATGAGCTCCGCCCACACCTCTCGGTCTCACCATCGAGCCTATAAAAGGAGGCCACCCCAGCACAAACTCCTCACACCATTCCACTCCTCTCTCTCCCCTGAGAATTTCCCCTCTCTCGCCGGAGCCGCTCGAGCCATAGTTCGCCGGAATTGCACCGGAGGAGCCCGCTGCAGAGGAGGAGACGCTGCCATCGATTCCGTCCACCGCAGCCCCTACCATGACCTCTTTGAGTCCGCCGTCGATTCGCCCGCTTCGCCTCGCTACACTAGCTAGAGCCCTAGTACGTCCCCAGTAGACCCTCACCGGCCCTTTAGAGTTCGGTCTTGCTGGCGACGTGTTCGTCGTCGACGATGACTGTGAACCGTTGATCTAGGTTCTAATCATAGCGCCCAGATCATCCCGTACCGCTTCGTGTTTAAAGAGTCACTGACTAGCGGGACCCCCCTATCAGCAGCCCTCTACGCCGCTGAGTGCCACTGGGCCCATTTCCTTTCCCGTGCTAGCCCACGAATTCAAATATAGGTTTTTCTATTTAAGTTTAAACTCAATTCTGTCCCTTAGTTCAAAATTCAATTCAGGAAGATTTACTAAACCAAATTGAGTGATTCCAATTTTGTTGGAAAGCCTCTGAAAAGTTCTATCGAAGCCCGTTGGAATTAATTCATTTAGATTAGAGATCGCTCCTAGTAACAATAACAAGACAGAAGCATTTGCACATTCAAACATTTTTATAAAATCAACCCTAATAGCTTTTGAGTTGATTCCAACTCTCAAAAATCACATTTAACCATACCTATCTGAATATGTAATAATATTGAGGTTTGCATGCAGTGACTTTGGACTAGTACCAAATTAGTGCTATATATGCATTTCTAGTCACTTTAAATCATTAAATATTAAACTTAAACTTATTAAAATATGATCCAACCTTTAAATCACATTCCCATATGTTAGAATATGTGGTGATGACATGTGTCCACATGATCCCATATTTTAATTGGAGAATATTAAATTTTAGTTAATTTCAATGAGCATAAATTACTTTTCAGAAATAAAAAGAATGAAGCTAGTTAATAAAACCTTGTGATGCTTGGGATGATAATAGATCATCAAATGTGTGCATTAGTGTGCTAAGTAGACTAGTTAAGTATTGTTTGGTGATTGTGTATCCCGTATGTATTTATAGACGATAGTACCGACGAAGGTTTCGAGGAGGAGGAGTTTTATCAAGAAGAGGAGGAAGAAAACTTCAACCACTGCACCAACCAAGGCAAGCTATTGTTAGCAAGCTAGAATTAAGTAGATAACCTAAGCAAGAGGCATTAGGCATGCTTTGGTTATACCACTTTGACTAGTATCTACCGCAAGTTTTATTTTCAAGCTTTTACTTTCTTTACTTTACCAAAGTCCCTTACTTGTTTGAAGGTAACATAAAAAGTATAAAACTTGACCTATCTAGATAATTTTAGATGTCATTCTATGGCATGAGATTGAGATTAGCATCCCACCTTAGTGAACACTCTTAACTTAGTAGCCTAGAGCTAAATCAAAACTTGAGTCACTTTAGATGGGAATACTTGGTGAAAATGAATTGTGAAAACCTTGGAATGATGAGTCATTCTATTGAGATGTTTTAACATGTGTTGAGAAACACAAATGGTTTATGATGATGAAAATGTTGAGGCATGAGCCTTAGCCCTTTACAAAACTGATGGTTGGATTCGGATGTGATACCATTCCAATTTTACCGTACAACCACAATACCTGAATTGGGTAAGGCTTAGCCGGAAATTTATATGCATTAGTATTAGTTCCCTCGCGGGAGAGGTTTGAGCTGAGGCTACCTCTCAATGTTGTCCACCTATGCAGTGCCCAAGATGATAGATGGTCATGGTTGGGAGGCCATACTCATAGGAGAGGTGCTTATACTAGGGTGTGTAAAGGAAAGGTTATGTTTGATTATCTGCATACTAAGTATGATGATTCAGGGTTATCCCTGATAGATGTATCGAATCTTGTGGTGAAAGTGTACCACCTCTGTAGAGTGTCAAACTATTGAATAGCGCGTCATGATTATGGAAAGTTGGAGTGGCCATACTGTTTCGTTGTTAGATGTTTTCAAAATGACTTATGAAATGAATGATGAATCTTAACTTGACCATAACAGGGTTGTGACTATGACACTAGCTTCCCAACTTAAGTGATTCTAGAACTTTATTTTATCTTTCTTTGTTTCTGAACTCAGCTTAGGTTTCAAACTTAACTTTACAAATAAACATAGAGTTAGCTCTTCCCACTAGCACTACCTTACTTGTTAGTGATAGTTTGCAAGTACTTAAAGAGTACTCATGGCTTTTGTCCCTGGCTATTCCTATGGCTAGACTATGAAGGAGACTACCAAGATGAAGGACAGCAGGACGGCTATGATAACTAGGACTATCTTCCATCGTCAGCATTTCCTGTGCCACTTGAAAGAACATTTCATGTTTCCCTATGTTTTGCGTGTTAGATAACAATACTATGGAGACTTTTCATGTGCGCTAAGTGTGCAGGAAGTTTTGAGGGGGGCCGGATAATCCACCCCTCCAAGGGCCGGATAATCCGGACTACCTCATCTCTCAAGGAAGCCAAGGCGTGTCACTCTGTGTCCAGTCAGATTTTCTCCCGGAAAATCCGAACTGGGGCGGTTTTTCCTTCCCAGGTCGGATAATCCGGGTTTCGCAAGGGCCGGATAATCCGGCCCCCAGTTTTCGAGCAAAAGGAGCCAAGGCGCGTCGCTCGGTATCCGTTCGGATTTTCTACCGGAAAATCCGAACTGGGGCGGTTTTTCTTCCCCAGGCCGGATAATCCGGCCTTTGCATAGGGCCGGATAATCCAGCCCCCAGAAGTTGATCAAGGGCAAGCTCTGCGACGGCCCGAGATAGGCGGTTTTCGCGGATATTCGAGTCCAGGCGGAGTTTCCCCATCGGATAATCCGGCCTCACTTGGCCGGATAATCCGCCCCAAAGTGTGCAACGGCTGGTTTTGGAAGGGGTATAAGTACCCTTCTTCCCCAACGTCCGAACTCTTGATTCATTTGAATTGACCGGACCACGTGCAAGAGCTCTAAATCTCGATCTCCCACTTCAACCACCCTAAGGTCTTGATCTTTGGTGGAATTGAAGGAGGAGAAGTTCATCATCAACATCAAGAATCAAGCGCTTCAACTCCTCTCCATTCACTTGGAGAAATCCCTGATCTAGTATTCTCGTTAATACCTAGATCGTGTTATTGTATTTGACAAATTTGTTCTTGTGGCAGCTTGTTGTCATTTCGGGAGCCTCCAAGTTATTGTGGAGTTGTTGCCCCGCTAGTTGTGTAAAGGCGCCGGTGTCCGCCTCGAAGGGTACCTATAGTGGAAGGTGGATCAGGCCTGTTGTGGCGAGATCCATCGGAGAACAGGGTGAGGCCTTTTGTGGCGTGGTGGTCTTAGTAACGCCCACCCCTCCAACATAGACGTACTTCCCTGAATAAGGAAGGAACTGCGGTCAAACAAATCATGTGTCTCCGCGTGCTTCACTTCGGTTCACTCGTTCCTCTTCCACTCGCTCCTTACTCGCTAGTAGATAGGTTTGCATATAGGGAAATTCCACACATTAGTTTATCTAGAGAATTTACCTTTGTGCTAAGCCTAAAATTGAAAAAGAATTAAAAATTGGTGTAGCACCTATTCACCCTCCCTAGGTGCCCATACGATCCATTTCAATTGGTACAAGAGCCCCGACTCTTAATTCGGGCTTAATCGCCTAAGAGTAGTATGGGTACCATGGATGATGGAAATGAGGCTGTGGATAAGGTCACAATGGATGATCTCAAGTCGTTGGAAACAACCTTGTTGAAATCCTTTGAGGCCAAGATGGAGGAGATGAATCAAATGATTGCTCGCCTTACATCATCCATAGCCCCATCTCCATCCTCCTCTGAGGCTCCCTCACCATCATCTAAGGAAAAGGGTAACACCGGATCTAAGGATGATGATGTGCAAGGTGAAAAACTAAATGGTTCCACCTCCAAAAAGGGAAGTGGTAAGGAGGAATATAGTGAGGTTCCCCATGTATATTCCCCCGACCCACCTATCCCTCATCCTCATATAAACAATAGGGGTGATCCACCCAAGCTCACTGCATCTTCTTTTAACCAATGGCAATTTCTAATGAAATCTCATGTTTGTAGCTCCTCTATTGAATTGTGGAGGATCATTGAAGAAGGTCTTCATATTGGAGATCAAACCAATCTAACAAGAAGGAAAGTTGTGGATAGCCAGTTGAATGCCACTGCTCTCCACATGATACAGCTGGGTGTGGGTCCCAAGGACATGCCACACATTGAACATCTCAACATGGCTAAAGAGGCGTGGGATGCTCTTACGGACCTTTTTGTTGGAAATAAAAGCATGAGAAGGAACCGGTATGATGCCCTTAGTAACGAAGCTGAGGGATTCTACATGTTGGATGGTGAAAACCATGAGGACATGTATAGAAGACTCAAGGGCATAGCAACAACATTTCGGAAGCATGGGGCCACTCACATTGATGATGCATGGATAAAAAGAAAGTATGTGAGTGCCTTAATGCCTTTCGAACCGACGGATTTGAAGAGCTTGCAAGGTAGACACAACTATCCTCAAATGACATCCAATAAGTCATGCAAGAAATGGCGTCATTCAAAGTGGCGGCAAAGAATGCTGAAGATGCCCGTGCTCGGGCCATTGGAATGCAAAAGGGTGTCAATGTGGCTATCAAAGCCAATGTTGTTGAGCAAGAGGATGATGAAGGAGCATTTGAGAGGGTATCCATGGACTGCCCCGATGAGGTCAAACGTGCTCATGGTGAGTACATGGCATTCTATGCAAGGAACTTTTGGAAGGACCCTGCCAAAGCCAAGTCTGAACTTGAGCGCAAGAATGGGTCAAATGGAAAAAGAGAAAGTGGCCCAGGATTGAGAACTTGCTTCAACTGTGGAGATAGACTGCACTTTGTAGCCGAGTGTCCTTATGAAAATAGAGAAGACAATGGTGGCAGGCTCATTCTCAAAGAGAAATCCAAAGTTCCTAAGAAGAATCCATTTGCTAAGAAGAATGGCCCTTTCAAGAAGCAACCCAAGATGGTCCTTGTAGCTCAAGAGGAATACTCCTCCGCAAGTGAAGATGAAGAGGATGATGATAGTTCCCATGAAGTGGCTGCTATAGCCACCACATCGACTCCCTCCTCTCTCTTCGACTTGCCGAACGAGAACGCCATCAACAACAACGCCACTTGCCTAATGGCAAGAGGATCCGAGGTATCGACTTCTAACCCCTCATTTTCTAAGACTAACATAATTTTGGATATGGATGATCATGATAGTCTTGAAATGGAAGAAGAAGTTATTGCCTTGGATACTTTTTTCACTAACCTTCAAGGTGAGCACAAACTCCATTTTGATACTCTTATGAGTCAACTTGCTCGAGCCGAAGATCTCCTTGAAGAAAAGGGCAGAATTGAAAGAGAAGATGCCTTGGAGATAGCCTCTTTGAAGAATGCCTTGGAAGAGGAAGAGGAAACTCGAGTTTCTTTGGAAGAAAGACTCGAATCCCTAGAGGAGTCACAAGAAGAAGCTGTAGCTCAGCTCATTAAAGAACGTGACCATGCCCTTGCCAAGGTAAAGAAACTAAAGAAAGAAAAGATTGATTTTGGGGCTGTTCATGCTAGACTTTTGGAGGAGTTTGATGATCTTGAAAGTGCTCACAAGGCATTGAAGAGTGATCATTCTACTCTAAATGAGTCTCATGACCAGCTCCAAACTCAATTGAAACGGTATAATGTACCAAGTACCTCATCTTCATCCTTTGGAAAAGAAGATCTTGCAAGGAGTTCTCAACACAAAGGTAAAGGGTTATTGATGAGATACTGAGTAGGCAAAGGACAAACAATAGTAAAGAAGGTCTTGGTTACATACCCAAGATAAAGAGCAAGAAAAACAACAAGAAGAAGAAGAACAAGACTACTCAATCGAAGACTAGCAACATTACCAATGACAAGACTAATTATGATGGTTTTGCAGGGATCAACAATCCTAACTTCGAACTATATTGTGATTCTTATGGTGATGTTTATGCTAGTTATGTAGGGCCTTATGATTGTTACATTCCTTGGTCTATTTGGGTTTCCAAGACCCTTGTTACTAACATGAGAGGACCCATTGAAAAATGGGTACCTAAAACCAAGAAGTAATTTTCTTGTAGGGCTATGCTTCCGGTGGTTCTAAATGGGTACTCGATAGCGGTTGTACGAGTCATATGACCGGAAGCAAGGAGATAATCACAGAGATGCGGCTAAACCTTGATCACATTACTGTCTCCTATGGTGACAAGTCAAAATCTAAGGTATTGGGTCTCGGCAAAGTTGTGGTGGCTCACGATATCTCTCTCGTGGACGTCATGCTTGTTGAGACCCTCGGGTATAACTTACTTTCTGTCCGTGCCCTTAGTAAGATGGGCTTTGCAGTTTACATTGATGCTGATTTGGTGATACTCTTGTGGAACAAGTCTCTAAAAGTCACTTTCGTGGGATATGTCGAAAACGACCTGTACGTGGTAGACTTTTCGGGGAAAACCACTACAGGTCCGATGTGTCTTTTCGGAAAGGCTGACGCGGGTTGGCTATGGCATCGCCGACTAGCCCACATAAATATGAGAACTTTGCAAAGTCTCCACAAGGGTGGCCACATTCTTGGACTAAAAGAAAATGTCTCTTTTGCCAAAGATCGTGTCTGCAGGGCGTGTGTTGAAGGGAAAATGCATGATTCTCCTCATCGAAGGAAAACTATTATCTCTTCAAAAAGGATCTTGGAGCTTCTTCATGTGGATCTTTTCGGACCTCCATCTCATGCAAGCCTCGGTGGGAAGAAGTATTGTCTAGTGATTGTTGATGATTACTCAAGATACACTTGGGTTTATTTCTTCAAGTTGAAGAGTGAAACTCAACAAACTGTCATCGACTTCACCAACGAGGTTCAACGTCAACACAACGTCCCCATTCTGGCTATAAGGAGTGATAACGGCTCGGAGTTCAAGAACTACACCTTAAATGAGTTCCTAAGTGAAGAGGGGATAAGACATCAATATTCCGTTGCGTACACCCCTCAACAAAATGGTGTAGCCGAGAGGAAGAATCGAACTCTAATGGACATGGCAAGATCAATGTTGGCCGCATTGAAATCTCCATATAACTTCTGGGCTAAAGCAATCTCTACTGCTTGTCATTCATCTAATCGTTTATACCTCCGCAAGATTTTGGACAAGACTCCGTATGAAATACTTACTGGTAACAAGCCAAACATCTCATACTTTAGGGTATTCGGGTGTAAGTGTTTCTTTCTTATTAAAGGAGTTCGTTTATCTAAGTTTGAATCTAAGGCTCTAGAAGGTATTTTTGTTGGTTATGGTGCCGAATCCGACACTTATAGAGTCTACAATAAGCTCTCCGGAACTGTTGTAGAATCTTGTAGTGTGGTGTTCGAGGAAAATGACGGTTCCTGTGCGGAGCAAGTTGGTGTTTGTGATGCAGATGTTGAAATACCCCAAGATGCCATAAGAAGAATGGTCGTGGGATTCTTCCGCCTCATTGAGGAACCCCTTGTGGCGTGCCGGGTAGGACAATGCTCTACTCATATAGAGCCCTCATCTACACATACGCAACATGCTCCAACCACGGGGGAAACTTCTACACCATCTCCATCAACTGCTGAAAGTCAAGTTGCTCCAGAAAGCTCCAGGCCGGATTTTCCGGTGGATACCGGATTATCCGGCCACCCCGCTCCAGCTGTCCATGCAGCTCCTGGTGGTGAAGATATCAACACAAGCTCCAGGCCAGATTTTCTGGCTGACCCCGGATTATCCGGCTCCTCGCCAGTTCAAGCAAGTCCTAGGCTTCCTGATGATGCTGCTGCAAGTCCTCCCAGGCCGGATTATCCGGCCTCTTCATCGGCCAGATTATCCGGCCCTGACTGTCCAGTTCTGCAGCCTCCTATTATGGCTACGGACTCACCTCAAGGGCATGCATCTCCACCACCTGCTACTGATGTTCCAGCTACTGATCAAGGCGGAGAAAATGCCTCCAATGAAGACTCAAGTGATGAAGCTCCTCCACCAAGAGACAACAAACTTATTGAACTTTGTTGCAAGGCTCGGGCTGATCGTAACCTTGAGTTGAGGGGTCACACTCTCGACAAGGTTGTTGGTGATCTTCGATGAAGGGTGTCTACTAGAAGAGAATTGGCCAGTTTTGGTGAGCATCAAGCTCATATCTCCATGGTGGAACCTAAGAAGGTCTTTGAAGCTCTTGAAGACCCAGACTGGGTTGTTGCTATGCATGAAGAATTGAATAATTTCGAGCGCAACAAAGTCTAGAAACTAGTAGAGAAACCCAAAGAGTGCCGCAATGTTATCGGCACCAAGTGGATTTTCAAGAACAAGCAAGATGAGAATGGCATTGTTGTGAGGAACAAGGCAAGACTTGTGGCACAAGGTTACTCCCAAGTTGAGGGCATCGACTTCGGCGAGACCTATGCTCCTGTGGCTCGTCTTGAGTCCATCCGTATTCTACTTGCTTATGCTGCTCATAACAATTTTAAGTTGCAGCAAATGGACGTCAAGAGTGCCTTCCTTAACGGTCCTCTACATGAGTTGGTATACGTAAAGCAACCCCCGGGGTTTGAGGATTCTAACTTCCCGAACCATGTCTACAAACTCGACAAGGCACTCTATGGCCTTAAACAAGCCCCACGTGCATGGTATGAGCACCTTAAAGAGCTTTTGTTAGATTGTGGCTTCGAAGTTGGGCAAATCGACCCCACTCTTTTTACTAAGAAGGTTAAGGGGAGATCTTTGTATGCCAACTATATGTAGACGATATCATTTTTGGTTCTACTAACAAAGCTTTTAACGATGAATTTTCAAAGCTTATGACTGACATGTTTGAGATGTCTATGATGGGGGAATTACGGTTCTTTCTTGGATTCGAGATCAAGCAACTAAGAGAAGGAACCTTTATTAATCAAGAAAAGTACATCCAAGACATGCTCAAGAGATTCAAGATGACGAATCTAAAAGGTGTCGCTACTCCGATGCAAACAAAGTGTCATCTCGAACTCAACCCTCACGGTAAAGATGTGGACCAAAAGGTATACCGGTCCATGATCGGCTCTCTTCTTTACCTCAGTGCATCTAGACCCGATATTGTGTTGAGTGTGGGAGTGTGTGCAAGGTATCAAGCAGCTCCTAAAGAAAGCCACTTAGTGGCGGTCAAGAGGATCTTTCGATATTTGGTTCATTCCCCCAACTTTGGTCTCTGGTATCCCAAGGGCTCCCATTTCTCTTTATGTGGATATACTGACTCAGTTTGGTCTAGGTGTGGGCATGGATATAGGGGGAGTGTGGTCCTAACTTATTGGGCTAACCCTCCCCCATAATGCCAATATCAAGTATATCATTTCTCTTAATATCATGTTGTGATATGTGAGCTTATTGATGAGTATTGGTCGTGAACCCAAGATATATCTTCGTGGTGTCACACCATACACTCCAACAAGGTGGCTTTGGCCACCGCCCTCTCCCTTGTGGAGAATTAGATCTTTTTGGATGTTATTTGCTCTCTCATGTTCTTATGGGAATCACACTCAATCTTGGCTTTTATTTGATTTGGGTTTTGCAATTTTGAGTGTCTAGTACCATCTCAGTTTGGCATTCTCAATCCTAAGCCTTCCCTACCCCTAAGACATCTATTCTTGCACACAAGTCCCTTGTACACCTTGTGGGGGTGTTGTTTGGGGACGCGCGGGCCTGGTTCTGTGTATAACAGAATCCCAGATTTTAGGCCGGATAATCCGGCCCAAGTGTTGGCCGGATAATCCGGCCCTGGCGGATTCGATCTTAAAGGGCAGGGCTCAGGGGGAAGGGCTCATATCGAGCAGCACTTCTCCCCCAGCCCTCTCCTTCTCCCCAGCCGTCGCCTGTCGCCCCTCACCCTCCCCGGAGCCTCTCCGGCCACCAGATTTTTCGGGCCTCCCCGAATCTTCTTCTCCGCGCCTCCGGGTACCTTCTCCTCTGCGTTCTTCCTCCAATGAGTGAGGGTAACTCCCTCTCTCCCCATCTTTGGCTAGATGTGTATCTTGTTGGATGGAACATTGTCTAGAAGGATGTGTTTTCGCATAGAACTCGTAGTCTTACAGTTTCTAGGCCCGATCTACTTTTTTGCATGTATTTTTGGTGAAATTGAAAATTTCTGCCAGGGCCGGATTATCCGCCCCTGGCCAGGCCGGATAATCCAGCCTGACAGATTCAAGTCTGCTTCAGTTTCACTATGGTGTATGTATTGAGTAGTTTTGACCTATGAACTTTTTTCCTACTTGTTCCATGCTCTCTCCTGGACTTGTGTGTATGCTTATCCCCTTGCTATCGCCCTTATTCTCCTCACAGGTGGTTCCGGTGTTCCCAAGACCTACAAGCGTCGTCCTCGCGCCAAGTACTTTCGGGACGACGATCAAGGTAACCTAGTGGACAAAGTTGAATTGCGGAGAAGGAAGAACGAAGAGAGGCGCATGGCTGAACAATCCAAGAGGACTAGGAAGGGTGTGTCCAAGAGGAAGGGCAAGGAGCCCAAGATCAACTACAGGGCTCTGGATGCGGTCTCCTTCTCTACCATACGTCACCGTGACTTGTTTGCTGAGCTGCCTTGTGATGATGAGCTGGGGGATACCCAGTTTTGGTGTGCAAAACAGAAAGGGATTTATGAATACATCTATGCCAGGCTGAACATTAGGCCTATGCACCCTCTGGTACTTGCTGATGCTTTGGAGAAGGCGCATCTTGTGGATGTGATGTATGTGGCTGAGAGGATGGGGTTGCACCATCTCATGTCCCTCTAGTGCTCCTTTGACTCTGAGGTGGTGAAGCAATTCTTCTCCACTCTGGTGATTTGTGGTGATGAGCGTCGCACTATGAAGTGGATGACTCATGATAGGCCCATGACTGCTGATTTTCACGTGTTTGCTGAGGTTTTGGGGTACTCCTTCCGCAGCAGGGATAGAGCCAGTGGCCACCGCATCATCACTCAGTTGAAGCCCAACAAGGATGCTGCTCTCTCTCCGTGTACTGTGGACAATGGCATTGTGGGTACTGTGGCTGGTCTTGCTCCCATCTATGCTGCTTTGGTGGGTCTCTTCCGTGACTCTATTACACCGAGTGGGGGCAACAATGACAGCATCCGTGGTCACCTTGTTTAGCTACTTCAATTTTCTCATGAGGTTGCCTCCTGCGAGGACGAGTCAGTGCAGTATAGGCTAGATGTCATGGACTTCATTTACCATGAGCTGTGTGATGCTATGTTCAACCGTCTGTCCATTCCCTATGCGCCCTACATTATGTTGCTCATCCGCCACCTGCTTCCTGTCGAGGAGTTCCACATTGACTCGGTGCACAAGGACAAGAAGATTTACAACAAGGTTCGGAAGACTGCTCACCCCTCCTCTGCTCCTGAGGGCCTCATGAGGGATGCCCGTCGGCCCCCAGTGCCTCCCGTGGCCCGTGAGATCAAGCAGCTGAACTGGTTCCAGCGTCACATCCTCTGCATGGGCGTGGACACATGCAAGGGTCAGTATGAGGCCTACAGGCAGCGCCATGAGTTGGCTCACTCCCAGCAGCTCATTCTCCACCATGTGTCTGGCGCTTCGGGTGCTCCTCCGGCTCCTACACCTCCCACTCCATATGCTCGGTGGAACTCTTCCTCTGGGCTGAACTATGGTGAGCTGGAGCATCACTTGTTCCCCTCTGCGCCTGATGCTGATGCTGATGATGAGGAAGGTGACACTGAGGAGCTTGAAGATGAGGATGAGGAAGAGCATGAGGACGAGGACGAGGACGAGGACTATGATGAGTGATCCCATGGGGCGCTAGCATCGCTCTTCTCCCCTTTTGGTGTCTCGATGCCAAAGGGGGATAAGTAGTTCTATTAGGTTGTCCGTGGATTTGCATGGGTCGGGCATAAGCACTTGCACTTTTTATTCGTTATTTCTTGCTTATGCCCATTTAGCATTGAACTTTTATATTCGTGGTTTGTGATTTGTGGTTGAGACTTTATGTGGTTGTCTGGATGATACCTATGGACTTCATATCATGGATTATGCTCATGGTTATATCTATTCATATCCTATTGCTGGAGGTTTATCATGGAAGGCGCGTGCTCATAATGGTTATCCAATAATAATTGTGATTTATGTCAAGGATGCATATTCTCTACTTCGGTGGTATGTGTTTTTGCCCGTTTGTCTATGGAATAGATTCACCTATTTGTGTGCATTTGTATTCCAATGCACAACTCTATTATGCACACATTGAGGGGGAGTCCCTTTCATAGTTATCTCTGTGTGTCTTGTGTCTTTCTCCTGCAAATCCTAGTATTGTCATCTAACACCAAAAAGGGGGAGATTGAAAGAACATTTCATGTTTCCCTATGTTTTGCGTGTTAGATAACAATACTATGGAGACTTTTCATGTGTGCTAAGTGTGCAGGAAGTTTTGAGGGGGGCCGGATAATCCGCCCCCCCAAGGTCCGGATAATCCGGACTACCTCATCTCTCAAGGAAGCCAAGGCGCGTCACTCTGTGTCTAGTCAGATTTTCTCCCAGAAAATCCGAACTGGGGTGGTTTTTCCTCCCCAGGCCGGATAATCCGGGTTCCGCAAGGGCCGAATAATCCGGCCCTCAGTTTTCGAGCAAAAGGAGCCAAGGCGTGTCGCCCAGTATCCGGTCGGATTTTCTATCGGAAAATCTGAACTGGGGCGGTTTTTCTTCCCCAGGCCGGATAATCCGGCCTTTGCATAGGGCCGGATAATCCGGCCCCCAGAAGTTGATCAAGGGGAAGCTCGGTGCGACACTCAGATAGGGGGCGGTTTATCTGCCGGATATTCCAAGTCTGGGGCGGAGTTTCCCTAGACCGAATAATCCGGCCCTCACTTGGGCCGGATAATCCGGCCCCCAAAGTGTGCAACGGCTGGTTTTTGGAAGGGGGTATAAGTACCCCTTCTTCCCCAATGTCCAGAACTCTTGATTCATTCGAATTCGACCAGACCCTGTGCAAGAGCTCTAAATCTCGATCTCCCACTTCAACCACCCTAAGGTCTTGATCTTTGGTGGAATTGAAGGAGGAGAAGTTCATCATCAACATCAAGAATCAAGCGCTTCAACTCCTCTCCATTCACTTGGAGAAATCCCTGATCTAGTATTCTCGTTAATACCTAGATCATGTTATTGTATTTGACAACTTTGTTCTTGTGGCAGCTTGTTGTCATTTCGGGAGCCTCCAAGTTGTTGTGGAGTTGTTGCCCCGCTAGTTGTGTAAAGGCGCCGGTGCCCGCCTCAAAGGGTACCTATAGTGGAAGGTGGATCGGGCCTGTTGTGGCGAGATCCATCGGAGAACAGGGTGAGGCCTTTTGTGGCGTGGTGGTCTTAGTACCGCCCACCCCTCCAACGCAGACGTACTTCCCTTAACAAGGAAGGAACTGTGGTCAAACAAATCCTGTGTCTCCGCGTGCTTCACTTCGGTTCACTCGTTCCTCTTCCACTCGCTCCTTACTCGCTAGTAGATAGGTTTGCATATAGGGAAATTCCACACATTAGTTTATCTAGAGAATTTACCTTTGTGCTAAGCCTAAAATTGAAAAGGAATTAAAAATTGGTGTAGCACCTATTCACCCCCCTCTAGGTGCCCATACGATCCATTTCACCACTGAAGATGGACCCCACCGCTACGTTTATTATTTATTCCGCTGCTTGTTGTATTAAGACTTGATCATGAGATCCTTTATTTGTGTTAGACCTTATTATGGTTTGTAATGGATGATGTACTGTGATATCCAATCTGTTATGTCTCGCAAAAATGGTAATCTTGGGATTGTGATGTATGACATAACAAGCATCTGGGATTAAAAATCTGGGTGTTGACACCCGGCCACCCATTACTACATACATCATACTCTTTAATAGTGAACACTTAAAAACACTAGTGTAATGATTTATTTGTTATGCACATCACCGCATCTCTCCCATCTACCTACACTTGGTGTTTTTCAAGCACCTCAAGGCATGGGTAAACAAGGAATTATGAATAAAAACCATTACATGTATCATAGAAGTATCTCCAGAGCACTAAAAATCATAAAATCCCAACACAACGGTAGATGCATAACAAATATCATGTCATACCACAATATCCACCATAGGAATTATATAGATAGATCCATAATCATGCAAGATATACAACATAGTGAGATTGGATCAAGTTACCACCACAAACCCATAGTCCAGGGGGTGGACTACTCCCCTCTCATGGTGGAGAACCACGAGGAGGTGTTGGTGAAGTTGTTGATAAAGAAGAGAAGGTATGTGGTGATGGAGACGATGAAGATGGCGGCCGCGGCGCCTGCATCCAAGGAGGCGTCGGCAGGCGGCGCCGCCGCTGGCAGCCTTCTAGGGCTGCGGCTGCCCTAAGGGGCGGAGGCCCTTTGCCCCTTCTTCTTATTCCTCGGAGATGGTGCTAGTATGGAGGAGTTTTCCCTCCTCCTTGCAGATGTCAAAAGGGAGTATTTTCGTCATAGTGGATGGATGCCTCCAAAAGTATGGTTTCCCCTCAATATATAGAGGTGAAGATGCAATCTAAGTCATTGGATTGATGCCTCTTTGATTAAAGGACTCTTGGGCACCTCTAGAACATTCCTATGATTCTCCCCTATTCTTTATGAGCCCATAAAGTCGTGGATTGGCCGAATCCATCAAGATGGAAAGAGTTTAAGTCAATCACGCTACAAACTTTTGGAATCCCAAAATTGCTTCTATATCCCGCAGTAATTGGGGTCTTCAGGCCGCGTACGGAGTCCGTTTGGAGAGAATTTTATATCAATCGATATTAGTAGAAAATTTTCAACAACTTTCATGCTTTGATGTTTTCTGTTTGACACCATCTTCATGGTCATTCTGGACAATATTCAAAAACTGTTCTGTAGGGATAGATTTCAGAAAACTCCAAATTTCATCATAATGAACGGTCTCCTTCCATATTTGTGCAATTCCTACGTAACAAAGTGTAAACCAAAAAAGTATGCACTTTTGCAACTATCACAGTACGTTAGTACCAATAAATATAATAAAGTTCAAAATCATATGGATTTAATACAATAAACTATAAAGTTCATGTAGGCATTTCACATGCATCCGCCAGTTAAAACATTTTTATAGGACGGCCTGGAATACAAGTTTTGCTATCTCACGCTTCTTCGCGTGAGCCTGTAAACTCGCCGGAATTTCACGGGTTCGTCTTGTTTACCGTATCTGCTAGAGTTGCTCTATTGGTTGGAATTTTCACCAATTTGTCATCTAATTAACTATTTAGTCATGTTGGTAGCAAAGCAAAACCAATAGCTGAGCCTCGCATATCAATGCTCTAGTTAATATACAAAAAATCGAAAAATTAGAAATCCAAAGATAGTTAACTATTCGTTTAAGAATTAGAGATGATTTTAGATGCACTCTAGATCATTCTATAGGTATCATCAATTTTTACTATAATGTTTTTCTTCTTATTTTACAAAAATACTCGTAACCCATTAAATATCATTGGAAAATAACTATATGTAGAAAACATGTGATCCTTTTTGTAGATGCTTTATAGGGTGTGATTTGAACATAAATTGTCCCAATCTTTGGATGTAATTAAATTTTAAAACTAGTTTTATTATACCCTATAAGGACTAGAGAAAATAATTCATGAATTTTGGATGGATAATTATTTTTATCTTTTTGTTGGGTGTGTCACGAGTATTTGATTTCAAAACTGTACAAACTATTTTTTTTGGAGTAATCATTGATGCTACTTATAAAATTCACCCTCCGGTCAGGCATAACTGAAACTAAAAACCGAACCTAAAAAAACCTTACCGCAACTAAATTCCAGGTTTTTCCAGTTTTCTAGTTAGGTTACAGTCAGCAGAATTTCTAACCATAGGGACCTCGGTTCTTTAGATTTTAAACCGGAAAATCGCGTTTTTACCAAAATAACCGAACTGCCTCTCATTTCGTCGTTTAGAGCACATGCAGATGCCCAGCCAGCCCACGTAGTTGCTCTCGCCTCTCGCCTCTCGGCCTCGCATCGCACGAGGCACGACTCCTTAACCACGGTCCACAACTCCAGGAGGCAGGAGCAGGAGCCAAGAGAGACGAGGGGCGCCAAACCCTAGTTCTTCTGGCGGCGGGCGCGCCTTACTCTGACTGTCGCTGCCACCCATCATCTCCACTTCTCTAGTCTCCACTCTCCAGCATCTCCACGATGACTTGCCGTTTTCGTCCCCGCAGTGTCGAACCTTACTTCTGCAGGTGGCGGGCGCGCCATTCTCCGGTCGTCTTGTCCCCTGCTTAGGTACCACCAGTCCACTACTCCTTTGCTTGGGAGTTGAGAGATTTCAGAGATTTACATGTCCTATTTTAGATGTATGATGATAATTTTTTTTTGTTTTAGATGTCAGAGAGTAATTTCATCAAACACTTCGGTGTTGATCTTGGTTTTGATGGTGATGGCTCTGGCATTGGATCAGTTCCTATTCCTATTGCAGATGTGACCTGATACGTCGTAAACGTATCTATAATTTTTGATTTTCCATGCTTGTTTTATATCTACTTTCTTATGTTTTGTTCACACTTTGGGGTATTTTTATACATTTTCTGGAACTAACCTATTAACAAGATGTCACAGTGTCAGTTGCATGTTTCTTGCTGTTTTTGGTTTCAAAAAAGCTAGTAAGGAAATATTCTCGGAATTGGACGGGATAAAAGCCAAAGTCAATATTTTACCCGAAGCAACACGGAGTCCGGAGGGGAGACGAAGTGTCGCACCAGGGCGGCCACACCTGGTGGCGGCACAGCCTGGGGGCCGCGCCACCAGGGGGTGTGGGCCCCGTAGTGCTCCACCGACCTTGCCCTTTCTCCTATAAAACCCTCCCGGGACGAAAACCCTAAGTACCCGGTCAAAGACCCAATCAGAAATCCATGAAAGAGTCTGTATCCGCCGCCATCTCCATCCCTAGATCGGGGGGGATCCGAAGCTCTTCCAGGCACCCTGCCGGAGGGGAGAGATCACCCTGGAGGTCTTCTTCATCACTATGCCTACCTCCGGTGTGATGCGTGAGTAGTTCATCCTTGGACTATGGGTCCATGTAGTAGCTAGATGGTTGGTTCTCCTCCTTTGTGTTATCATGTTTAGATGTGAGCTCCGTTCATGATCAAGATCATCTATTTGTAATCTTACATGTTGTGTTTACGGGGATCCGATGGATATTGAGATGCTATTTCAGATTGATTATTGATTCTATCATGTCTATGTTATGTGTGATCTTGCATGCTTTCTGTTGTTAGTATCTATCTTGGCAAGTAGATGCTTGCAACTCCAAGGGGGAGTATTTATGCTCGATAGTGGGTTCATGCCTCTAGTAATCTGGGGAAGTGACAGGAATCTCTAAGGTTGTAGATGTGTTGTTGCTACTAGGGAGAAAACAACAATCATTTGTCCATGGGGCAATCGTATTGTTACTTTACACACTTTGCTTAATGCAATTATCTATTGCTTGTAACTTAATACTGGAAGGGGTTCAGATGATAACCTGAAGGTGGACTATTAGTCATAGATGCAGTTGGATTACGGTCTATGTATTATGTTGTAATGCCCAATCAAAACTCATAGGAGTCAAGATGTCTAGTATATGCATTGTATGCTTTCTCAAATCTTTTAATTGCCCCGCTGTAATTTGTTCACCCAACATGCTATTTATCTTAAGGAGAAACACCTCTAGTGAACTATGGACCCCCGGTCCATTCTTTTACCATTGATATACCATCTACTATCTACTATTTACTGTTTACTTTCTGCAAGCAATTACTATCTTCCACACTATACGTTTAATCCTTTGTTTTCAGCAAAACCGGTGAGATTGACAACCTCACTGTAAGTTGGGGCAAAGTTATGTGGTTGTGTTGTGCAGGATTCCAAGTTGGTGGCAACACCTTGGAGTTGTTTCCTTGCTCCTACTGGTTTGATAACCTTGGTTTCATAACTGAGGGAAACTTGCTGTTATGATCATCATACCTTCCTCTTGGGGTTCCCAACGAGCTCGAGATATCTTGAGCCATCAAGCCTTTTTCTGGCACCGTTGCCGGGGAGTTAAGGACAGCTTCACAAGGGGAGTCCCTCACAACAAATCTCTTTACTTTGTTTTTTGTTTTGCTTAGTTTATTTTTGCTTTGTTTGCTTGTTTCTTTTTATCAAAAACACCCAAAAATTAGTTGTACTAGTTTGCTTCTTTTATCAAAAACACAAAAAAAATAGTTTCTATTTTTGTTGGCTTGCTTTAATCTTACAAAAATGAATACTCCTGAAAACACTAAGTTGTGTGACTTTACTAGCACAAACAACAATGATTTCATGTGCACACCTATTGCTCCACCTGTTCCTGAAGCTACTTTCTTTGAAATTAAACCTGCTTTGCTCAATCTTGTTATGAAAGAACAATTCTCTAGTGCTGGTACTGATGAAGTTGCTGCTCACCTTAATAACTTTGTTGAACTTGGTGAGATGCAAAAACATAGGGATATAGATGGAGATATTATTAAGCTTAAATTGTTTCCTTTCTCTTTGAGAGGAAAAGCTAAAGAATGGTTGCTATCCCTAACTAGAAATAGTATTGATTCTTGGACTAAATGCAAAGATGCTTTCATTGGAATATACTATCCTCCTGCTAAGATTATATCTATGAGAAGTGAAATAATGAAATTTAAACAATTTGATAATGAACATGTTGCTCAAGCTTGGGAAAGAATGAAATCTTTGGTAAAGAATTGTCCCACTCATGGACTGACTGCTTGGATGATTATCCAAACCTTTTATGCAGGACTGAATTATTCTTCAAGAAATATGCTGGATTCTGCTGCTAGAGGGACCTTTATGACTATTACTTTGGGTGCTGCAACAAAGCTTCTTGATAATATGATGGTTAACTATTCTGAATGGCACACTGAGAGAGCTCCACAAGGTAAGAAGGTAAATTCTGTTGAAGAAACCTCCTCCTTAAGTGATAAAATTAATGTTATTATGTCTATGCTTGATAATGGAAAAGCTCATATTGATCCAAATCATGTTCCCTTAGCCTCTTTGGTTGCTCAAGAAGAGCAAGTTGATGTGAACTTCATTAGAAACAATAATTTTAGCAACAATGCCTATAGGAATAATTTTGGTAATAATAATTATAGGCCATATCCTCCCAATAATGGTAATGCTTATGGAAATTCCTACAACAACAATAGAAGTGCACCCTTTGAACTTGAAGTCATGCTTAAGGATTTTATTAGTAAACAAACTACTTTCAATAAAACTGTTGAGGAAAAACTTTCTAATGCTGAAAAAATATATCATCTTTGTCTGAAGCACAATTCTCTTTGATTAATAAAATGGCTGCTAAACCTGAAACTATGGAAAACCCCTTTGCTGCTACTAATGCCATACAAGTTAGAATTGATGAAAATGTTAGACTGTTAGCTGAATTGCATGCTAAGTGGGAAAGAGAAGATGAAATTGCTAGAAATAGTAGTATTTGTACTATTACCACCACCAATGTTGATGCTAGCAAACCACATGAAGTCCCCATTCCTTTTGCAACAATGCCTAAAACCAATAAAACTTTTTCCAATAAAAATGCTAAAATTCTTCGAAATATGGGAAACAATAGCTCTACTACCTTGGATGGTAATTATGATTTTGATCTTGATGGTTGCAATATTTCTGAAGTAATTATGTTCCTACAAAAGCTTGCTAAAAGTCCTAATGCTAGTGCTATGAATATGACATTTACAAAATATATTACTGATGCTCTCATAAAAATTAAAGAAGAAAAGTTGAAACATAAAGCTTCTATTCCTAATAAATTAGAAGATGGTTGGGAACCCATCATTAATATGAAAGTGAATGATTTTGATCTCAAAGCTTTATGTGGTCTTGGTACTAGTGTCTCTATTATGCCTAGAAAGATTTATGAAATGCTTGATTTACCACCATTGGAAGATTGTTATTTAGATGTCCAGCTTGATGATAATGCTAAAAAGAAACTTATGGGGAGTATTAATGATGTTCTTATTATGGTTAACAATACCTATGTCCCTGTTGATTTCTATGTTTTGGATGTTGAATGCAATGCTTCTTGTCCTATTATTTTGGGAAGACCTTTTCTTAGAACTGTTGGTGCCATTATTGATATGAAAGAAGGCACCATTAAATATCAATTCCCACTCAAGAAAGGTATAGAACACTTCCCTAAGAGGAGAGAGAGGATACCTTTTGCCTCTCCTATTAAAACAAGTTTTGCTCTTAATGCTTCTTCATTTGAGAATACTTGAATCTTGCTTCCTACGCCTAGCTCAAAGGCGTTAAAGAAAAACACTATTGGGAGATAACCCAAATTTTTATTTAGTAAGTTTTTCTTTTATTGAGTCTAGGAAGTTATTGCATCCGTAATAACCTCTCCTTATCCTTTTTGTGTGGTTTTTGTGCCAAGCATAACCTCTAATGAGAGAGAAGTAAGACTTGGGAAAGGTGCTGTCCCGAAACAGATTTTTGTGCTTCACTGTAAAAAAACGTGAAAAATCCCTGTACATCGGATTGAGATGTAATGTTTTATGCTTCTGATCCAGATTGTTATCTAACTTTTGTTAGTTTATCACTTTTCGATTTGAGCAACAGAAGATCTTCGAAAAAATCGGTTTTTTACCTGCTGGTTTGTTTTGACAAATTTCTGCCATTATTTGCATTTGCCTCTTAATCTCTTTCTCTTTGAGTTCTCTTTGATCACTTGAGTAGAAGGAATTGGTACAATAGCTGGTGTTTTAATAGAAGTTTTGCTTGTGTTGAAACTAAACCCAAAGACTTATTATCTTGAATACACTAATGTTGCTAATGAAGATTGTGTGAAGTTTTTGTATGAAGGAAATTTTAAAGTATAGGGAAGAATAATGTGATGAGATGAAGAATGGACAAAATCTCAAGCTTGGGGATGCCACCCGTGTCACCCCAAGAAGTATTCAATAAGTACAAGCGTCAAAGCTTAGGGATGCCCAAGGCATCCCCTTCTTCATCAATAAAAATCTCAGGTTTTCTTCCAAACACTTCATTTTTATTGTTTCATGCACAATTGCGTTGTTCTTGGAGCGTCTTCGTTTTTGTTTTTCGTTTTCTTTTTTTTGGTTTGCTTAAATAAATTGGTTGGACCCCTGCATTCATATGATGATTCAAATAAGTTGTTTGGTGTTGGAAAAGAGTAGGAAGTTTCATGCTTATAAGTGGTACAAAAGGAGCTTGTTTTGACTGTGGCCTAGACTTTATCATGTCATGTTTGATATTGCTTTGACTTTATGCTTAGTGATTATTTCTATAGCATTACTTGTTCCAAACAATTGAGATTGCTTAATGTGCCTTGAAAGAATCATGCGTTGTTTTAGCAAACAAAAGCATAATATTATGGTATTCTCCTTTGATGCTTTATTGGGGTTGACTTGGCGCATGCTTACACCATGTTAATACTACACTAGTCACCATAGCCTCTATGATCATTTAGTTTTTGACTTGTAATATCACTTTATGCTTTAATTAATAATGTTTTGTCGCTTTGCATGATTATGGCCATTATTGCTCTCTTAGTTGGTCGCTCCCAGTCTTTTGCTAGCCTCCACATGTACCAAGTATGAGTTCCACTCATGCATCCAACTCCAAATAAAACCAAGTTATTCCAAAGAGTCCACCATACCTACATATTATCATTATTGCTATTCCAAGTATATTCATGTTTTTATCTACCTTCTGAATTAAACTTTTTATTTGAAAATTAGTGATTAAAGCTCTCACAAACTTGATGGCACACTTTACTTTCTTACACTTATTAAACTTGAACCATTGTGTCCATCTATGTTGCGTATATGCTTGCGCTTTATAAGTTGAAAATTAGCAGAACCATGTACCATGAGGAACACTTTCAATATTGCACTTATTATTCAGTTGATATCATGTTCTTTTGTTTATGGATCCCAGCAGTGTGAAATAAAAGAGGAGCTTGTAAGCTCATGGAGTTTGTATGTGTGTTAGAGAAACACCTGGGCGGCTAGCCTAAGCCATGCCTAATCATGGTGGAAACTTGCAGCATAACCATAGTGAGCATTCTATGAAGCATCCTCAATAAAAACCTATGCAAATAGCAAATAAAAAGATCATTGATATGCTCATTGTCTGTTGCCTTGTCATTTTGATATGGGATAGCTCCTCTATCATGGGGCAGGGGGTACCCCATTGGCGGTTCTCTATGATACACATGTACTTACAATCACAAGAACTTACTGATACATTGCAAATGTATCTATAATTTTTGATGTTCCATGCTTGGTTTTATCCACTTTCTTGTGTTTTGTTCCAACTTTGGAGTACTTTTCATATGATTTCTTGGACTAACCTATTAACAAGAGCCATAGTGCCAGCTGCCTTTTTTTGCTGTTTTTGGTTCCAGGAAAGTCAGAAAATGAATATTCTCGGAATTGGACGGGACAAAGGCCAAAGTGCCTATTTTTCTGGAAGGGATCAAGTGCCAGAATACGAGACGGAGAAGGGCCAGGGAGCCACCACACCACCTGGCCGTGCGGCCTGGCGCCGAGGGGTGGTGTGGCCGCAGCACCCTCGGCTCTCCTTCCGCCTATATATTGCCCTCGGGACGAAAACCCTAGGTACCTGATCAAAAATCCATGAAAGAGTCTGTAGCCGCCGTCATCTCCATCCCTAGATCGGGAGGGATCTAAAGCTCTTCCGGCACCACGGAGAGGGAATTCACCACAGGCCTTCTTCATCACCATGCAAGCCTCCGGTGTGATGTGTGAGTAGTTCATCCTTGGACTACGGATCCATGTAGTAGCTAGATGGCTGGTTTCTCCTCGTTGCGCTTTGATGTTTAGATCTTGTGAGCTCCGTTCATGATCAAGATCATCTATTTGTATTCATACATGTTGTGTTTGCGGGGATCCGATGGATATTTATATGCTATTTCAGATTGATTATTGATTCTATCATGTCTTTGTTATTTGTGATCTTGCATGCTTTCCGTTGTTAGTAGCTATCTTGGCCAAGTACATGCTAGCAACTCCAAGAGTTAGTATTTATGCTCGATAGTGGGTTCATGCCTCTCGTAATCTGGGAAGTAGCGAAATCTCTAAGGTACTAGATGTGCTGTTGCTACTAGGGAGAAAACAACAATCCTTTGTTCATAGAACAATCGTATTGTTTACTTTACACGAAGTTCGTAAAGCAATAATCTATTGCTTGCAACTTAATACTGGAGGGGGTTTGGATGATAACCTGAAGGTGGATTATTAGTCATAGATGCAGTTGGATGGCGGTTTATGTATTATGGTGTAATGCCCAATCAAGTCTCAGAGGAGTCAAGATGATTAGTATATGCATGTATTGCTTTCTCGGTGTTTGTCAATTGCCCCGCTGTAATTTGTTCACCCAGTGACATGGGTATACCCTACAGGTACTCGAGCTTGGTATATACGGTCCAAATACGAATAGGCCCACGGTGTCGCCAAGGCCCAGATGAAAGGACTCGAGTAACCTGCGGACTCTCGATTGCTTGAAGGACAAGAAGAAGCTAAAGGTAGAAAGTTTGAAGGGGAAAACCCTAACTTGTAACCGACTCGACCTGCTACCCGAGACCTAGCCTATCTATATAAAGGCTAGGAGGGGGCAGCGAGGAGAAGACACACAACCCTAGTTTCCACAACCCTCGCCAGATTACATCTGCACACCATTGTAACTTTTGACTCCCTCTATAATTCCACGAGCAGACAAGCAGGAGTAGGGACCTCTACGAGGCCTGAACCTGGGTAAATCCTTTGTCCCCTGTGTGCTTGTTTGCTAGCCGATATATGTCTCCAGCGCTCCCTCCTTCTCCAAAACCCAAGTCCATAACAATGGGCATTGGCGAGTTAAACCCTCGTCAATTGGTGCCGTCTGTGGGAATTGGGAGTGCTAATGTTGCGGCTTCTTCGGCCCCATCAACCGTGATCTACAACTCCACAACAGCGGAGATTTGTCAGCTCTTCGGCGCCTTTGACTTCACCGTCCACACGCCGGCCACCCGCCCGGCCTTCGAATCCGTGGGCGACGGAATCAGCCTGGCGATTGGGAGCTTCCGCTTCCAAGTTGGTCAGATGGGCACGCTTCGCATGCCTGATCAGCCGACAACACCGGCGATTGCCCCAGCATCATGGTTCCCTCCATCGATCGGCACCCTCAGCGAGCTCAACGCTCCGGTGGCAGTCGAGAACACGGTCAGCGATAGAAGTCGCGACTCCGATCTAAGCGATCTGGCCACTGAAGATGGAACCTACGATTCCGGATCTGAAAGTTGTGGAAGCAACAGCTTCCCCAATCACTTCATGTGCGCCGTCATCAACATAGGCGACACCTCCGCCAATCACGGCAACGGTGGTAACACCGGCAACGACACCGATCCACCCAATCGCGGCAACGGTGGTAACACCGGCAACGGCACCGATCCACCCAACATCGGCAACGATGGCAACGGCGGTAACGGTGGCAATGGAGGAGCAGTCGAACCTCCCAGCATGATCAATGAGCAAACCGGCGAACGCGTCGTGATCAGGCTCAACGAGCAAGAGTGGGATCGCTGCCGCGAAGCCCTGCGGGGTGCACCTCTACCCTTCGGCTCCCCACAGGAACTGCTGATGGGCTATCATTGGCTTCTAAAATAAGAATTCAAGCGCCAAAAACAGGCAATCGCGCAACTTGAGGCACGTAAGAAGGCAGCGGACGAATCGAGCCTTCGTCGTGCTGGATCTCCTCCTACGGAGGATCCTCCTCAAGAGGCAACGAGTACCTCGCCAAGAAGAGGCAGTCGCGGATGGCTCACCTCACCGAACAAGAGCGCATAGAAGCCGCGAAAGTCCTCGAATTCGGCTCTATGACAGTCGACACGAGAGGCAACGTGGTTCCCAGGACACCGCAGGCCGCGATGACAGCAGCCACCATGTACCTCCTCAATAACCAGCCGCCAGCTGGAGATCCCCGAACTGCCATGCACCGATCTACAATCGCGGGCTTGGGGCTAATCGAGGCCGCCCTCGACAAGGAGCTAGTACCAGACCCAAAAAAGGGCAAAGCACTAGCAAAGCGCTACTCCTCGCCCTCATCCAGCGATGACAGTCACGACCTGTCTCGACGATGCTGCTCACGGTGACACGACCGCGACTATGATGCGTGCGACGACCTCACACAACGCAAGATCGACAAGTCAAGGGCACGACATGCTCGGTCGACTGACTCGGAAGAGGAAGATGGGGAACTCTGCGGCGCTAGATGCTTTAGTAGATCCATTAGGCAGAAGCGAATGCCTAAAGGGTTTAAACTCCCATCGGAGAACCCCGAAATTTGACGGTCTACAGGACCCTAAGATCTGGCTGGAGGACCACATCTCCTCTCGGCTACGGAGGCGGTCAATCTTGCCATGCAATGCTTGCAGCTACAGCTGCAGGGCGCCGCCCGGGCATGGCTCAATAACCTCCCACGCAGATCCATTCGCAGTTGGGATGAGCTGGTCTACAGCTTCGTGCGCAACTTTAAGGGCACGTACAAACGGCCCGCCTCAATCGAAGAACTGAGATGCTGCCAGCAAAGATCTAGCGAATCGCTGCGCTCTTACATCCAAAGGTGGTCCATCATCAAGAACTCCATGGAGAACATCTCGGAAGACCGCGGGATTGATGCATTCAACGGTGGTGTCCGCCACATGGAACTCAGGGAGGAGCTAGGCCGCTCAAAGCCCCAGACCATCGACCACCTGATGGAGATCGCGAATCGGTGGGCCGATGGAGAAGATTCCGTGAAGAATCACGCTCACTTCGACGAGGAGGCAGAACTCGAACGCAGACGCGACCGCCGAGGGAAGCGTCGCATGCGCATCTATGACGATCGCGACGACGTCAACATGGTCGCAGTCGGCTACGCTGATAGACGCGACGATAACCGCAGCGGCGGATACCGCGACTCCGGGAAAACCACGCAAGTGTGGCAACACCGCACTCGCGATGAGGCACCCGCGACCTCCATCGAGGACAAACTGTCCGGGCCATGCACGGTACACTTCTACATCAACAAGCATGACGTCAAGAGAAAGTCCAGCCACCTCCTCAAGGACTGCCGCGAGTTCCTCAAACTACACGAGGGATTGGTTCGGATGAACCACAATGCAGTCGAAAGAGGCTACGGAGCCGCTCCAGGCGTCGTGGCACATGGCGCACCACCACCACCACCTGGGCCACCCCCGAACGGAGCTGCACCGGACCAGCACCACGGAGGCGAACCGTACCCACGGGCCATGGGTACCATGATGATCCAAAAGGGGTGCCCTCCAACAGGGTGCAGAAGGCCATCACTCGCCAAGTCAACTTGGCCACGCACTCGCCACCATCCACCACTGAGTACCTTAGTGGCAGCGAGTCGTGTATTACCTTCGACAAATACGACCACCCGCCTCAAGTACCTCGCCCAGGTCATTGCCCCCTCGTACTCGAGGCGCAAATTGGAGGCTTTGACATGAGTCGCGTCTTCATGGATGGCGGAAGCGGCATCAACCTCATATTCGCGAGTACCTTGCAAGCAATGAGGATCCCTCTAACCTGCTTGGAGGCATCGGACACAACGTTCCAAGGCATCGTCCCAGGGAAAGGCGTATACCCCCTAGGCGAAATCAACCTCGACGTCATCTTTGGCATGCTGAAGAACTTCCGGCGCGAGCGCATCGACTTTGAGGTCGTTGACTGGCCCTCACAATACCATTGCATCCTTGGGCGCGTCGCATTCGCCAGGTTCATGGCAGTACCCCACTACGCCTACCTGCAGATGAAAATGCCAGGTCCCAACGGTGTCATAACGATCAACGGGAACTTTGAGCGATCTGACGTTTGCGCAGGGAATTCAACAGAATCTTCCAGTCCTTCGGCATGTAGGAGGAACTCGCAAGACTGAAAGAGACGATAGACAACAGTTTGCCTCCCGTGAGTAGGCCAAGCTCACCTGATCTCTCCTTCGACTCATCCATGCACACAAAGAAGGTTCAGGTCCATCCATCGGATCCCGCCAAGACGGCCCTCATCGCCAACAACTTGAGTCCCGCATAGGAACTCGCGCTCGTCGAATTCTTCCGTGAGCACTGGGAAATTTTTGCCTGGTGTCCTGCGGACATGCCAGGAGTTCCTAGGGAATTCGCCGAGCACGCACTCAACGTCAACCCCGACGCAAGGCTAGTCAAGCAAACAATCAGGCGACTGTCTAAGCCACGAGCGCAGGCAGTCGGAATGGAGATCAACAGACTCCTTGAGGCCAAGTTCATACGCGAGATCAAATAAAGCACTTGGCTCGCCAATACGGTGCTGGTACCAAAAAAGGACACGGATATCCTACGGATGTGCGTGGACTTCACTTCTTTAAACAAGCACTGCCCAAAAGATCACTTCCCGCTGCCACGGATCGACCAGATCATCGACTCCACCGCTGGATGTGAGCGCCTCTACTTCCTCGACGCCTAGTTAGGCTATAACCAAATTTGAATGAAGGAGGAAGACCAGGAGAAGACAGCGTTTACAACGCCCTTTGGTGTGTTCTGCTACAACACGATGCCCTTCGGACTAAAAAACGCGGGAGCCACCTACGAGCGGTGCATGCAAGCTTGCCTCAAGTAGCAACTGGGTCGCAACATCCAAGTCTATGTCGACGACATAGTAATCAAGACCAAGGAGGAAGCCTCCCTAATCGACGATTTGCGCGAAACCTTCGCCAATCTCGATCGCTACCAGATCAAGCTCAATCCGGACAAATGCTCCTTCGGCGTACCATCTGGGCAGCTACTCGGGTATCTCATCTCCGCAAGGGGGATCGAGGCAAACCCGAAAAAGATAAAGGCCATACTGGCCATGGAGAAGCCAAAAAACCATAAGAGGCGTCCAGCAACTAGCTGGACGAATCGCGGCACTCAGTCGATTTATCAGTCGGATGGGTGAAAAGGCGCTGCCCTTCTATCAGCTCCTCCGCAAAGCTGACAAATTCGAGTGGACCAATGAAGCGCAAGAAGCATTCGACGATCTCAAGCGCCTACTATCCACCTCGCCAGTACTAGTGACTCCACGAGAAAGAGAACCACTGTTGCTGTACATCTCTGCCAGCAACCAGGTGGTCAGCACAGTGCTCATCGTTGAACGAGCCGAGGAAAACAAAGTCCACGGCGTACAACGCCCGGTATACTACCTCAGCGAGGTCCTCACGCCAACAAAACAGCGGTACCCGCACTACCAGAAGCTGGCGTATGGCGTCTTTATGACCGCCCGGCGACTGCGCCACTACTTCCAGGAACACCCAATCGTGGTAGTCAACGACGCCCCGTTGGGGCATATCCTCAATAACCTCGACGCCACGGGGCGAGTCGTGCTTTGGGGAATAGAGCTGTCTCCACGAGACATCACATATGAAAAACGCGAGGCCATCAAGTCGCAAGTGCTCCCTGACTTTCTCGTGCACTGGATGGAGAACCAGCTCCCGGACAAGCCATATATGTCCTACCTCTGGACAACGCACTTCGATGGGTCCAAACGGAAAGACAGAGCAGGCGCAGGTGTCATATTAACATCACCTCAAGGGGACAAGCTGAAATATATCCTGCGAATGCAGTTCACAGCCTCAAACAACGAGGCTGAATACGAGGCCCCGTTGCATGGGATGAGGATGGCAAAAGCCTGTGGTGCCAAAAGGCTCATCATATATGGCGACTCCAAGTTGGTCGTCAACCAAACAATGCACGAGTGCGACGCACTGAACGACAACATGATCGTGTACCGCGACCTCTACGATACACTCGAAGGAGACTTTGATGGTTGCGAGTTGCGACACATAGGTCGCGAAAGCAACGAGGAGGCGGACACACTCGCCAACATAGGCTCTACCTGCGCCCCCATACCACCTGGGGTATTTCTCGAGCGCATATGCGAATGCTCCATCAAGCCAAAGGCCACAGAGAAGAAGACAAGCGCAGCAACAGACTCGGGGGCTATGCCACCCAATGAGCCAATGGCACTCGATGACTTAGAGCTGGACACAGGACTCGAGGGACCAATGAGCGTCATGACGATCGAGCAATCTTGGACGCAGCCATACATTACGTACCTCCTCAGCAAGAGACTACCGGATGATCCGACAGATGCACGGCACATTGCGCGGCGCTCCAAGGCATTCGCCGTTCTCAACGGCAAACTGTATAAACGCAGCATCACAGGAGTGCTACAAGGATGCGTCTCCATGGTTGACGGAAGAGCAATTCTCCTCGACATCCATGAAGGGACTTGCGGGCACCACGCAGGAAGTCGCGCCCTCATCGCCAAAGCTCTACGAGCTGCATTTTACTGGCCCACGACCATGCACGACGCCAAGGACATAGTCCAAAAATGCAATGCTTGCCAATGATTCGCGGGCAAGCCACACGCACCAGGCGCAGAGCTACGGCCTATTCCATTGGCCTGGCCCTTCGCACAATGGGGGCTCGATATGGTTGGCAAGCTGCCAAGATCCTCGCGCGGAGGCTACATCTACCTCTTGGTTGCAGTCGACAAATTCACCAAGTGGATTGAGGCCATGCCAATGGCCAACCAATCAGGGCACATCGCAGTCAAATTCTTTGAGTCCATCGTCTACCGCTTCGGCATGCCGCATAGCATCATTACCGACAACGGGACGAACTTCACATCCAAGGAGTTCCAAGAATTCTGCGAGAACCTGGGGATCAACATCAGCTACGCCTCAATAGCGCATCCACAGACCAACGGTCAGGTGGAAAAATCAAACGGGCTCGTCTGCAGTGGCATCAAGAAGCAACTCCTGCGACCACTCGAACAAGCGGTGGGTGGCTAGCCAGATGAGCTGCAATCCGTACTCTGGAGTCTACGTACAACTCCAAACAGCGCCACGGGCTACACGCCATTCTTTATGGTGCACGGAGCAGAAGCAGTACTACCCACCGAGGTACGGTACAAGGCGCCGCGTGTGGTCTCCTACAGCGAACAAGAGTCATCCCCTGCACTCGAAAACTCTGTCGACCTCCTCGACGAAGCAAGAGAAATCGCCGCAGAAAGATCTACGATCTACCAGCAGAACCTGCACAACTACCACAGTAGAAGGCTTCGCCCCAGATCCTTCGTCGAAGGTGACCTGGTCCTGCGGAAGCGGCGAGGACATCTCAAGCTCGAGTCCCCCTGGGAAGGACCATACGTGATTACAGAAGTAATCCCAGGTGGCGCCTATCGCCTTCAAGATTTAGAGACAGGAGTCGCATACTCCAACCCTTGGAACGTCGCACAACTGTGATGCTTCTACCCTTAGTCGTCTCTTTACTTTTACATCAGAAATAAGGCTACTCAGCCAAGGCTACTCAGCCACACATTGTACCTCGCACTGTTCTCCGAATAAATAAAAGCTAAGTGCCCCAAAACTCTGCGTTTCTCTTTTACTCTGTCAATTTTACACTCGGGGGCTGCGCCACCCTACTTGCATCTGTTCTTCGAACCAAAACACGATATCCTGAGTAGCTGGTACATCAATCGAACCCCGTAACACAAACTCAACCCAGCTGCAACGCACCTGACAGGTTGACAAGGGACTGAGATAAAAGATGACCAGGCTAACGAAAAGGACTCGCATAAAGTGCAACGCACCTCGAGCTCACAAAGCTCCTTATACACATTTCGACAACAAATTATCTACAACATCTGTACGAACTTTACAACACAAGTACACTTATGTGCAGGATACAAATTTGTCTACTCTTGCAACAGATGAACGTTGGTTTGCTCCTCGAAAAAGTCGACAATCTCCTCTGCTGGACGGTCCACCGCCTGATAGTGCGGCACCATATTCTAGGCAGACCCCGCTGGTGGCGCTAGCGGTCCAGAAGCAATGGCAGCAACATCCACGTCAGGCCTGTGCAATCGCACAATTGAGAGGGCAACCTTGGCACTAGCCACCAACTGCTGCCTCACGCATTCGCGAACCACAGACATATCTTGAAACTTGGCAAGGAGAGCCAGCAGGCTTGACGGAGCATCGTCTAGCGGGAACATTACCCGATAAATGTTCTTTAAGCACGACTGCGACTTTCTTCAGGAAGAGTAGCACTCGCGATGCACGATCCTGCAGGGTCGCCAACGCAGTCGCACGATCATGATCTACCCAGAAGTATCCGCTCTCCTGAAGTTGCTCCTGGGTGAGATCATGAAGGCGAATGAAAATTCTATCCTTCTCCTCCTGCGGACGGCGCGCGCTAACAACTACATGAAGCAGCATCAATAGCATGAGTACAACATACTGCTGCAGGTAACTACAAAGGAAAAGATGAGAATAAGCAAACTAACACTTAAACTGGTCGCCCAACTGCGTCACCTTGCCAAGCGAATCTTTCATGCGGTGGCTTTTTCAGCCTTCGACTTCCACACGTCCGCGCTACCACGGATCACGGGCAACTCACGCTCCAGCTGCTTAACGCGATCACGAAGTCGCGAAAGCAAGGACAGCTCCTCTACCCTGGAGCGCGGTGGTGCCACTGTATCCTCAAGAGATGGCAAGTCCTGGGTTCCCCCCACAGGACCAATTGATGTACCCTACCACAAAGTCAAGACAGAGGCAAATAAGGCGACCAACTTAACACAAAGGCAAAAGTAACAGATGCATTCAGGATCAGCATAAAGTATTCACAAACACACTCGCCAGCAGGCATGTTCTCAGACCAAAAGGACAATTCATCAATTATTACAAAAAGCTAACTACGGAGCAGCCGACTTCTTTGACTTCGACGGTTTCGGGGGCTTCATCAAGTCCGTGGCAGTATCAGACACCACTGACTTTCCGCCGGCCCCTGAGGCCGAAGCTTTCGCCACCTTCTTGGCACGTTGGAGCTCCTCCGAATACTTGGCAACGGTATTTATCAAGGAATGGCCATATTTGCCACAGGCAGTCGCGAAAGGAGCGAAGACTACCTGCTGACCGTCTGCGCCAACAGGCATCGCCTTCGACACCGCAGAGGGATCTATCTCGACTCTGTGGGCTTGCACCATGGCGAGTGACATGGTCGCGCCAGCCGCACGGAGGGAGTTCTTGTAGGTGGCAGGCACAGCCCCGGCGAGTGACTCCACCAACTTGTCCATATTATCGACCAGCTCCGCCTTCGGCATCAACTCCTCCCGGAGGCTACTGAGGGTGACCTTGGCCTTGGACAATGTATCTTGGATAGCGGCGCTTCGGTCCTTGACTGTAGACACCGCGCCTGCCAGAGCGCCATCGCGACGAAGGGCCTGCGGGTCAAAGCTCAAGTCGCCAGCATCTGCACAGAAAACACCACATGGATCAAACCTCTAGCGCCACCGGCAAAACTCTAGATACAGAGAAGGACAACAATAAAATATCTACCAGCAAAGGTACCTGAGAGGGCCTTAGCGACTGAGAATAGTTGCTCTTCGAACAACTTTTCCCTGGCCGCAAAGGAGGCACGCAGATCTACTTCGCGCTTCTGTGCATCATCACGAGACACGATTGCCTCGTCGCGCCCCTTCATAGCTGTGGCTAATGTCTTTTCCAAGGTGGCGACGTTGCGAAGTAAAGAGTTATGCTCAGCTACATGGCAATCAAAGGTTGACTGTCAGTCGACTATACCAAAAAAGGAGAAGACAAAAAAGAATAAGTGTAGAACACTCACTTTCGACCACGCGATGACGCGTCTCCAGCATTGCATGCTGGCGACCCATCGCCATCACCTGCTCCGCCACTTGCACGGCTTCCTTTACAAGGAGCTACCGCACAAACAAGGAATCAGAGAGGGCAACAGAGAACATCGACTGCCACACTAAAACGAAGGGAAAATATACTTACATGGTCCTCCAGCGACTCTGAAGAAGTTTGCTGAACCGTCATCCGAGCAACCATTCGATGCTCCCTATGTGAGGAGAACTCGAAGAATTGTGCCCGGAGTGGGCCATCGTCAGAGGGGAAGGAGCGCGCTCGACCTCTACCTTGGCCCTTGAGGTCGCAACTCCCGATTCCTTCAAAAACTCGATGTCGCCATAAGATGACGACGCCTCTTGACTACAAGACCAAATCCACATAGATAAAGGGCAAACTCCAGGGCAAGGCCAACAAGAAAACGGAAAAGAATGAATGAACTCGCAAACTTACCAATCAAACTTGTCAAGATCAAACGTGGCCTCCTTTGACTCCGACGTAGACTCCTTGGGCAATCGCATCTTCTTGCGAGAAGACGGTGCGATAGCCCTCACAGGAACGGCTGGAATGGGCGACTCCGCGCCAACAGCCGTGCCTTCTGGAGTCGAAGGAGTCGACGCGTCGGAATCCTTGCTGCGTGAACGCTTGCGAGTATCCAGGCTCTCGGACTCGGGGGCTTCCTCTTCCACATCAGAAGGGACAGTCAACTCAGACTCGTCCTCTTCCAAAGCTTCGCCAGGAATAATCCCCTCAGGGAGAGGAGGCATAGAGGGCGACACCGCCAAATCCTACATACAAATAGCAAAGATCAGCAAAAAGAACAAGTAAACAACAGAAAGGCAATCACAAAAAAAGCTCATCACGTAGCACAACTGCATTCTCGAGGGGATTCTAAGCATCAAACGGAGGAATGACTGGCTCACTCGGAAGCACATCCTTGCCAGTGTACTTCGTGACCAATCGAACCCTCTTATCCACCTCACTCGCGGACATGCCATCAGCAGACACGCGAGTGGCATCATTAGCGCCACCCTATTGAAACATGGGATGGACTCTGGCTTGGAGAGGCTGGACGCGACGGTGCAGCCAAGTCCTGATAAGGGTGCAACCTCCCTCTTCTGCGCCTATGCGACTCTCGAGGTCGCAGACGCGTTGATACATCACGTCTGTCTCCATGAGTTCGCTAGGCATAAATACGTTCTTCCAAGAACGCATCTTCTTGCAGGGAGTCACGGGATCGAAGGGCGCGAGTCCAAAGTGCTCATCTTTGGCCTTCTGATCGCGGACATATAACCATTTGTCCCTCCATCCCTGGACGGACTTGGTGAGCTTAATGTCGAAGTAGCTGGCGGATGGGTCGACATGGATTCCGCAACCACCTACGTCGTAAACTAAAGAGCCAGATGCGGACTGACGCTTCAATTTAAACAAGCGCTTGAAAAAACCAAAGTGTGGCTCGATTCTGAGCCAGCACTCGCAAAGAGTGATGAAGCAGGTGATGTGGAGGATAGAATTTGGGGACAGCTAATGGAGATGGAGCCCATAGAAACAAAGAAGACCCCTAAAAAAGGGGTGGAGAGGCAAAGAGAGACCGCGGATGACGAATGCGAGAAACATCACTCAAAAACCAGCGGGAGGAGTAGGAATGGTCTCACCGCTGGGGACACACGCATCGGCGAC
This sequence comes from Avena insularis, assembly GCA_023614405.1. NCBI lineage: Eukaryota > Viridiplantae > Streptophyta > Magnoliopsida > Poales > Poaceae > Avena > Avena insularis. The sequence continues at coordinate 489,872,668 of CM042692.1, read as the reverse complement.
TACTGCAGAGATAACTCCATCTTGGCGAAGAAGACGGAGATCTGACGCCTTGATAATGAAGGGGCACCATGCACCATTGGTCACGCAAGTGCCCATGACCTTCTTCTCCACGCCGGTGGCGGCGCTGGTGCCCGCAGCAGCGGAGCCACCCTTCTTCTTCGTCGCGGCGACGGTGGCCGCGGAATCAGCGGCAGCACCTCCTTTCTTTTTCCCCATTGCGCGGCGGCGATGAGAGCGTAGAAAGTAGCTTGGAAACGAGCGAAGGTGGTCCAGCACTGTGGAGGAGATGAGCGCAGGGAAAAGCAGAAGAACAGCAGCAATGGCGATGGCAGCAAGGAAGAAAGAGCGTAGATGGAAAATTACCGCCGCAGCACCGCTACTTAACCCCTAGGAGATGCAATCCAATGGTTGGCAAAAACCCTATTAGATGCATGGCACGCATCGCAGTGGACACGTGGAGAAGAGGAAGCACGAACCGTCCCCCCGCTTCTCCCATTACGCGTGGAAATGGAGGAGGTGCAGTTAAAATAAAGATTACGCACGACCAGTCAAATCAAAGTCAAGAAGTGGGACCCACCGCTCGACACGTCCCGTCAAACTCGCTCACGCGGGCAACTGAGGTCATACAAGCGTCAGCAATGATGTCATCATAGCTACACAGTGGAAAATTTGACTACTTTAGTCCTTGCTGGAGTCTTTGACTCCACCAAGCACTCGGGGGCTACTCCCATAGGGAGCGCTGGCCGCGCACCCTACGATTTTTCTTTTCTTATTGCAGGAATGTGGGCAATCACAATCAAACCCAATCACTCGAAACACAGTTCGATTATGGACATGGGTTACTCCCATAGGGAGCGCCGGAAACAATTTCGACTGAAACAAGTAAGCAAAAGATGACAGCAGTCGCAAAAATGTTTTAGTCCTTGCCTAAGTCTTCGATTGAAACAAACGAGCAAAAGACAACAGTAGTCGCAAAGGTTCTTTAGTCCCTGCCTGAGTCTTCGACTCAACCAGGCACTCGGGGGCTACTCCCATAGGGAGCGCTGGTCTCGCACCTTATGATTATTTGCATAAAAACTATGTGTTGATAACATCCACACTCACAGCTCATGGCGACACCGCCTCATAATTTTCCCTACAAAGAGACTACGTCTCCTGGGTCGCCCGAATCGTCTCTGCGATGATAAAATTCAGATGCCACGCTTACAGCGTGAAGGTAAGACCTGAATAAGGACTAGCAACGCATTTAACTGCGCACTACCAGAAATATATCTGTGCCTACAGGCACGACGAACATTCCTTGACGGACGCGTCGAGTGCTCACACCCATATAACTGGAATTCGACTCCTGTAAGACCTCCACGGCGTGAGTCGAATTACGCCAGCACTTTTCTGGATTCGAGTCCGAGGACTCGAGTTCGAGTAGATTGCGTTGTTTCACCCTAAGGTGGTTAACTGATACCGATATCGCTATATCGTGCACGATATCAACAATCCCTATGACGCAAATAAAAGCAAATAAATGTACTGCTCAGCACTCGAAGACTTCAAAAAGTCCCCAGTCGAATCTGCGATTCCACTAGACACTCGGGGGCTACTGACATGGGTATACCCTATAGGTACTCGAGCTTGGTATATACGGTCCAAATATGAACAGGCCCACGGTGTCTCCAAGGCCTAGATGAAAGGACTCGAGTAACCTGCGGACTCTCGATTGCTTGAAGGACAAGAAGAAGCTAAAGATAGAAAGTTTGAAGGGGAAAACCCTAACTTGTAACCGACTCGACCTGCTACCCGAGACCTAGCCTATCTATATAAAGGCTAGGAGGGGGCAGCGAGGAGAAGGCACACAACCCTAGAGTTTTTGAGTCGTTTTTGTGGCGGGGATGAACTGGATTCGAACCAGAATAGACTTTCCAAGCGTCCCTTGGTTACGCAGTTCAGTTGGCTAGAATGCCTTCCTAATCTGCGGGACGGTTGAGGTTATTGTGTGTTGATTTAGTTAGGACTTTGTCTCCCTTTCGTTATCTTCCGCCCCGGGTGGATGACCTGTGGGAGCTAAGTCGAAGATCTCGGTGTCGCCATACCCTACATAACTTAACTCTTCCTGGTTCAGGGTTTTCTGTTTCCGAAGACTAGTAAAATAGGCGGATTCTGATGAAAAAGGAGGCTTCATTACAGCTAGAAGCAAGAAAATTGACACGAACGCAACGCTATCTAAAAACGTCCCGCACTTCTGTCATAGGCAGAAGTAGGTAATGGTAGTGGATCTAGGTTTTAGCCCTCCGTTTGCTGGTCGCCAAAGACGAGAGCTTCGTCCTCTTCGTGTCTCTATCTCATCTGGCTTTATAGCGCAATGGTAACCACCATGATAATATGATACTTGAGCTCTTCCACTCCAAAATCCTTTGTTTCAGCAGGCATTTATGTGATAATGAAGCAGAGATCAGGTAGGCAAACTTTAGAAACTGATAGAGGCTCAAGCTGCCAAGCATCAGATCGAGGTCATTTAAGATAGTTAGAATGTTTTTTAGATATCGAAACAACTTGAGATTCTTCTTTCACCCTCCAGGAGTTCGGTGGTAACTGTAAAAAGAAACTTTGTTCTATCTACTGGATCATTCCCGTATATTGAAGCTGCTGAATCTAGTGGAAAAGGGCCCCTCTAGAACATTCCTTTTAATGGAATTGTTGATTGCGTTTGACTTGTTGCGTATAATAAGATCCTGTTAAAAAAAATTTGTTCCTTGCCAATTTGAAACCATTTTGTGAAATATCGCGAATCTAGTGGAAAAGGGCCCCTCTAGAACATTCCTTTTAATGGAATTGTTCATTGGGTTCGACTTGTTGTTCTAAAAAATAGAAAGCTGTCTATTTAAGTAGAAGTGATTTCTTCCTCATTAGCTCCATTTTGATTCTCATTTGCATCTTGTGATGAATGAAGTGAACTTGAGCTCTCTAGTGCTTCTATTTTCTCTTAGAAAACATTTACTAGTATTCGATGAGATTCTGAAAGACCAGAAAGACAAGTGATATGAACTGCTTTTGAGAGACAGAAGCAGCACCAGCCGTAGATAGTGATCAGTCTTATCTCTCATCATGTGAGTGAAGCCGTCTAAGTAGGTTTCGACCCATTAAAGGAGTCAATGGCACGCACACAAAGCAGGAGGAAATCGGTACCCCGTAGCCAGGCAAATTGCTGCATATTCAAGTCGAACTGAAATGAATGAAACTAACGAAGGAAACACCACATACGCTAGAGCATGCAAAATACATGGCCATAAAATCTGAAAAGGCTGGCAAGCGGCTCGGGCAGTGGAACCCCGGGGTTGGGAATCAAGTTGCGGAGTTCAATCTCGTAATAAGAAGGGTTGGTAATCCAGTCGGGCACTTCCCCTTGAGGTAGAAGTTCGAAAACCCTTTGAGGATCCAACCCATGATGGAAAAAATCCCAAACCCTAGAATGGGGGCCGGCTACCACTTGTTGTGCTAATTGGTTGTTCATTTCGTAAGGTAACTCCATCTTTTTCTGCTCTGCTCCCGAAAAGAGAAAGGAGAATGATCTTGACGTCGGCGTTGGTTTTTCCAACGAAAAACAATATCGTTCATTTCCTTACTTCTTCGTTCTTTCGAATTCATTCACTTCGACGGATTTTGCAGATCTCCTTTGCTTGCCGATAGAGATTTCCAATCCATCGATACAGAACCAGGCAGGTCTGTTTGTTCTGGAGAGTTCAGCTAGTCCGAGTGATCTGGGTTATCCTACGTTTTATCCCTGTTTCAACCTTTTTTTCGACTATAGGGGTTTTGTAGCAGCCCAGCAGCATCCGTGTGACAGAGGAGCTTATCAATTATCCAAGGATTTCGCATCCCATTCTGGATCAGAGATCCTTGCTCCTCGCGAGAATTCGCCTCATCGAATAAGAGTGTTTCCGGATCATATCTATTCTTCTCGGGTATAACTCAAGCTAGACAGAAAGGTGCAAAAGTCCAAAGTTTCTTAAAGATCCTGTAAGCAAGTAGGTTCAGATTGTCATTTAGCTTCAATTTCTTCAGTCTCACAAGCGGGTCCGCATGCAACAAAATAAATTGTATTTGCCTACTACTCCGACCTTGCCCTGAAAGGATAAGGAAATTGGATAAGAGCGAGAGCTAGACTGACTGTTGGTCCAATGCTAGTGGAGGATTCAGACTGAGGACCCCCTGTGGCGGCTACTCATAAGAAGATGAAGGATTGAAAGAGGACTGATCACCCCAATTATTTGTGATCTTTTAATAGAAAGAAAAAGCCTTCTCTCAGACTTCAAGGTCATAGAAAGCGGGATTCAAAATGATTCATTCATCCATTTAGGTCAGAATGGATCCAGGGAACCTTTTAGGGGATAGCCCTGAAAAAACACTCTGCCTGCTGTTGAGGGTTCCGTCGTCGGTTGGTCTGGGGATCAGGAGGTTTGGGTGGAGGGGCAGGGGTGAAGAGCGAGGAGTCAGAAGTTCAATCGGTTCGGGAAAAGGAGGAAGTCGGGCCGGGCATGTCCAAAGAAGAATGTACCTGGGTCGGTAGCGAGGAAGTAAACTAGTGCTTTCCAATTCCCAATTTTAAAAGAATTCCAGCCAAGATGACGGATCCAGCCGTAGGAGGGCACGTCTCTTTTTCTAGAAGCCGGTCTATGTTCTTATTCTTAATCGAATTCTAAAGAAACGTCAGTTTCAAATCACTTCCATTGGGCTGAGCGGGTCATATATGCCTTTTGGCTTTCACCTATGTTATGTATTCTCTCACAATCACTCCTAGCAATAAGTGAAAAGGCGGCTATCGATACTGTCCCAACACCTCCTCTTCTGTGTTTACTTCTCCATTCTAATTTCTGTCAGGTTCACGCCTGCTTGTGTATTGGTTATAACCTCTGTACTGTATTTTGTTTGAAGCATGCGACAGATCCAACTAAGGACCCCCCATGAGCAAGCGAAGCGGCGTACCCTGTGAATCTTGACTTATCGATCATCCTGTAATGATAGATAGATATTATTATGATGGGAACTCTTTTTCTTCTATTCTCAGTTTTGATTGCACGATCAGCATAACAACATAACAGTTTTGTGCCTTCAAATCCATTTGCCACACTTTCAGATCTCGGATATACAATGATGAATCCTGACGATCTATGATCACAGAACGCAGTAATATGAATGTCTCTCACGAGCCCCTCGATTCTATAATAAAAAAAAATACCTTGTGCCATGGATTTGATGAAGCTTGAAAGGACTCCCCTTGTTCGAAGCCAAAGATAAGAAGCATATGGGTGACAACCCCTGGATCGAGATCTTTAGTCATCCAGAAAGTCACTCTCTTGTATCCTTCAACCACAGCAGTAGGGTTCTTGAACCATGCAGGTGGTTCAGGGATATGAGGAGGCATGGTATTCACTAAAATAAACTTGTACCAAACTACAACCCCTATACCACTAGCAGGTACGAGAAGAAACATTACACAACCTTGAACACTTGAAATGGAAATCATCATAAGCCGGCGGGGAAAGAAGGAAGTTTGTCCTCAGCTGTACCAATTGACTATCCGAGAATGGACCTGGCTCTGTTGAAAATGCTCATCCACTTCTTTCAACTGCAAACAAACCTTGCTACCGACTTTGCAAGGCCCAGGCTCAATGAGCTTTCAAATAAGATGGTTGTGACTCGTCAGATTCGAACTGACTTAGGGTGGACCCTAAAATCTCCACCAAGAAGGAATCGCTTTGTTATCGCAGTTCAGTTGGCCTTCCTAATCTGCGAGCATATCGCCCTTTCTAGTGCTCAGTGAAGGGAAGTCATGAGTGGGCGCCTCGCACAACAATATCCTAGCTCATCATGCCTTTCAAGATTGAAATGTTCCTCCATATTAATATCTCTACCCTTTCTTTTCTTGACTTAAAAAGGTAATCTAGCCTGGATAATCCCAATCAAGTTGATCAAAACAATCGATCTTTTTCTGAACAAGTACAATCTGGGCAAGCCCTTCGCCGGTTGTTTATTTCCTTACGGTTTATTCCCGATAAATGCAGATTGCTCCCCGCTTGAGCTACCATACTTTGTTGGATTTACGACAGACCCCCCTATCATAGTTGTCCCTATAGATATAGAGATCGCCCTGGTGTTATTAGTACACACCTACCATGGGGTACCATTCAAGGGAAACAGGAAGTTTCAACATGTATCATCCAGCGAATTAAGACCCCTCGCCAGGAGCTTCCCCTAGAAACTTTCTAGCTTTCATTAATCAATCGAAGTTCAATTTCATCATCATGAGAGCTGTTCAAAGCCGATCCTAGCGTGTTTTATTAGCCCACTGAGCTAGAAAACCCCTCTATCGGGATGGGATGTATTGTATTATGCGCTTGTCCCGAACTGATTCAAAATTAAGCTACGTCGGAATTCCCACAGCTCATTATACGACCCAGCATACCCCATACCCCGGATATACTGTCCTACCTGAACCCATAGGTCAACCCGTTGGTCGCCTGAAGGCTCCGCGTATATTCAGTTTCTGTTGTTCATGTTACATAAATCATAACCCAAGAAAGAAATTCAAATTATGTGAGTGAATTGGCGCATGCAGTCGCCCAGATTCTACGAAGTACCTAGAATCACATGAAAACCTCCCTTTGAATAAATTCATTCTTTTTTTTATTGGACCCTGTTTTATTCTCTTCGATTGATTGTATCTCAAAACACACACTGCTTAAATACCTTCTCTTTCTATTGAAAAGAGAAAGTCACAGATTTTCGATATCCGCGCATAGCCCCTATGATCCCGGTAAAGAGTTCCAACTATGCTCTTCTCAGGTTCTTTCTTTCTCCTTCACCAGACCACAGAACTAATCAATCAACCTTGACCTAGACTTCCCATCTTCCCCACTTGATTCAGCTTGAAAGCGGAAAAGAAGCGACTTGAACACATCCTTCAGCTGGAAGCCCGATGGAATGCTTTCATGCCCTATCTTTACAAAACGAGAATTCCGCATCCGGTGAAAGCTGAAGTCACATAGGGAAGGGAGTTTCTGCAGATGGAGAAAAGGGAGATATCACACTGTGTGTGATAGGTTATTAGCTGGAGGATTGAGATTGGTATATGGCATTCAGATAGTCATATGCCACTGAAAGCATGGAAAGACTAGGCTCACCAGGCAGGGAAAACTATGGGAGAGAGGCAAAAGATAAGTCCAGAGAGACCTCGACTCTTTCAGGGAAAGGAGGGAGATCAAATGCGAGATGGAGTCCCTGCCGAATGGAATGGACATCCTTGGGGACAGCTGTGTAAGACAGAATTTCCCATAAAATTGGACGGACAAACTAGCCATTTGGATTAATAAATAGGACCGGTGGGAAATGAGATATAGGTTTCACTGCTTTTGTACCCATTGATGTGGATGACCCGCAGACCGTATCTCAGATGGATTTCTGGTCTGCTTTGGAGAGAATCTCCCATCTGCTTCTGTCTCTAAAGATTAGAGTCATCGACGCGATTCAAGTCCAAGTCGATAAAATCCTCATTGTCCGATTCGGAAAGCAAGTGATTGATTAGTTCCATTGGTCTATTGGCTTCAGCTTCCAGTCTACCTCATTTCTATCAAAATGATCTAGAACTCCTTCTTGTCAACTTGGATAACTTATAACGATGTTTGTCCCGCATATCAGACGGAAGATCGGGTTACCAAATTCGAAAGCAGAACTGCTCAACTGATCCGTAATCATGACTAACCATAGCAAAAAAGCATAGTAATAATATCCCTAATATAGAGTAGCATCCAGAGCTCACTGGTAATCCGCATCTACCACCAACCATCACCAATGTAGCTTCACAAGGACTCACAAGAACAAGGATATGAGCGCATAAACTTATTTTTTAACTTGTTCGGTGATCAAGAACACGCGCATAGGGAGCACAAGAATCGATCGAAGCATATACTCGCCATCAAGAAGGGAAAAGTTTCTCCCCCCGGCCCTACTCCCCAACCAACCCATCGAACTAACTCCATACGTTCATTGCGTACCGTGCATTTTTCCTCTTCCTTCTTCACGAGCAATCGTTGTTTTTTGATGGTTTTTCCGCTTTTCACAGCTGCTCTTTCCACACCCCCGGATATCTGGTGCCAAACCATCGCCCCTTTCCTTATATATTTGATAATCAAGTTTGCAGAACCGTTCTTATAATACGCATGAAGAAAGTGCAAACGTTTAGTAAGAAACTGCCTACAGGCAACACCGGCGAGACCCGGGAAGGTAACCCGATTGGGAGTCAGAGGATCCATAGTACCCGCAGCCTCCCAGACTTCATATTCATCATTTGCTAAAGAAAGGGTAAGGGATCCCTTTTCTGCAACGGAAAAAAATAAGCGGTCCCGCGACCAGTACCACCAAAGTGACGACCAGAAACACCTACGAATCGAATTCACCCGAGAATCCGTAGTTGGCAACCCAGATGGCAAAAGAATTTGGCGAAGTGTTTGTTCCTGAACGAGGGAAGTGGAAAGAACTGAGCCAATCTCTCTCCTTTTGTCTAGTTAGCCGGTTCAGATTGCAAATTTAGTTCAGTCCCGTTTTCAAGATCCGGTTCAGTGTTTGGGGATGGCTTGGTCCAAGCCCACATCCATAGTAATCAGAACAGTTGTGTATTCGCCTCAAGATAAGCGAAAAGTATATATACTATTCAATCGAATCCGTATCCTCGAGCGTTGGGTCTGTCCTCTAATGAGGAGCTCCAGGCCCAGCGAAAGAGGATTTTCAGTCCTGCGCCCGCAGCCTGTCAGAACCTCCAGGGATTTCTCCACTGCTAACCTAGAGGCCATGCTTAGGCGAAAATAGATATCAGTGAAGGACGGAGGGAACGAAAGCGCTTTATCTAAGATATCCCACAGCTCCTTCTTCCCTTTTCAAGAGGGCATTCGAACATCTCATTATGTCGAGAGCAGCCAGCCCGGCGTTTTTATGCGAGTGCCCCATGAAGAGATTTTCAATCTCGAATCTCCGTCTGGTTTTGATCAATACCGAAATCATAACATTAACATTTCTATATGAGAATTGGAGATTGCTCTACCGGACCTGAGTAGTAAGTGTTGACTCATGCGAGTCACTCCTTCTCCGCTTTGACTTCTTGGCATATCAGATTAAGTAAAGGGATTACCTAGCTAGCGCATATCGAAGAGTTGGGTTTCCACCGAGCTGAAACAATATGCCGATGGTTCTAGTAAACCAAAACTATCGTTTTTTAGCTATTTGGCTCGGCACGGAAGTAGAACGGGCGGGCAAAATTACGTGAGAGAAAGAACATCAGATTGATGGAGTCCGCCGTCGGACAGAATAGCACTGCTTAGTGACTAGGAGCGGAGCGCAACTCTTTATCCCAAGATTGATATTTTTTAATTAGTCATCCTATCTTGAAGCGGGCAAGAATAAAGGATTCGCGATATGGAATTCCATTACTAGAATATTCCTAGCCAATGAAAGAAAACTCAACTCCGTTTCGTTTGGTACGGGTCATGCTGTTGAGTTGGAAGCGGTTGGTTAAGGTAAGTATATATTGGCACTTCTGGTTTCATGGAATTTCCAGGCCATTCAGGGTACATGACAACAGATATCTTATAAACATAAATCCAAGACAAAGGTGAAAACAACCTTAAAATACCTTATTGAGGGAATGCTATGAGGTTACAGTAAAGTACACATGTGGATATTCTCTTGCGACACCTGCACTGTCTTCACTCACTATCTTATTGCGGCCTAAATATAAGGCTTTGATAAGCCATCAGCCTCTATAGATTTGGCAAAACAAGGACCACACCGAGAACGCAAACGAGACAAATGCTGGAAACCATCCGAGATCTTGTACGGTTCAGGGGGTAAGTGGCGTACTCTGGGGGAATATTAGGCTCTATCGAACATACAGGGAATTGGAGGTAGCATTAGCATTTTACTTATGTTAAGTCATGGACTGGTTTCTTCAGCCCTTTTTCTATGTGTTGGACTCGCTGCGGAAGAGAATGCAGATAAATAAGGCCCTTGCTGCTAGCTTTCTGGCAAAAGACATATCTCCGAGTTTCCAGAGACTGATTAGATGTGGAGGAAAGCATTTAGCACAATAGCATTGAGATCATCTGTAATCCAGAAGGTGACTTTCTTGTAACCTTCAACCACAGCAGTAGGGTTCAAGAACCTTCCATGTGGCTCAGGGATGAGAAAAGGTTGCGGGAAATGATTGACAAACTTATACCAGACTACTACTCCTATCCCTCCGATAAGTAGAATATTGAATAGTATATATACTTTTCGCTTATCTTGAGGCGAATACACAGCTGTTCTAATTTGCACAAGAATTGAAGAGTATATTCCTTCGATAATACATTTCAAACCTGCTCCAGAAACATCTAGGGACACTATTATTCCTAAATACTGCATGAAACCCCCTTCTTTTGCATTCCACACCCGGTGTACTTTTCCGATCAGGTCCTTCTCGCTATGGCAGAATCTTGCATTTCGAATGATCGAATTGAAATATCGATATCGCTATCTGCCAGAGTCTAAAGTATCTCGGTAAGGGGAAGTAAGAGAGTTGTCAGATCGAGATAAAAGAGTCATAGTTTAAGAAGACATATCCAACAGAAATCGCATCAACCGCCGTCTGGAATCTTCTCGACTAATCTCAAAGGATCTATCTATAGAAAGATCTAGATCTCTATCATCATTGGAAGGTTCTGTCTCGGTGAATGTAGACGCTAGCTTTGATGTCCACATGCATGAGTAGGCCTGTTGCCGGGATGTCCCATTAAAAAGGCAGGTCCCATATTTGAAATAAGAAAATCAGATCAGATAGCGCTCAAGAGGAGAGTCTCCATACGAGAAATCCTTCACTCGCAGTCCGTTTGTTATAGATCCCATGGAACTAGTGAAAAAGAGAGGATTTACTACGGATTTGATTGCTTTACTTGCTTAGCTTCCACTGCTACTTCGACAAATCCTCTAGTTTCTACCGGAACTCGTTACCAGGAGATTTTCCAATCTTCGAAAGACGCTCGTACTTTCTTGATCTTATGAAGAAGGGGCTTTCCTTAGCTGCGGACAAGATCCACTGAAATGTCATAATATTTGACATATCCGAGTTTTCCTCCTTATAGACTATGATAAGGTGAGATGGGCCTTTTCCTCAACACCGCTGGTCCTTGTTGACTCGCGGCAAGCTTTCAACATCAACCCCTTCAAACAGGGATTCGCAAACAAAAAGGGGAATTCGTATTCGTAGTCACTTTTTCCTGTCGTGTAAAAAAAGTCTTTACGCGAGAGCAATAGAGGTACGACCGTGAAGCCTCGCTTATGCACCGAGAAATATCATAGATAGGAAAGATCTGTTATGCACCAACGACGGCCCCTTCTCTTTACCTTTATCGTCACAAGAATCGAAGAGTATATTCCTTCGATAATACATTTCCATTGCTTTCTAACTTCACTACTTATTGCTCCAGGTGTCGTAACTTCTAGGCGAGATTTGGCTTATCCGTCCTACCACATTTGAGTTCGACTCGTGAACGATCCGCAAGTGAAGGACTGATCCTTTAATATAAAGGAAAACAAATACTGAACCACACAGAAAATGAGGAGTACTCGGGTGCAAAAGCCGAGGTCGGAATGGGATCGGGTGTTTTCACGTCTCACCGTAGTGCCCGGTTTGTCTTGATTGGTGATTGATAAACAAGAAGGAAAATGGAAAAGTATAAAATCTACACCTCATCTCCCCCTCAGAACATATGGATCTCAAGTTTTTTCGTGCAGGATTCAATCCAGCCAAGAAAGAATCATTTTATGAAATTACTTCGGGTGAGCGGGGCCTTCAAGCGTCTTCCTCCTCAATACGCCGAGGTTTTAAATGACAAACCTTTTGTAAATGATAGCACCCGGGCCACCGGCTTTCTCACTCAATTCAAAATGCAAGTTCGGGTCACTCACATATGCTGTTTTCTACCAACTGAGCTATGACGTCATTTTCTAGTAGACTCGTCGGCAGAAGAGATGCAATGCATTTCTTGGGGTTGGACCTGAGGACATCTACTTTGCGCAGGCAATTTCTTTTGCTTTCAAATGAACTCAAATTCAAGTGACCCTCAAAGCGAGGGGAAGACCACCAGTCAATTAGCCACAGGTGTACCTGCTATCCAAAGACCCCACCTATAATGTCAAGATAGCTCTGTCAACCAACGTTTTCCATAAAAAGAAAATGGGAGGAAAAGAAAGAATAACATTTATATCAAGGAAGATGGTGATAAATCTATACATTCTCCAAAAGAGCTAAGATTTCCATAACCCTCACCAGATTACATCTGCACACCATTGTAACTTTCGACTCCCTCGATAATTCTACGAGCAGACAAGCAGGAGTAGGGACCTCTACGAGGCCTGAACCTGGGTAAATCCTTTGTCCCCTGTGTGCTTGTTTGCTAGCCGATAGATGTCTCCAACGCTCCCTCCTTCTTCAAAACCCAAGTCCATAACAATGGGCATTGACGAGTTAAACCCTCGTCACCCAGCATGTTATCTATCTAAGGAGAGCCACCTCTAGTGAACTATGGATCCCGGTCCTTTCTCTTTACATACAATCTATAAATTGTTTCTGCTTTGTGTTTACTTTCTGCAAACTATTACTTCTTTCCATTCGATACGTTTAATCCTTTGTTTTCCGCAAAACACGGTGAGATTGACAACATCATCGCAAGTTGGGGACAAAGTTCTGTGGTTGTGTTGTGCAGGTCTCCACGTTGCTACTAGCACCGGTAGTGCGCCCTGCCAAAGCTCAGCTAGCAACACCTTTGGGGTGTTTCCTTGCTCCTACTTGTTCGATTAAACCTTGGTTTCATAACTGAGGGAAAACTTACTGTTGTGCTCATCATACCTTCCTCTTGGGGTTCCCAACGATCTCTACTTCGAAAGTCGAGCGCATCAAGACATTTTTTGGCGTTGTTGCCGGGGAGTCAAGGACATCTTCACAAGGGGAGTCCCTCATAACCAATCTCTTTACTTTGTTGTTTTTGTTTTGCTTAGTTTTCTTTTTGCTTTGTTTGCTTGTTTTGTTCTTCAAAAACACACAAAAAAATAGTTTTACTAGTTTGCTTTCTTATTCAAAAACACAAAAAAATTAAGTCTCCTTTAGTAGTCACCTCTTCCTTAGCTCACCATGTTGATCCCTACATTCATCCTGAAAGACCTTCCAATTGGTAGTGGTTCTATAATTGGGAAAGATAACATTGAAGAATTCTTTAATCATGTTAGTAAGCATGAAGATACTAAGGATAGATCCCTTGTAGAACTTCCTCCAAACTATGAGATTGCTGCAGCTTCTTTAATTCACATGTTAGAAGCTAGGTTTGTTAACCTCAACCCCTTAATGTAAGTAATGTTTCTTAAGCTTAAAGAAATTGAAGACCCTGAAAAGAGGGATTTTATTCTAGAAACTTTGTTTAAGGAGTTCTATGATGTTGCCAAGGAATCTAGAAAAGTTTTTGAACGTTTAAATATGCTAGGCTCATGTGTAGATGTTGTTGGTACACGAGAAAAGATGAACAAAACCGAACCTAATGGGGAGGAACCTAAGATACCAATACCCTTTAAACTAGTAGCAATACATGATGCCATAGAAAAGAATCTTGATTGGATTGTTCCTGCAAACCCTTTTGATGAGAATAGTGAACCCAAGAGCATTGAGAGAGGATCCTCTCGAACTTATTTGGATGATATACCTTGCCTTGTTGAAAATAGTTCTGGTATTGATCTTAATGCTTCTTCATTTGAGAACACTTGATTCTTTCTTTGCTTCTTATGCCTAACTTAAAGGCGTTAAAGAAAAGTACTTATTAGGAGATAACCCAAAAGTTTTAGATGAGTCTTGGAAGTTATTACCTCTGTAATAACCTCTCCTTATCCTTTTTATTTGCTTTTTGTGCCAAGAGTAACCTCTAATGAGAGTGAAGTAATAATTGGGAAAAGTTGCTGTCCCGAAACAGATTTTTGTGCTTCACCGTAAACATTCCTGAGAGAGCTCTGTATGTCGGATTGCGCTGTAATTTTTTTTATTCTGCCCCAGGTTATTATCTAACTTTTGTTAGTTCAACACTTTTTTATTTGAGCAACAGAAGGTCTTCAAAAAAATTCGTCTTTACCTGCTGGTCTGTTTTGACAGATTTCTGCCATTTTCTGCATTTGCTTCTTGTTGGTTCCTTCTTAAGTTCTTTTGGGGAATTGAGATTTTTGAGGGAAGTGCTACAGTAGCTAGTGTTCTAATGGAACTTTATTTGGTGTTAGAACTGAACCTTGAGACTTATTTATCTTAAGTGCACTAATGTTGCTAATGAGATTGTGTGAAGTTTTGTATGAAGGAAAAATTTCAGGTGTATGGAAGGAATGAGTAATGAGATGAAGGATGTACTAAAGCTCAAGCTTGGGGATGCCACGCGTGTCACCCTAAGAAATATCCAAGAAGTACAAGCGTCAAAGCTTGGGGATACCCAAGGCATCCCCTTCTTCATCAATAAAAATCCCAGGTTTCTTCCAAACGCTTCATTTTTATTGTTTCATGGACAATTGTGTTTTTCTCGGAGCGTCTTCTTTTTCATTTTCGTTTTGGTTTTCATTTTCTTTGGTTTGCTTAGTTTTCTGAATAAATTGGTTGGGCCCCCTCTTGCATACATTGGTTTGCAATTAGTTTGGTTTGGTTTGGTTTGGAAAAGAGTAGGAAAGTTCATGCTTATGTGGTAAAAAGAGCTCGTTTTTGACTGTGGCTATGCTTTGTCATGCCATGCTTGATATTGTTTTTGGCTTTATGCTTAGTATTCTTTGCTATAGCATGACTTGTTATAAACAATTGAGATTGCTTAATGTGCCTTGGATGAATCATGCGTTGTTTTACCATATTAAAGCATAGTATAGTGGTATTCTCCTTTGATGCTTTATTTGGGTTGACTTGGCACATGCTCACACCATGTTATGACTATCTCAAGTCACCATAGACTTTATGATCCTTTAGTTTTCAACTTGTAGTATCACTTTATGCTTTGATCAATGATGTTTTGTCGCTCTGCATGATTATGGCCATTATTGCTCTCTTAGTTTGTCGCTCCCAGTCTTTTGCTAGCCTCCACCACCAAGTATGAGTTCCACTCATGCATCCAACTCCCTAAACCAAGTTATTCCAAAGAGTCCACCATACCTACCTACTAGCTTATGTTATTCCAAGTATATTCATGCTTTTGTTTACCTTCCACTTGTTATGAGAAAACTAGTGATTAAAGCTCTCATGAACTTGATGGCACACTTTACTTTTCCTGCCCCTAATAAACTTGAACCATTGTGTCTTCTATGTTGTATATGCTTGCACTTATTTGTTGGGAATTAGCAGAACCATGCTTTCATGGGGAACGCCTTCAACATTGCACTTGGTACTTGTACCTAGTTGATATCATGCTTTTTTGTATATGGATGTCGTCGGTGTGAAATGAAAGGGGAGCTTGTAAGTTCATGGAGTTATGTATATGTGTTAGAGAAATGCCTGGGCCGCTGGTCTAATCCATGCTGACATGGTGGAAACCTGCAGCGTAACCATAATGAGCTGTCTATGAAGCATTCTTCTTATAAAAAAAGAGTCCTATATTGAGAAAAAAGAGAAAAGAAAAAAAGAGATACTATGAAAAGAGGAAAGAGAGAAAAAAGCACCATATTCCCATGGTAAATAAGAAGAATGCTGAGATGCTTATTGTTTGCTTGCCTTGTCATTTGATATGGGGATTCTTCCGTATCATCGGGAAAGGGGTACCCCGTTGGCGGTTCTCAATGATAAACATGTACTTATAATGACAAGAACTTACCGGTGACTAAACTTGAGTAGCATGAGGAGCGACCCTCGTATACAAGGGACATGAGATTTCTGACTTATACTTCGTCAAGCATGTACACCATAGTTTGTTCACTTTAACCTTAATCACTTCAAGATGCTTATGATAGGGGCAATGAGAGCTGAAAGCTATAAGTACCATAATTTTTGGAAGCTCTTTATGAGACTTGAATCCCTACTTCCTTTTACAAAAGGCCTTTTTTCCACAATTATATTGAGTCTCCACCTTCTATCTTTATGCACTTACTTTGAGAGCATAGTGGCCATTCTTAGTTCTATGTGCATTGTCCCAAGACTAGTTGATTGATGCATAACTTGTTATTGCTTGTTTTAAACTATTGTATCTAGCCACTCTTATGAATTTTGAAGGTGTCCTATGCATTTATATTTGCTACTCTATTGAGGAACAAGCTGAATACTATTATGCTATGTTTTCTTTATGTGAAACAAACAAACGTCTTGCAAAGCATTGCTATTCATGAATCTTTTGTTTGTGCCTTTTCATGTTGCATCATAGTTTCTTTGCTTATTGCTAGAACTTTGTCTTTCATGTTATGATTGAAGTACTATGATCCCAGCTTTGAATGTTTTGCAAATACTTTGATCAAGTCTTTGATGGTGCATGTCACCTCAAAAATTATTTCTTTTTATCACTTACCTACTCGAGGACGAGCAGGAGTTAAGCTTGGGGATGTTGATACATTGCAAATGCATCTATAATGTTTGATGTTCCATGCTTGGTTTTATCCACTTTCTTGTGTTTTGTTCCAACTTTGGAGTACTTTTCATATGATTTCTTGGACTAACCTATTAACAAGAGCCACAGTGCCAGCTGCCTGTTTTCTGCTGTTTTTGGTTCCACGAAAGTCAGAAAATGAATATTCTCGGAATTGGACGGGACAAAAGCCAAAGTGCCTATTTTCCCGGAAGGGATCAAGTGCCAGAATACGAGACGGAGAAGGGCCATGGAGCCACCACACCACCTGGCCACGCGGCCAGGCCTGGCCCGCGCCATGGGGTGGTGTGGCCGCTCCCGGCACCCCCTCGGCCTCTCCTTCCGCCTATATATTGCCCTCGGGACGAAAACCCTAGGTACCCGATCAAAAATCCATGAAAGAGTCTGTAGCCGCTGTCATCTCCATCCCTAGATTAGGAGGGATCTTAAGCTCTTCCCGGCACCCTGACGGAGAGGGGAATTCACCCTGGAGGCCTTCTTCATCACCATGCAAGCCTCCGATGTGATGCGTGAGTAGTTCATCCTTGGACTACGGATCCATGTAGTAGCTAGATGGCTGGTTTCTCCTCCTTGTGCTTTCATGTTTAGATCTTGTGAGCTCCGTTCATGATCAAGATCATCTATTTGTATTCATACATGTTGTGTTTGTGGGGATCCGATGGATATTGAGATGCTATTTCAGATTGATTATTGATTCTATCATGTCTTTGTTATTTGTGATCTTGCATGCTTTCCGTTGTTAGTAGCTATCTTGGCCAAGTAGATGCTAGCAACTCCAAGAGTTAGTATTTATGCTCGATAGTGGGTTCATGCCTCGTAACTGGGAAGTGACAGAAATCTCTAAGGTACTAGATGTGCTGTTGCTACTAGGGAGAAAACAACAATCCTTTGTTCATAGAACAATCGTATTGTTTTCTTTACACGCAGTTCGTAAAGCAATAATCTGTTGCTTGCAACTGAATACTGGAGGGGGTTCAGATGATAACCTGAAGGTGAATTATTAGTCATAGATGCAGTTGGATAGCGGTCTATGTATTATGTTGTAATGCCCAATCAAGTCTCAGAGGGGTCAAGATGATTAGTATATGCATGTATTGCTTTCTCGGTGTTTGTTAATTGCCCCGCTGTAATTTGTTCACCCAGCATGTTATCTATCTAAGGAGAGACACCTCTAGTGAACTATGGATCCCGGTCCTTTCTCTTTACATACAATCTATAAACTGTTTCTGCTTTGTGTTTACTTTCTGCAAACTATTACTTCTTTCCATTCGATACGTTTAATCCTTTGTTTTCTGCAAAACACGGTGAGATTGACAACCTCATCGCAAGTTGGGGACAAAGTTCTGTGGTTGTGTTGTGCAGGTCTCCATGTTGCTACTAGCACCGGTAGTGCGCCCTGCCAAAGCTCAGCTAGCAACACCTTTGGGTTGTTTCCTTGCTCCTACTTGTTCGATTAAACCTTGGTTTCATAACTGAGGGAAAACTTACTGCTGTGCTCATCATTCCTTCCTCTTGGGGTTCCCAACGAGCTCTACATCGAAAGTCGAGCGCATCACTTACTCATGAGTAAAGTTGAGTAGCACGAGGTTCGGTACTCGTAAGCAAGGGGCATGAGATTTTCAACTTATAACTTGTTAAGCATATCCTCATATTTGTGTCACTTTGACCTTAATCACCTAAAGATGCTTATGATAGGGCAATGAGAGTTGAAAGCTAATAAGTACCATAATTTTTTGGAAGCTCTTTATGAGACTTGAATCCCTGCTTCCTTGTATGAAGGGCCTTTTTTTACTTTTATGTTGAGTCTCCATCTTCTATCTTTATGCACCTATTGAGAGAGCATAGTGGTCATTCTTAGTTTAATGTTCATTGTCCAAAAACTTGTTGATTGATTCATAACTTTGATATTGCTTGTTCTTAAATTATTTGTATCTAGTCACCCTTATAAACTTTGACGGTGTCCTATGCATTTATGTTTTGCTATACCATGAGGGACAAGCTGAATACCATTCTTATTATGTTTTCTATATGTGAAACAAACAAACGTCTTTCAAAGCATTGTTATTCATGAATCTTTTGTTTGTACCTTTTCATGTTACAACATAGTTGCTATGTTTTATTGTTAGAACTATATATTGCATGTCTATGTTAGAGTACTATGATCCCAACTATCAATGTTTTACAAATACCTTGATCAAGTTTGTGATGGTGCATGTCACCTCAAAAATTATTCTTTTTATCACTTACCTACTCGAGGACGATCAGAAGTTAAGCTTGGGGATGCTTGATACGTCGTAAACGTATCTATAATTTTTGATGTTCCATGCTTGTTTTATATCTACTTTCTTATGTTTTGTTCACACTTTGGGGTATTTTTATACATTTTCTGGAACTAACCTATTAAAAAGATGCCACAGTGCTAGTTGCATGTTTTCTTCTATTTTTGGTTTTAGAAAAGCTAGTAAGGAAATATTCTCGGAATTGGACGGGACAAAAGCCAACGTCAATATTTTACCCAAAGCAACACGGAGCCCGGAGGGGAGACGAAGTGGCGCACCAGGACGACCACACCTGGTGGCGTCGCGGCCTGGGGGCACGCCACCAGGGGGTGTGGGACCCCTGGTGCTCCACCGACCTTGCCCTTTCACCTATAAAAGCCTCCCGAGACGAAAGCCCTAAGACCCGATCAAAGACCCAATCAGAAATCCATGAAAGAGTCTGTAGCCGCCGCCATCTCCATCCCTAGATCGGGGGGACGGGGTCTGAAGCTCTTCTCGGCACCCTGTCGGAGGGGAGAGATCACCCTGGAGGCCTTCTTCATCACCATGCCTGTCTCCGGTGTGATGCGTGAGTAGTTTATCCTTGGACTATGGGTCCATGTAGTAGCTAGATGGTTGGTTCTCCTCCTTTGTGCTATCATATTTAGATCTTGTGAGCTCCGTTCATGATCAAGATCATCTATTTGTAATCTTACATGTTGTGTTTGCGGGGATCCGATGGATATTGAGATGCTATTTCAGATTGATTATTGATTCTATCATGTCTATGTTATTTGTGATCTTGCATGCTTTCCATTGTTAGTAACTATCTTGGCGAAGTAGATGCTTGCAACTCCAAGAAGGAGTATTTATGCTCGATAGGGGGTTCATGCCTCTAGTAATCTGGGGAAGTGACTGGAATCTCTAAGGTTGTAGAAGTGTTGTTGCTACTAGGGAGAAAACATCATTTCTTTGTCCATGGGGAAATCGTATTGTTTACTTTACACACTTTGCTTAATGCAATTATCTGTTGCTTGCAACTTAATACTGGAAGGGGATCAGATGATAACCTGAAGGTGGATTATTAGTCATAGATGCAGTTGGATTACGGTCTATGTATTATGTTGTAATGCCCAATCAAATCTCATAGGAGTCAAGATGTATAGTATATGCATTGTATGCTTTCTCAAATCTGTTAATTGCCCCGCTGTAATTTGTTCACCCAACATGTTATTTATCTTAAGGATAAACACCTCTAGTGAACTATGGACCCCGGTCTATTCTTTTACCATTGATATACCATCTACTATCTACTATTTACTATTTACTTTCTGCAAGCAATTACTATCTTCCACACTATATGTTTAATCCTTTGTTTTCAGCAAAACCGGTGAGATTGACAACCTCACTGTAAGTTGGGGCAAAGTTCTGTGGTTGTGTTGTGCGGGATTCCAAGTTGGTGGCAACACCTTGGAGTTGTTTCCTTGCTCCCACTGGTTCGATAACCTTGGTTTTATAACTGAGGGAAACTTACTGATGTGCTCATTATACCTTCCTCTTGGGGTTCCCAACGAGATCGAGATATCTTGAGCCATCATGACCCTAGACAGCAATGTGAAGAAACATAGGAACACTTGAAAGGGAAATGGACGTCGCCTAGAGGGGGGTGAATAGACGTTTTAAAAATATTATGGTTTAGTATCTAATAAATGCGGAATAAAACTTAACGTTTAATTTATCAAGCCAAAACATATATCCACTAGGTTCACTAAGTGCACCAACAACCTATGCTAAGCAAGACAAGCAACAAGGTGATAGCAAGATATAATACTTCAAACACGATGGTTATCACAATGTAAATTGCATAAGTAAAGGGCTCGGTTGAGATATAACCGATGGACGCGGAGACGATGATTTGTTTCCCGAAGTTCACTTCCAATGAAGCTACGTCTCCATTGGAGAGGTGCGAGGGCGCAATGTACTTCGATCGCCACAAGTGGATCACCTCGAGGTGTGGTGGCTCGATGCTCACCCAACACCACACTAGGCCTCACCCCAAGATGCGAAGGCATGCAACCTACCAACGCCACAAAATGCTCACCCTATTCTCCCGTGAGCTCGCCATAAAGGCCTACTCACGTTCCACTATGGGACACTTGAGGGCGGTCACCGAACCCATACAAGGCTTGGGGCAATCTCCACAACTCAATTGGAGGGCTCCCAAGAAACGCCACAAAGGCTACACAATGCCACAATAGGCCAACAATCTTGGGGAACCTCCACAACTCAATTGGATCCCCAAGAATACACCACAACTCCACACAACCGTCTAGGGTTCCAAGAACACAAGAGAAACAATCCCAAGAGCTTGAACTCGCCGAATCTCCGAGGAGAACTCAAACCTATGCACCAAATGCAAGAGGCAAGTCCATCACTCTCAAATTCCACCAAAGCTACAAAAGCTATTAGGGGAATAAGGGAGGAAGAACACAAGAGGAGAACACAAAAACTCTCCAAGATCTAGATCCCAAGGATTCCTTCACAAAGAAGGGATTTGGTTTGGTGGGGGTTGTAGATCTAGATATCCTCTCTCAAATCCCTCAAAGAGATGCAAGAATCATGGGAGGGAGAAGGGAAGAGGGCAAGATTTTGAAGGTCAACAATGGAGGAGAGAGAGTGGAAGAGCTAGCAAAAATGACCTCCAAAGTTGGGGAAACTTTTGGGAAGAGGGGGGCGTTAAATAGGGCAAGAGAAATCTGCCCGTTTGGGCCAGATTCGCGCCCCACCGGAACTACCGGTGCCCCACCGGTACTACCTCTAAATAGAAACACAAGATACAGAACAAAAACGAGATTTACCGGAACTTTGGCCGGAACTTGGGCCGGTACTACCGCTCAAGCAAAAAACGTTGGACATCATTGCACGAAAACTTCAATAACTTTTGACTCCAGACTCCGATTTTGATGATCTTGGGCTCGTTTTGAAGAGAACAAAAATCTCTACAAGATTAAGCAAAGAAACATCATAGTCCAACAAGAGAGGATAAAATCAAATGGAGAAAGGTATGACCTCTCAGAAGCGATGAACCGGTAAAACCTCCAGAACCCAAAACGCGAGAAGTTGACCTTGGAAACTCTAATTGGGATGAAACCAATTTTGTTGGAAAGATAATAAAGAGTAGAATCCAACAAAAGGTGAAATGTTGGGTATCACCAAGGTAGAAAATAGCATGAATATATATGTGAGATACCTCCCAAGGTGTGGAGCTGGAAAAACCCACAAGATCAAAAACGCAATAAGATATGCAAGGAAAATCCGTTTTTGACGAATTAGAGCTTGTTATGAAGATAAACACAAGCTATAGATCCTCACATGTACAAGAACCAAACAACAACAAAGAAAGATGATACTATGTATGCAAATGTTTGAGCTCTCTTCGAAAGATATGAACGAGTCGCCCTCTCGAGAGCCCCTCTTGATAGTACGGCTATCTATCCTAAACCCGGTCTCCCAACACTACAAGAACACTACAAGAGCCCGGTAAAATAGAAACCCTAACACGATCATACCTTTGCCTTGAGCATCCCACTTGAGCTTGATGTAGACGATCTTGTCACCTTCAAGATGGAACACCTTTCTTGATTGCACTTGCTTGATGAAGTCTTGAGAAATGCTCCCCCATACTCCATGGGGAAGCCTCTTCTTCGAACTTGTATTTATCATTCCATGATTGCCGAGGATGGCGAGCTTCAAGAATGATATCTTCTAGAGATGACGCATCTTAAGCTTGCACTTCAATTATTGATGATTTCTTGAAGATTGCCATGAGGAACTCCATCTTTTTCTTCTTCTTCTTCAAGACATACTTGATCTTCTTCTTCTACTTGATTCCAATAGGCACAAAGCCCTTGGACATTGCTTCTTCTTTTTCATCCTTGAAACCAACACATGGTCCAAGCGATGCCAATGGAAAAACCTAGAAGTGAAACTCAATTTGCACATTAGTCCACAGGGATTTTCATTCATTACCAAAACCACACATGGGGGCATACATGCCCTTTGAATCTCCCCCATTTTGGTAATTGATGACAATCCCTTTGAGAGGGTTTAAATATGGAATTTAACAAACAAAATGGTTGCCCCAACATCAAATACTACACAAGTATGTGATGTTGGTACAACCACAATATATAGAGCAAACTCCCCCACAATCTATGCACATGTGATGAACTTGAATTTCATTGCATAGATTGCCAACCATTATCGGTGGTTGAGTTTCCTCTATATATTAAACATGAAAAGAAACAACAAAGATGCAAGAGCATGCAAGGATAAAGCTTAAGAACCAACTCAAAGCATAAACCAACTTCCCTTAAACCCTCTAAAACTTCTCCCCCATTGGCATCGATTGCCAAAATGGGTGAAAAGTTCTAGATGGCCAATATAGTGAGAATTCCTCAAAAGGTGTTCATATGCACATATCCAATGATGAATACTTGGGAGGAAGTAACACTATATTTAGGACCTAAAGATTGCAAAAAGAAAAGGAAAAAGAACAAAGCTTCAACAAATGATGCTAGCAACCAAAAGATCCAAAAGACCAATTGATACCAAAATAAAAACACAAGATATTATGATACGAACAAATGAGTGTTTAGATGTAATAGGGAGGCTCCCCAATATTTGTGCACAAATTAGAATCATTGATTTGAATACATCATGCACAAGTATGGAATCCTCACTCCCCCATAGACATTTAAACCTCAAACAAAGAGAAAGGCAAATTAGCATTCTTAAGTGAGTTAGAGAAGATCCCCAAGGATTATGCACCAATTATAATAATTATATTTGGAAACAAAGTGCACAATCATGGAATCCTCACTTCTACAAACTCATTTAACAATACACGGCAAGAGAGATCAAATTATGAGTGCTCGGAGATGCAAGAAAATGGGACAAGCACTCATAGGCAAATAACTTTGGAAGCCACCAAAGAGTCACAAAGAGATAAAGGGTGGTATCCAAGGGAAACACACACAACCAAAGATTTATCTTCTATTGTCTGTATAAGTTTCTAGGTGGAGAATATCACATAGACATATGCCCACAAAGAAACATGCACACACAAAATAGATACTGAATAAAGCACATGAAAAACAAGAGGAAGTCATATAATATACCAATAAGATTTTTGCTTGAAAGCATGGCCAAAGGCTCAAATATATCTTATTGTACATCAATGACCTTCAAGCACCAACACACTACATACATTGCAACTATTACCAAGGGAAAAGGGAATAGTTGGAATATATGGAGAAAGGCAACAAGTATCACAAAAATAAATCAACTTGGCAAAATACTCACTATTGCACATGAGATAAAATGAGGAAGACACATGCAATAAAATTGCTAGAATGACATATTTGGGATTGGTGAATCATGAGCATGATTTTGTATAATCCCACTTATATGCACTCATATCTCCATACTCACATTTGCAATAGATGAGAACTTGCAAAAACCAAAATAAGAACCACAAAAATTGTACAAACACAAATTCATGCCAACAAGCAACCTACAAAAGGTTGGAAACAAGATATGTATGCATGAGAGAGATACTTGTTACCGAGATATAATTGGTAGGATGTAGAGGATAATAATTTGTTGATCATCCTAGCTTGCATCCAATTGACATGAAAACATCACTTCTTCCTTGTTCAAGATACAAGCACCCAATATATCTCCAATGTACCTAAAACACAATTAAGTACACTAGGTTCCCAAACAAATTGGGTCCAAAGTAGTTAGTGCAACTACAATATATAGGAGAAGCTCCACATAAATATGTGCATATTAATATGAAATTGAATTTCATGCACATCTTAGACAATAGGATTTGGTGGAGTTTCCCCTATACATTGGATCATAGAAAGAAAGCATGCCATACTATAAACAAGAAGTAAATATGCATGCACTAGACTTTCAAGAACCAAAAAGGAGATACAATTTGAACTAAAACACCAAGTAAACCAAGAAGTAGCACACAAGAGTGTGACATGACAAAAGGTGTCCAAATTGTATCAAAGAGCCAAATCAACACATGAAAGGACACCAATTCAACAAAGGAACACGACAAAAGCCAAAGAGCAATAGATCCACAAAACACACAATGCTCAAGGATTTATCTCATTCTAAAATATCAAAACAAGTAACAAAGAATGAGACAAATCCAACTCCCAAATAGAGCAAGGTTCCAACACATAAACCCACACTCTCTACACTTTTCATGATGGCACAAAGTACCAAAAGAAAAGGTCAAGCATCCAAGCACAAGAAACACTATATGGATCAAATTAAGAAGCATAAAAGGAGTGTTCTAGATAGTATAGGAGATCTCCCCCATGAATGGTGCATTATATAGAATTTTGCTTTTGAATACAAAATGCACATAAAAGAGATCATCACCACTACCTACATTAGTTAAAACACAAGAGAATACCAATAAACTAAAAGGATCCACAAGAGGCAAGGAATACATGGGAGAAAGAGAAAACATTTTCTTGGCCAAAGATAGGACAAAGAAAAGCAATGGCCAAAGCGACCATGATCAATAAATCCTACCATATATGGAGTACCACTTGTCCAAGGATAAGAATTATGGGTAAAGTTTTCCCGAGGTAGTTTGCATGGAAATCATGATCATATTCACACAAATAAGCATGTAACAAGATATAAAAAATATGCTTGATACTTCGAGAGAGATTCTTGATAGCTCCAAATAGTCACACAATCACTAGTGATTAGAGTAACTTGAATCAAATGGTTTCCATGTAGGATATGGAGGTCCAAATAAGAAGAAACACATACCAAGAAAATATCTCACAAACAAGATCCAAAAGATGAGCAATAAAAGAAACAAAGCAAATTAGAACTTGTTTGAGCTAAATGTGCCACATAGGAGCTAGATAATTCTCAATATCAATTCTAAGTGGCACTACCTCAAATGTCCAAATTTTCTAGGTTTGTAATATGCACAAAGCATATGACTCCCCCATAATGTGATAAAACAAGAATACTCAACAAGAGGTAAGAACATCCAAATAGAGCTGATTAATGAAAATTATGGAACTTGAATTTCTCATGAGAAAGACATACCACATAGATACTATATAAACTTGCAATATAAATACTAAGTGGTATTCCTCATGTATATACATTTTAGGATTGTGGAATTCCCAAGCATAACACTCCCCCATAATGGAATAGTCCATTAATCTCTCACAAGAGCCAAGAAAGATACCAAATAAATTCAACAAATTCACAAAACACAAGAACACAAATACATGATGTGCCAACCAACATACACAAATATACATGATAACTCAATATAGGTATGAGGGAAGCACAACATATACAAACACATATAATGGTACAAAACCACACATGCACAAGGGAGCAAGTAACTTTCAATGTAAGTGAGTTAAGCACATGTTACCGCAAGGAGGAACATTGGATATAAGATAGAAGCATGATAATCCAAATGGCTTGACTTGACAACAATAGACGATGAAGATCCCTCAATTCTTCATAATGTAGCCAAACCTCCAATGCCCTCCATCAAAACCTATTGATCAAGTTTTAGGTTGTTGGTCCCCAACCAAGTTGGGTCCTAAGAAGTTAGTCACAATAGGCTTGGCCACCCAAATGGTTCTTTTCTTGACACCACGTTGGGCACCAACAAATTTGGCAAACACATTGCCCATCTCATCCTTACGAAGAGAATATACATTATCAATCAAGATAGGATGGGATGAGGAGTTACCCATGGTGCATGAGGAAGAAAGGTGCCCCTTCTCGCAGCATATGTAGCAATTTCTTCTCTTGCTAGCTTTCTTCTTGGAGGATGCCACCCCTTGAGGAAGAGCTTGAGTCTTGGGAAGAGGCCCGCTTCTAGCTTGAGGTGGAGCTTGAGGCCGCTTCCCTTGTTGCTTCTTCTTCAATGGGCAACATCTCACATGATGTCCTTCTTCCTTGCACATGAAGCACACAATGTTGGTCGGATTCTTCACTTGACCTTGGCCATTCTTCTTGTTCCCCTTGTGCTTCAACTTGTTGGTGGGCTTGTTCTTGATGTTGGAGTTATATCCAAGCCCACTCTTGTCATTTGGGGATATTCGCACACCCAAGATGTTCTTGAGTGTGGTCTTCCCTTCATGACACTTCTTCAAGTCATTCTTCAAAGAATTGACTTGAGCCTTGAGTTTCTTGTTTTCCTCTACATGGTTAGTATTAACAACGATACTAGAGGAAGTAGATTCTACGTTGTTAGAGCAACAAGGCAAGGGATGCAATTCATCACAAGATATAGTAATAGCATGAGTGGATGAATTATAAGGACTAGCACAAGGTAATATGATACTAGGAGTAGATGTAGTGCTATTGTACACATGAGGCATACTCGATGTTACCTTTGACAAAATAACCTCATGAGCCAACTTTAGACTACCATGGGAAACTAGAAGGTCCTCATGCGAGCTTGAGAGCTTAGTATGACTCTCTTCCAATTTCCCATAGTTGCTAGTTAGCAAATCAAGTTGAGCATGTAGCTCAACATTCTCCTTCACAATAGATGCTTCACAAGAGATAGAGTTAGTAGCACAAGCATCATGATTAATTGCTAGAGGTGAGGGCAACTTGGAAAGCTCTTTTGAGTATGAAGCTTTAAGTTTCTCATGCGACTCGGTGAGTTTGATGAGATCCCCCTTGATGACCCTAGAGTCATTGTTGAGGTGCTCAAAATCCTCAAGGAGTTTAGCATAGGAAACTTCAAGCTCATCATTTTTAATTTGGAGGTCACTTGCCACCTCAAGATCTCTATCATGAGATTTATTCACCCTAGATAGTTCTAGGGCAAAGGTCTCCTCAAGAGATTCCTTGGTGGTTTGTTCCTCTTCAAGAGCTTCATTTAGGTTTGCAATGTCATTAGCATACTCACGCTCAAGACTAAGCATTTTGTAAATTGTGTCCTCATGCTCGTAAATAATTTGCTTACTTTCAATGGAAAAGTTCAAGATTTGAATAAAAGTAGAGCAAGCATTTTTATCATTATGAAGAGCACGAACGACTAGCTCCCCCTTCTCTTTTAAAGAAGCAACATCATCTTCTACTTCTAAGTCAACATTCACATCATCAAGAGGTGCATTGGGGTCGAAAGGAGAAGTTACCTTTGATTCCTTAGCCATGAGGCATAAGTGAATGTTGGGAGAAGGTGATGATGGGGGAACACTTGAAGCTCCAATCACAACCTTGCCTTGGCCCATACATTCTTCGATTTCCTCTACATGGTTAGCAACACAAGTACTAGAGGAAATAGAAGCACATTTATCATGGCAACAAGGCAAAGCAAGCATATCATCATGAGATATCTTAAAGGCATTCCTACATGATATGCAAGGGCAATCAACACTAGGAAGTAAATCACATATAGTCCTACAAGTGTTCATGCCCAAATATACAACATGGCAATGAGATAGAGATGAAGAATCATCAATTACAAGCTCACTATCCACATTGCAAGTTCTATCACCACTCACCATGTCATTACCTTGTGAAAACTCACATGTAGGTGAAGTGGAGGAAGATGAGAACTCATCACGGCCGGAGGTGGAGGGAACACAATCATCCTCATCAATCTTGGACACATCATATTTTGCTTGAAGCTTGGTCCAAATATCATGAGCATTCCTAAAAGGCATGATTGAGGAAAGAACTACAAAGCTCACAACATTAACAAGCACATTATATGCTTGAGCTTAAAGATAAGAGTTTGTCTCCTCCTCCAAATATAGATTTGGGGATCCTTAGGAGGAGACAAGCCCATATCTAGAATTCGCTCAATATTTGGGTCAATGACCCGGAAATGACTAAGCATGCGAATATGCCAAACATCATAATTTGTGCCATCAAATGTAAATGTGTGAGAGGGCACTAAACCCCTAGGAGACATCCTTACTCTCGAGGCGGTGAATCCTAAGAAGCGAGAGACCTCGCTCTGATACCAATTGAAAGGGAAATGGACGTCGCCTAGAGGGGGAGGGTGAATAGGCGTTTTAAAAATATTATGGTTTAGGCTCTAATAAATGCGGAATAAAACTTAACGTTTAATTTATCAATCCAAAACCTATATCCACTAGGTTCACTAAGTGCACCAACAACCTATGCTAAGAAAGACAAGCAACAAGGTGATAGCAAGATATAATACTTCAAGCACGATGGCTATCACAATGTAAATTGCATAAGTAAAGGGCTCGGTTGAGAGATAAAATATGGATGTGGAGACGATGATTTGTTTCCCAAAGTTCACTTCCAATGAAGCTACGTCTCCGTTAGAGAGGTGCGGGGGCGCAATGTACTTCGAACGCCACAAGTGGCTCACCTCGAGGTATGGTGGCTCGATGCTCACCCAACGCCACACAAGGCCTCACCCCAAGATGCGAAGGCACACAACCTACCGACACAACAAAAGGATCACCCTATTCTCCCATGAGCTCGCCACAAAGGCCTACTCATGTTCCACTATGGGACACTTGAGGGCGGTCATCGAACATGTACAAGGCTTGGGGCAATCTCCACAACTCAACTGGAGGGCTCCCAAGAAACGCTACAAAGGCTCCACAATGCCACAATAGGCCAACAAGCCTGGGGAACCTCCACAACTCAATTGGAGCCCCAAGAACACACCACAACTCCACACAACCGTCTAGGGTTCCAAGAACCCAAGAGAAACAAGCCCAAGAGATTGAACTCGCCGAATCTCCAAGGAGAACTCAAACCTATGCACCAAATGCAAGAGGCAAGTCCTTTACTCTCAAATTCCACCAAATCTACAAAAGCTATTGAGGGAATAAGGGAGGAAGAACACAAGAGAATAACACAAAAACTCTCCAAGATCTAGATCCCAAGGATTCCTTTACAAAGAAGGGATTTGGTTTGGTGGGGGTTGTAGATCTAGATATCCTCTCTCAAATCCCTCAAAGAGATGCAAGAATCATGGGAGGGACAAGGGAAGAGGGCAAGCTTTTGAAGGTCAACAATGGAGGAGAGAGAGTGGAAGAGCTAGCAAAAATGACCTCCAAAGTTGGGGAAACTTTTGGGAAGAGGGGCCCTTAAATAGGGCAAGAGAAATCTGCCCGTTTGGGCCAGATTCGCACCCCACCGGAACTACCGGTACCCCACCGGTACTTCCTATAAATAGAAACACAAGATATAGAACAAAAACGAGATTTACCGGAACTTTGGCCGGAACTTGGGCCGGTACTACCGCTCAAGCAAAAACGTTGGACATCATTGCACGAAAACTTTAATAATTTTTGACTTCGGACTCCGATTTCGATGAACTTGGGCTCGTTTTGAAGAGAACAAAAATATATACAAGATTATGCAAAAAAACATCATAGTCCAACAAGATAGGATAAGAATAAAATGGAGAAAGGTATGACCTCTCAGAAGCGATGAACCGGTAAAACCTCCAGAACCCAAAATGCACGAAGTTGAGCTTGGAAACTCTAATTGGGATGAAACCAATTTTGTTGGAAAGATAATAAAGATTAGAATCCAACAAAAGGTGAAATATTGGGTATCACCAAGGGATAAAATACCATGAATATATATGTGAGGTACCTCAAAAGGTGTGGAGCCGGAAAAACCCGCAAGATCAAAAACGCAATAAGATATGCAAGGAAAATCCGCTTTTGACGAACTAGAGCTTGTTATGAAGATAAACACAAGCTATAGATCCTCACATGGACAAGAACCAAACAACAACCAAGAAAGATGATGCTATGTATTCAAAGGTTTGAGCTCTCTTCGAAAGATATGAACGAGTCACCCACTCGAGATCCCCTCTTGATAGTACGGCTATCTATCCTAAACCCGGTCTCCCAACACTATAAGAACACTACAAGAGACCGGTAAAATAGAAACCCTATCACGATCATACCTTTGCCTTAAGCATCCCACTTGAGCTTTATGTAGACGAACTTGTCACCTTCAAGATGGAACACCTTTCTTGCTTGCACTTGCTTGATGAAGTCTTGAGAAATGCTCCCCCATACTCCATGGGGAAGCCTCTTCTTCGAACTTGTCTTCATCATTCCATGATTGCCGAGGATGGAAAGCTTCAAGAATTAGATCTTCTATAGATGATGCATCTTAAGCTTGCACTTCAATTCTTGATGATGTCTTGAAGATTGCCATGAGGAACTCCATCTTCTTCTTCTTCTTCAAGACATACTTGATCTTCTTCTTCTACTTGATTCCAATAGGCACAAAGCCCTTGGACATTGCTTCTTATTTTTCATCCTTGAAACCAACACATGGTCCAAGCGATGCCAATGGACAAACCTACAAGTGAAACTCAATTTGCACATTAGTCCATAGGAATTGTCATTCATTACCGAAACCACACATGGGGGCATACATGCCCTTTGAACACTGTAGCCTGATATGGCAACACTTTACTATCCAATAAAACGATCCAAATCATGCTAATTGTAACTATATATTATCTAACTGGTGGATGATGATGAGATAATATCGGTTTATTTTGTTGTTGAATGTCATGTGATTGGAGGAACCATGTATTTTGGATGTTGTAGACTGGAGACTGTAGTGGATGTTCTAGAATTTGATTTCATGTGTGACTATTTGTTCAAATATTCTGATGTATGATCACACAGATCATGTATGATCACACTAATCTGTGATGTGTGGGATATTTATCTTCTATATTATTTGCTATTTGCTGAACATTTCATTTCACAAACTTGTTCCTGATATATACATGACCAGAAGTTGTTACGGGCCAGACGAACAATTTCCGCGCGGTATGGGCTTTTCGTGTAAACGGGCCGACGATAGTGCATGTCATTCTGGACCGCAAGGAATTGTGCCTTTCATCCAACTAGCAAGTCTGCACGTGCAATGCACATCTCAACTAATACAAATTGTAATCATGACATTCATGAACTACAAAATCACTGATAGTGCAATTTACAAAGGAGGGTTTATTTAACCATGAAAATTTTGCTTTCCAATGAGGAATTATAACTCTTACACAGTTTTTAAGACTATAAATGCAGCAATAGTTATGGATAATTTTTTATAAAAAAATACGGAAATAAGAGTATGCAAATTTAATTTTAAAGCGTGCAAAAGTTTCATACAAGATTGATCAAAGTGAATTACTTACCTTCAGATTTCTTTGATATGACACACTACAAAATTGTACCTGTGTATTCTTATCTGAGCTAGTGCTTCATTCTTGACTATTTGTCCTAAAAAGGAAATTTGGAACAATGCTCTATTACTATTATGCCAATGGCCAGTAGTAGTGATGGAGCAGCTAAGTTAAAAAAAAGGCTGTAAAATGCAACGAAAAATATGATAACATTGACTTATGAATTATAGCGTATACAATTTCCACAGTGCTGAAAATGAAGAGGAATCCTTACCTTCACCTTTTTTTCATAACTTGTACTTTAGATGGAATTGATGGGTGTTCTAATATCAACCCCTAATTCTATATATGACAGCATAAAGTGTTGACAAGATCAGCCGGTGAAACAACTCTTGTACTCAAATATATTATTTCAAGTCTTAGTATTCATCAACAACAATAATCAAAATTGTAAATACATAAACATGAGTTGCTGGAACATCACATATCCTATTGACAGGTATACACAAACTAGTAATTGAAGAATAGAACTTTTTATGCCGCACAAAACAGGAGGCATACACGATATTAACAATCTTCTACTGCGAAAAATTTCCGTGGCCACACAGACATGAAGCCCTGATGGTCTCTTCGTTCCCAATTGTCCCGTCGTCACCTATTCTCCTCAGTGCAACCCTGTAGAGAGTTCAAATCGTACTGAATTCAGGCATAATCTAGAGAAAGACATGGAGATGACGGAAGTATATACACTGAGGAATGGTTGACGTTATAAAACCCTACGATGCAGATGTTGTTGGCATCCTACAAGCCACAAGTCAATCAACCTACATATATACTCTTTGCTCGACCAAAATCAGTCAGATAAATTATCAACTAACTGAACCAAGATTTAGAAAGGGAAGGAATCGCTAGCTATCCCAAGTTCCGAGTCCGAGAATTATAATTTCTCAAAATCCAACAACCACCACATGCAATCAATTAAATATTAGGACAGTTCATCTAGTCAGTCATTAAAATCGTTAATTTCAACCTATCATTGAAGCAAACAAGTCAAACATTTGGTACACTTTATTTAAGTAGAAATTAACAAAAACCTGATGCATACCATACCTGCTTAACCTTTCATGCTTTATCATGATTCATGAACTAATACAGTAGCAACTCCAACTTGTAAAATATTTTGTCTTGACATTATATGTGCCACCGACTTCGTTTTACAAGAGACATGTTCATATCTATCTATTTCCAACATCTGTAGTTAGTACCAACACCTAATTGAAAAATTGTGTACTCATTGACATCTATCTATTTTGAAAATGAAAAATACTGTTAGAACAAAAATGTCCTAAAAAATGAGTAGTTGACACCTACAACTCTAATGTTATGTTTTAACAGAAGGCTTGCTGTTGACTATGGTAGCTTGGATTTAGAACAAATGATATCAGGACATAAACCCATATCATAAGAACTATGAAGAAAATATGTCCTACTCTGAGAAGAGTATTATCTACCATGAAAGTTAACCCTCTCTGTCCACGTAGTTGAAATGTTTCCATGTGTATACAGATATATAGCCCAATCTAATATGTCTACAACAACTAAAAAACACATTCTGCAAGCAGGGTATTAACTCAATTCTTCTTGTCCTTTTGGGTACCCTTCTTTACAAAATCTATGTGCTGCTAAACAAAGCATAACTACTACATAACTCAGGCTGTGTCAGGGATAACTAAGCCTGGACAAGATATAAACGTCGTAATATCACAAAGAGGGACTCCTTCAATACAGAAGCCACATCACAAGGGTAACTAATTTAGTTCCTGCTCCGGCTACTTCTCTAGAAATTAAATAATACAAGACCTACTAAAATGGATAATCTTGCATTAACAAAGCCTCATCATTCAAACAAAAGAGAGGACGCAACCTGAAATCTTACTCTTACCGCAGTTACATAAAAAATATATCTCCTAGAGGTTATTCCTGTTAAAAAACACCAACAAAAACCAGTTGTGAGAAACTGAAATTCACTAAACAATTCAGGGTCCCAAGATAAACCACTGAAGAGAAGATTAGCATGCAACCAGGTCTCTTCCATGATCCTTTCGTTCATCGCAAAGGGGCAGGGGATAGTTGGCGGGAGAAGATTAGGTGGGAGGACAGAGTAGATGGGTGGGGCATGATAGAGACGATGACCAATAGCGTCAAGGTTGGCGTAGGGCACCACAAATCTCGAAACAGCAGGTTTCGATGACGATGTTAGGATCTTCGGTGTTAGGAGGACCTGGAGAGGCGAGGAGAGTTGAGGCTCCCTCGTTTCGGCGGCCAGAGGCCGGCGATGACCTAGCGATAGTAGGGAATTAGAGGGCGTTTGTGATGTGAGGCTGTTTGAGGGATCAAGCCTCGCAAGAATGGGCAAAATACGCTTTCGTCGGAACACGTATTGACATAGTGCTCCGCTCCTGATTGTAATTGCGGACCGCACGCTTCATGTAGGAATAGACTAATCAAAACCATTAGATTTTGTTAAGCATAATGATCCAATGACAAAAGTTGGTCTGTGTACACTTACGGGTGGCTTCAGGAAAATAAATGTTTGCTCCTTTATAAGTAGTATAGATATAGATATAGATGCACTAACGAAAAGTGTGTTAACCTTTCTTCGTTCCCACCATTTTCTCTCGTCCTTTTGTTTTCCTGATTGTCATTGTATTGGGAACGGCAGTACCTAAAAAGGTCAGATAGAGGTGTGGGGACTAGCAGGAAAGCTATCGACGGCGTCCGCAGGCGAGATTGGATACTGGCGTGGCGGAGACAAGAAGTACCTGTGTTGGGGCCCTCGCGGTGAGGTAAAGCCCCTACTCTTGCCTGATCTGACTATGTGGAGTGTACGAGCTACAAGTGCTCCTCGAGCTGTATTCTTTAGCTACTGCCTTAAATAAACTGAGACCAACCGACTGTCTAACTGAGCTAGTGCATGCTCATGAGGGAGAGCGAACTAGCTAGTGAGTTGTGAGTGAGTGATCGATCGGTGGATCCATGCCTGAGAATGAGCCCCTCCCTTGCCTTATAAAGGTGGCCCAAGGGACATGGTGGGACCCACTGCCTAACTAGTACTACTTCCTATGTCATCTGATAAAGTATACATGATGTCATACATAGTGTACACTATTTGGCATGTCATCTTGATAAAGTAGTATGGGTTTTGTCTTGTCAGTCTTCTCGGTATCCTTCTCGTATGCAGTTGCCAGCCCTTCTCCTTATCTTCACGATACCTAGAATCCAACGTGCTAGTCTGGGGCTGATCGTTGGGGAGCAGCTAGGAGTTCCTGCCGACTGGGGCAATGAAGCCGGCCAGGGCCGATCCTAGGCGCAACGATCGACCTGGTCGGGGGCATCGGCGACGGGGGTAGCCAGGGAGGCCTAGGCGGAACGAGCTGGCCTGGGGAGCGTCGGCGCCGGATGGGCCATCCGGCCCAGCAGCTAGGCGCTAGCCGGACCAAACCGCAGAGGCCCACCCGGGGCAAGGCGGGGATGGACGAGCCGACCGGTTGGGGAGGCACGGCCCAGGCGGAGCCGGGTGAGGCGCCAATGGCGGATCCATGAGCGAGCGAAGCGACGAGCCGGGAAAGCGACCAATGAGGAAGAAGGTAGCCCTAGCGGTTTAGGCAGCGGCGGCCCTGAAGCAGCCGGAGAGAGGAGGTGGCCCAGCCGGTTGGGACGAGGCAGGCCGGCTGGGAAGTTCCTAGTCGGCCCAGGATGGTTGTTGATGCTGTTTCTTTTTTACTTTTGCCTTTTTTGACTGTCTGGAGTGCGTTTGGAGAGTCTTTGGGGGTACCCGGGGATAATCCCCCTGACACTAGCCCCCGAGCGCGCGCTGATTTCACCCGGAGGGCGAAATTCGCGTGAGCTCCACAAAACTTGTCGTTGTCGTTGTAGATGAAGTGCTTGAATGACGCCCGGATGGACACCTCCAGCCCGGGAAGCAACACAACTCACAAGGCGTCTGGCGCACCAGCGTAGTGCCCAAGATTCGAGTAGGTGACAAAGACAGTGCTTGAATCTTCTATCTCTTGCCTTTTCGA
The DNA here is from genome assembly GCA_023614405.1 of Avena insularis. Lineage (NCBI taxonomy): Eukaryota > Viridiplantae > Streptophyta > Magnoliopsida > Poales > Poaceae > Avena > Avena insularis. The sequence continues at coordinate 489,836,436 of CM042692.1, read as the reverse complement.
CACCTCGAACTTGCTATCCCAATGACGCCATTGACCGGAGAACTTGATTACACCGGGCGCAATGCTACCGGCAGTATACTTCAGATTCGAAGTAGCTGGCGACGCCAGGTGCTTTGAAACTTCAAATGCCCTTGAAATCCGACTCGGTGCAGTCGTGCCAAAATAAACAAACAGAATTGGTTATCAGTATATCAACATATAGTACACATGCTGTCAACCGGATAACGGTTTTATTTTTCAAAAACTAGCTCGTGCTTCTCTGAATACTTAGTCACTTTTCCGTGCGCTCTGCTGTTTACGTTGTGTCCTTGCCGCCAGCCAAGTTGCGTCTGAGCCGAACCAAGGAAGTGACGATACATTACACGGTATCGGGGGCTAAGCAATGAAAAATACCAACTAGGCACAAGGTAGAATGTCCAATCTGTCGCACCTTTACCTTTTTTCATGTGGGATGCCTCGGGCTTTTGCTCTTGCTAATGACGGTAGGGTTCAGATGCATGAGACGAAGAGTGGGCCTCGACACCGTCACACTACTCGGTCGGTTTACGGGTTTAGCGGTCGACCAGCCGGCGAGCCCGGGTAGGGTTCACGGTGCCGAACTGGAAGCGGGAAGGAAAACAACATCTGGCAAGCTCTCGAGGGTTGCTCAAGGTCGGAAAAACACTCACATTGTAGATGTCGGTGTAGTAGGGTCGAAGACGTGATTCATGAGCGTTTGGCCGAAAGCAGTCCAATGGCGTTCGGCGGATAGCTTCGCTCAAATGACAGTAACCAAACACGCGTAGGCCGGATTCGGCCCTAGTCGGCCGCCAGACAACACGCACGCCCGGGCGGCCGAGCCCGCCTGGCCAACGGGGTCGTCCCAAAGCAACCAAATACGAAATCACATGAGTCGGCCCGACTCACCGGAATGGGAGTGACAGAAGACAGACAATGAATCAAGCAATCGGGCCTGGAGCAGTGGATCTGATCTGAAATTTGTCCTTTTTCTAACCGGATTTTTCTTGCCTTTTCTCTCAGCCGGATTTTCCTCTCAATCGGAATACTATAGCCGGATTTTTTCTTCTCACTTTTTTCTCTTTCTTTTTTCCTCTTTTTTTATTTTCCTCCTAATTTCTCATCGGTCAACGCCACAACCGGCCACGTCCTTTCTTTTTCTTTACTTTTGCTCAACTGACTAGCTGCAGCCGGCTCTCTTTTTCTTTCTACCTTTTCTTCTTCTCGCTTCTCAACCGCACAGCCGGCCAACTACCTCTCCTTTTTTATTTTCTTTCCTTTCTACTTTTTCCAACCGGCAGGCCCACCATCTCCTTTTTTTTTACTTTTTCTTTCTCGTTCCCCAACCAGCTTGCCTCCTTCCTCTGGGAACTACACGCGCGCGTCGGAGCGACGCAGACTCGAGGAAGACGCGGTGGCGGCCATGCGCGAGCGAGGCGGGGGAGTACGGGCACGGCCGGCCCGTGCGGCGGGCGGGGGCGTGACCGCGGAAGGACGCGCGCCGTACCCGTGCGGGCGAAGGGGCCACGGGTGGACGGAGAGCTCGGGCTCGTGGCCAGGCGTCGCGGTGGGCGAGGCGCAGGGGGCCGGCGAGGGGAAGCGGTCGCGGCGCAGGAGGCCACAGCGGCCGGAGCCAGCACGCAGGGGCTCGAGCGCGGCGGCGAATCGGACAGACGCGTGGCCGGAGACGCGGGCGTGGACGCGGTGATGCAGATGAAGATGGCGCGGTCAGTCGCCGGGGCGCGAGGGGCTCGCGGCGCGGCTGCGGCGAGGGCGTGACGTGCAGATGAAGACGGTGGAGGAGGTGCTGCGGACGGCGAGGCCGGGCCCGCAGACAGAGGCGGTCGAACGATGCGACGATGGCCCGCGGACGGAGGCGGTCGGACGGAGCTTGCTGCGGGCGCAGAGATGGTGCCGCTGACGCGGCGATGGGCTCGAGGACGACGCGGGCTCGGGGACGGCGCGGACCCGGGAGGAGATGCACGCGTCCGCCGCTGTGCGCGCGCGCCGCTTGCCGCCTTGCTGCGCGTGCGCACACGAGTGCCGGGAGATGCTGCTTGCTTGCTGCCTCGCTGCCGCGAGCGCACATGAGCAAGCACACAGACGGGTGTGCGTGAGGCTCGTGGTGGCGTGCTTGCAGACGCGGGAGGCCGAGGGGCGACACAGACGGGTACGGCTGCTGCCGGCTCGGACCCGGCCACGCCGAACTGGTCGGGGACGAGCATGGCAGCGCAGAAGCGGCGAGCCCCCGGGCCTATCGGCGATGACGGCGCGGCGGTGAGCCTCCGAGAAACTTGGCGAAGCGGAGTCGGAGACAACGGCGTGGAGACGGTGAGCCCCCGAGCAATTCGAGACGGCGTCGGTGCCGATACAGACGAAGTGGTCCCGTGCGGAACGGAACTCCGGCCGAAGCTATCTTGCCCCACGGTGGGCGCCAACTGTCGTTGTATTGGGAACGGCAGTACCTAAAAAGGTTAGATAGAGGGGTGAGGACTAGCAGGAAAGCTATCGAGGCGTCCGCAGGCGAGATTGGATCTGACGTGGCGGAAGCAAGAAGAACCCGTACGTTTGGGGCCCTCGCGGTGAGGTAAAGCCCCTACTCCTGCCTGATCTGACTATATGGAGTGTACGAGCTACAAGTGCTCCTCGAGCTGTATTCTTTAGCTACTGCCTTAAATAAACTGAGACCAACCGACTGTCTAACTAAGCTAGTGCGTGCTCGTGAGGGAGAGCGAACTAGCTAGTGAGCTGTGAGTGAGTGATCGATCGGTGGATCCATGTCTGAGAATGAGCCCCTCCCTTGCCTTATAAAGGTGGCCCAAGGGACATGGTGGGACCCACTGCCTAACTAGTACTACTTTCTATGTCATCTGATAAAGTATACATGATGTCATACATAGTGTACACTATTTGGCATGTCATCTTAATAAAGTAGTATGGGCTTTGTCTTGTCAGTCTTCTCGGTATCCTTCTCGTACGTAGTTGCCAGCCCTTCTCCTTATCTTCACGATACCTAGAATCCAACGTATAGTCCGGGCTGATCGTTGGGAGCAATAGGAGTTCCCGCCGACTGGCAATGAAGCGCGTACGATCGAGGCGCAACGATCGACCGATGGGGCATCGGCGACGAAGCAGGGAGGCCTAGGCGGACGAAGCTGGCGTGAGGCCGCCGGATGGCCATCCGCCCAAAGACAAGCGCCAGCCGACCAAATCAGAGGCCCACCCGGGGCAAGGTGGGGATGGACGGGCCGACCGGTTGAAGAGGTACTACCAAAGTGAGCCGGTGGCGCCAAGCAGGTCCAAAGTGAGCGAAGCGAAGGTGCTAGCAAAGTACCAATGAGAGAGGAGGTACCAAGGTTAGACGAGGCATGCCGGTGAAGAGCCCAAATGGAGAGAGGAGGTGGCCAAATTGGTTAGATTTAGGCAGTCGAAAGTTCCTAGTCGGCCCAGGATGGTTGTTGATGCTGTTTCTTTTTTTATTTTTTGTCTTTTTTGACTGTCTGGAGTGCGTTTGGAGAGTCTTTGGGGTACCCGGGGATAATCCCCCTGACACCGATATTTTTCCATCTGTCCTATTTCTTCTTGCCATTTGTCTTTATTGAATTGCATGCACTAGCCAACATAATCAATAGTCCAAACTGATGGAAAAAACTAGATAATTAATTTCAACACTAATCCTACGTCTTTTCCCTCTGGTTTACTGTGACGTGTGTTTGGGGAGCCGGAATATTTATTTTTTATGTTTGCATTGGCCAGGATTTGATCCTATGACCTCTTGCTCTGATACCATATTGAATTGCATGCACTAGCCAACATAACCAACAGTACTAGCTGATGGAAAGGGCTAGAAAATTTATTTCATTGGTCTTCCCACTCCTCCTATAGATCCCATGACCACACCAGGTGATGCATCAATGTGTTAATTGAGTGGCTTAGTGTATTATCACAATATTTCTCTTGGTCTATCTGTTTTTGGTTTTATCCCTTTGATGTCCCATTAGCTTGTGCACGTATTGTGCCATAAGAATGAAGATGGTTAGTAGGCTTAGGGGGATTCTGTAGGTGCCTTTTGACAAATGTTGAGCAACCGGCCTTCCACTCGGCACCGTCGGATCACTAAGGCCGACTTTCATCTCTACTTGACGGGTGAGTCTTATAGTATTAGTAGAGAGAGCCACCTCAGTGACTAGAGTAATAATTAAGTGCTCTCGAAAAGAAACCTAGAGGAATATCGACAAGAACTTCTGAGGTTGCATGCAAGGTGGAATATGGTGGTTGAAGCCAAACATACGGAGGAGCTCCTTTCATATTAACACTTCTTTGCTAATAATAATGTTCTCATACAAGTTATTGGCGCAAAAGTGTCAGTGTGTCACATTAAGAAAATTGCTAACAAGACCGAATACTACATACCTAGTCCCATATGTGGTTGCTTACACGCTAGCTAGATGATACCACCACCTCTGTCGCCGCCATGAGGTACTTCCATGATGGAAGAAAGGAGGTGGTTGCCACGAAGAACTTTGAGGACTCGAAAGGAGCCGGCTGTGGAGTAACACATGGGTGAGGATCCTATTGGTGCAAAGATTGGTGCGAATGTGATAACTACGGACGCACATCCAGATGGTGCGAGGAGGGACATGAGGGGCGATATGTTGCACGGTGAGGCACAATGTACGATGAGCGGGTACATGTAATAGACGAATAGACACTTCGTAGCCTCTCCTTAGGATGCCACGACTAGGAGACATGCTACGCCCATAGGAGGAGAGGGCCAATCTCTACCGACGTGAAAAATTAGCAACATCCTCCTGAACCTCTGTCGTCAACTGAGCCTGAAATGGATAAACATAATGTTAATGTCAAACAGAATGGATAAACAGGATGAGCGACATGATACACACCACGTGGTTCCGAGTTAATAGCATAAAATCACCACTTCTGTAGCAAAATTTACTGATTGGTACCACTTTATGATTTGCGTACCAAAATCTACCACAAAATTTATTAGTTGTCTTAAAAAACATAAAAATTCGGTGTTTTTTCAAAATTTAAACACAAAAGTGGTGGTTTTATGCTATCAACAGACCTTGGGGGCCGCACTCCGTTAACAGCTGTTAACGGCCGTGTCGAAAGCCGTCTGTAGGGTGCCACATCAGCTCTAGTGATGGGCCCGATCGAAGGAGTGCTCCCCCATTCTTTTTGTGGAAATTCAATTCGGCTCATGGGTGCAAATGAACCCACCGTGTGAAAACATATTTTCAAATGTAAAAAAATTCCAAAAATATTATTTGCATGTACATTTGGATATTATATGTTCGTACACAAGTTTCTATGCGAAACGAATATTTTAGGTGTCTCACGTAAGAAAGATAGATTTCGGTGCTCCAACATGTCTATTCATGAACATGTTTTTGTCTTTTTTACACGAGCCACATAAAATATTATTTTTTGCTGAAAACTTATGTGTGGTAATAAAATGTCCGAACGTACATGTGAAATTTTCGTTCAGATTTTTTTAACAATTTAAATTTTAGTTTTTTTTCATAATGGGTTCATTTGCACCCAGGAGCCAAACCACATGTTCTAATAGTTTACTACATGAAAATGTTACTTCTACAAAAAGTAGTTACTGGTAGATGCCAAGTTATTGCTGGATTAGAAGAAGTTACTGCTACGGTAAGTTACTTCTATTTTTCCTAGATCTCTTCTGCTAGATATTAAAAGTAACATGATTTACAGGGCTGGATGAAAATAATTTTTAGAACAAGCCAAGGAACAGACTTGAAAATTTACTTTGTAAATAGAAGTAACTTTCATGTCTATTTTGTTATACTAGACTCCTCCCTGTACCTCCTAAGGCGCGGCTGTTAAGCACAACGTTTGATGACATGGCCGTAAGAGGTTTTTGCTGTCCGAATTATGGTTATCGTGTACATGTTACGCGTCGATTATCATACATACATGTTGTGTTCGATAACACGTTAATGCTACACATTGGCGAAGAATGACTGTCAAAGATGGCATGATTGATCAAAGAAAAAAACTTTACTGCAAGACGTTGATGAGAAAGCCGAAGAAAATCGTCTCACCTAAAACGTACTCTTTTCTTCGAAAACGAAAAGTACTTTAATTTTTTCAGCCAGATCATCGTACGACAGATGCTGGACCGATGCATAGGTTGTGTGATGAAAATAAGTGAATTTTAGAATGAACTGAATGAACTTACAGAGTTACGATACATGTTTCGAATGATGGACGATGAAAAATCTAAAAAACATAGTAAAGCAATAAACTAGAAGGTCGGTGCCACTGCTGTCCTCCAACTGGACTTCCCTGTCGTGTATCTCATATACCTCCCGATGAACACGTAGTGGCGGATGCACTGCTTCTGAGATCTTGTTTAGCCAGATGCGCATGATGTCAATGGTTGGACTGGAGTCAGCGCCTGATGTAGCCAACGGTAAGCGGAGGTTCAAAGTCAAACAGCTCCCCTACCAGATCGCTTCCTAGAGACGCACCTTCGCCAGCCGCAGATTTCTCGATCTCGGTCTCGAGCATGTCCTGAGTATAGGCAAGAGACAGAAGAGGATCGATAGGCTCGAGAGTATCAAACATACCTTCGTCAGCCGCAGGTTCGTCGGTCTCGGGCTCCAGCATGTCCTAAGTTTAAGAAAGGGCGAGCAAAAGATAGATAGGCTTGAGAGAACCTAGTACGGCAACGTCCGACGGCTCCCTTCCAAGTCATCTCGCCAAGATGAATGCTCGCTAACCGTTGATTCCTGGTGGTAGAACTGACCGCTTCTTTGCAAGCGTGAAGCGTCGAGTGCAAAAGCAGTAGTCAGGAGGAGACCGCAGACCGCGTCATCCGGCACAACCAACGGACGTTTGCTGCAGTCAGACTGTTGCTCTTCAGAGCACCTTCCACCAGACGCGCATTCAGCAACCTCACTCTACAGGTGAAGGAACTAGTTTAGGGCCACCGATTCAGTCATATCCCACTAAGGACTACGCGAACGATGCGAGAAGCCAACCACCCGTGGGGTGACCACCGAGCCACCTAGGTTTGTTGGAGCGGAAGAGAGACCATATTTTGCTTGGATTAGAACTAAAACTATCTGGCCGATGAATATGAGGAAGGAGAGGCTCGAGTACTTTTTGTGTTGCAGGGTTTTTGGCTGTCAATTAGTTTCTTTTATAGGACGATGATGATCTGTAGAGCGAACACCGCGCCCCGCGTGCGTCTTATGTCAGTCACTCTAAACAAGAAACATCCTATCATGACATGCAACGTATAAACATATTTACTTTCTATGCAAAAAAGATAGAGACCGGAAGTAAAGCATGAAAGGCTAAATTAACAAACCCAAACGCTGGTACAATTTTTCATTCCACGTGAACAATAAACACCGACACAGAGGAACAAAATCTCGTGCAAAGCGAACAATAGACACCAATACATCACAACAAATTTACTTTCCACACATACAATAGAGTTAGGACCAAAATAGACACGGAAATTATAGGACAAACACAAAGATTTTTCATTCCATGCAAATAATAAACTGAAGAGTACACGCCACCATAGCACATCAGATCCACACAAACACTGAACGCCAATGATGTGGAACAACTTCTCATTCAACGCGAACAATAAACGCCCAAATGTCATAATATATTTCCTTTTCACGCATACAACGAAGCTACCTAGAGACACGAAATAAATACAGGAAAAACACACACATACGATACACTAAAGAGGAAAGTAGGCCACCATGGCGAAACTATGACGGCGCCCGTGTAGTGTAGCTCCTGTCGTGGAGACTTAGTCTTCTGGTGTGGCCCATGGAGATCTTCCCGCCGAACCGCCGTCTTATGGCATCGCCCACTGAGAAATTTTCGCGTGGTGCCCGTGGCATCTTCTGGCATCGCTCGTAGAGCTTTTCTCACTGAAAATCTAGCCACCGCTAAACCGTAGATAGAAACATCGCAAGCCTCATCGAGAATCGTCTTATCGCGCTCCTACGATCATCGGCTACACGCAGAGTAGCACGCACATACCGGTCGTGGGAACGACATAGAAGGGTATCAGAGCATGCTTAAGCATGTACAATGTGCCTAAGCATTCACTACTTCGTGTCGCCGACATCCCCGTATATGTTGGATCGTCATCGCACGGCTTGGACGCGTGACTTCGGTGTAAGCAAGATCAAGGTCAAACTAGAGTTAGATTAATCGATATTAATTTCATCATTTTTTGTTCTTTTTGCGAAATTTCATCGATCTATTAATCATCAACAACAGTACAAAGAGTCTCAAAATTAATAACAATTACAAATAGGTCACTGGACCACCTAGCGACGACTAAAAACACCGGCACAAGCCGAAGGCGTGCCGCCGTCATCGCTCCTCCGTCACTGAAGCCGGGCAAAACTTGTCGTAGTAAAGCTTGTTTTAGTAGATGGACGGGAAGTCGTCGTGCTAAGACCCCAAAGGATCAGTACACTAAAGCAGCAACCATCGCCGAAGATGAAGAACGTAGATCGAAAGAGACTGACCTCAAAACACACCAACGAATATAAAAAAGCGGATCCCAAGGGATCCGTCGGACACATGACTCCACATGCCCTCCGCTGAAGCTAGACGCATCACCGGAACAAGGATAGGGAGGGAAGGACATTATTTTGACTTTAGAATGTAGCCGCCCTTTCAACATCCTAAAGAAGATACTGAAAATAGTCTAAACAAAACATTGAGACCTCCCGCCAGAGAGGGGCTGTGGTTCGCCACGCCTCCAAGGCCCTAAGGCCATCGGAGATGGGACAGACCGGTGGCGTCGCCGGTGGAGGGAAGGAACCCTAGATGGGTTTGTCGCTGCCTCCTGGAGCCCTCTCGTTCTTCTCTCGTGTGTTACCGTTTCCTAGTACGACAAGCGTTTGAATACTTTTTTTGATAAAGGGAATACATTAATATCACAAAGATACCAAAACTACACCCAGTTATTGCACCAACAAGATGTCGAAAGACATCAAGGATGACCACGACCAAGAAAAAATAAAAAAGAGAAAAAATGAAAACAAAGACTCGCGCAGTGATGAACCTTGATACCTTCGATCCGGATTACGGATGTAGTATACCTCTTTCCCTAGTAGACATAGGTTTATCGAATCCTCGGGAAGAAGAAGCGTAGTGAAGTTACTTTAACGGACCTTCGAGAGTTTTATAATTCCTTTTGTGTTTTTACCGGACCAAGAGTTTGTGTCTTTAGTTGTTGTCGATGATGGAGAAAGAGGGCCTAGGACGTTCGGTTTCACCTGTAGCTGTGCAAACCATCTGATGGGAATAAAAGATAGAAATAAAGTATGCATGTAATTGTTAGAGCAAGATAAATTATATGTGGGTAGTGCATTCATAATTTCTATTGCCTCCGCAACCGCTTATAGCAATAACCTACTAGTCTCATCCATAGAAGAAAGAGAACTAAAAATATGCATAGAGACGTCACCATTAATCCCAAGTAAATTCCTCACATACATTCGTACTACCCCTTCAGTCAATAGGATTCCCAACCTGCAGATTAGTCATTACTCATACTCCCTATACCTGGCTCAATCCTCGGGGTCTTGGGTACCTGACAAGTCATTAGATTGAGGCGAGAGAGGATAGAATAATAATCATGTCATACAAACTAATACATGATCCCATCTATGATAAATAACATGCACAAAAGCTACATGGCTAGGCCGAAGCCCTTAGCCCAAGGAGAATTACTCACACATAGAGATGAGATCAAATATCATAAACATTGTAGTGGAAATCATGAGATTGATAGCAAATAGTCTTACAATATCGCCAATCGAAGATGAGATCTACTATTACAAGTGGTGGAATATGGCTATAGTGGTGGAGAAGGGTTTGGAGATTAGATCTAAGTCTAACTCCTCCAGTGGCTCTTCGGTGTGGTGGATGGAGATCTGGAGGCGGCTGATGATCTGGGGCCAGGGCCCTTTTCTTATCGCCCGAGGCCTCTTTATATAGGAGTTCCTTCACGAAAGTTGTTCTGTTTGTCCTACGATGTCGACGACAACTATACAACCAGAACTATACGGCCGAAATTTTGTTCCGGTCGTATAGTTGGTCATTAAAGCGTCTGCCTCCGCATCACGACTCCTGGTTTCTTCTGGTTGTTGGAAATCTCGTATCTTTGACTTTAATGTAGTGATTTCCATCATCAAACGTCATTATCTGCGCAGGAAAAATAGAAAGAAAGGATTGCATACCCCTTTGATCATTAGGCATTAGTGGCGGGGTTTAGAGAGATATTTCAGCAAAAATATGAATAATATCTAGTTTAAATGTGGACATTGATGGCTATATTTCAGAGACATCAACCTCCCCAAGCTTAAACTTGATCGTCCTCGAGCAAGAAAACCAAAATCAAAAAGGAACTCGGCATTTAAACTGAAATAACGAGATGATGATCTTACTCATGATTGGTAGTCTCATGTTTCCTCCACTTCATAAATCTGAAAACTCCGGCATAGATAAAGTAATGGCAAGCATATCATACAGTTTTTTATGCATCCTTGTAGCGCAACAAAATTATTGTTAACATGGATTATTCAAATGAGTTAACTTTATTCCATGTCATGTAATCAACTTATAGGATTGCCTTTGAACAATAAAGTATAATCATGCAAAATTAAGAGTGTGAGAGTTGTCATGAAAAGTATATACACTAGAGTATCTCTATTATCCCACATCAATAAATCAAGACTCTTCAAGCACTACTTTTCTATTCATTGTCCTTCAAGAATTTCAGTTCTTAAGTAATTGAGAGCATGCCAAAAAAATCATTAGTTTGTCAGGCTATGATGGACACTTCGTGGCATCACTAAGGTTTTTGTTCCTTTTGTATAATGATTACTCATAACAACCAGAGGAGTGATTCCATCATAAACATAGCTACTCGGGAGTGCCAAGAATCTTATCCACTATAGAATTGCTGCTTCATGTGTTTAATCAACTCATAGCCGAAATATAGGAGTTTCCTCCATGAAGATCGTTTGTAGGCCAGCGGAGTTGTTGGCATCCCATGAAGTTTGACATGCATAAAGCTATATCATTCTTATGATTAACAAGTCAAACTTTGGCATGCTCACAAAAACCGCTAAACATTAATTCAATCGAACAAATCCTTTTACAACGAGCTATCAAGTCAATCATTATATTCCGTGGCGTTGAGTGTCTCTAGAAATAAGCCTTCAAGACTAAACACTACAACACCCAAGCCTTCAATTGTGAGACTTTTTCTTATTACAATTGTTTAGCAAATTTTAGGCAAGACTTGGTTAATTACGAGAGCTGGAATAAAACGTACCCAACTAAATACCCATGCAAACAAAAATCTTACTACAAAACAAAGACTCACTCCACCAATATAATATCTCAACATTTACTACTAAATAGCATGGGTTTCTCGAACTTCAAAAGTCGGGAGTCATAAGGCATACCTCTCATGTTTGGTTCCACTTCTCTCTTCCTTTTTATATTTTCTTATTGGAAACTCAAAGTCGATCACTCTCCTGCAAATATATGAGAACCTCGAGGCGGAAAGAAAAGAAAGAGGGAAAACTAAAGATAATTGGAGAAACTGTGTTGCTGTTTTTGAGAGGAGGAATTAAAGAATAGAAAAATGGCGGCAGAGCTCGGCTAGAAAATCTTGAAAGCAAATAGGAATAACTAAAAATAAAGTGTTGGGGAAACCAACACGAGTGCTTATAAACTCGAATTAAAAACATAATCTCGAAAAAAAGCAAATGAACGCACTTTCTTATGAAGTTTCTTATGTTTTGTCCATACTTTGGAATAACTGTTGGGTCCATAGCATAGAAAACAAAAAAATTCCTACGGTGTGAACTACACGCCAAGATCTATCTACTAGGTACAAAGCAACGGGTGGACATACATCCATGGAGAACTTACCCTCGAAGATAACGAGCTTTGTTAACGAGTAGGAACTCGTGGTTGATGTAGTCGTACACTTGCCGATCTCAAGATCGTGATGAAGTCCAGCAGGTCCGGCTCCAGCACGTCCATCAGATCCAGCACCACAAAGCAGCGGTGCATCCGTGATCGCACACACGCCCGGTACCCCGACAACCTCCGTCCCTCGCTCCAGCAAAGCAGCGGAAGCAGCAACTCCTTTCCAGATAAAGCCACCGGGAACATGTATCTCGCTAATCCGAGACCATGGGGAAATAATACTAGAGGGGGAGAGAGATCCTTCACAAGGAGGTGTGTGTGAGAAGTGAGGAGGGGGTGGCCTTTTATAGGAGGAGGGGGGTGCCCCTCCTTCATGGCCGGCGCATGGAGGAGGTGAATCTTCACCTCCTCCATTCATGTGGTGGTAACTCCCTCCATATAAATTTGCCCCTTCACATTCTCTTTTAAAGTCTCCACTTTAAATGCATTAAATTTCTCCAAATTTAATGCTCTCTCATTTAATAAAACTCTTTTATTATTTTTATTCAGAATTTTGTTAATTACTTTAATTAACAAACATTCACATAAAACCCCCTGCAACATTTCAATATTACATGCAAAACCAATTTTAGCAATTTAACCCAAAACAGTTTCGTGTCTATTGAAATAATTCCAGCGCTTTCTTAAATCTTTATCTGAAACATATTTGCTCCAAATGGTGTCGGTATCCCTTAAGTGTGTCACCCTACGGTTTGCGAATAATGCAGACATGATCGAGACCCCTCTCCGATCAATAATCAGCAGCGGGACTGGAGATCCATACTGACTCCTACATATTCAACGATGACTTCTGTGATCGTGAGAACTTTTAACGCTAGTAACTAAATCCCTTTGTCCCGCGATATATTACATGTCCGAGATTCGATCATCGGTATCTCCATACCTAGTTTGATCTCGTTACCGACATGCACTCTTTTCTCGTTCCCGTGATATAACATTCTAGTGATCACATCACTTGCTTGCAAGCTATTTCAATGTGATATCACCGAGAGGGCCCAGAGTATATCTATCCGTCATCGGGATTGACAAATTCCACTCTTGATCCATGAGCTTCAACATAACACCTTCGTAGCACTGAACCCATCTTTATAGTCACCCTGTTGCGGTGTGACGTTTGATGTTATCAAGATACTCTTCCGGTGTTAGCAATTAACATGATCTCATGGTCTAAGGATAAAGGTTACTTTGTATGATGTTATAGCAATATAAACATAATGACTTGATCGTAATGCTATACTTCAGATGAATGTTCATCACATCATTCCATCAATGGTGTGACCTTGTTATTAACAACATCCAATGTCCATGATCAGGAAACCTTGATCATCTTGTTAATCAACAAGCTAGTCTATAAGAGAGGCATAACTAGGAACCCTTTTTGTTTATTAAACACATATGTATTGATGTTTCCGATCAATACAATTCTAGCATGTAAAATAAACATTTATCATAAACATGGAATAAGATAATAACCACTTTATTATTGCCTCTCGGGCATATTCCCTTCAGTCTCCCACTTGCACTAGAGTCAATAATCTAGTTTGAAAAACTTTGCGTATTGAACACCTATGGCTTTCTAGTGTTGTATATACGCAATTGCTAGTGGTTAACATAATCTCTGGATCTGACAGTTTCAGGTCCGTATGTATTTGCATGTCTCTGCGTCTCTACGCATCACTCATTCTCAAATGAGATGGCATTGTATAAATTTGGTCCTCTGGTGAGACCTTTAGTTCGTTCGGGTTAAAATATGTTGATATTATTGTCACACAATATATCTTCATAGTATTATCCCACTTTGAACCACACCTAGTTTGATAACAAGCTACTTAACACAAATGCCCTCCTATGCTGCTACTATAGCAGTCATATACTTAGCCTTTTGTTGTAGTATCCGTCACAATAGCTCAACTTTGGAACTCATCCAAATCCATCATGGAACATCCTTTCCATTATATTGTGCCACCCATAGTTTAAATTGAGATAAATTTAATTTGTATCTTGTGACAAAACTAGTATCAATGTAACACTTTACAATGAACTACCTTTAACTATTTATCACTTATACATGATATATTCTTAGTTCTTCCAAATCTCATAAGAATATCTTTACTATTGTCCAATGATCATCTTATGAATCATTCTGGTATATGCTCATAACATTTAGAGCATAGGACATTCTGGATATATACATATCATGGTATAATCGATCAAAATCTTCATGTGATTTTACTCACCAAGTGTTCAAACACTTGAATTTTGATACAATCCTTTCCATGCAGCAAGAACCTTTCTTGTTGTTTCCATATTGAACCCTTTCAATATCTCATATATGTATGTCTGGCACAACCATATTTGTGCCTCAATCTATCCATATAGATATTGATGCCAAATATTCCGGGTTTGCCCAAGTCTTTCATCGAAATTCTCATTTTAATGAAATTCTTAACTTGTGTCAATACAAGATACATCATTTTCAATCAACAATATGTCCTCTACATAATGTATTAGAAATATGTCTCAGCGCTCCTACTTAATTTCTTGCAAATGCAAGCATCTTCATCATCTCCGATGAATTTAAACTCTTTTAACAGTTTCATCATGGTGAAGATTCCAACTCCGCTATGCTTACTTCAACTATTGAAGTTTACATGCCATTTTAGCACCCTTTGAATTAACAAAACCCTTCGGACCATGTCATGTACATGTCCTAGGTAACTGTTCTATTAGAAGAACATTGTTTTGTTTATTCAACTACCATATACCAAATTATATGTAGTGGTTGCTACATAAATCCGTCAAGACTAAATATCGCTATGAAAGATCAAATCTTGTCATAGTCAACTCCTTGAACATTGTCGTAAACTTCTTTTCGACATGTCGACTATTTCATAGATGTTAAACATCCATGTCTTATTTCTTTATAGATCTAAACACGACCGATAGGCTTCACGCCTTTTCGGAGGGTCTTCCAAGTTCAGAAACTTGATTTCTCGTGTATGGATACTAGATTCTATGACTTCTAGTCATTTTATGGAGTCAGGGCCCATCATCTCTTCTTTGCATGTAGTCGGTTCATCATTGTCAAAACAATAACGACGTACTTATCAAATCTTACTATTTGATTCTTACCGACCCATACGGTTCTATCGGAACTCTAATCTCTGAGATCACACCTTTTGTAATCACGAGAGCCATGAGCATTGTGGCTGCCACCGGGACACTTTTCGGTGCTGCGCTACTTAGCACATATAGCTAAGGTTCAACAACCTTATCAAAGTTCTATTGTCCTCCCACTTAAATTTTCACGAAAAATTCCTTCTCAAGAAACTTGATGTTCCAAGTAACAAACTCTTTTGTCCTCGGTGTTATGGAGAAATTCCCAACAAATTCTTTGGGATAACCTACAAAGACGTGCTTATCCGACTTTGGTTGTAAACATTTTACTTATGCATAGCATACCAAAATTTAAGAAAAGACAATTCGGGTTTTATCCCAAACCATAACTCATATGGTGTCATTTCAACGGATCACGATGGTGCTCTTTTCAGTGTAAAAGTGGTAGTCTCTAAAGCTTCAATCTTTAAAACATAATGGCAGTTTTATAAATGACACCTTTGATCTTACTATGTCAAACATGGTTTGATTTTATCTCTCGAATATGCCATACTCCTATGGTTTATCAGGAAACACAAATCATGGAACAATTCCTCAAGTCTTAGGTGTTTTTGCTAACATGTAACTCAAATATCTTCCTTTATGATCGAATCATAAACTCTTTATTTTCTTGTTACAATGATTTTTCACTTCATCTTGAAATTCTTTGAACAATTTTCAAATGTTTCATACTTCTTCCTTATTAAGTAAATATACAGATATATTCACTCAAATTTTCGGAGAAAGCATATGAAGCAAAAAGATCCATCGCATATGGCTACACATAATGGACTATGCACATTAGCATGCACAATTTCCAATAAGCTAGTCATTCGTTCCTCTTTGGCCTATGAACGGAGTTTCAATTATCTCGAGGAAAGTCTCACATGCGTCAATTGATCAAAATCAAGGACTCCAAAATTCCATCAACATGGAGTTTCTTCATGTTTTCTTTCAAATATAATTCAAACAGCGATGTCACTTCATAAGTGATCTTTCAATCATTTGTCTTGCGACATTTTAGCAATAGTGTTTATGGATGTGATTTCTCCAACTAGACTTGTAAAAGTTCATCCATCCTTTATGGAATACGGTAATTATTTGAACAGCCATTGTTCTCATAATACCAGAACAAAATAACAATTATTTAAACAAATCTTGAAGGCTTGGTTTGATGACAACGAAAAACATAATAACACTTTATTTGTTTTTGATGAACATCATCACTCATTCTCTTGCTGGTTACTTAGGCCATTGTAGTTCATGAATTGCGTTGTTCTGTATGACACTTCATACCAACCAATTTGGTATCCAATACCGGTATCCAATACCTAAGAACCACATTGTTTAACAAGCAAGGAATATAGCCATAACATGTATATCTTCTATATACCTAAGTTGGACATCTCCAACCTTTTATTTTTTGCCAAATATTTTATAGATTCTCTTTCAGCAATTCCTTTTTCTTTTAAAAGAATCTATCAACATCAATTGTGGTGTCATTCACATGACACATAGTACAAAGCGTATATAGTCAAATACTAATACCTTTGGACTTGCACTTTGAAGTGGATCACCATCATCAAATGTTTGTTGTTCTTTCAAAAATCCATTCTTTAGTAATCTATTAGTGTAGTAAACATTTTACTTACATCTTCTACTCATCCTTAATCATGACAACTTTCATGATCAAGCTACTATATCCTATAAAGAAGAATCACGAGTATAATATCAGTTCCCAAAACCTTTTTGGTAGATTCGGATGCCTAGCATCTCCATCCTTCACAAATTCTCATACAATATGAGAACATGTATTTTGCTAAATTATACTCTATCATAATGCAACCAAAAACATTGTTTCAGATATCACAATATCTTTCACATATGATGGTTTCTGAAACAATTTTCAGCTCCAATATAATCTTGATATTAAAACAACTTTTCGAATATCAATAATCATGGAGGCAAACATGATACTTTAGATACTAACATCGGAATTCTTACTCTTGATTTAATACTACTTATTAAACTTCATGGAGTAAATAGAGTTTGATGAAAGTTTGCAATAGGACTTATAAACTTTAAATTGACATTCAAAACAATATGATACCAGTTCGTAAAGTAAATATCCAGAATTCTATAGTTCTATTATCTCAAATAAAAACTAAGCATAAGGTAGAAAACGAATGCCAATGACTACAACAAACTATGCAAATTCACTTTGATTTAATTTATGACAAATTTGGTTCGACTAATCCAAATTAGAAATGAACTCCCACTCAAAAACGACATCCCTCGTGCCTTTTTGGTGATTACATGAACCAAATCCACTACACCAAGTCCGATCATCACGTGAGTCGGTGTAGCTTCAAAGGCGAGCATCAATATGGTCATCACATCAACTATGTGACTCATGCTTAACCTTTCGGTCCGTGTTCCGAGGCCATGTCTGTACATGATAGGCTCGCCAAGTAAGAACCTTAGTATTCGCGTGTGTAAAACTGTCTTACACCCGTTGCATCAAAGCGTAGAGTTGAGAACACCCGATCATCACGTGATGTCTCGAAACACGATCCATAGAACGGTGCATACTAAAGGAAGAACACATTTGTATCTTGATATCTAAAAGAGGGATCATCTTACAATGCTACAGAAAGCGCCAAACTAGCAGTATAAGATGCTAACATCTAATGTGTAAAGTGAGATGATATGGTCCATGCATTTGATCTCTATCATTTGCATCGTGGTATGATCTCTATCATTCCTTTGTGTGTAAGGCCAAGGTCTATGGAACTTACACGTTAAGTGAGTTGTAAGAGTATCTATCATACATCTACTTACAACAATACCATATCAATACACTAGCCCAACAACGATCTAAACTAGACGCCTCTAATTTATCAATTGCAAGTTTTACGTGGTTTAGGGCTTTCGGAGATAGAACCGTTCTTACCTACGAACATAAACCACAACGAGGATAACTAAGTTATTAGCAACTCGTTGTAAATCAGATATTGACTATAGTAGGAGAGACAGACACCCGCCAGCCACTTATGCAAAACAAGTTGCATGTCAGTCGTGGAACCGGTCTCATGTACGATGACATGTAAGGTTGTCCGGGCCGCTTCATCCCACTATGCCACCAATATCCAAAATACATAGAAGATGCAATAACATGATCATCATCGCCCACATATAAACATATGTTTACTACCTGTGCTAAGCACCTACGCATAGATCAGGCTCTGATACGACTGTTGGGTCCGCAACATAGAAAACAAAAAATTCCTACGGTGTGAACTACACGCCAAGATCTATCTACTAGGTACAAAGCAACGGGTGGACATACATCCATGGAGAACTTACCCTTGAAGATAACGAGCTTTGTTAATGAGTAGGAACTCGTGGTTGATGTAGTCGTACACTTGCCGATCTCAAGATCGTGATGAAGTCCAGCAGGCCCGGCTCCAGCACGTCCATCAGATCCAGCTCCAGCACCACCAAGTCCAGCACCGCAAAGCAGCGGTGCATCCGTGATCGCACACGTCCGGTGCCCGACAACCTCCGTCCTCGCTCCAGCAACGCAGCGGAAGCAGCAACTCCTTTCCAGATAAAGCCACCGGGAACATGTATCTCGCTAATCCGAGACCATGGGGGAATAATACTAGAGGGGGAGAGAGATCCTTCACAAGGAGGTGTGTGTGAGAAGTGAGGAGGGGGTGGCCTTTTATAGGAGGAGGGGGGTGCCCCTCCTTCATGGCCGATGCATGGAGGAGGTGACACTTCACCTCCTCCATTCATGTGGTGGTAACTCCCTCCACATAAATTTGCCCCTTCAAATTCTGTTTTAAAGTCTCCACTTTAAATGCATTAAATTTCTCCAAATTTAATGCTCTCTCATTTAATAAAACTCTTTTATTATTTTTATTCAGAATTTTGTTAATTACTTTAATTAACAAACATTCACATAAAACCCCCCTGCAACATTTCAATATTACATGCAGAACCAATTTCAGCAATTTCACCAAACAGTTTGATTGTCTATTAAAATAATTCCAGCGCTTTCTTAAATCTTTATAAAACATATTTGCTCCAAATGGTGTCAGTATCCCTTAAGTGTGTCACCCTACGATTCGCGAATAATGCGCGTATATGATCGAGACCCTCTCCGATCAATAATCAGCGGCAGGACACGGAGATCCATACTGACTCCTACATATTCATCGATGACTTCTGTGATCGTGAGAACTTTTAACGCTAGTAACTACATCCCTTTGTCCCGCAATATATTACATGTCCGAGATTCGATCATCGGTATCTCTATACCTAGTTTGATCTCGCATCGACATGCACTCTTTTCTCGTTCCGTGATATAACATTCTAGTGATCACATCACTTGCTTGCAAGCTATTTCAATGTGATATCACCGAGAGGGCCCAGTATATCTATCCGTCATCGGGATTGACAAATTCCTCTTGATCCATGAGCCTCAACATAACACCTTCGTGTAATCAACCCATCTTTATAGTCACCCTGTTACGGTGTGACGTTTGATGTTATCAAGATACTCTTCCGGTGTTAGCAATTAACATGATCTCATGGTCTAAGGATAAAGGTTACTTCGTATGATGTTATAGCAATATAAACATAATGACTTGATCGTAATGCTATACTTTGGATGAATGTTCATCACATCATTCCACCAATGGTGTGACCTTGTTATTAACAACATCCAATGTCCATGATCAGGAAACCTTGATCATCTTGTTAATCAACAAGCTAGTCTATAAGAGAGGCATAACTAGGAACCCTTTTTGTTTATTAAACACATATGTATTGATGTTTCCGATCAATAAAATTCTAGCATGTAAAATAAACATTTATCATAAACATGGAATAAGATAATAACCACTTTATTATTGCCTCTCGGGCATATTCCCTTCAATAACTTTCTTATGTTTTGTCCATACTTTGGAGTATTTTTACACAATTTCTGAAGCTAACCTATTAACAAGATGCCACAATGCTAGTTGCCTATTTTCTGCTGTTTTTGGTTTCAGAAAAGCTAGTAAGGAAATATTCTCAGAATTGGACTGGACAAAAGCCCAAGTCAATATTTCACCGTAGGTACACTTGAGTGGGAGGAGACAAAGAGGGAATTAGGCCAAGACACCGTGGTGGCGCGACTATCCTTATCCGCACCACCAGGTGTGGCCCTTGGCTCTCCACCGACCTTGCCCTTTCGCCTATATATTGCCCTCGGGACGAAAACCCTAAGTACCCAATCAAAAATCCACGAAAGAGTCTGTAGCCGCCGTCATCTCCATCCCTAGATTGGGAGGGATCTGAAGCTCTTCCCGGCACCCTGCCAGAGGGGAGAATTCACCCTGGAGGCCTTCTTCATCCCCATGCTTGCCTCCGGGGTGATGCATGAGTAGTTCATCCTTCGACTATGGGTCCATGTAGTAGCTAGATGGTTGGTTCTTCTCTTTTGTGCTACCATGTTTAGATCTTGTGAGCTCCGTTCATGATCAAGATCATCTATTTGTAATCTTACATGTTGTGTTTGCGGGGATCCGATAGATATTGAGATGCTATTTCAGATTTATCATTGATTCTATCATGTGTTTGTTATTTGTGATCTTGCATGCTTTTCGTTGTTAGTAGCTATCTTGGCCAAGTAGATGCTAGCAACTCCAAGAGCGAGTATTTATGCTCGATAGTGGGTTCATGCCTCTAGGAATCTGGGTAAGTGACATAAATCTCTAAGGTACTAGATGTGTTGTTGCTACTAGGGAGAAAACAACAATCCTTTGTTCATAGAACAATCGTATTGTTTAGTTTACATACTTCTCTTAATGCAATTATCTGTTGCTTGCAACTTAATACTGGAGGAGGGTCGGATGATAACCTGAATGTGGATTATTAGTCATAGATGCAGTTGGATTACGGTCTATGTATAATGTTGTAATGCCCAATCAAATCTCAAAGGAGTCAAGATGTTTAGTATATGCATGTATGCTTTCTCGATGTTTGTCAATTGCCCCGCTGTAATTTGTTCACCCAACATGTCATCTATATTAAGGAGAATCACCACTAGTGAACTATGGACCCGGATCCATTCTTTTACCATAAATCTACAACTATTTACCGTTTTATGTTTACTTTCTGCAAAGAAATTATTATCTTCCACACAATACGTTTAATCATTTGTTTTCAGCAAAATCAGTGAGATTGACAACCTCATTGTAAGTTGGGGACAAAGTTTTGTGGTTGTGTTGTGCAGGATTCCAAGTTGGAAACAACACCTTGGAGGTGTTTCCTTGCTACTACTGGTTCGATAACCTTGGTTTCATAACCGAGGGAAAATTTACTGTTGTGCTCATCATATCTTCCTCTTGGGGTTCCCCAACGAGCTCTACATTTTGAGAAAGCAAGACTTTTTCTGGCGCTGTTGCTAGGGAGTCAAGGACATCTTCAACAGGGGAGTCCCTCATAACCAATCTATTTACTTTGTTTTATTTGTTTTGCTTAGTTTATTTCTGCTTTGTTTGCTTGTTGCTTTATCAAAAACACAAAAACTTAGTTGTACTAGTTTGCTTTCTTTATTAAAAACACAAAAAATGACTACTCTTCAAAACACTAAGTTGTGTGACTTCACTAGCACCAACAACAATGATTTCATGTGCACACCTATTGCTCCACCTCTTCCTGAAGCTACTTTCTTTGAAATTAAACCTGCTTTGCTCAATCTTGTTATGAGAGAACAATTTTCTGGAATTGGTACTGAAGATGCTGCTGCTCATGCTTAATAACTTTGTTGAACTTTGTGAGATGCAAAAACATAGGGATATTATTAAGCTTAAATTGTTTCCTTTCTCTTTGAGAGGAAAAGCTAAAGAATGGTTGCAATCCCTAACTAGAAATAGTATTGATTCTTGGACTAAATGCAAAGATGCTTTCATTGGAAAATACTATCCTCCTGCTAAGATTATATCTATGAGAAGTGAAATAATGAAATTTAAACAATCTGATAATGAGCATGTTGCTCAAGCTTGGGAAAGAATTAAATCTTTGGTAAAGAATTGCCCCACTCATGGACTGACTGCTTGGATGATTATCCAAACCTTTTATGCAGGACTGAATTATTCTTCAAGAAATCTACTGGATTCTGCTGCTGGAAGTACCTTTATGACCATTACTTTGGGTGCTGCAACAAAGCTTTTGGATAATATGATGGTTAACTATTCTGAATGGCACACTGAGAGAGCTCCACAAGGTAAGAAGGTAAACTCTGTTGACAAAACCTCCTCCTTGAGTGATAAAATTGATGTTATTATGTCTATGGTTGTTAATGGGAAAGCCCATATTGATCCAAATCATGTTCCCTTAGCTTCTTTGGTTGCTCAAGAAGAGCAAGTTGATGTGAACTTTATTAGAAATAATAATTTCAGCAACAATGCCTACAGGAATAATTTTGGTAATAACAATTATAGGCCATATCCTCCCAACAATGGTAATGCTTATGGAAATTCCTACAACAATAATAGCAGTGCACCCTCTGAACTTGAAGTTATGCTTAAAGGTTTTATTAGTAAACAAACTGCTTTCAATAAAACTATTGAGGAAAAACTCTCTAATGCTAAAAGAATTGTCTAACGCACAATCTTCTTTGAATAAAATGGCTGCTAAACCCAAAACTATTGAAAATCCCTTTGCTGCTACTAATGCCATACAAGTTAGAATTGATGAAAATGTTAGACTGTTAGTTGAATTGCATGCTAAGTGAGAAAGAGAAGATGAAATTGCTAGAAATATTAGTATTTTTACTATCACTACCACTACTGTTGAAGCTAGTAAACCCAATGGAACCTTTTCTAATAAAAATACTAAAGTCCTTCGAAATATGGGAAACAATAGCTCTACTACTTTAGATAATAATTATGATTTTGATCTTGAAGGTTGCGATATCTCTGAAGTAATTATGTTCCTACAAAAGCTTGATAAAAGTCCTAATGCTAGTGCTATGAGTATGGCCTTTACAAAACACATTACTGATGCTCTCATAAAAATTAAAGAAGAAAAGATGAAACATAAAGCTTATATTCCTATGAAATTAGAAGATGGTTGGGAACCCATCATTAATATGAAAGTCAATGATTTTGATGTCAAAGCTTTATGTGATCTTGATAGTGGTGTTTCTATTATGCCTAGAAAGATTTATGAAATGCTTGATTTTCCACCATTGGAAGATTGTTATCTAAATGTCCAACTTGATGATAATGCTAAAAAGAAACTCATGGGGAGTATTAATGATGTTCTTATTATGGTTAATAATGCTATGTCCCTGTTGATTTCTATGTTTTGGATGTTGAATGCAATGCTTCTTGTCCTATTATTTTGGGAAGACCATTTCTTAGAAATGTTGGTGCCATTATTAATATCAAAAAAGGCACCATTAAATACCAATTCACACTCAAGTAAGGTATAAAACACTTCCCTAAGAAGAGAGAGAAGATTCCATTTGCTTGTCCTATTAAAAAAAGTTTGCTCTTAATGCTTCTTCATTTGAGAATACTTGATTCTTTTCTTGCTTCTTATGCCTAGCTCAAATGCGTTAAAGAAAAGCACTTACTGGGGGATAACCCAAATTTCGTTAGGAACCTTTTTTGAGTCTTGAAAGTTATTAGCTCTGTAATAACCGCTCCTTATCATTTTTATGTGGTTTTTGTGCCAAGAGTAAACTCTAATGAGAGAGAAGTAAGACTTGGGAAAGTTGTTATCCCGAAACAGATTTTTGTGCTTCACTATAAAAATTCGTGAATAATCTCTGTATGTCGGTTTGAACTGTAATTGTTTGTGCTTCTGCCCAAGGTTGTTATACAACTTTCATTAGTTCAACACTTTTCGATTTGAGCAACAGAAGGTCTTCGAAAAAATTGGTTTTTACCTGCTAGTCTGTTTTGACAGATTTCTGTCATTATTTGCATTTGCCTCTTAATCTCTTTCTCTTTGAGTTCTCTTTGATCATTTGAACTTTTTAAAGGAAGTGCTATAGTAGATTGTGTTTTAATGGAAGTTTTACTTACGTTGAAGCTGAACCAAAAGACTTATTATCTTGAGTACACTAATGTTGCTAATGAAGATTGTGTGAAGTTTTGTATGAAGGAAATTTTAAAGTGTAGGGAAGAGTAATGTGATAAGATGAAGTATGGACAAAAGGTCAAGCTTGGGGATGCCACCCGTGTCACCCCAAGAAATATCCAAGAAGTACAAGCGTCAAAGCTTGGGGATGCCCAAGGCATCCCCTTCTTCATCAATAAACATCTCAGGTTTCTTCCAAACACTTCATTTTTATTGTTTCATGCACAATTGTGTTGTTCTTGGAGCGTCTTTGTTTTCGTTTGCTTAGTTTTCTTGAATAAATTGGTTGGACCCCCTCATTCATACATTAGTTTTCAATTAGGTTGGTTTGGATTGGAAAAGAGTAGGAAAGTTCATCCTTAAGTGGTATAAAAGGGGTTTCTTTTTGACTGTGGCCTAGGCTTTGTCAGGTCATGCTTGATATTGTTTTGGCTTTATGCTTAGTGATTACTGTTGTAGCATGACTTGTTACAAATAATTGAGATTGCTTAACGTGCCTTGAAAGAATCATGCGTTGTTTTAGCATATTAAAGTATAGTATTGTGATATTCTCCTTTAATGCTTTATTGGGGTCGACTTGGCGCATGCTCACACCATATTATGACTATACCAAGTCACCATAGCCTCTATGATCTTTTAGTTTTTGACTTGTAATATCACTTTATGCTTTAATTAATAATGTTTTGTCGCTTTGCATGATTATGGCCATTATTGCTCTCTTAGTTGGTCGCTCCCAGTCTTTTGCTAGCCTCCGCATGTACCAAGTATGAGTTCAACTCATGCATCCAACTCCAAATAAAACCAAGTTATTCCAAAGAGTCCACCATACCTACCTATTAGCATTTGCTATTCCAAGTATATTCATATTTTTATCTACCTTCCGAATTAAACTTGTTATGTGAAAATTAGTGATTAAAGCACTCACGAACTTGATGGCACACTTTACTTTTCCTGCCCCTAATAAACTTGAACCATTGTGTTATCTATGTTGTATATGCTTGCACTTATACGTTAGGAATTAGTAGAACCATGATGTCATGGGGAACGCTTTCAACATTGCACTTGTACATTGTACCCAGTTGATATCATGTTCTTTTGTTTATGGATGTCGTCGGTGTGAAATGAAAGGGGAGCTTATAAGTCCATGGAGTTATGTATGTGCGTTAGAGAAACGCCTAGGCGGCTTGTCTAATCCATGCCTAATCATGGTGGAAACCTGCAGCGTAACCATAATGAGCAATCTATGAAGCATTCTTCTTATAAAAAAGATAGAGATTGAGAAAAAAGAAAAAAAAGATGAGAAAAGAGGAAAGAGAGAAAAAAACATCATTTTCCCATGATAAATAAGAAAATGCTGAGATGCTTATTGTTTGCTTGCCTTGTCATTTGATATGGGGATTCTTCCGTATCATCGGGAAAGGGGTACCCTGTTGGCGGTTCTCTATGATACACATATACTTACTATGACAAGAACTTACTGGTAACTAAACTTGAGTAGCATGAGGAGCGGCCCTCGTATTCAAGGGACATGAGATTGCCAACTTATACTTTGTCAAGCATATACTCCATAGTTTGTTCACTTTAACCTTAATCACTTCAAGATGCTTATGATAGGGGCAATGAGAGCTGAAAGCTAATAAGTACCATAATTTTTGGAAGCTCTTTATGAGACTTGAATCCCTGCTTCCTTCTATGAAGGCCTTTCTTTTACCTTTTATGTTGAGTCCCCATCTTCTATCTTTCTGCACATATTAAGAGAGCATAGTGGTCATTCTTAGTTTAATGTGCATTGTCCCAAGACTTGTTGATTGATGCATAACTTTGGTATTGCTTGTTCTTAAACTATTTGTATATAGTCACCCTTATGAACTTTGAAGGTGTCCTATGCATTTATGTTTTGCTACACTCTGAGGGACAAGCTGAATACCATTCTCATTATGTTTTCTTTATGTGAAACAAACAACGTTTTTCAAAGCATTGTCATTCATGAATCTTTTGTTTGTACCTTTTCATGTTACAAGATAGTTGCTATGTCTTATTGTTAGAACTATATCTTTCATGCTATGTTAAAGTACTATGATCCTAGCTATCAATGTTATAAATACCTTGATCAAGATTGTGATGGTGCATGTCACCTCAAAAATTATTCTTTCTTTTTATCACTTACCTACTTGAGGACGAGCAGGAGTTAAGCTTGGGGATGTTGATACATTGCAAACGTATCTATAATTTTTGATGTTCCATGCTTGTTTTATATCTACTTTCTTATGTTTTGTCCACACTTTGGAGTATTTTTACACATTTTCTGGAACTAACCTATTAACAAGATGCCACAGTGTCAGTTGCCTGTTTTCTGCTGTTTTTGGTTTCAGAAAAGCTAGTAAGGAAATATTCTCGGAATTGGACGGGACAAAAGCCAACGTCAATATTTTACCCAAAGCAACACGGAGCCCGGAGGGGAGACGAAGAGGGGAACCAGGCCGGCCACACCTAGTGGTGGCACGGCCAACCCTAGACGTGCCACCAGGGGGTGTGGTCCCCCTGGCTCTCCACCGACCTTGCCCTTTCGCCTATATATTGCCTTCGGGATAAAAACCCTAAGTACTCGATCAAAATTCCACGAAAGAGTCTGTAGCCGCCGTCATCTCCAACCCTAGATCAGGAGGGATCTGAAGCTCTTCCCGGCACCCTGCCGGAGGGGAGAATTCACCCTGGAGGCCTTCTTCATCACCATGCCTGCCTCCGGTGTGATGCGTGAGTAGTTCATCCCTGGACTACGGGTCAATGTAGTATCTAGATGGTTGGTTCTTCTCCTTTGTGCTACCATGTTTAGATCTTGTGAGCTTCATTCATGATCAAGATCATCTATTTGTAATCTTACATGTTGTGTTTGCGGGGATCCGATGGATATTGAGATGCTATTTCAGATTGATTATTGATTCTATCATGTGTTTGTTATTTGTGATCTTGCATGCTTTCCGTTGTTACTAGCTATCTTGGCCAAGTAGATGCTAGCAACTCCAAGAGGGAGTATTTATGCTCGATAGTGGGTTCATGCCTCTAGGAATCTGGGGAAGTGATAGAAATCTCTAAGGTACTAGATATGATGTTGCTACTAGGGAGAAAACAGCAATCCTTTGTTCATAGAACAATCGTATTGTTTACTTTACACACTTTGCTTAATGCAATTATCTGTTGCTTGCAACTTAATACTGGTGGGGGTTCGGATGATAACCTGAAGGTGGATTATTAGTCATAGATGCAGTTGGATTACGGTCTATGTATAATGTTGTAATTCCCAATCAAATCTCAAAGGAGTCAAGATGTTTAGTATATGCATGTATGCTTTCTCGATGTTTGTCAATTGCCCCGCTGTAATTTGTTCACCCAACATGTCATCTATCTTAAGGAGAATCAGCACTAGTGAACTATGGACCCCGGTCCATTATTTTACCATCAATCTACAACTATTTATTATTTTCTGTTTACTTTCTGCAAAGCAATTACTATCTTCCACACAATACGTTTAATCCTTTGTTTTTAGCAAAATCGGTGAGATTGACAACCTCATTGTAAGTTGGGGACAAAGTTTTGTGGTTGTGTTGTGCAGGATTCCAAGTTGGAAACAACACCTTGGAGGTGTTTCCTTGCTCCTACTAGTTCAATAACCTTGTTTTCATAACCAAGGGATAACTTACTGTTGTGCTCATCATACCTTCCTCTTAGGGTTCCCCAACAAGCTCTACATTTTGAGCAAGCAGTTGCCTCCCATGAAGCACTCTTTTATGGTCAATAGCTTGACCACAATGTTGCTCACTTAGGCCAGACGAGTGGAACACCCACTCCAAAATAGTTGGCCTTCAAAGTTATGGCCTCCTTTTCATCATGCTTGGCTTTCTTCTTCCTGGGGAAATGAGTATAACAAAAGGATCCCGTGAAGGCAATTGAAGCTTCACGTTCCCTTTATGTAGATTAATCAAAGCCTTAATAGTTCTTAAGAAAGGATGGCATAATATAATAGAAGCAGTAGCATCTTCAGGTATGTCAACAATAACAAAATCAATAAGAGCAGGACAACCTTTAATATATACTAAAGTATTCTCCTTAATTCCTACAGCTTGTTTGTAGGTAGAATCTGCAAGATGTAATTTTAACTTGGTAATCTCAAAAGAGGCAAGGTTTAACTTGTTAAAAAGACTCTTTGGAATTGTTGAAACACTTGCACCTAGATCACAAAGTTCAGCTATCTCATTGGTCCCAATCTTAATCTTAATAGTAGGCTCAAATATATCATCAAGCTTCACAGGTAATTTTTCAGCAATTTGCTTATATTCTTCCTCAAGCTCACGTACCTTTATTGCCACCTGATTAAGGAAGTGTTGGTACATGCTTCCTCATTTCCTTCACTTACCGGAATCTTAATATTGATCCTTTTTACAAGATCTTCAACGGTGTAACTTGGTGAAGGAGCATTACTATAATCAAGTTCTTTAGGCTCCTCCCTTTGGATTCTCATCATCTTGAGGTCTTGAACAGGATTGGGCGCATCTTTTCCTACAAATTTAGCTAGAATGAGAGTTTAACTCTCGGTTATCTTACCTAGTTGTACCTCAACAATCCTCGTTCTTTCTTCGAGGGCCTGCAAATCATTCCTCAAACTTATAGCTTGGTTAGATAATTTACCAATCATAGCATCATTGTTCTCCGTTATTTTAACAAGGATATTATTTTCTAATTTTGTGAGTCTATAAAGGACTTAAGTGTTTCTTGGGGACTACCATTACTAGTTCCCATATTATTATTAGAGTTACCTGCATGACTAGAATGATGTTTCTGAAAGTTAGGATTATAATTCTTTTTCCAAGCAAGGTTATAATCATTACGAGCTATGAAGTCTATTTCTTCAATATTTGTTTTTGCGATAGCTCTTACATGGGTTTCCTTACCTTTTATGGCTAATATGAGCTCATCCAACTTAGCATTGAGTTCTTCATTTTCTTGTGGTGAGACGGAGTTCACCTTCTTCGTGTTTGATCTATCCACATGCCATTGGGCATGGTTGTCTTGCATATTGTCTAGCAACAGCTTTGCTTCGTTAATATGTTTACCCATAAATGTTCCTCCAGGTGCAGTATCAAGCATAGACTTAGACACAGGATTAAGAGCATTATAAAATAAATGGAGAATTAACCAGTCTTCCATCCCATGACTAGGACAGTTTCCCATGCATTCTTTCATCCTCTCCCATGCAAGCGCTAGTGGCTCACGCTCTCCCTGTCTAAAACCAATAGTATTAAATCTTAGTTGTATAGTCTTTGCAGGTGGGAAAAATTTCGTCATAAATAAAGGTGCATTCCACCCATGATGTAATAGTCTTTCTAGGCAAATATAGCAACCATTCTTTTGCTCTTCCTCTAAGAGAGAAAGGAAATAAGCGCAATTTGACCGCATCAGGGTCAATATCTTTTATACGCATCATATCAAATATTTCAGTGAAAGTGTTCAAGTGCATACCTGCATCCTCAACAACAGAGCCTCCAAATTGATTCTGTTGAACCAAACTTAAATAATGGAGCTTAATTTCATAGTCATCAGCAGCAATTGCTGGCTGAGTAATAGGAGTACGCAAATAATCATTGTTGGGAGTAGCAAACTCCCCAAACTTCTTTTCAGCCATATTTCCTATGTTTTTGGGTTTTCTTAAACACAGACTTATAATAGTAAAATCAAGAATTTAAAGGCTAACTTTTTTTGTTTTTTCAAATAAAGACTAAAAGCAAACTAGAAATTAAAAACAAGAATTAAAACTAGCAAGGTTCCTACTAACCTCACCAGGGTAGCTATTGCTTCCCCGGCAACGACGCTAGAAAAAGGGTTGATACCTTTGATCCGGATTACAGATGTAGTATACCTATTTTTCCCTAGTAGACCTAGGTTTATCGAATCCTCGGGAAGTAGAAGCGTAGTGAAGTTACTTTAACGGGCCTTCGGGAGTTATAGAATTCCTTTTGTGTTTTTATCGTACCAAGAGTTTGCGTGTTTTGTTGTTGTCGATGATGGAGAGAGAGGGCCTAGGGCGTTCAGTTTCACCTGTAGCTGTGCAAAACATCTGATGGGAATAAAAGATAGAAATAAAGTATGCATGTAATTGTTAGAGCAAGATAAATTATATGTGAGCAGTGCATCCATAATTGCTATTGCCCCCGCAACTACTTATAGTAATAACCTACTAGTCTCATCCATAGAAGAAAGATTACTAATGATATGTATAGTGACGTCACCGTTAATCCCAAGTAAATCCCTTACATACAGCTGTACTACCCCTTCTATCACCAGGGTTCTCAACCTGCAGATTAGTCATTACTCATACTCCCTATACCTGGCTCAATCCTTAGGGTTTTGGGTACCTGACAAGTCCTTAGATTGAGGCAAGAGAGGATACAATAATCATCATGTCATACAAACTAATATATGATCCCATCTATGATAAATAACATGCACAAAAGCTACATGGCTAGGCCAAAGCCCTTATCCCAAGGAGAATTACTCACACATAGAGATAAGATCAAAGAGCATAAACATTGTAGTAGAAATCATGAGATTGATAGCAATAGTCTTACAATGTCACCAATCGAAGATGAGATCTACCATTACAAATGGTGGAATATGGCTATGGTGGTGGAGAAGGGTTTGGAGATTAGATCTAAGTCTATTCCTGCAGCGGCTCTTCGATGTGGTGGATGGAGATCTGGAGGCGGCTGATGATCTGGGGGCAGGGTCCTTTTCTCGTCGCCCGAGGCCTCTTTATATAGGGGTACCTTCACGAAAGTTGTTCTGTTTGACCTAGCGGTGTCGACGACAACTATACGACCGGAACTGTTCTGGTCGTATAGTTGGTCGTTAAAGCGTCTGCCTCCGCTTCACGACTCCTGCTTTCTTCTGGTTGTTAGAAATATCATATCTTTGACTTTAATGTAGTGATTCCCATCATCAAACTTCATTATCCGCGCAGGAAAAAATAGAAAGAAAGGACTGCATACCCCTTTGATCATTAGGCATTAGTGGTAGTGTTTAGAGAGATATTTTATAAAAAAATGAATAATATCCAGTTTAAATACGGACATAGATGGCTATATTTCAGAGCCATCAAACCACTCAAAAAAATAGCACTCTAACCACCACTGTAGACAAGACCAGGACTATAGATGAGATTATCCAAAAGCGACGCTTTCAAGAAGGAAATAATGCACAAGCGTTGTTGTCTCCCAATCATAGATTTTAGGTTTTCACCCTGGAGAAAGTACGATTTTCCAAAACAATGCCTTCAGCAAGACCATTGCTAGGTACAAAGTGAAGGCTAGACCTTGGTTTATTACCCTCAAAATCGAGGCATGGTCCTTGAGGAGCACGACCAAGAATACAGTCCACCTGTGTTGCCACCCTTGCTTGCCAAAGCTGCTGATGCAAGTCGCTAACACCCGGCACATAGGGAGAACCTATGATGCATTATCTTTATCGCAACCAGTACCCTCTCCTACATTATCAACCTATGATCTCAGCCACCATGACTTTATCCACCTCTATAATTTTCATGAAATCTATATTAAAACTGATCCATGGCACTGACAAGAAGGCGAAGCTTCGAGCCTCGCCCCAATGAAGCCATGTTGGCTGAAGATGAGAGCGTACATGACCGCATTGATTCCTCTCTAGATATCCAGTAGCGTCCATCACCAAACTACGAAAATCTCCAAGAGGAAGACCGAAACTCGTCAGTGGCTAGACTAAGGAGGCCGACATGAAGAATATCAATGTGTTGGTACTCGATGAACAACATGGCTAGATCACCTTTATTCTTTGATGTAGACAAGCATCCCCCACGTCGTCGTTCGCCGCCCAGCGGGCCTGGCTGTCCCCAACGAAGGAGAAGACCACTAATGGGTTCGTTCCATGGAAAACAAAAATTTCCTGTGAAAGAAACCCAACAAGATCTGATCTGATCTATGAGATGTTAGTAATGAGAGATAGATTTACTTACCCGCTTTGCCGGGCGACGCCCCTGACAGCAACGGCGGGAGAGGACTGCGTGGAAAGGGGAGGTCGAGGGGACGGGGACAAGAATGCCCCGAAGTGGCTTGGCGCCGCCGCGTGGAGGCGGAGAAAGGGTAGGGTTAGGTTTTTTTTCTTGGGTTGGAGCGGATGAATTACTAACCACATCCATACTTATCAACGATCCTGAAGATGCCGTTGAGATGCTGTAATCGGGCTAAATGCCAAATGAGATGATTGATGCGAGCAGTTGAACTCTACCTTCCACTCTCCAGGCGTCAATGCACACACATGGACAAGATAACCCGGGTCCTCTTGGCCTCACGTGTCCTCCTCAGGGCCCTACAGGTCGTGCTCACCTCCACCACACCACCGCTCACCTTGCGTCTGGCGACGATCGAGTACTAGCTTCGCAGGCGCTGCACGATGGATTCCGGGAGCACCGAGATCCTGCTCGACGCCGGCTGCTTTCGACTATACAAGGACGGCCACGTCGACCGTCTGAGCGGTATGGACACCGTGCCGGCCGGCTTCGACGCCGACACCGGCGTCATCTCCAAAGACGTCGTGATCGACGCCGCCACCGGTGTCTCCGTCCGCCTCTACCTACCAGATGTCCGTGCGGTTGAATCTGGCGACGACACCAACACCGTGGTCACGACGAAGCTCCCGATCGTTGTCTTCTTCCACGGCGGCTACTTCATCGTCGGTTCATCCGGCTGTCCTGGCAACCACCGCTACCTGAACTCGCTAACCTGCGACGCGCGCGTCCTTGTTGTCTCCGTCGACTACCGTCTCGCTCCCGAGTACCCGCTCCCGGCGGCCTACGATGACTCCTGGGCCGCGCTCAAGTGGGCGGTGTCCGGCGCCGACCCGTGGCTGTCCGAGCACGGCGATCTCGGCCGCGTCTTCCTGGCGGGCTGCAGCGCCGGCGGGAACATAGCCCACAACATGGTCATCGCCGCCGGTTTGACTGGCCTGCGTGCTGCCGCCGTGGTCCAGGCGCGTATCGTGGGCGCCATCTTGCTCCACCCTTCGTTCAGTGGAGAAGTGAAATTGGACAGGGAGGAGGAGGAATACAGGGCGAGCGTCAAGAAAAGGTGGACAGTCATCTTCCCGGATGCAAGGGATGGGCTGGATGACCCGAGGATGAATCCGCTGGCCGCTGGCGCGCCGAGCCTGAGGACGCTGCCGTGCGAGAGGATGCTGGTCTGCGCGGCGTCGGAGGACCCGAGGCTGCCAAGGGAGCAGGCGTACTACGAGGCCGTGAAGTCCAGCGGTTGGGGAGGGGATGTGCAGTGGTTCGAGTCGGAAGGGGAAGGGCACGGTTTCTTCGTCGAAGGCCACGGCGGGCGCGAGGCGGTGGCGCTCATGGAGCGAGTGGTTGATTTCATCTCTCGCCATTAGTGGCAACTGTGCTCACTTGAGCGATTGTATAACTTGTGTAACCTTATAGTAATTCAGTTCTGCGCCATGAAATTCAGTTGAATAAACCTTTTGAATTTTCTTTTAATAATTCAGTAGTAAATAATAAAGCGTCGCTTATCGAAAATAACAAATTCAGTTGAAGCTTCACAGCAGTCATGCATGTAAATTAAGAACACGGTAACTGATTGATCAAATCGGATCAAGGAAAGTATAGAGGTAGAGAGAGAAAATAATACTATGGACCTGCTCTACAAGTGGACTAATTTGTGTGATTGACACCTGCTATTCTTGTTTTTTTTCTCTGTTTTAGACACGTATAGTTTGCTGAAGTTGGTCCACACCCCAAATTCGTGGACCAGGTCCCATAAAAATATTTTCCACCATGGTCATTCGAATCTAGACAAATCCAAATCAGTTATCTCTGGACGAAGAGAGTATTTCCAAGGGTTACCCGTGAGACAGTCAGCCTTATCCTAAAAACCGCTCTCTAGACGCTAGAAAATTAAGGATGAAGTTTAATTTCGCACATGACCACCTTCATTGTAGTCCATGCTTTCAGCTTCCTACGTTGAATACCTTGAGTTTAGGGATAAAATGGTTATCTACACATGAAATTTGTATGGATGTTTTTTTTCTTTTTTAAAACAGTACAATCGTAGACGCTTATAACACGTACATACACCCACCCCTATAAACACACCCACGCACATATTCCGTTTTTATGCAACACACAGTATCAAACCTAGGGTTTGAACTATGGTGGGCTAAGGATACAACCACCCTCCTAACCATCCAACCAAAGGTTGGTTTGCATTATAGGGATGTTTTAATAATATTTTCTACTGCTTTTTATTATCTGTCTCTGCCTAGCGAAAAGGACTTGATCCTCATTGGTTATCCATGGAACCTAATCCTCCATTCATTGTTACTGACGCTAGCGCGACTGTGCTGGAGAGTCGGATCCGTCGGATTGGCGGTAGTTAGGCAAGCGGTCACCGACCTGTGCCGCCTTGCTACTTGGTTGTACGATACAATATGTAACTTGCCATTGTAGATCTTTGTTTTGAACTCCAATGTGCATCTTAGGGATTTGTTCATGTATTCGGTAGCCTTGTAGCCATGGTTTGTTTGATCTATAACTCTCAATGAAAGTAGGAAGGAAAATAAGATCCATGGATCGGTTGACTCGTGCAATGGTCATACTCTGGCATGCAACGGTGAGATGGGGAGGAGTGATTCAGGCGCGAAAGATGAAACAGGTTGAAAAGAGGATTTAGTGTGTTGTGCGTGGAAAAAAGCCTCTCACGTGTTCCACTTATATAGTCATGACCACATACAAGTTACATGCGTATACGTGATACACGACAGACGGGTTAGTCTGAATACAATTCTAACACTCCCCATCAATCTAAACCGCTACATACAAGGTTAAGATTAGACTTAAATATAACTGACATCTGTCGTGTGGCTGGTTTAGTGAATACATCATCCAGCTGGTCATGAGTGGAGATGAACCTAGCATCCAGTTCACCGGTTGCTGCTCATTCTCGCACAAAATGGAAATCAATCTTAATGTGCTTAGTTCGAGTATGAAAGACTGGATTCGCCGTCAGGTAAGTAGCCCAAGATTATCACACCATAATATAGGGGTATGCTACCGAGTCACACCAAACTCCTTAATTAGAGACTCTACCCATATAGCTTCAGCAGCATCATTAGTCAGTGCCTTATACTCTGCCTCAGTACTGGATCTCGAGACTGTGGGTTGCTTCTTCAAACTCCAAGAGATGACGTTTGGACCAACAAACACCATAAACCCACTCGTGGACCGTATGTCACCCACACATCCTACCCAATCCGCATCCTTAAAAATACTGATAACAGATGATGATGACTTGCGAATACTCAAGCCAATATGCAATATTCCGTTGACATATCGCAAAATTCACTTCACCGACTCCTAGTGGACATTAGTGGGCTGCGACAGAAACTGGCAAACATTTTTTACCACAAAAGAAATATTAGGATGAGTGAGAGTCAAATGCTGCAGTCCACCGACAACACTACGATACCGGAATGAATCATCTTCAATGAGCAGTCTTCCTGAATCCCGAGCCAAGGCCTCGGATGCTGCAAGAGGAGTGGTGGTAGGATTACAATTCTCCATGTTGACTCGATGGAGACGGTCAAGAGCATACTTCCATTGATTCAATGTCACCCTCCTGAACTGTATGATGCCTCCAATCTAAGGAAGTACTTTAGTCGTCTCAAGTCCTTAATAGGAAAACTGTCAGAAAGAGAACGAACCAGATGATCCACGACCTCCTGA
The DNA here is from genome assembly GCA_023614405.1 of Avena insularis. NCBI lineage: Eukaryota > Viridiplantae > Streptophyta > Magnoliopsida > Poales > Poaceae > Avena > Avena insularis. The sequence continues at coordinate 489,800,288 of CM042692.1, read as the reverse complement.
GTAGAGCCAGCAATAATAGTATCATCTACATAGACGAGCATGAATATCTGCACCCCGTCACGTGAGAAAATGAAGAGCGATGTATCAGCCTTGGAGGAAACAAGCCCAAACTGATGGAGAAGCTGACTCAGTCGCGCATACCAAGCCCGTGGAGATTGTTTCAGGCCATAAATAGACCGTTGAAGCTTATAGACATGAGAAGGATACCTCACATCTTCAAAGCCTGGAGGTTGTTGCATGTAGACATCCTCAGCCAGGAACCCATGCAAGAAAGCATTGCTGACATCAACCTGTCAAAGACTCTAGTCGCGAGAGACTACGAGAGACAATACCAGGCGAACTATGGCTGGCTTCACAACTTGACTGAAAGTATCACCATAGTTAATCCCATGCTGCTAAGTAAAACCACGAGCTACTAACCGCGCTTTGTGCTTGTCAATAGACCCACTGTGCTTGGTTTTGAAGATCCACTTGCTACCAACGATATTGACGACAGGTGGTCGAGGAACCAGGGTCCATATGCTAGTCTCCTGCAAAGCAACAAACTCATCCACCATGGTTGCATGCCATGCCGGCTCGAGAAGCGCCTCTCGGTGTGATGTTGGATGCTGACTCATGTATTAACGAGCTCGTTGGGGAACCCCAAGAGGAAGGTACGATGAGCACAGTAGTAAGTTTTCCCTCAGTACCAAGGTTATCAATCCAGTAGGAGCAAGGAAACACCCCAAAGGTGTAGCTAGTAAGCAACGCTATGGCGCACTACGGTGAGCAGCGTGGAGACCTGCACAACACAACCACAAAACTCTGTCCCCAACTTGCGATGAGGTTGTCAATCTCACTGGTTTTGCTGAAAACAAAGGATTAAACGTATCGAATGGAAGGAAGTAATAGTTTGCAGAAAGTAAACACAAAGCAGTAAACAATTTGTAGATTATGTAAAATAAAGGACCGGGGTCCATAGTTCACTAGAGGTGGCTCTCCTTAAGATAGATAACATGCTGGGTGAACAAATTACAGCAGGGCAATTGACAAACATCAAGAAAGCATACAAGCATATACTAATCATCTTGACTCCTTTGAGATTCGATTGGGCATTACAACATTATACATAGACCGCCATCCAACTGCATCTATGACTAATAATCCATCTTTAGGTTATCATTCGAACCCCCTCCAGTATTAAGTTGCAAGCAACAGATTATTGCTTTACGAATTGTGTGTAAAGTAAACAATACGATTGTTCTATGAACAAAGGATTGTTGGTTTCTCCCTAGTAGCAATAGCACATCTAGTACCTTAGAGATTTCTGTCACTTCCCCAAATTACCAGAGGCATGAACCCACTATCGAGCATAAATACTAACTCTTGGAGTTGCTAGCATCTACTTGGCCAAGATAACTACTAACAACAGAAAGCATGCAAGATCACAAATAACAAAGACATGATAGAATCAATAATCAATCTGAAATAGCATCTCAATATCCATCGGATCCCCGCAAACACAACATGCAGAATTACAAATAGATGACCTTGATCATGAACGGAGCTCACAAGATCTAGACATGAAAGTACAAAGGAGGTGAACCAGCCATCTAGCTACTACATGGACCCGTAGTCCAGAGATGAACTACTCACGCATCACACCGGAGGCTTGCATCATGATGAAGAAGGCCTGTGGTGAATTCTCTCCCAGGTGGTGCAGAAGAACTTCAGATCCATCCCGATCTAGGGATGGAGATGACGGTGGGTACAGACTCTTTCGTGAATTTTTGATCGGGTACTTAGGGTTTTCGTATTAGAGGCAATATATAGGCGGAAGGAGAGGCTGAGGGGGTGCCTGGGCGGCAGGACCACCTGGCGTGGCCTGGCCGTGTGGTGGTGGCCAGCCCCCCTCTCCGTCTCGTATTTTGGCTCCAGATGTCTTCCGGTAAAATAGTGACTTTGGATTTTGTCCCGCCCAATTCCGAGAATATTCATTTTCTGACTTCCTAGAACCAAAAACAGCAGAAAACAGGCAGCAGGCATTGTGGCTCTTGTTAATAGGTTAGTCCAAGAAATCATATAAAAAGTATTCCAAAGTGTGGACAAAACACAAGAAAGTAGATAAAACCAAGTATGGAACATCAAAAATTATAGATACATTTGCATTATATCAACATCCCCAAGCTTAACTCCTGCTCGTCCTCGAGTAGGTAAGTGAGAAAAAGAAAGAATAATTTTTGAGGTGACATGCACCATCATAAACTTGATCAAAGTATTTGTAAAACATTCAAAGCTGAGATCATAGTACTTCAATCATAACATGAAAGACAAAGTTCTAGCAATAAGACTGATGACCCACAAGTATAGGGGGTGTATCGCAGTATTTTCGAGGGAAGTGAAACCCAATTTATTGATTCGACACAAGGGGAGCCAAAGAATATTTATCAGCCTTAACAACTGAGTTGTCAATTCAGCTGCACCTGGAAACAATCTTGCTCACGGCAGTTTATCAGTAGCAATAGCTTTGTAGTGGGAATAGTAAAGTAACAGCAGTAGTAAAGCGAAGACAGTAGTAACAAAAGCAGTAAACAGTGGGATTCAAGTGCGGTAGGCATAGGGATGGATGGATGGGCGTTGCATGGACAAGACAATTCACATAGCAATCAGAACATAGGGCAATTGCAGATAAATAAGATAAAGCATCCAAGTACTAGATAATCCTAGGCATGTGTTCCATATATAGTCATACGTGCTCGCAATGAGAACTTGCACAACATCTTTTGTCCTGTCAGCCCGTTTGTAGTGGGGCCTCTAGGGAACTACTGGTAATTAAGGTGCTCCTTTTAATAGAGCACCGGAGCAAAGCATTAACACTCCGTGAACACATGTGATCCTCACATCAAAGCCATTCCCTTCCGGTTATCCCGATTTCTATCACTTCGGGGCCATAGGTTCCAAACAACAACGTGTGTATACAACTTGCAGATAAGACCAAAAACAATACTATCATAATGAATCAATAACATGCTCAGATCTGAAATCATGGCACTCGGGCCCTAGTGACAAGCATTAAGCATAACAAGTCGCAACAAAGTCATAAAGCACTAATAAAAGATACTAGGCACCATGCCCTAACAATCTGATGCCATTACATGAATGATCTCATCCAATCCCTACCATCCCCATAGCCTACAGTGGGGGATTACTCACTCATAGATGGGGGAAACATGGATGGTCGATGGAGAAGCGATGGTGATGATGATGGCGATGATCTCCTCCAATTCCTCGTCCCGGCAGGGTGTCAGAACGGAGTTTCTGGTGCTGTTTCGTGGAATCTGGTGGTGGCGGCGAAGCGGAACTCCTTCTGGAAAAACGTCGAACCCCCCTGAGTTTTTAGGTCAGAAGGAAACTTATAGGCAAAGAGGGAGACCGAGGGGGTGCCTGGGGCCACCACACCATGCCCTGGCGCGGCCAGGCCCAGCCCGTGCCTGGGGGGGTGTGGCCAGCCCTGGCCCTCCTCCGTCTCGTATTCTGGCTCTTGGAGTCTTCTAGAAAAATAGGCACTTTGGCTTTTGTCCCGTCCAATTCCGAGAATATTCATTTTCTGACTTTCCTGAAACCAAAAACAGCAGAAAACAGGCAGCAGGCACTATGGCTCTTGTTAATAGGTTAGTCCAAGAAATCATATGAAAAATACTCCAAAGTGTGGACAAAACACAAGAAAGTGGATAAAACCAAGCATGGAGCATCAAAAATTATAGATACATTTGCAATATATCAACATCCCCAAGCTTAACTCCTGCTCGTCCTCGAGTAGGTAAGTGATAAAAAGAAAGAATAATTTTTGAGGTGACATGCACCATCATAAACTTGATCAAAGTATTTGTAAAACATTCAAAGCTGGGATCATAGTACTTCAATCATAACATGAAAGACAAAGTTCTAGCAATAAGACAAAGAAACTATGTTGCAACATGAAAAGGCACAAACAAAAAGATTCATGAATAACAATGCTTTGCAAGACGTTTGTTTGTTTCACATAAAGAAAACATAGCATAGTAGTATTCAGCTTGTCCCTCATAGAGTAGCAAACATAAATGCATAGGACACCTTCAAAGTTTACAAGAGTGACTAGATACAAATAGTTTAAAACAAGCAATATCAAGGTATGCATCAATCAACAAGTCTTGGGACAATGCACATAGAACTAAGAATGGCCACTATGCTCTCAAGAAAGTGCTCATAGAATGTGTGAAGACTCAACAAGGAAGTGAACAGGTTTTGAAAATTTTGAAAGGCTTCCAAATGCTTAAAGTATGGTACTCATTAGCTTTGAGCTCTCATTGCCCCTATCATAAGCATCTTTAATGTGGTTAAGGTGAAAGTGAGGTCCATTCTGAGTTATATGCTTAACAGACTATAAACTGAAAATCCCAAGTCCCTTGAGTACGAGGGCCGCTCCTCATGCTACTCAACTTTAGTTACCGGTAAGTTCTTATCATTGTAAGTATGTGCATATCATAGGGAACCGCCAACGGGGTACCCCTTGCCCGATGATACGGAAGAATCCCATATCAAAATGACAAGGCAAGCAGACAATGAATATCTTGGCAATCTTCTTATTTACCATGGGAAAATGGTGATTTTTTCTCTCTTTCCTCTTTTCATAAATCTCTTTTTTTTCTTTTTCTCAATAGCTATCTCTCTCTCTTTTTTATAAGAAGAATGCTTCATAGATGTCATTATGGTTACGCTGCAGGTTTCCACCATGTCAGCATGGATTAGACCAGCCCAAAGTGCTTCTCTAACACACATACATAACTCCATGGACTTACAAGCTCCCTTTATTTCACAATCGACATCCGCAAACAAAAGAGCAAGGTATCAACTGGGTATATATTTACAAGTGTTGAAAGCGTTCCCCGTGACAGCACGGTTCTGCTAATCCCTAGCCTATAATTTGCAAGCATATAACTTTCATGGAGAGTCATAATGGTTCAGGTTTATTAAGTGCAGGAAATAAAGTGTGCCATCAAGTTCGTGAGAGCTTTACTAACTAACTTTCTCTTAACAAGCAAACATTTTATTCGAAAGAAAACAAGGCATATTGAATATGCACGGAAGTAGCAAATGATGCTAATGGGTAGGTATGGTGGACACTTTGGCAATATTTGGTTTAGGGAGTTGGAAACTTGAGTAAAACATACTCAGTGTAAGTGAAGGCTAGCAATAGTAAGGGAGTGACAAACGAGAGAGCAATAATGGCCATAATCATGCAGAGCGACAAAACATCATTGATCAAAGCATAAATTGATACTACAAGTTGAAAACTAAAGGATCATAAAGGCTTATGGTGACTTGAGATAGTCATAACATGGTGTGAGCATGCGCCAAGTCAACCCAAATAAAGCATCAAAGGAGAATACCACTATACTATGCTTTAATATGCTAAAACAACACATGATTCTTCCAAGGCACATTAAGCAATCTCAATTGTTTATAACAAGTCATGCTACAGCAAAGAATACTAAGCATAAAGCCAAAACAATATCAAGCATGGCATGATAAAGCATAGGCCACAGTCAAAAACAATCTCTCTTTACCACTTAAGCATGAGCTTTTCTACTCTTTCCAAACCAAACCAAACCAAACCAAACTATTTGAACACCAATATATGAAAGAGGAGGTCCAACCAATTTATTCAGCAAACTAAGCAAACCACGCAAACTAAAAAACAAAACGAAAACAAAAAAGAAGACGCTCCAAGAACAACACAACTGTGCATGAAACAATAAAAATGAAGTGGTTGAAAGAAACCTGAGATTTTTATTGATGAAGAAGGGGATGCCTTGGGCATCCCCAAGCTTTGACGCTTGTACTTCTTCGATATTTCTTGGGGTGGCACGCGTGGCATCCCCAAGCTTGAGCTTTAGTCCATCCTTCATCTCATTACTCATTCCTTCCATACACCTGAAATTTTTCCTTCATACAAAACTTCACACAATCTTTATTAGCAACATTAGTGCACTCAAGATAAATAAGTCTTAAGGTTCAGTTCTAACACCAAATAAACTTCCATTAAAACACTAGATACTGTAGCACTTCCCTCAAAAATCTCAATTCCCCAAAAGAACTCAAAAAGGAACCAACAAGAAGCAAATGCAGAAAATGGCAGAAATCTGTCAAAACAGACCAGCAGGTAAATATGAATTTTTTCGAAGACCTTCTGTTGCTCAAATCAAAAAGTGTTGAACTAACGAAAGTTAGATAACAACCTGGGGCAGAAGCACAAAAATTCACGCCTCAAAAATACGTTCAGATATTTTACACGAATTTTTACGGTGAAGCACAGAAATCTGTTTTGGGACAGCAACTTTCCCAATCATTACTTCTCTCTCATTAGAGGTTACTCTTGGTACAAAAAACAAATAAAAAGGATAAGGAGCGGTTATTACTGAAGTAATAACTTTCAAGACTCATCTAAAACTTTTGGGTTATCTCCCAATAAGTACTTTTCTTTAACGCCTTTAAGTTAGGCATAAGGAAAAACTAAAATGGATAGAATAGAAGTAAGCGGAGATAATCATGGTGAAAACATTGTTTTGTTCAATGAAATCCTTTTGTTAAAAAGGTTGATCAGGTCTTGTTACCAAAACAATTTTATATGAGACAAAACTTTGTATTCCACTAATGATTATGTTACCTCAACCTTGATAGCAATGGTCCCAATCATAATAGTTTCAAATTTTTCTCTTGGTATGGGACAATATATTTCTCCAATTTGAATGCCCTCAACATGTTCAACTGAATTCAAAACCATAAGTCCTATCAATCTTCTTGGGGAAATAGATAGTATGTTCCATGTCATTGACATTGAAGGTCACCTTCCCTTGATTACAATTAATAACAGCTCCTGCAGTATTTAAGAAAAGGTCTCCCAAGAATAATAGACATATTATCATCTTCAGGCATAAAAGTTTGAGAGGATGCTCTCATAAGAAATAAGAGTTGAAGTAAAAGAGAGCATCAAGAAGCAAATTCAAAACAAATTTAAGTCTAACCCACTTCCTATGCATAGGAATCGTGTATGCAAATAAATTCAAAGAACAAAGTGATGCATAGGAAGATAAAACAAGAGTGACTTCAAAACTTTCAGCACATAGAGAGGTGTTTCAATACCAGGAAAACTTCTACCACCATATTTTCCTCTCTCAAAATAATTTTCAGTAGCCTCATGAATAAACTCAACAATATAACTATCACATAAAGCATGCTTTTCATGATCTACAAGCACTAGAGCTTTATCATAAACATCTTCAAAAGAATCCTCAGGAACATAACATTCATCCTCCTTTAGTAAGCATGGAGGACAATCAAATAATGTAAGGGATAAAGAGTTACTCTCATTAGAAGGTAGGCATGGGTAGCTAATCCATTCTTCCTCCTTTTGTTCATCACTCTCCTCCTCTTTTTCATCTAATGAGATTTCAGGTTCATCAATTTCTTCTTCCATAGGATCCTGCAAGGCATTACTCTCTTCCATTTGTGGAAAGCATCTATTAAAATATTCAAGGATATAGCCATTTTCATCCTTGTAATTATCAAAGCAGAATTTAAGTATACCATAAACCTCATATTTGTAAGGTGAATCATCAATATTTTCAAGCAAACTAGCAAGTTCAGAAGCACCCTTCCAAGCAATAAATTCTTCAATTTGTTCCGCATCATAAAAGTCATAAATTCCTTTAGCATAGGAAGATATGGTATCATTATCACTATACTCACATTGAAAAGGGAGGTGTTTTTACCTCTTTCTGCAACAAGACTCATCACAGCAATAAGTAACATTATAAGTAGAGCACACGTTTCTAGCAATGGTATACAATCTATCAATTTGTTCCCATAAGTGTTTCCCTTTTTGTGACAAGCGGTGTTCCTTATAATAATATTTTTGATCTTCAGTGAACCCACCTTACCAATAAGCTTCAGTTTCAAAGAAACAAACCATTGACAACAAGCATGATAAATCAAGACAATAACAGACCAACGAAGATAACAACTAGAGTAGGAACTACTTTTTTTTGTATTTTTGATAAAGAAACAGGCAAACAAGGAGAAAATAAACTTAGCTTGAACAATAGTGAATCCAGGTGAACTTGATAAATAAAGCTATGCTCCCCGGCAACGGCGCTAGAAAATACTCTTGATGACCCACAAGTATAGGGGGTGTATCGCAGTATTTTCGAGGGAAGTGAAACCCAATTTATTGATTCGACACAAGGGGAGCCAGAGAATATTTATCAGCCTTGACAACTGAGTTGTCAATTCAGCTGCACCTGGAAATAACCTTGCTCACGGCAGTTTATCAGTAGCAACAGTTTTGTAGTAGGAATAGTAAAGTAACAGCAGTAGTAAAGCAAAGACAGTAGTAACAAAAGCAGTAAACAGTAGTGCGGTAGGCATAGGGATGGATGGACGGGTGTTGCATGGACAAGACAATTCACATAGCAATCAGAACATAGGGCAATTGCAGATAAATAAGATAAAGCATCCAAGTACTAGATAATCCTAGGCATGTGTTCCATATATAGTCATACGTGCTTGCAATGAGAACTTGCACAACATCTTTTGTCCCGCCAAAATTGCTTTGCAGCGAGGCCTCTAGGAACTATCGGCAATTAAGGTGCTCCTTTTAATAGAGCACCAGAGCAAAGCATTAACACTCCGTGAACACATGTGATCCTCACATCAAAGCCATTCCTTCCTTATCCCGATTTCATCACTGGGCCATAGGTTCCGGACAACAACGTGTGTATACAACTTGCAGATAAGACCAAAAACAATATTATCATAATGAATCAATAACATGCTCAGATCTGAAATCATGGCACTCGGGCCCTAGTGACAAGCATTAAGCACAACAAGTCGCAACAAAGTCATAAAGCACTAATAAAAGATACTAGGCACCATGCCCTAACAATCTGATGCCATTACATGAATGATCTCATCCAATCCCTACCATCCCCATAGCCTACAAGTGGGGGATTACTCACCATAGATGGGGAAACATGGATGGTAGATGGAGAAGCGATGGTGATGATGATGGCGATGATCTCCTCAATTCCCCATCTGGCAGGTGCCGAACGGAGTTTCTGGTCAAGCTTCATGGAATCGTGGTGGTGGCGAGCGGAACTCCTTCGAAAACGTCAACCCCCAGGTTTTTAGGTCAAGGCAACTTATAGGCGAAGAGGAGACCGAGGGGTGCCAGGCCACCACACCATGCCTCGGCTAGCTAGCCCAACCAGCCCGCTGTGGGGTGGCCAGCCTGGCCCTCCTCCTCGTGATTCGCTCCTAGAGTCTTCGAAAAATAGGCACTTTGGCTTTGTCCTGTCCAATTCCGAGAATATTCATTTTCCGACTTTCCGGAACCAAAAACAGTAAAGCAGTAATCGTGGCTCTTGTTAATAGGTTAGTCCAAGAAATCATATGAAAAATACTCCAAAGTGTGGACAAAACACAAGGAAGTGGATAAAACCAAGCATGGAGCATCAAAAATTATAGATACATTTGCAATGTATCAAAGACAAAGAAACTATGATGCAACATGAAAAGGCACAAACAAAAGATTCATGAATAACAATGCTTTGCAAGACGTTTGTTTGTTTCACATAAAGAAAACATAGCATAATAGTATTCAGCTTGTCCCTCATAGAGTAGCAAATATAAATGCATAGGACACCTTCAAAGTTCATAAGAGTGACTAGATACAAATAGTTTAAAACAAGCAATATCAAGTTATGCATCAATCAACTAGTCTTGGGACAATGCACATAGAACTAAGAATGGCCACTATGCTCTCAAAGTAGGTGCATAAATGTTAGGAAAATGCCCTAGAGGCAATCATGGTTGATGATATTTCCCAATGTATTCAAAAAGTTATAGTCCATGTATGAACTACTGATATGTATCATCGAATATGTGATTCGATTGTGGAACTATATATTCATGTTGTTCATGCTAATTGTCCTTGGTCATTGAGGCTGTGCTGGACACACAACTTAGACCAATGTGAAAGTCGGCAGATGACTAGGTTCCACTTGTCATGGGCATGGAGATGCTATTCTGACTTACATGGATTCGGCTAAAGTGTTTAGCAAGTCAGACTGACCCATATTGAGATGCAACGAACAAGTCATCATTTGCATATCTCAATCAATGTAATCCTTAGACCTGAGGTTATTGCACAATCCGAGTTGAGGATCACCGACTTAGGTTCTGTCAAACGATGTTCCGTCACTGGGCAGTTATAAAGGCGGAGTTCGGGTCGACTGAGAATCAAGCTGCGTGATGTGAATAACCGAGATGGGATTTTTCCCCTTCGTCTGGAGAGATATTCTCTGGGCCCTCTTGGAAGATATGATTCGGAAAGCATGGCCATGCGTGACTCGGTTAAGTGTTAACCGAGGCAACCGACTAAGAGTTAGTCAGATGAATCACTTATCTTGGATCGAGAAAGAGAGTCGGACTATTTAAGGGATGACGATCATTCGCCTATAGTCCGACAAGGTATATCGTGAGGCAAAAGGGACTTAGACGAAAGTCACATTGAAAGGCATGTCGTGATGACTCTTTGGTACTTGGGAGTTGGCACGTTCTGCTAGGAGCCGCTACCAACTGATCGGTCACGAGTGAGACTCGGATCGTGTCTGGGTCACCATGAGCCTGTCGGGTCACACACTTAAGAGAAGGAGAAAGTTTGGGTTAGACTCAAACAGGAAATCTATTTGGTTTGGACCCAAATAGAGACATGGACTTAGTCAGCAAGTGGGACTTGTAGTGGCTAATATAGGCCTTTTAGTGAATGGGCCACAAGTGAGTGGAGCCCACTTTCACTCCCTATATAAGATGAGCGCAGGTGCTTAGAGCACAAGGTTAGGTCACTCCATGTGTTGGAAACCCTAGCCCCATTCCGTCCTGTCGCTGCCATACCGGACCTAGCAGTCCACCACCGGTGCTCCTCCTCGTACGTGTGGATACTGGTGGAGGTGTTGTACGCTCAGCACTTCGACGATCGTGGAACCAGAACGGATCGTGAGGCGTGGAACAGGAACAGATCGTGAGGACTGCATTGCATCAAGCGACGTGCTTCATCGATTCCGCAACTGCGCGTCTAGTGGTAATCCTCGTGGCCTTCAACCTGAGCTGGATCTTGTGATCACCGCGTAGGGAATTTTTTTTGTTTATCTCTACGTGGCACAACAATAAAGGTAGAAGGTGGAGACTCAATATATATGGTGGAAGAAAAGCCTTCACAGAAGGAAGCAGAGATTCAAGTTTCATAAAGCACTTCCAAAAATTTATGGTACTTATAGCTTTCAGCTCCCATTGCCCCTATCATAAGCATCTTGAAGTGGTTAAGGTTAAAGTGAACAAACTATGGTGTACATGCTTGATGAAGTATAAGTTAGAAATCTCATGTCCCTTGAATACGAGGCCCGCTCCTCATGCTACTCAAGTTTAGTCACCGGTAAGGTCTTGTCATCGTAAGTACATGTGTATCATAGAGAACCGGCAACGGGGTACCCCTTGCCCGATGATACGAAAGAATCCCCATATCAAAATGACAAGGCAAGCAGACAACGAGCATCTCAGCAATCTTCTTATTTACCATGGGAATATAGTGTTTTTTTTCTCTCTTTCCTCTTTTCATAATCTTTTTTTCTTTTTCTCTTTTTTTCAATATAGGACTCTTTTTTATAAGAAGAATGTTTCATAGACAGCTCATTATGGTTACGCTGCAGGTTTCCACCATATCAGCTGGGATTAGATCAGCGGACCAGTCGTTTCTCTAACACATATACATAACTCCATGGACTTACGAGCTCCCCTTTCATTTCACACCGACGACATCCATAGACAAAAGAGCATGATATCAACTAGGTACAAAGTACCAGTGCAATGTTGAAAGCGTTCCCCATGACATCATGGTTCTGCTAATTCCCAACAAATAAGTGCAAGCATATACAACATAGATGACACAATGGTTCAAGTTTATTAAGGGCAAGAAAATTAAAGTGTGCCATCAAGTTCGTGAGAGCTTTAATCACTAGTTTTCTCATAACAAGTTTAATTTGGAAGGTAAACACAAACATGAATATACTTGGAATAGCATATGCTAATAGGTAGGTATGGTGGACTCTTTGAAATAACTTGGTTTAGGGAGTTGGATGCATGAGTGGAACTCATACTTGGTTGTGGAGGCTAGCAAAAGACTGGGAGCGACAAACTAAGAGAGCAATAATGGCCATAATCATGCAGAGCGACAAAACATCATTGATCAAAGCATAAAGTGATACTACAAGTTGAAAACTAAAGGATCATAAAGGCTATGGTGACTTTGGATAGTCATAACATGGTATGAGCATGCACCAAGTCAAGCCAAATAAAGCATCAAAGGAGAATACCACTATACTATGCTTTAATATGCTAAAACAACGCATGATTCATCCAAGGAACATTAAGCAATCTCAATTGTTTATAAAAAGTCATGCTATATCAAAGAATACTAAGCATAAAGCCAAGACAATATCAAGCATGGCATGACAAAGCATAGGCCATAGTAAAAAACAAGCTCTCTTTACCACTTAAGCATGAGCTTTCCTACTCTTTTCCAAACCAAACCAAACTATTTGAAAACCAATGTATGAAAGAGGGGGTCCAACCAATTTATTCAGCAAACTAAGCAAACAAAGCAAACTAAAAACCAAAACGAAAACGAAAAAGAAGACGCTCCAAGAACAACACAACTGTGCATGAAACAATAAAAATGAAGCGTTTGGAAGAAACCTAGGATTTTTATTGATGAAGAGGGGGATGCCTTGGGCATCCCCAAGCTTTGACGCTTGTACTTCTTGGATATTTCTTGGGGTGACACGCGTGGCATCCCCAAGCTTGAGCTTTAGTCCATCCTTCATCTCATTACTCATTCCTTCCATACACCTGAAAATTTTCCTTCATACAAAACTTCACACGATCTTTACTAGCAACATTAGTGCACTCAAGATAATAAGTATTTAGGTTCAGTTCTAACACCAATAAAACTTCCATTAAAACACTAGCTAGTATAGCACTTCCCTCAAAAATCTCAATTCCCCAAAAGAACTCAAAAAGGAACCAACAAGAAGCAAATGCAGAAAATGGCAGAAATCCGTCAAAACATACCAGCAGGTAAAGACGGATTTTTTCGAAGACCTTCTGTTGCTCAAATCAAAAAGCATTGAACTAATGAAAGTTAGATAACAACCTGGGGCATAAGCACAAAAATTCACGCCTCAAACTGACGTACAGAGATTTTTACACGAATTTGTACGGTGAAGCACAGAAATCTGTTTTGGGACAGCAACTTTCCCAATCATTACTTTTCTCTCATTAGAGGTTACTCTTGGCACAAAAAGCAAATAAAAAGGATAAGAAGCGGTTATTACTAACTTCCAAGACTCATCTAAAACTTTTGGGTTATCTTCCAATAAGTACTTTTCTCTAACGCCTTTAAGTTAGGCATAAGAAGCAAGAAAAAGAATCAAGTGTTCTCAAATGAAGAAGCATTAAGAGCAAATTTTGTTTTCATAGGAGAGGCAAAAGAAATCGTCTCTCTCTTCTTAGGGAAGTGTTCTATACCTTTCTTGAGTGGGAGTTGATATTTAATGGTGCCTTCTTTCATATCAATAATGGCACGAACAGTTCTAAGAAAAGGTCTTCCCAAAGTAATAGGACAAGAAACATTGCATTCAACATCCAAAACATAGAAATCAACAGGGACATTGGCATTGTTAACCATAATAAGAACATCATTAAGACTCCCCATGAGTTTCTTTTTAGCATTATCATCAAGTGGGATATTCAAATAAAAATCTTCAAGTGGAGGCAAATCAAGCATATCATAAATCCTTCTAGGCATAATAGAAACACTACTATCAAGATCACATAAAGCTTTGAAATCAAAATCATTCATTTTCATATTAATGATGGGTTCCCAACCATCTTCTTGTTTTATAGGAATATAATCTTTATGTTTCATCTTTTCTTCTTTAATCTTTATGAGAGCATCCGTAATGTGTTTTGTAAAAGCCATATTCATAGCACTAGCATTAGGACTTTTAGCAAGCTTTTGTAGGAACTTAATAACTTTAGAGATATTGCAACCATCAAGATCAAAACCATAATTATCATCTAAGGTAGTAGAACTATTACTAGCCTCAACACTAGTGGTGGTGATAGTAGAAACACTAATATTTCTAGCAATTTCATCTTCTCTTTCCCACTTAGCATGCAACTCAGCTAATAGTCTAACATTTTCATCAATTCTTACTTGTATGGCATTAGTAGCTGCAAAGGGATTATCAATAGTTTCAGGTTTAGTAGCCTTTTTATTCCAAGAAGATTGAGCTTCAACCAAAGATGTTATATTTCTTTCAGCATTAGAGAGTTTTTCCTCAATAGTTTAATTGAAAGCAGTTTGTTTACTAATAAAGTCTTTAAGCATAACTTCAAGTTCAGAGGGAGCACTCCTATTGTTGTTGTAGGAATTTCCATAAGCATTACCAGAGTTGGGAGGATATGGCTTATAATTGTTGTTACCAAAATTATTCCTGTAGGCATTGTTGCTAGTTATTTCTTATAAAGTTCACATCAACTTGGTCTTCTTGAGCAACCAAAGAGGCTAAGGGAACATTATTTGGATCAATATGGGCTTTCCCATTAACAAGCATAGATATAATAATATCAATCTTATCACTCAAGGAGGAGGTTTCCTCAACAGAATTTACCTTCTTACCTTGTGGAGCTTTCTCAGTATGCCTTTCAGAATAGTTAACCATCATATTATCCAGCAGCTTTGTTGCAGCACCCAAAGTAATGGTCATAAAGGTACCTCCAGCAGAGTCCAATAGGTTCCTTGAAGAATAGTTCAATCCTGGATAAAAGGTTTGGATAATCATCCAAGTAGTCAGTCCATGAGTGGGACAATTCTTTACCAAAGATTTCGTTCTTTCCCAAGCTTGAGCAACATGTTCATTATCAGATTGTTTAAACTTCATTATTTCACTTCTCATAGATATAATCTTAGCAGGAGGATAGTATTTTCCAATGAAAGCATCTTTGCATTTAGTCGAAGAATCAATACTATTCCTAGTTAAGGAATTCAACCATTCTTTAGCTTTTCCTCTCAAAGAGAAGGGAAACAATTTCAGCTTAATAATATCTCCATCTATATCCCTATGCTTTTGCATCTAACAACGTTCAACAAAGTTATTTAGATGGGCATCATCATCTTCATTACCAATACCAGAAAATTGTTCTCTCATAACAAGATTGAGTAAAGCAGGTTTTATCTCAAAGAAAGTAGCTTTAGGCACAGGTGGAGCAATAGGTGTGCTCACAAAATCATTGTTGTTGGTGCAAGTGAAGTCACACAACTTAGTGTTTTCAAGAGTAGTCATTTTTTGTGTTTATTTTATAAAGAAAGCAAACAAGTAAAACTATTTTTTTTGTGTTTTTGATAAAGAAACAAGCAAACAAATCAAAAGTAAACTAAGCAAAACAAAAATAACAAAGTAAAGATATTGGTTATGAGGGACTCCCCTTGTGAATATGTCCTTGACTCCCCGGCAACGGCGCCAGAAAAAGTACTTGCTGACTCGTGTATTAACGAGCTTGTTGGGGAACTCCAAGTGGAAGGTATGATGAGCACAGCAGTAAGTTTTCCCTCAGTACGAAACCAAGGTTATCAATCCAATAGGAGCAAGGAAACACCCCAAAGGTGTAGCTAGCTGAACGTTGGCAGGGCGCACTACCGGTGCCAGTAGCAACGTGGAGACCTGCATAACACAACCATAAAACTCTGTACCCAACTTGCGATGAGGTTGTCAATCTCACCGGTTTTGCTGAAAATAAAGGATTAAACATATCGAATGGAAGGAAGTAATAGTTTGCAGAAAGTAAACACAAAGTAGTAAACAGTTTGTAGATTGTATGTAAAAGAAAGGACCGGGGTCCATAGTTCACTAGAGGTGGCTCTCCTTAAGATAGATAACATGTTGGGTGAACAAATTACAGCGGGGCAATTGAGAAACATCGAGAAACAATACAAGCATATACTAATCATCTTGACTCCTTTGAGATTCGATTACGCATTACAACATTATACATAGACCGCCATCCAACTGCATCTATGACTAATAATCCACCTTCAGGTTATCATCCGAACCCCCTCCAGTATTAAGTTGCAAGCAACAGATTATTGCTTTATGAATTGCGTGTAAAGTAAACAATATGATTGTTCTATGAACAAAGGATTGTTGTTTTCTCCCTAGTAAAAATAGCACATCTAGTACCTTAGAGATTTCTGTCACTTCCCCAGATTACCAGAGGCATGAACCCACTATCGAGCATAAATACTAACTGAAAGGCCCAACTTAGGTCGACTAGAGGGGGGTGAATAGGAGACTACCAATTTTAAACTTTTACCGCACTTTTAAGGCTTAGCACAAAGTAAGATTCACTAGAGATGCAACTACGTGAAAAACCTAAATGACAAGTAACACAAAGGTAAACGAGAGAGTAAATGCAAGAAGTAAAGGAGTGGAGCAAAAGAACCGGCGAGGGGACACGGAGATGTAATTCCCGTAGTTCACTTCTAAAGAAGCTACGTCTATGTTGGAGAGGTGTCGGGGCCACACAAGGTCACCCGAGCGCCACAAAGGCCTCACCTTCTTCTCCGGTGAGCACCACCACAAAGGTGGCCTCACAATCCACTAACCGGTGACCTTGAAGGCGCCAACCGAAAACCTTTACAACGAGGTTGAGGGGAGGCTTCAGAACTCAATTGAAGGCCCTCAACGACACCATGGAGCTTTACAACAAATGCCCCAGCTCCGAGGATGCCCTACACCATATAGGGTTCCAAGAACCCAAGAGAAACAAAATCCACAAAGGATGAGTGGGGGAAATCAAAATTCCTTTGGTGGAAGTGTAGATCTAGGTCACCTCTCCCAATCCTCAAAAGATCAAGAGATTTGAGTGGGTGGGAAGAGAGATCTAGTCAAGTCAAGCTCTTGTGAAAATGGTGAAGAGAGAGAACCAAGAGATGAGGTGGGAGGAGGAAGAAGGGGGCTTAAATAGTCCCCCTTCAAACAGGCAGATTCTGCCCAGCCCCGACGCCGTCGGTACTACCGGTGGCGGACCGGTCATACCGGTGGGCGAGCCACCACGGGCTGAGATAGGCCATAGCAGTCAACGTCAAGACCCGTTAGTGGACCCATAGGACTGTCGAAGTACGGTCCCGATTCGCCTATTTCGACAAATAGGCGGCGAGGCGTAAGGTCATCGACGCCGCATTGAATCAGGCGGGTCCTAATCGACCCGGAACTACCGATGACCGAGGATGGCCGGTACTATCGGTCAGGAAGCGGTACTACCGCTCAGGGGGCCAGATGCTGGTCGGGCCGGTACTACCGAGCCAAAGTCCGGTGCTAGTTCCGACAAATAGGCAAAGTTAGACAGAAGTCTTACTGAACCAAAAAATGCCTCGTCGGAATTAGGGCCGGAACTTCACCCGGAAGTTCTGCCCGAATAGCCCTAGGAAAGACCCTTGGGCGGTACTACCGCCGCCTGGCCGGTACTACCGGTCAGGGCAGAAAACCCTCCAACTCTGCAGGAATCTCTTTCTCACACGAAAACTGGGATGGCTGTGGAGGTGCATATATGGTCTGTGCATGAAATGTTGATTTCCCACAACCTTCCTAGATGGACTCCCTCTGGATAGAACGGTAGCCTAAAATATAAAGCAAGAGAAAGTGAAAATAAGCTCTATCGACTACAAGCTCTTCCTTGAGAAAAATCCATCCACTAGCATGACCGAAGATAAGCCCTGAAACTTGGACAGACGGTTAAACCACAAAAGGAGTTGTCATCAGCACCAAAAACATAAGGAGAAAATAATCCTTTCAATATCCCCCTTTTTGGTGCTTGATGACAACCCCACAAGATTTGCACAAAGGATAACAGGTAGTAAAACAAAAAAGGAGAGAGAGGCTCCCCCTGAAGACATGGGAGAGAGCTCTCCCAAACGAGATAGGCTAACAAGGGTGTAAGGAAGTAAAGGAGAAAAGAGTAGAACTAATACCTTGCACCAACACCATTGTGGTGAAACAAAGATTGGATAACTAAGAATAGTCCAACACACATCCTCATAAGAATACCACAGAGATACCTTACCACATAGACTCACCAACAAAGTAGCAACCATACAAGAGGTCCACAGACAATAACGGAGGTCCACAAACAATACATAACAGAATAAAGTGTGCACGAGCATAAAAGATCAAAGAAAGAGCGAGCTCGTGGCACAACCCATGCAAATCCCGTGATCCTAACGGAGCACTTTCTCCCCCTTTGGCATCAAGACGCCAAAAAGGGATAAAGTAGGCAAAATACGTGCCCCACCCACCAATGAACGGAGGAGGCGTCTCGGGGTCCCAAGAGGCATTGTTCCAAGC
Organism: Avena insularis; assembly: GCA_023614405.1. Classification (NCBI taxonomy): domain Eukaryota; kingdom Viridiplantae; phylum Streptophyta; class Magnoliopsida; order Poales; family Poaceae; genus Avena; species Avena insularis. The sequence goes on along the minus strand of CM042692.1, from coordinate 489,781,752 downwards.
GGACGGAAACTGACTGGAGATCTCTGGGTCGTCATCACTATCAGTCCACCTGCAATGTGTGTTGATCCACTCATCCTTGGGCACGGTGACGGAGCTAGACTCAGGTGACACAACAATGTCAAGCTTCCTCATGATGGCCTTCTCCCGACGAACACTGCGTCTCTGAGCAACATAGGACTGATACTCACGGTCCTGAATGAAGCAAAAAGTCTTCTTAACCTTCTTCAGCAGCTTCTTAGCCCAGGAGGGTTGTCTCACAAGTTGGGGTGGAGGAGAAGCCTCAGCACAGTCCCCATCACTAGCATCTGAAGCAGCCCCTCCAGCAGCAGCTATGTTTTCAGCCTGAGAGCGAGGTATCTTGTGCTTCATCACACGGAGAGTCTTTTCCTCATGAATAGTGAGAGCATCCTGAGGGTAGATAGAGCCTGTTGCCTCCCTCCATTTGGCATTGATGAGAGTCTGGATGTATGGAGCATATGGACAAGACCTCTTCTCAATCATAGCGGACCAGATTTCTTCAAATATATAATCCATAACATCAAGGGGCTCATGAGAATTTCTGTGGCGGTAAGTCTGATACATGAGATCAATCTGGAAAGCATGGAGCTGATCAAAATTACCTGCCTTGGGAGCAATCGTGTTCTGATAGACCTTGCGCATGATGTCATAGGTGGGAATGAGATGGGCAACATTTCCAGGTACGCCCCGGCCCTCAATGTATAGAGGCTCAAGAACTTCTGGCTCGGAGGCCTTCCCCCTATGCACCCACCATCCATTGGCACGACTGCCTTCCTGAATAGGGTAGCCAAGAAGGGTGGCAAACTCAGACCATTTAGCAGACAAATACTTGTTGTGTGTCATCCACTTCATGGTTCGATCCACAGGGTCAGTATCAAAGTAGAGAGTTGAGTAGAACTAAGCAATGGCCCTCTCATCATAGTTCTCATGGTGTTGCATAAGCTTGATTAGCCCAAACCTCCTGCACATATCGAGTGCTTCACCAAAGTACTCAAGGTTGCTCTCCATCTTTGCAATGTTGATGTGCTTCTGAGGGGCACAAACATTTTTCTTGTTGGTAGCATAAACCTCAGAATAGATCTCAGCTTGACGCATGGTGTGGAAGAAAGGATCCTGAGCCAGGCGGTCATGAGGAACAATGTAGGGATCAATCTTGCGAAACTCCTCATAAGCAAGCTGCATCCAAGAGGAGATCTTCTTCTTGCGCGAATTAGGTCCAGAGGTGGTCTTCTTTTGGCTTGCCAGAACAGGCCTTTTGCCTTCCGCAGAAGAAGACGACGCCACCGCAGCCTTTCGACGAAAGCCCGATCGAGGGCGCACGACCTCTAGATCATCCTCATCAATCTCTGACGGTCCACGAGAGGGAGCACGAGACCGCTTGGATTTGCCACGGGAACCCCCTTGCCCTGAGAGGAAGGAAAATAGAAAGGAGGAAATCGAGGATAAGTGCACAAGGTCGAAGGAAAACGAAAAAACAACTAGACTGGATTGCCATAGTACATAGGCAGATATCAAAACAACTGGTGCATCGGAAGTTTCGCCTGGCAGCCGGAACTACCGGTCGCACGGGGCACACCGGAAGTACTGGTCATGCCCTCAGCGGTATTACCAGTGAGATGACCACGCCGGTAGTACCGGCGGATCCGCACCGGTAGTACCGGTCAGGGCACGAGCAGGGCAGTTCGACTGGAAATCACAGATCTACGAAACTTGATGCACAAATTGATGAAAACTAGACAATGTACTGAGGCAAAACAGTCTACCGTCGAATCCTAGCCCTACCAAGATTTCCCATAGCAGTTCTAGCCAAAGAAGGGCCCTAGACATGGCATGTCCTACTCAAGCACAAAAATGTCCAAATCTCCATGAATGGAGCATGAGAGGAGCAAATACCAGGGTCCATGGCGGGGAATCAAGGAAGGGAAGAATCCCACGGAGCCGATCTGAGGAGGGACGACTGGAAACGGTGTGTCTGGCAGCGGCACTGTGGAGTGCTTCTTGGGGAAGAGGGGTGTTAAGATGGGGTCAGGGGGAGGCAAATGGGGAAGATGACCCCGTGCCCCCCTGGCCCGTCACTTAAAGCGGCCCCGCTCGACCGGTAGTACCGGCCAGGAGCCGGAACTACCGACGACACCGGATGCTCAGGGAGGAGTGGTACTTCCGATCAGGGCGAAATTTCTGAGAGATTTGGCCCTGATCGGTAGTACCGGCTCCGACCGGAACTACCGACGATTCCCAGAAAACGAGCTCCAGATTTTGATTAGCAAGAGGAAAAAGACCTTGTGCAGAACTTGAAAAGACACAAACTGAGAAGAAATGACAAACCAGATCCACCAGAAAGAATAAAACTCAAAAAAAGACTACGAGCCAAACAAAACAATGTCGGTGGCCTAGGCCACCATATATGAGTATATTTGGCTTGAAACCACGAAGATGTATCTTGGGTTCATTACCAAAACTCATCATTTAAGCTCATTTTGTCTCCTTGAGAGACCATAGAGAATGAATACATTAGTGTGTGCATAATAGGAGGAGTGTTGGTTCATATGGGGAACCACACTCCCCCTAAAACCATGCGTACACCCAAACAAGATATTCTTTGAGACCCGGGTATGTGCACAAGATACTCAAGCCACGTTGCTTGAATCAATGATATTTAGTTCATGCCTCAACTCCCGGTACCTTGCTTCATCAAGTGGCTTCGTGAAAAGATCCGCAAGATTGGCCTTGGTAGGAACATACTCCAAAGAAATGTCTCCTCTACCAACATGATCCCGAATGAAATGATGACGAATCTCAATGTGCTTGGTCTTGTTGTGTTGAACTAGGTTGTGAGCAATAGCGATAGCACTCTCGTTGTCACACAGAAGTGGCACCTTGAAGAAAGAGAGTCCAAGATCCTTCAAGGTTTGCTTAATTCATAGCAATTGAGCACAACAACTCGCGGCGTAGATGTACTCAGCTTCGGCAGTGGACAAAGACACGCAGTTTTGCTTCTTCGAAGACCAACTCACCAAAGACCTCCCAAGAAATTGACAAGCACCGGAGGTAGACTTCCTCTCTACTTTGTCTCCTGCCCAATCCGAATCCGTGTAACCAATGAGGTTAAAGCTGGCCCCCTTTGGGTACCATAGGCCAAAGTTAGGGGTATGAACCAAATATCGAAAGATTCTCTTGACCGCCATCATGTGGCTTTCCTTTGGCACGACTTGGAACCTTGCACACATACCCACACTCAACATAATATCCGGTCGAGATGCACAAAGATAGAGTAGAGAACCAATCATCGAGCGATAAAGCTTTTGATCCACATCCTTATCCTTGGGATCAAGATCAAGATTAACCTTTGTGGGCATGGGAGTTTTAACTCCATTAACTTGATCAAGGTTGAACTTCTTAAGCATATCTTGGACATATTTAGCTTGGTTGATGAAAGTCCCTTTCCTCAATTGTTTGACTTCGAAGCCAAGAAAGAATTCCAACTCCCCCATCATAGACATCTCAAAGCGGTCGGTCATGAGCTTAGCAAAATCCTCATTGAAAGCTTTGTTAGTAGACCCAAAAATAATGTCATCAACATAGATTTGGCAAATGAACAAGTTTCCTCCAACTTTCTTAGTAAAAAGAGTGGGATCAATGAGGCCTACTTCGAAACCACGGTCTAACAAAAGCTCTCTAAGGCACTCATACCATGCACGTGGGGCTTGCTTGAGACCATATAGTGCCTTATCGAGTTTGTAGACATGGTCCGGGAAGAGGGGGTCCTCAAAGCCCGGAGTTTGCTTGACATACACCAATTCTTTTAGGAGACCATTAAGAAATGCACTCTTGACATCCATTTGTTGCAACTTGAAGTTATGATGGGTAGCATAGGCAAGAAGCATGCGAATGGATTCTAGACGAGCAACGGGAGCATAAGTTTCACCATAGTCTATGCCCTCAACTTGAGAGTATCCTTGGGCAACTAATCTTGCTTTGTTGCGGACAACTATACCATTTGCATCCCTCTTGTTCTTGAAGATCCACTTGGTCCCAATCACGTTTTGACAATCTTTGGGTCTCTTCACAAGAGTCCACACCTTGTTCCTCTTGAAGTTGTGGAGTTCTTTGTTCATAGCGTCGAGCCAATCATCATCTTCAAGAGATTCAAAGACCTTTTGGGGCTCAACATGAGAAATAAACGCATGATGAGAACTAAAAGAGGTTAGTTGTCTCCTAGTGGTGGATCCCCTATTGAAATCTCCATAAACATTATCAAGGATATGGCCATCTTTGATGAGCTTGGCGAGACGGTATGCTTGACGCCGAGCTTGGGTCTCAAGATGAGATTCTTGAGCAACCACTTGATCATCACCATGGTTCGAGTCCCCTCCTTAACTATATGAACAAACTTGATCACTATCTTCATCAACATCAACCGAGGGAGAGACACCATCATTTGGCGGAGAGACATTTGCTTGGCCTTGGTCATTGTCAACTTGACCTTGAGAGTCATTGACATGAGGAGCTTCACAACCTTGGAGGGGTGGAGCTTGATCAACTTGAGGTAGACTTGATCTTGGAGAGTCATGAACATGAAGATCTTGAGAGGAGCTTGGAGAATCTTGAGAAGCAATAAGTTGACCTTGAGGTGCAAGATGGTCTTGTGAGAGTGAAGGCTCCGCTTGAGTGGAGCTTGGTCCTTCTCCTTCGGCCACAAGGGGATCCTCAATGGGGTGGAAGAAACCCACACCCATTCTTCTTATGGCTTGGGGAGGAATTTCATCACTTGGATCACGAATACCATCTTGCCACATAAGAGACTCATGATCTTCATCAAACTTGACATTGCTAGATTCTTCAACCCTTCCCGTTGCTTTGTTGTAGACTCGATAGGCATGGGATTGATTTGAGTACCCCAAAGGTCCCTTCTTGAGCCCTAGATTCAAACTTTGATAAGCGAACACCTTTCTTGAGAAGGAAGCATCTACACCCAAACACCCGAAAGTACTTGACATTTGGCATGCGACCAGTGAAAAGTTCATATGGAGTCTTGTTCTTATTCTTGCGTAGATAGAGGCGATTGGTTGCATGGCAAGCGGTTGAGATAGCTTCGGCCCAAAAGTTATATGGAGACTTGAATTCCGCCAACATGGTCCGAGCTGCATCCATCAAAGTATGGTTCTTCCTTTCGGCAACACCATTTTGTTGAGGGGTATAGGGAGTAGAGTATTGATGTTTGATCCCCTCATCACTAAGAAACTTATCCAATGTGTAGTTCTTGAATTCGGTGCCATTGTCACTTCTAATGGTGAGGATGGTGGAATTGAGTTTCCGTTGCACTTCATTGGCAAAGTCGATGACGGTTTGTTGAGTCTCACTCTTGAACTTGAAGAAGTAGACCCAAGTGTATCGTGAAAAGTTGTCAACAATTACCAAACAATACTTCTTCCCACCAAGACTATCATGAGAGGGAGGCCCAAAGAGATCCATGTGGAGAAGCTCCAAGCACCATTTAGTAGTGATTTGATTAAGAATCTTGTGAGGCTTCTCATGCATCTTCCCTTCTATACAAGCCCTGCACACATGATCTTTGGCAAAGGAAATGTCTTTTAGTCCAAGGACGTGGCCCCCCGTGTAGAGACTTTGCAAAGCCTTCATGTTAATATGGGCTAGGCGGCGATGCCACAACCAGCCCACGTCGGCTTTCACATAGAGACATATAACATGAGTAGATGGGTTTCCGGAGAAATCCACTACATATAAGTCATGCTCTACATATCCAACGAAAGCCACCATGAGAGACTTGCTCTACATAAGGACCACAAAGTGATAGCAAGAGCACGAACGGAAAGGAGATTGTAGCCAAGGGTTTTGACAAGCATGACATTCACCAAGGATACATCCGGGGTTACTACCACCTTACCAAAACCTAATACCTGAGAGCTTGTTTTATCACCATAGAAGACTAAAGTATTGGCAAAATTTGGCCTAATCTCCGACATGATAGACTTGCTTCCGATCATATGGCTTGTAGCTCCACTATCAAGCACCCATTTTGCACCTCTGGAAGCAAAGTCCTACAAGAAAATCAAGCTTTGGTTTTAGGTACCCATTTTGCAATGGGTCCCCTTTTGTTAGTCACAAGGGTCTTAGGTACCCAAATGTTCCAATGATAATCATGAGTGTAAGATGTACCAATGTACTTAGCATAAACATGACCATCAAAAGATTTGCAAAGAATGTAGGAAGGATTATTCTTCCCGGCAAAGTTATCATTTTGCACAATGGTAGAATCACGAGAGGATACTAGAGCAAGGTGCTTGCTCTTCTTCCTTTTCTTGTTCCTTCTCTTGTTCTTCCTCTTGATGGCAGCTTTCCCTTTTGCAATTTGATCTTTCAATGCCTTGTTCTCCTCAACAAGATTCTCATGCTTGCAACAAGGGTTAGACGAACAAGACAAATGCACAATAGGCGTAGCGGAAGACTTTGAATGTTCATTATTTAATTGCGTTTGAAGTTGCTCATGAGCCTCAAAGATACTTGAGAATTTACTCTCCAAGGCATGATGTTCCTCCTTGAGTTTCTCAAAATCCTTGAGGCATTCATGACCAACACCAAACTCAACCTTTTCATTTTTAAGTACATTCAATGAAGCAATAGCATGATCTCGTTCTTTAACAAGTTGCGATGTAAAGGCATTATGATCATCAACAAGTTTAGCCACACTTTCCTCAAGAGTTATTCTCATGTTATGTTCATCTTCAAGAGATTGAGATAGAGAGGCAATCTCATCGGCGGCCTCTCTCTCATTCTTACCTAACATGTCAATAATTTCTTCTTTCTCATCTAGCATTTCCCTAGCATGGTCAAGTTGGTTTACAAGTGTTTCAAAGCACATTCTAGTATCGTCATCTAGATGCTCCATGGATTCACACATGCTTACCATCTCTTTCTTAACCTCTAAACCCTCTAGATCATGCAAGGGAAGTTCATTTGGGGAGGACTTGGAGGCGAGAGTTACCTCGGTGGCCTTAGCCATGAGACACTTTTGGTTGCGGTTGGTGATGTTCTCATTTGGAGAGTCAAAGAGAGACACTCGTGGAGTGGATGAAGTAGCAATAGCGGCAACCCCCACGATCTCTCTACCTTGACCTTCATTCTCAACATCATCATCATCGCCCGAGAAGTACTCTTCATGGACCACCATCGCCCTTTCCTTGTTAGGTAGGTTCTTGTTGTGGAAGTTCTTATTCAAAGGATGAGGAGGTCTTGGCTTGTTCTTGCGAATGAGGCAGCCTCCATTGTCTTCTCTATTCTCGAAGGGGCATTGAGCTACAAAGTGACTCTTGTCATTGCAGTTGTAACAAGATCTAGCCTTTGGAGTCTTCATGGTTGAGTTAAATCATGGGTTGTCCCTTGACCTTGACTTCATGCCCGGTTTGTTCCAAAACACCCTTGATGCTAGAGCCAAGTGCTCATTGAAAGCATATTTGATGTCCTCTTGAGACCACTCACTTGAGTTGTCGTCTTCATCAACTTCCACCACTTGAGCTTTCAAGGCAAGGTTCAACTTTTGAGACCCATAAGCACGAGCATGAGCTGACTCCGCATTCTTCTTGGCAATGGTCATGGCAATAACTTCACTCAGCACCTCTTGAGAGGACATGGTATGGTAGTTACTTCTCCCCTTGATAGAGTTGAGTTTTTGTTCCTCAAAGGGAAGAAGAGCTTGAACAAACTTCCTCTTCATGAACTTGTCGTCAACATAGGTAGCTCCGAGGTCCCTCAAGGTACAACAAAGAACCTTGAGTCAATGATACATGTATTCGGGTGTCTCATCATCTTGCATTGCAAAGCCATCGGACTCATTGTTGGCTTCATCAAACTTGGAGCTTTGAATGCTCGCATTTCCAATATATAACTCAGTGAGATGATCCCAAGCTTCTTTGGCGGTGGAGAATTGGCGAATGTGAGCAAAGTCCTTAGGGGTCAATGCCTTTTGAATCATACCCAAAGCGGTGGCATTGAGTTGCTTGTCCACGACCTCGGCACGAGTCAACTTCTTAGCATCATATGGAGAGAAACCTTCCTCCACAATCCTCATCAATTAAATAGAAGAGCTGGAGATATGAGATTGCATTAGATATTTCCAATTGGCGAAGTTAGAAGTATCTAGTATGGGAGGTGCTCCTTGAGGTATGATGTGCGGCATGGGAATGGGAGGGTCCGGTGTGTACTTGAACGGTGGTGGTACCGCCGAGTAATCCTTTCCCCTATCTCCCTCTTTGGAGGAGGAGTCACCTAGCCCCTCGGTGCTCTCGCTTGGGGGCTTGGTGGTTTGAGCCACAAAGCCTAAGCCCAAGTGTTTTGGGGCTGTCGCGGGAATCACCCCGGGGGAAACCACTTGCACGGGAGCGGAGGGGGCTTCAGCGGTAAGAGATGCATCATGAGGGGTTTCTAGCATGGGGGTAGGCTTAAGGGATTGCAAAAGCGTCATCATTTCCTGAAATTTGGTCATCATGGATGTCTCCAATCGATTGAGGTCATCCATGGAGGCCAAGTTATTGGTGGCTGCACCCACACTTCCCTCTTCGTCGGCCATTGTCTCTTAGGCGGTTAAGCCCGAAGAAAGAGCTGAGGCTCTGATACCAATTGAAAGGCCCAACTTAGGTCAACTAGAGGGGGTGAATAGGAGACTGCCAATTTTAAACTTTTACCGCACTTTTAAGGCTTAGCACAAAGTAAGATTCACTAGAGATGCAACTATGTGAAAAACCTAAATGACAAGTAACACAAAGGTAAACGAGAGAGTAAATGCAAGAAGTAAAGGAGTGGAGCGAAAGAACCGGCGAGGGGACACGGAGATGTAATTCCCGTAGTTCACTTCCAAAGAAGCTACGTCTACGTTGGAGAGGTGTCGGGGCCACACAAGGTCACCCGAGCGCCACAAAGGCCTTACCTTCTTCTCCGGTGAGCACCACCACAAAGGTGGCCTCACAATCCACTAACCGGTGACCTTGAAGGCGCCAACCGAAAACCTTTACAACGAGGTTGAGGGGAGGCTTCACAACTCAATTGAAGGCCCTCAACGACACCACGGAGCTTTACAACAAATGCCCCAGCTCCAAGGATGCCCTACACCGTCTAGGGTTCCAAGAACCCAAGAGAAACAAAATCCACAAAAGGATGAGTGGGGGAAATCAAAATTCCTTTGGTGGAGGTGTAGATCTAGGTCACATCTCCCAATCCTCAAAAGATCAAGAGATTTGAGTGGGTGGGGAGAGAGATCTAGTTAAGTCAAGCTCTTGTGAAAATGGTGAAGAGAGAGAACCAAGAGATGAGGTGGGAGGAGGAAGAAGGGGGCTTAAATAGTCCCCCTTCAAACAGCAGTTCGCTTAGCCTAGCCCGACGGTACTCACGATTACCATGGGACCGGTAGTACTGCATGAGCCACCACGGCCCAAAGGCATGACGCAATAGCAGTCGAAGACCTAGTGGACCCATAGGGCTCACGAAGTACCGTCCCCGCCGCTTTATTTCCGACAAATAGACAGTGCGAGGCAGAAGGTCATCTCGACCAAGACCGCCCAGCTTAAGTGGGTCCGAATCGACCCGGAACTACCGGTGACCGAGGATGGCAGTACTACGGTCGAAGCTGACTACCGCTCGAGGCAGATGTTGATCAGCCGATTACTACCGATCCAAAGTCCGGTGCTAGTTCCGACAAATAGGCAAAGTTAGACAGAAGTCTTACTGAACCAAAAAATGCCTCGTCGGAATTAGGACCGAAACTTCACCCGGAAGTTCCGCCTGAATAGCCCTGGGAAAGACCCTTGGTATTTTCATCGCTGGCCGGTACTACCGGTCAGGGCAGAAAACCCTCCAACTCTGCAGGAATCTCTTTCTCACACGAAAACTGGGATGGCTGTGGAGGTGCATATATGGTCTGTGCATGAAATGTTGATTTCCCACAACCTTCCTAGATGGACTCCCTCTTGATAGAATGGTAGCCTAAATAATAAAGCAAGAGAAAGTGAAAATAAGCTCTATCAACTACAAGCTCTTCCTTGAGAAAAATCCATCCACTAGCATGATCGAAGATAAGCCCTGAAACTTGGACAGACGGTTAAACCACAAAAGGAGTTGTCATCAGCACCAAAAACATAAGGAGAAAATAATCCTTTCACTAACTCTTGGAGTTGCTAGCATCTACTTCGCCAAGATAGCTACTAACAACGGAAAGCATGCAAGATCACAAATAACAAAGACATGATAGAATCAATAATCAATATGAAATAGCATCTCAATATCCATCGGATCCCCGCAAACACAACATGCAGAATTACAAATAGATGATCTTGATCATGAACGGAGCTCACAAGATCTAGACATGAAAGCACAAAGGAGGAGAACCAGCCATCTAGCTACTACATGGACCCGTAGTCCAGAGATGAACTACTCACGCATCACACCGGAGGCTTGCATGATGATGAAGAAGGCCTCCAGGGTGAATTCCCCTCTCCGGCAGGGTGCCAGGAAGAGCTTCAGATCCCTACCGATCTAGGGATGGAGATGATGGTGGCTACAGACTCTTTCGTGGATTTTTGATCGGGTCCTTAGGGTTTCCATATCAGAGGCAATATATAGGCGGAAGGAGAGGCCGAGGGGTGTGCAGGCGGGCGGACTGGCGTGGGCCAGGCCTAGCCGCGCGGCCAGGTGGTGTGGCTAGGCCCCAGCCCCTCTCTGTCTCGTATTCTGGCTCCAGACGTCTTCCGGTAAAATAGTGACTTTGGCTTTTATCCCGTCCAAGTCCGAGAATATTCATTTTCTGACTTCCTAGAACCAAAATCAGCAGAAAACAGGCAGCTGGCACCGTGGCTCTTGTTAATAGGTTAGTACAAGAAATCATATGAAAAGTACTCCGAAGTATGGACAAAACACAAGAAAGTAGATAAAACCAAGCATGGAACATCAAAAATTATAGATACATTTGCAATGTATCATTGGAGCAGCAAAGAACGCGCGTTGACGCAAATCATAACGGACCGTGTCATCGGCGTATACTTTCTCACGACGGGAACGATCATGATGACAAGTGATCATCGTGTATGGTACTACTGTATGTGACGCGAGCTATTCAGGAGCGGACGAACCATCCCATGGGCCGATGCAGGCAGAAACGGGCCAGCCGCAGGCGACTGCGCTATAGCATGCACATCAATCACATGATCCCCGTGTACGTCATTCGCGGGCTCCAAGGAGACATCGGAAGGAGGCGCTGGCATCTGCACAGTAACACAATCACCTTGCACAGGTAGACCAGTAGACAAATAGAATAGGTCATAACTTCGCAAAGGCTCACTTGTAACTAGTTTATCGGACGGGAAACAAATAGCTTGTTCAAGAGAGGACACATCAATAGAGACGCTAGGAGTGGAAAACGAAAACATGAACTCATCAAACACAACGTCACGTGAGATGTAAATTCTCCCCGTGGATCTATCCAAGCACTTGTATCCCTTATGCATAGAGTTGTACCAAAAAAACACATCTTAGAACGGAATTATAATTTGTGGGAGTTATATTTACGAAGGCTAGGCCAATAGGCGCACCCAAAAATACGAAGGAAGGAGTAGTCGGGCTAACTAAGCATGAGTCTATAAAGAGGTGTTTTCTTGTTGATGACAGGAGTAGCCATACGATTAATGAGAAAATGCGTAGTAAGGAAAGCTTCATCCCAATAACATAGAGGAAGTTGTGACTGTGCAAGAAGGGCAAGACCTGTCTCGACCAAGTGAAAGTGTTTGCGCTCAGCAATCCTGTTTTGTTGAGAGGTGTGGGGGAACGAGACACGATGAACTATGCCTGTGCGCTCAAAATAGTGATGAAGCTGATGATATTCCCCACCCCAATTAGACTGAACTACCTTGATATTAGCATTTAAAAGACGTTCAATATGAGCCTGAAAAGCATAAAAGACTTTCTCAACATCAGACTTGTGTTTTAGAAGATATATCCAGCAAAAACGAGAATATTCATCCACAAAGCTAACATAATACTTGTACCCCTAGAGAAAACACTGGTCGGCCCCCAAACATCAAAGTGAATCAATTCAAGAGATACAATAGAGACACGAGAAGACGATGTGTAAGGTAAGAGATGACTTTTGGCACGTTGACAAGCATCACAAACTAAAGAATTATTGCCTGAAGGAGAACACGAAAACACATTGGTTTTAACAATATTTTGAACTACATTATTCGATGGATGACAAAGGCATTGATGCCATTGCTGGGAAGTGGCACCGGCCGACTCATGACGTGACGAAGACGAAGCTTTGACGGATGGGATGGGATACAGACCACCTTGACTCCTACCGAGAAGAAGGACCCTCCTCGTGGTTTTGTCCTTTACACAGAAAAAGTGACAGTGAAATTTAACAAACATGTCATTGTCACAAACAAGATGATAAACAGAAAGGAGATGTAGACGAGCATCAGACATATGAAGAATATTTTTGATATGAAGTGATGAACCAGCTAAAAGTGAATGGACAATATGCGAAATTGATAAACCTGCACCGTTGGCCACTTGCACCCGATCCTTTGCACCGTAGCACTCGTAAGCTTGAAGATGTGCCAGCTCGCTCGTCAGGTGATTCGTCGTCCTGAATCAATGATCCAGGGGTTGTTGTTGTAAGTTGTTGTAGCAACATTGCCGACACGCTATTGTGGAGGCTGATAGTTGGGGTCGTAGTGGTTGCGGCAGTCCTTGGCTTCGTGCCCCCAGTTGCTGCAAAGCTGACAACATGGTCTCCAACGGTGTTGGCCGATGTTCTCGCCGCTATTGCAGCCATTGTTGTTGCGACAACCATCATTGCGGCCGTCGTTCCAGCCGCCATTGCAGCCTCCATTATTGCGACCGTAGCCGCCATTGCGGCCTCCATCATTGTGGCCATAGTCGCCGTCGTTGCGACCATGGCCACCGCCATCCTGTAGACCACCGTCGTTGCGGCCGTAGCCGTCGTTCCCGCTGTTGCGGGCCTGCCTTTGCTGGCCATCATTGCCATATGGGCGGTAGGAGGATCCGCCGCCTTTATAGGCGGGGTTAGGACACGTTGCCACGTTTACCAAGGACTACCATCCCTCGGCATGCGCCTGCTCCGCTTGGAGAGCCTCGAAGGAGAGGATATGTGAGTAGAAGTCAGAGTAGGAGATTGACTGGTTGTCGACGGTGAGAGACGCGGCGATGGAGTTGTATGCAGAGCTGAGCCTGATGATGATATAGTTGATGAGTTCTTCATCGGATATGGGAGCTCCGGCAGCGGCCATGGCATCTGCGAAGGACTTCATCTTGTGCATGTACATGGTGGAAGAGAGATCTCCATTCCACGTAGACGTTATCTAACAGCGAATGTGGCAGACATTGGCGTGAATCTGAGCGTTGTACAGGGCATGGACACCGTTCCACACCACAGCAACTGTTTTGCAACCGATGGGCAGATTGGCGATATCAGGCTCCATGGAGCCGAGGAGTCCGACGACCCGCTAGTCCTGAGACCACCAACGAGCTTACTCCAGGTTGACCATAGTGACGGCCTTATCTACTTCTCCCTCCATGATGGTTTTCTCAGGCACCGCGACGGTTTCATCAAGGTGAAGATGGAGACCGACGCCGAAGAGATTGGGAAGAAGGATGCCCTTCTAGAGATTGAAGTTTCCTACCTCCAAGCGAACTGAGATCGTGGGAACGACCCCGGCAGAGACGGTTGCAGTCGAGGACGAAGTCATGGACCTGACGACCATGGAGAGCTAGAGAGAAGACATTGTCATCGCGGCCGCGGAGGAGAGGTCTCTCGACGGTGGCGGCAGATGGATCGCACGGCGGCGGCGGGCGAGACTCGTGGTGGCTGCGGGCTCTAATACCAAGCTTAAAAAGAGGATTTAGGGTTTTGTGTGTGGGTCAAAAGCCCCGCACGTGCTCCACTTGTATAGTCATGACCACATAAAAGTTACATACGTATACAACACGTATACATGATACACGACATGCGGGTTAGTCCGAATACAATTCTAACAGAAACCAGTGTCGACGGGAACAATACGCGTGGAGTGTCGTGGTGAGAGCTTGCATGGGACATAATCGATGGAGGCGTGCGTGAGCTCTCCAATGGGACGACTTGGTGCGCGACCCTCATGATGAGGGATTTGGAACAGCGGCGGAAGCATGTTGAGAGTTGATGAGCATTGAGCAGTTAGGTCGTGAGATCAATACACGGTTGGATTTGCAATCATGATTAGACCAAGAGAAAAGGACAAAACTACCCTTTCACATGGATGGTTGATGGTAACAATTGTGGCTACTTTTTATTGGAACTCCAAGTGTAGAGTGTTGTAGCAAGCTTCTTTTTCCTACAAGGATGACTCGTGGGTTTATATCGAACTCTCGCGAATTGGTTATAGAAGGGTTTTTGTCTTCTCCTCTTCAAGCAACCTGTAAAGTAAAATAATTTTTCTTGTGTCCCCAACTCCACCAAGTGGTTGTCAAGCACAAGGTTTCTACTACAGTTTCGTCGTAGTAGAGAGCCGTAAAACCAGGGGAAATATTCCATCGGTCACGGTCGGGCGAAAAAAATCGCCGTGGAAGAGGCGCCTTCTACGGATGAAAATATTTCTTGTAGTGGACGGTGAACTACTAAGATAACTTTTGATCAGGAGTTAAACCCCTGGTGGTGCAGGGGCATCCCATGCCCCTGGTGATGGAGCTTTTGACAGGGGTGCTAGTAAAATCCCTGATTGTGGCTTGCAGGTGTCCTGAACCTGCTAACCTGCTTCATATTAACTAGTTATGTTCTAATGACTGTGATGTGTGTCCTATGTTTGCTGGGTGTAATGTGTGTGTTCATGTCAAATGCGGTGATAGGATCATCCAATTTAAAATGGGTGACCATAACCCACGTGATCAGGTGCAGACCAAAGCACCAAACACCTACAAATTGCATCAGCCGGGAATTAAAGCACAAATGCGTGCAATCAAACAACTCAGCCAAATTGCACGAAAAGAAAACACATGAAACCAAACGAAACGCTAATCTTGGTTCATGCCCAATCTCGGTGGATGCAGCATCCAGCGGGCCAACTTCCGAAACCAGAAAATTTGAGTCCGATCAACTAAACACCCGTCTAATGTTAAGGCACTTGCATCTCTAGCTGCCTTCTTGTTTCGTTAATTCAATGAAAACGTTAGTTGTGAGTAAACAACGACTAAAAAGTGATAACTCCTGATCTGTGATCACCACAATGAGAAGGAAAGTTAAATAAAGACATAGTCGGCATCCACGCATGCGAATGCTACTCCCTCCATTTCAAAATATAAGATGTTTTAGTTTTGTCAAAATACTGTATCTAGACCTCTTTTAGGACATAGGTTCACTTCATACCTAGATAAACCTACATACTAAAAGAGATCTAGATACACTCCATTCAAAGCTAAAACATCTTATATTTTAAAACAGAGGGAGTATTTGATAATCCTGATAAACTCGACCACAAGTATTAGGCATTAACCAATCGCGGTAAACTCGTGAGAATTATTCACGTTTCTTTCCTCAGGGATGCAACAAAAACATATATATGCTTCTCCGAGGGGAAGGAGCGGCAATCAAGACCAAAATAATAATAGTTATGTCCAATAAACAAGGTGTTGTAGTGAGTGACCTGTGTTCGATCCCAGCAACGGCGTTCCATATCTATATCTTCTTATAAAGTAGACTCCCACTAATTATTCTATCTCAACATGCAAGCTATCCACATCACCTATTTTAATAGCCACTCAAAAGTCCATGTCATCCCACTAACAAATATTTATAATAATGTATTTTACATGCAAACCAATTCACGTCATCTATTTTGTTCCATCCAACTATCTACGTCACTAATTTATGTTCGTCAAATATATGATAATTTTACATTAATTTAATTTACGATTTCAACTGATTTGAACAAATTCAATCTTTCTCTATAAATTCTTTTAGAAAACTTCAAGTTCTATTTGTATTATACCTTTTATTTAAACAATGTAGTTTTTGAAGAGATTTCCGCTGCAACGCGCGGGGCATTTTCTAGTTTCGTATAACACGCCACCCGTCTCAAAATAAGTGACTCAGGTTTTTCTAAATACATATAAATCTAGATAAACTCACGTCACTTATTGCTTTCGCCCTTTTCTAATTACTATGATGATGCCCACGTGTTTCTGCGGAAGAGAAAATCAGTTGTTCACTTAGAAATAGAAATACTCATTGACAACGTCTATCCATTATGAGGCAAGTTGTGTCATATTGCGCCATACAACTTCTTTAATCTATACTATTAAAAGGCTTATGGTCTTGATGATTGATACTTTTTTGTTAGACACTTTTACCCCTGTGAGTATGGTCATATTGCAAGGAGGGCCACCGCTGAATAAAAACGGATCGCGTCCGACCGTCTCACATAATTACACGTATTCAGCGATCCAGCCGGGCTTCGCTAGGAGTCCGCGGATCCTGTTGCGGCATGTCCGGCTTCTTCTACCCGAAGAAACAGCTGATTGATTTTTGACATCGCTAATCAGTCCGTAAGGATTGTTTTCGACAGATGGCTGTCCAGCTTCTGCGTGCATAGACAAATCCCTCACGGTACAGCAGTGGAACAAACCATAAGGCAGCTTCAGTAGTTGGGCAGGCTAATGACATAGCTAATTAATTAATAAGCAGACTATTAGCCCATAACTTAGTATAGTAACTGCCAGCATGTACACGACTTATCTTGTTAGCTAATACTCGCTCCGTTTAGAAATATAAAACGTTTTAGTTTTATGAATCTAATGTATATATAGATATTATTTAGTGTATAAGTTCGTAAAGGTTTGAGATGAACTTATACACTAAATAAGCGTCTAGATACATTCATTTTACAAACCTAAAATGTCTTATATATCTAAACGGAGGGAGTATCTTCTAAAAAAAATCTTGATAGCTAATATATAGCTCATGCATATTCTGGATACTACATCAGTACAAAGTATCCTAAAAAGTATAGTAGCTATCACCATATATGGAGATACTTTTCATCCGTGGAGAAACCACAAATTTTCTACCAAAACAACAGTAAATTGAGAAAAAAATAGGGAAACTGAAAAGCTGATGTTTCAAGTCCTTATCCAGTAACAGAAGAGCACAACACACTCGAGAGGAGTGAATAAATTGTAGATATGGATTTTACACAATGAACCTCCTCCTAATTATTGCATGGTATACCCTATGATAAAATCCTAGGTCCGTCACAGAGAAGAGGCCTCGTCGCTTAATACACCCGAAACATGCCCTAACTTTTTTCGTGTCTCTCTAGGCATGAAGCGACGGCAACAGGGGCCATATGGAGTAGGGGAGTGGCCGCGGCCACCTGGAAGCAGAGGGAGTGACGGCTGTGGCAACTTGGCTATGACCTCTCTCTTCCCGGGCACTGATTTTACAAGAGCACATTGATCTAGCTCATCTCTCGCACGCTGCTGGCCGTAGTGGGTGGAGAATCCACAGGGTGAAGCCCTACTAGGAGTGGCCCATGACAGAAGACACTGGCACAAACATGCAGTGTTGGACGGCCTGGCCATCCTCGATGGCTGATGACAGAAGACACTGGCACAAACATGCAGTGGTGGATGACCTGGCCATCCTCGACAGCGGCCTCGTGGCTGAGGTCGGTGATGTGGTTGAGATGCCAGGCATGTTGTCCAATCGTGGTTGTGTAGACCATCTTGCTGCTTGTTGCCTAATGTTCTAAGTTGCGTCATTACCATTCTGAAGTTTCGAGTGGAAGGGGTATGTGGCCGGTGAGAGGTACCCTTTTGCAAGGTCAAACTATTTACTCAAGGCAAGCTTGCATAGTAATCCAATTTTAGGCTTATCAATTTTTAGAAGTGGTATCCACATAAGCCGCCGTCCATGGAGACTAAACATCACTCCATGGTCCATGTGCACTCTGGTTTGACACGTAAGATAGGACTAGAGCAGGCACCAAACCGGTCCAATGTGAGTGCACCTGATGTGGATGCGCGTGGAGGACTGTGGCCCATGTTGCTGCCCAAGTCGAGTGAAAACCGGTAGATCGATCGACATCAACTTAAAAAAGGCAGATCGATCTAGAGGCCTCGCTGATTACCTCGCTCCCTGGTTTGCTGGGGTAGGAGGCAAAACTGTGCGCGCCTTCACGCCGTTGCTAGCTTGCCGCCACAGCTGGAGCTGGGCGCCTGCCCAGCTACCCTCTTATTGTTCTCCACATCAGCCGCAAGGACGGCTCCACGCATGCGACACCGCCCTACTACCGCCGGCCGCCGCTGAACTAAGAGCACGACTGAGCGCGCGAAAGAGCACGATGTAGAGCCCTACAAAGCGGCAGCGCTGCCTCGACTCTCCCCCTGAATCCCGATGGCTGGCGCTGCTCCTAGCCAGCCCATCCCGCACGACACCGACGCCCTAACCAGTCCCTGCATCCTGACGACCGACTGAAGCTGTCATCTTTTGGAATAATCTGGGGGAGTTGCGGCTGGGGCAGGAGCTTGGCGTCAGACTGCCCGGAGGCGGAGTGGTCCTCTAGGTACGGGAGGCGGGAGAGTAGGATATCCCGCTCCACGCCCGGCCATGCGAACCGGCACCCGGCGGCATGGTGGTTTCGCCGGCTACCGCATAACACAATTTTATTTATATCTCGATCTCTCTCCATGGGAGATTTTAAATCCATCGAGTTTCCCTGTCGTACATGGATTGGAGACTGGACTTTGAGCTGAACTGGGCTGTGATCGGGAGTTCGGGATGATCGGGGCCATTACCAATAGGAACAGCCAAGGACGACCGAAGCGAAGATGTGGAATTATCCACAGATTGAAGCGTTATTTTTCTCGTGGCTTGGCAGTAATTTTTGGCGATGAAGACATATAACGGACGGTTGAAAGCGTAAACCGACGGACGAAGAGAGAAACATTCCTCCTTTTATTATTACTAGCAAAAGTGTCCATGCGTTGCACCGGGAGAAACGCATGCCCACCTCCCATGGGAGCCTCCCATGTCCAGGAGAAATGCATGCCCACCTCCCATGGGCGCCTCCCATGTCCACTGTCGATGCCCACCTCCCATGGTTGCCGCCCCGCAATAGCAGCCAGGACGAGCAGGAAGAAGAAGAAGAAGCGGCAACACACCGGACCTGATTAATGGAAGAATTGTGGAGGCCGTAGCAAGGAGGGGTTGTGGAAGTAAAGGGACGGTGACACGCCACATTGGGCAACGGAGATCCAGGGGCGGCTGCAGAGAGAAGGCTCGCCGTAGGTTGGCGTGGGTGCAGAAAATCCATACCTACGCCACCTGGGAGCTCTGCTTCGTCGAGGTCGCCTTCCCTCTCCGGATTTCAAGCCGCCGTCGTTTGTCTCCCAGGTGAGAGGAGAGGCGAGTTTGGCCGCAAATCGTTTTTTCATTAAGGAAGTGAACCATTATTTTATTCTTTAAGCCATGGAGGATTTCACGCTGAAGTCGGTCACCATATTAATTCAGTTATTTATCGCCCAAGTACATTCATTTGTCAATATTTTGTCATGGAGCAAATTCAACTCAAGTGCATGGCTGGTAAATGGAACGGGCTGCCTGGTTGGAAAGCAACAGCAGAATTTTTAACACCGCGAAAAGTTCTAAAATTCTATTTTGGTTTCATAATTTTGGAGCTCTGCATGGGCTCTGATTATTTTAGCAGCTAAGCGGTCCAAGAGATATTAGAATAAGCAGCCTAAGATGAAAAAAAGAAAAAAAAAATGAGAGTTGAGGGTCTGTACCAAAATGTACACAAGAGACTGAGAGACACCTAATGCTGAACGTATAGAAGTCATTTTTGGTCAAACAAATTTATTTTCAGTTAAATTTGCATAATGAAAAGATGACAGCCATGCAACTAACTAACAACGGACTAAAACAGCTACTGAGTGAATCGGAGCGTGCATAAGAAAACTTACCAGCATCATTTCATCTTGCTTCATCATAAAATGATCATGATAGGTAACCTTCAGCTAAGTCGTCCTAGTACTTTCGAAGAAAGCAGACACTAAAACCACACCGGTCGGCAGAGGGACAATCCATCAATTAGAATATCCATGTGCCAGCCAACATTTGGGCCACTTGATGGAACCACATAACTGCATATAACATATTACATCAGAATCAGAATCAGATAGTACAAGACTGGAACACAAGATCAGTTCTCAGAAAATACATGGAATAATAGAATAGTTACCAACAATCTGGCTTTCAAATTGACTGTCAGAATATGAAGAAAACAAAAAATATCGATCAGACCAGTCTCTTCTCTTGTGTCTTCTCTGCTCTATCCCCAGCCTGTGATAAAATTTTCTTCAGAATGCTAGACGCAGACTCAACCGAGTGTCCCAGCTGCAGCAAATACGTTTGATACTACATGAAGGTTCATAACAGAAATTCAGAGCATCGAGCAATAATATCAACAAAGCATGAATTTATAATTGACAATGTTACTACCTGCTAGCAGTTGCAGCTATAGAAATTCCGCCCGGCGAAGAACATGCCGTCTTGCCGTGGACGGGCACGGACAGGAATCCAACGGCTACTCGCGGGGCGAAAGCTCCTTCCTGAGCAGGATGAAGAGGACGTCAGAGAAGGAGCCGACAAGAACCTCGCTCCCCACTCCATTCTGCATGAACATGATGATTTAGGTAAGTTGTGTATTGAATATTCATAAATCAACACACATCTATTAGGCAGGAAGGTAATCATACTTAAAATCTAGCACCTACCAGGCAGCGGTGCATGAGGAGGGAGTCGTTGCGCGCTGGTAAATGTTGACGTTGATTGCGAGGAATCGACCGCGAGTTCATGCACCTACCAGGCATATGGTGGCGAGGAATCGATCGCAAGCTCATGCACCTACCAAGCATCGACGAGATACCGAGAGAGGGGGTCACCATGCGAGACATATGCGTCCGTGCATCACAAGGTAGATGCGATCTCGTGAGGAGGATTAGGTGGAGGTGGGGAACTCAGCCATCGCTAGCGGCTCCGGGGCGGAGAGTCGACCAATTGTGCGAGCATGATTCCGGGGTGGAGATTCCCTTTCGGCCTCGCGAGACCTCACCCCGACGGAGGGGAGGAGGATGCGGAGGTGTCGCCTGGCTACCGTGGTGGACCAACGAAGGGGAGAGGAGAAAAAAGTCAAAGGGTTCCCGTCAATCTAAATCAAAGCGTCGAAGCCTTCTTTTTTTACTCACCAGTAGCTTTTTTTAAACGGTACCGTTGTTGGTAATAATTGGCTTAGTGGGAGGGCAAAACCTTCCAAAATAGTGTTGGACCGGAAGAAACAATCCGTCCTTTATTATTATGTATAGACTAGCAAAATGCCCGCACGTTGCAGCGGACCTAAAAATGTGCGTGAGATCAAACTCCTACTCGGCGTATCTACTTTTCGCACCGCCAGCCACTTGATGACTTTTAGATCATTATTGTTGTCTCATGGTCACTTCAGCGGTATCAGGAGTAAAAATACACAAACAAACTTTCTTGAAAAATAGAGTTGGGCACGAATCCCAAATTTGCCACGCATCCGAAATATATTTATGTCAAGGATTAAACATGTTACCATTCAATTTACTATTTGTGATTGTTTGTGCGTGTTTAACAGATAAGTTCAACTTTCTGTTAACATGCAGCAACTCGACATAGGACCCTTTTGATAGCTAGATCTTGACTAAATTATCATGGCTAGTCTCTGGAAATCCAATTTAGATCTGTGTATGAACCTATTGTTTAAAAAAAATTAAAGTGTCAATATCTAGAAAATATAGTAGCATGTTCATTCGGATATTCTATGTTCCTACATAAATTTTTGGGAAAAAATTACTCCAACACGACTATTTGGAGACATTTTTTTTGTCTTTTTACACAAACCATATAAAATGTTACTTTTCCCCCAAATAAGTATGTATAAACATAGAATGCCTGGACGTAAGCAAAATTTTATTTTAACTTTTTTAACTTTATTTATATATATTTTTAGAATAGATCTATTCGCATAGTGGGAGCAAAAATACAACATCCGGCTAGTCCCTAAATTTCTCGCGCTACATTTCATCCTCCTCTCATACATAAAAAAAATCAAAGAATTAAAAAAAAGAAAAAGAAGCTCTCCTAAATGCTAGTGTTGTGCTCAGCCAACCCACAACAACATATGAGTGGGGCAGCTCCTCAGTCTCCTCACCACCTCGTTCTAATTATCCACCATGCAAGAGGGTGGTTGCTTCCCTCACTTTCGCTTAAGCCCAAATTTGGTCCCCTCACTTGCCTAGTTCACAATGCCTCTGTACTGAGCCAGCTAAGACACAGTGACTTCGGTTCCTACTTTACTTATGCACACGACACACCATGCTCGATTAGTACTCTTATTTAAGCGACTTCTTGTTTTTCAACTTGCTTGCCGATACTTGAGGTAACTTGTCAAGTTATATAAACTGGTAGGACATACCGTAAAGAAGCAGGGTGGGACTAAATGTGAATCATACCAAGTCTTAATTTAAAGTGTCAGATCTTAATTACACCCGCCGGTCCAAAATACACAATTAATGTTGGGCCTTGCCCATATGTTTGTGTGAGGGCCGTTTTGTCGAGTGCGGGTAGCGACTGATACCTACGTCCCTTTCGCACTCTTTGTCTTCCACGAGAAGAACAGCGGTGCTGGCAGTGTTGAATTATGGGAAGAGGAAAAATCACACCACCGACGTGCTCGACGGCGTGCACCGCCTCTGCCGCGATGCCATCCCATCCAAGCCCGCTCCCACGTGCTCATATTTAGACTCGAGGCACTGGACGGAAGTTTTCGAGAGTAGTTAGACGCGTGGCGCTTGCCGGAAATTTCTGGGAGGAGCTAGTCGGCGGAGCTCGAGCTGGCATTTTTGGGGGGAGCTGGTCGGTTGGGAAAGCCCGTCTATGGAACAGACAACTTGTTTGGTTAATTAGAGATCATTGGTGCACTTGATGGGGAGGTTGTAAGACATGTGTCGGTGATGATGAGGCAGGTGCATTCTTCACCGGTGCGGACCACCGCCTTGCAGCACTGTTGCGTCGCCCCCCCCCCCCCCCCCGCACTTAGTGCTCCCATCAGTTCGTCATGAAGTTGAGGCACGGCATGGTCTATTTGAAGAATACTATGAGTGTACTGGATAAAAAAGGTTCGGTCCTGGACTTCTTGTAGACAAATCAACAGTGCAACAATTTATACTCCCTCCGACCCATATTAGTTGACGTGGATTTATCTAGATTCGGATGTATCTAGTACTAAAACATGGCTACATACATCCGAATCTAGACAAATTTGAGTCAACTACTATGGGTCGGAGGGAGTAATTTTTTTACGCTAAGTTTACTTTGCATCACTTAGCATCAAATCAGATGTCACTGAGGACATACTTTGCATCAAATCAGATGTCACCGAGGACATTTTGCGACAAGAAATCAATCTCCATCAGATCAAATATTCAGATGTATATTCATAGAGACCATGCTAGAGATAGGTGAAAATATGGACAGCACCATGGCGGACATGTCTAAGCAGCAGAGTAAGTCAACACCTTTTAGCTTGGCCGCCACATCTACCCATCCATGGTGGATCACTGAATTGTCGAATTGGTTCAACAGGGAGGGAGGGGTGCCAGTGGAAAGCATGCATGTCTAGTCGCCTAGGAGGAGGTAGACATGGAGTGGCCCATCTCACGCCCGCGAGTGCAGCAGCACAGAGGTCATCTCGCCTACGGGCGCTGGGCCGGGAATTTCGTGGATTCTTAGGTCGTGCGAGGTGGACTTGGTCTATTTGCGGTGGCAAGACAATGTAATTTATAAAACGGTAAACTCGGAAAAAAATAGACGAAGCTCCTTTTCTTTTGTTTTTTCCCACTTACCGGTGGCATTGGTGGGCAATTTCGTGTCTCATGGGAGGGTAAAAGGGTCTAGAAAAGTGTTGGACCGGAAGAAACAATCCGTCATTTATTATTATTAGGTATAGATTAGATATAGGTACTAGGAAACATACCCGTGCGTTGCGACGGGAGAGATAAAAATGTGTGTCGGCGTGTATTGAGCACATCAATGGTTGTGCATTGTCAATGTCTCAATTGCCCTGCGCTTAGCTCGACCACCCGGTACATGTGTGTAGACGTCTAGATAGCTTAGCTCGACCACCCGGTACATGTGTGTTGACGTCTAGATAGCCATATGCCGCCACCTCCAGCTCACCCAACTCCCGGAAGGCGCACACTTTAATGTTTGCACCAGGCCATAATCCTGATTATATTTAGCTCACGCCAGGCCAACATATATTCTCCAAATCCCTCCTTGTCAGCCCATAATCCCGATTATATTTAGCTCACACCAGGCTAGCGTATATCTCCAAATCCCTCCTTGTTTCACGGGTAGTGTTGTTGATATTCCAGGCAATTTAAAACGTATATAAACTGGTGCATCTGGATGCAAGCCACCAGGGTGGGACTAAAGGGTATTTGTATCAGGTCTTGACTTGATTTCACGTAATACGCATGTGGCTGGCCCACGACACGATGACATCGATGGATCGAGTCCAAGGAACATCACTATTGGTCTTTTTTTTAACACACGTTGCACGACCACACCACCATTGGTATTTTATTTTTTTGTTGAACCGGGCTTTGACTTACAGGTGGTATTAGTGGATAATTTGATGTCCGGTGGAGGGTAAAAAGGTCCCAAAAAAAGTTGAACCGGAAGAAACATTATCTAAACTATTGCCCGGAAAAATCGATCCAATACGCATGGAGAATTTTCTATTTTGTCCCGTGACACTGGTCTCTAGCTAGATGTTTTTCTTATGTTGGCCGAACCTATTCAAACCGGTTGTGAAGGTTAGGTCACAACTTAAAAATTATTTTCACTACCTATAAAAGATGGCGCATGCAGATTTTTTCTTTTGCACCTCTTTTTTCTACAAAATCCGAAAATAGAAGATGCCAAGAAAAGGAAATAAAAACATACGCAAGCATACCACATGAAAGTCCATATAAAGGTATAGATAATGAATGGTCTCGTCTTTATGAAAAAAGAAAATGCTTGGGCGTCAGATGGCTTTTGTAGCTAGCGAGGAAGAAACCAATCTATGAAAAAAAGAAATTGCTTATGCGTCAGCTAGCAAGGAAGAAATCAGCTACCTAGCCAGGCCTTGTAACACGAACGCTACAACCTCATCTCCCCGCTAGTGCGGCCGTGTGCCAGCAGACGGACGCCTCGCGTCTATAGCCCTCGGTGCTTTTCTCTCCCTCCTCAAGCCTCGGTCATGCCGGCAGCCGGCCGCCTCGTGTCTATAGCCCTCGGTTCTTTTATCTCCCTCCTCAAGCCTCGGCGGCCTCGTGTCTATAGCCTTCGGTGCTTTTATCTTCCTCCTCAAGCCTCAGCCGTGCAGCCGGCCGCCTCCTTGCGCTGCTCGTTAGAGCCATTGCCGTTCCATTGTGCGCTGCTTATCACAAGCATTGCCGTTCCATTGTATCTCACCGAGATCCTGTTGATTGTCTTGTTGATAGTCAATCTGTCAAAGTATATAAACTGGTGTATTTTCGTGTAAGGAAGCGAGGTGGTACTATTAAATATACAACCCTGGGCAAGGGATCGAACCAGCAGCCAAACAATCTATTTTGACGTTTTTAGTTTTTAGGTACATGGCCGACACGAGCTGAACCTTGTGGCTCGTCTAAGCTTCACCAGCCTAAAGGATCAAATTGGGCCAAGTCAAAGCGACGCTGCTTTGTAAGGGTATAAGCGATCGTACGATCTTACGTGTACTCGTGCAAGTCAAGTCGACTTGATACACGGGTGTGCTAAAAAAATCCTATATTGACTTATGGGTGGCATATGTGGGTAATTATATCAGAATAGACAGGGGTAAAACCGTTCAGAAAAGTATTGGATCGGAAGAAACAATCCGTCTTTTATTATTAGGTATAGATAAATATGTTTTCCCCTTCTGTTGGTACCGCAAGTCTGCAAGCATTTGAGGCCGGACTTCGTTGGGACTGATTGGTCAGGTGTCTCACTCTGGATGACAATGCAAAATCAGGTAATCAGACAAGCTTCGAGCAGCATAACCAAATAATGAAGAGCAATGAAAAAACATCTCTCGTAGGCAAAGACAAAGATGCATGACGTATCAGACATGATGTTGCGTTACGAGAGGCCCATGTTTACTTTTCATGTGTCTGCAAGGCAGAATCTTAGGGTTTCGCTACTGTTTTAACCTATAAGTTGTAACATGTAGTAATCCTACACCATGAACCTCCCTCGAATTTCATGCCTAGAAGTTAAACCTGATAATTTTTCATGTGAGTCCAATTGTTACTGGGCTTTGAAAATATCATTTTAGTTAGTGATCTTTTCATGTAATTTAGCAAATTTGACTTTTGATTATCTCATTTAAAATCCACAAGTTTCTGCATCTGTATGATGTTTCATACTTCTAGATAGCCATGTTGCAAACAAAGAACGAATAGTAAGTGACAATTTTTTTTACAAGACTGTAGTATAGTGGAACAAGTAAAGAAACAAATCTGAAATAAAATTGTCATATATCTCAAATGACCATATAAACAAAAAAAACTAAGCTGCTTGGGTGGTACGGATTATATATATTGGTTCCCAGGTTTACGATGGCATATTGGTTTATTTAAAACCCGTAGCAACGCACGGATACTTTGCTAGTATACTACAATACCAATGACATCTTAGGCGATCCACCAATGGGTGATGCAACGTCCAATTTTCACACACTTCAAAATCTGTTTTTTTTTGGCAAATCTTTTACTACTCCTTTTCACCCAAATTAATTGATTCATATTTATTTAGATATAGATGTATCTAGACATGTTCTAGTGCTATCTCTATCTATCCAAATTCGAGTCAATTAATTTCGAATCAGAGGAAGTAGCAAATAGATGTCACTTTTTAGTAAGCAACAATTATTTTCCTTCGTGCTATACCAATTTTCATATCTGACATGCTGGTCTCCACCGACGGCGCGATCGTGTGCACCATTCATTTAGCGATCTCCTCGCCTTCTCCTTCCCATACAGAAAATTTCCTACATCACCATACCGTATTTTTTTTGCGGAACATACCGTTATTATTAAGTACATATTGGACATATGCTCTGAATTGCGCAACCTCGAACTACGCTACAGTTAAATAAGCTTCAATATACTCAGGTTTAGCAGATTCAGACACGTTTAGAAAGGGGGAAAGGCCATTTATTCGCCCCAACGTCCAGCCTCTCTGTCCTCCCGTCGCTCACCTACATGCCCAATGCGCCGCCATGGAATCCACACACAAGCACCGCCGTCTGCTAGCGCGCTCCCCCCGGCCATCATAATGCCTGCTCTAGCTATGGCAGCAACACAGAATTTGACATTCTCTTCCAACAATTCTCTTAAAAAAATAGTACTCCCTCCGACCCAAATGATTTGTCTAGATTCGAATGTATCTCGACTTGTTTTAGTGTTGGATACGTTTGAATTTAGATAAAACCAAATCAACTAATTTAGATCGGAGGGAGTAGTACAAAATTCGCAAGTGCTAATGTAACAGTACAACCACACAACATTCTATTCTTCGTATGGCCATTCCTCCTATCTTTTCTTTTCTTTTCTTTTCTTTTCTTTTCTTTTCAGTTCAGTCAGTGCCCTAATCGATTCAGCTCTTCGGTACAAAACACATCATTTTCAGTTCAGGCCAATAAGTTTTAATAGAACAAGCAAACACAACATCCCCTTTACTCATTGTAATCTTCATACTTCATTCGGTAATAGTGTCAAGCCTGCATCTGGCCTGGTGTTCTTCGCCTCTTTCCATTCCTCACTGTCCCACGCAGAACGCCAATAGGAAAACAACATGCTCGTGGCAGGACATGAAGGAACCAACAGGAAGCGTAAACTTGTGTTGTGGTGGAGGTGAGCTAAATTGAGAGTGCATTCAGCTATGAGCACATGAAAGAACCAAGAAGACCAGCAGAGTCCACGCACGAGGGCTCGGTCCAGCAATGAGCCATTCAGAGGCAAGCTGCCGAATTAACAAAATAAAATTTAAAAAAATTCCTGCACGTGGCCATGCCCAGGACCAAGCTCGGAGAAGCCAAAAGAGGGCTAATGCACGGAGCGCTCGACGGCCGACAATGGCCCGTCTCCCTGGCTCGCGGGCATCTAGGCACACAGTGGCTTGGCCGCTGTCAGCAGTATACCAGTGGCGGCGGGGTGGGGGCCTTGGGCGGTGGTGATTGGGGACCCGGCCGGCGGCGGTAGAATGCAGTTGGCGTCTGTAGACGCTGGGTGTAGGGGGGCCGTGAGAGGACGAAAGCAATTCTGGATGGCCGCATGCGGGTTTTTTTTGTTGGGAAAAGATAATAAGAGGCGCCGCACACATCTCTCTCCCGTGCGGCGCGCTGAGATTCGCGAAAACGCTAGCTCTGCTTGGTCAACAACCGGTCCTTGTTCACCCTATCTCTTATCTCGTGTTATTCCTTACCACACAGTTTTTTTTTCTCCCAATCCGCGTTGGAGCTGACGAGCGTGTGGAGGAGACGCCGGTCTCTAGCGCTCGCTGGTCTCCACCAGTCCACCGCCGCCGAGCGCGAGGAGGAGGCGCCTGCCTCCAGCGCAGGGAGAGCTCTGCCAGGACGCCCCCGCCGACCGCGACGAGGAGGCGTCCGCATCTAGCGCAGGGGATGCCGACGACTACGAGCGCGGAGAAGGGGCTTCCATCCCTAGCTGTGGGGCCGTGCGCGAGGAGGCCACCGTCGAGCGCGAGTAGGGTGCAGCGTCGAGCACGAGGAGGCCGCCGTCGAGCGCGAGCAGGCTGCGGAAGCTGCCGTCGAGTACAAGAAGGCTGCGACGTCGAGCCCGAGGAGGTCGCCGGCGTTGAGCGCAAGGAGCCACCAACGACAAGCACGGGGAGGCGTGCGGGCTGTGAAGACTCCGGCGACCGGCGCGTTGCCTGCCCGAGTTTTCCTCTTCCCTACTTCTCGATTTTTTTTGCTGTCGTGCTCCGGATTTTTTTCACGGAGATAGTTGTCCATTTTCTACATGTGAACTTAACCTTGAGTGATTCCTAGTTTCACGTGTCTCCATTTTTTTTGGAGGATTTTGGATTTATCGAACAACAGCTAGGGATTTTGATCTACTAGTAGGAATTTGGTAGTCAGTACCAATTTAACCTGGCAATTACGCTTAATTAATCTGGCTACTGAATCCGATTAACAGATGTATGGTAATTACTTTTGAAGCCAGCAGTTAGGCCTAATTAATTTGGCAACTAGGCCTAATTAATCCGGTAAGTAATTAACAATTTAACCTGGTAATTTGGACTAATTATTCTCGCAATTTAGTAATCTGCCATCTAGACCTACCTAATCAGGCAATTAGTAACAATTGAATCTGGCAGGTAGGCAAACTTAATCTGGCAATTAGTAAAGAAATTAGATCTACTCCATCCGTTCCAAAAAGGATGTCTCAAATTTGTTTCTACTAAATAGTGTCTAGATACATCCAAATTTAGACAAACCTGAGACATCCTTTCTGTCCCAATTTAGACAAACCTGAGACATCCTTTTCGGGACGGAGGGAGTACTTGTTCTGGCAATTACCAACACATACTAGTACTACGGAGACATGCATGTGACAAGTTTAATTAATCTCGGTTTGCCACTTTTTTCTGGTTTTGCTCTTCGGATCTGTTATGTTCCTTAATCCTTATGTCTCGTTGAGGAAGAAGGTGATGTGGTCACTTATTGTTGCTGGATTATTCTAGGTGTGAGGTCCCAGGCTCCCAGCTAGCAGAAATTGTTAGGCAGAGGCAGGGCCTGCAGGAGCAGACTAGTCGCAGGGCAGGGAGTAGTTGGCTTTTTGACAAGAGATCCCGGTCCAACTGTTAGTTTACGCGCTCACAGCTCGCGCTTTTGTGGCGTTGTTTCGTAAAGATCCGATATCTGCTAGCCGCCGCACGGACGCTACCTGTGCGCGGCGCCGCGGCTAAGCAAAGTCCTTTTTTGTTTACAGAAGCATTTTGTTTTGACTTGGAGGTGGCAGACCAGTTAATATCTCCGAACTGACACGGTCAAAACCCTACCCGCCAGCGGACGTCCTCCTTACCCTCCTTCTCCTGGTTCTCCCCTCTGCCTGGGCCTCTTGGCCCCTCTCCCCCTCCTCTCCGGTAGGCGCAGGCGACGAGATTGGGTGAGGGTCCCACCCGGTGTACAATAGTAGTTTAGGGTAGTTTAGTGTTGCCTGGTTTGCCCTGGTGGCGTTTGCCGATATGGCGTATGGGGGTCGGTCGGAGATCTCTGGCAGCCAGATCTTCCGCGCATGGTTCTTCTTCTCTCTCGCTGCGCCAAACTAGTATTTGCGGTGAATCCCCCAGTTATGTAGTCATGCATTACAATAGGAACCCCTAATTCTCTCGCAAATACAGCTCTCTTAATCATTTCTTCACATGTACCTGCAGTCGCATTCAAGTAATGCCCCTTAATTTCACCGGCGCGCCGTCAGTGGCAGGCGGTGGCGGTGGCGATCTGGAGAAGCCCCAGCATCCCTCACAATAAGGTCTACGCTTGGTGCTCTAGGTCGGTGTTCCTGGACAGATACCGGCTTGGTGCGGTCGCCCTTCTCATCGCCGCGGTGCTCTCGTGGAGGGAGCCAGAGGCAGCGATGGTGAAGCCCACCGCTCGCCAAAATAAAGTCCTTGCAAGCTCCAGCCACTGCATCTACGGCTGTCTCCTTTGGCTCGTGGCATGATCCGAGAGTTCGACGATGGCCAGCGCCTCCCTGCATCAGCGGTTGGATCCTTGTATCTCCAGTGAGGAGAAAGTTTGGTTCGTTCTTCTTCCCCTCCTCTTCACCCATCGTGGCGATGCCTAGGGAGTTTGGAAGATGAGCTTCAACCTTTGACTTCTCCGGTGGGGAGTTGTTGCTGCGCATGGCGGAGATCCCAAGCGGTGGTTTATTCCGGCCACTGCTATCCTCGGTCACGGAGACCACTCTGCGCAGAGGACTGGCATCTGCTGCTTCCTCAACCTCCTTTGGAGGCCCTCTTGCGACTCAGCCACGACAATCTTCGACACGTCGGCGTCAAGTAGCCTCGTCCATGGCGCTAGCGTTGCCGGCCATGGCGTTGAGCTCGCCCCTGTTCCTGGTGGAGAAGGACCGGATGGACTCGATCGCTTTTCTCTTTTGTTTTTTCAAGGTCCTTTGTGTAAAAGTTCAAGATTTCTCTTCTGTTTTCCAAGGTCCTTTGTGTAAAAGTTCAAGAGCTGGCTGTAATTAAGTTTATCTTCAAGGTCATGCTTGTAATTGCTCCCACCTATTAATGCAGCACTGGACCCTTCTGGGTCCTTCCCCTTGCTTCAAAAAAACACGGTCAAAACCGTCCAGAAAAGCAGAACCCGTAAGAAATACTTCGTACTTTATCATTAGGTATAGATATAGATATAGATTTTACTATAACTTTTTGATATCTAACATCGAGATGCAAACAGGGATATGCAATTTTCAAATTGCAAGAGGGAGAAAAATAAATATATCCTATAGTATGGAGTTTCTGCATGAGAACAAAACATTTACATAGCCTCTCATTTGCTCTTGGTTGTGCCGTTTTCGGTAGGCATCATCTAACTTAGAGCATCTCCACTTGGGTTCCCAGCACGCCGTTCCCAGGGCGTATTTTTAGTCCGGACACCGAAATTTTAGCCCAGTCGAGTTCCTAGGACCCCGGTTTCGTCCGGATTTGACCCAAAATACGTCCGGCCTTCCCAGGCCGTTCCCGGGGCGACGGGAACGCGCTGATAACTCCGGACGAAGCGAATTCAGCGGGAAAAGCGGCATTCGCCGAGTGGACCCGCCAGTCAGCGGCAGAAGCCGAGTCGTTCTCATCCTCCCGGATTGGAATGCCACGAAGTACTGCCGGGCATTAACCACCGGTCTCGTCGGCCACGCGTCGCTGTAATGGCGTGCCATCGTCGCCTCGGCTCCCGCGATGGACTAGCAGGCATTAACTTCCTGTCGCTTCCCATTTTCCTGCCCTCGCCGCTACACCCCTCCCGCCTTCGCCGCCCTCGCTCGGCCTATAAAACACGGCCGCACACCGGTTCACAGCACACTGCCCCTCCACCCCCCGAGCCACCACGAACTCCGACGAAAGAAACAATCGGCGAAGAGGAAGATGGCAGAGAGGTTCCCAGGTGATCCCGCGGCGGTGAACGGCTTCGGCCGGCGAACGCTCCAGCTATGGGAGGCGAGGATGCTCCACGACACCGGGTATATGGCGCCGCCGGACTTCTGCTGCCCCCCAGGTGGAGGCTTAGCGCCGGCGGCATACCGGTGCCGCTAGTACCGGCGGACGACGAGATGGTGGAGGAGATCCAGGCCGCCATCGCGGCGATGCCGGATCCGGAGCTCGCCGAGGACCCCGACAACCTCGCGCACTGGGAGCACTTCTTCGAGGAGCGCCGCCTCGCCGAGCTGGCCGCGCACCCGGGTCCTCCAGGCTCGCCGCCGAAGCGTAACAACGCGGTGAGCCGCCGCTGATGGTGGAGCACAGAGGGGCGCGCGCTCGAGGCCGTCCTCGAGCACATCCACGCCGGCAACAACCCCCGGCTGGGGTTCCTGTGTTCGCCTGCGCCGCCCCCTCGCCGCGGGCGCCAACCTCCGGCGAGCTGGGCGCCCAGGAGGATGGCCAGCCTCTCCTCCTCCTCCTCCTCCTCCTCCATGTCGCGCTCCTCGGCATCAGCTCCTGCGCAGTCGCCGCGTAGCAGCGACGAGTACTTTCGGCCTCCCAAGCGCGATGCCGACACGCCGAGGACCTCGCCACCGAGGACACGCGCGCGCGGCATCGTCATCAACGAGCCCTACACGGCGCCGCCGCCGACCGGGCGGATTCCCCTTCCTGAGCCGAAGCATGAGCCCGCACTGGAGCGTCGTCGTCGATGAGGACTCCTTCGCCATGAAAATGGCGATCGAGCATTCTCTACGCGAAGCCGCGCCTCCTTCGCCGTCTACGGAGCCGAACATCATCACCTGGTCCAGGGCGGACTGGGAGGAGGAGGAGGCACGACGCGTGCAGCGCCTGCAGGAGCAGGCCGAGCATCGCGCCAGAGTGCGCCACGATCCCACCCCAGCCAGAGCGCGCCCTGAGCACGCCTACCTGGGCATGCCCCTCGTCGTCCTCGACGACGACGATGACGCTAGCCCTTCCTACCAGCCGTGGAGGTACGGCGACCCAGGCCAGGGCAGCTCGCGGCCCCCGCAGACGCCGGGCGACAATGGCGACGATGATGGCGATGACAACGGCACAACGGTTCCCGACTACACCGACTTCTACCGCTACTTAGGCATGTGAGGCGGCGTCGGCATCGGCATCGACATTGTCGTTTTATTTTACTGTTTTAGTTTCTCGTTTATCCTAATTTGGCCAAAATTCGGATACATGTCCGAATTTGGCCAACTATTATAGGAACTCGCCGTTGTTTAATTAAAATCACCTATATTCGTCCAAATTTCGCCGTGTTTGATCAAGTTTCGACCAAACGTGGAGACTCGGCCTGAAAACGTGAGTGGAAAAACGACTGTTCCTAGGCCGAAAGTTACATCCGTCCGGTGCAAAATAGCGCCGGATTTCGGACCGGAAACGGCCAACGAGTGGAGATGCTCTTATATTCTCTCTTAAAATTTGCTTACACGAATCATGTTCCGTACACGTGCTCCATTAGTTGCATAGCTAAAGTACAAACACCTTTTTAACTTATATTGATTAACCAGACTTCCCTAAAAAACACTCAGCTACCAGCCTTAAAGTATGTGTGGAAAAATTTCCGTAGAAGTAGCAAACCATCAAAGGTAAATAAATTTGGGGCTACAATAAAAATATATGACAAAAAATGACCATAAGGAGAAATCATTGACGGATTGCAATACCATTTTTTGACTTAGTACTTCCTTACAATGAATCTATGCCGAATATTCCCTAGAAATGTTATGCAGATATAGAACTCCTCAGGAAAGAATACTATGCTGTAAAATCCTGCGCGCTATTGTAATTAATGTCTATCCATCATGCTCCCTTTCTGAATCCTAAGTATCACCACTGCAGGAATTTGTTAAAGACTCAAGTCAGCCAATGAATAAATATAAGACTCCAAAAACTAAAGAAGATACTATTTTTTTCCTTTGCAAGAAGCAGAACAAGTCTGATCATGGTATCATACCTTTGTTCTATGTTTGTCATGTTTCTACAGATCCTATTCTGCAGGACTCATGCAGAGCACACTGTAGTAGACCCTGGCTGTAAAATGGCCACAATAAAATAAGGTGAAAGTCAACGTCATCATTAACATAATACTCACCAGGCATGGGACTGACAAAGAAGGAAGCAATCGTAGGAGTCTCACCACGCATGCATTGACGTCCTGGCATCCGCACAGGAGCCTCCCGTTTAGCAAATCAGTGTCTTGGAACACTCCACCTCCTTCGCTTCTCTGAAAATTGTCAAGTTCAGAAACATCAATGAATCCTTCCAATAATATGGCCTCCTTATTGTACAGTACTAGCAGAAATGAAAATGCTGGACGACCAGTTCGACCTCGTTTACCTTGTAGTAATCCACCGCAATGAAATTGGCCCATCGATTTCCAGCTGCGACGTAGCACGTATTCACCATGTCAGTAAGGCTGTTGGAGTGCTGCAAACATGCAGTCAGCTTCAGAGGGACCGACGGAAAGTAGTTCATGAGAACCAGTGACTTGGTCTTGTCGTTTAGAGGCGCTGATTCTGCACGATTTGAGCATTTCCCGGCGTCCATTCCATCGTCACCATCTGCGACAGAGTGAAAGCCGTAAGTAAATTTCATGCAGACAGCATGTAATGTATGAGTTCATCATGATGAATTGTATGCATTGACAGAAATGGTGGCTCACAATTGTTCTCAACCATGAAGTTCCACTGGTACGCGATTCCTTCTGTAGCTTGCTTGGATCTCATGGAGGTGAAGACGAGGAGGCGCTGGCTGCTTGCCACCATGTCGCTGACAAGAGGCCAGTCCTGACCGTTGTGTGGCATTTTCGACACCGGGAACCAGTACTTGTGCAGTCCAGAGGCGTTGAAAACGTTTGTCAGACCATTCGGTGCATTAACGTAGTCTTCCAGGATCAAGGTGACGATTTCGGATGGGTTGGCTGAAAGAAATGCCTCGATTTCCATGAATGTGTCCAGTAACGGCTCCTGCAATTAAGTAGAGTACTACTTATTTATACAGTGCAGTCAGAAACTCCTTCAGTTGGAGATGAGTGCGGAAGGGCTAGCATATGTAACTCACAAATGCAGTGAAGTCGTTGCATTTGCCTCCACTGGAATGGCACAACCATACGTCTCCTTTGAAGTCATAGGTGTCGAGCATTAGCGCGCGAACACCGTTCTGCAGAACATAGCAAGTGTGATGAGAATTGCTACTCGTCAGATACTAACTAGGACATGTAGAACAAGAGAAGAAGAATCATATCAGTTGTCGCAGAAGCTACATTTAACTGATCAGTGACTGTATCCTCCTGGTTGTCGAAGGTGATGCGTGGAATTCCGGTGTGCGATGGTTCCCCGACGATCGCGAATGAATTGTGCGTCGTGAGATAGGCGTACTTGTTGAACGGCAACGAGCTATTCTGAAGGCCAAAGACAGAAGCAAAACCAACATTAGGATTATTATGAAGAGAAGCTGTTTTCATCATGGTCTCCTTGACTACCTAGTCCAAACTAGTCCTATACTTTTATAGTATTTTGAGAAGAATCAAATTTATTGGTTTTGGAGAGGAACTATAGGCCATAACGGCCTCTGGTATCTTACTAGTAAATCTCTATGCATATACAGCCACGAGCATTAAATATAAACATAAATGTGTAAATATGCTAACCAAAATTTGACAGAGATATTTTTGTTGTTTAGTGAACTATACAATCTGTCAAAATCATGAGATCGCATTCTGTTTGGTTCGGAAACAGATCTGGCCAGCCCAGAATTTGTGAAAGGGAAAATACAGGAACTAAAAAGAAGCATAATTACTTGTCGTTGTTCCTTTTCTGACACAAGGAAAAAAGAAAAGACAAACAGCATAGGATAGGAAGAAGCGAGGTCTTACGAGGAGCTTGAAGATGTTGGTAGCGGTGGAGCGGACGCAGTGTGAGCCGGCGAACTCCGGCTCGCAGTCGAAGCACCACTGCCCGGCGCCGCAGTCCGTGCTCGTCGAGCACTTGTCGCCTACCTGGATTCAAATGAAATTACTACTCAAAAGGAGACAGTCGTGCGGAGATGATGGATTGAGAGAAATGGGGGAGATTGATCGCAGTTCTTGCTGGCATCTTACATTGGCGGTTGCAGCTCCCAAGAGGCCAGCCACAACAAGAACTAGTGCGGCCGCTGCTGCCGTAAGGGTGCCCCCCATCTGAAAGCCAGAGAGAGAGAGAGAAAGGGGAACAGAAAAAGGATAACGCCGCCGTAGAGGATTCCTCGTAGGCTCCAACCAAGCGAACACAGAAGAATCGAGGCTATAGAGAGTTGGTGAGTGGTGGTTGCAGCGCAAGATAATTGTCACAGCTACTTATATAGGACTAGATCTAGTACTGGTACTTGACCATCCCTGTTCCTTGCAGCAGCAAGACATCTCTTAATTAAGTAGGAAGACAAACGTGCAAAATTGGCAACTCCAATAGGATATGAATGCAGCATTGAACGACTTCTAAACAACGGCATGCCAAAGAAAGCAACTCATTAAGAGACGACCCGGCGTGTCTTTTTTCTTGCTTAATTCGGGGACGGCGGATCGGTCTGGTGTGCCAGGAAACCGGAATATTCTTGTTTGGAGGCCATGGGATTTGCTTCGAATTCCAAGAAGAAGCCAGCACCTGGGTGTTGCTTCCAAGGTGCTTGGTTTGTTTGCTCGGTGTTGCTTCCAAGGTGCTTGGTTTGTTTGCTCGGTGTCCAGGCCTTTGGATTAGCCATGTTGGTGTTTGTACCATACTAGATTTAGGGGTGCGCGCACGGCCCCGTGAAAATCCACCGATTTACATTCTGTATAACTGTGATAAAATTCATAAAATTCGATTATATTATGCAAGGGATGTTTTACCGCACATCAACGCAACGGGTCATCCAATCGGCTCGATCCTACACGGTCTAGTTCTTATATACAACCTCAGATTTTCGGCAGGATATTTCGTCTCCAAGGGCATTTTCAATATTACATTGTTCAAATCATGCATCCAGTTTACCCATCCAAGGTTAACGTTGTATTTTCACTTATAAACTATAATTATACCCCTGAAAATTTTGACATACATTAACAAATTAGCTAATGGCCAAATTATTTTCGAACGTCATATGCCACACAGCTTAAATGTGTAGTCAGATGGATCGTAAAATATCACTTATGCAATCATGATGATCAACAATAAACAAAGAAACATATCTTAATAAATATTGTTCTAGCACAAAGTGCAAAATCAAGGGAAATAACATCAAAAGCAATATCTACAATGGCATTGTCGCAACATGGTCTTTAGATGGCACGTCACAGCTGACATGAAATGTAGATTTCATAACTACTTGCATCGCCAAAAGCCAACACCAGTGCAAATGAAAAGATAAATAAACCAACAGTTGCAACAAATCAAAAAAAATAGTAAAGAGCATAAGGCTAAATCATGTTAGGGGCATGCGATTTCCTGATCTTCACACTGATAAATAATTTGAAAATCGCTATATTAACTGTGCATGAAAATCTAAAATATCTTCCGAGTAAGCTAGTGGTAAGTAGACCACTTAGGACTTTAAAAAACGACACAGTATTGTTTATAACTAATCAACCTAGCAAAGTTATAGTATTTTGGTATCTTTTCTGGAAATATTGCATGTACTCAGTTGCTTTGAACACTGCCAGTTTCTTAGCAACCGGTCTACTGGTCTATGGATAGCTAATGAAAGACTTGTGTACAAAACTCTACTATGGTTCTATAATGTCAAGCTGAAGTTGTAGCTCATCCAACGAGTCGAGCATGACGCATGTTCCTAGTGTACACCTAGTAAAAAGTAAAGTAAATGTCAGATTAGCCAAGGGAAAATTACACCAGACATGATGTCCATATGAAATAACTTCGATACTTCCTTGTCCGTAACGAGGAAGTGAGTTGCCGATAGCTTATTTCATCTAGGCAGTTCGGGTATCTAGGTTTGATTTGGAACAAATGGGAGGTAGGCCCTGTATATAATATATTTTCTCTTACTATGTTAGTTGATTTACCTGTACTGTATGAGAAAGTTAAAAGTTTCATTATCTGTGCAATTGCCGTTGTTTAGAGGGTTAACAATAAATTATACACGGTATCAATTCTTTTATTATACATAGTATCAATTCAAACCTATTTCTCAAATTAGGAGTGGAAATAAGAATTGAGTCTTATTGCAAGAGGCAGGTGCTATCAGGCTCAACTTAGAAAAATGGTATGCGTAAAATCTATGTTTGAGAGACCATGTGAATTCCTATCTGTTAAGCAATGTTGGAAGTCCTAAAGGAGACAATGTTGACAAACCAGCTATCAACCTAAAGGGTTGAATAAGAAACACCTATATATATGCCTAGCGTGCATACTGGACAAAAGCATAAAAAAGAGTGGAACCAACTAATGTGAATACTGGATGCAAATAGAATACAATCACATGCTTAAATAAGTCGATCTATGGTGGAATAGAGGTGAGATAAAATTCAATCACCTACACACTTTTCCAACTTCAGGTCCATGTCCAAATATCAGTATTGTGACTTTCCCAAACATATCAAAAGCTGTTAG
The DNA here is from genome assembly GCA_023614405.1 of Avena insularis. Lineage (NCBI taxonomy): Eukaryota > Viridiplantae > Streptophyta > Magnoliopsida > Poales > Poaceae > Avena > Avena insularis. The sequence continues at coordinate 489,742,770 of CM042692.1, read as the reverse complement.
TACTGAAACAACAGGAGTCACATATATTGAAATCAAAAGTTTCAACGGAGAGAGCACAATTCAAACTGCAAGCCAGGCATGTTAGTTCCTAACAATCCATTAATTTGTCTACAGGGAAACATTCATTTACTCACTATTTTAATTTTAACATCTGACCACTCTATGCAAAAGCAATAAAACACCCAAATTCTTAATAGCACTTCAGAGCCTACTTCAAATAGACCGCAAGCCAAACTTATCAAGCATGTTAGGTCCTAAAAAATTCATTAATTTTTCTGCGGGGAAACATTCATTTACTCATTGTTTTAATTTTACCATCTGACCACTCCATGCAAAAGCAAGAAAACTCACTTTAACACAACAAGCACAACTGTATCACACACTCCTACTCAATTTGATAAGTTTTTCGAGTGACTGGACCAAATTCTCACCCAATTTAACAAAAAAAAAGATAAAAGTGTCACCCAATCTAAGGAAGAGGTAGTCAGGAAGTGACCTGAAATTCAAACATTATTAGTGGACTCCAATAAAAGATCAAGGTGAATAATAGCAAGACAGTGACCTGGAAAATTTGTTCTATTAGTGGATTCCAACCAAGCATCAAGTGACCAATGCAAATAATATCAAGGAGAATGACCACTTTATTAGTACTAACTAAAACTGCATGGAAGCACATTTGTCCATACAGCTATGATTATATAGATCATATATTTTTGGCACTGGAGCTGACATTGAACAAAAGATCTACACCACACTCAGGAAGTATAAGAAAAACCAGTTCCACAAACAACTGGATAGTGGTAGTGAACCAAGAGTCCATACATGTATGTATCCTAAGGCAGCATAGGCTAGAGTATAATATATGATTAGCTAAATAATTAATATCAGGTTGAACCAAAATGCATCAAGAAATAGCAAAACTAAGGAACATATAAGTATCATCCACATAATGTACACACCAGTAACCACACGTGCACTCAGTCCATATCTACACGAAAGTTACAGAAGGGTTTGACAAGATGAAGTCGCCACCACATGGTACGGGCGGGCCCTGCCCGTACCAGTGGACGTTACGGCTGCAGACGCCTGACAATTTCTCCAGAATTACTTGGTCGTGTGGACTTTCTCAAAATCTTCATTGTGACTCCTGATTTCGTATTAAAAAGCGTGATTTCCTGCACAACACAAATCAAAACATTGATTTACATATATTTGCAATAATTAGTCATTAATGGCAAGGCTAGAGAGTTTGTTGTCAATTGGTTGACTAAAAACAATGTTTAAATGCGGGAAAAGATGGCTATTTTTAGAGCCATCAGCCAGCAACCATGCGCTTGCCGGAGTCGATGACGTTTCTTGTCCAGATGAGAACTCCAGCCAGCGCTACTGCTGGCCCATGGTGGGCGCCAACTATCGTGGTGGTGTCATGGCAGATGTCATAGGATGGCTTATGTTGGGGCCGAATGGATACCGGAGGATCCAGGCAAGGATGATTCGGTAGAGATTGCACACACAAGAACACAAACGCACAATGTACCCAGGTTCGGGGCTCTCCTAGTGAGATAACACCCATACTACCGCATGTCTATCTCTATATCTCGAGTGATCACTATAGCTATAAAGGTTCTCCTTGAGCTGTATGAGAAAGGCGGAAGAAGCTCTCTCTTCCTTTCTTCTCTCTAAGTATAAGGGGAAATGAGGAACATGGGGTCTATCCTCTCTTCTAGAGGCCCTGTGGCACCTTATATATGGTGCCCAAGTTACAATGGTTAGGACACAGGTGGCAGAGAATATTCTCCAGCGACGATGCCAAAGTTTTCGTCTAGGGCCCGCCTAGATGCTCCTCTTGTCACTAGATCACCTCCTGGTAATCCTCCATGGGACAGCTGTTACCACGTCTGACAACGGTCGCCTCCGGGTTATCCTCGATGGGACTATTCACTGTAATCTAGGGACACGCTTGCAGAAGAACGGTTATCCTCTCTGAGATTCCTGGGAATGGACTGGAGCATTAACTTGGAGGCCGGCATATGACCCTGAATCACGTGCCAATCCCTTATGTTGAATCAACGACCCTAGCCGAGATAAGTCGGCCTTGCTGTCCCTGCATAAAAGAGATAACTTGGTCATGCCGACATATTATGTATATATTGGTCTTGGTATGTCGGTCAACCTTAGTCCTGGTTAACCTCTGAACTTCACTTTATACTGTGCCTTGACCCTACCGGGGGTCACCCCCCGACAAACATGAAATGATTACTATTAGAGCAAAACATATGTATGCTAAAACTAATTAGCATTCAAATGATGTAATTAAAACCACATGACAATATAACATAATTTTTCATCTATAATATACTCTAGTAACCATGAAATCAGTAAATGGATAATTCACAAACCACCAAAAAATGCCGACAACAATGTACTGTAAAAACCATGTTACAAACATACATGGAGCATATAATTTTACTCATTATGATAATCATGATCAACTACCACAGTGTCAATTGCAACTCCACAAACATGCGGTTGAGCAAGCTAAAAATATATGCAAGTCACACCGGTAAGTTCATCATCAAAATGAGCCAGAAATGCATGTCATCACTAAAACACCAATTAGATGACGCATTACCTAAGCCAATCATTACCTAATGCAATTACTCAAGACTATGTCAAATCATCAGCAAAATGCAAAAAAAAGTGCACGGTTGAAAACTGCCAATAGAAAATACAATCAACCGCCACACCCACTCCTACATCATATGGGGCATGAAAAAATAATGCAGGGTGTAGCACCGTAGGTAGACAAATTGGCATTCAGCGCACCGATTCAAGCAGAACCAGTAGCATCTCTAACAATGAACATGTAGTTCAAAAAATACATACAAAGTAAGCTTGAGGGATAAATCTAATTACACAACCGCCTAGTGATTCGAAATCGCAGGATACACCTACTAGGAAACAATCTCATCCTCACTCTAACGAATCCAAGGCGGACACACATGAAATGCCTACGAAAAACAGGAGGTGGAACTCTCGAGAGCAAATCCGAGCACAATAGTGAGAAATCTAACCATGGATTCGCATAATACAACTTGAATCGCAGAAATCTATCGCTAGAAACACGACATGCTCTCAAATTTCGGAGGAATCGACAGATTTCTCCGTCGATTCTGTACTGAGCAGTAACGACGCACGAGGGGAATGCACAGCAGAAAGAGGGGGAAATGCGATGTACCTCAATTGTGACGAGAGGCAGACCTCTGTGCGGAAAATAGTGGCCGGAACAACGCTGGCGGCCGCCGGAACCGGAGGGGACATAGAGGCGACGAGTTCGACGAAGAGCGAAGCGGGAAGAGAGCATCTGGGAGGTTTGTGAAATTTGAATGAACATGTTAAGAAATATTTCTATCCGAAGCAACCGGCCCATGTCATGACGAAACTACCCCTACCTTTAAACCGCACGATAAAAAATGAACGGCAACCGGCAGTCGCACGGACCAAATCAATTTCAACTAGGATCTTATGGAGCATACGCGGGTCAGACAAGCCAGTTAGGACGCTCCGCAATGCGTGCCGCTGCGAACGCGACACGCCAGATTGCGTCATGCCAAGAGACGAGATTTAAGGGCATCTTCACCGGGTTGACCCAACCCGTCTGAGCGCGTCCGAATGCGTCCGCGCTGACAAGCGAGGCATGCGCGGCCTCCCAACGGCACGACCCATCCGGATCGGCGTGTCCGGCTCGACCCATCGGCGCACCTAATTTGCGTGATCGATGCGTCACCCCGGACAGCGCAAACACCACGCGTTTGTGCGCTTGTGATACGTCCATTTTGCATCACTATTCTATATCATAATTTACTGTTATTCATTGATAAATTTCGTATTGAGAGGTGATACTTATGTTATTTCATCTGTTTTTGCATGGTTGATGACTTTTGGAGCATGGACCGCTGTAGTCAGGATTCTGATAGAAAAGGAGCTGTTTGGAGGCAAAATTCGCGAAGATCAGAAAATCCGGGAAAATATATGGAAAATCCTATTTTTCTAGAAGACGAAGGAAGCCAGAAGGGGGGCTGGAGATGAGCCACAGGGGGCCCACACCACTCCCTGGCGCGAGCCAGCCTAGGCCGCGCCACCAGGTGGTGTGGCCGCCCTAGTCCACCCCTGGCACTCCCCTCTGGCATATATTATCCTCCCGAAACCCTAAGACTCGGGGGGCGACCACAGAAAGATTCCGCCGCCTCTGCGGGGCGAAAAACACCGAGAAAGAAAGATCTCTCCGGCAGACAGATTTCTGCCGGAGGAATTCCTTCCCGGAGAAGGGAGATCGTCGCTATCAACACCATCATCAAGCTGGACTTCATCGGGATCATCATCATCATCACCACCATCATCACCATCAGCATCCTCATCACCATCTCCATATTGTTGTAACAATTGCGTTGAATCTTGCATAGTTCTTAGGGGAAACTTTCTCGGTGTTGATTACTCTTTGTAGTTGATGCTATTGAGTGAACCATTGAATTATTGTTTATGTTCAGATTGTTATACATCATTATTCCATCTCTGATCATGATCCACATGATGTCTTGTGAGTAGTTTGTTTTGTTCTTGAGGAGATGGGAGAAGTCATGTTGTTAGTAGTGGAGTTGTGTTGAGAAAGATTCAACGGTTTGATATTTAAGTTGTGGTGTACTTCTTCTAGTGGTGTCATGTGAACATCGACTACATGACACTTCACCTATATGGGCCTAGGTGAATGCATTGTGTATTTGGATACTAATCGTAGGGATTGCCAGAGTGACAGAAACCTGAACCCCCGTTAGGAAACCATTGCACAAGGGACGTAAGGGTCTTAGAGTTTAAAGATGTGGTTAGGTTTTTACCTTAATTACTTTCTTGTACTTACGGATGTTTGCAAGGGGTATAATCACAAGTATATATTAGTCCTAGGAAGGTCGGTACATTAGCACAGGTTCACCCACACAACACTTAGCAAGCTAAAGAAGATTAATCAACTATATGAAGCGAAAGCACTTGACAGTCTTCCCATGTGTCCTCGAGAACGTTTGGTCATCTTAAGTAATACAACCGGCTTGTCCTTTGCTGCATAAAGGATTGGCCCACTTGCTGCATTTATTCCTATTGTCTTTTATTTACTCGTACTTTGTTTACTTTCTTTATCGAAAACCCCTAAAAATCCGTTTGCTAAGTATTTGCAGAGAATTCCTGATCCATACCACTAGCCAGCACCTTCTGCTCCTCGTTGGGTTCGACACTCTTACTTATCGAAAATACTGTGATACACCCCCTATACTTGTGGGTCATCAGCTCGTCGGCCTCTGGGGGCCATATGTAATATGTAAGTGAAACATTAGTAATTAAACTAGTTTTCCTTTAGATTAGGCAATGCCAATTACAAAAAGGCTCAGTTTGAACAAACTAAGAAAAGGGCTACTGCTACTACTAATGCAGGAGGCCATTCCTACGGCTACTAGCGGTCGTTGCCACGGCCACCGCTGCCGCTAGCACCGTCAATCACCGCCATAGCCGACCAGATGGCCTTCTGCTAGAGGCAATCGTGGTAATGCTCACTCGCTTGGCCATGAGCCTCCTTCTTGTCGGCCGCCTTCCCGTGGTCCGCCGCCTCCCGGTTGGCCAGGGCCTTCTCCATCTCGGCCGCCCAATGGTCGCTCGCCTCATGGTCCTCCACCTCCGCCGCCGTGGCCGCCCTCGCTGCCAAGGGGGCACCATCACTAGAGCTCCGTTGGGGCTGAGGCCGAGGGCCTGCGCGATCTGCAGGGGGGCGATGAGAGCCTCCTCCCCCGTCCCCTCCTCCGCCACCACCTGATCCACCTCCCCCTTCTCGTCGTCGTCCTCCACCTCCGTCTTGTCCCCATTGACGAGAGCCCACGCGCTCGCCACCTCGGTGACCTTAGCCACTCGCAGCTGCTCCGCCGCCATTTCGGTGGCATGCTCCACCGCTTCCACCACGCCGCGCGTGGCGGCGGCCTGGCGAAGCTCGCAGACGGCCACCTTGGTGGCCTCCTTGGCCACCTCCTCCATTATGACCATGGCCGCCTCATGGTGGATCTCGCGGAGGGCCCCTAATGCGGCCTCCTTGGCCACCGCCTCCACCGCGTCCTGATACGTTGCAAATGTATCTATAATTTTTGATGTTCTATGCTTGTTTTATATTTACTTTCTTATGTTTTGTCCACACTTTGGAGTATTTTTACATATTTTTTGGAACTAACCTATTAACAAGATGCCACAGTGCCAGTTGCATGTTTTCTGCTGTTTTTGGTTTCAGAAAAGCTAGTAAGGAAATATTCTCGGAATTGGACCGGACAAAAGCCCAAGTCAATATTTCACCAGAAGGAGTACGGAGTCCGGAGGGGAGATGAAGAGGGGAGCCAGGCTGACCACACCTGGTGGTGGCACGGCGAGCCCTAGCCGCGCCACCAGGGTCTGTGGGCCCCCTGGTACTCCACCGACCTTGCCCCTTCGCCTATATATTGCCTTCGGGACAAAAACCCTAAGGACCCAGATCAAAATTCCACGAAAGAGTCTGTAGCCGCCGCCATCTCCATCCCTAGATCAGGAGGGATCTGAAGCTCTTCCGGCACCCTGCCAGAGGGGAGAGATCACCCTGGAGGCCTGATACATTGCAAATGTATCTATAATTTTTGATGTTCCATGCTTGGTTTATATCTACGTTCTTATGTTTTGTCCACACTTTGGAGTATTTTTATTCACTTCTTGGACTAACCTATTAACAAGATGCCACAGTGCCAGTTGCCTGTTTTCTGCTGTTTTTGGTCCCAGGAAAGTCAGAAAATGAATATTCTCGAAATTGGACGGGACAAAAGCCAAAGTCAATATTTCATTGAGGGGGACACGGAGCCAGAATACGAGACGGAGGAGGGCCAGGGCCTGGCCACACCATATGGTGGCACGGGTGACCCCTGGCCGCGCCACCAGGTGGTGTGGGCCCCCTGGTTGGCCACCGACCTTGCCTCCTTCGCCTATATATGCCTCCCGATACCAAAACCCTAAATAGTCAATCAGAAATCCACAAAAAGTTCCACAGCGCCGCCGCCGCCAAAGGGGAGATTCGGGGGACAGAAAGTCTCTGTTCCGGCAACCTGTCGAGATGGGGAAGTGCCCCCGGAGCCATCTCCATCGATCTCCACCGCCATCTCCATCACCGTTGTTGATTCCCATGATGATGAGGGAGTAGTTCTTCCTCGAGGCTAAGGGTTCTATCGGTAGCTATGTGTTCATCTCTCTCTCTATGCATGATCATATAGTGATCATGAGCTTTGTAATCAAGTAGATCTACCTTGCTACTCAAGTGCTTTAATAGATCTCTGCTCTCCCCATGTGTGTGAAAGTGACAGCGTGCACACCATGGTGGCACTTAGGCTAGAGATTACAAATACTTGTTATGAGTTATATTTGGAGTTGGATGTCTTTATGAAATTGTGGTGTTTGTTTGAACCATCCAGTGCTCAAGGTGACAGTGTGGGGTTATCTAGATGGGAAAGGCTTACTTTGAGGTGTGCTGTTATAGCCCTACCAACAATTAGAGTGTCCAACTGGAGAGTAGTTCATCATAGTATCATAAAGAAGAATATATTTATATGAGAGTGTTCACTAGTGAAAGTATGATCCCTATGCCTTGTTTCTAAGCATTGATACACCGTTTGCACTTAGATCTGTTACATGTTTGCTTGCTTCTATCTTTATTTCAGTTTTACTTTAGTCTTTTCCACACCACCAAGCTATTTTCTATCACCGTTACCACTTATAATTATCTATACCACTTGTATTTCACTATCTCTTCGCCGAACTAGTGCACCTATACACCTGACAAGTGTATTGGGTGTGTTGGGGACACAAGAGACTTCTTGTATCTTGATTGCAGGGTTGCTTGAGAGGGAATACCTTTGACCACTTCCTCCCTAAGTTCGATAAACCTTGGGTGATCCACTTAAGGGAAAACTTGCTGCTGTTCTACAAACCTCTGCACTTGGAGGCCCAACAAGCTCTACAAGAATAGAAGTGCGTAGACATCAAGCTATTTTCGTCATTGCCGGGAGGTAAGGTAAAAGGTACTCACATCCTCCGGTGTGAGTGCTCGAAGTTATTTCCTTTAGATTCTGCAATTTTGTCTCTTTGTTTCTTGTTTTCACTAGTTAGGCTTAATGGAAAACAACAACAAAATTAGTGAGCTTTTTAGTATTTTTCCTAATATAGAACTTGAATTGTGTGAAAAGAAAAATAAAAAACCCATGGAACTTTCTTTGGATGCTAATAGCAATGTTATTAGTATGAATCTTTTGAACACCTTTGTTACTAATGCTATGGAAACGTCTAAGCTTGGGGAAGTTAGTTTTTATGAAAATGATCTTTTTAGTTCCCCAGCTTTAAAGAAGAAAATTTGCTCTGATGATACTTTATCTCCCATATGTGGTAATTCTAATGATACTTGTGATATTTTAAATCCACATACTGAAAGCATCCCTTTTAAAATACCTATAAAAATTGTTGAACGTGTTATGAATAACTGGTATTTTGGAGATGGAATTGTCCATCCTGGTGATCATTTACTCTTTATACATGAATTATGCGAGTTGTTCAAGTGTGCAGGTATTTCAATGAACCAAGTTAAGAAGAACCTATTCGCTTTATCACTTAAGGGCAAAGCAAGGGAGTGGTATGAGCTACTAGATGATCCTCATCATTTGGAGTGGAAGGAACTTGAATCTCTCTTTTACTCTAAATTTTATCCCCCTCATGAAATTCATAAAGATAGGAATTACATTTATAATTTTCATCCACATGACGGAGAAAGTATTGCCCAAGCATGGGGGAGACTGAAGTCACTAATGCTCAAATGTCCCATTCATGAGCTCCCTAGTAATATTGTTATTAATAATTTCTATGCAAGGCTTTCAGAACATTACAAGGACTATCTAGATACTTGTTTAGAGGGATCCTTCACGAGTAAGGAGGTCAAAGCTAAGCGGGATCTTCTTGAAACAATTCAAAGCAATACCGAAGATTGGGATAACAACAAAGGTAAAGAACCAGGTATAAACTATGAGTATGATTGCATTAAGTCTTTCGCTAAAACTGCTGATTTTCAAGAGCTTAGTGCTAAATATGGTCTTGATCCTCAAATTATTATTGATTGGTTTAGAACCTTTGCTTCTCATATTAATGCTCCTAAAGAAAAATGGGACATGTATCATGAGCCTTTTAAAGACACTTACAGAGAAAATGAAATTGTTATTAATGATAGCAATAAACATGCTCAAACCTCTAAAAGTACTATTTCTTATAAGCGTGTTAATTTTTGTGGAATACATAGACCTTGTGAGAATAATCAAATTGAAGAAGAACATTGTATCACCCACAAGAATGAAAAAACTAGAATGTGGTATAGGGCTTTAAATGATCTTGGTAAAAAAGTGTATGCCCTTGATCCTTTTATTTGTGAACTTTGCTTTGAAGTGGGTCATTTCAATTTTCAATGCTCAGGCCATAATAATAGCCCTTCTAATCCAATGAGTACTGCAAGTTTATATTGTGATGACATGATCACTCCTAATCAGCAGGATGAACTTACATTATTTTTGGGGTGTGAAGAGTTATCAAGAAAAACCTCTTTGGTAGATATGGGTGATTTTGATATGAATAGTGTCCTGCATGGTTGTCATCTTTATTGTGTTGATAATTTCCACACAAATACTTACATACAAAATATTGTAGAAGATGAGATTTTACCAAAATATGGCAGGACTAATATGTGTTTTGTTCTTATTAATGAAAAGGAGGAATCCTTCAAAGTTTCTTCTATTGTCTCTAACAATGAACCAGGGTATATGGAGAAGCTTCCTTTCAAGCCTCTCCCTCCTAAAGAGAAGAAGAAAAAGAAGAAAAGGAGGAGTAAAAGGAGGGAGGAAACAGTATTTTCCCCTAAGCATGTAGCTCCTATTATAGTTTTTGATGAGTCTGAACTCAATGATGTTCCCATGCCTGTTACCTATAGTGGTGATCATGATTGGGAAAAGCACACTTCTTTTGATATTGAAAATCTCTTTGGTACTGATTCTGAAAATGATGATATTAATAATTGTTGTACTATTAGTGCTATCCATGATCCTTCCAATGATGATATGTTTACAAATGAACACACTTTGGAAGATAATTATTCTATTGCTTATGATGATACTACACCTCCAATATATGATGATTGCAATGATGAATATGATATTTTCAGTCCACCTACTATTGAGGAGGAAATTAATTATGATTACAATATGCCTCCTATATTTGATGATTATGGTGATGAGAATAATAATGATAGCAATTTTGTTGAATTTGTTCCCACTACAATTAATAAGAATGACTATGTTTATGTGGGGAGTCTTAATTCTTTTATGCATGTGGCTCATGATAAGAATGTTTCATGTGATAGTTATATTTTTAATTTTATTCATGATGCTACTGAAAGTTATTATGAGAGAGGGAAACATGGTTTTATGTGTCTCAATAATATTAAGTTTCCCCTCTTTAAGTTGAAATTCTTGAAGTTGCACTTGTTTTGCTTTACTATGCTTGTTGCTTTGTGCTTTCATGACTTGTTTCTTTACAAGATTCCTATGCATAGGAAGTGGGTTAGACTTAAATGTGCTTTGAATTTGCTTCTTGATGCTCTCTTTTATTTCAATTCATATTTCTTATGTGAGCATCTTCTCAAACTATCATGCCTAACTTAAAGGCGTTGAAGAAAAGTACTTATTGAGAGATAACCCAAAAGTTTTAGATGACTCTTGGAAGTTATTACCTCTGTAATAACCTCTCCTTATCCTTTTTATTTGCTTTTTGTGCCAAGAGTAACCTCTAATGAGAAAGAAGTAATGATTGGGAAAGTTGCTGTCCCGAAACAGATTTCTGCGCTTCACCGTAAAAATTCGTGTAAAATCTCTGTACGTCCTTTTGAGGCGTGAATTTTTGTGCTTCTGCCCCAGGTTGTTATCTAACTTTCGTTAGTTCAATACTTTTCTATTTGAGCAACATAAGGTCTACTAAAAAATTCATATTTACCTGCTGCTCTGTTTTGACAGATTTCTGCCATTTTCTGCATTTGCTTCTTGTTGGTTCCTTTTTGAGTTCTTTTGGGGAATTGAGATTTTTTAGGGAAGTGCTACAGTAGCTTGTGTTTTAATGGAATTTTTATTGGTGTTAGAACTGAACCTAAATACCTATTATCTTGAGTGCACTAATGTTGCTAATAAAGATTGTGTGAAGTTTTGTATGGAGGAAAAAATTCAGGTGTATGGAAGGAATGAGTAATGAGATGAAGGATGGACTAAAGCTCAAACTTGGGGATGCCACGCGTGTCACCCCAAGAAATATCCAAGAAGTACAAGCGTCAAAGCTTGGGGATGCCCAAGGCATCCCCTTCTTCATCAATAAAAATCCTAGGTTTCTTCCAAACGCTTCATTTTTATTGTTTCATGCACAGTTGTGTTGTTCTTGGAGCGTCTTCTTTTTCATTTTTGTTTTTGTTTTTCGTTTGATTGGTTTTCTTAGTTTTCTGAATAAATTGGTTGGACCCCCTCTTTCATACATTGGTTTTCAAATAGTTTGGTTTGGTTTGGAAAAGAGTAGGAAAAGCTCATGCTTAAGTGGTAAAAAGAGCTTGTTTTTGACTGTGGCATATGCTTTGTCATGCCATGCTTGATATTGTTTTGGCTTAATGCTTAGTATTATTTGCTGTAGCATGACTTGTTATAAACAATTGAGATTGCTTAATGTGCCTTGGATGAATCATGCGTTGTTTTAGCATATTAAAGCATAGTATAGTGGTATTCTCCTTTGATGCTTTATTTGGGTTGACTTGGCGCATGCTCACACCATGTTATGACTATCCAAAGTCACCATAGCCGTTATGATCCTTTAGTTTTCAAATTGTAGTATCACTTTATGCTTTGATCAATGATGTTTTGTCGCTCTGCATGATTATGGCCATTATTGCTCTCTTAGTTTGTCGCTCCCAGTCTTTTGCTAGCCTCCACAACCAAGTATGAGTTCCACTCATGCATCCAACTCCATAAACCAAGTTATTCCAAAGAGTCCACCATACCTACCTACTAGCTTAAGCTATTCCAAGTATATTCATGCTTTTGTTTACCTTCCAAATTAAACTTGTTATGAGAAAACTAGTGATTAAAGCTCTCACGAACTTGATGGCACACTTTACTTTTCTTGCCCTTAATAAACTTGAACCATTGTGTCGTCTATGTTTTATATGCTTGCACTTATTTGTTGGGGATTAGCAGAACCATGCTGTCATGAGGAACGCTTTCAACATTGCACGGGTACTTTATACCTAGTTGATATCATGCTCTTTTGTCTATGGATGTCGTCGGTGTGAAATGAAAGGGGAGCTTGTAAGTCCATGGAGTTATGTATATGTGTTAGAGAAATGTCTGGGCCGCTGGTCTAATCCATGCTGACATGGTGGAAACCTGCAGCGTAACCATAATGAGCTGTCTATGAATCATTCTTCTTATAAAAAAGGAGTCCCATATTGAGAAAAAAAGAGAAAAAGAGAAAAAAAAGAGATCATGAAAAGAGGAAAGAGAGAAAAGCACCATATTCCCATGGTAAATATAAAGATTGCTGAGATGCTTGTTGTCTGCTTGCCTTGTCATTTTGATATGGGGATTCTTCCGTATCATCGGGCAAGGGGTATCCCGTTGGCGGTTCTCTATGATACACATGTACTTACGATGACAAGAACTTACCGGTGACTAAACTTGAGTAGCATGAGGAGCGGCCCTCGTATTCAAGGGACATGAGATTTCCAACTTATACTTTGTCAAGCATATACTCCATAGTTTGTTCACTTTAACCTTAATAACTTCAAGATGCTTATGATAGGGGCAATGAGAGTTTGAAAGCTATAAGTACCATAATTTTTGGAAGCTCTTTATGAAACTTGAATCCCTACTTCCTTCTATGAAGGCCTTTCTTTTACTTTTTTGTTGAGTCTCTACCTTCTACCTTTATGCACATACTTTGAGAGCATAGTGGTCATTCTTAGTTCTATGTGTATTGTCCCAAGACTAGTTGATTGATGCATATCTTGATATTGCTTGTTTTAAACTATTTGTATCTAGTCACTCTTATGAACTTTGAAGGTGTCCTATGCATTTATATTTGCTACTCTATGAGGGAAAAGTTGAATACTATTATGCTATGTTTTCTTTATGTGAAACAAACAAACGTTTTGCAAAGCATTGTTATTCATGAATCTTTTGTTTCTGCCTTTTCATGTTGCAACATAGTTGCTTTGTCTTATTGTTAGAACTTTGTCTTTCATGCTATGTTGAAGTACTATGATCCCAATTATCAATGTTTTACAAATACTTTGATCAAGTTTATGATGGTGCATGTCACCATAAAAATTATTCTTTCTTTTATCACTTACCTACTCGAGGACGAGCAGGAGTTAAGCTTGGGGATGTAGATACATTGCAAATGTATCTATAATTTTTCATGTTCCATGCTTGGTTTATATCTACTTTCTTATGTTTTGTCCACACTTTGGAGTATTTTTATTCACTTCTTGGACTAACCTATTAACAAGATGCCACAGTGCTAGTTGCATGTTTTCTGCTGTTTTTGGTTCCAGGAAAGTCAGAAAATGAATATTCTCGGAATTGGACGAGACAAAAGCCAAAGTCAATATTTCACCGAGGGGGACACGGAGCCAGAATACGAGACGGAGGAGGGCCAGGGCCTGGCCACACCATATGGTGGCGCGGGTGACCCCTGACCGCGCCACCAGGTGGTGTGGGCCCCCTGGCTAGCCACCGACCTTGCCTCCTTCACCTATATATGCATCCCGATACCAAAACCCTAAATAGTCAATTAGAAATCCATGAAAAGTTTTGCAGCGCCGCCGCCACCGAAGGGGAGATTCGGGGGACAAAAAGTCTGTTCCGGCACCCTGCCGGGACGGGAAGTGCCCTCGGAGCCATCTCCATCGATCTCCACCGCCATCTCCATCATCGTTGCTAATTCCCATGATGATGAGGGAGTAGTTCTTCCTCGAGGCTAAGGGTTCTACCGGTAGCTATGTGTTCATCTCTCTCTCTATGCATGATCATATAGTGATCATGAGCTTTGTAATCAAGTAGATCTACCTTGCTATTCAAGTGCTTTAATAGATCTCTGCTCTCCCCATGTGTGTGAAAGTGACAACGTGCACACCATCGTGGCACTTAGGCTAGAGATTACAAATACTTGTTATGAGTTATATTTGGAGTTGGATGTCTTTATGAAACTGTGGTGTTTGTTTGAACCATCTAGTGCTCAAGGTGACAGTGTGGGGTTATCTAGATGGGAAAGTCTTACTTTGAGGAGTGCTGTTATAGCCCTACCAACGATTAGAGTGTCCAACCGGAGAGTAGTTCAGCGTAGTATCATAAAGAAGAATATATTTATATGAGAGTGTTCACTAGTGAAAGTATGATCCCTATGCCTTGTTTCTAAGCATTGATACACCGTTTGCAATTAGATCTGTTACATGTTTGCTTGCTTCTATCTTTATTTCAGTTTTACTTTAGTCTTTTCCGCACCACCAAGCTATTTTTCTATCACCGTTACCACTTATAATTATCTATACCACTTGTATTTCACTATCTCTTCGCCAAACTAGTGCACCTATACACCTGAAAAGTGTATTGGGTGTGTTGGGGACACAAGAGACTTCTTGTATCTTGATTGCAGGGTTGCTTGAGAGGGAATACCTTTGACCACTTCCTCCCTAAGTTCGATAAACCTTGGGTGATCCACTTAAGGGAAAACTTGCTGCTGTTCTACAAACCTCTGCACTTGGAGGCCCAACAACTTCTACAAGAATAGAAGTGCATAGACATCAAGGCCTTCTTCATCACCATGACTGCCTCCGGAGTGATGCGTGAGTAGTTCATCCCTGGACTATGGGTCCATGTAGTAGCTAGATGGTTGGTTCTTCTCTTTTGTGCTACCATGTCTAGATCTTGTGAGCTCCGTTCATGATCAAGATAATCTATTTGTAATCATACATGTTGTGTTTGCGGGGATCCGATGGATATTGAGATGCTATTTCAGATTGATTATTGATTCTATCATGTCTGTTATTTGTGATCTTGCATGCTTTTTGTTGTTAGTAGCTATCCTGGCCGAGTCGATGCTAGCAACTCCAAGAGGGAGTATTTATGCTCGATAGTGGGTTCATGCCTCTAGGAATCTGGGTAAGTGACAGAAATCTCTAAGGTACTAGATGTGATGTTGCTACTAGGGAGAAAACAACAATCCTTTGTTCATAGAACAATTGTATTGTTTACTTTACACACTTTTCTTAATGCAATTATCTGTTGCTTGCAACTTAATACTGAAGGGGGTTCAGATGATAAGCTGAAGGTGGATTATTAGTCATTGATGCAGTTGGATTACGGTCTATGTATAATGTTGTAATGCCCAATCAAATCTCATAGGAGTCAAGATGATTAGTATATGCATGTATGCTTTCTCGATGTTTGTCAATTGCCCCACTGTAGTTTGTTCACCCAACATGTCATCTATCTTAAGGAGAATCACCTCTAGTGAACTATGGACCCCAGTCCATTCTTTTACCATCAATCTACAATCTATTTATTGTTTTCTGTTTACTTCATGCAAGCAATTACTATCTTCCACACAATACGTTTAATCCTTTGTTTTCAGCAAAACCGGTGAGATTGACAACCTCACTGTAAGTTGGGGGCAAAGTTCTGTGGTTGTGTTGTGTAGGATTCCAAGTTGGAAACAACACCTTGGAGGTGTTTCCTTGCTCCTACTAGTTCGATAACCTTGGTTTCATAACTGAGGGAAACTTGCTACTATGCTCATCATACCTTCCTTTTGGGGTTCCCCAACGAGATCGACATGCTGAGCCGATCATCAAGCACTTTTCTGGCGCCGTTGCCGGGGAGTCAAGGACATCTTCACAAGGGGAGTCCCTCATAACCAATCTCTTTACTTTGTTGTCTTTGTTTTTCTTAGTTTATTTCTGCTTTGTTTGCTTGTTTCTTTATCAAAAACACACAAAAAATTGTTGCACTAGTTTGCTTCTTTATATTAAAAACACAAAAAATGACTACTCTTGAAAACACTCAGTTGTGGGATTTCACTAGCACCAACAATAATGATTTCATGTGCACACCTATTGCTCCACATGTTCCTGAAGCTACTTTCTTTGAAATTAAACCTGCTTTACTCAATCTTGTTATGAGAGAACAATTTTCTGGTATTGGTACTAAAGATGCTGCTACTTATCTTAATAACTTTGTTGAACTTTGTGAGATGCAAAAACATAGGGATATAGATGGAGATATTATTAAGCTTAAATTGTTCCCTTTCTCTTTGAGAGGAAAAGCTAAAGAATGGTTGCAATCCCTAACTAGAAATAGTATTGATTCTTGGACTAAATGCAAAGATGCTTTCATTAAATTCTTGGATAATGAACATGTTGCTCAATCTTGGGAAAGAATGAAATCTTTGGTAAAGAATTGTCCCACTCATGGACCGACTGCTTGGATGATTATCCAAACCTTTTATGCAGGATTAAATTAGTCTTCAAGAAATCTGCTGGATTCTGCTACTGGAGGAACCTTTATGACCATTACTTTGGGTGCTCCAACAAAGCTTCTTGATAATATGATGGTTAACTATTCTGAATGGCACACTGAGAGAGCTCCACAAGGTAAGAAGGTAAATTCTGTTGAAGAAACCTCCTCCTTGAGTGATAAAATTGATGTTATTATGTCTATGCTTGTTAATGGAAAAGCTCATATTGATCCAAATCATGTTCCCTTAGCCTCTTTGGTTGCTCAAGAAGAGCAGGTTGATGTGAACTTTATTAGAAACAATAATTTTAGCAACAATGCCTACAGGTGTAATTTTGGTAATAATAATTATAGGCCATATCCTCCCAATAGAGGTAATGCTTATGAAAATTCCTACAACCATAATAGAAGTGCACCCTCTGAACTTGAAATCATGCTTAAAGATTTTATTAGTAAAAAAACTGTCTTCAATAAAACTATTGAGGAAAAACTCTCTCATGTTGAAAGGAATATAGCATCATTGTCTGAAGCACAATCTTCTTTAAATAAAATGGCTGCTAAACCTGAAACCATTAAAAATTCCTTTGCTGCTACTAATGCCATACAAGTTAGAATTGATGAAAATGTTAGACTACTAGCTGAATTGCATGCTAAGTGGGAAAGAGAAGATGAAATTGCTAGAAATATTAGTATTTCTACTATCACTACCACTAATGTTGAAGCTAGTAAACCCAATGGAACCTTTTCTAATAAAAATTCTAAAATTCTTTGAAATATGGGAAGCAATAGCTCTACTACTTTAGATGATAATTATGATTTTGATCTTGATGGTTGAAATATCTCTGAAGTAATTACGTTCCTACAAAAGCTTGCTAAAATTTCTAATGCTAGTGCTATGAATATGGCCTTTACAAAACACATTATTGATGCTCTCATAAAAATTAAAGAAGAAAAGATGAAACATAAAGCTTCTATTCCTACGAAATTAGAAGATGGTTGGGAACCCATCATTAATATGGAAGTGAATGATTTTGATCTCAAAGCTTTATGTGATCTTGATAGTAGTGTTTCTATTATGCCTAGAAAGATTTATGAAATGCTTGATTTGCCACCATTGGAAGATTGTTATTTAAATGTCCAACTTGATGATAATGCTAAAAAGAAACTCATGGGGACTATTAATGATGTTCTTATTATGGTTAACAATGCCTATGTCCTCGTTGATTTCTATGTTTTGGATGTGGAATGCAATGCTTCTTGTCCTATTATTTTGGGAAGACCTTTTCTTAGAACTGTTGGTGCCATTATTGATATGAAAGAAGGCGCCATTAAATATCAATTTCCACTCAATAAAGGTATAGAACACTTCCCTAAGAAGAGAGAGAAGATTCCTTTTGCCTCTCCTATTAAAACAAAATTTCGCTTAATACTTCTTCATTTGAGAATACTTGATTCTTTTCTTGCTTCTTATGCCTAGCTCAAAGGCGTTAAAGAAAAGCACTTATTGGGAGATAACCCAAATTTCGTTAGGAACCTTTTTGTTGAGTCTTGGAAGTTATTACCATTGTAATAACTGCTCCTTATCATTTTGGTGTGGTTTTTGTGCCAAGAGTAACCTCTAATGAGAGAGAAGTAATGCTTGGGAAAGTTGCTGTCTCGAAATAGATTTTTGTGCTTTGCTGTAAAAATTCGTGAAAAATCTCTGTACGTCGGTTTGAGATGTAATTTTTTGTGCTTCTTCCCTAGGTTGTTAACCAACTTTCATTAGTTCAACACTTTTTGATTTGAGCAACATAAGGTCTTCGAAAAAGTCGCGTTTTACCTGGTGGTCTGTTTTGACAGATTTCTGCCATTATTTACATTTGCCTCTTAATCTCTTTCTCTTTGAGTTATCTTTGATCATTTGAACTTTTTAAAGGAAGTGCTACAGTAGCTTGTGTTTTAATGGAAGTTTTACTTGTGTTGAAACTGAACCAAAAGACTTATTATCTTCAGTACACTAATGTTGCTAATGAAGATTGTGTGAAGTTTTGTATGAAGGAAATTTTAAAGTGTAGGGAAGAGTAATGGAATAAGATGAAGTATGGACAAAATCTCAAGCTTGGGGATGCCACCCATGTCACCCCAAGAAATATTCAAGAAGTACAAGCGTCAAAGCTTGGGGATGCCTGATACATTGCAAATGTATCTATAATTTTTGATGTTCCATGCTTGGTTTATCTACTTTCTTGTGTTTTGTCCACACTTTGGAGTACTTTTCATATGATTTCGTGGAATAACCTATTAACAAGTGCCACTGTGCCAGTTGCCTGTTTTCTGCTGTTTTTGGTTCTAGAAAGTCAGAAAATGAATATTCTCGGAATTGGACGGGACAAAAGCCGAAGTTGATATTTTACCGGAAGATTCACGGAGCCAGAAGGAGAGCCGGAGAGGGGCCACAGGGTGGCCACACCCCCTTGGCATGGGCAACCCTAGGCCGCGCCAAGGCATGGTGTGGGCCCCCTGGCTGGCCACCGACCTCGCCCCTTCGCCTATATATTCCTCCCGTTACAGAAACCCTAAATAGTCAAGCCTCCAACCACGAAAAGTTACACAACGCCGCCGCCACCGAAGGGGAGATTTGGGGGACATAAAGTCTCTGTTCCGGCACCCTGCCGGGACGGGGAAGTGCTCTCGGAGCCATCTCCAACGATCTCCACCACCATCTCAATCACCGTTGCTGATTCCCATGATGAGGAGGGAGTAGTTCTCTCTCGAGGCTAAGGGTTCTACCGGTAGCTATGTGTTCATCTCTCTCTCTGTGCATGATCTTATTGAGATCATGAGCTTGTAATCTATATATCTACCTTGCTACTCAAGTGCTTTAATAGATCTCTTCTCTCCCCATGTGTGTGAAAGTGACAACGTGCACACCATGGTGGCACTTAGGCTAGAGATTACAAATACTTGTTATGAGTTATATTTGGAGTTCGATGTGTTTATGAAATTGTGCTGTTTGTTCGAACCATCTAGTACTCAAGGTGACAGTGTGGGGTTACCTAGATAGGGAAAGCGGACTTTGAGGAGTGCTGTTATAGCCCTACCATGGATTAGAGTGTCCAACCGGAGAGTAGTTAAGAGTAGTATCATGAATATAATATATTTATATGAGAGTGTTCACTAGTGAAAGTATGATCCCTAGGCCTTGTTTCTAAGCATTGATACACCGTTTGCAATTAAATCTGTTACATGTTTGCTTGCTTCTATCTTTATTTCAGTTTTCCTTTAGTCTTTTCCCACGTCAACCACACGCCACCAAGCTGTTCTCTAGCACCATTACCACTTATAATTATCCATACCACTTGTATTTCACTATCTCTTCGCCGAACTAGTGCACCTATACACCTGACAAGATATTGGGTGTGTTGGGGACACAAGAGACTTCTTGTATCTCGATTGCAGGGTTGCTTGAGAGGGGATACCTTTGACCACTTCCTCCCTGAGTTCGATAAACCTTGGGAGATCCACTTAAGGGAAAACTTTCTGTTGTTCTACAAACCTCTACACTTGGAGGCCCAACAACTGTCTACAAGAATAGAAGTGCGTAGACATCAAGCTATTTTCTGGTGCCGTTGCCGGGGAGGTAAGGTAAAAGGTACTCACATCATCCGATGTGAGTGCTCGAAGTTATTTCCTTTAGATTCTGCAATTTTGTATTTTTGTTTTTTGTTTTCAGTAGTTAGGCTTAATGGAAAACAACAACAAAAATAGAGAGCTTTATAGTATTTATCTTGAGTTAGGACATGAAGTGTTTGAAGAGAAAATTAAAAAACCTATGGAACTTTATTTGCATGCTAATGGCAATGTTGTTAGTATGAATTCTTTGGACACCATTATTGCTAATGCTATGTAAAAGTCTAAGCTTGGGGAAGCTAGTTCTTATGAAAATGATCTTTTTAGTTCCCCAGCTTTGGAAGATAGCTATTCTATTGCTTATGATGATACCAAACCTCCAATATATGATGATTACAATGATGAATATTATATTTTTAGTCCACCTACTACTGAGGAGGAAATTAATTTACAATATGCCTCCTATATTTGATGATTATGGTGATGAGAATAATAATGATAGCTATTTTGTTGAATTTGCTCCCACTGGAATTAATAAGAATGACTATGCTTATGTGGAGAGTAATAATTATTATATGCATGTGGCTCATGATAAGAATGTTTTATGTGATAGTTATATTGTTAATTTTATTCATGATGCTACTGAAAGTTATTATGAGAGAGGGAAAATGGTTTTATGTATCTCAATAATATAAAGTTTCCCCTCTTTATGTTGAAAATTTTGAAGTTGCACTTGTTTTGCTTTACTATGCTTGTTGCTTTATGCTTTCAAGACTTGTTTCTTTACAAGACTCCTATCCATAGGAAGTGGGTTAGAATTAAATGTGTTTTGAATTTTCTTCTTGATGCTCTCTTTTACTTCAATTCATATTTCTTATGTGAGCATCTTCTCAGACTATCAAGCCTAACTTAAAGGCCCTAAAGAAAAGTACTTATTGGGAGATAACCCA
The DNA here is from genome assembly GCA_023614405.1 of Avena insularis. Taxonomy (NCBI): domain Eukaryota; kingdom Viridiplantae; phylum Streptophyta; class Magnoliopsida; order Poales; family Poaceae; genus Avena; species Avena insularis. The sequence goes on along the minus strand of CM042692.1, from coordinate 489,721,529 downwards.
AAAGTTTTAGTTGAGTCTTGGAAGTTATTGCTTCAGTAATAACCTCTCCTTATCCTTTTTATTTGCTTTTTGTGCCAAGAGTAACCTCTAATGAGAGAGAAGTAATGATTGGGAAAGTTGCTGTCCCAAAACAGATTTCTGTGCTTCACCGTAAAAATTCGTGTAAAATCTCTGCACGTCCTTTTGAGGCAAGAATGTTTCTGCTTCTGCCCCAGGTTGTTATCTAACTTTCGTTAGTTCAACACTTTTTGATTTGAGCAACAGAAGGTCTTCGAAAAAATATGTCTTTACCTGCTGGTCTATTTTGACAGATTTCTGCCATTATTTGCATTTGCTTCTTGTTGGTTCCTTTTTGAGTTCTTTTGGGGGAATTGATCTTTTTTAGGGAAGTGCTACAATAGCTTGTGTTTTGATGGAAGTTTTATTGGTGTTGAAACTGAACCTAAAAGACTTATTATCTTGAGTGCACTAATGTTGCTAATAAAGATTGTGTGAAGTTTTGTATGAAGGAAAAATTTCAGGTGTATGGAGAGAATGATGTAATGAGATGAAGAATGGACTAATGCTCAAGCTTGGGGATGCCACCCCGTGTCACCCCAAGAAATATTCAAGAGGTACAAGCGTCAAAGCTTGGGGATGCCCAAGGCATCCCCTTCTTCATCAATAAAAATTCCAAGTTTCTTCCAAACACTTCATTTTTATTGTTTCATGCATAGTTGTTATGTTCTTGGAGCGTCTTCGTTTTCATTTTGGTTTTTCGTTTGCTTGGTTTGCTGAATAAATTGGTTGGACCCCCTCTTTCATGCATTGGTTTTCAAATTCTTTGGTTTGCATTGGAAAGAGTAGGAAAAGTTATGCTTAAGTGGTGAAAGGAGCTTGCTTTTGACTTGGCCTATGCTTTGTCAATGCCCAAGGCATCCCCTTCTTCATCAATAAAAATTTCAGGTTTCTTCCAAACACTTCATTTTTATTGTTTTATGCACAGTTGTGTTTTTCTTGGAGCATCTTCGTTTTGTTTTTAGTTTTTGTTTGCTTAGTTTGCTTGAATAAATTGGCTGGACCCCCTCATTCATTCATTAGTTTTCAAATAAGTTGGTTTGGATTGGAAAAGAGTAGGAAAGTTCATGCTTAAGTGGTATAAAAGGAGCTTGTTTTTTACTGTGGCTTAGGCTTTATCATGTCATGCTTGATATTGTTTTGGCTTTATGCTTAGTGATTATTTCTGTAACATGACTTGTTACAAACAATTGAGATTTCTTAATGTTCCTTGAAAGAATCATGTGTTGTTTTAGCATATTAAAGCATAATATTGTGGTATTCTCCTTTGATGCTTTATTTGGGTTGACTTGGCGCATGCTCACACCATGTTATGACTACACCAAGTCACCTTAGCCTCTATGATCATTTAGTTTTCGACTTGTAATATCACTTTATGCTTTAATTAACATTTTTTGTCGCTTTGCATGATTATGGCCATTATTGCTCTCTTAGTTGGTCGCTCCCAGTCTTTTGCTATCCTCCATGCTAAGTATGAGTTCCACTCATGCATCCAACTACAAATAAAACCAATTTATTCCAAAGAGTCCACCATACCTACCTATTAGCATTTGCTATTCCAAGTATATTCATGTTTTTATCTACCTTCCGAATTAAACTTGTTATGTGAAAATTAGTGATTAAAGCTCTCACGAACTTGATGACACACTTTACTTTTCTTGCCCCTAATAAACTTGAACCATTGTGTCATCTATGTTGTATATGCTTGCACTTATACATTGGGATTAGCAGAACCATGCTATCATGGGGAACGCTTTCAACATTGCACTTGTACAATGTACCCAGTTGATATCATGCTCTTTTGTTTATGGATGTCATCGGTGTGAAATGAAAGGGGAGCTTGTAAGTCCATGGAGTTATGTATGTGTGTTAGAGAAACGCCTGGACCGCTAGCCTAAGTCATGCCTAATCATGGTGGAAACTTGCAGCACACCATAGTGAGCAATCTATGAAGCATTCTTCTTATAAAAAAAGAGATAGAGATCGAGAAAAAGAAAAAAAAGATGAGAAAAGAGGAAAGAGAGAAAAAATACCATTTTCCCATGGTAAATAGGAATATTGCTGAGATGTTTATTGTCTGCTTGCCTTGTCATTTTGATTATGGGATAACTCCTGTATCATGTGCAAGGGGTACCTCGTTGGCGGTTCTCTATGATACACATGTACTTACTATGACAAGAACTTACCGATAACTAAACTTGAGTAGCATGAGGAGCGACCCTCGTATTCAAGGGACATGAGATTGCCAACTTATACTTTGTCGAGCATATACTCCATAGTTTGTTCACTTTAACCTTAATTACTTCAAGATGCTTATGATAGGGGCAATGAGAGCTGAAAGCTAATAAGTACCATAATTTTTGGAAGCTCCTTATGAGACTTGAATCCCCTGCTTCCTTCTATGAAGGCCTTTCTTTTACTTTTATGTTGAGTCTCCATCTTCTATCTTTATGCACCTATTGAGAGAGCATAGTGGCCATTCTTAGTTTAATGTGCATTGTCCCAAGACTTGTTGATTGATTCATAACTTTGATATTGCCTGTTCTTAAACTATTTGTATCTAGTCACCCTTCTGAACTTTGAAGGTGTCCTATGCATTTATGTTTTGCTGCACTATGAGGGACAAGCTGAATACCATTCTTATTATGTTTTATATATGTGAAACAAACAAACGTCTTTCAAAGCATTGTTATTCATGAATCTTTTGTTTGTACCTTTTCATGTTACGACATAGTTGCTATGTCTTATTGTTAGGACTATATCTTTCATGCTATGTTAAAGTACTATGATCCTAGCTATCAATATTTTACGAATACCTTGATCAAGATTATGATGGTGCATGTCAACTCAAAAATTATTCTTTTTTATCACTTATCTACTCGAGGATGAGCAGGAGTTAAGCTTGGGGATGTTGATATGTGATGACCCATAAGTATAGGGGGTGTGTCGCAGTATTTTCGAGGGAAGTGAAACCCAATTTATTGATTCGACACAAGGGGAGCCAAAGAATATTTATAAGCCTTAACAATTGAGTTGTCAATTCAGCTACACCTGGAAACAATCTTGCTCACAGTAGTTTATCAGTAGCAACAGTTTTGTAGTAGGAGTAGTGAAGTAACAACAGTAGTAAAGTAAAGACAGTAGTAACAATAGTAGTAAACAGTAGGATTCAAGTGCGGTAGTGATAGGGATGGATGGACGGGCGTTGCATGGACAAGACAATTCACGCAAATCCGAAGAAGTTATCATGAACAAGCCACATACAGGGAAACTTGCACGTGTGGTTCTGGTCGGGCTTTCCTTCGGTATCTAATAACCTTGCTTCTGCTCGCCGCTGGCGCACCTCTCCTAACTATTGCCGCTTGCATCCTCTGTCTTACCACGGCTGCTGGCATAGAGTTAGCCGATGCTTATTCACATGGCAATCAGAACATAGGGCAATTGCAGATAAATAAGATAAAGCATCCAAGTACTAGATAATCCTAGGCATGTGTTCCATATATAGTCATACGTGCTTGCAATGGGAACTTGCACAACATCTTTTGTCCTACCAGCCCGTTTGCAGCGGGGTCTCAAGGGAACTACTGGCAATTAAGGTGCTCCTTTTAATAGAGCACCGGAGCAAAGCATTAACACTCTATGAACACATGTGATCCTCACATCAAAGCCATTCCCTCCGGTTATCCCGATTGCTGTCACTTCGGGGCCTTTGGTTCTGGAGAACAACGTGTGTATAAAACTTGCAGGTAAGACCATAAACAATACTATCATAATGAATCAATAACATGTTCAGATCTGAAATCATGGCACTCGGGCCCTTGTGACAAGCATTAAACATAACAAGTTGCAACAACGGGGGATTACTCACTCATAGATGGGGGAAACATGGATGGTCGATGGAGAAGCGATGGTGATGATGATGGCGATGATCTTCTCCAATTCCCCATCCCGGAGGGGTGCCAGAACGGAGTTTCTGGTTTCAAATCGTGGAATCTGGTGGTGGTGGTGGAGCGGAACTCCTTCTAGAAAAAGGTCAACCCCCCTGAGTTTTTAGGTAAGAAGGCATCTTATAGGCGAAGAGGGAGACCGAGGGGGTGTCTGGGGCGGCCAGACCACCCCCTGGCGTGTGATCCTAGCCATGCCGGTGGTGTGGCCTGGGCCCAGCCCCTCCCTCTCGTATTCTGGCTACGGGAGTCTTCTGGTGAAATAGGATTTTTGGCATATTTTCCGGGGTTTTTCCTGATAGTTGATTTTCTGCACAAAAACTAAACACCAAGGCAATTCTGCTGAAAATAGCGTCAGTCCGTGTTAGTTGCATCCAAATCACACAAGTTTACAGGAGAAACAATAGCAAAAGTGTTCGGGAAAGTAGATACGTTTTGGACGTATCAACTCCCCCAAGCTTAGCTTATTGCTTGTCCTCAAGCGATTCGATTGAAAACCTGCGATAAAAGAAACTTTCGCGAACACATTTGCTTCATATGATGTATATATTCTCAGCATGTGATCAACTACTTAGACAATTTATAATACGGAGTATGCAACTAAGTTTACTTAATAGGCATTTCAAGCTATGAATAGATTCAACCTCAAAAATAATAAATGGCATGAAGCATAAACATAAGCAACATTACAATGCTCATAACAAGGTATGATAGAGTGGTATCTCGCTTGCCTTTTTATTGTGAATGCCATGGTACCTCTGAAGTTCAGGTGAATACTAGAAGTAAAGATATCAAAGATACAAGCATCAAAGTCATAACACAAATAATCAAGTTTTGAGGCAAGCACATTACACTAAGAATGACAACTATGCTCTCAAGAAGGTGCTCATAGAATATGTGGAGACTCAACAAGGAAAACGAAAAAGGTTTTGAAAAGTTTGAAAGGCTTCCAAATGCTGAAAGTATGGTACTCGTTAGCTTTGAGCTCTGATTGCCCCTATCATAAGCATCTTTAAATGGTTAAGATTAAAGTGACACAACTAAGAGGATATGCTTGACAAGTTATAAGCTAAAGTCTCATGCCCCTTACTTACGAGTACCGGACCTCATGCTACTCAACTTCAGTCACAAGTAAGCTCTTGTCATTGTAAGTACATATGTATCAAAGAGAACCTCCAACGGGGTACCCCTTGCACATGATACAGGAGCTATCCCATAATCAAAATGACAAGGCAAGCAGACAATGAGCATCTCAGCGATCTTTTTATTTACTATGTGCATAGATTTTTATTGAGGATGCTTCATAGAATGCTCATTATGGTTATGCTGCAAGTATCCACCATGATTAGGCATGGCTTAGGCTAGCGGCCCAGGCGTTTCTCTAACACACATACAAACTCCATGATCATACAAGTTCCACTTTTATTTCACACCGCCGGGATCCATAGGCAAAAGAACATGATATCAACGAGGTACTAAGTACCTGTGCAATGTTGAAAGCGTTCCCCATGATTCATTGTTCTGCTAACTTCAACTTATAAAGCGCAAGCATATACGCAACAAAGAAGGACGCAATGGTTCAGGTTTATTAAGTGCAAGAAAATAAAGTGTGTCATCAAGTTCATGAGAGCTTTACTAACTAACTTTCTCATAACAAGCAAACATTTATTCGGAAGAAAACAAGGCATATTGAATATGCACGGAACAGGAAATGATGCTAATAGGTAGGTATGGTGGACACTTTTGGCAATCTTTGGTTTTAGGGAATTGGAAACACGAGTAGAGCATACTCAGTGTAAGTGAAGGCTAGCAATAGTAAGGGAGCGACAAACGAGAGAGCAATAGCTGTCATAATCATGCTTGTAACAAAACAGGACTAATCATGGCATGAAAGTGATTCAAGATCCTCAAGGCAAAATAATTCATCGAGGCTTAACTGATTATTTCAATCATATGCATGCATGAGCATGTGCCAAGTCAATTCAAACGAAACATTCAGAGGAGGATACCATAGTGTCATACCAAATTATGAATAGAGTAATGCAAGCAAACATTCATAAGACATGCTACAAACTATTAGCAAGCTGGAACTAATCATATGAAAGCAAGAACTACTAAGCATCTATAAATAACATACACCCTATACGAACAGACTAAGCATGCCCACAATGATGAGTATATGTACAAAAATGAAAACAAATAGAGTTCGTTACCAGTCTCTTACCACACCTCAAGTTGTCATTAATCCTCATCATTGCCCTTCACTTGTGTGGCTTGAATAATAATATGAAACCAAATCCCACTAAGGACTGCTGAACCCTGCAACAAACTCACAAAACCAAAGAAAAACAACAAATATTTTTGGTGTTTTCGATTTTTTTTAAAGTAAGAACCAAAAAGGAAGAACAAGCAAAGCAAAATCTTTTTGGGTTTTTTCGAATAGTTCAAACAAAGCAAATAGGGAAAAACAAACCAAGGCAAAAAGAAAAAGAAGCAAACCAAAGAGAAACAACAGAAATATTTTTGGTCTTTTTGTGTTTTAGAAAGCAAAAGCAAAGAAAGAACAAAAACTAAAAAAAGAACGAAACATGAATATACAAAGTACCGACACAAAATGATATGGAGATGAGTGCGATGTCGGCGTACCTCCCCCCAAGCTTAGGCTTTTGGCCTAAGTGGGTATCAATCCCAAGCTGGCCAGGATGAAGTGTCATCGTGGTATGACGAGGAGGTACCCTCGTCATGGTGCGAGCTCGAGTACGTCCCTCTGTAGTGCGCAGAGTAATTGTAGGAGGGCACATCCTCCTGGTACTGCCCGTTGACACCTAGCAAGCAGAGCTACTCGTCCACCTCCTCCTTGGAGCGTGACCACGGTCTCCTGTGAACACTAAACAAAGTAGATTGCGGCAAATGGATCTCCCTCTCATCCCCGTCAGTAAACATCATCCTATATACTAGGCTGTCCAAATCAAAATCAGCAGTGACAAAGTGATGAGTTTTCATAGCAACAAGGTCAAGCCTTTGTGGGGCCAATATAGTATCATTGGGGTCCACTAAAAGCCCTAATGCATTGACAATACATGAGGCAATGATGCCCCCATAGATAGGCCCCCTAGCAGCTAGGCGGTGAGCACTAAGCGAGCCAAGGTTGTATCGAGTATCATTGTTGAGCACAGCAGCAAGGAAAGCTAAATGATAGTTGGAGATATTACTCGTATTCTCCCTACCCAGAATGCTAGTAGCCAGATAATATGCAAAGTATCTAAGAGCAGGGACTTAGATATTTCTTATCTTTCCGCGCCGAGCCACGCGGTCATCATCATTGGTCACCCCTCGGTAAAGTTCCAGCAAATCAGCGGGTCGCCCTTGAATCTTCTTCATGGTCCCTATCATGCTTACACCTATAACACTGCAAAATCTTTCCAATGACATGGTAAAGGGAAAATTATAAATTTTGAAAGATACAGTTGACTAATAGGGCATGTTAGTAAACACGAAGCTCTCAACAAAAGATTTGGTGAGCATAGCGTATTGCTCACTCTCATCTTGCATATATTAGGTCAAACCAACCCTCTAAATCAGTAGCAAGAAATCATCAAGAATCCCTGCAGCTTGTAAGAAAGTAAAACAAGGTAAAGTAGATGGGTGAGCATCCCCATCATCCCCTTCATTACCAATACGAGGTGCAATGAGATCTTCGTTGTATGATGCCCTAAACTGAGAGGCTGATCTTGAGGGCCTTGACCTCCTAGGTGCATCCCTCTCAAATATTTCTCCAAAGGTATGGTTGTTCATGTTTGATATTCTGAAATTTAAACATCTATTAAACAAGTGATTGCAAAGTGAATATAATGAAGGGCACTACTCATAGGGACTTGTATGAGGCCTAAACATGCATCAAAACTATATCTCTAAGCATCAAACAAGATTACGAGCTCTCAAAACCTGTCACCTACAGCAGCAAAATACTCAAGGTATAAACCACTAAACACAAATCTACTTGGACAAGCGGAGGAGTCACATACCGGAGAACAAATGCTCCAAATTTCAGCAGAAAAGATGGGCTGAGCAAGGAGATTGAAAAATCAAGGGCAAGCACAGCAAGAACGCGATTTTGAGCCATGGACTGATGTTTGCTCGGGAGAGAGAAGAAAGTGGAAAGTGAGAGAGTGAGTGGAGCGCCAGGGGTGGCCCACACCATAGGCAGGCGTGCCCCAGGGCTGGCCGCGCCACCAGGTGGTGTGCCTGCCTGGTGGGACCCCCTGGTGCCTTCCAGGCACTCCTCTGCCCCTTTTTCACGTAAAAATTTAATATAAATTTTCTGGAATTTTTCGAGACACTTTATTTTTGGGTAATTTTCAGGAATAGATGAATGATTTTCTGACAGAAAAAGATTTTCTGGAGTGATGCAATGACAAAACAAGGATAGAACTACATAAGTTCTAAGACACTCTAACATGCAAGCAACTAACAACATAAAAGAAAATTAACCGAAAGAAAAAACTAAATGGATAGAATAGAATTAAGCGGAGATAATCATGGTGAAAACATTGTTTTGTTCAATGAAATCCTTTTGTTAACAAGGTTGATCAGGTCTTGTTACCAAAAAATTTTTATATGAAACAAAACTTTGTATTCCACTAATGATTATGTTACCTCAACCTTGATAGCAATGGTCCCAATCATAATAGTTTCAAATTTTTCTCGTGGTATGGGACAATATATTTCTCCAACTTGAATGCCCTCAACATGTTCAATTGAATTCAAACCATAAGTCCTATCAATCTTCTTGGGGAAATAGACAGTATGTTCCTTGTCATTAACATTGAAGGTCACCTTTCCTTGATTACAATTAATAACAGCTCCTGCAGTATTAAGAAAAGGTCTCCCAAGAATAATACACATATTATCATCTTCAGGCATTTCAAGCACAACAAAATCAGTTAATATCAGGCAATTATGAGCCACTTGAACAGGTACATCCTCACATATACCAACAGGAATAGTGGTAGATTTATCAGCCATTTGCAAAGAAATATCAGTTGGTATTAATTTTTCCAGTTGAAGTCTCTTATAGAGAGAGAAAGGCATAACACTAACTCCAGCTCCCAAATGACACAAAGCAGTTCTAACATAACTATTCTTAATAGAGCAAGGAATAGTTGGAATCCCTGGGTCTCCAAGTTTCTTTGGAACCTTACCATTAAAGGAATAATTAGCAAGCAAAGTAGACATTTCTTCATTAGGGATCTTCCTTTTATTCGAGACAATATCATTCATATACTTTGAATAAGGAGGCAATTTAATAGCATCAGTCAAAGTAATTTGCAGGAATAAAGGTTTCATCCACTCACACAACTTATTATAGTGTTCATCTTCCTTTGACTTGTGTTTCTTATCAGGGAAAGGCATAGGTTTTTGGACCCAAGGCTCTCTTTCACTACCATGTTTCTTAGCAATAAAATCTTCTTTAGTGTATTTAGTATTCTTAGTGTGTTTTTCAGGTTCTTCTTCAACTTTTTCTTCATTAGGAACATCATTTTCTTCATTACCACTTTCATTTTTAGCATCAGAGATAGATATACTATTAGGATCTTTAGTAGGTTCAGAGGGTTCTAGAATAGTTTTATGTTTCTCTTTTCTTTTCTTATGAGTAGAACCACCATTTTCAACTTGTTGAGAATCCTGCTCAATTCTTTTGGGATGCCCCTCAGGATATAGAGGATCCTAGGTAGCAGCACCACTTCTAGTTCTAATTTCATAAGCATGTTTTTCTTTAGCAGCGTTAACTAGCAAGTCTTTTTGCACTTTAATGAGTTGATCTATTTGAGTTTGAAACATTTGAAAGTGTTTAACAATCATTTTTAACATCATTAGAGGTTCTTTCCACAATATCTTTTAACTCAACAATAGCTCTAGTGTTTTCCATTAGATGATTTTGCACCCTTTTATTAAAATTATCTTGCTTAACAATGAAAATATCGAATTCTTCTAAGCATTGATCAGGAGGTTTAGAGTAAGGGATATCACCTTCATCAAAATGTTGGAGAGAGTGTACCTCAATAGTGGATGAGTGGGGAATTGGCTTACATAATTCTTCTATAGGAGGTAAATTCTTGACATTTGCAGCTTTAATTCCCTTCTCCTTAAGACATTTCTTAGCTTCCTTCATCACTTCATCATTTAATTCAATAACTCCCCTATTCTTTGATGTTGGAATAGGCACAAGAATAGTTGGTTCATGTATAATTATTTCAGGTATGGCTGGTTCAGGAGGAGTCCAGTCTTCATAATTCTTGCTTATTTTAGCCATTAATTCCCCAACTTCCTTTGGAGTCCTATTCCTAAAGACATAATCAGCACAACTATCTAGGTATGTCCTAGATTCTTCAGTTAGTCCATTATAAAATATATCAAGAAGCTCATTCTTAGGTAATGGACTTCCAGCCTGTGCATGAATCAAAGCACAAAACCTTGCCCATGATTCATGCAATATCTCTTTCTCTCCCTATTTAAAATCAAAAAGTTCCTGCAAAATAGCATGTCTAGCACTAATCAAGCAATCAGGGCTATCAATAGATCCAGGAGGTAAATTACTAAACCAAGTTTTAGCTTCTCCTTTTAATGAAAAGGGGAAAATCTTAGCAACAAAGTAAGTACGCATCTTAATATCATCAGAAAACAAGCCATTCATGGTAGAAAGCTCAGTCATATGTGCTACCGCACTTTCATTCTTAGTCCCACAAAAAGGTTCTTTCTCAACAATAGCTATGTAAGATAGATCAAGAGAGAAGCAACAAACTTAGCAATAGGAGACAATTTGGGTCTAATAGTATGCCTCTCAAGGAGACTCTTAGCAGCGCTCCTATCATGGGTGTTTTTACATTCTTTAATAAATTCATCGATCATCTCAACATAACCATCTTCAATATCATAACTCTCACTAGACTCAGGTGAACTAACAGGTGTAGTAGTGTCTTCATTAGGAGTTTCAGTATTTCCAGCTATAGTTCTAGCAATCGTAGCATCTAGGGAAGGACCTAATGATCCACTCTTATCAAGCACAATAGAAGCAGCATCATAAGTATTAGGAGTTTTAGGTTCAGCAGTAGTAGCAGTGTGTGTAGCATGTGTATGTGGTGGTGTAACGAGCTTACTCATAATAGATGGTGAATCAAGAGAAACAGAGGTGTTCAGAACCGTACCTCTTCTTGTAGTGGATGGTAAAATAGGAACATTTCCATCACGAGACTTACCCATGATGGATGGATAACAGCGAACAATAGAGAATCCAAGTGAACTTAATAAATAAAGCTATGCTCCCCGGCAATAGCACCAGAAAATAGTCTTGATGACCCACAAGTATAGGGGGTGTATCGCAGTATTTTCGAGGGAAGTGAAACCCAATTTATTGATTCGACACAAGGGGAGTCAAAGAATATTTATAAGCCTGAACAACTGAGTTGTCAATTCAGCTGCACCTGGAAACAATCTTGCTCACAGCAGTTTATTAGTAGCAACAGTTTTGTAGTAGGACTACTAAAGTAACAACAGTAGTAAAGTAAAGACAGTAGTAATAGTAAAGATTCAAGATTCAATAATAGGCATAGGGATGGATGGACGGGCATTGTATGGACAAGACAATTCACATGGCAATCAGAACATAGGGCAATTGCAGATAAATAAGATAAAGCATCCAAGTACTAGATAATCCTAGGCATGTGTTCCATATATAATCATACATGCTCACAATGAGAACTTGCACAACATCTTTTGTCCTGTTAGCCCGTTTGCAGCGGGGCCTCAAGGGAACTACTGGCAATTAAGGTGCTCCTTTTAATAGAGCACCAGAGCAAAGCATTAACACTCCATGAACACATGTGATTCTCACATCAAAGCCATTCCCTCCGGTTATCCCGATTTACATCGCCGGGGCCTTTGGTTCCGGACAACAACGTGTGTATACAACTTGCAGGTAAGACCATAAACAATACTATCATAATGAATCAATAACATGTTTAGATCTGAAATCATGGCACTCGGGCCCTAGTGACAAGCATTAAGCATAACAAGTTGCAACAAAGTCAAAAAGTACTAATAGAAGATACTAGGCACCATGCCCTAACAATCTGATGCCATTACATGAACGATCTCATTGAATCCCTACCATCCCCATAGCCTATAGCGGGGGATTACTCACTCATTGATGGGGGAAACATGGATGGTCGATGGAGAAGTGATGGTGATGATGATGGCGATGATCTCCTCCAATTCCCCATCCCGTCAGGGTGCCAGAACGGAGTTTCTGGTTCCGAATCATGGAATCTGGTGGTGGCGGTGGAGTGGAACTCCTTTTGGAAAAACGTCAAAGCCCCCTGAGTTTTTAGGTCAGAAGGCATCTTATAGGCGAAGAGGGAGACCGAGGGGGTGTCTGGGGCGGCCAGACCACCCCGTGGCACGGCCAGGCCTAGCCCGCGCGACCAGCTGGTGTGGCCTGCGCCCAGCTCCCCTCCGTCGCGTATTCTGGCTCCGAGAGTCTTCTGGTGAAATAGGATTTTTGGCATATTTTCCAGGATTTTTCCTGATAGTTGATTTTCTGCACAAAAACTAAACACCAAGGCAATTCTGCTGAAAACAGCGTGAGTTCGTGTTAGTTGCATCCAAATCACACAAGTTTAGAGGAGAAACAATAGCAAAAGTGTTCGAGAAAGTAGATACATTTTGGACGTATCAATACGTTGCAAACATATCTATAATTTTTTGATGTTCCATGCTTGTTTTATATCTACTTTCTTATGTTTTATCCATGCTTTGGAGTATTTTTACACATTTTCTAGAACTAACCTATTAACAAGATGCCATAGTGCCAGTTGCCTGTTTTCTGCTGTTTTTGGTTTCAGAAAAGCTAGTAAGGAAATATTCTTGGAATTGGACCAGACAAAAGTCCAAGTCAATATTTCACTAGAAGGAATACGAAGTCCGGAGGGGAGACGAAGAGGGAGCCAGGCCGGCCACACCTGGTGGTGGCACGACCATCCCTAGCCACGCCACCAGGGGTGTGGGCCCCCTGGTACTCCATCGACCTTGCCCCTTTGCCTATATATTACCTCCGAGACAAAAACACTAAGGACCCAGATCAAAATTCCACGAAAGAGTCTGTAAGGTACTAGATGTGTTGTTGCTACTAGGGAGAAAACAGCAATCCTTTGTTCATAGAACAATCATATTGTTTACTTTACACACTTTGCTTAATGCAATTATCTGTTGCTTGCAACTTAATATTGGAGGGGGTTCGGATGATAACCTGAAGGTGGATTATTAGTCATAGATGCAGTTGGATCACGGTCTATGTATAATATTTTAATACCTAATAAAATCTCATAGGAGTCAAGATGATTAGTAGATGCACGTATGCTTTCTCGATGTTTGTCAATTGTCCCACTGTAATTTATTCACCCAACATGTCATCTATCTTAAGGAGAATCACTTCTAGTGAACTATGGACCCCGGTCCATTCTTTTACCATCAATCTACAATCTATTTATTGTTTTCTGTTTACTTTCTGCAAGCAATTACTATATTCCACATAATACGTTTAATTCTTTATTTTTAGCAAAACCGGCGAGATTGACAACCTCACTGTAAGTTGGGGGCAAAGTTCTGTGGTTGTGTTGTGCAAGATTCTAAGTTGGAAACAACACCTTGGAGGTGGTTCCTTGCTCCTACTAGTTCGGTAACCTTGGTTTCATAACTGAGGGAAACTTGCTACTGTGCTCATTATACCTTCCTCTTGGGGTTCCTCAATGAGATCGACGTGATGAGCCGATCATCACCTCCTTGGTGGCGACATGGTGAACCTCACACGCCGCCCATTGGGTTGCCACCTGTGCGGTCGCCTCCACCACCTATTCCAGTGCTGCCTCGGCCACACAACCCTCGTCCTCGAAGGCCACCACCTCCGCCTCGGCCATGCACTGGGACAACAGCGTGGCTTGGAGGTCGACGATGTTGATGTTGGTGTCCTGGAAGCAGGTGCGGCACAACTCCTTGATCTTGGTCTAGTTGGCGATCTTGCGGCGAGGCATGGCTGCGATAGGAGCTTTTTTCTGGCGGTGGCTGCTCTGGCTTGGCCTGTTGTCCCAGCCACGCCACGCGGCTGTCTTTTATAGACGACGGCAAAGGCGGGAAATGGCCGGGGAGGTGCGCGGGGGAAACGGAAAGCTACAATGGCGAGAAACGCCGGCCACGCAGGAAGCCGCTGACATTGATAGCCGACATCGCGTCGCCATTAACACCCCATCGCCAGGATGTCAAGCGGTGGCAGCGGGGGGAGACGGACAGATCGATCGGGCCCCTGGGCGCGGTTAGCCGGGCAGACCGAATTGTGACCCCAACTCTACCGTGGGCCGACCTAAACAAACAGAAATGGACCGTTTTGGTCACCCATTTGGATCGGCCGGCAGAGATGTCCTTAAATGTTCGCTCAATAGATTCTAGAAAAAAAGGCGACCCTCGACTCAGTCCCCCACCTCCGGCTGCGCATAACCGAACCGAAACCGAAAACTGAATCGTAGAAAACCTAACCGCAACCGAAATTCTGGTTTTTTTAGTTTGTGGTTAAGGTTACAGTTAAAAAAAGTGCTAACCGTTTGTTCTTCGGTTAATTCAGTTTTAAACCGAAAAACCTTGATTTTTACTAGAACTAACCGAATAGTATTTTGCAGTAAAAAAATCCCGTAATATGTAAGGTCCAACTTCGCTAAAACAGGTCAAATACTGTCCAAAATTATCTAAATCGTGAAAGCTTCTTGCAGCTGACGTGGTTACCACATGAAAACTCCTGGTTCCTGGCCCAAAGTTCCTCAGTTCAACTCCTCATGTCAGCATTAATTTTTATTTTGCTGATTTTTTTCTTGTGTTCTTTATTTCTCTCTTGCAATACACCCAATTTGGTCATATAAAATACTAAGCTATTTTATTTTGGCCGAAATCATTGTTTTTATTATTTATCTCTTACAAGGCATTTTGTACGGTCATATAAAATACTAAACTAATACATACGATCATACAATTTATACGTTATTAAAAAAATTACGTCAACTATGTTTAGTTTGGTTATTATCAAAACCGAACCGATATTTAATGGTTATTACCGAAACCGAATCGTATTTTCGTACAAAACCATATTTACCGAAGTATTGAAATCGTATTTACCGTATAATTGTATTAACCAAACCGAATTGAGTAAATTAACCGAACGCGCAGCCAGACCCCCACGCCCGGGCATGTTCGTGTGCGGTACCAAAGTTCGCAGGCCAGCGCATGGCGGTAACTAAGTTGTCTGAAATTGCCGCATTTTGAAAAGTTGGGCCGCCAACTACTGAGAGGGGCTATTTCGAGACAAACTCATCTCACCCCTGCCAAATTCAAACATTCTGTTAAACTGCCCCATGAAGTAGACGGTCGGGACCCTCATGTCAGTCATCTGTCCATGACGCGAGCGCCAACGCGGCAACCTCTTAGGAAAATCGATTAGATGCGTTGACCAATTTCACAAATCCATTCCCACCTTTCCCTAGCACCGGTGTCGAATCCACCCTCTAGGCAGGCATCCTTCGACATTTGACTTCCGCCAAGTTGTTGCGCCCGGCGTGATCCGAGCTCCAATGGCATCATGCTGTGTAGCATGTTGGTTATACCAACAATGATCGAGCTAGCCCAATGGCGATGCTGGCCGTTGTCGCTCTACCCTCCGCCGACGACGAGCCGAGCAGCTCGGAGGATGGCAGATCCTACTATCAAGAAAGAAGAAGTTCTAGCTACAAGCGGGTGAGCTACCCTTCTCTTTGCTATTCGCACTAATTATAACTGCTAGCTGGCTACTGAACCTAAAATTGTTTGTTAGCCCCTAAAATTGTTTGTTAGCCCAATGTTGACAAACATATTTTGTCCACAGTTTTTTATCAAGTGGGATCTCCGTGGACCACCCTTACCTGGTTACGGTAGTCCTCTTCAGGTACGACTCTAAGGGCAAGTGGTATGGATACCATTGTATCACGATGGAAGAAGCGCTTGTGCAGATCTACACTATATCTGGTATGGTTTCTGCTCTGCGTAATCATGATGAATGATGGCCGAAGCAGACTACAAAGTTCAGCTTCATGGATAAACGTGGCATCATGGTTCCTCTAACGTGTGACAGTCAGCTAATTGGGTTGATGAAAAGGTATGCTTCGGCTTGCATGTTTGAGCTGAATTGTGATGTACTGGATGTGGAAGCTACTGCAACTGGGAGTCGCCCTTGTATTCTTGGACAGGGTGGTTGCTCGAACCTAATTAGCTCCTGGTAAGCAAAAGTCTCTTAGGGTTCGCATGTTTTTGCTAAATTGTAATATTTGTTTTATTTACTCTGTATATATTGGGCAGTTATGCAACAGTCTTGTTTCTTTGACAAGAAGCGCCACAAGGTTAGAAACATGACTGCCGGGTCAGTCATTTTGTTGCCTGAAGAAATTAAAAACGAGTGGAAAGATGATGCTGGACACGATTCTCGTGCCCATTGTCCCGGCGATGCAGAGTACGTGAAGCTAAGAAAATTGGCACCGAGGAAGAGGAAGAAGACAGGAAATGAAGAATCCAGTGGACGTGAAGGCTTGGTACCCAGGCTGCGGAAGAAGGCTGCTGGCAATGAAGATGCATAGTAATGTGTTGAACTTGAACCTATATATGTAATTCGGTTAAATTCTGAAGCTCTGTGTGTGGAACTTTGCTGGGTGAAACAATCTACCCACGTTCTCTGAGTAAAATATTCCACGACTTAGGGTTTGGAAACGCCCGAGTCAGTAGTTGAATCCGAAATTGTGATTGTGCCACTGCTATTTGAAAACACGCAGCAACGGTTTCACGATTGCTGAGGGGCAGGAGGTCTCCAAATACGACGGAATGTAAGTGGCACAGAAATAAATTATTTAAGCTGCCACACTGCACAAAGCAACAACTTATTTCAGATGCTGCACAACGACGTGGCAACATAAACAGCAATCGCAACCGATAATGCCCAGACGAGGAGGAAATCGGTACCACTTTCTGACCTAATCTTGAGCCCGTCTATCTCACCGCCTCTCTGCTCTTGCATCCCCTGCATCTGGCGAAGCTCCCGGATCTCCAGTAACCAGGTGTACGTGCTTCCACTTTATAAATTGTGGTTGTGCCATTTGCATGCGGGACAATCCATGTAGATTATGTTTAAACAAACCACCAATGTCAGAATACACTAGTAGAAAAGGGTTCTTTGGTCCACGGTCATGTTCCCAATCCTGGACAAAGATCTAAATCGAGGCAGAAATTGATCTAAATCACAAATTCTTCCACAAATTAATCGAGGCATTTCATTAATTTAATCACAAATTCTTCTAAACAAAGGTGCAATTTCACATCCTACACTAATTCAACCACTAGTCAACAATTTCGCTTCCACTGCCACTGTCCTCTGAGACGCCGGCTTCCTCGTCGTCGTCGGACGGAACCTCCACGATTTCTGCATTGTTCGCGAGACGGAGCACCTCTTCGCAGCGAGCGGCGGTGATGACGGTGTACTTGGTCCATCCAGGGACGGACCAAAACCTCTCCTGCCCTTCTCGGTTGCGGAGATCCTGGTGCACCACGCACCCATCAACGATGCAGTTGCCAATCTTGGCCTTCCGCTCCTTCTTGAACAGCGCCGGCTAGTACGGGCTGGCCACCGCGTACCAGGGTAGCGCCCTCTTCCACACGGGCATCTGGCGGCGGCGCTCCGTGATTTCGCTCTTCATCTCGGCTCGGCTGGGGAGCAGAGCCACCGGCACCCCTGCATAGCTGATGCGCCATCCGTGGGGCACCGTCGCGGCCGGCGGCACGAGGATGTCAAAGTGCGCGAACATCAGCGCCTCGTAGAAGTTCAGCAAGGGCATCTCCATGGCGGCGCGGTGGAGATTGGAGAGGGAGCGAGGGGATGGACGACGAAGCAACGACGCGGTGGAGATTGGAGAGGACGAGGGGATGGACGACGAAGCGACGCGCTGTGGTGCCTCCTATTTGTACACGAGGACGACGAAGCGACGGGCGGAATATCTAAGGGGCATTGGTCAGACAAAAGAAGTAATGCAGGGTTAAGACAGATTAACGGGGGACCAATGTTTTTCCTCCCAGGACTCCGGGGCCAATAGTTCAGACCCCTAGGTAACAAGTACAACTATTACAACTTAAAAAGGCACAGAGCTTAAGCTAAATAGAACTAGTTATCACACATCTCCTTGATCTTCCTAATCTTAGCCCGATGCGCATCTTCCTGCGAGAGCAAGGATCGAATCATCTGCTCCTTCTTTTTAGCATCTTCCTTGCACAACTTCAATTGTTTCTATACATTTTTCCTCATGCACCTGTCAATACTCGTAGTTGTGAACTGCATGACTTTGGCCCGGTGAAGATAATTCCTTGCTTGAGTCAGTTCTTGCTCTGCTTTAGCCTTCAGGGCCAACATCGCATCCCTCTCCTTCTCGACTTTGCTAACCTTGTCTTGCACCCACCTAAGATCACGCTTATGCTTGGTTGTGTCAACTGGTTCCCATAGCTTCATCTCAACACTGTCAAGAAGTGAGCTGAATATGGATTCTTTCAACTCAATAGTCATTTCCCATAGTTTGTCCAACGTTTTCTGCATTGATTTGGGCCACTCTGGATCTACCTATTTGACAACACCGCAACTTTCGCCTTGCATCATTGCACGATGTCCTTGACACCGTAGAAACCTCCTGCCTGTGTTTCATCCTTAGAACGCTACAAATTTAGCAGGCACATATCCATGTTGACATAGCAGAGGACTGTCTTCATCCGCTAAACTGTGATAGTCGGAGTCATACATCGTATGGTTGGCCTAACACATCATAGCGCATGAGTAAACAGATTAGATCTAGCTCAAAAAATAGATAAGTGGCCACAGATGATAGAGATAGAGATGAGACGACTCACATTGAAATCACTGTCCCCATCGTCACGACGCGTTTCCACGCTGTCTCCCCTTGAACCCATGGCGAGAGGGGAGGGGGTGGCTGCCGGAGAGGGGATTGGGATGGAGGCGCCGTCAGCTTGCGGCTATGGCAGGATGGGAGTAAAGTGGGGAAATTGGCTTCTGTTGGGTTTGCAGCATAGAAAACAAAAAATTTCCTACGATGGGAACTATACGCCAAGATCTATCTACTAGATACAAGCAACGGGTGGATATACATCCATAGAGAACTTACCCTCGAAGACAACAAAGCTTTGTTAACGAGTTGGAACTCATGGATGATGTAGTCGTACACTTGCCGATCTCAAGATTGTGATGAAGTCCAGCAGGTCCTGCTCCAACACGTCCTTCAGATCCAGCTCCAGCAAGTCCAGCACCACCAAGTCCAGCACCGCAAAATAGCGGTGCATCCGTGATCGCACACACGTCCGGTACCCCGACAACCTCCGTCCCTCGCTCCAGCAAAGCAGCGGAAGCAGCAACTCCTTTCCAGATAAAGCCACCGAGAACATGTATCTCGCTAATCCGAGACCATGGGAATAATACTAGAGGGGGAGAGAGATCCTTCACAAGGAGGTGTGAGGAAGAAGGAGTGAGAGGGGGCCTTTTATAGGAGGAGGGAGGGTACCCCTCCCATGGCCGGCGCCCATGGAGGGTGTCCCTTCACCTCCCCCATTCATGTGGTGGTAACCCCCTCCACATTAAAATGCCCCTTCACATTCTCTTTTAAAGTCTCAACTTTAAATGCATTAAATTTCTCCAAATTTAATGCTCTCTCGTTTAATAAAACTCTTTTATTATTTTTTTCAGAATTTTGTTAATTACTTTAATTAACAAACATTCACATAAAACCCCCTGCAACATTTCAATATTACATGCAGAACCAATTTCAGAAATTTCACCCGAAACAGTTTCAGTGTCTATTGAAATAATTCCAGCGCTTTCTTAAATCTTTATCTAAAACATATTTGCTTCAAATGGTGTCGGTATCCCTTAAGTGTGTCACCCTACGGTTCGCGAATAATGCAGACATGATCGAGACCCCTCTCAGATCAATAATCGAAGCAGGACACGAGATCCATCGACTCCTACACATTCAACGAAGACTTCTGTGATCGTGAGAACCTTTAACGCTAGTAACTAAATCCCTTTGTCTCATGATATAATACATGTCCGAGATTCGATCATCGGTATCCAAATACCTAGTTTGATCTCGTTAACGACATGCACTCTTTTCTCATTCCCGTGATATAACATTCTAGTGATCACATCACTTGCTTGCAAGCTATCTTAATGTGATATTACCGAGAGGGCCCAGAGTATATCTATCCGTCATCGGGATTGACAAATTCCACTCTTGATCCATGCGCCTCAACATAACACCTTCGTAGTACTGAACCAACCTTTATAGTCACCCTGTTATGGTGTGACGTTTGGTGTTATCAAGATACTCTTCTGGTGTTAGCAATTAACATGATCTCATGGTCTAAGGACTAAGATTACTTATCTGATGTTATAGCAATATAAACATAATGACTTTGATCGTAATGCTATAATTTGTATGAATGTTCATCACATCATTCTACCAATGTTGTGACCTCGTTATTAACAACATCCAATGTCCATGATCAGGAAACCTTGATCATCTTGTTAATCAACGAGCTAGTTTACATGAGAGGCATTACTAGGAACTTTGTATTTTGTTTATTAAACACACATGTATCAACGTTTCCAATTAATACAATTATAGCATGCAAAATAAACATTTATCATAAACATGGAATAAGATAATAACCACTTTATTATTGCCGATCGGGCATATTCCCTTCAGTCTCCCACTTGCACTAGAGTCAATAATATAGTTTAAAAAACTATACGTATTGAACACCTACGGATTTCTGGTGTTGCATATACGCGATTGCTAGTGGTTAACATAATCTCCTGATCTGGCACTTTTAGGTCCGTGTGTATTTGCATGTCTTTGCGTCTCTATGCATCACTCATTCTCAAATGAGATGGTATTGTATAAATTTGGTCCTTTGGTGAAACCTTTAGTTCATTTGGGTTAAAATATGTTGATATTATTGTCATAAAATATATCTTCATAGTATTAGCCCACTTTGAACCACACCTAGTTTGATAACAAACTTCTTAACACAAATGCCCTCCTTTGCTGCTACTATAGCAGTCATATACTTAGCCTTTTGTTGTAGTATCCATCACAATGTTTCAACTTTGGAACTTATCCAAATCCATCATGGAACATCCTTTGCATTACATTGTGCCACCCATAGTCTAAATTGACATAAATTTTTAATTTTGTATCTCATGACAAAACTAGTATCAATGTAACACTTTACAATGAACTCCTTTTAACTATTTGTCACTTATACATGATATATTCTTAGTTCTTCCAAAGCTCATAAGAATATCTTTACTATCATCCAATGATCATCTTATGAATCATTCTGGTATGTGCTCATAACATTTAGAGCATAGGACATATCTGGATATATACATATCACGGTATAATCGATCAAATCTTCATGTGATTTTACTAACCAAGTGTTGAAACACTTGAATCTTGATACAATCCTTTCCATGCAGCAAGAACCTTTCTTGTTGTTTCAATATTGAACCCTTTCAATATCTCATATATGTATGTCTGGCAAAACCATGTTAGCGCCTCAATCTATCCATATAGATATTGATACCAAATATTCCGGTTTTTCCCAAGTCTTTCATCAAAATCTTATTTCAATGAAATTATTAACTTGTGTCAATACAAGATACATCATTTCCAATCAACAATATGTCCTCTACATAATGTATTAGAAATATGTCTCAGCGCTCCCACTTAATTTCTTGCAAATGCAAGCATCTTCATCATCTCCGATGAATCTAAACTCTTTTAACAGTTTCATCATGGTGAAGATTCCAACTCCGCTATACTTACTTCAACTATTGAAGTTTGCATGCCCTTTTAGCACCCTTTGAATTAACAAAACCCTTTGGACCATGTCTTGTACATGTCCTAGGTAACCATTCTATTAGAAGAACATTGTTTTGTTTGTTCAACTACCATACATCAAATTATATGTAGTGGTTGCTACATTAATCCGTCAAGACTAAATATCGCTATGAAAGATCAAATCTTGTCATAGTCAACTCCTTGAACATTGTCGTAAACTTCTTTCCGACATGTCAACTATTTCATAGATGTTAAACATCCATGTCTATTTCTTTATAGATCCAAACACGACCGATAGGCTTCACGCCTTTCCGGAGAGTCTTCCAAGTTCAGAAACTTGATTTCTCGTGTATGGATACTATCACGAATTCTATGACTTCTAGTCATTTTATGGAGTCAGGCCCATCATCGCTTCTTTGCATGTAGTCGGTTCATCATTGTCAAAACAATAACGACTTGCTTATCAAATCACACTATTTGATTATTACCGACCCACACGGTTCAATAGGAACTCTAATATCCGAGATCACACCCTTTGTAATCACGGGAGCCATGAGCATTGTGGCCGCCACCGGGACACTTTCCGGCGCTGCGCTACTTAGCACATATAGCTAAGGTTCAACAACCTTATCAAAGTTCTATTGTCCTCCCACTTAACTTTTCACGAAAAAATCCTTCTCAAGAAACTTGACGTTCCAAGTAAAAAACTCTTTTGTCCTCGGTGTTATGGAGAAATTCCCAACAAATTCTTTGGGATAACCTATAAAGACGTGCTTATCTGACTTTGATTGTAAACATTTTACTTATGCATAGCATACCAAAATTTAAGAAAAGACAATTTGGGTTTTATACCAAACCATAACTTATATGGTGTCATTTCAACGGATCACGATGGTGCTCTTTTCAGTGTAAAAGCGATAGTGTCTAAAGCTTCAATCCTTAAAACATAATGGCAGTTTTATAAATGACACCCTTGATCTTACCATGTCAAACATGGTTTGATTTCATCTCTCGAATATGCCATACTCCTATGGTTTACCAGAAAACACAAATCATGGAACAATTCCTCAAATCTTAAGTGTTTTGCTAAACATGTAACTCAAATATCTTCCTTTATGATCAAATCATAAACTTTTTTATTTTCTTGTTACAATGATTTTTCACTTCATTGAAAGTCTTTGAACAATTTTCAAATGTTTCATACTTCTTCCTTATTAAGTAAATATATAGATATATTCACTAAAATTTTTGGAGAAAGCATATAAAGCAAAAAGATCCATCGCATATGGCTACATATAATGGACTATATACATCAATATGTATAATATCCAATAAGTTAGTCATCCGTTCCTCTTTGGCCTATGGACAGAGTTTTAATTATCTCGAGGAAAGTCTCACAAGCGTCAAGTGATCAAAATCAAAGACTCCAAAAATCCATCAACATGGAGTTTCTTCATGTTTTCTTTCCAATATAATTTAAACAGCGATGTTACTTCATAAGTGATCTTTCAATCATTTGTCTTGTTACATTTTAGCAATAGTGTTTATGGATGTGATTTCTCCCACTAGACTTGTAAAAGTTCATCCATCCTTTATGGAATACGGTAATTATTTGAAAAACCATTGTTCTCGTAATACCGGAATAAAATAACAATTATTAAAATAAATCTTGAAGGCTAGGTTTGACGACAACGAAAATACAATAACACTTTATTTGTTTTCGATGAACATCATCACTTATTCTCCTGCTAGTTACTTAGGCTGTTGCAGTTCATGAATTGTGTTGTTCTGTATGATACTTCACACCAACCAATTCGGTATCCAATACAGGTATCCAATACCTAAGAACCACATTGTTTAACAAGCAAGGAATACAACCATAACATGTATATCTTGTATATACCTAAGTTGGACATCTCCAACCTTTTCTTTTCTACCAAATATTTTAGATTCTCTTTGAACAATTCCTTTTCTTTTAAAAGAATCTATCAACATCAATAGTGGTGTCATTCACATGACACATAGTACAAAGCGTATATAGTCAAATACTAATACCTTTGGACTTGCACTTTGAAGTGGATCACCATCATCAACTGTTTGGTATTCTTTCAAAAATCCATTCTTTAGTAATCTATTAGTGTAGTAAACATTTTACTTACATATTCTATTCATCCTTATCATGACAACTTTCATGATCAAGCTACTATAGCCTGTAAGGAAGAATCACGAGTATAATGTTAGTTCCCAAAACCTTTTTGGGAGATCTAGATGCTTAGCATATCCATCCTTCACAAATTCTCATACAATATCAGAACATGTATTTTGCTAAATTATACTCTATCATAATGCAACCAAAAACATTGTTTCAGATATCACAATATCTTTCACACATGATGGTTTCTGAAACAATTTTTAGCTCCTATATAATCTTGATATTAAAACAACTTTTGAATATCAATAATCATGGAGGCAAACATGATACTTTAGATACTAACATTGGAATTCTTACTCTTGATTTAATACTACTTGACGAGGGTTTAACTCGTCAATGCCCATTGTTATGGACTTGGGTTTTGGAGAAGGAGGGAGCGCTGGAGACATCTATCGGCTAGCAAACAATCACACAGGGGACAAAGGATTTACCCAGGTTCAGGCCTCGTAGAGGTCCCTACTCCTGCTTGTCTACTCGCGGAATTATCGAAGGAGTTGAAAGTTACAATGGTGCGCAGATGCAATCTGGCAAAGGTTGTGGAAACTAGGGTTGCGTGTGTCCTCCTTGCCGCCCCTTCCTAGCCTTTATATAGATAGGCTAGGTCTCAGGTAGCAGGTCGAGTCGGTTACAAGTTAGGGTTTTCCCCTTCAAACTTTCTATCTTTAGCTTCTTCTTGTCCTTCAAGCAATCGAGAGTCCGTAGGTTACTCGAGTCCCTCCATCCGGGCCTTGGCGACACCGTGGGCCTGTATGTATTTGGACCGTATATACCAAGCTCAAGTACCTATAGGGTATACCCATGTCAGTAGCCCCCGAGTGTCTAGTGGAATCGCAGATTGATTTGGACTTTGAAGCCTTCGAGTGCCTAAATGAGTACATTTCGATTGCTTTTATTTGTGTCATAGGGATTGTTGATATACGTGCCTGATATAACCGAAGTATTGGTATCAGTTAACCACCTTAGGGTGAAACAACGCAATCTACTCAAATTCGAGTCCCCGGACTCGAATCCGGAAAAGTGCTGGTGTAATTTGACCTGTGCCGGAGGTCTTACAGGAGTCGAATTCCAGTTATATGGGTGTGAGAACTTGACGCGTCCGTCAAGGCATGTTCATCGTGCCTGTAGGTACGGATATGTTTCTGGTAGTGCACAGTTAAATGCGTTGCTAGGCCTTATTCAGGTCTTACCTTCACGTCGTAGGCGTGACATCCGAATTTTATCATCGCGGAGACGATTTGGGTAACCAAGGAGACGCAGTCTCTTTGTAGGGGAAAAATTATGAGGCGGTGTCGCCATGAGTTTCGAGTGTGGATGTTATCAACACACAGTTTTTTGTACAAATAATCATAGGGTGCACGACCAACGCTTCCTATGGGAGTAGCCCCCGAGTGCCTGGTTGAGTCGAAGACTCAGGCAGGGACTAAAGAACTTTGTGACTGCTGTCGACTTTGCTTGCTTGTTTCAGTCGATGACTCGGGTAGGTACTAAAACACTTTTGTATCGTCGTCTTTTTGCTCGCTTGTTTCGATGACTCGACTCAGTGCTAAAATATTTTTGCGACTACTGCCTTTTGCCTGCTTGTTTCCGGTGCTCCTATGGGAGTAACACATGTCCATAATCGAGTTTGGTGATTGGGTTTGCTTTTGTGATTGTCCATGTTCCGCAACAAGAAAAAGAAAAGTCATAGGGTGCGCGGTGCTCCCTATGGCGATAGCTCCAGTGCTTGGTGGAGTCGAACACTCCAAAGAAGGACTAAAATAGTCGAAGTTTTCCACCGCATAGCCTTGGTGACGCTGGTCGACGCCATATGACCTTAGTTGCCCGCGTGAGCGATTTTGACGGGACGTGACGAGCGGTGGGTCCCACTTTCTGACTTTGATTTGACTAGGCGTGCGTAATCTTATTTTTAACTGTGCCTCCTCGATTTCCGTGCGTAATGGTAGAAGTGGGGGGACGGTTCGCGCTTGCTCTTCTCCACATGTCCTACGCGATGCGTGCCACGCGTCCAATAGGGTTTTTGTCAGCCGTTGGATTGCATCTCCCAGGGGTTAAGTAGCGATAGTGCGGCGGTAATTTCCCATCAGTGCTCTTTCTTCCTTGCTGCCATCGCCATTGCTGTTTGCTTTTCTGCTTTCCCCTGCGCCCATCTTCTCCACGACGCTGGACCAGCTCCGTTCGTTCCCAAACTACTTCCTTCGCTCTCATCGCCGCCGCCCAATGGGGAAGAAGAAGGGAGGCGCTGCCGCTGATTCCACGGCCACCCTCGCTACAGCGAAGAAGAAAAGTGGCTCCGCTGCTGCGGGCACCAGTGCCGCCGCTGTCGGGAAGAAGAAGGTCGCGGGCACCCACGTGACTAATGCGCATGGCGTCCCTCTATCATCAAGGCGTCGGATCTCCGTCTTCTTCGCCAAGACGGAGTTATTTCTACAACAGTCGCCGATTCACGCGTCCCTAGTGGTGAGACCATTCCTGTGCGTCCTGCTGGTTATCGAGTGATGTTTCTTGCATTCATCATTCGCGGTCTTTCCTTGCCTCTTCACCCCTTTCTTCGGGGTCTTCTTTGTTTCTATGGGCTCCAGCTCCATCAGCTGTCCCCAAATTCTCTTCTCCACATCACTTGTTTCATCACTCTCTGCGAGTGCTGGCTCGGAATCGAGCCACACTTTGGTCTTTTCAAACGCATCTTTAAATTGAAGCGTCAGTCCGCATCTGGCTCTTTAGTATATGACGTAGGTGGTTGCGGAATCCATGTTGACCCATCCGCCACCTACTTCGATATCAAGCTTACCAAGTCCGTCCAGGGATGGAGGGACAAATGGTTCTATGTGCGCGACCAGAAGGCCAAGGACGAGCACTTTGGACTCGCGCCTTTCGATCCCGCGACTCCCTGCAAGAAGATGCGTTCTTGGAAGAACATGATCATGCCTTCCGAACTCGCGGAGACAGACGTGTTATATCAGCGCGTCTGCGACCTCGAGAGTCGCATATGCGCAGAAGAGGGAGGCTGCCACCTTGTCAGGACTTGGCTGTGTCGTTGCATCCAGCCTCTCCAGGCCAGGGTCCATCCCATGTTCCAATGGGGTGGCGCTGATGATCCCACTCGCGTGTCTGCTGATGGCATGTCCGCGAGTGAGGTAGATAAGAGGGTGCGACTGGTCACGAAGTACACCCTCAAGGATGTGCTTCCGAACGAGACAGTCGTTCCTCCCTTCGATGCTTCGAATCCTCCTCCCGAGGTACAGTTGCGCTACGTATTAGCTTATTTTCTCGATTGCGTTTCCTATTGTGTTTGCTGATCTTTACTTTTTGTATGCAGGAGTGGGCGGTGTCGCCTTGCATGCCTCCCCTCCCTGAGGGGATTATTCCTCGTGAAGCTTTGGAAGAGGACGAGTCTGAGTCGACTGTCCCTTCTGATGTGGAAGAGGAAGCCCTCGAGTCTGAGAGTCTGGATACTCGCAAGCGTTCACATAGCGGGGATTCCGACGCGTCGACTCCTTCATCTCCAGGAGGCACGGCTGTTGACGTGGAGTCGCCAATTCCAGCTGTTCCTGTGAGGGCTGTGGCACCGTCTTCTCGCAAGAAGATGCGATTGCCGAAGGAGTCTTCGTCGGAGTCGGTGGAGGCCACATTTGATCTTGACAGATTTGACTGGTAAGTTTGCTAGGGCATTCATTCTTCTCTTGTTTTCTTCTTGTTGGCTTTGCCCTGGAGTTCGCCCTTTCTGAGTGCGGATTTTGTCTTGCAGTCAAGAGGCGTCGTCATCTTCTGGCGACGTCGAATTTTTGAAGGAACCAGGAGTTGTGACCTCAAAGGCCAAGATAGAGGTCGAGCGCCCTCCTTCTCCTCCAGCGGCGGCCCACTCCGGGCACAATTCTTCGAGCTCTCCTCACGTAGGGGAGCATCGAGTAGTTGCTCGGATGACGGTTTAGCAATCTTCTTCAGAGTCGCTGGAGGACCATGTAAGTATATCTTTCTTTCTTTTATAATTTGGCAGTCAACGCCCTTTGTTGCCCTCTGCTGACTCCTTGTTTTGTGCGACAGCTCCTTGTAAAGGAAGCCGCGCAGGTGGCGGAGCAGGTGATGGCGATGGGTCGCCAAAGATGCGATGGAGAGGCCACCGCTGCGTGGTTGAGAGTGAGTGTTCTATACTTATTCTTTTCGTCTTCTCTGTATTTTGGTATAAGCGACTGACAGCCAAATTTTTGACTGCCATGTAGCTGAGCATAATGCTTTACTGCGTGATGTCACCACGTTGGAGAAGAGGCTAGCCACAGCTGTGAAGGGGCGCGACGAGGCAATCGCGGCTCGTGATGAAGCCTAGAAGCGCGAAGAGGATCTGCGTGCCTCCTTTGTGGCCAAGGAGAAGTTGTTCGAAGAGCAATTGTTCTCAGTCGCCAAGGCCCTCTTAGGTACCTTTACTTGGTAGATATTTTATTGATGTTCTTCTCTTCCTCTGTAGTGCCGGTGGCATTAGAAGTTTGATCCATGTGTGTATTTTGGTGTAGATGCAGGCGGCGTGAGTTTTGATCCACAAGCCCTTGGTCACGATGACGCTCTGGCGGGCGCAGTATCTGCGGTCGAAGATTGTAGAGCCGCTGTCCAAAATACGCTGTCCAAAGCCAAGGCCACCCTGAGTCGCCTCCGAGAGGAGCTGATGCCGAAGGCGGAGCTGGTCGACAATGTGGAAGAGCTGGTGGAGTCGCTCGCTGGGGGTGTGCCTGCCACGTACAAGAACTCCCTCCGCGCAGCTGGCGCGACCATGTCGCTTGCCATGGTGCAAGCCCACGGAGTCGGCGGATCCTCTGCAGTTGTCGAAGGCGATGCATTACGCGGATGGTCAGCAGGTAGTATTCGCTCCCTTTGCGACTGCCTGTTCCAAATATGGCCATTCCTTGATAAACACTATTGCCAAGTATTCGGAGGAGCTCAATCGCGCAAAGAAGGCGGCGAAAACTTTGGCCTCAGGGCCCGGCGGAAAGTCAGTGGCATCTGATACTGCCACGGACTTGATGAAGCCCCCGAGGTCATCGAAGTCGAAGCCATTGCCGCGTAGTTAGTTTCTTATAATAGCTGATGAACTTGCTCTTTTGATTGGAAAACATGCCTGTTGGTGAATGTGTTTGTAGATACTTTTATTGATCCTGAATGCATCTGTTACTTTTGACTTTTGAGTTGGTCGCCTTATTTTGCCTCTGGCTTGATTTTTGGTAGGGTACATCAAGTGGTCCTGTGGGGGGAACCCCGTACTCGCCATCTCTTGAGGATGCAATGGCACCACCATGCTCCAGGGTAGAGGAGCTGTCCTTGCTTTCACGACTTCGTGATCGCGTGAAGCAACTGGAGCGTGAATTGCCCGTGATCCGTGGTAGCGCGGACGTGTGGAAGTCAAAGGCTGAAAAAGCCGCCGCCCGTGAGCAATATCTGCTTGGCGAGGTGACGCGACTGGGCGACCAGTTTAAATGTTAGTTTGCTCATCCTCGTCTTTTCCTTTGTAGTTAATCGCAATGGTACGTTGTACTCATGCTGTTGATGTTGCTTCGTGTAGTTGTTAGCGCACGCCGTCCGCAGGAGGAGAGGGATAGGATTGCCATCCGCCTTCATGATCTCACCCAGGAGAAACTTCAGGAGAGTGGATACTTCTGGGTAGATCATGATCGTGCGATTGCGTTAGCGACCCTGTAGGACCGCGCCTCGCGAGTGCTGCTCTTTCTGAAGAAGTCGCAGTCGTGTTTGAAGAACATCTACCGAGCGATGTTCCCGATGGATGATGCTCCATCAAGCCTGCTGGCTCTTCTGACCAAATTTCAAGATATGTCCGCGGTCCGCGAGTGCGTGAGGCAGCAGTTGGTGGCTGGTGCCAAGGCTGCCCTCTCCGTGGTGCGTTTGCACAGGCCTGACGTGGATGTCGCCGCCATTGCCTCTGGGCCACCGGTGCCACCAGCAGGATCTTCCTGGAACATGGTGCCGCACTATCAGGCGGTGGATCGTCCAACCGAGGAGATCGTCGACTTCTTCGAGGAACAGACTAATGTTCTTCTGTTGCAAGGGTAGCAAAATATGTATCCTGCACATAAGTGTACTGGTGTTGTAAAGCTCATATATATTTGTAGATAATTTATTGTTGAATGTATACAAATAGCTTTATAAGCGTGGGGTGCGTTGCACTTATGCGAGTCCTTTTCGTTAGCCTGGCCATCTTTGTATCGTTCCCTTGTCAACCTGTCAGGTGCATTGCAGCTGTGTTGAGTTTCAGTTAAGGGGTTCGATTAATGTGCCAGCTACTCAGGATGTCGCGTTTTTGTTCGAAGAACATGTGTGTATAGGGTGGCGTAGCCCCCGAGTATGAAAGTTGACAAAAGAAAGGAGAACACGGAGTTTTGGGGCACTTAGCTTTTATTTATTCGAAGAACAGTACGTAGTACAATGTGCGGCTAAGTAGCCTTGGCTGAATAGCCTTATTTGCGATGCAAAAGTAAAGAAGAAATGACTAAGGGTAGAAGCGTCGCAGTTGTGCGACGTTCCAAGGGTTGGAGTATGCGACTCCTGTCTCTAAATCTTGAAGGCTATAGGCGCCACCTGGGATTACTTCTGTAATCGTGTACGGTCATTCCCAGGGGGACTCGAGCTTGAGATGTCCCTGCTGCTTCAGTCGCAGGACTAGATCACCTTCGACGAAGGATCTGGGGCGAAGCCTTCTGTTATGATAGTTGCGCAGGTTCTGTTGGTAGATCGTGGATCTTTCTGCGGCGATTTCTCTTGCTTCGTCAAGGAGGTCGACGGAGTCTTCTAGTGCGAGGGATGACTCCTGCTCACTGTAGGCGACTACACGTGGCGCTTTGTACCGTACTTCGGCGGGTAGTACTGCCTCTGCTCCGTGTACCATAAAGAATGGCGTGTAGCCGATGGCGCTGTTTGGAGTTGTACGCAGGCTCCAGAGTACAGATTGCAGTTCATCTGGCCAGCAGCCCGCAGCTTGTTCGAGTGATCGGAGGAGTCGCTTCTTGATGCCGCTGCAGACGAGCCCGTTTGCCTTTTCCACCTGACCGTTGGTCTGTGGGTGTGCTACTGAGGCGTAGCTGATGTTGATCCCCAGGTTCTCGCAGAATTTTTGGAACTCCTTGGATGTAAAGTTCGTTCTGTTGTCGGTGATGATGCTGTGTGGCACGCCGAAGCGGTAGACGATGGACTCGAAGAATTTTACTGCGCTGCGCCCTGATTGCTTGGTCACTGGCAAGGCCTCAATCCACTTGGTGAATTTGTCGACTGCGACCAGGAGGTAGACGTAGCCTCCTTGCGAGGACCTTGGAAGTTTGCCAACCGTGTTGAGTCCCCACTGGGCGAAGGGCCAGGCCAATGGGATAGGCCGGAGTTCTGCGCCTGGTGCGTGTGGCTTGTCTGCGAATCGCTGGCAAGCATTGCACTTTTGGACTATGTCCTTGGCGTCGCGCATGGCCGTGGGCTAGTAAAATCCAGCTCGTAGAGCTTTGGCAACGAGGGCGCAACTGCCGGCGTGGTGCCCGCAGGTCCCTTCATGGATGTCGAGGAGGACTGCTCTTCCATCGGCTAGGGAGAAGCATCGCTATAACACGCCTGTGATGCTGCGTTTATACAGTTCGCCGTGGATAACGGCGAATGCCTTGGAGCGTCGCGCGATGTGTCGTGCGTCTGTCAGGTCGTCCGGTAGGCGCTTATTGAGGAGGTACGTAATGTACGGCTGCGTCCAGGATTGTTCGATCATCATGACGCTCATTGGTCCCTCGAGTCCTGTGTCGAGCGCCAAGTCATCGATTGTCATTGGCTCATTGGGTGGCGTAGCCTCCGAGTCCGTTGCTGCGCTTGTTTTCTTTTCTGCGGCCTTCGGCTTGATGGAGCGTTCGCATATGCGCTCGAGAAATACCCCAGGTGGTATGGGTGCGCAGGTGGAGCCTATGTTGGCGAGTGCGTCCGCCTCCTCATTGCTTTTGCGACCTATGTGTCGCAACTCGCAACCATCGAAGTCTCCTTCAAGTGTGTCGTAGAGGTCGCGGTATGCGATCATGTTGTCGTTTAGTGCGTCGCACTCGTGCATTGTTTGGTTGACGACCAGCTTGGAGTCACCATATATGATTAGCCTTTTTGCGCCGCAGGCTTTTGCCATTCTCATCCTGTGTAACAGGGCCTCGTATTCAGCCTCGTTGTCTGAGGCTGTGAACTGCATTCGCAGGACGTATTTCAGCTTATCCCCTTGAGGTGATGTCAGTATGACACCTGCTCCTGCTCCATCTTTCCTCTTGGACCCATCAAAGTGCATTCTCCAGAGGTAGGACATGTCTGGCTTGTCCGGGAGTTGGTTTTCCATCCAATGTACGAGGAAGTCAGGGAGAACTTGCAACTTGATTGCGCCACGCTTTTCGTATGTGATGTCTCATGGAGACAGTTCGATTCCCCAAAGCGCGACTCGCCCTGTGGCGTCAGGGTTATTGAGGATATGTCCCAATGGGGCGTCGTTGACTACCACGATTGGGTGTTCCTGGAAGTAATGGCACAGTCACCGGGCGGTCATAAAGACGCCGTACACCAGCTTCTGGTAGTGCGGGTACCGCTGTTTTGTTGGCATGAGGACCTCACTGAGGTAGTATACCGGGCGTTGTACGCTGTGGACCTTGTTTTCCTCGGCCCGTTCAATGACGAGCACTGTGCTAACCACTTGGTTGGTGGCAGAGATGTACAGCAGCAGTGGTTCCCTTTCTCGTGGAGTTACCAATACTGGCGAGGTGGATAGCAGGCGCTTGAGTTCTTCAAATGCTTCTTGCGCTTCGTTGGTCCATTCGAATTTGTCAGCTTTGCGGGGGAGCTAATAGAAGGGCAACACCTTTTCTCCCATTCGACTGATAAATTGACTGAGGGCCGTGATTCGCCCGGTGAGTTGCTGAACGCCTCTTATGTTCTTTGGCTTCTCCATGGCCATTATGGCCTTTATCTTTTTCGGGTTTGCCTCAATCCCTCTCGCGGAGATAAGATACCCGAGCAGTTGCCCAGAGGGTACGCCGAAGGCGCATTTGTCCGGATTGAGCTTTATTCGGTAGCGATCGAGATTGGTGAAGGTTTTGCGCAAGTCGTTGATTAGAGAGGCTTCTTCCTTGGTTTTGATTACTATGTCATCGACATAGACTTGGATGTTGTGACCAAGTTGCTCCTTGAGGCAAGCCTGCATGCACCGCTGGTACGTGGCTCCCGCGTTTTTCAGCCCGAAGGGCATTGTGTTGTAGCAGAACACGCCGAAGGGCGTTGTAAATGCGGTCTTCTCCTAGTCTTCCTCCTTCATTCGAATTTGGTTATAGCCTGAGTAGGCGTCGAGGAAGCAGAGGCGCTCGCATCCAGCGGTAGAATCGATGATTTGATCGATCCGTGGTAGCAGGAAGTGATCTTTTGGGCAGTGCTTGTTTAGAGAAGTAAAGTCCACGCACATCCGCAGGATATCCGTGTCCTTTTTTGGCACCAGCACCGTATTGGCGAGCCAAGTGCTTTCCTTGATCTCGCGTATGAATTTGGCCTCGAGGAGTCTGTTGATCTCCATTCCGACTGCCTGTGCCCGTGGCTCAGACAGTCGCCTGATTGTTTGCTTGACTGGCCTTGCGTCGGGGTTGACGTTAAGTGCGTGCTCAGGGAATTCCCTAGGAACTCCTGGCATGTCCATAGGACACCAGGCAAAAAAATTCCAGTGCTCATAGAGGAATTCGACGAGCGCGAGTTCCTATGCGGGACTCAAGTTGTTGGCGATGAGGGCCATTTTAGCGGGATCTGATGGATGGACCTGCACCTTCTTTGTGTGCACAGATGAGTCAAAGGAGAGGTCAGGTGAGCTTGGCCTACTCAGGGGGGGCAGACTGTTGTCTGTCGTTTCCTTCAATAACGCGAGCTCCTCCTGCATGCCAAAGGACTAGGAGATTCTGTTGAATTCCCTGTCGCAACTGTCAGATCGCTCGAAACTCCCGTTCATCGTGATGATGCCGTTGGGACCTGGCATTTTCATCTGCAGGTAGGCGTAGTGAGGTACTGCCATGAACCTAGCGAACGTGACGCGCCCGAGGATGCAGTGGTATTGTGAGGGCCAGTCGACAACTTCAAAGTCGATGCGCTCGCGCCGGAAGTTCTTCGGCGTGCCGAATATGACGTCGAGGTTGATTTTGCCCAGGGGGTATACGCCTTTTCCTGGGACGATGTCGTGGAACGTTGTGTTCGATGCCTCCAAGCAGGTTAGAGGGATCCTCATTGCTCGCAAGGTACTCGCGAATATGAGGTTGATACCGCTTCCGCCATCCATGAAGACGCGACTCTTGTCGAAGCCTCCAATTTGCGCCTCGAGTACGAGGGGGCAATGACCTAGGCGAGGTACTTGAGGCGGGTGGTCGCGTTTGTCGAAGGTAATGCACGACTCACTACCACTGAGGTACTCAGTGGTGGATGGTGGCGAGTGCATGGCCAAGTTGACTTGGCGAGTGATGGCCTTCTGCACCCTATTGGAGGGGCGTCCCTTTTGGATCATCATGGTACCCATGGCCCGTGGGTATGGTTCGCCTCCGTGGTGCTGGTCCGGTGCAGCTCCGTTCGGGGGTGGCCCAGGTGGTGGTGATGGTGCGCCATGTGCCATCGCTACCGAGCGTTCCATAGCCTCTTTCGATCGCATTGCGGTTCATCCAACCAACCCTCATGTAGCTTGAGGAACTCATGGCGATCCTTGAGGAGGTGATCGACTTTCTTGCCATCATGCTTGTCGATATAGAAGTGTACCGTGCATGGTCCGGAGTTTATCTTCGATGGAGGTCGTGGGTGCTTATCGCGAAAAGTGCGCTGCCATACTTGCGTGGTTTTCCCGGAGTCGCGGTATCCGCCGCTACGGTATCCGCTGTTGCGGTTATCGTCGCGTCTATCGGCGTAGCCGGCTGCGACCATGTTGACGTGTAACACCCTCAGACCGGCCCTATGCAAGTTTTAGCCTTTTCCGCCAAACCCGCATAGAAACGATTCAAGGACGCCCACCAGGCACTTTCGTGCGGGTGGAAAACGAAGTAATAATATTACACAACAGTCCTTGATGGGACCCACAGAACAGATAGATACATCAACGACTCCATGAGTCAAGAATACAGATATATAATACAAAGATCCAAATCACCTTGGAAACGATAGAGAGTCCGACTACGGACAAGATGCAAATGGGGCTAAGAGCCCGGAAGAATAACCAATGGCGTCCATAACCCTGCCCAGGCCAAGCCGGAAGGGTAACCCTGCTAACGACGTCGATCTCGAACCTAGTAAAACAAAAGGGGTGCCGACGAAGGGCAAAAGGAAAAGAGGAGCGTCAGTACTGAGGCCAGTACATGGCGAGGCTAGAATTCGGCGGCTCTCGCCTACATAGGTATGGTGGGCTAAAGCGACAGCGCACCGGCACTAAACAACCTATAGAGACTCGATACAACTGGCGGTTATCAGAGAGGGATAAGAAAGACCTATTCGGATCCAACCTGAAGCTAACACCAAACAAACCCATCCTGGTATTTCCCCCTCGAGACCAATCGAGGAAGTCAAACCGAGGAACTCACACAGTTGGCAGTTTTACTCATTCCGTTATAGTTGCAGCACTTACTAATCAGATATAGATAGCATGAGTCATCCTGAAGCATAAGTAGTGGGCAGTTTTAATTACCATTCTGTGGTAGTTGGAACATTTACTAGTCAGATATAATTGTCCTGAGGAATCCCAAAACCCAGCAGTTGTTGGCACTTTTATCACATTCTGTTGGAGTTGTAATACTTACTAGGCATATATAACAAACAACCCAGATCCAGCAGCTGTTGGCATTTTTAATATCCATTCCGTTATAGTTGAATCTGATTACTAGTCATATATTAAGTCAAGTTTATAGCACTGCTTTAGTTATGCTTGTCTATGATCGAGATACTGTGCTCCAAGTCCTCCATAACCGCGGACACGGCTTTCAGAAAGTTTTACCCTGCAGGGGTGCACAAATAGCAAAACACACTCGATCAACCTCGGAAAAACCAACTCAAAACCCAACGAGGCATTCACGACAAAGGGATCATAGGATTCAGAAATATTTCAGGGGGCCACCCCACTAAGCTACTTGCAACGAAGTTGGCCGGCTCCGGAACAGACCCAGGGTCTGCGACGACGGCTATAAACGACTGGGAACCCGAAGGTGTGACTGGGCTTGTCGATACCGCGAAAACATGGCGCGATCCAAAACAGTACAGGTGCTCCACGCACAATCTTAAATAAAGCAGTAAAGCATGGCATAAGTACAGAATAGTAATAAATCCCCAAACTACTTGTGGCCCCAAGAAATAGAAATGAATCCAGCTCTGGCTCAGGGGGGTCCAAAAGGCCTCCCGGATGTGGATAGTGCAAAAAATCAAGGAACGGGTATCAAGTACTCGGGGTCCTACGGGACACAAGTGAGCGTGGAAGAACCAAATAACATCTATTGCCCACCGATGCCTCTGCATTAGTTATATCTAGCAATTTAATAGTTGTATTTAAAGACATGATCATCTCCACCATAAACATCTGCCAGCATTCCAACAACTGTGGTACTAGTCAACACAAGATCGCACCTGGGCAAGCAACTACGACTCACAAGGCCAAGTATCTACCAAACAACAGGTAATGGGAGGTGTCCAAGGCAATATAGAGGCTGCACGGGATATAACTGGGGCACAGAAACTAAAGCATGAACAATAGATAAACATGAGGAAATAAAGACTATAAATGCAAAATAGGTAGAAGGGGGAGAGATGCTCGCCTGGGAAACACTGCCGACGGATCATATCCGGAGAACTTGTCGATACTCGCATCAACTCATCGGCCTAATCCACGAAGAAGCAAACACTAGAAGAAACACCGGATGCAATATTTAATACTCTGACGTAAGATCCGCATGATTATGATATGATGCAGATGCGGTGCAATTAGGCAATATTAAGCGGAACCGGGGTCCCGACAATTAATTAATAGGTTCAAGTTATTTTAAACCCCGCAATTTAAATGTTGCATTAACAGGGCGAAACATGGCATCGGTTCGTTACACCAATTTAAATGGAGTCCGGAATAAGACAACGATATCCCGCATATCGACTCCATATTTAATTATACGGTGGATCAGCATAATGCCCCCAAACCCACGGACAGGTATGCATGCAAGAACAATTTAATACGCGACAGTTGATAATGTCATATTATAAAATAGGGGCTTAGGGTCACACATCTGGGTTCGGAAGATCTTGGGTTCCGGGGTTCGGGGTCCGGTCTCAGGGTTCGACGGGGGAACGGCTCGACGGGATCGGTCTCGGACAACGGAAGTAGAACTTGGCGTCCTTGAGGAAGTACTTGGCGTATCCGTGTCGACGACCTTGGCGTCCAGGTTCTCGGGCATCGCAGCCGGGAAGAACTTGTCACATCCGTGGAGATCTTGGTTTGGCCTCGATCAACGCGTTCGGGAGCAGATCTTGGTGTTCCGGGCATCTTCCGGTCGGGGCCTCGGCGTCCATGCAGGAGATATCTTCAGGGTCTCGACCAACTTGGCGTACATGTGGCGATCTTGTCGCTCCGGATAGGAGTCCTCGGCATCGGATCCGGGATGGAGTACTTGAGGGTCCGAGAGGGAGAAAGGCGCCGGGTTCAGTCTTGCCATCGACGACGGTCTTGGCGGGATATCCGGGTTCGACACAGTTCTTCGGCTTTGCTCCAACCATCGCTCTTGGTCGCCCGCATGGTGTCATAGATCTTGTCAGGACGCCCCTCAATCTTGTACGTTGCGAGGGTCTAGCAACTGAAACAGCATCACCACAACGAAACACCAGAACCATAACCACACATACATCACCACAACGCATCCCCAACAGAGTACATCGTGTAACGCCGAAAGGCCAGATACGGCTCAAACTTCCTGATTAACAGGTGGCCTGGACGTGGATAGCTCGGGTTGAGGACCACGCCGGCGGGTGGCTCGAGTGGTAGGCGCACAGGCGGACAGGGGCGCGAGGCGAGGTAGCAGAGGCCCGCCCAGCGAGGAACACGCGCGGGAAGGCGCTGGCGATGACGATCTGCCGGAGGCGCCCGCAGGG
Organism: Avena insularis; assembly: GCA_023614405.1. Classification (NCBI taxonomy): domain Eukaryota; kingdom Viridiplantae; phylum Streptophyta; class Magnoliopsida; order Poales; family Poaceae; genus Avena; species Avena insularis. The sequence goes on along the minus strand of CM042692.1, from coordinate 489,683,178 downwards.
GAGGACACAGGAAGGTGGCGATGCTGCACGGGGCAGGAATGGCTCGCGTCCGGACGCAGAGGGGTAGGGAGAGGACGCGGGGTCGACGAGCGACATGGGATCTAGAGGTACAGGGCCGGCTGGCGACGAGGAGGCACCAGGCGCGGCCACGGTCGGAGCGGCAGGGGACGGTGGAGCGTGCTGGCTCGGGCGGGCGTGCGGTCAGCCGACGCGGGGATGACGAGGTGCTCACGGATGGAAACCGAGGAGGCGGCGGGGTCTAGTGGCGAGGCGGGGGCCTGCGACGGCGCTGTCTGGCGAGCGCCGGTGAGAGGGCGGAGTCGCGGAGGACAGGAGGAGAGAAGAGGGCGGCGGAGGAGGTGAGGCCGAGGCGAGGCCGACCATGGCCGAGGAGATGCGGCGCCGGAGGGGGAAGACGCGGCAGAGCCGAGGTTGACCGTGGGAGGGGGGGCGGCGAGGCGGGGCGTCGGGCCGGGGCGGCGGAGCCCGATGGGGCGTCGGGGAAGGAGACGGCAGGGACGGAGATAGGTGGCGGTTAGAGAGGCGAGGGAGCCTCGGCGGCGGGCTCGCGGGGACGGCAGAGGCGATGCGGGGAGGAGGGGCTGCGGTAGGTGGGTGAGGGCGAGGTGGTGGGGCCGGGTGGCGTGCGCGATGCGCGTGTCCGTGGGTCGCGCGAGGCAGGTGGGCAAGAGAATGGGATTGGGAGGCGCGCCCAGAGCGTGGTCGCCAAGTGCTGAGGTGGAGGAAAAGGGTGGGGTAGGTAGGATAGCTGGGGCTTAGGGTTAGGTTTAGATTAGGGTTTTTTGTCTGGAGGTGGCCGGCTGGGCTTTTGGGCCTAGTTGGCTGCCTCCCAAAATAATATAAATTTTTATTTAATTTAAAACAAACTTTTGTAAATAGTTTTTAGACAAATAAAAGACCTGGAAAAGCCCGGCGTTTTAATTTGAAATTAAGACGGGGAATATTTAGAAAACAAAACTAGGCTTTTAGAAAATAGTTTTAGACAAACAAATGCATGATGACATGACGATGCTCAAATGCAATGTGGCATGATGACATGAGCATGCGGTCATGATGATGCAATGCACAAAAACAACGCGATTTTCTAGTAGTGGTTTTAGCGGGATGCCACAATTCCTCACCACTAACAATGGATCTCGCCCTCGAGATCCGCCTCATGGTACCGGAAGGAAGCCGATGACCTGAATCTTCTCGCTTCGTGTCGATGCACGCGACACCACTAACAAGAGGTCGTTGTCTGAGACCGTCGAGAGAACACTTCGGGAAACAAAGGACGAAGGTAAAGGTATCCACAAATAAAGCCACCTCTAACTTCGATAGAAAGAGAGAACCGATGAATTCTCATCCACTTCAATGTACACGAGCAAATAGAGTGAGTAGTCGGCATGGGGGCCAATCCATCACGCACCCAAACTATTAGTCCGCACAATCAGTAGAAAAGCGTGCAACCATTCTCGGAATCAGGCTGAAGATCTCGACAATCGAGTTTCGGCACAAAGGAGTGATGTAGGCTCTGCATCGGATCTAGCGTAGATGATGTCGTCGTGTCGAAAAACACCGGAAGGCGCAACCAAGGAACAAAGAATGGTACCACAGATAAAGGATCACTCAGATAGCATGAAGTCCGGAGGTAGAAACACCGTTAACAAAGGAGGAAGCGAAACCCTAAAGGTACGACAGAAAACCCACCCACCTGAAATCCTGGATTAGAAGAAGGTAAGAGAGCAGATTCAAAGCACGCAGAGGTAAGAGGAGAATAGCAGAGGGCAAGGAGTAAAAGCAGACCTAATCAGATCTATCCAACCGATTTTCCAAAATAGTTTTGACACTCTACTTCGGCCGTTAGCTAGGTTATCCTATAGGCTGGACTTGTGGGGTATCGCAACTGATGAGCTCTGATACCACTCTGTAACACCCTCAGATCGGCCCTATGCAAGTTTTAGCCTTTTCCGCCAAACCCGCATAGAAATGATTCAAGGACGCCCACCAGGCACTTTCGTGCGGGTGGAAAACAAAGTAATAACATTACACAACAGTCCTTGATGGGACCCATAGAACAGATAGATACATCAACAACTCCATGAGTCAAGAATACAGATATATAATACAAAGATCCAAATCACCTTGGAAACGATAGAGCATCCGACTACGGACAAGATGCAAATGGGGCTAAGAGCCCTGAAGAATAACCAATGGCGTCCATAACCCTACCCAGGCCAGGCCGGAAGGGTAACCCTGCTAACGACGTTGATCTCAAACCTGCTAAAACAAAAGGGGTGCCGACAAAGGACAAAGGAAAAAGAGGAGCGTTAGTACTGAGGCTAGTACATGGCGAGGCTAGAATTCGGCGGCTCTCGCCTACATAGGTATGGTGGGCTGAAGCGGCAGCACAACGGCACTAAACAACCTATAGAGACTCGATACAACTAGCGGTTATCAGAGAGGGATAAGAAAGACCTATTCGGATCCAACCTGAAGCTAACACCAAACAAACCCGTCCTGGTATTTCCCCCTCGAGACCAATCGAGGAAGTCAAACCGAGGAACTCACACAGTTGGCAGTTTTACTCATTCCGTTATAGTTGCAGCACTTACTAATCAGATATAGATAGCATGAGTCATCCTGAAGCATAAGTAGTGGGCAGTTTTAATTACCATTCTGTGGTAGTTGGAACATTTACTAGTCAGATATAATTGTCCTGAGGAATCCCAAAACCCAGCAGTTGTTGGCACTTTTATCACATTCCGTTGGAGTTGTAATACTTACTAGGCATATATAACAAACAACCCAGATCCAGCAGCTGTTGCCTTTTTATATCCATTCCGTTATAGTTGAATCTGATTACTAGTCATATATTAAGTCAAGTTTATAGCACTACTTTAGTTATGCTTGTCTATGATCGAGATACTGTGCTCCAAGTCATCCATAACCGTGGACACGGCTTTCAGAAAGTTTTACCCTGCAGGGGGTGCACAAATAGCAACACACACTCGATCAACCTCAGAAAAACCAACTCAAAACCCAACGAGGCATTCACGACAAAGCGATCACAGGATTCAGAAATATTTCAGGGGGCCACCCCACTAAGCTACCCGCAACAAAGTTGGCCGGCTCGAAGCGGACCTGTGGTTTTATGACGGCTATAAACGACCGGGAACCCGAAGTGTGGGCTTGTCGATCTGAAAACATGCGCGATCCAAAATAAGTCTGGTGCTCACGCACAATCTTAAATAAAGCAGTAAAGCATGGCATAAGTACAGAATAGTAATAAAGCCCCAAACTACTTGTGGCCCTAAGAAATAGAAATGAATCAAGCTCTGGCTCAGGGGGGTCCATAAGGCCTCCCGGATGTGGATAGTGCGAAAAATCAAGGAACGGGTATCAAGTACTCGGGGTCCTACCAGACACAAGTGAGCGTGGAAGAACCAAATAACATCTATTGCCCACCGATGCCTCTGCATTAGTTATATCTAGCAATTTAATAGTTTTATTTAAAGACATGATCATCTCCACCATAAACATCTGCCAGCATTCCAACAACTGTGGTACTAGTCAACACAAGATCGCACCTGAGCAAGCAACTACGACTCGCAAGACCAGCTATCTACCAAACAACAGGTAGTGGGAGGTGTCCAAGGCAATATAGAGGCTGCACGGGATATAACTGGGGCACAGAAACTAAAGCATGAACAATAGATAAACATGAGGAAATAAAGACTATAAATGCAAAATAGGTAGAAGGGGGAGAGATGCTCGCCTGGGAAACACTGCCGACGGATCATATCCGGAGAACTTGTCGATACTCACATCAACTCATCGGCCTAATCCGCGAAGAAGCGAACACTAGAAGAAACACCGGATGCAATATTTAATACTACGGCAGAAGATCCGGCATGATTATGATATGATGCAGATGCGGTGCAATTAGGCAATATTAAGCGGAACCGGGGTCCCGACAATTAATTAATAGGTTCAAGTTATTTTAAACCCCGCAATTTAAATGTTGCATTAACAGGGCGAAACATGGCATCGGTTCGCTACACCAATTTAAATGGAGTCCGGAATAAGACAACGATATCCCGCATATTGACTCCATATTTAATTATACGGTGGATCGGCATAATGCCCCCAAACCCACGGACATGTATGCATGCAAGAACAATTTAATATGCGACAGTTGATAATGTCATATTATAAAATAGGGGCTTAGGGTCACACATCTGGGTTTAGAAGATCTTGAGTTCCGGGGTTCGGGGTCCGGTCTTAGGGTTCGACGAGGGAACGGCTCGACGGGATCGGTCTCGGACAGCGGAAGTAGAACTTGACGTCCTTGAGGAAGTACTTGGCGTATCCGTGTCGACGACCTTGGCGTCCGGGTTCAAGGGCATCACAGCCGGGAAGAACTTGTCGCATCCGTGGAGATCTTTGTTCGGCCTCGATCAACACGTTCGGGAGCAGATCTTGGTGTTCCGGGCATCTTCCGGTCGGGGCCTCGGCGTCCATGCAGGAGATATCTTCAGGGTCTCGACCAACTTGGCGTACATGTGGCGGTCTTGTCGCTCTAGGTAGGAGTCCTCGGCATCGGATCCGGGATGGAGTACTTGAGGGTCCGAGAGGGAGAAAGGCGCCGGGTTCAGTCTTGCCATCGATGACGGTCTTGGCGGGATATCCGGGTTCGACACAGTTCTTCGGCTTCGCTCCAACCATCGGTCTTGGTCGCCCGCATGGTGTCGTAGATCTTGTCGGGATGCCCCTCAATCTTGTACATTGCGAGGGTTTAGCAACTGAAACAACATCACCACAACGAAACACCAGAACCACAACCACACATACATCACCACAACGCATCCCCAACAGAGTACATCGTGTAACGCCAAAAGGCCAAATACGACTCAAACTTCCTGATTAACAGGTGGCCTGGACGTGGAGAGCTCGTGTTGAGGACCACGGCGGCGGGTGGCTCTGGTGGTAGGCGCACAGGCGGACAGGGGCGCGAGGCGAGGTAGCAGAGGCCCGCCCAGGGAGGAACACGCGCGGGAAGGCGCTGTCAACGACGATCTACCGGAGGCGCCCATGGGGGAGGACACAGGAAGGTGGCGACGCTGCATGGGGCGGGAATGGCTCGCGGCCGGACGCAGAGGGGCAGGGAGAGGACGCGGGGTCGGCGAGCGACGCGGGATCTGGAGGTGCAGGGCCGGCCGGCGGCGAGGAGGCACCAGGCGTGGCCACGATCAGAGAGGGCAGGGGACGGCGGAGCGGGCGGGCGCGCGGTCAGCCGACGCAGGGATGACGAGGCGCTCGCCGACGGAAACCGAGGAGGCGTAAGGGCGAGGCGGCAGAGGCGAGGGAGCGAGGCAGCAGGCGAGGTGGGGCGAGCCAGGAGTGGGCCGTGGGGAGGACGGAGGAGAGAGGGCGGCAGAAGGAGGGCGTGAGGCAGGCCAGGCACGCGAGCTTGGGAACAGGATTGGGGCGCCAGGAGCGATCTAGTCGGCGGCGGGGTGGAGGGAAAAAGGGGTGGGGGTAGGTAGGAAAGCTGGGGCTTAGGGTTAGGTTTAGATTAGGGTTTTTTGTCTGGAGGTGGCCGGCTGGGCTTTTGGGCCTAGTTGGCTGCCTCCCAAAATAATATAAATTTTTATTTAATTTAAAATAAACTTTTGTAAATAGTTTTTAGACAAATAAAAGACCCGGAAAATCCCGACATTTTAATTTGAAATTAAGATGGGGAATATTTAGAAAACAAAACTAGGCTTTTAGAAAATAGTTTTAGACAAACAAATGAATGATGACATGACGATGCTCAAATGCAATGTGGCATGATGACATGAGCATGCGGTCATGATGATGCAATGCACAAAAACAACGCGATTTTCTAGTAGTGGTTTTAGCGGGATGCCACATGACGTCATCGCGATCGTCGTAGACGCGCATACGACGTTTACTCCGGCGGTCGCGTCTTCGTTCGAGTTCTGCCTCCTCGTCAGAGTGAACGCGGTTCTTCAACGAATCTTCTCCATCAGCCCACCGATTCGCGATCTCCATTAGGTGGTCGATGGTCTTGGGCTTTGAGCGGCCTAGCTCCTCCCTGAGTTCCATGCGGCGGATACCACCGTTGAATGCATCAATCACGCGGTCTTCCGAGATGTTCTCCGCGGAGTTCTTGATGATGGACCACCTTTGGATGTAAGATCACAACGATTCACCAGATTTTTGCTGGCAGCATCTCAGTTCTTCGATTGAAGCGGGGCGTTTGTACGTGCCCTTAAATTTGCGTACGAAGCTGTAGACCAGCTCATCCCAGCTGCGAATGGATCCGCGTGGGAGGTTATTGAGCCATGCCCGGGCGGCGCCCTGCAGCTGTAGCTGCAAGCATTGCATGGCAGTACTTCGACTGCCTCCGTGCATTCTGATGGAGGAGATGTGATCCTCCAGCAAGATCTTGGGGTCCTGTAGACCGTCAAATTTCGGGTTCTCCGATGGGAGTTTGAACCCTTTAGGCATTCACTTTTGCCTGATGGATCTGCTGAAGCATCTGGCGCCACAGAGCTCCCCATCTTCTTCTTCTGAATCAGTCGACCGAGCACGTCGTGCCCTTGACTTGTCGATCTTGCGCTGCGTGAGTTCATCACGTGCATCGTAGTCGCGATCGTGTCGCCGTGAACGTCCGCATCGAGACAGGTCGTGACTATCATCGCTTGACGAGGGCGAGGAGTAGCGCTTTGCTAACGCTTTGCTCTTTTGGGTGCATCTGGTTCTTTGTCGAGGGTGGCCTCGATTAGCCCGCGCCGATCGAGATCGATGCATGGCCGTTGGGATCTCCGGCCGATGGCTGGTTATTGAGAAGGTACATGGTGGCCGCCATCGCTGCGGCTGGCGTCTGGGAACCACGCGTTGCCTCGTGTCAACTGTCATAGAGCCGAAGTCGAGGACTTTCGCGGCGTCTATGCGTTCTTGTTCGGTGAGGTGAGCCATCCGCGATTGCCTCTTCCTGGCGAGATGCTCGTTGCCTCTTGAGGAGGATCCTCCGTAGGAGGAGAGCCCAGCGCGACGAAGGCTTGACTCGTCCGCCGCCTTTTTACACGCCTCAAGTTGTGCGATTGCTTGTTTCTGGCGCTTGAATTCCTCTTTTAGGAGCCAGTGGTAACCCATCAGTAGTTCCTGAGGGGACCCGAAGGGTAGAGGTGCACCTCGTAGGGCTTCGTGGCAGCTGTCCCGCTCTTGCTCGTTGAGCCTGATCACGACGCGTTCGCTGGTTGCTCGTTGATTATGCTAGGGGGTTTGACTGCTCCTCCATTGCCGCTGTTGCCGCCGTTGGCCGCGTTGGGCGGGTCGGTGCCGTTGCCGGTGTTACCACCGTTGCCGTGGTTGGCGGAGGTGTCGCCCGCATTGATGACGGCGCACATGAAGTGATTTGGGAAGCTGTTGCTTCCACAACTTTCAGATTCGGAACCGTAGGTTCCATCTTGATATTGAATCGCTTAGGTCGGAGTCGCGACTGCTGTCGATGACCATGTTCCCAATTGCCGCCGGAGCGTTGAGCTCGCTGAGGGTGCCGATCGATGGAGGGAACCATGATGCTGGGGCAATCGTCAGTGCTATTGGCTGATCGGGCATGCGAAGCATGCCCATCTGACCAACTTGGAAGCGGAAGCTCCCAATCGCTAGGCTGATTCCGTCACCTACGGACTCGAAGGCCGGGCGAGTAGCCGGCGTGTGGACGTAGAAGTCGAAGGCGCTGAAAAGCTGGCGAATCTCCGATGTTGCAGAGTTGTAGATCGCGTTTGATGGGGCCGAAGAAGCCACAACATCAGCACTCCCAGTTCCCACAGACGGCGCCAATTGATGAGGGTTTAACTTGTCAATGCCCATTGTTATGGACTTGGGTTTTGGAGAAGGAGGGAGCGCTGGAGACATCTATCGGCTAGCAAACAAGCACACAGGGGACAAAGGATTTACCCAGGTTCAGGCCTCGTAGAGGTCCCTACTCCTGCTTGTCTTCTCGTGGACTTATCGAAGGAGTCGAAAGTTACAATGGTGCACAGATGCAATCTGGCAAAGGTTGTGGAAACTAGGGTTGCGTGTGTCCTCCTCGCCGCCCCCTCCTAGCCTTTATATAGATAGACTAGGTCTCAGGTAGCAGGTCGAGTCGGTTACAATTTAGGGTTTTCCCCTTCAAACTTTCTATCTTTAGCTTCTTCTTGTCCTTCAAGCAATCGAGAGTCCGTAGGTTACTCGAGTCCCTCCATCCGGGCCTTGGCGACACCATGGGCCTGTATGTATTTGGACCGTATATACCAAGCTCGAGTACCTGTAGGGTATACCCATGTCACTACTTATTAAACTTCATGGAGTAAATAGAGTTTGCTGAAAGTTTGCAATAGGACTTATAAACTTTAAATTGACATTCAAAACAAAACGATACCAGTTCATAAAGTAAATATCCAGAATTCTATAGTTCTATTATCTCAATTAAAACTAGGCATAAGGTAGTGAACAGACGCCAATGACTACAACAATTTATGCAAATTCACTTCGATTTAGTTTATGACAAATTGAGTTCGACTAATCCAAATTAGAAATGAACTCCCACTCAAAACAACATCCCTCGTGCCTTTTTGGTGATTACATGAACCAAATCCACTACACCAAGTCCGATCATCACGTGATTCGGTGTAGCTTCAAAGGCGAGCATCAATATGGCCATCATATCAACTATATGACTCATGCTTAACCTTTCGGTCCGTGTTCCAAGGCCATGTCTGTACATGCTAGGCTCGCCAAGTAAGAACCTTAGTACTCGCGTGTGTAAAACTGTCTTACACCTGTTGTATGAAAGCGTAGAGTCGAGTACACCCGATCATCACGTGATGTCTCGAAACACGATCCATAGAACGGTGCATACTTAAGGAAGAACACATTTTTATCTTGATATCTAAATGAGGGATCATCTTAAAATGCTACTAAAACACCAAACTAGCAATATAATATGCAAACATCTAATGTGTAAAGTGAGATGATACGGTCCATGCATTTGATCTCTATCATATGCATCATGGTATGATCTCTATCATTCCTTTGTGTGTAAGGCCAAGGCCTATGGAACTTACACGTTGAGTGAGTTGTAAGAGTATCTATCATACATCTACTTACAACAATACCATATCAAGACACTAGCCCAGCAACGATCTAAACTAGTCACCTCTAATTTATCAATTGCAAGTTTTACGTGGCTTAGGGCTTTCGGAGATGGAACCGGTCTTACCTACGAACATGAACCACAATGAGGATAACCAAGTTATTAGCAACTCGTTGTAAATCAGATATTGACTATAGTAGGAGAGATAGACACCCGCCAGCCACTTATGCAAAACTAGTTGCATGTCAGTCGTGGAACCGGTCTCATGTACGATGACATGTAAGGTTGGTCCGGGCCGCTTCATCCCATTATGCCACCAATATCCAAAATACATGAAAGAAGCAATAACATGATCATCATCGCCCACATATAAACATATGTGTATTACTCGTGCAAAGCACCTACGCATAGATCAGGCTCTGATACCACTGTTGGGTTCGCAGCATAGAAAACAAAAAATTTCCTACGATGGGAACTATACGCCAAGATCTATCTACTAGATACAAGCAACAGGTGGATATACATCCATAGAAAACTTACCCTCGAAGACAACAAAGCTTTGTTAACAAGTTGGAACTCGTGGATGATGTAGTCGTACACTTGTCGATCTCAAGATCGTGATGTAGTCGTACACGTCCGGTACCCCGACAACCTCCGTCCCTCGCTCCAGCAAAGCAGCGGAAGCAGCAACTCCTTTCTAGATAAAGCCACCGGGAACATGTATCTCGCTAATCCGAGACCATGGGAATAATACTAGAGGGGGAGAGAGATCCTTCACGAGGAGGTGTGAGGAAGTAGAAGTGAGAGGGGGACTTTTATAGGAGGAGGGGAGGGTACCCTTCCCATGGTCGACGCCCATGGAGGGTGTCCCTTCACCTTCCCCATTCATGTGGTGGTAACACCCTCCACATTAAAATGCCCCTTCACATTCTCTTTTGAAGTCTCAACTTTAAATGCATTAAATTTCTCCAAATTTAATGCTCTCTCATTTAATAAAACTCTTTTATTAATTTTATTCAGAATTTTTTTAATTACTTTAATTAACAAACATTCACATAAAACCCCTGCAACATTTCAATATTACATGTAGAACCAATTTCAGCAATTTCACCCGAAATAGTATCAGTGTCTATTGAAATAATTCCAGCGCTTTCTTAAATCTTTATCTGAAACATATTTGCTCCAAATGGTGTCAGTATCCCTTAAGTGTGTCACCCTACGGTTCGCGAATAATGCAGTCATGATCGAGACCCCTCTCAGATCAATAATCAGAAGCGAGACCTAGAGATCCATACTGACTCCTACAAATTCAACGATGACTTCTATGATCGTGAGAAACTTTAACGCTAGTAAGTAAATCCCTTTGTCTCATGATATAATACATGTCCGAGATTCGATCATCGTAATCCAAATACCTAGTTTGATCTCGTTACCGACATGCACTCTTTTCTCGTTCCCGTGATATAACATTCTAGTGATCACATCACTTGCTTGCAAGCTATCTTAATGTGATATCACCGAGAGGGCCCAGATTATATCTATCCATCGTCGGGATTGACAAATTCCACTCTTTATCCATGAGCCTCTACATAACACCTTCGTAGTACTGAACCCACCTTTATAGTCACCCTGTTACGGTGTGACGTTTGGTGTTATCAAGATACTCTTCTGGTGTTAGCAATTAACATGATCTCATGGTCTATGGACTAAGATTACTTCGTATGATGTTATAGCAATATAAACATAATGACTTTGATCGTAATGCTATACTTCGGATGAATGTTCACCACATCATTCCACCAATGTTGTGACCTCGTTATTAACAACATCCAATGTCCATGATCAGGAAACCTTGATCATCTTGTTAATCAACGAGCTAGTTTATATGAGAGGCATTACTAGGAACTTTGTATATTGTTTATTAAACACACATGTATCAACGTTTCCAATTAATACAATTATAGCATGCAAAATAAACATTTATCATAAACATGGAATAAGATAATAACCACTCTATTATAGCCTCTCGGGCATATTCCCTTCAGCTTCGAGGGGAAGGAAGAGAAATACGGGGAGGAAGAGAAGTAATGGGGACGTCACACTGGGATATGGTCCACTAAACTTGCGAGTCGTGACACTCGCAACAAGGGAGTGATGTCTACGCACTTCTATTCTTGTAGACAGTTGTTGGGCCTCCAAGTGCAGAGGTTTGTAGAACAGCAGCAAGTTTTCCCTTAAGTGGATTACCCAAGGTTTATCAAACTCAGGGAGGAAGTGGTCAAAGGTATCCCTCTCAAGCAACCCTGCAATCAAGATACAAGAAGTCCCTTCTGTCCCCAACACACCCAATACACTTGTCAGGTGTATAGGTGCACTAGTTCAATGAAGAGATAGTGAAATACAAGTGGTATGGATATAAGACAATGGTGCCAGAAAAGAGCTTGATGGCGTGGAAGAGACTAAATGCAAACTGAAATAAAGATGGAAGCAAGTAAACATGTAACATATCTAGTAGCAAACGGTGTTTCAATGCTTAGAAACAAGGCCTAGGGATCATACTTTCACTAGTGAACACTATCATATAAATATAATCTTCTTTATGATACTACGCTGAACTACTCTCCGGTTGGACACTATAATCGTCTGTAGGGCTATAACAAAACACCTCAAAGTTCATCTTTCCCATCTAGATAACCCCACACTGTCACCTTGAGTACTAGATGGTTCAAACAAACACCACAATTTCATAAAGACATCCAACTCCAAATATAACTCATAACAAGTATTTGTAATCTCTAGCCTAAGTGCCACCATGGTGTGCACACTGTCAACTTCACACACATGGGGAGAGCAGAGATCTATTAATGCACTTGAGTAGAAAGGTAGATCTATAGATTAGAAGATCATGATCTCGATAATATCATGCATAGAGAGAGAGATGAACACATAGCTACCGGTAAAACCCTTAGCCTTGAGGAAGAACTGATCCCTCCTCATTATGGGAATCAACAATGGTGATGCAGATGGTGGTGGAGATCGATGGAGATGTCTCCGGGGGAACTTCCCCGTCCCGGCAGGGTGCCGGAACAGTGACTTTCTATCCCTCGAATCTCCCCTTCGATGGCGGCGGCGCTGCAAAACTTTTCGTGGCTGGAGGCTCGATGATGATGAAGAAGGCCTCCAGGGTGAATTCCCCTCTCCGGTAGGGTGCCGGGATGAGCTTCAGATCCCTCCCGATCTAAGGATGGATATGATAGTGGCTACAGACTCTTTCGTGGAATTGTGATCGCGTACTTAGGGTTTTGGTATCAGAGGCAATATATAGGCGGAAGGAGAGGCCGAGGGGGTGCCTGGGCCGCCCTCTGGCCCTTCTCCGTCTCGTATTCTTGCTCTAGGTGTCCCCTGGTAAAATAGTGACTTTGGCTTTTGTGCCGTCCAATTTCGAGAATATTCATTTTCTGACTTCCTGAAACAAAAAACATCAGAAAACAGGCAGCTGGCAGTGTGTCTCTTGTTAGTAGGTTAGTCCAAGAAATCATATGAAAAGTACTCCAAAGTGTGGACAAAACACAAGAAAGTAGATAAAACCAAGCATGGAACATCAAAAATTATAGATACATTTGCAATGTATCAACACCCCCAAGCTTAACTCCTGCTCGTCCTCGAGTAGGTAAGTGATAAAAATAAAGAATAATTTTTGAGGTGACATGCACCATCAAAGACTTGATCAAAGTATTTGTAACACATTCAAGGCTGGGATCATAGTACTTCTTATCATAACATGAAAGACAAAGTTCTAGCAATAAGACAAAGAAACTATGATGCAACATGAAAAGGCACAAACAAAATATTCATGAATAACAATGCTTTGCAAGACGTTTGTTTGTTTCACATAAAGAAAACATAGCATAATAGTATTCAGCTTGTCCCTCATAGAGTAGAAAATATAAATGCATAGTACACCTTCAAAGTTCATAAGAGTGACTAGATACAAATAGTTTAGAACAAGCAATATCAAGTTATGCATCAATCAACTAGTCTTGGGACAATGCACATAGAACTAAGAATGGCCACTATGCTCTCAAAGTAGGTGCATAAAGGTATAAGGTGGAGACTCAATATAATGGTGGAAGAAAGGACTTCATAGAAGGAAGTAGGGATTCAAAATTCATAAAGAGCTTCCAAAAATTATGGTACTTATAGCTTTCAGCTCTCATTGCCCCTATCATAAGCATCTTGAAGTGATTAAGGTTAGAGTGAACAAACTATGGTGTACATGCTTGACGAAGTATAAGTTAGAAATCTCATGTCCCTTGAATACGAGGGCCGCTCCTCATGCTACTCAAGTTTAGTCACCGGTAAGTTCTTGTCATCGTAAATACATGTGTATCATAGAGAACCGCCAATGGGGTACCCCTTGCCCGATGATACGGAAGAATCCCCATATCAAAATGACAAGGCAAGCAGACAACGAGCATCACATCAATCTTCTTATTTACCATGGGAATATGGTGCTTTTTTCTCTCTTTCCTCTTTTCATAATCTCTCTTTTTTCTCAATATAGAACTCTTTTTTATAAGAGGAATGCTTCATAGATAGCTCATTATGGTTACGCTGCAGGTTTCCACCATGTCAGCATGGATTAGACCAGCTACCTAGGCGTTTCTCTAACACATATACATAACTCCATGGACTTACAAACTCCCCTTTCATTTCACACCAACGACATCCATAGACAAAACAACATGATATCAACTAGGTACAAAGTACCAGTGCAATGTTGAAAGCGTTCCTCATGACAGCATGGTTCTGCTAATTCCCAACAAATAAGTGCAAGCATATACAACATAGACGACACAATGGTTCAACTTTATTAAATGCAAAAAAGTAAAGTGTGCCATCAAGTTCGTGAGAGCTTTAATCACTAGTTTTCTCATAACAAGTTTAATTCGGAAGGTAGATAAAAACATGAATATACTTGGAATAGCATATGCTAATAGGTAGATATGGTAGACTCTTCAGAATAAATTGGTTTTAGGAGTTGGATGCATGAGTGGAACTCATACTTGGTTACGGAGGCTAGCAAAAGACTGGGAGCGACAAACTAAGAGAGCAATAATGGCCATAATCATGTAGAGCGACAAAACATCATTAATCAAAGCATAAAGTGATACTACAAGTTGAAAACTAAAGGATCATATAGGATATGGTGACTTGGGATAGTCATAACATGGTGTGAGCATGCGCCAAGTCAACCCAAATAAAGCATCAAAGGAGAATACCACAATACTATGCTTTAATATGCTAAAACAACACATGATTCTTCCAAGGAACATTAAGCAATCTCAATTGTTTATAACAAGTCATGCTACAACAAAGAATACTAAGCATAAAGCCAAAACAATATCAAGCATGGCATGAAAAAGCATAGGCCACAGTCAAAAACAAGCTCTCTTTACCACTTAAGCATGAACTTTCCTACTCTTTTCCAATCCAAACCAAACTATTTGAAAACCAATGTATGAAAGAGGGGGTCCAACCAATTTATTCAGCAAACTAAGAAAACCAAGAAAACGAAAAACCAAAACTAAAACGAAAAAGAAGACGCTCCAAGAACAACACAACTGTACATGAAACAAAAAAATGAAGCGTTTGGATGAAACCTGAGATTTTTATTGATGAAGAAGGGGATGCCTTGGGCATCCCCAAGCTTTGACGCTTGTACTTCTTGGATATTTCTTGGGGTGACACGCGTGTCATCCCCAATCTTGAACTTTAGTCCATCCTTCATCCCATTACTCATTCCTTTCATACACCTGGAATTTTTCCTTCATACAAAACTTCACACAATCTTTATTAGCAACATTAGTGCACTCAAGATAATAAGTCTTTAGGTTCAGTTCCAACACCAATGAAACTTCCATTAAGACACAAGCTATTGTAGCACTTCCCTCAAAAATCTCAATTCCCCAAAATAACTAAAAAAGGAACCAACAAGAAGCAAATGCAAATAATGGCAGAAATCTGTCAAAACAGACCAGCAGGTAAAAACCAATTTTTTCGAAGACCTTCTGTAGCTCAAATCAAAAAGTGTTGAACTAAAGAAAGTTATATAACAACCTGGGGCAGAAGCACAAAAATTCACGCCTCAAAATAACATACAGATATTTTACACGAATTTTTACGGTGAAGCACATAAATCTTTTTCGGGACAGCAACTTTCCCAATCATTACTTCTCTCTCATTAGAGGTTACTCTTGGCACAAAAAGCAAATAAAAAGGATAAGGAGCGGTTATTATAGAGGTAGTAACTTCCAAGACTCATCTAAAACTTTTGGGTTATCTTTCAATAAGTACTTTTCTTTAACGCCTTTAAGTTAGGCATGATAGTTTGAGAAGATGCTCACATAACAAAATATGAATTGAAGTAAAAAAAGAGCATCAAGGAGCAAATATGGAACAAATATGAAAAATAATCTTGTAAAGAAACAAGTCATGAAAGCACAAAGCAACAAGCATAGTAAAGCAAAACAAGTGCAACTTCAAGACTTTCAACATAAAGAGGGGAAACTTAATATTATTGAGATGCATAAAACCATGTTTCCCTCTCTCATAATAACTTACAGTAGCATCATGAATAAAATTAACAATATAACTATCACATATAACATTCTAATCATTAGCCACATGCATAAAAGAATTATTACTCTCCACATAAACATAGTCATTCTTATTAATTATAGTGGGAGCAAATTCAACAAAATAGCTATCATTATTATTCTCATCACCATAATCATCAAATATAGGAGGCATATTGTAATCATTAATTTTCTCCTCAATAGTAGGTGGACTGAAAATATCATATTCATCATTGTAATCATCATATATTGGAGGTTTGGTATCACCCTAAGCAATATAATAGCTATCTTCCAAAGCTGGGGAACTAAAAAGATCATTTTCATAAAAACTAGCTTCCCCAAGCTTAGACTTTTCCATAGCACTAGTAATAATGGTGTCCAAAGAATTCATACTAGCAACATTGCTATTAGCATGCAAATAAAGTTCCATAGGTTTATTAATTTTCTCTTCAAACACTTCATGTCCTAACTCAAGATAAATACTATAAAGCTCTCTAATTTTTTTTGTTTTCCATTAAGCCTAACTAGTGAAAACAAGAAACAAAAAGACAAAATTGCAGAATCTAAAGGAAATAACTTCGAGCACTCACACCGAAGAATGTGAGTACCTTTTACCTTACCTCCCGACAGCGCGGAAAATAGCTTGATGTCTATGCACTTCTATTCTTGTAGACAGTTGTTGGGCCTCCAAGTGCAGAGGTTTGTAGAACAGCAGTAAGTTTTCCCTTAAGTGGATTATCCGAGGTTTATCAAACTCAGGGAGGAAGTGGTTAATGGTATCCCTCTCAAGGAACCCTGCAATCAAGATACAAGAAGTCTCTTGTGTCCCCAGCACACCCAATACACTTGTCAGGTGTATAGGTGCACTAGTTTAGCGAAGAGATAGTGAAATACAAGTGGTATGGATATAAGACAATGGTGCCAGAAAAGAGCTTGATGGCGTGGAAGAGACTAAAGGCAAACTGAAATAAATATGGAAGCAAGTAAACATGTAACAGATCTAGTAGCAAACGGTGTTTTAGTGCTTAGAAACAAGGCCTAGGGATCATACTTTCACTAGTGAACACTCTCATATAAATATATTCTTCTTTATGATACTACGCTAAACTACTCTCCGGTTGGACACTCTAATCGTTGGTAGGGCTATAACAACACACCTCAAAGTTCATCTTTCCCATAGAGAAAACCCCACACTGTCACCTTGAGTACTAGATGGTTCAAACAAACACAACAATTTCATAAAGACAACCAACTCCAAATATAACTCATAACAAGTATTTGTAATCTCTAGCCTAAGTGCCACCATGGTGTGCACACTGTCAACTTCACACACATGGGGAGAGCAGAGATCTATTAAAGCACTTGATTAGCAAGGTAGATCTATAGATTACAAGCTCATGATCTCGATAATATCATGCATAGAGAGATAGAGAGATGAACACATAGATACCGGTAGAACCCTTAGCCTTGAGGAAGAACTACTCCCTCCTCATCATGGGAATCAGCAACGGTGATGGAGATGGTGGTGGAGATTGATGGAGATGGCTCCGGGGGCACTTCCCCGTCCCGGCAGGGTGCCGGAACAGAGACTTTCTGTCCCCCGAATCTCCCCTTCGGTGGCGGCGGCGCTACGGAACTTTTCTTGGTTGTAGGCTTGATGATGATGAAGAAGGCCTCCAGGGTGAATTCCCCTCTCCGGCAGGGTGCCGGGAAGAGCTTCATATCCCTCCCGATCTAGGGATGGAGATGACGGTGGCTACAGACTCTTTCGTGGAATTTTTATCAGGTACTTAGGATTTTGGTATCGGAGGCAATATATAGGCGGAAGGAGAGGCCAAGGGGGTGCCTAGGCTAGCCACACCACCCCCTGGCGCGGGCCAATCCTGGCCGCGCGGCCAGGTGGTGTGGCTGCCCTCTGGCTCTTCTCCGTCTCGTATTCTGACTCCAGATGTCCCCCGGTAAAATAGTGACTTTGGCTTTTGTCCCGTCCAATTTCCAGAATATTCATTTTCTGACTTCCTGAAACCAAAAACAGCAGAAAACAAGCAGCTGGCACTATGGCTCTTGTTAATAGGTTAGTCCAAGAAATCATATGAAAAAGTACTCCAAATTGTGGACAAAACACAAGAAAGTATATAAAACCAAGCATGGAACATCAAAAATTATAGATACATTTGCAATGTATCAGGGAGCGCCCGGTGTTGCCAGTTTGTGCAGAGCAAGCGTCCTACTCGATGATCGCTCTCACGAAGATCATCCCAATCGTCCAAATGCCCTGATCGAACGGTATGTAAGAATCGTCAAGCAGAACAACGGTGTTAGGGCGTGCCTTCTAGAAGACTCGGTCTAACAGCCACCCATTGGGGGGCTAAGGTTAGGGCTCTCCTAAGGTTAATTAGGATCCATGTGTGGTTTGTTTAGAAGAACACACGTGCAATGACACTGGTGGATCCATGTGTGGTTTGTGAAAAGAACAGACATGCAATCACACTAGGTGGATCCATGTGTGGTTTGTTTAGAAGAACACACGTGCAATGACACTGGCGGATCCTTATGTGATTTGTGAGAAGAACATACATGCAATGACACTGGTTGTGGTTCATGAGAAGAACACACATGCAATGACACTGGTGGATCCATGTGTGGTTTGTGAAGAAGAACACACATGCAATGACTCTAGCTGTGGTTCATGAAAAGAACACAGATGCAATGACACTGGTGGATCCTTATATGCTTTGTTTAGAATAACACACATGCAATGATATAGGTGGATCCTTATGTGGTTTGTTTAGAAGAACACACATGCAATGACTCTAGCTGTGGTTCATGAAAAGAACACACGCGCAATGACACTGGTGGATCCTTATGTGGTTTGTTTAGAAGAACACACTTGCAATAACACTGGTGGATCCTTATGTGGTTTGTTTAGAAGAACACACATGCAATGACACTGGTGGATCCTTATGTGGTTTGTTTAGAAGAACACACATACAATGACTTTAGCTGAGGTTCATGAAAAGAACACACATGCAATGACACTAGGTGATCCTTATGTGGTTTGTTTAGAAGATCAGACATGCAATGACTCTAGATGTGGTTCATGAAAAGAACACACATGCAATGACACTGGTGTATCCATATGTGGTTCATGAGAAGAACACACATGCAATGACACTGGGTGTGGTTCATGAGAAGAACACACATGCAATGACACTGGTGGATCCTTATGTGGTTTGTTTAGAAGAACACACATGCAATGACTCTAGATGTGGTTCATGAAAAGAACACACATGAAATGACACTGGTGGATCCTTATGTGGTTTGTTTAGAAGAACACACATGCAATGACTCTAGTTGTGGTTCATGAAAATAACACACATCTAATGACAGTGGTGTATCCATGTGAGGTTCATGAAAAGAATAGACATGCAATGACACTGGTGGATCCTTATGTGGTTTATTTAGAGGAACATACATGCAATGACACTATATGTGGTTCATGAAAAGAACAGACATGCAATGACACTGGTGGATCCATGTGTGGTTCATGCGAAGAACACACATGCAATGACACTGGTGGATCCTCATGTGTTTTGTTTAGAAGAACACACATGCAATGACTCTAGCTGTGGTTCATGAAAAGAACACACATGCAATGACACTGGTGGATCCTTATGTGGTTTGTTTAGAAGCACACATATGCAATGACACTGGGTGTGGTTCATGAAAACAACCGACATGCAATGACACTGGTGGATCCTTATGTGGTTTGTTTAGAAGAACACACATGCAATGACACTGGTGGATCCTTACGTGGTTTGTGAGAACAACATACATGCAATGACTCTGGTTGTGGTTCATGATAAGAACACACATGCAATGACACGGGTGGATCCATGTGTGGTTTGTGAAAAGAACAAACATGCAATCACACTAGGTGGATCCATGTGTGGTTTGTGGAAAGAACAGACATGCAATGACTCCAGTTGTGGTTCATGAAAAGAACACACATGCAATGACACTAGTGGATCCATGTGTGGTTTGTGAAAAGAACAGACATGCAATGACACTAGGTGGATCCATGTGTGGTTTATGGAAAGAACAGACATGCAATCGCACTAGGTAGATCCTTGTGTGGTTTGTGGAAAGAATAGACATGCAATGACTATAGTTGTGGTTCATGAAAAGAACACACATGCAATGACACTGGTGGATCCATGTGTGGTTTGTGAAAAGAACAGACATGCAATCACACAAGGTGGATCCATGTGTGGTTTGTTTAGAAGAACCCACATGCAATGACTCTAGCTGTGGTTCACGAAAGAATAGACATGCAATGACACTGGTGGATCCATGTGTTGTTCATGAAAAGAACAGACATGTAATGACACTGGTGGATCCTTATGTGGTTTTTTAGAGGAACAAACATGCAATGACACTGGGTGTGGTTCATGAAAAGAACAGACATGCAATGACACTGGTGGATCCTTATGTGGTTTGTTTAGAAGAACACACATGCAATGACATTGGTGGATCCTTATGTGGTTTGTTTAGAAGAACACACATGTAATGACTCTAGCTGAGGTTCATGAAAAGAACACACATGCAATGACACTGGGTGATCCTTATGTTGTTTGTTTAGAAGAACACACATGCAATGACTCTAGCTGTGGTTCATGAAAAGAACACACATGCAATGACACTGGTGTATCCATGTATGGTTCATGAGAAGAACACACATGCAATGACACTGGGTGTGGTTCATGAGAAGAAAACACATGCAATGACACTGGTGGATCCTTATGTGGTTTGTTTAGAAGAACACACATGCAATGCCTCTAGCTGTGGTTCATGAAAAGAACACACATGCAATGACACTGGTGGATCATTGTGTGGTTTGTGAAAAGAACTGACATGCAATGACTCTAGGTGGATCCATGTGTGGTTTGTTTAGAGGAACAAACATGCAATGGCACTGGGTGTGGTTCATGAAAAGAACCGACATGCAATGACACTATGGATCCTTATGTGGTTTGTTTAGAAGAACACGCATGCAATGACTCTAGCTGTGGTTTGTGAAAAGAACAGACATACAATGACACTAGCTGTGGTTCATGATAAGAACTCACAAGCAATGACACTGGTGAGAAGAACATACATGCAATGACACTGGTTGTGGTTCATGAGAAGAACACACATTCAATGACACTAGTGGATCCATGTGTGGTTTGTGAAAAAGCAGACATGCAATCACACTAGGTGGATCCATATGTGGTTTGTGGAAAGAATAGACATGCTATGACTCTAGCTGTGGTTCATAAAAAGAACACACATGCAATGACACTAGTGGATCCATTTGTGGTTTGTGAAAAGAATAGACATGCAATCACACTAGGTGGATGCATTGTAGTTTGTTTAGAAGAACACACATGCAATGAGTCTAGCTGTGGTACATGAAAATAACACACATGCAATGACACTGGTGGATCCATGTGTTATTCATGAAAAGAACAGACATGCAATGACACTAGTGGATCCTTATGTGGTTTTTGAGAGGAACATACATGCTATGACACTGGGTGTGGTTCATAAAAGAATAGACATGCAATGACACTGGTGGATCCTTATGTGGTTTGTTTAGAAGAATAGCCATGCAATGACACTGGCTGTGGTTAATGAAAAGAACACACATGCAATCGCATTGGTGGATCCTTATGTGGTTTGTTTAGAAGAACACGCATGCAATGACTCTAGTTGTGGTTCATGAAAAGAACACACATGCAATGACACTGGTGGATCCTTATGTGGTTTGTTTAGAGGAACAAACATGCAATGACAGTGCGTGTGGTTCATGAAAAGAACAGACATGCAATGACACTGGTGGATCCATGTGTGGTTCATGAGAAGAACACACATGCAATGACACTGGTGGATCCTTATGTGGTTTGTTTCGAAGAACACACATGCAATGAATCTAGGTATGGTTCATGAAAAGAACACACATGCAATGACACTAGTGGATCCTTATGTGGTTTGTTTAGAAGAACACACATGCAATGACTCTAGTTGTGGTTCATGAAAATAACAAACATGCAATGACAGTGGTGTATCCATGTGTGGTTCATGAGAAGAACACACATGCAATGACACTGGTGGATACATATGTGGTATGTGAAAAGAACACACATGGAATGACTCTAGCTATGGTTCATGAAAAGAACAGACATGCAATAACATTGGGTGGATCCATGTGTGGTTCATGAGAAGAACACACATCCAATGACAATGGTGGATCCTTATGTGGTTTGTGAGAAGAACAGACATGCAATGACACTGGCTGTGGTTCATGAGAAGAACAGACATACAATGACACTGGTGGATCCTTATGTGTTTTTTCTAGAGGAACAAACACGCAATGACACTGGGTGTGGTTCATGAAAAGCATAGACATGCAATGGCACTGGTGGATCCATGTGTGGTTCATGACAAGAACATACATGCAATGACACTGGTGGATCCTTATGTGGTTTGTTTAGAAGAACACACATGCAATGACTCTTGCTGTGGTTCATGAAAAGAACACACATGCAATGACACTGGTGTATCCATGTGTGGTTCATGACAAGAACACACATCCAATGACACAGGGTGTGGTTCATGAGAAGAACACACATCCAATGACACTGGTGGATCCTTATGTGGTTTGTTTAGAAGAACACACATGCAATGACTCTAGCTGTGGTTCATGAAAAGAACACACATGCAATGACACTGGTGGTTCGCTGTGTGGTTCATGAGAAGAACACATATCCAATGACACTGGGTATGGTTCATGAGAAGAACACACATGCAATGACACTAATGGATCCTTATGTGGTTTGTTTAGAAGAATACACATGAAATGGCACTGGGTGATCCATGTGTGGTTCATGAAAAGAACAGACATGCAATGACACTAGGTGGATCCATGTGTGGTTTGTTTACAGGAACAGACATGCAATGACACTGGGTGTGGTTAATGAAAAGAACAGACATGCAATGACACTGGTGGATCCAATGTGGTTTGTGGAAAGCACAGACATGCAAAGACTCTAGCTATGGTTCATGAAAAGAACATACATGCAATGACACTGGGTGGATCCATGTGTGGTTCATGAGAAGAACACACATCTAATGACACTGGTGGATCCTTATGTGGTTTGTGAGAAGAACAGACATGCAATGACACTGGCTGTGGTTCATGAGAAGAACAAACATGCAATGACACTGATGGATCCTTATGTGGTTTGTTTAGAGGAACATACATGCAATGACATTGGGTGTGGTTCATGAAACGAACAGACATGCAATGACACTGGTGGATCCATGTGTGGTTCATGAGAAGAACACACATGCAATGACACTGGTCGATCCTGATGTGGTTTGTTTAGAAGAACACACATGCAATGACTCTAGCTATGGTTCATGAAAAGAACACACATGCAATGACACTGGTGGATCCTTATGTGGTTTTTTAGAAGAACACACATGCAATGACTCTAGCTGTGGTTCATGAAAAGAACACACATGCAATGACACTTGTGTATCCATGTGTGGTTCATGAAAAGAGCAAACATGCAATGACACTGGTGGATCCTTATGTGGTTTGTTTAGAGGAACAGACATGCAATGACACTAGGTGTGGTTAATGAAAAGAACAGACATGCAATGACACTGGTGGATCCATGTGTGGTTCATGAGAAGAACATACATGCAATGACATTGGTGGATCCTTATGTGGTTTGTTTAGAAGAACACACATGCAATGACTCTAACTGTGGTTCATGAAAAGAAGACACATGCAATGACACTGGTGGATCCTTATGTGGTTTGTTTAGAAGAGCACATATGCCATGACATTGGGTGTGGTTCATGAAAAGAACAGACATGCAATGACACTAGTGGATCATTATGTGGTTTGTTTAGAAGAACACATATGCAATGACACTGGTGGATTCTTATGTGGTTTGTGAGAAGAACAGACATGCAATGACTCTGGCTGTGGTTCATGAGAAGAACACACATACAATGACACTTGTGGATCCATGTGTGGTTTATGAAAATAACAGACATGCAATCACACTAGGTGGATCCATGTGTGGTTTGTGGAAAGAACAGACATGCAATCACACTAGGTGGATCCATGTGTGGTTTGTGGAAAGAACAGACATGCAATGACTCTAGCTGTGGTTCATGAAAAGAACACACAGGCAATGACACTGGTGGATCCATGTGTGGTTTTTGAAAATAACAGATATGCAAACACACTAGGTGGATCCATATGTGGTTTGTTTAGAAGAACACACATGCAATGACTCTAGCTATGGTTTATGAAAAGAACACACATGCAATGACACTGGTGGATCCATGTGTTGTTCATGAAAAGAACAGACATGCAATGGCACTAGTGGATCCTTATGTGGTTTTTTAGAGGAACAGACATGCAATGACACTGGGTGTGGTTCATGAAAAGAACAGACATTGAATGACACTGGTGGATCCTTATGTGGTTTGTTTAGAAGAACACTGTAAGATCCCTCCTTATTGAAGGAAAGGATCCCTGTGATTGCAATGCTAGTCCCTGGATCAATGCTAGCATCCACAGTTTAAGATGAAGTACATAGATACAAAGGTCGTTTATTACATCCATTCCAGAGATAAATCATAGTCTTTTACAACTCAGGGCCAAAGGCCTAATACAAGAGTTTATGGAATAAGTAAATAAACATAAGTCTTTATCTTCATGTGCCACAGGCAAGCATGTTGAGTGTAGACTCATGACTCCTATTCATCATCGGAGTAACCTGCAACATTACAAGTTACAGCCACAGAGGGTCAATACTTTGGAATAGTATTGGCAAGTGATACCTTAGCTTATTTAAAGTGGTCTATAATACTATATACATTTGGCTAGGTGGAGCTTAGGCTTGCATTGCTCAAAATAGCTTTTTCCTTATCATTTGAAAACACTAAATTTATGTTTGGCACAAATCACCCAAGGCATCTACCAATCAAAGACTGAAGATCCACCCAGGGCATCTACCAATCAAAGACTGAAGATCCTTTTAACCCTTGTTCACCCACAAGTTTTTACTTAGAAAATTGGGATGAGGAGATTCTTGATAGCTTCCATGTCTTGATGCTCAAATTGCCCTTTACCAGGGACATGGCTAAGTACTTAGATTTTTCACTCTGCAGAGGTGGTGCACTTTCCCCACAAGACTTGGTTTCCCAAGACAAGATCTTTCAGAAGCCTTTCCTTAGTCAAATGGACGCGTTCCAACCTATCATTCCCTCTACCACCAACTGTCCAAGAGACTAAGTTCTAGCAACCTATATGATCATGGCAGAGCCCATATTGCCAAGTGGTTGCACTTGAAGCTCCTCAACATTTGACATCTCAAATCTCTTTGTTCCTGGGTGGCCATCCACAAGTGAGATACACTAAGGTAAACCATAAAAATGGGCCTTGTGAACCACTCAACCAAAAACCACCAAGCAAGTCCCATTCCACCCAGGTGATTCATTAACTTAGTTGTTTTATTAATCAAAACACAAGTCCTCAGACTTAGAAATTTTCCATAGCATGAATATATATTCCACCCTTGTTTTCTATTAGCTAAGCTAAGCATGATAGTAATAGGAATCTTGACTTAGGTAATTTTCACTAAGGTTTCCTCTACTAGGTTTTCCCATAGCATAGTTTACTCTTAGCAAAAATCCATGCAAATCCTATACTTAGAAATATCACTAATGCATAGTGAAAATAATGGGACAATAGATATGAAGCACCACTTGCCTTGGTAATGGGGAGAGTAGCACTCTTCACAGTCACAATCACTAGCAAAATCTACACAAAATTGTAGCATCCAATTACACACAATTCATATACAATCAAAAATATTATGAATGCATGCATGCATGAATTTACTAAGTGGGGATTTTGAAAACTTTACCAAGCAAGTGCATGTTTACAGAAACATAACAAGACATAAAATTTGCCAAAACAAACTTATTTAACCCTAAAACAAATTACTAAACTAAATCCATACTCAAAATAGCCTTAAACAAGTTTCTACAAACAAAGTCATTCTAATGGTTACTATTTATTAAACACCTTGGATATTCAGAAAGGTCTTGTTTCATCAATCCAACGGTATAAAGTTTGCAAAAATCCAACGTGGCAATCAAAAGTTATAGGCATTTGAATTTGGATCAAATTCTGATTTTAAATCTGTTTTTAGATCTAACCCTAGCCACGCGTCGCGTTGTGATTGGCGCGTGCCGATTCGCACTGGATCAAGCTCTGCAGCTGCAGGATCTAAACAGATCGTACGCTCCAGATCGCGTACCGCTTCGCACTTAAATGAATCTATCCTAGCGCTCGGATCTGAATCTAACGGCTCTCGAGCAAGCGACCATGTCCTAGTGGCGCGCGGCGTCAGCGAGCGGCGGAGCGCTCGGTCTACGGCGGAGCTTGCGTTCTAGGTCGTCCGCGAGAGGGAGAAGGGTCATACCCGGCTCGCGAGAAGCTGCTGAAGCTCAAGGTAGCGTCGGTTTGCGAAGGGGCGCTCGGATGTGGCTGAGAGAGCTCGTCGGAGTTGTGCACGGCGTCGGGTGGTCGTTGTCGGAGTCGTTGCCGAGGGTCCGCGTTGCCCTAACACGAGCCAGAGGGTTTAGGTGATGCGTAAGAACGTTGCGAACAAACTCGTGTGAGTCAGAAGTGAAGGGGCGTACGGTACTTACGGAATTTGGTCGCCGGAGTCGAGGTGGTCGTCGGTGGTTGCGGTGTCGAGCGGAAACGGCGACCTGGGTCAGTACAGGATGAACTAGTGGGGTCAGGAGGTGCGCAAAGACTCACTGAATCAGATAGCAAGAGTGAGAGGCAGAGGGGAACACGAGGCTCACCGGAATTGATCGCCGGAGTGGGCTCTGTCTGCGGCGGTGTGGGGTTGATTGAGGGCAGCCTGGTGGCGGAGTGAGCGAGGTGTTTGGGGGGAAATGCTCGCGAGGCAGAGAGGATCTTATAGCCAGAGGCTCGACAGGAAACGCTCGCGGATTAATGCCCAATTACGCCGCGCCATTACCGGCCATGACTGCAGCGGCGACGTGGTCGCGGGCGCGGTTTGGGGAAGACGAGGTCGACGTGGACAGGGCCCGCTCGTCAGCGAAGTATGCGAGGTGTAGGTGGGGTCTGGCTGTCAGCGACTAGGTGTGTGCGCGTGCGCGTGAGAGAAGAAAAGGAAAGTCCCGGGTGGGCTTGTTGGGCTCGATTCGAAGCTGGGCCAGAAACCTGGCGCGCGGCCTTTTTCCTTTGTTTAACTCTTTTCTTTTTCTAATTCTATTTTCTGGAATGATTTTGATATGAATTCAAATCCTTTTTGAATTCAAACAGTTCTGGGGATTTTTGTAGGGTACTGAGGTTTCAAAATCAGTCTTTTGACCAAGTGGTTACCTTGCAAGGGCTTGGTCAAGCTTGGGCTTAATACAAACAGAGACTTTGCCTCTGGTCTGCAAATGTTTTGAAAAGGGTTTTGAAATTATTTCTAAGTTGAAAAACTTTGGTTAAACCTTTACACCTAAACTTTCCAACAATGGAGGCAAGCAAACAAGTTCCTAAACATTCAAGTCTCAAAGGGTGATGGCCATTTGAGTTAAATTTGCTCACATGAAATCATAGCACAAGCTTCTGCTTCTAAATGATTTTGAGAAAAACCCTAAATGAATGAAGGATGCAAGGATGATATGAATGAGCTTTGAAATATGAATTTTGGGATGTTACAAATCTAACCCCCTTAAGATGAATCTCGCCCTCGAGATTCGGATTGGCTAGCAAATAGGTGAGGGTGGTCTTTCCGAAGATCATCTTCTCTTTCCCATGTTGCTTCCTCTTCGGAGTGATGACTCCATTGTACTTTGCAAAACTTGATAGTCTTTGTCCTTGTGACTCTTTCTGCGGTCTCAAGAATCCTGACAGGCTTTTCTTCATAGGTGAGATCACTTTCTAGTTGAACTTCTTCCAAAGATATGGTATCCTTCAAAGAAGATTCTTCCATTTCTGGGTGACATTTCTTAAGCTGACTCACATGAAAAACATTATGGACTGCTAATAAAGATGCTGGCAGTTCGATTTCATATGCAACTTCTCCTTTGCGACTCAAAATGTTGAATGGTCCAACATATCTTGGTGCCAACTTTCCTTTGACTCCAAATCTTTTCACTCCACGAAGTGGCGATACTCTAAGATAAGCTCTATCCCCAACTTCGTAGGTGACTTCTCTACGCTTAGAATCTGCGTAGCTTTTCTGTCGAGACTGTGCTATCTTCAACCTGTCCCTAACCAATTTGACCTTTTCTTCGGTGTCTTTGATAAGATCTGGTCCAAACAAACTTCTTTCTCCCACACCATTCCATAGCAACGTGGTGGTACACTTCCTTCCGTAGAGAAACTCAAATGGTGCCATCCCAATGCTAGATTGGTAACTGTTATTGTAAGAGAACTCTGCGTAAGGCAGACTTTCATCCCAACTTGCTCCATAGTCTAGGGCACATGCCCTCAACATGTCTTCAAGAATTTGATTAGTCCTTTCTGTTTGTCCATCCGTTTGAGGATGAAAGCGATCTTGAATTCCAATCTCGTTCCCAAAGATTCATGAAGCTGTCTCCAAAAGTGAGAAGTGAACTGAGTTCCTCTATCGGACACAATACTCTTAGGCACACCATGAAGGCATACAATTACGCTCATGTAAATTGGCTAACTTTGCCTTTGGTATAAGTTGTCTTCACGGGTATAAAATGAGCCACTTTAGTTAGGCGATCCACTACTACCCATATGGAATCATACCCTGACCTGGTCCTTGGTAATCCGGTAATGAAATCCATACCAATATTTTCCCACTTCCATTCAGGAATAGGCATTGGTTGAAGCAAACCTGCTGGTTTCTGATGCTCTACTTTCACTCTTCTACACACATCACACAAAGCAATGTGTTCGGCGATGTCCCTTTTGAGGTTGTTCCACCAAAATCTTTCTTTCATATCCATGTACATTTTGGTGTTTCCCGGGTGAATAGAATACGGAGAGTTATGGGCTTCTTGTAGAATCAGTTTCCGCAACTCCGGATCTTGTGGAACACAAATACGTTTCCCGTGCCATAAAGTACCTTGTTCGTCTATATGGAAACTTTTAGCTTTCCCTTGGCTAATCCTTTCCTTAATCTCTTCGATTTCTTTATCCGTCTTTTGGGCTTCTTTAATTTTATCCAACAGAGTGGGTTGAACATCCAAAGACATGAGATGTCCTTCTGGCACAATCTCCAACCTGAGTTCCTTGAATTGCTTACACAAGTCATCTGGCAATTCACCTTTGGTAAGGCCATTTACAAACGCCTTACGACTTAGAGCATCTGCTACTACATTTGCTTTACCAGGATGGTATTGCAAACTCAAGTCGTAATCCTTGATAAGTTCTAGCCATCTCCTTTGTCTCATATTGATTTCCTTCTGGGTGAAGATATACTTCAAACTCTTATGATCGGTGAATACTTCACAACGTTTTCCCAAAAGGTAATGTCTCCATGTTTTGAGTGCATGAACAACAGCAGCTAAGTCTAAATCATGAGTAGGATAGTTTACTTCATGAGTTTTGAGTTGTCTCGAGGCATAAGCCACAACTTTTCCGCCTTGCATAAGTACGGCACCTAATCCTTGATGCGAAGCATCACAATACACTTGGAAATCCTTTTCCAAGTCCGTAGGCTGAACTGGTGCTGACACAAGTCTCTTCTTCAATTCTTGAAAGCTGAGCTCACATCCTTCAGACCAAGCAAATTTCTTATCTTTCTTTAACAATTCTATCATTGGTTTAGCAACCTTTGAAATTTTTTCAATGAATCTTCTGTAGTAACCTGCTAAACCAAGGAAACTACGAACCTCTTTTACGCTCTTAGGAGATTCCCATTACATCACAAATGAAACTTTAGCAGATCAATCGCTACACCATCCTTTGTCATAACGTGACCAAGAAATCCAACTTCCTCTAACCAAAACTCACACTTGCTGAATTTGGCATAAAGCTTATGTTCCCTCAGTTTCTCAAGTATCAAGCGTAGATGTCTTTCATGCTCTTCCTTGCTCTTGGAGTAGACTAAGATGTCATCGATGAAAACGACAACAAACTTGTCGAGAAATTCCATGAACACTTTGTTCATCATATTCATGAAGTATGCTGGAGCGTTGGTTAAACCAAAAGGCATCACAGTGTACTCATACAATCCATACCTTGTGGTGAATGCTGTTTTAGGTATGTCTAGCTCTCTTATCTTGAGTTGAAAATAACCTGACCGAAGATCAATCTTCGAGAACACACATGCTCCTTCTAGCTGATCAAACAAGTCGTTGATTCTTGGCAAAGGATATTTGTTCTTGATGGTTACCTCGTTGAGAGAACGGTAATCTATGCATAATCTTTGAGTTCTGTCTCTTTTTTCTACGAACAAAACTGGAGCTCCCCAAGATGAAGAACTTGGCTGGATGAATCCTTTCTGCAATTGTTCTCCAAGCTGTTTCTTGAGTTCCTTAAGTTCGCAACCCGACATTTTATAAGGCCTCTTTGCTCTTGGTCCAGAACCTGGTACCAAATCTATTATAAACTCTACATCTCTATCTGGTGGCATTCCCGGTAACTCTTCCGGAAACACATCCGGATACTCAAAAACAATTGGCACAGTGTCCATGCTAACCCCCTTAAGAGAATTCATCTTACTTCCTTTAGATTCAAAATTGGACTTGAATTTTATCCTCTTACCTTCCGGGGTTGTGAGTGCAACTGTACGATTGGCACAATCTAGTACTCCCTCATACTTAGCCATCCAATCCATTCCCAAAATCACATCTAATCCTTGGGAATTTAGGATTATTAGGTTCACTGGAAACTTATGTTTTCCGATCTCTATGACTAGATCCCGGCATCCAAGACTCACTATCATATCTCCTCCCGGAGAGCTAACTTTTATCGGACACCCAATGTTTTCAGATGCAAACCCGTTTCTATCAACAAATGCTTTTGATATGAATGAATGAGATGCACCAGTGTCAAAGAGTACACATGCTGGAATGGAATTGAGTCTGAACTTACCAGCAACGGCATCAGGCTCTTCATAGACATCTTCCACATTGATGTGGTTAACCTGTCCTTTCTGAAAAGGATTGGGCTTGTTTGGTCCTTCAACTTTCTTTTCAGGGCACTCATTAGCATAATGCCCCAGCTTCTTACATTTGAAGCATTCAACCTGACTGATGTCCCTTTTAGGCTGGTTTCCACTTCCACTTCCACCGTGGTGGCTCTTATGTCCACTCTTGTGATTCTTGTACTTATCATTGTCATGACTGCGATGATGCGTGTTGTCATGACGGTTGTGGTTGTGGTGCTTGTTAAATTTCCCATGCTCGTGGGATCCTGAGCTGACACTATCATCATAGTGAGATCGTTTATGAGACGATCCCGAGTTGTGCTTGTCGGAGTGTTTCCTCTTTCTACTCTCGACTTGTTTCATTTTATTCTCCACAATAACAGCCTTGTCACACAGCGACTGATAAGTTGGAACATATGCCACAGACAGCTGCAGATTCAGCTCATCATTCAAGCCTTCTAGAAACTTTTCCT
Organism: Avena insularis; assembly: GCA_023614405.1. Classification (NCBI taxonomy): domain Eukaryota; kingdom Viridiplantae; phylum Streptophyta; class Magnoliopsida; order Poales; family Poaceae; genus Avena; species Avena insularis. Next base: position 489,651,683 of record CM042692.1, on the reverse strand, counting down.
TTCTTTTGGCATCTGTGTCAACTTCATCCGGTGCATAACGCGCCAGATTGTTGAACTCTTCAATATATTCAGCCACGCTGTGGTGGCGCTGCTTCAGGTTGTGAAACTCCTTCTTTTTCAGGCTCATCATTCCTGGTGAGATATGTGTAGTGCGAAAACCATCTTCAAAGATAGCCCAAGTCACCTCATCGATAGGAGTGGTGATCTGGAAGTTGTCCCACCATGCGGCGGCTGGTCCTTCCAACAGATGTGTTGCGAACCTGACTTTTTCAGCATCCGTGCAGCCCACGGTCACTAAGTCTTTGTTCACAGAACGTAGCCAATCATTGGCCACCATGGGATCAGTCGTCCCCGAAAACTTAGCTGGCCTCAGACGCAGAAATCTGGTGAGCATATCAAAACCCGGAGGGTTGTTGTTGTTGTTGTTGTTGTTATTGGGGTTGTTGTTGTTATTGGGGTTGTTGTTGTTCTGGTTTTGGATGAATGTCGTCATCATTTGCATAAGCTGAGTCTGCGCATTCATCATCTGTTGCATTTCCAGGGTAATGTTGTTGGGGTTGGGGTTGGGGTTTGCGCGACGGGGAGGCATCTGTGGTTTGTTCATATAGAGATAAGAATGAGATACCCTTACATGATTCATGCACAATACATCACACAAGCAAACACATAGCATGCAACACAAGGATCAAAAGCTCAACAACAAGATAACAAAAGTCTCAGTAAAAACACACAAGTGGCAAGCCATCCACATGTCGGATGGTCCAATAATAAGTTCACAAATAACAAGTACGGTAAATAGAGATAACTGAGTAGTCAAGTCTACTTCACAAGATCAATCTCCTCCTCGACAAAGATAAGACTCGTTCTCCATTGGGGTCTTGTTCTCCTCGATAGTAGTGGTCAAGGAGTCGATCTTCGCCTTGAGAGCCCTCTTCCGGGAACGAAGTCTCTCAATCACCGCTCACGCTGCTCTAACTCGAAATCCTTGGACTTCAGTTCCTCGGTCATGTCCCGAATCTTCTTGTTCCTATCCGGACACGCTTTCTCGACTCTTGAACTTATGGTCTTGGGTCTCGAACTTCGTCTTCATCTCCTTGACTACCTCGTCCTGCTGCGCGAAGAGTTTGTCCTTCTCGCGTAGCTGCACCTGGAGCTCGTCATTGCTAAGCATGACGTTGGTCCTGTGAGTATCCACGTGCCTAATAAGAGTCTCTAAGTCCTGGAGGTACAGCGACGGCTCTTGTGGCCCTCGAGTCGTCCTCAAAGTCGATGGACTCTCCGTCATCATCACGCCTTCCGGCGTGGAAGTGAGTGCCTCTAACCTGTCGGGAGTACGGGATCAATCCCTATCAGGTCCTGCATGACAACCTCCATGCCTCTCTCCCTGTCATCGTGCATAAGCTTGAAGACGATGGCCTCCGTAGTAGGCTCTGTCTGGCGCCCTGGCTGGTTTACCTTGAAGCCCCAGAGGTCCTTCCTCTCAAACTTGGTGAGTGGGTGCACCGTAATGGTGGGAAGAGGGAGATCGAGCAAGGTAGTAAGCTCTACAATACGAGGAACAAAACGGGTAACCTGGAACTCCTCAACAGTGCTGATGGTAATAGGCATCTATTTATAAGATTGAAAAAGTTAGAACAACACAATTTAAAATAAACAAGACAACATTCATACATATCCATGGAACACAAAAATCACACAAGTCATGCATACATGAATCCATTACATCATCCAAGGTTCAAACTTATTTAAGGTATCATTTGGAAAATAAGGTGATAGATGGTGGTCCAACTAACGAAGTGCGCTTACAAACCTATCTCACTGGATCTGGTGGCTAACACAATGTTCCTAGAGGCAATCAGCCTATCTTGTTCACATGCTTCTAGCACTAAGTCTATAATATCTCCCCTTAAGGTTTGGTTGGTGACTTCCAACTCTTGGGTATGTTCCTTCTCTTCCTCTAAGTCTTTTTGGAGGTTGAGCATCTTGCACTTGACTCTAACACTGGGTTCTTTGATAGTCTTCCAAGCTGCTTCTCTTGCTGACTCAAAGAATGTGGTGTGCATAAAAGTGTTGGTGTACATGCAGAAACCTCTTTCTTTGTGGTTGTCTTCCTTGTTTTTGTACAAGTGAAGTTGCACCCACCAATACTCCACTCCTTCCTCCATCACTGGAAAGCCCTTGTACACAGTTGCACCATGTGCTTCCATTGCCTCCATGAGGTCCTTGAGAATCTTGGGAAACTCAGTTTAACACTCCAAGGTCATGGTTATGAGTGGTCCTTTCTTCACGGCTTTGTTGATGGAGTTCATCTACAAATAGAGATGAGAATGAGAAGATTAGAAAAGTTTACGAGAAGAATAGACAAGTGTAGAAGTAGTTAAAAATTTTCCTTAGTGGTTTCCAATCCTAGGGTCATAATCCTACAGGCAACATAGTGCTCTGATACCATCTATAAGATCCCTCCTTATTAAAGGAAAGGATCCCTGTGATTGCAATGCTAGTCCCTGGATCAATGCTAGCATCCACAGTTTAAGATGAAGTACATAGATACAAAGGTCGTTTATTACATCCATTCCAGAGATAAATCATAGTCTTTTACAACTCAGGGCCAAAGGCCTAATACAAGAGTTTATGGAATAAGTAAATAAACATAAGTCTTCATCTTCATGTGCCACAGGCAAGCATGTTGAGTGTAGACTCATGACTCCTATTCATCATCGGAGTAACCTGCAACATTACAAGTTATAGCCATAGAGGGTCAATACTTTGGAATAGTATTGGCAAGTGATACCTTAGCTTATTTAAAGTGGTCTATAATACTATATGCATTTGGCTAGGTGGAGCTTAGGCTTGCATTGCTCAAAATAGCTTTTTCCTTATCATTTGAAAACACTAAATTTTTGTTTGGCACAAATCACCCAAGGCATCTACCAATCAAAGACTGAAGATCCACTCAGGGCATCTACCAATCAAAGACTGAAGATCCTTTTAACCCTTGTTCACCCACAAGTTTTTACTTAGAAAATTGGGATGAGGAGATTCTTGATAGCTTCCATGTCTTGATGCTCAAATTGTCCTTTACCAGGGACATGGCTAAGTACTTAGATTTTTCACTCTGCAGAGGTGGTGCACTTTCCCCACAAGACTTGGTTTCCCAAGACAAGATCTTTCAGAAGCCTTTCCTTAGTCAAATGGACACGCTCCAACCTATCATTCCCTCTACCACCAACTGTCCAAGAGACTAAGTTCTAGCAACCTATATGATCATGGCAGAGCCCATATTGCCAAGTGGTTACACTTGAAGCTCCTCAACATTTGACATCTCAAATCTCTTTGTTCCTGGGTGGCCATCCACAAGTGAGATACACTAAGGTAAACCATAAAAATGGGCCTTGTGAACCACTCAACCAAAAACCACCAAGCAAGTCCCATTCCACCCAGGTGATTCATTAACTTAGTTGTTTTATTAATCAAAACACAGGTCCTCAGACTTAGAAATTTTCCATAGCATGAATATATATTCCACCCTTGTTTTCTATTAGCTAAGCTAAGCATGATAGTAATAGGAATCTTGACTTAGGTAATTTTCACTAAGGTTTCCTCTACTAGGTTTTCCCATAGCATAGTTTACTCTTAGCAAAAATCCATGCAAATCCTATACTTAGAAATATCACTAATGCATAGTGAAAATAATGGGACAATAGATATGAAGCATCACTTGCCTTGGTAATGGGGAGAGTAACACTCTTTACAGTCACAATCACTAGCAAAATCTACACAAAATTGTAGCATCCAATTACACACAATTCATATACAATCAAAAATATTATGAATGCATGCATGCATGAATTTACTAAGTGGGGATTTTGAAAACTTTACCAAGCAAGTGCATGTTTACAGAAACATAACAAGACATAAAATTTGCCAAAACAAACTTATTTAACCCTAAAACAAATTACTAAACTAAATCCATACTCAAAATAGCCTTAAACAAGTTTCTACAAACAAATTCATTCTAATGGTTACTATTTGTTAAACACCTTGATATTCAGAAAGGTCTTGTTTCACTGAATCCAACGGTATAAAGTTTGCAAAAATCCAACGTGGCAATCAAAAGTTATAGGCATTTGAATTTGGATCAAATTCTGATTTTAAATCTGTTTTTAGATCTAACCCTAGCCACGCCGTCGTTGGCTGGCTCAGATTCGACCAAGATCGACAAGACTCTCCAGCAGGATCTAAACAGATTATGCGCTCAGATCGCGTATCGTCGATTAAATGAATCTATCCTAGCGCCGGATCTGAATCTAACGGCTCGAAAAGCGACCATGTCTGGCGGTAGCGTCGACGGTGAGCACTCGGTCTACGGCGGAGCTTGCGTTCCAGGTCGTCCGCGAGAGGGAGAAGGGTCATACCAGGCTTGCGAGAAGCTGCTGAAGCTCAAGGTAGCGTCGGTTTGCGAAGGGGCGCTCGGATGTGGCTGAGAGCTCGTCGGAGTTGTGCACGGCGTCGGGTCGTCGTTTGAGTCGTTAGCCGAGGGTCCGCGTTGCCCTAACACGTGCGGAGGGTTTAGGTGATGCGTAAGAACGTTGCGAACAAACTCGTGTGAGTCAGTCGAAGCGCGACGACTTACGGAATTTGGTCGCCGAGTCGAGGTGGTCGCTTGGTTGCGGTGTCGGCGGAAACGGCGACTGGGTCAAGACAGGATGAACTAGTAGGGTGGAGGTGCGCAAATACTCACTGAATCAAATAGCAAGAGTGAGAGGCAGAGGGGAACACGAGGCTCACCGGAATTGATCGCCGGAGTGAGCTCTGTCTGCGGCGGTGTGGGGTTGATTTGAGGGCAGCCTGGTGGCGGAGTGAGCGAGGTGTTTGGGGGGAAATGCTCGTGAGGCAGAGAGGATCTTATAGCCAGAGGCTCGACAGGAAACGCTCGCGGATTAATGCCCAATTACGCCGCGCCATTACCGGCCATGACTGCAGCGGCGACGTGGTCGCGGGCGCGGTTTGGGGAAGACGAGGTCGACGTGGACAGGGCCCGCTCGTCAAGTATCACGAGGTGTAGGTGGGTCAGGTCGTGACCGATTAGGTGTGCGCGTGCGCGTGAGAGAAGAAAAGGAAAGTGCCGGGTGGGCTTGTTGGGCTCGATTCGAAGCTGGGCCAGAAACCTGGCACGCGGCCTTTTTCCTTTGTTTAACTCTTTTCTTTTTCTAATTCTATTTTCTGGAATGATTTTGATATGAATTCAAATCCTTTTTGAATTCAAACAGTTCTGGGGATTTTTGTAGGGTACTGAGGTTTCAAAATCAGTCTTTTGACCAAGTGGTTACCTTGCAAGGGCTTGGTCAAGCTTGGGCTTAATACAAACAGAGACTTTGCCTCTGGTCTGCAAATATTTTGAAAAGGGTTTTGAAATTATTTCTAAGTTGAAAAACTTTGGTTAAACCTTTACACCTAAACTTTCCAACAATGGAGGCAAGCAAACAAGTTCCTAAACATTCAAGTCTCAAAGGGTGATGGCCATTTGAGTTAAATTTGCTCACATGAAATCATAGCACAAGCTTATGCTTCTAAATGATTTTGAGAAAAACCCTAAATGAATGAAGGATGCAAGGATGATATGAATGATCTTTGAAATATGAATTTTGGGATGTTACAAACACACATGCAATGACACTGGTGGATCCTTATGTGGTTTGTTTAGAAGAACACACATGCAATGACACTGGTGGATCCTTATGTGGTTTGTTTAGAAGAACACACATGCAATGACTCTAGTTGTGGTTCATGAAAAGAACACACATGCAATGACACTGGTGTATCCATGTGTGGTTCATGAGAAGAACATACATGCAATGACACTAGGTGTGGTTCATGAAAAGAACACACATGCAATGACACTGGTGGATCCTTATGTGGTTTGTGAAAAGAACTGATATTCAATGACTCTAGGTGGATCCATCTGTGGTTTGTTTAGAGGAATAGACATGCAATGACACTGGGTGTGGTTCATGAAAAGAACAGTCATGCAATGACACTATGGATCCTTATGTGGTTTGTTTAGAAGAACACACATGCAACGACTCTAGATGTGGTTTGTGAAAAGAACAGACATGCATTCACACTAGTGGACCTTATGTGGTTTGTTTAGAAGAACAGACATGCAATGATACTTGTGGATCCTTATGTGGTTTGTGAGAAGAACAGACATGCAATGTGAAGGGAATATGCCGAGAGGCAATAATAAAGTGGTTATTATCTTATTCCTTGTTTATGATAAATGTTTATTTTGCATGCTATAATTGTATTGATTGGAAACGTCAATACATGTGTGTTTAATAAACAAATACAAAGTTCCTAGTAATGCCTCTCATATAAACTATCTCGTTGATTAACAAGATGATTAAGGTTTCCTGATCATGGACATTGGATATTGTTAATAACGAGGTCACAACATTGGTGGAATGATGTGATGAACATTCATCCGAAGTATAGCATTACGATCAAAGTCATTATGTTTATATTGCTATAATATCATACGAAGTAATCTTTATCCTTAGACCATGAGATCATGTTAATTGCTAACACCGGAAGAGTATCTTGATAACATCAAACGTCACACCGTAACAGGGTGACTATAAAGGTGGGTTCAGTGCTACGAAGGTGTTATGTTGAGGCTCATCGATCAAGAGTGGGATTTGTCCATCCCGATGACGGATAGATATACGCTGGGCCCTCTCGGTGATATCACATTGAAATAGCCTACAAGCACATGATGTGATCACTAGAATGTTATATCACGGGAATGAGAAAAGAGTGCATGTCGGTAACGAGATCAAACTAGGTATGGAGATACCGATGATCGAATCTCGGACATGTAATATATCGCGAGACAAAAGGATTTAGTTACTAGCGTTAAAGGTTCTCACGATCACAGAAGTCATCGTTGAATGTGTAGGAGTCAGTATGGATCTCTAGGTCCCGCTTCTGATTATTGATCTGAGAGGGGTCTCGATCATGTCTGCATTATTCGCGAACCGTAGGGTTACACACTTAAGGTATACCTAAACCATTTGTAGCAAATATGTTTCAGATAAAGATTTAAGAAAGCGCTGGAATTATTTCAATAGACACCAAACTGCTTTGGTGAAATTGCTGAAATTGGTTCTGCATGTAATATTGAAATGTTGCAGGGGGTTTTATGTGAATGTTTGTTAATTAAAGTAATTAAAAAAATCTGAATAAAAATAATAAAAGAGTTTTATTAAATGAGAGAGCATTAAATTTGGAGAAATTTAATGCATTTAAAGTGGAGACTTTAAAAGAGAATGTGAAGGGGCAAATTTATGTGGAGGGAGTTACCACCACATGAATGGAGGAGGTGAAGAGTCACATCCTCCATGCGCCGGCCATGAGGGAGGGGCACCCCTCCTTCTCCTATAAAAGGCCACCCCCTCCTCACTTCTCACACACACCTCCACATGAAGGATCTCTCTCCCCCTCTAGTATTATTCCCCCATGGTCTCGGATTAGCGAGATACATGTTCCCGGTGGCTTTATCTGGAAAGGAGTTGCTGCTTCCACTGCTTTGCTAGAGCGAGGGACGGAGGTTGTCGGGGTACCGGACGTGTGTGCGATCACGGATGCACCGCTTTATGTGCTGGACTTGGTGGTGCTGGAGCTGGATCTGATGGACGAGCTGGAGCCGGACCTGCTGGACTTCATCACGATCTTGAGATCGGCAAGTGTACGACTACATCAACCACGAGTTCCTACTCGTTAACAAAGCTCGTTGTCTACGAGGGTAAGTTCTTGTTGGATGTATGTCCACCTGTTGCTTTGTACCTAGTAGATAGATCTTGGCGTGTAGTTCACACCCTAGGAAATTTTTTGTTTTCTATGCTGCGGACCCAATAGTGGCATCAGAGCCTGATCTATGCGTAGGTGCTTTGCACGGGTAGAACACATAAGAGTATGTGGGCGATGATGATCATGTTATTGCATCTTCTATGTATTTTGGATATTGGTGGCATAGTGGGATGAAGCCCGGCACCAACCTTACATGTCATCATACATGAGACCGGTTCCACGATCGACATGCAACTTGTTTTGCATAAGTGGTCAAGGGTGTCTGTCTCTCCTACTATAGTCAATATCTGATTTACAACGAGTTGCTAATAACTTAGTTATCCTTGTTGTGGTTCATGTTCGTAGGTAAGAACGGTTCTATCTCCGAAAGCCCTAAGCCACGTAAAACTTGCAATTGATAAATTAGAGGCGTCTAGTTTAGATCGTTGTTGGGCTAGTGTATTGATATGGTATTGTTGTAAGTAGATGTATGATAGATACTCTTACAACACATTCAACGTGTAAATTCCATAGACCTTGGCCTTACACACAAAGGAATGATAGAGATCATACCACGATGCAAATGATAGAGATCAAATGCATGGACCATATCATATCACTTTACACATTAGATGTTAGCATCTTATACTGCTAGTTTGGCGCTTTGTGTAGCATTGTAAGATGATCCCTCATTTAAATATCAAGATAAAATGTGTTCTTCCTTAAGTATGCACCGTTCTATGGATCGTGTTTCGAGACATCACGTGATGATCGGGTGTTCTCAACTCTACGCTTTCATGCAACGGGTGTAAGACAGTTTTACACACGCGAATACTAAGGTTCTTACTTGGCGAGCCTAGCATGTACAGACATGGCCTTGGAACACGGACCAAAAGGTTAAGCATGAGTCATATAGTTGATGTGATGACCATATTGATGCTCGCCTTTGAAGCTACACCGACTCACGTGATGATCGGACTTGGTGTAGTGGATTTGGTTCATGTAATCACCAAAAAGGCATGAGGGATGTCGTTTTTGAGTGGGAGTTCATTTCTAATTTGGATTAGTCGAACTCAATTTGTCATAAACTAAATCAAAGTGAATTTGCATAATTTGTTGTAGTCATTCGCATCTGTTCACTACCTTATGCTTAGTTTTTTAATTGAGATAATAGAACTATAGAATTATGGATATTTACTTTACGAACTGGTATCGTATTGTTTTGAATGTCAATTTAAAGTTTATAAGTCCTATTGCAAACTTTCAGCAAACTCTATTTACTCCATGAAGTTTAATAAGTAGTATTAAATCAAGAGTAAGAATTGCAATGTTAGTATCTAAAGTATCATGTTTGCCTCCATGATTATTGATATTCAAAAGTTGTTTTAATATCAAGATTATATAGGAGCTGAAAATTGCTTCAGAAACCATCATGTGTGAAAGATATTGTGATATCTGAAACAATGTTTTTGGTTGCATTATGATAGAATATGATTTAGCAAAATACATATTCTCATATTGTATGAAAATTTGTGAAGGTTGGAGACGCTAGGCGTCCTAATCTACCAAAAAGGTTTTGGGAACTAACATTATACTCGTGATTCTTCCTTATAGGCTATAGTAGCTTGATCATGAAAGTTGTCATGATAAGGATGAATAGAAGATGTAAGTAAAATGTTTACTACACTAATAGATTACTAAAGAATGGATTTTTGAAAGAACACCAAACATTTGATGATGGTGATCCACTTCAAAGTGCAAGTTCAAAGGTATTAGTATTTGACTATATGCACTTTGTACTATGTGTCATGTGAATAACACCACTATTGATGTTGATAGATTCTTTTAAAATAAAAATAATTGTTGAAAGAGAATCTATAAAATATTTGGCAGAAAAGAAAAGGTTGGAGATGTCCAACTTAGGTATATAGAAGATATACATGTTATGGATGTATTCCTTGCTTGTTAAACAATGTGGTTCTGAGGCATTGGATACCGGTATTGGATACCGAATTGGTTGGTATGAAGTGTCATATAGGACAACGCAATTCATGAACTGCAATGGCCTAAGCAACTAGCAAGAGAATAAGTGATGATGTTCATCAAAAACAAATAAAGTGTTATTGTGTTTTTCGTTGTCATCAAACCTAGCCTTCAAGATTTGTTTTAATAATTGTTATTTTGTTTCGGTATTACGAGAACAATGGTTGTTCAAATAATTACCGTATTCCATAAAGGATGGATGAACTTTTACAAGTCTAGTGGGAGAAATCACATCCATAAAGACTATTGCTAAAATGTCGCAAGACAAATGATTGAAAGATCATTTATGAAGTGACATCGCTGTTTAAATTATATTAGAAAGAAAACATGAAGAAACTCCATGTTGATGGATTTTTGGAGTCGTTTGATTTTGATCAATTGACGCTTGTGAAACTTTCCTCGAGATAATTGAAACTCCGTTCATAGGCCAAAGAGGAACGGATGAATAACTTATTGGATATTATGCATGTTGATGTATATAGTCCATTATGTGTAGCCATATGCGATGGATCCTTTTGCTTCATATGCTTTCTCCAGAAATTTAAGTGAATATATCTATATATTTACTTAATAAGGAAGAAGTATGAAACATTTGAAAAATGTTCAAAGACTTTCAAGATGAAGTGGAAAATCATTGTAACAAGAAAATAAAGAGTTTATGATTCGATCATCAAGGAAGATATTTGAGTTACATGTTTAGCAAAAACACCTAAGACTTGAGGAATTGTTCCATGATTTGTGTTTCGCAATAAACCATAGGAGTATGGAATATTCGAGAGATGAAATCAATCCATGTTTGACATGGTAAGATCAAAGGTGTCATTTATAAAACTGCCATTATGTTTTAAGGATTAAAACTTTAGGACTACCGCTTTTACACTGAAAAGAGCACCATCGTGATCCGCTGAAATGACACCATATAAGTTATGGTTTGGGATAAAACTCGAATTGTCTTTTCTTAAATTTTGGTATACTATGCATAAGTAAAATGTTTACAACCAAAGTCGGATAAGCATGTATTTGTAGGTTATCCCAAAGAATTTGTTGGGAATTTCTCCATAACACCTAGGACAAAAGAGTTTGTTACTTGGAATGTCAAGTTTCTTGAGAAGGAATTTTTCACGAAAAGTTAAGTGGGAGGACAATAGAACTTTGATAAGGTTGTTGAACCTTAGCTATATGTGCTAAGTAGCACAGCGCCGGAAAGTGTCCCGGTGGCGACCACAATGCTCATGGCTCCCGTGATTACAAATGGTGTGATCTCGGAGATTAGAGTTCCTATTGAACCGTGTGGGTCGGCAAGAATCAAATAGTGTGATTTTATAAGCAAGTCATTATTGTTTTGACAATGATGAACCGACTACATGCAAAGAAGCGATGATGGGCCCTAACTCCATAAAATGACTAGAAGTCATAGCATCCGTGATAGTATCCATACACGAGAATCAAGTTTCTGAACTTGGAAGACCCTTTGAAAAGGCGTAAAGCCTATCGGTCGTGTTTGGATCTATAAAGAAATAGACATGGATGTTTAACATCTATGAAATAGTCAACATGTCGGAAAGAAGTTTACGACAATGTTCAAGGAGTTGACTATGACAAGATTTGATCTTTCATAGCGATATTTAGTCTTGGCGGATTAATGTAGCAACCACTACATATAATTTGGTATATGGTAGTTGAATAAACAAAACAAGGTTCTTCTAATAGAATGGTTACCTAGGACATGTACATGACACAGTCCGAAGGGTTTTGTTAATTCAAAGGGTGCTAAAAGGCATGCAAACCTCAATAGTTGAAGTGAGCATAGCGGAGTTCGAATCTTCACCATGATGAAAATGTTAAAGGAGTTTAATTTCATCGGAGATGATGAAGATGCTTGCATTTGCAAGAAATTAAGTGGGAGCGCTGAGACAAATTTCCAATACATTATGCAGAGTACATATTGTTGATTGGAAATGATGTATCTTTTATTGACACAAGTTAAGAATTTCATTAAAATAGGATTTTGATGAAAGACTTGGGCAAAACCAGAATATTTGGCATCAATGTCTATATGGATAGATTGAGGCGCTAATATGGTTATTCTAGACGTACATATATGAGATATTGAAAGGGTTCAATATGGAAACAACAAGAAAGGTTCTTGCTGCATGGAAATGATTGTATCAAGATCAAGTGTTTCAACACTTGGTGAGTAAAATCACATGAAGATTTTGATCGATTATACCGTGATATGTATATATCCAAAATGTCCTATGCTCTAAATGTTATGAGCACATACCAGAATGATTCATAAGATGATCATTGGACAATAGTAAAGATATTCTTATGAGCTTTGGAAGAACTAAGAATATATCATGTATAAGTGACAAATAGTTAAAGGTAGTTCATTGTAAATTGTTACATTGATACTAGTTTTGTCACAAGATACAAATTAAATTTATCTCAATTTATACTATGGGTAGGACAATGTAATGGAAAGGTTGTTCCATGATGGATTTGGATAAGTTCCAAAGTTGAAACATTGTGACGGATACTACAACAAAAGACTAAGTATATGACTGCTATAGTAGCAGCAAAGGAGGGCATTTGTGTTAAGAAGTTTGCTATCAAACTAGGTGTGGTTCAAAGTGGGCTAATACTATGAAGATATATTGTATGACAATAATATCAACATATTTTAACCCGAACGAACTAAAGGTCTCACCAAAGGACCAAATTTATACAATGTCATCTCATTTGAGAATGAGTGATGCGTAGAGACGCAAAGACATGCAAATACACACAGACCTGAAACTGTCAGATCCAGAGATTATGTTAACCACTAGCAATAGCATATATGCAACACCAGAAAGCCATAGGTGTTCAATACGCAAAGTTTTTCAAACTAGATTATTGACTCTAGTGCAAGTGGGAGACTGAAGGGAATATGCCCGAGAGGCAATAATAAAATGGTTATTATCTTATTACTTGTTTATGATAAATGTTTATTTTGCATGCTATAATTGTATTAATTGGAAACGTCAATACATGTGTGTTTAATAAACAAATACAAAGTTCCTAGTAATGCCTCTCATATAAACTAGCTCGTTGATTAACAAGATGATCAAGGTTTCCTGATCATGGACATTGGATGTTGTTAATAACGAGGTCACAACATTGGTGGAATGATGTGATGAACATTCATCCGAAGTATAGCATTACGATCAAAGTCATTATGTTTATATTGCTATAATATCATACGAAGTAATCTTTATCCTTAGACCATGAGATCATGTTAATTGCTAACACCGGAAGAGTATCTTGATAACATCAAACGTCACACCGTAACAGGGTGACTATAAAGGTGGGTTCAGTGCTACGAAGGTGTTATGTTGAGGCTCATCGATCAAGAGTGGGATTTGTCCATCCCGATGACAGATAGATATACTCTGGGCCCTCTCGGTGATATCACATTGAAATAGCTTGCAACCAAGTGATGTGATCACTAGAATGTTATATCACGGGAACAAGAAAAGAGTGCATGTCGGTAACGAGATCAAACTAGGTATGGAGATACCGATGATCGAATCTCGGACATGTAATATATCGCGAGACAAAAGGATTTAGTTACTAGCGTTAAAGGTTCTCACGATCACAGAAGTCATCGTTGAATGTGTAGGAGTCAGTATGGATCTCTAGGTCCCGCTTCTAATTATTGATCTGAGAGGGGTCTCGATCATGTCTCCATTATTCGTGAACCGTAGGGTGACACACTTAAGGGACACCGACATCATTTGGAGCAAATATGTTTCAGATAAAGATTTAAGAAAGCGCTGGAATTATTTCAATAGACACCGAAACTGTTTCAGGTGAAATTGCTGAAATTGGTTCTGCATGTAATATTGAAATGTTGCAGGGGGTTTTATGTGAATGTTTGTTAATTAAAGTAATTAAAAAAATCTGAATAAAAATAATAAAAGAGTTTTATTAAATGAGAGAGCATTAAATTTGGAGAAATTTAATGCATTTAAAGTGGAGACTTTAAAAGAGAATGTGAAGGGGCAAATTTATGTGGAGGGAGTTACCACCACATGAATGGAGGAGGTGAAGAGTCACATCCTCCATGCGCCGGCCATGTGGGAGGGGCACCCCTCCTTCTCCTATAAAAGGCCACCCCCTCCTCACTTCTCACACACACCTCCACATGAAGGATCTCTCTCCCCCTCTAGTATTATTCCCCCATGGTCTCGGATTAGCGAGATACATGTTCCCGGTGGCTTTATCTGGAAAGGAGTTGCTGCTTCCGCTGCTTTGCTGGTGCGAGGGACGGAGGTTGTCGGGGTACCGGACATGTGTGCGATCACGGATGCACCGCTGCTTTGCGGTGCTGGACTTGGTGGTGCTGGAGCTAGATCTGATGGACGTGCTGGAGCCGGACCTGCTGGACTTCATCACAATCTTGAGATCGACAAGTGTACGACTACATCAACCACGAGTTCCTACTCGTTAACAAAGCTCGTTGTCTATGAGGGTAAGTTCCCCTTGGATGTATGTCCACCCGTTGCTTTGTACCTAGTAGATAGATCTTGGCGTGTAGTTCACACCCTAGGAAATTTTTTATTTTCTATGTTGCGGACCCAACACAATGCCACTGGCTGTGGTTCATGAGAAGAACACACATGCAATGACACTGGTGGATCCATGTGTGGTTTGTGAGAAGAACAGACATGCAATCACACTAGGTGGATCCATGTGTGGTTTATGGAAAGAACAGACATGCAATGACTCTAGTTGTGGTTCATGAAAAGAACACACATGCAATGGCACTGGTGGATCCATGTGTGGTTTGTTTAGAAGAACACACATGCAATGACTCTAGCTGTGGTTCATGAAAAGAACACACATGCAATGACACTGGTGAATCCATGTGTTGTTCATGAAAAGAACAGACATGCAATGACACTGGTGGATCCTTATGTGGTTTTTTAGAGGAACATACATGCAATGACACTGGGTGTGGTTCATGAAAAGAACAGACATGCAATGACACTGGTGGATCCTTATGTGTTTTTTTTAGAGGAACATACATGCATTGACACTAGGTGTGGTTCATGAAAAGAACAGACATGCAATGACACTGGTGGATCCATGTGTGGTTCATGAGAAGAACACACATCCAATGACACTGGTGGATCCTTATGTGCTTTGTTTAGAAGAATAGCCATGCAATGATACTGGTTGTGGTTCATGAAAAGAACACACATGCAATGACACGGGTGGATCCTTATGTCGTTTGTTTAGAAGAAGACACATGCAATGACTCTAGTTGTGTTTCATGAAAAGAACACACATGCAATGACACTGGTGGATCCTTATGTGGTTTGTTTAGAAGAACACACATGCAATGACTCTAGTTGTGGTTCATGAAAAGAACACACATGCAATGACACTGGTGTATCCATGTGTAGTTCATGAGAAGAACACACATGCAATGACACTAGTGGATACATATGTGGTATATGAAAAGAACACACATGCAATGACTCTAGCTGTGGTTCATGAAAAGAACAGATATGCAATGACACTGGGTGGATCCATGTGTGGTTCATGAGAAGAACACACATCCAATGACGCTGGTGGATCCTTATGTGGTTTGTGAGAAGAACAGATATGCAATGACACTGGTTGTGGTTCATGAGAAGAACATACATGCCACTGGTGGATCCTTATGTGGTTTGTTTAGAGGAACATACATGCAATGACACTGGGTGTGGTTCATGAAAAGAACAGACATGTAATGACACTGCTGGATACATATGTGGTATGTGAAAAGAACGCACATGCAATGACTCTAGCTGTGGTTCATGAAAAGAATAGACATGCAATGACACTGGGTGGATCCATGTGTGGTTCATGAGAAGAACACACATCCAATGACACTGGTGGATCCCTATGTGGTTTGTGAGAAGAACAGACATGCAATGACACTGGCTGTGGTTCATGAGAAGAATAGACATGCAATGACACTGGTGGATCCTTATGTGGTTTGTTTAGAGGAACAAACATGCAATGACACTGGGTGTGGTTCATGAAAAGAACAGACATGCAATGACACTGGTGGATCGTTATGTGGTTTGTTTAGAAGAACACACTACAACAGATCCTAGAATCAGTGACGAATTGCCTGGTGACAAAATTCAGAACCGTCACCGAAAGTAACCATAGGTGACGGATTAGTTTTGGGCGTCACGTATGCTTGATAATGCGTGGCGGTCGCGTTTCGCGTCACGGCAAACCGTCGCCGATTATCCGCACGACGGATTTTAGAGCATCGTAGATTAAACCGTCACCGATTGTTCGTGGGACCAACGAGTTAGCAATTGTGTTAAAAACTATAAAAGGGCAAAGATGGGTTTTGAACCGAGGACCTAGTACAAAGTAAAACGTTTCATTACCGCTGGGCTACCGTTCGGTTTTTGAATTGTTTGATTGGCCTACCATTTTGTAAACTCTATGTGCAGTACGTGGCATGTACAAACACGGATCGTTATAGTTAGGACTTGTGCGATCTTCCAAACAGTTTTCTTCTCTGTTCTTGCGAACTAGCACCGTCAAGGGTATCCCTTGTCCAGGCGATCACGACATTCGCTGGCCCTTCATCTACAAGTCCCGGCGACTTGCGCCTACGCGATCACGACGATCGATCACGATCCCAGCTAGCGAGGCTTCGCGGCAGGCCGGCGCACGGCGATAGGAAGCACATGTGAGTTCCTTTGAGATCTGTTATGAAATTGATTTGGATTGGTGTTTATGTTACACATTCTGATTTATTTGGACTTTGGTAAACAATTTTCACATCGATTAGTACAAATTGAATGGCATCATGACTCGAGTGGAACACATTATATATATTTTTGTAGGCGATGGATCGACAGTGGATTACTCATGGGCACAAGTTCACCCCTTTTTACATACAAGGTGTCCGCGAGTTTATGGAGTTTGCGTGCGCAAACTGCAACGAAGGTGCATCAATATTGTGCCCATGCCAAAAATGCCTTAATATTACGCAGCAGACTCAGGACACTATTGAGTATCACTTACATGTCAATGGTATGGCTGTTTCGTACACAAAGTGGAGTTGTCATGGAGAAGATGATGGTCCTGATGAAAACTATGATCATAGTTTGTATCAAAGCGATGATGATGATTATGATGATGGAAATGAGAATCATAATGATCATGTTGACAAGATGTTAGATGAGCTGCATGATTCTGGTGACAGAGGCCCAAGTGACACTAATTTCTATGTGAACCTCATCGAAGAAGCTAAGAAAGAGCTTCACGAGGGATGCACCACTGAGATGAGGTTGTCATTCATTATGAATATGCTTTACGTGAAATCATACAACCGGGTCACAAATAGAGCTTTTGATCAATTTATGGTTGTCTTATGTGCTGCTTTGCCAAAAGTGAATTTTCCCAAGTCCTATGCTGAAGCTAAGAGTGTTCTTTCTGAGGTTGGGCTTGGTTATGACACAATTCATGTTTGCAAGTATGATTGTGCTCTGTTTTGGCGAGACCATGCCAAAAAAACTCATTGTCTCGAGTGTGGATTTTCAAGGTGGAAAGACCCGGAAGCAAAGAGAAAGATTCCCCACAAGGTGCTTCGATACTTTCCTATAGTCCCAAGGTTACAGAGATTTTTTGTTTCCAAGGAAGCATCGATGAACACCAAGTGGCACAAGGAGAAGAGGGTTGCACAACCGGGTATTTTGAGGCACCCATCTGATGGTGAAGCATGGAAGCACTTTGACAAGGAGTTTGGATGGTTTGCTTCAGATGCCCATAACATAAGGCTTGGTATTGGGACAGATGGATTCAACCCATACGGAAACATGAGTAGTTCATACAGTATGTGGCCAGTTTTTGTCATTCCATACAACTTCCCACCGTGGATGTGCGTGGATCAATCCAACTTCATGATGTCATTGCTAATCCCTGGAAAAAATTCACCAGGAAAGGATTTTCATGTATTTATGTAGCCATTGATAAAAGATATGATGAAGCTATGGAGTGGCGTGGGCACATATGATGCGTGCACAGGTAGAGAGTTTCCGTTGCATGATGCATTTCTTTGGTCGATTCATGACTATCCTGGATATGCCACGATGTTTGGCCGTAGCACAAGAGGGTTTTTCGCATGTGCGCAATGCGATAAGGATCCTTGCTACGAGTCTTTGCATAATAAAATTGGTTATATTGGTCATCGTCAATTTCTGCCTCACGATCACAAGTGGAGGAGTAGCAGAGCCTTCAATGGAAAACCTGAACCTAAGGATGCACCAACAAGTTTCACATTTGCAGAAAGAGAGGAGAGGGTACAGAGAGTTCAGGATTACAGGCCAGGGAAAAATCCATCAACTAGGAAGAGAAAGCGTGGCATGACTGGTGAGCCAACTTGGCACCTCAAGATCAGTTTATATGATCTGCCATACTGGTCAAGATTGAAGTTTGTTCACAACCTAGATGTGATGCACATTGAGAAGAACATATTGGACAATATCCTTGGTACCCTTCTTGATCTTGATGGAAAGAACAAGGACACTGTTGGTGGTAGAATGGATTTGGAGAAATTTAATGTCAGGAAGAAGTTCTGGATGAAACCTGAGGCCAAGGGTTTTTCAAAGGAGAAAGCACCATGGACGCTTCAAAAGGAAGGCAAACAAAAATTGTGCAAGTATTTGGCCAACACTAGGTTCACAAATGGTTTTGCTGGAAACTTAGCAAGATGTGTGGACATCCCAGGGGGTAAAGTGCACGGTCTGAAGACGCATGACTGCCACATACTTATGCAGCGTGTGTTGCCAGCTGGTCTGAGAGGGATTGCATCAAAGGCGATGTATGAGACCATTGCTAAACTAGGAAACTTTTTCAGGGAGTTGTGTGCCAAAACTCTAAGAGCATCTGTGCTGCGTCGAATGAAGGTTGAAATTTTCATATTTCTTTGCAAGCTTGAGCTGCTATTTCCCCCATCATTCTTTTATGTAATGGTGCACTTGGCTATTCATCTACCAAATGAGGCACTTCAGAGGGGGCCTGTTCAATATGGTTGGATGTATCCAGTTGAAAGAAGGCTCGGGTACCTGAAATCAACTGTGCGTAGCAAATCAAGGCCTAAAGGTTCAATTGCTGAGGGATATATCGTGGATGAGTGCTTGCGTCATTGCTCTAAATTTTTGGGCAATGCCATAGAAACCAGACATAACAAGCCTGAGAGGAACCAAGATAAGAAACAAAGAGTTGATCCGCTAGAGTTTGATATTTTTTTAGATGGAGCCAGAGGTTTAGGACTATCCAAGTTGAAGTATTTTCCCAAAGAATTTGACAAAGATGGTTTGGTATGTACTTAACTGTGACGAGGCACAAAATTATATTCTAGGTCTATTTACCTTTTATTAATCATTCAAAATTTTCAGTATTTTGTGTTATAGCAGTACCATTACTAATTTGTTTTTGATTTTAGGAATTTTGACAAGAACTACGTAGCAGGTGTGAACAACATTGAGGCGGAACTAGAGAAAGAATTCTCTGCATGGTTTAAAAAACATGTTAGTAATTTGGACAATGCTCCAGAAGATTTATAATCACTAGCACTTGGTCCAGATGCTCGTGTAGTTGTACACCCTATGTGCAATGTAAATGGTGCTAGGTTCCGTTCCGTCGAGCGTGAGAAGAACATGAGGACTCAAAACTCAGGCATAATGACAAGGGAATCCGTTTCCTTAACAAGATCAAGAATACTACGGTGTGATGAAGGAGGTTCTTGAGTTACAGTACCCGAGAAACAAGCACGGCGACAGATCCATGTTCTTGTTCCGCTGTGATTGGTTTGACCTTTGAAGTAGGAAAACCACGGAGATGAAGGATGATGGATACTTTAAAAGCATCAATACGTCTGTATTGTGGTACAAGAACGCCCCTTTCATATTAGCTCACCACGGAGAAACTTGTTTTTACTTGGAAGACACAAAATTTGGTGATCCTTGGAAGGTGGTGCAAACTTTCAAGCACAGGAATGTATACGATGTTACAGAAAAAGATGATGAAGGCAATGCAGGTGCATACCAGGAAGACCTAGGCTCGAAAGATCCCATTGTTCACCAAATTGAGGACGAGGAAGATGAATATGTTGATGATCATGAAGACGACATGGCTGATCGCTCTGATGATGTGATATTTGTTGACTCTCAGACTGTTAGACAACTAGCAGGGAAAAATGGTGTAAACAATGATATGGACCTGAGCGACGAAGAACAAGAAGACTTGGAACCGGTTGTCGATGAATTTGGGAGGAGCATTTCAGATGTTGATAGTGATATTGACTAGTACCTTGTGAAAATGCGTTACTAAAATACTAGCACGCAGTTGTACTGCTTGATACTAGTTATGGAGACCTGCATTCAATTCCCAAAGAACCATGTTATACACAAAATTATTAATTACAATGATATATATGGTCGTACCTAGATGTTTTTGCTTGTTTTTTTCATACTTACTTCGAGCAGCAAAATAGATTTACTGGAGATAGATACTTCTTTACATGACACAACCTACGTGACAAACATGTCCGTCTAGTAAGTTGTGCACGCATAAAATTTGTAGCTCATAAAATATTCATAGATACCGATGAAATAAACTCAATTAACACGATTTCACTATAATTGGCAGCAACGACAGGCATAATATATTTCAGCTCATAAAAAATTTAATAGTACCATTATACTTAACCATGTCTTCAAACATACTAATGCCACATAATGAAAGGACCGTAAAATATTGTCTTAACATCTCATATTATTAGGTCGACAAATGACCCATGACCATCATAGTGAAAATGATCAAGGCTACTAAAGTTCCACATTGGGAACATAGAAGGCAAATAGGAAAGCCCCCTTACGTCCCACGTACAGCATGAAAAACATCTTGTCTCCAATTCTCCGAAAATCCTCCTCCCGTGACATCACTTCCCTCCACCCAGCGCAGCATACTCGGCCATCCTCAGGAGAAATTGAGTACGACCCTTTGACCTTTGTGTATTTATCACACACAATTGTGATATCACCATATTCAGCCATGTCTTCAGGGACAAGGCGTCATGAGTTTCGTTTGGTCCACATGCACAATGTGAACATTTGTTAATCGGAAAATTATAGGCACAACAAAGTAGATCACTCATACTTACCAGCTCTTTCTTCCGGCAATTTGTCCAAATTTTAATGTGTGGATCAGAGACTCACATTTTCCAACTTGATAAGGCCCAGCTCCATGTTCATCAACCAGCGTGTCAATGATGTCAACATTGCTGACCACTGACTCCATCATTCTCCAGTTAATTATGGTTCCATCAGTGGCATGCATAGCGTCAAGTATGCCTTTCTTATCTTGGGTCAGATTGTAATATGTTGTACAAGTTCAAATACTTAATTAAATGAATATTATTGAATCAAAATTAAGATTAATGCATGGTAGGTACGTCAACATTAAGATTGTTTAGGAACAAGGAAAAATATCGTATAAACAAAGCAACTACTTTTTTCATAAGGAAAAAACTAGAGACAATTCCATCGGTGACATTCTACACATTACAAAGTAGACTAGAAACCGAGCAAAATGGGTGAACCTAAATATTTTAGTGGATCTACATATATACATACATTTTATACAAACTCGTAAACATCAGATATTTGTAAACGGAGGAGTACTTCAAATAAGCGATTACTTACATGGGTGGGTGATCGGTAGGTTGATCGACGTCACAGGGTAGATGGACCTTGTGTGCTAGAGAGAAGACAAGCTCCGTTCCAACATCCAGATTGTAGACTCTAGCAAATTCTCTCCAATATTGGCCTTCAAGATATGTTCTTACATCCTTGTTGATACAATCAACGTTGAATTCGAACCCTTCTTCCGTAACCACCTAAACCACAAAATCATTCTCATGGTTGACAGAGTCAATGGAAAACTTCTTAAGGAAATTCGCTCTAGCATAGCAGGGTATTAACTGAAGAAAAATGGAACATGTTTACTACATGACAAACTAACATATGCTATAATTCATGACAAAAGGGTGGAACATGAAAGACTGATAATACAAAAATAAAACCAAGACCGCTATTTCTTCAAAATTCTCTACAAGGGTGAGAACGAAAAAGGACTTGATCTTGTCGCCCAGGCCGCACAGACCCTTGGTGTCAAAACTCCAAGGACAGTACGAATCAAAAAAAGAAAATTTAAAGATCATTGGCCGTACATTTTTGTCCAAATAGATCTAGTACATGCAAACTAGATAGGTTAGATTTTTACCGCAACGATCTTGCCCTTCGCCATCCCTCTTTCTTGACAGATCTGCGGCCTAGGCAAAGGTGGTTTAGATGATGCACGACTCAACTATGCCTTTAGGATTTGTTGGAGGGAGAGCGTATATATATATGGTCTGACTATGCTTGCATGCCGGGCCTGGACCCAGTTGTAAGCTTAATTTGTGGGCTCGACGTGATTAGCTTTAGCCGTTAGGCAAAACAAGGAAATATATTGATTAGATTTAGTGCACAGAGCAAGGAAATTGATTTGGTTTTTATTGCTCTGACTTAGTCGTCATAGTTAGGTCCTGTAAGATCCTCAATAGAATCTTGAGACTAACAAGGAAAGAATTAGCTATATTAATTAAATCCTTTACTTAGAATATTTTGCAAATTTTATGAAAAGTATTGGAAATAAGGAGTTTGCCTTTCATGTTTGTGGTTGTTTTTAGACACTCTAAAGGATCATCAGTATGTAAAGTACATAAGTTTCTGGTTTGAGATTGGTTTCAAAAACTTTTTGTAATCCAAACTTACTTCAAACTTTCTTAGCTACAAAATAAAGCATCAAACCATCTAATTTAGTAAACAAATGCAGTGTGCATCAACATGAGAATTCAGATAACAAGTGCACCAAGAATAACAGCAAACTCCATACACATTAACATAGTCTTAAACAACTGGGTATGATTGCCCAGCTTCAACCATACATAATAAAAACTTAGTCTTCAAACAACACACAGTTTCTCTTCATCTCCAGGGGGACAACACAAACATAAACTAAACTTGTGGAAACAGAACATGAGGGCTAACAGCAGGACCGATAACCGGGATGAGGCCACCCTTGACGTACTTGTCGAGGAATCTACCAAAGGCGGCATGCTTCGCCATGGTGTGGCCCTTGTAAGCTTCGTCACGCCTACGCCAATGCCATCCGCGTGCTGGATCATGCTCTCTAAGTTCTTGGTGATGACCATGCCGCAGAATGGGCAAGATAGCTCCCCGCGGCCGCGGAAAGGTATCTGGCCACTCACCAGCCGCTTAAGAACAAAGCGGCTCTTGCGGTCCCTGTCATCCTTCTCGTGGCCCACGTCGTCAGAGTCTTCCTGTGAATTTTTAAATACGTAAGAAGTGAGATAAATAGGAGCACAACAATGATCAAACGAAATAAGCTGTAAAAAATTAACAATGCTGCCAAAATTATTCTAAATTGTTGCGGTGATAGTACTAACATTTGATGAATCGAGGACAGTTTTGTGTTGCGGTGATAGTACTAACATTTGATGAATCGAGGATAATGTTGTGTGACCAATATTTGATGAATCGAGGACAGTTTTGTCTTATCATGTCTAGTGAGCGCTGGAACGCCTGAGCGTTCATTTCTATCTTCTTCAAAGTCCATAATGGATAATTTATTAAATAACAATATTCTTTGGGGACATAATTCAAGGCATGTGAACTTTAGGGGCAAATAACCAATTTTGCCTAAATAAAATTCTTGCAATCATAATCACTAGAATGAAAGAAGACTCGGATGAATTTAAGTTTCAAACGCATTGATCATTACACATTAAATTCCATTCATCAGATCAATCATTTCTTCCCAAATAAAATTCTTGTTATCATAATCTCTACAATCAAATTAGACTCAGATGAATTTAAGGCACTTAATGATGAATCATTTACAAGTTAACTACCTTAACACATTCAGAAAGTTATCTGATAACTATGAACCGATAGATATCATATGAGCAATCATAATAAGTAGAATTAAAGAAGGCTTGGATGAATTTAAGTTTTAAACGCATTGGTCGTTACACTAAACAGGATACTGATTCAAACACAGTATGGAATTATCACATTAATAAGCAGCAAATTTAGATACTGGTAATTATGAATTCCATGCATCAGATCAATCCTTTATTCCCAAACAAAATTCTTGCTATCATAATCTCTACAATCAAATTAGACTCAAATAAATTTAAGTCGCTTGTGTTGATCAATCATGTGCAAGGTAACTACCTTAACACATTCAGAATGTAATCTGATAACTATTAACTGATAGGTATCATATGAGCAATCATAATCACTAGAATGAAACAAGACTCGGATGAATTTAAGTTTCAAACGCATTGATCATTACACTTAACAGGATACTAATTGATACACACTATAGAATCAACACATTAATAAGCAACAAATTAAGAAAATGGTAATTATAAATTCTATGCATCAGATCAATCTTTTATTCCCAAACAAAAATCTTTGTTATCATAATTTCTACAATCAAATTAGACTCGGATGAATTTAAGGCACAACATTCAGAAATTAATCTGATAACCATGAACCCATATATATCATATGAGTAAGAATACTATATGGCAGATCAAATCAAAGTCAACTACAAAGGAACCGTACGAACCCTAGAATCAAGAATATCTAGAAGACCACCTAGACAAAGACAAATCAATCTACTCTACTTAACAAACCCTATGTGAACAAAGAAGATGAACAGAGATCGAATGTACAGCTCAGAACCTCGGTGCCGTCATCGGAGGCCTCCTCCTTGAACGGTACATCTTCTTTGCGGGCTTGTTCATAGAGGTACTCGATGGAGTCAGGGTCTTCGTCGTCGTAGTACTCATCGTTCGGCACGACGATGACCTGGCGGCCTGCATGCGGGTTCTGTAGATCTGCCACGGGAGCCACGACGTCCTCCTTCTTCTCATCATCGACGACGACCACGCCCGGTATGGTGGAGTCCGCAATGGTCACGGCCACGACGAGCTGGTGCTCCCGAGAAGACTCTCGCCGCCACATCGCGACGACGATCAAGGGTGCATCGCTGAGCCGCCGACCGCTTTTCGACTGCCTGCTCATGAGCACGCTTCATCTTGCAGATTCACTAAGGGATGAGATTGGTGGTGCGATGGTGGGAGCGGATTGGGGTTTTCGGCAGATTGGGGAAGAAGTGGACGATGGTGGGAGAGACGATGAGACCGATGTGTTATATAGATGCTGGCGGTTCGGTTTCCTCTGGTGCACGCGTGGGTGTGGAATCGTTTAGTCCTGCATGTAGTCCACTTTCCCATTGCTTTCACATTGGACCCACACATGACATTTGGGAGAGTGGCGCGTTGCAGCGGAAATCTCTACAAATTCTATATTATATAAATTGTTAAAAAAAATCTATATTATATAAGTAAAAAATTATATTGTGTATAAAACAATAAGTTTTCTAAAAGATTTTATAGAGAAATATTGAATTTGTTCAAATTAGTTGAAATCCTAAATTAAATTGGAACCAATCTCAGTCAAACTGGAACACACAGATGCCTATGGGTCATGAGTGTAACTGGACCCACATGTGTCATCAGGGTCAACTTTTGCCCAATCTCAGTCAACATAGAACCCACAAACGCCATTGGGCCAACTTGCACCAATGCTAGTGTAAGTGGACCCACGTGTGTCATCAGGTCAACTTTTGTTCAATCTCAGTCAAACTGGACCCACAGTTGCCATTGGTACCCGCATGCATCGATGCTAGTGTAACTGGACCCACATGTGTCATCAGGTCAACTTAAGCCCACCGAGAAGCACTTTGTGATCAACGGAAAACACTTGGCGGTACATGACATGAAATAGGTGAGAAGCCACCCAATGTTTCCAAGTGCTACCTCAAAACACCAAGTCCGGGAGAAAGCATATACGAGACCATCGAGAAGCACTTGGCTATCAACGCAAAGCAACCTGGCAGCATATTACATGAAATAGGTGTGAAGCCTCCCAACATTACCAAGTGCTTCCACAAAAGCTCCAAGTCCGGGATATATCATATACAAGTCCGCCGAGAAGCACTTAGCTGCTACCGTAAAGTACTTGGTAGTATATTAGATGCAATCGGGCTTCCCACACGAACTGTGTCCATATGAAAGTACAAAGTCCCCAGACTTCAAGAAGACCGACCAGGCATCGAGAGATAATTGCAACGAACATGTTTGGGTTCCACTCGTAACTTACCAAGCCAAGTTCATAAGTTTGAACATCATGCATATAAAAAGCTAACACTCAGTCATTCCTATTCGAACAAGGCAGCAAGATGACAACATTGTCAGAAGGAAAAAAAAATCCATAACAACCTGGTGAAACAAAAGACTGAACAAGTCTGGAAGAACGTACCTCAACATCATGGAAGTATCTTGGCATATAGTAGCGGAAACACTTGGTTCTCGACATCGTGGAAAACACGACTAGCGTCTCCCGCGTGTCGGTTACGCTCAAAACAAGCCAAATCTGGGCGATACGTCGGACCGAACGGGCAAAACGTGGAAACCGGGAGACATCG
Source organism: Avena insularis (assembly GCA_023614405.1). Classification (NCBI taxonomy): domain Eukaryota; kingdom Viridiplantae; phylum Streptophyta; class Magnoliopsida; order Poales; family Poaceae; genus Avena; species Avena insularis. The sequence continues at coordinate 489,625,103 of CM042692.1, read as the reverse complement.
TGGAAAACAGCCCGACATCGTGGAAAACACGACTAGCGTCTCGCGTGGGTCGGTTATGCTCAAAACATGCCAAAACTGGGCGATACGTTGGACCGAACGGCCAAAACGTGGAAACCGGGCAAAAATCCATGGCTTCATGGAAACACTTGGTGCTAGATATGTGGGCCCATATTTGTCATCAGGGTCAACTTAAGCCCAATCTTAGTCAAACTGGACCCACAGATGCCATAGGGTCCCACATGCATCGATGCTAGCTATGTGGGCCCACATGTGTCATTAGGGTCAACTTAAGCCCAACCTTAGTCAAACTGGACCCACAGATGCCATAGGGTCCCACATGCACCAATGTTAGCTAAGTGGACCCACATGTGTCATCAGGGTCAACTTTTGCGGCGATATGAGTCAACATAGAACCCACAGATGCCATTGGGCCCACATGCACCAATGCTAGTGTATGTGGACCCACGTGTGTCATCAGGGTCAACTTAAGCCCAATCTTAGTCAAACTGGGCCCACGTGTGTCATCAGGGTCAACTTAAGCCTAATCTTAGTCAAACTGGACCCACAGATGCCATAGGGTCCCACATGCACCGCTGCTAGCTATGTGGGACCACATGTGTCATCAGGGTCAACTTAAGCCCAATCTTAGTCAAACTGGACCCACAGATGCCATAGGGTCCCACATGCACCTCTGCTAGCTATGTGGGCCCGCATGTGTCATCAGGGTCAACTTAAGCCCAATCTTAGTCAAACTGGACCCACAGATGCCAGGGTCCCACATGCACCGCTGCTAGCTATGTGGGCCCACATGTGTCATCAGGGTCAACTTAAGCCCAATCTTAGTCAAACTGGACCCACATATGCCATTGGGCCCACTTGCACCAATGCTTGTGTATGTGGACCCACGTGAGTCATGGTACATTCTATGTGGAAGCTCATATGCGGGATTGTTATTTTGATGAGAATGAAATGTTTCAAGTTTAAAATTTTCCGTGTCAACTAGTTCATGTAAAATTTATCAGTGTGTAGGTTTTCTATTTTTATGAGATATTTTGAATTAGTTATGCACTTTACAAGCTTAGGTCAAACTTGAGTTGAAAGTTGTAGGAAAGCCGTGGGTTCAATTTTTGAAATTAAGTTGCAGCCACGACCAGAGGATTGGTCAAAGCCACGTGCGTTCAATTGTTGAAAGTTTGCAGCCACGACCGGACCGCACCACACCTACATGCGTCGCATCGTAACAAAACTGATCCCACTGCTGCACCGCAATAACCGCATCGCATGCACCACACCTAAACACATCGCACCGTAACAAATTAAAACTTACCCCACTGCACCGCAATAACTGCATCGCACCACTCCTAAACGCGTCGTACCATAACAAACTGACCGCACTGCACCGCACTAACCACATCGCACCGTAACGGGTCGACTACATAGATGTATGGGTCCTCCGCCTCGAATCCACCGCCGCCGTAACACCACAATAACCGCAACGCGTCCGCTTCTCGTATGTTCTTCTTCCTCTCACGTCTTCCTCCTCCACACGACGGGGAACTCAGCATCCATGGATCCCTATGGAGACATCCTCGATAACGGGAAAACCACGGTTGACATCAAGCCAATCTGTGCCTATGGCACGAAGATTATGGAGGTGGTGTACACCAACGATGTGAACTACTTGAATCATATGCTGGAGAAGTTCGAGCAATTGCTCGAGAAAGAGACTTACAAGTTCCTCGGACTCGACCTCGAGTACACAAGGAATAGGCGGGACGAAGCTCCGTCACAAAAGCTCGCCGTCGTCCAGATCGCCTTGAAGGAAACTGTCCTCGTGTTCCACTACTGCAGGTAATATACGTACTAAGGATGGGCATTTCTATTTCAGGCCTCCTTTGATTCAAAGGATTTCCTATGGGTTTGTACAAGATTCAATCCCTATGTTTTTTCCATCAGCACATGTTTGATTCATAGGATTGTACCTTGTATGAACGTTTTCACATCAGGCCTCCTTTGATGCAGGGCTTGTTTGATTCAAAGGAATCTCATATGAATTTTGGAGGATTTTGATCCTTAAAATTTTTTCCTATGTGCATTGTTTAATTCCTATAGGTTTAAGTCCTTGTGGATTTTTTTAGATCAAGTATTATGCATGATCTATGGGCGTTGTACGTGGCCTAATAGCACGGTTTCGTAATTTCCTTGTTCAACGTTGTCATCAAATAATTGTACACCATCCAAATTATTGTCATGTCATAGTTTGCATCTATACTGCAGGAGAAGGGAGCCTTGTCCGAAACTGGTTATGTGCATATTTTTATTTTCCATTTGAGATCATGTATAATTAGCCAATGCAAATACATTGCTTGCACTCGTTTATTTCAAATACTTAGACATGTTAGTTCAAGTATTATGCATGATCTGTGGGTGTTGTACATGGCCTAATGGTACGGTTATGCAATTACCTTGTTTAACATTATCATCAAATAATTGTACATCATCCAAATTATTTTCATGTCTTAATTTGCATTTATACTGCAGGAGAAGGGAGCCTTGTCCAAATCGCGTAGTTCCTTCAGAAAAGGGGATCACTTTCGCTAGCGTGGACATCAGAGTGATAAAGAGAAGCTTGCACATGAGGATATCACCATTCCGGTAACAGCACCACATCGACATCCAAGACATGTTTAAGACCAAGAACGGTTCCATTGGAATCACCAGATGATGTGGACGGATGTTATCTCTAGCAAAGGATCATCATTGATGAGATCTCGAATTGCAAGGCACTCCGTCGATGGCCACGAAGTATGGGAGAACAAGCCACTTTCCGCGATGAACCTAGAGTATGCAGCAAGAGACGGGTATGTTGCCTACGAGCTATATCGTAGGCTCATTACCTTAAGGGACGGGCTAGACTAGGGGACTTGCAAGGCTGGAATTAATGCAGCAGAAAAGGTGGCAGCAGCTAAGGCCGAGGCGGCAAAAGCTGCGGCCAAGGCGGCAGCTGCTGCAGACCAGAGTGATGCAGATGACGAAAGGTGATGATGCAACACAGGCTGAAAGGAACAAAGCGAGGCGATCTGGGAAGAGCAGCAAGCGGTGCAGGGAGCGGAAGAGGCGGTTGGAGAGGTGGTGCATGTTGCCAAACGCCACGGAAGCGAAGATGACCAGGCAGCGAGCGAAAGCGTAACACCACCACCGGGCTGGGCAACACCACCACCGCCTGGGCGATAAAGCCACCGACCCCACCGCCTCCAACGCCACCGGCTGGAATTAATGCACGTTACTAGACTATAGCCAGTTATATTCATGATGTTGTATGTTGTTTATGTAGTACAAATCGTGGTACTTTGTTGTTGTTTACTTTCTAAGTTGAACTACTTTAGTATGCTTGTTTCTTAAAGTACCATGAGCTAGCAAACATATCTATGTAATGTTATATGTGTGTTCAGTTGTATTTGTGCACTGGCTATACTAGTTCAAAGGAATATGATTGTCAACAGATATAAACTTGCCTTGATGAAAGTCTAGAATTGTAAACGCAAGCGTTACAAAGTTATTTTAAGCTAGTGTTATTGGACCCACATTTGTCATTGGGATCAACTTTTGCCCAATCTCAGTCAAACTGAAACCACATATGCCATTAGGTCCCACATGCACCATTGCTAGTGTAAGTGGGCCCACATGTGTCATCGGGGTCAACTTTTGCACAATTTTAGTCAAACTTTTGCCCAAACTCACTCAGACTATAACCACAGATGCCATCGGTACTCGCGTGCACCAATGCTAGTGTAACTGGACCCACATGTGTCATCAGGGTCAAATTTTGCCCAAACTCAGCCAAACAAGAACCACAGATGCCATTGGGTCTCACATGCACCAATGCTAGTATAAGTGGCTCTGTTTCAAATTTTACTATGTAATATGCACTATGCACTGTCAAACCTGTTATAAGTGAGTTGATCAGAGCATTGATCTATAAAACTGTCAAATATTTGTAAATTATTGATATATATACCAATATGTACTGCTCTTTTTTTTTAAAAATCATTATTTAGCAAACCCACTAAATGGGCATAGCGCGCTATAGCTCCGCTATAGCTTTTGATAGCTTTTAAAATCGGTGCCGCTAAATCAAATAGCCCGCTATTTTAAACATTGATAAGTGGGTCCCACATGCACCAATGTTAGTACAAGTGGGTCCAACATGCACCAATGTTAGTACAAATAATAGTTTACCTAACTGGGGAAAAAATCTATCCCTGCAGATATCCTAGCCCCTTCTCGTACTTTCCCCATACTGCTCCTCTCCATCATCTCCGCAGACGCCAGATCTCGCACTGCCGTGGCTGCTCGATTGCCCGTCAGATCGTCCCACCGACGACCAGATTTCTGCAACCCCGCCACAAGATCTCCGCAACACATCCGCTCAGAACGACGCACGTCAAGATCGACTCGCCACACCACCGCGACGCCGTCGGTGTTGACCGCATCTCCAACCTTGTTCACACAAGGTGAGCCCAATCATGTTGGATTTACTTGTGCCACATCAAATCATGTCTGCATTGTTTGTCCAGTAGGGTTTTCCACGAGCAATGTGCTGAAGTTACATTTCCCATGAAAATACACTAGTGTACCTACTGGAATAATTCCTGCACATTACAATCCCATGAATCAAACACTACTGGAAGGAAACATTGCACAAGGTCTGAACTCTACAATGCATGTGTAGGAAAACATATTAGGGCTCGTTTGGCTCCTATGCATTCATTTCATTTGGTTGAAATGAAATGAAATGAAATCCCCATGTCACTTCATTTGGATGGAATTTAAATTCCTTAATGAATTTTTATGTTTGGCTGCCACCTGGAATTCTGAAATGAAATGATTTACAGCTTCTGTTTGGCTGCCATTTTAAGTCAATTGTGAAATCAACAACACATTTGGCTTCAAAATTCAATTCATAATGTAAATAAAATATGATATTTTCAAAATAAAAATCAACTACAACATGAATAAAGATCAATGTATCCACAAATACACTTGTCTGCTCATTATATCAACACACTGATCAATGATGTTGTCATTGTTAGCTCGTTCTCGTCCATTTCCGCACGGCTTTCAGCAGATCCTAGCTCCCGCCAAGAGCTCGATCCCTTGAGTAAAGTGTGCTAATTATATCCCAATACTTGATAACCTTGTACTTATAGGAAGTTGCATCGTTGTGTGCCTGCAAATAAGAGAAACTAGAACATGTTAGAACATGTTCCACTTCTTGAAAATCTTAGCCAAGGGTGAGAAACAGATAACACTTGTGAATAAATGTTTTCCTAATAGGTAGGAATACACTATAGCTATAACTTAGCACATCAGGCATGAAAAAGTAAATCTAATGTACAATCGACAAGCCGTAGATTCAAAGTGAAGTTTGGTGGTGGTCCATTTCCTTGGTGCACAATAATGCATCATTCTGCCATGACCAAGATGACCAGATCACATTCATTATCTCCATCAAACATAACAAGTTTAGCTAGCTACATCTTGATATGAAAAATGGAACTTGTTTGGACACACACATATATAGATGATAAATTAGTTAGGCATGACATGTCTTAAGAAATTGTCGATGCCGGAATTATGGATGGATGTTCATGTGTAGAAAATACCACTGCTGTTTTCCTTGTTGCAAGGAAACAACTCAGAAGCAAGGTCCAGAGCATGAATGACAATGAACCGTAAACACATGCCTAGAAAGTACAACCACATGATGCATAGAGGGACAGCTTTGGGGTCACAGTACCACATGCAACCACAACATCGGAAATGGAAGAACCTACACTAACTTGCCATCTCTGATGTGCTAAATCGCTGAAGCATTATATTCTGGTGACTAAAACAGAACATAATTACTAGCTATGATCTATTTCTATAAGAAATAGGCCTAAACTTCCTAGTCTCCCAAAAAAGATCGGCCATCTAGCTACTACATATGGCAAGAACTAATGTAGTACTTACGATGTTTCTAAAATCCAACACAGTAAAGGTAGTTCTTAGAGAACTTATATCTGACAGAATAGGAGTCTGGAGCTTTCCTATGCTATGACTAGTGCTTGTAGCATGGAAATAACTTGCAAGTATTTGCAGAAATAATATTTGTATTGTTGTGATGAAATACGTTGATGTGACGCTGTAATACCTATAATGTGTTTCCTATACTTTTACCATTTGTTAATGTGTGCTAAATTTGTATGCGCAGCCCATTCTTTAACATGGCAGGAGCATCTTCGCAGAAGCATGATCTCGGACCACTCATCACCCAAAGATGCCGGCTTACTGAGAGTGAGTAAGAGCATCTGCTGGAACTTCAATCGAACATGGGCAAAATTGTCGGGTTGCCATTCGTAACCCGCTTGACCAAAATGAATCTTAAGCTGTACCACATGGTACATTCATATAACTTTCTTTTAATTCTTTTTTGTTGCCATGCGTGTATGCAATTTGCCTATGTGGTTTATGACATCGACTTACTAACTTATATATCTTGTTTTGTATTGATCAGAAATTGCCTAAGAAGGTTGTTAATGCTCTACAAATCTGTGAGGGAGGCTCAACTGGAGTGTGCCTTCCTAAAGAGGAGATCACCCCCATCGACTTCAAGATAGAAAAGGATGATCGCCTCTTCTTCGATCCAGATGGGTGGAAGTGTTTCGTACAGAGCACAGATCTAGAAGAGGGACAAGCTGTTCATATACCAAGAAAGCGATTCGTAAGGGTGGCGTAACCGAGAGGGTTTCGTCTTCATATTTAGAAGAATAAATGATTTGTGGCCTACGCCGGTGTCCATGCTCAAGGGTGCCAAGGTGACGGCGGGCAGGGGACGTGAAGGACAGACGCGTACGCCGGCAACGCGCGTTGTCAAGAAGACGCGCCTCATACGGGCAGGGCAGCGGCAAGGGCAGGGCCACTTCTCTGTCGCCATCGCCATTGCCATCGCTGTCGCTGTCGCCGTCACCGTCTCCACCACCCCATCTGCCGCTGTATCCGAACCCCGACTTTATGTTCATCCGCATCCTTCACGAGGACAAGTGGGACAAGCTCTCCCTCTTCCATGCTTTCAAAGATTACATCAGCGGCGACCAGCCCAACACTGCGGCGCCCGGAGCGAATGGCAGTCGACCTTCGATGTGGAGATGTATTTCGATCATCGAGACGGCCGCCAGGTACCTCCGCAGGGCTGGCCCAAGTTCGCTGGCTACACTATTTCTAGGCAACATCCCGGCATTCACTACTATGCCGGCAACAGAGCTGGTCGTCACACCCACGGCGGTAGGCTCTCCGCCGAGTACGCCACCAGCAGCGACGATGATGACATGATGATGATGGCGATGGCGTGACAGGGACACGACCATGCCCAAGGAGGAGGAGGAGATGTCGAGGGCTAGTACGGATGTCCGCACTGTGTCCTGACCCTATCGATTTCCATGTTCCGCCTCTTCCTAGACTAGGAAGAGGATCTAGGATTAAACTTACCCTGATGCACTCTGTTTAAGTTTTCCTGATACACTATGCTTAAGTCTAATATGTAAGACTAAAAATGCTTTTTCTACCCTGTTGCATGTGCATCAGGGTGTGACCAAGCAGATTCGCCCCTGTTCCTAGTTGTAAAACTATTTGCTGAGTTTCTGGGTGTAAAGTCTAATGAGATCACCTACCTTTTGGTGGATGTTAGAAAATTTTGTTGGCTACATATCTAATATGTGAAATAATTCTGCTCTTTTGTTTGTTTTTCGAATTAATGAGGTTTACTTGTTTAAGTGATATTGTGCTTCAGCTTTCAAGTTGGAGTTGTGGAATGAAGGAAACTAATGGTATTGTTTGCTCAGTAATCCAACAGTTGTACGTGAATGAACATATTTTGTTTTCCTTTTCATATATAAACAAATGACTTATTCAAATAATTTAATATGGTTCATGGCCAAATAAATTTATAGTACAATGAATTAGAGATAATCCCGGCTTGTAAACCATATTACAAATTCCGCACGGGAGGTCTAAGTAGTGGCAAAACCTAAACCGTTGCATGTGTTAGGATTTATTTAATTACAATATGTAACTAGAGATAATCCCCGCTTGTAAATCTCCCGTTCCGTTCCCTCTGTTTTTTCCAATCAAATTTACAATGAATGGTTTTCGTTCCCTCCACTTGTGTACCGAAAAATTTCGTTCCCACCTCTTTTGTTTTCCACCCGCCCGCCCATTTTGGCGCTAACAATTTGCCGCCCCGACGACACTTTAAAAACAGCGTGCCCCCACCTCCCGCATACCCATCCCCTAATTCCATTCCTTGTTCACCGCCCACCTAGAACCCCATCGCCACTTTCCTCGACCCCAGATCCGTCAAGCAAGGCGTTGGTTGCCAGCGGATTTCCCCTCTACGGCGAAGACATGTCCGGATCTTCGGCAAGACACCACGCTGGAATGTGCTACCACCGACACCGAAGCAAAAGCGTAAACGCCCAGGTCATTTGTCTGCCGCCCTAGGTCTATGCCTCTTTCTATATCAGTCAAGCATGAGTTCTAGTAGATCAACATGTGTAGATCGTTGTTCAAGATGCTGCAGCTTATGTGCAAGATCTAGGTTTTAGATCATAGACATGGTTCGAGATGCCTAGCACGTGTTGAACATGACACCCTATGATCTGAATCCTTCGACAATGTGCTTGTCTTGGGTTTTAATTTCATAGATCATGGTTCCAGATGCCATGAATGTGTTGAGCATGACACCTATGATCCGATCTTATAACTATGTGTTAGATTTAGGTTTCTGTTCCTACATAATGGTTCAGGTAATAGGGCACAACTTGTTGGATAAACCCTGCTGCTTGGCGTCTTAACTAACGCAACTGAACAACTTGATACCTAATACACTAAACCTGACACTTAACTGAACTTGTTGACAGTAGGGTTTAGATAGTTAACTGGATGACGATACGAGATTTGGAGGCAATAGAATAATGTTTTGTGAGCATGTTAATTTTACAGTATGGATCACATAATTTTTGCTTTAATGATCTTGTCTACTCTGTTTGTACTAATGAGTATGATCATGACTTGCCTTTGCTTGATTGTTTTCAGTTACTCAAGTCAAAACAGCAGACGCATATCAAAATGTTAGGAAACAAGTAATGGAGGAGAACGTGTCTCGTATGTCTAAAGCATCAAGGTAATGCTATTGAACATGGCAAGCCAATGGAGGATTTCACGGTGATGGCGCGTGAATTTGTGTTTGGTACTGCTAAGAAACCGGTGGCAGTGACAACACGGAAAGAGGCATAGCCGCAGGAGAAGGATATCACTGAGGACCCTAATTATGAACCTGATCCTGCCGACGAGCCCACTAATGATGATGTGTTTGTTCCGGATGAAGAGGACCATGATGTTGTTAAATCTTCCTCTAACGTGAAGAAATGCAGCATTCTCCAGCCTTCACATGTAGGATATGTACAGATTGCTTTAATATTTATGGCTTGATCTATTAAAATGTAGGTAACGGAAGGTTCTACAAAAGAAAAGAAGCGGAAGCGCTCAAAAACCTTTGTGCCTCCAAATGTTGTAACAAGGTCAGCAGCAAATGCAGAGACTCAAGATGATGGTGAAACAGAGACCCCTACCCAGAAAGCAGGGGAAGGGGTACTAATGGAAATGAATCCTCGCCCATGCTAATTCAAACCTCTAGAGGCAGCAACTCACCTGAGGAGAATGTACTTGTCCGTAGCAAACGGGAAGGTATTGACAACACGTCTTTCAATTTATTCACTGGTTTAGTTGCAAAATTTTCAATTGAAGTCTTGACTCTCGTTTTGTCACTGGTTTCAGTTGCAATTGTAGACACGGGTGCTTTAAAGGAAAAGTGTAATGTACGCAAACCTACTATGGGGCATGGGGTACACGAGTGGTCTAGAAGGAATGGAGGGGCTAAGATGCAGATCAACTTCACTCCTGGCATGAGGAGACCCACTGATCCTGTGCAAGCAGCAAAACTGAGTTCAGAGTGTGGCATTCACATACGCAGCAAGATGCCACTGGCAACCCACTGGAAGCAGTATGGTGACAAGGAAGGTCGTCTGAAAGATACTATTCCGAAAACCATTAAGTCTATAACTGTAAGTCCGTTAACCTCTTATTCATTTTCCATATAAGATGTTTCATTGGTGGATGATTTTTTAACAATTCTGTCATTCGATGCTGATATGAATTTTTGTTCCATGTTATCTGTAGGGAAAATTTGCAATGGACAGCAGTGGTGACCTTGGCAAAGACATTTGCACCGACATTTTACAGAAAGGTATTCGCCAACAACGTTGGAGGCTGAAAAAGGTCTATTGGAAAGATGTTAAAGATCTAACCCGCGAGCAAGCTTTATTGTTGAAACCAAAAGAGGTAGACGAGGAAAGTCAAGAGCTTCTTGATATATGGCATGATGAGCACTACAAGGTACACGATTCCTGTTGTTTCAGCTACATCTATCACAGACATACTACTGTATTGTGGAATACTAAATTCATGCATCTGTACATAGGCAATTTGCAAGAGTAACAAGAAGAACAGAGATACTGTGACGAAGAAACACACCACTGGCTCAAGAAGCTTTGTTGCACATTACCATGCACTTGTGAGTATTCGAACTCTTCAGATGCAACACCTACTTCTTTTTGTGAACATGCCATACACACTTATAATTCATCGTGTCATAATTCTTGTAGAAATCTCAGAACACCGAGGACGTCGATACCTCCCCGATTGCTTTCTTTAACGCAAGACACAATAACAAGGATGGTATGATGTCCCAGAAATCAGCAGAAGCTTATGTAAGTAAATTATTTTATGTGCTACGCATTTCTCATTAGTTTTTCTAATTATTTGATTTCTTCTAACTCTGGACTTGCTATTTTTTTATCCTATTGTAGACTGAGATGGTGCTTCAGAAAATGGGACCACACCCAGAAGATTGGATTCCCAAAACTGATCTGGAGATTGTTGAAGAAGTCCTGAGAGACCAGAACAATTCAAGATCAATTACTTTCCTTTCCATCATCGGAGTTTCATATGCTTCCAAGAGGTCTAGCGTCTCAGCTGGGCGCATCCGTGATTTAGAAGAAAAGTTATCAAGTCAGGCGCAAGATTCGTTGAATGCAGCTGAAAGGGTTCAACACGAGATGGAGGAACGGATGCAAGAGCAGGAAAGGAGATTTGAAGAGATGAGAAAGAAGCAGGATAATGAACTTGAAGCAGTGAAAAAGTCCAGCGAAGCGAATCGTCTGGCATTTGAGAAGAGGCAGAAGGAAATGGATGGCATGCTTAGTTACCTATCGAGGATGTCGCAGAACTCCCAGTCCCAGTCCCCGTGACTTGGGCCAAAAATCTCTGCGCGCTAATGGGCCGGGTGGGCCGAAACATTGTTTTTTTATTCCTTTAGTCATTCGAGTTTGATACAGCAGTTTCAGTCTACCAGAATTTTAAAGTTTGCGTGTGATACAATTCATATTTATAAATTTCCTGCCATTTTAAATATTTGCTTCCATTTAATTCTGTTTCGTAATTTGCGTGGAATTTCAATTTTTAATCAAATTTGTCCGTGCAAAAAAATTGGTGACGACGTCACATTCCTCTCGGCCCACAAGGCAGTTCCGAATGGGCCGGCCCAAAAAATGACACGTCATCATCGCGGGCCCCACATGTAGACGCCACGTCATCGTTGACGGCCCCACCTACATGCTGCCACGTCAGCATCGCTGGACCCACCTGCCAGCTGCCATGTCATCTCCGTGGGCCCCACACGAAGGTGACACGTCATCGCATTGGCCCCACCTGTTAGATGCCATGTCATCATGGTGGGACCCACCTGCCAGCTGCCACGTCATCATCGTCGGACCCACCTGCCAGCTGCCACGTCAGCATCGTCGGACCCACCTGTCAGATGCCACGTCATCGTGGTGGGACCCACCTGCCAGCTGCCACGTCAGCATTGCAGGTCCCACCTGCCAGAATCCTCGTGACGCCATAAATCTTTCGTGACGGCATATTTCGTCAACAAATATGCTAAACGGTGACAGATTTTCCTATTTTAGGTGGCGTAGAAGGTCCGTCACGGATAACCTATCTTAGGTGACGCCGTAAGGTCCGTCACCGAAGCTTAATCTTGCGTGACGAAAATTTGTATTCCGTCACTATAAAAGAATCTGTGACGGAGCTTCCATGACGACCCTGGTGACGCCATGTTTTTGTCACGAGGGAGTACTTAGTGACAGAAATGGCATTTTCGGTGACGAAAGTGATTTGTCACAAAAAATATTTTCTCTTGTAGTGACACGCATGCAATGGCACTGGCGGATCCTTATGTGGTTCATGAAAAGAACAAACATGCAATGACACTGGTGGATCCTTATGTGGTTTGTGAAAGGAATAGATATGCAATGACACTGGTGTATCTTATGTGGTTCATGAAAAGAACACACATGCAATGACACTGGGTGATCCTTATGTGGTTTGTTTAGAAGAACACACATGCAATGACTCTAGCTGTGGTTTATGAAAACAACACACATGCAATGACTCTAGCTGTGGTTTATGAAAAGAACACACTTGCAATGACACTGGTGTATCCATGTATGGTTCATGAGAAGAACACACATGAAATGACACTGGTGTATCCATGTGTGTTTCATGAGAAGAACACACATACAATCACTCTAGTTGTGGTTCATGAAAAGAACACACATGCAATGACACTGGTGGATCCATGGGTTGTTCATGAAAAGAATAGACATGCAATGACACTAGTGGATTCTTATGTGGTTTTTTTAGAGGAACATACATGCAATGATGCTGGGTGTGGTTCATGAAAAGAGCATACATGCAATGACACTGGTGGATCCTTATGTGGTTTGTTTAGAAGAACACACATGCAATGACTCTTGCTGTGGTTGATGAAAAGAACACACATGCAATGACACTGGTGTATCCATGTGTGGTTCATGAGAAGAACAGACATGCAATCACACTGGGTGTGGTTCATGAGAAGAACACACATGCAATGACACTGGTGGATCCTTATGTGGTTTGTTTAGAAGAACACACATGCAATTACTCTAGTTGTGGTTCATGAAAAGAACACACATGCAATGACACTGGTGGATCCATGTGTGGTTTGTGAAAAGAACTGACATGCAATGACTCTAGGTGGATCCATCTGTGGTTTTTTTAGAGGAATAGACATGCAATGACACTAGGTGTGGTTCATGAAAAGAACATACATGCAATGACACTATGGATCCTTATGTGGTTTGTTTAGAAGAACACACATGCAATGACTCTAGCTGTGGTTTGTGAAAAGAATAGACATGCAATCACACTGGTGGATCCTTATGTGGTTTGTTTAGAAGAACAGACATGCAATGACACTAGTGGATCCTTATGTGGTTTGTGAGAAGAACAAACATGCAATGACACTGGCTGTGGTTCATGAGAAGAACACACATGAAATGACACTGGTGGATCCATGTGTGGTTTGTGAAAAGAACATACATGCAATCACACTTGGTGGATCCATGTGTGGTTTGTCGAAAGAACAGACATGCAATGACTCTAGATGTGGTTCATGAAAAGAACACACATGTAATGACACTGGTGGATCCATGTGTGGTTTGTGAAAAGAACAGTCATGTAATCACATTAGGTGGATCCATGTGTGGCTTGTTTAGAAGAACACACATGTTATGACTCTAGCTGTGGTTCATGAAAATAACACGCATGCAATGACACTAGTGGATCCATGTGTTGTTCATGAAAAGAACAGACATGCAATGATACGGGTGGATCCTTATGTGGTTTTTTTACAGGAACATACATGCAATGACACTAGGTGTGGTTCACGAAAAGAACAGACAAGCAATGATATTGGTGGATCCATGTGTGGTTCATGAGAAGAACACACATCCAATGACACTGGTGGATCCTTATGTGGTTTGTTTAGAAGAATAGCCATGCAATGACACTGGCTGTGGTTCCTGAAAAGAACACACATGCAATGACACTAGTGGATCCTTATGTGGTTTGTTTAGAAGAACACACATGCAATGACTCTAGCTGTGGTTCATGAAATGAAGACACATGTAATGACACTGGTGGATCCTTATGTGGTTTGTTTAGAAGAACACACATGCAATGACTCTAGTTGTGGTTCATGAAAAGAACACACATGCAATGACACTGGTGTATCCATGTGTGGTTCATGAGAAGAACACACATTCAATGACACTTGTGGATACATATGCGGTATGTGAAAAGAACACTGATGCAATGACTCTAGTTGTGGTTCATGAAAAGAGTAAACATGCAATAACTCTAGCTGTGGTTCATGAAAAGAACACACATGCAATGACTCTAGGTGGATCCATGTGTGGTTTGTTTAGAGGAACAAACATGCAATGACACTGGGTGTGGTTCATGAAAAGAACAGCCATGCAATAACACTGGTGGATCCTTATGTGGTTTGTTTAGAAGAACACACATGCAATGACTCTAGCTGTGGTTCATGAAAAGAACACACATGCAATGACACTGGTGGATCCTTATGTGGTTTGTTTAGAAAAACACACATGCAATGACACTGGTGGATCCTTATGTGGTTTGTTTAGAAGAACACACATGCAATGACACTGGCTGTGGTTCATGAGAAGAACAGACATGCAATGACACTGGTGGATCCTTATGTGGATTGTTTAGAAGAACACGCAAGCAATGACACTGGTGGATCCTTATGTGGTTCATGAAAAGAACAGACATGCAATGACACTAGTGGATCCTTATGTGGTTTGTGAAAAGAACATACATGCAATGACACTGGTGTATCCTTATGTGGTTCATGAAAAGAACACACATGCAATGACACTAGTCGATATGTGGTTTGTGAAAAGACACTAGTGATATGTGGTTTGTGAAAAGAGCAGACATGCAATGACACTGGTGGATCCATATGTGGTTTGTGAAAAGAACAGGCATGCAATCACACTGGGTGGATCCATGTGTGGTTCATGAGAATAACACACATGCAATGACACTGGTGATATATGGTTTGTGAAAAGAACAGACATGGAATGACTCTAACTGCGGTTAATGAAAAGAGCAGACATGCAATCACACTGGTGGATCCATGTGTGGTTTATGAGAAGAACACACATCCAATGAACTCTAGTGGATCTATCTTTTCATAATTTGATGTAAGCCATGATGTATTTCATTGTACAAGACACTTTCCATTTTTATACTACTCAGTTTTGCCCTTGGTTTTATGTGGTACTACTCAGTTTTGCCCCCCTATCTCTATCTTTCATAGAAGCCCAAACCTATGCTCACCCTGTCTGCTACTCCCTGATTGGTTGTCACAGTTGTCACGCGGATCGTGCGCACCAACCGTTTATTCTGTGTGATCCAATGATGATCGTTGCACACGTCGTGCCCTTCATAGTACAGCGTGAGACAGCACGGGCGTCTCCCTCAGCGAGACTTTTGCAGGAAGGAACATGATGCCGTCCATGGAAAAAGTCGACGAGCGGTCATATCATGTTTAATCAAGTCTGAAAAGCCTACTAGTGCTACTACTACGCCACAACGCATGCGTCATTAAGTGCACGGTCGTTGATGGACAGCTGCAATTTATTGCCACTTGATTTTAATAAGACATGTCCTATTTTTTACGTAGCGGCTCTCAATCTCACTTCCAACTGGGCCCGACCGGAAGAAACTTACATGCGCTAGCCAGAGGCCAAAGAGCTGAGCTCGACGAGACCTAACGTCTCCGCCTTCATCGAGTCACTCGCAGTCATCAACACATCCCTCTACCCGATCTAGCACAACCCCACAAATCTCGCCGTACAGCCACCTACCTTCCCCTCTGCATTTCCAATTTTAACTATCGCCAATTTTAGGGCCGTGTCATACTTTGTACATAGAAATTATGTATGCGCCCTTTGCATGCGGCTCAATATAGAACTTCCATGCATGGCCCGGGAAAAAATGTGACGTACCGTGCGCGTGTCGCGGTGCACGGTGCAGTAGACTGCACGGCACGTTGCACGGTGGTGCAACGAAACGTGCCTTGCTTCCATCCACCTTAACTATAGAGCCCCTCTCTGCACACCCACTCTCACTCTCGCTCACTCTCCCCACGCAACCCTCTCCACTGTCCCACCAGCATCCGCAAACTCCCGAGAATACCCCGTCCACGTCGGCGATGGCCAAGGAGGATAAGGTGGCCATCGTCGCCTCCGAGGCTGCCGGCGAGGAGGCCCCCATCTCCTCACCGGTCCCCCTCGACACGTTGAAAGCAGCCGCTGTCCCTGTCCAGGCTCCAGTCGAGGCCCCGCCAGTCACAAGCAGATCAAGCACTTCTTGGGCACCTACGATCCAGATAAGTACATCACTCCGCTGAACCCCTACGACACCGGCATCGACGACCCATGATCGGAGGTAACTAGGGTTTGCTCCCCTCCCCTGGTTCTTCTACCATTCCCATTGTTGGATGCTAGATCTTGGTTTATTAGGACTCGCTTGTTCGCATTTTGATTGCTCGATCTTCTTACATCATCTACTCCCCCATTTTCCTTTTCTTCCAAATAGGTTTCTGGCAGCGACGTCGGCAGCGATGACGAGTCCATTCACACCAAGGCTCGTCAGGTGCTGAGGAGGCTACGGCCCGGCCAGTACGACGCCTTCTTCAGGGGAGGCAACTATAGCTGCCCCTTCTGCAAGGGGATCGCCTACTGCTGGGTGACTCGTGCCGGCAGCACCGACTTTAACACCTTCCTGAAGCATGTAGAGGCCGCGGGCTCCGGCATCCACAAAGACGGCAAGCACGAGACCGTGAACATCAACGCCTACATCTCTGAACACCGGGCTCTTGGCATTTACCTCCGAAACCTCTAACGGGTGGCCATCAAAGAGGGTCGCATGCCTCCAATCAGGCCCAAGGCCCCCCAAGATCAAGGGACTGGGCAGGAAGAAGTGGCGGAGGTGCTGGAGGGAGGCGAAGGCGCTGGCGCATGAACGGGTTGGATGTGTCCTTGAATGTATCTGCATCTGCGGCGCATTGCTGGCTCTTCTTTGATTTTCTATATTTTGCTTGCATCCTATTTCTGGTTGAATGCATCGAACCTTGTTAAGCAACCTACTTTCTATCGCTATATCCTATTTAGCTGCGCACAGCTATATCTACATTGTTTTGTTTTCTGAATGAATGTATTCTGCCTGGTGTGATTTACTACTCTAGATTTTCTACCTGATCGGAGGCAAAAAGAGGTCCAAAAGGGAACGAATTATCGAAGAGAGAATCTTCTCTAGATTTGCTACCAATTTGGGAAAAATGAAACATATCTGTTAAGCGAGAGAGGAAAAGGGTACTCTTTCAAACTGCCAGTTAACGAGCTACCATCTTGACGAGGCCCCATCTTGATGTCTCCCTCTACAAGAAGGAACACGATGCCGTCCATGGAAAAAGTCGTCGAGCGGTCATGTCATGTTTAATCAAGTCTGAAAAGCCTACTACTGCTACTACAACACATGCACAGGGTAACGGGGTCATCGAGTGCACGGTTGTCGAAGGGACGCTGCAATTTATTGGCACTTGATTTTAATAAGACATATCCCATTTTTACGCAGTGCTCTCAATCTCACTTCCAACTGGGTCCTACTGCTAGTAACTTCCATGAGTCAAGGGCCCCCCTCGAGTAGATCTAACGTTGCTAGAAATTGGTTCTGCGCCACTTGCATGCAGTGGAATCGAGGTCTGCCATGAGCGTGTTTTCAATGTAGCTCTAAAGTGGAGATCATGGCTGTTTCAAAAAAAGGTGGAGATCGTGGTAGCCCCCCGCCCACCACACGTGTCCACTCGAGGACTACAAACGGTCCGGTGTTTATAACCCTCCTCGACCTTCTTCTTCCATGTGCTCGTGTCATTTTCCCCTAGTCTGTCTAGTCCCAAGACCCCAATCTACACCTACCGCGTGCGCCGAAGCTCCCTCGCTTGCACTACCTCCTTCCCTTGGTGCGCCATGAAGCGACGCTGCGGAGAAATGAGGTGAAGCCAGTTGAAGGCGTAGCAGCAGATGGCTCGGTCGTCGCCAAGAAGGCGGAGGCGTCTTCTCCGGGCACGAAAGCCGCTCGTCGCTGCACCATCGAGGGTGCGAGCTCATCCTTCCAGCCAGTAGCCATCGCCGCCGAGCAGCAGGTAGTAGCCGTCGCCGCCGAGCAGCAGGTGGACGATAATGTCGTGGCCGACAATGTCGTGGTGCCAGCGGAAGATCTAGATGGGGGCAGGCGGAGGCAATCCGGTGCGCTACATCAACGACCCCATCGCTGTACAAGAAATCTTAGACGCAATCATGGAGAATGACGAGTTCGAGGAGGAGGTCCCTGATGAGGAGTCTGAGGTACTACATTGCTAGCTTCTCTAGTCGCATCAGCAGATTTCACTATTCATACATAGGATTTGCTCAATCGTGTACATATTCTTTTGCTCTTGAAGTAGGGTAGTATATATATGGTTCGATCGGTCGATTGATGCATCTGCCATCTAGTCATAAAACCCCAATCTGCTCATCTGCCATCTAGTTGAATTTGCTAATTGGGTGTTGATTTCGATACACAGCAATGCATATAACATTATATTTCTATTCCTTACTAAGCCCAATGATTCAATTTTGCCCCAAAATAGTGCAATGGCATCTGATGGTGTCGTTTTCTTAGGGATGGTTAGTGAACCTGAGGCAGCAATGCACATAAACAATATAGGTTGTGTTGTTGGTATTTTGGTTCTCTGACTCCATCGCTGAAAAAAATGAGGCCCTAATTTTTTTCTCATATGGAACCTATATATAATCTTTGTATTGTTTCTGATCTATGAATGCGTTGTATGATGCATATGTATATGTATATCCTTGAATATTATTTTGTACGATTACATTTCAATTTATTATTGTGGCCAATGATTCAAATTTGCCCCAAAGATAGGCAGATACATTGGTGTCAGATTTTTTCAGGGATGAGTGAGCGAACCTAGGGCCATGTACAAGATCAATATCAGCTGTGCAATTGTTACTTGGTTCGCTTACGCCATCTCTGTAGAAACTTATGAGGCCGCAATCTTTATTCTATATTCATAGAACTATGATATTTGAATTATCTATTCCATGCATTCATAGTGTATAAGAATTACATTTTAGTTTGTCACCGAGGCTGATGATTGAAATTTACCCCAAAAGAGTTCAATGGGAGACACGTATGATGGTGTCGTGTTTTAGGGATGGGTTGGTGAACCTGAGACAGCAATGCACACAAACAATATAGGTTGTGATGTTGGTACTTTGGTTCTCCAACTCTATCTCTGAAATAAATTATGACGCCCTTGATTTATTCTCATATGGAACTACATATATGATCCTTGATTTGTTTCTGATCTTTTAATGATTGGTATGATGCATATGTATACGAATGGTTTTGATCATAAGTATTTTTAACATGTACCTGAAGATTCATTGTTTGGTTTTTTATTTATAATTACAATATTTAGGCTTGTTTTTGTACCTGACTATGTATATCCCTGAATATTATTTTGTACAATTACATTTTAATTTCTTATTGTGGCCAATGATTCAAATTTGCCCCGAAGAGAGACAGACACATTGGTGTCAGATTTTTTCATGGATGAGTTAGCGAACCTGGGGCCATATACAAGATCAATATAAGTTATGCAAGTGTTACTTGGTTCACTTACGTCATCCCTGTAGAAACTTATGAGGCCGCAATCTTTATTCTACATTCATAGAACTATAATATTCAAATTATCTATTTCATACATTCATAGTGTATAAGAATTACATTTTAGTTTGTCACCGAGGCCGATGATTGAAATTTGCCCCAAAAGAGTTCAAGGGGAGACACGTATGATGGTGTCGTGTTTTAGGGATGGGTTGGTGAACCTGAGGCAGCAATGCACACAAACAATATAGATTGTGTTGTTGGTACTTTGGTTCGCTAACTTCATCTCTGAAACAAATTATGAGGTCCTAGATTTATTCTCATATGGAACTATATATATGATTCTTGAATTGTTTCTGATCTTTTAATGATTGGTATGATGCATATGTATATGAATGGTTTTTATCATAAGTATTTTTAACATGTACCTGAAGATCAATTGTTTGGTTTTTTATTTATAATTACAATATTTAGGCTTGTTTTTGTACCTAACTATGTATATCCATGAATATTGTTTTGTACGATTACATTTCAATTTCTTATTGTGGCCAATGATTAGAATTTGTGCCAAAAGAGAGGTAGACACATTGGTGTTAGATTTTTTTAGGGACGAGTTAGTGAACCTGGGGCGATGTACAAGAACAATATAGGTTATGCAATTGTTACTTGGTTCACTCATGTCATCCCTGAGTAAACTTATGACGCCGCAATCTTTATTCTACATACACTCTGATGCAATTATTTGTCATTGTGTTGAGATGAAATGATATATGAACCGATCAAACTATTGCTGAGATGCTTTATCTTTGATATCCACAGATATATTGTCTTACATATACATGTTGTCAATTCTTGAGTTGTAATACAATTCAATCATATGTATGAGTTCTAAGTTATGTTTTTGAAAATCAACAAGAGGATGATGATGAAGTGGACGATAGCAAGGTATCCAAGAACAACAAGAGCCGCTACATGCTGAGGCGGTTATAGTGTGGGCTAATCCGTTTCCACCGTAGGGGGAGACTGTTTTGCCCATTCTGTAGCAGAGCAATCAACGTGGACATCGACAGCATGATCCAGCATGCGGAGGGCGTTGGCAGAGGCGGAGGCAGACGTCATAGGCCGATTACCTTGGCGTGGCACGCAGCCTACGGGAAATTCCTCAGGTATTATGTCAGGACTGGCTTGTATCCCATCGACTAGGCTGTCGCTGCCTCCTGCTGATATGCCCCTGTCCTGCTAGGCATCTCCGTGTCCCGGCCTCCTGCTGCCGCCCCTGCTTTTATTTTGTTTTAGTTAATTATTACCTATGTGTGGCATGTAAGACAATATATCCGTGGTGTCTCTGGTGAACCTTCTATATTAATCTACTCCTTTATATGGGGTGCCTTAAAATTTCTAGTGTTCAATTATATTACTGATCATGCTCATGCACACTATAAATATTTCTAGTGCTCGATTATATTATAATTGTCAAGGAATACATCAACAAGTCAAATTGGTCCAAATTTTGTATTGAAGTAACTAAATGATCTCACATTGAAGGTGGACATTGGCATCAGCCGAAGACCTTGGAGCGGCACGCAGTCTTCAGCAAATTCCATGCAGGTTTAACAACGGGTTGCCGCCGCCCAGCTCCGAATTCTCTTACGGGTCCAATATGACAGAACTTGAGCTACCACAAAGACCTCGGCAGAGGTGGCAGAATTGGTGCGGGTGCAACCACGGCGACCGTGAGCTCGGATTATAGAGGAGGAAAACAGAACCGAGCATGGTCGGCACGGTGACAGATCTCACCGGAAACTAATTCTCGTCCCCGCACCGTGCCATGGGTGCGTCCATGGTGAGGGCGAGCTCCGACTCGGGATGGGGAGGAGAGCGGGGCCGAGCAGGTTCATCACGTCCCAGCTCTGCGCCATGGCCGCGACCACAGATTACCGCTCCGGGGAAGAAGAAGACGCGTAATGAATGCAGGCGCCAACGCTGCAAGCCTACATGGAGGAGAGTTGGGCCGAGCAGGTTCGTCCACGTCTCAGCTCCACGCTATGGCTGCGACGCCCCACAGATTGCCGCTCCGGGGAAGAAGAAGACGCGTAATAGATGCAGGCGCCAACGCTGCAAGCCTAATTGACACCTAAGCGACGGGAGCGACATAACGGCGAGAACTGACAGGGGGCCCAACTTGACGGCCGTTAGCCTGATTTTTTGTATTAAAACATAAAGTTAAATTCGTGCTGAAAAAGACCCTCTGAGTATTTGGCACACCAACTGTAGTCATCCCGGCTGATTTTAGGAAACTTAGGTACCGCGTTGCCTAGGCAACCTAATTTTTGGGCCACAAAATGATATTCTTCCCACCCCCGTCTCCCAGTCTCCCTCCTTCAAACCTCCCCGCCACACCCGACCCCGCCTACACTACTACTCGCCGCTCGCGGCGCCGTTCTCTGCCTGTCCCCGCTCGCCGCCACTGCCTAGTGCGTACTGCGCCGCCGCCCGCACTCCCAGGTCCAGCGACGGCAAGGCGTCTTGACCACGAGCGTCGGCGGCAAGTCGGCCCGGCAACGGACCGCGGCAGCCTCGGCGTGGTGTACTAGCAGCTTCGCTGGTATTTCTCCCCCCTCCGGCCATGTTCGGTTAATCCCCTTCACAAGATGATTAGAGTGGATTGGGGTGGAATTGGAGGAATTTTGACTTACTAGGGATTTAATCTCCCTCAATCCCTTGCAATCCACTTTAATCCTAGCTGAACCGAACATGCCCTCCTGCTATTCAAGGAGAAACATAGAGGTCGGGTCGGATACCTTTTCTCCTATGGACCGGATCTGATGATAATTTCCTTTTCTCCAACTCCTCTGTTTATCCCATATAGCATAGTTCTACTCGTACTTACAACTCCAATCCCTCAAAAGTTCCAATCCGTCCGGATTATGGTACAACTCCAATCCCTCAAAAGTTCCAAGGCATTAGGCGAATCAAACCCTGGCATAGAGGAAAGCCGACACCGAATTTTTCCCAGAAGAAATTGAAAGCTCGAGAACATGAACTGCACGGGGAAGTCGCCGTCCGTCCTCTTGCCACCGATCCTCTACAAGCCCACCGCCTTCCGCCTCCTGCATTCACAGCTGGAGCAACACATTGTGCTTGCAGACTGCAGACCCCCTTTGTTGCGGCAGGCGATGTTTCTCCCTCGGTACTACTACACGGTCCCATGGCACGTGGACGTGTTGGGCTCAATCGAAGGTTGTCTGAACATCAGCAAGCACATTAGTCGACCGCCAAAATTACCATTCCCTCGGCCTTACTACGCTGGTCCATGGCGCGGGGAGGTCTTGTCCTCAACTCAAAGAGGTCTCTTCCACAACATTTTGCTGCACAATAGACAACCCTGTGCATTACCAAAGGGTCCACTGCTCTCTCGTTGTTTCCACACTACCACGAGGCTATGCGAGGACTTGGGCTCCATCCGAAAACTCTTATTTCGGGGCATTACACCTGGCGTCTTTTTTCCTCGGCGCTACTTCAGCGCTCCAAGGGAACGACAGATCTCGCAACCTACCCGAGGACTCTACCTCGGACACATCAATCGTGTTCTACGTCAGTCTTGGCAGTATCACATGACCTCGACGCGATCAGTGATCCATTTCACTCGTAATTACTTTGGGTGTTTTTGGAAGGTCACACTGGCGGCAGCTTTGATCAACATTATGTGGTCCTTTGTGTACCACACTTATATTGTTCGAATCCCATACACTAGCCGCACCCGCTTCTTTCATTTTGAGACTGTGCCCTTTTCCAACCGGACTCACTTTGTCGTCCGCTCTCCCCTAGATGACCATGAATATGGTGAGTCATGTTTTGCTTATATCAAGAATAACCACTCCTCAGAGTTCCTCAACCCACTCCACCCCGATAGTGTCTGTGTTAATCGTATCACATAGAAACTTGTCCCTGCTGTTCAACACGGCCTCGCGATCAAGAGCCGTGGTGTCGCTTTGGTCCATGGATCCCCTTGCAAAGACGAGAGCTTGGATGCCGTGCATGCAGTTGAGAACAAGAAACATGCCAAGTCATGCAGATCAGAGCCACAAACAACACACCTTGATGGGCTCAACTGGGAGGCGTTTGTAGTAAAAGATGATGGGCTTGTTGGTGCAATGTCGTTGTCCAATGGTAAGATTTTAGTATTCACTGGGTTGCTCAACGATTTGGAGACCGATGCTGAGATTGCTACTATTATTGCACATGAGGTACGTCTACCGGATTAAAGGGTTCATGTGTGCTTTTGGGTCTTTTACCGGTCTATTCAAGCTGACATTGTTTCCCATTTCTGTAGATTGCCCACGTGGTTGCCAGGCACTGGTCAGAAAATATCATCTATGAGAAGTGGTTCCCTTACCCCCTCAAGGTGTACTTCCCAAGAAGGTATATTCACTTCCGCATGTCACATCGTTCATGGTGATTGCCATACGTGGATCTAATAGGGCTACCGTGGTGCCATGGCACACCGAAAGAAAATTTAATTGTCATAGTAGTACATATACAGTGATCTATTTGTAAAAGTAAATCCATGTTAACTTTGAAACCTCCAAAACCATTATCTAAATCTATTTTCTCTAGCCATTAACAAAGATGCCCAGGCCTAACTAGCCAAACCATTCAATCCAAATCATTTATAAGCTGTTTTGAATTCCAAAAGAGATGCATTTCAAAGGCAAGTGGCGATTAATTGATTAAGTTAGTATTGTTTTTTGGCATCTCCATGAGTGTCGTTTCTGAGTTAATTTACTTGGTCTGCAGTTCTTTATCTTGTTTTGCATTATCAGATCTATGCGAATATTTCATGTTAGAAGCGTTTCTCATGATGTTACCTATGTAGGAACGAGCTAGAGGCAGACCGTGTAGGAATGCTGATACTGGCTGCTGCTGGTTTCGATCCACACATAGCCCCTACGGCCGTTGAAAAGCTGGTAGGAAATGACACATTACATCCTTCGGGCAAGAAAAGAGCACGGCTTTTATCTAGAGCAAAGTGCATGGACGAGGCGATGGAATTGTACAGAGAGGTCATGCCAGCAGAGCCACAATAGGGCAACTTTAGTTTATCTAGAGAAAATGAGAATGTGTATTTCTTGCTGTCTTAGGCTAGGTTCAGATGAGTATGAATATGCCTTGATTCCCAAAAGAAGGTGTTTGGTTGCTTCATTGGTGATTTACAGTAGAATAAGCGCTTCTTATATGGTCTTCGCGTAGGTGGGAGAGTTTGGTGTGACGAGATATTCAGATTTTATAGAGAATTTTTCATATGGAAAGCAAATTTATATATGACTAGCTGAGTGCCCGCGCTGCAGCGGATCTCTCGCACACTAATTTCCTCCTTCTCTTTCTAGGAATAGGACCATACTGTTAAGAAACCAAACAATCTAAATACTTATTGTCTGGATGGAACGATAACCATTTGAAACGCTATTCCTCCTCGTGCTTCCCCTAATCCGGTGACTCTTCTTGTATCATGATGGTCGGCCAGCATGTGCCGCCGCCTCCAGAGCTCGTTAGCTACGTTTTCCACCCATGCATGTATCAGATTCATCGAATTAATGATCAAAACATAGTACTTACTTCGGCAGCACCGCCAACATGCACTTGGCGACCTGGGATGTCAAGCACTACGCCGTGTTGTTCCTGCAGATCTTGCTGGAGCTGAATGTGCAGGTGGTACTCCCTCCGATCCAAATTAATTGACTTCGGTTTTCTAGATTTGAATATATCTAGACATGTTTTAGTGCTAGCTAAAGCATGTTTAGCTAGTATACCTATTTATTTGCTTTCATTTTTCAAGTTTTTAAAGTGGGCTCTGAGTCTGATTGATACCCAAATAGCAAATTTCTTTTGAAATGATGAGAAAGGGAACCATAAGATTCACCTAGCCAACTGGCCGTCAGTATGCATGAAAAAAGATTTTGGAGGGATAGGAATACCAAACCTACAAGATCTGAACCTGTGCTTAATAGGGTCTTGGGTTAGGAGGTATATTCAAAGAGAGGGGGCTCTTTGGAGAAGAGTGATTGATGCTAAATATAACACAAAAAACCCAAATATCCTATGTTGCCAAGAAATCCAGCCTTCTACCTTCTGGAAAGGTGTGATGTGGGCTACTAGGGCAACTAAGCTTGGTTATAGATGGCATGTTGGGAATGGTAGGAAAGTCAGATTTTGGGAGGATATCTGGTTTGGAAACTCACCTTTAGCCTCACAATTTTGGGATTTGTATATTGTTTCTAATCAGCAAACTAAAACCATTGCTGACCTCTGGGATGGATCCCAGCTAAAATGTGATTTTAGGAGAACCTTCTCTGATGATATGATGGTTCAATAGGTTGACCTACAGAATATTGCCAGAGCAGTTGCTTTTTCTGATGAAGAGGATCAACTAATCTGGCAATATGAAACTAATGGGTTTTATTCTTCCAAATCCATGTATGCTTTAGTGAATTTTAGAGGGATTAAGCCGATTTATCTTCCTGTTGTTTGGAATCTAAAAATTCCACCTAGAATTCAGGTGTTTCTTTGGCTGGTTTCTCAGAATAAGATTATGACTAGAGATAACCTGAGGGCTAGAGGTATGCCAAAGCCACTGGAATGCGAGCTTTGTAAAGAAATTGAAATGGTCAAACACCTCCTTTTCGAATGCATTGTAGCTAGGCAGCTTTGGGAGGAGGTTTTTGACGTGTTTTCCTTTCATGTCGTGGACTATGAATCTGTAGCCTCTAAATGGCTTGCTAATAAGAGGTGTTTACATTTTAATGTTGTGACCTCGGCTGTCCTCTGGGCACTGTGGAACAATAGAAATAGCATTGTTTTTAATAGAAAAACTTGGATTAATATGAAACAGGTTTGGTGTATGGTTCTGCTCTATCTGAAGGAATGGAAGGTCCCTTTCAAAGATTTGGAGGGGGGGCTTATCGATTGCTTCATGACCAGGATGATGCAACATCTGAGAAACCCACGACCCTCCCAAATACTTTGAAGTGTGTGGACTTTGGGTGGATTTCCACTTGGAAGAATACCACACCTCAACCAATGGAGGGACAAGATCGCCGAGCAACCAGAACACCCGAGCAATCAATTTCGATTCATGTGATGATATGATAGTTGGTGTTGCGACTGTGATAATTCTGAGGGTCTGTAATACACTAATATTCCTTTGATCGTGGTCTTTTGGATAGTGCTCTTTATTTAGGCCTGGAGTTCGGTTTTACTGCCAGTTTAGCGTTTGAGCGGTAGTTTTGAGTAGTTGCTAGACTGGAGTGTTACTGTAATCCTTTTGGTGTCGCTTTGGTACTCTTGTGAACTCTGTAAGTTTCATTTGCTTTAATGGAACTAGAGAGAGATCCCTGTTAGTCAAAAAAAATGTTTTAGTGCTAGATACATCTGAATCTAGACAAATTCGAGTCAATTAATTCGGAGGGAGTATTTAGTTCCCACACAAATTATTTGGGGGAGCGCTACGCGTCCCCCGGGGGATCAAAACTTCCGATCCCCCGGGTCCTCGTGCTGACACGTGTCCTTTATAATTTCCGTTTTTGCTACACTATGTCCCGCTTTTGCTATATAATGCCCCGTTTTTGCTACATGTAGCAAAAAACGGTTTGGCCTAAAAAATAGAAAATAGACTTGACCTCGCCGAAGACCTCGCCGGCGACCGTGTAGCAAAAAAGTTGTGTTAATGTAGCATATCCGACCTCGCCGGAGACTCGCCGGAAGTTTTCACTGGTAGACCTCGTCGGAGGCCGCGTAGCAACAAAAATACGCTATTGTAGCAGAACCGCAAAACCGTGGTAGCAAAAAAAACGTGCTAATGTAGCAAAAAAAACAACCTCGCCGAAGACATCGCCGGTGGCTGCCGTAGCAAAACCGACTTTGCTGAGAACTTTCGTCCAAAATATCGTAGCAAATACTTTGTGCTATTGTAGCAAAAATATAGAAGAGAAATAGAAAAACTTGCTACTATTGTAGCATCACTCTGTAGCAAAAATCAAAACATATCCATTGGTCGGTAGCATCTCGACCCTTCGTCTGTAGCAACGATGATCACTTCTAGTAGCATCGTCGTCCTGACACCATGTTGTCGCTCCACTTCAAAACACACTCTAACACGCGGGAGCCATGGCGTCTGGGCTATGGCGGCGCGGATCCGTGGTCGTGCTTGCCGGGTGGAGGTCGGCGGCGACTTTCCAGCGAGCTTTAGAGGAGGGAGGCGACCTCCGCGAGAATTAGGCGAGGGCGGCGGCGCGATTTGGCACGTAGCAAACCCCCGAGGCCAGCAGCCATGGGAGGCCACGAGAGGTGAGCGCGCCCAAGGGGTCCCCCGGCGGCGGCGGCTCCGGGTGGCGGTCGCCAGCGAGCAGGCCTCGCGCACCTCTGTCACCGGAGAGCAGCAGGTCCATACGTCGCCTTCGTCACCGAGCTCGTGGGGACAAGGAGGAAGGAGGCGAGCTCGAGAGAGGAAGGAGGCGGCAAGCTCCGGCGGCGAGCTCCGGCGGCGAGATCTCGATGGCGTGTGGTGATGCGGGCAAGGGCGGGAGCGCGGCGAGATGCGGCAGCGCGCCTCGCTAATTTTCTTGGTCGCGTGCGATGCAGTTAGAGAAGAAAGAGGAAGATAAGGAAAAGAAAGGTGGGCCTGCTCCCACGCGCGTGTCACGATCGGGAGGATGGAAACGGTGCGATCCCCCGGGGATCGTATCATTTTCCAATTATTTGTTTCAATCGGAGGCGTCGTCGCTGTGTCAGTCTTCAGTTTCCAAGACATGGACATGGGTGGCATATCGCAGCCCGGCTTGGGTGTTTTTATCTCGCTCGGACTGATCCAATCCACGATGGATGATCCGATACGTTCTGATCCTCTTTTTGTCTCGCATGGCACTTTTGTTATCTCAGTGTATCGATCTTTTTTGCGCGGTTAGAAATTATTTTCATAGTCATAGTCCGCACAGTCTGTATTAGATGCAGACGCGTGGTAACAACTGATTAGGTGAGTGATATTTAAGTGTGAGTTCTCTTTGTTTTTTGGCCTCTGCAAGCTGCATGCACGTGTCTGTATTAGGTTCGAAAATTGTCTCTGGCTAGGTTTGTTAGCTAAGATTCTGAGGTAATGTATGTTTCAAAACGAAAAAATAATAAAGTGATCAATGTTCGGCATAATTTCTATGACTAATTTTAAAATATTAAACATGACAAAACCAGCTACTATCATATGTAACTCGAGCAGACTAGATGTACTAAACAACAAGATAAACGGAAACAAGCAGCAGCTAAACATGTACTTGCAGAACATGGTGAATAACTAGACAGCAGCACGTCGTACGTACGTTCGATTGCAGAAGTAGTCACAGTAGTAACCTTGGGGAAGATTGATCAAAACAGACGGCGGCGAAGACGATAGGCAGCACCACCCGATTTGGATGGAAGACGACCCGTGACGAAGAACTCGAGCAGTCGCGCAGAGCGCTTCCCAAAAACCTTATTCGCCCTCTCCAGTACAGGATCGCAAAGGCGAGTGGTTCTGGAGACCTGCTCTCCCGTCCGCCGGTGCACGCTGGCAAGCGGGATGGAATAAGCTACGGTGGCGGCACAAGCAGAGAGGTTGGCAAAACTCTAGATTGGATTCGGTGTGTTCTATGGCGGTAGCCGCACACGCATTTATATAGAGCGTCTCAGGAAAATCCTAAAGGAGGCAAACATGGGCCGAGTCCATGTTGCGCACGTTTAGGTCAGTTACAATAGCCCACAATCCGGGAACGACCCGAATAGGCTGACTGTTGACATGTCTGTCAAAACCTCACAAGTTTTTTTTTCTGAGTAGCAAAAATAAAGCTCGGCTCGGCGAGATTCCCGCAACCAAGGCCGTGTGATGGCGATCGGCTGGCGGGCGCAAGGCGTGCCGGAGGAGGAGCACGCGTGTAGCTCTCTTATTGTTACTCACTTACAAAGTGGTGCAACACTCCACCTTATAAGCTGGTGTAACTCTTCTCCAACTTTCTATGTGAGACTAAACTTTAACTCCCACTCCACTCCCATGTGAGCTGCCCCAAATATGGGCCCAAACACATGTGAGCTGCCATCAAACATGTGCTTTGAGATTTAAGGGAAAATCTGAAATCTACATGGGCTTATTTGTATTGGCCCATTATTTCTAACAATCCCCCACCAGATCTCAAATACCTATTTGAAGATTTGTCAATCCTTACTACTTGTTTATATACCAGTGTTTCAGCAGAGACTGTTAAGTTGAACTTCCGCCTAGAATCTTGAGCTACGTCTATCAGCAACTTGAACAATGGACGAACCTTGAATTGCAAGTTTGGTGCCAATAGATTTCACTCAAAATCATAACTAGTACCTGGCTGCCAGTAGCCTACCCCGTGGGTTGGAGCATATGCGTCATACTCCCTGGTCTCTTCATGATTTTACTAAAGACCACCCAAGTCTCATAGACCGCGACGTTTACAGTCGAGCTCATATAGGTGTGTTCTTTCAAGAATGCCCTATAGGACGGCATCTTTGCTAGTTATAGCCAACAGAAACACATTAAGGCATGTTGTCAACCCGCCTTATACTTTTGAGAGTCATGCATCTTCACCTAGAGAGGGTTACAAAAGTACCCTCCTCAGTCAAACCACTAGCTTGTTCTTCTCAGATCCTAATTCACGGGATCTCCGATCACATAGGTTAGGTTACCACTATGGTGTGACATCCATGGGTCTCAACCCCATCTCCCTCGATACATTTTCTATCACAATTCGTGATAGTCCCTTTGTGAAGGGATTTGCCAGATTTTTATCTGTTTGAATATATGTAATAGTTATTACTCCGGAGTTTCTCAATTTCCTGACAGATTTCAAACGTCTCTTGACGTGTCTTGATGACTTTGTGTTGTCCTTAGAATTGTTCACTTTGACAATAACAGTTTGGTTGTCACAATTCAAAAGGATTGCCGGCACAGGTTTTTCAACCACAGGCAAGTCCATCAAGAGTTCACGGAGCCATTCTGACTCAATAGTGGCTGTGTCTAAAGCAGTAAGTTATGCTTCCATAGTTGACCTCGTCAATATGGTCTGTCTACGAGATCTCCATGACACTGCGCCACCTCCAAGGGTAAACACATACCCGCTCGTGGCGTTGAGTTCATCAACGTCAGAGATCCAGTTCGAATCACTATATCCTTCAAGCACAGCAGGGTGGCCTAAATAGTGAATCCCATAGCTCATTATACCACATAGATAGCGCATGACCCTTCAAGTGCATGCCAATGATCAATACCCGGGTTAGACATGAACCTACTCAACTTGCTCACAACAAAAGAGATATCGGGTCTTGTAGCGCTTGCTAAGTACATGAGAGAACCAACAATTTGTGAATATTTCAACTGGTCTGTTGGTTCCTTCCTATTCTTTCGCAAAGTCAAACTGGGATCATAAGGTGTTGGAGAAGTATTGCCATCAATAAAGCCAAAACGACTCAAGACCTTCTCAACATAATGACATTGTGTTAAAGTAATCCTATTCTCGTTCTTAATAAGCTTGATGTTCAGAATCACATCAGCCTCTCCCAGATCTTTCATGTCAAAACTCTTTCAAAGGAAAGCCTTAAGTTCATTTATTACATTCATGTTTGTACCAAAGATCATAATATCATCCAGGTACAAACATAGTATAACACTATCGCCCCCACCATGGCGATAGTACACACACCTATCAGCCTCATTCATGACAAAGCCAACAGAAAGTAGGGTTCTGTCAAACTTCCCATGCCATTGCTTAGGTGCTTGTTTCAGGCCATATAAAGATTTTAACAACTTGCACACCTTTGTCTCTTCACCTTTTACCACAAACCCATCCGGCTGATCCA
This sequence comes from Avena insularis, assembly GCA_023614405.1. NCBI lineage: Eukaryota > Viridiplantae > Streptophyta > Magnoliopsida > Poales > Poaceae > Avena > Avena insularis. Next base: position 489,593,387 of record CM042692.1, on the reverse strand, counting down.
TATAGATATCCTCTTCCAAATCTCGATTAAGGAAAGCTATCTTCACATCCATTTGATGAACGAGAAGACCATAAGAGGCAGCCAGGGACAGTAGTACTCGAATGGTGGTCAGTCTAGCGACAGGTGAATAGGTGTCAAAGTAATCTTCGCTTTCTTTCTGTGTGTAGCCCTTTGCTACAAGATGTGCCTTGTACTTCTCAATAGTACCATTAGGCCTTAGCTTCTTCTTGAACACCCACTTACAGCCCATAGGTTTACAACCATAGGGACGTTCTGATAATTCCCAAGTCCCATTAGAAAGAACCGAGTCCATCTCATTTTGGACAGCTTCTTTCTAATCATCTGCATCAGGAGATGCATATGCCTCTGTAATAGATCTGGGAGTATCGTCCACAAGGTACACGATGAAATCATTACCAAAGGATTTTGCAATCCTCTGTCTCTTACTCCTTGTGGGAGGTTCATCGTCATCCTTCTGTAGGACTTCCTCATGTGGTAGTTCAAAATTCTCAATACATGCACTTGATGGGTTCGTAGCATGGAAAACAAAAAAATTCTACCGCAAGAACGAACAAAACCCAGATCTAATCTAGATAAAAGCCAAGATCTAATCTATTAGACATGTGCACCGAGATAGATCTGTACTAACCCTTGTAGACCCGAAAGCGTTACGAGATCGGATCTCGTGGTTGATGTAGTTGATCACTTGCCGATCTCAAGATCGAGTAGACGATCCTTCCGGCGCCACGTTCAGCGCTTCATGATCGGTCACACGCGGAGTCGGCGAACTTCCTCTCCCTGCCCAAATGAGCAATGAGGTAGTAGATCTCTCCACGGAATCCCAGCAGCACGACGGTGTGGTGGTGGTGGTGGAGTAGAGAATTCTGCAGGGCTTTGCCTAAGCCAGAGCAGAGGGAAGGAGGAGGAGAGAGGCAACTTGAGATCTAGAGAATCGAAGGGGCAAGGGGGCTTGTGCCTCCAACCCTCTATTTAAAGGAGGAAGGCGCCATGGGGAGGTGGAGTCCTTGTAGGACTCCCCTCTCCCTTGGCCGGCGGATCAAGGAGGTGGGGAGAGTCCTACTCCCCCACGAATCCTTGTCTTACCCCACAAGGATTCCTTGATCCTTTCTTGGTTTTCAAGTAAACTCCAAGAAATCTTCTAGAACCTTCCGGAACATTCCGAAACCTTCTAGAATCCCCATACAAATACTCCGGAACATTTCCTAACTTAGAAAATGATCCCCAATATATGAATCTTATTCCCCGGACAATTCCGGATCTCCTCGTGATGTCCCGGATCCAATCCGAGACTCCGAACAACATTCGGTTTCCAACGCACATTCCATATCTACTTAAAACAACTTCGAACCTTAAGTGTGTCACCCTACGGTTCGTGAATATGCAGACATGATGGAGACACATCTCCGATCAATAACCATTAACGGGATCTGGAGATCCATAACAGCTCCCACATACTCAACGTTGACTTTGTGATCGATAGAACCATTAACATACGAAACCAATTCCCTTTGTCACGCGATACTCTACTTATCCGAGGTTTGATCATCGGTATCTCCATACCTAGTTCTACCTCGTTACTGATAAGTACTCTTTACTCGTTCCATGATATGTCATCCCTTGTGACCTAGTCACATGCTTGCAAGCTACCTAGATGACATTCCATCGAGAGGGCCCAGAGCATATATATCCATCATATGGATGGACAAATCCCAATCTTGGTCCATGCGCTTCAACACATACTTTCAGAATACCCAATGTCACCTTTATAACCACCCAGTTACGAAGCGGCGTTTGAGGTCATCAAAGTACCCATCCGGTGATGGTGATTAACATAACCTCATGGTCGAAGGATTAGGTTACTATGCATTTGAAAAGCTTGTAGCAAAACGAACTTAATGACTTGATCTTATGCTATGCTTACTATGGGTGTGTGTCCATCACATCATTCTCCTAATGATATGATCTTGTTATTAACGACATCCAATGTCCATGATCAGGAAACCATGATCATCCATTAATCAACAAGCTAGTTTAACAAGAGGCTTACTAGGGACTCTTTTATGTTTACAAAACACACAAGTATTAATGTTTCCGGTTAATACAATTATAGCATGAGATGTAAACATTTATCATAAACATAAAGATATAATAATAACCACTTTATTATTGCCTCTTGGGCATATCTCCAATAGCACTAGATTTAGGAAGTATTTCAGAAGAAATTCTAGCAGTGCTATGCATATCTTTCATAGGAAACATATTCTCATAGAATGTTGCATCACGAGATTCCATTATAGTATCAACATGCATATCAGGAACCTTAGACTTAACCACTAGAAATCTATAGCCTATCCTCCGCGGAGCATATCCTAGAAAGATACAATCCACTGTCTTAGGTCCAAGTTTGCGTTTCTTGGGAATCAGTATGTTGACCTTAGCCAAACACCCCCAAGTGCGCAAATACACAAGTGATGGTTTTCTCTCAGCCCACTCCTCATAAGGGGTATTTTGTTTATTCTTGTTAGGAACTCCATTCAGGACATGACATGCAGTCAACAAAGCCTCCCCCAACATGCCTTTGATAAACCAGCAGTGCCTAGCATGGAATTCACCAAGTCAGTCAGCGTGCGATTTTTCCTCTCGGCAACTCTGTTTGATTGGGGCGAGTAGGGAGGCGTCCTCTCATGAATATTGCCATGTTACTCACAGGACTCATCAAAGATTTTGGGAAAATATTCACCACCACGATCCGACCTAAGACGTTTGATCTTTCTCTCTAGTTGATTTTCAACTTCGGCTTTATAAACTTTAAAGTAGTCTAAAGCTTCATCTTTAGTGCGCAACAAATAAACATAGCAGTATCTAGTCGCATCATCAATCAATGTCATGGAATATCTCTTCTCACCTTTTGTCAACACACCATTCATCTCGCATAGATCAGAATGTATGAGTTCTAGAGGTGCCAAGTTTCTCTCCTCGACAGCTTTGTGAGGCTTTCGAGGTTGCTTTGATTGCACACAACTATGGCACTTAGAACCTTTGGCAATAGTGAAATTCAGAATTAAACTCATGCTGGACATCCGAGACATCAAACCAAAACTAATGTGACAGAAACGAGAATGTCAAACACTGGTATCATCATTAACATCACCACAAATATGATTCACAGATTTATTACTAAACTATGAAAGAGAGAAACAGAACAAGCCTCCAAACTCATAACCTTTACCGATAAATTGTCCATGTTTCGAAACAACGACTTTATTAGACTCTGACACAACCTTGAACCCATCTCTGTATAGAAGGGAGCCAGTAACAAGATTCTTGTTCATAGTAGGGACATGATGCACGTTCCTCAGCTGCACGATTTTTCTGGAAGTAAACTTTAGATCCACCGTGCCAACACCACGAACAGAAGCATGTGATCCATTCCCCATTAGGACGGAAGAATCCCGTGCGACCTGATAAGAAGTGAACATAGAGATGTCAGCACACACGTGAACATTAGCACCCGTATCAATCCACTAACATGGTGATTGAAACACTGAAAGAACAGTAAATAAATTACCATACCCATCTGTGTTGCTAGTGGTCACGATGTTGACAGTCTTTCCACTTTTCCCTCTGTGATCTGCATGTTCTGGGTAGTCCTTGGAAAAGTGTCCGAGCTCTCCACAGGTAAAGCAGCCTAGCTCGGCCTTGTTCAGCTTCTTCTTCTTCTTGAAGGCTGTAGTCTTTTCAGGCTTGTTGAAGGAGGACTTATAGTTCCCTTTGTTCTTGCCGAAGGTCCTCTTCTGCACCATGTTGGCGCTAGACTGACCCTCGCCTCCTTTCTTAGTGGTGTCCTTAGCCAGAGCCTTCTCCTCAACATCAAGAGACGCTATCAGGTTTTCAACCGATATCTCTTGTCTCTTATGCTTGAGAGTTGTGGCGAAGTTCCTCCATAAAGAAGGCAACTTTGCAATGGTGCACCCAACCACAAACCTGTCGGGTAAGTTACACTTAAGGATTTCAAGCTCCTTGACAAAGCACTGTATCTCATGAGCTTGTTCGACTACACAACGGTTGTTAACCATCCTGTAATCATGAAAGCTCTCCATGATGTATAGTTCACTGCCAGCATCTGTTATACCGAACTTAGCGTTCAGTGCCTCCCAGAGCTCTTTTCCATCTTTGATGTGCATGTACACATCAAACAACTTGTTGTCAAGAACACTCAGAACGCATCCCACAAAGGCAAGATTGGTTTCCTTAAACTTGTTCTGATCTTGTTCAGATATAGTTCCTTCAGTTAAACCCTCACTAGCCTCGAATACTTTCAGATTTTGTAGCCACATAGTGGTCTTATACTGCCACCTCTTAAAATGAACACCGATAAACTTTTCCAGCTTCATCGCATCGGCAAAGTGTTCCATGTTTATCTCAGAAAATTGCCTATAATAAGGTTTTTGGATTGTTGGATAATTAGGCACAATTTCCATGATTAATTCCAGAATATTAAACATGACAAAATCAGCTACTAGCACATGTAAATCGAGCATACTAGACGTACTAAACAACAAGATGAACGGAAACAAGCTGCAGCTAAACATATACTCGCAGAACATGGTGAATAACCAGACAGCAGCATGTCGCACGTACCGTTCGATTGTAGAAGTAGTCGCAACAATAACCTTGGGGAAGATTGATCGAAGCAGACGACAGCGAAGATGATGATAGGCAGCACCACCCGACTTGGATGGAAGATGACCCGTGATGAAGAACTCGAGCAGTCGCGCAGAGCGCTTCCCAAAAACCTTATTCGCTCTTTCCCGTACATGATCGCAAAGGCGAGTGGTTCCAGAGACCTGCTCTCCTGTCCGCCGGTGCATGCCGGCAAGCGTGATGGAATAGGCTACGGTGGCGGTGCAAGCAGAGAGGTTGGCAAAACCCTAGATTGGATTCGGTGTGTTCTATGGCGGTAGCCGCGCACGCCTTTATATAGAGCGTCTCAGGACAACCCTAACGGAGGCAAACATGGGCCGAGTCCACGTTGCGCATGTTTGGGTCGGTTATAGTAGCCCACGATCTGGGAGGGGCCCCAATAGGATGTGTAACATCCCAAAACTTTAATCCAAGCTTATCAAGATCCAAATCCTCAAAATTAGGGTTAACAAAAACTTTTCCATTTAAAAATATGAAAGCATTCATGTGTATGTGCATTTGAATTAGGAGTTGATTTGAATTGCCATGGTTCTGTGATTCTTTGCTTGTAAAATGTTTCTTAGGTGAAATAAACATCATCTACATCATTCCCAAACTTTTCCCAAAGAAAAACAACTCAAAATGAATAATTGAAGTGAATGGTCATTTTGGCCAAATTAACTATCATGCCTACTTTGGCTATTCTTAGTACTCAGAACTTAACAGAAACAAATGTGGATCTTTGCACCTCTTGCTAGTACACATAATGAGGTACCAAGGCCCACTTTGTGATCTGCTAAAAACATTCAAATGCTAATTTTAAATGACAGTTTAAAATTGAATCTATTTCATATGGGAAGATCCCACTAATTCAAAAACCACTCAAACAAGCTCAATTTTCAAAACCCAAGCAACCACAGAGTCCCAAGCTTATGCCTAGCAAACCCACTAAATATCTTTTCAAAATTCAAAAGTTTATTTCTTGCAGCCATTTAATCAAACACTTGGCAGGCAGGGTTAAACTCTAAACCTAGCTCACTATTTGCAACAGGGGTTTGCACCCAAATTCCCTCAATACTCTCCCTCTGTCCCCAAATGATCTAACCACAGCTTTTAAACCCCCTCTCCTACCACCCTAGTGGCAGTGCAAGGCCATGCCGAGCACCAACTCGTCGACCACCCCTTGCCCCACTGCAGCAGACCCCCCCTCTCGCCATGTCTAGGAGGTAGCCAGAACCTCACCGCCGCCCACTGTCCCCTCCCTGAGCCAGGCCAAGTCGTGGACCACCGAGCAAACCCCGCGCCCAGAGCCACCTCGCCATGCCGAGCACGCGCCAGAGCGCCCCACCCGGCACGCGTGCACAAGCCGCCGCTCGACCGCAGCCCGCGCCCACCGCTCCGCCATGACCTAGGGAACACGACGGACATGCCAGTTGGCCGCCCAACACACCACATCCACCGCTCGCTGTGGACACCGTTGCCTCTGCCGCTCAGAGTGCCAGCTGCCCCCGATCGCATACCACCGCCCCTACGCCCGCATTAAGTTCCTAGAGCACCCCAGGAGACCGCCCATCGATCACCACCCTCAGCCATGCTTCTAGCCGCTCATAGCCATGTCGCCACCGTCGCCTGCCCATCCCTCTCGGTCTCGCCGTCGAGCCAATAAAAGGAGGGCACCCCTAGCCATTTGAAGCACACCACTCCACTCCCCTCACCTCACTGATCATCCCACACCACTAGCCGGAGCAAGGGGAGTAGCAGCTCGCTGGAATTGCACCGTCGAGGAGAAGGGCGCCGCTGATTGCGACCACCCCCGGAGCTGCCTCGACCGTCCCTGAGCTCGCCGTCGACCACCAGTCCGTTTGCCCGCCTCGCCGTTGTAGCTGGAGCCCTGGTACGCCCCCTATGCACCCCACTGAGCCGCTAGGGTTCGAGCTCGCCGGTGATAGGTTCGTCATCGACGACGATCCCCAGTCGTTGATCCTCACTCTAATCTAACGTCCCACGTTGCCCCGTACCGCTTCGTGTGTTATGAGTCACTGACTGGTGGACCCCCTCTGTCAGTTGAGCCCCACGCCACGGAGTGACACTGGGCCGGCCCGTTAGAATTTCCCGCGCGACCCAGTTAGTTTGAATTAGGATTTTCCTATTTAGTTTAAACTTAGTTCTGTCTCTAAGTTTGAAAATCAATCTAGAGATATTTACAACTCCAAATTGCATGAAACCAATTTTGTCTGAAAGGTATTGAAATGACCTATCCAAGACCGTTGGATTTAATTCAATTAGAGTTATAGATCTCTCCTAGTAAAAATAATAAAACAGAAGCATTTGTACCTTGCAACATTTTTATAAAATCAACCAAGTTAGCTTTTGAGTTGATTCCAACTCTCAAAAATCAAATTTAATCATGCCTATCTGAATATGTAATAATATCAAGGTTTACATGCAGTGACTTTGGACTAGTACCAAAATAATGCTATATAGGCATTTCTAGTCACTTTAAATCATTAAATAATGAACTTAAACCAAAGTAATTTTGATCCACCCCTTAAATCACATTCCCACATGTTAGAATATGTGGTGATGACATGTGTCCACATGATCCCATATTTTAAGTGGTGAATAGTAAATCTTAGTTAATTTTTCAATGAGTAGAAATTACTTTTCTAAAATAAAAAGGAGGAAACTAGTGAATAAAACTTGTGATGCTTGTGATGATACTAGATCATCAATTGTGTGCCTTAGAGTACTAATTAGACTAGTTAAGTATTGTTTGGTGATTGTGTACTCCGTATGTATTTATAGAAGATTGTACCGACCAAGCTTACGAGGAGGAGGAGTTCTACCAAGAAGAAGAAGAAGAAAACTTCAACCACTACACCAACCAAGACAAGCTAACACTTGCAAGTATAATGCTTACCAAGCTAGGATTGAACTAGATGGTTTAGCAAAGATGCTTTAGGCATGCTTGAGTTATACTACCTTGACTAGTATTTCATCCAAGTCTTAGTTTCAAGCTTTACTTCCTTTACTTTACCCAAAGTTCTTTACTTATTTTGAAGGTAGCATAAAAAGTATAAAACTTGACCTATTTAGAACCCTTTAGATGTCATTCTATGGCATGAGATTGATCCCACCATTTTCCACCTTAGTGAACACTCTTAACTTAGTAGTTTAGAGTAGATCAAAAACTTGAGTCACTTAGATGGGAACACTTGGTGAAAATGAATTATGAAAACCTTGGAACGATGAGTCATTCTATTGAGATGTTTTGACATGTGTTGAGAAACACAAATGGTTTATGATGATGAAAATGTTGAGGCATGAGCCTTAGCCCTTTTATAAAACTGATGGTTGGATTCGGATGCGATACCATTCCAAATTTACCATACAACCACACTACCTGAATTGGGTAAGGCTTAGCCGGAAGTTTATATGCATTGGTATTAGTTCCCTCGCGGGAGAGGTTTGAGCTGAGGCTACCTATCAATGTTGTCCACCTATGCAGTGCCCAAGATGACTGATGGTCATGGTTGGGAGGCCATGATGATAGGAGAGGTGCTTATACTAGGGTGTGTAAAGGAAAGGTTATATTTGATTATCTGCATACTAAATATGATGATTCAGGGTTATCCCTGACAGATGTATCGAATCTTGTGGTGAAAGTGTACCACCTCTGCAGAGTGTCAAACTATTCGAATAGCCGCGTCCGTGGTTATGGACAGTTGGAATGGCCATACTGTTTCGTTGTCAGATGTTTTAAAAATGACTTATGAAAGAAATGATGAGTCTTGACTTGACCACAACAGGGTAGTGTTTATGACAATAGCTTCCCAACTTAAGTTATTCTAAAACTTTAGTTTATCTTTCTTTGCTTCAGAACTCAGCTTAGGTTTCAAACTTAACTTTATAGTTAAACTTAGATTTAGCACTTTAACTTAGCACTATACTATTTGTTAGTGGTAGTTTGCGAGTACTTAAAGAGTACTCATGGCTTTTGTCCCTGGCTATTCTCATGGCCAGACTATGAAGGAGACTATCAAGATGATGGCCAGCAGGACGGCTATGATAACTAGGACTATCTGCCAACATCAGCATTGCCTGTGCCCCTGAAGATGGACCCCACCGCTACGCTTTATATTTATTCCGCTGCTTGTTGTATTAAGACTGGATCATGAGATCCTTATTTGTGTAAGACCTTATGTATGGTTTGTAATGGATGATGTCTCAGTGATATCCAATCCGTTATGTCTCGCAAAAATGGTAATCCTGGATTAAGAGGTATGGCATAACGGGCATCCGGGATTAAAATCCGTGTTGACAAGTTGGTATCAGAGCCATCCTGACCATAGGAGACCCTAGTTAGAATGGACGTCCGAACAAAAACTTAGTTTCAAAACCAAAGTGAGTATTTACGAAAAACTATCTCCTCTCTTATCCTTGGGAATTCTTTCTTTCTCAAAAATTCATGTTCCTCAAAATTCTTACATTATTACTTAAAATTTGACACACTTGATCACTTCACTAATTTCCTCATCCTTAATTCTTGTAGATGGAGACTCAGTTCAGCAAGTTTTACCAGTTGGGAAACGGAGGTCAGCTGATCTTCGAGAGGGATCTGGATTCACTGTCGGAGTTATTGGGACGCCCACATCCGGAGTTTCTTGGAGCTCAACTTCTAGGATCCCCGGGAGGAGACCTACAGTGGCTAGTCACCACTGATCTTAGAGGAAGCATCGAAGCACCAACTTCCGGAAGAATTCAGTTCTCCGTGAGAGAGAACAACTGGCTAGATGGATTAGCCAGGGCAATGCATGAAGCTCTCGCACATCTATGTGCCCTCGGCATCAACAAAATCCAAGGAACCCGTTTTGCTCACTATGCAAGACGTGACTTCATGGGAATGCCGATGGAGATGCCAAGTCACCCAGAGTTGAGGCGTCAAGTGGAGAATCTTGACTTCTTGCTGCATGATGACAATGAGGAATCGGACAATGCCAGGGAGCTAGCCAACCAGAACCGTGCCATTGCCGACCAGAAGGCCCAGACTTTCACACTGCTCGTCCAGGATCACCAGTCTCTTTGCCGCCAGCGTGCCAAGAAGGATCGCACCATCGCCCGTCTTCGCAAGAAGGTGGCCGACCTCGAGAAGACCGTCAAGGAGCAGGAAGCTCAGCTTGCCGCCAAGGAAGAAGAAGATGAGGGTGAAGACATCCAGGGAGACATGGATTCTTACCTCAGCAATGATGATGACTTTCTAGAGGAGGATGCTATGGACTTCTACACTGACGATGAGGACTCCGACTTCATCGACGATGAGTAGATGCACTAGAGCACTGTCGTAGCATGAGATGTATCGGTCCCACTATATCGTAGCTTGCAGAATGGTTCTTCAGACCATCTGTTTTCCTTTGTTTGTTGTGGTGTGTGTTGTATCGTGTGTTGGTTGCATGAATGAAATGAAGTTAGTTGAAAAACCTGAGTCTAACTCAAAGTTTTAGCTTTGAAACCAAAACCATGAACCATAGAATTTCCCTCTTACCCCTATATCTATCTCAATCCTCAGATGACTTTTGGAAACCAAGGAGGGAGCAGCTCGTCGCAAGACCCAATGCTGCAGATCTTGTAGAATCTCGTCGCAGACCGTGAAGCAAGCAGGGCAGAACGTCAAGCCAACTTAGCAACATTGCAGTAGATCACCCAGATGGCTCTCAACAACCAAGGGCATGGAAATCAGGATCACCATGGATCCAAACTCAAAAAAAATTAGAATACCAATCCCCCCAATCTTCAACCAATCTGAAAACCCATTAGATGCGGATGACTAGTTGCAGACGATGGAAAACAACCTCGAAGTTGCAGGAGTTGATGAAAACGAGAAAATTCTCTTCGCCACCCACTATCTGGCGGGAGATTGAAGAGCTTGGCGGAATAGTATCCGCAATATGAACCATGGTCAGGTTATGACATGGGAAGCATTCAAAGTCAAGTTCAGCCGCACCCACGTGCTGCAAGGTCTAGTCAACAGGATGAGAGATGAATTCCGCGAATTGAAGCAAGGAAGAATGACTATGGTAGAATACCGTGACAGATTCCTGTCACTTGCCAGATATGCACCTGATGAAATCAACACAGAGGCCAAGAAGAAGGAGAGATTCTTGAACGGACTGCATGATGAGATGTAGACTGTCCTCGTCAACATCCGTTTTCAGGATCTCGAAGAGCTAGTCGACTCTGCCATTCAGATGGAAGGGAAGATTAATCAGGCAAACGACAACCGCAAACGTCATATGATGCAGCAATCAGGATCCAGCAGTCACCAGAAGTACCGTCCCAACCCCTCACCAGGATATGCACCAAGGAACAACCGACCCCAATGTCTCTAAGCTACCCCAATCAGAAGTGAGGCAATGTGAAGTCCGGAGGAAACCATCACAACTCCGACAATGCCAAAAACTTCAACAGTGCCCCTCCCAAGAGCAACAACAACAACAACAACAATACTGCACCCAGAACTGGCAGCAATGTTGTGCCTGTCACAGTCAAGGACAAGTCCTAGATCACTTGTTTCGAGTGTGGAGTGAAGGGTCACTACTCCAATGAGTGTCCCAAGAAGACTGCCGCCAATGCCACTGTGAATGCCCCAGGTCAATAGCAGCGTCGTGTTCAACCAGGAAGAAGGTTTGCCCCAAGGAACCCTCACAACCGCAACGGTCGTCTCTTCCACATGAACGCAGAAGAAGCCCAAGAAGCGCCAGATGAAGTGCTGGGTATGTTTTCTGTCAACTCAGTTTTAGCAAGAGTATTGTTTGATTTGGGAGCATCGCATTCATTTGTCACCGAAGAATTTACATGCACTAGTAAGATTCACCCAACCAACTTGAAGCATGTCATGATAGTTCAAATCCCCGGTTCAACAACCAAAGCTAGAAAAATCTGCAAAGCCGTGCCTATCAGAATACATGGGATAGATTTTTATGCCAACCTAATTGAACTTGGAACCAAAGGATTGGAAGTAGTACTAGGTATGGACTAGACGCCAAGGCATAAAGGACTGATAGACTGTGCTAAGAAAGCCATCACCATGACCAGTAGTTCTGGAGTAACAGTAGAGCATATATCTGAAACCTTACCCCGTCAATTCAAGTGCAACAAGAGTCTAGTCCTACCCACCATAGACCAAGTCAGAGTAGTCTGTGAATACCCCGACGTATTCCCAGATGAATTGCCAGGTATGCCCCCAGATAGGGATATTGAGTTCATTATCGAACTAATCCCCGGAACCAGACCCATAGCCCAGAGGCCCTATAGCATGAACCCCTCAGAGTTAGTTGAGTTGAAGAAGCAGTTAGATGCCATGTTAGCAACCGGCTTGATTCAGCCAAGCGCATCGCCATGGAGATCACCAGTGTTATTCGTCGACAAGAAAGATGGAGGCAATCGTCTGTGTATAGATTACAGAAAGTTGAATGACGTCACCATCAAGAACAAATACCCCTTGCCAAAGATAGAGGATCTATTTGATCAGTTGACCGGAGCCCAGGTAATCTCAGGACTGGTTATCACCAACTTAAGATTCGTGCAACGGATATTCCGAAGACCGCCTTTACTACTCGCTATGGTTTATACGAGTATACGGTTATGTCTTTTGGATTAACCAATGCCCCTGATTATTTCATGAATCTCATGAATAAGATCTTTATGAATTTCCTAGATAAGTTTGTAGTTGTGTTTATCGACGACATCCTTATCTACTCCAAGTCAGAAGTAGAGCATGAGCAACATCTGAGAATCATCCTAGAAACCTTGAGAGAGCATCAGTTATATGCCAAGTTCAGCAAGTGTGAGTTTTGGCTAAAAGAAGTAGGATTCCTAGGACATATTGTGTCTGCCGGAGGAGTCTCTGTTGATCCCACCAACATCAAAGATGTCGAAGCATGGGAAGCCCCAACCACTCAAACCCAAGTCCGTGCATTTCTCGGATTAGCGGGATACTACCGCAAGTTCGTAGAAGGATTCTCTAGCATCGCCCGACCCATGACCCAATTGTTAAAGAAGGACAAGAATTTTGAATGGACTGACAAGTGTGAAGCCATTTTTCAGGAGTTGAAGAAGAGATTGATATCAGCCCCAATATTGATCATGCCAGACATCAAGAAGCTGTTTGATGTATATTGTGATGCATCCAAGATTGGTCTCGGATGTGTATTGATGCAAGAAGGCAAAGTCATCGCGTATCTGTCTCGACAACTGAAGCAGCATGAGCAGAACTATCCGACCCATGATCTTGAATTAGCGGCCGTAGTTTTGGCATTGAAGACATGGCGTCATTATCTGATGGGTAATCGCTGTGAGATTTACTCAGATCACAAGAGTTTAAAGTACATCTTCACTCAGAAAGAGCTAAATATGAGGCAAAGGAGATGGATAGAGTTAATCAAGGATTATGACCTTGACATTCACTATCACCCCGGCAAAGCCAATGTGGTAGCGGATGCTCTTAACAGATTGCCATGTAGGCTAAACACCATGATCAAGGAGAAGCAGCCAAGTTTGTATGAGGAGTTGGAGCAGTTCCGGACTGAATTGGTTAGCAAAGGATTCTTAGCTAGCATTGAACTTCAACCCACATTGATTAGCCAAATCAAGGAAGCCCAGAAGGGAAATGAAAGTATCGACGGAATCAAACGTCGTATTGGTATAGGAAAGGTACCTGGATTCACCGAAGACGAAGAAGGAGTACTTTGGTACAAAGGACGTATCTGTGTGCCAGCAGATTCGGAGCTAAAGCAAGTTATCATGAAGGAAGCTCATGATACTCTTTATTCTATCCACCCCGGAGGAATGAAGATGTATCAGGATTTGAAAGAGCAATTTTGGTGGCACAAGATGAAGAGAGAAATCGGAAGCTACATCGCCAAGTGTGATATCTATCAAAGAGTCAAAGCAGAGCATCAGAGACCTGCAGGACTGTTGCAACCATTGCAGATTCCGGAATGGAAATGGGATTCTGTCGGAATGGACTTTATCACCGGTTTGCCTACTTCTAGTAGGGGAAATGACTCAATCTGGGTCATAGTTGATAGACTGTACAAGGTAGCCCACTTTATACCTGTCAAGACTACCTACCAGAGTGCGAAACTAGCAGAAGTGTACATTGCTAGGATTGTTAGTCTGCATGGAACCCCCAAGACCATAGTATCAGATCGAGGAACCCAGTTTACCTCGAGATTTTGGCAGAAAGTTCAGGAAGGATTGGGAACCAAGTTGAACTTCAGTACCGCTTATCACCCGCAAACTGATGGACAGACTGAGAGAGTCAACCAGATCCTGGAGGATATGCTTAGAGCTTGTGTGTTGGAATATGGATAAAAATGGGAAGACTGCCTACCTTCCGCAGAATTCTCATATAACAACAGTTATCAAGCTAGTTTGCAAATGGCACCATTTGAGTTCCTATACGGGAGAAAGTGTCGTACCCCTTTGAATTGGTCGCAAGTAGGAGAGAGTCAGATCTTTGGACCCGACATTCTCCGAGAAGCCGAAGAGAAAGTTCACAAAGTCCGTGAACACCTCAAGACCGCCCAATCCAGACAGAAGAGTTATGCTGACAAAAGAAGGAGAGACCTGACTTTCAATGTCGGAGATTTTGTATATCTCAAGGTTTCACCATTGAAAGGAACTCGACGCTTTAGTCTGAAAGGAAAGTTAGCCCCCAGATATATCGGGCCCTTCAAAATTCTGAACCGTCAGGGAGAAGTATCTTAACAACTGGAACTGCCTGAACAGATGTCAGCCATCCACAATGTGTTCCATATCTCGTTACTTCGCAAATGCCTAGAAGTGCCAGAGAAGACTAAAGTTTTCAAGAACATAGATCATAGAGCTGTGGAGATCAACAATGAACTGACCTATCGGGAAGTGCCCATTCGTATCTTAGAAGAAGCCTACAGAACCACCAGGACCAGGAGTATCAAGTTTCTCAAGATTCAGTGTAGCAACCATACCGAGGAGGAAGCCACTTGGGAGCGCGAAGATTACATTAGGACAGAGTTCCCAGATCTCTTTAGTTCCTAGTTTTCTTTGTAAATCTCAGGACGAGATTTTGTTTAAAGGGGGAAGGTTTGTAACATCCCAAAACTTTAATCCAAGCTTATCAAGATCCAAATCCTCAAAATTAGGGTTAACAAAAACTTTTCCATTTAAAAATATGAAACCATTCATGTGTATGTGCATTTGAATTAGGAGTTGATTTGAATTGCCATGGTTCTGTGATTCTTTGCTTGTAAAATGTTTCTTAGGTGAAATAAACATCGTCTAAATCATTCCCAAACTTTTCCCAAAGAAAAACAACTCAAAATGAATAATTGAAGTGAATGGTCATTTTGGCCAAATTAACTATCATGCCTACTTTGGCTATTCCTAGTACTCAAAACTTAACAGAAACAAATGTGGATCTTTGCACCCCTTGCTAGTACACATAATGAGGTACAAGGCCCACTTTGTGATCTGCTAAAAACATTCAAATGCTAATTTTAAATGATAGTTTAAAATTGAATCTATTTCATATGGGAAGATCCCACTAATTCAAAAACCACTCAAACAAGCTCAATTTTCAAAACCCAAGCAACCACAGAGTCCCAAGCTTATGCCTAGCAAACCCACTAAAAATCTTTTCAAAATTCAAAAGTTTATTTCTTGCGGCCATTTAATCAAACACTTGGCAGGAAGGGTTAAACTCTAAACCTAGATCACTATTTGCAACAGGGGTTTGCACCCAAATTCCCTCAAAACTCTCCCTCTATCCCCAAATGATCTAACCACAGCTTTTAAAACCCTCTCCTACCACCCTAGTGGCAGTGCAAGGCAAGGCCGAGCACCAACTCGCCGGCCACCCCTTGCCCCACTGCAGCAGACCACCTCCCCCCCTCTCGCCATGTCTAGGAGGTAGCCAGAACCTCACCGCCGCCCACTGTCCCCTCCCCGAGCCAGGCCAAGTCGTGGACCACCGAGCAAACCCCATACCCAGAGCCACCTCGCCATGCCGAGCACGCGCTAGAGCGCCGCAGACGCACGCTGGCACAAGCCGCCGCCGACTGCAGCCTCGCCCACGCCCGCCATGACCTGTGGAATACGCCGGACATGCCTGTCACGCCTAACGCACCACAGCCCACCGCCGTGGATTCTCTGCCGCTCAGAGCGCCAGCTACCCCCAACCGCATACCACCACCCCTACACCCGCATTAAGTTCCTAGAGAACCGCCAGGAGACCGCCCGTCGATTGCCATCCTCAGCCATGTCGCTAGCCGCCCATAGCCATGTCTCCACCGTCGCCTGCCCATCCCTCTCGGTCTCGCCATCGAGCCTATAAAAGGAGGGCACCCCCAGCCATTTGAAGCACACCACTCCACTCCCCGCACCTTACTGATCATCCCACACCACTAGATGGAGCAAGGGGAGCAGCAGCTTGCCGGAATTACACCGGAGCAGGCCGCCTCTGGAGGAGAAGGGCGCCGCTGATTGCGACCACCCCCGGAGCTGCCTCGACCGTCCCTGAGCTCGCCGTCGACCACCAGTCCGTTTGCCCGCCTCGTCGTCGTAGCTGGAGCCCTGGTATGCCCCCTATGCACCCCCACTGATCCGCTAGGGTTTGAGCTCGCCGGCGACAGGTCCGTCGACGACGACGATCCCCAGTTGTTGATCCCCACTCTAATCTAACATCCCACGTTGCCCCGTACCGCTTCGCGCGTTATGAGTCACTGACTGGTGGACCCTCTGCCGCTTGAGCCTCAAGGCTGGAGTGACACCGGCCGGCCGTTAAAATTTCCCGCGCGACCCAGTTAGTTTGAATTAGGATTTCCTATTTAGTTTAAACTTAGTTCTGTCTCTAAGTTTGAAAATCAATTCAGAGAGATTTACAACTCCAAATTGCATGAAACCAATTTTGTCTGAAAGGTATTGAAATGACCTATCCAAGACCGTTGGATTTAATTCAATTAGAGTTATAGATCTCTCCTAGTAAAAATAATAAAACAGAAGCATTTGTACCTTGCAACATTTTTATAAAATCAACCAAGTTAATTTTAAGTGATGATATGTGTCCACATGATCCCATATTTTAAGTGGTGAATATTAAATCTTAGTTAATTTTTCAATGAGTAGAAATTACTTTTCTAAAATAAAAAGGAGGAAACTAGTGAATAAAACTTGTGATATTTGTGATGATACTAGATCATCAATTGTGTGCCTTAGAGTACTAATTAGAATAGTTAAGTATTGTTTGGTGATCGTGTACTCCGTATGTATTTATAGAAGATAGTAACGACCAAGCTTACGAGGAGGAGGAGTTCTATCAAGAAGAAGAAGAAGAAAACTTCAACCACTACACCAACCAAGGCAAGCTAACACTTGCAAGTATAATGCTTAGCAAGCTAGGATCGAACTAGATGGTTTAGCAAAGATCCTTTAGGCATGCTTGAGTTATACTACCTTGACTAGTATTTCATCCAAGTCTTAGTTTCAAGCTTTACTTCCTTTACTCTACCCAAAGTTCTTTACTTGTTTTGAAGGTAGCATAAAAAGTATAAAACTTGACCTATTTAGAACCCTTTAGATGTCATTCTATGGCATGAGATTGATCCCACCATTTTCCACCTTAGTGGACACTCTTAACTTAGTAGTTTAGAGTAGATCAAAAACTTGAGTCACTTAGATGGGAACACTTGGTGAAAATGAATTATGAAAACCTTGGAACGATGAGTCATTCTATTGAGATGTTTTGACATGTGTTGAGAAACACAAATGGTTTATGATGATGAAAATGTTGAGGCATGAGCCTTAGCCCTTTTATAAAACTGATGGTTGGATTCGGATGCGATACCATTCCAAATTTACCATACAACCACACTACCTGAATTGGGTAAAGCTTAGCCAGAAGTTTATATGCATTGGTATTAGTTCCCTCGCGGGAGAGGTTTAGGCTGAGGCTACCTATCAATGTTGTCCACCTATGCAGTGCCCAAGATGACTGATGGTCATGGTTGGGAGGCCATGATGATAGGAGAGGTGCTTATACTAGGGTGTGTAAAGGAAAGGTTATGTTTGATTATCTGTATACTAAATATGATGATTCAGGGTTATCCCTGATAGATGTATCGAATCTTGTGGTGAAAGTGTACCACCTCTGCAGAGTGTCAAACTATTCGAATAGCCGCGTCCGCGGTTATGGACAGTTGGAATGGCCATACTGTTTCGTTGTCAGATGTTTTAAAAATGACTTATGAAAGAAATGATGAGTCTTGACTTGACCATAATAGGGTAGTGTTTATGACAATAGCTTCCCAACTTAAGTGATTCTAAAACTTTAGTTTATCTTTCTTTGCTTCAGAACTCAGCTTAGGTTTCAAACTTAACTTTATAGTTAAACTTAGATTTAGCACTTTAACTTAGCACTATACTATTTGTTAGTGGTAGTTTGCGAGTACTTAAAGAGTACTCATGGCTTTTGTCCCTGGCTATTCTCATGGCCAGACTATGAAGGAGACTATCAAGATGATGGCCAGCAGGACGGCTATGATAACTAGGACTATCTGCCAACATCAGCATTGCCTGTGCCCCTGAAGATGGACCCCACCGCTACGCTTTATATTTATTCCGCTGCTTGTTGTATTAAGACTGGATCATGAGATCCTTATTTGTGTAAGACCTTATGTATGGTTTGTAATGGATGATGTACTGTGATATCCAATCCGTTATGTCTCACAAAAATGGTAATCCTGGGATTGCGAGGTATGGCATAACGGGCATCTGGGATTAAAAATCCAGGTGTTGACAGGCTGACTGTTGACACGTCTATCAAAACCTCACAAGTTTTTTTTCTTGAGTAGCAAAAATAAAGCTCGGCTCGGCGAGATTCCCGCAACCCTGTAGGGGTTCTGTGTATGAAAACAATAAATTTTACCCTACGCCCCTGAACCCCTGAAGCTGCCAGGACCTATCTATTAGCAATACAGTAACGGGAGGGGCTTTTTGTGAACTTACCCTTGAAGACCGAAAAGCGTTGTCAACGCTCAGGAGAGCGTGGTTGATGTAGACGAGCCGAAGCCGACCTCAAGGTCATGATGAAGTCCTTGCGCTCCTTCTGGCTCCAACGCTTGAGTGCCTCAAGTGCGACACCTCGCGGGGAGTTACACACGTCTGGTGCCTGATGATGACTCCCGCTTCCCCGATCCACCAGCAGTTGCGGAAGTAGAGCTCCCGGATCCGAATCCATGGCAGCGACACTCATGGTGAAGATGTCTCGTCGCTGCGATCTAGACTAGGGACCACGGTCACGAGAGAGAGAGGGGAGAGAGAAAATATCAATTAGAGGTCCTCCCAAAAGTGGGGAGACCTTTATTGATTATTGGTGTATTTATCTTGGCCAAATACCCCACTATATATAGGGGGAGGAGGGGGTACACCCTCCCTCAAAGTCCCAGGGTGGGACTAAAGGAGAGGAGGGGGTGGGGAGGCCACCGACCACCTAGTGGGCCCCACGCGGGGGCTAGGCCCAGCCGGCCAGCCCCCTTGCCCCTTCTCCCTCTCTCCTTTCCCTAATGGACCCTCTCCCTCCGGAAATTGGCCCATTAAGCCTTTTTGACCTTTAATTGATTTTCTCTTTATTAAATAATTATGAATAAATGATTAAATAAACATTTAACATTCATTCACATATTATTCAACCTCCGTGGTCATGGAACACCTTCCACCTCCACTCCGGACATCCTCCGGACTTACCGAAACCCTTCCGGTTTTCTTTGGTGATTCCACCGATCCTATAAACACTCTCTAAGCATCATAAAGCCCTTAAGCGTGATACCCCAAGGTTTGGGAACACTCCAGACATGGTCGGGACATTCCCGCACCAATGATCGACAGAGGGACCTGGATGGCCATGTGACCCCTATGCGTTCCATGAAGATCTTTCGTCGTTTGAACCGGGACAGTCATGTCTTACTCCCTTTGTCACTCGATACTTACATTGCCCGAGATCTGATTAATGACATCACCATGTCGTGTTCAATCTCGTTACTGAACAATGCTACTTGACTTGTTCTGACAAGTGATATCCCCGTGAAGGTGGATTATTAGTCATAGATGCAGTTGGATGGCGGTCTATGTATAATGTTGTAATGCCCAATCAAGTTCCAAAGGAGTCAAGATGATTAGTATATGCATGTATTGCTTTCTCGGTGTTTGTCAATTGCCCCAATGTAATTTGTTCACCCAGCATGTTATGTATCTTAAGGAGAGCCACCTCTAGTGAACTATGGATCCTGGTCCTTATCTTTTACATTCAATCTACAAACTGTTTACTTCTTTGTGTTTACTTTCTGCAAACTTTTACTTCTTTCCATTCGATACGTTTAATCCTTTGTTTTCTGCAAAACACGGTGAGATTGACAACCTCATCGCAAGTTGGGGACAAAGTTCTGTGGTTGTGTTGTGCAGGTCTCCACGTTGCTACTAGCACCGGTAGTGCACCCTGCCAAAGCTTAGCTAGTAACACCTTTGGGGTGTTTCCTTGCTCCTACTGGTTCGATTAAACCTTGGTTTCATAACTGAGGGAAACTTGCTGCTGTGCTCATCATACCTTCCTCTTGGGGTTCCCAACGAGCTCTACATCAACCACGCACCAGCACTTTTCTGGGCACCGTGCATTGAGCCATCAATACCCCATGGTTCGAGAACACTCCATACATGGTCGGGACATTCCCGCACCAATGATCGACAGAGGGACCTGGATGGCCATGTGACCCCTGTGCGTTCCATGAAGATCTTTCGTCGTTTGAACCGGGATAGTCGTGTCTTATTCCCTTTGTCACTCGATACTTGCATTGCCCGAGATCTGATCAATGACATCACCATGTCGTGTTCAATCTCGTTACTGAACAATGCTAGTTGACTCGTTCCGACAAGTGATATCCCCGTGATCAAATCACACGCTGCGCAGCTATTGGATATAACTTCTCTGAGTGGGCCCTTGAGTATCTTCCCGTCACATGGACGGACAAATCCCGCTCTTGACATATATTGCCTCAATGGTTTCCTCTGAATACCTGAACACACCTTTATAACCACTGTATTACTAGATGGCGTTTGATGATATCAAAGCACTCTCGGGAGACAGTTATTGATATAGCCTCACGGTCTAAGGAATAGTCTACGAGGATCTATTTCTAATCATCATAACTTGAACTTCGTGACATGATCGGGTCACGATGTTTAGGTTGGGTATTGGTTCATCATCTCATTCTCCGAATGAGATGGCCTCATTTCCAACTGGCATAAATGCCACATGATCAGGAAACATGATCATCTATTGACCAATGAACCAGTGACTAGAGTTTCACTAGGAACCCCTGGTTGTTTGTATATCACATGTGTATTGATGTTTCCACTCAATACAGTTATAGCATGATATAAAAATTAATCATAAACTATATGAAATATGATAATAGTCCTTACTACTATTTGTCTCTAGGGCATATTTCCAACAGTCTCCCACTTGCACTAGAGTACAAATACACTAGCTGCATTTGTTCTCAATCATTGGCACCATATATCTGGTACCCTGAACATGCTTGCTCATGGAAGAGGTTGAGTCTTGGGTATGTACTTTACAGTCCCAAATCCTTTGCAACTTACTAATGTCACCTTGATTGACATTAATACTTTATCATCTCATGATAGCATCTGTGTGTATGCATCGTCGCTATGGCAGCAGAACGAGGCCTGATTCCAAGAGCCTACAGTGACGTTAGATCAACCTCGAGGGCTTTCTCATGGGCATTGTGCCCTGGGACACATCATTCTATGTTAAAAGCGAACTAGCCCCGCCATAACATTATACAACACTTTAGATGGTACCCTTATCTATTATTATAAATGCATTCATCAAAACACCAGTGCACTATGTGCAACTTTCGATGTTTTGTTCACCTCGCTTCCTACTTGACTTTAATTGGTATCGATAAGAGTTTCCAACATATTCCCTTATAACATAACCCTTTATGCTTTAAGATATGTCATCCTTTATGGATTTGGAAAATATATCCAAAATTCTCTACTAGATGCTACGGACAAACTTAGCTCAACGTTCCGTGATTCAAACTTAATCACTTTTAAACGTTCCTTATTGGATCACATATTATGTTAAGTTATCATCATGGTTTGCTAAGACAAAACCTATGTCTCAATATAGTGGATGACGACCATCCTTTTCTTTCTTTCAACCATTGATGTTAAATTTAATGCTATTCCTAATTTAAGTTATTAAGGACTGGTTCCTTAATTAACTTCTATTCTGAAACCTCTTTCAGAATCCCTTAAGGAATACTACATAATACATCTATTATCAACTTCTATATCTTATAAATCATTATTTATAAGTATTTGCACTTTCATTCTTAACACCCTTAAGAATTGCTCCTATAAGCTCCCACTCAAAATATGTTCCTACATGTTTGAATTTGAGTCTTATATTGCTCCCACTTAAAAATATGTCAATCACATATTGTTTTAGGAAGACTTATATAGATCCCACTCAATTTTATGCAAATTGCATATCCTCCCACTATTTTGAACAACTTCAAAATCCTTTGATCAAATATCAAACTTGGAGATTTACTATGAGATACTAGTACTTTGCTAGTTTTAAATCCACTAGACATTTAGCACATTTGAATCAAATTCATTTGAATTCATCCAATACTTGACAAATTGTGCTTTTGTCATTTGCCCCTTTTTCCTACTATGGCTTTGCAGTCATTTGGGAAAATTCAAGTAACCCCTTTTACTTGTGAAATTTAGCAACAAATTGCTTTCTAATCTCAAGGGAATTTTGCTTCTAGGATTTCTCATAATTTAGTTTACCATTATTTCCTTAGTAGTTCGTAGGTATGTCACATTACAAGAATCATGACAATTGATTCACAAATGTCTCCATACAAGATATGGATTACATTTTGAATCCTACTTCATGTAGTGAAAACACTAGTGGGGAAAACACAATGATCAAAATCATTGATTCTTTCCTTTCGTGAAGAGAATCATTCAGGAACGTTGTCCGTTGCACTTCTCAACACTCTGATGCATGGTTTTGAATCCTCATCGTGTTTTACACTAATTTCCATTTGCTCCATAATTGAGAAACATCACTAAAAGTGGGTTTCCTAAAAAATGTACCAAAATCCAAGCAATACGAATCTTGTTTTCCTTTTGGTTTCAGCTATGGATTTCGTATTCAAAGGTTTCCAATGAATACTCTACAAGGACTTATTCGCTATTGTTTTGGTTATATCGAATAACCCCAAAACTTTCATGAATTCAAATGGTTCACTATAAATTCTAATTGAGTGTTAACTATTTCTAACTAATGGTCTCTACATCTACACTACAACAATTTATTTGGTGCCTTCTATTCAACCCGTTTGATATCTAATATCACATTGTGATGCTTTGTATTTTGACATTTCAAAATGCTTTGCATTCCACAATTTCTTTTATGCCATTCTTATAAAGTTGAATTTCATTACTATTGATCAAAGCATAGTAATTATATTCCCTTTTGTATTTATACCCTTTGTTGATGAAACACTTTGATCAAATCAAATAGTTTCATATTGATGTTTCCTTTGGTAAACTACTTTACACATTTAAACAATCATTTAATGATAATTACCATTTTCATTAAAACACAATACATCGAATATGTATTTACTTTTAACAATTCTTTAAACACTTTGTATTCAAGTAATACATGGTGTTCAAGTTAATTTACCGAACTTAGGCATGATTTATATGTGATAAGAAATCGAATGACTTTCACATATTATCACATAACTTTGGATTTAAACAATGGTTTTTTTATTCATTAATGAACGTATCATTAAGTTGGGTATTTAAACAAGGCATTTTAATGTTTTACAAATGTTCATGCATTATAAATTAGTTTCATAACAACAAGGATAATTCACACGTAATCAAACAAGATATGAACACGAATAGAAATCATTCATAAAAGCAGAACAACTGTTTGTTACAAACTCATAGGAATAACCGTCTCACAAAGTGTGAGACACACTAAAGAAGTTCACAATCTCTTGATTACAAAAATCATCCTAAAACATAAACTAAGCGACAAATGTCGAGGGAGAGTGTGAAAAGGATACAGATGCCGCCTAGAGGGGGGTGAATAGGCGGTTTAAAACTTTTACGATATGGGCTTAACAAAGGCGGAATAAAACTAGCGTTTACTTTGTCAAGCACAAATCTTATATAAACTACGGTTCACCTATGTGCACCAACAACTTATGCTAAGCAATACAAGCAACTATGTGATAGCTAGATATAAGACTTCAAGCATGAAGGCTATCACAAAGTAAAGTGCATAAGTAATAGCTCAGGTATAGAGATAACCGAGGCACGCGGAGACGATGATTTATTACCGAGTTCCTCCCACAAAGGAAGTACGTCTTGTTGGAGGGGTGGGCGGTACTAGGACCACCACGCCACAAAAGGCCTCACCCTATTCTCCTATGAACCTTGCCACAAGAGGCCTGGTTCACTTCTTCACTATCGGTGCACTTGTCGGTGGCAATCCGTAACCTCTCACAAAGATTGGGGCACTTCTCCACAACTCAATTAGAGGCTCCCAACAAACAAGCTCGGGAAAGCTCCACAACTTAATTGGAGGCCCCAAGTAATCCACAAACCTGCAAAACAACCAACTTCCCTTAAACCCTCCAAAACTTCTCCCCCATTGGCATCGATTGCCAAAATGGGTGAAAATCTCTACATGGCCAATAGAGTGATAATTCCTCCAAAATGTGTACATTTCTCATAGTGTGAGTGGAATAAAATGCACTTATCCAATTACGAATACTTAGGAGGAGGTTAAACAATATTGAGGATCAAAAGATTGCAAAAAAATTAACAAGGTGAAGAAGCATCAACAAATGAAGCAATCGATCAAAAGATCCAAAGAACCACTTGACAAAAATAACATACCAAATGAAAGATGGATATTATGATAAGATTGAAAAGAGAGTGTTCTATATAATATGAGGAGGCTCCCCAAGGTTTGTGCAAAAAAATTGCATTTGAATACAATATGGACATACATGGCATCCTCACTCCCTCGATATTATTTAAAACCCAACTATGTACAAAAGAGCAAATACCAAGGCATAAAACTTGCAATAAACAAATGGTTGAGCAACGAGTAAGAGACAACATAATAGCAGCTCAACCATAAGGATTTGTGAGAGGCATGACAAAGCATAGTATAAGACTAATGCAAGGATGATCATTGAGTATCAACATAGTCTTCAATGAATGATATTGCTTAGTATGACCATACAACACACAAGAATCAAAGAAGATATCAACAATAGAGAAGTAACATCTCTCATGTGTATAGGTTTCTAAGTGGAAAATCTCACGAAGATATGTATCCACAAATAAACATGTACACACAAAATAGATTAAAAAAATAGATCATGATATCCAAAACGAAGTCATCAATACACCAATAAGATCTTTGCTTTATAGCATGGCCAAACAGCTCAATTTTGTCTTATTGTATATTGATGAACTTCAACCACAAACATATCAAATATATCACAACTATCACTAAGGGAAAAGGAGATAGTTAGAATATATTTAGAAAGGCAACAAGTATCACAAAGAACGAATCAAATTTTCAAATTCATCAATATTGCACATGAGAGTACTTTGAGGAAGAGATAGGCGAAATAATTTCTAGATTGACAAATTTGGGATTGGTGAATCATGAGCATGATTTTGTATAGTCCCAATTATATGCACTCATCTCAACTTACTCACATATACAATAAAAAGTTTTCTTTAAAACCTAGCAAGAACCACAACAATTTCAAACACAAAAAATTCATGCCAAGACTCAACCTACAAGAGGTTGGAAGCAATATATGTATGCATGAGTCAGAGATACTTGTTACCGAGACATCATTGGTGTGATGAAGTAGATAGGAGTTTGTTGATCATCCTTGCTTGCTTCAAATTATCATTGAGTCATCACTTGATGAGTCTGTACAGGGGGCAGATATTTGGGCCGGATAATCCGCCCCTGGAGGCCCGGATAATCCGCCCCTGTTACAGAGAGCCACGCCTCAAAGTCCTCAGCCGTTTCCCAAAAATTGGGCCAGATAATCAACTGGCAGAAACAGTAAAACTGAAACAACCATAACTTTTGCATCCGGACTCCGTTTTTGATGATCTTGGGATCGTTTTAAAGAGGACAATGAGATCTACAAGATCATCCAGAGAAACATCATATTCCAGCAAGGTAGGATAGAACCAAATGACGAAAGGTTTGACCTCTCCCAAAAAGACAAACCGATAAAACCTCCAACATCGAAAATGCAATAGAGAATGCATATGAAATTCGTTTTCGATGAACTTGAGCTTGTCATGGAGATTAACACAAGCTCTAAATACTCACATGAGTAAGACCCAAATAAGAACCAAGAAATATGATGTCAAGTATGCAAAGGTTTAAGCTCTCACCGAGGGATATGATCAAGTTACTCACTCGAGAGCCCCTCTTGATAGTACGGTTATCTATCCTATAAACCGGTCTCCCCAACTAACACCACAAGACTGGTAAGAAAGAAACCCTATCAAGATCACACAATTGCCTTGTGTATATTCCACTTGATGTTGATGATGACGATCTTATACACCTCAAGATGGAACACCTTTCTTGATTGTGCTAGCTTGGTGAAGAATTGGAATTTGCTCCCCCATACTCCACTATGGAAGAGCCTCTCTTTTAGGCATATGTTCACATATCCATGATCACCATAAGGATGGCAAGCTACACTTGAGATCATCTTATTATTCAAGACACACTTGCCATAGGCTCAACTTCTACTTGACCAATCTCCGGATCATTCCTTGAAACCTTGATCACCACTTGATCTTCTTCACTTTCTTCTTCTTCCAACCTTGAAGCCAACATATGGTTCAAGCATTGCCTATGGACAAATCCTACAAGTAAAACTCAATGCAAACATAAGTCCATAAAGATTGTCATTAATTACCAAAAACCACACATGGGGCACACATGTTCTTTCAATCTCCCCCATTTTGGTAATTGATGACAATCCCTTTGAGAGGGTTTATATCTATATATTCAACATGAAAAGCAACAACAAAGATGCAAGAGCATGAGAGGAAAATGCATATATTCAACATTCAAAGCAACAACACAAATGCAAGAGCATGAGAGGCAAATGCTTAAGAACAAACTCAAAGCATGAAACCAACTTCCCTTAAACCCTCCAAAACTTCTCCCCCATTGGCATCGATTGCCAAAATGGGTGAAAATCTCTACATGGCCAATAGAGTGATAATTCCTCCAAAATGTGTACATTTCTCATAGTGTGAGTGGAATAAAATGCACGTATCCAATGACGAATACTTAGGAGGAGGTTAAACAATATTGAGGACCAAAAGATTGCAAAAAAATTAACAAGGTGAAGAAGCATCAATAAATGAAGCAAGCAATCAAAAGATCCAAAGAACCACTTGACAAAAATAACATACCAAATGAAAGATGGATATTATGATAAGATTGAAAAGAGAGTGTTCTATATAATATGAGGAGGCTCCCCAAGGTTTGTGCAAAAAAAATTGCATTTGAATACAATATGGACAAACATGGCATCCTCACTCCCTTTATATTATTTAAAACCCAACTATGTACAAAAGAGCAAATACCAAGGCATAAAACTTGCAATAAACAAATGGTTGAGCAACGAGTAAGAGACAACATAATAGCAGCTCAACCATCAGGATTTGAGAGAGGCATGACAAAGCATAGTATAAGACTAATGCAAGGATGATCATTGAGCATCAACATAGTCTTCAATGAATGATATTGCTTAGTATGACCATACAACACACAAGAATCAAAGAAGATATCAACAAAAGAGAAGTAACATCTCTCATGTGTATAGGTTTCTAAGTGGAAAATCTCACGAAGATATTTATCCACAAATAAACATGTACACACAAAATAGATTAAAAAATAGATCATGATATCCAAAACGAAGTCATCAATACACCAATAAGATCTTTGCTTTATAGCATGGCCAAACAGCTCAATTTTTTCTTATTGTATATTGATGAACTTCAACCACAAACATATCAAATATATCACAACTATCACTAAGGGAAAAACAGATAGTTAGAATATATTTAGAAAGGCAACAAGTATCACAAAGAACGAATCAAATTTTCAAATTCATCAATATTGCACATGAGAGTACTTTGAGGAAGAGATAGGCGAAATAATTTCTAGATTGACAAATTTGGGATTGGTGAATCATGAGCATGATTTTGTATAGTCCCAGTTATATGCACTCATCTCAACTTACTCACATATACAATAAAAAGTTTTCTTTAAAACCATAGCAAAAACCACAACAATTTCAAACACAAAAAATTCATGCCAAGACTCAACCTACAAGAGGTTGGAAGCAATATATGTATGCATGAGTCAGAGATACTTGTTACCGAGACATCATTTGTGTGATGAAGTAGATAGGAGTTTTTTGATCATCCTTGCTTGCCTCAAATTATCATTGAGTCATCACTTATTCCTTATGAAAGAGACAAGCATCCAATGCACCTCCAATGTACCTAAAACAAAATTCAAGTACAATATGGTCCCCAAACTTATTGGGTCCAAAGTAGTTAGAGAAACTACTATACATAGGAGAGATTCCACAAAAATATGTGCATATTGATATGAAATTGAATTTCATGCACATCTTAGCCAATTAGGATTTTGTGTAGTTTCCCCTATATATTGGATCAAGTAAAGCAAGCACGCCATAATATATACATTTAGTAAATATGCATGCACACTACTTTCAAGAACCAAAGGAGATACAATTTGAACAAAATACCAAGTAAACCAAGAAGAAACATCAAAGTCTAACATGATAAAAGGTTTTTCAAATTATATCAAATAACCAAATCAACTCATGAAAGACCACATGTTCAACAAATGAACTAGGCAAAAAACAAAGAGAAAGAGATAGACAAAAACACAAATGCTCAAGGATTTATCTCATTCTAAAATGTCAAAAAAGTTAGCAAGGAATGAGATAAATCCAACTCCCAAAAAGAGAAAGTTAAAAAAAACACCAAACTCTCAACACTTTTCAAGATGACACAAAGTACTAAAGGAATATTTATCACCCAAAGACATAAAAATGATATGGAGCAAAACATGTTATGAAGAAGCATAAAAGGAGTGTTCTACACAATATAGGAAAACTCCCCCATGATTAGTGCATTATTTAAGATTTTTTATTTGAATACAAAATGCACCCACATGGGATCATCATCTCTACCTACATCAAATAGAGCACTAAACGATTTCAAGTTAAAGAAATATCCAAAAATGAGATAACATGTAGATTCAATAAAGGCTCAACACAAAAAAAAACAAGTACATGGTGTGCAAGCCAACATACACAAATAAACTTGATAACTCAAGATAAGTAAGTGGTTATGCACAACATATAAAAACACATGCAAGGTACAAACCAACACATGCACAAAGGGCGAGTAACTTTAAATGTAAATGAGTTGAGAACATGTTACCGCAAAGAGGAACAATGGATATATGATAGAGATAAGATAATATAAATCACTTGGCTTGATACAATATAATTGATGAAGTTCCCTTAATTCTTCATGATTTAGCCAAGTCTCCAATGCCCTCCACCAATACCTATTGATCAAGTTTTAGCTTGTTGGTCCCCAACCAAGTTGGGTCCTAAGAAGTTAGTCACAATAGGCTTGGCAACCCAAATGGTTCTTTTCTTGACACCACATTGGGCACCAACATATTTGGCAAACACATTTCCAACCTCATCCTTACGAAGAGAATAAACATCATCAATAATAATAGGGTTGGATGAGGAGTTACCAATAGTGCATGAAGAAGAGAGGTGACCTTTATCACGACATATGTAGTAAGTTCTTTTCTTCCATTTCTTCACACTTGATTTATCCACCATGGGAGTATTATCTTGATTCTTTTTGCGAAGTGGCCTTTCTTCAACTTGAGGTACACCATGACCTTGAACTTGAGGCCTCTTCCCTTTTTGCTTCTCACTGAGAGTCTTATTCTTCAATGGGCAAGATCTAACATGGTGCCCTTCAATTTTGCACTTGAAGCAAACAATCTTGGCCAAATTCTTGACATGTTCTTGGCCCTTCTTCTTGTCTCTCTTAAACTTATTATTGTTATTGGACTTGTTCTTGATATTGGATTTGAATCCAAGCCCACTCTTGTCATTGGGGAATTTTTGCACACTCAAGATCTTGTTGAGTGTGGCCCTCCCTTCCTGACCCTTTTTCAAGCCCCTCTTCAAAGATGAGACTTGGGCCTTGAGCTCTTTGATTTCCTCTACATGGTTAGTATAAACACAAATACTAGAGGAAGTATAAGCTTCATTGTTAGAGCAACAAGGCAAGGAATGTAATTCATTACAAGATGTAGCAATAATATGAGATGATGAATTACGAGGACTAGCACATGGTAGTACGACATTTGTAGTGGATGTAGTGCTAATGTCCACATGAGGCTCATTAGATGTTACCTTTGACACAATAGCCTCATGAGCTAACTTTAGCCTATCATGGGAGGTTAGAAGATCCCCATGAGAGCTTGATAGCATAACATGACTTTCTTCCAATTTACCATAATTGCTAGTTAGCAAAGCAAGTTGAGCCTTTAGCTCAACATTCTCCTTCAAAATAGATGCTTCAAAAGAAGTAGAGTTAGTAGCACAAGTATCATTATAATGCACAATAGTAGAAGACAACTTGGAAATCTCATTATATTTTCTTTTGAGATCAATTGCCACCTCAAGAGCATTATCACGTGTTTCCTTTACTTTAGACACTTCTAGAGTAAATGTCTCCTCAAGAGATTCTTTGGTTGCTTGTGCTTCTTCAAGAGCTTCATTTAGATTTGCAATATCATTAGCGTACTCACGCTCAAGGCTACTCATTTTGTCAATTGTGTTCTCATGCTCCTCAACTTGAGCTTATAACTTATCAACACGTTCTTTGCTCTCAATAGCAAAACCCAAGATTTCAACAAAGTTAGAGCAAGCAATATTATTCTTAACAAGAGCATGATAAACAATCTCACCCTTTTCATGTAACAAATCAACATCAATCTCTTCTTCCTCATTATACTCATCCTCATCATCACAAGAGGTATTGGGTTCCAAAGTAGGAGATACCTTTGAATCCCTAGCCATAAGGCATAGATGGGAACCGTGAGATGATGATAATGAACAATTACTTGAGGCTTCATTCAAGATGTTGTCTTAACCCGTAGAATCTTCAGTTTCCTCTTGTGAAAAATCACATGTTGGTGAAGTGGTAGAAGATGAGAACTCATCTCGACCGGAAGTGGAAGCAACACAATCATCCTCAAAATATTGGACACGACATATTTATCTTGAAGTTTTGTCCATAACTCATGAGCGCTCCAAAAAGGTATGACTGAAGAAGTAACTACATGGCTCAAAGCATTAACAAGCACATTAGAAGCTTGAGCATCGAGATATAAGTTTTTATCATCCTCACAAGATACATTAAGGAAATCCATTGGAGGAGAAAAACCTATATCTACGATTCGCTCCAAATTTGGGTCCATGGCCCGAAAATGATTAAGCATACAAATTTTCCAAATCTCAAAACATGTGCCATCGAATATGAAAATGTCAACGTGCACTAATCCCCTAGCCGACATCTTTACTCTCAAGGCGGTGAAGCCCAAAAGAGAGACCAGGCTCTGCTACCAATTGAAAAGGATACAGATGTCGCCTAGAGGGGAGGGTGAATAGGCGGTTTAAAACTTTTACGATATGGGCTTAACAAAGGCAGAATAAAACTAGTGTTTACTTTGTCAAGCACAAATCTTATATAAACTACGGTTCACCTATGTGCACCAACAACTTATGCTAAGCAA
Source organism: Avena insularis (assembly GCA_023614405.1). Classification (NCBI taxonomy): domain Eukaryota; kingdom Viridiplantae; phylum Streptophyta; class Magnoliopsida; order Poales; family Poaceae; genus Avena; species Avena insularis. Next base: position 489,561,592 of record CM042692.1, on the reverse strand, counting down.
TACAAGCAACTATGTGATAGCTAGATATAAGACTTCAAGCATGAAGGCTATCACAAAGTAAACTGCATAAGTAATAGCTCGGGTATAGAGATAACCGAGGCACGCGTAGACGATGATTTATTACCGAGTTCCTCCCATAAAAAAGTACTTCTCGTTGGAGGGGTGGGCGGTACTAGGACCACCACGCCACAAAAGGCCTCACCCTATTCTCCTATGAACCTCGCCACAAGAGGCATGGTTCACTTCTTCACTATCGGTGCACTTGTCGGTGGCAATCCGTAACCTCTCACAAAGATTGGGGCACTTCTCCACAACTCAATTGGAGGCTCCCAACAAACAAGCTCGGGAAAGCTCCACAACTTAATTGGAGGCCCCAAGTAATCCACAAACCTGCAAAACAACTAAACCGTCTAGGGTTCCAAGAAACCAAGAGTAAAAGGCTTCTCACCTTTCACCCAATCAAATTCTCACCGAGAACTCAAACCGATGCACCAAATGCAATGACAAGAACACAAGAAGTTCTCAAGTCCTTCTCTCCCAAATTTCACCAAAGCTACAAAAGCTATTGGGGAAATAAGAGAGAAAGAACACAAGAGGAAATCCACAAAAGAAACCCTAAGATCTAGATCCCAATATGTTCCCCTCACATAGAGGAGAGATGTATTGGTAGAGTTGTAGATCTAGATCCCCCTTTCAAATCCCCCAAAAAGATTCAAGAAATATGGGAGGGATTGAGAGTATTTGCAAGCTCTTGAAGGTCAAAACAATGGAGGAGAGAGAGAATGCAAGCAACCAGCCTAAGGAGGAAGAAGGGGTCTATTTATACCCCTCCCCAACGAAATATGACCGTTTGGGACCTCCCAGGCCAGATAATCCGCCCCTCCCCCGGATATTCCGGGTTCCTCGGGCCAAAATATGGCTAGGGACTTCGCGGCGCGATCCTCTGTATAGGGGGCAGATATTTGGGCCGGATAATCCGCCCCCGGAGGCCCGGATAATCCGCCCCTGTTACAGAGAGCCACGCCTCAAAGTCCTCAGCCGTTTCCCAAAAATTGGGCCGGATAATCCGCCCCCATGGCCGGATAATCCGCCCCCTGAAAACTGGCAGAAATAGTAAAACTGAAACAATCATAACTTTTGCATCCGGACTCCGTTTTTGATGATCTTGGGATCATTTTAAAGAGGAAAATGATCTCTACAAGATCATCCAGAGAAACATCATAGTCCAGCAAGGTAGGATAGAACCAAATGACGAAAGGTTTGACCTCTCCCAAAAAGACGAACCGATAAAACCTCCAACATCGAAAATGCAATAGAGAATGCATATGAAATTCGTTTTCGATGAACTTGAGCTTGTCATGGAGATTAACACAAGCTCTAAATATTCACATGAGTAAGACCCAAATAAGAACCAATAAATATGATGTCAAGTATGCAAAGGTTTGAGCTCTCACCGAGGGATATGATCAAGTTACTCACTCGAGAGCCCCTCTTGATAGTACGGTTATCTATCCTATAAACCGGTCTCCCCAACTAACACCACAAGACTGGTAAGAAAGAAACCCTATCAAGATCACACAATTGCCTTGTGTATATTCCACTTGATGTTGATGATGACGATCTTATACACCTCAAGATGGAACACCTTTCTTGATTGTGCTAGCTTGGTGAAGAATTGGAATTTGCTCCCCCATACTCCACTATGGAAGAGCCTCTCTTTTAGGCATATGTTCACATATCCATGATCACCATAAGGATGGCAAGCTACACTTGAGATCATCTTATTATTCAAGACACACTTGCCATAGGCTCAACTTCTACTTGACCAATCTCCGGATCATTCCTTGAAACCTTGATCACCACTTGATCTTCTTCACTTTCTTCTTCTTCCAACCTTGAAGCCAACATATGGTTCAAGCATTGCCTATGGACAAATCCTACAAGTAAAACTCAATGCAAACATAAGTCCATAAAGATTGTCATTAATTACCAAAAACCACACATAGGGCACACATGTTCTTTCAGAGTGTCGTCGGCCATCATCATCATGCTCGCGATCAACACGCAACGTCACCTCCTCTCCAGCAAGCACCTCTCATGTAGAAGGACCTGTTTTCAGCAAAACAGAAGAAGTATCAGATATACTTAACACTGCAAATGTGTTTGCAAGATTATAACATTTATAAAATTGTATATCAAATATATACCTTTGTCGTTGACGACTCCAGCGACGTTGGGTTCATCTACCACATTTCTGAAATGTGATATGAACTCGAGGAAATCCAGTGTTTCCGTGTCGCCTCTCATAATGCAGATCCTGACCTGTGCTTCGAAGCTTGGTGGCAGCGACCGTAGCACAACTCCCATCACAAATGAGCTTGAGAACCAGTTGTCCAGGTAGTATGCCAGACTCATGTATGCATCGTATATGCTCAATAAGTGCTCGTCTAGTGAGGAACCCTCCTCCATCTTTATGGAGAGGAAGTCCCCCATCAGCTCATACTCCCACATGCGCACTTATTCCACAAAATGCGATCTCGGATGTGCCATGACCACCTGGGTCTTGAGACTTCCCACCATTGGCCATAGCCCATCCTCCATTCCGAGGCGCATGGTCACTGATATAAATGTGGCCATCACACGACGACGATAACGCTGATCCTGCTGCTCCTAGGTCTCATGACAATAGGGTGGCTCCAAATACATCTCGCAGGTCATGTAGTCAGCTACATTGTTTTCCTCAAGGAGATCAAATAGGCGTATGACCCATGTAGAAAAATTGGATCCATCTAACTTGAGCTTTTCTCCTTTCAACCAATCGTCGATAGGAAAGGTAATCTCGGGAAGAACCATTTTCTACATTTATAATTGCAAAAGGAATTTAGACTAAGTTTATAATTAAATGAGTTAATAATAACTCCACTCAGAAACACCTATCCCCAGAAGGGTTTCTAGTGATAACACGACCCCTATCAGCCACATCTCCCCCGATTGATCACGGCCATTGATGTGGGCTCAAAGGTGGACGTTAAACATCGGTCACATCATTCATGCGACTCGTGCTCGATCTTTCGACCATCCATGTTTCGAGGCCACGCTTCTCTGGCGTGCTAGGCTCGCCAACTCAACCTTAGTGTATTCGTTGTGCAACATGGCTTACACCCACTGTGTGCGAACGTAGATATGTCTGACACCCATGCCTGTAACCCTGGATCACCTCATACCGAAGAACTTTCTTGGTGGTGCACACTAAGGGGGAACACAATCGTTGGTAATTTTAACAGGGATCATCTTATTAGTCTACCGTCGAGTATCTAATACTAGCACACAATAAGACATACAAACAATAACATTGAATTTAAATGTTGTGATATGGTCCTTCACGTCGTGATCTCCATCCGTCGTCATCGGGTTCCGGCGCCAGGGTTCCGGCACTATAGACACCAGGGTACCGGTGTCTTTCTGGCGTGGTAGTTCATCACCTCTGTGACTATCTACTACTATGTAACAAAAGGTAGTCACTTTACCTTTGCCACAACCATATCACAAAGCAACGCCCCCCTGCAAAACAAAGTTAGACGCCTCTACTTTATCTTTGCATGTTTTACGTGGCTGAATGGGCTTTCGCACAAGAATCGTTCCTACCTACGAACTTTCAGCACAATGCTGATCAAGTAGTTGTCTCTACTACACCCCTTTCAGGGCCCTCCGTTGTAAATGGCATACCAACTAATGCGAGAGAGACAGACACCCCCCTAAGCCACTTTATACGGTACAAGTCGTATGTCAAGCATGGACCAGTCTCGCGAATGAACGCGTAAAGTTGGTTGGGGGCCGCTTCATCAAGCATTACTGCGGTATACACAAGTACACGTGGGAGGGTAACAACTAAAAGATCAACGCCCACACGCTACATCTCGTGTGTTCTACCCGTACTAGCATTACTACGCATAGATCTATCTCTAATACCACTGTAGGGGTTCCGCATATGAAAACAATAAATTTTACCCTACGCCCCTAAACTCCTAAAGCTGCCAGGACCTATCTATTAGTAATACAGTAACGGGAGGGGATTTTCGTGAACTTACCCTTGAAGACCGAAAAGCGTTGTCAACGCTCAGGAGAGTGTGGTTGATGTAGACGAGCCGAAGCCGACCTCAAGGTCGTGATGAAGTCCTTGCGCTACTTTTGGCTCCAACGACTTGAGTGCCTCAAGTGCGACACCTCGCGGGGAGTTACACACGTCCGGTGCCTGACGATGACTCCGCCTCGATTCAGCAGATTCTAAGTAGAGCTCCTGGATCCGAATCCCGCAGCGCGACGGCGCTCCGCGGTGAAGATGTCTCTTGCTCGTGCAGTCCAGACTAGGGACCACGGTCACGAGAGAGAGAGGGGACAGAGAAAATATCAATTAGAGGTCCTCCCAAAAATGGGGAGATCTTTATTGATTATTGGTGTATTTATCTTGGCCAAATACCCCACTATATATAGGGGGAGGTGGGGGTACACCCTCCCTCAAAGTCCAGGGGTGGAACTAAAGGAGAGGAGGGGGTGGGGAGGCCGCCGGCCACCTAGTGGGCCCCGCACAGGGGGCTAGGCCCAGCCGGCCAGCCCCCTTGCCCTTCTCCCTCTCTCCTTTCCCTAATGGGCCCTCTCCCTCCGGAAATTGGCCAATTAAGACTTTTTGACCTTTAATTGATTTTCTCTTTATTAAATAATTATGAATAAATGATTAAATCAACATTTAACATTCATTCACATATTATTCAACCTCCATGGTCATGGAACACCTTCCACCTCCACTCCAGACATCCTCCGGACTTACCGAAACCCTTCCGGTTTTCTCTCTACGATTCTTCGGTGATTCCACCAATCCTATAAACACTCTCTAAGCATCATCAAGCCCTTAAGCGTGATACCTGATACATTGCAAATGTATCTATAATTTTTGATGTTCCATGCTTGGTTTTATCCACTTTCTTGTGTTTTGTTCCAACTTTGGAGTACTTTTCATATGATTTCTTGGACTAACCTATTAACAAGAGCCGATGTCACCGCTGTTTTCTGCTATTTTTGGTTCCAGGAAAGTCAGCAAATGAATATTCTCGGAATTGGACGGGACAAAAGCCAAAGTGCCTATTTTTTCGGAAGTCATCAGATGCCAGAATATGAGACGGAGAGGGGCCAGGGGGCCACCACACCACCTGGCTGCGCGGCCCAGCCTGGCCCGCGCCAGGGGGTGGTGTGGCCGCCTCCGGCACCCCCTCGGCCTCCCCTTTCGACTATAAGATGCCCTCGGGACGTAAACCCTAAGGACCCGATCAAAAATCCACGAAAGAGTCTGTAGCCGCCGTCATCTCCATCCCTAGATTGGGAGGGATCTGAAGCTCTTCTCAGCACCCTACCGGAGAGGGGAATTCACCCTGGAGGCCTTCTTCATCGCCATGCAAGACTCCGGTGTGATGCGTGAGTAGTTCATCCTTGGACTACGGATCCATGTAGTAGCTAGATGGCTGGTTCTCCTCCTTTGTGCTTTCATGTCTAGATCTTGTGAGCTCCGTTCATGATCAAGATCATCTATTTTTAATTCTGCATGTTGTGTTTGCGGGGATCCGATGGATATTGAGATGCTATTTCAGATTTATTATTGATTCTATCATGTCTTTGTTATTTGTGATCTTGCATGCTTTCCGTTGTTAGTAGCTATCTTGGCCAATTAGATGCTAGCAACTCCAAGAGTTAGTATTTATGCTCGATAGTGGGTTCATGCCTCTGGTAATCTGGAGAAGTGACAAAAATCTCTAAGGTACTAGATGTGTTGTTGCTACTAGGGAGAAAACAACAATCCTTTGTTCATAGAACAATCGTATTGTTTACTTTACAGTTAAAAGCAATAATCTGTTGCTTGCAACTTAATCTTTGGAGGGGTTCGGATAATAACCTGAAGGTGGATTATTAGTCATAGATGCAGTTGGATGGCGTTCTATGTATAATGTTGTAATGCCCAATCAAGTTCCAAAGGAGTCAAGATGATTAGTATATGCATGTATTGCTTTCTCGGTGTTTGTCAATTGCCCCAATGTAATTTGTTCACCCAGCATGTTATGTATCTTAAGGAGAGCCACCTCTAGTGAACTATGGATCCTGGTCCTTATCTTTTACATTCAATCTACAAACTGTTTACTTCTTTGTGTTTACTTTCTGCAAACTTTTACTTCTTTCCATTCGATACGTTTAATCCTTTGTTTTCTGCAAAACACGGTGAGATTGACAACCTCATCGCAAGTTGGGGACAAAGTTCTGTGGTTGTGTTGTGCAGGTCTCCACGTTGCTACTAGCACCGGTAGTGTGCCCTGCCAAAGCTCAGCTAGTAACACCTTTGGGGTGTTTCCTTGCTCCTACTGGTTCGATTAAACCTTGGTTTCATAACTGAGGGAAACTTGCTGCTGTGCTCATCATACCTTCCTCTTGGGGTTCCCAACGAGCTCTACATCAACCACGCACCAGCACTTTTTTGGGCACCGTGCATTGAGCCATCAATACCCCATGGTTCGAGAACACTCTAGACATGGTCGGGACATTCCCGCACCAATGATCGACAGAGGGACCTGGATGGCCATGTGACCCCTGTGCGTTCCATGAAGATCTTTCGTCGTTTGAACCAGGATAGTCGTGTCTTATTCCCTTTGTCACTCGATACTTGCATTGCCCGAGATCTGATCAATGACATCACCATGTCGTGTTCAATCTCGTTACTGAACAATGCTAGTTGACTCGTTCCGACAAGTGATATCCCCGTGATCAAATCACACGCTGCACAGCTATTGGATATAACTTCTCCGAGTGGGCCCTTGAGTATCTTCCCGTCACATGGTCGGACAAATCCCGCTCTTGACATATATTGCCTCAACGGTTTCCTCTGAATACCTAAACACACCTTTATAACCACCGTATTACTAGATGGCGTTTGATGATATCAAAGCACTCTCGAGAGACATTGATTGATATAGCCTCACGGTCTAAGGAATAGTCTACGAGGATCCATTTCTAATCATCGTAACTTGAACTTCATGACATGATCGGGTCACGATGTTTAGGTTGGTTATTGGTTCATCATCTCATTCTCAGAATGAGATGACCTCATTTCCAACTGGCATAAATGCCACATGATCAGGAAACATGATCATCTGTTGACCAATGAACCAGTGACTAGAGTTTCACTAGGAACCCCTGGTTGTTTGTATATCACACGTGTATTGATGTTTCCACTCAATACAGTTAAAGCATGATATAAAACTTAATCATAAACTATATGAAATATGATAATAGTCCTTACTACTATTTGTCTCTAGGGCATATTTCCAACAAACCCGTGGTGCGCGCGCGTCGTGACGAGACGGGCAGGCGGTGCGTGCGTGCAAGCGACGGCATCGTCGGAGGAGGAGCACGCGTGTAGCTCTCTTATTGTCACTCACTTATAAAGTGGTGCAACACTCCACCTTATAAGCTGGTGTAACTCTCCTCCAACTTTCCATGTGGGACTAAACTTTAGCTCCCACTCCACTCCCATGTGAGCTGCCCCAAACATGGGCCCAAACACATGTGAGCTGCCATCAAACATGGGCTTTGAGATTTAAGGGAAAATCTGAAATCTACATGGGCTTATTTGTATTGGCCCATTATTTCTAACAATCAACTCCTCGCGTGGCCAGCTGGCTCTATCGCTCCTCTTGGAACGTACAAGTGTGGTCTAGAAGGAAACAATCGCAATCATCTCGTTCATCAGTGAGTTTGTTAATCTCCTAATGGCATGCGTTTGTTCGGTTAAATACAAATTTCGGTACAATAATCAGGAAACGGAGGGTTTTACTCCATCTAGGGGTCTTCGCCAAGGAGATCCCCTATCACGTTATTTATCTTAATTTGTGAGAGGGTTTATCTAGCGCTCTGGCTCATAAAGAAGAGGTTCGTGGCATTGAAGGTGTCCGAGTGTGGAGAAATGCACCATCAGTATCTCATTTATTGTTCGTTGATGGTTCTCTGATACTTATGAAGGCAAATTTGACTTAATGCAACCTCACTGAGACATGTCCTAGATCAATATTGTGCAAGTTCGGGACAAATGGTGAGTGAATCAAAGTATAGCATATTCTTTAGTCCAAATGTGGAGGTGGAGGTGAAGGCTCAAATTTGTGAGGAAATAAATATTAGGACATAAGCTATGTCTGATAAATACCTTGGCCTTCTAGCTATGGTGGGTCCAGATCATTCTGAAAGTTTCATGTACTTGCTTGAGAGAGTCATTGAAAGATTAAAGGGATGGAAGGAGAAGTTTCTTTCTTTGGGTGGAAAAGAGGTATTATTGAAAGCTATAATACAATCCATTCTTGTATAAGATATGGCTGTTTTCAAGACCCCGAAGAATTTGTGCAAAGAATTAAATGATGCTATAACCGAATTCTGGTGGGGAGATACTAAGGAGCAGAAGAAAATGCACTGGTTTGCATGGTGGAAAATGTGTACACCAAAGAAATGAGGAGGTATGGGATTTCGTGATCTACATTGTTTCAACTTGGCAATGCTTGCAAAGCAAAGTTGGAGACTTGTAACAAACCCTGATTCTCTAGTTGTCAGTGTGCTTCGAGCAAAATATTATCCAGCGGGCAACTTCTTGAAAGGGGGACCAAAAGGTGGGTCATCATTTACATGGCAGAGCATTGTTGCAGGACTACACACATTAAGCGAGGCCACATTTGGAGAATTGGTACAGGTACTAAGGTAAACATTTGGGAGGACCATTGGATCCCAACTGGCTCTACGAGAATGGTGGTGTCGAGACGGGGATAGTGTATCTTACGTACCGTTGATGAACTCATTGATCCCATTACGAGTACCTAGGATGAAGTGATCCTAAGGGAAAACTTGTTGCAGGTTGATGTGGAGCGGATTCTTAAAACTCCTCTAAGTGCAAGCCTGTCCGAGAACTTCATAGCTTGGCATTATACAAAGAGCTACATGTTTTCTGTAAGATTAGCTTACTACAGAGAGTGGGACCATCAGTTTGGTGCACGCACTAGGAGGGCAGATAGTCAAGGTGCTTAAAAGGATAATCCTGTACGGGACGTGCTATGGAAGTTGCAGTTACCAAGCCAGATCAAGATTTTTGTGTGGAGAGCCTTGTATGGCGTCATTCCAGGAAGATCTATTCTCGCAAATAGACATATTCAGGTTCCGACAGAATGTCCAATTTGTTGCCAAGGTGCGGAGGATATCAAACACCTTCTTTTCACGTGCAAAAGAGCTAAGGAAGTTTAGAAGGAACTGGGGCTAGATGACGTGATTAATCATTGCTTGGATGTTGATCGTTCAGGTTCAGTGGTTCTAGAGATCTTACTCTACGAAAATAACCAGAAGTCTCCTGACCTAGGTAATATGGGGCACCAAGAATCAATTGGGGTAGGATACTGGTATATTTGGTGGTAGAGGAGACAAATTGTGAATGGTGAACAAGTGTCAACGCCAAAAAAAACTTGCTTTTGCAATTAACCCATTAACAACAAATTATGGCGTTGCTCATCCAAATGCAAAGCGAGACCCTAAGAGTTGGGAAAAACCATTGGTTGGTTCCTATAAACTCAATATTGATGCCTCTTATCATGCGGATGGATCTGGAGTAGCAGGCGTAGTATTGCGAGATCATAGAGGAGAAGCAGTTGCAGGCTTACACTGTCCCTTGGATAACCTACTTTCGGCTGCAACAACTGAAGCTAGGGGTCTACTCAAGGGTTTGGAGTTTCTGGAGGAAAAGGGGTGTTCAAATGTGACAATTGAGTCTGACTCCCTCGAACTAATTGAATGCTGCAGTGGTCCTATTGAGGTGTGGAATCCCTACTCGGCTATTCTTGCGGAGTGTTTTCTGAAGGCAAGTACAATGGCTGGAATCTCTTTTAAGTTCTGTCCGAGGAATGCTAATAAGGTGGCGCATGAATTAGCAAAATTTGCTTATGTCTCGAAGGAAACCCGGGTGTGGGATAGTGATCCACCGAAGTTTATTCTACCTTATGTAATAAACGATGTAACTCTTTTATCACATTAATAAAGGCCACCAGGCATTCCTTAAAAAAAAACATAGGCCACAGAAAAATTTCACATATAGCAAAATGCTCGTCCGTTTCAACATATAAAGAAAAATCTATGTAGGTTGCAGACATATTTGGTTTCATGACTTTTTTTGCTTAGACAATTAGAAACATGTTGGATTTCCATCCAGTATTAGACCATCTGTCCCACTATGCAACAATCCTGTCAAAAGAAAAAAGTAGAGAAAAGGACATGGCTTATTTTCAATCTTCTATGCTTCTATCATGGATATCCAAGTCAACTTCTGAATTTCCCTCTCATCAACATGCAATTCAAATTGTTGCACTTCAGTAAGGCTTCCGCTCCTTCTCTGGAAGAAGAATAGAATCCCTGCAGCCAAATTTAAAATCTGTTATTAGTAGTACCAACCTTTCTCCCAAAAATTTAAGAGGCCTTTGGACAAGGGATTGCACGGGCTACTTACTCCTTCAGTATCTGTTGTGCCTATTCTCCTCTGAGCCTATTCCCTTGCCATCGTCTCTCTTTTTTCCATAAACCTTTGCCGCTCCACTTCATGTGTCACCAAGTTCTCCGGCTGAAAACTTTACGGTCTCGTGCATGGTTGCGGTTCAGGCTTTGGTAGCCCCAGAGAGGAAAATCTAGCTGTATGTTAAAAGATGGCCTGCAAGGCTGCAACCAGGTGCTAGCAATACCTTACAGACTTACAGGGACAGGCCGCTGCGTCGTCCGTCCCGTGTCGCGCTGCTGCACCGCCGGAGGGCTCAGACTCTAAGGTCGCTGTCAAGGATGGAATCGACCAGCCGGAGCGCCGTCGTTGCGGTCGTTGGACGGGGGAGCGGACGCAGGTAGCGTTAGCAATGGCGCCACGGCCGCGGGCGGTGCGGGAAGAAGCCAGACCTATCGTGGTTGTGCCGCTACCAGAATCCACCAGTACCGTGCGTGTGGTTCTCTTGGCCATAGTGGCTACCACTTGAGAGGAAGTCCAGAGAAACCAGGGATGCCTTGCAGCACCGGAAGGACGACGCCGTAGGCCATGGATCGAGGGTTTCTGCCCGTTCCGTGCCGCTTCGTGCGATTTTTGAGGAGGATTGTACGAGGACATGGATCGATCAGGCTGCCTAGCGATCATGTGGGACGAGGGTATGTAGCATGAACGGTTTCCGATATTGTTAGATCGGCAGCAGGAAAGCAGGCCGGTTTCTTTATCGATCATGTCGGACAAGGTTTGTACCCGTTTTTTTCACGATCGTGGGATGATGTACCATGTTGGGGAGACAGAGACACAACCTCCCCGCTCCAGCCTGCAGTGAACCTTCGAGGATAGTTTAAATCAATAGATATGCAGCTGAAATAAAACAACGAGCACATGCACAGGTGACACAAGGATGTACGTGGAAAAACCTCCTCAAGGTGAGGAGGAAAAACCACGGGTGTGGACCAACCGGTCCACGTGAGTTTCGCTATGAGCAACCTGAGTATAGAGTCTTCTATAGAACATCTAGAGATATACAACACATTCAGCACGTTGCCAACCGCAACAACAACAATAACCACTTGAGGGAAAGATTACAGCAAAGCAGAGTATTTCAGTTTTTGTCCCCTTCGGTAATCAGCAAACTGCTCTTAAACCACAGATCCAATTAGCACAAAACTTGGTAGACAAGCTAACATACGAGTACCCAACATACACACCAAATTTTAGGTCAATCGAACACCGTTTGCCTGTCCAAACTGTTCGTCTACCAAAACTGATCTGTGCTGAAACTGCAGCAATCCGAACTAAATAAACTGCTTTCAAATCTGAAGCTACACTGATCCAAACCTCAAACCAGCTAACCAGATCGAAGTATTCAAATCAAGGAACGAGCTCACCAAGTTTGGAGTCAATCCAAGCACCTTTGAGCCTCCAAACACCAGCTTAAAGATAGACCGGTCAGATCTCAGAAATCTGGACAGAAATTACCTCTCCTTCTTCTTCCTCTCTTCTCACTAGGTTGTGATATTCTTGTGTGTTCTCTCACCCTCTCACAGCAGCCACGATGGCTTGCTTGCTCAGCTCTCACACTCACTGATTGAGTCACACAGCCACCAAGGGTGGCTAGGGTTTTCTTTTCTACTCCTCTCCCAAGGAGCACCTCAGCCGTTAGATACGAACCTCGATCAACAGTTGAAACATGTTGGACTTCACGGGCTGATGTTGGACTGCCAACACACCTCCATGTGGAGGGACCTAGCCCCAACATACCAGACCATCAATACCATAAGCTTTTTAATAGCAAAGAAGAGAAACGAATCTGCAAATGTAAGAATACACCATTTTGTAAGAGAAAAGTATGACCGAATAAAATCGGCTATAAGATCATGTTTCTTTTGAATAACCATGTATTTCATTAACCAAAAATCAAGATGTAAGGTCATTTTTCAGAGTAACCGTCGTATTTCATTAACCAAAAATCAAGCTATACACACAAATACGTTGTGGAGACTAAAAGACAGATAGGGAAAACGGTTGTCCTTGTAACCTAGAAAAGAAAACACTAAAAGATAGAAAAAAAATCCATAGAGTTTCTTGCACATGCCGAGGCCAATGGCCAATGCCTAATTCCAGAACCGGTGATTGGAACACTGGACCTCCAGCATCGCTAGATCCAACCAAGGCCAGCGGCCAATGCCCAATTCCAAAACCGCTGAGAGGAACACTGGACCTCCAGCGTCGCTAGATCCAAAGAAGCACCATCGCTAGAGACGTTTTTAAGAGCCGATAAACAGCACATGTCGTTGTGGCAGGTCGATTCGAGATCACATAACTGTGGTGCCTTGGCACGGCAACTCCCCTCCTAGTCCAGCTGAGCATCGAGCGCTCCCCAACTTGTTCCTTTTTAGGTGTTGTCTCGCCGAGTCGATCTGTTGTTGAGTTTTTTACCGTTTGGGTCGTATTGTATTGTGGCCCTAGCAGACGTTTTCCCTTTGCTCTATGTAACCTTATAACTCGTTGCGGATGGTCACTTATTAGGACCCAGATCTGTTGCATCCCAACGACCAAGTCGGAGAAGAAGGCATGGCCCTGCCGAGGAAGGGAAGGGACGGGACCAAGTTGTTCGTCACCCTAATTGCTTTGTCGAGAAGAACGGTATGGCTATAAGATCATGTTGGGTCTAATGATGTCGGAAGGTCAAACCATGTGAAACTAGTTTTGTGGATGTTGTTTTCAATATTCACGTGAATATGTTAATAACAACAAATAAAATGGCGTAAAATCATGCATGTAGATAATTTGTGCATCTATGTGCATGTCAAATTTCAATCTAAATTGTAAACGTATGTAACCTATACAAAAATGATAAATTATACTATTCACAATATAAGGAGTGGACGTATACTATTCCCTGTATAACAAAGTTTCAGTTTTTCTTTTTGGCGTAGGTACATGTACTATTCCCTGTACAACTGATATGTGAGACTAGATGCTTCAGGCATGTGTATTCTTTTCCAGTCAGCCTCCAGATGACAGACGGGAAAAGATTCTACTATAGCAGCTAACCGAGTGAACACCTTCAGTGGAGGAGTCTGATTTGCCACAAGAGGCTCATGATGGGAAACATGTATTGCTTTTACCATTTTTTAAATATAAAGTACTGCGTGGATCAAATGCTGATATCGTGCGAAGTTGAAAATGGTAATCAATGGATCAACACAATATACTATATGTCCATACAAATCATCAATTGACAACAGTCAGCGACTTCTGATAAACGAATGCTAGCATGGTGGCACAGCACATAAATGAGCTCCTAAGTTTACTTGCGCAGTTCATAAATAAATTCTTAAGCAGCATGCCAGCATCAGCTGCTTATATGCACAAAAAAGGAAGCGTATGACATCCGGTCTGGGGAACATCACATTGTGAACCTATAGCTGGATGAATATCACTTCTTGCAAAATCAATTATCTAGTGAAGTCAAGAACGGTTTAGAATGTAGAGCTAATAATGACATGTAAAATCTCAAATAAAGTAATATACGGGCACATTGCTAACTGGTCTCAAATATCATGTTAATGCCTGGATTTTATCAGAGCTGCGAGAGAATAAGTCATGGGAGGACAGTTTAACTTTCAACAGATATGACTATTCCAGTCCATTTTCATTTTACTACTACAAACCCATATGAAGTATAACAAAACAAGGATCCAGGCTACTCAGTTCAATCTAAAACGCAATCATTTATACCTGATCCACATATACATGCTTCGCTGATCACGGGACAAATAAATTTGAACGTACTCCCTCCGTTTCAAAATATAAGATAAGATGTTTTAGCTTTGTGAGAGGAGTGTATCTAGACCCCTTTTAGTGTATAGGTTCATTTAGGTTTAGAGTGAACCTACACACTAAAAGGAGTCTAGATACTCTTTTCACAAAGCTAAAACATCTTATATTTTGAAAAGGGGGGAGTAGATGTTACCAAAGTTCCTCTGGATAGAGACATTATTTTCAAATCCTTTAGTTCCAGAATATATCCAAAGCACGTTACAAGTATACTTAATGATCCTAGACAATATTATTTTCAAACCCCCACATACCAATAACAATTTGCACATTCTATCTTATCATCGCAATAAATCTGGGAAGAATCATAGTGCCGCAAAATCAACTTGACAAACATAGCAGATACCATGAACACAAATCCAACATGTAGGATAATAAGCATCATGAGCTAAGTACAGTCAATACAAAACAGAAGTTACAAAAATGCAAACTCGATATCACTAGTACTATAGGAACAACAGGAAAAACATGCATAACTAATGGGGGAAACCATTCTTTGTAAAATAGCTAGAAATAATTACTCAGTCATCTGTAGCAGCAAATGGATCATGTGAAGGTCCTGTCTCCTGGCCAATGGTTCTCGAAACCAAGCGCTGCAAATCAGCCATTACTTTGTGCTCTCTTATTGACTTCTCCTCGTAGTTAAACATGGCCAGTGCCCTCTTATCCTCAGCACTATAAACCTGGTTTTCCTTCCTAATACGGATAGCATTCATCCTCTGGTGCCGACTCCCACTCATCACATACCCCAAATCTTCGAATTTCTGAATCTCATCTGCAGACAGACCAACCTCACCACGCCGTGGGATACGCTTCCCCTGCTGTACATACTGCGCAATGGCATCACCTTCACCGGGTCTCAGTGCACCACCATAGCTAATATGACCATCTGCGCGGGGGAGCGGCATTGGTCCAACCGGCATCTCATTCTCCAGTGCAGTCTTCTTCTGGGCCTCGAGCATTTCCTTGAACTTAATTGCCTCTGGGTCAATCCCTGGCTCATCTGTGTTCTCAACTTCCTTATCATCAGCGCTGGCAACAGCATCAGAAGGGATCGAATCTTCGGAATCAGACTCCTTGCTCCTCTTCTTTCTTGAGCTCTTGCCTGACTTCTTACTGTCCATCGAGATAGGGCTAGAGCCTGAAACGTCCTTCTCCTTCTCCTCAGAGCTTCCATCAGAGGGTATATTCAGACTCCTACTCTTCTTCCTCCTGGAGCTCCGTCCACTTCTCTTAGACTTCCTGTGCCTCCGTGATCGCTTACTCCTCCTCCTATCCCTAGAGTCCTCCGAATCATAAGAACCCTCTGAATCCTCGTCGGCATTGCCGTCACTATCACTCCTTATGTCAGACGAGCGGCGGTGACGATGAGCACGCCGGCTACGCCTGCTGCTGTGGTGTCTGTTCTTACGACCCTTCTTTTTCTTCCTAGAATAATCTGATTCGCTGGAATCGGATAGGCTATCAGACTCACCAGACTCAGATTCAGAAGAATTCTCCTTCTCCTCATCGTCACTCTTATCAGACGATTCCTTCTTCGGCGATTCCTTCTTCTCCTTCTCCTTCTCCTCCTCCTCGTCGCTGTAACGGTACTCGTCAGCCTCGTCGTCGCGCCGAGGGGGGCTGGGCGTGATCTTCCAGATGCACCGCTTCAGGTTTTTGCGAAGCTTCTGACGCTTGGCGCAGCGGTACTCGAAGTAGCCGAGCCCCTTGAGCTCCTCGTCGTCGTCGTCGGAGGCGGACCATTCGCCGCCTCCACCGCCGCCACGCCGCACGGGGGGTTCCCCGTCCCGACCCTGGTCACGGCCCATGTCCCGGCCGCGGTCATTGTGGTAGGGCGACCACTGGCGGCGGTGGTCACGGAAGGGGCTAGGCGACCGGTCGCGGCGGCGGTTGCGATAGGGGCTAGGGGATCTGTCGCGACGGCGGTCGCGGGAGGGGACGGGGGAACGGTCGCGGGAGGGGATGTGAGATCGGTCGCGACGGCGTTGGCGGCGCGGGGAGGGCGACGGGGATAGGGAGCGGCGGCGAGGGGAGGGCGAGGCGGAGACCCTGGAGCGGCCGGGGAGGCGCACCACGGCGGAGGCGAGGCGGCTCCCCGTGCGGGACATGGTGACGGATCGCCGATTAGGTCGGCTTGGGGGATTGATTTTGGGGAAGAGAGATGCCAATTTGCGATGGGAATCGGTGAGGTGGGGAGGGGGCGAGGCCGCGAGGGGACGGGAAAGACTTCTCGATGTCGGCTTGGATGGATCGGTCAGCGTCTGCAGCTTTGGGGCTTTGTGGGCCTCTTCATAGGCAAGGCCTTGTTGATGGAATTGGCTCATGGGCCGAAGCTAGTTTTTAGGCCAAGAGTTGGTTTTTTCTGAAAAGCAGAGATTTATTATTGGCACAGCAGAGTAAGGGCCTTTTTGTTTGGGCTGGCTGTGGCTAGCTGTGGCTGGCTATGCTGTTGTGCAAGAAAAGCTGCTGCTATGAGTAGTGCTGTTTAGCAAGTTAGTTGGCTGTGTGAATGACATCTTAGGAATTGTCTATAATACCCACAGAGTTATAAGAACGTGTATTTTATTTTTGCGAATTTACGTATTTATAATAAATACCAAGGATATCTACACAAGGTAATTCATGAAATAAATATCCACCACGAATGTTGTTTTACCCAATATACATATCCATCAAGAAAATGGTGTCAAATAACACACATAATGGTTTATTTAGGATTGGAGGAAGTAATACTCCCTCCAATTCAAATTAGCTAACTTGGTTTTGTCTAGATTCAGATGTATCTAGTACTAAAATAAGTCTTGATACATTCGAATTTAGACAAATCTGAGTCAACTAATTTGAATCGGAGTACTAAAACAAGTCTGGATATATTCGAATTTAGACAAATCTGAGTCAACTAATTTGAATTGGAGAAAGTACAATCAATAGTCCATAGACAGCCTACATTAATAATTAGCCATAGCAGCAGCCAGCATCACGGCAGCGGTTACCATCAAATCAAATATTAAAAAAATTAATTAGCTCACTAGCTAGCACCTACATGGATCCAACAATAAAATCATCCATGGCTTCAGAAAGCATCGATCCTCACAATGGACAGGTGCGTCTTATCACTGATGGGTTCGTAGCATGGAAAACAAAAAAATTCAACCGCAAGAACGAACAAAATCCAGATCTAATCTAGATAAAAGCCAAGATCTAATCTATTAGACATGTGCAACGAGATAGATCTGTACTAACCCTCGTAGATCCGAAAGGTTATGAGATTGGATCTCGGGGTTGATGTAGTCGATCACTTGCCGATCTCAAGATCGTGTAGACGATCCTTCCGGCGAGCGTTAAAGCGCTTGATCGGTCACTGCGTGCGAGTCGAAGCGAACCTTCCTCTCCTCGTTCCGGTGACGTGAGGTAGTAGATCTTCTCCACGGAATCCAGAAGACGACGGTGTGGTGGTGGTGGAGTAGAATTCGCAGGCTTCGCCTAAGCCCGAGAGAGGAAGGAGGAGGAGAGCGGCTGGGCTAGGGCTTGGAGGCGAGGGGTGGCGCCCCCACCCCTCTATTTAAAGGAGGGAGGCGCCATAGGAGGAGTCCTAGGACTCCCTCCCTTCCTGGCCGCGGATTGGGAGGGAGGAGTCCTCCTCCCATGACTCCTTGTCTTGCCCCACAAGGACTCCTTGATCCTTTCTTGGTTTTCAAGCAAACTCAGAAATCTCCTAGAACCTTCCTAACATTCAAACCTTCTAGAATCCCCATACAAATACTCCGGAACATTTCCTAACTTAGAAAATGATCCCCAATAAATGAATCTTATTCTCCGGACAATTCCGGATCTCCTCGTGATATCCCGGATCCAATCCGAGACTCCGAACAACATTCGGTCTCCAACGCATATTCCATATCTACTTAAAACAACTTCGAACCTTAAGTGTGTCACCCTACGATTCGTGAATATGCAGACATGATGAAGACACCTCTCCGATCAATAACCATCAGCGGGATCTGGCGATCCATAACAGCTCCCACATACTCAACGATGACTTCGTGATCGATAGAACCATTAACATACGAAACCAATTCCCTTTGTCACGCGATATTCTACTTATCCGAGGTTTGATCGTCGGTATCTCCATACCTAGTTCTACCTCGTTACTGATAAGTACTCGTTACTGATAAGTACTCTTTACTCGTTCCATGTTATGTCATCCCTTGTGACCTAGTCACATGCTTGCAAGCTAACTAGATGACATTCCACCGAGAGGGCCTAGAGCATATCTATCCGTCATATGGATGGACAAATCCCAATCTTGATCCATGCGCTTCAACACATACTTTCAGAATACCCAATGACACCTTTATAACCACCCAGTTACGAAGTGGTGTTTGATGTCATCAAAGTACCCATCCGGTGATGGTGATTAACATAACCTCATGGTCGAAGGATTAGGTTACTATGCATTTGAAAGCTTATAGCAATACGAACTTAATAACTTGATCTTATGCTACGCTTACTATGTGTGTGTGTATATCACATCATTCTCCTAATGATATAACCTTGTTATTAATGACATCCAATGTCCATGATCAGGAAACCATGATCATCAATTAATCAACAAGCTAGTTCCACAAGAGGCTTACTAGGGACTCTTTTATGTTTACAAAACACACATGTATCAGTGTTTCCTTATAATACAATTATAGCATGGGATGTAAACATCATCATAAACACAAAGATATAATAATAACCACTTTTATTATTGCCTCTTGGGCATATCTCCAATAGTATCCCACTTGCACTAGAGTCAATAATCTAGATTACATGGTAATATACCTAACACCCATGGCGTTCTGGTGTTGGTCATGCTTTGCTCTAGGGAGAGGTTTAGTCAACGGATCTGCCACATTCAGATTAGTGTGTACTTTGCAAATCTTTATGTCACCATTTCGGACATACTCGCGAATAGCATAGAAACGTAGCTTGATGTGCTTCAGCTTGCTATATGACCTTGGCTCCTGTGCATTAGCTATGGCACCTGTGTTGTCACAGTAGATGGCCATCGGGTCCAACGCACTGGGAACCACGCCAAGTTCAGTAATGAACTCCTTCATCCATATGGCTTCTTGTGCAGCCTCCAAAGCAGCTATGTATTCCGATTCAGTTGAAGATTTCACCACAACGCTTTGCTTGGCACTCCTCCAGCTCACTACAGCACCATTCAAAATAAATATGTATCCAGACTGTGACTTCGAGTCATCTGGATCGGTGTTCCAACTAGCATCAGTGTAACCGTTTACAACAAGTTGTTAATCACCTCCATAAGAAAGAACCATATCCTTAGTCCTATTTACGTACTTTAGGATATTCTTGACCGCTGTCCAGTGCTCCATTCCAGGATCACTTTGATATCTGCTAGTCAAACTAACAGCATATGCTATATCCGGTCTTGTACACAGCATGGCATACATGATAGAACCTATGGCCGAGGCATAGGGAATATTATTCATCTTTTCTCTATCTTCTCGTCAGTGGGACTTTGAGTTTTACTCAAGGTCTTACCTGACAACATGGGCACGAACCCTTTCTTGCTCTCTTCCATTCTAAACTTCTTTGGAACTTTGTCTAAGTATGTACTTTGTGAAAGCGCTATTAGGCGTCTTGATCTATCTCTATAAATCTTGATGCCTAGAATATATGCCGCTTCGCCAAGATCCTTCATTGAAAAACTATTATTCAAATAGGTTTTGACGCTATTAAGAAGTTCTATATCATTCCCAATCAACAATATGTCATCTACATATAGTACTAGGAATGCTATAGAGCTCCCACTCACTTTCTTGTAAATACAAGATTCTCCATAAGTTTGTATAAATCCAAAGTTTTTGATTACTTTATCAAAACGTTGATTCCAACTCCGGGATGCTTGCTTCAGTCCATAAATGGAGCGCTGAAGTTTGCATACCTTGTCAGCATCACTAGGATCGACAAAACCCTTGGGTTGTACCATATACAACTCTTCCTCAATGTCACCATTAAGGAACGCCGTTTTGACATCCATCTACCAAATTTCATAATCGAAATATGCAGCGATTGCTAACAAAATCCTCACAGACTTTAGCTTCGCATCGGTGAGAAAGTCTCATCGTAGTCAACTCCTTGAATTTGTCGGAACCCTTTCGCGACAAGTCGAGCTTTATAGACGGTAACATTACCATCAGCATCTGTTTTTCTTTTGAAAATCCATTTGTTCTCGACAGCCTTACGACCATCCGGTAAGTCCACCAAAGTCCACACTTGGTTTTCGTACATGGATCCCATCTCGGATTTCATGGCTTCTAGCCATTTGTCGGAATCTAGGCTCACCATAGCTTCTTCATACGCCGGGGTCATCGGTGTTGTCCACCAACATGACGTTCAAGGCGAGTCATACCAATCAGAGTGGTATGAACCCTCGTTGACCGCGAGGTTCAGTAGTAACCGTTCGAAGTTTCATGATCACCATCATTAGCTTCCTCTCCAATTGGTGCAGGCGGCACAAAAACATCTTCCGGTGCTGCGCTACTCTCAACTCCGAGAGAAGGTTCAATAACCTCGTCAAGTTCTACTTTCCTTCCAGTCACTTCCTTTGAGAGAAACTCTTTCTCAAGAAAGGATCCATTCTTGGCAACGAAAACTTTGCCTTCGGATCTATGATAGAAGGTATACCCAATTGTTTCTTGAGGGTATCCTATGAAGACGCATTTCTCGCTTTGGGTTCAAGCTTATCGGTGTAACTTCTTTACATACGCCCGCAACCCCAAACTTTAAGGAACCACAACTTAGGTTTCTTACCAAACCACAATTAAATGCGTGTCGTTTCAGCATTTAGATGGTGCCCTCTTTAAAGTGAATGCGGCATCTCTAATGCATAGCCCCAAAATGATAGTGGTAAATCTGTAGAGACATCATAGGCGAACCATATCTAAGAGAGTTCGATTACGATGTTCGGACACACCATTACGTTGTGATGTTCCCGGCGGTGTCAATTGAAAGTATTCCACATTTCTTTAAATGCATGCCAAACTCATAACTCAGATATTCACCTCCAGCGGTAACGCGAAACTTAATCTTCTTGTTACGATGATTTTCCACTTCACTTTGAAATTCCTTAAACTTCTCGAAAGTTTCGGACTTATGTTTCATAAAGTAGACATACCCATATCTACTTAAGTCATCCGTGAAAGTGAGAACATAACGATATCCACCACGCGATGCTACACTCATTGGCCCTTTACATCGGTATGTATTATTTCCAATAAGTCATAGCTTCGCTCCATTATTCCAGAGAATGGAGTCTTAGTCATTTTTCCCATTAGACATGCTTCGCATCTTTCAAGTGATTCAAAATCAAGTGATTCAAGAAGTCCATCAGAATGGAGTTTCTTCATACGCTTCACTCAAATGTGACCAAGACGACAGTGCCACATGTATGTAGAATTATCATTCAATTTTATTCGTTTAGCATTTATGTTGTGAACATGTGTATCACTACTATCGATATTCAATAAGAATAAACCATTCATCTCAGGTGCATTACCATAAAAGATATTACTCATATAAATCGAACAACCTTTATTCTCAGACTTAAAAGAGTAACCGTCTCGCAATGAACAAGATCCAGATATAATGTTCATGCTTAACGCAGGCACCAAATAACAATTATTCAAATTTAAAACTAATCCCGAAGGTAGATATAGAGGGAGCATGCCAACGGCGATCACATCAACCTTGGAGCCATTTCCAACGCGCATCGTCACCTTGTCTCTTGCCAGTCTTCGTTTATTCCGTAGCTCCTGTTTCGAGTTACAAATATGAGCAACCGAACCAGTATCAAATACCCAGGCACTACTACGATTACTAGTAAGATACACATCAATAACATGTATATCGAATATACCTTTCTTCTTGATGTTGCCGTTCTTGAATCCGCCAGTACTTGGGGCAATTACGCTTCCAAAGGACCACCCTTGCGCAAAGCATTCAGTTTTAGACTTAGGGCCAGCCTTGGGCTTCTTAGCAGGTGCGGCAGCTTTCTTGCCGTCTTTCTTGAAGTTGCCCTTTTTCTTAGGCTTGCCCTGTTTCTTAAAATTGGTGGTCTTATTGACCATCAACACTTGGTGCTCCTTCTTGATCTCCACTTCAGCAGTTTTTAGCATGGACGATAGTTCAGGCAACGTCTTGTTCATGCAGTGCATGTTGTAGTTATTCACAAAGTTTTTATAACTCGGTGGCAGTGATTGGAGGACACGGTGAATCCCTAACTCATTAGGAATCGTTATCCCCAACTCTTGGAGCTTGTTTGCATGCCCAGACATGGTGAGCACGTGCTCGCTAACGGAGCTTCCCTCTTCCATCTTACAGGTAAAGAACTTTTCGGAGGCCTCATAGCTCTCCATGGCCGCGTGAGTCTCAAAAATGAGTTTCAGCTCCTTAATGATCTCGAACGGGTCGTGGTGCTCAAAACGCTTCTGGAGCTCCGTTTCTAAACCGTACAGGATGGCACACTGAACTGTGGAGTAATGATTTTTCCGAGTAGCGTAAACATTCTTTACGTCATCGGTGGCATCATCTGCAGGTGGGTCACCTAGCGATGCTTTTAGCACATAGGTCATCTGACCAGCCCTGAGGACAATCTTTAGACCACGGAGCCAGTCCATGAAGTTGCTTCCATTGTTCTTAAGCTTTTCTTTCTCTAGGAACGCATTGAAATTGATGGAGAGGTTCGCCATAATCTACAACAAATTTGCAAGTAGTTTAGACTAAGTTTATGATAAATTGAGTTCAATTTTAATTCTTAAATTAACTAGGTGAACTCCCACTCAAAACAACATCCCTCACATTGTCTTAGTGATTACACGAACCAAGTCCACTACACCAAGTCCGATCTTCACGAGAGAAGATGTAGTTTCATCGGCGAACAATCTTCATGTTCATCATATCACTTATATGATTCATGCTCTACCTTTCGGTATTCCGTGTTCCGAGACCATGTCTGTACATGCTAGGCTCGTCAAGATTAACCTTAGTTTCCGCATGTGCAAATCTGGCTTGCACCCGTTGTATGTACATGTAGAATCTATCACATCCGATCATCACGAGATGCTTCGAGACGACGAGTCTTAGCAACGGTGCCAACTAAGGACGAACACTTTATTACTTGATATTTAGTGAGAGAGATCATCTTATAATGCTACCGTCACGATCTAAGCAATACAAGATGCATAAAGGATTAACATCACAGGCAATTCAAAATTAGTGTGATATGATATGGCCCTTTCTTCTTATGCCTTTGATCTCCATCTCCAAAGCACGGACATGATCTCCATCATCACCAGCATTAAGGCCAAGGTCAGTGGCGCCGCTTCATGGTTGTCCATCATCACCAGCAACTATTACAACTACTTGAAATAAAGCTATTACAAGATGAATAGACACGCAGGTCTTAACAGAATTAAAGACAACCATTAGGCCCTGCCGGTTGCCATATTACAACAAGGATCATTGCATACATCAAATATAATCACAATCACATGATGTCCATATCACATCACAAAACCTCTGCAAAAACAAGTTAGACGCCTCTAATTTTCTTTGCATGTTTTACGTGGTTTGGGGCTTTCGAATAAGAACGGATCTTACCTACAAAACTGAACCACAACGTTGATACAAGTGCTATCGAGTGCAAAGTTTAGATTGGATCTATACTATGGTGGGAGAGACAGACACCCGCAAAGCCACTTGTGCAAAGCAAGTTACACGTCAAGTGTGGAGCAAGTCTCATGTGCGATGACATGTAAGGTTTAGCCGCTTCATCCCACCATACCGCAAGATGCAAAGTACACAAAGCAAAAGACGGCACGAGCACCAACGCCCACAAAACCATTGTGTTCTACTCGTGCAACAGATCTACGCATAGATACGGCTCTGATACCACTGATGGGTTCGTAGCATGGAAAACAAAAAATTTCTACCGCAAGAACGAACAAAACCCAGATCTACTCTAGATAAAAGCTAAGATCTAATCTATTAGACATGTGCAACGAGATAGATCTGTACTAACCCTCGTAGATCTGAAAGCGTTACGAGATTGGATCTCGGGGTTGATGTAGTCGATCACTTGCCGATCTCAAGATCGTGTGGACGATCCTTCCGCGCCAGCGTTCGGCGGCGCTTCATGATCGGTCCTGCGTCTTGGTCAGGCAGACCTTCCTCTCCTCGTTCTAGCGAGCAGCGGAGGTAGTAGATCTTCTCCACGGAATCCCAGCAGCACGACGGTGTGGTGGTGGTGGTGGAGTAGAGAATTCTGCAGGGCTTCGCCTAAGCCTGAGCAGAGGGAAGGAGGAGGAGAGAGGCGGCGGCTAGGGCTTGGAGTGGATGGGGCAAGGGGGTGGCGCCCCCACCCCTCTATTTAAAGGAGGGAGGCGCCATGGGAGGGGGAGTCCTAGTAGGACTCCCCTTCCTTCCTTGGCCGACGGATTGGGAGGGGGGAGGAGTCCCCCACAACTCCTTGTCTTGCCCCACAAGGACTCCTTGATCCTTTCTTGGTTTTCAAGCAAACTCCAAGAAATCTCCTAGAACCTTCCGGAACATTCCGAAACCTTCTAGAATCCCCATACAAATACTCCGGAACATTTCTTAACTTAGAAAATGATCCCCAATATATGAATCTTATTCTCCGGACAATTCCGGATCTCCTCGTGATATCCCGGATCCAATCCGAGACTCCGAACAACATTCGGTCTCCAACGCATATTCCATATCTACTTAAAACAACTTCGAACCTTAAGTGTGTCACCCTACGGTTCGTGAATATGCAGACATGATGAAGACACCTCTTCGATCAATAACCATCAGCGGGATCTGGAGATCCATAACAGCTCCCACATACTCAACGATGACTTCGTGATCGATAGAACCATTAACATACGAAACCAATTCCCTTTGTCACACGATATTCTACTTATCCGAGGTTTGATCGTCGGTATCTCCATACCTAGTTCTACCTCGTTACTGATAAGTACTCTTTACTCGTTCCATGTTATGTCATCCCTTGTGATCTAGTCACATGCTTGCAAGCTAACTAGATGACATTCCACCGAGAGGGCCCAGAGCATATCTATCCGTCATATGGATGGACAAATCCCAATCTTGGTCCATGTGCTTCAACACATACTTTCAGAATACCCAATGACACCTTTATAACCACCCGATTCTGAGCGGTGTTTGATGTCATCAAAGTACCCATCCGGCGATGGTGATTAACATAACCTCATGGTCGAAGGATTAGGTTACTATGCATTTGAAAGCTTATAGCAATATGAACTTAATGACTTGATCTTATGCTACGCTTACTATGGGTGTGTGTCCATCACATCATTCTTCTAATGATATAACCTTGTTATTAATGACATCCAATGTCCATGATCAGGAAACCATGATCATCAATTAATCAACAAGCTAGTTCACAAGAGGCTTACTAGGGACTCTTTTATGTTTACAAAACACACATGTATTAGTGTTTCCTTATAATACAATTATAGCATGTGATGTAAACATTCATTATAAACACAAAGATATAATAATAACCACTTTTATTATTGTCTCTTGGGCATATCTCCAACAATCACGTCCGTTCGCGTGGGGAGATAAGGCAGATCCTTTTTTCTTTTCTCAATTTGTTTTTCCTCCTACGGGAGCGTGAGAGCAATGGACAGGTGTGGTCGTGCGGGAGGGGCCTTCGATGGCATTCTTCTAGTAAATACGTAAAACCAGTACAACAAACGGAGCATACCGTTTTGGGTCGAGGAGCAAAATCTCGGGAAGCCCCTCACCTAGGTGCTTTTTCTAGTATACGGGAGAAGGAGGTGCTTCGGCAGAAGCCCAACGCAGAGCTGCACTCTTTATTTCCTTCGACCTGCTTATTTTCGTGGAAAGCAGCTAAAAGCCCAAACAAAAAGGCCCTAAGATAGGCCACTAAAATGGAGATTTTGTCTAAAAAAAGGAGATTAAGCTAATTGGAAGGGAAACTAAACAGCTAAAAAAATTCCATCTCAAATTTTAGTGTCTCTATATCTTGTGTTATTTTTCTAGGGGGGGGGGGGGGGGGGGCGGGTTTATTATCGGATGATAGAAGCAACATTTACAAAAAAAAAGTCAGGCATCATCTCAAACTATCAAATCTTTGTAATTGAAAGAGGATTTTTCCAAGAACTATGAAGCCATGTTTGTGTTTCCGCTTCAGCTCTCAAGTTGAGAACATTCTACAGAAATAGTTGGAATAGGTCAAGGTCTATGCTAGTTTTGTTCAGTTTCGATAGCATGAGTTATCTATCTTGTATGTTTGTACTTACCAAAACGTTCTTATATGCTTGTGATCATATTTACCTCTAGACATATATATCAAAACGGAGACCACTATCCTCGCCCATGAGATCTTGAAGTCATGGTGCAAGGTTGTATACCATCCAAGAGTGATGTCAAGACTAAATATGCTCAAGTAGCCGTATAAAATTCATCCCATAATGTAAGTAAAACAATTTATGCTTAGACTGCACCTAGAGGGGTAATGCCGCATCGGTGTTTGTGGTGTACCCAACCTTCAGGTACCCTACGTACCTAGGAGTGCCGAAAATTCTGAAGATCAGATCATACATACACCATTTATGGTGCTTATAAAATTTAATTCAAATATGAGAAACAACTTAAGGGAAAACAGAGGAGAAGCAATACTCCCTGAAATACACTTGGTCTAGGGTGTAATACTCCCTAGAATATCACAAATATGTCATTTTGGACATGTCCTGAGTCATAAATTTAAAACTTTGACTCTAGATATTGTTTTGAATATGTATATCGAGAACTTGTAATCTGACGGTTGGATTTCTCTTAAGAAGTATAGTCATAATATAATGTTTTCTTATACATATGTTACACTAGTGAAAATTAGTGGCCAAAAGATAAATCAGAGTCCAAGTGATATGGAGGTAGTACATTGTTGATAGTTATGATGGGAGGATTCACAACGAGGTTATGATGGTTTGTCCATCCTTAGAAAAACAAAATCTTCTACGGAAATCGAATCACAAACCCGATACCCCTAAGATTCTACTAGCTAGAACCTAGAGGGATCTTTGGCTCCCGAGATCTAGTGCTCTTGCAGAAAAATTGAAAAACATATTTGCGAGTTTCAAAAAATATTGAAAACAAATGTTGATGTAGCCAACGATTTACCTCACAAACGTGCTAAATATTAAGTTCAAATACTTTATATTTTGAGGTACACAAAAATGACATAAGTGTTGATCCGTGCATCATATTTTCAAATCCCCAAATTTTATCAGATTATCATTTGTGTGTAGCCCATAATACAAGAATTCCGCGTTGTGATTTTGCACGCGTGTGGGATACAACATCGAGAATTTTTCAGGCTTGTTTAAACTTGTAAATAGAATTTTGAATTTTTTTAAAACGAATGGAGCACTGGACTTGGGAGACACTCGAACCTGGCCATACATAACCCGTATGGCAGCACTGACAACTACTCCTAGTCAAAAGTTGTGACAGGTCCCTAACCAACCTGTACGTGAGACGGCGTCCAAGACAGACGATCAGGAGGCAATAGAGTAAATCCATCTAGGGTTTCCTCCCCTTGACGATGACGTAGTCAGTCAGCTTCGTCTCCGGGAAGCCTTGGAGACTTGGAGACGTGGCAGACCACAACCTCTTGTTGATCGGAGGGTTTTCTTCTTTGTTTAACCCCTTTTCAATGTCTTCTTCGTGATATTGAGGTATCAGTTACGTCTTAAAGTTAGAATAATGTTTTCCCCATCCTATTCTCGTTCTCACTGCTCGATGATGCGTCTAGCACTAACGGGATACGCATGAAATCGTGTGCTCGATGGATCAATTGGGATCCTATCGTTTTTCGTATTCGGCGGTGTGGTTTAAGGTTGGTCTCCTCCGATCACAGTTGTTATCTTCGGCGATGATTGTTACTCTTGTGCGCTGGTCTTTTGGGCCTTAGCAGACGACTTTCCGTATGTCTACTACAACAAGTTTTACTACGATAAGATTTGACCGGTTCCGGTGATGAAGGGACGAGGACGGTGGTGTGGCTTCGTCTCGTGATCATGTATGTAGTCATCGTTAGGTGATCCAAAGACTTATTTATAATTATTGTTATTTTTATGACTCTATTGATAATTATTAATATAGATAGGTGGAATTTCGAAGAAAAAAAAAACTACTCCTACTCTTGAACGGGAATCACGCAGCCGACTCCCGACATTATCACTAGTGCGTTAGACCGTCGTACATACACTGATACACACAGGATACAATTCTTTCCTGTCAGCATCAATCTTCTGTGATCCGGTACAGCGCTCGACTGCTCGAGCTACAAGCCGATCGAGCAGTGTTTGCTGTCCGACAAAGCCAACGGGGCCACATGGGCCGGTTCAGGTTTTGGGCGGCTGCCCCGCCGAGAGACATGCAACGAGGGGTGGCCGCGTGCTGCTGGAGGATCCGCGTCTCTGATCGATCGGTCGCCAGAATTTTAGGTGCGCCGCATTCAATGGCTGTGGCAGATATGCGTGGTGCCGGCCGCCGGGCGGCGCTGATCACTCGCTGGTGACGACGGGTACCGACGGTTGGGGTGGGGTGATAGTACTATACTAGCTTGTAGTACGCGCTAACCCGCATCTAATGGCCGGCGAGGGTCCTGGACTTGGGCGGCTGCCCTACCCTGGTCCTGCTCCTCTAGTCTATCTACCGCCCTACTGTGGATCCTGATGGGCGAGGCGAGGAAGCGAACAGAAGATCGTGACGCGATCGCCGTATAACCCACACGGCCCTTACGTGTTCTGTAGATTCAGACTCTGAAGAAGAACCCGCTTCGATCCATCGATCCGATCGTACTGTGGCAATGAGCGGCGCGACCCACAATTATATGGATGTGATCTTATTTGAGTGACATGGTTAGGAAACAAAATTTGCTCAGGGGCTAGCTGATTCGATCCTTCGAGGCTCCGAGTCCCGGCCGGATTGGCAAGTGCTGGCCGCTGGTGCGATCATGTTCAGTTTTGATGCAGCCAGGATTTAAAATCACTTGATGCATATCCGATGTATGTAAGGGGTTACATACAGTGGGGTTACATACAGGGGGCATATAGCATGCACTAGGTGCTTGAGGTGTACTAATGCACTAAGCGCTGAGAGCCATCAGATTAAATATCCACGGTCCAGATAGAAGAGGGTGTGTAGCCCAGGTACATCTTATAATTGACTCCAAGTTTTCAATCTAGAACAACTTTGTCCCTGTTCCTTAGTTTGGTCCGTCTCTCAGACCTTCCGCATAGTGAATAGATTAATCACAAATTTCAAAGACCGTTCAGAAGACGTTCCAATCAAATTTCAACGAATATACAAGTTATTTGCTTCCATGGATAAAATTTCATAGAAACTACATTCATTTTAGGAAAAAATATGTTTCATCAATTCTCGCTGTTTTTAGCAATCAAGTTTCACAATGGTTTAGTTTTGTGTTTTCTTCAATATGTTTTGACATTTTTTGATGAATTTTCCACAAAATCCGTAGATTTTAGCCATATATCAATGCTAATTTTCACAGGAATCTACCCGATCCCAATCTGGAAAAGAATAAAAACACAAAACGACCATGCGGGGCTATCCTTCTGAGGGGCTACAAACATAAAACAACCATGTTGTTGGTGTACGCTGATCTGTACCGAAGATTCCAAATAGGACGGCTCAGATGTCCCTTAGTACATTAGTACACCTCAAACACCAAGTGCATGCTATATGCCCCCTGTAAGTAACCCCACTGAATTAAGAGAGAGTAGTTGTCCGGCCAGAACCATATATGAATTCAGATGTCCCTTAGTACATCGATGAACCAAATATGCTCCTAGAATTGTAAAAAGACTGACTTTATTTTCAAAAACACTTCGAGACAACATAGCCCCGTACACCATTGCAGATATAGTTAGTATACATGACATCTACAGATCCGTGCAACTGCGAGATTGATGAAGAAATATTTCTTGCTATTACTACCTCCATTCACAATTATTTGCCCTCTGGGTTTACTCGAAGTCAGACTTTATAAAGTTTGATCAAATATACAGGACAAAAAATAAACATCACTAATATAAAATACATATTTGATACAGTCCTACCTACGGATGACTCTATCCCGACACTGCCAAGTCCTCCAGGTTGACCCATGACTTGTGCTCGAGCCAAACTCCTTCACGACAAGGTTAACTCGCTCATTTCTATGTGTGACTTTGATACCCCTTTGAATAGCCTGTTACTTCATGCCAATACACTTACTATACTCAAGGACGAACTCCAAGGTCATCATCAAGTTACCATGAAAGATAGAGAAGAAGAGCATTAACAAGAAGGATAAAAGCATGAACAAGAAGCTAAAAAATTGGAGCTCAAGACCGGAGTCTCCAACCTAGCCATTTTTCCTCGGTAACTCCACACGCCTTGACCACAGACTGGAGTCTCCGGTCCCTCGACCACAAGATGAAGCCTCTGGCCCAACAACACCAAAGTCTCTAGCCTTTAAAACCCACATGCACAAAGAGTTATCATGTGACAACCCATGTAATGCTAGAACTCCTTTTTATTGAAGGGAATATGCCCGAGAGGCAATAATAAAGTGGTTATTATCTTATTTCATATTTATGATAAATGTTTATTTTGCATGCTATAATTGTATTGATCAGAAACATCAATACATGTGTGTTCAATAAACAAAAAGGGTTCCTAGTTATGCCTCTCTTATAGACTAGCTTGTTGATTAACAAGATGATCAAGGTTTCTTGATCATGGACATTGGATGTTGTTAATAACAAGGTCACAACATTAGTTGAATGATGTGATGAAGATTCATCCAAAGTATAACATTACGATCAAAGTCATTATGTTTATATTGCTATAACATCATACGAAGTAATCTTTATCCTTAGACCATGAGATCATGTTAATTTCTAACACCGAAAGAGTATCTTGATAACATCAAACGTCACACCGTAACAGGGTGACTATAAAGATGGGTTCAGTGCTACGAAGGTGTTATGTTGAGGCTCATGGATCAAGAGTGGAATTTGTCAATCCCGATGACGGATAGATATACTCTGGGCCCTCTCGGTGATATCACATTAAGATAGCTTGCAAGCAAGTGATATGATCACTAGAATGTTATATCACGGGAACGAGAAAAGGGTGCATGTCGGTAACGAGATCAAACTAGGTATGGAGATACCAATGATCGAATCTCGAACATGTAATATATCGCGAGACAAAGGGATTTAGTTACTAGCGTTAAAGGTTCTCACGATCATAGAAGTCATCGTTGAATGTGTAGGAGTCAGTATGGATCTCCAGGTCCCGCTTCTGATTATTGATCTGAGAGGAGTCTCAATCATGTCTGCATTATTCGCGAACCGTAGGGTGACACACTTAAGAGTTACCGGACACCATTTTGCAGCACATATGTTTCAGACGAAAGAATTGAAAAGCGCAGGAATTGTTTCGATAGAAACCGGAAATTGTTGCGGGTGAAATTGCAGAAAGTGGTTCTGCATGTGATATTGAAATATTGCAAGGGGTTATATGTGAATGTTTGTTAATTAAAGTAATTAACAAAATTCTGAATAAATTTAATAAAAGAGTTTTATTAAATGAGAGAGCATTAAACTTGGAGAATTTTAATGCATTTAAAGTAGGGACTTTAAAGGGGAATGTGAAGAGGCATTTTAATGTGGAGGGATTACCACCACATGAATGGGGGAGGTGAGGAGTCACTCCCCATGCACCGGCCATGAAGGAGGGGCACCCCCCTCCTCCTACAAAAGGCCACCCTCTTCCTTCTTCTTCCTCACACCTCCTTGTGAAGGATCTCTCTCCCCCTCTAGAATTATTCCCCCATGGTCTCGGATTAGCGAGATACATGTTCCCTGTGGCATTTCGTCTGGAAGGAGTTGCTGCTTCCGTTGGATCGCTGGAGCAAGGAGGTGGAGGTTGTTCGCGGCTTGAACGTGTGTGCGAGTACAGATGCGCTGCTGTGTTGCGGCGCTCGGACTTCCTCGCGATCTTGAGATCGGCAAGTGTATGACTACATCAACCACGAGTTCCTACTCGTTAACAAAACGCGTTGTCTTCGAGGGTAAGTTCTCGATGGATGTATGTCCACCAGTTGCTCTGTACCTAGTAGATAGATCTTGGCGTGTAGTTCTCATCGTAGGAAAAATTTTATTTTCTATGTTGCGGCCCCAATAGTGGTATCAGAGCCTGTTCTATGCGTAGGTGCTTTGCACGGATAATACACATATGTTTATATGTGGGCGATGATGATCATGTTATTGCATCTTCTATGTATTTTGGATATTGGTGGCATAGTGGGATGAAGCGGCCCATACCAACCTTACATATCATCGTACATGAGACCGGTTTCACGACTGACATGCAACTTGTTTTGCATAAGTATTGGCGGTGTCATCTCTCCTACTATAGTCAATATCTGATTTACAACGAGTTGCTAATAACTTGGTTATCCTCATTGTGGTTCATGTTCGTACGTGAGAACGGTTCTATCTCCAAAAGCCCTAAGCCACGTAAAACTTGCAATTGATAAATTAGAGGCGTCTAGTTTAGATCGTTGCTGGGCTAGTGTATTGACATGGTATTGTTGTAAGTAGATGTATGATAGATACTTTTACAACACATTCAACGTGTAAGTTCCATAGACCTTGGCCTTACACACAAAGGAATGATAGAGATCATACCATGATGCAAATGATAGAGATCAAATGCATAGACCATATCATCTCACTTTACACATTAGATGTTAGCATCTTATACTGCTAGTTTGGCACTTTTGGTAGCATTGTAAGATGATCCCTCATTTAGATATCAAGATAAACTGTGTTTTTCCTTAAGTATGCACCGTTCTATGGATCGTGTTTCGAGACACCACGTGATGATCGGGTGTACTCGACTCTACGCTTTCATACAACGGGTGTAAGACAGTTTTACACACGCGAGTACTAAGGTTCTTACTTGGCGAGCCTAGCATGTACAAACATGGCCTCGGAACACGGACCGAAAGGTTAAGCATGAGTCATATAGTTGATATGATGCCCATATTGATGCTCGCCTTTGAAGCCACACTGACTCACGTGATGATCGGACTTGGTGTAGTGGATTTGGTTCATGTAATCACCAAAAAGGCACGAGGGATGTTGTTTTTGAGTGGGAGTTCATTTCTAATTTGGATTAGTCGAACTCAATTTGTCATAAACTAAATCGAAGTGAATTTGCATAATTTGTTGTAGTCATTGGCGTTTGTTCACTACCTTATGCTTAGTTTTAATTGAGATAATAGAACTATAGAATTCTGGATATTTACTTTACGAATTGGTATCGTATTGTTTTGAATGTCAATTTAAAGTTTATAATTCCTATTGCAAACTTTCAGCAAACTCTATTTACTCCATGAAGTTTAATAAGTAGTATTAAATCAAGAGTAAGAATTCCAATGTTAGTATCTAAAGTATCATGTTTGCCTCCATGATTCTTGATATTCAAAAGTTGTTTTAATATCGAGGTTATCTAGGAGCTGAAAGAATTGTTTCAGAAACCATCATGTGTGAAAGATATTGTGATATCTGAAAAAAAGTTTTTGGTTGCATTATGATAGAGTATAATTTAGCAAAATACATGTTCTCATATTGTATGAGAATTTGTAAAGGATGGAGATGCTAGGCATCCGGATCTCCCAAAAAGGTTTTTGGGAACTAACATTATACTCGTCATTCTTCCTTATAGGCTATAATAGCTTGATCATGAAATTTTTCATGATAAGGATGAATAGAAGATGTAAGTAAAATGTTTACTACACTAAAAGATTACTAAAGAATGGATTTTTGAAAGAATGCCAAACATTTGATGATGGTGATCCACTTCAAAGTGCAAGTCCAAAGGTATTAGTGTTTAACTATATACGCTTTGTACTATGTGTCATGTGAATGACACCACTATTGATGTTGATAGATTCTTTTAAAAGAAAAGGAATTGTTGAAAGAGAATCTATAAAATATTTGGCAGAAAAGAAAAAGTTGGAGATATCCAACTTAGGTATATAGAAGATATACATGTTATGGTAGTATTCCTTGCTTGTTAAACAATGTGGCTCTTAGGTGTTGGATACCGAATTGGTTGGTATGAAGTGTCATACAGGACAACGCAATTCATGAACTGCAATGGCCTAAGTAACTGGCAAGAGAATAAGTGATGATGTTCATCGAAAACAAATAAAGTGTTATTGTGTTTTTCGTTGTCGTCAAACCTAGCCTTCAAGATTTGTTTTAATAATTGTTATTTTGTTCCGGTATTACGAGAACAATGGTTGTTCAAATAATTACCGTATTCCATAAAGGATGGATGAACTTTTACAAGTCTAGTGGGAGAAATCACATCCATAAACATTATTGCTAAAATGTCGCGAGACAAATGATTAAAAGATCACTTATGAAGTGGCATCGCTTTTTTAAATTATATTGGAAAGAAAACATGAAGAAACTCCATGTTAATGGATTTTTGGAGTCTTTGATTTTGATCAATTGACGCATGTGAAACTTTCCTCGAGATAATTGAAACTACGTTCATAGGCCAAAGAGGAACGAATGACTAGCTTATTGGAAATTGTACATGCTGATGTGCATAGTCCATTATGTGTAGCCATATGCGATGGATCTTTTTGCTTCATATGCTTTCTCCAGAAATTTAAGTGAATATATCTATATATTTACTTAATAAGGAAGAAGTATGAAACATTTGAAAGTTGTTCAAAGACTTTCAAGATGAAGTGAAAAATCATTGTAACAAGAAAATAAAGAGTTTATGATTCGATCATAAAGGAAGATATTTGAGTTACATGTTTAGCAAAACACTTAAGATTTGAGGAATTGTTCCATGATTTGTGTTTCCCGATAAACCATAGGAGTATGGCATATTCGAGAGATGAAATCAAACCATGTTTGACATGGTAAGATCAAAGGTGTCATTTATAAAACTGCCATTATGTTTTAAGGAATAAGGATTGAAGCTTTAGAGACTACCGCTTTTACACTGAAAAGAGCACCATCGTGATCCGTTGAAATGACACCATATAAGTTATGGTTTGGAATAAAACCCGAATTGTCTTTTCTTAAATTTTGGTATGCTATGCATAAGTAAAATGTTTATAACCAAAGTCGGATAAGCACGTCTTTGTAGGTTATCCCAAAGAATTTGTTGGGAATTTCTCCATAACACCGAGGACAAAAGAGTTTGTCGCTTGGAACGTCAAGTTTCTTGAGAAGGAACTTTTTGTGAAAAGTTAAGTGGGAGAACAATAGAACTTTGATAAGGTTGTTGAACCTTAGCTATATGTGCTAAGTAGCGCAGCACCGGAAAGTGTCCCGGTGACGACCACAATGCTCATGGCTCTCGTGATTACAAAGGGTGTGATCTCGGAGATTAGAGTTCCTATTGAACCGTGTGGGTCGGTAAGAATCAAATAGTGTGATTTGATAAGCAAGTCGTTATTGTTTTGATAATGATGAACCGACTACATGCAAAGAAGTGATGATGGGCCCTGACTCCATAAAATGACTAGAAGTCATAGAATCCGTGATAGTATCCATACACGAGAAATCAAGTTTCTGAACTTGGAAGACCCTTTGGAAAGGCGTGAAGCCTATCGGTCGTGTTTGGATCTATAAAGAAATAAGACATGGATGTTTAACATCTATGAAATAGTCAACATGTCGGAAAGAAGTTTACGACAATGTTCAAGGAGTTGACTATGACACGATTTGATCTTTCATAGGGATATTTAGTCTTGACGGATTAATGTAGGAACCACTACATGTAATTTGGTATATGGTAGTTGAATAAACAAAACAAGGTTCTTCTAATAGAACGGTTACCTAGGACGTGTACATGACATGGTCCGAAGGGTTTTGTTAATTCAAAGGGAGATAAAAGGGCATGCAAACTTCAATAGTTGAAGTGAGCATAGCGGAGTTGGAATCTTCACCATGATGAAACTGTTAAAAGAGTTTAAATTCATTGGAGATGATGAAGATGCTTGCATTTGCAAGAAATTAAGTGGGAGCGCTGAGACATATTTCTAATACATTATGTAGAGGACATATTGTTGATTGGAAATGATGTATCTTGTATTGACACAAGTTAAGAATTTCATTAAAATAAGATTTCGATGAAAGACTTGGGCAAAACCAGAATATTTGGCATCAATATCTATATGGATAGATTGAGGCGCTAATATGGTTGTGCCAGACATACATATATGAGATATTGAAAGGGTTCAATATGGAAACAACAAGAAAGGTTCTTGCTACATGGAAAGAATTGTATCAAGATTCAAGTGTTTCAACACTTGGGGAGTAAAATCACATGAAGATTTTGATCGATTATACCATGATATGTATATATCCAAAATGTCCTATGCTCTAAATGTTATGAGCACATACCAGAATGATTCATAAGATGATCATTGGACGATAGTAAAGATATTCTTATGAGCTTTGGAAGAACTAAGAATATATCATGTATAAGTGACAAATAGTTAAAGGTAGTTCATTGTAAAGTGTTACATTGATACTATTTTTGTCACAAGATACAAATTAAATTTATCTCAATTTAGACTATGGGTGGCACAATGTAATGGAAAGGATGTTCCATGATGGATTTGGATGAGTTCCAAAGTTGAGACATTGTGACGGATACTACAGCAAAAGGCTAAGTATATAACTGCTATAGTAGCTGATACATTGCAAATGTATCTATAATTTTTGATGTTCCATGCTTGGTTTTATCCACTTTCTTGTGTTTTGTTCCAACTTTGGAGTACTTTTCATATGATTTCTTGGACTAACCTATTAACAAGAGCCACAATGCCACCGCCTGCTTTACGCTGTTTTGGTTCCAGAAAGTCGAAAATGAATATTCTCGAGAATTGACGGACAAAAGCCAAAGTGCCTATTTTTCCTAAGGGATAAAGTGCCGAATCACGAGACGGAGAGGGGCCGGGGCCAGCCACATAACCAGCCACGCTACCAGGCTTGGCCCGCTAGGGTGGTCTCGGACCCCAAAGACCCCTCGGCCTCTCCTTTCGCCTATAAGTTGCCCTCGGGACGAAAACCCTAGGTACCCGATCAAAAATCAACGAAAGAGTTTGTAGCCGCCGTCATCTCCATCCCTAGATCAGGAGGGATCTGAAGCTCTTCGCGGCACCCTGCCGGAGAGGGGAATTCACCCTGGAGGCCTTCTTCATCACCATGCAAGCCTCCGGTGTGATGCGTGAGTAGTTCATCCTTAGACTATGGATCCAT
Source organism: Avena insularis (assembly GCA_023614405.1). Lineage (NCBI taxonomy): Eukaryota > Viridiplantae > Streptophyta > Magnoliopsida > Poales > Poaceae > Avena > Avena insularis. The sequence continues at coordinate 489,523,693 of CM042692.1, read as the reverse complement.
GTAGTAGCTAGATGGCTGGTTTCTCCTCCTTTGTGCTTTCATTTTTAGATCTTGTGAGCTCCGTTCATGATCAAGATCATCTATTTTTAATTCATACATGTTGTGTTTGCGGGGATCCGATGGATATTGAGATGCTATTTCAGATTGATTATTGATTCTATCATGTCTTTGTTATTTGAGATCTTGCGTGCTTTCCGTTGTTAGTAGCTATCTTGGCCAAGTAGATGCTAGCAACTCCAAGAGTTAGTATTTATGCTCAATAGTGGGTTCATGCCTCTGGTAATCTGGGGAAGTGACAGAAATCTCTAAGGTACTAGATGTGTTGTTGCTACTAGGGAGAAAACAACAATCCTTTGTTCATAGAACAATCGTATTGTTTACCTTACACGCAGTTCGTAAAGCAATAATCTGTTGCTTGCAACTTAATACTGGAGAGGGTTCAGATGATAACCTGAAGGTGTATTATTAGTCATAGATGAAGTTGGATGGTGGTCTATGTATTATGTTGTATTGCCCAATCAAGTCTCAAAGGAGTTAAGATGATTAGTATATGCATGTACTTCTTTCCATTCGATACGTTTAATCCTTTGTTTTCTGCAAAACACGGTGAGATTGACAACCTCATCGCAAGTTGGGGACAAAGTTCTATGGTTGTGTTGTGCAGGTCTCCACGTTGCTACTAGCACCGGTAGTGCGCCCTGCCAAAGCTCAGCTAGTAACACCTTTGGGGTGTTTCCTTGCTCCTACTGGTTCGATTAAACCTTGGGTTTCATAACTGAGGGAAAACTTACTGCTGTGCTCATCATACCTTCCTCTTGGGGTTCCCAACGAGCTCTACGTTGAAAGTCGAGTGCATCAGTAGCAGCAAAGGAGCGCATTTGTGTTAAGTAGTTTGTTATCAAACTAGGTGTGGTTCAAAGCGGGCTAATACTATGAAGATATATTGTATGACAATAATATCAACATATTTTAACCGGAACGAACTAAAGGTCTCACCAAAGGACCAAATTTATACAATGCCATCTCATTTTAGAATGAGTGATGCGTAGAGACGCAAAGACATGCAAATACACACGGACCTGAAACGGTCAGATCCAGAGATTATGTTAACCACTAGCAATAGCGTATATGCAACACCAGAAAGCCATATGTGTTCAATACGCAAAGTTTTTCAAACTAGATTATTGACTCTAGTGCAAGTGGGAGACTGAAAGGAATATGCCCGAGAGACAATAATAAAGTGGTTATTATCTTATTCCATATTTATGATAAATGTTTATTTTGCATGCTATAATTGTATTGATCGGAAACATCAATACATGTGTGTTTAATAAACAAAAAGGGTTCCTAGTTATGCCTCTCTTATAGACTAGCTTGTTGATTAACAAGATGATCAAGGTTTCCTGATCATGGACATTGGATGTTGTTAATAACAAGGTCACAAAATTAGTTTAATAATGTGATGAACATTCATCCGAAGTATAGCATTACGATCAAAGTCATTATGTTTATATTGCTATAACAACATACGAAGTAATCTTTATCCTTAGACCATGAGATCATGTTAATTGCTAACACCGGAATAGTATCTTGATAACATCAAACTGTTGGAGATATGCCCAAGAGGCAATAATAAAAGTGGTTATTATTATATCTTTGTGTTTATGATGAATGTTTACATCCCATACTATAATTGTATTATAAGGAAACACTAATACATGTGTGTTTTGTAAACATAAAAGAGTCCCTAGTAAGCCTCTTGTGGAACTAGCTTGTTGATTAAATGATGATCATGGTTTCCTGATCATGGACATTGGATGTCATTAATAACAAGGTTATATCATTAGGAGAATGATGTGATGGACACACACCCATAGTAAGCGTAGCATAAGATCAAGTCATTAAGTTCGTATTGCTGTAAGCTTTCAAATGCATAGTAACCTAATCCTTCGACCATGAGGTTATGTTAATCACCATCACCGGATGGGTACTTTGATGACATCAAACACCGTTTCGTAACTGGGTGGTTATAAAGGTGTCATTGGGTATTCTGAAAGTATGTGTTGAAGCGCATGGACCAAGATTGGGATTTGTCCATCCATATGACGGATAGATATGCTCTAGGCCCTCTCTGTGGAATGTCATCTAGTTAGCTTGCAAGCATGTGACTAGGTCACAAGGGATGACATAACATGGAACGAGTAAAGAGTACTTATCAGTAACGAGGTAGAACTAGGAATGGAGATACCGACGACCAAACCTCGGATAAGTAGAATATCGCGTGACAAAGGGAATTGGTTTCATATGTTAATGGTTCTATCGATCACGAAGTCATCGTTGAATATGTGGGAAACATTATGGATCTCCAGATCCCGCTGATGGTTATTGATCTGAGAGGTGTCTTCATCATGTCTACATATTCACGAACCGTAGGGTGACACACTTAAGGTTCGAAGTTGTTTTAAGTAGATATGGAATATGCGTTGGAGACCGAATGTTGTTCGGAGTCTCGGATTGGATCCGGGACATCACGAGGAGATCCGGAATTGTCCGGAGAATAAGATTCATATATTGGGGATCATTTTCTAAGTTAGGAAATGTTCCGGAGTGTTTGTATGGAGATTCTAGAAGGTTTCGGAATGTTCTAGAAGGTTCTAGAAGATTTCTTGGAGTTTGCTTGAAAACCAAGAAAGGATCAAGGAGTCTTTGTGGGGCAAGACACGGATTCGTGGGGGAGGAGGATTCCTCCCCCCTCCCAATCCGCCGGCCAAGGAGGGAGGGGAGTCCTACTAGGACTCCCCCTCCCATGGCGCCTCCCTCCTTTAAATAGAGGGGAGGGGGCGCCACCCCCTATACCTCTCCCATAACAAACCCTAGCCACCGCCTCTCTCCTCCTCCTTCGCTCTGCTCTGGCTTAGGCGAAGCCCTGCTGAAATCTCTACTCCACCACCACCACCACACCGTCGTGCTGCTGGGATTCCGTGGAGAAGATCTACTACCTCTGCTGCTCGCTGGTACAGGGAGAGGAAGGTATACTTCGACTCCGCACATGTGACCGACTGCGGAAGCGCTGCCAGAATGCGGCGCAGGAAGGATCGTCCACACGATCTTGAGATCGGCAAGTGATCGACTACATCAACCCCGAGATCTAATCTCGTAACGCTTTCGGATCTACGAGGGTTAGTACAGATCTATCTCGTTGCACATGTCTAATAGATTAGATCTTGGCTTTTATCTATATTAGATCTGCGTTTTGTTCATTCTTGCGGTAGAATTTTTTGTTTTCCATGCTATGAACCCATCAGTGGTATCAGAGCCGTATCTATGCGTAGATCTGTTGCACGAGTAGAACACAATGGTTTTGTGGGCGTTGGTGCTCGTGCCATCTTTTGCTTTGTGTACTTTGCATCTTGCGGTATGGTGGGATGAAGCGGCTCGGGCTAACCTTACATGTCATCGCACATGAGACTTGCTCCACGCTTGACGTGTAACTTGCTTTGCACAAGTGGCTTTGCGGGTGTCTGTCTCTCCCACCATAGTATAGATCCAATCTAAACTTTGCACTCGATAGCACTTGTATCAACGTTGTGGTTCAGTTTTGTAGGTAAGATCCGTTCTTATTCGAAAGCCCCAAACCACGTAAAACATGCAAAGAAAATTAGAGGCGTCTAACTTGTTTTTGCAGAGTTTTTGTGATGTGATATGGCCATCATGTGATTGTGATTATATTTGATGTATGCAATGATCCTTGTTGTAATATGGCAACGGCGAGAGCCTAATGGTTGTCTTTAATTACTAAGACCTGCGTGTCTATTCATCTTGTAATAGCTTTATTTCAAGTAGTTGTCATAGTTGCTGGTGATGATGGACAACCATGAAGCGGCGCCTTGACCTTGACGCAATCTTTGGTGATGATGGAGATCATGTCCGTGCTTTGGAGATGGAGATCAAAGGCATAAGAAGAAAGGGCCATATCATATCACACTAATTTTGAATTGCTGTGATGTTAATCCTTTATTCATCTTGTATTGCTTAGATCGTGTGGTAGCATTATAAGATGATCCTCTCACTAAATATCAAGTAATAAAGTGTTCGTCCTTAGTTGGCACCGTTGCTAAGACTAAATGCGTCTCGAAGCATCTCGTGATGATCGGATGTGATAGATTCTACATGTACATACAACGGTGCAAGCCAGATTTGCACATGCGAAACTAAGGTTAATCTTGACGAGCCTAGCATGTCGTACATGGTCTCGGAACACGGAATACCGAAAGGTAGAGCATGAATCATATAAGTGATATGATGAACATGAAGATTGTTCGCCGATGAAACTACATCTTCTCTCGTGAAGATCGGACTTGGTGTAGTGGACTTGGTTCGTGTAATCACTAAGACAATGTGAGGGATGTTGTTTTGAGTGGGAGTTCACCTAGTTAATTTAAGAATTAAAATTGAACGCAATTTATCATAAACTTAGTCTAAACTACTTGCAAATTTGTTGTAGATTATGGCGAACCTCTCCATCAATTTCAATGCGTTCCTAGAGAAAGAAAAGCTTAAGAACAATGGAAGCAACTTCACGGACTGGCTCCGTAGTGCGAAAGATTGTCCTCAGGGCTGGTCAGATGACCTATGTGCTCGAAGCATCGCTAGGTGACCCACCTGCAGATGATGCCACCGATGACGTAAAGAATGTTTACGCTACTCGGAAAAATCATTACTCCACAGTTCAATGTGCCATCCTGTACGGTTTAGAAACGGAGCTCTAGAAGCGTTTTGAGCACCACGACCCGTTCGAGATTATTAAGGAGCTCAAGCTCATTTTTGAGACTCACGCGGCCGTGGAGAGCTATGAGGCCTCCAAAAAGTTCTTTACCTGCAAGATGGAAGAGGGTAGCTCCGTTAGCGAGCACGTGCTCACCATGTCTGGGCACGCAAACAAGCTCCAAGAGTTGGGGATAATGATTCCTAATGAGTTAGGGATTCACCGTGTCCTCCAATCACGCCCGAGTTATAAGAACTTTGTGATGAACTACAATATGCCTTTGCATGAACAAGGCGTTGCACGAACTATCGTCCATGCTGAAAACTGCTGAAGTGGAGATCAAAAGGAGCACCAAGTGTTGATGGTCAATAAGACCATCAATTTCAAAAACAGGGCAAGCCTAAGAAAAGGGCAACTTCAAGAAGGACGGCAGAAAAGCCGCCAAGGCTGGTCCTAAGCACGAAACTGAATGCTTCTCTTGCAAGGGTGCCGTTTGGAAGCGTAAGCGCCCCAAGTACTGGCGGATCTGAAGAGCAACATCAAGAAGAAAGGTATATTCGATATACATGTTATTGATGTGTATCTTACTAGTAATCGTAGTAGTGCTCAGGTATTTGATCTTTGGTTCGGTTGCTCATATTTGTAACTCGAAACAGGAGCTGCGGAATAAACGAAGACTGGCAAGAGACGAGGTGACGATGCGCGTTGGAAATGGCTCCAAGGTTGATGTGATCGCCGTCGGCACGCTCCCTCTACATCTACCTTCAGGATTAGTTTTAAATTGGAATAATTGTTATTTGGTGCCTGCGTTAAGCATGAACATTATATCTGGATCTTGTTTATTGCGAGACGGTTACTCTTTTAAGTCTGAGAATAAAGTTTGTTCGATTTATATGAGTAATATCTTTTATGGTAATGCACCTGAGATGAATGGTTTATTTTTATTGAATCTCGATAGTAGTGATACACATGTTCACAACATAGATGCTAAACGAATAAAATTGAATGATAATTCTACATACATGTGGCACTGTCGTCTTGGTCACATTGGAGTGAAGCGTATGAAGAAACTCCATTCTGATGAACTTCTTGAATCACTTGAAAGATGCGAAGCATGTCTAATGGGAAAAATGACTAAGACTCCATTCTCTGGAATAATGGAGCGAGCTACAGACTTATTGGAAATAATACATACTAATGTGTGTGGTCCAATGAGTAGCGTCGCGTGGTGGATATCGTTATGTTCTCACTTTCACGGATGACTTAAGTAGATATGGGTATGTCTACTTTATGAAACATAAGTCCAAAACTTTCGAGAAGTTTAAGGAATTTCAAAGTGAAGTGGAAAATCATCGTAACAAGAAGATTAAGTTTCTGCGTTCTGACCGCGGAGGTGAATATCTGAGTTATGAGTTTGGCATGCATTTAAAGAAATGTGGAATACTTTCGCAATTGACACCGCCGGGAACACCACAGCGTAATGGTGTGTCCGAACATCGTAATCGAACTCTCTTAGATATGATTTGGTCTATGATGTCTCTTACAGATTTACCACTATCGTTTTGGGGCTATGCATTAGAGACAGCCGCATTCACTTTAAATAGGGCACCATCTAAATCCGTTGAAACGACACTGTATGAATTGTGGTTTGGTAAGAAACCTAAGTTGTCGTTCCTTAAAGTTTGGGGTTGTGAAGCTTATGTAAAGAAGTTATAGACCGATAAGCTTGAACACAAAGCGGAAAAATGTGTCTTCATAGGATACCCTAAAGAAACAATTGGGTATACCTTCTATCATAGATCCGAAGGCAAAGTTTTCGTTGCCAAGAATGGATCCTTTCTTGAGAAGGAGTTTCTCTCGAAGGAAGTGACTGGAAGGAAAGTAGAACTCGACGAGGTTATTGAACCTTCTCTCGGAGTTGAGAGTAGCGTAGCACGGGAAGATGTTTTTGTGCCGCCTGCACCAATTGGAGAGGAAGCTAATGATGGTGATCATGAAACTTACTGCTGAACCTCGCAGGTCAATGAGGGTTCGTACCACTCCTGATTGGTATGACTCTACCTTGAACGTCATGTTGGTGGACAACACTGATGACCCTACGACGTATGAAGAAGCTATGGTGAGCCCAGATTCCGACAAATGGCTAGAAGCCATGAAATCCGAGATGGGATCCATGTACGAAAACCAAGTATGGACTTTGGTGGACTTACCGGATGGCCGTAAGGCTGTCGAGAACAAATGGATTTTCAAAAGAAAAACACATGCTGATGGTAATGTTACCGTCTATAAAGCTCGACTTGTCGCGAAAGGGTTCCGACAAATTCAAGGAGTTGACTACGATGAGACTTTCTCACCAGTAGCGAAGCTAAAGTCTGTGAGGATTTTGTTAGCAATTGCTGCATTTTTCGATTATGAGATTTGGCAGATGGATGTCAAAACGGCGTTCCTTAATGGTGACATTGAGTAAGAGTTGTATATGGTACAACCCAAGGGTTTTGTCGATCCTAGTGACGCTAACAAGGTATGCAAACTTCAGTGCTCCATTTATGGACTGAAGCAAGCATCCCGGAGTTGGAATCAATGTTTTGATAAAGTAATCAAAAACTTTGGATTTATATAAACTTATGGAGAAGCTTGTATTTACAAGAAAGTGAGTGGGAGCTCTGTAGCATTCCTAGTACTATATGTAGATGACATATTGTTGATTGGGAATGATATAGAACTTCTTAATAGCGTCAAAATCTATTTGAATAAAAGTTTTTCAATGAAGGATCTTGGCGAAGCGGCATATATTCTAGGCATCAAGATTTATAGAGATAGATCAAGACGCCTAGTAGCGCTTTCACAAAGTACATACTTAGACAAAGTTCTAAAGAAGTTTAGAATGTAAGAGAGCAAGAAAGGGTTCGTGCCCATGTTGTCAGGTAAGACCTTGAGTAAGACTCAATGTCCGGCTACGAGATTAGATAGAGAAAAGATGAATAAAATTCCCTATGCCTCGGCCATAGGTTCTATCATGTATGCCATGCTGTGTACAAGACCGGATATAGCACATGCTGTTAGTTTGACTAGCAGATATCAAAGTGATCCTGGTATGGAGCACTGGACATCGGTCAAGAATATCCTAAAGTACCTGAATAGGACTAAGGATATGATTCGTTCTTATGGAGGTGATGAACAGCTTGTTGTAAACGGTTACACTAATGCTAGTTGGAACACCAATCCAGATGACTCGAAGTCACAGTCTGGATACGTATTTATTTTGAATGGTGCTGTAGTGAGCTGGAGGAGTGCCAAGCAAAGCGTTGTGGCGAAATCTTCAACTGAATCGGAATACATAGCTGCTTCGGAGGCTGCACAAGAAGCCATATGGATGAAGGAGTTCATTACTGAACTTGGCGTGGTTCCCAGTGTGTTGGACCCGATGGCCATCTACTGTGACAACACAGGTGCCATAGCTAATGCACAGGAGCCAAGGTCACATAGCAAGCTGAAGCACATCAAGCTACGTTTCCATGCTATTCGCGAGTATGTCCGAGATGGTGACATAAAGATTTGCAAAGTACACACTGATCTGAATGTGGCAGATCCGTTGACTAAACCTCTCCCTAGAGCAAAGCATGACCAACACCAGAACGCCATGGGTGTTAGGTATATTACCATGTAATCTAGATTATTGACTCTAGTGCAAGTGGGAGACTGTTGGAGATATGCCCAAGAGGCAATAATAAAAGTGGTTATTATTATATCTTTATGTTTATGATGAATGTTTACATCCCATGCTATAATTGTATTATAAGGAAACACTAATACATGTGTGTTTTGTAAACATAAAAGAGTCCCTAGTAAGCCTCTTGTGGAACTAGCTTGTTGATTAAATGATGATCATGGTTTCCGATCATGGACATTGGATGTCATTAATAACAAGGTTATATCATTAGGAGAATGATGTGATGGACACACACCCATAGTAAGCGTAGCATAAGATCAAGTCATTAAGTTCAGACATTCGTAAGCTTTAAAATGCATAGTAACCTAATCCTTCGACCATGAGGTTATGTTAATCACCATCACGGATGGGTACTTTGATGACATCAAACACCGCTTAAATCGGGTGGTTATAAAGGTGTCATTGGGTATTCTAAAAGTATGTGTTGAAACGCATGGACCAAGATTGGGATTTGTCCATCCATATGACGGATAGATATGCTCTGGGCCCTCTCGGTGGAATGTCATCTAGTTAGCTTGCAAGCATGTGACTAGGTCACAAGGGATGACATAACATGGAACAGTAAAGAGTACTTATCGATGTGAGGTAGAACTAGGTATGGAGATACGGCGATCAAACCTCGGATAAGTAGAATATCACGTGACAAAGGGAATTGGTTTCAGATGTTAATGGTTCTATCGATCACGAAGTCATCGTTGAATATGTGGAGCCATTATGGATCTCAGATCCCGATGGTTATTGATCGGAGAGGTGTCTTCATCATGTCTGCATATTCACGAACCGTAGGGTGACACACTTAAGGTTCGAAGTTGTTTTAAGTAGATATGGAATATGCGTTGGAGACCAAATGTTGTTCGGAGTCTCGGATTGGATCCGGGACATCACGAGTAGATCCAGAATTGTCCGGAGAATAAGATTCATATATTGGGGATCATTTTCTAAGTTAGGAAATGTTCCGGAGTGTTTGTATGGAGATTCTAGAAGGTTTTGGAATGTTCTAGAAGGTTCTAGAAGATTTCTTGGAGTTTGCTTGAAAACCAAGAAAGGATCAAGGAGTCTTTGTGGGGCAAGACACGGATTCGTGGGGGAGGAGGATTCCTCCCCCCCCCTCCCAATCCGCCCGGCCAAGGAGGAGGGAGTCCTACTAGGACTCCCCTCCCATGGCGCCTCCCTTAAATAGAGGAGGCGCCACCCCTAGACCTCTCCCATAACAAACCCTAGCCACCGCCTCTCTCCTCCTCCTTCGCTCTGCTCTGGCTTAGGCGAAGCCCTGCAGAAATCTCTACTCCACCACCACCACCACACCGTCATGCTGCTGGGATTCCGTGGAGAAGATCTACTACCTCCGCTGCTGGAACAGGAGAGGAAGGTCTGCCGACTCTGCACGTGTGACCACGGACTAGCTGGCAGCGCTGCGCCTTGGAAGGATCGTCCACACGATCTTGAGATCGGCAAGTGATCGACTACATCAACCCCGAGATCTAATCTCGTAACGCTTTCGGATCTACGAGGGTTAGTACAGATCTATCTTGTTGCACATGTCTAATAGATTAGATCTTGGCTTTATCTAGATTAGATCTGGGTTTTGTTCGTCCTTGCGGTAGAATTTTTTTGTTTTCCATGCTACAAACCCATCACAAACATCACACCGTAACAGGGTGACTATAAAGATGGGTTCAGTGCTACGAAGGTGTTATGTTGAGGCTCATGGATCAAGAGTGGAATTTGTCAATCCTGATGACGGATAGATATACTCCGGTCCCTCTCGGTGATATCACATTAAGATAGCTTGCAAGCAAGTGATGTGATCACTTGAATGTTATATCACCGGAACGAGAAAAGAGTGCATGTCGGTAACGAGATCAAACTAGGTATGGAGATACCAATGATCGAATCTCGGACATATAATATATCGCGAGACAAAGGGATTTAGTTACTAGCGTTAAAGGTTCTCACGATCACAGAAGTCATCGTTGAATGTGTAGGAGTCAGTATGGATCTCTAGGTCCCGCTTCTGATTATTGATCTGAGAGGAGTCTCAATCATGTCTGCATTATTTGCGAACCATAGGGTGACACACTTAAGAGTTAACGGACACCATTTTGGAGCACATATGTTTCATACGAAAGAATTGCGAAGCGCAAGAATTGTTTTGATAGAAACCGGAAATTATTTCGGGTGAAATTGCAGAAAGTGGTTCTGCATGTGATATTGAAATATTGCAAGGGGTTATATGTGAATGTTTGTTAATTAAAGTAATTAACAAAATTCTGAATAAATTTAATAAAAGAGTTTTATTAAATGAGAGAGCATTAAACTTGGAGAATTTTAATGCATTTAAAGTAGGGACTTTAAAGGAGAATGTGAAGAGGCATTTTAATGTGGAGGGGTTACCACCACATGAATGGGGGAGGTGAGGAGTCACCCCCCCATGCGCCGGCCATGAAGGAGGGGCACCCCCCTCCTCCTATAAAAGGCCACCCTCTTCCTCCTTCTTCCTCACACCTTCTTGTGAAGGATCTCTCTCCCCCTCTAAAATTATTCCCCCATGGTCTCGGATTAGCGAGATACATGTTACCGGTGGCATTTAAATGCTGAAGGAGTTGCTGCTCATTTGGATCGCTGGAGCAAGGAGGTGGAGGTTGTCCGGTGGCTTGAACGTGTGTGCGAGTACGGATGCGCTGCTATGTTGCAGCGCTCAGACTTCCTCACAATCTTGAGATCAGCAAGTGTACGACTACATCAACCACGAGTTCCTACTCGTTAACAAAACTCGTTGTCTTCGAGGGTAAGTTCTCGATGTATGTATGTCCACCCGTTGCTCTGTACCTAATAGATAGATCTTGGCATGTAGTTCTCATCGTAGGAATTTTTTTGTTTTTTATGCTGCGGACCCAACATTTATGCCTAAAGTGCCCATGTTTAAGTGGCTGGCTATATATATGACCCCACCCTCTATTGTAAACTGTAGACATAGGTGATACAACTAGAACCCTAAATTGGATCTTTTAGTTGTGTCTATCTCCCTTCCAAGGGAGTCTTTATTTACAAGGCCTCGATAGATTTGTATATTTAAGATGTACAAGACCTTCTCTTGCATCGTTGTGAGTTGAAGTTGTCAAGGCTTCCCTCTCCTATAGGGATTTTAGGAAGCATGTTGCCTAATCTTTCCTTGTGAGAATTCAATTGGACCAGTTGTTGCCAGTGGGAGCAATTAGTCATGTATTGTGTTGTGTTTGCCTAGAGTTTGTTGTGTTCTTCACGTGGTATGTGTTTGCTTTTTCTACCTCCCACTTTTCCCACGATGTTCCCATGATTTCTACACCGAGAACCATGAAGATCGGACCAACCCTAGTGATTAACTCACATCACATATAATATGAAAACAGGTGTGGCTAACTCTCATTCGATCGAGAATTAACTTAATTCTCATTCACCCTCACGACTGCAACTCAAAAAATCTTAATATATTTTTTACTGCATGGACCATTATTCTCAATTGCAACTCGCTTACAACTTCAATATATCAGTTGTAACCCCAATTGCATCTCAAAAAAATCTTAGTTGTAGTCCCACTCGCAACTCAAAGGACGCATGAATCGCAATGCAAATTCGATGGCCTTGGAGTTGAATGATTCTCATGCGACTAATAGTTAGCAAAATTGATGTAGATATATTGTATGATTATTCTAATAATATTGATTTTATATTGTATATGTTGATATTTTCCTATTACATTTGATCAAACATAAAGTTTGAGTTTGACTACAGAACACGGGTAACTGTGAACATATGAAGTATGTCAATTCTAGTAATTCATCCTTAGGGGTTGCAGATACGACCGGACCATCACTTGACTACTGAATGAGTGGTTAATTTTCTCTAAAGAAAAACATGACATGAATGGTAGGTCGGGATTTTTTGTCGACAAAATTCAACGAAATTCCAAAAATTAAAGCAACTCCCTAAATTTATTATGCTAGTTGAATATTGCGGTTCACTAAAAAAACCTGCTACCTTGAGCCCATGGTTCACATATGTGACTCCAACTTCTAGCATTCCAATTCCCTCATTAGTCTGGCCTAAAAAAATATCATCTCAATGGGCATCGCCACCTCAATCCTTCTATTTCGGCGAATTGTTGCATTGTTGTGTGATGGCCCTTCCTCTATGCCTGACCATCAGGTGATCTTACTCAGAAGCTCACCAACCAATATTTTTGATGATGGTGTCATTTCAACACCACGACTAAGCGCAACATAGTAGAGATGTATACGAATTCGCTCTTCGGTGGTTCCTAATGCTGATGGTGACGCTTTTGGGCGATGGCTTGAATGCGAAACTGCTTTGCGTACGAACTTAAGTGTCCGATTTTTGTCCGATACCAAATCGTATGGCTGCACTGCTGCGTGCACATCTGCGGCAATGGCTGTGCGCCCTCGTCGTACAGAAACCGTACGATTCATGTCGTACGTGTAGCAGCTTTGGGCTTGAACGCATGCACCATCAGAGGAGCGGCATTGGTTGGGGCATGCTAGGATTGTTCTAGTTGGTGAGATACTGACCGATTTCGTTGGAATTTCATGCAGCATCTGTGAATTTTATTCAAATCTAGTGATGTGATATGTTGCCAAATTTCTAAATGTTTTCTAAAAAATCCTCGATTTCTGAAATTTCGGTAGTTTTGTGGGTCCTGATTTTTTTTTTGCGCAATTGCTAGGTCAAGTCTCATCATTCTTGTTTACAGATGGTATCACATAGTATCCAGATCGAGATCGATAAGAATCACTATACACGTCATAGGATATACTAACAGCTAGACACAATGCCACAAAGTCCCTTTTTATTTGTTAGTTATATTGGTTCCTGTAGTATTGTTTATTATCTGTTCAAAGAAGAATCCTAGCTAGCTAGTCCATTTCCATGGGGTGGTGGTTAAGGTGCATGCATCCTGCGCAACATGTTTCTTTCTCGATCAGGGGCAGCATCCACCAGCCTTCCTTCCGCTCCCAAACATCTCCGATGAGGGTTGGTGCGCGGGCCCAAATCAAGGCCGGACCCCACAAATCCGATCACGAATTTGCGATAGTAGGTTTGCTTAAAGCAAGGCAATATTTGGATGTTGAGAAAGCTACTGGTGCTTGGGTTGAGATGCTTATACACAATTCCTCACATGTTAATTAGCATCCAAACCACACGTACTACCCCAACCTGCAGACAGCCATGGATCGCAAGCACTTCACGGACGGGACCGATGCGACGCCTTCTTGTTCCCCTCTACTGCACGTTCCTTTCTACGTGAACCTTCAACGACTCGTACATCACACCAACATGTTACGGGGAGAGGTCTACATGTCATAGAGGAGAAATGGGCACGGACGGAGACGTACGGACAGACAGGGGGACAGAAACGAGATGGACAAGGCCAGAAGATGGTACACCCGGCATGACCTCATTGGTCCTAGGCTCCTAGCTAGCAGAGAGTATCTCAAAGCAGTGGCGAAATGTGAGCAAAAGCGCTCGAAAAAACTAAGCTAAAAAATACGGAAAAAAGAGCGGCCAAAGATTGGTCATCGAGCATTGCAAGGAAGACCGGAGGGATTCGAGATCAGGTTGGTTGAGAGGCGAGGAGATACGGCGCCGGCGTGGCGTTGGTGGTACGTGACGCTCCTAAATTTCCTATGATCCAACACCTGCCTCCGGTTCGGCCAAAGGGGGACGCACCTCAGTCGTCCAAGATCGCGCGCAGATCTCTCTACTCCGAACCCGGCCCCGCCTGCGGGTCCGTGGCTTCCCGCCGCGCGACGCGTGTCCACGGCGACGGCGACGGGGCGGGCCGGACTTTCGCGGCGACGAGGACTTGGCGCGGATCCGGCGACCGAGGGCGTTGATTCCCGCTGACGTGGCAGCGATCCGGCGAGCGCTGTGTGAAAATGTTACTAGCTGAAGTGAGCTCGATCAATCGCATCTGGCTCTGTTCTTCTCGCTTTCTTTGATCAAGCTGTTGCTGAATTGCCGTCGTCGCCGACAGGAACTACCGAAGCTACTAGCTAGCTAGCTTTGGAAACGTTCAAACCGCGTGTAAACTTTTCACGGCCGGCGTCCTTGTGGGTCTCACAGAGGAGCAGCGACTTCACTATCGGCTAGTAGCTCACTGCCACGTGGCGATCGAAAGGACGTGGATATATTCTGGCCCCGATCTTGTAGCATCTCTTTTGGCTAATCAGTGAGCTAGTGAAGTGGAGTGCTACTTTTGTTCAGTTCATCGTACGATGAACCAAATCCGCTTTATATTTGGACCTTTTCTCCCTCGCCGCTTCCACTCATATCTAGGTAATCCCTCTTCGTTCCTCTGCTTTCGCCGTCAGTTAACTTGCAGATATTTGACCTTGTGCCGCGCTGTCAGTTTACCCCTGCATGCTCATATATAGAGAGAATTGAAGATGGATATGTACAGTATCATCTCTGTTTTTTTTTAACAGATATCATCTCTGTTTGGATGCAATTTTACGTGGATAGAACAAAAGTAAGTGCCGTGAAAACGACATGAAAGGTGATTAGGTTCCGACTCGATCCCTAGACAGGGGATTTGATGATGACAGAGATTACAGATCCGGTGGTCCCTGGAACAAGCTAGGTTTACGGCTTTCTGAACCCACAAATCTACATGCATGCATGGAATACACTGTTCGATTTATCGATGTGGTTACCCAACGTAGTTTTACACTTTTACTCAGCGAAGATCCAACGTCGTTACGTTGATGAACGAGGTGAGATCTTCTCCGTGCCAACTCTATTCGGGATACCTAGTACTAAGTACTAGTAAGTAGTAGTGGTACTAGTAGCATCTTCTGTGAGCAACTGAATCGTTGCAGAGAGCTTAACTAATTAGGCCTCGATTAAAACGAGTTAGTAATATTTTTTAGGGCCGAGCTGAATCTTCTCCACTGGTCCTTAATAAGTTAGAACCAATAGTTTAGTGCAGGATACAAACAGAGAGCAACATCAATTATTGATCATCACAAAGACACGATCGAGCCCCACAAGTTTATACGATCATCGACAAATATCTAAATGCTCATATATTCCATGTTCCAACCATGTGATGGTTCTATAGGAACACCACCGGTCCATGGATGCAACGCACGACGGACCACAGCACTGACATGCAAGTTGCGCGGCAGAGCCATGCAGCAATACCGAACACTACCGATCGATGGATCCATGGCCGGCCGGCTGGACCAGCCATAACTCGGCAACGGTTTGGAAACAACAACTACCACGACGACGACGACCGCTTGATCGGCTGATTGGGCCCTGGCCCGAACTGTTGGCCTGGCCCCGTATTCAAGGCCGGTGGACGTACGTACAGACACGAGACACTGCCACATGCGGAAAGCACGCGACGGCAGATGCCAGAAGCGGCTAGCTGCTGCACACACCCTGACCTGACATGCCGGCACGAATTGGTTTATTGTTTACCGTTGCGGCTTGCCAAAGTTAACGCTCATGCTTCGGTTTCCGCTTGCTTCGTGGGTGAGTCACGTAGCCGTGGGTGCGTACGTACGGCCGGTCGGCGTCCGGCAGCTCTACGGAGCGGCCGGCGACCAAGTAGTTATTGCGAGTTCTCTTCTCCTGCGTGCGAATGGCGATCGGTGGCCGACGGCGTGACGACACGGAAGAAGCAAAGGCACGGCCGGCCTCTACTGACATGGTTTGAGGCACCATTGATGGACGGTCAACTTTCTAGAGTAGTCAGGTCGATCGGCTCTGCGCCTCCGCCGTACGTACGTGGTACTACTAGTAAATGAGTGAGTGAGCCAGCAAGTGAAAGGACAGTGGTTCTTGCTCATGCATTCAGGTGCATGCATGCATGCGCACAAACGAAATTTAAGGATAAACACACTGTGCATGAAGAATACTGCATTCATATTTCATAAGATAAAAGAAGCGTACAAGCATCCTACGTAGGCAACGCGCATGCACGGGCTGCGAGTCCAATAAAAGCTTGGAGGGCAAACCACGTACGAGCTAGCTAGCATGCGGTAACAACGATAACTGTAACTACTAGAAGGTTCCTACTACATCTTTACACATGCATGTGACGACCATGCATGCAAGCACGTACAGAAGCACGGAGCTACAGAAATCATCCGAGGAACTCCAAAAGCGATCGAGGACGACGAGAGCTTGGTGCGCGCGCGCGACAATGACACGAGGAGACGACTAATTATTGCATCACCATGCATGCATGGTATTGGTAGCTAGCTGAAGCGAGAAGCGCCGTACGTTTTGGTTGGGCTACCACGGCGCGTGCTGCAGCGGGGCCGGGTAGGCTCCGGCGCCGAACGCGCCGGCGCGGTGCGCTGCGGTGGCGGCCGCGGCGAGCTCGAGCGACTGCACCTGGGACTTGAGGAACTTGACGTAGTGGATGGCCTCGTCGAGCATGGATGCGGTGTCCATCTTGGTGCCGCCCGGGACGAGGCGCTGCAGGACGCGGATGCGCTCGCTGATGCGCTCCCGCCGCAGCCGCGCCGCCACGCTCTGCGGGTCCTTGGAGGTGCGCACGTTGCGGCGCTTCGCGGGGCGCGCCGCCTCCGCCTCCGCGGCGTCGGTCTCCACCGGCTGCAGCGCGGCGATGTGGAAGATCATCTCCCGCATCGCGTCCGACGACGACGGGTACCCCTGTGGCGCGCCGAAGGGGCCGTCGACGGTGACGGCGCCCGGAGACATGAGGTGCTCTTGGTGCACTCCGGCGGCGCCGGCGCCGTACACGGCGTGGTGAGGGGAGTGCAGGTAGTCCTGATGGTAGAAGTAACCGGCGGCAGCAGCATCGGCGGCGGTGCAGGTCGGCACGTGCGACGGCGGAGGCGAGAGGCTGTGGGTGGGGGTCTGCACGGGAGAGATCGGTGGCGAAGCGTCCGGCGTGAACGAGGACTGGTCGTTGAGCGCCTGCTCCAGCTGGAGCATCGTGTTCATCAGCGCCAGCTGCGCCTCCGGGCTGGAGCTCATCAGCAAGTCAAAGTCCATGAGTGACAACCTAGGATTTGAATCGATCGAGCTGGGATAAGTCTCAGTGGGAGTGGGACGGGTGTTCTTGCCGCAAAGGATTTGAGCCGCTAGGATCGAGCTTGAGCTTGCTAGCTAGTGGCTGTATGAGGAAGGGTTTGTTGGCTGCTGTGCTGTTGTCAAACTGCAAGTGGAGACGCCTATTTATAGGAAAAAAGCCGGGACCGTAGGGCCGTTGCGGATTTGGACTGGACTGACGCTGCTTCCTCTGTAGCATCAGCACACAGCAGCTACTCCTACTTCTCTTCAGTTACTAGTATATTATATTTTCTTTTTATTATTTTTCTGCACGTCCTTTCTTTTGCCTTTCTGCTCCTTCCTGGAAACGGAATTACACTGCGCCGAGATGTTCAGATAAACTTTCGCTTTCTCCAATTTTCCGTGACAAGGACGTCTCCATAATCTGTCTCAAAGCACGCGGATCAGCCGTAATCGCCGGAATTAAGAATGCCGACTAATGCTTTGGCCATCAAATTAAACTCCCCTCCTCTGATTGGGCCAGTGGCCAATGGTCGGTCAGCTCGCCGCTGACTGACACGTGTAAGATTACTCGCGATCGCGTTTTCGGACGTTGCTGTCCGCATATCGGCAGTGGAGCACTGCGTATAGCTGGCTTCGAAAATGAAAACATGCAGTCGGACTGACTGACTGACGACGGGTTATATGCGCTGAATACAGTCGCGCGTGTGCGTTTTCCCCATCGATCCGAACACGCACACCACGATTTACTACTTACAAAATCTAACTGCGCAAATTGCGATTCTCTTAATTAATCTTTGATGAAGCGAGTAATAAATTGTAATCCGTGTGTTTTGATCTTTCAACCGCTTGCACATTCGTAGATTGGGGGATGATGTACGGACCAAACGGACGTGAAGTAAGGCGAGCGTACACGGCGGGTTGCCATCGGCTCCGAACACGGTCAACGGAGCTCAGGGCGCCGGTCAGTTGGTCGGTTGGCGTTTGGTACCCTCTTATAAATGGCCCGGACCCGCCGTGTGCTTTTGCCGATCACGATCCGACCGCGCCTAGCACCCCACGGGCGATGATCCATGGGAGTACAAGCATGCTCCGTCCAATTGCCTTCCCACGCGTGGTGGCTGGAATTATTAACCGACGCATGCACAAATTTACATAACGCTACGTAATCCAATACTATATATGAAACCAACTACTTCATGTTTGTATATAAGATGAAAACATAAGTCATCATATAAATTTAATGATACTAATTTAGTGGTATAAATGTTTGTGCCTTTTTTTATAAATATGGTCAAACTCTCCAAACAAGTTGGAAGTACACTTTTTCATAGATGTATCATGTATACACTTGTACTAAGCTCTGTATGTGGATGCAATCCTTCGTCCTCCAAGTGTACCGCACCGCTATTGCGCTTCTTGCATAAAAACTCTCCGATGAGAGGTTTCTTGTTTCCGGCATGTATCCATAAAAATGTTTTTATGGTGAGGTTTGTTCAATTTTTATTCCAACCGACCCCCACAGGATCACATTCCATTACTGTGAAGATAACAGAATACAAAACAGAGTCCAGACAGACAAAAAGAAAAAGGAACTCGCCGCCTACTGCTAGCGTTCAGAAGACGAGAGGTTCAGTTACAGGGAGCGAGTTAACTACAAACTGGCAGGCACATAGGGCCGCCCACAGAACAACACCAAAACTGGAGCTAAAAGAACACAACTTTTCTTCAAACTAATCATCGACACACATGCGTTTTCCTTTTTTAGTCATGGTTCCTCATGGGAACAACCCTGTTAGCATCACCATCCTGATCGTTCCTGTTGGCATCACCTTCTAGGTGTGGTTGTGCCGATGCCAGTCCATGATCACAAGATTCACTGCTAACTCCAAGAGAGCATCAGCACCATTTCTCAAGCTATCACGATCTGCAGCATTTTGTAAACCTGCCCAATATTTCATAAAAACAACAGAATAATAGATTAATTCAATGGGAGAATTGATTAGTTTGCCCTCAAAGCAAGCTCTGTTACGTGTCTTCCAAATCGCCTAGCAGATATATTGAGAGAACCACCAGAAGAATTGAGAAAAGGAACCAGGTCTTTTGTGAGCCCCAATAGATCTACCAACAATGCTCCACATATACTTGGCTACAACACAGTCAAAAAAAAAAGATGATGGATAATTTCTTCCTATTGGCAAAATTGGCACTTAGTATCCCCCCCCCCACTTACTATGAGCCAGATTATCTTTGGTGGCAATTACATTGTGCCAGATTAGCCATAACCAAATCTTGGTCTTCAGAGGTAGCTTTGCGTTCCAGAGATGTCTAAAGGACCCGTCTACTCCACCACTACATAGCTGATTATACACATATTTAACACTAAACACACCATTCTTGGTCCATTTCTAGAAAGGTTTGCCATGTTCCTCATAAATCTGCACATTATTCAAGATGTTGATAAGCCCATTCATTTGTGTTTAAAGATCAACCATGAGCCATCTTCTAAAGGTAAAACGCCAGCCATTCCTTGCTGCCTCTGCCACAGATATATCTTGTTCATTGCACACATCAAAGATTTCAGGAAACTTGAATTTTAAGAGGAGTGTGCCCACACCAGGAATCATCCTAAAAGCTAGTTCTTTGACCATTTCCAACTTCCATACTTCTCCCACACAAATAAATATTCTTCATGTGGAGCATATCCTTCCAGAAGGCAGAATATTTTACCGCTATGAGTAGTCCAAAAGATACCTTTCTCACCCAGGTATTTCCTCCTCACGAAATCTTGCGAGGGCCCTTCATCATGTTCAAGCTTCCACCACCACTTACTCATTAGGCTTATATTGAATTTAGTCAGGTCTCTTACACCCAACCCTCCTTTGCACTTTGGTTTGCAAATAAGCTTCCACTTTACCTAGTGGTATTTTCATTTATCAGCACTACCATCCCAAAAGAAGGCTCTGATGGGTTTGGTCACACTTTCTACATTGGATTTGTGCAACAACCTGAGAGACATCTGATACACAACAATACTGGATAAGCAAGCATTAATTTTTGTTAGCCTACCTCCAATAGATCGACATGGTCCCACCCATCCAGCCACCCTTACTTTTCTTCACTTTATCCCCAGGAAATCCATCTTTGCAACTCTCACTCTTCTGTCACAAATAGGTGTCCCCAAGTACTTAATAAGCCAATCACCTTTCTGGTAGTTAAACAACTCAGCATACATCTGCAATTTTTCATCATCATTTTGAACCAACATTATTTCACTTTTCTCAAAATTGATCTTCAACCCACACATTGATTCAAAAACATAGAGCGGAAGCTTGAGATTTCTAGCAGTCTCAACATCATCTTGAATCATAAAGGTATCATCTTCATACTGAAGAATGGCATTTTCCTCTGTCTATTAGGTGTTCAGCCAGTCTAGTAATTAAACCATTGTGCAAAGCATTCTCAACCATTTTTGCCAGGCTATTAGCAGCCATGTGGAACATAAATGGAGCAAAAGGATCACCTTGCCTCACTCCTTTATAACTACAAAAGTAAGGGCCAACTCTACCATTCATCTTCCCACTCAAGGTACCTTGTGTAACAAGCATCTTTGAAAGTGCATGTGTTCCCCATGTGTGATTTTGGTAATTAATGACAATCTCTATGGACTAATGTTTGCATTGAGTTATACTTAAGGATTTGTCCATAGGCAATGCTTGAACCATATGGTGGTGTCAAGGTTAAATTAAGAAGATGAAAATGAATAAGATCAAGTGATGACCAAGATGTTCAAGGAGTGATCCAAAGATTGGTCGTCTAAGAGTTGAGCCTATGGCAAGTGTGTCTTGAAGAATAAGATGGAGTGATATCTCTTGTGTACCTTCAAGACACCAACATGATGAAGAAAGAAGAAATGAAGTGCAAGTTTAAGATGATACATCTCGCAGATATCATTTGCTTGAAGCTTTACATCCTATGGTGTTCGTGGATATGTGAAGATATGCCCAAGAAAGGTGTTCCATCTTGAGGTAGACAAGATCGTCGCCATCAAGATCAAATGGAATATGCGTAAGGAAAAGGTATGTTCTTGATAGGATTTCTTTCTTACCGGTATCATGGTGTTAGTTGGAGATACCGGTTTATAGGATAGATAGTCGTACTATCAAGAGGGGCTCTCAAGTGAGTATCTTGATCATATCCTTCGGAGAGAGCTCAAACCTTTGCATACTTGGCATCATATTTCTTGATTCTTATTTTGTTCTTATCCATGAGAGGATTTAGATATTGTCTTAATCTTTATGATAATATCAAGTTCATCAAAAACGGATTTCATATGCATTCTCTATTGCGTTTTCAATACTGGAGCTTTTACCGGTTTGCATTTATAGATAGGTTAAACCTTTCATAATTTGGTTCTATCCTCCCTTGCTGTACTATTATGGTTCCTTGCAATATCTTGTAGAGCTTTTTATCCTCTTTAAAATGAGCCCAAGATCATCAAAATCGGAGTTCGGATGCAAAAGTTATGGTTGTTTTCGTTTTGTTGTTTCTGCCAGTTTTGCCTTGGCCGGAATATCCTCTAGTGAAAACGCCGAACACTCTGGTGTCGTGCAAAAATCTCCAATTTCAGTCCTATGGTTCCCATTCTGATGTCCAAATCCAAAACCATCCGGAAACTGGCTGGAATGTCCGGCTCGTGCGCTCCAAAGCTGTAATGGTTAAATTTTGGAGGATATATATAAGGACTCCTTCTCCAATGGTTACCTACCCATTCTTACAAGTTTTATCCTCCATTGTTTCCCCTCTTTAGCTTGCACACTTCCTCTCCCTCCCATGGTTCTTGCATATTTTTGAGGAAAAAGAGAGAGGATATCTAGATCTACAACTCCACCTCCTCTAAGTTAGGGGAACATCTTGGGATCTATACCTTGGAGTCCTTTGTGGATTTCCTCTTCTGTTCTTCCTCTCTTATCCCCCAATAGCTTTTGTAGCTTTGGTGGAATTTGGGATTAAAGGACTTTCCATTATATTGGGTGCATCGGTTTGAGTTTTTCTCGGAGGATTTGGTTGGTGAAATCAAGAATCTTGTTTCTCTTGGGTTCTTGGAACCCTAGACGGTGTAGTGGTCTTTGTGATGAGTTCTTGGGGCCTACAATTAAGTTGTGGAGCTCTCCCCAAGTTAGTGGCCTTGGTGGTGGTTATTGGGAGCCTCCAATTACGTTGTAGAGATTGCCCAAATTATGTACAGGTTTGGTGACCTCCCTCAAGTGTCCCATAGTGGACTGGGTGCTTGCCGTGCAGCGGGTGCTCAGGAGAATTGGGTGAGGCCTCTTGTGACGCTAGTGGTCTTAGTACCGCCCACCCCTCCAACAAGACGTACTCCCTTGTAGGGAGGAACTCAGTAAAACATCATCATCTTCGCGTGCCTTGGTTATCTCTATACCCGAGCTCTTCCGTATGCACTTTACTTTGTGATAGCCTTCGTGCTTGAAGTCATTTATCTTGCTATCACATAGTTTCTTGTATTTCTTAGCATACGTTGTTGGTGCACATGGTGAACCATAGCATATATATAGGTTTTGTGCTTGACAAAGTAAATGCTAGTTTTGTTCCGCATTTGTTAAGCCCTTCTCATAAAAGTTTTAAACTACCTATTCACCCCCCTCTAGGCGGCATCTCTGTCCTTTCAATTGGTATCAGAACAAGGTCTCTCGCTTTTAGGCTTCACCGCCTTGAGAGTAAAGATGTTGACTAGGGGAGTAGTGCACGGTTCTCTTTATATATTCGATGGCACAGATAATTGTGATATGTGGAAATCTTGCATTCTTGTTTACTTCCGGGGCATACGCCCAAATATTGAGGGAATTCTAGATATGGGTTTTTCTCCTCCTATGGATCCCCAAAATGAATCTTTAGAGTAGAATATAAACTCTTATATGGATGCTCAATCTACTAAAGTATTTTTACTTGTTGTGAGCAATGTAGTTATTTCTTCAATCATGTCTTGTCGGAGTTCTCATGAGATATGGACAAAGATTCAAGATAAATATGATATGTCCAACATTATTGAGGATGATTTTATTACCTCCACCTTTGGCCATGATGTGATTTCATCTTCTTCCACTTCACCAACATATGATTCGTCACAAGGTAACGATATGGTGAGTGGCGATAGAAATTGTAATGTGGATAGTGAGCTTACTATTGGTAATCCTTCATCTATATCTTGTTGCAATGTTTTATCTTTGGACGTTAACACTTATAGCACTCAAAATTCCTTACATGCTTGTGTTGATAGTCCTTCCATATCTTGTAGAAATGATTTTTCTAAACCTCATAATGATATGCTTCCTTCGTCTTGTGGCCATGATGAAAATGCTTCTATTTCCTCTAGTACTTTTGTTGCTAACCATGTAGAGGAAATCGAAGATACTATGGGCCGAGACAAGATTTTGAATGGAGCTTCAAATAGACTCTCATCATCACCTTCTTAGGGTTCGCACGTATGCCTTATGGCTAAGGGCTCAAAGGTAACTCCTTCTTTGTATCCCATTTTATCACATGTGAATAATGATGATGATCATCTTGTTGATTATGATGTAGCCTCCATTCAAGAAAAGGGAGAGATTATCTTTCCCATTCTTAATAAAAATAAAATTTCTTGCTCCAACTTCACTGAAATTATGGCTATTGCTATTGAAAGGGCATGTATGCCCCCATGTGTGGTTTTGGTAATTAATGATAATCTCTATGGACTAATGTGTGAATTGAGTTTCACTTGTAGGTTTTGTCCATTGGCATCGCTTGGGCCATGTGTTGGTTTCAAGGCTGAAAAATGAAGAAGAAGAAATATCCAAGAGCTTTGTGCCTATTAGAACATATAGAAGAAGAAGAAGATCAAGAGTGTCTTGAAGAAGAAGATGGATATCCTCATGTCTATGTTCAAGACATCATCAAGAAATGAAGTTCAAGCTTAAGATGCGCCATCTCTAGAGGATCTCATTCTTGAAGCTTGCCATCCTTGCTGATCATGGAGTGATGAAGATAAGTTTAAAGAAGAGGTTTCCCCATGGTGTATGGGGGAGAAAGTCACAAGTCTTCATCAAGCAAAGAGCGGGCAAGAGTGATCAAGAAAGATGTTCCATCTTGAGAAAGACAAGATGGTCTAAATTAAGCTCAAGTGGAATGCTCAAGGCAAAGATATTATCTTAATAGGTTTTCTCTTCTGCCGATCTCTTGTAGTGTTGGGAGACTAGGTTTAGGATAGATAGTGGAACTATCAAGAGGGGCTCTCGAGTGAGTAGCTCGATCATATCTTTCGGAGAGATCTCAAACCTTTGCATACATAGCATCATCTTTCTTGGTTGTTGTTTGGTTTTTATCCTTGTGAGGATCTAGAGCTTGTGGTTATCTTCATAACAAGCTCTAGTTCATAAAAAACGGATTTTCCTTGCATATCTTATTGCGTTTTTGATCTTGCGGATTTTCTGGCACCACACCTTGGGAGATATCTCACATATATATTCATGGTATTTTCTTCCTTGGTGATACCCGGAGAAATTCAAATTCTATCATGTCCATTAATTATCTCTAGTTGAATATTATTTGCCTCTTGTTGATAAGAAATGCTTTACCACATTATAGAGGAGTAATATGCTTTGTGCATACTACAGGCCATGAAAATGTATACATTTTAGGTTGTGTCACATAGAATTGATATTGAAAATCATCTAGCTCCTATGTGGCACGTGAGCTCAAACAAGTTATTTTTGGTATAATGCTTTTATTCCTTATCTTTTGGATCTTGTTTATAAGATATTTCCTTGGTATGGGTTTCATCATGTATGAATTTTTTATCTAAGTTGGCAAGAATTTTGCCTCTAGTTATTCTAATCATTGCTTTGCGTGATTGTTTAACTAGTTGAAACCCTCGAGGATCTCTTTAATGTCTTGGTTTTTAATTTCTATCTTTTGACATTTTATTTCTCCTTGTGAATATGATCTTGGATATATTTGTTATCTACCACCGCAAAATATTTGCAAGTCCCTTGTCCTTGGACAATCGGTACTATAATATGTGGTAGATATTATTGATCATTTTCACATTGGCCTTTGTTTTAGTTGCCTTATCTCTTACCAAGAATTTGTTATGTTTTGTCTCCCATGTCTTCCTCGATTCTTATGGATCTTTCTTTGTGTTGAATTTTTTTAGTGCTCTAGTTGATGTAGGTAGGGATGATGATCCCATGTATGTGCATTTTGTATTTAAATAGCAATCTATATCTTCTTATAAAGTAGACCCCACTAAGAGTCATTTAAGTTTGTCTGTCTTAACATGCAGCCTAGCCACATCATCAGCAAATCTCAGCCATCCGATTTTCATCTTCATCCGTCCACTATGGTGCTCTAATCGTTACATGCCCACACGTTCATTTATGTAAGCTGACTCCAAGCTACGCACGGCCCACACCCACATACTTGGTAGCTCACCTATTTTTGCTATACATGCAACCCTTTTATTTTTTGCTTTAACTGATCGATGCCTGAAACCGAGCTCGTCCTTTCCCCACTGCTATACAGTTTTCAAGCATATAAAGCCTCTTAATTTTTTCTCCCAGCAATTATATTGCTAGAAACTGTCCAGGGAGCATCCGGTCTTCCCAGTCCTATCCCTCTTAGTCTTGACTCTTGAACACATATGGCATGAGTGTCCATTGATCTGCCGATAATTTTTCTCCCATACTTGTGCGATGCCACTCATAATAAAGGTCGGTTGGTTATCTTCTTCGTTGACGGCAATCTGTGCTTGCAGTCTGCGACATAGGCTGCTCTCCGGCCATGGCGAGGCACAGAGTTCATACATCGACAAACACACGGTGGGTTTGTGATGGCGTGCACCAACAGAAAGCCTCACGCCATTGGCGGCTTCCTGCTTGGATCTCCTATCTCGATCCTATGTTTCTTTGTGCCAGGCATGCTTACTGATTCATGGACGTGTGCACTACATGTATGATACAAATTCCAGCTTATTTCAATCCCTCAAAGATTAGTAGCCGCAGTCAAGACATGCCGTGCGTGTTGCCATCCCTGTACTAACGGATCTCTCATGCCTCCTATTAGTTGTATACTGATGTATGCTACAAATCTAATTGTCTTTTTGCCTGCAAGAGTAGTGATTGATACTATAGTTCTTTCCCTATAGACCAATACTGCAAGTTTGCTTTTATCCGTATGTATCATACTCCTTTTCCAATATAGATCTTTTTTTCATCTAGATTGTTTACCGGTCTATGTCATTTTTATCCTCTTCTGCAGGAGAGTTCCATACAACAAATCGGAGTCTCTGATATTTTCAGCACTGCCCTTTCAATTATTTATTTCTCTGGATGTTCGTGAAATTTATAAAGCAAAAGGACATCAGGACTCCTACACATCAAGTGAAGCTCATACTGTTCTCATGAATTCATACAGTAAGCGGTACAGAAAGAATTATTTCTTGGTACGATTATTTCAACGATGAATCTTTCGATCACTCTATGGTGCTATGTTCACAATAATTTCTCAACACCTTGACATTTATGTTCAACTAGGAAACATGCCCGTGCGTTGCAACGGGAGCAAAAAAAACATTTGCGAAGACACCCAAACCACTACGGTGTTTGTATTTCCAAACATTTTTCTCTAAAACTTACAACTACCTTCCCATCCATACGAGGAAACAGAAATACAAAGCACGAACATACCAAAGTACATTACTACCATCAAATATCGAACGATTGGTGCAAAGGCTAATTTTGAATTTGCATGTGAAGGGCAAGTAGATCATGAACCAAAGAGGTAGACCAGAATCACAAGGAAACAAGAAGTATACCAAGAATATTTCAGTAAACATGAAATTGAGGCTACATGGAATGTAGCCAATATTGATGATTATTCTAACCGGTACTTACAACTTGCTTTGAAGTAAAGAGGAAGAAAAATAAACAACCACCATGGGACAAACATGTCCACTCTCAGATTATGAATGAATGAACTCACTGAGCTTTGAGTGCAAGAGAAATATTGCCCGGACTATGCCTAACCTCACTAAAAGCAAAAGATTAACTTATTGCATCCAGGGCAGCTCTTGCACCTTCAAGAAAAACTCTCCATTAGATATATTTATGTTGAAAAATATGGTTTTAGTACTGGCAACTAAGTTCAGATGCTTCCTTTGAATCAGCTAGACATGGCAACAATTCATCAGAGCAAGTTCTGGTTTGTCACAACTGAATGGTTTGAGAGCCTCCTTACATTATTTTCCCTCTTGTTTTCAAGACGTGCATCATTTTTATGTAACAAGCCTATCAAAAATATAATGTTAAGTATCATATAATCCATGGAATGCTATAATTAAGGGAAAACTAAGAAATTTCATTAGTTGTACTCACTTTCGCCAAAGAATTTCACCAGCTGGTAATTGACAAACCTGTCCCTACTTATTGACAAAATTAACTACTTTTTCATTCGTAAAGACCACGGGGGATAATATTAACATAACGATTCTAGCTCTTCCAGTTTTTGGAAAAAAGGTGAGCACATCTACCAAGTATTTTGACTGTTTCTTGATTTAGGATTTCGACTTTCAAGCATAATATGGGCTATGCATAGAAAAAATACACTCCCTCCGTTTACTAATGTAAGACATTCTAGTATTTTTCTAAAACATATATACTTGGACGTGTTTTACTGTGTAGGTTCACTCGTTTTTAAGTGTATCTAGTCCATTTTGAAATATATAAAAGTTCATACATTAGTGAACGGAGGGAGTAGTTTTTCTTGTACTTTCTATTATGGGTTACATGTTACTTATTTTCTGCTTACTTCTATTAAATAGAGATTAAATGGGTTGGAGGAAATTAACAAAGCATTACAGGAACAGGTGAGAATTACAACATCTGTTTCCAACGATTGTTTTCCTTCGTTGTGTAGCTGGTTGAGAAAAAAATCCTTAGGGGAATAAACAAACATGTAAGTTTGTGCAGAAGATCTCCTCTAGTGATTGTTATGTTTATCAATTGATTTTTTCCAACCTGCAATTGAATATTTATATCAAGAGTGAAATTGCCTTGACAAAAATACCTGTTGAAATATATATTAACTTCTTTAAACTTTGTTGTGTCTAGATTGTCGTATAGAATTTGGAAATAATGATGTAGGTCCTTGAAAATGAGGTGATGGATCAACCAGATTTGGCTAGTTCAATTCACCATAAGAAGTCCACTGATTTTACGCTTGTGATCAGTAAAGTAACTATTTATTTTGGAAAAGTATGAAAATGTTTGTCCATTTACGCAAGAATTTTACTGTACCCAAAAAACCAAATGGTAGGGCATGTGACCATTGGTACAATATAAAATATAATATTTGTTGTATCAGTAGATGTCAGTCACTTATCACCATCAAAGTGAAAGCGGACTCTACCATATCACAAGGGAAGCAAGTAGTTTTTTTTTGAGGAATGGAAGCAAGTAGGTTGAGGCCGGAAAAAGGAAGGTTGTAATATGTAAGCTACGATCCAAACTGGTGCATTATGGATTTGTCACTGAATGGGATACTGCATGTGAAGGCTAAAAAAATAGTAACCTAAAACATATGGACAATTTTTTTATTTTGAACAGAAAACTTAGTGATGCAACACATGGTGTAATAGCAAAATAAGAGGCTATAACATTGGCTAATCATATTCACCATTGCTTCACAGTTTAATACATGAAATCATTTTCTTGTACGGATCCCCATCCATTTGACAAGTTAATCTATTTTGCAAGTTATAAACACAAGACATGAAAATTTCAGTAATTAGACTATTTGGGGCCTCACAAATTTATAGACATAATCGATATGATAAAAAATTTCTAATGACAATTGGTGTATCATTAGATGCCAAGTCATTATCAACATAAAACTTTTCTAGCATGATCTCTTACAGACCAGAGTGAATGTAAAAAATCATAGTAAATTCATCATCTTATGAAGGATTAACATATACAGCTAAGAATCCACGGAATAGTTTTACCTTGAATCGCCGGATGAAAGAATCTAAATTTACTACAGATATGTGTGCGAGAGCTCCGTGAGTCTGAGTGTAGAAAAAATCAGTATGATAGGCAAAGCATCGACGCCAATACTTCTGGTGCAAAGTTATACAAAACAAACCTGTCATACTCACAGAGGGATGCAGAGAGAGATGCAGCAGCGTTACTTTCACGTAACATTGTGCTTTGGAATAATTAAATCCTTGTTTGCCTTTTCAAAAAGTGAAATTTCTTGTAAATGACTGTCAAGTGCAGTTCAATCGTAAGATCGTGCACCTAAAAATGACCTAATTGGGTCGTACTGGAGCAGCAGGACAAAAAAAATAGTATTACTTCCCCAAAAGCAAATAAACAAATTTTCTTGATTTTTATTTCTTGGCGAAAATACCAAAAACAACTCTCGATTTTTTATTCTAAAAAAGAAGAATATCGATGCATTTCAGTGTGTTTTTACTATGGGCAAGTCAAGTCCAGGGCTCTGGCTCTTGCTAGCTCGTCTTTGTCTGATTCCAAAAACTATGTATGCATCCATAAGTAAAGAACGCATCCATAAGTAAAGAACAGGTCGTACTGGAGCAGTATGACAAAAAATTCTACCAACTAAATAGTGCATCGTCTACACGTAAAATGGTTCTAATTCGACTTTGTATTCCTATTAGCTATCCAAGGCATGTTAAATTCTTACAAACTCACAAGAGTAAAAGTAATGCAACTTACAATGTCACACTTTCTGCAGCCTAAAAATAATAATGAAAAAATAAGAAGTGTTCTTACGACCGTGTTAATAGCAGATTAAAGAAACTCATAGCATATTATTTAGTTCTAGAATTATTAACAGAATATAGCACACTCCAAATCATATATGCTTGTCAGAGACAACCTTTCAAACTATTCTATACCAAAACTGTGGCAAGAACATGACCTATAAACATGGCCTTTACATCGGTAGTAAATTAATATTATTCAAGTAGCAAATCAACATGTGAAGTAACCATAGCCAAGATTTTGCACCAAAACAAATACTCACCCTCAAACAAACATACAAATTGAGAGGAGAAAATGTGCAATCACCATAACTTCCAAGTTGATGTCAATCTACAGCAAAAGGATGGTGAGGGTCCATGTGAGGACATAGGACAGGCTGCGGGTGAGGGGCGCACACGAGAAGGATGCGGTGCCACGTGATCGATCTGCAGTAGAGGAGACAACATAAGGCTTGGATAACATCGTTATGCTGCGAATGTACAAGCCCTCGAGGACGAGAATGACCTGCTCCGGATATTTCAAATCATACCGTGATTTTTATGGCACCTCTGCTTGCACACTGCCACCGACACCGCGCATGAGCAACCATCATCCAGCTCTTAGCCATCTTCCATGACGATACAATTGTGAATAATCCAGTCAAACCTTAAATTAATATTAATATTAATATTTGGCACTTAAAAATTAAATTTGGAAACCGTAAGCGAAAGGGTACAACTCAAAAATTTCCATATGGATGAGAAGATAACACTATTATATCAATGGCATGGTGTTTTGATGTTCTCCTCAAAACATGTCATAGGCATTTTTCCAAGTACCTTGTGTGCAGAAAGATTGCCAATGTTTGGATATACATCACTTCAATATTTAGCAGGAGCTTAACATGATTGTTTCATCCAATTACAGGAAAAGCAGTCTACCTCGCGGTTCAGGCTGTAGGGAGCTGCACATGAGCACATGAGAAAAAAAAGTGAGATCGTAGTTCTCTGGTACATCCACCCATTCACGTGAGTAACCTGTGGCGCCTGGTGGGCGACACGAACTGATGGACGAAGACATCCAAGAAAGAGAGGAGAGAAACGTACCTGTGACAGTGGCGAGGTGGTTGTAGCTTCTCGAGCTCGTCCACCGGCAGATCGAAGGGTGGCAGCACGAGCCCTTGCGACCATATCGGCTGGAGCGCCGCTCCCGAGGTCGACCGTGACCACCATTGGCTCCGCCCGCTCCCCGAGATAGGATCCACGATGGGAGCAGCGTCCAGAGCTGGAGGTGACGGTCCTGGGGGTGACGATGCCTGGTCCGGTCCTGGAGGAGGAGGCGGCGTGATCCTGCAGGCGAGGCTGATGTCGTCGGTGGTGTCGGCGGCGACGGCAAGGGCCTATAGGATCTGGGGGAGGTGATCTAAATGTGCGTGGACTATGGAGCGATGAAGGGATAAATAAGCGACGTTATAGGGTGGGGTCGTGGTAGGAGAGCGACAGAAGAAAGGGGCGACGGAGTGGCAGAATACGGAACATCCAGATATATTTTAGATAGTAGAGATTATGCAAAATTCATTTCTATTTTCCTTTTTGGCATGGTTAATTGCTAAGTTCAGTGAATATAACTTTTGCTGCATAGAAGCAAATAAGGTAAACAATATTTCCTCTTTTCTCTAATGGAAGGTATATATATATCTAGATATTCTAGCTGCCGCATCAATCAACTACTCAAATGCTCCATGGCATGGGATTCCTTTTATAGCCATAAGGAGTCTCCTGCCGCTTCCTTAGTTGAAGCATAGGTTTTCCATTCACATATAATTCATATTTTTAAGTTTTGTGGAAACTAACTATATAAGGTTTTTCAAGACTAACTGTCTAATTGTTTCATTCCATGCCGATTCAGCAATCAAATATATATACATCGAAAATTTATATTGCCCTCTCTTCTGCAGATAGATTTGCACTTAACTATCATCCACGGCAGCTTCACGTGAGTTACATATTGACATAGCATTAAATATTGATTCATATTTGATGGCTTTTCTATTAGTTGAAGCGTAGATTTTCTATTCATATATAATTCATATTTGTGTTCGGCCTTTAAGTTGTGGGAACAACTCGCTGTGTCTATAACTTCAGCTATAAGTTTTTTCAAGACTAACTGTATAATTGTTTGATTCAATGATGATTAAGCAATCAAATATACGTCGAAAATTGATATTGCTCTCTTCTGGAGATAGACTTTGCACTTAGCTATCTTCCACATGAGCTTCAGGTGAGTTATATCTATATTGGTATACCATTAAATATTGATTTAGTATTTTATGATTGTAATCTTATCAGTTACCGCTACTGGTTTAAATAAATCTGAACAAAAGTGGTGATGTCGAATGATGTTGCATTTCCAAAGTAGTCATATTTAGTCGAGTATGCACAACGATTTCTTTTGAGGAGAAGAGTAAAATTTCCTTACAAATTTTCTTTTCTTTTTTGCTATAAATTTCTGCATGCAACACCTATAAAGCCAATATTCACAATATTAGTGTCTTTCAATGTTTTATTTGCAATATCATTTGTAATTCTAATTATACTTCCACATTATTTTAGTTAATATTAGATTTACCTTTCTTCAATATATTATCTAGGATTCCCGCTGCAACGCGCGGGGTATCCTTCTAGTTCTTAAATAATGCACTAGTCATGGGGGAGTTCTCCTATATTATTTAGAACACTTCCTTTATGCTTCTTCATAACGTGATTTGATCCATATCGTGTTTTATGTCTTTGGAAAATAAATATTTTCTTTGGTACTTTGTCCCATATTTAAAAGTGTTGGAAGTGGTGGAGGTTGCCCATGTCCGTCATGGCGAACTCGGAGCGGAGAGAGGCGGTGATCCGGTCTAGGACGGAGTCGTCGACGTATAGTAGGAGAAAGGTCGTCCCCCCTCCCGCACATTGAAGGACGAACAATGACATGTCAGAGCGTGAACAAGTGAAGCCGGTCGAGGTGATGAAGGACGCAAAGAGCTGGTACCACGCGTGCGGAGCCTGCTTGAGACCGTAGAGAGAACGGTTCATCCGACAGACATGCTCGAGGCGAGTAGAGTCAATGAAGCCAGTGGGTTGTCGACAGTAGATGACATCGGTGAGCGTGCCATGAAAGAAGGCGTTCTTGACGCCGAGCTAGCGAGTCTCCCACTTGAGGGAGAGTGCGAGGGAGAGGATGGCGCGAACGGTGGCCAGTTTGACAACTGGGATGAACATGTTGTCGAAGTCAATGTCGTGCTCCTAATAGAAGTCGTGATGCACCCAGCGTGCTTTGTAGCGGTCGAGGGATCCATCGGGCTTGAGCTTGTGGTGAAAGACCATCTTGCCCGAGACGATGTTGGCATTTCAAGGAGGAGGCATGAGATCCCAAGTGTCATTGCCGATGAGAGCGCGGTACTCCGTGGTCATGGCATCGAGCCAGTTGGGGTCCTTGAGAGCAGCACGTGCGAACGTCGAAACCGGCGAGTACCTGATGACAGAAGCATGCAGGTTAAGCCGCTCACACGGCGGGACGTGGATTCCAGAGATGCTGCACGTGCGATGCGACAGATAGGGTAGTAGCAAGGGGTCGCACGGTGGAGAGGGGGCTTGCGGCGGGGTGGGGGCGGCGAGGGCACACGCAGAGCGGGCACAGCCGACGGGATGACGGGAATAGTGGTGTCATCATTGAGGAACTCATATGCGGCAGTCGAGGGTTGCTGTGGCGAGGCAAAGGGAAAAGTATACTCGTCAAAAACTACGTGGTGAGAGATGACGATGCAATGAGTAGCAAGATCCATGCAGCGATAACCTCTATGGTGAGAAGAATAACCAAGAAAGATGCAAGCACTAGACCGTGGTATGAGTTTGTGAGGCATGGTGGATGCGGTGTTGGGATAACAAAGGCAACCAAAAACGCGAAGAGCGGAGTAGTCAGGGGTGGGTGTTATAAAGATCAAAATATGGAGAAAGGGCGCTAATGGTTTTGGTGGGGAGGCGATTAAGGACATGAGTGGCGTGATGAAGCGCTTCTACCAAAAACGAGACAGTAAGCTAGCCTGAAATAAGAGACAACGCACGATGCCATTGACTGCCGATGATACGCTCAGCTTTACCATTTTGTTGGGAGGTGTATGGACACGAAAATGAATATGGATGCCATGCTCGGCGGCGAGCGAGTGGTGTTTGGCGTTGTCGAACTCACGACTATTGTCACACTGTATGGAAGCAAGATGCAAATTAAACAGTGTATGGGCGAATGCGTGAAAAGAAACCAGCATGGCGTAAGTATCGGACTTTTGGCATAACGGAACAGTCCAGAAAAAATGAGTGAACTCATCAAGAATGACTAAGAAATATTTGTTGCGAGAAATGCTCAAGATAGGTGATATCCAAAGAACACAATGTATTAATTCAAAAGGGCGAGTAGTCCTAGCGGTAGAGGAAGAAAATGGAAAACATAGATGACATGCATGACAAAGAGTAGTGTGCTTTGTTTGTTTAATACAAGGTAAAGAAATATGCTGCGAAATACGACGATAAGCGTCATGACCGACGATGCCAAACGTCATGGGAAGTGGTGGTCATGGTGAGAGAACGAGACGCCGGACCCTAGAAGGAGTAAAGATCCCCGTACTATTGCACCGAAGAATCTCATGCAGGGTGGAAATGTCCTTCACATAAAAACCAAACGGGTCAAACTCGATAGAATAGCTGTTATTAGTAGTAAACTGATGAACAGAGACAAGATTTTTAATTATTTTAGGTGTAACTAGGACATGACAAAGATGAAGAGGATGATTAGATAAAAATAAGGAAGATATGTATGCCCAGATGTGAAGAAGGGAACGGAGGAACCGTCTCCAACAGTGACATGATGATAAATAGGGTGTGGAGAGAGAGAAAAAAGGATACCGGCATCGTTGGAGAGGTGGGCAGTGGCACCGCTGTCCATGGCCCACTCCGGGGCAGGTTGCTACAACGTCATGGTGTTGAAGTGCTGCGCGAGGGTGGAGGGATCCCACGTTTCTGTCGACATAGGGGCACGATCTAGGGAGCTGCGCCGAACACGGCTAAGCCGTCCGGAGCGACGCTGTAGGGAGCGACACCAAAGGGGGCGACGCCGTGCGGGGTGCCGTACGTGGCCGCACTGTAGGGGGAGGCATGGCTAGCATGAGGGGACGCCATGTAGGCATGGGGACGGGGGCTCTAGCCGCACCCGGGCAATGCTAGGGCCCTGCATCTGCCACATCTGGATGGCGCCGGTCCACGGGTTGTAGGGGGTCTGCATGGGAGGAGCACCACCAGTGGGTTTGTAGCACCTGTTCTTCCCCTTGTTCCTTCCATAGCCGTCACCATGGTGAGGGTTGGGGGCCGCGGGGGGGCGCCACGGCTGCCCGGCGGCCACCCCGGGAGGAGCACCGCCGGTGGCAGGAGTAGGAGGCGCGGGGCCTTTGGCGATGAAAGTCAAGGCTGAGGTGTTGGGGGAGGGACGCGCCACCTTCATCTCCTGCAGGAGAAACATGTTGCGGAAATTGCTGAAGGTGGGGAACGTCGTGAGGAGGGGGCGATGTCGGTGACGTTGTCGAAGCGCTCGTGGAGGCCCTTGATGACGTTGGTGACGAGATCCGAGTCGGAAACCAGAGCGCCGACCTCGGCCAGGGTGTCGGCCGCCGCCTTCTGGAGGTGGAGGTACTCAGAGACGAACCGATCCTCTTGCTTGATGTTGCGGAATTCCTTGGCGAGCTAAACCTCGCGATTTTTCTTGTTGTCTTTGAAGAGGCCGTGGAAAACTGTCCAGACCGTGTACGCGGTGGCAGCAGGGGCGTCGGTCGAGGTCGAGGTGGGCATGACGAGGTCGATGATGTCCATAGCCATGGAACCATAGAGCCAACGGAGGACCATGACGTCGAGCCGGAGCCATGTGGGGTCGGTCGGCGGATCCTTGGTGGTGAGATGATCCTCGAGGACGTAGGTGGTGACAGCGATGGAGAAGAACATGCGCCATTTGGGAAATACGTTGGACTTGAAGTCGAGGACTAACGGGACGAGGGAGCGGACGCTCGGGATGGCGATGGCCTGTGCCCATAGGTGGGCGTTAGGGTGGGGCTTGGGCGGCGCCATGGGAGGGGAGGAGGAGGGAGGCAGCCGGCTAGTGTTGGGGAGGCCGGCGACTAGGGGTGGTGGCTAGGGTTTGCAGGAGAGGGAGAGGCAGAAGCGTTGGAGGAAATTTCTAGTCTCATACCATGTGAGAATGTTGGCCACACTTGGACCTTTTACATTGCATTATATATATAGACAAAAATATAATCTGAACCATAAATAGAAGATCACAAATAATATTCTTCACGATTTAGGGAATCGGTGGTGTTATTGTGACATAATTGTCTAGCAGTTACTTCTAAAGACTCACGGATTATACAAAAGACATATTTCATGTTGATGCTAATCGTTCAATAAGGTTTCGTGCTTCATGAATTCTGTGCAGGAACAGAGAGATTTTGGTCATCGTTTTTCTTTACAAATCGATCTGACATCATGCGCTACTGGATCTTAGTTGGACACCATGATGTTAAGTTGTTAACTAGAACTAGAACGCGTCGAACCCAGGTGCAGTCACCCTTACGCTCGCTAGGATCTCGCTTCCCCTGTCTTGTCTCAGCCAAATGTGAATTGCATCACCCGTTCCGCGTGATGCTGTCTGTTCTAGTCATATTTAGGTGTGTGTCACTGAAAAACAGTCCAGGTGCATTTCCGCGTGTGGTGCAAAAGTTGTTCCGGAGCTTTCAGTAAGAAAGGGCTTCTAATTTTTGTTCAGAACAGGAGCATGCATGTAAGCTTTCGTTTTCATTTCCTACTTGGCAGTGTCACCCTTTTTCTTCATCTTTTGCCATAGGCTGCATATATCACGCCCAAGTTTTTCTTTTCTTTCGAGAGGATCAAATCCAACGTTTTTCTTTCTTCTACTAGTTAGCACGAGCCGATGAAATCTGCATTCCAAGCGTAACCATCACAGGAATCTGGTCCATTCTTAATTTCTCAGCCCGCAGCAGAACGAGAAAGCAATGTACTAGGCCGTACTAGTAAATCATGAGAAACTTAGGGCCCAGAATACAATGCCGAGTAATAACTAGGCCGAGTTGCATGTTTAGGTTAGGCCAGGACTGGGAGAATCCATCATCCGCATGTTCAGTTTCCAAAGAACACGTCCGATTCGGCCCGTTGTAGCTAGCTCCCTTTCTTTTCTCGAGACAGAACATATTGACATAGTACAGTATTGTTCAGTGTTTACTGTTTAGGACATCGGAAGTTCAGAACTAGATATGACGATACCTGGAGACGATGCTAATAGCTTGTCTCCAACCATACTCTGAATTGGGAAAATCATATCAGCAAATACGACACCACAGTTTGTTTGGAAAAAAAAAACACCATTATTCCAAGTTTATCGGCTCGAATCGAGGGCCAGGAAAACGCGATGGCTTTCCCGTCCCGTTTCAAATCTCGCGTGCAGCGGCAGCAGCAGCACGCACGGCTCACGTGTAAGCAGCACAGGACCATCATGGCAGGGGTGATGAGGTCCGAGGGATCTCGTCGCTTTGCTCCGGCTTTGATTGGAATCCGCCCTGCCCCGCCCGGCCGCAGGCGTTCGCGCGCGGGTAAAAGAGAGGGCATCCGCGACCGCGGCCACTGCCCCGCCCGGCCGCAGGCGTTCGCGCGCGGGTAAAAGAGAGGGCATCCGCGACCGCGGCCACCGCCCTGCCGCGCTCCTCGCCTCCGTTGTCGCCACCTACTTCCTCTACTGTTCCGATCCACCCACGAGGTCGATCCATCCATTACTACCGAACGTCCATGCACATGCATGCTGCAACGGCATTCTTTAGCTAGCCGTTTCCATTGATTACATTCCGATTAGAGGGATTATTGTATCTAT
Source organism: Avena insularis (assembly GCA_023614405.1). Lineage (NCBI taxonomy): Eukaryota > Viridiplantae > Streptophyta > Magnoliopsida > Poales > Poaceae > Avena > Avena insularis. Next base: position 489,485,364 of record CM042692.1, on the reverse strand, counting down.
CTATTATATTCTTCAATCTATCTATCATACGTCAATGATGTGCTACATGTATTTGTATCGCCGAGTTAAGGCATCTGGTATTTTTTATGATGATTAGTCGTTTCAAGCATTTGCTTTTTCTATTTGTCTTTCACCAATGCTTCCCAAAAGATTCGTGCCCCTAGATCATCCGGCAGTCTATATCTCGACCATGTCTTTCCCATGCTACAACAGACTCACTTGTGGCTTGGGAGGGGGTTCACAGCCAATGATTTCGAATGCTGCAGAATGGTGGAAATGGTTCGTGCCCACTACGATCCTTCATGCTCTGCATTTTTTACCCAAAAGCTTTGCTCGACGACAACAAAATCTATGTTCAGAAGTCCGGACACCAGGTTGTCACAACATTATTTTCTTGGATTTGCCAGCCTAAATTTTTTCTACTATGCAAATAGATTGTATCTATAGTGAAGTTATCATGGCCCGTGGACACTTTTAGTGTATAATGAATCCATGTCAAGGAGTTTCACCTTTGCATCAGGCTCCATAAAGGGGCTGACTTTTTCTTTGTTGATACTATTTGTTTGCACGAGATGCTTGCTGTAAGATGATTTGAAATCATGTGTCTACTGCGGTAGTGTTGTGCTAGGGGTCATAGTGGGGGATCCTTGTGTGTCCGCATGGATTTCTTTTGTTAAAGCTTGAAAAATATTGCTCTTGGCCTTGTATATAGCGATATTGATTGTTTTGTATCACCCGTTTACTGAATATACAAATTTTCCTATAAAAGCACTCCCTCCATCCATGAATAAGTGTAATTCTACCTTTGATTCACTTTATCGAAAAACTTCGATATTTATGCCACTAAATTTGTATCACTAGATAAATTTTAAAATAGAGTTTCAAAATATACCGATTTGATTTCATATATGTTGCTAAAAGTACACTTATCTTTTTTGAAAGGTGAAACAGTGGGAAAGCATCCCACTCCAATTTTTATACTTCCTCTGATCCAAATTAATAGACTTAGATTTATCTAGATTCGAATGTATTTAGCTATATTTTAGTGCTAGATACATCATAACCTAAACAAATTTAAATCCATTAATTTGAACCCAAGGGGGTATATAAATGATACAAGGTATTTACAAGATCAAGGATCAAATAAAGTGCACTTATTTGAGGAGGGAGGGAGTACTCCTAGTCGAGTTATCAATTTATAAGACCCCAAAGATGCCACCAAGCATGGATTTTTGATTTCCTATTCCTTAATTGTGGGTCTAGCTAGTGTAGTACCTGCATTGAAATGCGAACCTGGATCCATCCATGCGATAGTTGTTTTTTGTCTGTTAACACAAGTTGATCGTAGATTCTAGGGTACCCTAGATTCTACAAGGGTGTGGTTGAGCTCATGTATGATTTTGATTCGGATATAATCATCATGAAATATTTGTTATGATGCAAGTGGCTAGTCGAAGCTAACCATGGGAAATTTGTGTTTGTGGCATTTCTCCTTCTACGAGGAGAGTTTACTTGTATTGAAATACCAACTTGAAAGCAGAATATCAAATACTAGAAAGACTTTTAATTTGTATTTTTATTTGTGTGGCATTTTTGGGATGTAGATGTCAACGTTGTGGAGGAGATACGGAAGCATGTGGTTACTGACTTATCTATTTTTGGAACACTAATGTTTCATCTCTTTGAGATTAATCGGATTCGTAGTGGTATGCATTGTCTTAGAGAGATCGGCGTTTGCTAATTATCTGCTCTACACATATTTATAAATAATTTGTTTTATGTAGTGAACATATAGCCTTGGTTTCAGGTGAAAGAAGTATGCCCACAACACTCTCCTCCAAACTCACGAGCTGGAGAGCCAACTTGACATGTTTAACCACTCACTCACAAGTGGAAATCAATGTCATACTATATATAAAAAACCTTATAGCATTTGTAGCTTTTATACTTGTTTATAACTTATTTTTTGATTCACGATCAGTCGATAAAATGTTGTGCAAAAATTAAACAATATTATCTAATAAAAGTCACATTGGTTTTATTTACCACATAGCGCTTTAGATATTGAAACCACACACTGTCAAACATAAGAAAAAATACAAAATCACAAATTCATCCCGAATTATTGTGTGGCAATTGAATGATTATATTGTATATATCCAGCGTGCGTACGGTTGGTAGATACCTTTAAGTTGTAATGGTAACGAATATCTTAATGGATCTTCCTAGTTTATGTAGGTATAGCTAGATGGAAAATTGTAGAGTATACATGGTGTTTAATCTCTCTCGACCATTATACCATGGACGCCACTATCATTTTTGGCGGTCAAATGTGCGACTACATATAATAGTGAGCGGGTGTAACGCCTGGAAAAATAGATACTACATTAGCTTTTTTTGTTTGTGCATCATTATGATATCACGTACTATATTATTTTTGCCTTTTTCAATGAAAACCAAAGGTCTGGCCTTCATTGATTGTGTCTGTCGATGGTCTTGTTGGATGTAATGTTTTGAAAGTTCAGATTTGTTCAGGGTGAAAAGCTAAGATCTTGAATCGGACATCCATGGCGTTTGTGCATCATTTTTCTTTTTAGAGGCGTCGTTTTTGAATAACCTCTTTGAATTCCGGGTGTTGTTTTTGGTGGTGGTTTGTTGAGCTGCTGCTGCTAGGATTTGATTACTGTAGTGGCGCTTTTTTCCTTGCTTCTTTTTTCTCTCTTTTAGGCTGTGTGTATCCTGGATGTTGTTAGTGGCATTATGTTGCTATACAGAGGCAATGTAACGTGCAGTAAATCATGAGATATTTATGGGCCGTAACTAGGCCGAATTGCATGTTCAGTGTAGGCCGGGACCGGGAGAACCTATCATCAGCCCGTACATTTTCCAAAGAACATACCCGAGTCGGCCCGTTTTAGGTAGCTCTCTTTGTTTTCTCGAGAGAACATATTATTCCTGGTTTAGGGCTGTTATAATAATAGATCAGCGGAAGTTCAGAACAAGACATGATAACACCTGGAGACGATGCTAATAGTTTGTGTTCAAAACTTCAACCGTACTCTGAATTCATTTCTGTATTTTATGCTGGAACTGTTTAACACAAAGCATATCAGCAAATACAACACCACTGTTCGTTTGCAAAAAAACACACCAGTATTACAAGTTTATCTGCTCGGATCCCCGGCCAAGAAAACGCCACGGCTTTCCGGTCCCGTTCCCAGTCTCGCGTGCAGCGGCAGCACGTACGGGGCGCTCGCTCACGTGTAAGCAGCAGAGGACCATGATGGCAGGCAGGCAGGGGCGATGAGGCCCCCAGAGATCTCGTCGCTTTGCCCCGGCGTTGATTGGAATCCGCCTGTGCCCCGCCCGGCCGCAGGCTTTTGCGGGTAAAAGAGAGGGCTTCTTTTGATGGAGCGGAATGAAAAGAAGAGAAGCAAGCAAGCCAACAAAAGTTCGGAGATGGAGGACAAAGGAAACAAAGCGTGCCTGCGATGCGGTACAAGCATGCATGCATCTCGATTCTGGACGGATGGATGGATCCGGATCGGGGGAGAAGAGCTCGGTAGTGAGTGGCATGTGATGGGAAGCAGCTTTCCGCGCGTTGAAGATGATGTCTAGGCCGAAGAAAGACGATTCGTAACGGGTTCAAAGCTCTTTCTCGCTGACCCTGATTATGCTAGCTGCCCACCGCCCACTTTTGCCCAAGTGGATTGCAGAGGCTGCTGCTGGTAGTGGTAGGGGAATGAATCGACCATGATCTATCTGCAGACTGCGGTCACTGCAAACGGACGAGCGGGAGGTCCATGAACTGCTAGTACTCATTTCATTTCTGCCCATCAGTTGCCACTCATTTGCACTATGAGGTTCATCGGTTGCCACTCGAGTTATAGAGCTTGGAAGTGGTAATGGTAGTATTGACAAGCAAACGTACGTGCCATCCATGAGCTGAAAATACTCATGCACAGGAGGGAGGAAGACAGCCAACACGAGCTAGCGCGTGCGCTTTCGGCCTTCCTTCCTTCCTTTCGGAGCAGATCGAAGGAAGTTGCGACTGCTTTCTACCTAAAACGACCTCCAAGTCTTGTTGTTGTTCTCGGCTACCGCTTCTAGCTAGCTAGGATCCCTGATTTGGTGCTCTCCCGCGACAAGGAATCTTTGGAGCAGTGGCAGGACAATTTTATTCTGACGGAACAGGGTATTCTTGTCAGCTGTCTTCTTCTTCCCTGTTGGTTGTGCATCCAGTAAAGTAACAAGTCGGTAGATCGGACTGATCATGCTTGGAAAACTACCGTTAATATCAGCGGACGGCATTTGGAAACAGTGATCTACTACAGAAGCATGCAGGTGGTAAATCAGCGAACTATTTCATTCTGAAACTACTACAAAGTGTATGTATGTGGTGCTGGTGCAGGATAACTCTTATATATAACTGACAAAATGTGCTCATGCAAAGTGAAAGGTTAATGATAAAAGGTCAAAAAAAGCGAGGAAGTTTCTGTTTACTTGAGGGTACTAGGCAGCTCCTAGTGTAAGATACTATCAAACATCTTTACAATACGTTTACCTCTCCACTTTTCTGGAGACCAAAGCAAAGAGAAGCCACATGGTGGCGAAAAGGCATTCCAAGAGCATGCAAGTCAATACTCCTATCATCATTTTCCCCATTTTGTTTTGGCAGGCAAAAAGCGCCCAGGAGCTGCGGGGAGGGACAGATCAGAAGAAAGAAAGAAAGACTAGGCTCCTCCTTCATCCTCCCTGCTTTTCCTCATGTGTGCGTACTGCCTACTGCGTAGCGTAGGGCAGCGGCGCTTTATCGCATGCTGACTTCTAATTGGGCGCAAAAGGCAAAGCCTTATCCAGCCAGGGCCTTTTCCTGCTTGTGCATTCCAGGCCATAAAACATGCATGTCCAGTCCTCGAGATCTGTGCTAAGTAACCCCAGCTTTCCTTCCGGCAGGGTTAATAGTAGTAGGAAGTAGCCAGTTTTGGCTGGGAGTGGTAATTATTTAGGAGCCGCTGGCCAGTGACCACTTGCATTTGCGAGGCCACAGGGAATCTTGTGTCAGATGTGTCTGTGCGAGTGTGAGTGTGAGTGTGAGTGTGAGCGTGAGCGTGAGCCTGGAGGCTGCTGTGGAAGTCTAGGACTGTTCTCTTTCTTTCTCCCCAGTTGGTTGATTGGTCCCTGCCAGACGCTCGATGACTCTGAGATGAGCGCTTCAGACCTCGTTGCTAAGGGTAGATTTGTTCCCCTGTAGAGCAGTTGGGTCTCATTACTTCCCATTCATTCATCATGCTGAGTGAGTGAACATATGTCCTCTGATGATGGTCGTCTGAGCCCAGCACAGGTAACTCGGTAAAACAATACCGGGGCCTGCCTGCGTCTGCGTGTCTGAGCTGTGACTATAGGACAGTGGTACTTCTGCTGAACCCCAGAGGGGACTTGAATTGTATCAAATCATTGAGAAAAAAGCGGCAGCGCAGCGCGCAGAGGTCCACGATGACATGCACGTTGACGGATGTTTGAATTGGGTCGTCTCCTCCGAATCTAAAATACATGCATTGTGCTGTGCCATGCATGTTTTGCTGTCGATCGATGCAGGAGGCAATGGACTCCGTTCATAAACCGTTGCAATCTTGCGGCAGATATCACTTGCCAGTGGCCAGGGACGTATTTGGAACAAATTTAAGTGTTGCGCAAATGGAAGGCGATTGTGGATCGACCACTGTGCTGCTCCGGAGTATGCAAGTGCAGAGGATCGTTCTACACAAGCATTATGAACCTTGGTCCACATCAAATACATGTCGAGTAGGCAGAGTGGCGTTTCTGGCGTGCACGGGAGATACCGTGTATGTATCTACCGCTCAGTTGCATGGATATTAACACACTATGGAATCTTTGCATGCAGGCTACCCTACCATAGTACTTTCCCCCTAATTCTTTAGTACATGGATTCAAATTCTAGTTCTAAACTTAAAAGAGCCATATGTATTAAAATATATATCAGATTTAAAATCCGTCTGAATATATGTATTTCTTTCAACGAAATCTTTTAAACAAGACTAAAAAGGCTCGTTTCGAAAAAGTTTGAAATTTGAGTTTTAGAACACATTGAAACATGATGATGCACAATAAAACTCGATAAAAAGTATATTCAGAGAACTGTGCCTCCAAAATTAAATTGAAAATAATTTTCCAAATAATTTTTAACTGTGTGAACCAAGTTCTAAACAGAGTGAAACAAATTGTTTAGAAGAAAATTTTCATAAAGTTTCACCAACTTTCATTAGTCAATTTTCAAAAAATGTCGAAAAATAGTCAATACTGGTGGTATATTGAAGCTCTCTTTACAAGAAACTCAAAAATTCAAACGGTTTATAAATTAAACTTGCGGTTCAAAGGATATAGAAGTTTTTAGCTTAAAACTAGATGTACCAGTGTAAAGTAAAGATAATCTAACCAATAAAAATGCAAGAGAGAGAATGTGGGACATGCACGGGATCTCCCGTGCATGCTAGAATTGTATTTCCGGTTGAGTAGGGCAATGCTTTGAAGACCAACGACAGTGGCAATCGCTTTCGACAAAGGTGGCCCTATGGGCTCCAAGGTTTATTGAAGTGTTTACTTGTCGAGTGATTCAACCAAAGAGTTACATCCCAATCTCATATTATTGGGCTATAATCTATTAGTTTATTAATTAAGAAGAAGAGAAATGCCCAATTGATACGTTCATAATGTATCTATAATTTTTGATGGTTTTATGCTAATAATATGCTTTTGACACTCTTTTTTATATAAAGTTTATGATTTATTTGGACTAACCTACTAATAGTTTCAAAAGTGCACAATGTTCTTGTTTTACACTTTGATGTGTAGGAATTACCAAGAATACAAGTGGAAACCTTGTTGGAGTCAAATTGGAATTTTTCTAGAAATCTGTCTCAGAACTCTTTTTGAAGATGGTCACGTTTCGGGTCGAAGACGGCGTCAAACGGAAAACTCTTCAACTACAAAGTTGTTGAAAATTTCGCGATAAACGTTCTGGACATAAAATTTAACTGATTTCGAGTCCGGAAAGGCCTTTTAGGTCCGATTTACTACAGCCCAAGATAGGGTGACGGGAATCCGAGAAGCTATATAAAGGGAGGAAACCTAATTCGTCCAGGGCATCTCCACCCACGAATTTGCAGCCACCAAAGCCACGTTTTTGCCTCCCCCATGGATCCCATCTCCATGGGGGAAGGCTCCCAAGAAGCCATGAAGGAAGGGGGCTAAGGGGCGGTGCTCCCCCATGATACCGGCGGCGGGGAAGGAGTCCCCCGCACCGCCGCCCTCTTCACCATCTTCACCACCATCTCCATCACCTAATCCTCCTAGTATGCAGTGGTTCATCCTCCCACACACCTCTGTACCGTCCTATGTAAACATGGTGTTTGATGCTCTAAGTTATACTCCTATGATCTATGTCATGTTTGCGTAGTTTCTTTGTTCTTAGATTGAATGGTTGGACGTCTTTGGTTCATTAGAGTTGTATGTTGATATGGTATAATCCTTTGGTGTCCATTATATTTGTGCGCGCATGGATTAAACATCATAGAGTTTGTAGTATGTGTAAGAGGAAGGGGGAAGTTCTGCCGAGTGATGTAAACCCGAGGACGCGAACCTAACGCGTTGCGTAGGGGAGTAAGAGGACCATTAAACTTAAGGCTGTGGTTGGGGAAATCTTAATGCATTGATTAGTACTTACGGATGTTTGCTAACAATCCAATCATATAGTACATGTAATTCAAAGTAGTGAAGCGCATGTATATTTAGCCTCTCCCACATAGAAAACTGTATCGAAGACAATGAACCCGATCTATTCGCTATTTAAACTTGGACAAAGCCACCACAATTACCACCACTATTCCACACTCATGGTTCTGTTAGTTTAGTGTATTTTATTGCTGCAGCAACTAGCTTTACTTTCTTGTTATTTATTATCATGCAAAGCTATCTCTATTACTCGTATTATTGCTCTAGTTTTATTTCCTAGATAATGCAAACTTTTAGTGTGCGTAGAGTTGTATCAGTGGTTGATAGAATTTGAGAGAATATTTATCCTACCTTTAGCTCCTCGTTGGGTTCGACACTCTTACTTATCGAAAAGGCTACACACGATCTCCTATACTTGTGGGTTATCAAGACCTTTTCTGGCGCCGTTGCTGGGGAGCAATAGCGTGTGGGTGAATATTCTTGTGTACACTTGTTTGCTTTATCTCTAAGCAGGTTTTACTTTCAGTTTTAAGTTGTTCTCTATCTTAGTATGGATAGGGAATGCGAATTACAAAAAAAAATAGTTGTACTTGTTACCTAAAAAGTTTTAAAAAAAGGAAAGTGATTGGAAAGATGAGTAATGGTTAAGTGGGGGTCGACCTTAAACACTTGTGTTCATGCCTATGAAACCAAAACAAATCTTTCCATGAAAGCTTTTCAGTTAAAAACTTGTAGGAATGCATGAAGCCTTGAAAAAGAAAGATATTTCTAGTATTGATCTTAATGCTTATTCATTCGAAAATACTTGAATCTTGATCCTATGCCTAACTTAAAGGCATTAAAGAAAAGTACTTATTGGGAGATAACCCAAAAGTTTTAGTTGAGTCTTGGAAGTTATTGCTTCAGTAATAATCTCTTCTTATCCTTTTTATTTGCTTTTTATGCTAAGAGTAACCTCTAATGAGAGAGAAGTAATGCTTGGGAAAATTGCTGTCTGAAACAGATTTTTGTGCTTCGCTGTAAAAATTCGTGTAAAATATATGTATGTCGGTTTGAGCTGTAATTTTTTGTGCTTATGCCCCAGGTTGTTATCCAACTTTCGTTTGTTCAACACTTTTCGATTTGAGCAACAGAAGGTCTTCGAAAAAATTGGTTTGTATCTGCTGGTCTGTTTTGACAGATTTCTGCCATTATTTGCGTTTACTTCTTGTTGATTCCTTTTTGGGTTCTCTTTGGGGAATTGAGCTTTTTAAGGAAAGTGCTATGGTAGCTTGTGTTTTAATGAAAGTGTTATTGGTGTTGAAATTGAACCCAAAGACTTATTATCTTGAGTACACTAATGTTGCTAATGAAGATTATGTGAAGTTTTGTATGAAGGAAAAATTTCAGGTGTTAAGGAAAGAATGATGTAATGAGATGAAGAATGGACTAAAGCTCAAGCTTGGGGATACCACCCCGTGTCACCCCAAGAAATATCCAAGAAGTACAAGCGTCAAAGCTTGGGGATGCCCAAGGCATCCCCTTCTTTGTCAATAAAAATCTCAGGTTCTTCCAAACACTTCATTTTTATTGTTTCATGCACAATTATGTTGTTCTTGGAGCGTCTTCAATTTTGTTTTTGGTTTTGGTTTGCTTGGTTTTCTTATTTTTCTTGAATAAATTGGTTGGACCCCCTCTTTCATACATTAGTTTTCAAATAAGTGTGGTTTGGATTGGAAGAGAGTAGGAAAAGTTCATGCTTAAGTGGTAAAAAGAGCTCGTTTTTTACGGTGGCCTATGCTTTGTCATGTCATGCTTGATATTGTTTTGGCTTTATGCTTAGTGATTTTTTCTGTAGCATGACATGTTATAAACAATTGAGATTGCTTAATGTGCCTTAAAAGAATCATGCGTTGTTTTAGCATATTAAAGCATATTATTGTGGTATTCTCCTTTGATGCTTTATTTGGGTTGACTTGGCGCATGCTCACACCATGTTATGACTATCCCAAGTCACCATAGCCTTTATGATCCTTTAGTTTTCGACTTGTAATATCACTTTATGCTTTAATTAATGATGTTTTGTCGCTTTGCATGATTATGGCCATTATTGTTCTTTTAGTTGGTCGCTCCTAGTCTTTTGCTAGCCTCCATAACCAAGTATGAGTTACACTCATGCATCCAACTCCAAATAAAACCAAGTTATCCCAAAGATTCCACCATACCTACCTATTAGCATTTGCTATTCCAAGTATATTCATTCTTTTATCTACCTTCCGAATTAAACTTGTTATGAGAAAACTAGTGATTAAAGCTCTCACGAACTTAATGACACACTTTACTTTTCTTGCCCCTGATAAACTTGAACCATTGTGTCATCTATGTTGTATATGCTTGCACTTATATGTTAGGGATTAGCAGAACCATGTTTTCATGGGGAATGCTTTCAACATTGCACTTGTACATTGTACCTAGTTGATATCATGCTCTTTTGTCTATGGATGTCGTCGGTGTGAAATGAAAGGGGAGCTTGTAAGTCCATGGAGTTATGTATGTGTGTTAGAAAAACGCCTAGGCTGCCGGTCTAATCCATGCCTAATCATGGTGGAAACCTGCAGCGTAACCATAATGAGCAATCTATGAAGCATTCTTCTTATAAAAAGAGATAGAGATTGAGAAAAGAGAAAAAAAAGATGAGAAAAGAGGAAAGAGAGAAAAAAGCACCATTTTCCCATGGTAATTAAGAAGATTGCTGAGATGCTCGTTGTCTGCTTGCCTTGTCATTTTGATATGGGGATTCTTCCATATCATCGGGCAAGGGGTACCCCGTTGGCGGTTCCCTATGATACACATGTACTTACTATGACAAGAACTTACCGGTAACTAAACTTGATTAGCATGAGGAGCGGCCCTCGTATTCAAGGGACATGAGATTTCCAACTTATACTTTGTCAAGCATATACTCTATAGTTTGTTCACTTTAACTTTAATCACTTCAAGATGCTTATGATAGGGGCAATGAGAGCTGAAAGCTAATAAGTACCATAATTTTTGGAAGCTCTTTATGAGACTTGAATCCCTGCTTCCTTCTATGAAGGCCTTTCTTGCACTTTTATATTGAGTCTCCACCTTCTATATTTATGCACCAATTAAGAGATCATAGTTGTCATTCTTGTTCTATGTGCATTGTCCCAAGACTTGTTGATTGATGCATAACTTTGATATTGCTTGTCCCTAAACTATTTGTATCTAGTCACCCTTATGAACTTTGAAGGTGTCCTATGCATTTATATTTTGCTACTCAATGAGGGACAAGCTGAATACCATTCTCATTATGCTTTCTTTATGTGAAACAAACAAACGTCTCGCAAAGCATTGTTATTCATGAATCTTTTGTTTGTGCCTTTTCATGTTACAACATAGTTGTTATGTCTTATTGTTAGAACTCTATCTTTCATGATTCATGTTTAGAGTACCTTAATCCCAACTATCAATACTTTTACAATAATAATGATCAAGATTGTGTTGTCCGCATGTCACCTAAAAAATTATATTTTTTGATCGTTTACCTACTTGATGACGAGCAGGAACTAAGCTTGGGGATGTTGATACGTCCATAACGTATCTATAATTTTTGATGGTTTTATGCTGATAATATGCTTTTGACACTCCTTTTTGTATAAAGTTTATGATTTATTTGGACTAATATACTAATAGTTGCAAAAGTGCACAATGTTCTTGTTTTACACTTTGATGTGTAGGAATTAACAAGAATACAAGTGGAAACCTTGTTGGAGTCAAATTGGGATTTTTCCAGAAATCTGTCTCAGAACTCTTTTTGAAGATGGTCACGCTTCGAGTTAAAGACGGCGTCAAACGGAAAACTTTTCAACTATAAAGTTGTTGGAAATTTCGTGACAAATGTTCTGGACATAAAATTTAGCTGATTCCGAGTCCGGACATGCTTTTAGGTCCGATTTACTACAGCCCAAGATGGGGTGACGGGAATCCGAGAAGCTATATAAAGGGAGGAAACCTAATTCGCCCAGGGCATCTCCACCCACGAATTTGCAGCCACCAAAGCCACGTTTTTGCCTCCCCATGGATCCCATCTCCATGGGGGAGGGCTCCCAAGAAGCCATGAAGGAAGGGGGCTAAGGGGCGGTGCTCCCCCATGATACCGGCGACGGGGAAGGAGTCCCCCGCGCTGCCGCCGCCCTCTTCACCATCTTCACTGCCATCTCCATCACCTAATCCTCCTAGTATGCAGTGGTTCATCCTCCCACACACCTCTGTACCGTCCTATGTAAACATGGTGTTTGATGCTATAAGTTATAATCCTATGATCTATGTCATGTTTGCGTAGTTTCTTTGTTCTTAGATTGAATGGTTGAATGTCTTTGGTTCATTAGAGTTGTATGTTGACATGGTATAGTCCTTTGGTGTCTATTATATTTGTGCGCGCATGGATTAAACGTCATAGGGTTTATAGTATGTGTAAGAGGAAGGGGGAAGTTCTGCCGGAGTGATAGAAATCTGAGGACGCGAACCGGAACGTTGCACATATGGGAGTAAGAGGACCATTAAACTTAAGGCTATGGTTGGGGAAATCTTAATGCATTGATACTTACGGATGTTTGCTAACAATCCAATCATATAGTACATGTAATTCTAAGTACTGAAGCGCATGTATATTTAGCCTCTCCCACATAGAAAACTGTATCGAAGAAAATGAACCCGATCTATTCGCTATTTAAACTTGGACAAAGCCACCACAATTACCACCACTATTCCACACTCATGGTTCTGTTAGTTTAGTGTATTTTATTGCTGCAACAACTAGCTTTACTTTCTTGTTATTTATTATCATGCAAAGCTATCTCTATTACTCGTATTGTTGCTCTAGTTTTATTTCCTAGATAATGCAAACGTTTAGTGTGCATAGAGTTGTATCAGTGGTTGATAGAACTTGAGAGAATATTTATCCTACCTTTAACTCCTCGTTGGGTTTGACACTCTTACTTATCGAAAAGGCTACACATGATCCCCTATACTTGTGGGTTATCACCAATTAACCGGTTACAACAAACATCAAACCACAAAAGAGCAACATCTAAAGAACACAACATTCAGAACCAATAAGCACCCACAACCTACCACAACCTACTACATTTGACTGCCTACCTTGCCTAGCTCTACTAGTGCCGCACTTCCCCCTCCCTCATGGCGCACCCAGGCACCGCTGGGATCTCCCTCCGTCAGATACCCTCCCTCCTTGATCTTCCACCTCTGCGCTGCGCTGTTGCTGGCTCCGCATGAATCTGCGGGCCCGACGACGAAGGGGCCGAGGAGAGTAGATCACGGTGGCTGTTTCGCCGGTGGCGGCTGGGGTTGGCGCTGGTTCTTTGGCTATGCGCGGCGGCTAGGGTGGCGCCCCTGGTCGTGTGGCGGCATTGACTACCTCCGGACGTGAGATCCAATCATGGAGATCGGCTGTTTGCCGCGGCTGGGCCGATGCCCGGATCTGTTGCAGCGGCGGCTTTCCCATCGGGTATCGGTGCAAGGTGTGGCGGTTGTGGTCGTAGGTCTAGGCTTCCGCCCAGTTCCACCATCGGCGCGGCCTTTTGGTTGCCTGAAGGTGCATGGGGAGGCGACACATTGCTTCTTGCTCGAGACGACAGACCGGCGACGGCAACATGGTTATTCCAGGCTTGTCCCCTCTTCTGCCGGAGGGGACGGGCGGTGAACGGCGGCATGGGGGCCTATTGTTCTGTCCAATAATGGCAGGCGATCCTAGGATTCCTTCAGCATGAAGACAAAGATCTGCTTATTGCTTGCTCTCGTGGATCTAGCCTGGAGAGGCGGGTTCCGGAAGGCTCCGCCAGCGAACTCCCATGGGTGCATTATGCCTGGATATTGCTAGATCGGAAGGTGTTCGGTCGTGCGCACCTTGTTTTTCTGGCTGTTTGGTTTCAGCAGGAGCATTGCTAAGCTCTGCTGTTTGTTCCCACCAAGTGCCATTCAATGAGCCATGGTGAAGTCAGACGCGGAGAATGTCTGGAAAGCAGAAATATGAGGGCAGCAATGGTGATTTGAGTCTTTGTGGGGACAACGAACTGGCTGCGTGATCTATGACTTGCAGCAGCGACTGTTTGTGGGGGGAGAAAAGACAGGAGGAGTCCCCAGTCTTTCCTTGCAGGGTGAAAATCCAAGGTCTGGCCTTAACTGGTTGTGCCTGGCAATGACCTTGTTGAAGGCATTGTTTTGCGAGCGAGGACTTTCTCTAGAGTGAAAACCTATGATCTTTGATCGTGCAACGATGTTGCTTGTGTACTGTTTCCTTCTTGAAGGCATTGTTATTCGAGTGGAGGACTAGTGGTGTTGTTCTGGTGGTGTCAGTGTCGTTGCTTTGAGGAATAGTTCTATGTAGCGGGACTTTTCTTCTTTTTTGTAATTCTTTTTTCTTATTTCTGGGTTGTGTGCATCCGTAAGGCCGCTAGGGCATGAGTTGTTGCAGAGGTTAGGTGTAATTGGTATCTCCGTGATATTAATATACTCTTTTCCAAAAAAAAACTACTACAACCGCAAACTGATGACACCTGGAGCACGCCGCCACAAAGAAAACCCACCTAACAGACGACCGAAAAGAAGCTCCAACAATCAACCGTCTGTTGAAGCCTTTCTCGCTACACCTCTCCTTCTTCTTCTTCTTTGAGAGAAACCTTTCTGTAAGACTTCTCCAACTTTCTGATTATCTCCTCCAAAATCTTGCCAATGTCCTTGCCATATCCAGGGCTCGCCGCGTCTAAACTCGCGAGCAAGCCGGAACACTCTCTATCAAAAAGAGCCTCGGAGCTATGGGCCAACACTCCTCCACTGACCACAGAGGCAGGCAATTGCGGTGGCGAGGGCGCTCTGGCCACCGCCAAGGCCTCAAAAGAGACCGACTCTAAAAGAAGCACCATAGTAGATTCCCCCACAAATCATGAAGCTTTGGTGTGATCTATAGCACCGGAGCCATGAGCTCGCTTAGGCCCTCACGCTTAGAGGTAGACACATCAAGCTACAACGATGGGCAGGGACCACCACGAGGAGAGATTAACTTGGTTTATAGTCGATCCCCTATACTTAACTCCCTAAGATTTTGTTTGTTGCAAACCAAATCATTTGAACCAAACATAGCGCTTACAACCTAAATTATTCAATGTTTAAACCAAATTATTCAATATTAAAAACTCAATTAGTAAATTTAATAAATCAAAATTTTCAAAATCAAAGTGAATAATAAGAATACAACTAAGAATTGTTATAGATACGCTGGCGATGCTTAACAAGATCATCTTGTTGCTGAGTGTGTGTATCCCTATTCTCGATGATTTGGGGCATTTTGAGGAAGTGTTGAATCTTGTTTGCATCATGCTCAGGCTCAATAGGATATTTGTTTGAGACGTACTGGTAGTTCTCTAAAATGTCTCGCTCATCTTCAATGATTATGTTATGCAAAATGATGTAACATGTCATTATTTTCCATAGACCTGCAGTTTCCCCTACTCGGCAGGTCCATGAATAATGCCAAAGTGCTTCTGAAGAACTCCGAAATCTTTCTCCACATCTTTCCTTGCTGACTGTGGACACACTGCGAAATGTGATTTCTTCAGGTTGTTTGCAAGATGATGTATGATTTTCTTCACAAATGTGGCCAACGTAGGATAGATACCATCAGCAATATAGGAACCCATAGTATACTCATGGCCTTCGATCACATAATTGCAAGGAGGAGCATCGCCCATGACAAGTCTTAAGAACAGTGGTGATCTTGACAGTACATTCACATAATTATGAGTGCCAGGCAATCCAAAGAAAGAATGCCAAATCCATAGATCATTCGATCAACCACGTCAAAAATGAATGTTGGATCCTTAGAATGTCCTTTGTACTAAGCTTTCCATCACGATGGACAATTCTTCCATGTCATGTGCATACAGTCAATTGATCCAAGCATCCTAAGCCATCCTCGTTCTCCGTTCTCACTCAGAAGTCTCTCGGTGTCTTCTTCATTGGTACCCTCAAGTACTCCAGACCAAAGACATCAATCACATCTTTTGAGAACCTTCTCACGGCCTCCAAAACTGTATCTTCCCTAATGCGAACATAATCATCAATGTCGCCGGCTGAACATCCATAGGCAAGCACTCCAATAGCCGACACACACTTCATTAATGGGCTTGCACCAATCTCCCTCGATGCACTCCTCCTAAGCTTAAACCAATCATCACATTGTTGTGCATAGAAAAAATCCTACGAGCACGAACAAAAACCAAAATCTAATCTATTAGATGCAAGTAACAAGTGGGAGATTATATCTACATACCCATGTATAACACACATGTTAACCATCAACAGATCATGGATGATGTAGTCCTACTTTTCCCTATCCGATCAAAGCACCTCACGAACGACACCTCCGAGATGTACACCCGTACGGCTCGATGGCGTTTCCTCCTTGATCCAGAAAAATGAGGCAGGGAGGTAGATGAGATGAATCTTGGTAGCATGGTGGAGAAATATGGTAGGATTCCCGGGTGCCCGTGCTACCACCAAAGTTGGGTGCTAGTACTACCGCCTAACTTACAATAATTAAAACTAAGCATCGAGAGACATGATTGGAAGGTGACACGCGCTGGGCGATAGTGACCCGGTACTACCGACGACAAAAATTCTCGGTGGTGCTACCGATGAAACGACGATACTAAAGGGGTTCGTAGTAGAAAATAATATTTTTTCTCACTAGCGCAACACGAATTTCCAGAATCTATCTAGGAGTAATGCTATAACGGAGAGAGTTTCGGTAACATAACCTTGTAGACAGAAAGCGTTTAATGTTCATGGGAACATGGATGATGTAGTTATACTCGTAGCCGACCTCAAGGTCGTGTTGCTTCTCGCACGAAAATCTAGGTGCCATAAGTGGCAGCACCCCCGTGGTCTTGCACACATCTGGTGTTTGAAGACGACATCCATTCTCCTTGATCCAGTCGAGATGCGAAAGTAGACCTTCTAGAACCAGGGATCCAGCAGCGACGGTGTGCTGAAGTTGTGTCGTCTCCACACGCGCAGTCCTTCTTGGAACCGCACACACGAGAGAGAGAATACCTTAGGAAACTGCCTTAGATAATATATTTAGTTATGTCTTCTTTCCCGCCCATAGGCCCTTTCTTATATAGGGGGAAAATGGACACCCCAACTAGTCAAGTCCCGGGGTGGGACTAAACAAAGGGAGGAGGTGCACCATGGGGAGCCAGTCAGGTGCCCCCTCCCCCGTACGTGGCTGATGGAAACAACTTCGTGTGTACCAACTAGTTAGGACTCCAAGTGTAGAGTGTTGTAACAATCGTCTTTTTCTCACAAGGGTGACTCAAGGATTTATATCGAACTCTTGGAGAATTGGAACAACGGTATGTTTTGCTTCTCCTCCTCTTCTAGCAACCTGCAAAGCAAAGTCCTTGTCTTGTGTCCCCAACTCCACCATGTGGTTGTCAAGCACAAGGTTTCGTATTTGTAATATGAAATAGAAAAATAAATAAATAAAGTAAAGCAATCTATTACTAGGCAAGAAAATAAATAACAATACTATAAAGGTGTTTTGGGTTTGGGTTTGGGTTTGCTAATAGAGAAAGTATTTTTGTATTTTCCAAATATTTAATTGCAGAAAATATTAAGGATAGCAATGATGTTGGAAAGTTGTTTCTTATGAATTAAAATGGACCGGGCTTCATTGTTCACTTGTCTATTCTCTTTTTGATTGTAGTGGACATACACGCAATATAATATTGATGAAACTTCATTATATGTTTGATAAGCATTCGTATGGGTATCATGTACGATCATAAAGACGATGCAACACATCTCTTTTATACTCTTAAGAAAGGGAAAACTCCAAGCAATCTTGAATTAAAAATTAACAAAGCACAACCTTTGGAATTTTGACATGATGTTTGGAAAAAATATGCTATCTTGACCAAAAAAGATTATCAAGCTATCACAAGATAATTATAGCATATAAATTTACTTTATCCCTAGTGTGGTAACAAACGATAGGTAAATACCATATTAGATGTTGAATTTGTTTTCACTGTTCAATCACTACCACCATGTTTCTCCAACTAATACACATGTTCCCCCACACATTCTCGTGACCTATTCACATACTTGCAATCTCATTGATGTAATCTCACTAAGTGGGCCCAGAGTATCTATTTGTCACTCGGATAGGAAAATCCCGATCTCGATATATACGCCTCAACTATTCCTTTAGAATACCCAATGCACACCTTTATAGCCACCCAGTTACGGTCTTCACAGTTGATGCGATCAAAGCAGCCACAGGAGATAGTGATTAAACATGATCACACGGTCAAAGGATTAAGTCACTATGCTTTACTAGATATCACAATGTTAAAATTTGTGACTGGATCACATTGCAATTCTATGATCGGATGTGTCCATCACTTTATAAGTGACCTTGTTGTTAGTTGACCTTTTAGTCAAATCATGATTGGGAAACCTCGATCATCATCTGCCCAAGAACTAGCACTAGAGGATACTAGGGACCTGTTTGTTTATATACCACACTTGTATTAATGTTTCCGCTTAATATAGTTACAGCATGATACAAAACTATTATGAACATTAGAGGTATATCAATAAAACAACTTTATTTATTGCCATCTAGGAAATATCTCCTTCACAAGGTACCTAGATCTTGTCCGTCCATGCCCTCTACCATGTGATGTATAGTGGAGAGACTAGATTAATAACATGTATGTATGTATGTATGTATGTATGTACGTGTGTGTGCGTGAAGTAATATAAGTTCATTTTAGGATCAGATGTGCGAGTTCTAGATAAGTACGACCTTCACTATAGATTTGGTAATGATGTCTATGTGACTATATTAAGAGGAGAAACCTAAGGAGTATAGTTAGAAGGTACAAGCTAACAATCCCTTACTACATTTGCACCATGAACAGGAACAGCAAATCGAAAGGAAATATGGTAGTTTTCTTACCACAACTATTAGTTGTTTCTTTCTTCCTATTGATGTTTGTACTTACCACAACCATAATTGTTTATTCCTTCATATGTAGTACTTTGCATGCCCTTTTGCCCGCATGCTTCTCATTCCTCACACTCATGAAGATCATCGTAGCAATGAGACCATCGAATAAGTTCATGTGAAGCATG
The DNA here is from genome assembly GCA_023614405.1 of Avena insularis. NCBI lineage: Eukaryota > Viridiplantae > Streptophyta > Magnoliopsida > Poales > Poaceae > Avena > Avena insularis. The sequence goes on along the minus strand of CM042692.1, from coordinate 489,466,389 downwards.
GAAATAATGGCACAATCATCTTGACTTCAAATTGGGCAGACTCCACTGTTTAGAAGAATATGTAGGAAAGAGATGTTTGTGCCTTTGAGTTTAAAGAAAAAGAGGGCTATTTGATTGTGATAGTGCATAAAATTGAAGTCAGTTGTTATAAAATAGTTAGTCAGTTTTTTAGAGATGTATGTAAACTAGATTAGGGTGAGAAACTTGCATATGAACTATATATGTGTATCACTATCGTGTGATATGATTTTCTGTATATTATGAGTTTTCTGTGTTTTTCTATATGTGATCTATATACAGAACGTTTCAGATTAATTATGAATTTAATTTTATTGATATGCACTAACGCATCCGTCGACATATACTAGACCAGGCAGTATCTTCGTGTCATAATCTCGCAGCTACCACGACATGTACACAATGCCGCGCTGCATGGGTCGTGACGTAAACGCCTTGCTACCGCGAAAGCTCTAGCTTGGCAGATAACGTTGTGCCGCGCCAAAAAATCTGCCGCGTTGCACAATCTCCGACGCAGTTATCACTGACGGCTTTTTTGCCACGCTAGTGAGACCGCGGCAAAGGATGTGCCTTAGCGTCTATAAGCGCTAGCGCCTGACCCCGTGTTGTAGTGAAGGTATGTATGCATATATTTTGGCGGTCCTATGGTCATAATAAGGCAATACAAGGATAAATGCATGAGGCTGCTAGAATATCATATGCATGACACATCTAGCTTCCAAATACTATTCCTTATGTTTATTGTTGAATCATAGTTCATCATTAGTGTTTGGTTTGGTTGCCCCTCATTACCTTATTATTTTTGGCATGCTTATTTTTGGTACTTTTTGCTTATTCTCTCACCTATTTATTTTTTCTAGTTTTTCTGTTTTCACTTTTTGTTTTTTGTATTTGCTTGATATTTGAGAGGCCTAGCCTCCTGCATACTCACTCTCTCACTTTGTTCATTTCATCAATTGGGGGTTTTGCCCTAATCTTACCATTGGTACCCCTGCTTTGAGGGTTTTACCTTATCTTTTATCGTATGCATAATCTTGTTCTACTTGCAAGGGGTGCTCATATGCCCTATGAGCTTGTGGTCACCCCACAATTAAATTTTCTATGTCACATATAAACATAATTGATATTGTTTGAATTCTAAATAATGACACACACATGATAATATGCTTTGGGATATAACATGAACTATTTGGGTATCTTGTCCCTAGTATGATAGCTAAGTTTTTCTAAATAAGGAGGGTGTCTCAATATGGTGGGGCTAGGAATAGTAACCATTTGACCATCTACAAGCATGCAAAAAGTGTTCATGGTACTAGATCATTGCTAATAGACAATATAAGCATTGTACTATTCATCTATGTTGAAAATAAGAACTGGCACTAGATAAAACACTTGTAAGTTATGCCTCCATAAAGCATATGAACAATATAACTAGAAGCAATAATGTGGATAGCTTGTTACTCCCTTTTTCCTTCTATCATGGCATTAAAACTTGACTTTAATTTATTTTAGTATCTATTCCCTAAGCATGCAAAACATCTATCATGGTAGTCTTATTTATTCCAAAGGGTAACGTGCAAAACTAAACATAAAACTAGATATAGCAGATCCAAGTTTCTATGATAATCTTATGTTGCTCAAAAAACAAGGTTTAGAGGTTTGCAAACCGAGAGTATATTAGTTCTAGTGGGGTGCCGTGGGCATCCCCAAGCTTACTTCTTTAACCATCCTTTGATATCTCTTAGTGTGGTGTTCCTCCATTCCTTGTCAAAAAACTTCAACACAAAACTTTCTCCCATTTATTTTTTGTGGGGTGACATTAGTGGTACAAATATATGTTGCTAGCTGCCATAAAAACCTTATACAAAATTACATTTGAGGTGTACAGAAAGTATATGATATTGTAAACATTCCTAGCATATTAAAAGACTCATGTCCAATCATTTTCAGACTCTAAAGAATGGGTCAAGAAATAGTAGGCAGAATATGTCCAGGACTTCAGCAGCAACAAAATATATTTATTTTAACCACCTAAAAATTTTAGGATTTTTTTCCAATTTTTATTCATATAGAGGATGAAAAGTTGTAACTTCAATTCAAATATGAGAGCAATTGGAGTTACAAAAAAAATAGAGAATTTTTCTACTAAACATCATCAGTGTAGAAATTTGCTACTTCATATGTTCTACCAACTTTCTAGCATCCAAATGGGTCCAACTTGACACTTTATTGAAAACTATAGAGGATAAACTTAAAAGAGACTTATTTTACTACAACAAGGGTACACAAATATAAACAACTGTATTGCCTCCCAAAAACGCTTTTCTTTATAGCCATATAGCTAGGCTTACTTACATGTTTCAAGTTATGTGGAAATCATGTGGTAGCTTGTACCTTGGTGTTATCTCCTTTTTCCTTGGAAAGTATTCCATACATTTATTTTGTGGAAACTGAAACTTTACATTGCCTTCCTTTGAATCAATGATTGCTCCTGCAGTTCTCAAAAAGGGTCTTCCAAGTATTATAGGACTAGAGGTTTTAGTCCCCATGTCCATGATAACAAAATTAAGTGGAACAAAAGTCATATATAACTCAACCATGACATAATTTAATTTTCCTAAAGCATTCTTAGTTGAATCATCGGCAAGTAAAAGGTCTATTGAGTATTTCTCCATGGTTTTGAGTTCTAGCAATTCATATAGTTCTTTTGATAAAACTGAGACACTAGATCCAAGATCTAGTATAGAATGGTGAGTTTCTTTGCCAATAGTGATTAATATTTTGGGCAGCCAAGCATCCCCAAGCTTTGGTGGTATCATTGATTCATTGTTGTATCTTTCTATATTTTCTTTGATGACGTAATTTGCAATATAGGAACCAAACCCTGCTTGATGAACATTAATGGATGGATCATTAGATTTTTTTTGTAATTTGTTGTTGAGTTCATGCAAGCTGCATTTATCAAGGTCAAGTATAGGTTCTTTGGCTTCACTAAGCATTTTAACTTCCTATATTTGTTTTTCATTTGTAATCATATGTGTTTCTTTGTCATCAACAAGCATAGTAGATTATTCTCCATTTTTAGTTGGTTCTTTAATAGGTGTTCCAAATTGCAACAATATAGGTTCCTTATCTTCGTGTTCTTTCTTTCCTCTAACCATCCAAACTTCTTTTTCCCTCTTTATACTTTCTTTAGATGTGGCAATACTTTCTTTTTAGCTTTGGTTTTGGGTAAATTTTTGAATGAGGCGGCTCCTTTTAATATATCACTTAAGCACAATACTCTTTTTCAACAACTTGAAGCTTATTGTCATCTTTTGCAAATCCTTTTTCACAAATATCTAGTTTTTGGATGAGGGTGGTCATCTTGTCTTCTGTTTCTAGTATAGTGCCTTCGTAGAAGAGTTCTAAATGTTCAAAATCTTATTTATTAGGTAGTTCTTTAGCGCATTTTCAGTTTGTTCCTTAGTTGAAGCAAGTAATGTTGTTTTGTCTGCTACTTCTCCCACTCTTCCTCTATAGGTACCAAAAATGTTCTTAAGCACAATAGTTGAACCCGTTGGTGAATATAAGACATAGCTCCCCCTTTAGCTCTATCCAAAGCATTCTCCTACCATGGATCTAGACCATAGTAAAATAAAAGGTTCATATTTTCCACTAAGAAAGGAGTATGTTCTTTGCTATGCATTTTATTTATCCTTTCCCAAGCATATTTTAATGTTTCTCCAACACGTTGCCTAAAAGTGGTGGTGGCATACAAAGGAAGGGTTGCTTCAGTTTTGTTCGAGTTACTAATGTTTAAAAATAAACGTTATACTGATTTTTGTGTTTTAAAGAAAAGTAAAGAACTAACTCCAAACTTACTTTGAAAATCTAAAGGAGAAGAAAACGCTCGCAGTGGTGCAACTTCCCCAAGCTTAGGTGTTCGCACAAAGTTGGTGATGATGGTGCAAGAAGATGTGCTCACTCCAAACTTGATGACCACATTGCCAGAAAATGTTCTAGCAGGTGGTTTGCAACTTACTTAATGAAGATGCAGTTGTGATGTAACCGACCAATTCCCATGCAACGGCGGTAGAAAATGTTCTTGATGGCAACAACTCCATGTGTACCAACTCGTTGTGACTCCAAGTACAAAGTGTTATAGTAAGTGTGTTTTCCCCACAAGGGTGACTCGAGGGTTTATATCGAACTCTATGGGAATTAGAACAATGGTATGTTTTGCTTCTCCTCTTCTAGCAACCTGCAAATCAAAGTTCTTGTCTTGTGTCCCCAACTCCACCATGTAGTTGTTAAGCACAGGGTTTCATATTAGTAATATGAAATAGAAATAAAAATAAAAATAAATAAAGTAAATCTATCTATTACTAGACAAGCAAAGAAATAACAATACTTTGAAGGTGTTTTTGGGTTTTGGTTTGTGTTTTTAATAGAGAAAGTATTTTTATATTTTAGAAATATTTAATTGCATAAAATATAAAGGATAGTAATGGTGTTGGAAAGTTGTTTCTTATGATTTAAAATAGACCTGGGTTCAGGGGTTCACTTGTCTATTCTCTTTTTTATTGTAGTGGACATACAAGCAATATAATATTGATAAAATTTCATTATGTGTTTGATAAGCATTCATATGGGCATTATGTCCTATCATAAATATGATGCAACATATCTCTTATGCTCCTCAGGAAAGGGATTCAAGCAATCTTGAATTAAGAATTAACATAGCATAACCTTAGGTATTTTGACATGATGTTTGAATAACAAATATGCTACCTTGTCCAAACAAGATTATCAAGCTATCACAAGATAATTATAGCACATGAATTCAGTTTATGCCTGGTGAGGTAACAAAAGATAGGTAAATACCATAGTAGATCTTGAATTTTTTGTCACTATTCAATCACTACCACCATGTTACGCCAACTGATACACATGTTCCCCCACACATGTTCTTGCATACAAGTGTTGGGTTCGCAGTATAGAAAACAAAAAATTCCTACGATGGGAACTACTAAGCACCAAGATCTATCTACCTAGATACAAGCAACGACTGGATATACATACATAGAGAACATACCCTTGAAGACCAACAAAGTGTAACGAGATTGGACACGTGGATGATGTAGTCGATTGCTTGCCGATCTCAGGATCGAGAGGAAGTCCTAGCGCCACAAATCAGCAATGCATTCGTGATCGCACACACGTCTGATCCACCGAACAACCTCCGCCTCCTCGCTCCAGCGATGCAGGGGAAACAACAACTCCTTCCAGATGAAAAGCCATCGGGAACATGTATCTCGCTAATCTGAGACCATGGGGACTAATTCTAGAGGGGGAGAGAGATCCTTCACGAGGAGGTGTGCTTTGTGAGTAGGAGAGGGGGGAATTTTATAGGGAGAGGAGGGGAAGCCCCCTCCCATGGCCGACGGCCATGGAGGTGCCCCCACCTCTTCCTTCATTCATGTGGGTGGAGCTCCCACTCACATAAACATGCCTCCACTCAAAAGTCCACTCACATGCATTAAATTTCCACCAAATTTAATCAACTCTCATTTAATAAAAAAAATTTATTTATTTTATTCAGAATTTTGTTAATTACTTTAATTAACAAACATTCACATAGAACCCCCTGCAACATTTCAATATCACATGTAGAATCAATTTCAGCAATTTCACCCAAAACAATTCTGGTGTCCATTGAAATAATTCCAGCGCTTTGCAATCCTTTTTTCTGGAACACATTTGCTCCAAATGGTGTCAGTATCCCTTAAGTGTGTCATCCTATGGTTCGCGAATAATGCAGACATGATCGAGACCCTTCTCCGATCAATAATCAGTAGCGAGACCTGGAGATCCATACTGACTCCCACACATTGAACTGTGACTTATGTGATCGTGAGAACCTTTAATGCTAGTAACTAAATCCCTTTGTCTCGCGATATATTACATGTTCGAGATTCAATCATGGGTATCTAAATACCTAGTTTGATCTTGTTACCGACATGCACTCTTTTCTCGTTCCCGTGATATAACATTCTAGTGATCACATCACTTGCTTGCAAGCTATCTCAATGTGATATCACTGAGAGGGCCTAGAATATATATCCATCACCGGGATGGACAAATCCCACTCTTAATCCATGAGCCTCTACATAAAACCTTCGGAGTATCTGAACCCACCTTTATAGTCACCCTGTTATGGTGTGATGTTTGACGTTATCAAGTTACTCTTCTAGTGTTAGTGATTGACATGATCTCATGGTGTAAGGACTAGGATTACTTCGTATGCTGTTATAGAAATTTAAACACAATGACTTTGATCATATTGTTATATTTTGGATGAATGTTCATCACATCATTCCACCAATGTTGTGACCTCGTTATTAACAACATCCAATGTCCATGATCAGGAAACCTTGATCATCTTGTTAATCAACGAGCTAGTTTATAAGAGAGGCATAACTAGGAACCCTTTATTTGTTTATTAAACACACATGTATTAATGTTTCCAATCATTACAATTATAGCATGCAAAATAAACATCTATGATATACTTGGAATACGATGATAACAACTTTATTATTGCCTCTTAGGGCATATTCCCTTCAGTCTCCCACTTGCACTAGAGACAATAATATAGTTTACATAGTGATAAATCTAACACCCATGGAGTTCTGGTGTTGATTATGTTTTGCCCCAGGGAGAACTTTAGTCAACGGATCTGCTACATTTAGGTCTGTGTGTACTTTACAAATCTTTATATCTCCATCCTTGACATGCTCGCGGATGGAGTGAATCTGATGCTTAATATGCTTGAAATTCTTGTGAGACATTGGTTCCTTGGCGTTGGATATGGCCTCATTGTTGTCACAATAGATCACCATTAGGTCCAACACACACTAGTAGGGAAAGGCTCACCGTCGGCGCACCAAAATGGCCTACCACCGGTGAGTCCCTATTTGCCGGTGACCATCTCGCCGGTGGTAATGCATTAAAGTCGGCAAACCATACGATTCGCCGATGATAACTGATAATACCACCAGCGACTAGCCCCATTCGTCGGGGATAATGTCCCGTAACACTAGCGCACTCCCTTCGCCAGGGGTAATACAATTTGTTCACCGACAGTATTATGTATCAGAGCAAAATAATAATAAATAGACAGAATACGCAAATGAATACATGAATACAAAGTATACAGGATAATGATAGCAAAATACATATTAACACAGGAAACAGTAGCAGTATCCACCAAATGTTCAATATAGCCGGGACATTGGTTCATATAGCATTATCTAGAGTTCACTCATCTTCACCCTTGTCGGAAGAGTCAGGAGGAAAGGAAGTGAAATAGATGATGCCATAAGTATGTCTGAGCAAAAACATGAACTCCTGTCCCTCTTTCATGTCACCGTGCAAGATGAGGAGTCTGTTCCATCCAGGACCACTATAATATATTCGGGCCTCCTCGTTGGTGACCCTAACCTGGTACGTCCTATCGGGATGATTATGATGCGTCAAAGTGACACTAAACACGGCACCCTCATCCATTCTTCTATGGAGATGGTCCATGAAGCCATGTCGTGCACCGTAAGGTATTGACTAAGTAAAATCATATGACAGAATAATTAGTCATGATTTTAATTGAACATATATATATTTACATTCTCCACATGAATTTTAGAAAACATACCGTCCTAACACCAAAGTTCGCAGGGAGCGGTATGGTGATCTTCCTATCCATGCAATGCCAACTATGTTGACCATAATTGCCGCATGCTTCTTCCCTATAATCCAATCTACATATATTGAGAAAAAAGTCAAAAAAAGAATGCATGTATAGAGTAAACGACATATAATACGATGGTCCCAACTACTTAAACAAACAACATATTAGCAAAAACAGTGTACAAGTAACTGAATCATATATTAGAAAGAGATCAATGGGAGCTAATCAGTGACTAATCAGTTGAACATACATTAGGAATTCTTCAGCAGTGACTAATCAGTTGAACCTAAACTAGGCTACATACATAAACTAGCAGCTACACACATACATAAAACATGGGAGCAGTAATTTCTTATGAAACTATAATCAGAGTATCAGGTAGACTCTATTTGTGAATTAAGATAATGATAATCAGAGTATCAGGCAGTTCATTCATTCAGCGACACACATACATAAAACATGGGAGCATTTCATTCTTATGAAACTATAATCAGAGTATTAGGCAGCGACCTCCGTGCACAGATTACATCACAGAATCCTAAATCAACACCAAGATGACATTGTCGAGGACGAACACCTAAACTGACACTATCGAGGACGCGAACACCTAGCTGAAACTATCGAGGATGCGAACACCTAACTGACACTGTCGAGGACGAACAATGCTACTTACACTATCGAGGATGAACACCTAAACTGACACTATTGAGGACGCGAACACCTAACTGAAACTGTCGAGGACGCGAACACCTAACTGACACTATCAAGGATGAATAGCGCTACTGACACTGTCAAGGTCGTGAATGCCTAACTGGAACTGTCGAGGACGCGAACACCTAACTGAAACTATCAACGACGTGAACACCTAACTGAAATTGTCGAGGACGAACACCTAAACTGACACTGTCGAGGACAAACAACGCTACTGACACCTAACGACAGCGAGGACGGCGATGGCGAATCAAACCTAGATGGGCGACGACGAGGCGGACACCGACAACGAGGCCCTCCTCCTCCTTCCCTACAGCGAGGCGGACGGTAGAGCGTGACATAGGTATGATTACTCAGATGCTTATGATTTTTTACCCTATACTGGGTAAAAGGATTCCAACCCATGAAGATCTCAGATGATAGCCCAAGGAAGTAACTGACAAAGACTTTGATTGTATTAGGAAAGAAACTATGAACCAACATTGTGTTGGTGTTGTAATTATGTGTATGTAAAACCTATCCGCATACAGCTTTGATACCCGGCCTATTATATATAGGACGGGAGAAGCCCAAGTGAGGGTACCGAAAAACTCCTAGGCAACTTGTAATAGTGCGATTTCCAAATATTCAGGCGACTTTGACTCCATTGTTTTCCTAACATCTGACGAAATCCCCAACATTCTCTTTTTCGCGAAACCCTAAGTCCTTCTCCATGGACATTGCCGAGGTTACCCTTTGTCGGAGCGGGAGGGTGCCTCCTCCTCCTTCCCTTTGACGACGAGGCGGATGGCAGAGCGGTGGCTAGGGTTACGCGCGGGTGGGGATTAGATTTTTCGTCGGTGAGATCGATGGCCGATTGAGATGGGGGTGGGGGTTAGTTACCTTGTTGCGCTGACAGGTGGACCCCTAGCGCCTAAGGGCCTAATTTGCTGGGGATAAATATTTCGGCCGGGTAGGCCCATCCAGCCTGATCTACCCCCTGTGCCTATGGACTTAATTCGCCAGTGGTAATGGCCAACCCATCTAGGGGCACGTGGCCCACAACATCCCTGGCGCGCAGCCGACCTCTTCGAAGGCGCTAACTGGTCCAACCCTAGTGCTTACGTTTTACTCTTGCCAGCAGTAACGCGAGGAAGGCCTGGATGGCCTTACCGCCGACGACCCCTATCCCCGCTTCACCGGCGGTGAGGAATCCGGCTATAAGGTTTTCCCTACTAGTGGCACTAGGAACCACACCTTGTTTTGTTATGAACTCTTTCATCAAAATCGCTTCCTGCGCCGCTTCTGAAGCAGCAACATATTCCACCTCTGTTGTTGATCCCGCCACCAGAGGTTGTTTGGAGCTCCTCCAACTAACTGCTGCTCCGTTCATGAGAAATATGTATCTGGATTGAGACTTAGAGTCGTCTGGACCGGTGTCAAAGCTAGCGTCGACCTAACACTTAGCGACCAACTCTTCTTCACCTCTGTATACAAGAAACATTTCCTTAGTTCTTCTTAAGTACTTAAGGATATTCTAGACCGCTATCCAGTGTTTTGAACCTGGATCAGATTGGTACCTACTAGTCAAACTAATAGCATGTGCCACATCCGGTCTTGTACATAGCATGGCATACATTATAGAGCCTATGGCTGAAGCATAGGGGAACTTATCCATTATCTCTCTTTCTTCTGCCATAGCCGGACTTTTAGTCTTACTCAATGTCTTGCCTTGCAACATAGGTAAGAACCCCTTCTTACTTCCGTCCATTTTAAACTTCTTTAAAATCTTATCAAGGCATGTACTCTATGATAGCCCAATTAGGCATCTTGATCTATCTCTATAGATCTTAATGCCTAATATGTATGATGCTTCACCAAGGTCCTTCATCGAAAATTTGCTGTTAGATAACATTTAACACTGTTTAAAAGATCTATATCATTTCCAGTCAATAATATGTCATCCACATATAATATTATAATTGCCACAGTGCTCCCACTCACTTTCTTATAAATACAAGCCTCTCCAAAAGTTTGGACAAATCTAAACTCTTTTATCACCTCATCAAAGTGGAGATTCCAACTCTGGGATGCTTGCTTGAGTCCATAGATGGATCGCTGAAGCTTGCATACCTTGTCGGCATTCATAGGATCGACAAAACCTTTAGGTTGTATCAATACAACTCTTCAATATTACCATTGAGGAACGCTGTTTTGACATCCATCTGCCATATTTTATAATCGAAATATGCAGCAATTGCTAACATAATCCTAACCGACTTTAGCATCGCTACGAGAGAGAAAGTCTCATCGTAGTCAACTCCTTGAATTTGTCGAAACCCATTTGCGACAAGTTGAGCTTTATAGATGGTCACATTAGCATCAGCATCATTTTTCTTCTTGAAAATCCATTTATCATCAACGGCCTTTCGGTCGTGAGATAAGTCCACCAAGGTCCAAACCTAGTTTTCGTACGTGGATCCCATCTCGAATTTCATGGTCTAGCCATTTGTTGGAATCTGGGCGCATCATCGCTTATTCATATGTCGTAGGGTCATAAATTCCATCTACCATGAAATTCATGATAGAATTTCCATATAGTTAAGGAGTTGCAGGTGTCCTGCTTGACCTGCGAGGTTCGGTAGTGTCCTCTTTCGGAGTTTCATGATCTTTATCATTAGTTCCTTCTTCATTCGATGAAGTCAACTCCGGAACAATTTTTGGCGCTGCACCACTCGCCATTTCATGAAGATAACGTTCAATAACCTCTTCGAGTTCTACCTTCCGACTACTCACACCTTTTGTGAGAAACTCTTTCTCTAGAAAGGATCCATTCTTGGCAACAAAACCTTGCCCTCGGATCTATGATAGAAGTAATATCCAATTGTTTCTTTAGGGTATCCTATGAAGACACATTTTTTCTGCTTTGGGTTCAAGTTTATTAGGCTGAAGTTTCTTCACATTAACATCGCATCCCGAAACTTTAAGAAAAGACAACTTAGGTTTGTTTCCAAACCACAATTCATATGGTGTCTTTTCAATGGATTTAGATGATGCCCGATTTAAAGTGAATGCAGCGGTTTCCAGTGCATAACCCCAAAATGACAGTGGCAAGTCTGTCAGAGACATCATAGATTGAACCATATCCAATAAAGTACGATTACGACGCTTCGACACACCATTACATTGTGGTGTTCCGGCAGGCGTGAGTTGTGAAACTATTCCACACTCTCTCATATGTGTGCTCAACTCGTAACTTAGATACTCACCTCCACGGTCAGACCGCAGAAATTTGATCTTTCTATTATGATAATTTTCCACTTCACTCTAAAATTCCTTGAACTTTTCAAAGGTTTCAGACTTGTGTTTCATCAAATAGATATACCCGTATCTACTTAAATCATCCATGAAACTAACAAAATAATGATATCCACCTCGCGCCGACACACTCATTGGACCACATACATGAGAATGTATGATTTCCAACAAATCTGTCACCCGCTCCATTGAACATGAAAATAGGGTTCTAGTCGTCTTGCCCATAAGGCATGGATCACATGTATCAAATGATTCAAAATCAAGTGATTCCAAGAGTCCATCGGAATGGAGCTTCTTCATGCGTTTTACACCAATATGACCTAGACGGCAGTGCCACATATATGTAGATATATCATTACCAAGTTTAATCCTTTTAGCATCAACATTATGAATTTGTGTATCACTACTATCAAGATTTAATAGAAATAAACCATTCATCACAGGTGCATGACCATAAAATATATTATCCATATAAATCGAACAACCATTTTTTCGGATTTAAACGAATAACCACTTCGCAATAAACACGATATGGATACAATGTGCATGATTAATGCAGGCACCAAATAAAAATTATTTAGATTTATAACTAATCCCAATGGCATATGGAGAGGCAGCGTTCCAATGGCAATCACATCAAATCTTGATCCATTGCCGACACGCATCGTGACCTCATCCCTTGCTAGTTGTCGCGTGTTCCGCATCCCCTGATTCGAGTTACAAATATTAGCAACCGATCCAGTATCAAATACCTAGGTGCTACTACGAGTACTAGTCAAGTACACATCAATAACATGTATATCACATATACCATTGTTTGCCTTGCCAGCCTTCTTGTCTGCCAAATACTTGGGGCAGTTGCGGCTCCAATAGCCAGTACCCTTGCAATAATAGCACTCGGTATCAGACTTACGGCCAGCTCGAGATTTCTTTCCAGGCGCAACAACAGATTTGCCTCCCTTCTTTGCCTTCTATTTACCCTTCTTGTCTTTCTTGAAACCAGTGGTATTATTGATCCTCAACACTTGATGTTCTTTCTTGATCTCCACTTCAACAGTCTTAAGCATTGACAAAAGCTTGGGGAGAGACTTCTTCATGCCCTGCATATTATAGTTCATCACGAAGCTCTTGTAGCTAGGTGGCAGAGATTGGAGAACACAATGCATGCCTAAGTCAATGGGAATCATTATTCCCAAGGACACAAGCTTATCGGCGTACCCAGACATTTTGAGTACATGCTCACTAACGGAGTTGTTCTCTTCCATCATGAAGCTAAGGACCTTTTTAGAAGAATCATAACTCTCTACGGTAGCATGGGTATCAAAAATCATTTTCAATTCACTCATGGTATCAAAGACATTGCCAGTTTCAAAACGCTTTCAAAGTTCTGTCTCTAGCCCACACAGTATGCCGCAATGAGCTAAATTGTGGTCCTCTTGACAAGTCAAATAGAAATTCGTTTCTTCATCAGGGGCATCAGGAGCTGGTGGGGGCCCTAGTGGCGCTTCTAGCACATATTGCCTTTATGCAACAGTGAGGAGAATCCTCAGATTCAGGGCCTAGTTGGTAAAGTTGCTACCATTCGTCGCAAGTTTCTCTTTCTCCATGAACACATTGAAATTAAAAGCAGGTGGTTCCATCTACAACAGAATTTGTAAAGTTTATTTAGACTAAGTTTATGATAGATCGATTTCATCTAATCCAAATTACGAATGAACTCCCACTAAAAAACAACATCCCTCGTGTCTTTTTGGTGATTACATGAACCAAATCCACTACACCAAGTCCGATCATCACGTGAGTTGGTGTAGCTTCAAAGGCGAGCATCTATATGGGCATCATATCAACTATATGACTCATGCTTAACCTTTTGGTACGTGTTCTGAGGCCATGTCTGTACTTGCTAGGCTCTCCATATAAGAACCTTAGTACTTGCGTGTGTAAAACTGTCTTACACCCGTTGTATGAAAGCGTAGAGTCAAAAAGAGCCGATCATCATGTGTGTCTTTGATGGCTCAAAATATGTAGAGATCGTTGGGAACCCCAAGAGGAAGGTATGATGAGCACAGTAGCAAGTTTTCCCTCAGTTATGAAACCAAGGTTATCGAACCAGTAGGAGTAAGGAAACAACTCCAAGGTGTTGCTAACAATAACTCGAATCGCACAACACAACCACAGAACTTTGCCCCAACTTACAATGAGGTTGTCAATCTCACTGGTTTTGCTGAAAACAAAGGATTAAACATATAGTGTGGAAGATAGTAATTGCTTGCAGAAAGTAAATAGTAAACGGTAAACAGTAGATGGTATATCAATGGTAAAGGAATGGACTGGGATCCACAGTTCACTAGAGGTGTTTCTCCTTAAGATAAATAGCATGTTGGGTGAACGAATTACAGCGGGGCAATTGACAGATTGAGAAAGCATAACAATGCATATACTAGACATCTTGACTCCTATGAGATTTGATTGGGCATTACAACATAATACATAGACCGTAATCCAACTGCATCTATGACTAATAATCCACCTTTAGGTTATCATCCGAACCCCTTCCAGTATTAAGTTGCAAGCAAAAGATAATTGCATTAAGCAAAGTGTGTAAAGTAAACAATATGATTGCCCCATGGACATAGGATTGTTGTTTTCTCCCTAGTAGCAAAAACACATCTACAACCTTAGAGATTTCTGTCACCTCCCCAGATTACTAGAGGCATGAACCCACTATCAAGCATAAATACTCCCTCTTGGAGTTGCAAGCATCTAATTGGCCAAGATAGCTACTAACAACGGAGAGCATGCAAGATCACAAATAACATAGACATGATAGAATCAATAATCAATCTGACATAGTATCTCAATATCCATCGGATCCTCGCAAACACAACATGTAGGATTACAAATAGATGATCTTGATCATGAACGGAGTTCACAAGATCTAAAAATGATAGCACAAAGTAGGAGAACCAACCATCAAGCAACTGTATGGAACCATAGTCCAAGGGTGAACTACTCATGCATCACTCCGGAGGCTGGCATGGTGATGAAGAAGGCCTCCAGGGTGATCTCTCCCCTCCAGCAGGGTGCCGAGAAGAGCTTCGGATCCCCCCGATCTAGGGATGGAGATGGCGGCGGCTACAGACGCTTTCATGGATTTTTGATCGGGGTACCTAGGGTTTTTGCCCCGGGGTACTTTATAGGCGAAGGGGCAAGGTCGGTGGAGCTCCAGGGGGCCCACACCACCTGGTGGCGTGCCCCTAGTTGCACGGCCACCAGGTGTGGCCACCCTGGTGCACCACTTCGGCTGCCATTCAGACTTCGTGTTGCTTTGAGTAAAATATTGACTTTGGCTTTTGTCTCATCCAATTCCGAGAATATTTCTTTACTAGCTTTTTTGAAACCAAAAACAGTAGAAAACAGGAAACAGGCACCGTAGCATCTTGTCAATAGGTTAGTTCCAGAAAATGTATAAAAATACCTCAAAGTGTGAACAAAACATAAGAAAGTTGATATAAAACAAGCATGGAGCATCAAAAATTATAGATACGTTTACGACGTATCAGTCTTGAAACGACGGACTTCCTTAATGGTGCATACTTAAGGAAGAACATATTTTATCTTGATATATAAATGAGGGATCTTCTTATAATGCTATTAAAACGCCAAACAAGTAATATTAAGATGCAAACATCATATGCAAAAAGTGAAATGATATGGTTCTTGCACTTGATCACTATCATGTGCATCGCGGTATGATGTTTATCATTCCTTTGTGTGTAAGGCCAATATCTATAGAACTTACACGTTAGGTATGCTACAATTTCCAAGAGTATCAACTATACTTCAAATTATAAGATTACCATATCATGACACTAGCCTAGCAACAATCTAAACTAGACGCTTCTAATTTATCTATTGCAAGTTTTACATGGCTTAGGTCTTTCTAAGATAGAACCGGTCTTACCTACGAACATGGAACCACAACGATGATAACAAATTATTAGTTGCTCGTTGTAAATCAGATATTGATTATAGTAGGAGAGACAGACACACGCTAGCCACTTATGCAAAACTAGTTGCATGTCAAGCGTGGAACATGTCTCATGTGTGAGGACATGTAAAGTTAGTCCGGGCCGCTTCATCCCACTATGCCACCAATATCCAAAATACATATAAGATGCAATAACATGATCATCATCACCCACATCCTCTTATGTGTTATACCCGTGCAAACCATCTACGCATAGATCAGGCTCTGATACCACTGTTGGGTTCGCAGCATAGAAAACAAAATAATCCTACGATGGGAACTATTAAGCACCAGGATCTATCTACCTAGATACAAACAACGGGTGGATATACATACATAGAGAACATACCCTTGAAGACCGACAAATTGTAACGAGATTGGACTCGTGGTTGATGTAGTCGATCGCTTGCCGATCTCAAGATCAAAAGGAAGTCCTAGCTCCACAAATAAGTAGCGCATCCATGATTGCACACACGTCTGGTCCACCGAACAACCTCTGCTTCCTCGCTCCAATGATGCAGTAGAAGTAGCAACTCCTTCCAAACAAAAACCCATCGGGAACATGTATCTCGCTAATCCGAGACCATGGGGAATAATTCTAGAGGGGGAGAGAGATCCTTCATGAGGAGGTGTGCTTTGTGAGGAGGAGAGGGGGAAGCCCTCTCCCATGGACGGTCGCCATGGAGGTGCCTCCACCTCTTCCTTCATTCATGTGGGTGGAGCTCCCACTCACATAAACATGCCTCCACTCAAAAGTACACTCACATGCATTAAATTTCCACCAAATTTAATCAACTCTCATTTACTAAAACTCTTTTATTTATTTTATTCAGAATTTTCTTAATTACTTTAATTACCAAACATTCACATAAAACCCCCTACAACATTTCAATATCACATGCAGAACCAATTTCGGCAATTTCACCTGAAATAATTCCGATGTCCATTGAAATAATTCCAGCGCTTTGCAATCATTTTCTCTGGAACACATTTGATCCAAATGGTGTCGGTATCCCTTAAGTGTGTCATCCTATGGTTCACGAATAATGCAGACATGATCGAGACCCTTCTCCGATCAATAATCACTAGCGGGACCTGGAGATCCATACTGGCTCCCACACATTGAACTGTGACTTCTGTGATCGTGAGAACCTTTAATGCTAGTAACTAAATCCCTTTGTCTCGCGATATATTACATGTTCGAGATTCAATCATGGGTATCTCAATACCTAGTTTGATCTTGTTACCGACATGCACTCTTTTCTCGTTCCCGTGATATAACATTCTAGTGATCACATCACTTGCTTGCAAGCTATCTCAATGTGATATCAACGAGAGGGCCTAGAGTATATATATCTATCATCGGGATGGAAAAATCCCACTCTTGATCCATGAGCCTCTATATAACACCTTCGAAGTATGTGAACCCACCTTTATAGTCACTATGTTACGGTGTTATGTTTGATGCTATCAAGTTACTCTTCTAGTGTTAGTGATTGACATGATCTCATGGTGTAAGGACTAGTATTACTTCGTATGATGTTATAGCAATTTAAACACAATGACTTTGATCGTATTGCCATAATTTGGATGAATGTTCATCACATCATTCCACCAATGTTGTGACCACGTTATTAACAACATCCAATGTCCATGATCAAGAAACCTTGATCATATTGTTAATCAACGAGCTACTTTATAAGACAGGCATAACTAGGAGCCCTTTATTTGTTTATTAAACACAAATGTATTAACGTTTCCAATCAATACAATTATAGCATGCAAAATAAACATCTATGATATACTTGGAATATGATAATAACAACTTTATTATTGCCTCTCCGGGCATATTCCCTTCAAGAAGTTGGATCAAAAAAAGTACTTAAGAATTGGGTACATGATATGCGTCTATGAATATATCTTACACATAAATAGGTTCGAATCTAATACAACAACTCATAGAATAAAGATCCACCATGCATGAATTACATATATGACCATAATCATGTTTGGTAGCTCATATGGTACTAGGTCTATGATAGAACAAGAGAGAAATAGATTAAGCTACTGCCACAAACCCATAGTCCAGAGGTGGACTACTCCCTATTCATCATGATGATGGTGGTGGAGATGTTGGAGAAGGTAGAAATCCCTCCGACAGCGACTCTGATAGAGTTTATCCCTCCAATATTTGTTGGTTCTGCCTCTGTTTTACTGTTTTGGTGTTTCTGTGGCGCTCTCCTCCAGAGATGCGTAGGGGGGCCTTTATATAGGCTTTTTAGGTCAAGACTCGTCCATGGGAGAAAGATTGAGGAGAATCGGACGACCGAGGGCCAAAAGAGTGTAGTGGCGTGTGCACCAGGGTGGGTAGTGCCACCCTACCTAGTTGTGGCTTCTTGGCCCTTTGATACCTTCGATCCAGATTACAGATGTAGTATAACTTCTCTTTCCCTAGTAGACATAGGTTATCGAATCCTCGGGAAGCGAATGCATAGTGAAGTTACTTTAACAGACCTTCGGGAGTTTTAGAATTCCTTTTGTGTTTTTACTGCACCAATAGCTTGCGTATTTTTGTTGTTGTCGATGATGGAGAGAGATGGCATAGGGCGTTCGGTTTCACCTATAGCTATGCAAAACATCTGATGGGAATAAAAAATAGAAATAAAGTATGCATGTACTTGTTAGAGCAAGGTAAATTATATGTGGGCAGTGCATCCATAATTGCTATTGCCTCCGCAAATGCTTATAGCAATAACCTACTAGTCTCATCCATAGAAGAAAGAGAACTAATGATATGCATACTGATGTCACCATTAATCCCAAGCAAATCCCTCACATACAGCCGTACTATCCCTTCTGTCACTGGGGTTCCCAACCTGCATACCAGTCATTACTCATACTCCCTATACCTGGCTCAACCCTCAGGGTCTTGGGTACCTGACAAGTCCTTGGATTGAGGCAATATAGGATACAATAATCATCATGTCATACAAACTAATACACGACTCCATCTACGATAAATAACATACAAAAATGCTACATGATGGCTAGGCCGAAGCCCTTAGCCCAAGGAGAATTACTCACACATAGAGATGAGATAAAAATCATAAACATTGTAATGAAAATCATAAGATTGATAGCAATACTATTACAATATCGCCAATCGGAGAAGATATCTACTATTACAAGTGGTGAAATATGGCTATGGAGATGGAGAAGGGTTTTGAGATCTGGAGGCGGCTGGTGATCTGTGGCAGAGACTTTTTGGCGAGGTCTGGCTTGTTTTCTTGTCGCCCGAGGCTTCTTTATATAGGGGCCCTTCATGAAATTTGTTCTGTTTGACCTAAAGGTGGTGGCACCAACTATACAACTGGAGATATATGGCCAAAATTTTGCTCCGGTCGTATAGTTGGTCGTTAAAGCGTCTGCCTCCACTTTATCGCTGCTGGTTTCTTCTGGTTGTTGGAAATCTTGTATCTTTGGCTTTAATGTAGTGATTCCCTCCTTTAAACAACATTATTCATGCAGGAAAAATATAAAAGAAAGGATTGCATACCGCTCTGAATATTAGGCATTAGTGGCAGGATATAGAGAGATATTTCATCAAAATTATGAATAATATCCAGTTTAAATGTGGACGTGGATGGCTATAATTCAGAGCCATCAACCTCCCCAAGCTTAAACCATATCGTCCCCGAGCAAGAAAACCAAAATCAAAAAGGAACTCAACATTTAAACTAAAATAACGAGATGGTGATCTTACTCATGATTAGTAGTCTCATGTTTCCTCCACTTTATAAATCTGAAAAACTTCAGCATAGATAGAGTAATGGCAAGCATATCATACGGGTTGCATGCATCCTTATAGCACAGCAAAATTATTGTAAGTATGGATGATCCAAATGATCCAAATGATATAGTTCTAACAATAAGACAAAGCAACTAAGTTGCAACATAAAAAGGTACAAACAAAAGATCATGAATAACAATGCATTGAAAGACATTTGTTTGTTTCACATATAGAAAACATGATAAGAGTGGTAATCAACTTGTCCTTCATGGTATAGCAAAACATAAATGCATAGGACACCTTCAAAGTTCATAAGGGTGACTAGATACAAATAATTTAAGAACAAGCAATATCAAAGTTATGAATCAATCAACAAGTTTTGGGACAATCCACATTGAACTAAGAATGACAACTATGCTATCTTAATTTGTGCATAAAGATAGAAGATGGAGACTCAACATAAAAAGATAAAAAGAAAGCCCTTCACAGAAGGAAGCAGGGATTTCAAGTTTCATAAAGAGCTTCCAAAAATTATGGTACTTATTAGCTTTCAGCTCTCATTGCCCCTATCATAAGCATCTTGAGGTGATTAAGGTTAAAGTGACACAAATATGAGGATATACTTGACAAGTTATAAGTTGAAAATCTCATGTCCCTTGCTTACGAGTACCGAACCTCATGCTACTCAACTTTAGTCACAAGTAAGTTCTTGTCATTGTAAGTAAATTTGTATCATGGAGAACCGTCAACGGGGTACCCCTTGCCCCATGACACAGGAGCTTTCCCATATCAAAATGACAAGGCAACAGACAACGAGTATCTCAGCGATCTTTTTATTTGCTATTTGCATAGGTTTTTATTGAGGATGCTTCACAGAATACTCATTATGGTTATGCTGCAAGTTTCCACCATGATTAGGCATGGCTTAGGCTAGCCGCCCAGACGTTTCTCTAACACACATACAAACTCCATGAGCTTACAAGCTCCCCTTTTATTTCACACCACCGGGATCCATAAACAAAAGAACATGATATCAACTGGATAATAAGTGCAATGTTGAAAGCGTTCCCCATGGTAACATGGTTCTGCTAATTCACAACTTATAAAGTGCAAGCATATAAGAAACATATATTGACACAATGGTTCAAGTTTATTAAG
Organism: Avena insularis; assembly: GCA_023614405.1. Lineage (NCBI taxonomy): Eukaryota > Viridiplantae > Streptophyta > Magnoliopsida > Poales > Poaceae > Avena > Avena insularis. Next base: position 489,445,656 of record CM042692.1, on the reverse strand, counting down.
TGCAAGAAAATAAAGTGTGCCATCAAGTTTGTGAGAGCTATCACTAATTTTCACATAACAAGAGTTTAATTTGGAAGATAGATAAACACATGTATATACTTGGAATGGTGTACCACACCATGCATAGGAATTTATAGTGGACTCTTTGGAATAACTTGGTTTCTTGGGAGTTGGATGCATGAGTAGAACTCATACTCAGTCAAGGTGGAGGCTAGCAAAAGACTGGGAGCGACCAACTAAGAGAGCAATAATGGCCATAATCATGCAAAGCGAGAAAACAGTATTAATTAAATCATAAAGTGATATTGCAAGTCAAAAAATAAATGATCATAGAGGCTATGGTGACTGGTTCATAGTCTTAACATTGTGTAAGCATGTGCCAAGTCAACCCAAATAAAGCATCAAAGGAGAATACCACAATATTATGCTTTTGTATGCTAAAACAACGCATCATTCTTTCAAGGCACATTAAGCAATACCAATTGTTTGAAACAAGTCATGCTAGAACAATAATCACTAAGCATATGGTCAAAGCAACATCTAGCATGACATGATAAAGTCTAAGTCACAGTCAAAACAAGCTTCCTTTTGTACCACTATAAGCATGAAACTTCCTACTATTTTCCAACACCAATCGACTTATTTGAAACAACTCTCAAAGATAATAATCAATAAAGACCAGAGAGCATGTCTCACCCATCTACAAAGAAGAACTAAAAAGTTCTAAGCCAAAGGAATAAGAAAACTAAAGCTAAACGCATTGATAGCAAAGAAGAACACTCACATACCAATAAGAGTGAAAACTAGAGTGTTCTAGGCAATGAATAACGGGGTGTGTATCTCTCCAAAAGAAGTGTTTTGGGATCCAACCAACTTATTGAGGCAAATAAAGCAAAAGAAACTTAAAAACAAAGACGCTCCAAGAACAACACATAGTGCATAAGGTAATAAAAATAAAGTGTCTTGAAAGAAGACCTGCGATTATTGATGAAGAAGGGGATGCCTTGGGCATCCCCAAGCTTTGACGCTTGTACTTGTTGAATATTTCTTGGGGTGACACGGGTGGCATCCCCAAGTTTGAGATTTTGTCCATACTTCATCTCATCACATTATTCTTCCCTACACTTGAAAAATTCCTTCATACAAAACTTCACACAATCTTCATTAGCAACATTAGTGTATTCAAGATAATAAGTCTTTGGGTTTAGTTTCAACACAAGTAAAACTTCCATTGAAAGACAAGCTACTGTATCAATTCCTTCTAAAAGCTCAAGTGATCAAAGAGAACTCAAAGAGAAAGAGATTAAGAGGCAAATGCAAATAATGGCAAAAATCTGTCAAAACAGACCAGCAGGTAAAAACCAATTTTTTCAAAGACCTTATGTTGCTCAAATCAAAAAGTGCTAAACTAACAAAAGTTAGATAACAGCCTGGGGCATAATAACAGAAAATTACAGCTCAATCTGATGTACAAGGATTTTTCACGATTTTTTATAGTGAAGCACAAAAATCTATTTCGGGACAACAACTTTCCCAAGTCTTACTTCTCTCTCATTAGAGGTTATTCCTGGCGCAAAAACCACACAAAAAGGATAAGGAGAGGTTATTACGGAGGCAATAACTTCCAAGACTCAACAAAAGAAAAATAAACTTAAAGTAAAAATATAATGGGTTATCTCCCAAAAACTCTTTCTTTATAGCCATTAAGATAGGCATGATAATTTCGATGATGCTCACATAAGAAATATGAATTGAAGTAAAAGAGAGCATCAAGAAGCAAATATGGAACTAATTTAAGTCTAACCCACTTCCTATGAAAAATAATCTTGTAAAGAAACAAGTCATGAAAGCACAACGCAACAAGCATAGGAAAGCAAAACAAGTGCAACTTCAAAATTTTCAACATAAAGAGGGGAAACTTAATATTGTAGAGATACATAAAACCATGTTTCCCTCTCTCATAATAACTTTCAGTAGCATCAGGAATAAAATTAACAATATAAATATCACATAAAACATTCTTATCATGAGCCACATGCATAAAATAATTATTACTATCCTTATAAGCATAGTCATTCTTATTAATTGTAGTGGGAGCAAATTCAACAAAATAGCTATCATTATTATTCTCATAACCATAATCATCAAATATAGGAGGCATATTGTAATCATAATTAATTTTCTCCTCAATAGTAGGTGGACTGAAAATATCATACTCATCATTGTAATCATCATATATCAGAGGTATAGTATCATCAAAGTAAATTTAATCCTCCGTGCTTGGGGGACTAAAAATATCATGCTCATCAAAACCAGCTTCCCCAAGCATAGACTTTTCCATAGCATTAGCAATAATGGTGTTCAAAGAATTCATACTAATAACATTGCTATTAGCATGCAAATAAAGTTCCATATGTTTTTTAATTTTCTCTTCAAACACTTCATGTCCTAACTCAAGGTAAATACTATAAAGCTCTCTAATTTTGTTGTTGTTTTCCATTAAGCCTAACTAGTGAAAATAAAAACAAGAAACAAAAGGATATAATTGCAGAATCTAAAGGAAATAACTTCGAGCACTCACACACTTGCAACAATACTAGAAGATAGCTTAGTAGCCAGACGATGTGAGTACCTTTTACCTTACCTCCCCGGCAACAGCGCCAGAAAATAGCTTGATGTCTATGCACTCTTCTATTCTTGTAGACAGTGTTGGGCCTCCAAGTGCAGAGGTTTGTAGAACAGCAGCAAGTTTCCCTTAAGTGGATCACCCAAGGTTTATCGAACTCAGGGAGGAAGAGGTCAAAGGTATCCCTCTCAAGCAACCCTGCAATCAAGATACAAGAAGTCTCTTGTGTCCTCAACACACCCAATACACTTGTCAGGTGTATAGGTGCACTAGTTCGGCGAAGAGATAGTGAAATACAAGTAATATGGATGATTATAAGTGGTAATTGCAATCTGAAATAAGAGTGGCAGCAAGCAAACATGTAGCAGGACTGATTGTAAATGGTGTTTTAATGCTTAGAAACAAGGCCTAGGGATCATACTTTCACTAGTGGACACTCTCATATAAATATCTTCTCTTCATTATGCTACCCTGAGCTACTCTCTGGTTGGACGATGTTGGGCTATAACAACATATCTTAAAGTTCTTTTTCCCCATCTAGATAAACCATCACTGTCACCTTGAGCGCTAGATGGTTCCAACAAACACCACAATCTCATAGAGACATCCGACTCAAATTATACTCATGATAAGTATTTTCGTAACCTTAGCCTAAGTGCCACACGGTGTGCACACTATCAACTTCACATATGTGGGGATAAGAAGAGATTAATTAAAGCACTTAAGTAGCAGAATATATCTAGATTACAAAGCTCATGATCTCAATAAGATCACGCACAGAGAGAGATGAACACATAGCTACCGTAGAACCCTTAGCCTCGAGAGAGAACGACTCCCTCCTCATCATGGGAGTTAGCAACGGCGATGGAGATGGCGGTGGAGTCGATGGAGATGGCTCTGGGAGAACTTTCCCGTCCCGGCAGGGTGCCGGAATAAAGACTTCTATCCCCCGAATCTCCTCTTAAGTGGCGGCAGCGCTGTGGAACTTTTCATGGAATTCTGATTCTCTACTTAGGGTTTTTGTCTCGGGGGGAATATATAGGCGAAGGGGCAAGGTCGGTGGAGGCCCGAGGGGCCCACACCACCTGGTGACGCGCCTGGGGGGGTACCCGCGCCACCATAGGGTGTGGCCACCTCGGTGCCCTCCTCCGTCTTTACTTTGGACTCCGTCTTGTGTCGGGAAAAATAGGAACTTCAGCTTTTGTTTCGTCCAATTCTGAGAATATTTCCTTACTAGCTTTTCTGAAACCAAAAACAACAGAAAATAGGCAAATGGCACTGCGGCATCTTGTCAACAGGTTAGTTCTAGAAAATGTATAAAAATACCTCAAAGTGTAAACAAAATATAAGAAAGTTGATATAAAACAAGCATGGAGCATAAAAAATTATAGATACGTTTACGACGTATCAGGCATACCTCTCATGTTTGGTTCCACTTCTCTCTTCCTTTTTTATTTGTTTCTTGGAAACTCAAATTAGATCACTCTCCTGCAAATACATGAAGACCTCGAGGCGAAAAGAAAAGAAAGAGGGAAAATAAGGAAAAATGGAGAAATATTTTTGCGGTTTTTAAGAGAGGGAGTTTAAAGAATAGAAAATTGGCAGCAAAGCTCGGCTAGAAAATCTCGAAAGGAAATAGAAATAACTAAAAATAAAGTGTTGGGGGAAACCAACACGAGTGCTTATAAACTTAAATAAAAACACAACCTCAAAAAATAAAAGAAAATGAACGCCAAGTAAAGATACATGAGGAAACTTCCCCAAGCTTAGGATTTTGCAAGCCCTTCAAATCATTGTGGTGGTGGGAAAAATCGTTACTCCCATTCGCAAATTAAGTTGAGAGGTTACTAGTTGATTCTCGGAAGTTCAAAGAGAGGCTATGCATCCTCTCCACAGTCCCTCCAAGTCCTTGGAAATCTTGGTATGTAGCGAACTGGGTTTGTGGCTGCTCCTCTTGATAAGGAACTTCTTGCTCCTCCTCTTGGTCCTCATCCTCCTCCAGAAGCTCCTCCTTAGGTTGGTGTTGCTCAACATGCAAGTCATATAGCAAACGTCCTTCCTCGATAGAGAAAAGACCATTAGGCATAGGAGCGGGGTAGAGACGCCCAGCTCCAGCAATATGCAGATAATAAATACCACCTCTCCTAGTGAGCATTCCACATGCTCTCAAAGTGGAGAAACCAACATGTGTCTCACCTAGCACATGTTGCAACTCACCTAGGTTGATCCCTAGGCCAGTGGCAAGCATGGTGATGACGCCTCCACCCGTGATTGGTCCTTGGCTTTGGGAGGCTTTGTGCTCCAGGTAGCGCACAAGGATGGCGCCCAAGTTGAGTGATAAGTCACAGTTGATGTAAGCAGCCTTTGCAAGGACTAGGATGTCCTCCTCGTTGAGTCTCGTGAACTCATTACGTGCCTGCAAGGTGTTAGCAATAACATAGAACAAATAGCGAATTGCAGGATGTTGAATATTCTTCCCCTTGTTCACTCTACTAGCGAAACTCATTCCATTATAGTATTGTCCAGGGGTAGGTTCTAAGCCAGTAAAGGATGCGCATAAGGCATGAACATCATTGTTTGGCAAATTAAAACATGCACACCATTCATCTAAAGTTAAAGTGTAGTTGTTGTTCATAAGTCGGAAAGAAATAGTATCCTCTCCTTGCCATTGTTTAACGGTGCTTTGCAATGAACTTAGACATTCAATGGTTAACTGGCGATAAGTAGGCACATCATTGTACATAAAGTTTTGCAGGCCATCTCTATTGCAAAGTAAACTGAAGTCATCAGAAATACCAAGTTGGTTCAATATAATAAGGCAAGCCCACTTGGTGGCCTTCACTTCGCGGTTCTTCATCCTGTTGAAGCAATCACGTTGGGGCTCATACCTGAATCGTATCCCCATGCGTTCTTGAGCTACAGCCCGAGAAGTGCTAGCGGTGGCACGCGCACGAGTTTGGCTCCTTGTGTTCATCATCTAGAACATTGAAGAAAGGCAAAAATAGAACTCTTTGATCCAATAATAGTAAGTACATAATATTCATCATCATAGCACACTAAAGAATCTCCTCAAAATAATAATCTAGGCAAGAAAATCATAGCAATTGGTTCATAGTAGGTCTCACCCTAGATTGATAATGATAATAGATCAAAGATGAATTTGCAAAAAGTAATTGGAGGATCGTAGGAGAAACATACCGTAGATCACTTGTGTGTGAGGAAATCGAATGAAATTGAGCACAGATGAAGATCTCTTGAAGTTTTGAGAGAGTTTGGAGGTAGAAGAGAGAAAAATGATTGAAGTTTTGGAGTTGGAGGTACGTTCCCGTGCGATTTTGTGGTCGGACGCAACTATACGGGCGCAACTATACGGCCAGAACAATGCGTTCCCGCCGTATAGTTGGCCTCCTGTAAAAATATTAGGGTTTCCTCCTGGCGGCGCAACTATTCGGTCGGAACAAAATGTTCCCGCCGTACAGTTGGTCGTCAAACTGTTTGTCCCTGGGAAAAAAAATATACAAAGGCATCGATATCTATACGACCGAAACTATACGGCCGGAATTTTTATTCCCGTCGTATAGTTGGTTGTTAAACTCTCAGTACGTTGGAAAATAATTTGTACAGAGGTACTGATATCTATACGACCGGAGCTATACGGCTGGAATTTTTATTCCCGCCGTATAGTTGGTCGTTAAACTCTCAGTACATTTTTAAGAAAAATTGTTGATGACAAATATATCTGTATGACCGGAACTATACGGCCGAAATTTTTATTTCCACCATATAGTTGGTCATTTAACTCTCTGTGTGCACCAAAAATTTCTTTTTCTTCGAAAACTATTTCTTTTCCTGTAACTTAGTGATATACCTTATTTTTGACAGAAAATCTACAGTAAATATTGTCGACCAACAATAGCATGAATAGAGCAGAATTTTTAGTACTACCGAACTTCTTATCCTCAATTGGAGTTTCGGTACTACCGAATTTTTAGTACTACCGAAACTCTTCATTAAACATAAACTTAAACTAAAAATTTAACTTAAATCTTTATTTAACATGGGTTACCTCCCATGGAGCGCTCTTTTATGGTCAATAGCTTGACCTCAATGTTGCTTACTTAGGCCAGATGAGTGGAACACCCACTCCAAAGTAATTGGCCTTCAAAGTGATGGCCTCCTTTTCATTATGTTTGGTTTTCTTCTTCCTAGGAAAATGAATAACAAAAGGATCCCGCGAAGGCAATTGGATCTTCACGTTCCCTTCATGTAGATTAATCAAATCTTTAATAGTTCTTAAGAAAGGACAACCTAATATAATAGGAGCAGTAGCATCTTCAGGCATGTCAACAATAACAAAATCAATGAGAGCAGGATAGCCTTTAATGTATACTAAAGTATTCAACTTAATTCCTATAGCTTATTAGTAGGTAGAATCTACTAGATGCAATTTTAACTCGGTGATCTCAAAAGAGCCAAGATTTAGCTTGTTAAAAAGACTCTTTGGAATTGTTGAGACGCTTGCACCTATATCACAAAGTGCAGCTATCTCATTGGTTCCAATTTTAATCTTAATAGTAGGATCAAATATGTCATCTAACTTCACAGGTAATTTTTTAGCAATTTGCTTATATTCTTCCTCAAGCTCACGTACCTTTATTGCTACTTGATTAACAAAGTGTTGGTACATAGCTTCCTCACTACCTTCACTTACCAGAATCTTAACGTTGATCCTTTTTACGAGATCTTCAACGGTGTAGCTGGGTGAAGGAGCATTACTATAGTCAAGTTCTTCAGGCTCCTTCCTTTGGACTCTCATCATCTTGAGGTTTTCAACATGATTTGGTTTAGCTTTACCTGCAAATTTAGCTATAATGAGAGTTTGAATCTCGGTTATCTTACCTAGCTGTGCCTCAACGATCCTCGTTCTTTCTTGGAGGGCTTGCAAATCATTTCTCAAACTAACAACTTGGTTAGATAATTTACCAAGCATGGCATCATGGTTCTCCATTATTTTAACAAGAATATTGTCTTGTTCATTTTGTGAGTCTATAAAAGACTTAATTGTTTATTGGAGAATACCATTACTAGTTCCCATATTATTATTAGAGTTACCTGCAGGACTAGAATAATGTTTCTGAAAGTTAGGATTGTAACTCTTCTTCCAAGCAGGGCTATAATCATTAGATGCTACGAAATATATTTCTTCAATATTTGTTTCAAGGGTGGCTCTTACCTGGGTTTCCTTACCTTTTACGGCTAGTATGAGCTCATCCAACTTGGCATTAAGTTCCTCATTTTCTTGTGGTGAAATGGAGTTCACCTTCTTCATGTTTGATCTATCCACATGCCATTAGGCATGGTTGTCTTGCATATTGTCTAGCAGCTGCTTTGCTTTGGTAATATATTTACCCATAAATGTTCCTCCAGCTGCAGTATCAAGCATAGACTTACACACAAGATTAAGAGCATTATAAAATAAATGGAGGATTAACCAATGTTCCATCCCATGACTAGGACAGTTTCTTAAGCATTCTTTCATCCTCTCCCATGCAAGCGCTAGTGGCTCACGCTCTTCCTGTCTAAAGCCAGTAATATTAGATCTGAGTTACATAGTCTTTGCAGGTAGGAAAATTTTAGTCATAAATAAAGAAGTACATCCCACCCATGATGTAATAGTATTTCTAGGCAAAGATAGCAACCATTCTTGCTCTCCCTCTTAGAGAGAAAGGAAATAAATGCAATTTGACCGCATCAGGGTCAACGTATTTAATACGCACCATATCACATATTCTAGTGAAAGTATTCAAGTGCATACCTGCGTCTTCAACAGTAGAGCCTCCAAATTGATTCTGTTGAACCAAACTTAAATAATGGGGCTTAATTTCAGAGTCATCAATATCAATTGCTGGCTGAGTAATATGAGTACGCAAATAATCATTGTTGGGAGTAGCAAACTCCCTAAGCTTATTTTCAGCCATATTTCCTATGTTTTTTGGTTTTCTTAAACAAAGAATTATAATAGTAAAAGCAAGAATTTAAAGGCTAACTATTTTTTTGGTTTATCAAATAAAGACTGAAAGCAAACTAACAAAATTAAAAACAAAAATTAAAACTAGCAAGGTTCCTAATAACCTCACCAGGGTAGCTATTGCTTCCCCGGCAACGACGCCAGAAAAAGGGTTGATACCTTCGATCTGGATTACGGATGTAGTATAGCTTCTTTTCCCCTAGTAGACCTAGGTTATTGAATCCTCGGGAAGCGAATGCATAGTGAAGTTACTTTAACAAACTTTCAAGAGTTTTAGAATTCCTTTTGTGTTTTTATCGGACCAATAGCTTGCGTATTTTTGTTGTTGTCGATGATGGAGAGAGAGGGCCTAGGGTGTTCGGTTTCACCTGTAGCTGTGCGACACATCTGATGGGAATAAAACATAGAAATAAAGTATGCATGTACTTGTTAGAGCAAGATAAATTATATGCGGGCAATGCATCCATAATTGCTATTGCCTCCACAACCGCTTATAGCAATAAACTACTACTCTCATCCATAGAAGAAAGAGAACTAATGATATGCATAGTGATGTCACATTAATCCCAAGCAAATCCCTCACATACAGCCGTACTACCCCTTCTGTCACTAGGGTTCCCAACCTGTAGATCGGTCATTACTCATACTCCTTATACCTGGCTCAACCCTCGGGGTCTTGGGTACCTGACAAGTCCTTGGATTGAGGCAAGAGAGGATACAATAATCATCATGTCATACAAACTAACACACGATCCCATCTATGATAAATAACATGCACAAACATTACATGGCTAGGTTGAAGCCCTTAGCCCAAGGAGAATTACTCACACATAGAGATGAGATCAATCATGATCTCATAAACATTGTATTGAAAATCATAAGATTGATAGCAATAGTCTTACAATGTCGCTAATCGGAGAAGAGATCTACTATTACAAGTGGTGGAATATGGCTATGGAGATGGAGATGGAGAAGGATTTTGAGATCTGGAGGCGGCTGGTGATCTGTGGCAGAGACTTGTTTGGCGAGGTCTGGCTTGTTTTCTCATCGCCCGAGGCTTCTTTATATAGGGGTCACTTCATGAAAGTTGTTGTATTTGACCTAACAGTTGCGGCGCCAACTATACGACCGGAGCTATACGACCGGATTTTTCTCCGGTCATATAGTTGGTCGTTAAAGCGTCTGCCTCCACTTTACGGCTGCTGGTTTCTTCTGGTTGTTGGAAATCTTGTATCTTTGACTTTAATATAGTGATTCCCTCCTTTAAACGACATTATCTATGTAGGAAAAATATAAAAGAAAGGATTCAATACCCCTCTGAATATTAGGAATTAGTGGCAGGATTTAGAGAGATATTTTATCAAAATTATGAACAATATCCAGTTTAAATGTGGACGTGGATGGCTATATTTCAGATCCATCACCCTTCTAGTGAGGTTCAAGTGCTCTAAGTCCTTCCTCTTTGTGCAATATTGACTTTTCGAGAATCCTAGCTCCATTTGACTTTGTTTAGGTCCATGAAAGACAAAAATACACAAAACAGGGTTTTCTTGTCCTCCAGAGTTACAGCCAAAATAAAGCGGATCATTGGTAAATCCCAAAAAATTATAAAACATGGATATAATATTATATATGTTGCCAATATGTGGGAATATGTAGCAATAAACTACAAATTCATCATGCATTTTACATGCATCAACGGCCCAAGGCTGGCCAGGTGGGAGCCATAGGCGACGGCTGCCCCCCTTGGGTGGCTTCCTCTTGGGCCTTTTCCCTCTAGGGATTTGTCCCATTAGGGAAGTTGCCCTTTCAAATTTAATTTTAATCGTTATTTAATATTAATTCCAACAATTTAATATGAAATATATATATTAAATTTGTTTTGACCCAAAATACCTTTTGATTCACTCCGAACCATTTCGGATCCTCTCGGAACGATTCCGGTTCTCTTAGGAACACTTTCGACATTCTCATATCTTTCTTTTTGTGATCCTAATGATTCCAAAACAATTTCTAAGCATCATAAAACCCTTAAGTGTGTTACCCTACTAATGAGGGTTTAACTCATCAATGCCCATTGTTATGGACTTGGGTTTTGGAGAAGGAGGGAGTGCTGGAGACATCTATCGGCTAGAAAACAAGCACATAGGGGATAAAGATTTACCCAGGTCCAGGCCTCGTAGAGGTCCCTACTCCTGCTTGTCTGCTCGTGGAATTATCGAAGGAAACGAAGGTTACAATGGTGCGCAGATGCGATCTGGCGTGGGTGGTGGAAACTAGGGTTGTGTGTGTCCTCCTCTCCACCCCCTCCTAGCCTTTATATAGATAGGTTGGGTCCCGGGTAGCAGGTCGAGTCGGTTACAAATTAGGTTCCCCTTTGAACTTTCTATCTTTAGCTTCTTCTTATTCTTCAAGCAATCGAGAGTTCGTAGGTTACTCGAATCCTTTGTTTTGGCCTTGGAGACACCGTGGGCCTGTACGTATTTAGACCGTATATACCAAGCTCGAGTACCTGTAGGGTATACCCATGTCAGTAGCCCCCGAGTGTCTAGTGGAATCGCAGATTCGACTAGGGAGTTTTTGAAGTCTTTCGAGTGCCTGAACGAGTATATATTTTGACTGCTTTTAACTGTGTCATAGGGATTGTTGATATACGTGCCTGATATAACCGAAGTATCGGTATCAGTTAACCACCTTAGGGTGAAACAACGCAATCTACTCGAACTCGAGTCCCCGGACTCGAATTGAATCTTCAGTGTAATTCGACTCAAGCCACGGAGGTCTTACAGGAGTCGAATTCCAGTTATATGGGCGTGAGCACTCGACGCGTCCGTCAAGGCATATTCATCGTACCTGCAGGCACGGATATGTTTCTGGTAGTGCGCAGCTAATGCGTTGCCATGCCTTGTTCAGGTCTTACCTTCACGCTGTAAGCGTGGCATCCAAATTTTATCATCGCGAAGACGATTCGGGTGACCCAGGAGACGCAATCTCTTTGTAGGGAAAAATTATGAGGCGGTGTCGCCATGAGTTTCGAGTGTGGATGTTATCGACACACAGTTTTTGCATAAATAATCATAGGGTGCGCGACCAGTATCCTATGGGAGTAGCCCCGAGTGCTGGTTGAGTCAAGACTCGGCGGGACTAAATAATCATTTTATGCATCGCCGTCTTTTGCTTGCTTGTTTCAGTCGAATTTTTTTCCAGCGCTCCCTATGGGAGTAACCCATGTGCATAGTCGAATCGTGTTTCGAGTGGTTTGGGGTTTGCTTCTGATTGTCCATATTCCTGAAAAAAGAAAAGAAAAATCTTAGGGTGCGCGGCCAGCGCTCCCTATGGGAGTAGCCCCCGAGTGCTTGGTGGAGTCGAAGACTCCAGCAAGGACTAAAGTAGTCGAAGTTTTCTGCTGCGTAGCTTTGATGACGCTGCCGACGCCAGTATGACCTCGATTCGCGTGAGTGAGTTTGACAGACGTGATTTAGCAAAGGTCCCACCGTTCGACTTTGATTTGACTGGGCGTGCGTAATCTTTATTTTAACTGCGTCTCCTCGATTTCCGTGCGTAATGGGAGTAGTGGAGGGACGGTTCGCGCTTTCCCTTCTCCACGTGTCCAACGCGATGTGTGCCACGCGTTTAGTAGGGTTTTTCTGAGCCGTTGGATTGTATCTTCCAGGGGTTAAGTAGCAGCGATGCGACGGTAATTTTCCCATCTGTTCTCATTCATCCTTGCTACCATCGCCATTGCCGCTGCTCCTCTGCTTTTCTCTGCACTCGTTTCCTCCACGACGTTGGACCAGCTCCTCTCGTTTCCGAGCTACTTTCTTCGTCAGACGCCACAGCAATGGGGAAGAAGAAGGAGGCGCTGGCTGATTCCATGCCACCGCTGCCACGGCGAAGAAGAAGGGCGGCTCCGCTGCTGCGGGCACCAGCACCACCACCGGCAGGAAGAATAAAGTCGCGGGCACCCGCGTCACGAATGGTGTGTGGCGCCCTTCCATCATCAAGGCGTCCGATCTCCGTCTTATTCGCCAAGACAGAGTATTGTCTGCCGCAGTCGCAGACGCGCGCGTCCCCAGCGGTGAGACCATTCCTGCTCCACCCGCTGGTTTTCGAGTGATGTTTCTAGCATTCATCATCCGCGGTCTCTCCTTGCCTCTTCACCCCTTCTTTAGGGGTCTTCTTTGTATTTACGGGCTCTAGCTCCATCAGCTGTCCCCAAATTCGATCCTCCATATTTCTTGCTTCATCACGCTCTGCGAGTGCTGGCTCGGAATCGAGCCACACTTCGGCCTTTTCAAGCGCATCTTCAAATTGAAGCGCCAGCCGGTTTCTGGCTCTTTAGTTTACGGCGTAGGTGGTTGCGAATCCACGCCGACCCATCCGCCACCTACTTCGACATCAAGCTCACGGCGTGCATCCAAGGGTGGAGGGACAAATGGTTCTATATCCGTGATCAAGGCCAATGGTGAGCACTTTGGACTCGCCTTCGATCCCGCGATGCCGCAGGTGAGGATGCGCCTCGAAGAACGTAGTCATGCTCAGCGAGCCATGGAGACAGACGTCTGTCAGATCAGCGTCACGACCTCGAGAGTCGCATAGGCAAAGAGGAGGGAGGCTGCGCTCTCATCCGTACTTGGCTGCGCCGTCGCGTCCAGCCCCTGCAAGCCCGAGTCCATCCCATGTTTCAGTGGGCTGGCGTTGATGATGCCACTCGCGTGTCTGCCGATGGCATGTCCGCGAGTGAGGTGGACAAGAGGGTTCGACTAGTCACCAAGTACACCATCAAGGATGTGCTTCCCAGTGAGCCAGTTGTTCCTCCCTTTGATGCTTTGAACCCTCCTCCTGAGGTATAGTTGTGCTACACAGTAGCCGATTTTGTCGATTGCTTTTCTGTTGTTTACTTGCTTTTTGATGAATTTCGTTGTCTTTATGCAGGATTGGGCGGTGTCGCCTTGCATGCCTCCTCTTCCTGAGGGGATTATTCCTCGTGAAGCCTTGGAAGAGGATGAGTCTGAGTCGACCGTCCCTTCTGATGTGGAGGAGGAAGCCCCCGAGTCCGATAGTCCGGACACTCACAAGCGTTCGCGCAACAAGGATTCCGACACGTCATCTCCTTCGACTCCGGAAGGTACGGGCGTTGGCGCAGAGTCGCCAATTCCTGCTGTTCCCGTGAGCGTTGTGGCACCATCTTCTCGCAAGAAGATGCGATTGCCCAAGGAGTCTTTGTCGAAGTCGAAGGAGGCTACATTTGATTTTGACAAGTTTGACTGGTAAGTTTGCTAGCTTACTTGTCCTTTTCTGTTTTGCCCTTGTTGGCCTATCTCTGGGTTTGCCATTTTGTTGATATGGTTTTTATCTTGCAGTCAAGAGGCGTCGTCATCTTCTGGCGACGTCCAATTTTTGAAGGGGTCAGGAGTCGCGACCTCAAAGGCCAAGGAAGAGGTCGAGCGCGCTCCTTCCCCTCCAGTAGCGGCCCACTCCGGGCACAACTCTTCCAGTTCTCCTCATGCAGGGGAGCATCGAATGGTTGCCCGGATGACGGTACAGCAGACATCTTCGGAGTCACTAGAGGACCATGTAAGTGTAACTTTCCTCCTTTGTAGTGTTGCAGTCAATGTTATTTATTGCTTCTGATGATTCTTTGTTGTGCGACAGCTCCTTGTGAAGGAAGCCGTGCACTTGTCTGAACAAGTGATGGCGATGGGCCACCAGCATGCAATGCTGGAGACGCATCACCGCGTGGTTGAAAGTGAGTGTTCTACACTTATTCTTCTTCGTCCTCTCCTTTTGATATAGTCGACTGATAATCAACGTTTGTTTGTTGAGTAGCTGAACATAATGCCTTATTGCATAACGCCGCCACCTTGGAGAAGACACTTGTCGCCGCTGTGAAGGGTCGCGACGAGGCAATCGCAGCGCGTGACGAGGCGCGGAAGCGTGAAGAGGATGTGCGTGCCTCCTTCACGGCCAGAGAAGAGTTGTTCGAAGAACAACTGTTCTCAATTGCCAAGGCTCTCTCAGGTACTTTTGCTTGTGGATATTGTTATCCTTCTCTGCTTCTAATGTTTTCGCCGGTGGTGTTGATGTTTTTGTCCATGTGTGGGTTTATGTACAGATGCTGGCGATTTGAGCTTCGACCCGCAGGCCCTTCGTCGTGATGACGCTCTAGCGGGTGCGCTGTCGGCAGTCGAGGACCGTAGCGCCGCCGTCCAGGATACACTTTCCGAGGCCAAGGGCGCCCTCAGCCGTCTCCGGGACGAGTTGATGCCCAAGGCAGAGCTGATCGATAATATGGACGAGCTAGTGGAGTCAATCGCCAGGGGTGTGCCCTCCAGCTACAAGAACTCACTCCGCACGGCTGGCGCGTCCATGTCGCTTGCCATGGTACAGGCCCACGGAGTCGAGATCGATCCTGCCGCGGTATCGAAGGCGATGCCTATTGGCGCGGACGGTCAGCAAGTAGTCTTTGCTCCTTTCACGACTTCCTATGGCAAATATGGGCATCCTTTGATAAATACTGTTGCGAAGTACTCTGAGGAGCTCCAACGTGCCAAGAAGGCGGCGAGAGCTTTGGCGTCAGGGGCCGGCGGAAAGTTAGTGGCGTCTGACACTGCCACGGACTTGATGAAGCCCCCGAAGCCGTCGAAGTCGAAGAAGCCAGCTGCTCCTTAGATAGTTTTGTAATAGTTAGTTTAGACTGTGTCCTTTTGTTTTAAAGACATGCCTGCTGGCGAGTGTATCTGCTGATACTTTTGCTAGTCTTGAATGCATCTGATCCTTTTGTCTTTGTGTTGATTTGGTCGTCTTATTTGCTTCTGTCTTGACTTGTGGTAGGGTACATCGAGTGATCCTTTGAGGGAAACTTAGGATTCGCCGATCCTTGATGATACCGTGGCACCGCCGCGCTCCAGGGTAGATGAGTTGTCCTTGCTTTCACGACTGCGTGACCGCGTGAAGCAATTGGAGCGTGAGTTTCCCGTGCTCCGCGGTAACGCGGATGTGTGGAAGTCGAAGGCGGAGAAAGCCGCCGCCCGAGAGCAATATTTGCTTAGCGAGGTGATGCAGTTAGGCGACCAATTCAAGTGTTAGTTTGCTTGTTCTCATCTTTTCCTTGCAGTCACTCGCAGTTGGTACGTTGTACTCATGTCAGCCGTTGTCGCTGTAGTTGTCAACGCGCGTCATCCGCAGGAGGAGAAGGATAGGATTGCCATTCGCCTGCATGATCTCACCTAGGAGCAACTTCAAGAGAGTGGATACTTCTGGGTAGATCATGATCGTCTTCATACCGGGCGACCCGCAGGATCGTGCGTATGAGTGCTTTTTTCAAGAAGTCGCTCATGCTTGAAGAACATTTATCGGGCGATGTTCCCGCTGGATGATACTCCATCGCTTGCTGGCCCTGCTTGCCAAGTTTCAAGATCTCGCGCTGTTCGCGAATGCGTGAGGCAACAGCTTGGTGGCTGGTGCCAAGGTCGCCTCAATGGTGCGATCAGACAGGACGTAGATGTTGCAGCGATTGCGTCTGGGCCGCCTGCCCCACCAGCAGGTTCTACTTGGAATATGGTGCCGCATTACCAGGCAGTGGATTGCCCAGCAGAAGAGATCGTCGACTTCTTTGAGGAACAAACCAACGTTCTCCTGCTGCAGTAGTAGCCTAGTTTGCATCCTGCACATAAGTGTACTTGTGTTGTAAAGTTCGTATAGGTCTTGTAAATAATTTATTGTTGAATGTGCAAAGAGCTTTGTTAGCATGGAGTGCATTGCACTATGCGAGTCCTTTTCGTTAGCCTGGCCATGTTTTATCTCAGTCCCTTGTCAACTGTCAAAAGTGCTGTACCTGGATTGAGGTTGTGTTTAAGGGTTTTGAATGATGTACCAGCTACTCAGGATATCGCGTTTTGGTTCGAAGAACATATGTGTATAGGGTGGCGCAGCCCTCGAGTAGGTAAATTGAAAAAGTAAAGGAGAACACAGAGTTTTGGGGCACTTAACATTTATTTATTCGAAGAATAGTGCGAGGTACAATGTGTGGCTAAGTAACCTTATTTGTAATGAAAAAGTAAAAACGACTAAGGGTAGAAGCGTCGCAGTTGTGCGACGTTCCAGGGGTTGGAGTATGCAACTCCTGTCTGTAAATCTTGAAGGCGATAGGCGCCACCTGGGATTACTTCTGTAATCACGTATGGTCCTTCCCAGGGGGACTCGAGCTTGAGATGCCCCTCGCTTCAAATGGACTGCATCACCTTCGACGAAGGATCTAGGGCGAAGCCTCCTACGTGGTAGTTACGCAGGTTCTGCTGGTAGATCGTGGATCTTTCCGCGACGATTTCCCTTGCCTTGTCAAGGAGGTCGACGGAGTCTTCGAGTGCGAGGGATGACTCTTGCTCGCTGTAAGTAACCACGCGCGGTGCCTTATACCGTACCTCGGCGGGTAGCACTGCTTCAGCTCCGTGCACCATAAAGAATGGCGTGTAGCCTGTGGCACTATTTGGAGTTGTACGTAGGCTCCAGAGTACGGATTGCAGCTTGTCTGGCCAGCAACCCGCGGCTTGTTCGAGTGGCCGGAGGAGTCGCTTCTTGATGCCACTGCAGACGAGCCCGTTTGCTTTTTCCACCTGACCATTGGTTTGTGGATGTGCTACTGAGGCGTAGCTGATGTTGATCCCCAAGTTCTCGCAGAATTTCTTGGAACTCCTTGGATGTGAAGTTCGTCCCGTTGTCGGTGATGATGCTGTGCGGCACCCCGAAGCAGTAGACGATGGACTCGAAGAATTTGACTGCGTTGTGTCCTGATTGGTTGGTCACTGGCATGGCCTCAATCCACTTGGTGAATTTGTCGACTGCGACCAAGAGGTAGACGTAGCCTCCTTGCGAGGACCTTGGAAGTTTGCCGACCATGTCGAGCCCCCATTTTGCGAAGGGCCAGGCCAATGGGATTGGCCGTAGCTCTACGCCTGGTGCGTGTGGCTTGTCCGTGAATCGCTGGCAAGCGTTGCATTTTTGGACTATGTCCTTGGTGTCACGCATGGCCATAGGCCAGTAAAATCCAGCTCGTAGAGCTTTGGCAACAAGGGCACGACTGCCGGCATGGTGCCCGCAGGTCCCTTCATGAATGTCTAGGAGAACTGCTTTTCCATCGGCGATGGAGACGCATCGTTGGAGTACTCCCATGATGCTACGTTTATATAGTTCGTCGTTGATAACAGCAAATGCCTTGGATCGACGCGCGATGTGCCGTGCATCTGTCGGATCGTCTGGTAGCCTCTTGCTGAGGAGGTACATGATGTATGGCTGTGTCTAGGATTGCTCGATCATCATGACGCTCGTTGGTCCCTCGAGTCCTGTGTCCAGCTCCAAGTCATCGAGTGCCCTTGGCTCATTAGGTGGCTTAGCCCCCGAGTCCATTGCTGCGCTTGTTTTCTTCTCTGCGGCCTTTGGCTTGATGGAGCGTTCGCAGATGCGCTCAAGAAATACCCCGGGCGGTATGGGGGCGCAGGTAGAGCCTATGTTGGCGAGTGCGTCCGCCTCCTCGTTGTTTTCACGACCTACGTGTCGCAGCTCGCAACCATCGAAGTCTCCTTCGAGTGTGTCGTAGAGGTCGCGGTACACGATCATGTTATCGTTCAGTGCGTCGCACTCATGCATTGTTTGGTTGACGACCAACTTGGAGTCGCCGTATATGATGAGCCTCTTGGCGCCGCAGGCTTTTGCCATCCTCATCCCGTGCAACAGGGCCTCGTATTCAGCCTCGTTGTTCGAGGCCATGAACTGCATTCGCAGGATATATTTCAGCTTGTCCCCTTGAGGTGATGTCGATGACACCGCGCCGCTCGCTCTTTCCGCTTGGACCCATCGAAGTGCACTGTCCGTAGGTAGGACATATCCGGCTTGTCCGGAGCTAGTTTTCCATCCAAAGGCACTAGGAAGTCCGGAGAACTTGCGACTTGATTGCGCTGCCAGACGTGATATCTCATGGAGACAATTCTATTCCCCAAAGCGCGACTCGTCCCGTGGCATCGGGGTTATTGAGGATGTGTCCCATGGGGGCGTCGTTGACCACCACGATTGGGTGTTCCTGGAAGTAGTGGCGCAGTCACCGGGCAGTCATGAAGACACTGTATGCCAGCTTCTGGTAGTGCGGGTACCGCTGTTTTGTTGGCGTAAGGACCTCGCTAAGGTAGTATACTGGGTGTTGTATGCCGTGGACCCTTTTTTCCTCCGCCGCCGACGACGAAAGATCAGGTCGACCACCTGGTTGGTGGCGGAGATATACAACAATAGTGGCTCCCTTTCTCGTGGGGTCACCAGTACTGGCGAAGTGGATAGCAGGCGCTTGAGGTTTTCGAATGCTTCTTGCGCTTCGGTGGTCCACTCGAATTTTTCAGTTTTGCGGAGGAGCTGGTAGAAGGGCAGCGCCTTTTCGCCCATTTGACTGATGAATCGACTGAGGGCCGCGATTCGTCCAGCCAGCTACTGGACGCCCCTTATGTTTTTCGGCTTCTCCATGGCCAGTATGGCTCTTATCTTCTTCGGGTTCGCCTCGATTCCTCTCGGGGATATGAGGTACCCGAGCAACTGCCTAGATGGTACGCCGAAGGTGCATTTGTCCGGATTGAGCTTGATCCGGTAGCGGTCGAGGTTGGTGAAGGTTTCGTGCAAATCGTCGATTAGAGAGGCTTCCTCCTTGGTCTTGATTACTATGTCGTCAACATAGACTTGAATGTTGCAACCTAGTTGTTCCTTGAGGCAAGCCTGCATGCACCGCTGGTAGGTGGCTCCCGTGTTCTTTAGCCCGAAGGGCATTGTGTTGTAGCAGAACACACCAAAGGGCGTTGTAAACACTGTTTTCTCTTGATCTTCCTCCTTCATTCGAATTTGATTATAGCCTGAGTAGGCGTCGAGGAAGCAGAGGCACTCGCATCCCGCGGTGGAATCGATGATCTGGTCGATCCGTGGCAATGGGAAGTGATCCTTTGGGCAGTGCTTGTTCAGAGAGGTGAAGTCCACGCACATCTGCAGGATATCCGTGTCCTTTTTCGGTACCAGCACCGTGTTGGCGAGCCAAGTGCTTTCCTTGATCTCGCGTATGAACTTGGCCTCAAGGAGTTTGTTGATCTCCATTTCGACTGCCTGCGCTCTTGGCTCAGACAATCGCCGAATTGTTTGTTTGACTGGCCGTGCGTCGGGGTTGACGTTGAGTGCGTGCTTGGCGAATTCCCTGGGAACTCCTGGCATGTCCACAGGACACCAGGCGAAAATTTCCCAGTGCTCACGGAGGAATTCGATGAGCGCGAGTTCCTATGCCGGACTCAAGTTGTTGGCGATGAGGGCCGTCTTGGCGGGATCCGATGGGTGGACCTGCACTTTCTTTGTGTGCACAGATGATTTGAAGGAGATATCAGGTGAGCTTGGCCCGCTTGGAGGCGATCGTTGTCCGTCTCTTCATCTTGCGAAGTTCCTCCTCAGATGTCAAGGACCGAGATTCTGCTGAATTCCTCGTCGAATCGCTGTCGCTTCAAGCTCCTGCTGATTGTGATGACGCCATTAGGACCTGGCATTTTCATCTGCAGGTAGGCATAGTGGGGTACTGCCATGAACCTAGCGAACGCGACGCGCCCGAGGATGCAGTGGTACTGTGAGGGCCAGTCGACGACCTCAAAGTCGATGCGCTCGCGCCAGAAGTTCTTCGGTGTACCAAAGATGACGTCGAGGTTGATTTTGCCCAGGGGGTATACGCCTTTCCCTGGGACGATGCCGTGGAACGTTGTGTCCGATGCCTCCAGGCAGGTTAGAGGGATTCTCATTGCTCGCAAGGTACTCGCGAATATGAGGTTGATGCCGCTTCCACCATCCATGAAGACACGGCTCATGTTGAAGCCTCCAATTTGCGCCTCGAGTACGAGGGGCAATGGCCTGGACAGGGTACCTGAGGCGGATGGTCGCGTTTGTCGAAGGTGATGCAGGAGTCGCTTCCACTGAGGTACTCAGTGGTGGATGGTGGAGAGTGTGGCCAAGTTGACTTGGCGAGTGATGGCCTTCTGCACCCTATTGTAGGGGCGTCCGTTTGGCTCATCATGGTGCCCATGGCTGGGTACGGCTCGCCTCCATGGTGTTGGTCCGGCAGCTGCATTCGGGTGGCCTGTGGAGGTGGGGCGCCATGTGCCATGGCGCCTGGAGCGGCTCCATAGCCTCTTTTGACTGCATTGCGGTTCATTCGAACCAGTCCCTCATGTAGCTTGAGGAATTCTCGGCAATCCTTGAGTAGGTGGCTGGACTTCTTCTTGCCGTCATGCTTGTCGATGTAGAAGTGCACCGTACATGGCCCGGACAGTTTATCCTCAATGGAGCTTGCGGGTGCCTCGTCGCGAGTGCGGCGCTGCCACACTTGCGTGGTTTTCCCGGAGTCGCGGTATCCGCCGCTACGGTATCCGTTGTTGTGGTTGTCATCGCGTCTTTCGGCGTAGCCAGCCGCGGCCATATTGACGTCGTCGCGGTCGTCATAAATGCGCATGCGACGCTTGCCTCGGCGATCACGTCTACGCTCGAGCTCCGCCTCCTCGTCGGAGTGAACGTGATTCTTCACCGAGTCTTCTCCATCGGCACACCGATTCGCGATCTCCATCAGGTGGTCGATGGTCTTGGGCTTTGAGTGGCCTAGCTCCTCTCTGAGTTCTAAACGGCGGATGCCACCGTTGAATGCGTCAATCGCGCGATCCTCCGAGATGTTTTCTGTGGAGTTTTTGATGATGGACCACCTTTGGATGTAGGAGCGCAGCGATTCGCCAGATCTTTGCTGGCAGCATCTTAGCTCTTCGATTGATGCGGGCCGCTTGTATGTACCCTTAAAGTTGCGCACGAAGCTGTAAACCAGCTCGTCCCAACTGCGAATGGATCTGCGTGGGAGGTTGTTGAGCCATGCTCGGGCGGCACCCTGCAGCTGTAGCTGCAAGCATTGCATGGCCGTGCTTCGACTGCCTCCATGGAGTCTGGAGGAGGAGATGTGGTCCTCCAGCCAGATCTTTGGGTCCTGTAGGCCGTCAAACTTTGGGTTCTCCGACGGGAGTTTAAACCCTTTAGGCATTCGCTTCTGCCTAATGGATCTGCTGAAGCATCTGGCGCCGCAGAGCTCCACGTCCTCCTCTTCTGAGTCAGTCGACCAAGCACGTCGTGCTCTTGATTTGTCGATCTTACGCTGTGTGATGTCATCATGTGCGTCGTAGTCGTGCTCATGTCGGAGTGAGCGGCGACATCGAGACAAGTCGTGACTATCATCGTTGGACGAGGGCGAGGAGTAACGCTTTGCTAGCGCTTTGCCCTTTTTTGGTTCTGGTGTCGGCTCCTTGTCGAGGGCGGCCTCGATTAATCCCAAGCCCGCGATCGTAGATCGGTGCATGGTGGCTCGGGGGTCTCCAGCTGGTGGTTGGTTGTTCAGGAGGTACATGGTGGCCGCTGTCACCGCAGCCTGTGGCGTCTTGGGGATCACGTTGCCCCTGGTGTCGACTGTCATAGAGCCAAAGTCGAGGACCTTTGCGGCCTCTATGCATTCCTGCTTGGTGAGATGGGCCATCCGAGACTGCCTCTTCTTGGCGAGGTGCTCGTTGCCCTTTGAGGAGGATCCTCCGTAGGAGGAGAGTCTAGCACGACAAAGGCTTGACTCGTCTGCCGCCTTTTTGCGCCTCGAGTTGCGCGATTGTTTGTACTTGGCGCTTGAATTCTTCCTTCAGGAGCCAGTGATAGCCCATCAGCAGCTCCTGGGGGATCCGAAGGGTAGAGGGGTGCCTCGCGGCAGCGAGCCCATTCTTGCTCGTTGAGCTTGATTACGACGCATTCGCCGGTTTGCTCATTTACTATGGTTGGAGGTTCGACTGCCCCTCCGTTGTCAACGGGGACGCGATTGCCACCGTTGCCGCCATTGCCACCGTTGCCGCTGTTAGGCGGGTCAGTTCCGTTGCCGCGATTGCCGCCATTGTCACGGTTGGCAGAGGTGTCGCCTGTGTTGATGACGGCGCACATGAAGTGATTTGGGAAGCTGCTGCTTCCACAACTCTCAGATCCGGAACCGTAGGTTCCATCTTCAGTGGCCAGATCGCTCAGATCAGAGTCACGACTGTTGTCGCTGACCGTGTTCTCGACCTTTGTCGGGGCGTTGAGCTCGCTGAGGGTGCCGATCGATGGAGGGAACCATGATGCTGGGGCAATCGCTGGTGCTGTCGGCTGATCAGGCATGCGAAGCGTGCCTATCTGACCAACTTGGAAGCGGAAGCTCCCGATCGCCAGGCCGATTCCGTCGCCCATGGACTCGAAGGCCGGACGAGTGGCTGGCGTGTGGACGGTGAAGTCGAACGCGCCGAAGAGCTGGCGAATCTCCGCTGTTGCGGAGTTGTAGATCGCGGTTGATGGGGCTGAATAAGTCGCAACATCAGCACTCCCTATTCCCATAGACGGCGCCAATTGACGAGGGTTTAACTCATCAATGTCCATTGTTATGGACTTGGGTTTTGGAGAAGGAGGGAGCGCTGGAGACATCTATCGGCTAGCAAACAAGCACATAGGGGACAAAGATTTACCCAGGTTCAGGCCTCGTAGAGGTCCCTACTCCTGCTTGTCTGCTCGTGGAATTATTGAAGGAACCGAAGGTTACAATGGTGCGCAGATGCGATCTGGCGAGGGTGGTGGAAACTAGGGTTGTGTGTGTGTCCTCCTCGCCTCCCCCTCCTAGCCTTTATATAGATAGGCTAGGTACCGGGTAGCAGGTCGAGTCGGTTACAAATTAGGGTTTTCCCCTTTGAACTTTCTATCTTTAGCTTCTTCTTGTTCTTCAAGCAATCGAGAGTCCGTAGGTTACTCGAATCCTTCGTTTGGGCCTTGGCGACACCATGGGCCTGTACGTATTTAGACTGTATATACCAAGCTCGAGTACCTGTAGGGTATACCCATGTCACTTACGGTCTAGGAACATCGTATACATGATCGAGATGCTTCTCGTATCAATGGTCATCAACGGGATCGGGATACCCATAATGACTCATGTGCATTCCATGATATTATTGTGGTTTGAACCATAAACATCGACCCAATTCCCTTTGTTAATTAGATACTTGAGTTGTTTGAGATCTGATCATCGGTATCATGATATCTTGTTCAATCTCGTCATCGACAAGTGTTGTTTTACTTGTTCCTATGATATTCCATCCCCGTGCTAGACACATGATGCACAACTTATGGATGTAATCTCACCGAGTGGGCCTAGTGTATCTCCCTGTCATGCGGGAGAATAAATCCTGATCTCGATGCATACGCCTCAACATATCCCTCTAGAATACCTGATAGACACCTTTATGATCACCCTGTTATGGTGTGACAGTTTATGCAGTCAAGGAAGCCTCGAGTGATAGTGATTAGATATGATCTTATGGTCTAACAAGCATGATAGTATGCTTCTAATTATTGCAACAATGAACTTTGTAACTTGATCGTCTCGTAATACTTATATTGGGTAAGCTTGTCCATCACATCATTCACTAATGATATGACTTCATTGTCAATTGGCATAAATGCTCCATGATCAGGAAACCTTGATCATCAGTTGCCCAATGAACTAGTTGAACAGAGGCTACTAGGGACCTTTCTGTTGTTTACATACCACACCTGTATCAATGTTTCCGATTGACACAGTTATAGCATGGTATAAAACTATTATGAACTAATGAAATATGATAGTAAATGTTGGGTCAGCAGCATAGAAAACAAAACTTTTCCTACGATGAGAACTATACGCCAAGATCTATCTACTAGATACAGAGCAACAGGTGGACATACATCCATGGAGAACTTGCCCTCGAAGACAATGAGTTTTGTTAACGAGTAGGAACTCGTGGTTGATGTAGTCGTACGCTTGCCGATCTCAAGATCGTGTGGAAGTCCGAGCGCCGCAAATCAGCAGTGCATCCGTCCTCGCACACACGTTCAAGCCACCGGACAACCTCCACCTCCTCGCTCCAGCGATCTAGCAGAAGCAGCAACTCCTTCCAGACGAAATGCCACCGGGAACATGTATCTCGCTAATCCGAGACCATGGGGGAATAATTCTAGAGGGGGAGAGAGATCCTTCACAAGGAGGTGTGAGGATGAAGGAGGGAATGGGTGGCCTTTTGAGGAGGAGGGGGTGCCCCCTCTCTCCATGGCCGACGCATGGGGGGGTGACCCCTCACCTCCCCCATTCATGTGGTGGTAACCCCTCCACATTAAAATGCCTCTTCACATTCCCTTTTAAAGTCTCCACTTTAAATATTATGCATTAAATTTCTCCAAATTTAATGCTCTCTCATTTAATAAAACTCTTTTTATTAAATTTATTCAGAATTTTGTTAATTACTTTAATTAACAAACATTCACATATAGCCCCTTGCAATATTTCAATATCACATGCAGAACCACCTTCTGCAATTTCACCCGAAACAATTTCCGGTTTCTATTGAAACAATTCCTGCGCTTTGCAATTCTTTCGTCTGAAACATATGTGCTCCAAAATGGTGTCCGGTAACTCTTAAGTGTGCCACCCTACGGTTCATGCTAATAATGCGTACATGATCGAGACCCTTCTCCGATCAATAATCAGCAATGGACCTGGAGATCCGTCTCGACTCCTACACATTCAATGATGACTCCTGTGATCGTGAGAACCTTTAACGCTTGTAACTAAATCCCTTTGTCTCTCGATATATTACATGTCCGAGATTCGATCATCGGTATCTCCATACCTAGTTTGATCTCGTTACCGACATGCACTCTTTTCTCATTCCCGTGATATAACATTCTAGTGATCACATCACTTGCTTGCAAGCTATCCTAATGTGATATCACCGAGAGGGACCAGAGTATATCTATCCGTCATCTGGATTGACAAATTCCACTCTTGATCCATGAGCCTCAACATAACACCTTCGTAGTAATGAACTCATCTTTATAGTCACCCTGTTACGGTGTGACGTTTGATGTTATCAAGATACTCTTCCGGTGTTAGCAATTAACATGATCTCATGGTCTAAGGATAAAGATTACTTCGTATGATGTTATAGCAATATAAACATAATGACTTGATCGTAATGCTATACTTCGGATGAATGTTCATCACATCATTTCATAAATGCTGTGACCTTGTTATTAACAACATCCAATGTCCATGATCAGGAAACCTTGATCATCTTGTTAATCAACAAGCTAGTCTATAAGAGAGGCATAACTAGGAACCCTTTTTGTTTATTAAACACACATGTATTGATGTTTCCTATCAATACAATTATATCATGCAAAATAAACATCTATCATATACAAGGAATACATAATAACAACTTTATTATTGCCTCTCAGGGCATATTTCCTTCAGTCTCCCACTTGCACTAGAGACAATAATCTACTTTATATAGTGATAAATCTAACACCCATGGAGTTCTGGTGTTGATCATGTTTTGCCCTAGGGAGTACTTTAGTCAACGGATCTGCTACATTCAGGTCCATGTGCACTTTACAAATCTTTATATCTCCATCCTTGACATGCTCATGGATGGAGTGAAACCGCGCTTAATATGCTTGGAATTCTTAGAGACCTTGGTTCCTTGGCGTTGGCTATGGCTCCATTATTGTCACAATATATCACCATTGGGTCCAACGCACTAGGAACCACACCTAGTTCCGTTATGAACTCCTTCATCCAAACCGATTCCTGCGCTGCTTCTGAAGCAGCAACATATTCCGCCTCCGTCATTGATCCAGCCACCACAGGTTGTTTGGAGCTCCTCCAACTAACTGCTGCTGCTCAAGAGAAATACGATCCGGATTGAGACTTAGAGTCATCCGGATCAGTGTCAAAGCTAGCATCGACATAACACTTAGCTTACTAGCTCTTCTTCACCTCAGATACAAGAAACATATCCTTAGTTCTTCTCAAGTACTTAAGGATATTCTTGACCGCTATCCAAAGGTTCAACTGGATCAGATTGGTACCTACTAGTCAAACTAATAGCATGTGCCACATCCAGTCTTGTACATAGCATGGCATACATTATAGAGCCTATGGCTGAGGCATAGGGGATCTTATCCATTATCTCTCTTTCTTCCGCCGAGTTTAACTTTGAGTCTTACTCAATGTCTTGCCTTGCAACATAGGTAAGTACCCTTCTTACTTCCATCCATATTAAACTTCTTTAATATCTTATCAAGGTATGTACTGTATCATGATAGCCCAATTAGGCGTCTTGATCTATCTCTATAGATTTTAATGCCTAATATATATGAAGCTTCACCAAGGTCCTTCATCGAAAATTTGCTGTTTAGATAACTTATAACACTATTTAAAAGATCTATATCATTTCTAATCAATAATATGTCATCCACATATAATATCAGAAATGCCACATTGCTCCCACTCACTTTCTTGTAAATACAAGCCTCCATAAGTTTGGACAATCCAAACTCTTTGATCACCTGATCAAAGCGGAGATTCCAACTCCGGGATGCTTGCTTTAGTCCATAGATGGATCGCTAAAGTTTGCACACCTTATCAGCATCCTTAGGATCGACAAAACCCTTAGGTTGTATCATATACAACTCTTCTTCAATATTACCATTGAGGAATGCAGTTTTGACATCCATCTGCCATATTTCATAATCGAAATATGCAGCAATTGCTAACATAATCCTAACCGACTTAAGCATCGCTACGAGAGAATGTCTCATCGTAGTCAACTCCTTAAATTTGTCGAAACCCTTTGCGACAAGTCGAGCCTTATAGATGGTTACATTACCATCAAGATCAGTTTTCTTTTGAAAATCCATTTATTCTCAACGGCCTTCGATCGTGAGGTAAGTCCACCAAGGTCCAAACCTAGTTTTCGACATGGATTCCATCTCGGATTTCATGGCTTCTAGCCATTTGTTGGAATCAGGCTCATCATCGCTTCTTCATACGTCGCAGGTCATCTATTTCATCAATCATGAAATTCATAACAGGATTGCCGCAGCTTTAGGAGAGCTGCACGTGTCCCGCTTGACCGCGAGGTTCTAGAGTGTCCTCTTTCGGAGTTTCATGATCAATATCATTAGCTCTCTCTTCATTAGGTGAAGTCAACTCTGAAACAACTTCTGGAGCTGCGCTACTCGCCATTTCATGAAGAGAAGGTTCAATAACCTCTTTGAGTTGTACCTTCCGACTACTCACACCTTTCGCGAGAAACTCCTTCTCAAGAAAGGATCCATTTTTGGCAACAAAGACCTTGCCCTCGGATCTGTGATAGAAGGTATACCCAGTCGTTTCCTTAGGGTATCCTATGAAGACGCATTTTTTCACTTTGGGTTCGAGTTTATCCGGTTGAAGTTTCTTCACATAAACATCGCATCCCCAAACTTTAAGAAATGACATCTTAGGTTTGTTTCCAAACCATAATTCATACGGTGTCTTTTCAACCGATTTAGATGGTGCCCTATTTAAAGTGAATGCAGCGGTTTCCAGTGCATAACCCCAAAATGACAGTGGCAAGTCAGTCAGAGACATCATAGATCGAACCATATCCAATAAAGTATGATTACGACGTTTTGACACACCATTATGTTGTGGTGTTCCGGCAGGCGTGAGTTGTGAAACTATTCCACAGTCTTTCATATGTGTGCTAAACTCGTAACTAAGATACTCTCCTCCATGGTCGGACCGCAGAAATTTGATCTTTCTGTTATGATGATTTTCCACTTCATTCTGAAATTCTTTGAACCTTTCAAAGGTTTCAGACTTATGTTTCATCAAATAGATATACCCGTATCTACTCAAATCATCCGTGAAAGTAACAAAATAACGATATCCACCTCGCACCGACACACTCATTGGTCCACACACATCAGTATGTATGATTTCCAATAAATCCGCCTGCTCCATTGAACCGAAAACGGCGTTCTAGTCATCTTGCCCATAAGGCATGGCTCACATGTATCAAATGATTCAAAATCAAGTGATTCCAAAAGTCCATCGTAATGGAGTTTCTTCATACGGTTAACGCCAATATGACCTAGACGGCAGTGCCCCATAGATGTAGATATATCATTATCAAGTTTAATCCTTTTAGCATCAACATTATGAATATGCGTAATACTACTATCGAGATCCAACAGAAATAAACCATTCAACACAGGTGCATGACCATAAAAGATATTATTCATATAAATCGAACAACCATTATTTTCAGACTTAAACGAATAACCACTTTGCATCAAACACGATCCGGATACAATGTTCATGCTCAGTGCAGGCACCAAATAACAATTATTCAGGTTTATAACTAATCCTGATGGCATATGGAGAGGCAGCATTCCGACGGCGATCACATCAACTCTTGATCCATTGCCAATTCGCATCGTGACCTCATCCCTTGCTAGTTGTCGCTTGTTCCGCAGCCCCTGAACCGAAGTTACATATATTAGCAACCGATCCCAGATCAAATACCTGTGTGCTATCAAGTAGTACTAGTCAAGTACACATCACTAACATGTATCACATATACCTTTGTTTGCCTTGCCGGCCTTCTTCTCCGCCAAATACTTGGGACAGTTGCGCTTCCAATGGCCAGTCCCCTTGCAATAGTAGCACTCGGTGTCAGACTTAGGGCCAGCTCAGGGTTTCTTCAGGTAGCAACAGATTTGCCGCCTTCTTTCCCTTCTGCCTTTTCTTGTCCTTCTTAAAACCGGTGGTCTCATTGATCATCAACACTTGATGTTCTTTCCTAATCTCCACTTCGCAGCCTTAAGCATTGATGTAAGCTCGGGAAGAGACTTCTTCATGCCCTGCATATTATAGTTCATCACGGAGCTGTTGTAGCTAGGTGGCAGAGATTGGAGAACACGATGTATGCCTAAGTCAATGGGAATCGTTATTCCTAAGGACACAAGCTTATCAGCGTACCCAGACATTTTGAGTACGTGCTCACTAACGGAGCTGTTCTCTTCCATCATGCAGCTAAAGAACTTTTCTATAGCATTATAACTCTCTACGGCAGCATGGGTATCGAAAATCATTTTCATTTCTCCCATGGTATCAAAGGCATTGCCATTTTCGAAACGCTTTCGAAGTTCTGGCTCTAGCCCATATAGTATGCTGCAATGAACTAAGTTGTGGTCCTCCTGACGAGTTATATAGACGTTCTTTTCCTCGTCGGGGCATCAGAGCTGGTGGGGCCTAGCGGCACCTCTAGCACATATTGCTTTTGTGCGAAAGGAGGAGAATCCTCAAATTCATAGCCCAGTTGGTGAAGTTGCTACCATTCGCAGCAAGCTTCTCTTTCTCCATAAACACATTGAAATTAAAAGCAGGTGGTGCCATCTACAACAGAATTTGTAAAATATATTTAGACTAAGTTTATGATAGATTGAGTTCAACTAATCCAAATTACTAATGAACTCCCACTCAAAAACGACATCCCTCGTGTCCTTTTGGTGATTACATGAACCAAATCCACTACACCAAGTCCGATCATCACGTGAGTCGGTGTAGCTTCAAAGGCGAGCATCTATATGGGCATCATATCAACTATATGACTCATGCTTAACCTTTCGGTCCGTGTTCCGAGGCCATGTCTGTACATGCTAGGCTCGTCAAGTAAGAACCTTAGTATTTGCGTGTGTAAACTGTCTTAGACCCCTTGTATGAAAGCGTAGAGTCGAGAACACCCGATCATCACGTGATGCCTCAAAACACGATCCACAAAACGGTGCATACTTAAGGAAGAACACATTTTATCTTGATATCTAAATGAGGGATCATCTTATAATGCTACCAAAAGCGCCAAACTAGCAATATAAGATGCTAATGTGTGAAGTGAGGTGATATGGTCCATGCAATTGATCTTTATCATTTGCATCATGGTATGATCTCTATCATTCCTTTGTGTGTAAGGCCAAGGTCTATGGAACTTACACGTTAAGTGAGTTGTAAGAGTATCTATCATACATCTACTTACAACAATACTATATCAATACACTAGCCTAACAACGATCTAAACTAGACGTCTCTAATTTATCAATTGCAAGTTTTACGTGGCTTAGGGCTTTCGGAGATAGAACCGGTCTTACCTACGAACATGAACCACAACAAGGATAACCAAATTATTAGCAACTCGTTGTAAATCAGATATTGACTATGGTAGGAGAGACAAACACCCGCTAGCCACTTATGCAAAACTAGTTGCATGTCAGTCGTGGAACCGGTCTCATATACGATGACATGTAAGGTTGGTCCGGGACGCTTCATCCCACTATGCCACCAATATCTAAAGTACATAGAAGATGCAATAACATGATCATCATCGCCCACATATAAACATATGTGTACTACCCGTGCAAAGCACCTACGCATAGATCAGGCTCTGATACCACTGTTGGGTCTGCAGCATAGAAAACAAAAAATTTCCTACGATGAGAACTATAAGCCAAGATCTATCTACTAGATACAAAGCAACGGGTGGACATACATCCATGGAGAACTTACCCTCGAAGACAACGAGTTTTGTTAACAAGTAGGAACTCGTGGTTGATGTAGTCGTACGCTTGCCGATCTCAAGATCGTGTGGAAGTCCGAGCGCCGCAAATCAGCAGCGCATCCGTCCTCGCACACACGTTCAAGCCACCGAAAAACCTCCACCTCCTCGCTCCAGCGATCCAGCGCAAGCAGCAACTCCTTCCAGACGAAATGCCACCGAGAACATGTATCTCGCTAATCCGAGACCATGGGGGAATAATTCTAGAGGGGGAGAGAGATCCTTCACAAGGAGGTGTGAGGATGAAGGAGGGAATGGGTGGCCTTTTATAGGAGGAGGGGGGGTGCCCCCTCTCTCCATGGCCGACGCATGGGGGTGACCCCTCACCTCCCCCATTCATGTGGTGGTAACCCCTCCACATTAAAATGCCTCTTCACATTCCCTTTTAAAGTCTCCACTTTAAATGCATTAAATTTCTCCCAATTTAATGCTCTCTCATTTAATAAAACTCTTTTTATTAAATTTATTCAGAATTTGTTTAATTACTTTAATTAAAAAACATTCACATATAGCCCCTTGCAATATTTCAATATCACATGCAGAACCACCTTCTGCAATTTCACCCGAAACAATTTCCGGTTTCTATTGAAACAATTCCTGCGCTTTGCAATTCTTTTCTGAAACATATGTGCTCCAAAATGGTGTCCGTAACTCTTAAGTGTGCCACCCTACGGTTCATGAATAATGCGTACATGATCGAGACCCTTCTCCGATCAATAATCAGCAGCGGGACCTGGAGATCCGTACTGACTCCTACACATTCAACGATGACTCCTGTGATCGTGAGAACCTTTAACGCTTGTAACTAAATCCCTTTGTCTCTCGATATATTACATGTCCGAGATTCGATCATCGGTATCTCCATACCTAGTTTGATCTCGTTACCGACATGCACTCTTTTCTCGTTCCCGTGATATAACATTCTAGTGATCACATCACTTGCTTGCAAGCTATCCTAATGTGATATCACCGAGAGGGCCCAGAGTATATCTATCCGTCATCTGGATTAACAAATTCCACTCTTGATCTATGAGCCTCAACATAACACCTTCGTAGTACTGAACTCATCTTTATAGTCACCTCTACGGTGTGACGTTTGATGTTATCAAGATACTCTTCCGGTGTTAGCAATTAACATGATCTCATGGTCTAAGGATAAAGATTACTTCGTATGATGTTATAGCAATATAAACATAATGACTTGATCGTAATGCTATACTTCAGATGAATGTTCATCACATCATTTCACAAATGCTGTGACCTTGTTATTAACAACATCCAATGTCCATGATCAGGAAACCTTGATCATCTTGTTAATCAACAAGCTAGTCTATAAGAGAGGCATAACTAGGAACCCTTTTTGTTTATTAAACACACATGTATTGATGTTTCCTATCAATACAATTATAGCATGCAAAATAAACATCTATCATATACAAGGAATACATAATAACAACTTTATTATTTCCTCTCAGGGCATATTTCCTTCAGTAAACACCTTTATTATTTTCCTCTATGGCATATTTCCAACATGTACTACCGCCCCTATTGAAATGTTGAAACCGAAACACCAATAACTCTAGCATCCAAACTCTGAATGGGATGAAACCATTTTTTTGGAAATATAACGACGTGTAGAATCCCCAAAACACAAAGGGGAGAGAGGTGTTAAACCTCCCTAATATAAGAACCGATAAAACCTCCAACATAAAAAGGCAACATGATGTTAGTAGGAAATACATTTTGTATGAACTAGAGATTGTTATGAAGATAACCACAAGCTTTAAAACCTCACATGGATAACTTCCAAATAACAACCAAGAAATATGATGCTAAGAATGTAAAGGTTTGATCTCTCCATGAGGATGTGATCGAGTTACTCACTCGAGAGCCCCTCTTGATAGTACGACTATCTATCCTATAACATGGTTTCCCAACTAACAACATGAGATCAGCAAAAGAGAAAACCTATCAAGATCATGCCTTTGCCTTGCACATTCCACTTGAGCTTGACAATGACAATATTGATCTCCTCAAGTTGGAACGCCTTCCTTTGTTCAGCTCGCTTGCCCTTTCTTGCTGAAGACTAGCGAGTTTCTCCCCATACTCCACTATGAGAGAGCCTCTTCTTTGGGAATCTTCACATATCCATGACTTCAAGCATGTGATCTTCACGAGATGGATCATCTTGAACTAGAACTTCATTTCTTCTTTGAATGCCAATCCACTCTACACTTTCTCTTGATCAACCTTGTATCTTATTCTCATGACCATTCTTCGTATCTCACCTTGAATTTCTTCTTGGACATTGCTTATTCTTCTTCACTTTCTTCCTCCTTCAACCTTGAAGCCAACACATGGTTGAAGCAATGCCAATGGACAATCCCTACAAGTATAACTCAATGCAACCATTTGTCCATAGAATTTGTCATTAATTACCAAAACTACACATGGGGCACACATGCACTTTCGGAATCACTACCCAACTCGAAATGTGAATGTCTAATTGTAACTTTTAGTCTACAACCGTTCATGCACCATCCGATCGAGAGGATGATTTGCAAGACGAAGGAGGGTACATGGGAAGGGAGAAAATACCAAGCATGAAAAAATTGGTAGGGGTTGTGATAGTGAGCTTGGTGCCAATGGAAATCAAGAAGGACAAAGAAAGTTCAAGTTTTTCACCAATAATGATAAGAAATAAGAAGAGGTACACTCAGCCTAGTTGGAAAGCATGAAAAGCAAGGTTGATGAGGAAGAGTAGGAGTGTGAACTTTGCTCCATATGTGGCCATGGTGCCATATAAAATGTAGATCTTATGCAAACTCTTTTTCTACAAGGTTCTATAAGAATGTGCGAACTTCGCTCCATATGGCCATTGTACCATATCGTCTCATACAAGTCTGTTTGAGATGAGGTGATCTATAAGGATAACTAAGTATTCAAGATCAAAAAATTCTGCCAAATTTTTATTGCAACTTTTCCTTCCATCCTCTCCTTTTGCCTATGATTCTTCTACCCTCTACCCCACTTTCTCTTGCCTCCGTTCCTTCATTCCACCGACTCCTGTACTAAAACCACCTTCTACATCTTATTGATAGTGAGGCCCACACTCCCGCCTAATGTTCAATGATCCTTCTCGTGTAATCTCTATATTAGTTGCTCAGGGTCATTTCTGCATGCAAAATTAAAATATGGATCTTATTCAAAATATCTAAGACACTGGATTAATCATAACTACTATTGGTTTCTCTCTATTTCCCTTTGTATTCATCATTTCTCCTTGAGCATTCATACGTTACTAGTAAAACAGCTACTCCCTCCGCCCCAAAATAGATGTCCCAAATTTCAAAATTTGGACGAATATAGACACTATTTAGTACATAGTTTTATCTAAATTTTAATAGACCCGCGACATCTATTTCAAGACGGAGGGAGTACTATATGTCATATATTTATAAAGGTTTAACAAAATATCCATTTGTTCTACTATAACTATACTAATATAAAACAGCAAGCTGGATGTGATACTTCTGATCTAATCTTTCGTAAATCTTGGATCCATTTTCAAAATGATCCATCCGATGGTTGATCACATATACATGCCTTCCTTAATCACTTATAGCTTGTTAATTTGACTTATTCACTTGCATAATTATTCTCTAGTTTCATTTTATATGCATGAGAGTTGTCATTTTTCATGGTTACAAAAAACTTATACTTACAAGTTGTTAAATTTAATTAAATAGTGCGTGGCTTAGCTCAAGATGTGCATGTTATATGAAAATTTTCACGAATGTCATTTGATTCGTTTCATATTTCAGTTATGTTATTTGGGACACGCTTTTGCATGTAGGCTGTTACTAGTTCTCTTTTATGACCTTGAATTAACCTTAGAGATATGTTCCTACTAGTTGTATGCACTGTGAAAATGCACTTGCAAACAGGATGGTGGATTTAAGACTGATAAAATGCACCGGCCTGTGGAGTGCGATGTCTTCCGAAAAAAAAAATCCAAAACGGTGAGTGTATGTAGGTACAAGCTGGACCGGTCCATCTTAACTTCTCGTGGGCTACATACCACTGAAAAAACACTGCACGGCACGAGAGTATATTCATCACCTCGCTGGGGTCGGCGGGCGGGTGGATGTACTTGATGACGCCGTACCATTCATCATCTCTTCTCGGCAAGAAAACGCCGTACCATTCGTAGACCAGGGAGCCAGACCGTGCATGCATTCAGCCCAGCCCAGTGGACCAGCAGCAAAGCATCCCTCCTAAGAGTACAAACCTATCACCATGGCAGTAAAACTTACGCGTAAGCGTGATAAAATTAACTCGGGACAGCCAGCCAGCTTAGCTATCTATCTAGCGACCAACGACATGTTCCTGTCAGGCCCGATCTGACTGCCCGATCGACGCCGGGCCACCGTACCCCGGTGCACGCAACGCGCCGCGGTTGCAGTACGTGGTCCACTAGCTAGCTCGCGCGTACGTACGTGCCCACACCGTCCGCCAGCAGGCAGCAGATGGTCGCGGAAAACAATGCGTACGTATACATGCGGAAGCGGCCAGATCCGACCAGACCCCGGTCCACGGCGCACAGCGACGGGCTAGCACCGGCGCAGGGGGCAGGCGAGCGCGGCCTCGCCGGGGACGGTGGTCCTGCCGCGCCTCCGCCCGGCCACGCCAAAACTCGCCACGTGACGCCGGCCCGGGCGCCGCGCGCTGGTCCGCGCTCGTGTCCCGGTCTCATGTGCCCACCGCGACTTGCACGAGATCGATCGAACGCGTACACCAAAGTATACACGTACGCTTTTGCATGCATGTATGCACGTACAGATACGGCGGATACGGGGTACTATTTGGTATAGTGGTGGTGGTAGTATTATTCGTGGGGAGTACGTACGTGCTTTAGCTTCTTGAGATCTGTTCTCGGGAACAGGGACGAGCAGCGTGGTGGGGGGCTGGCGCTGGCCGTGGCATGGAGGGGGTGGTGGAGGAAGTGGACAAGGGGAGGAACCTTTGAAGAAGGGAGGGCCCTGCCCTGCCCCTGCGCTGCGTGCGACGCATGCTGCATGCATGCTGCGAATTGTAGCCATGCACACAGCAGCGGCACACTGGCTCGCCGAGGATGCGTCCGGCCGTGTGCCGACGAGCTAGCTTGAACTAAAGCGCGGCCGGCCGGGGCTGCTTTTGGTGGGTTTCCGCGCCCTGCTCGTCGTCTTCTCCGACGCGATGCCAACCGGGGGCAGGCAGCCTTTTCCCTTCCCCCCTCGTCCAACACGGCCATCCCGGCCCACCACGTCGATCGCCACCGGATCTCGGCGACTTTGTTTACGCTTCCTCTCCCCTCGCTCGATCCGTCGTGCGCGCGCGCGCATCTCGATCTCCTCCGGCCTTGGCGTAGTAGAATACTGGGCGCTTTGCAGAAGTTTCCCGCATTCTTTTTGTTTCTTCTCGGTCTCAGCGAGGCTTTCCACGCAGCTTTTTCTGTTTTAAAAAACGTCCGTGCGTGCTTTGTCCGAACGCGGTCCGTCGCGGGGATCGATGGCCGATATTCCTCCGGTTGCTAACCAGAAAGATTCGTCTCCGCCCGCGCGCGGCACGGTTACCGTCGCCTTTTCCACTGCCACCGTCTTGTAGCCTAGCTGCGGCTGCATGTGCGATCTACTGCGGATGCTTCTAGCCATCGATCCAGAACGACGCTACTACTACTACTATACTGAAAGGTTTTTCTGTGAGACTGTCGGTAGTACTCGTAAACAGTTATTTTGATTTGATTGCCTGCCCGGTCGATACAAACTGCTGGACGACGACATTAACGCTCTATCAGGATATTCACGGAGAAACAGCGATTGCGCAGTGCTGCAGGGTAAGCTAGCCAGCGAGCGCGGGGTTCTAGACGTCGTCGCCGAGCTTATAAATTATCGGCTTCAGATGTTAATGTCCGGTGTCAGTCACCCCTCCCCCCCCCCCCCCCCCCCCCCCTTGGGTGTTCGCTGTAGCCCGCCGGGAAAAGATGGATGACTGGAACAGAGGTCATTCACAATCCAGTCGATAAATGGCCAATAAATTTCCCACAGCGTGCAGAGATGCTGAGCCCGGCCGGCCGGCCGGCCCCTTTGAGTGACGTTGTCCCCGTGGAGCCCTAATAGTTAGCCTGTTGTCTTTTCTAGTGTCGCTGACATGAGTCGTCAATACGATCGATGGTCGTCCAAGTGAGCAACCGATTCAAACCTCCTCAAAGGACGATCAATGTTTATCTCTCACTCCGGCATTCTGCCAAGGGTCTACGGAGGCATTTCATGTTTGTTTGTTTTTACGAAGATCGCCGCCCGCCAAGCAAAATTTCTAAGGAGTTGGTAGAGCACAAAGTTCCAAGTATATCTCCTATTATTCGACAGACCATTTTTTTTCATTTGAGATAGCAATGAAAACACGAAAACTCGCCGTGAAGATAACTCACGACAGCCGCAGTCCCCCCAACGCTGTCGAAGAGTCCAGTCGCATGCATGGACATCCAGAGGATGTGTGGACCAGTCCAATGCACGGAGTATCGCCTAGTACCAATTTCGAAACGTTGCACCGGCCGCAGCGCGCGCGCAGTGCAGGGATAGGCAGGCGACGCCGATCAGAGAAGCGAAAAGGACATCCCCTGCCGCGCTCCCTGAATCACACACGAGACCGTGGCAGGCCATAACGCCGCGAGCGGCCACCCTGCAGCACCGCCGGGCGCTTGGCGCTTGCTCTGGCTGGCATGCATCCGCGGCCGATCGATGGCCGCCCGCGCAAGCCAAAGATCACATCCGTATCCATGCATGCAGATATCCAGGCGTGCGAGGCGAGCGCGGCCGCGGGCGACCGGCGCAGCTAACGGCATGTCGCGGCTGAAAGGGGCGCGGCCAGGCGCCCCGAAACGGAAACCTTTATATTTATGGCGAGCGTAGTGCCCACGCGTGCGGCAGGCGGTAGCTGCTTGGCTAGCTTCCTGCTGTCTAGCTCGAGATCTCGCGCACCGGCGGCCGGTGCCGCGCCGTACCCACGATCCCACGCGCGGGCGGTGGCACGAGTACGTTCTCGGCATCCAGCCGCGTGGTCCGTGCGGCCCGTGCCGGTCCGGCCGCGACCCGATCCCGCGCGGGTGCGGCCGTACATTTGTACCCCTGGCGCTGAACCTGATTTGACCGTGCGTTTTTCCTGCTTGCCCCTAAGCTTGCATGTGAGATTGCAGCAGATGGAACTCCTTATTGTCGTTCGAGCATCTCCAGAACACCTCTCAAATGCGTTCAGACTATAAAATTTCGACGGTTTTGAGATTTTGGGCCAAGTTTTCGCCTTGAACAGACTCTGTAAAATGACGCAGGCCCGTAAACATTTTATGGGCCACAACAAATATGTCTCCGTGGCCGGTATATGTACCGTGGGTTTGAGGGCCTCGACCCGTCACTATTCCCACCATCTCCTCCATGTCTCCGCCGCAATCCCACCGTTGGCGTCCGAATCCCCCCTCATAACCTGCAAATTCGGCACCCTTGCGTAGCCACGGCCTTGTGGCCCCGCTCAATGGTGATGGGTCGCGGCCCTGGAAGATCCTCCACGGCGATGCGTGACCAGGGAACTCCGATCGGACGCGGCGAACTTTTCTCTGAGGAGCATGCGAAGCTCGTGTAGTCCGTTGTCACGAGGAAGCTCGACGTTGGACCAAAACCGCGGTCTAGTGCCGCCGGCATCCTTCTGCATCCGCACCCTCCACGATATAGAGGCAGAGTGTTCGCGCGATCGGGCTCCCTCTCCCTTGTCGCTAGGGAGGAGGAGGACACTAGTACAGGTCGAGTCTTCGTACATAGTAGAAATGATCCTTCACACACGAGGAATACAAACCGTCGCTACGCAAGGGTGTGCGATGGTACACAAACGGTTCCTTAATCTCCTTAATCGTGTGTGAATGGACACAGGGTTGGATAAAGTCGATTGTGTGCGAAAGTATCCCATTTCGTATACGTATTTTGTGGTGCTGTCGTGTGCGTTTATATAAGATGGGAGACGGTTATAACACGTTGGTTGTGTAAATTAAGCTTAGTCCATCAGCAATGAATTTAACCTAATCATGCTAAGGGTGACATGGACCAGTAACCCATGTAGCATCCACAGATGTACTAGCAAACCACGTAGCATTTCATCAAAATACAGTATCAAATTTCAATTATATTTTATTTTTTATATCATACACCACATGTATACATGCATTTCTACATACATTGGATTGCTTGCTATACAAATAAACTTGTAGCTATACAAGTAAGGTTTTCTTAGTTAAGTCTTTGTCTCCAGAATTTGCCATAGTCTTTCCAAGACTCTGGTTCATAGCCTTTATTAAACTTTTAGCTTTGTGTTGAAAACATTGGCGAGGATCTTGGAGTAGGTTTCCTAACCATATATATTGCATTGCATCTGTCATGTTTACATACAAATAAGTTAGTGAATCAGTGTTATGATTGAACTCAGTAGATCAATTACGAATTTTCAGCATAGATATTTACTCTTACGTTAGCATGAGAGGATGATGCATTTGAGAAGAGAAACCCTCATGTTCATGCCATGCTATATAAAAGAGAGATACTTGACCCTCTAGTACTTTGCAGTAGCCACACCGCTATAAGATAACCTTTCCTCTTGGTTACGTCTTTGTCCATTTATTTTTAACATGTGCTAAGAACATGACATAAGATCAGTAACCAACTCTTCTTATACAGTGTCTCCAAAGTAATATCCCTACTAAAAAATGCTACCTAGAATTAAATATGTGAAGCATGTAGAAAAAAAGTTATGTTAACAGATTTGTACATCCAACCTAGTTAGAGATAAAAATCTAACTAAAAAAGCTAGACATATAATGCTACTTAGAGACAAAACATTTGTCGCGTCGGAATAAATAGATCTAAAGAACACATTTGTACATCTATCTGAAGTAACACAATAAAGTAGAGCTAATTAACACATTTGTACATGTTCCCCAAATAACATAAAAAATAGATCTAATTTTCTTTTATATCTATCCCTAATAACACATAGATCTAATTAACACATTTGTACATAGAACATGCACCATAACAAGAATTGCTAACCATCAGGAGATTATATCCGTATATAACAAGTAGTTACACAAGTTACAAATGAAGGAAAACCTTACGGAGGGAGAGGTAGACGGTCTTGTGGTGGACGTAGTGGAGGTGTCGGCGACATGTACTGCCTACGAGCGTCGGAGCGAGTCCACTGCGAACGTGCCGCCATGGAGGAAAGCCTAGGAACGGAAAGATCCACAACTCAATCTAGGAACAGAACAACGATCTTACCACACCTAAACTAGGCCTAAACCAAATTGCCGCATGTTGCACACTATTCCAACCATCTTTAGGAACGATGATAACTCCCACATGCTCATCTTTAGTTGGCTGCAGGTTGCAACGTTTAATCTAAGGGAATTGTATTCCGTGAAACCTCGTGTATGTTTTGTACACACCGTTTTTCCTCATGAATAGGAATAATGTGCCATCAGGAGTCTTGCATCCGCGTTTCTTCATCATCTTGTCAATGATTGGATAACTAAGACCGAGAAACAGAGAATTGTCGCCCATGCTGTTAACCTGCCTCCAAACGATGACCTCTAGAGGTCCAACACAGCTAGGATCATCTTAAAAATGTAGACACGAGCGGTAGGATATAGGCGTAGGTTAGTCCCATTTTGAGCATGGGGAATGACTTCACCCTCTTCACCACGGGCAACCCCCGTGCACTAGTAGAAAATGGGCCTTTGGTTCGGGCCACTAGTCCCGGCCGTGGCTGGGGCCGGGACTAATGGTCTGAACCAGACGGCCCGAGGACGCCGATGTTCTTTGTCCCGGCCCATAAGGGACCATTAGTCCTGGTTTCAGATACAAACCGAGACTAATGGGTCTGGACACGCCCGCATGGTCCTGACTGAACTATTAGTCCCGGTTCTCAAACCGGGACTAATAATCTGGCCCTATATATACTGCATCCAGCCCTCCACTATCTCCTGCTTTTTCCTATGTGAGGCGGGTATAACTTTGTGCTAATTTTTTCGTCATATGCACTAGAGGTGTTCGGAGAAATGCCTGTTAGTACGATGCCACTTGAGTTCACACAAGACAAAACATGATATGAGATGCTAGAGCCACACTTAAGTTTTCTCATCTTTGTTTTCAGGTGTCCTAGAAGGTTAGTAAGTATTTTCTCGTTTAGACTGCACGGTTATAATTTTATCATCGTGATTGTGTTTGATATATATGGTTGTATGATGCAAATGAGTCATCCATGGATGTACGGTGACCGACGCTCTGACGCTTACAGAGAAGGCGTGCGTTCTTTTTGCCTTGTGGCCGAGGCGAACAAGCGGTGAGATGGTTTTATGTGTTGTCCATGTGTTGAATGTCGGAATGAGCAGGCTCACACTTCCTCGAGAGTCATTCAGAGCCACCTGCTTCGGTCTGGCTTCATGCCCGGCTATAATGTTTGGACCAAGCACGGAGAAAGAGGGGTTATGATGGAGGACGGCGATGAAGAAGAGAACGATGATGACAACTACCAATCTATGTTTCCTGAATACGCTGATACCACAATGGAAGATAATGAAGAAGAACGGGAACAAGATGAGCCCGCTGATGATCTTGGTTGGGTCATTTCTGATGCAAAGCGAGACTACGACACGGAAAAGGAGAGGTTGCAGTTTGAGAAGATGTTACAGGACCACAACAAATTGTTGTACCCAACTTGTGAAGATGGCCGGAAGAAGCTGGGTAGCACACTAGAATTGCTGAAGTGGAAGGCAGAGACCAGTGTGACTGACTCGGGATTTGAAAAGTTGCTGGTAATAATGAAGAAGCTGCTTCCAAGAAATAACGAATTGCCCTCCAGTACATACGAAGCAAAGAAGGTTGTCTGCCCTCTAGGATTAGACGTGCAGAAGATACATGCATGCCCTAATGACTGCATCCTCTATCGCGGCGAGAAGTACGAGAATATGGATAAATGCCCGGTCTGCACTACATTGCGTTATAAGATCAGAAAAGATGACCCTGGCGATGTTGAGGGCGAGCCACCCAGGAAGAGGGTTCTTGCCAAGGTGATGTGGTATGCTCCTATAATACCACGGTTGAAACATTTGTTCAGAAACAAAGAGCATGCAAAGTTGTTGTGATGGCACATGGAAGACCGTAAGAAAG
Organism: Avena insularis; assembly: GCA_023614405.1. Classification (NCBI taxonomy): domain Eukaryota; kingdom Viridiplantae; phylum Streptophyta; class Magnoliopsida; order Poales; family Poaceae; genus Avena; species Avena insularis. The sequence continues at coordinate 489,403,182 of CM042692.1, read as the reverse complement.
ACGGGAAGTTGAGGCACCCTGCTGACGGTCGGCAGTGGAGAAAAATCGAGAGGGACTTCCCGAAGTTTGCTGGTGATGCAAGGAACTTATGGTTTGGTCTAAGTACCGATGACATGAATCCTTTTGGGGATCAGAACTACAGTCACAGCACCTGGCCCATGACTCTATGTATCTACAACCTTCCTCCTTGGTTATGCATGAAGCGGAAGCTCATTATGATGCCAGTGCTCATCCAAGGCCCGAAGCAACCCGACAACGACATTGATGTGTACCTAAGGCCATTAGTTGATGAACTTTTACAGTTGTGTGCCAAACCAGGTGTACGTGTGTGGGATGAGCACAAACAACAGGAATTTGACCTACAAACGTTGTTTTTCGTAACCATCAATGATTGGCCTGCTCTTAGTAACATTTCAGGATAGACGAACAAAAGATACAATGCATGCACGCACTGTTTAGATGAGACTGATAGTATATATCTGGATAAATGTAGGAAGAATGTGTACCCATACAATCGTCGTTTTCTTCTGCCAAGTCATCACTTAAGGAAGAAAGGCAAGCATTTCAATATGTCCCAGGGATGCTGTTGGTCACCCAGAGAGGTTGCAACAACTACCAACACAAATGCGGAGTTTACATAACTGGTACTTGAAAGCCGCAAAGGAGGAGAGAATAATGATCATGGCGAAAGTACCACATGACTACTACTTCCGAGAAGAAGAGGTCCATGTTGAGTTTCTAGAAATCTTCCAGTTATACGCTTTCGACGCCCTCGACAAATCTATCATGAGTTGCTATTGTCTGTAAGTTGTTGAATTCATTGTCTACATATAAGTTGTTAGATTTTCTAGTTATTCAGTTTATTGCATGTAATTATCCTCATTATATTCTTTTGTACTCTATTACTATGCAGAATGAAGATCCAGGAATGTAAAAGAAGGTCACTCTTTAGTGTTGGGTTCATTGACCCAGATAAAATACATATAAAGACGCTAACGGATAAACCCAAGGAGACGGAGGAAAACCTTCTAAGGTTTCTAACGGAGCAAAATTTCTGTGACCACATACTGTTTCCTTACAATTTCAAGTGAGGGTCTTACTCTGGTGTACCCATTCACCTTTGCTTACTCGATATTAAGTGTAATTGATGAGTTACTGATGTATATATAAACGTGTGCAGATACCACTAGATTCTGCTAAATATTCAAGTTAATAAGGGAAGAGTTGAAGTCATGGACCCATTAAAAAGACCCCTGGAACAGTTTAGGGACATGCATGACACGCTCTAGAGGTAATTTTCACGCTACATCGGTCTCGAGACTTGATAAGGGAAGAGTTGATTTCCTGAGATATCACGTAATAAATAACTCATTCATTTTCTTTACTGGGCAGGGTTTAGAACCAGTTCAAGTGTGCAGTTACGGGTCACATTAGTGATAAGCTGACGTTTAAGCCGGTCTCGGTAAGTAGTACACATATCTCTTTACTTCTATAGTTTCAATACAATTATGATGCTATAATATTATTTTGATTGAATTCTATTCTCGTAAAGTGCGCTAGGCAGCCACCCAGGATGAATTTATATGGATTCTACGTTTGCGAGTTCATTCGCATGTTTACCACTGAGCACACAAATTATAAAGTCGATGTAAGAAATACATTCACAACATTATTTTTATTACCGTCACTTTTTGTTATCATGATTGGTATTAATATATTGATCTCCTTTTCTTATATATAGTTTGATAGAATGCGGGATCAGCTCCTACCAGAAAAACGCGTACTAGGAATTGCTGAAGAACTAGCAGGATTCTTGATGAAAGAGATGATAGATGACGCCGGAGAATTTAGTGTGAATAGGCGCTACCGATGACCCCCCGACCGTGTAATTGAATAGACGGGCTCTAGTCCCGATAACTGTGATGTCTCCATGCAACTATCATGTATATATTTGTGTATGCTCGATTCTAATGGTTCTACATCTAAATATCATGTATATATTTGTATGTTCTAGTCCTGGTAACGTGTTCGGTATGTGGTAGCATAGAAATATATTTTGAAAATGAAAAAAGAAACAAAATGAATTCTCTACCGCGGCAGAGAAAGGGGCCAAAACTCTGCCACGACAGAGAACCACTAGTCCCGGTTTGTAATATCAACCTGGACTAACGGGGGTGGACCTAGCGCACGCAGGGGCGGCCACGTGGATGCCCATTGGTCCCTGCTGGTAAGCGGGCCGGGACTAGTGGATGGGCCTTTAATCCGTCCTCTCCAGTCCCGGTACCGCAACCGGGACTAAAGACCCTTACGGGCCGGGACTATAGGCCCGTTCTCCACTAGTGATGCCATACGTCGTAATTATAATCATCAAGCGTTCATCGTCAGTCGATCGAGCGAGGAACCATATGTCTGGCCGATCATTTAGAATAGGTGCTAGGATTACAACCAACAGCTCCTTGTTTCCTGCAACATCCGAACTGGACACAAAATGTGTATTACTGTAATACATATCTAACACCAACATTCTTCATTGTTCATGCTAACAGTGTGAATAGGCAAATCCTGATAATAATATTTCTCAATAAATTAACAACATTAGTAATTGCATTTCTTATTTTGCCATTCTGAATATTTGGAATTCTTGCTTATCTTAGTTACCTAGTTATTGTAAGTTTCAAAAAAGGGACCGATCATTCAGTTATATGAAAAAATGAGGGACTCTTTTGATCACATGAACACATGAATGAGAAAAAATGCTCGCAACACCAATTTTTATTGATATAGAGGCATGTCCACTTGAATCCTATAGGATTAGATACCTATAGGATTTGGGATCAAGTGGTGTTTGATTGCACAAGAAAACTAAAGGATTTGTACAAAAAGGTTGGAGTGAATGGAAATGTTTCTCCAAAATAGAGTGTAAAGGAATTCCTAAGGATTATACTCTTTCGAATCAAACAACATTTATAGAAAAAATCCTAAGGATCCATATCCTACAAAAATCCTACACAATTCCTCTGAATCCCAAGTCACACTACAAGAAAAGTTTCCTTCCACAACGAATTGGCCCAACGGTCGTCGTAGAAGGCGCGTCTTCCGCGACGAAATTCTCGGCTCGGCCGTGGCCAATGGAGAACTTTTTTTCAAGGTTTCGCGTCCCTCTACTATGACGGATCTGCTAAAAACATGGAGGAAGCTCGGATGGCGCATGGCAGAAGCAAGATTTTCGTTTCCTCGCGCAATGTGGACTCGCCGAAGTCTTTTGAGGCGTGTGGGTCCCGGACGTTAGTGTCTCTAGCGGACCATACTTTTCGGTCGCGCATCCCTGATTTGAAATCGATAACGTTGCTCGAGGAGTCTGCCGTTTAGTCAGGCTGCTAGGTCCCACATGTCAACCTCTCATTAGAAAGATCATGTGCATGATGGAATTTTTTTTCCTTCGCTCGCGCTACCCTGTTCCGAAGTTGATAGCGCTGTGCCATGCATATATCGTTTAATCAACCTCCTGGGACCCACATGTTAACCTCTCATTAGAAGAAACGTGTGTATGATGGAATTTTTTCCTCCGCTGGCGCTACCCCGTTCCGAAGTTGATAGCGCTGCTCGACGCATCTACCGTTTAACCAACCTCCTGAGCCCCACATATCATCCTCTCATTAGAAGAAACGTGTGTATGATGGATTTTTTTCCTTCGCTCGCGCTACCCTGTTCTGAACTTGATAGCGATGTTCGATGTATCTACCGTTTAATCACGATGCTGGGCCCCACATGTCATCCTCTCATTGGAAGAAACGTGTGTATGATGGATTTTGTACCCTCTATCGCGCCTTCGTGTTCCGAACTTGATAGCGTTGCTTGCTATTTTAGCCGTTTATACAGGCTGGTGGGCCCGACATGTCAGCCTCCTCTGTGCAGGAAACGTGTGCATGCTAGACTTTTTTTCTTCTCTCGCGCCTCCCTGTTTGGAACTTGGCAACGTTGCTCGATACAGCACCCGTATAATGTCTTCCTGCTGGGTTCACATGTCAGCCGCCTATGTAGAGGAAACGTGTGTATGTTGGACATTTTTTTGTCGCGTCTACCGGTTTAACCTTGGTAACGTTGTTCTATGCAGCAGGCGTGTATGGTCTTGCTGTTGGGGCCCACGTGTCAGCCTCTCTCGATAAGAAACATGTCGGTCTTGGTCTTTTTTTTCTAGTCGAGACTGTTGTACAAGTACTTTTTAAACGTGCCCGTTAAACTTGATCTCTGGTATGGTAAGGTTGATGGGTGCTAGCTACAGGTAGGTGGGTCGGCCATGTCAGCCTCTCAGTACAAAAATATTGCTACAGATAAACTGCATGCCTTGCCACTATATAAGAAAATTATTATCCTTTTATAAAACGTAAAAAATATATACTAACATTGTATATAACTTATTTATTTTTCTTCTTAAAAAATTGCTTGTCCATCCGCTACGCGTGATTGCTAGCATCTTAACTAAAAAATGTTAAGTATAAATTATGTAATAGGTAGTACTTAAAAACATGGATAGGCGAAGTTTTTTTTGGGGGTGGGTGGACGGTGCCCAAAAAAGTCCAAATTGAAGAAAAATGGGCCAAGCAGGGATTGATGGGCTATTTTTCATGGGCTCTCACCCAATCTAATTGGGCTATTTGCGGCCGAATGACCCAAAACATGGCCGAGTTAGAAGGTCTTGGGCTATAATGAGGCCGGATGGGCTAATTTCTTAGGCTCGATAGTTAAAATCCCAAGATACATGCTGGGGCTCGGCCGGATTTGAAACAAAGCCGTCAACATGGGGAAAAAGGTATAAATATGAGCGCCTAGATCCCAGATGCCTGAGAACTTATTATGTTAAGGAGCTGACGTCACCCTACTAATTGTGCTAATACTCAGTTGTAACCTAGTAGTTGCAACTCATTAAATTCCCAGTTACAAGCTGTTGCAACAAATATGTAACCCTCACGTTGCACCAATCGCGAGGTAAATCCAATGGCGAGAGAGGTGACTCTTGAGAAGTGGCAAATCCGATAAAATATTCACAGATATTTCCGTGAAAATTGTGGACAAACACCCCGTGCCCGCCAAAACTTTTCCCCGAGACCCCAAACTTTCCTAAGCCCACCCTCAATCGAGCGACCAACCCTTGTCTCTTCAAATTTTGCGCCGTTCTTATGGGAGATGCACCAGATTAGAACCATGTCGCAAACTTCTCTACGTCATAAAAAACTTCTCGACGTCTTTCTATCAACAGTGTCGGCCTATCACCATTGGCCGTGCCTTTCTTCACGAGACGCACCGGCCGGCAGTTAGCTAGGCGATCCCCATGCCTTGCCTGCTAGATTCAGGCACTGGACATTCTTCTTAGCTTTGGTTTGTTCTCGACCTCTCCTAGAAATAGTTAAAGCTTGTGACCATCTAGATTTACAAGGTGCTTGCAGATTTCGGTAGGTACGTTCTTTAGGTAAATCTATAGTAAAGCTCTGGACAGAAGAGTTTGAAAACATCTTAAAAAGGACTTGGCAGAGATCTTGTGCAAGATTTTGACCTGATATATTCCCTATCCTTCTTTGATACGATGGAGCATTTGGCTGTTGATGTACCTGGCGAGGAAGTACTTAGAGGTACAGTACAATATAGATGGATGTACCCTATAGAACATCGACTTCGCATTTCCAAGGAGCGGGAAGATATCCGTAGACAGTTTGATAAGTGAGTGTTATGCAAAGATATTTTCACATATAAGACTGTAGAAAAGTTAGATATATTCAGATGTCTGACTTGGCTATGTTTTGTAGGTTCTCCGTAGAAATAAAAGTACCAGCAAATTTCGTTCCACCAGCAAAAAGACCGGATGGACTAAGATCTAAGGATCATGTAAGACGCTCAAATTGCACTGTGAATTGTCTATGAATTATCCAGATGGGGTAACCTCTTGTCTATTTTGTAACACTACATTTCGGAGCTTGAATTTCTGGCCCTTATCTATGGTCCTGATAGGAGTATAACAAAAGCTTCATCTTGCATTTCCAACGGTGTCTGCCATAGAGTTGATGTACCTTCTGTGGAGACTGATGCAGCTGGAGGTTGTCCTGATGAACCTGCACTGGATTGCGTTTAGATTTGAAATCCTGCACTTGACATTGTCGTCCCAAGGAAAATAAGGTTGTGGATCTGGTAATGCATATACGTAGAACAAGATCTTTGGAGGTGATGATTTATGAATTGCATGTCCCTCTCTATCAATGAAAATGGCATATCATTTGCCTTGTTTCAAAAAAAAAAATATTTGCATGTCTCCTTGTGTTAGTTGATGCAAAGAAGATACTGTTTTCTGTTCAAGTCATGTGAACAAATATGTTTGTATGTAGAGACATAAATGCGGATTGGGTGACAAAATCAGCATAAAATTGCCAGACCAATAACACAAGCATAATGGCATTGCAAGAAAAGGAACAAAACCATCTTTTCACCGTGCTTGTGAAAAGGAGATGAGCCAGGAACCACGCCTGCAAGCGGCAGAGGCAAATTCTCGTGCAGCTCAGCTAGCATTGTATTATCATCGATAATACTCAAGCATCCAAATATTATGATTTCATACTAGGAGTAGTTCCAGTTCCACACTACAGTTCAACATGCAAAAGTGTAAGAAATGCATAAGGTAGCTCCATAATACAGGTTCCATAGAAAAGCATACAAACCATAAGAAAGAAAGCTCCGCATCACAGTTCACCACCTTCAGGTGCAACAGTTTCTACAGATTGTAAACCCAAATCACCGCCTCCTTTAGGTGGCACGATAATTTCGGGAGCGGGATCAGCAGCACCAACAACAGCGCCAACACCGGTAGCATGAGTGTCCACATTAGGTGAACTATCGAGCACCACAATATCCTCTGAAGGCTCTTCACAGCCAGCTCCATCCGCACAAGTCTCCGCGAATGGTAAAACCAATCCACCACCTCCATCATCTGGCACAACGATGGCAAGTGCAGGCTTATCAGTACCAGCTGCAGCTGCAACTGCATCATTCTCCACAGAAGGTAAACAAGGAGGCGTCTTAGGTGTAGAGATCTGACATCCATTTTCTACTTCGTCATCAGGAAACTGAGAGTCTTCTTCAACTTTGTGCTTCTGCGGTTACAAGATAAAAAGAGATTACAGCGAAAGCATCTACGCGCAACGACGAGAACATATGTCATTCTATTGATTTACCTTATCATCTGGGGTAGCAGAAGTCACAGGATTGGAACCTGTTTCATCGAGAATCCTCTTTTCGCTCCTTCCCCTATCTCCTTCTGCAGCAAGTTGTAATATTGATTACATGATGTTGATTGACAAATATATGCAAATGTTCAAAAGTTTGCGCTGTCGAACTACAAACTTCGAACGGATCCCCACTGTTCTTAGTTATGGGATCTAGCCTAGAAAACAAGTTTCTATGGAATCCTAGTCTACAAAAAAAGGATGCATACCCGGGATAAGAGCTACTCTACACATGACAATGCTGCGCAATCGACAATAAAAATTTAACCGCATCATCAACTCTATCATATAAGTTCAGAGTGAATGTAGATACACTCACTTCACATAAGCTAAAACATCTTATATTGTGAAACAGAGAGAATATGTACGAGTGTTCTAGTATTTCACAAACCTCCATTGCTGCCGCGGGATGGAGATGACGGATGCTCCACCGCCCGATAGAAGATTGTCGCGCCGATCTCGCCGCCACCTGTAGAGGACGGTGCCGAGGAGCTGGTCGGCAATAATATGGAGCGAGAGGCTAGGGGCAGTAGTGGATGGGAAGAAGGGACTGAGTAAAAGAGGCTGTGTGTGTGGGGGGGGGGGGAGGAGGCCGGTGAGGGAGTTAAATCCAACTTGTCTCGGAAGGAACGCGCTGCCACGTGCACCAGCGTGTGCCAAACTCCCTCCCTCTCTCTTCTGCGGTAGCTACTTATAGTAGTACTCCAGCTAGCTCCATCGAGTTCCCTGGTACTCCTACTAGTAGACCTTTACTACTACTACTACTAGGTAGACAAGGAGTACTTGTTCAGAAGAAGAAAAAACTGGACTAGCACACCGTCGTACAGTATTGCCTTGTCAAATCACTGGTGATGCCATGATGAGCGTGAAGGAGTTATGCCCTAGAGGAAATAATAAAGTGTATTATTTGATACATCTCCTATACGTTCATAATACGTTTCATACTGTGTTATAACTATGTTAATACGAAACGTTAATACACGTGTGGTATGTAAACAAACCATGTCTCTAGTTACCTCTAGCGAACTAGTTCATTGGTCATGAGGATGGTCTGGGTTTCAAGATCATGGGCATTTATGCCAATTGACAATGGGGTCATGTTATTAGTTGAATAACATGATAGACAAACATCTGACCGTTATATCTTGAATGAGATCTAGTTACAAAGTTCACCATTGATGACAAAACATAGAGAACCTCACAACCTGATCCTTTGACTGTGAGGTAATGCAAATCACCATTCCGGAGGAAGCTTAGATGGTTATCAAGAGTCATCTCGTAAAAGGGTTATCAAAAAGGTGCCACTCAAATTTTCCAAAGGGATGCGTAGAGGAGTACATATCAAGACCAGGATTTGTCTAGTCCATGTAACAGACAGATACATGTGGCCATCTCGGTGACGTTGCATTAATGAAGCTTGCAAGCATGTGACTTGGTCACAGAATGCAACGACATGAGAATGAGTAAACAAGTTCATTGGTAACGAGACCAAACTAAGGTATGGGGATACTGAAGATCAAGTCTCGAATGAATTAGGTATCATATGACAAATGGAACGGGAAACGACTATCTCACGGTTCGAGTGATTGTATTCGTGAAACGCACGGGGGTCACATGGCCATCTAGGTCCCTCTGTTGATCATTGATGTGAGAGTAGTCTCGATCATGTCCGGAGTGTTTCCGAACCGAAGGATGTCACGCTTAAGGGTAGGGACGCTTAGGGTAGATGAGGTAACATAGGAGAAATAAGGAAAGAGAAACCGGAATAGTTCCGGGTAACATCTGATGGAGATCCGAAGGGGTCTAGAAGGTGTTCCGGAGTGAAGGAATAATACAATATGTGTATTTGAATATTAATTGGAGAATTAATATTAAATATATATTTTATTTTATTATTAAAGGCATCATAATTCTAATGGGCCTCACCCGAAGGGAGGCCCAATAGGGCATGGCGCCTGGGGAGAGGGGGCCAGCCGGCCTAGGCTTGGTGGGCCGCCCCAATGGGGCCCACCTAGGGCTGGCGGCTGCCCCTTGGTGGCCAGTGGGTGTGGGGGTTAGTCTCACACTGCCTGGCCCTAGGGTGGTGCGCCCCCCTCCCACTATATATAGGGGTCTCCCCTCCCCCTTTGGAATCGTACCACTCCCTCTCATTCTCTCTCTCTCATCCATTGAGGACTTCTTCGTAATATTGGGGAGGACCTCATGGGTGAGTTCTCCACCTTCACACTGTCATCGTGTGATCTGCGATCTGGCATCTACTTCTTCTGCTGCTCGGTTGGATTGGAGTTTGGTTGACATCTCCTACACCGGACGTGTGATGAACTTTAGAGGCACCACACTTGGGGTGCTGCTCGTATTCATCAATATACGCCTTCCTGTGTAAGGTGTGCCTCGGTCTTCAAAGGTATTAATACCGTATCTCTTCTCTATTACTTATGTCTACATAGTATAAATCCTGATAGTAGTGTTTGATTAGATAGAAATTTTTTGTTTTCTGCTACGGAACCCTTTTAGTGGTATCAGAGCGGGTCTATGGGTAGACATGTCGTACGGATAGAACACATAACGATATGTGGGCATTTATTCTCTAGTTGCTACCCTCTTTAATGTTATTGTTCATATCGCGGGACTGTTTGATGAAGCGGCCCCCAACCGACCTCACGTGGTGATTCACGAGACTGGTCCACGAATCAAAGTGGCTTAGGGGGGTGTCTGTATCTCTACAGTAGTTGATATGGCATTAACATTGGATTACCCTGGAAAGGGAAGAAGAATGGCAATCATTGAATCCATGTTGTGGCTCCACGTTCGTAGGTGGGAAGGGGTTCTACTGCGAAAGCCCTAAAGCCGCGTAAAACTTGCAATAGATAATATAGAAGCATCTATTTTTATTATTGCATAGGGGCAAGTATTATAACGTGGCAATGACAAGTTTATGAAACTTTCATTGAAGCTATTGATGATCATCATAATGCTATATCCACGTCATAACACTTTACTTTTGAAGTATTACTTATTGTGCTGGTATATTTATATTCGACGGTAGCATAATAAGATAATCCCTCACAGTATTCCAGTTATCGTATTCCCCTTGTGTGTGCACCACCAAGAAAGTTCTTCGGTATGAGGCGCCCTACGGTGAGTAGAGGTCAGACATATCTACGTTCGCATACAGTGGGTGTAAGCCATGTTGCACTACGAATACACACAAGTTAGAACTGGCGAGCCTAGCATGTTACAGAGACATGGCCTCGGAATACAGGAGACCGAAAGGTCGAGCATGAATCACATAGTTGATGTGATCGACATTAGGGAATGTCCATCCTTGATACTGCACTGATGGCCGTGTTAATCGGGGGAGGTGCAGGGGATTGGGATCATGTGATCACTAAACGAGTAAAGGGATGTTCGTTTAAGTGGGAGTTCTTTTAATTAAAACTTGAACTTATTATTATAAACATGGTCTAAACACTTTGCAAATCCATTGTAGATGTCTCGCCCACCCACCTTCAACCTTAGCACTTTCCTCGAGAAGGATAAGCTGAAAACTGATGGAACCAACTTCACCGCATGGTTCCGCAATCTTAGGATCCTCCTAGTCCCATACAAGTTGACTTATGTCATCGAGGCTGAGCTTCTAGCTAAGCCAGCAGATTTCGCCTCCCAGGACGAAAAGAATGTATGGCAGTCCAAGGCGGACGATTTCTCCCTCATCCAGAGTGGAATGCTCTATGCCATTGAGCCGGAGCTTCAAAAGCGTTTTGAGAAGATGAATGCTTTGAAGGGAATATGCCCGAGAGGCAATAATGAAGTCGTTATTATCTTATTCCATATTTATGATAAATGTTTATTTTACATGCTAGAATTGTATTGATCGGAAACATCAATACATGTGTGTTTAATAAACAAAAAGGGTTCCTAGTTATGCCTCTCTTATAGACTAGCTTGTTGATTAACAAGATGATCAAGGTTTCCTAATCATGGACATTGGATGTTGTTAATAACAAGGTCACACCATTGGTGGAATGATGTGATGAACATTCATCCGAAATATAGCATTACGATCAAGTCATTATGTTTATATTGCTATAACATCATACGAAGTAATCTTAGTCCTTAGACCATGAGATCATGTTAATTGCTAACACCGGAAGAGTATCTTGATAACATCAAACGTCACACAATAAGGTGACTATAAAGGTGGGTTCGATTCTCTGAAGGTGTTATGTTGAGGCTCATGGATCAAGAGTTGGATTTGTCCATCCTGATGACGAATAGATATACTCTGGGCCCTCTCGGTGATATCACATTGAAATAGCTTGCAAGCAAGTGATGTGATCACTAGAATGTTATATCACGGAGCGAAAAGAGTGCATGTCGAATGAGATCAAACTAGGTATGGAGATACCGATGATCGAATCTCGGACATGTAATATATCGCGGGACAAAGGATTTAGTTACTAGCGTTAAAGGTTCTCACGATCACGAAGTCATCGTTGAATGTGTAGGAGTCGATATGGATCTCCGTGTCCATTGCTGATTATTGATCGAGAGGGTCTCGATCATGTCGCATTATTCGCGAACCGTAGGGTGACACACTTAAGGGATACGGACACCATTTGGAGCAAATATGTTTCAGATAAAGATTTAAGAAAGCGCTGGAATTATTTCAATAGACACCAAAAGCTGTTTGGTGAAATTGCTGAAATTGGATCTGCATGTAATATTGAAATGTTGCAGGGGTTTTATGTGAATGTTTGTTAATTAAAGCAATTAACAAAATTCTGAATAAAAATAATAAAAGAGTTTTATTAAATGAGAGAGCATTAAATTTGGAAAAATTTAATGCATTTAAAATGGAGACTTTAAAAGAGAATGTGAAGGGCAAATTTATGTGGAGGAGTTACCACCACATGAATGGAGGAGGTGAAGAGTCACCTCCTCCATGCGCCGCCATGAAGGAGGGCATCCCCTCCTCCTATAAAAGGCCACCCCTCACTTCTCACACACCTCCTTGTGAAGGATCTCTCTCCCCCTCTAGTATTATTCCCCCATGTTCTCGGATTAGCGAGATACATGTTACCGGTGGTTTTATCTGGAAAGGATTTGCTGCTTCCGCTGCTTTTCTGGAGCGAGTGACGGAGGTTGTCGGGGTGCAGACGTGTGTGCGATCATGGATGCACCGCTGATTTGCGGTCTTGGACTTGGTGTCTTTGGAGCTGGATCGATGGGCGTGCTGAGCCGGACCTGCTGGACTTCATCACGATCTTGAGATCGGCAAGTGTACGACTACATCAACCACGAGTTCCTACTCGTTAACAAAGCTCGTTGTCTACAAGGGTAAGTTCTCTTTGGATGTATGTCCACCTGTTGCTTTGTACCTAGTAGATAGATCTTGGCGTGTAGTTCACACCGTAGGAAATTTTTTGTTTTCTATGCTACGGACCCAACAGTGGTACCAGAGCCTGATCTATGCGTAGGTGCTTAGCACGGGTAGTACACATATGTTGATATGTGGGCGATGATGATCATGTTATTGCATCTTCTATGTATTTTGGATATTGGTGGCATAGTGGGATGAAGGCCGGACCAACCTTACATGTCATCGTACATGAGACCGGTTCCACGACTGACATGCAACTTGTTTTGCATAAGTGGCTGGCGGGTGTCTGTCTCTCCTACTATAGTCAATATCTGATTTACAACGAGTTGCTAATAACTTAGTTATCATTGTGGTTCATGTTCGTAGGTGAGAACGGTTCTATCTCCGAAAGCTCTAAGCCACGTAAAACTTGCAATTGATAAATTAGAGGCGTCTAGTTTAGATCGTTGTTGGGCTAGTGTATTGATATGGTATTGTTGTAAGTAGATGTATGATAGATACTCTTACAACACACTCAACGTGTAAGTTCCATAGACCTTGGCCTTACACACAAAGGAATGATAGAGATCATACCACGATGCAAGTGATAGAGATCAAATGCATGGACCATATCATCTCACTTTACACATTAGATGTTAGCATCTTATACTGCTAGTTTGGCGCTTTCTGTAGCATTGTAAGATGATCCCTCATTTAAATATCAAGATAAAATGTGTTCTTCCTTAAGTATGCACCGTTCTATGGATCATGTTTCGAGACATCACGTGATGATCGGGTGTTCTCAACTCTACGCTTTCATGCAACAGGTGTAAGACAGTTTTACACACGCGAATACTAAGGTTCTTACTTGGCGAGCCTAGCATGTATAGACATGGCCTCGAACGGACGAAAGGTTAAGCATGAGTAATATAGTTGATGTGATGACCATATTGATGCTCGCCTTTGAAGCTACACCGACTCACGTGATGATCGGACTTGGTGTAGTGGATTTGGTTCATGTAATCACCAAAAAGGCATGAGGGATGTCATTTTTGAGTGGGAGTTCATTTCTAATTTGGATTAGTCGAACTCAATTTGTCATAAACTAAATCAAAGTGAATTTGCATAATTTGTTGTAGTCATTGGCATCTGTTCACTACCTTATGCTTAGTTTTAATTGAGATAATAGAACTATAGAATTCTGGATATTTACTTTACGAACTGGTATCGTATTGTTTTGAATGTCAATTTAAAGTTTATAAGTCCTATTGCAAACTTTCAGCAAACTCTATTTACTCCATGAAGTTTAATAAGTAGTATTAAATCAAGAGTAAGAATTCCAATGTTAGTATCTAAAGTATCATGTTTGCCTCCATGATTATTGATATTCAAAAGTTGTTTTAATATCAAGATTATATTGGAGCTGAAAATTGTTTCAGAAACCATCATGTGTGAAAGATATTGTGATATCTGAAACAATGTTTTTGGTTGCATTATGATAGAGTATAATTTAGCAAAATACATGTTCTCATATTGTATGAGAATTTGTGAAGGATGGATATGCTAGGCAGCTACCAAAAGGGTTTTGGGAACTGATATTATACTCGCGATTCTTCCTTACAGGCTATAGTAGCTTGATCATGAATGTTGTCATGATAAGGATGAATAGAAGATGTAAGTAAAATGTTTACTACACTAATAGATTACTAAAGAATGGATTTTTGAAAAGAACACCAAACATTTGATGATGGTGATCCACTTCAAAGTGCAAGTCCAAAGGTATTAGTATTTGACTATATACGCTTTGTACTATGTGTCATGTGAATTACACCACTATTGATGTTGATAGATTCTTTTAAAAGAAAAAGGAATTGCTGAAAGAGAATCTATAAAATATTTGGCAGAAAATATAAGGTTGGAGATGTCCAACTTAGGTATATAGAAGATATACATGTTATGGCTATATTCCTTGCTTGTTAAACAATGTGGTTCTTAGGTATTGGATACCGAATTGGTTGGTATGAAATGTCATACAGGACAACGCAATTCATGAACTACAATGGCCTAAGTAACCAGCAAGAGAATGAGTGATGATGTTCATCGAAAACAAATAAAGTGTTGTTGTGTTTTTTGTTGTCATCAAACCAAGTCTTCAAGATTTGTTTAAATAATTGTTATTTTGTTCCGGTATCATGAGAACAATGGTTGTTCAAATAATTACCGTATTCCATAAAGGAAGGATGAACTTCTACAAGTCTAGTTGGAGAAATCACATCCATAAACACTATTGCTAAAATGTCGCAAGACAAATGATTGAAAGATCACTTATGAAGTGACATCGCTGTTTAAATTATATTTGAAAGAAAACATGAAGAAACTCCATGTTGATGGATTTTTGGAGTCTTTGATTTTGATCAATTGACGCATGTGAGACTTTCCTCGAGATAATTGAAACTCCGTCCATAGGCCAGAGAGGAACGGATGACTAGCTTATTGGAAATTGTGCATGCTGATGTGCATAGTCCATTATGTGTAGCCATATGCGATGGATCTTTTTGCTTCATATGCTTTCTCCGAAAATTTGAGTGTATATATCTGTATATTTACTTAACAAGGAAGAAGTATGAAACATTTGAAAATTGTTCAAAGACTTTCAAGATGAAGTGGAAAATCATTGTAACAAGAAAATAAAGAATTTATGATTCGATCATAAAGGAAGATATTTGAGTTACATGTTTAGCAAAAACACCTAAGACTTGAGGAATTGTTCCATGATTTGTGTTTCCCGATAAACCATAGGAGTATGGCATATTCGAGAGATAAAATCGAACCATGTTTGACATGGTAAGATCAAGGGTGTCATTTATAAAACTGCCATTATGTTTTAAGGATTGAAGCTTTAGAGACTACCGCTTTTACACTGAAAAGAGCACCATCGTGATCCGTTGAAATGACACCATATGAGTTATGGTTTGGGATAAAACCTGAATTGTCTTTTCTTAAATTTTGGTATGCTATGCATAAGTAAAATGTTTACAACCAAAGTCGGATAAGCACGTCTTTGTAGGTTATCCCAAAGAATTTGTTGGGAATTTCTCCATAACACCGAGGACAAAAGAGTTTGTCGCTTGGAACGTCAAGTTTCTTGAGAAGGAACTTTTCGTGAAAAGTTAAGTGGGAGGACAATAGAACTTTGATAAGGTTGTTGAACCTTAGCTATATGTGCTAAGTAGCACAGTAGCCGAGAGAAAGTGTCCAGGCGGCCACAATGCTCATGGATCTCGTGATTACAAAAGATGTGATCTCGGAGATTAGAGTTCCTATAGAACCGTGTGGGTCGGTAAGAATGAAATAGTAAGATTTGATAAGCAAGTCGTTATTGTTTTGACAATGATGAACCGACTGCATGCAAAGAAGCGATGATGGGCCCTGACTCCATAAAATGACTAGAAGTCATAGAATCCGTGATAGTATCCATACACGAGAAATCAAGTTTTTGAACTTGGAAGACCCTCCGGAAAGGCGTCAAGCCTATCGGTCGTGTTTGGATCTATAAAGTAATAGACATGGATGTTTGACATCTATGAAATAGTCGACATGTCGAAAAGAAGTTTACGGCAATGTTCAAGGAGTTGACTATGACAAGATATGATCTTTCATAGCGATATATAGTCTTGACGGATTAATGTAGCAACCACTACATATAATTTGGTATATGGTAGTTGAATAAACAAAACAAGGTTCTTCTAATAGAACGGTAACCTAGGACATGTACATGACATGGTCCTAAGGGTTTTGTTAATTCAAAGGGTGCTAAAAGGGCATGTAAACTTCAATAGTTGAAGTAAGCATAGCGGAGTTGGAATCTTCACCATGATGAAACTGTTAAAAGAGTTTAAATTCATCGGAGATGATGAAGATGCTTGCATTTGCAAGAAATTAAGTGGGAGCGCTGAGACATATTTCTAATACATTATGTAGAGGACATATTGTTGATTGGAAATGATGTATCTTGTATTGACACAAATTAAGAATTTCATTAAAATAAGATTTCGATGAAAGACTTGGGCAAACCAGGAATATTTGGCATCAATATCTATATGGATAGATTAAGGCGCAAATATGGTTGTGCCAGACATACATATATGAGATATTGAAAGAGTTCAATATGGAAACAACAAGAAAGGTTCTTGCTGCATGGAAAGAATTGTATCAAGATTCAAGCGTTTTGACACTTAGTGAGTAAAATCACATGAAGATTTTGATCGATTATACCATGATATGTATATATCCAGAATGTCCTATGCTCTAAATGTTATGAGCATATACCAGAATGATTCATAAGATGATCATTGGACAATAGTAAAGATATTCTCATGAGCTTTGGAAGAACTAAGAATATATCATGTATAAGTGACAAATAGTTAAAGGTAGTTCATTGTAAAGTGTTACATTGATACTAGTTTTGTCACAAGATACAAATTAAATTTATCTCAATTTAGACTATGGGTGGCACAATATAATGGAAAGGATATTCCATGATGGATTTGGATGAGTTCCAAAGTTGATATATTGTGACGGATACTACAACAAAAGGCTAAGTATATGACTGCTATAGTAGCAGCATAAGAGGGCATTTGTGTTAAGTAGTTTGTTATCAAACTAGGTGTGGTTCAAAGTGGGCTAATACTATGAAGATATATCGTGTGACAATAATATCAACATATTTTGAGCCGAACGAACTAAAGGTCTCACCAGAGGACCAAATTTATACAATGCCATCTCATTTGAGAATGAGTGATGCGTAGAGACGCAAAGACATGCAAATACACAAGAATCTGAAACTGTCACATCCGAAGATTATGTTAACTACTAGCAGTAGCGTATATGCAGCACCAGAAAGCCATAGGTGTTCAATACGTAAAGTTTTTCAAACTAGATTATTGACTCTAGTGCAAGTGGGAGACTGAAGGGAATATGCCCGAGAGGCAATAATAAAGTGGTTATTATCTTATTCCATGTTTATGATAAATGTTTATTTTACATGCTAGAATTTTATTGATCGTAAACATCAATACATGTGTGTTTAATAAACAAAAATGGTTCCTAGTTATGCCTCTCTTATAGACTAGCTTGTTGATTAACAAGATGATCAAGGTTTCCTGATCATGGACATTGGATGTTGTTAATAACAAGGTCACACCATTGGTGGAATGATGTGATGAACATTCATCCGAAGTATAGCATTATGATCAAGTCATTATGTTTATATTGCTATAACATCATACGAAGTAATCTTAGTCCTTAGACCATGAGATCATGTTAATTGCTAACACCGGAAGAGTATCTTGATAACATCAAACGTCACACCGTAACAGGGTGACTATAAAGGTGGGTTCAGTGCTACGAAGGTGTTATGTTGAGGCTCATGGATCAAGAGTGGGATTTGTCCATCCCGATGACGGATAGATATACTCTGGGCCCTCTCGGTGATATCACATTGAAATAGCTTGCAAGCAAGTGATGTGATCACCAGAATGTTATATCACGGGAATGAGAAAAGAGTGCATGTCGGTAACGAGATCAAACTAGGTATGGAGATACCGATGATCGAATCTCGGACATGTAATGTATCGCGGGACAAAGGGATTTAGTTACTAGCGTTAAAGGTTCTCACGATCACAGAAGTCATCGTTGAATGTGTAGGAGTCAATATGGATCTCTAGGTCCCGCTGCTGATTATTGATTGGAGAGGGGTCTCGATCATGTCTGCATTATTCGCGAACCGTAGGGTGACACACTTAATGGATACCGACACCATTCGGAGCAAATATGTTTCAGATAAAGATTTAAGAAAGCGCTGGAATTATTTCAATAGACACCGAAACTGTTTCGGGTGAAATTGGTGAAATTGGTTCTGGATGTAATATTGAAATGTTGCAGGAGGTTTTATGTGAATGTTTGTTAATTAAAGTAATTAACAAAATTCTGAATAAAAATAATAAAAGAGTTTTATTAAATGAGATAGCATTAAATTTGGAAAAATTTAATGCATTTAAAGTGGAGACTTTAAAAGAGAATGTGAAGGGGCAAATTTATGTGGAGGGAGTTACCACCACATGAATGGAGGAGGTCAAGAGTCACCTCCTCCATGCGCCGGCCATGAAGGAGGGGCACCCCCTCCTCCTATAAAAGGCCACCCCCTCCTCACTTCTCACACACACCTCCTTGTGAAGGATCTCTCTCCCCCTCTAGTATTATTCCCCCATGGTCTCGGATTAGCGAGATACATGTTCCCGGTGGCTTTATCTAGAAAGGAGTTGCTGCTTCCGCTGCTTTGCTGGAGCAAGGGACGGAGGTTGTCGGGTACAGACGTGTGTGCGATCACGGATGCACCGCTGCGGTGTTGGACTTGGTGGTGCTGGAGCTGGATCGATGGGCGTCTTTGGAGCCGGACCTGCTGGACTTCATCACGATCTTGAGATCGGCAAGTGTACGACTACATCAACCACGAGTTCCTACTCGTTAACAAAGCTCGTTGTCTATGAGGGTAAGTTCTCTTTGGATGTATTTCCACCTGTTGCTTTGTACCTAGTAGATAGATCTTGGCGTGTAGTTCACACCGTAGGAATTTTTTTGTTTTCTATGCTGCGGACCCAACATGCTTTTGAGATCATTGAGGATCTCAAGGCTGTCTTTGCTCCACAGGCCCGTGCAGAGAGGTATGATGCTTCCAAGCTCTTCTTCTCTGCTAAAATGGAAGAGCACGACAGTATTAGTGTGCACGTGGTCAAAATGTCTGGCTACGTTAAGCGTTTGAACACCCTGGATTGCAAAATCCCGAAGGATCTCGCAATTGATAGGGTGATGCACTCGCTACCCCTAGCTATAAGAGCTTTGTGATGAACTACAACATGCAAGGGATGACTAAGACCCTTGCTGAGGTGTTCGCCATGCTCAAAACTGCTGAGGTTGAAATCAAGAAGGATCACACGGTGTTGATGGTCAATAAGACCACCAACTTTAAGAAGCCGAGGCAAAAGGGAAAGGGCAAGGGCAAGAAGTCCAAGAAGGATGGCAAGATCGTTGCTAATACCTCAAAGACTGCCAATCCCGGCCCTAAGCCTGGCACTACGTGCTACTACTGCAAAGGGGGTGGGCACTGGAAACGCAACTTCCCCAAGTACCTTGAAGACAAGCGAGCCATCAAGATAGCCGCCAAGGACAAAGGTATATATGCTATACATGTTATTGATGTATTCGTTACAAGCGCCAGGAGTAACACCTGGGTATTTGATACCGGATATGTTGCTCACATTTGTAACTCTCAGCAGGATCTGTAGAGTAGGAGGCGCCTGAGGAAGGACGAGGTGACGATGCGCGTCGGCAATGGTTCGAGAGTCGAAGTGATGGCCGTCGGCACCCTGCATCTCCGTCTACCGTCAGGATTACTATTGGTTTTGAATAAATGCTACTATGTACCCGCATTGAGTATGAATATTGTGAGTGGTCTTGCTAGTTGCAAGACCGTTATTCGTTTAAATCAGGAACACATGATTGTTCAGTTTATATGAATGATGTTTTCTATGTTCATGCTCCTGTGTGTGATGGTTTATTCTTAACTGATATTGATTGTAATAGACACATCCATAGTGTTGATGCTAAACATTGTAAGCATAGAGATGATAATTCCATGTTTATGTGGCATTGCCGTCTTGGTCACATTGGCATAAAACGCATGAAGAAGCTTCATTCAGAAGGGATTCTTGGATCATTGGATTTTGAATCCCTTGATACATGTGAGCCATGCCTCATGGGCAAGATGACTAGGACACCGTTCTCCGGGACAGTGGGGAGAGCTGTAGACCTACTGGGAATCATACATACGGATGTATGTGGTCCAATGAGCGTCTCAACGCGCACTGGTTATCATTACTTTGTTACCTTTACTGACGACTTAAGTAGATATGGATATATCTACTTAATGAAGCACAAGTCTGAAACCTTTGAAAAGTTCAAGGAATTTCAGAAAGAAGTAGAGAATCAACCTTACAAGAGAATCAAGCATCTTCGATCGGATCGAGGAGGCGAGTATTTGAGTTATGAGTTTAACATGCACTTGAAGGACTGTGGGATTATCCCACAACTTACGCCAGCCAGAACACCACAGCGTAATGGTGTGTCGGAACATCGTAACCGAACCCTATTAGATAGCGTGCGATCCATGATGTCTTTAACTGATTTGTATGTGTCTTTTTGGGGGTACGCGTTAGAAACCACTGCTTTTATTTTAAACCGAACACCATCCAAATCCGTGGATACAACACCATATGAGATATGGTATGGACAAAAGGAAAAGTTGTCATTTCTAAAAGTTTGGGGTTGTGAGGCTTACGTTAAGAAACTGCAGCCTGACAAACTCGAATCCAAATCGGAAAAATGTATCTTTGTGGGATATCCAAGGGAAACCATTGGGTATACTTTCTACAACCAAGCCGAAGGCAAAACGTTTGTCGCAAGAACCGACACCTTTCTCGAGAAAGAGTTTCTTGCTAAAGGAGTTAGTGGAAGGAAAATTGAGTTAGATAAAGTTGTTAACCCTTCTCTCCAAATTCCGAGGAGCGCAACGGAAGCTATTCTGAAACCGCTCCCCAACATGGAGGAAGAGCCCAATGATGATGATCAAAACAACGACATCGAGCCTCCTGAGGTCCGCAGGTCTACAAGCGTCCGTGCCACTCCTGATTGGTATAGTAGCCTTGTAATTCTTGTCATCCTAGATGAACAGGAAGAACCTGCAAACTACAAAGAGGCTATAGATAGTGCTGACTCCGAGAAATGGCTAGAAGCCATGAAATCCGAAATAGGATCCATACATGAGAACCAAGTTTGGACCTTGGTAGATCTTCCAGAAGGCCGCAAGGCCGTGGAAAATAAATGGATCTTTAAGAAAAAGACAGATGCGAATGGTAATGTGACCATTCACAAAGCTCGACTTGTCGCAAAGGGGTTTCAACAAATTCAAGGAGTTGATTACGACGAGACTTACTCTCCCGTAGTGATGCTTAAGGCTATCCGGATTTTAATAGCAATTGCTGCACATTTCGACTATGAAATTTGGCAGATGGATGTCAAGACCGCATTCCTCAATGGTCACATTGATGAAGAGTTGTATATGATGCAACCGGAATGTTTTGTTGATCCTAGGGATGCTGGAAAGGTATGCAAGCTTCAACGTCCATTTATGGATTGAAGCAAGCATCTCGGAGCTAGAACCAACGTTTTGATCAAGTGATCAAGAGTTTTGGATTTGTCCAAAATCAACAAGAGTTCTGTGTTTACAAGAAAGCGAGTGGGAGCTAGTTGTTTTCTTAGTAGTATATGTGGATGACATATTACTCATGGGAAACGATGTGGATCTTATGAAAAGCGTGAAAGCATATTTGAGTAACCAATTTTCCATGAAGGATCTAGGTGAAGCTATATACATATTAGGAATCAAGATCTATAGAGATAGATCAAGGCACCTAATTGCATTAAGTCAGAGTACTAACATCGAAAAGATTTTGAAGAGGTTCAAAATGGAAAACACCAAAAGGGGTTTTGTACCAATGATGAAGAATTTCAAAATGAGTATGACTCAATGTCCTGTAACGGATGATGATAGAGAAAAGATGTCTTGCATCCCCTATGCTTCAGCCAAAGGATCTATCATGTATGAAATGTTAAGTACGCGACCTGATGTGGCATTGGCTCTTAGTTTGATGAGCCGATACCAAAGTAATCCAGACCGGATCACTGGACAATTGTAAAGAATATCCTAAAGTATCTGAAAAGAACAAAGGATATGTTCCTAATCTATGGAGGAAGTGATGAAGCTCTAAACATAATGGGTTACGTGGATGGAGCTGGAACTCAGACATGATGACTCGAAGTCTCAAACAGGATTTGTGTTTCTAGTGAATGGTGGGGCGATAAGCTGGAAGAGTAAGAAGCAGCTGGTGGTGGCGCAATCTTCAATGGAGTCTGAATACATTGTTGCGGCTCATGCAGCAAATGAAGCTGTTTGGCTAAGGAATTTCGTCATCAAACTGGGAGTTTTTCCAAATGCGCAAGACCCATGATGATCTATTGTGATAACACGGGAGATATTGCAAATGCAAAGGAACCAAGGACTCATTCCACAGCCAAACACATCAATCTTAGATTTCACGTCATTCGACAGAACGTTGACGAAGGTGAAGTCAATATTTGCAAAGTATATACAGAACTGAATATGGCAGATCCTTTGACTAAAGCTCTCCATCAGGAAAAGCATGAACAACACCGAGATTCCATTGGTGTTAGGTTCCTGCCTATTGTAAACTAGTTTTATTTGTACTCTAGTGCAAGTCGGAGACTGAAGGAGTTATGCCCTAGAGACAAATAATAAAGTGTATTATTTGATATATCTCCTATATGTTCATAATATGTTTTGTACTATGTTATAATTGTGTTAATACGAAACGTTAATACACGTGTGGTATTGATGTGCTCGTCGTTCGACGTAGAGCTCGTTGGGAACCCCAAGAGGAAGGTATGATGAGCACATCGGCAAGTTTCCCTCATTTATGAAACCAAGGTTTAATCGAACCAGTAGGAGCAAGGAAACACCCCAAAGGTGTTACTAGCTGAGCTTTGGCAGGGCGCACTACCGGTGCTAGTAGCAACGTGGAGACCTGCACAACACAACCACAGAACTTTGTCCCCAACTTGCGATGAGGTTGTCAATCTCACCGTGTTTTGCGGAAAACAAAGGATTTAACGTATCGAATGGAAAGAAGTAAAAGTTTGTAGAAAGTAAACACAAAGCAGTAAAAAGTTGTAGATTGTATGTAAAAGACAAGGACCGCGATCCATAGTTCACTAGAGGTGGCTCTCCTTAAGATAGATAACATGCTGGGTGAACAAATTACAACGGGGCAATTGACAAACACCGAGAAAGCAATACATGCATATACTAATCATCTTGACTCCTTTGAGACTTGATTGGGCATTACAACATAATTCATAGACCGCCATCCAACTGCATCTATGACTAATAATCCACCTTCAGGTTATCATCCGAACCCCCTCCAGTATTAAGTTGCAAGCAAGCAGTTATTGCTTCTGACTGCGTGTAAAGTAAACAATCGATTGTTATATGAACAAAGGATTGTTGTTTTCTCCTAGTAGCAACAACACATCTAGTACATTAGAGATTTCTGTCACTTCCCAGTTACGGAGGCATGAACCCACTATCGAGCATAAATACCAACTCTTGGAGTTGCTAGCATCTACTTGGCCAAGATAGCTACTAACAACGGAAAGCATGCAAGATCACAAATAACAAAGACATGATAGAATCAATAATCAATCTGAAATAGCATCTCAATATCCATCGGATCCCCGCAAACACAATATGTATGAATTACAAATAGATGATCTTGATCATGAACGGAGCTCACAAGATCTAAACATGAAAGCACAAAGGAGGAGAACCAGCCATCTAGCTACTACATGGATCCGTATTCCAAGGATAAACTACTCACGCATCACACCGGAGGCTTGCATGGTGATGAAGAAGGCCTCCAGGGTGAATTCCCCTCTCCGGCAGGGTGCCGGGAAGAGCTTCAGATCCCTCCCGATCTATGGATGGAGATGACGGCGGCTATAGACTCTTTGTGGATTTTTGATCGGGTCCTTAGGGTTTTCGTCCGGAGGGCAATATATAGGCGGAAGGAGAGGTCGAGGGGGTGCTGGGAGCGGCCACACCACCCCCTGGCACGAGCTAGGCCTGGCCGCGCGGCCAGGTGGTGTGGTGGCTCCCTGGCCCTTCTCCGTCTCGTATTCTGGCACTTGATCCCTTCCGAAAAAATAGGCACTTTGGCTTTTGTCCCGTCCAATTCCGAGAATATTCATTTTCTGACTTTCCTGGAACCAAAAACAACAGAAAACAGGCAGCTGTCACTGTGGCTCTTGTTAATAGGTTAGTCCAAGAAATCATATGAGAAGTACTCCAAAGTTGGAACAAAACACAAGAAAGTGGATAAAACCAAGCATGGAACATGAAAAATTATAGATACATTTGCAATGTATCAACATCCCCAAGCTTAACTCCTGCTCGTCCTCAAGTAGGTAAGTTATAAAAAGAAAGAATAATTTTTGAGGTGACATGCACCATCAAAGACTTCATCAAAGTATTTGCAAAACATTCAAAGCTGGGATCATAGTACTTCAATCATAACATGAAAGACAAAGTTCTAGCAATAAGCAAAGAAACTATGATGCAACATGAAAAGGCACAAACAAAAGATTCATGAATAGCATGCTTTGCAATACGTTTGTTTGTTTCACATAAAGAAAACATAGCATACTAGTATTCAGCTTGTCCCTCAATAGAGTAGCAAATATAAATGCATAGGACACCTTCAAAGTTCATAAGAGTGACTAGATACAATAGTTTAAAACAAGCAATATCAAGTTATGCATCAATCAACTAGTCTTAGGACAATGCACATAGAACTAAGAATGGCCACTATCCTCTCAAAGTAGGTGCATAAAGATAGAAGGTGGAGACTCAATATAATGGTGGAAGAAAGGCCTTTTTGTAAAAGGAAGTAGGGATTCAAGTCTCATAAAGAGCTTCCAAAAATTATGGTACTTATAGCTTTCAGCTCTCATTGCCCCTATCATAAGCATCTTGAAGGTGATTAAGGTTAAAGTGACACAACTAAGAGGATATGCTTGACAAGTTATAAACCGAAATCTCATGCCCCTTACTTACGAAGACCGATCCTCATGCTACTCAACTTCAGTCACGAGTAAGCTCTTGTCATTGTAAGTATATGTGTATCATTAAGAACCGCCAATGGGGTACCTTGCACATGATCTGACGGAGCTTTCCCATAATCAAAATGACAAGGCAAGCAGACAATGAGCATCTCAGCGATCTTTTTATTTGCTATTTGCATAGGTTTTTATTGAGGATGCTTCATAGAATGCTCATTATGGTGATGCTGGAAGTTTTCACCATGATTAGGCATGGCTTAGGCTAGCGGCCCATGCGTTTCTCTAACACACATACAAACTCCATGATCTTACAAGTTCCACTTTTATTTCACACCGCCGGGATCCGTAAGCAAAAGATCATGATATCAACGGGGTACAAAGTACAAGTGCAATGTTGAAAGCATTCCCCATGGTACATGGTTCTGCTAATTTCAACTTATAAAGCGCAAGCATATACGCAACAAAGAAGGACCCAATGGTTCAAGTTTATTATAGGCAAAAAGGTAAAGTGTGCCATCAAGTTCGTGAGAGCTTTAATCAATAGTTTTCTCATAACAAGCGAAAGGTAAACAAAAGCATGAATATACTCAGAATAGCATAAGCTAGTAGGTAGGTATGGTGGAATCTTTGGAATAACTTGGTTTAGGGAGTTGGATGCATGAGTGGAATGTTGGGGCTGCATCTCCGTAGCCCCTCTTCTCCTACCTCTAGCTCAAACTAGAACAATGGAGTTATTTCCGGCGAAGAACGCCGCGGCGCACACACGCCTGTATCTTGGCTTTATTTGTGGACACACACCGCTACAAATGAAGATGCACACTTGCACACACCTCGGCAGCCCCGGCGGTCCTCCACGGCGACCTGCCGGCCCAGCACCAAACCTATCGAAGACTACATCTTCTCGCCGCAGACTCTCCACTAACTCAGCTATTACAGGGGCTTAAATAGCCAGACTCAGCACGGCTCGCATGCAACCACTAACCCACTAACCTGGCATGCACACACACACAAATACATGGTCAAGGCCACAACTACTTGATCCACGTTTTACTCTACTGGCTAGCTACACGCACACACGTTGAGCCACTAACAAACAACCAGGCAACCAGCTAACAAACTCAAGATTAGTGCTAACAATTTTCCCCCTAATCTTGTCTTGCCGTTGCCGGAGTTGCTGCAGCTGCCGTCATCATCATCGCCACAGCCGCCGCTATGGCGTCCCGTCCAGACTCAAAGCACTCAGCAATCACCCCGCGTGCAAATGCCTTCACGATCCGGTTTTCCTCGATCGTGTGCCACCTGCTCCTCTGCGAGACCTGAGACGACACAGTGGACACAAACGCGAGCACAGACTCACGCGCCACCGACGTAAAGCTGACCTGGGACAACGCCACACGCCGTCGCAGCCACCATCTTCTTCCTCAGCGAGACACGCCGAGCTCCTTCTCCGCCGGCCACACACGCCTGACGTTCCAGCAACATACGCCCCGGCACACACGCCCCGACACACGCACACGATCACGCACTGACATGATAGACGTGGCCGTCCTACGCTCCGTTGGACGTGTTCTCCTTCGGTGATCCGCACGCCCTCGGCTCACGCGCATGGCGCGCCCTGACGCAAGCAACGTGGCCGCTCGAGCTGCCTCACCCGCCGCACGAACGGCTTCTCCTCCACGCCGCCAAGCCACGCCGTGCCACCGCACTGCGCCACCACGCAGGTCCGTCTCGGCCACCGCGCTCCCGCACGCACCATGGCCGTTGTGCTGCATCGCTGCGGTCTCAGCCGCAGACAGCACCTCCATGCCGCCACGCAGTCGCGGCCACCACGCAGCACCTCTGGGGCTCCCACGCTCGCCGCACGTACGGCGTCATAGCGCGCCACGGCCCCGAATCATGAGACTCTGATACCATATGTTGGGGCTGCATCTTCGGAGCCCCTCTTCTCCTACCTCTAGCTCAAATAGAACAATGGAGTTATTTCCGGCGAAGAACGCCGTGGCGCACACACGCCTGTATCTTGGCTTTATTTGTGGACACACACCGCTACAAATGAAGATGCACACTCGCACACACCTCGGCAGCCCCGGCGATCCTCCACGGCGACCTGCCGGCCCAGCACCAAACCTATCGAAGACTACATCTTCTCGCCGCAGACTCTCCACTAACTCAGCTGTTACAGGGGCTTAAATAGCCAGACTCAGCACGGCTCGCATGCAACCACTAACCCACTAACCTGGCATGCACACACACGCACTAATACATGGTCAAGGCCACAACTACTTGATCCACGTTTTACTCTACTAGCTAGCTACGTGCACACACGTTGAGCCACTAACAGACAACCAGGCAACCAGCTAACAAACTCAAGATTAGTGCTAACATGGAACTCATACTTTGTTGTGGAGGCTAGCAAAAGACTGGGAGCGACAAACTAAGAGAGCAATAATGGCCATAATCATGCAGAGCGATAAAACATCATCGATCAAAGCATAAAGTGATACTAGAAGTTGAAAACTAAAGGATCATAAAGGCTATGGTGACTTGAGATAGTCATAACATGGTGTGAGCATGTGCCAAGTCAACCCAAATAAAGCATCAAAGGAGAATACCACTATACTATGCTTTAATATGCTAAAACAATGCATGATTCAACCAAGGCACATTAATCAATCTCAATTGTTTATAACAAGTCATGCTACAACAAAGAATACTAAGAATAAAGCCAAAACAATATCAAGCATGGCATGACAAAGCATAGACCACAGTCAAAAACGAGCTCTTTTTACCACAAAAGTATGAACTTTCCTACTCTTTTCCAAACCAAACCAAACTATTTGCAAACCAATGTATGAAAGAGGGGGTCCAACCAATTTATTCATAAAACTAAGGAAACAAAAGCAAATGAAAACCAAAACAAAAACGAAAAAGAAGACGCTCCAAGAACAACACAATTGTGCATGAAACAATAAAAATGAAGCGTTTGGAAGGAACCTGAAATTTTTATTGATGAAGAAGGGGATGCCTTGGGCATCCCCAAGCTTTGACGCTTGTACTTCTTGGATATTTCTTGGGGTGACACGTGTGGCATCCCCAAGCTTGAGCTTTAGTCCATCCTTCATCTCATTACTCATTCCTTCCATACACTTGAAAATTTTCCTTCATACAAAACTTCACACAATCTCATTAGCAACATTAGTGCACTTAAGATAAATAAGTTTCAAGGTTCAGTTCTAACACCAAATAAACTTCCATTAGAACACTAGCTACTGTAGCACTTCCCTCAAAAAGCTCAATTCCCCAAAAGAACTCAAGAAGGAACCCACAAGAAGCAAATGCAGAAAATGGCAGAAATCTATCAAAACAGACCAGCAGGTAAAGACGAATTTTTGCGAAGACCTTCTGTTGCTCAAATCAAAAAGTGTTGAACTAACGGAAGTTAGATAACAACCTGGGGCAGAATCACAAAAAATTACAGCTCAATCCGACATACAGAGCTCTCTCACGAATTTTTACGGTGAAACACACAAATCTGTTTCGGGACAGCAACTTTCCCAATCATTACTTCACTCTCATTAGAGGTTACTCTTGGCACAAAAAGCAAATAAAAAGGAAAAGGAGAGGTTATTACAGAGGTAATAACTTCCAAGACTCATCTAAAACTCTTGGATTATCTCCCAACAAGTACTTTTCTTTAACGCCTTTAAGTTAGGCATAAGAAGCAAAGAAAGAATCAAGTGTTCTCAAATGAAGAAGCATTAAGACCAAATTTTGTTTTCATAGGAGAAGCAAAAGAAATATTTTCTCTCTTTTTAGGGAAGTGTTCTATAACTTTCTTGAGTGGGAGTTGATATTTAAAGGTGCCTTCTTTCATATCAATGATGGCACCAACAATTCTAAGAAAGGGTCTTCCCAAAGTAATAGGACAAGAAGCATTATATTCAACATCCAAAACATAGAAATCAACAGGGATATTGGCATTGTTAACCATAATAAGAACATCATTAAGACTCCCCATGAGTTTCTTTTTAGCATTATCATCAAGTGGGACATTCAAATAACAATCTTCAAGAGGAGGCAAATCAAGCATATCATAAATCCTTCTAGGCATAATAGAAACACTACTATCAAGATCACACAAAGCTTTGAAATCAAAGTCATTCACTTTCATATTGATGATGTGTTCCCAACCATCCTCTTGTTTTATAGGAATAGAAGCTTTATGTTTCATCTTTTCTTCTTTAATCTTTATGAGAGCATCGGTAATGTGTTTTGTAAAGGCCATGTTCATAGCACTAGCATTAGGACTTTTAGCCAGCTTTTGTAGGAACTTAATAACTTCAGAGATATTGCAACCATCAAGATCAAAATCACCTTTATCATCTAAAGTAGTAGAACTATTACTAGCCTCAGCACTAGTGGTGGTAATAGTAGAAACACTAATGTTTCTAGCAATTTCATCTTCTCTTTCCCACTTAGCATGTAATTCAGCTAATATTCTAAAATTTTCATCAATTCTTACTTGTATGGCATTGGTAGCTGCAAAGGGATTATCATTAGTTTCAGGTTTAGCAGCCATTTTATTAATCAATGAAGATTGAGCTTCAGACAAAGATGATATATTTCTTTCAGCATTAGAGAGTTTCAGTTGTAAACTAGGAATTTCCCTATTTAGACTCTCAAGTTGATGGCTAATGTTCTTCAAAATGATAGATTGTTCCTCCATAGTTTTAGTAAATAGTTTATTTTGCTAATATTGCATTTGCATGAAGTTTTTAGTGGCTCTTTCAACTTCTAAAATTCTTCCTTCACTAGGTAATTCAGGTTTACCATTGTTGGGAGGATATGGCTTATAATTGTTGTTACCAAAATTGTTCCTATAAGCATTATTACCGTAAGAATTGTTGCCAAAGTTGTTATTTCTTATGAAGTTCACATCAACTTGCTCTTCTTGAGCAACCAAAGAAGCTAGAGGAACATTATTTGGATCAATATGGGCTTTCCCATTAACAAGCATAGACATAATTATATCAATCTTATCACTCAAGGAGGAGGTTTGCTCAACAGAATTTACCTTCCTACCTTGTGGAGCTCTCTCAGTATGCCATTCGGAATAATTAACCATCATATTGTCCAGAAGTTTTGTTGCAGCACCCAAAGTGATGGTCATAAAGGTACCTCCAGCAGCTGAATCCAATAGGTTCCTTGAAGAATAGTTCAATCCTGCATAAAAAGTTTGGATGATCATCCAAGCAGTCAGTCCATGAGTGGGACAATTCTTTACCAAAGGTTTCATTCTTTCCCAAGCTTGAGCAACATGCTCATTATCAAGTTGTTTAAACTTCATTATTTCACTTCTCATAGATATAATCTTAGCAGGAGGATAGTATTTTCCAATAAAAGCATCTTTGCACTTAGTCCAAGAGTCAATGCTATTCCTAGTTAAGGAATTCAACCACTCTTTAGCTTTTCCTCTCAAAGAGAAAGGAAACAATTTCAGCTTAATAATATCACCATCTATATCCCTATGCTTTTGCATCTCACAAAGTTCAACAAAGTTATTTATATGGGAAGCAGCATCTTCATTACCAATACCAGAAAATTGTTCTCTCATAACAAGATTGAGCAAAGCGGGTTTTATCTCAAAGAAAGTATTTTCAGCCACAGGTGGAGCAATAGGTGTGCTCATAAAATCATTGTTGTTGGTGCTAGTGAAGTCACACAACTTAGTGTTTTCAAGGGTAGTCATTTTTTTGGGTTTTCAAATAAGAAAGAAAACTTGTAAAACTATTTTTTTTGTGTTTTTTGAAGAACAAAATAAGCAAACAAGGCAAAAAGAAAACTAAGCAAAACAAAAAAACAAAGTAAAGAGATTGGTTATGAGGGACTCCCCTTGTGAAGATGTCCTTGACTCCCGGCAACGACGCTAGAAAAATCTTTGATGTGCTCATCGTTCGACGTAGAGCTCGTTGGGAACCCCAAGAGGAAGGTATGATGAGCACATCAGCAAGTTTCCCTCAGTTATGAAACCAAGGTTTAATCGAACCAGTAGGAGCAAGGAAACACCCCAAAGGTGTTACTAGCTGAGCTTTGGCAGGCGCCTTGCCGATTAGTAGCAACGTGGAGACCTGCACAACACAACCACAGAACTTTGTCCCCAACTTGCGATGAGGTTGTCAATCTCACCGTGTTTTGCGGAAAACAAAGGATTAAACGTATTGAATGGAAAGAAGTAAAAGTTTGCAGAAAGTAAACACAAAGCAGTAAAAAGTTGTAGATTATATGTAAAAGACAAGGACCGGGATCCATAGTTCACTAGAGGTGGCTCTCCTTAATATAGATAACATGCTGGGTGAACAAATTACAACAGGGCAATTGACAAACACCGAGAAAGCAATACATGCATATACTAATCATCTTGACTCCTTTGAGACTTGATTGGGCATTACAACATAATACATAGACCGCCATCCAACTGCATCTATGACTAATAATCCACCTTCAGGTTATCATCCGAACCCCCTCTAGTATTAAGTTGCAAGCAACAGACTATTGCTTTACGAACTGCGTGTAAAGTAAACAATACGATTGTTCTATGAACAAAGGATTGTTGTTTTCTCCCTAGTAGCAACAACACATCTAGTACCTTAGAGATTTCTGTCACTTCCCAGTTACGAGGCATGGACCCACTATCGAGCATAAATACTAACTCTTGGAGTTGCTAGCATCTACTTGGCCAAGATAGCTACTAACAACGGAAAGCATGCAAGATCACAAATAACAAAGACATGATAGAATCAATAATCAATCTGAAATAGCATCTCAATATCCATCGAATCCCGCAAACACAACATGTATGAATTACAAATAGATGATCTTGATCATGAACGGAGCTCACAAGATCTAAACATGAAAGCACAAAGGAGGAGAACCAGCCATCTAGCTAGTACATGGATCCGTAGTCCAAGGATGAACTACTCACGCATCACACTGGAGGCTTGCATGGTGATGAAGGAGGCCTCCAGGGTGAATTCCCCTCTCCGGCAGGGTGCCAGGAAGAGCTTCAGATCCCTCCCGATCTAGGGATGGAGATGATGGCGGCTACAGAATCTTTCGTCGATTTTTGATCGGGTCCTTAGGGTTTTCGTCTCGAGGGCAATATATAGGCGGAAGGAGAGGCCGAGGGGGTGCCGAGAGCGGCCACACCACCCCTGGCGCGGGCCGGGCCTGGCCGCGTGGCCCTTCTCCGTCTCGTATTCTGGCACTTGATCCCTTCCGGAAAAATAGGCACTTTGGCTTTTGTCCCGTCCAATTCCGAGAATATTCATTTTCTGACTTTCCTGGAACCAAAACAGCAGAAAACAGGTAGCTGGCACTGTGGCTCTTGTTAATAGGTTAGTCCAAGAAATCATATGAAAAGTACTCCAAAGTTGGAACAAAACACAAGAAAGTGGATAAAACCAAGCATGGAACATCAAAAATAATAGATACATTTGCAATGTATCAGGTATGTAAACAAACCATGTCTCTAGTTACCTCCAGCGAACTAGTTCATTGTTCATGAGGATGGTCTGGGTTTCAAGATTATGGGAATTTATGCCAATTGACAATGGGGTCATGTTATTAGTTGAATAACATGATAGACAAACATCCGACTGTTATATCTTGAATAATATCTAGTTACAAAGTTCACAATTTATGATAAAACACAGAGAACCTCGCAACCTGATCCTTTGACTGTGAGGTAATGCAAATCACCATTCCGGAGGAAGCTTAGATGGTTATCAAGAGTCATCTCGTAAAAGGGTGATCAAAAAGGTGCCACTCAGATTTTCCAAAGGGATGCGTAGAGGAGTATATATCAAGACCAGGATTTGTCTAGTCCATATAACAGACAGATACATATGGACATCTCGGTGACATTGCATTAATGAAGCTTGCAAGCATGTGACTAGGTCATGGAATGCAACGACATGAGAATGAGAAAACAAGTTTATCAGTAATGAGATCAAACTAAGGTATGGAGATATCGAAGATCAAGTCTCGGATGAATTAGGTATAGAATGACAAAGGGAACAGGGAACGACTATCTCACGGTTCGAGCGATTATATTCGTGAAACGCACGGGGGTCACTTGGCCATCCAGGTCCCTCTTTTGATCATTGATGTGAGAGTAGTCTTGATCATGTCCGGAGTGTTTTTGAACCGAAGGATGTCACGCTTAAGGGTAGGGACACTTAGGGTAGATGAGGTATCATAGGAGAAATAGAGAAAGAGAAACCAGAATAGTTCCGGGTAACATCCGATGGAGATCGGCAGGGATCCGGAAGGTGTTCCGGAGTGAAGGAATAATACAATATGTGTATTTGAATATTAATTGGAGAATTAATATTAAATACATATTTTATTTTATTATTAAAGGCATCATAATGCTAATGGGCCTCACCCGAAGGGAGGCCCAATAGGGCATGGCGCCTGGGGAGAGGGGGCTAGCCGACCTAGGCTTGGTGGGCTGCTCAATAGGGCCCAACTAGGGCCGGCGGCTGCCCCTAGGTGGCCGGCGGGTGTGGGGGTTAGTCCCACACCGCCTGGCCCTAGGGTGGTGCGCCCCCTCCCACTATATATAGGGGTCTCCCCTCCCCTTTGGAATCATCCCATTCCCTCTCATTCTCTCTCTCATCCATTGAGGACTTCTCTGTAATATTGGAGAGGACCTCGTGTGTGAGTTCTCCACCTTCACACCACCATCGTGTGATCTGCGATCTGGCATCTACTTCTTCTGCTGCTCGGCTGGATTGGAGTCCGGTTGACGTCTCCTACACCGGACGTGTGACGAACTTCGGAGGCACCACAGTTGGGGTGCTGCTCGTCTTCATCAATATACGCCTTCTTGCGTAAGGTTTTTCTTGGTCTTCAAAGGTATGAATACCGTATCTCTTCTCTGTTACTTATGTCTACATAGTATAGATCCTGGTATTAGTGTTCAAGTAGATAGAAATTTTTTGTTTTCTCCTACGGAACCCTTTCAGTGCGACACGTTTTTCCTGGTAAACCTGGAAACATCGGGTTCCTTCCACCGCGTGCAGTTTCTGAGCGAAGTACTTACCAACACGTCCAACTTAGGCTTACAGGACCCAAACTGCAGTGAAAATAAAAAAACTACGGACCTGCAAGGAGTAATACTAACAGTACTACTATTATACAACATTCTGGAAAAAATTATGTATGGAATAGTTGTAGTAGAGTACAACTGTACTCCTAATAAGGTTATTTTACAAGCTTGGTGAAATATACATACTGGAGAAACTACCAAGTGTACAAAAGGGTTTTTGGTCATACAGAGTATTTTACAAGCCAGACCGGGTGCGAAACTAAATGTTGAGTACTCGTACATCAGCTAAAAACCAGCCAAAAGAAAGAGTTCAACAGAAGGCCGAGACCAAATGAGCTATCCTTGAATAGGCTCGTTCCACTCCAAGGCGTTTAAGAAGCTTGGGATGAACCAAAATGGAGTCTCCGACCATGTCTAGCGAGTGTTGGTGTGGAAACCAACAGCTGCGTCACCATTCAGACTGAAACGGCAAATTTCAGGACATGGCCTGTACTCGTAGCCAATTCCTTGGTGTGATGTGTAAACACAGTTCCTTCTCGTCAGATGTCCTGGCGGATCATTTACATCGCCTACTGTAATGATAATCGGATAGTTCACGCCAAGGAAAAGAGAATATGATCAAAGGTTAGTAACCCTTTTCCATTGGTTAGCTGCAGTTAACTGGCTTGTGTCCATCGAGAACACCATGCACTCAAACCCAGAAGGATAGGTGCGAACGGTGCGACCATGGTGAACAACACCAGTATCATCAACAATTGCATTGCCTGAGACACCATATGTATAGACCAGAAGAACATTTGAACCACCGGTAGATCTTGCTAACCACCACCTACCAGGATCATTCTCCTCATCGTCCTTAACAAACCCATGTGTCAGGTACAGCACATCGTGTGGCGACATGATAAGGATAAGACCTTCAAATGGAATGGAAATGTAACATGGAAATAATATTGATATTGATCTGACATTGTAGAAGTTGATATACAGTACTATTTTCAAAAATCTTGATTATACTTAAGATGTTTGATTGCGTAAAAAAAATGCCAACCTAGGGAGATGCTATGGAAATTCTAATTCTTTTCGAAATGGGGATATGCTATGGAAATTCTCCTAGAGACACGATGTGATGCATGGGATCAAATGAAATAGGAAATAATCCTATAGGATCTTGAATGTAAAGTTCATAGGGAAAAAAGCAAGGTTGGATCCTACAAGATTTTGGTGTCTTATATACCAAAGGAAAACCAACAAGGATTATTTCTAGGAGGTTTAATATCTTATCTTATATTATCTTATCACTATGTAGTGTATGAATAACTTTGAATATTCATTGTTGGATCAGGACTTGCGAATCCCAACATTGCTAGCAGTTGGATCTTATTT
This sequence comes from Avena insularis, assembly GCA_023614405.1. Taxonomy (NCBI): domain Eukaryota; kingdom Viridiplantae; phylum Streptophyta; class Magnoliopsida; order Poales; family Poaceae; genus Avena; species Avena insularis. The sequence goes on along the minus strand of CM042692.1, from coordinate 489,367,247 downwards.
TCCATTCTAGCATCTACTTGAAGATTCTATTGATAGTCTTTAGCACAATGAAGGCTATGCACAATTCTCAAAACGCACTTCTCCATCATTCTAGAATCTTATCCTTCATTTCTCAAGACCATGTTAACAATATTTACAAGTACTAGTACCTAATAAACATCGACTTCTACATGATAGAAAATACAAGAACTAAATATGTGCCCATACTTTATAGATGTTGATCAAATTTCTAATTTTTTGAGCTTTACCTAGTATTATAATTCTATATAGTTATGATATGTCATATGTCTAGTATCTGAGTCTCACGTAAATACTACTAGTAGATACCATATTTTCTATGGATGTACTAGTACTAGGAGACAAGGAAATACTATCAGCAGAACTCAATCCTATGAATCAAATTACTTATATTTAAGAAAACTTAGTAAGGATTGCATGCCTCTGAAATTCCTAGGGAATTCATACGAATCAAAGAGGCTAAAATTCCTATGAAATTCCTACTAACCAAAGAAACTTCAGAAAAAATAACTTACATTCATTCTGGTATAATATATGGATCTCACATAAGTACTTACTACTACATAGTAGATACCATATTTTCCATGGGATGTACTAGGAGACGAAGCAATACTATCAGAAGAACTCAATCATATGAAACAAACTACTTATATGTAAGAAAACATCCTAAAGATTGCATTCCTATGAAATTCCTTAGAATCAAAGAAACTAAAATTTTAATGGAATTCCTACTAACTAATAAAAGTTCAGAAAAAATAGCTTGCATCGATTCAGGAACAAAGCTAATAAAATACGTAGGGAGGAGAATTTACCAAGTTCTAGAGACTTCCATGCATAAACACAGCCGTTCTCGGTCACGGCGAACACACAATCGTGTTGGATAATAGCATCGCAGTATCTGAAGTAGCCCTGGAACTTGTTCACACAAACTGGCCATCCATGACTATCATTCCCGTTGATGACAGCAATCTTGAATTCAAAAATGGCGACTAGAGAGAAATCTTTGTATCCCCCAGCAGCTGTCGGAACTTGGCAAATGACTATCTTCTGCAATTTAGTACATCGACCTTCACCAGCATCATCCTGAAATGTAAGTGCAGAACCTTCGGTCGGTTCAAACCCCGACACTTGTGGAATAAAAATCTTGCGACGAGTGTACACGTTGAAAAGGTCCCACATGAAATCAGGCCCAACTGTGACGATCCAATCTCCATTGCCGCCTGCTCGTTGCTCATCAAAACCATTTGGCATAACATCATTGGAGGAGAACCTGTCCAGCAGCGTCAGCTTGCACAGGCTGGACGCCACTTCGAAGCAGTCTTTCGATTCCCACGGTCTCACCGTTGGGTGAGAATGAAGAACACATGGGAGGCCAAACGGATGAGAAGAAGGCGTAGTTCCACTCTCTTTTGCTGATTGAAGAATATGTTTGGACGAACTGACGAGGATCGCGGCAGTGGTGGCGTCGCAATGGTTGATGAGTACTTGAAGAGGGCCTTCGGTGAACACCTTCTGAAACTACTCAGGATCTTTATAGACCTTGCTCGATCTCACAATGGAAGGAGGCTGCGGATGGTTTTTTGGGGGCTTTCTTTGGGGTGGGGTGGGGTGGGGTGGGGGAGGAAGGGAAGATCGTTGGCGTGAGCTGGCAGCCGAGGTGCGATGGAGAAGACAAAGGCTGATGGTGCATAGTACTAGTACTCTACTACTAGTAGTACTGCAGAAGGTGGGCGAGTGGGGCGGGGCTCCAATTGAGGCTAGTTGCACAACCCTCCAACAATTAGAGTCGTAGTTGCAAAGAGCTCCAACTGTTGAGAAATTCCATTCCTATTAGAATATTCATTTTAGAATATTTATTGACAGACAATAAAAAAAGGAAAACTCTAATATAATAGAAAATGAAACGAAACGGTCGACCCAGACATAGACGGTCGACCCAAGAGGATCGCCCCGGGTATGTAAGAAATAATGCTAAGATGGATAATCGAGAATTTTGTGCTATGTGCAGCATTTGTACCCAAAAGTAATTATAGTACAGTAGTTTCTTGCAACTAGACTATCCTGATTATCTGGAGTTCCCTGCAATTTCGAATCCAATTGTCGAAGGTTTGTGCAACTTCCACCCTCCTCGTGTTCCGAGGAAGCTCTATGACGCTATGTTCAAACAAAAAATGATCAAAGACAAACAAAAAAAGAAGAGGAAACTACAGGAATTTGGATCAAGTATGTGTTTGAATCATAGGGAAAGCAAAGCAATTATACCATGAGGTTGGAGTGGGCAGAAATTTTCCTAAAAATAGAGGGCAAAGGAATACTTTGAAGAAATCTCAATTCTCGTGTTTTTCCTATTCCTATATTTTTCCTATCCTCGTTCCAAACAAACATAATTTCTACATATTGGAATCCTATGAATCAAACAAAATAGCATAGGAGTATTTCCTAAGGGACAAGATCCTTGACAAAACCTTTGAATTTTCTTTGAATCAAAGAAGGAATAAAAAAGGTTTCCTCTCTCAGGAAAAAAGGAACTCCACCTCTTGGAGAAAAAAAGGAACTCCACCTCTTGGAGAAAAAAAAGGAACTCCACCTCTTGGACAATTCACTATGACGAGAGTAGCTACTAAAGTCTATGTCTAGTACTAGCTATAGGGCCCAACCGTAGCACGTTATTTAAAAGTAGTACTACTAGTACAGTACAGTATCAGTCTTTGTAGGTTCCTCGAAGGAAATAAAATAAAGCTCTGCAGGTAATAAATGACCATGGCAATTTCCAAGATACACAATCTTTTGCTTGTTCATTTTGATCTGGGCGACAGCCGGAGGATAGAGGAGTACTAGCTACTTCGTGTCTTGAGATATCGAGCTGGAGTAGAAATTTGGATATCTACAAACCTGAATTGTCCTGTCAAACCACTGCTCGTTGCATGCAGCTTGACCAAACAGACTTACTGCACTACTTTACTGCGCGTCCGAAAAACTAGGGAGTACAAGAAGTACTAGTACACTAATGTTACACAGAGAGTTTTTTTGAACAGACACAGAGAGTTCCACATTCATATTGTACTGCCAAAAGCAGAAGTTGTGTCAATATAGTACTTTAGTAGTCACGTCCAGGTTGCCTTACAGGGAAAAAAAATAGTATGATGAGTAGTACTACTACGTAGTCAGGAACGGCACGAGCGTGTGCTCCACTAGTCTGCCTTTGCACGTAGGGTAATCCAGTATGGAGTAGATCGCCACCGCATGGTCGCGTGATTATTATGCATTGGTCCATACTCTAGTCGTGGGTACGTGCCATAGCAGTAAAAAAATTGTGAAAATAGATTACTCATAAATAATTACTCCCTTCATCCTAAAATAGTAGTTACTGACTTGGCTTTGTCTAGATACACATGTATTTCGATGTATTTTAGTACTTAGATGCTCCCTCATTTTCAAATTAGAAAGCATACTAGGTTTTGTCGAAGTTAATATTTATACTAGCTTTTCTCGAAGTCAATACTAACTTACATAATGTCAAATGCATATAACATAAAAACATGGTTCGTGATGATTCTGATAACATTGAGTTGATGTCATAGATGTCCATATTATTTTCTAGATATTTAGGCTAAATTCCACGACAACCTATCCTGCACGATGGACCCACGTTGATGCGTCGTCCACACTAGCGCAATTTGGACGGCAATCTTGGTTCAAGACTTAAATCAAGTCGAATTGACAAGTTTGGGCATAAAATTCCGTAATCACTTAGTTAGATGACTAAAATCGAACCACCGTAAGAATGGTTAGTGTGTTTATCTCTGATCCACGTCGTAGAAGTGAACAATTACATAAAAGTCGTATTAAACCCTTAAATACTCCGTAATAACATTAGCAGCAAACTTAGATTACATCCAAAATGCATCCTTCCTAGTACCAAAAGAGAACCTACATGCGACTACTACTAGTAAACTGGAGTAATAAAATAGTACTACTAGTAGTACTATTTATCCGCTAATACACCATTACAGTCTTGATCAGCAGCCGTAGTTTAAGATCATTTTTTCCTGTCGATGCAAATCCAGAAAGATACATGGGTGGACTGTCCAACTTTCACCAGGAACCACGGCGGCACCCCGAGGTATGTCCTGAGCTTGTCGGACGGGAGGTTGTCCGGTGACGAGCTGCTCGTCAGCTCGATTACCGCATTAAGGCTCTCGACTATCGAAAAGTCCGCCGACCCCGGCGGGCCAGGCACACATAGTTTCACCGTGTACCGTAGCCACACGCACCTATCCTGCCTGATGCACACCAAGGACACGACGGCAGCCGGGCCGAGCGCGCTGATGGTTAGGCCGAACACGGCACCGTCATCCCCACAGAGGAAGCGCGTGAATCCCCTCATTCTTGTTGGTGGTGGAGTCGGGATGAGGCAAAAGAAGGCGCTGCCGTAGATGGCCCAGGTTACTATGACTCCATGGGCCTCCTTCATGTGGGGAAGGAGCCCTGCCGGCGAGGCAATGAAATCACAGGCGGAATCAATGCAGGAGCACGGGTCGTGCGAGCACGCGATCTTGTGCTCATCGAGCTTGTCAAAGGCGATCAAGCTAAAGCAACCGTCGTAGGGGCACTCGATCCTCGCCTCAGACTGGACGGTGTCCATAACAGCCGGCTTACGATCGAATCCGCCGACACGGTACACAGACTTGTGGGAGTGGTTACAGAGGGAAGATCGACTCATCGACAGAGTGCCCGCCGGCTAGAAACCCGGGTTGGGTGGGTATACTGAAGAGTATACTGATTGAGTTTCATACTATACTGGTACGATTGTACAAGAATACGCTAGGCATGGGCGCACCGGCAGTGGCTGCACTTGGCCACTCTTTTCTTAGACAGTGTCCACACGTTGTACATGCTTCGTCAAAACAAAAAGCTACAGAAAGTTGACAGGTGAGTAATAAAGCAGGTGTTACGCTGTACCGTACCAGACAGTACAGTACAGACAGAGGGAGAGACCGAGGCAAGAAGATCTAGGTGAGTGAGAGTCAATAAGATCTACTCTTGGAGAGAGACTAAAAGCCTGCGGCTTGCTGTAGGGTGTACAGTGCTGCAGGAGAGAGACCGAGGACTGCATGTATGTCTTCGACACCAACCCGTAATTAACTTTTTTGGTCTTATCAAATTTAAATGGCCTTAATAATCCCAGACAGAGGGAGTACTAGTAATAGTAGTAGTACTATATCTTAGAACAAATCAGACAAACCAGTACTGCATTTATTAGTGGTCCTTTTTTTGAGAAATTATAATTAGTAGTAGTACTTAGATATGTGAAAAACCAATCCAAGTTACTACTCCAATAGAGAGTACGATTACTCTGTTTTATGGATTCTTGTTTACTATACGTACTAGTAGTAAAAGCTAGAATGTAGATTGTTTCAGAACAAATTTTAGCTCTACAATATCTAGCATACACGCAAACCTCAAAAGACACTTCATTGCTTAGTTTCAGAGATCTTGTGCTAAATGCATGGACTTGGATGTAATTTTCATTTTTATAAGGTCCTTGATGTAACTTGTACTTCCACCGACCGTGTGTTAACTAATAAAGCACCTCGCTCCTACGGGACCTACCACAATTAAAAAATAATTACACTGCCCCGATTATCAAACAAAGTGGAACATGGTTTCTTATAATTCCAAAGTTTTTAGAAATAGGATGTTTCAAGCTTCCTAGCTAACTTTGCACACTTTAGTGACTTTTTGCCGATTTAACAAAATTAGCTCAAACATTTGGTACACAAGTAAGGGCAATTGATTGCTATTGAATTAAATGTATTTTTAGAGGTAGATGTGTGATGTAGTAAACAATGTCGTTGGTGTTAGTTTCCAACTATCACGAAAGAACATTTAATTCTCAATTTTTCGAGTGATGAAGAGATTGTTCTTTTACATAAAGAAATTCCGAAGAATATGGATCTGAATTCCACAAGAAAAGTTTTCAGACATAAAGAGTGGACCAACATGTTGTGCTAACGATACCCATGTTTTATGAGCTTTCAAACTTCCAATCTAACTCCATCAACTTGAATGGCTTTATGCCAATTATTTATCGAATTTAGGTCAAATTTGAACTACAAGTAAATTGTAGGTTGCTTTGAAAGTTTTATGAAAACTCTTCTAGAGGTACCTATTCAGGGGACAATTAATATATCATAAACCATCGAGAATTTTGATGACACATTCAACTTCATGCTAAGATTTTGCATCTTGACGGTTTAACAAAATTAGGTCAAACTTGAGCTACAAGTAAGCGTGAAAGATCGCTCTTGAATTAAATGTTTGTCGATATTTGAATGACTTCCTAGCTAACTCTGCCCATTTGAATGACTTTATGTCGATTTATCGAAATTAGGTCAAATTTGAAACTACAAGTAAATTGTAGCGTGCTTTGAAAGTTCTACGAAAAAGCTTTTGGGGGGCACACATCGAGGGGTCACAATCAATATGTCAGAAACCACCGAGAGTTTTGACGGTAGTTTCAACTTTTTGCTAAGATTTTGCATCCTGACTATTTAATGAAATTAGGTCAAACTTGAGCTACAAGCAAGTAAGCGCGATAGATTTCTCTTGAATTAAATGTCTTTTCTAGGATAGATGGGTGCATCTTATTGTAGTAAACAATGTTGTCAGTATGAGTTTCCAACTATAGGGAAAGAACATTCTCAATTTTCCGAGTGATATCGAGATTATTCTCTCCTATAAAGAAAGTCCGAAGAATGAGGATCTAAATGCAACAAGCCAAGTTTTCACACATATATAGTGGACCAACATATTGTACTTATGATTTCCCATATTTTATGAGTTCTCAAACTTCCTATATCTTATCTATCTGCCCACTTGAATGACTTTATATGTCGATTAATCAAAATTAGGTCAAATTTGAACTATATACTACAAGTTTTGTAGGTCGCTCTGATAGTTATACGAAAAAGCTTTTGGAGGTACCCATCGGGGGTCACAATCAATATATGAGAAACAACCGAGAGTTTTGACAACTGGTTTGACTTTATGCTAAGATTTTGCATCATGACACTATTTAACGAAATTGGGTCAAACTTGAGCTACAAAGTAAGCGTGACAGATTGCTCTTGAAATATATGACTTTTCAGAGGTAGATGGGTGTATTTTCCTGTAGTAAATAATGTCGTCGGTGTGATTTTCCAACTATCAGGAAAGAACATTCAATTCTCAATTTATCGAGTGATGATGAGCGAGGTTGTTCTTTTCCGTAAAGAAATGTCCGAAGAATATTGGATCTGAATGCCAGAAGCCAATACCGACATATATAGTGGACCAACATGTTATACCAATGATTCCCATGTTTTATGAGTTTTCAAACTTCCTTGCTAACTCTGCTCGTTTGACCAAATGACTTTATGTTGATTTATCAAAATTAGGTCAAATTTGAAACTTCAAGTACATTATAGGTTGCTTAATTTGGTAGTTTTACAAAAAAAACTTTTGGAGGTACCCATCGACGGGTCACAATTAATATATCATAAAACAATAAGAGTTTTGATGATAGGTTCAACTTCTTGCTAAGATTTTGCATCTTGACAATTTAACAAAATTAGGTCAAACCTGAGCTACAAGTAATTAAGCGTGATAGATTGCTCTTGAAATTAAATGTATTTCTAGAGGTTGATCGGTGTATCTTGTTATAGTAAACAATGTCGTCAATGTGAGTTTCCAACTATCAGGAAAGAACATTCAATTCTACATTTTCCAAGTGAAGACGCGCGAGGTTGTTCTTTTTTTGTAAGAAGTCCGGAGAATATTGGATGTGAATGCCACGCCAAGTTTACAGACATATATAGTGGACCAACATGTTGTACCAACGATTCCCATGTTTTATTTATGATTTTTCAAACTTCCTAGCTAACTCTGCCCATTTGACCGAATGACTATATGTCGATTTATCGAAATTAGGTCAAATTTGAAACTACAAGTAAATTTTAGGTTGATTTGAAAGTTTTAAGAAAAATCTTTTGGAGGTACCCATTGAGGGATCACAATTAATATATCTGAAAACAACGAGAGTTTTGACGATAGGTTCAACTTCTTACTAAGATTTTGCATCTTGACAATTTAACGAAATTAATTAGGTCAAACTTGAGCTACAAGTAAGCGCGATAGATAGCTCTTGAATTAAATGTCAGTTCAGAGGTAGATGAGTGCATTTTCTAGTAGTAAGCAGTGCCGTGGGTGTGAGTGTCCAACTACCAGGAAAGAATATTGAATTCTACGTTTTCCGAGTGAAGACGAATGAGGTTAGTTGTTCTTTTCCGTAAAGAAAAGTCCAAATAATATTGGATGTGGATGCCACAAGCCAAGTTGACATATATATATATTTATATATATAGTGGATCGACAACATGTTGTACTTGTGATTCTCATGTTTTATGGGTTTTGAAGCTTCCTATAGCTAACCTCACACATTTGAATAACTTTATGTCGATATCTCGGAATTAGGTCAAATTTGAAACTACAAGTAAATTGTAGGTTTTGCTTTGATAGATTTACGAAAAAGCTTTTGGACGTACCCATCAAGGGTTCAAAATTAATATACCAAAAACCAGCGAGAGTTTTGACGATAGGTTCAACTTCTTGCTAAGACTTTGCATATTGGTAATTTAATAAAATCAGGTCAAACTTGAGCTAGATACAAGTAAACGCCATAAATTGCTCTTGAATTAAATGTCTTTTCATAGGTAGATCATCGGTGCATCTTCTTGTAGTAAACAGTGTCGTTTGTGTGAGTTTCCAACTATCAAGAAAGAACATTGAATTCTACATTTTCCGAGTGAAGAATACGAGTGAGTATGTTCTTTTTCCTAAAGAAAAGTCTGAAGAATATTGGATCTGAATGCCACAAGCCAATTTTACATACATATATATTGGACCAACATGTTGTACCAATGATTCCCATGTTGTATGAGTTTTCGAACTTCCCAGCTAACTCTGCCCATTAGAATGACTTTATGTCGATTTATCGAAATTAGTTCAAATTTGAAACTACAAGTACTAGTAAATTGCACGTGCCCTGCACGTGAGACTTAGATAATAGACATCTTGCATATCATCACTATATAAAATTATAATAGGCAAAGCAGAAAATTATAATAGGTAAAATTTGAACTACTACAAGTAAACTGTGTAGGTTGCTTTGAAAGTTTTACAAAAAAGCTCTTAGAGGTACCCATCAGAGGGGCCGTAGGGGGAGCAATTAATGTACTATCAGAAACCAAAAGAGAGTTCTGACGACAGGTTCATCTTCTTGCTAAGATTTTGCGTCTTGACAGTTTAATGAAATTAGGTCAAACTTGAGCTACAACTAAGTGCGATAGATTGCTCTTAAATTTAATGAAATTAGGTCAAACTTGAACTACAAGTAATAAATTGTAGGTTTCTTTGAAAGTTTTATGAAAAAAGCTTTTGGAGGTACCCATCGAGTGGTTAATTAATATATCAGAAATTAGAGAGAGTTTTGACGAGTGGTTCGACTTCTAGCTAAGATTTTGCATCATGAAATTTTTTAACACCTTTTGAAAATGATCACATGAAATAGGGAGAGAGGGGAAATGATATTTCTATTTTCTATGGGCAACCCACAAGCTTAAGGTGCACCTTAGGCTAAAAGATAACTTTATTTTTTCCACTATGTATAAGGTGAACCTTAGCGGATGCCACATAGTAGGCCATTTTTTTGAACGGGTAGTAGGCCATATTAAGGTGTGCTTTTTTACACTATGCGGGAGTAGTATATTTCTTTGCTTAGACATATGGTCACCTCTGTCCATGCGCTGTACATTCTGAGAGAATAAAACGTTGGTAGGGAAGAGGGCAACAGCGAAGAGAAGTTGAAGGCGGTTCCATGTCAGAGCAAAGTTATGATGGGTTTCTGACACGAGGTACTCCTGCGGACTTACACTGTACTACACTATGCTCTCCTCCGCTGCCTCTCACCATCCATCCTCCCTCTCTCCTACCCTTTCCCCTCGTGCACCGTCCCGACTGATCTCTCCCTTATCCACAGTGTGGTGCTATGCACGTGTGCCTTGGTACGGTGGCTTTGTGTCACTGGCGTGTTCGGCAGCCGCGTTGGTGTGGAGTAGGGACGAGGAGTACATAGGAAGGAAACCACTTTGGTCCTTGGTGGCAAAAAAATTCAAACTTTTCCGGTTTTCGAAATTTTCACTTGCTTCCCAAACATCGGGAGGGAAGGTTACTCAAAAGATCAGCCATTCGCAGTACTTCTTATCTTATATTTATCTTGTGTTATCTCTTATAATACCATACCATACCACTGTATAGTGTACGGATAACTTCGAACATTGACCGTTGGATCAAGACCGGCAAATCCACACATTGCTAACCGTTGGATCTTATTTTCCATTCTTAGAATCTACAAAGATTCTACTGATAGTCTTTAGCACGATGAATGCTAGTATGCGCAAACCTCAAAACACACACTTCATTGCTTAGTTTCAGGGTCCTTGTGCTAAATTCATGGACTTGGGTGCAATTTTCATTGTTATGAGGTCCTTGATGTAACTTGTACTTCCACCGACCGTGTTAACTCTCAAGCACCTCGCTCCTACGAGACCTACCACGGTTAAAAGAAAATGCAACCGCCCCAATTACCAAACAAACTAGACCACATTTTCTTATATTGTTGGGTCCGTAGCATAGAAAACAAAAAATTTCCGACGATGAGAACTATACGCCAAGATCTATCTACTAGGTACAGAGCAACGGTTGGACATACATCCATCAAGAACTTACCCTCGAAGACAACGAGTTTTGTTAACGAGTAGGAACTCATGGTTGATGTAGTCGTACACTTGCCGATCTCAAGATCGTGTGGAAGTCCGAGCAGGTCCGGATCCAGCACGTCCTTTAGATCCAGCTCCAGCAAGTCCAGCACCACCAAGTCCAGCACCACAAAGCAGCGGTGCATCCGTGATCGCACACACGTCCGGTACCCCGACAACCTCCTCATTTAATGCTCCAACAAAGAAGCAGAAGCAGCAACTCCTTTCCAGATAAAGCCACCGGGAACATGTATCTCGCTAATCCGAGACCATGGGGGAATAATACTAGAGGGGAGAGAGATCCTTCACGAGTAGGTGTGTGGAAGAAGGGGTGTGAGGGGGCCTTTTATAGTAGGAGGGGGGGTACCCCTCCCCCATGGCCGGCGCCCATGGGGTGACCCCTCACCTTCTCATTCATGTGGTGGTAACTCCCTCCACATAAATTTGCCCCTTCACATTCTCTTTTAAAGTCTCCACTTTAAATGCATTAAATTTCTCCAAATTTAATGCTCTCTCATTTAATAAAAATCTTTTATTAATTTTATTCAGAATTTTGTTAATTACTTTAATTAACAAACATTCACATAAAACCCCCTGCAACATTTCAATATTACACGCAGAACCAATTTCAGCAATTTCACCTGAAACAGTTTTGGTGTCTATTGAACTAATTCCAGCGCTTTTTTAAATCTTTATCTGAAACATATTTGCTCCAAGTGGTGTCGGTATCCCTTAAGTGTGTCACCCTACGGTTCACAAATAATGCAGACATGATCGAGACCCTTCTCAGATCAATAATCAGCAGCGGGACCTGGAGATCCGTACTGACTCCCACATATTCAACGATGACTCTTGTGATCGTGTGAACCTTTAACGCTAGTAACTAAATCCCTTTGTCTTGTATATATTACATGTTCGAGATTCGATCATCGGTATCTCCATACCTAGTTTGATCTCGTTGCCTACATGCACTCTTTTCTTGTTCCCAAGATATAACATTCTAGTGATCACATCACTTGCTTGCAAGCTATCTTAATGTGATATTACCGAGAGGGCCCAGAGTATATCTATCCGTCATCGGGATGGAAAAATTCCACTCTTGATCCATGAGCCTCAACATAACACCTTTGTAGCACTGAACCCACCTTTATAGTCACCCTGTTACGGTGTGACGTTTGATGTTATCAAGATACTCTTCCGATGTTAGCAATTAACATGGTCTCATGGTCTAAGGACTAAGATTACTTTGTATGATGTTATAGCAATATAAACATAATGACTTTGATCGTAATGCTATACTTAGGATGAATGTTCATCACATCATTCCACCAATGTTGTGACCTCGTTATTAACAACATGGAATGTCCATGATCAGGAAACCTTGATCATCTTGTTAATCAACGAGCTAGTTTATATGAGAGGCATTACTAGGAACTTTATATTTTATTTATTAAACACACATGTATTAAGTTTCCAATTAATACAGTTATAGCATGCAAAATAAACATTTATCATAAACATGGAATAAGATAATAACCACTTTATTATTGCCTCTCGGGCATATTCCCTTCATATACGTAATACCCGAGTTTTTAATACTATGATTTTTCAAGCTTCCTAGCTAACTTCGCACACTTTAGTGACTTCTTGTTGATTAACGAAATTAGGTGAAACTTGAGCTACAAGTAAGCGCGATAGATTGCTCTTGAATTAAATGTATTTTCGGAGGTAGATGGGTGTTTCTTCTTGTAGTAAACAATGTCGTTAGTGTGAGTTTTCAACTATCAGGAAATAAAATTCTTAGTTTTCCGAGTGATGACGAGATGGTTCTTTTCCGTAAAGAGAGCTCGAAGCAGAATATGGATCACAGTGCCATAAGCCAAGATTTTAGACATATTAAGTGGACCAACGTGTTTTACTTATGATTCCCATATGTTTTTTGAGTTTTCAAACTCCCTAGCTAATTAACTCTGCCCACTTGAATGACGACATGTCGATTGATCAAAATTAGGTCAAACTTGAACTATAACTAAATTGTAGGTTGCTCTGAAAATTTTACGAAAAAGCTTTTGGAGGTACCGTACCGATCGGGAGGGGTGTCACAATCAATATATGAGAAACAACTGAGAGTTTTGACAACAGGTTTGACTTCTTGCTAAGATTTTGCATCGCATGACACTATTTAACGAAATTTGGTCAAACTTGAGCTATAAGTAAGCGTGATAGATTGTTGTTGAAATATATGAATTTTTAGAGAGGTAGATGGGTGCATTTTCTTGCAGTAAATAGTGTCGTCGGTACGGTGTGATTTTCGAACTATATCAGGAAAGAAGATTCAATTATTCTCAATTTTTCGAGTGATGACGAGCGAGGTTGTTCTTTTCCGTAAAGAAATGTTGAAGAATAATATTGGATCTCAATGCTAGAAGCCAAGTTTACCGACATATATAGTGGACCAACATGTTGTACCAATGATTCCCATGTTTTATTTATGAGTTTTCAAGCTTCCTAGCTAACTCTACCCATTTGACCGGATAACTTCATGTCGATTTATCGAAATTAGGTCAAATTTGAAACTACAAGTAAATTTTAGGTTGCTTTGAAAGTTTTACGAAAAATCTTTTGGAGGTACCCATCGAGGGGTCATAATTAATATATCATAAAACACCGAGAGTTTTGATGATATGTTCAACTTCTTGCTTTGCATCTTGACAATTTAACGAAATTAGGTCAAACTTGAGCTACAAGTAAGCGCGATAGATTGCTCTTGAATTAAATGTATTTTCAGAGGTAGATCGATGCACCTTGTTATAGTAAACAATCCCGTCAGTGTGAGTTTCCAACTATCAGGAAAGAACATTCGATTCTAAATTTTCCGAGTGAAGACGAGCGAGGCTACTAGTTGTCATTTTCCATAAAGAGAAGTCCAAAAAATATTGGACGTGGATGCCACAAGCCAATTTGACAGACATATATAGTCGATCGAAAAAATGTTGTACTTGCGATTGCCATGTTTTATGAGCTTTCAAACATCCTAGCTAAATCTGCCCATTTTAATGACTTTAAGTCGATTTATCAAAATAGGTCAAATTTGAAACTACAAGTAAATTGTAGGTTTTGCTTTGTAAGTTTTACGAAAAAGCTTTTAATTTGGAGGTACCCATCAAGGGGTCACAATTAATATATTTGAAAACAACAAGAGTTTTGACGATAGGTTCAACTTCCTGCTATGGTTTTGCATCTTGACAATTTAATGAAATTAATTAGGTCAAACTTGAGCTACAAGTAAGCGCGATAGATAGCTCTTGAATTAAATGTCATTTCAGAGGTAGATGGGTGCATTTTCTAGTAGTAAGCAGTGTCGTGGGTGTGAGTGTCCAACTACCAGGAAAGAACATTGAATTTTATGTTTTCCGAGTGAAGACGAACGAGGTTAGTTGCTCTTTTACGTAAAGGAAAGTCCAAAGAATATTGGATGTGGATGTGATACATTGCAAATGTATCTATAATTTTTGATGCCCCATGCTTTGTTTTATCCACTTTCTTGTGTTTTGTCCACACTTTGGAGTAGTTTTCATATGATTTCTTGGACTAACCTATTAACAAGAGCCATAGTGCCAGCTGCATGTTTTCTGCTGTTTTTGGTTATAGGAAAGTCAGAAAATGAATATTCTCGGAATTGGACGGGACGAAAGCCAAAGTGCCTATTTTCCAGAAGACTCAGGGCAGTCTGAGGCGGAGGAGGGCTGGGGCTGGCCACACCACCCCCAGGCGCGGGCTGGGCCTGGCCGCGCCAGGGCATGGTGTGGTGGCCCCAGGCACCCCCTCGGTCTCCCTCTTCGCATATAAGAAGCCTTCTGACCTAAAAACTTCGGGGGGTTCAACGTTTTTCTAGAAGAAGTTCCGCAGCGCTGCCACCACCGAAGGGGAGATTCGGGGGACAGAAAGTCTCTGTTCCGGCACCCTGCCGGGACGGGGAAGTGCCCCCGGAGCCATCTCCATCGATCTCCACCATCATCTCCATCAACCATCCATGTTTTCCCCATCTATGAGTGAGTAATCCCCCGTTGTAGGCTGTGGGGATGGTCGGGATTGGATGAGATCGTTCATGTAATGACATCAGATTGTTAGGGCATGGTGCCTAGTATCTTTTATTACTGCTTTATGACTTTGTTACGACTTGTTGTGCTTAATGCTTGTCACTAGGGCCCGAGTGCCATGATTTCATATCTGAACATGTTATTGATTCATTATGATAGTATTGTTTTTGGTCTTATCTGCAAGTTGTTTACACACGTTGTTGTCCGGAACCTATGGCCCCGAAGTGATAGAAATCGGGATAACCGGAAGGGAATGGCTTTGATGTGAGGATCACATGTGTTCACGGAGTGTTAATGCTTTCCTCCGGTGCTCTATTAAAAGGAGCACCTTAATTGCCAGTAGTTCCCTAGAGGCCCCACTGCAAACGGGCTGGCAGGACAAAAGATGTTGTGCAAGTTCTCATTGCGAGCACATATGACTATATATGGAACACATGCCTAGGATTGTCTAGTACTTGGATGCTTTATCTTATTTATCTGTAATTGCCCTATGTTTTGATTGCTATTTGAATTGTCTTGTCCATACAATGCCTGTCCATCCATCCCTATGCCTACACTTTTCGAATCCCAATTGTTATCGCTTTTGTTACTCATCTTTTGCTTTACTACTACTGTTACTTTACTATTCCTACTACAAAACTATTGCTCTTGATAAACTGTGAGCAAGATTGTTTCCAGGTGCAGCTGAATTGACAACTCAGTTGTTAAGGCTTATAAATATTCTTTGGCTCCCCTTGTGTCGAATCAATAAATTGGGTTTCACTTCCCTCGAAAAATACTGCGATACACCCCCTATACTTGTGGGTCATCAGGATGCCACAAGCAAAGTTGACATATATATATAGAAGGATCGACAACATGTTGTACTTGCAATTCCCATGCTTTATGGGTTTTGAAGCTTCCTATAGCTAACCCCGCACATTTGAATAACTTTATGTCGATATCTCAGAATTAGGTCAAATTTGAAACTACAAGTAAATTGTAGATTTTGCTTTGATAGATTTATGAAAAAGCTTTTGGAAGTACCCATCGAGGGTTCAAATTTAATATACCAGAAACCAGCGAGAGTTTCGACGATAGGTTCAACTTCTTGCTAAGACTTTGCATATTGGTAATTTAATGAAATTAGGTCAAACTTGAGCTAGCTACAAGTAAACACCATGGATTTCTCTTGAATTAAATGTCTTTTCATAGGTAGATCATCGTTGCATCTTCTTGTAGTAAATAGTGTTGTCGGTGTGAGTTTCCAACTATCAAGAAAGAACATTCAAGTCTACATTTTCCGAGTGAAGAATACGAGCGAGGTTGTTATTTTTCCTAAAGAAAAGTCTGAAGAATATTGAATCTGAATGCCACAAGCCAAGTTTACATATATATATATATATTGGACCAACATGTTGTACCAACGATTCCCATGTTTTATGAGTTTTCAAACTTCCCAGCTAACTCTTCCCATTAGAATGACTTTATGTCGATTTATCGAAGATAGGTCAAATTTGAGACTACAAGTACTAGTAAATTGTACGTGCCCTGCACGTGAGACTCAGATAATAGACATCTAGCATATCATCACTATATAAAGTTATAATAGGCAAAGCGGAAAAAATATAATAGATAAAATTTGAACTACTACAAGTAAACTGTGTAGGTTGCTTTGAAAGTTTTACGGAAAATCTCTTAGAGGTACCCATCGGAAGGGGCACGTGGGGGTCAATTAATATACTATCAGAAACCAAAAGAGAGTTATGACGACAAGTTCATCTTCTTGCTAAGATTTTGCGTCTTGATAGTTTAATGAAATTAGGTCAAACTTGAGCTACAACTAAGTGCGATAGATTGCTCTTGAATTTAATGAAATTAGGTCAAACTTGTACTACAATTAATAAATTGTAGGTTGCTTTGAAATTTTTATGAAAAAAGCTTTTGGAGGTACCCATCGAGCGGTTAATTAATGTATTAGAAACCAGAGAGAGTTCTGAAGAGTGGTTCGACTTCTAGCTAAGATTTTGTATCATGAAAAATTTGAACACCTTTTGAAAATAATCACATGAAATAGGGAGAGAGGGAAAATGATATTTTTTTTCTCTATGGGCAACCCACAAGCTTGAGGTGCACCTTAGGCTTAAAGATAACTTTATTTTTTCCACTATGTATAAGGTGAACCTTAGCGGATGCCACATAGTAGGCCATTTTTTTGAACAGGTAGTAGGCCATATTAAGGTGTGCTTTTTTAGACAACGCGGGAGTAGTATATTTATTTGCTTAGACATATGTTCACCTCTATCCACACGCTGTACATGCTGAGAGAATAAAACGTTGGCAGGGGAAGAGCGCAGCAGCGAAGAGAAGTTGAAGGCGGTTCCATGTCAGAGCAAAGTTATGACGGGTTTCTGACACGAGGTACTCCTGCGGCCTTACAGTGTACTACACTGTGCTTGTACTAGTAAATTTCAGGACCTATGCATGCAAAACAAATTGTGTGTTTTCTCTCTCCTTCGTTGTCTCTCATCATCTATCCTCCCTCTCTCCTACCCTTTCCCCTCGCGCACCGGCCCGGCTGATCTCTCCCTCATCCACAGCATGGTGCTGCGCACGTGTGCCTTGGTACGGCAGCTCTGTGTCTCTAGCGTGTTCGGCAGACGCGTTGGTGTGGAGTAGTGACGAGAGTACATAGGAAGGAAACCACTTTGGTCCTTGGCGGCAAAAAATTCAAACTTTTTCGGTTTTCGAAATTTTCACTTGCTTTCCAAACATTGGGAGGGAAGGTTACTCAAAAGATCGGCCATTCGCAGTACTTCTTATCTTATCTTTATCTTATCTTATCTCTTACAATACCATACCATACAACTGTATAGTGTACGGATAACTTCGAACATTGATCGTAATCAAGACCAGCAAATCCAAACATTGTTAAACGTTGGATTTGCTTTTCCATTCATAGCATCTACAAGGATTCTACTAATAGTCTTTAGCACGATGAACGCTAGTATGCGCAAATCTCAAAACACACACTTCATTGCTCAGTTTCAGGGTCCTTGTGCTAAATGCATGAACTTGGGTGCAATTTTCATTTTTATGAGGTCCTTGATGTAACTTATACTTCCACCGACCGTATTAACTCTCAAGCACCTTGCTCCTACGAGACCAACCATGGTTAAAAGAAAATGCAACCGCCCCAATTATCAAACAAACCGGACCACAGTTTCTTATACGTAATACCCAAGTTTTTAGTACTAGGATTTTTCAAGCTTCCTAGCTCACTTCACACACTTTAGTGACTTCTTGTCGATTAACAAAATTAGGTCAAACTTGAGCTACAAGTAAGCGTGATAGATTGCTCTTGAATAAATGTATTTTCGAAGGTAGATGGGTGCATCTTCTTGTAGTAAACAATGTCGTCAGTGTGAGTTTCCAACTATCAGAAAATAAAATCCTCAGTTTTTCGAGTGATGACGAGATGGTTCTTTTCCATAAAGAAAGCTCGAAGCATAATATGGATCTCAATGCCATAATCCAAGCTTCTAGACATATTAAGTGAACCAACGTGTTTTACTTAAGATTCCCATATGTTTTTTGAGTTTTCAAACTCCCTAGCAAATTAACTCCGCCCACTTGAATGACTACATGTCGATTTATCGAAATTAGGTCAAACTTGAACTATAACTAAATTGTAGGTTGCTCTGAAAGTTTTACGAAAAAGCTTTTGGAGGTACCGTACCGATCGGGAGGGGTGTCACAATCAATATATGAGAAACAACAGAGAGTTTTGACAACGGGTTTGACTTGTTGCTAAGATTTTGCATCGCATGACACTATTTAACGAAATTGGGTCAAACTTGAGCTACAAGTAAGCGTGATAGATTGCCGTTGAAATATATGACTTTTTAGAGAGGTAGATGGGTGCAGTTTCTTGTAGTAAAGATTGCCGTCGGTACGATGTGATTTTTGAACTATATCAGGAAAGAGGATTCAATTATTCTCAATTTTTCGAGTGATGACGAGCGAGGTTGTTCTTTTCCATAAAGAAATGTCCGAAGAATAATACTAGATCTGAATGCCAGAAGCCAAGTTTACCGACATATATAGTTGACCAACATGTTGTACCAACGATTCCCATGTTTTATTTGTGAGTTTTCAAGCTTCCTATCTTACTCTACCCATTTGACCGGATGACTACATGTCAATTTATCGAAATTAGGTCAAATTTGAAACTACAAGTAAATTGTAGGTTGTTTGAAATTTTTACAAAAAACTTTTGGAGGTACCCATCGAGTGGTCACAATTAATATATCATAAAACACCGAGAGTTTTGACGATATGTTCAACTTCTTGCTAAGATTTTGCATCTTAACAATTTAATGAAATGAGGTCAAACTTGAGCTATAAGTAAGCGTGATAGATTGCTCTTGAATTAAATGTATTTTTAGAGGTAGCTCGATGCACCTTGTTGTAGTAAACAATGCCATCAGTGTGAGTTTCCAACTATTAGGAAAGAACATTCAATTCTACATTTTCCGAGTGAAGACGAGCGAGGCTACTAGTTGTTATTTTCCGTAAAGAGAAGTCTAAAGAATATTGGATGTGGATACCACAAGCCAAGTTGACAGACATATATAGTCGATCGACAACATGTTGTACTTGTGATTCCCATGTTTTATGAGCTTTCAAACTTCCAAGTTAAATCTCCCCATTTTAATGACTTTAAGTCGATTTATCGAAATTAGGTCAAATTTGAAACTACAAGTAAATTGTAGGTTTTGCTTTGTAACTTTTACGAAAAAGCTTTTAATTTGGAGGTACCCATCGAGGGGTCACAATTAATATATCTGAAAACAACAAGATTTTTGATGATAGGTTCAACTTCCTGCTAAGATTTTGCATGTTGACAATTTAACGAAATTAATTAGGTCAAACTTGAGCTACAAGTAAGCGTGATAGATAGCTCTTGAATTAAATGTCATTTCAGAGGTAGATGGGTGCATTTTATAGTAGTAACCTGTGTCGTAGGTGTGAGTGTCCAACTACCAGGAAAGAACATTGAATTCTATGTTTTCCGAGTGAAGACGAACGAGGTTAGTTGTTCTTTTCCGTAAAGAAAAGTCCAAAGAATATTGGATATGGATGCCACAAGCCAAGTTGATAGACATATATATATAGTGGATCGACAACATGTTGTACTTGTGATTCCCATGTTTTATGGGTTTTCAAGCTTCCTATAGCTAACCCCGCACATTTGAATAAATTTATGTCGATATCTCGGAATTAGGTCAAATTTGAAACTAAAAGTAAATTGTAGGTTTTGCTTTGATAGATTTACAAAAAAGCTTTTGTATGTACCCATCGAGGGTTCAAAATTAATATACCAGAAACCAGCGAGAGTTTCGACGATAGGTTCAACTTCTTGCTAAGACTTTGTATATTGGTAATTTAACGAAATTAGGTCAAACTTGAGCTAGCTACAAGTAAACGCCATAGATTGCTCTTGAATTAAATGTCTTTCCATAGGTAGATCATCGGTGCATCTTCTTGTAGTAAACAGTGTCATCGGTGTGAGTTTCCAAATATCAAGAAAAACATTCAATTCTACATTTTGCGAGTGAAGAATACGAGCGAGGTTGTTCTTTTTCCTAAAGATTGCTCTTGAATTTAATGAAATTAGGTTAAACTTGAACTACAAGTAATAAATTGTAGGTTACTTTGAAAGTTTTATGAAAAAAGCTTTTGGAGGTACCCATCAAGCGGTTAATTAATATATTAGAAACCATAGAGTTTTGACGAGTGGTTCAACTTCTAGCTAAGACTTTGCATCATGAAAATTTTGAACACCTTTTGAAAATGATCCCGCGCATCCGAACATAGTTCATGCCCCAAAATTTCAGATGCTTCGAAATTTCCATTCGACCCCTATTAAATTCGGTAGGTGGGGGGATTCACCCGTAATTTTTCTAGTATAGTGCTAGCAGTACCTAAACCCAACCCCTCCCCCTCTCTCTCCTCTAGGAATAAGTCACCGGCCGGAACATCCCCGCTGCACTTTAGCCGGCGTACCCGCACACCTGATCTTCTCATCGAACCCTCTTGTCCGGTGTGCTAACCACATCATCGACCACCTAGGATCTGCTCCACGGACGCCGTGGTCCAGCGTTCTGCTTTTATCCTCACCCGCCCATGATCTGCTTCCCCATCGTCGACACCCACTATGACTGTAGCACCTTCGGCGACCTCGACGTGACCCGTGAGGATGCGGAGGAGGCCTAGACGCCGCCCCGACCGAGGTAAAACCAGATCTCCCTGCGCGGTTTGTTTGTTGGAAATGTACTATATTCATGCTAAATTTCCTAACTAACAGGTTCTTTACTTGATATAGAACTATTATGTACTCCATCTGTTTCAAAATATAAGATGCTTTAGCTTTGTGAAAGAAGTGTATTCAGACTCATTGTAGTGTGTAGGTTCACTCCAAACCTAGATGAACCTACACACTAAAAGAGGTCTAGATGCACTCTTTTCACTAGGCTAAAACATCTTATATTTTGAAACGGAGGGAGTACTAAATTAACCCGTTGTGGTTACGCTTAAACTCCACGCATTGAACTGTTTTTATGTACTATACTATTTCTTTGTGAATTATTAGTCACTTAATATATTTGTTTACATTCTCTGTTGTACCTGTCCACATGAGATATGATTATATAATATCTCTCTCATTCACCGATTTACGAACTATAGTATTGATACGTTGCAAACATATCTATAATTTTTGATGTTCCATGCTTGTTTAGTATCTACTTTGCTTTGCTTTGTCAACACTTTGAGGTATTTTTATATGTTTTCTGGGACTAACCTATTAAAAAGATGCCACAGTGCCAGTTGCCTGTTTTCTTCTGTTTTTGGTTCCAGAAAAGGCAAAAAATCAATATTCTCGGAATTGGACGGGACAAAAGCCAATATGCCTATTTTTCCTAGAGCAACATGGAAACACGAAGCAGAGACGGAGTAGGGCACCAGGGTGGGCACACCATATGGTGGCGCGAGCTAGCCCTGGCCTCGCCTTCCGCCTATATATTGCCCTCGGGACGAAAACCCTAAGTGCCCAATCAGAAATCCATGAAAAGTTCCACAGCGCCGCCGCCACCGAAGGGGAGATTCGGGGGACAGAAAGTCTCTGTTCCGGCACCCTGCCGGGATGGGGAAGTGCCCCCGGAGCCATCTCCATCGATCTCCACCACCATCTCCATCACCATTGCTGATTCCCATGATGAGGAGGGAGTAGTTCTCTCTCGAGGCTAAGGGTTCTACCGGTAGCTATGTGTTCATCTCTCTCTATGCATGATCATATTGTGATCATGAGCTTGTAATCTATAGATCTAACTTGCTACTCAAGTGCTTTAATAGATCTCTGCTCTCCCTATGTGTGTGAAAGTGACAGCGTGCACACCATGGTGGCACTTAGGCTAGAGATTACAAATACTTGTTATGAGTTATATTTGGAGTTGGATGTCTCTATGAAATTGTGGTGTTTGTTGGAACCATCTAGTGCTCAAGGTGACAGTGTGGGGTTATCTAGATGGGGAAAGCGAACTTTGATGTGTGCTGTTATAGCCCTACCATGGATTAGAGTGTCCAACCAGAGACTAGTTCAGAGTAGTATGACAAAGAGAAGATATTTATATGAGAGTGTTCACTAGCGAAAGTATGATCCCTAGGACTTGTTTATAAGCACTGAAACACCGTTTGCAACTAGATCTGTTACATGTTTGCTTGCTTCCATCTTTATTTCAGTTTGCCTTTAGTCTCTTCCACGCCATCAAGCTATTTTCTAGCACTGTTGTCTTATATCCATAACACTTGTATTTTACTATCTCTTCGCCGAACTAGTGCACCTATACACCTGACAAGTGTATTGGGTGTGTTGGGGATACAAGAGACTTCTTGTATCTTGATTGCAGGGTTGCTTGAGAGGGATACCTTTGACCACTTCCTCCATGAGTTCGATAAACCTTGGGTAATCCACTTAACAGAAACTTGCTGCTGTTCTACAAACCTCTGCACTTGGGGGCCCAACAACTGTCTATAAGAATAGAAGTGCATAGACATCAAGCTATTTTCTAGCGCCGTTGCCGGGGAGGTAAGGTAAAAGGTACTCACATCCTCCGGTGTGAGTGCTCGAAGTTATTTCCTTTATCTGCAATTTTGTCTTTTTGTTTCTTGTTTTAGATGAGTCTTGGAAGTTATTACCTCTGTAATAACCGCTCGTTATCATTTTTATTTGCTTTTTGTGCCAAGAGTAAGCTCTAATGAGAGAGAAATAATGCTTGGTAAAGTTGCTGTCCCGAAACAGATTTTTGTGCTTCACTATAAAAATTCGTATAAAATCTTTGTACGTCGTTTTGAGGCGTGAATTTTTGTGCTTCTAACCCAGGTTGTTATCTAACTTTCGTTAGTTCAACACTTTTCGATTTGAGCAACAGAAGGTCTTCGAAAAAAATTAGTTTTTACCTACTGGTCTGTTTTGACAGATTTCTGCCATTATTTGCATTTGCTCTTTAATCTCTTTCTCTTTGAGTTCTCTTTGATCACTTGAACTTTTGAAAGGAAGTGCTATAGTAGCTTGTGTTTTAATGAAAGTTACTTGTGTTGAAACTGAACCAAAAGACTTAGTATCTTGAGTACACTAATGTTGCTAATGAAGATTGTGTGAAGTTTTGTATGAAGGAAGAATTTCAGGTGTATGGAGAGAATCATGTAATGAGATGAAGAATGGACAAAAGCTCAAGATTGGAGATTCCATGCGTGTCACCCCAAGAAATATCCAGGAAGTACAAGCGTCAAAGCTTGGGGATGCCCAAGGCATCCCCTTCTTCATCAATAAAAATCTCAGATTTCTTTCAAACACTTCATTTTTATTGTTTCATGCACAGTTGTGTTGTTCTTGGAGCGTCTTTGTTTTCGTTCTTAGTTTTCGTTTGCTTAGTTTGCTTGGTTTGTTGCAATAAGTTGGTTGGATCCCAACACTTCTTTTGGAGAGAGACACACTCTGCTTTCATTGTTTAGAACACTCTAGTTTTCATTCTTATTATTTTGTGAGTGTTCTCTTTTGCTAGCACTAGGTTTAGCCTTAGTTTTCTTGTGCTTTCAGCTTAGAACTTTTTAGTTCTTCCTTTTGTATTTGTGAGACAAGATCAATGATCTTTATTTATTATTATCTTTGTGAGTTCTTTCAAATATGTTGGTTTGGATTGGAAAAGAGTAGGAAAGTTCATGCTTAAGTGGTAAAAATGAGCTTTTTTGACTGTGTCTTAGACTTTATCATGTCATGCTTGATATTGTTTTGGATTTATGCTTAGTGATTTTTGCTGTAGCATGACTTGTTATAAACAATTGAGATTGCTTAATGTGCCTTGAAAGAATCATGCGTTGTTTTAGCATATTAAAGCATAGTATTGTGGTATTCTCCTTTGATGCTTTATTTGGGTTGACTTGGGGCATGCTCACACCATGTTAAGACTATACCAAGTCACCATAGCCTCGATGATCATTTAGTTTTCGACTTGTAATATCACTTTATGCTTTAATTAATGATGTTTTGTCGCTTTGCATGATTATGGCCATTATTGCTCTCTTAGTTGGTCGCTCACAGTCTTTTGCTAGCCTCCATAACCAAGTATGAGTCCCACTCATGCATCCAACTCCATTAAACCAAGTTATACAAAGAGTCCACCCTACCTACCTATTATCATTTGCTATTCCAATTATATTCATGTTTTTATCTACCTTCCGAATTAAACTTGTTATGTGAAAACTAGTGATTAAAGCTCTCACGAACTTGATGGCACACTTTACTTT
Source organism: Avena insularis (assembly GCA_023614405.1). NCBI lineage: Eukaryota > Viridiplantae > Streptophyta > Magnoliopsida > Poales > Poaceae > Avena > Avena insularis. Next base: position 489,342,427 of record CM042692.1, on the reverse strand, counting down.
TCTTGCACTTAATAAACCTGAACCATTGTGTCCATCTTTGTGGCGTATATGCTTGCACTTTTAAGTTGAAGTTAGCAGAACCATGTATCATGGGGAACACTTTCAACATTGCACTTGTACATTGTACCCCGTTGATATCATGATTCTTTTTCTTATGGATCCTGGCGGTGTGAAATAAAAGGGGAACTTGTAAGATCATGCAGTTTGTATGTGTGTTAGAGAAACGCCTGGGCCGCTAGCCTAAGCCATGCCTAATCATGGTGGAAACTTGCAGCATCACCATAGTGAGCAATCTATGAAGCATTCTTCATATAAAAAAAGAGATAGAGTTGAGAAAAAGAAAAAAAAGAAAAAAAGATGAGAAAAGAGGAAAGATAGAAAAAAGCACCATTTTCCCATGGTAAATAAGAAGATTGCTGAGATGCTCATTGTCTTGTCATTTTGTCATTTATGATACATAACTCATGTGCAAGGGGTACCGTTACGGTTCTCTATGATACATATGACCTAATGACAAGCTTATTGTGACTAAAGTTGAGTAGCATGAGGTTTGGTCTGATATTTAGACTTATAACTTGTCACATATCCTCTTAGTTGTGTCCACTTTAATCACTTGAAGATGAGATGCTTATGATAGGAAGAAGGAGAGAGCTGCTAATAAGTACCATAATTTTTGGAAGCTCTTTATGAGACTTGAGTCCCTTCTTCCTTCTATGAAGGCATTTCTTTTACTTTTATGTTGAGTCTCCATCTTCTATCTTTATGCACCTATTGAGAGAGCATAGTGACCATTCTTAGTTCTGTGTGCATTATCCCAAGACTTGTTGATTGATGCATAACTTTGATATTGCTTGTTCTTAAACTATTTGTATCTAGTTACCCTTATAAACTTTGAAGGTGTCCTATGCATTTATATTTGCTTCCGTAAAAGGAGAAAATCAATATTCATTTTTCTTTCCTAGAACTGAAACAAACAAAGCGTCTTGCAAAGCATTGTTATTACCCAAGAAATCATATGAAAAGTACTCCAAAGTGTGGACAATACACAAGAAAGTGGATAAAACCAAGTATGGAAGATCAAAAATTATAGATACATTTGCAATGTATCAACGTCCCCAAGCTTAACTCCTGCTCGTCCTCGAGTAGGTAAGTGATAAAAAGAAAGAATAATTTTTGAGGTGACATGCACCATCAAAGACTTGATCAAAGTATTTGTAAAACATTCAAAGCTGGGATCATAGTACTTCTATCATAATATGAAAGACAATGTTCTAGCAATAAGACAAAGAAACTATGATGCAACATGAAAATGCACAAACAAAAGATTCATGAATAACAATGCTTTGCAAGACGTTTGTTTGTTTCACATAAAGAAAACATAGCATAATAGTATTCAGCTTGTCCCTCATAGAGTAGCAAATATAATGCATAGGACACCTTCAAAGTTCATAAGAGTGACTAGATACAAATAGTTTAAAACAAGCAATATCAAGTTATGCATCAATCAACTAGTCTTGGGACAATGCACATAGAACTAAGAATGGCCACTCTGCTCTCAAAGTAGGTGCATAAAGGTAGAAGGTGGAGACTCAATATAATGGTGGAAGAAAGGCCTTCATAGAAGGAAGTAGGGATTCAAGACTCACAAAGAGCTTCCAAAAATTATGGTACTTATAGCTTTCAGCTATCATTGCCCCTATCATAAGCATCTTGAAGGTGATTAAGGTTAAAGTGACACAACTAAGAGGATATGCTTGACAAGTTATAAACCAAAATCTCATGCCCCTTACTTACGAAGACCGAACCTCATGCTACTCAACTTTAGTCACGAGTAATCTCTTATCATTGTAAGTTCATGTGTATCATAAAGAACCGCCAATGGGGTACCCCTTGCACATGATACAGGAGCTATCTCATAATCAAAATGACAAGGCAAGCAGACAATGAGCATCTCAGCGATCTTTTTATTTTCTATTTGCATAGGTTTTTATTGAGGATGCTTCATAGAGTGCTCATTATGGTGATGCTTCATAGGCATGGATTAGGCTAGTGGCCCAGGCGTTTCTCTAACACACATACAAACTCCATGATCTTACAAGTTCCACTTTTATTTCACACCGCCGGGATCCATAAGCAAAAGAACATGATATCAACGGGGTACAAAGTACAAGTGCAATGTTGAAAGCTCCCATGATACATGGTTCTACTAATTTCAACTTATAAAGCGCAAGCATATCATAACAAAGAAGGACCCAATGGTTCAAGTTTATTAGATGCAAAAAAGTAAAGTGTGCCATCAAGTTCGTGAGAGCTTTAATCACTAGTTTTCTCATAACAAGTTTAATTTGGAAGGTAAACAAAAGCATGAATATACTTGGAATAGCATAAGATAGTAGGTAGGTATGGTGTACTCTTTGGAATAACTTGGTTTAGGGAGTTGGATGCATGAGTGGAACTCATACTTGGTTGTGGAGGCTAGCAAAAGACTGGGAGCGACAAACTAAGAGAGCAATAATGGCCATAATCACGTAGAGCGACAAAACATCATTGATCAAAGCATAAAGTGATACTACAAGTTGAAAACTAAAGGATCATAAAGGCTTATGGTGACTTGAGATAGTCATAAGATGGTATGAGCATGAGCCAAGTCAACCCAAATAAAGCATCAAAGGAGAATACCACTATACTATGCTTTAATATGCTAAAACAACGCATGATTCATCCAAGGCACATTAAGAAATCTCAATTGTTTATAACAAGTCATGCTACAGCAAAGAATACTAAGCATAAAGCCAAAACAATATCAAGCATGGCATGACAAATCATAGGCCACAGTAAAAAACAAGCTCTTTTTACCACATAAGCATGAACTTTCCTACTCTTTTCCAAACCAAACCAAACTATTTGAAAACCAATGTATGAAAGAGGGGGTCTAACCAATTTATTCAGAAAAAACGAAAAACCAAAACAAAAAAGAAAAAGAAGACGCTCCAAGAACAACATAACTGTGCATGAAACAATAAAAATGAAGCGTTTGGAAGAAACCTGGGATTTTTATTGATGAAGAGGGGGATGCCTTGGAAATCCCCAAGCTTTGACGCTTGTACTTCTTGGATATTTCTTGGGGTGACACGCGTGGCATGTCCAAGCTTGAGCTTTAGTCCATCCTTCATCTCATTACTCATTCCTTCCATACACCTGAAATTTTTCCTTCATACAAAACTTCACACAATCTTTATTAGCAACATTAGTGCACTCAAGATAAATAAGTCCTAATGTTCAGTTCTCACACCAAATAAACTTCCATTAGAACACTAGATACTGTAGCACTTCCCTAAAAAAGCTCAATTCCCCAAAAGAACTCAAAAAGGAACCAACAAGAAGCAAATGTAGAAAATGGCAGAAATCTGTCAAAACAGACCAGCAGGTAAAGACGAATTTTTTAGAAGATCTTATGTTGCTCAAATAAAAAAGTGTTGAACTAACTAAAGTTAGTTAACAATCTGGGGCATAAGCACAAAAATTCACGCCTGAAAAAGAGGTTCATAGATTTTACACGAATTTTTACGATGAAGCACAGAAATCTGTTTCGAGACAGCAACTTTCCCAATCATTACATCTCTCTCATTAGAGGTTAATCTTGGCACAAAAAGCAAATAAAAAGGATAAGGAGCGGTTATTACTCAAGTAATAACTTCCAATACTCATCTAAAACTTTTGGGTTATCTCCCAATAAGTACTTTTCTTTAACGCCTTTAAGTTAGGCATAAGAAGCAAGAAAAAGAATCAAGTGTTCTCAAATGAAGAAGCATTAAGACCAAATTTTGTTTTCATAGGAGAGGCAAAAGAAATATTATCTCTCTTCTTGGGGAAGTGTTCTATACCTTTCTTGAGTGGGAGTTGATATTTAATGGTGCCTTCTTTCATATCAATAATGGCGCCAACAGTTCTAAGAAAAGGTCTTCCCAAAGTAATAGGACAAGAAGCATTGCATTCAACATCCAAAACATAGAAATCAACGGGGACATAGGAATTTTTAACCATAATAAGAACATCATTAAGACTCCCCATGAGTTTCTTTTTAGCATTATTATCAAGTGGGACATTCAAATAACAATCTTCAAGAGGAGGCAAATCAAGCATATCATAAATCCTTCTAGGCATAATAGAAACGCTACTATCAAGATCACATAAAGCTTTGAAATCAAATTCATTCACTTTCATATTAATGATATGTTCCCAACCATCTTCTTGTTTTATAGGAATAGAAGCTTTATGTTTCATCTTTTCTTCTTTAATCTTTATGAGAGCATCAGTAATGTGTTTTGTAAAGGCCATGTTCATAGCACTAGCATTAGGACTTTTAGCAAGCTTTTATAGGAACTTAATAACTTCAGAGATGTTGCAACCATCAAGATCAAAATCATAATTATCATTTAAAGTAGTAGAACTATTACTAGCCTCAACACTAGTGGTGGTAATAGTATAAACACTAATGTTTCTAGCAATTTCATCTTCTCTTTCCCACTTAGCATGTAATTCAGCTAATAGTCTAACATTTTCATCAATTCTTACTTGTATAGCATTAGTAGCTGCAAAGGGATTATCATTAGTTTCAGGTTTAGCAGCCATTTTATTCAAAGAAGATTGAGCTTCAGCCAAAGATGCTATATTTCTTTCAGCATTAGAGAGTTTTTCCTTAATAGTTTTATTGAAAGTAGTTTGTTTACTAATAAAGTCTTTAAGCATAACTTCAAGTTCAGAGGGTGCACTCCTATTATTGTTGTAAGAATTTCCATAAGCATTACCATTGTTGGGAGGATATGGCTTATAATTGTTGTTACCAAAATTACTCCTATAAGCATTATTGCCAAAATTATTTTTTCTTATGAAGTTCACATCAACTTGCTCTTCTTGAGCAACCAAAGAGGCTAAAGGAACATTATTTGTATCAATATGGGCTTTCCCATTAACAAGCATAGACATAATAATATCAATCTTATCACTCAAGGAGGAGGTTTCCTCAACAGAATCTACCTTCCTACCTTGTGGAGCTCTCTGAGTATGCCATTCAGAATAATTAACCATCATATTGTTCAGAAGTTTTGTTGCAGCACCCAAAGTGATGGTCGTAAAGGTACCTCCAGCAGCAGAATCCAATAGGTTCCTTGAAGAATAGTTCAATCCTGCATAAAAAGTTTGGATGATCATCCAAGCAGTCAGTCCATGAGTAGGACAATTCTTTACCAAAGATTTCATTCTTTCCCAAGCTTGAGCAACATGTTCATTATCAGATTGTTTAAATTTCATTATTTCACTTCTCATAGATATAATCTTAGCAGGTGGATAGTATTTTCCAATGAAAGCATATTTGCATTTAGTCTAAGAATCAATACTATTCCTAGTTAGGGAATTCAACCATTCTTTAGCTTTTCCTCTCAAAGAGAAAGGAAACAATAAGCTTAATAATATCACCATCTACAACCCTATGCTTTTGCATCTCACAAAGTTCAACAAAGTTATTTAGATGGGCAGCAGCATCTTCATTACCAATACCAGAAAATTGTTCTCTCATAACAAGATTGAGTAAAGCAGGTTTTATCTCAAAGAAAGTATCTTCAGGCACAGGTGGAGCAATAGGTGTGCTCATAAAATCATTGTTGTTGGTGCTAGTGAAGTCACACAACTTAGTGTTTTCAAGGGTAATCATTTTTTTGTGTTTTCAAATAAGAAAGCAAACTTGTAAAACTATTTTTTGTGTGTTTTTTATAACAAAACAAGCAAACAAAGCAAAAAGAATATAAGCAAAACAAAAATAACAAAGTAAAGAGATTGGTTATGAGGGACTCCCCTTGTGAAGATGTCCTTGACTCCGAGAACGGCGCTTTAAAAAATGCTTGATGGCTCAGTGTTGATGTAGAGCTCGTTGGGAACCCCAAGAGGAAGGTATGATGAGCACAACAACAAGTTTCCCTCAGTTATGAAACCAAGGTTTAATTGAACGAGTAGGAGCAAGGAAGGACCTCAAAGGTGTTTCTAGCTGAGCCTTGGCAGGGCGCACTACCGGTGCTAGTAGCAACGTGGAGACCTACACAACACAACCACAGAACTCTGTCCCCAACTTGCGATGAGGTTATCAATCTCACCGTGTTTTGCTGAAAACAAAGGATTAAACGTATCGAATGGAAGGAAGTAATAGTTTGCAGAAAGTAAACACAAACTAGTAAACAGTTTATAGATTGTATGTAAAAAAAGGACCAGGATCCATAGTTCACTAGAGGTGGCTCTCCTTAAGATAGATAACATGCTGGGTAAACAAATTACAGCGGGGCAATTGACAAACATCGAGAGAGCAATACATGCATATACTAATCATCTTGACTCCTTTGGAACTTGATTGGGCATTACAACATTATACATAGACCGCCATCCAACTGCATCTATGACTAATAATCCACCTTCAGGTTATCATCCAAACCCCCTCCAGTATTAAGTTGCAAGCAATAGATTATTGCTTTACAAATTCTGTGTAATGTAAACAATACGATTGTTCTATGAACAAAGGATTGTTGTTTTCTCCCTAGTAGGAACAGCACATCTAGTACCTTAGAGATTTCTGTCACTTCCCCAGATTACTAGAGGCATGAACCCACCATCGAGCTTAAATACTAACTCTTGGAGTTGCTAGCATCTACTTGGCCAAGATAGCTACTAACAACGGAAAGCATGCAAGATCACAAATAACAAAGACATGATAGAATCAATAATCAATATGAAATAGCATCTCAATATCCATCGGGTCCCCGCAAACACAACATGCAGAATTACAAATAGATGATCTTGATCATGAACGGAGTTCACAAGATCTAAACATGGTAGCACAAATGAGGAGAACTAGCCATCTAGCTACTACATGGATCCGTAGTCCAAGGATGAACTACTCACGCATCACACCGGAGGCTTGCATGGTGATGAAGAAGGCCTCCAGGGTGAATTCTGAAGGAAATATGCCCTGAGAGGCAATAATAAAGTTGTTATTATATATTCCTTATATACGATAGATGTTTATTTTACATGCTAGAATTGTATTGATCAGGAAACATCAATACATGTGTGTTTAATAAACAAAAAGGGTTCCTAGTTATGCCTCTCTTATAGACTAGCTTGTTGATTAACAAGATGATCAAGGTTTCCTGATCATGGACATTGGATGTTGTTAATAACAAGGTCACACCATTGGTGGAATGATGTGATGAACATTCATCCGAAGTATAGCATTATGATCAAGTCATTATGTTTATATTGCTATAACATCATATGAAGTAATCTTTATCCTTAGACCATGAGATCATGTTAATTGCTAACACCGGAAGAGTATCTTGATAACATCAAACGTCACACCGTAACATGGTGACTATAAAGATGGGTTCAGTACTACGAAGGTGTTATGTTGAGGCTCATGGATCAAGAGTGGAATTTGTCAATCCCGATGACGGATAGATATACTCTGGGCCCTCTCGGTGATATCACATTAAGATAGCTTGCAAGCAACTGATGTGATCACTAGAATGTTATATCACGGGAACGAGAAAAGAGTGCGTGTCGGTAACGAGATCAAACTAGGTATGGATATACCGATGATCGAATCTCGGACATGTAATATATCGAGAGACAAAGGGATTTAGTTACAAGCGTTAAAGGTTCTCGCGATCACAGAAGTCATCGTTGAATGTGTAAAAGTCAGTACGGATCTCCAGGTCCCGCTGCTGATTATTGATCGGAGAAGGGTCTCGATCATGTCTGCATTATTCGCGAACCGTATGGTGGCACACTTAAGAGTTACCGGACACCATTTTGGAGCACATATGTTTCAGACGAAAGAATTGCAAAGCGCAGGAATTGTTTCAATAGAAACCAAAAATTGTTTCGGGTGAAATTGCAGAAAGTGGTTCTGCATGTGATATTGAAATATTGCAAGGGGCTATATGTGAATGTTTGTTAATTAAAGTAATTAACAAAATTCTGAATAAATTTAATAAAAGAGTTTTATTAAATGAGAGAGCATTAAATTTGAAGAAATTTAATGCATTTAAAGTGGAGACTTTAAAAGGGAATGTGAAGAGGCATTTTCATGTGGAGGGGTTACCACCACATGAATGGGGGAGGTGAGGGGTCACCCCCATGCGCCGGCCATGGAGACAGGGGGCACCCCCCTCCTCCTATAAAAGGCCACCCATTCCCTCCTTCATCCTCACACCTCCTTGTGAAGGATCTCTCTCCCCCTCTAGAATTATTCCCCCATGGTCTCGGATTAGCGAGATACATGTTCCCGGTGGCATTTAAATGGAAGGAGTTGCTGCTTCCACTGGATCGCTGGAGCGAGGAGGTGGAGGTTGTCCGGTGGCTTGAACGTGTGTGCGAGTACGGATGCGCTGCTGAGTTGCGGCGCTCGGACTTCGTCACGATATTGAGATCGGCAAGTGTACGACTACATCAACCACGAGTTCCTACTCGTTAACAAAACTCGTTGTCTTCGAGGGTAAGTTCTCGTTGGATGTATGTCCACCCGTTGCTTTGTACCTAGTAGATAGATCTTGGCGTGTAGTTCACACTGTAGGAATTTTTTTGTTTTCTATGCTGTGGACCCAACAGTGGTATCAGAGCCTGATCTATGCGTAGGTGCTTTGCACGGGTAGTACACATATGTTTATATGTGGGCGATGATGATCATGCCATTGCATCTTCTATGTATTTTGGATATTGGTGGCATAGTGGGATGAAGCGGCCCGGACCAACCTTACATGTCATCGTACATGAGACCGGTTCCACGACTGACATGCAAGTTGTTTTGCATAAGTGGTCATGGTGCATCTCTCCTACTATAGTCAATATCTGATTTACAACGAGTTGCTAATAACTTAGTCATCCTCATTGTGGTTCATGTTCGTAGGTGAGAACGGTTCTATCTCCGATAGCCCTAAGCCACGTAAAACTTGCAATTGATAAATTAGAGGCGTCTAGTTTAGATCGTTGCTGGGCTAGTGTATTGATATGGTATTGTTGTAAGTAGATGTATGATAGATACTCTTACAACACACTCAACGTGTAAGTTCCATAGACCTTGGCCTTACACACAAAGGAATGATAGAGATCATACCACGATGCAAGTGATAGAGATCAAATGCATGGACCATATCATCTCACTTTACACATTAGATGTTTGCATCTTATCTTTGCTAGCTAGCTTTTGGTAGCATTATAAGATGATCCCTCATTTAGATATCAAGATAAAAATGTGTTCTTCCTTAAGTATGCACCGTTCTGTGGATCGTGTTTCGAGACATCACATGATGATCGGGTGTACTCGAATCTACGCTTTCATAGGAACGGGTGTAAGACAGTTTTACACACGCAAATACTAAGGTTCTTACTTGGTGAGCCTAGCATGTACAGACATGACCTCGGAACACGGACCGAAAGGTTAAGATGAGTCATATAGTTGATATGATGCCCATATATATGCTCGCCTTTGAAGCTACATCAACTCACGTGATGATCGGACTTGGTGTAGTGGATTTGGTTCATGTAATCACCAAAAGGACACGAGGGATGTCGTTTTTGAGTGGGAGTTCATTAGTAATTTGGATTATTTGAACTCAATCAATCATAAACTTAGTCTAAATAAACTTTACAAATTCTGTTGTAGATGGCACCACCTGCTTTTAATTTCAATGTGTTCATGGAGAAAGAGAAACTTGCTGCGAATGGTAGCAACTTCACCAACTGGGCTATGAATTTGAGGATTCTCCTCACTGCTGCACAAAAGCAATATGTGCTAGATGCGCCGCTAGGCCCCCCACCAGCTCCTGATGCCCCCGACAAGGAAAAGAATGTCTATGTGACTCGTCAGGAAGACCACAACTTAGTTCATTGCGGCATACTGTATGGGGTAGAGCCAGAACTTCGAAAGCGTTTCAAAAATGGCAATGCCTTTGATACCATGGGAGAATTGAAAATGATTTTCGATACCCATGCTGCCGTAGAGAGTTATAATGCTACAGAAAAGTTCTTTACCTGCATGATGGAGGAAAACAACTCCGTTAGTGAGCACGTACTCAAAATGTCTGGGTACGCTGATAAGCTTGTGTCCTTGGGAATAACGATTCCCATTGACTTAGGCATACATCATGTTCTCCAATCTCTGCCACCTAGCTACAAGGCAGGGCATGAAGAAAACTCTTCCCGAGCTTCTGACAATGCTTAAGACTGCAGAAGTGGAGATTAGGAAAGAACATCAAGTGTTGATGATCAATAGGACCACCGGTTTCAAGAAAGATAAGAAAGGCAAGCACAAGGGAAAGAAGGGTGGCAAGTCTGTTGCCACGCCTGAAAAGATACCTCCAGCTGGCCCTAAGTCTGACACCGAGTGCAACTATTGTAAGGGGACTGGCCATTGGAAGCGCTACTGCCCCAAGTATTTGGCGGACAAGAAGTCCGGCAAGGCAAACAAAGGTATATGTGATATACATGTTATTGATGTGTACTTGACTAGTACTCGCAGTAGCACCTGGGTATTTGATACGGGATCGGTTGCTAATATATGTAACTCGGTTCAGGGGCTATGGAACAAGCGACAACTAGCAAGGGATGAGGTCAGGATGCGGGTCGGCAATGGATCAAAAGTTGATGTGATCGCCATCGGGACGCTACCTCTCCATTTGCCATCGGGATTAGTTATAAACCTAAATAATTGTTATTTAGTGCCTGCACTGAGCATGAACATTTTATCTGGATCGTGTTTGATGCAAAGTGGTTATTCCTTTAAATCTGAAAACAATGGTTGTTCGATTTATAAGAATGATATCTTTTATGGTCATGCACCTATGTTGAATGGTTTATTTCTAATAGATCTCGATAGTAATATTACACACATTCATAATGTTAATGCTAAAAAGATTAAACTTGATGATGGTCATGCGTTTCAGCGCTCATGATCGGTCACACGTCGGAGTCGGCAGACCTTCCTCTCCTGCTCCAAATGAGCAATGGAGGTAGTAGATCTCTCCGGAAACCTGTAAGCACGACCAGGCGTGGTGGTGGTGGAGTAGAGAATTCTGCAGGGCTTCGCCTAAGACAGAGCAGATGGAAGGAGGAGGAGAGAGGCGGCTAGGGTTTGGAGTGGGAAGGGGCAAGGGGGGTGGCGCCTCCACCCCTTTATTTATAGAGGGAGGGGTGCGGCCTAGGGTTCCCACCCCTAGGCCCACCCCTTAGGGCCGGCGCACCAAGGAGCTTGGGGGAGAGTCCTTCCCCCCCAAGTTTCCTTTACTTACCCTTTAAGTTTTCCCTTATCCTATCTTGGTTTTCAAATGAACTCCAAAATATCTTCTAGAACCTTCCGAAACATTCTGAAACCTTCTAGAATCCCCATACAAACACTCCGGAACATTTCCAAACATAGAAAATGATCCCCATTATATGAATCTTATTCCCCGGAAAATTCCGGATCTCCTCGTGATGTCCCGGATCCAATCCGAGACTCCAAACAACATTCGGTCTCCAACGCACATTCAATATCTACTTAAAACAACTTCGAACCTTAAGTGTGTCACCCTACGGTTCGTGAATATGTAGACATGATGGAGACACCTCTCCGATCAATAACCATCAGCGGGATCTAGATATCCATAATGGCTCCCACATACTCAACGATGACTTCGTGATCGATAGAACCATTAACATACGAAACCAATTCCCTTTGTCACGCGATACTCTACTTATCTGAGGTTTGATCGTTGGTATCTCCATACCTAGTTCCACCTCACATCGATAAGTACTCTTTACTCGTTCCATGTTATGTCATCCCCTGTGACCTAGTCACATGCTTGCAAGCTAACTAGATGACATTCCACCGAGAGGGCCCAGAGCATATCTATCCTTCATGTGGATGGACAAATCCCAATCTTGGTCCATGCGCTTAAACACATACTTTCAGAATACCCAATGACACCTTTATAACCACCCAGTTACGAAGCGGTGTTTGATGTCATCAAAGTACCCATCCGGTGATGGTGATTAACATAACCTCATGGTCGAAGGATTAGGTTACTATGCATTTGAAAGCTTGTAGCAATACGAACTAAATGACTTGATCTTATGCTACACTTACTATGGGTGTGTGTCCATCACATCATTCTCCTAATGATATGACCTTGTTATTAATGACATCCAATGTCCATGATCAGAAAACCATGATCATCTATCAATCAACAAGCTAGTTCAACAGAGGCTTACTAGGGACTCTTTTATGTTTACAAAACACACAAGTATTAGTGTTTCCTAATAATACAATTATAGCATGGGATGTAAACATTCATCGTAAACACAAAGATATAATAATAACCACTTTTATTATTGCCTCTTGGGCATATCACCAACAGTCTCCCACTTGCACTAGAGTCAATAATCTAGATTACATGGTAATATACCTAACACCCATGGCGTTCTGGTGTTGGGCATGCTTTGCTCTAGGGAGAGGTTTAGTCAACGGATCTGCCACATTCAGATCAGTGTGTACTTTGCAAATCTTTGTGTCACCATCTCAGACATACTCGCGAATAGCATGGAAACGTAGCTTGATGTGCTTCAGCTTGCTATGTGACCTTGGCTCCTGTGCATTAGCTATGGCACCTGTGTTGTCACAGTAGATGGCCATCGGGTCCAACGCACTAGGAACCACGCAAGTTCAGTAATGAACTCCTTCATCCATATGGCTTCTTGTACAGCCTCCGAAGCAGCTATGTATTCCGATTCTGTTGAAGATTTCGCCACAACGCTTTGCTTGGCACTCCTCCAGCTCACTGTAGCACCATTCAAAATAAATACGATCCGCATCGTGACTTCGAGTCATCCGGATCGGTGTTCCAACTAGCATCGTAACTGCTTGCAACAAGTCGTTCATCACCTCCATAAGAAAGAACCATATCCTTAGTCCTATTTAGGTACTTTAGGATATTCTTGATCCGCTCCAAAGGCTCCATTCCAGATCACTTTGATATCTGCTAGTCAAACTAACAGCATGTGCTATATCCGGTCTTGTACACAGCATGGCATACATGATAGAACCTATGGCCGAGGCATAGGGAATATTATTCATCTTCTCTCTATCTTCTGCCGTAGTTGGACTTTGAGTCTTACTCAAGGTCTTACCTGACAACATGGGCACGAACCCTTTCTTTCTCTCTTCCATTCTAAACTTCTTCAGAACTTTGTCCAAGTATGTACTTTGTGAAAGTGCTATTAGGCGTCTTGATCTATCTCTATAAATCTTGATGCCTAGAATATATGCCGCTTCGCCAAGATCCTTCATTGAAAAACTATTATTCAAATAGGATTTGACACTATTAAGAAGTTCTATATCATTCCCAATCAACAATATGTCATCTACATATAGTACTAGGAATGCTACAGAGATCCCACTCACTTTCTTGTAAATACAAGCTTCTCCATAAGTTTGTATAAATCCAAAGTTTTTGATTACTTTATCAAAACGTTGATTCCAACTCCGGGATGCTTGCTTCTGTCCATAAATGGAGCGCTGAAGTTTGCATACCTTGTCAGCATCTTTAGGATCGACAAAACCCTTGGGTTGTACCATATACAACTCTTCCTCAATGTCACCATTAAGGAACGCCATTTTGACATCCATCTGCCAAATCTCATGATCGAAATATGCAGCTATTGCTAACAAAATCCTTACAGACTTTAGCTTCGCTACTGGTGAGAAAGTCTCATCGTAGTCAACTCCTTGAATTTGTCGGAACCCTTTCGCGACAAGTCGAGCTTTATAGACGGTAACATTACCATCAGCATCTATTTTTCTTTTGAAAATCCATTTGTTCTCGACAGCCTTACGGCCATCCGGTAAGTCCACCAAAGTCCATACTTGGTTTTCATACATGGATCCCATTTCGGATTTCATGGCTTCTAGCCATTTGTCGGAATCTGGGCTCACCATAGCTTCTTCATACGTCGCAGGGTCATCAGTGTTGTCCACCAACATGACGTTCAAGGCAGAGTCATACCAATCAGGAGTGGTACGAACCCTCGTTGACCTGCGAGGTTCAGCAGCAACTTCGTTCAAAGTTTCATGATCACCATCATGAGCTTCCTCTCCAATTGGTGCAAAGTGCACAAAACATCGTCCGGTGCTGCGCTACTCTCAACTCCGAGAGAAGGTTCAATAACCTCGTCGAGTTCTACTTTCCTTCCAGTCAATTCCTTCGAGAGAAACTCCTTCTCAAGAAAGGATCCATTCTTGGCAACGAAAACTTTGCCTTCGGATCTATGATAGAAGGTATACCCAATTGTTTCTTTAGGGTATCCTATGAAGACGCATTTCTCCGCTTTGGGTTCAAGCTTATCAGGTTGTAACTTCTTTACATACGCTTCGCAACCCCAAACTTTAAGGAACGACAACTTAGGTTTCTTTCCAAACCACAATTCATACGTTGTCGTTTCAACGGATTTAGATGGTGCCCTATTTAAAGTGAATGCGGCTGTCTCTAATGCATAGCCCCAAAACGATAGCGGTAAATCTGTAAGAGACATCATAGACCGAACCATATCTCAGAGAGTTCGATTACGACGTTCGGACACACCATTACGTTGTGGTGTTCCCGGTGTCAATCTGAAAGTATTCCACATTTCTTTAAATGCATGCCAAACTCATAACTTAGATATTCACCTCCGCGGTCAGAACGCAGAAACTTAATCTTCTTGTTACGATGATTTTCCACTTCACTTTGAAATTCCTTAAACTTCTCGAAAGTTTCGGACTGATGTTTCATAAAGTAGACATACCCATATCTACTTAAGTCATCCGTGAAAGTGAGAACATAACAATATCCACCACGTGACGCTACACTCATTGGACCGCACACATCGGTATGTATTATTTCCAATAAGTCTATAGCTCGCTCCATTATTCTAGAGAATGGAGTCTTAGTCATTTTTCCCATTAGACATGCTTCGCATCTTTCAAGTGATTCAAAATCAAGTGATTCAAGAAGTCCATCAGAATGGAGTTTCTTCATACGCTTTATTCCAACGTGACCAAGACGACAGTGCCACATGTATGTAGAATTATCATTCAATTTTGTTCATTTAGCATCTATGTTGTGAACATGTGTATCACTACTATCGAGATTCAGTAAGAATAAACCATTCATCTCAGGTGCATTACCATAAAAGATATTACTCATATAAATCGAACAACCTTTATTCTCGGACTTAAAAGATTAACCGTCTCGCAATAAACAAGATCCAGATATAATGTTCATGCTTAACGCAGGCACCAAATAACAATTATTTAAATTTAAAACCAATCCCGAAGGTAGATGTAGAGGGAGCGTGCCGACGGCGATCACATCAACCTTGGAGCCATTTCCAACGCGCATCATCACCTCGTCTCTCGCCAGTCTTTGTTTATTCCGCAGCTCCTGTTTTGAGTTACAAATATGAGCAACCGAACCAGTATCAAATACCCAGGCACTACTACGATTACTAGTAAGATACACATCAATAACATGTATATCGAATATACCTTTCTTCTTGATGTTGCCGTTCTTCAGATCTGCCAGGTACTTGGGGTAGTTACGCTTCCAAAGGACCAAAGACCCTTGGCAAGAGAAGCATTCTGGCCAGGCTTAGGACCAGCCTTGGGCTTCTTAGCAGGTGCGACAACTTTCTTGCCGTCCTTCTTGAAGTTGCCCTTGTTCTTAGGCTTGCCCTGTTTCTTGAAATTGGTGGTCTTATTGACCATCAACACTTGGTGCTCCTTCTTGATCTCCACTTCAACAGTTTTCAGCATGGACGATAGTTCAGGAAACGTCTTGTTCATGCAGTGCATATTGTAGTTCATCACAAAGTTCTTATAACTCGGTGGCAGTGATTGGAGGACACGGTGAATCCCTAACTCATTAGGAATCGTTATCCCCAACTCTTGGAGCTTGTTTGCGTGCCCATACATGGTGAGCACATGCTTGCTAACAGAGCTACCCTCTTCCATCTTATAGTTAAAAAACTTTTCGGAGGCCTCATAGCTCTCCACGGCCGCGTGAGTCTCAAAAATGAGCTTGAGCTCCTTAATGATCTCAAACGGGTCGTGGTGCTCAAAGCGCTTCTGAAGCTCCGTTTCTAAACCGTACAGGATGGCACACTGAACTGTGGAGTAATGATTTTTCCGAGTGGCGTAAACATTTTTTACGTCATCGGTGGCATCTTCTGCAGGTGGGTCACCTAGCGGTGCTTCGAGCACATAGGTCAACTAACCAGCCCTGAGGACAATCTTCACCACGAGCCATCCGTGAAGTTGCTTCCATTGTTCTTAAGCTTTTCTTTCTCTAGGAACGCATTGAAATTGATGGAGAGGTTCGCCATAATCTACAACAAATTTGCAAGTAGTTTAGACTAAGTTTATGATAAATTGAGTTCAATTTTAATTCTTAAATTAACTAGGTGAACTCCCACTCAAAACAACATCCCTCACATTGTCTTAGTGTTTACACGAACCAAGTCCACTACACCAAGTCCGATCTTCACGAGAGGAGATGTAGTTTCATCGGCGAACAATCTTCATGTTCATCATATCATTTATATGACTCATGCTCTACCTTTCGGTATTCCGTGTTTTGAGACCATGTCTGTACATGCTAGGCTCGTCAAGATTAACCTTAGTTTCCGCATGTGCAAATCTGGCTTGCACCCGTTGTATGCACACGTAGAATCTATCACATCCGATCATCACGAGATGCTTCGAAACGAAGAGTCTTAGCAATGGTGCCAACTAAGGACGAACACTTTATTACTTGATATTTAGTGAGAGGGATCATCTTATAATGCTACCGTCACGATCTAAGCAATACAAGATGCATAAAGGATTAACATCACAGGCAATTCATAATTAGTGTGATATGATATGGCCCTTTCTTCTTATGCCCTTGATCTCCATCTCCAAAGCACGGACATGATCTCCATCATCACCAGCATTGCGTCAAGGTCAGTGGTGCCGCTTCATGGTTGTCCATCATCACTAGCAACTATTACAACTACTTGGAATAAAGCTATTACAAGATGAATAGACACGCAGGTCTTAACAGAATTAAAGACAACCATTAGGCTCCTGCCGGTTGCCATATTACAACAAGGATCATTGCATACATCAAATATAATCACAATCACATGATGGCCATATCACATCACAAAACCCCTGCAAAAACAAGTTAGACGCCTCTAATGTTATTTGCATGTTTTACATGGTTTGGGGCTTTTGAATAAGAACGGATCTTACCTACGAAACTGAACCACAACATTGATACAAGTGCTATCAAGTGCAAAGTGTAGATTGGATCTATACTATGGTGGGAGAGACAGACACCCGCAAATTCACTTGTGCAAAGCAAGTTACACGTCAAGCATGGAGCAAGTCTCATGTGCGATGACATGTAAGGTTAGCCCGAGCCGCTTCATCCCACCATACCGCAAGATGCAAAGTACACAAAGCAAAAGACGGCACGAGCACCAACGCCCACAAAACCATTGTGTTCTACTCGTGCAACAGATCTACGCGTAGACAAGGCTCTGATACCACTGATGGGTTCGTAGCATGGAAAACAAAAAAATTCTACCGCAAGAACGAACAAAACCCAGATCTAATCTAGATAAAAGCCAACATCTAATCTATTAGACATGTGCAACGAGATAGATCTGTACTAACCCTTGTAGTTTCGAAAACCTTGTTCGAGATCGGATCTCGTGGTTGATGTAGTCGATCACTTGCCGATCTCAAGATCGAGTAGACGATCCTTTCGGCGCCGCGTTCCGGCAGCGCTTCCGCAGTCGGTCACACGTGCGGAGTTGAAGCCGACCTTCCTCTCCCCGTTCCAGCGAGCAGCAGAGGTAGTAGATCTCTCCACGGAAACCCAGCAGCACGACGGCGTGGTGGTGGTGGAGTAGAGAATTCTGTAGGGCTTCGCCTAAGTCAGAGCAGATGGAAGGAGGAGGAGAGAGGCGGCTAGGGTTTGGAGTGGGAAGGGGCAAGGGGGTGGCGCCTCCACCCCTCTATATAGAGGGAGGGGTGCGGCCTAGGGTTCCCACCCCTAGGCCCACCCCTTAGGGCCGGCGCACCAAGGAGCTTGGGAGGAGAGTCCTTCCCCCCAAGTTTCCTTTACTTACCCTTTAAGTTTTCCCTTATCCTATCTTGGTTTTCAAATGAACTCCAAAATATCTTCTAGAACCTTCCGGAACATTCCGAAACCTTCTAGAATCCCCATACAAACACTCCGGAACATTTCCAAACTTAGAAAATGATCCCCATTATATGAATCTTATTCCCCGAACAATTCCGGATCTCCTCATGATGTCCCGAATCCAATCCGAGACTCCGAACAACATTCGGTCTCCAACACACATTCAATATCTACTTAAAACAACTTCGAACCTTAAGTGTGTCACCCTACGGTTCGTGAATATGTAGACATGATGGAGACACCTCTCCGATCAATAACCATCAGCGGGATCTAGAGATCCATAATGGCTCCCACATACTCAATGATGACTTCGTGATCGATAGAACCATTAACATACGAAACCAATTCCCTTTGTCACGCGATACTCTACTTATCCGAGGTTTGATCATTGGTATCTCCATACCTAGTTCCACCTCGTTACTGATAAGTACTCTTTACTCGTTCCATGTTATGTCATCCCCTGTGACCTAGTCACATGCTTGCAAGCTAACTAGATGACATTCCACCGAGAGGGCCCAGAGCATATCTATCCGTCATGTGGATGGACAAATCCAAATCTTGGTCCATGCGCTTCAACACATACTTTCAGAATACCCAATGACACCTTTATAACCACCCAGTTACGAAGCGGTGTTTGATGTCATCAAAGTACCCATCTGGTGATGGTGATTAACATAACCTCATGGTCGAAGGATTAGGTTACTATGCATTTGAAATCTTGTAGCAATACGAACTTAATGACTTGATCTTATGCTACGCTTACTATGGGTGTGTGTGTCCATCACATCATTCTCCTAATGATATAACCTTGTTATTAATGACATCAAATGTCCATGATCAGGAAACCATGATCATCAATTAACCAACAAGCTAGTTCAACAAGAGGCTTACTAGGGACTCTTTTATGTTTACAAAACACACATGTATTAGTGTTTCCTTATAATACAATTATAGCATGGGATGCAAACATTCATCATAAACACAAAGATATAATAATAACCACTTTTATTATTGCCTCTTGGGAATATCTCCAACATTATGGGCAAGATGACTAGTACGCCGTTTTTCGGTTCAATGGAACGGGCGACATATCTATTGGAAATCATACCTACTGATGTGTGTGGACCAATGAGTGTGTCGGCGCGAGGTGGATATCATTATTTTGTTACTTTCACGGATGATTTGAGTAGATACGGGTCTATCTATTTAATGAAACACAAGTCTGAAACTTTTGAAAAGTTCAAGGAATTTCAGAATGAAGTGGAAAATCATCGTAATAGAAAGATCAAATTTGTACGGTCTAAACATGGAGGAGAGTATCTAAGTTACGAGTTTAGCATACACATGAAAGAGTACAAATCGGAACGTCGTAATTGTACTTTATTGGATATGGTTCGATCTACGATGTCTCTGACTGACTTGCCACTGTCATTTTGGGGTTATGCACTGGAAACAGCTGCATTCACTTTGAATCGGGCACCA
The DNA here is from genome assembly GCA_023614405.1 of Avena insularis. Taxonomy (NCBI): domain Eukaryota; kingdom Viridiplantae; phylum Streptophyta; class Magnoliopsida; order Poales; family Poaceae; genus Avena; species Avena insularis. Next base: position 489,322,640 of record CM042692.1, on the reverse strand, counting down.
TCTAAATCCTTTGAAACGACACCATATGAATTATGGTTTGGAAACAAACCTAAGCTGTCATTTCTTAAAGTTTGGGGATGCGATGTTTATGTGAAGAAACTTCAACCAGATAAACTCAAACCCAAAGCGGAAAAATGCGTCTTCATAGGATACCCTAAGGAAACAATTGGGTATACCTTCTATCATAGATCCGAGGGCAAGGTTTTTGTTGCCAAGAATGGATCCTTTCTTGAGAAGGAGTTTCTCGCAAAAGGTGTGAGTACTCGGAAGGTAGAACTCGAAGAGGTTATTGAACCTTCTCTTCATGGAATGGCGAGTGGCGCAGCACCGAAAGTTGTTTCGGAGTTGACTTCACCTGATGAAGAGAGAGCTAATGATAATGATCATGAAACTCCAAAAGAGGACACTACCGAACCTCGCAGGTCAAGCAGGACACGTGCAGCTCCTGAACTGTACGGCAATCCTGTTGTGAATTTCATAGTTGATGAAATGGATGACCCTCCGACGTATGAAGAAGCGATGACGAGCCCGGATTCCAACAAATGGCTGGAAGCCATGAAATCCGAGATGGAATCCATGTACGAGAACCAAGTTTGGAACTTGGTGGACTTACCTCACGATCGAAAGCCTGTTGAGAATAAATGGATTTTCAAAAGAAACACTGATGCTGATGGTAATGTGACCATCTATAAGGCTCGACTTGTCGCAAAGGGGTTTCGACAAATTCAAGGAGTTGACTATGATGAGACATTCTCTCCCGTAGCGATGCTTAAATCGGTTAGGATTATGTTAGCAATTGCTGCATATTTCGATTATGAAATATGGCAGATGGATGTCAAAACTGCGTTCCTCAATGGTAATATTGAAGAAGAGTTGTATATGATACAACCTAATGGTTTTGTCGATCCTAAGGATGCTAATAAGGTATGCAAACTTCAGCGATCCATCTATGGACTGAACCAAGCATCCCGGAGTTGGAATCTCCGCTTTGATGAGGTGATCAAAGAGTTTGGATTTGTCCAAACTTATGGAGAGGCTTGTATTTACAAGAAAGTGAGTGGGAGCAATGTGGCATTTCTGATATTATATGTGGATGACATATGATTGATTGGAAATGATATAGATCTTTTAAACAGTGTTAAAAGTTATCTAAACAGCAAATTTTCGATGAAAGACCTTGGTGAAGCGTCATATATATTAGGCATTAAAATCTATAGAGATAGATCAAGACGCCTAATTGGGCTATTGCAGAGTACATACCTTGATAAGATATTAAAGAAGTTTAATATGGATGAAAGTAAGAAGGGGTTCTTACCTATGTTGCAAGGCAAGACATTGAGTAAGACTCAAAGTCCGGCTACGGCGGAAGAAAGAGAGATGATGGATAAGATCCCCTATGCCTCGTCCATAGGCTCTATTATGTATGCCATGCTATGTACAAGACCGGATGTGGCTCATGCTATTAGTTTGACTAGTAGGTACCAATCTGATCCAGGTTCGGAACACTGGATAGCAGTAAAGAACATCCTCAAGTACTTGAGAAGAACTAAGGATATGTTTCTTATATACGGAGGTGAAGAAGAGCTAGTCGCTAAGTGTTATGTCGATGCTATCTTTGACACCGATCCGGATGACTCTAAGTCTCAATCTGGATACGTATTTCTCTTAAACGGAGCAGCAGTTAGTTGGAGGAGTTCCAAACAACCTGTGGTGGCTGGATCAACGACGGAGGCGGAATATGTTGCTGCTTCAGAAGCGGCGCAGGAGGCGGTTTGGATGAAAGAGTTCATTATGGAACTAGGTGTGGTTCCTAGTGCGTTGGATCCAATGGTGATCTATTGTGACAACAATGGAGCCATAGAAAACGCAAAGGAACCGAGGTCTCACAAGAATTCCAAGCATATTAAATGCCGGTTTCACTCCATCCGCGAGCATGTCAAGGATGGAGATATAAAGATTTGTAAAGTACACACGGACCTAAATGTAGCAGATCCGTTGACTAAAGTTCTCCCTAGGGCAAAACATGATCAACACCAGAACTCCATGGGTGTTAGATTTATCACTATGTGAACTAGATTATTGTCTCTAGTGCAAGTGGGAGACTGAAGGAAATATGCCCTGAGAGGCAATAATAAAGTTGTTATTATATATTCCTTATATATGATAGATGTTTATTTTACATGCTAGAATTGTATTGATCAGGAAACATCAATACATGTGTGTTTAATAAACAAAAAGGGTTCCTAGTTATGCCTCTCTTATAGACTAGCTTGTTGATTAACAAGATGATCAAGGTTTCCTGATCATGGACATTGGATGTTGTTAATAAAAAGGTCACACCATTGGAGGAATGATGTGATGAACATTCATCCGAAGTATAGCATTACGATCAAGTCATTATGTTTATATTGCTATAACATCATACGAAGTAATCTTTAGCCTTAGACCATGAGATCATGTTAATTGCTAACACCAGAAGAGTATCTTGATAACATCAAACGTCACACCGTAACAGGGTGACTATAAAGATGGGTTCAGTACTACGAAGGTGTTATGTTGAGGCTCATGGATCAAGAGTGGAATTTGTCAATCCCGATGATGGATAGATATACTCTGGGCCCTCTCCGTAATATCACATTAAGATAGCTTGCAAGCAAGTGATGTGATCACTAGAATGTTATATCACGGGAACGAGAAAAGAGTGCATGTCGGTAACGAGATCAAACTAGGTATGGAGATACCGATGATCGAATCTCGGACATGTAATATATCGAGAGACAAAGGGATTTAGTTACAAGCGTTAAAAGTTCTCACAATCACAGAAGTCATCGTTGAATGTGTAGGAGTCAGTATGGATCTCCAGGTCCCGCTGCTGATTATTGATCAGAGAAGGGTCTCGATCATGTCTGCATTATTCGCGAACCGTAGGGTGGCACACTTAAGAGTTATCGGACACCATTTTGGAGCACATATGTTTCAGAAGAAAGAATTGCAAAGCGCAGGAATTGTTTCAATAGAAACCCGAAATTGTTTCGGGTGAAATTGCAGAAAGTGGTTCTGCATGTGATATTGAAATATTGCAAGGGGCTATATGTGAATGTTTGTTAATTAAAGTGATTAACAAAATTCTGAATAAATTTAATACAAGAGTTTTATTAAATGAGAGAGCATTAAATTTGGAGAAATTTAATGCATTTAGAGTGGAGACTTTAAAAGGGAATGTGAAGAGGCATTTTAATGTGGAGGGGTTACCACCACATGAATGGGGGAGGTGAGGGGTCAGCCCCCCATGCACCGGCCATGGAGAGAGGGGGCACCCCCCTCCTCCTATAAAAGGCCACCCATTCCCTCCTTCATCCTCACACCTCCTTGTGAAGGATCTCTCTCCCCCTCTAGAATTATTCCCCCATGGTCTCGGATTAGCGAGATACATGTTCCTGGTGGCCTTTTGTCTGGAAGGAGTTGCTGCTTCCGCTGGATCACTGGAGCGAGGAGGTGGAGGTTTTCCGGTGGCTTGAACGTGTGTGCGAGTATGGATGCGCTGCTGAGTTGCGGCGCTCGGACTTCCTCACGATCTTGAGATCGGCAAGTGTACGACTACATCAACCACGAGTTCCTACTTGTTAACAAAACTCATTATCTTCGAGGGTAAGTTCTTGTTGGATGTATGTCCACCCGTTGATTTGTACCTAGTAGATAGATCTTGGCGTGTAGTTCACACCGTAGGAAATTTTTTGTTTTCTATGCTGCGGACCCAACAAATTCCCCTCTCTGGCAGGGTGCCGAGAAGAGTTTCAGATCCCTCCCGATCTAGGGACAGAGACGACGACGGCTACAGACTCTTTCGTGGATTTTCGATCGGGTGCTTAGGGTTTTCGTCCCAAGGGCATCTTATAGGTGGAAGGAGAAGGAGAGGCCGAGGGTCTTTGGTCGCAGACCACCCCCCTGGCGTGAGCCTGGCCGCTGGCCAGGTTGTGTGGCCGGCCCCAACCCTTCTCCGTCTCGTATTCTGGCATCTGATGACTTCTGGAAAAATAGGCACTTTGGCTTTTGTCCCGTCCAATTCCGAGAATATTCATTTTCTGACTTTTCTGGAACCAAAAACAGCAGAAAAACAGTACCGCACTGTGGCTCTTGTTAATAGGTTAGTCCAAGAAATCATATGAAAAGTACTCCAAAGTGTGGACAAAACACAAGAAAGTGGATAAAACCAAGCATGGAACATCGAAAATTATAGATACATTTGCAATGTATCATAGCTCCGCATAGTATATGCTGCCGGCTTGCACCATGGGTACCCTGGCGCTGTTGACGCAGACGCACCGATTGTCAGCAACAAAGAGAGCACGACTTCTGATGCCTCTGACCGGCTGAAGGACACGGTTCTGGGTATCAACTCGATAAACAACCGGCCTGCCGCTGTAGACCGGTCCACTCATAATGAACAGTAACTCCCCGTCGGACTCGACGAGGTAAAAACGATTCTCTAGGAACTAGCAGCTTGGAACAGGGCCTGCAATGGTGGGATGCATCTCTAGGGTTCGTGCGGAGCGCTGCAGCTGCACATCTCCATGAGCAGCATCACACATAGTCGAGAGGACAGACCCATATCTGTCTACGACAAAAACGTCACCAGTGTAAGAAGTCATGCTACGGAGTTCCGCGAAGTCATATAGTGAGTACCACCCTTCACCAAAGACCGGGCGACTCCCTTCCTCTGTGCTCTCATCCACCCACCGAATGGTGATGTTCTGATGGTTTTATGTAAACACCATCAATGACGGGAACATCGTCACAGCGATAGAAGCCACCTACTCGGTCGGTATCTCCGCCCTTAGGGGCTTGATAGCGCCCGAGAAGGTGTACAACCGGGTATTGTACGGCTGCACCCTCTGTCCAAGCACAAGGAGGCCGCCGGTTGTGCTACCGACATAAAAGTACCTTCTAGAGATAGAGGGAGGAGAAACAGAGATTCAGTCAAGGTAAACAGACTGGAATTCAATCAAGGTAAACCATGGAGAAAAACCCTAGGCAACAAGTGGACGAAGAAACAGAACTTGAAAAACAGATAGTATAGGATGTGAATGCAAAAAATGGATCGCATATATACAGATGAATATAAAGAAAGCACATGCGAATAACCTGGGTAATCTTCTTCTCAAGGAGGCGGCCAGTTCTCATGTTCAGCAACGTGATGGCAATGTCTTCTACCCGATACTCCTCCGACAACTGGTGCTCTAGAACAATCCAGTTGGCTGCCATAAAGTGCTCCTCCGTGAAGCCGTGCTAGGCGCTGCAGACTGCCTGAAAGGTGGCGTAGTAGTCGAAGTCGTCCGTCGAAAGGAAGATGTCACCTATCTTTTCGACGAGTCCCTCGGGGAGACCAACCCATGGCGAGTCCTCCTGCTTCTTGCTGGCCATGGATGATGGCGTTCGTGTGGTCTCGGTCCTGCCGACTGGCACAGGAAGCGGTTCTAGAGACACACATTTAAACAAAGGCCTAGGAAAGCCAAGTGAATCGTATGGAAACGAGACGACGACATGCACACAACAACCACAAGCGCGTTTCATCAAACTGGCATGGGCACGCGCATGCACACGTGCACTAATTATGGTACAACGGTCGTGCGCACACCAGCTTACAACTCCTGGGAGCACACGAGTGTGTAGGTGTAGGATGATACTAGTAGTAGTAGTATCATAACCTCATTATATTTAAGTATCCCAAAATCTAAGAAGAAAATCTGCGCTCCCTGGTCCCTCAGGGCACACGCAAACGAAGGCATTTTCCATTTTTTGCATGGCTTTTTCCAGTTTTCAATTTCGCTTTTTGGCTGTGCCCTTGGATGCTCACCATGTGGTCGGATGGGGTGTATGCTCCGTGGAGTTAAAAACCTCAATAGCACGGTCGTTAATTATTGAGGTATATACATTTTTAGTCCCACAACTTGCACCACGGGAGCGTTTTAGTCTCACATCTTACAAAGTGAGCAACACTAGCCCCACAACTTGTAACCAGGAACATTTTAGTCTAATTCAATCAAATTTCTATGATTTTGTCCGAATTCGTCGTAACTAATTCTGGAAATGACATGTGGCATCATAATTTTTGGAAAATGACCCCTGTGTATTTTCTGCCTGCCAGTTGTGACCTTGGTATGACTTGACAGGAGGATCTGAATAAGAAAACAAATAAGAAAAACTACCAATGCATTGTAGGGTATCGAACTGATTACCTGCGCTACTAAAGAAATCAACCTTGTCACTACAACATGCACACAGAATTGATTAACTGAAGAGCACTCTGGCTGATGTGTTCTTTATTTTAGATATTCAAAAATATGTGTTCTGGGGTACAATAACAACTCCACTTTATTCCTTTTTATTTTTGTGAATAAGAAAAAACTCAAGTTTATTCTAGACACTACAACTAGCTACTAGGTTAACAATAAAGCTATACAATTGATATTATGGATCGTGCCAACATAGACGTGAGAATTTTTGTGTTCGTATGTGCTTTTTTATTATATAAATAATTACTTCCCCCAAGTACTCCTTGTCTGGCATAATTATGTCCTCTCAAGTACTCCTTGTCTCACATGTGTAGTCGTGGGCATCTATCAGCATAGTGGCTTGTGGGTGTGTCTGTCGTTATACAAAAGTGCTAAGTTCGAATCCATTCTCCTCTTAGAGATTTAACTATTTTATTTGTACGTCTATTTACAGGTGGCCCACTTATCAGTCTGCATAGGGACACGAATGACATAAAAAATATAGAGGGGTCATTTTAAAAAAATCAACGTCATTTGTGGATAAATTAAGTCAAATTCACTAAAATTCTATTAAATTGGACTAAAATGCTCTCGAGATATAAGTTGAGGGACTAGTATGGCTCATTTTTCAATATGTGGGACTAAAACGCTCTCACGATGCAAGATGTGGGACTAAAGGTGTATATACGTCTTAATTATTTTACAGCCTCAATTGCTAGGCCAGATGACCAATTAATGCTCCTAGTTTTGCTCAATTACTTCTCTAGTTGATCGTAAAATATGAACCACCACATCGTGTAATGCTCCTGGCCGACCATGTTGTTAAAACGGGAGTGCATCCATTAGCTTGCATGTTTTCAATTAGATGCGGTGGCCACATGCATTGGCTGGATTTTAGGATTACTACTGCATGCAATAACTAGCTATAAAGCGAGTAGGTGAAGTTAATTCTCCGAACTAGTACTACTCCGGCCTAGTAATACCGAACGCAGGGAGTACCTCAAGTGTGGTTATATGGATGATCAGTTGATGTGACTCTTGGCCATGAATTCCTGACCATATAGCCGTACGTTCTACCACCTTTTTTACTACTACTACTACTAGTAGTACATGGACGCTAGCAAAATTTAAAATCTCAATCGAGAATCACACACACTGACTTCAAAGAATTTCCCGCATAACCGTTTCAAAAACTTTGAGCCAAAATCTCCCACCTAGGGAGTACCATTTTTATATTATTATTATTATTATTATCAGATGGGTGCTTGTCAAATTTAAAATCCCAATCGAGCGGTAAACCGCACACCGACTTTAAAGCATTTCCTGCCCCTCCGTTTCAAAAACTTTGAGGCAAAATATCCCACCGGGGCAGTACCATTTTTATATTATTATTAGATGGACGGTCACCAAATTCAATATCTCAATCAAGCGGCAAAATCACACACCGATCTTGAAGCATTTCCCGCCCCTCAGTTTCAAAAACTTTTGACTTCAAAATTCCGATTCTACCCATTGTTCTGACGCCCTATGGGCAAGCTAAAGTCGGTAGCTTGGGCGCACGATCATAATTTATGTTTCTATTCACCTCCTTAGTCCGGATTCGCCCAGATTTTCCCGCTGGTCCTTCCAAACATCCTAGCCCCCTCTCTCTCACGCCCTCACCTCCACGACCACGACACGCACCGGCCGGCCGCAATTCCACGACGGCCGGACCCGCTTGAGCGGCGGGTGTCGTGCACCGCCGCAGAACCGCTTCACCGATGCTCACCCACCGGATCTGGTTCACCGGGTCTCTCTGCCACTACACTAGAGCTGCGGTGTCGTTCACCACGCCGATGGCATCATCGACCGCCCAAGCTCTGCTTTCCGGCAGCCGAAAGCTACCCAACCGTACCAGATCTGCTTCACCAGTGTACACCGGACGTGATCTAGTTTAGGGAGTTCCATGTCCATCGCTCTAGACTTACTTCTCGGCCGTTCCAGTTCATTGCACTGGATCTGCCTCGACGATGCTCTCGTCCACCGTGCTAAGCCAACATCGACCGCCCAAGATCTACTTCCCCGACACCAACAACCACCACAACCGCAGCACCCTCGGTGACCTAGACGTCACCCGCACGGTACCGATGATGCTTAGACGCCTCTCTGACCAAGGTTAACCAAATCTGCAACCCGTTTTTGTTTTGTCAGCAGTATAGCAGGTTCAAGCCTATCGCACTGAACTGCAGTTTTGTCATCGTGCTCGTGCATACAAGTCAGTGAGCATGCCTGTTCTTCGTGCTAGTACATACAAGGTCATTAGACATGTTGGTTTGCATGCGCTGCTCTACAAATATCAAGTCATGGACATGTTTGTTATTTTGTCATACACATGTTCTTAGCTACTCCATACAACAGTATTTGCCTGCTACCGTGTAATTCTTGCAAAATCTGAAGTCAGCGAAAAATATTAGTGTGGATTCCCTGCGCTACAGTTGCTGAATCTATCTGGTTCATCCTGAGATCAGTTCTGCTATTATTTCCTCCTTGGCATCGTTCTGCTATCCTATAGTAGCTGTTTAAAATCTTCGTACTAATTCGATTATAATTTTATTGTTGCCATCTGCTTCTTCAAAAGCTACAACACTAACTATTTCATTTTTCTTGCATATAGCTCAAAATGGAACAATGAACATGTTTGTTTGCAGAGCCTATTCTACAGGTTCACAAGGGATGCCATTAATTCCTTATCTGGTGCTGGTTCGTCCTGACAACGGCATAACTGTCCTCTACGATGTAGTTCACTCGTGGTTTGCATTCCTGCTCCAGATGTTCTCTTATGATGATGCCATTATAATTTCTATCTGGTTGATTCTTTGCTATGACAGTAACTACATGCCATTGTGTAGCTCACCGCAAATTCCGAGTCCCCCAACACCTATGCATTCCAGGAGATGCCATTGCTTCCATATATATTTGCTGAAATGACCTCGCTTGTTTATATTTGCTGAAATTCTAAGGAACACTTTGTTTGATTGCTCATTTCATTCTAGGCACACTTGTCTAATGCTTGTTTGTCCTGCTCTATAGGTTCACGAGCGACGCCATTATATCTTGCATCTGGTTCTGGGTCTGGTTCGTCCTAAGTCACGACATAACTATCCTCTACAATATATAGTTCATTCGTGGTTTGCATTCCTTCTCCACAAGTTCTTGTTGGGTCCGCAGCATAGAAAACAAAAAATTTCCTATGATGAGAACTATACGCCAAGATCTATCTACTAGATATAGAGCAACGGGTGGACATACATCCATGGAGAAGTTACCCTCGAAGACAACGAGTTTTGTTAACGAGTAGGAACTCCTGGTTGATGTAGTCGTACGCTTGCCGATCTCAAGATCGTGTGGAAGTCCGAGCGCCGCAAATCAGCAGCACATCCGTCCTCGCACACACGTCCAAGCCACCAGACAACCTCCACCTCCTCGCTCCAGCGAATCAGCGGAAGCAACAACTCCTTCTAGACGCAAGGCCACTGGGACATGTATCTCGCTAATCCGAGACCATGGGGGAATATCTAGAGGGGGAGAGAGATCCTTCACGAGGAGGTGTCCTTTGTGAGGGAGGAGAGGGGGGCTCCTCCCCTCCCATGGCCGGAGGCCAAAGGGGGGTGCCCCCACCTCTTCCTCATTCATGTGGTGAAGCTCCACTCACATAAATTCAAACTCCACCCAAAGTTCCACTCACATGCATTAAATTTCCACCAAATTTAATGCCACTCTCAATTAATAAAACTCTTTTATTTATTTTATTCAGAATTTTGTTAATTACTTTAATTAACAAACATTCACATCCCCTTGAAACATTTCAATATCACATGCAGAACCACTTTCTACAATTTCACCCGAAATAATTCTGGTTTCTATCGAAACATTTCCTGTGCTTTGCAACCCTTTTGTCTGGAACATATGTGCTCCTAAATGGTGTCCGGCAACTCTTAAGTGTGTCACCCTACGGTTCGCGAATAATGCAGACATGATTGAGACTCCTCTCAGATCAATAATCAGAAGTGGGACCTGGAGATCCATACTGACTCCTGCACATTCAACGATGACTTCTGTGAATATGAGAACCTTTAACGCTAGCAATTTAATCCCTTTGTCTCAGGATATAATACATGTCCGAGATTCGATCATTGGTATCCAAAATACCTAGTTTGATCTCGTTACCGACATGCACTCTTTTCTCGTTCCCGTGATATAACATTCTAGTGATCACATCACTTGCTTGCAAGCTATCTTAATGTGATATCACCGAGAGGGCCCAGAGTATATGTATCCGTCATAGGGATTGACAAATTCCACTCTTGATCCATGAGCCTCAACATAACACCTTCATAGCACTGAACCCACCTTTATAGTCACCCTGTTATGGTGTGACGTTTGATGTTATCAAGATACTCTTCCTGTGTTAGCAATTAACATGATCTCATGGTCTAAGGACTAAGACTACTTTGTATGATGTTATAGCAATATAAACATAAGTAATTGATCGTAATGCTATACTTCGGATGAATGTTCATCACATCATTCACAACTGTTGTGACCTTGTTATTAACAACATCCAATGTCCATGATCAGGAAACCTTGATCATCTTGTTAATCAACAAGCTAGTCTATAAGAGAGGCATAACTAGGAACCCTTTTTGTTTATTAAACACACATGTATTGACGTTTACTATCAATATAATTATAGCATGCAAAATAAACATCTATCATATACAAGGAATATATAATAACAACTTTATTATTGCCTCTCATGGCATATTTCCTTCAGTTCTTGTATGATGCGGTTATAATTTCTATCTGGTTCATTCTTCGCTATGACAGTAACTGGATGCCATTTTGTGTCTCAGCGCAAATTCCGAGTCACCCGACGTCTCTTGCATTTTAGGGTATAGAACTGCTTCCATATACATTTGTTGAAATGACCTGGCTACTTTATTTTTGCTGAAATTCTAAGCCACACACACATTTTTTGATTGCTTGTTTCACGGTAGGCACACTTGTTTAATGCATGCTTGCTTGTCCTATGTGTTGGTCAATAATTGAACCATTGACCAGTTGTAAACTCCAGATCATAGCTCTTGTCGTATCAGTCAAATGAGTGGTTTGTCTTGTTTGATGTATTAACTTGTTATTACTTAGTTTCAGGGTGCAATTATTGCTATCGCCACCAAAGAGGGGGCTGCAAGATCATGTCTCCTCCAATGTAGCTGTCACACTCAAAGGAAGATGCAGGTAATCACTTGAGGACTCTGCTATCAACTTGATTGTCAACTGAAATGCCGATTTTTCCTTCCCTTGATTTGATAATATGTAATAATTTTAAGAAGTTTGCAGCTGATGTAATATCTAGATAACTCGCGTAGGCCATGTATGCATTTAGTTGACGCTGTCCACATATGAGGTAGTCGTTACGGTAACTATGCCAGGCATGTCGATTAGGGAATAGTACCGTGCTTTGTTATTGGCCCGTCGTGTATTCGGCCGATGATAAACTGTAAAAAATGCTGGATTATATAATTTATGATATTGGCATGGGCTTCAGAAAAGTCCGAAACTGTAAAAGGCCGCAAACGTAATGGGTCGACCTACAAGTTGTAACTAGACGTAACAGTAACAGGCTGTAAGAGTAACAGGTCATAATTGTAACAGGCCATAACAGTAACATGCCTTAATAGTAGCAGACCATAACAGAAACAACCCATCGCAGTAACAAGCAAGAAACCGTGAAATTCTAGAACAGTAATAGGCCAAAACAGTAGCCGGTCGCAACAGTAAAAGGCCAGAATAGTGACAAGCCAGAATAGTAACGGCCCGAGAAATTTCCAGGCGAGGGAAGTAACAGGCCGACACATTTACCAGACTAGAACAATAAAGGGTCGCTTGTGGGCCTGAAAAGGTAAAGCCTAGAACCGTGAAAGGCCAAGACAGTAACAAGCCTAAACAGTAACGGGCCATCTTAGACAAGGGCCATCGGTAGGCCGCCCACGATGGGCTGCCATAAATAGTGATGGGCCACCCGCATGCTTTAAATGTATAGGAGCGACTTGGTGCAGGCTGCTAATGGGTCGCAGAGTGTTGGACCATCATGGACCTTCTTTAGGGCAAAACAGTATTGGGCCTGAAAGTTCGCGGCCCGCTGCTGGCTGCAACCTTGGGCCCATTTCAAACAGTATAGGACAAAACAGAAACATGCCATTTTCTTATTGGGCTCCCCTAATGGGTCGGCCCAGTTAGAATTTAGCAGGCCTTGGCTGGGCCTGGCTACTGCCATGGTTTCTATGGCCGTTAACGCGCGGTAACTGGCCGCTAACGGCGACTGCCACGTGGTAGTTTGCATAACGTCAGCAGTTAACACGGCTGGCGAACAGATCTACGACGGAACAAGTTTTGTGGCTGAAGGTTGCGATCTGCCACGGTCAGGAAAAAACATGGTAGATTCTTTTCTGACGGGGCTTTTACCACGATGGCCATCCGCCGTAGAAGACTTTTTAGCCACGAAAAACGGGCCTTCAACCACGAAAATCAATCCAAAAGTAAAATATTGGTGTCCTACAAAAATGCTATCTGATTCCTACAATCCGAGGAGGGACCGAAAGTACAAAAAATCAAGAAACCCGGCTTCATTGTTTTGCGCTTCCTAGTGCAGGGATGTCATCATACACTATTTTTGGAAAACGTATTACTAGTACTAATTAATTACTGAAATGGTTCATTCATTCTTTAGGACATAAAGGGTGTGCTCATTTAGTCATATGAAAGGTAAAACATAAACAAAGTAGTTAAAGAACAACTTCACTAAATCACTCACAATGTATCATGGAACTAGAATTACCTTCTAATGTTGGATCCCAACAGTAGGTGCAACCTTGGCTTCCGACCGCAAAAATGAGGCCACTGTGTTCAGTGGCATCATAGTATTGTCGTCTTACATGAACTGAATGGCCTAGACATCTCCAAACCTTTCTACCGCCTTCCAGGTAGGAGATTTCACTATCGAACAACGTGAGGAGCTTGTAGTCCGTGTAACCCCTAGTTTCTGTGGAGACTCTGCAGATTATGATCTTCAACAGGTCAAGACATCCATCCCACAAGTTTTGGTAATTTCCTCCATACCTGCGGATTCGCCAAAAAACTTTTGAAATATGCATGAGTACAAAAATGAGTACATGTAACTGTGGGAACCATGGCTGGCTAGTAGCATTACCTGTTATAGAATGGATATGAGATGACCTAAATGCCATAAGTATCCATCAATGGAAGGTCTATTACTTGATAGGTATACATGTTCGCTAGGCACCAGACCCCGCTCTGGTCCACGGTGGTGAGCTAGTCGCCGTTCATGCCAACCTAGAATTTTTCCTGCATGAATGGCAGGATGGCAGTGCACCGAGGATGGTCGATTGCCACCACATCGTACACAGTGTCGTGTAGACAATTTACCCTCGCATCGTCATAGTGCTCGTCGAACCAATGAGTAGGCTGAGGCATCAGTAGGCTAGGTTCATTCCAATGGTACAAAGTCCATTTCGTACCTTCGTTGTTGTCGATACGATCATAGAGCAGCTCGTAGCATGCGGTTAGCCTGCGAGTGCTGGAAATGTCCAGACATTGAACGATGAGCTCGACATCGTCCGTCCTGAGTTGATCTCACTTGCATCGCCCGCTGAGCTTTGAATCGGCCAACACGGCCGGATGGATTGAGGCGGAGTAGGCGGATGCAAGTGCGATTTGGGTTTTCAGGAGGAGGAGGGGGAAAGTTATGCAAGGAATGGGTGAGAAGAGAGAGCACAGGAGAGATTATGGGCAGAGTGGGGGCTAAGAAAGAAGATGCAGAGGCAAAGAAAAAACGAGACAAAGAAGATTTTACCTGCTTGCTCTGTCTAGTCAACAACAGCATCGAGAACACCGTCGCTTAGACTTCACTGTATGTTAGACTAGCATGCCACACAACTAGTAATTTGCCAATACTCCTATGTATCAGAGGTGCAGTATTGTCTAGTTACATCAGTTTGACCAAAGGGTTTTTCTGTTTACAACTTTCATTTCAGCATACTATAACATTTTCAATGAAACATAGGTGGACGAACTACTACTACTAGTAGTAGCCGTGACATGGACACATGTAATTTCATCTTGTTCCCCTACATGCAGCAGTCATAGCATAGGACCGAAAATAAAAAGACCGGATATAATGCATAGTACGGGCGTGTCTGTGGTAATTTTGGCATGTTGCATGTGTTCATATATGTTCATATACAAGGTACATGGGATTACATGTGTCTAGCATGCAACAACGCAGCAAAATGAGAGACGTGTACTACGTTCATGGACACAAGATACACCAGATTTCGCTCAAGTCAGGTAATGTGCATGACATTGTGTGGCTCTGAATCACTGATAGGTGAGCCCTGATTAGGACGCCCTCACTTTCCAATGAGAATATGCATGCATCATGTGCTCGGAGCCACTAGAGACGTCCACGATGGAAATTACAAATTGCAACTAGTTGCACCCTCAACTAGCCGTTGCATGTCGCACTTCCAAGTTTTCAGAAAAATCATGAACATAGATCATATTTATAAAGTTCGTCTATAAATTTCCATCCCAAAATATTACATGATCTAGCCACCATAAAATAAACACAAGATATTGTTCGCTTAGGTTTTTTGATGCACAAGATCTGACATAGCAAATGTTCCTGATTTATTTCACATTTTTTGAGAACTCGAAAATGCAACAAATAATAAAAGGGTACGGGCACAACGAGTAGTAGAATATTCAACCCGCACTGACTAAAACTATGGCTTGCATACAAAAGGAGTTTGATCAAATCACAAGCCTTGCACTTACGTTGCGGCAAATGAGTGTTAGAGTACAACAAGTTAATGGCTGAGGCCATGCAATAAAAATCAGGCAAAGGAAATAATTCAAGATACGCACATCCCTATTCCATATGATCACTATGTTCAACCCCTCTTCCTTGAACTGTTAATTATGCCGGTTCCAATCCTTCATGTTGGCCAAGCTTGGGACGAACCATGATAGAGTCTGCCACCAATTCCAGCCAATGTTGGTTCAGAAACAAACAACGGTGCCTTGAGCATTCATACTGGAGCGGCATATTTCAGGACAAAGATTAAATCCATCGAGGCTAACTACGTGCGGTGAGGTGTATACACAGTTGCTACTCGTTAGATCTCCAGGGCCAAGTCATGTCGCCCCAACTGGTATAGTAATCGGATAGTTCAATTCAAGGGAGATAGAAAATGCTCCAAGGTCGAAAACCCTCCACCGTTGCCTCGGTGGAAGTAACCTACTAGTGTCAATCGAGAACACATGGCTGCAAAACCCAGGAGAATAGGTATGAATAGTGCGGCCGTGATGATAAGCAACATTTTCAATGGCAGGATAACCACCATAAGTAGTGTCATACCGCCTATCACTAACGTCTACAGTATTGATCACAATAAGGCTACCACCATTAGGAGATCTTGCTAACCCCCACAGATCAGGACCGTACTCACGATTACCGTCAAAATCAGGTGGCCTTGGAAGACGCACAAGACCTTGCAACAAAAGCACATCTAGAGGTCAGCTGAGCAAAATTTGAATGATGAAGCTTAAAAATTTAAGGATAGAAATTTTACCCCATGCCCGGGGATCCCATGCATAAACATTGCCAATCTGAGTTAAGGCATAGACAACTCCCTTGTGGATTGGCTGCTACGCTCTGATTGGTTGAGACATTTGTCACACGAATCGTGTCCACCAACCGTTGATCCTCTATGATCTAGCGGACATGATAACCCCTATATCTGTCGGGAGGCACCCCTCTATCCATGCAAAATAACGAGTTTTCCATTGGTACTTTAACTCCATAAATAAATGATTTTGAATATAATTTGAAGGGAAAATGTTCAAAGTTGTATAATTTTCATATACCCAAGTTTGTGCATTACATTCCACTCTATGAAAATGATAATCTCTCAAGATTTTCTTAGCACAACATTATCACGTATTAAGTGCGATTTCAAAGAGTTCAAATGTTTGTTTATGCAAGTTTATGCATTACATTCCACTCTATGAAAATATGGGAGAAAATAATAATCTCTCAAAATTTTGTTAGCACATCATTATCACGTAATAAGTGCGATTTAAAAGTGTTCAAAGGTTTATAATTTTTGCATATACAAGTTTGTGCATTATATTCCACTCTATGAAAATGGCGGAGAAAATGATAATCTCTGAAAACTTTATTAGCACATCATTATCACGTATTAAGTGTGACTTTAGAGTGTTCAAAGGTTTATAATTTTCGTATACGCAAGTTTATGCATTTTTATTTCACTCCATGGAAATGATAAATGATCAGGATTTTATTAGCACAACATTATCATGTCCTAAGTGCGATTTCAAAGAGTTCAAAGGAGTATAATTTTCGTATATTCAAATTTATGCATTACATATCATTATATGAAAATGATAATCTCTTAAGATTTTGTTAGCACATCATTATCACGTATTAATTGTGATTTCACAATGATCAAAGGTGTATAATTTTCGTATATCCAAGTTTATGCATAATATTTCACTCCATGAAAATGACAAACTCTAAATATTTCCTTAGCACAACATTATCATGTCCTAAGTGCGATTTCACAGTGTTCGAAGGTGTATAATTTTCATATATGCATGAGGCATAAAGATTTTAGTTTAGAGATCACTTTTCACGCTCTAAATGGTAAACTCTCAAGATTTTCCTAGGATAACATTATCATGTCCAAATTGTAATTTGAAAGTGTTCAATAATTGTATCAATTATAAACACTCTTTTACATTAAGAGTTGTATAATTTTTTAGATTTGAAAGTGTTCAAGAGTTGTGTCATTCTCTTATTTCTTATACATCCATCTCCCTAGATCTCAAAGTTTGACTTCCACATTATAGATTCACTTGATTGCAGCCGAGACATTAACTCGATAAACCGATTAAATCATCGTAATAGCTCGCCTCCCGTATTATCCATAGCAAGTGTGCACCCAATTGAGCTCCCGAGTTGTGCCAATTGATTGTCCACAACAAGTGCACGGTTGCCATTGTCATCCTTCATATAGTTCAACGGGACGACACCATACTGCGGCCAGGACGAACGGGAGGCCCAAGTGAAGCTAGACAAAGGGCCGCAATCACCGAGGCAACAACACAGGAACGGGTGCAGGGCTGGCTCGGGGTCCCATCTTGAAATGCCAACCATGGTAAGTTGTGGGTCCGGCGCTCACGTGGATAGGCTATGGGCCCCATGCTGATCTAGATAAGTGGATAGATGTGTCCACTATGAGAACTGACTGAACGTGGCCCCACTTGTCAGTATGTAACGGCGAGGGTCCACTATGGGACTCGACTAAACGTGACCCCACTTGTCAGTACATAACGGCAAGACTGACGGACAACGAGTTTTCAGACCGTGTGAGAGTTTCGTACAAGGAGATGGGCAAAAGTGAGGAAAAGATAAGCGGCTAGGGAAACTGAGTACAACTAACGAACCGAGGGCATGAAAATAGAAATCCCTTCTTTCTAATTACTACAAGGATGAACCATGTGACTAGATCACGTTGTAATACTTACGTGGGTAATGTCCATCATATCATTCTCTAATGACATGACTCCGTTGTCAACTAGCATAAATGCACCATGATCAGGAAACCTTGATCACCGGTTGGCTAACGAAATAGTTTAATAAAGGCTACTAGGGACCTGGTTCGCTTACATACCACAACTTGTATTAGTGTTTCCTCTTGATATAGTTATAGCACACTATGAAACTGTTATGAACTAGTTTGAGATATGCTAATAACCCATTTATTATTTGCCTCTAGCGTATATCTCCTTCAGTCTCCCACTTGGACTAGAGTACAAATAATCTAGTTGCATTTGTTTGCCGATCATAACCATACGTGTTTTTAGATCATGCTTGCTCGTGGAAAGACATCCTGTCTTTTAATCCGTTTTACTAGATTCAAATGTACCTTTGCAAATTACTAGTGTCGCTATAACTTGACACTCACACCATTATCTCATAAGGTGTTTCAGTATTTCAGTTTGGTGACTAAGCGAGTTTTCTCTCTCTTAGTATTATATGATGGTCGATTGATCACGAGGACTTTCACTGTTGTCACACATACTAGGAACACAGTCAATCAAAGTCAAGCTCCATTAACCAAACTTGTCAAACTCTTATTGAAATAGGTTCCTACATTAATAATAATGTGGATCAATTCTCATCATTATGCTTCCGGCAATTTACTTAATCCCGGTTTGGTGATTTGAATCACTTCAGAACCTATTCTTCAGACCAAGAACGTGGTTCAAATTTTGTCATGTGTGCAACATGGTTGTGTGGAAGAACCTATGAAAAAATCATATGAATTAAGTACACTCTCAATTGTTCTTCTCAACCATCGCTATTTATACTCAATGTCTCATCTAGTTTTACAAGTAAGACCACTTATTTCTTGTTTCATTCTGAACTATTTCAGAATCCAAACTAGTCTATTCTAAACTAGCTTTCAGAATCTAGATAGAAACATTTTCACTCTCAAATGTTAAAACACATCAATCTGTCTTCACAGATTTCAAAGTCTAATACTTTGATCAACTTCATCCATTATACTTCATAATGTTACTAATATCAGCAACCACATTCATATATGTCGAACATATGTTGATGAATGTTTTTCACGCTCCCACTCAAAATGTCATTCACATATTTGATTCAGAAAACTATTAACTCCCACTCAAATACTACATAAGTGTTGGACTTATCAACATTTTGGTAATTCCAAAATCTTTTGATCATGTATCAAATTGTGAATTTTCCCACTACGAGATTTTAGCATTCTTCTGCTAAATGTAACTCCATATACTCTAAGTATTTCTACATTTAATGTAGTCAACTATTAAATTTGTCAAGACACACTTCACTATAAATCAAGATTTCATCTAAAGTTGCATTCTTTCCACGTAACTCATAGTTATTCAGGAATGATCAAGTAACTCCTTACTTTTATTAGATTTGACTAACATATTACTCTTTTAATCTTAATGTAACTTTCTATAGATTTTATGACTTTTAGTCATATCTCATACTTAGGTATTTCATCACCTCTTTGTAGTTTGTAGGTATATCATGTAGGGGTTCGTGCATGAAAACAATAAATTTTTCCCTATGCCCAGAACCCCAGTTGCCAGAATCTATCTATTAGTAATGTAGTATCAGGAGGGGCTTTTCGCAAACTTACCCTTGAGGATCGAAAAGTGTTGTCAATGCTCGGGAGAGCGTGGTTGATGTAGACAAGCCGAAGCCGGCCTCAAGGTTGTGTTGAAGTCCTGGCAGCTCTTGCAGCTCCAATGCCTCCTATTTCCCCAAGTGTTGGACCTCGTAGGGAGTTACACACATCCGGTGCCTGGCGACGCTCCTCCGATCTAGTAGTAGTTGCGGAAGTAGAGATCCTAGATCCGAATCCAGCAACGCAATGGCTCTCCGCAGTGCGGAAGACTCTCGCTCGCACGATCCAGACTTGGGACCACAGTCACAGGAGAGAGAGAGAATCAATTAGAGGTCTCCCCAAAATAGAGGGAACCTTTTATTGATTATTATGTATTTAATTTGCCAAAATACCTCTCTTTATATAGGGGAAGAACCACCCCATAGCCAACTAGCTTAGCCAAGTGGGACTAAACAAGGAAGAGGGGAGAGGGGTGCTTCACCCGCCAGCCAGGGCCCAAGTGGGCCCCACACAGGGTGCCTTGGCCCATGCAGCCACCCTCTCTCCTTCCTCCCTTTGGTCTTTCCCTCGTGGACCCTTTTCCCTCCAAATTTGGCCCATTAAGGTATTTGACCCTTTTTAAATTATTTTTATTTCATTGAATAAATATAATTGAATGATTAAAACAATATTTAACATTCACTTACATATTTTTCAATCCTCGTTGATGTGGAACCCATTCCCTCTCATTTTGGACATCCTCTGAACTTACCGAAATCCTTTCGATTTTCTCTATTATATGTTCTTCGGTGATTCTGTTGATCCTACAACACTCTTTGAGCATCATCAATCCCATAAGCGTGATACCCCACGGTTCAGGAACACTCCATACATGGTCAGGACCCTCTCGCACCAATGATCAACAAAGGGACCTGGATGGCCATGTGACCCCTGTGCATTCCACAAAATCTTTTGTCATTTGAACCATGAATGTCGTGTCGTATTCCTTTTGTCTCTCGATACTTGCATTTTTCGAGAACTGATAAATGACATCACCATGCCGTGTTCAATCTCATTATCAACAAATGCTACTTGACTCGTTCTGACAAGTGATATCGCCATGATCAAATCACACGCCGTGCAGCTATTGGATACAACTTCTCCGAGTGGGCCCTCGAGTATCTATTCCGACACACGGATGGTGTCAGGGGGATGATCCCCGGGTACCCCACCCGAATAAGAAACAGGACAGTCGGATCTCTTCCGGCTGACCAGATGCAGCCGGACAGGGTAGGATGGACCGGCTACCACCTAGTAGCCGGACCACGAAGAGGCAGCCGGATACGGTGACGTAGCCGGATCCAATCAGAGAGACAGGACGACGTGCGTATCAGTGCACGGTACGTCCTGTACGATGACGAGACGGGCAACCACCCACCCATACCGAAGACTTTGCGTGGCTGACGCGGGAACAGTGGCCTGTGCTGACGACGGGCTCGCACGGCGTCCACTGTGCCTACGACAGCCATACCGCTCATACACCGATGTGACATACCATACGATGCATCAGATGACTAGTCGGCTAGGACCCTTTGGCTTTGCCAGTCGGACTAGCGGTGAGACCCTGCCTCTCTTCCTATATAAGGAGAGGCGGCCTCGAGAAAGGGTTGGTCTCAGTGCATTTAAGGCAGTAGCTAGAGAATACAGCTCGAGGAGCACTTGTAGCTCGTATATCCCACATAGTCAGATCAGGCAGGAGTAGGGGCTTTACCTCACCACGAGGGCCCCAAACCTGGGTACTTCTTGCGTCCCGCTATGCTCGCTTGTATCCAATCCCGCCTGCGGACGTTGTCGATAGCTTCCCTGCTAGTCCCCACACCTCTATCTAACCTCCTCGTACGCTGCTCCCAATACAATGACGATTACGCCCACTGGGCAGATGGCTTCGACCGGAGTCACGTTTCGCACGGGACCCCGCACTTCAGCCGGTGAGCGCGTGGCCTCCGGCCTGGTTCTCACGCTCGGCAAGTTTGACTGCATCATCGACAACGCCTCCTGCTTCGCCGGAACTTCCTTCCCAGTGAACGACACCGTCCTGCTATTCGGCGATCTCCCCGTCTACATCGCCACCGTCCCGGAGCGTTTCCCTAGGGAAATCGTCTCTGTCGCGGGGCCGCCATGCTCAGGCGGCGGCACCTCCGCCGCACCTCGCGGCGTGGAGGTCATGATGGCCGGATCCAGCTCGCATCCCCGCCAGCCGCGGGAGCGAGGCGTGGACGAGGTCGGAACTTCCGCTCCCCCGCAGCCTCGGAACCCGGTCGAGGATGCCATTGATCGGCTCCTGATGCCGGTTAACCTCGGGACAACCCGGAGGAGGAGGAGGCCAACTTCACCATGGAAAGACAGATCCTCCTCCAGGAGGCCATGGAACTGGCAGCAGCCCGCTAGCAACTGGAGATCGCTAGACGCGAGTACGACCGCGCGCACGGCCTCACTCCGGCTACCGTGGAGCCGAGCCGGCGCGGCCAGGTACGACGGCGGGGCGGTGAGCTAGGCGGCAGGATGGAGAAGGACGGAGAACCGGATCCCGCGCCTTCCCCCACACGGTCCACCTACAGCACACCCATCAAGAACCTGCGCACGGCGCGAGCCGCAGCAGAAGAACTACCCATCCTGGAGGGTGAGGAGCGAGCCCGCCAGCACACTCGCATCCAGGAGCTCCTCCGTGTCGCGGACGAGCAGGCCGACGCCAACCGGCAGACGCAGGAGGACCTTAGCTACTCCAGAGGAAGCGACACCCAAAGAAAGGCGTCCTCCCCGTAGCCGCCCAGGGCCCGCAGCAGGCGTCGCGGCTCCGGCAACCGGGGCCAGCCATGCCAGGAGCAGACGGTGAACAGCAACCCGCCACCTCCCCTACCACCAGCCGGAGCGCCTAGACCAGCCGGTTCCCGCCTCTCGGGCCGGGTGGGCGCACCCAACCTGGATTGTCCGGATGCCCGCGACCGCATCGAGCTGCTCGCTCAAGCGCGCGTCACGGAGGAGGAAGATTCTACCGGACCAGTTTGTTTCGGACCCCGCATCCGGAACGAGCCGTTTCCGGATAAATTCTCCCTGCCCAGGGACACCCCCAAGTACGACAGCAGCATGAAGCCAGAAGATTGGTTGACCGACTACGCTACGGTAGTCGGCATCGCCCACGGGAATAAGCGCACAGCCGTGCGCTACGTCCCTCTCATGCTAACCGGGTCGGCAAGGACATGGCTCAATAGCCTCGCGCCCAACAGCATCAACGCCTGGCCTGATTTCGAGAAGGTGTTCGTCCGCAACTTCAACGGCACGTACAAGCGCCCAGGGCGCCCGCGCGACCTGGCCTTGTGCGTCCAGGACGACCGCGAGACCGACCGCGAGTACCTCTCCAAGTGGACAGAGCTCCACAACACTTGCGAGGGCATCCTGGAGAGCCAAGCCATCGGTTTCTTCATCGAAGGATGCCGAGAGGGCACCATGCTTCGCCACCGGCTACTGTGTGACGAGCCGAAGACCATGGTGGAGCTCATGACGGTTGCGGACCAGTACGCCACGGCGGATGCCGCCATGAAGAAGCCCCTCCGAGTAAACACGGAAGGCCGTCCGACCCCCATCGAGCCGGCTCGCGACCGTCCGGGCAACCCGATTGGTGAAGCCGGATCCTCCAGACGCCACGGCAACGACAACCGGTTCCACGGGGACCGCCAGGACAGGCAACAGAAGCCTCGCTACCACGCGCGGCAGGTCAACACTGTAGAGGGTACGCCCGACGCACCGCCTAACGACACAAGAAGGCAGAAGCCCCGGCTCACCTTCGACCAGATGATTGACGGCCCGTGCAAGTGGCATAGCAGTCCCTTCAAACCGGCTACGCACACCTCCCGGAACTGCAGCTGGACCCGCCAGCTAAAGGACCAGGGCAACCAGCCTCGTCTCCCGCCTCCCCCACCGGGTGGACCCCCACCACCGGCTAGGGGAGCCGGTAATGATGGTAACAGCGGCAACGGCGGCAACAACAACAACGGCTACCCCCAGCCGCATGCCGCTTACCACATCTTCGAGACGGAGCAGGACGACAAGCACAGCCGCCGGCGATGCTCCAAGGAGGTTAACGCCATCGTCTCTCCGGTCCCCCAGTACCTGAACTGGTCGGAAACCCCCATCACCTGGAGTCGGGCAGATCAGCCTGAGCATCTGCCGACTCCCGGGGGCTACGCATGGTGCTCGACCCCCTCATCGTCTCCAACGTGCGCACCTGCCGATTATCACGCGTCCTCATCGACGGAAGCAGTAGCCTCAACCTCCTTTACCAGTCCTTGCTGGAGAAGCTGGGCATTCACGAAAGCGACCTGTGCCCGACTACCACGACGTTCCATGGCGTACTACCGGGGCCAGCCTGCGCTCCGCTGGGAAAAATCCAGCTGGACGTCATCTTCGGGACCGAGGAGAACTTCTGCCGTGAACCAATATGGTTCGAGGTGGTAAATTTGACGAGCTCCTACCATGCTCTCCTCGGGCGCCCCGCCCTCGCCAAGTTCATGGCCATCCCCCACGACGCATACCTCAAGACGAAGATGCCAGGACCCCACGGCGTGATCATCATCGCCGGCTGCTTCAGGCAATCGATGGAGTGCGCCTCAGCCGGTTCCAAACTAGTAGAGGCCCTCATCATAGCCGAAGAAAAGCACGCGATCATGCGCAATGTGGCCATGGCCCAGCAGGACATCCCGGCTAGCAGCAAGCTGGCTGGAGAAGGAGCCTTCCTACCGGCAAAGGAGACAAAGAGGATCCTGCTCGACCCCTCCGACCCGACTAAGTTCGTCACCATTGGTGCCGGCTTAGACAGCAAATAGGAAGGCGCGCTCGTCGACTTCCTCCGTGAGAATCGGGACATCTTCGCATGGTCTCCCAAAGACATGCTGGGTGTGCCAAGGGAGTTCGCCGAGCACTCACTTCATGTGCGTCGGGATGCCAAGCCGGTCAAGCAACCTCTGCGCCGGTTCGCAGAGGAGAAGAGAAAGATAATCGGTGACGAGATCACCCGGCTCCTTGCAGCCGGGTTCATCATGGAAGTATACCACCCGGACTAGCTGGTGAACCCAGTCTTGGTGTTGAAGAAGAACAAGACTTGGCGCATGTGTATCGACTACACCATCCTGAACAAGGCGCGCCCGAAAGACCCCTTCGCCTTGCCCCGTATCGATCAAGTCATCGATTCCACGGCCGGCTGTGATTTGTTGTCTTTTCTAGACTGTTATTCCAGGTACAATCAGATCCGGCTAAACCCGGCTGATTAGATTAAGACATCATTTATCACCCCCTACGGGGCTTTCTGCTATGTAACCATGCCTTTCGGCCTAAAGAACGCAGGCGCCACCTATCAGCGATGTATGCAGAAATGCTTGCACTCGCAGATAGGCCGAAACATGCACGCTTACGTTGATGACGTAGTCATCAAAACCAAGGAGAAGCGCACCCTCCTCGAAGATCTGAGAGAGACATTCGGCAACCTCTGCCAGTACCAGATGAAGCTGAACCCGGAAAAATGCGTCTTCGGAGTACCATCCGGCCAGCTACTCGGTATCCTCGTATCTCAACGAGGCATCGAGGAAAATCCGGAGAAGATCGCGGCCATCGAGAGGATGCAGCCGCCCAAGAACCTGCTTGAGTCCAGTTCACGGATGCTGGCTTCCTCGTTCGTTTAGTTATGGCTGGGAGAAGGCACTTCCGTTGTACCAACTGATGAAAAAGACGGACAAGTTCTCCTGGACTTCGCAAGCCGACACCGCGTTTCACGACCTCAAGCGCATGCTGTCCACAGCGCCGATTCTAGCCACGCCGGCTAGCAAGCAGCCGATGTTTCTCTATATAGCAGCCACCAGCCGGGTCGTCAGCGTCGTCCTGGTGGTGGAGCGCCCAAGGAAGGCAAGGCTCAGCCGGTTCAGAGACCCGTCTACTACCTCAGCGAGGTTCTCTCCCTCTCCAAGCAGAACTACCCCCACTACCAAAAGATGTGCTACGGTGTACCGCATGCAAGAAGCTCAAGCACTACTTCCAGAGCATCCGATCAAGGTCGTGCACCGCACCCTTTCGAAATCATCGGCAACAAGGACGCCATCGCCGAGTCGCCAAATGGGCCATCGAGCTCGCCTACTCCATCCAAGACGAGCCCGGCTCATGATCCACCACAAAGCGTTGGCGGACCTCCTCGTCGACCGGGAGACCCGATATCTCCCACCGGCTGGGATTCGACCATCGGGGATGCACTTCGACGGGTCGAAGATGCTCGGGGGCTTGGGAGCCGGCATCGTGCTCACCTCGCCCAAGGGAGACCGGCTGGAGTACGTATTGCAGATCCACTTCAAGGCCTCCAATAACGTAGCTGAATACGAGGCACTGGCGCACGGGCTCCGGCTGGCCAAGGAGATAGGTGTCAACCGGATCCTGTGCTTTGGCGATTCGGACTTGGTGGTGCAACAGGTATCCGGGGAATGGGACGCCAGAGGACGCCAACATGGCCCTCTACCGGTTCCACATCCAGAAGCTCAGCTCCTCCTTCGACGGGTGCGAATTTCATCACGTCCCCGCACCAACAACGAGGCAACCAACACGCTCTCCAATATAGGGTCCACCAGGCAGGCCATCCCACCAGGGGTCTCCCTGGAGCATCGGCGCAAGCCATCCATCAACCCGTCGCCGGAATCAGATTCCATCATCTGGGCGGGAAGCGTTCCGGCGGCCGGGGTAGCAGAATCGGAGCCGGCAGAACCGCCAAAGAAGAAAACTCGAGCCAACTCCAGCCAGGCGGTGCCCTCCGGCTCGGAGGACCCGGGGGCTACCGGCTCGCCCAGTGGCTCGAGGGCTACCGTCCCAGATATCCCACCCGGATAGCCCCCCGACACCCGTCAGCCGGAGGACAGGAGCGTCCTCGTCATCCGGGAAATGCCATCCTGGGCACAACCCTTCATGAACTACATCGCCAACAGCAAACTCCCAGACGACGAGGTGGAGGCCAGGCAAATCCGACACCGCGTGCATACATACACCATCATAAACGGCGAGCTATACAAGCGAAGTTTATCTGGTATCTTCCAAAGATGTGTCGATGCACACACAGGCTACCGGCTACTCAAGGACATCCACCAGGGTGAGTGTGGGCACCATGCTTCGTCAAGGGCGATAGTCGCCAATGCGTTTCGCCATGGTTTCTACTGGCCCACCGCCCTCGAGGATGCCGAGCAGCTGGTCCGCGCGTGCAATGGGTGCCAACGCTCCGGGCAGCTCAGGCACATGCCAACCTCGGTGCTCAAGACCATACCGATCACCTGGCCCTTTGCAGCTTGGGGCCTCGACATGGTCGGGCCCTTCAAGCGAGCTCGCGTGGGAATGACCCACCTGCTGGTAGCGGTGGACAAGTTCAGAAAGTGGATCGAGGCCAAGCCTATCCGGAAGCTAGATGGAGCTACGGTTGTTACCTTCTTCGCCGACATCATCAACCGCTTCAGCTACCCCAATAGCATCATCACCGACAACGGCACGAACTTCGCCAAGGGGGCCTTCACCCGGTTCTGCAGCAACAAGGGCATCCGGCTAGAGCTCGCCTCCGTTGCACATCCGCAGTCCAACGGGCAAGTCAAACGAGCAAACGGCTTGGTGCTAGCCGGCATCAAACCACGTCTCATCGAGTCGTTGGAGTGGTGGATTGAAGAACTTCCGGCTGTGCTGTGGAGCCTCCGCACCACACCGAATAGGTCAACCGGCTACACGTCATTCTTCCTGGTATACGGATCGGAAGCCGTCCTCTCCGCCGACATCGAATTCGACTCCCCCTGCAAGCTCCTCTACGACGAGCAGGCCAACAAGGAGGCGCGGGAGGACGGGGTGGATCTCCTAGAGGAGGCCCGCGAGCTGGACCTGTCCAGATCTGCCACAGCCAACGACTATGCGCTACCATTCGGCGGATTCGCCCGATCGCATTCCGAGGTGACCTGGTTCTCCGGCTGGTGCAAGACACGAAGGGCATGCACAAGCTATCACCACCCTAGGAGGGCCCCTTCATCATCAGCCGAGCGCTGCCCAACGACTCCTACTACCTCATCGACGCACAGCAGCCACGCAAGAACAAGATGGACAAATCGGACGAGGAGACCGAACGTCCTTGGAACACGGCGCTACTGCGCCTGTTTTACACCTAGTCGCCAGACAGTGTATGTATCCTGAAAACCTCACGAATGAAAATGCGGACTCCCACGAGAATCTCGGGGGCTCCTTCTAGAAATGTATGCGTACCTGTTCTCCGATTCAAAATTTTCCGGCTCCGGCAACCCCTACCCGGGGGCTCGCCGGCTGGCCCGGCCTGTTAAGCCAACAAACCGGCTGAGTAGTGTGCGATGATGTCAGAGGCCCACTCTTCGTCTCAGCTACAGACTGCAACCCGGCTGTTCGGCTAGCAAGAGCAAAAGCCCGAGGCATCCCACATGAAAAACAGGGAAGAGGCGTGACAGATCGGGCGTCCAGGCCCCGCAACTAGCTCAAACCAATCCATCTGCTAAGCCGCTAGTACCGTGCGTAATGTACTGTCAGCTCCCTTCGATTCCGGCTGCAGACTGCAACCCGGCTGCCCGGGAAGGACGCAGCAAAAACAGCAGAACACACGAGAAAGCGACTAAGTGCCTAGAAAGGAGCAAGCCAGTTTTTGAAAAAATAAGCCGTTTTCCGGCTACGATTTGACAGACTAACCTATTAACCTGTGAAGATGTATGTGTATGCATATGTGTGTTCTTGTCCGACTACTTCGAGCCGAAATTCAAGAGAAGGAAAGAAGATTCGAAGCCCTTGCCTTCATCAAGCGCTCCGAATCTCGGGGGCTACACCCACTGGGTGCGCTCGCGCGCCCCCAGTGGAATCTTGTAGTTCCTGACCGACTAAGGGAGTTTAGCCGGCCGTTCAGAGCCCAGGTGAGGGCAAGGGCGGGAGCAAGAAAAGACAAGAAAGATTCGAAGCACCTGGCTACGCCAGCTACTCTGAATCTCGGGGGCTACACCCAGTGGGTGCGCTCGCGCGCCCCCACTGGAATGTTAGTTCCCCCGGCTGAAGGCGTCCAGCCGACGAAAGCAGCCGACTAGGGCGAGGCCAGTCGGATAAAGTTAGAAGAGTAAAAAACAAGGAAGATTCGAAGCACACAGCTCGCCACTACTCGAATCTCGAGGCTGCACCGATGGAGTGTTGGCGCACTGGAGGTGTAGTTCGTCCGGCTAAAAGTGTGTAGCCGGACGAGGTTAGCCGGGCGAAGTGAGCCAGCAAAATATCAAAAGAAAGTTCAAGACACAAGTTAAGGAAGACTCAAGAATTCAATATTAACAAGCAAAAGGGAGACGAAGCTCCCAAGTGTTACCCGGCATCAAAGATAGCCGGTACAGACATACAAGTTTCACGATAATCCAAGACAAGACAAATACACCCGGCATCCCG
Organism: Avena insularis; assembly: GCA_023614405.1. NCBI lineage: Eukaryota > Viridiplantae > Streptophyta > Magnoliopsida > Poales > Poaceae > Avena > Avena insularis. The sequence goes on along the minus strand of CM042692.1, from coordinate 489,293,560 downwards.
GGGTAGCAGCTAAATGGCAGGACCTTTGCCGTGGGGGGTTCTTGGCCGGCGAAGTGAGGCGGGGTGGAGCCGCGGTGCTCGTTCCGGCTCAGCTAGCGGCGAGCGGCGCACCGGACTCCACATCCGGAGTGTCGGGGGACTCCGAGTCGGTGAGCACCTCGTCCGGATCCACGTAGTCGGCGATCTTGATGGCGGACCCGTGAAGCTCCGGATGGGCTTGGCGGATGGCGGCAAGATCAGCTCCGGCACAGAAGCCCCCATCGATCTTCTCGACGCGAGCATCGTTATACCAGGAAAGTATTAGCGCGAGGGCCATCTCCGCTCCACCCCGCGCCGCCAGGTCCCGCAGCCGGTCCACTGCAGCCGGTACCTCTCCCACCTTCGCCGCCAGCTGCGCCATCGTCTCCGGAACCGGAGCCTCCGGCCACATGAAGGAGAAGACGTCCTGCGCTGCCTGACGAAGCTTCACCGCCTCCTCGCCGAGAAGGACGACGAGCTCCTGAGCCGTCGGCTGCGCTCCCGGCCAGTTCTCCTGCAGCCGGTTGTAGGCCAGCAGGTCTGTGCCGGGGTAAAAGGCTGTCAGAAAAGAGGAGTCAAATCCGGCTACCGGATCCAGAAAGAAAAGAAGACAGAAGAAAGAACTCACCTTTGGCAGTGTGGCCGACTTGCATCAGCTCCTCCACCAGCGCTTTCTCCTTGACCGCTAGCCGGTTTATCTCTTTCTCTTGGTCCTTGTTCTGGGCCTCGAGAAGGGAGAAGGCTTCGGCCCGGCTAGCGAGCGAGGCGTCGTGATCCTTGATGGTGGCCTCCAAGCCGTCTACTCGCGCGTGCCAGTCCTTGTTCTGCAAGCGCAGTGTGGAGTTGGACTTGCTCAGCCGGTCGTTCGCTTTCTTCAAGCGATCGATCTCGCGCTGAGCGCACACGAGGATAGCTGCAACGAAGTCGGCTATTATTAAAACAAAAAGAGAGAGAGAGAGAGAGAGCCAGACGGATAAAGCGAACTTACTCTGGGAGGTCCCGTTGGCGGCAGCAAGCTTCTGCTCCAGGGTCCGGTTCCCACCGGCTGTGGCCTCCAGCAGCCGGATCTCCTTCACCGCCAGTTCGAGCGTGGCGGCAAGATCCGACAGCGAAGCAGCGGAGGAGGTGTCGTCGTCCACGGCGTTGACGGCCAAGGACTCCTTCGCTGTGAGCACCGCTGTCCGCCACTCCTCCCCGAGCTCCTCGTTAGAGTTGTCGTCGCCAACAACGACGAGCTCCTTGCCAGCAGCCCCCCGCGCGCCCGCGGAGGAGCCTTCCGGCTAGGAGCGATTTGCTTCCGGCTGGGGACCCTTCGGCTGGGAGGGGGCAGCCGGTTCAGCTTGAGGAGGAGAGGGAGGTTACGCCTCAGAGGAAGGAGAGGCGCCGGTTGGATCAGTCGGGGCGCGAGGCGGCGACCCGGCTGGCGTCCGAGCTGGCAAGCCATGGCGAAGAAACCAGCGTGCTAAAGGGAAAGAGGAAAAAGCAAGAGAAAAACAAGCTAAAGCGAGAAAAGCAAGGAAGAGGACAAACAAACAGAAAGCACCGAGGGATGTGGGAGAAAAAAGTACCCCGGCATGACCGGGGGCGGCCCTTTCTTCTGGCCAAGACGGCTTGGCGGCAGGGCACCGGTCCGGCTCCTCTCGGAGTCGGCTCCTCACCGGAGCAGCGGGGAGCGAGCAGTGGAGCCGCTCCCACTGCTTTCACCGTCCGCCGCTTGAGCAACGGCTCGGCCTCCTCCTCCTCGTGCACTTCCGCGTGCGGGTCGGCGGCCGGCTCGTCGTTCCGGCTGGGGAAGGCATCGTCGTCCCCATCCGATTCCTCGCCGGATCGCCGAGCGCGCGGCTCGGGCAAGTTCGGCGCGAATACCTCGAGGGGAGCCTCGCCCTCCTCGCGAAGGATGCAGGCGAACATCTGACGAACGCAAGAGGTCAACCAGACAGAACGAGAAGATAACACAGGGGGAATAAACAAAATTTCCGGCTACGAGAACTTACGGCGTAGCGGTTCTCGGTTGTAGGGCTCGGGCGAACTTCAGTTCTCGGCGGCCGCTCCTTGCTGATCGTCCACAACCACTCCTTCAAGTTGTGGTAGCGGGGATCACGGCGACAACGGGGTCAGTCGGCCGGCGGAGTAAAGCACATCTTGTGCACCCGCTGCTGCAGTGGCATCATTAGCCGGGACATCCAGCTAAGAGTGATGTCCCGACCGGATAGCTGGCAGGTGACAAGGGAGCGCATGCGTGCCAGCATCGCATCCGTCTCCGCCTTGTCGCCGTAGATCTTTAGGTCCCAGTGCTGCCGGCTGGACTCGACGTCTTGGAAGGCCGGCAGGTTTATCCGGTCCACGTTGGTGACGTTCTTGACGTAAAAATACGACTGCTGCCATAGCCGTACCGTGTCCTGGAGCAAGAATTTCGGATAGCTGGATTGGGTGCAGGAGTATATGGAGGCGCCGCCGCAGACGACTAGCGGGCCCTTCGCCGTTATGCACTGCGGCGAACTCGAGAAGCGGCATAAGAGCCCGAGATCCGGCTGGATCCCGAGGTAGCTCTCGCAGAACGCCATGAAGTGCGCCAGCGTTCCGATCGCGTTGGCGCCGAGATGGTGGAGGCGGAGGTCGAAGAAGGCCAGAAATGTGAGAAAGAAGGGATGCAGCAGCAGCGCAAACCCGCGCGCCAGGTGCGAGAGGAATATGACGCGCTCCCCCTCCGCCGGATGTGGCGACACTTCCCCCGCCGGTGCCAACCGCACCGCCACTTCCTCCGCCGGCGGGAAGACGCGGGTCGCGCGATACTTCGTGATGTGGTCCTCGGTGACGGAGGAGCCGCACCAGGCTCCGCGGTCAGCGGCCATTTTTGGCTGAGGGAGAGGAGCGGCAACGGAGGAGTGACGGTGGCCGTAACATCGACGACGGCGAAGCGCGAAGAAGCGCGAGCAAGAGCATGCGAGGAAGAAAGATAGCAGCGGGGGCGAAGGAAAAAGCGCCTCCCGGCGTCCCTTTAAAGGGTCGGAAGGGCAACCGCCGGCAGGGCCACGTGGCGCGCATCCGGGCAACCCACACCCCAACCGCCGCCTAGATCCCGTGTGTCGGGACGGGATGCACAGAAGATCCTGGAGCGAGAAGCGCGGACAGCGATTCCCGAGGCGTGCGGCCGGGACATTACGCTGCCGCCATGAGCAATGATGGCGGCGTGCGCGTGGCGGCGTCGGCACTAACGTCCACGAGCGCAACCGCCGAGCTCAGCGGATGAAAATTGAAAGCAAGAAGGAGCGCACATTTACGCTAAGGCGGAATCCACCGCGGGGGCTAGTGTCGAGGATGATCCCGGGTACCCCACCGAATAAGCAGGGACGGTCGAATCTCTTCCGGTGACGGATCTGGCCGGACGGAAAGGATGGACGGCTACCACCCGATGGCGGACCACGAAGAGGCGGATCTGGCGACATAGCCGGATCAATCGAGAGAGACGGGGCGGCGTGCGTATCGATTGCAGTGCGTCTGTCACGATAACAGATGGGCAACCACCCTCCCATACCGAAGACTTTGCGTGGTGCAGCGAAACGATGGCTGTCTTGACGACGGGCTCGCACGGCGTCCACTGTGCCTATGACAGCCATACCGCTCATACACCGATGTGACATACCATACCGGGTACTGTAGATGACTAGTCGGCTGGGACCCGCCTCTGGGGCCCGCTAGTCGGACTAGCCAGTGAGACCCCTTCCTCTCTTCCTATATAAGGAGAGGCAGGGCCTCAGTAGAAAGGGTTGGTCTCAGTGCATTTAAGGCAGTAGCTAGAGAATACAGCTCGAGGAGCACTTGTAGCTCGTATATCCCACATAGTCAGATCAGGCAGGAGTAGGGGCTTTACCTCACCACAAGGGCCCCGAACCTGGGTACTTCTTGCATCCCGCTACGCTCGCTTGTATCCAATCCCACCCGCGGACACCATCGATAGCTTCCCTGCTAGTCCCCACACCTCTATCTAACCTCCTCAGGTACTGCCGTTCCCAATACAACGAGAGATGGACAAATCCCGCTCTTGGCGCATATTGCCTCAACTGTTCCTTCGAATACCTGACACACCTTTATGATCACCATGTCACTGAGTGATGTTTGATGCTATCAAAGTACCCTCGGGTAACAGTGATTGATATGGCCTCACTGTCTAGGAAATAGTACACTAGGTCTATTCTAATCATCATAACTTGAACTTCGTGACATGATCGGGTCACAATGATTAGGTTGGGTATATCTCATCATCTCATTCTCTTAATGAGGTGACTCCATTGTCAGCTAGCATAAATGCCACATGATCAGGAAACCTTGATCATCTGTTGACCAATGAACAAGTGACTAGAGCTTCACCAGGAACTCCTGGTTGTTTATATATCACACGTGTATTGATGTTTCCTTTCAATATAGTTATAGCATGATATAAAACTTAATCATAAACTTTATGAAATATGATAATAATCCATATTACTATTTGTCTCTAGGTCATATTTCCAACAGTCTCCCACTTGCACTAGGGTACAAATAAATTACCTGCATTTGTTCCTAATCATTGGCACCATATGTCCCGACACCTTTGAACATGCTTGATTATGGAAGAGGTTGAGTCTTAGGTTTGTACTTTACAATCCAAAATCCTTTGCAACTTATTAATGTCACCTTGATTTACATTAATACTTTATCATCTCATGATAACATCTTTGTGTATGTGTTGTAGTTATGGCAGCAGAATGAGGTCGGTTTCCAGGAGCCAATAGTGACTTTAGATCAGCCACTACGAGCTTTCTCATGGGCATTGTGCCTTGGGACACACCTTCTGCGTAAAGAATAACTAGTCCCACCATAACAATATGCATCACTTTAGATGGTACCCTTATCTACTATTATAAATGTAATCATCGAAACACTAGTGCACTATGTGCAACTTTCGATGTTTTATCACCTCGCTTCCTACTTGACTTTAGTCAGTATTATCGATACAGGAGTTTCCAATCTTCTAAGGTTGACACATTCCCTTATAACATAACCCTTTATGATTTTAAGATATGTCATCCTTCATGGACTTGGAAACATGTCTACAGTTCTCAATTATACAATGTGGACAAACTTAGCTCAACATTCCGTGATTCATACTTAATCACTTTTCTAATGTTCCTTCTCGGATCATATATTATGTTAAGTTGTCATCATGGTTTTTGAAGATAGAACCTATGTCTCAACATAGTGGATGATGATCATCCTTTTCTTTCTTTTAACCATTGATGTTTAACTTAATGATATTCCTAATTTGAGTGACTAAGGACCAGTCCTTAATCAATTCCTATTCCGGAACTCTTTTTAGAATCCTTCTTAGGAATACTATATAATATCGTAATATACTTATTATCAGCATCTAATTCCTATAAATCATTATTTATCAGTACTTGGGCTTTCATTCTTAATGTGTCATACACACACTTAATAATCAATCTTTAAGCTCCCACTCAAAATATGTTTCTACATATTCGAGCCTGAGACTTATATTGCTCCCAGTAAAAAATATGTCATTCACATATTGTTTTTGGAAGACTTTCACAGCTCCCACTCGATTTTATGCAAATTTCATATCCACTCACTATTTTGAATGACTTCAAAATCCTTTGATCAATTATCAAACTTGAGAGTTTTATTGCGAGATGCTAGTACCTTACTAGTATTAAATCCACTAGACTTTCCGCACTTCTGAATCAAATACTTTTGAATTTGTCCAATACATTATTCATGAAAAATCGTGCCTTTGTCATTCACCTTTTTCTTCATGACTTTGCAGTCGTTTGGAAAATTCAAGTAACCCATTACTTGTTAAGATTCAGCAATGAATTTCTTTCTAATCTTAAGTGAATTTTGCCTTTAGGATTTCTCATAATTTTTAATTTACCATTATTTACTTTATAGTTCGTAGGCATGTCATATTCTGGTAGCATGACAAGTGATTCTCAAATGTATACATACTAGATGTGGACTGCATTTTGAATCCTACTCCATGTAGTGAAAACACTAGTGGGGAATACACAATGATCACTATCATTGATTCTTTCCTCTATGAAGAGAATCGTTCAGGAATGCTTTCTGTTGCGCTTCTCAACACTCTAATGCTGGGTTCTGAATCCTCATCGTGTTTTTCACTATCTTCCATAAGCTTCATAGTCAAGAACATAAACTTTCTAGAGGAAGCACCGAACTTCAAGCAATAATAGTGTTGCCTTTATTTTGGTTCTAGCCATGGATTTCATATTCAAAGTTTCCAATGAATACTCTATGAGGACTTTTTTGTTATTTGTTTTGGTGATATCGAATAACTCCAAAACTTCCACGACGATCCATGCAAGATATGGTGCAGATCTCACAAATTCATATGGTTCACTATATATATACTAATTGAGTGTTTACTATTTCTAACTAATGATCTTTACACCTACACTACAATGATCTATTTGGCACCATCTATTCACGCACTTGATATAAAATATCATATTGTGATGCTTTGCACTTTGACGTTTCAAACACATTACATTTCACAATCCCATTATGCTAATCTTATAATGTTGAATTTCATTACATTTGATCAAATCGTAGTAATTAGATTCTCTGTTATCTTTAACACCCTTGGATGATGAAATATCTTTGATCATATCAAATAGTTTCATGCTCAAGTTTCCTTTGGTAAACCTCTTTACAAAATTCAAACGATCATATAATGATAATCACCATTTTTTTGAAACACAATACATCGAATATGCATCTCTTTCAACAATTCATCAAACACTTTGTATTCATGCAATACACGGTGTTTAAGTTATCTTACCGAACTTGGGAATGATTCATATGCGACAAGAAAGCAAATGACTTTCACATATCATCAACATAACTATGAATTTAAACAACGGTTTCATTCAAAATGAATATATGATTAAGTTGGGTATTTTTCAAGTCATTTTCAATATTTTACAAATGTTCATGCATTATCAATTAGTTTCATAACCAGGAAAATTCACAAATAATCGAACAACATATGAACACAAATATAAATCATTCATAAAAGTGTAACAACTATTTGTTACAAACTTATATAAATAACCGTCTCAGAAAGTGTGAGACACACTAAAGAAGTTCATAATCTATCGAATACAATAATCATCCAAAAACGATAAATGATGTATGCAAGTGCATAGATCGTTTGTAGCTAGTTTCGAAGTATAGATATTGATACCACAGGGAGCCCAGAAGTAAGTGTTTATGAGTGAAGTCTCTGCCACACCCGAAGTTGTCACAAGTCTTCAAGTGAATTGACTACTAGTGTTGAAATAAGAACAGGGTTTTGATTAAACGGAGTGTAAAAACTAAAATGTAAACTTCAGAAATATAAAGCATAAAAGTAAAGAACGACTTGGTTGTTTGTTGTTTTCTGAAGATGTCAAAAGAAGGCGCGGGGAGATTCAGTTCATGGTGATAGTGATTGTGCCAGGTGGACGAATGATAAATGTACCAATTATAATCTTATAAGTATATGTGTAGGCAAGCAACCCATAATTAGCCGGAACTCCTATTGGTAGATTTGATCCCAACTTCAATAATCCTACTAGTCTGTTACCAAAACCATGGTCAGACACTAGACGATTAAGACCCTTCAGGTCGCTTAGCAATTAAGCTCCTTGGATCAGACTAATGCAATAAGCACGGTGGTTCCTCGTTATCCTCGAGTCTACTATTTTTCCATTGATATCCCCGTGTCACTAAGGGGTCATCGGTCTGCTAGCGAACAAGATCCTATCCATGCAGAATAAAGTATCATGTTATATGGGCCCTTAATTGGACAACAAGCATTAGGCATCCCACAGATATTCAAGCACACATAATATAGTAATTAGAATCAATCACAAACTAACAGAAAATATATGAAGGCACATCACATCTCACCAATCCCCTACATCTCCCACACCCAAGGAACTTACTCACACATGAGAGAAGAACGGATCAGTGATATAATTAAATAAAGGGAATTATTTCTGATATTACCATGGAGATCCACAATAGGAATAGAAAAGTATCCAACACAATTCAAGATAGGAAGAAACAATCTCAAACCCTAGTCTTGCAAGGTGAAGATCCCTCTCTCTCTCAAGTACAAGTAATGGCTATGGGGGTGTGTTGGCTAGGAGGTCGAAGATCGTGGAGCGAGATGAAGAACATCTTCCCCTTCTTCTTCGGACCTCTCCTTTCTCTCTTCTGGATGGGATGGTGGCTGCTATGTTGTGTTTTCGTCTCTGGTCCCTTCACGGAAGTTGTCCCTTTTGACAAGAAGTTTTCCCTTTTGACAAGGCAGAGGCGGCGGCAGCTATACGGCGGGAGCTATATGGCCAGAAAAATTTCTCCCACCGTATAGTTGCTCGTTAAATCCTCTCTAGGCTTCCCTCGATTGCTTCCAAAGAGATACTTGCTTGTTTTCGCCTGAATATTGTGTTTCTCTATTTAAAATCTTCTGTTGACATTCAGAACCTGAAACACACATTCAAAACCAAGTTTCTTTTGCTACCGAAGTACTAGCGAAGCCAGAAAACCATCAATAAAAACCATAAAAAATGTGTCAAATCTCACAGCTATCAACTCCCCCAAGCTTAGATGTTGCTCGCCCTCGAGTGACAAGGAAATAAAGAAGAATAGCGGAGATTCGAGACTGAAATAGAAGAACTTACAAGCTTGGATTGGTGTCAAATTCTTTTCTTCATAATCCCTACAATCTTAAACATGATCATACAAGTATTTAGAAGATTGCACTGAGTCCACTTCCTAACCACATATATCCTTCTAGCAAATAAACCATATGCCCAAGCAAGTGTCAAAAGTTTAGCTAGGAAAGTGATACAAATTAATTTGGTATCTCTTTGTGTTGAGAGATGAAAACTTTTTGATCTTGTTTCTTTAATCAATTAAGAGCACTCAAGTTGGCACCAAAACATTCAATTTAAGAACAATTCAGCTATTCCCATGTCAAAATTTCAAGACTCTCAAGGCACCTTTTTCCTTCCATTGCCTTTCAAAAACTTCAGCTCTTTCATAGAGAAATCATGCCAATGTTCTTAACATGTTAATTGGGACTGTGTTGTGCACTCGTGACCATGCCAATGAATATGTTGAGCAATAATGGGTCAGAGGAGTACTACAACTTCACTTGGAACGTGAAACCACGAGGAGACTAAAATTTTACCTGTCATAGCATTTCTGCTACAGATGTTTACATAACTCAATAGACAAAATCAAGTGGTTTCCCACATTTAGACCGTTCGTTGGCCAGCGGAGTTAATAGTTCCCCATGGAGCACGACAGTGTTGTAGTGACACGCGTAAAGCAATATCTTACGGTAATTATTAGAAAAAGCAGTGGCATAATCTCTACTACTTCTAAGCAATCATTTTATCAAACAATTTCATTCAAGGGTACGATCGAGTCTATTTATATTAAGCTCAAATGGGCTGGAGTAGTTCTAAAATCATTTTTGTGCTAAACATGGACTCAAGTCATTAGGATGCTTTTTCTTATTGTAGAAATGTATATTTTTAACCAAGTTCATTGTTCATTGTTTCAAAGCTAAAAAGGAGACACCAGCAAAGTAATTGAATATATAGGATAGCAAGCTAAGTGGGGAGTGACTCCAGTGCAAGCGAGTAAATAATTGCAGGATCAATTTAAGTTTGCAGAAAGGGTGATGAAAATAATGTGATAGCTCCCCTTGATTGCTTCGTTCTCATATTTGAGTCGAACCCCCTCTGTATTTCCATATTGCCAAGTCACCTAAAATTGAGCAATCTCCAAGAGAAACAAAGAAACAAACTTGCAATAAAAGTTACAACTAATTTTTGTATTTTTGGTTTAGGAATGCAAACTGAAAATAAACATGCAATTTTGAAGAAATGAAATAAATCAAAAGAAGAAACAAAAATATGGATGCAAGGTTTGGAGGTTTTCAAACCTCCCCCAAGCTTAGCCTATTGCCAGGCTTAGTTGTTGCCATCATTTGGCGGCTGCTGCGGATACTGCTGGTAGTAGTCGGGGAAGTGGGTCATGAAGTGACCGAAGTTGTGAGTTAAGGAACTCACATCTTCATTCCCTCCTTGAAGAGTGTGGTCGATCTCCCCAACGTGTTGGTTGAGCTGCTGGAATTCCTGATAAGGGACGTAGTTGTACCCCTACTGCGGCTGGTTGGGCCATGGGTCCCAAGCTCCCCCTTGTTGCTACTGCTGCTGTCCCTCCCAAGCAGGGTTGTGCCCCTGCTTGTCCTCATTCTCCTGCTTATCCTCATCCTGCTGCCCTCCTTCTTCATCTTCCTCTTCATCGGGCTGAAGTTCGGCCATGATCTCCATCACTTGGTCCTTGGTGAGGATCCAAGTGTCCTTCTCCACAATCGAGAAGGCTTGGGGACAGGGCAACGGAACCTTCTCACCCTGTGCATTATCAAGATAACTAAATTGATAGGCTCGTAGCCTCTGGTTACTTTGCTAAACACCAAGGAAGCCACAAGCAGTTAAATACTTAACGTCCATAAGCTTGGAACCGTCAACAGATTGCATAACAGGTAGTATAACATTTAATGTATGGGCAAGGTGGGTTACCAATCCACCAATGTGAATATCACCTTTAGTCTTGTTGCTTTGGTGGAGAAAGTGCTAGATGAGTAGAGCTGCAGGATTGGGGCTTTGTAGTGTAGTGGGGAAGAGAACCTTGGTGATCATTGCCATGTCCACATTGGCCATGGAACCGGTGTCACCTCTTCCCAGTAGTGTGTTGGCGAGGAACAAGGCGTAGTAGCAAATTGTTGGGTTCTGAATGATGCTTCTGGTAGAAGTTGGTGCCACCATTAATAGAAGTAGCCTCCAAAGTTTCTCCGCTTGTGACGCTATAGAGGTTAGTAACAGTTGGCTCCCCAACATGGGGGAAGCCGAAAGCATTGCAAAATTATTCAAAATTTATAAAAAAAAATTCATAGTGTTGTCGGTTCATGGTGAAGCTTACCGTGCACATGTTACCTTTCTCCCTATGGCCGTCGTAGAAGGAGGCAAGGAACTCATGGGTAAACTCGGTGTAGGTGTCGTGGCTTGCGAAGCCAAGCACTGTCAGCCCAACCTTGTTACACATGAGGTCAAAGTCCACCTTCAACCCCGCCGCGGTGAGAAAGTTGTGGTCAGCCCAATGTGTGGGCAACACCCTCCACGATGAGACCACAACCAACTTGGGGTTGCGCCCGGCTTGGGACCCCGAGATCGAGCCCTCACGACGTTGGCGCTTGCTCGTGCGAAAGATGTTACCGATTTTGTTCATCGTGATGCACTGAAAAATTTCACCATAAAACCTTAGGCATATAGTTTCTACATGATATATGAATGATCCTACGTGGAAAAATTCAATCTTAACATGAGGAATTAATTGGAAAAACAAAATAAGCTTGAGTTCATCCACTAGATCAATGTGAGAGTTTCAACCATGGAAATCCGAAAATAAAGCATGGATAGGGAGAGAAACATACCGATCTGTTGATTCCCCCACTCAAATGAACGAAATCCATGAAGAATCAAGAGTTCTAGGTGGGTTTTGAGAGGTTTGGAGAGAGAATATGAGAGAAATAATGAGGACGAAGAAGATACCTAGCCGCCCCGGTGCGATTTTGTGGTCGCACCAAACTATACGGCCAGAACTATACGGGCAGGATATGTTGTTCTGCCCATATAGTTGCGGTGGCGCCGCTAACTAGGGTTTCTTTATGCGGATTACAGCTATAGGGACGCAACTATATGGCTAGATCACAATGATCTCACCATATAGTTGGTCGTTAAACTCTCTGTCCCCTCGAGATACATTTCTAAAACATGCATCAATATCTATACGGCTGGAATTTTTATTCCTGCCTTACTGTTGGTTGTTAAACAGCCAATACTTTTGAGAAGAAATTGTATGAAGGCATCAATATCTATATGACCGAAGCAATATGGACGGAAATTTTTATTCCTGCCATATAGTTGGTCGTTAAATTATCTGTGTCTTCGAAGAAAATTTGTTGATGGCAAAGATATCTATACGACCGGAACGATACGGCCAGATTTTTATTCCCGCCGTATAGTTGGTCGTTAAACCATCAGTAGTCATCAAAAAAATTCTTTTTCTTTGAGAATACCTTCTTATCCCAAAACTTAGCGAAATACCTTATTTTTGACAGAAAAATTACAGTTGAAACTGTCGACCAACATTAGCGTATTAAGAGCAGATTTTTAGTATTTGTCGATGAAACTCAAACTTTTATTTTTATTGTTATTCTATACTCATCCAATCGATGTTTCTACTACTTTTTGACAGCTGCATCTTCACAGGCGCGCTTCCGCGAGAATGTCTGTGAAAAAGTGGTAGGAATATGACAAACTTATTATTCTCTAGTTTATTTTATTGATGAAATGGGTTGACAACCATTAAGCATTTTATTAAGAATGGTTGAGTAACTCAACCCCTTCTCTGTTCTCGAATTCTTACCTTGGGTTGCCCCTTATCAAAGGCACTTACCACATAAACTCATTTTGTCGGTGGAATATATCTTTCTCCTACTTCTAGATTCTTTGGAAAATACCGGATGATTTCAGCATCATAAACATTGAAGATTATCTTTCCCTCAGCACAATCAACTGATGCTCCTGCAGTACTAAGGAAAGGTCTTCCAAGTATTATGGATATTTTTTCATCTTCTGGCATCTCAAGAATAATAAAATCAGTGGGAATAACATGCTCATCTATTCTAAGTAGAACATCCTCAATCATACCAATGGGTTGTTTAGTAGACTTGTCAGCCATCTGTAAAGTGATAGTAGTAGGAGAATACTCCCCTAATCCTAACCTTTTATAGAGGGAGTATGGCGTTACACTAACCCATGCACCTAGATCACACAAGGCATTGTGAATATCAGTTTTGCCTATGGAGCATGAAATAGTTGGTATTTCGGGATCTCCAGACTTAGACAACAACTTCCCATTAGAAGGATAACTAGTTACCATGGCAAAAGTTTCAGTTATTTCTTTCTTTCTACTAAGAATATCATGGAGGAATTTAGAATAGGTAGGAACTTTGATTGCATCCGCAAATGGAATTTCTAGACGAATGTCACCAAGTGCCTTTGTAAAAGAACTGTAAATTACCTGATCCGGTGCTTTCTTTTTTCGATCTGGATAAGGAAGTTTTTTCTCACCTGACTTATTCTTGTCTTTTACCTTTTGTGGGGGGTCAGGCTCTTTTGTTGCTTTCTTTTGTTGTTGTTTATAGATTTTCTTATTTTCTACTACAACAACTTCATCTTCCTTGCTCATCTCTTTTTCTTCTCTTGGATCAACCGTCTCTGCATCGGAGTCATAACGGTCATCCTGAGCATCATTTTGGCCCTCCTTGGTTCAATTTTGTGTTTCAAAATTTCATCTTGAGGATCCACCAATGTATCATCTTCTTGGCTTGCTTCGAGCAAGGATTTTTCCTTTCTCTCTTTTTTAGCTTCATATTCTGGTGGTCCTAATGATTCTGTAACAACTGCACCTCTTCTTGTGACAACATTAGTAGAAACAAGAATATTTTTATCATCTCGAAGAAAAATTTGATAACTAGATGCTATTTGTTCACACTGGGTTTCAATCATACTAAGATACTTGTGAAATAATTTTATTTCGTGACCAATCTCATCATAATTTTCCGTCAGTTCCGCCAATTTTTTTTGTGCGTTTTTGAAAGTGTATAGCAGGTTATTATGAGATTTTGCTTGTCGATGTTTTAATTCTTGAAAAACTTTTCTAGCTTCATCTTCTTTAGTTAAAAATTGTAACAAGTCTACTTTGTTTTCCTTAACAAGTTCAAAAGGTATACCTTTTTCTTTCATTGTTTTGCGTACTTCAGGCATAAGATCAAGAGTTATCCAAAGTGTCCCTTTTTCCAGCTTAGTGCCGAAATTAGGATTATATAAAGAATCATTCTTAGCCCTAATAGACATCAATTCCAAGCATTCTTTAATAGTTAAGGTATCTATCGATCCTCCTGCTGAGAAGTCAAGAAATTCTCTACATTGAGTATTAAGACCGTGGTAAAATAAATGGCAAATAGTTGATTCAGAATAGCCATGATTAGAAATGCTATTGATCATTCCAAAGAATCTTTCCCAGGCTTGTGGGTAGTTTTCTCCCACATTCTGTCTAAAGTTGCCTATACACTTTCTTAATCTAGTTACCTTTTAAAAAGGATTAAACCTGTTTATGAATTTAACAATGTAGTTTTCCCAGCATTTAATGCAATGGCGAGGGAGAGAATATAACCAGTCTAGAGCTTTAACTTTTAGAGACCAACGAAATAATTTTAGACGAGATAAGTCTCTTGGCAAACCTTTTGGTCCAAATGATGTTATCACATTGTCAAACTCTCTAAGATTCCTTCCTGGGTCTTCATCTTCCCTTCCACTGAAAGCTTTTTCCTGCAAAATTTTAATAATTCCACCATCAAATCGATATTATCTAACTCCATGATTAGGGAATTATATTGGTTGTTAAAGAAATTCAGAACTTGGAGCACTATATTCTCTAAGAGTTTTCTTAGGTTTCATGGGAGTTGTCCTGTAAATAGACATGATTTCCATAATATCACTCAGGTTTTCAACTTCAACTTTATTCGATCTTAAAAGTTTCTCAATAATTTATTCGCGCCTATAAGCAGGCATGCGCTCAATATAATCCGGTAGATAGGTCCTACCAGAGCGTGTAGACCCTTTGTCTCCTAGGGAGAACATTTTGTAGTAGCAACACCTGAAATGTCAAAAGACAAACACTTAGCGCTTAGCTCCCCGGCAACGGTGCCAGAAAATAGTTGATGTCTGCAAGTGCACAGATCGTTTGTAGCTAGTTTCAAAGTATATATATCGATCCCACAGGAGTCCAAAGGTAAGTGTATATGAGTGAAGTCTCTGTCACACCCAAATTTGTCATAGGTCTTTGAGTGAATTGACTGCTAGTGTTGAAATAAGAACGGGGTTTTGATTAAACGGAGTGTAAACACTGAAATGGAAACTTCAGAAATATAAAGCATAAAAGTAAAGAACGACTTGGTTGTTTGTTGTTTTCTGCAGATGGAAAAAGAAGGCGCGAGGAGATTCGGTTCATGGTGATAGTGACTGTGCTAGGTGGACGAATGATAAATGTAACAATTATAATCTTATAAGTATATGTGTAGGCGAGCAACCCATAATTAGTCGGAACTCCTCTTGGTAGATTTCATCCCAACTTCAATAATCCTACTAGTCTGTTACCAAAACCATGGTCAGACACTAGACGATTAAGACCCTTTAGGTCGCTTAGCGGTTAAGCTCCTTGGATCAGACTAATGCAATTACAACGATGGTTCATAGTTATCCTCGAGCCTACTAGTTTTCCATTCATATCCCTATGTCACTCGGGGGTCACCGATCTGCTAGCGAACAAGATCCTAACCATGTAGAACAAAGTATCATGTTGTCTAGGCCCTTAATTGGACAACAAGCATTAGGCATCCCACAGATAGTCAAGCACACATAATATAGTAATTAGAATCAATCAAAAACTAACAGAAAATATATGAAGGAACATCACATCTCACCAATCCCCTACATCTCCCACGCCCAAGGAACTTACTCACACATGAGAGAAGAACGGATCATCTATAATTAAATAAAGCGAATCATTTCTAATATTACCGTGGAGATCCACAATAGGAATATAAAAGTATCCAACACAATTCAAGATAGAAAGAAACAATCCCAAAACCTAGTCTTAAAAGGTGAAGATCCCTCTCTCTCTCTCAAGTATAAGTAATGGCTATGGGTGTGTGTTGGCTAGGAGGTCGAAGATCGTGGAGCGAGATGAAGAATGTTTTCCCCTTCTTCTCAGGATCTCTTCTTTCTCCCTTTAGGATGGGATGGCGGCTGTTGTGTTGTGTTTTCGTCTCTAGTCCCTTCACGGAAGTTGTCCCTTTTGACAAGACAGAGGCGGTGGCAGCTATACAGCGAGAGCTATACGGCCGGAAAAATTGCTCCCGCCATATAGGTGCTCGTTAAAGCCTCTATAGGCTTCCCTCAATTGCTTCCAAAGAGAGACTTGCTTGTTTTTCCTGAATATTGTGTTTATCTAGTTAAAGCCTTCTATTGACGTTCAGAACCTGAAACACACAATAAAAACCAAGTTTTCTTTGCTACCAAAGTATTAGCATTAGGTAAATCTAGAAACCGATCAAATCTGAGAGAAAACCATCAATAAAAACCATAAAAAATGTGTCGAATCTCACATCTATCAATAAACTAAGTGATAAATGTCGAGGGAGAGTGTTATTGGCCATCATCATCATGCTCGCCATCAACACGCAACATCACCTCCTCTCCAGCAAGCAACTCTCATGCAGAAGGACCTGTTTTTACCAAAATAGAACAAGTATCAAATACTTTAACACTGCAATATGTGTTTGCAAGATTATAACATTTATCAAATACTTTAACCTTCTATTAACACTGCAACTCGTGGAAATCTTGTGTTTCCGAATTGCCTCTCATGATGCAAGTCCTAGCGAGTGCTTGGTAGCTTGGTGGCAGCGACCACAGCAACACACCTAGTGCAAAAGAGCTCGTGAACTAGTTGTCCAGGAAGTATGCAAGCCTCATGTACGCATCATGTATGCGCTCCAAGTGGTCGTCAATTGAAGATTTCTCCTCCATCTTTATTGTCGTTGTATTGGGAACGGCAGTACCTGAGGAGGTTAGATAGAGGTGTGGGGACTAACAGGGAAGCTATCGACGGCGTCCGTAGGCGATATTGGATACGAGCGAGCATAGCGGGACGCAAGAAGTACCCAGGTTCGGGGCCCTCGTGGTGAGGTAAAGCCCCTACTCCTGCCTGATCTGTCTATGTGGGATATACGAACTACAAGTGCTCCTAGAGCTGTATTCTCTAACTACTGCCTTAAATGCACTGAGACCAACCCTTTCTACTGAGGCCTTGCCTCTCCTTATATAGGCAGAGACGCAAAGATCTCGCTGGCTAGTCCGACTGGTGGGCCCCACAGGCGGGTCCCAGCCGACTAGTCATCTACAGTACCCAGTATGGCTTGTCTTGTCGGTGTATGAGCGGTATAGCTGTCGTAGGTGCAGTGGACGCCGTGCGAGCCCGTCGTCAGCAAAGTCTTCGGTATGGGCAGGTGGTTGCCCGTCTTGTCATCGTACAGGGCGTACCGTGAACTGATAGGCACGTCGTCCTGTCTCTCTGATTGGGTCCGGCTACGTCGTCGTAATCGGCTGTCTCTTGCTGATCCGGCTACTGGGTGATAGCCGGCCCGTCCTGTCCTGTCCAGCTGCATTTGGTCAGCCGGACGCGATCCGTCTGTCCTGTTTCTTATTCACATGGGATACCCGGGGATCATCCGCCCTTAGGCGAAATGTGCGCGCGCTCCCTCTTGCTTTTCGAATTTTCATCCAGCTGAGCTTGGCGGTTGCGTTACCCGTGACATCAGTGCTGACGCCGGGCACGCGCGCACGCGCCATCATTGCTCTGCGGCGGGCAGCGTAACGTCCTGTCGCACGTCGCCTTGGGAAACTGCTGTCCGGTGCTTCGGTTCTTGGTCCAGGATCTTCTGTGCATCCTGCCCTGGCGCACGGGATCTAGGCGGCGGTTGGGGTGTGGGTTGCCCGGATGCGCGCCACGTGGCCCCGCCGACGGTTGCCCTTTCGGTCCTTTAAAGGGACGCCGCAGGGGAGGCAGTTCTTTTCCTTCGCTCCCCCGCTGCAATCTCCTTCCCCTTTGCGTGCTCTTGCTCCTGCGCCCTTTCCCTCTGCGCCGCCCGCTCGCCGTCGTCGACGCTACGGGCCACCGTCACTCTTCCGTTGCCGTTCCTCTCCATCAGCCGGAAATGGCCGCCGACCGTGGATCCTGGTGAGGCTCCTCCGTCACCGAGGACCAAATCGCGCATCACATGCGACCCCGTCCTCCCGGCCGAAGGTGGCGAGGTGGCGGTGCGGTTGGCACCGGTGGGGGAAGTGTCGCCGCATCCGGTGGAGGGGGAGCGCGTGATCTTCCTTTCGCACCTGGCGCGTGGGTTCGCGCTGCCGCTGCATCCCTTCTTCCTCACGTTTCTGGCCTTCTTCGACCTCTTCCTCCACCACCTCGGCGCCAACACCATTGGAACACTGGCGCACTTCATGGCGTTCTGCGAGAGTTATCTCAGGATCCAGCCGGATCTCGGGCTCTTCTGCCGACTCTTCCGAGTTCGGCCGCAGTCTGAACACGAAGGGCGCTAATCCGTCGCCTCCATATACTCCCGCACCCAATCCGGTTACCCGAAGTTCTTGCTCCAGGACACGGTGCGGTTGTGGCAGCAGTCGTACTTCTACATCAAGAACGTCACCAACGTCGACCGGATAAACCTGCTGGCCTTCCAAGAAGTCGAGTCCAGCCGGCAGAACTGGGATCTGAAGATCCACGGCGACAAGGCGGAGACAGACGCGATGTTGGCACGCATGCGCTCCCTTGTCACCTGCCAGCTAACTGGTCGGGACATCACTCTTAGCTGGATGTCCCGGCTGATGATGTGCGGCCAGGCGCACAAGATGTGCTACTACTCCGGCCGGCTGGACCCGACCCGGCTGTCGCGCCGTGATCCCCGCTACCACAACTTGAAGGAGTGGTTGTGGACGATCAGCAAGGAGCGGCTACCGGAGAACTGGAAGTTTAGTCTGGCGCCCTACAGCCGGGAGAACCGCGCGCCCCGGGTAAGTTCTCGTAGCCGGAAATTTTGCTTATTCCTTCTGTGTTATCTCCTTGATCTGTCTGATTGATTTCTTGCATTCGGCAGATCTTCGCCTGCATCCGTCGTGAGGAGGGCGAGGCTCCCCTCGAGGTATTCACACCAGACTTGCAGAGCAGCGCTCGGCGATCAGCGAGGAATCGGATGGGGACGGCGGCCTTCCCAGCCCAGAACGACGACGGCCGCCGACCCGCCTGCGGAGGTGCACGAGGAGGAGACGCGGGCCAACCCGATGTGACCTTCTGCGGCCAGACGGTGAAGCGTGGAGCGGCTCCGGCGTTCGGCTCCCGCCGCCCACGCCGTCTTGGCCGGAAGAAAGAGCCTCCCTCGGTCGTGCCAGGGTACGTTTTTCCTCTCCCCCTTATCTTTCGGTGCCTTCTCTCTATTTGTCCTCCTTCTTGTTTTTCTGACTTTGGCTTGTTTTGCTTTTGTCTTTTCTTCCTTCTCTTTAGCGCATTGGTTTCTTTCGGAGCTGCGAGCCCGGCCCGGGCGCCAACCGGGTCGCCGCCCCGCGCCCCCACTGAGCCAACCGGCGCCTCTCCTTCTTCTGAGGCTGAGCCGGTTGCCTCCTAATAGCCGGAGGGTCCCAAGCCAGAAGCGGATCACTCCCAGCCGGAAGGTTCCTCCGCTGGCGCGCGGGGGGCTGCCGGCAAGGAGCGTTGTTGGCGACGACAACTCCGACGAGGAGCTCGGGGAGGAGTGGCGAATAGCGGTGGTCACGGCGAAGGAGTCCTTGGCCGTCAGCGCCATGGACGATGACGCCTCCTCTGCTGCTTCGCTGTCGGATCTTGCCGCCATGCTCGAGCTGGCGGTGAAGGAGATCCGGCTGCTTGAGGCCACAGCCGGCGGGAACCGGACCCTGGAGCAGAAGCTTGCTGCCGCCAACGGGACCTCCCAGAGTAAGTTTGCTTTATCCGTCTTGCTCCTTTGTTTTTACTGATAGCCGGTTTCGTTGCAGCCATCCTCGTGTGCGCTCAGCGCGAGATCGATCGCTTGAAGAAAGCGAACGACCGGCTGAGCAGGTCCAACTCCACTCTGCGGCTGCAGAACAAGGACTGGCACGCGTGGGTAAACGGTCTGGAGGCCACCGTCAAGGAACGCGACACCTCGCTTGCTAGCCGGGCCGAAGCCTTCTTCCTTCTCGAGGCCTAGAACAAGGACCAAGAGAAGGAGATAAAACGGCTAACGCTCAAGGAGAAGGCGCTGGTGGAGGAGCTGATGCAGGTTGGCCACACTGCCAAGGGTGAGTTCTTTCTTCCGTCTTCCTTTCTTTCCGGATCCGGTAGCCGGATCTGACTCCTCTTTTTTGACAGCTTTTTACCCCGGCATAGACCTGCTGGCCTACAACCGGCTGCAGGAGAACTGGCCGGGAGAGCAGCCGACGGCTCAGGAACTCGTCGTCCTTCTTAGCGAGGAAGCTGCGAAGCTTCGTCAGGCGGCACGGTACGTCTTCTCCTTTGTGTGGCCGGAGGCTCCGGTTCCGGAGACGATGGCGTAGCTAGCGGCGAAGGTGGGAGAGGTGCCGGCTGCGATGGACCGGCTGCGGGACCTGGCGGCGCGGGCCAGAGCGGAGATGGCCCTGGCTCTGAAGCTCTCCTGGTACAAGGACACCCGCGTCGAGAAGATCGATGGGGGCTTCCGTGCTGGAGTTGATCTTGCCGCCATCCGCCAAGCCCATCCGGAGCTTCGCGGGTCCGCCATCAAGATCGCCGACTACGTGGACCCTGACGAGGTGCTCACCGACTCGGAGTCGTCGGTACTCATGATGTGGAGGCCCCGATGCCACCACCTGCCAGCGCCGGAGCCGGATCGAGCACTGCGGCTCCTCCTCCGCCCCCAGCTTCTGCCGGCCAAGAACTCCCTCACGGCAAAGGCCCTGCCATTTAGCTGCTGCCCCGGGATGCCGGGTGTAATTGTCTTGTGTTATGTACTTGTGAACCTTGTCTTCTTGTGCCGGCCGTCTTTGACGCCGGGTAACTTCTGAGAGCTTTGTCTCTTTTTGTTTATTATTGTTGAAATTTTGGAATCTTCCTTGTGTGTTGAACTTTCCTTTTGCGTATTTTGCCCGACTAACTTCGTCCGGCTACACACCTTTAGCCGGGCGACCTGCACCTCCATTAGGCGCGCTACCCCTGGAGTGTAACCGAGATTCGGAGTAGCTGGCGCAGCCAGGTGCTTCGAATCTTTCTTATTTGTGCCAAGTCACTGGCCTTGTCCCAGTCAGCCGCTTTCGTCGGCTGGACGCCTTCAGCCGGGGGAACTAACATTCCAGTGGGGGCGCGCGAGCGCACCCACTGGGTGTAGCCCCCGAGATTCGGAGTAGCTGGCGTAGCCAGGTGCTTCGAATCTTTCTTGTCTTTCCTTGCTCCCGCCCTTGCCCTCACCTGGGCTCCGAACGGCCGGCTAAACGCCCTTAGCCGGTCAGGAACTACAAGATTCCACTAGAGGCGCGCGAGCGCACCCAGTGGGTGTAGCCCCCGAGATTCGGAGCACTTGATGAAGGCAAGGACTTCGAATCTTCTTTCCTTCTCCGGAATTCCGACTCGAGGTAGTCGGACAAGAATGCACATATGCATACACATACATCTTCACAGGTTAATAGGTTAGTCTGTCAAATCGTAGCCGGAAAACGGCTTGTTTTTTCGAAAACTAGCTTGCTCCTTTCTAGACACTTAGTCGCCCTCTCGTGTGTTCTGCTATTTTCGTTGCGTCCTTGCCAGGCAGCCGGGTTGCGGTCTGCAGCCGGAATCGAAGGGAGCTGACAGTACATTACGCACGGTACTAGCGGCTTAGCAGCTGGATTGGTTCGAGCTAGTTGCGGGGCCGGGACGCCCGATCTGTCGCGCCTCTTCCCTATTTTTTGTGTGGGATGCCTCGGGCTTTTGCTCTTGCTAGCCGGACAGCCGGGTTGCGGTCTGTAGCTGAGACGAAGAGTGGGCCTCTGACATCATCGCACACTACTCAGCCGGTTTGTTGACTTAACAGGCGTAAGGCGAGCCCCCGGGTAGGGGTTGCCGGAGCCGGAAAATTTGAACCGAAAAACAGGTGCACACACATTTCTAGAAGGAGCCCCCGAGATTCTCGTGGGAGTCCGCATTTTCATTCATGGGGTTTTCAGGATACATACACTACCTGGCGACTAGGTGTAAAACGGGCGCAGCAGGGCCGCGTTCCAAGGACGTTCGGTCTCCTCGTCCGATTTGTCCATCTTGTTCTTGCACGGCTGTTGTGTGTCGATGAGGTAATAGGAGTCGTTGGTTAGCACCCGGCTGATGATGAAGGGGCCCTCCCAGGGTGGTGATAGCTTGTGCATGCCCTTCATGTCTTGCACTAGCCGAAGAACCAGGTCGCCCTCGCGGAATGCGACTGGGCGAATCTGGCTTGAATGGTAGCGACGTAGTCGCTGCTGGTACAGGGCAGATCTGGACAGGGCCAACTCGCGGGCCTCCTTCAGGAGATCCACCCCATCCTCCCGCGCCTCCTTGTTGGCTTGCTCGTTGTAGAGGAGCTTGCGGGGGGAGTCAAATTCGATGTCGGCGGAGAGGACGGCTTCCGATCCGTGGACCAGAAAGAATGGCGTGTAGCCGGTTGACCTATTCGGTGTGGTGCGGAGGCACCACAGCACAGCCGGAAGTTCTTCGATCCAACATCCGGGTGACCGCTCCAACGGCTCGATGAGACGTGGTTTGATGCCGGGTAGCACCAAGTTGTTTGCTCGTTCGACTTGCCCGTTGGACTGCGGGTGTGCGACGGAGGCGAGGTCCAGCCGGATGCCCTTGTTACTGCAGAACCGGGCGAAGGCCCCCTTGGCGAAGTTCGTGCCGTTGTCGGTGATGATGCTGTTGGCGTAGCCGAAGCGATTGATGATGTTGGTGAAGAAGGTAACAACCGTCGCTCCATCCAGCTTCTGGATAGGCTTGGCCTCGATCCATTTTGTGAACTTGTCCACCGGTACCAGCAGGTGGGTCATTCCCGCGCGGGCTCGCTTGAAGGGCCCGACCATGTCGAGGCCCCAAACTGCAAAGGGTCAGGTGATCGGTATGGTCTTTAGTACCGAGGTTGGCATGTGCCTGAGTTTCCCGAAGCGTTGGCACCCATTGCATGCGCGGACCAGCTGCTCAGCATCCTCGAGGGCGGTGGTCCAATAGAAACCATGGCGAAATGCCTTGGCGACTATCGCCCTTGACGAAGCGTGGTGCCCACACTCACCCTGGTGGATGTCCTTGAGTAGCCGGTAGCCTGTGTCTATATCGACACATCTTTGGAAGATACCGGATACACTGCGCTTGTACAACTCGCCATTTATGATGGTGTATGTATGCGCGCGGCGTCGGATTTGCCTGGCCTCTACCTCGTCGTCCGGGAGTTCTCCGTTGGCGATGTAGTTCATGAAGGGCTGTGCCCAGGATGGCACTTCCCGGATGACGAGGACGCTCCTGTCCTCCGGCTGACGGGTGTCGGGGGGTCGTCCGGGTGGAATATCCGGGATGGCAGCCCCCGAGCCACTAGGCGAGCCGGAGGACACTGCCTAGCCGGAATAGGTGCGGGTTTTCTTTTTTGGTGGTTCTGTCGGCTCCGTTTCTGTTGTTCCGCCAGCCGGAACGCTTCCCGCCCAGACGATGGAGTCTGATTCCAGCGACAGGTTGATGGACGGCTTGCGCAGATGCTCGAAGGAGACCCCTGGCGGGATGGCCTGCCTGGTGGATCCTATCTTGGAGAGCGCATCGGCTGCCTCGTTGTTGGTGCGGGGGACGTGATGAAATTTGCACCCGTCGAAGGAGGCGCTGAGCTTCTGGATGTGGAACAGGTAGAGAGCCATGTTTGCATCTCTGGCGTCCCATTCCTCGGATACCTGTTGCACCACCAAGTCTGAATCACCGAAGCATAGGATCCGGTTGACACCGATCTCCTTGGCCAGCCGGAGCCCGTGCGCTAGTGCCTCGTATTCGGCTACATTGTTGGAGGCCTTGAAGTGGATCTGCAGCACGTACTCTAGCCGTTCTCCCTTGGGCGAGGTGAGCACGATGCCGGCTCCCAAGCCCGGAGCATCTTTGACCCGTTGAAGTGCATCCGCCAGTGGTCTGAATCCAGAACCGGTGGGAGATACTGGGTCTCGGCCTAGTCGACGAGGAAGTCCGCCAATGCCTGTGACTTGATAGTGAGCCAGGGCTCGTACTGGATGGAGTAGGCGGCGAGCTCGATGGCCCACTTGGTGACTCGGCCGATGGCGTCCTTGTTGCCGATGATTTCCGAAAGGGGTGCAATGCACACGACCTTGATCGGGTGCTCCTGGAAGTAGTGCTTGAGCTTCTTGCATGCCAGGTACACACCGTAGCACATCTTTTGGTAGTGGGGGTAGTTCTACTTGGAGAGGGAGAGAACCTTGCTGAGGTAGTAGACGGGTCTAAACCGGCTGAGCCTTGCCTTCCTCAGGGCACTCCACCACCGGGGCGACGACGACCGGTGGTGGCTGCTATATAGAGCAACATCGGCTCCTTGCTAGCGGCGTGGCTAGAACCGGTCTTGTGGATAGCATGCGCTTGAGGTCGTGAAACGCGGTGTCGGCCTGCGAAGTCCAGGAGAACTTGTCCGTCTTCTTCATCAGTTGGTATAACGGAGTGCCTTCTCCCCAGCCGGTGGAACGATCGAGGAAAGCTGCATCCGGTGAACTTCTGGACACCAAGCAGGTTCTTGGGCGGCTGCATCCTCTCGATGGCCACGATCTTCTCTGGATTCGCCTCGATACCTCGCTGTGATACGAGGAAACCGAGTAGCTGACCGGATGGTACTCCGAAGACGCATTTCTCTGGGTTCAACTTCATCTGGTACTGGCGGAGGTTGCCAAATGTTTCTCTCAGATCCTCGAGGAGGGTGCGCTTTTCCTTGGTCTTGATGACTACGTCATCCACGTAAGCATGCACGTTTCGGCCTATCTGCGATTGCAAGCATTTCTGCATACATCGCTGATAGGTGGCGTCTGCATTCTTTAGGCTGAAAGGCATGGTTACATAGCAGAAAGCCCCGTAGGGGGTGATAAATAATGTCTTAATCTGATCAGCCGGGTTTAGCCGGATCTGATTGTACCCGGAATAACAATCTAGAAAGGACAACAAATCACAGCCGGCCGTGGAATCGATGACTTGATCGATACGGGGCAAGGCGAATGGGTCTTTCGGGCACGCCTTGTTCAGGCTGGTGTAGTCGATACACATGCGCCAGGTCTTGTTCTTCTTAAACACCAAGGCGGGTTCGCCGATGCAGGTGGTACACTTCCATGATGAACCCGGCTGCAAGGAGCCGGGTGATCTCATCACCGATTATCTTTCTCTTCTCCTCTACGAATCGGCGCAGAGGTTGCTTGACCGGCTTGGCGTCCAGACGCACATGAAGTGAGTGCTCGGCGAACTCCCTCGGCACACCCGGCATGTCTTTGGGAGACCATGCGAAGATGTCCCGATTCTCACGGAGGAAGTCGACGAGCGCGCCTTCCTATTTGCTGTCCAAGCCGGCACCAATGGTGACGAACTTAGTCGGATCAGAGGGGTCGAGCAGGATCCTCTTCGTCTCCTTTGCCGGCTGGAAAGCTCCTTCTTCAGCCGGTTTGCTGCTAGCCGGAATGTCCTACTGGGCCATGGCCACATTGCGCATGATCCCGCGTTTTTCTTCGGCTATGATGAGGGCCTTTGCCAGTTTGGAACCGGCTGAAGCGCACTCCATCGATCGCCTGAAGCAGCCGGCGACGATGATCACGTCGTGGGGTCCCGACATCTTCGTCTTGAGGTACGCGTAGTGGGGAATGGCCATGAACTTGGCGAGGGCGGGGCGCCCGAGGAGAGCATGGTAGGAGCTCGTCAGATTTACCACTTCAAAACAGATTGGTTCGCGGCGGAAGTTCTCCTCGGTCCCGAAGATGACGTCCAGCTGGATTTTCCCGGGCTGAGCTGGCCAGCAAGACGCCGTGGAACATCGTGGTAGTCGGGCGCAGGTCGCTTTCGCGAATGCCCAGCTTCTCCAGCGAGGACTGGTAGAGGAGGTTGAGGCTGCTGCCTCCGTCGATGAGGACGCGCGAGAATCGGCAGGTGCGCGCGTTGGAGACGATGAGGGGGTCGAGCACCATGGCGTAGCCCCCGGGAGTCGGTAGATACTAAGGCTGATCTGCCCGGCTCCAGGTGATAGGGGTTTCTGACCAGTTCAGGTACTGGGGGACCGGAGAAACGATGGCGTTGACCTCCTTGGAGCGTCGCTGCGCCGTGCTTGTCGTCGCCTGCTTGAAGATGTGGTAGGCGGCGTGCGGCTGGGGGTAGCCATTGTTGTTGTTGCCACTGTTGCCGCCGTTTCCATCATTACCGGCTCCCCTAGCCGGTGGTGGGGGTCCACCCGGTAGGGGAGGCGGGAGACAAGGCTGGTTGCCCTGGTCCTTTAGCTGGCGGGTCCAACTGCAGTTCCGAGTGGTGTGCGTAGCCGGTTTGAAGGGACCACTATGCCACTTGCACGGGCCGTCAATCATCTGGTCGAAGGTGAGCTGGGGCTTCTGCCTCCTTGCGTCATTAGCCGGTGCGTCGGGCGTGCCCTCCACAGCATTGACCTGCCACGCGTGGTAGCGAGGCTTCTGTTGTCCGGCCTGGCGGTCCCGATGGAACCGGTTGTCGTTGCCGTGGCGTCTGGAGGATCCGGCTTCACCAGCTGGATTGCTCGGGCGGTCGCTAGCCGGCTCCGTGGGAGTCGGACGGTCGTCCGCGTTTACTCGGAGGGGCTTCTTCATGGCGGCATCTGCCGTGGCGTACTGGTCCGCAACCGTCATGAGCTCCGCCATGGTTTTCGGCTCGTCACCACGATGGCGGTGGCGGCATGGTGACCTCTCGGCATCCTTCGATGAAGAAGCTAATGGCTTGGCTCTCCAGGATGCCCTCGCAAGTGTTGCAGAGCTCCGTCCACTTGGCGAGGTACTCGCGGTCGGTCTCGCGGTCGCCCTGGACGCACAAGGCCAGGTCACGCGGGCGCCCTGGACGTTTGTACATGCCGTTGAAGTTGCGGACGAACACCTTCGAAGTCGGGCGAGCGTTGATCTTTGTTGGGCGCAAGGCTATTGAGCCATGTCCTTGCCGACCGGTTAGCATGAGAGGGGCGTGGCGCTGCGGCGCTTGTTACCGTGGCGATGCCATTGCCGTAGCATAGTCGGTCGGCCAATCTTCCGGCTTCATCTTCTTTGTCGTGCCAGGGGTGTCCTGGCGGGGAGAATTTATCCGGAAATGGCTCGTTCGGATCGCGATCGAAACAAACCGGACGGTAGAGTCTTCCTCCTCCGTGTGGCGGCTGAGCGAGGAGCTCGATGCGGTCGCGGGCATCCGGACAATCCGGGTTGGGCGCTCCCACCCGGCCCGAGAGACGGGAACCGGCTGGTCTGTGCGCTCCGGCTGGTGGTGGGGGAGGTGGCGGGTTGCTGTTCACCGTCTGCTCCTGGCGCGGCTAGCCCCTGTTACCCGAGCTGCGGCGCCTGCTGCGGGCCCTGGGCGGCTAAGGGGAGGACGCCTGCTGGGTATCGCGCGGCGCGCCCCGGCTGTTGGCAGGTAGCTTGCTCCCTCTGGAGTAGCTAAGGTACTCCTGCGTCTGCCGGTTGGTGCCGGCCTACTCGTCCGCGACGCGGAGGAGCTCCTGCACGCGAGCGTGCTGGCGGGCTCGCTCCTCGCCCTCCAGGCTGGGTAGTTCTTCTGCTGCGGCTCGCGCCACGCGCAGGTTCTTGATGGGCGTGCTATAGGTGGGCCGTGTGAGGGCAGGCGCGGGATCCGGTTCCCCATCCTTCTCCATCCTACCGCCTAGCTCACCGCCCCGACACCGTACCTAGCCGCGCCGGCTCGGCTCCGCGGTAGCCGTAGTGAGGCCGTGCGCGCGGTCGTACTCGCGCCTAGCAATCTCAAGTTGCTTGCGGGTTGCTGCCAGTTCCATGGCCTCCTGGAGGAGGATCTGTCTCTCCATGGTAAAGTTGGCCTCCGCTTCCTTCAGGTTGTCCCCGAGGTTAACCGGCATCATGAGCCAATCAATGGCATCCTCCACCGGGTTCCGAGGCTGAGGGGGAGCGGAAGTTCCGACCTTGTCCGTGCCTCGCTCCCGTGGCTGGCGGGGATGCGAGCTGGATCCGGCCATCATGACCTCTACGCCGCGAGGTGCGGCGGAGGTGCTGCCGTCTGAGCACGGTAGCCCCGCGATAGAGACGATTTCCCTAGGGAAACGCTCTGAGACGGTGGCGACGTAGACGGGGAGATCGCCAAATAGCAGGACGGTGTCGTTCACTGGGAAGGAAGTTCCGACGAAGCAGGAGGCATTATCGATGACGCAGTCGAACTTGCCGAGCGTGAGCACCAGGCCAGAGGCCACACGCTCACCGGCTGAAGTGCAGGGTCCCGTGCAGAACGTGACTCCGATCGAAGCCATCATGCCCCACGGTGGGTGCCCACTGTCGTTGTATTGGGAACAGCAGTACCTGAGGAGGTTAGATAGAGGTGTGGGGACTAACAGGGAAGCTATCGACGGTGTCCGCAGGCGAGATTGGGTACGAGCGAGCGTAGCGGGATGCAAGAAGTACCCAGGTCCGGGGCCCTCGTGGTGAGGTAAAGCCCCTACTCCTGCCTGATCTGTCTATGTGGGATATACGAACTACAAGTGCTCCTGGAGCTGTATTCTCTAACTACTGCCTTAAATGCACTGAGACAAACCCTTTCTACTGAGGTCTTGCCTCTCCTTATATAGGCAGAGAGGCAAAGATCTCGCTGGCTAGTCCGACTGGCGGGCCCCACAGGCAGGTCCCAGCCGACTAGTCATCTACAGTACCCAGTATGGCTTGTCTTGTCGGTGTATGAGCGGTATGGCTGTCGTAGGTGCAGTGGACACCGTGCGAGCCCGTCGTCAGCACAGGCCACTGTTCCAGCGTCACCCACGCAAAGTCTTTGGTATGGGCAGGTGGTTGCCCGTCTTGTCATCGTACAGGGCGTACCGTGCATTGATAGGCACGTCGTCCTGTCTCTCTGATTGGGTCCGGCTACATTGTCGTAACCGGCTGTCTCTTGTTGATCCGGCTACTAGGTGATAGCCGGCCCGTCCTGTTCTGTCCGGCTGCATCTGGTCAGCCGCACGTGATCCGTCTATCCTGTTTCTTATTCGGATGGGATACCCGAGGGTCATCCCCCTGACATTTATGGAGAGGGAATCTCCCATCAACTCATGCTCCCATATGCGCACTTGTTCCACGAAATGTGATCTGAGTTGTACCATTATCTTACGAGGGTCAAGATTACCCACGACTGGCCATAGCTCATCCACCATTCCGAAGCACATCGTCACTGATATTAAGGTGGACATCTCATGACGGTAATAGCGGTCTTCCCGCTTCTCTGTGGTCTCATAGACACTAGGCTGCTCCAAATCCATCTCATCGACTATATGAAGGAGAACATGGAGACGCGCAACCCACATAGAAAAGTTGGATCCGTCTAGTTTGAGCTACTCTCCATCTAACCAATCGTCAACATGGAAGGTACCATCGGGGAGAACCATTTTCTACATTTATAACTGCAAAAGGAATTTAGACTAAGTTTATAATTAAATGAGTTAAAATAATAACTCCACTAAAAACACTATCTCCAAAAGGGTTTTAGTGATTACACGATCCCTATTCACTACACTGCCCCCAATCGTCATGGCCGATGACATAGTTGCAAAGGTGGATGCCAAAACGTCGATCACATCATTCATGCGACTCGTGCTTGATCTTTCGACCATCCATGTTCTGAGTCCATGTCTACACATGCTAGACTCTCCAACTCAACCTTAGTGTATTCGCTATGCAATATGGCTCACACCCACTATATGTGAACATAGATATGTCTAACACCCGATAGTCACGACTTGCCTCATATCGAAGAACTTTCTTGGTGGTGCACACTAAGGGAGAACACTTTCATTGGTATTTTGATTAGGGATCATCTTATTAGGCTACCGTCGAGTATCTAATACTTCCACACAATAAGATGCACAACCAATAAACATTGAATGTAAGTGTGATGCGGTATGGTCCTTCTCGCTGTGATCTCCATCCTGCGCCTCCGGATTCCGTCGCCAGGGTTCCGACGCCATAGGCACCAGGTTACCGGTGCCTTCCGGCGTGGTAGTCCATCATCTCCATGACCATCTACTACTACTTAGCAACATAAGTAAACTACTTTGCCTTTGCCACAACCATATCACATCACAACACACCCTGCAAAACAAATTTAGACACCTCTACTTTATCTTTGCATGTTTTACATGGCTGATTGGGCTTTCGCACAAGAACCGTTCTTACCTACGAACTTTAACCACAACGATGATCAAGTAGTTGTCTATACTGCACCCCTTTTGGGACCCTCCGTTGTAAATGCCATACCAACTAATGCGAGAGAGACAAACACCCCCAAAGCCACTTTATACGGTACAAGCCGTATGTCAAGTGTGGACCAGTCTCGCGAATGAATGCGTAAAGTCGGTTGGGGCCACATCATCAAGCATTGCTGCGGTATACATAAGTACACATGGGAGGATAACAACTAAAAGATCAACGCACACACGCTACATCACGTGTGTTCTACACGTACTACCAATACTACGCATAGATCTCGCTCTGATACCACCGTACAGGTTCACGCATGAAAACAATAAATTTTTCCCTACGCCCAGAACCCTAGTTGCTAGGACCTATCTATTAGTATGCAGTAACGGGAGGGTCTTTTCGTGAACTTACCCTTGAAGGCCGAAAAGCGTTGTCAACGCTCGGGAGAGAGTGGTTGATGTAGACGAGCCGAAGCCAGCCTCAAGGTCGTGTTGAAGTGCCGACAGCTCCTGCGGCTCCAACGACTCCTAGTGCCCCAAGTGTTACACCTCGTAGGGAGTTACACACATCTGGTGTCTGGCAATGACTCCCGCTCCACTGATCCAGCAGTAGTTGCGGAAGTATAGCTCCTAGATCCGAATCCTACAGCGTGACGGCGATTTGCAGTGAAGAAGACTCTCGCTCGCGCAATCCGGACTTGGGGCCACAGTCACAGGAGAGAGAGAGAATCAATTAGAGGTGTCCCCAAAATAGAGGGAACCTTTTATTGATTATTGTGTATTTAATTTGCCAAAATACCTCTCTTTATATAGGGGAAAAACCACCGCATAGCCAACTAGCTTAGCCATGTGGGACTAAACAAGGGAGAGGGGAGAGGGGGGCTGCCGCCGCTGGCCAGGGCCCAAGTGGGCCCCATGTGGGGTTCCTTGGCCATGTGGCCACCCCTCTCTCCTTCCTCCCTTCTGTCTTTCCCTCATGGGTCCTTTTCCCTCCGGATTTGGCCCATTAAGGTATTTGACCCTTTTTAATTCTTTTTCTTTTATTGAATAAATATAATTGAATGATTAAATCAATATTTAACATTCACTTACATATTATTCAATCCCCGTTGATGTGGAGCTCATTCCCTCTCATTCCGAACATCCTCCGGACTTACTGAAACCCTTCCGGTTGTCTCTCTTCTCTTTTCTTTGCTGATTGTGTTGATCCTAAAACACTCATCGAGTGGGCCTAGTGTATCTTCCCATCACACCGGTGGACAAATCCTAATCTCGATACATAGGCCTCAACTGTTCCTTTGGAATACCCAATGCACACTTTTATGGTCACCTAGTTACAGTCATGACGTTTAGTGAGATCAAAGAATTCCTTCGGAGATAGTGATTAATAAGATCTCACGGTCTAAGGAGAAGGTCACTTTGTTTCTAATTACTACAACGATGAACCATGTGACTAGATCATGTTGTAATATTTAAGTGGGTAATGTCCATCATGTCATTCCCTAATAACATGACTCCATTATCAGCTGGCATAAATGCACCATGATCAGGAAACCTTGATCAATGGTTACCCAACAAACTAGTTTAATAGAGGCTACTAGGTGAAGGAGTTATGCCCGAGAGGCAAATAATAAAGTGTATTGTTTGATATATCTCCTATATGTTCATAATATATTTCATACTTTGCTATAACTGTGTTAATGCGAAACGTTAATACACGTGTGGTATGTAAAAAAACTGTGTCTCTGGTTACCTGTAGCGAACTAGTTCATTGGTCATGAGGATGGTCTGGGTTTCAAGATCATGGGCATTTATGTCAATTGACAATAGGGTCATGTTATTAGTTGAATAACATGATAGACAAACATCCGACCGTTATATCTTGAATGAGATCTTGTTACAAAGTTCACCATTGATGATAAAACAAAGAGAACCTCGCAACCTGATCCTTTGACTGTGAGGTAATGCAAATCACCATTCCGGAGGAAGCTTTTAGATGGTTATCAAGAATCATCTCATAACAGGGTGATCAAAAAGGTGCCACTCAGGTTTTCCAAAGGGATGCGTAGAGGAGTACATATCAAGACCAAGATTTGTCTAATCCATCTAACGGATAGATACATGTGGCCATCTCGGTGACATTGCATTAATGAAGCTTGCAAGCATGTGACTTGGTCACTAATACATTGCAAATGTATCTATAATTTTTGATGTTCCATGCTTGGTTTTATCCACTTTCTTGTGTTTTGTCCACACTTTGGAGTACTTTTCATATGATTTCTTGGACTAACCTATTAACAAGAGCCACAGTGCTTTGCACATTTTACGCTGTTTTGGTTCCAGGAAAGTCAGAAAATGAATATTCTCGGAATTGGACGAGACAAAAGCCAAAGTGCCTATTTTTCCGGAAGTCATCAGATGCCAGAATACGAGTCGGGAAGGGCTGGGGGCCGACCACACCGTCTGGCCACGCGGCTAGGCCTGGCCCGCGCCAGGGGGTGGTCTGGCCGACACCAGCACCCCCTCGGCCTCTCCTTCCGCCTATAGATGCCTCCAGGATGAAAACCCTAAGTACCCGATCAAAAATCCATGAAAGAGTCTATAGTCGCCGTCATCTCCATCCCTAGATCGAGAGGGATCTTAAGTTCTTCCCGGCACCCTGCCGGAGAGGGGAATTCACCCTGGAGGCCTTCTTCAACACCATGCAAGCCTCTGGTGTGATGCGTGAGTAGTTCATCTCTGGACTACGGGTCCATGTAGTAGCTAGATGGCTGGTTCTCCTCCTTTGTGCTTTCATGTCTAGATCTTGTGAGCTCTTTTCATGATTAAGATCATCTATTTGTAATTCTGCATGTTGTGTTTGTGGGGATCCGATGGATATTAAGATGCTATTTCAGATTGATTATTGATTCTATCATGTCTTTTTTATTTGTGATCTTGCATGCTTTTCGTTTTTAGTAGCTATCTTGGCCAAGTAGATGCTAGCAACTCCAAGAGTTAGTATTTATGCTCGATAGTGGGTTCATGCCTCTGGTAATCTGGGGAAGTGACAGAAATCTCTACGGTACTAGATGTGTTGTTGCTACTAGGGAGAAAACAACAATCCTTTGTTCATAGAACAATCGTATTGTTTACATTACACGCAATTCGTAAAGCAATAATCGGTTGCTTGCAACTTAATACTGGAGGGGGTTCGGATGATAACCTAAAGGTGGATTATTAGTCATAGATGCAGTTGGATGGCGGTCTATGTTAATGTTGTAGTGCCCAATCAAGTTCCAAAGGAGTCAAGATGATTAGTATTTGCATGTATTGCTTTCTCGATGTTTGTCAATTGCCCCGCTGTAATTTGTTCACCCAGCATGTTATCTATCTTAAGGAGAGCCACCTCTAGTGAACTATGGATCCCGGTCCTTTCTTTTACATACAATCTACAAATTGTTTACTGCTTTGTGTTTACTTTCTGCAAACTTTTACTTCCTTCCATTCGATATGTTTAATCCTTTGTTTTCAGCAAAGCCGGTGAGATTGACAACCTCATCGCAAGTTGGGGACAAATTTCCGTGGTTGTGTTGTGCAGGTCTCCACGTTGCTACTAGCACCATAGCGCATACCCAAGGATCAGCTAGCAACACCTTTGGGGTGTTTCCTTGCTCCTACTGGTTCGATTAAACCTTGGTTTCATAACTGAGGGAAACTTGCTGCTGTGCTCATCATACCTTCCTCTTGGGGTTCCCCAACGAGCTCTACATCAACACTGAGCCATCAGTCATGAAATGCAATGACATGAGAACGAGAAAACAAGTTCATCAGTAACGAAACCGAACTAAGGTATGGAGATACCGAAGATCAAGTCTAGGATGAATTAGGTATCGAATGACAAAGGGAACAGGAAATGACTATCTCACAGTTCGAGCGATTATATTCGTGAAACACACGGGGGTCACATGGCCATCCAGGTCCCTCTGTTGATCATTGATGTGAGAGAAACCGGAATAGTTCCGGGTAACATGCGATGGAGATCGAAAGGGGTCCAGAAGGTGTTCCGAAGTGAAGGAATAATATAATATGTCTATTTGAATGTCAATTGGAGAATCAATATTAAATATATATTTTATTTTATTATTAAAGGCTTCATAATGCTAATGGGCCTCACGCGAAGGGAGGCCCAATAGGGCATGGCGCCTAGGGAGAGGGGGCCAGCCAGCCTGGGCTTGGTGGGCCACCCAAGTGGGGCCCACCTAGGGCCGGCGGCTGCCCCTCGGTGGCTGGCGGGTGTGGGGTTTAGTCCCACACCGCCTGGCCCCTAGGTGGTGCGCCCCCTCCCACTAAATATAGGGGTCTCCCTTGGGAATGTTCGTTTGCGGTACCAAAGTTGGTGGGTGAGCGCACCACGGTACCCGACTTGCCATCAATCGTGCGGAGGGGCCATAGTAGCTTCGCCAATTGTCCAGAAGGGCCAAATGGGGGTGAATACAAATCTAACGGCCAAACGGTCGTTTGAACCAGACGAAAAATGGTTGAACTCAAATACCGCCGTTAGGTCAACTCTTCTTGGCCCGCCATGTCAGTATTCCCCGTTATCTTTTGCGGTCGTGGACTAGCTTACCCCTGCGTGGAACAGATCCCTGAGTGGATGAGATCTATTTCTTTGCTCTGCTCTGGTCTTCTCCCCTGCTCCCCTCCCCATAACATTTGCTCAGCTCCGGCTGCTCATCTCAGATCGGAGCTCGCACTTGCTCTAATTTGCGTCTCCGCCATGTCCGGTCAACCTCCCACACCTCTGATCGAACCTCGCAGCCGTTGCCGTTGTCGTTGCATCGCTACGCCAGACTTTCACGTCCCGGACTAATATCTCGCCTCGCTAGTCCTTCGCCTGGCGGAGCGTCCCGTCGGGCGATCCAGGCCGGCGACCGGCCTCGGGAAGTTGCGTGCTGCCGCGCAACCCAGGCATGGTAGCCCTGGCACAGCAGTTCGACGACCACGCTCTCATGGACACCGTGCTGGGCGTCCGTCCCGCCGTGTCGCCGGCAGAGTTGCTATCGGCTTTCAGGTCTCGTTTTGGGATCAGACGAAATGAGGTCAACATTGAGGTATGCACGCCGCCATTCGATGTTTTCGTCCGATTCGAGCACAGCTCAGACACCGAGCCTGTTCTGCATTCTTCCCGTTCTTTCGAGTGCTGCGGGGAGAAAATGAGCTTCATGCGTTGGCATCGCGCCTGTGGGTGGGACGATCGCTTGGGGCAGCTTTGTTTCTTCTCCAAACTCGGCTTTGACGGCCTCCCATTGGATGCTTGGGAGCCGGAGGCCCTCAAGCAGGTCATCAGTAGCTTTGGCGGCGAGCTGGTGGAAATCGTGCCACCGAGCGACAGATGGGTCATCGAGGTAAAGGCGTGGCTGAAAGATCCTGACGCTGTTCCTAAGATGTACGATGTGCATATTCCAAGCAGGACAGGGCGACAGCTTTGCTGGAAGCACCCGGTCATCATCCACCTGGAGGAGGTTCTGGACTCAGTACATGGCATTCAGGGCCCCGAAGAGGTTGCCAGAAAGCACCTCGTCGCCTGCAGTGTTGGCCTGGAAGGATCAATGGCACAGGACCACCACTGTTTTGCGACGGGGGACACAGTTTCGGTGGGGGGACCAGGCTTGGACGAGCTGGTGGTTCTGATTTCCCTCGAGTGAAGACAGAGCTCTAGTGATTTGCCATGGTATGTCTGTGTTGGGTCCGCAGCATAGAAAACAAAAAAAATTCCTACGATGAGAACTATACACCAAGATCTATCTACTAGATACAGAGCAACGGGTGGACATACATCCATGGAGAACTTACCCTCAAAGACAACAAGTTTTGTTAACGAGTAGGAACTCGTGGTGGATGTAGTCGTACGCTTGCCGATCTCAAGATCGTGTGGAAGTCCGAGCGCCGCAAATCAGCAGCGCATCTGTCCTCGCACACACGTTCAAGCCACCAAACAACCTCCACCTCCTCGCTCCAGCGATCCAGCGGAAGCAGCAACTCCATCCAAACGAAATGCCACTGGGAACATGTATCTCGCTAATCCAAGACCATGGGGGAATAATTCTAGAGGGGGAGAGAGATCCTTCACAAGGAGGTGTGAGGATGAAGGAGGAATGGGTGGCCTTTTATAGGAGGAGGGGGTGCCCCTCTCTCCATGGCAGCGCATGGGGGGTGACCCCTCACCTCCCCCATTCATGTGGTGGTAACCCCTCCACATTAAAATGCCTCTTCACATTCCCTTTTAAAGTCTCCACTTTAAATGCATTAAATTTCTCCAAATTTAATGCTCTCTCATTTAATAAAACTCTTTTTATTAAATTTATTCAGAATTTTGTTAATTAATTTAATTAACAAACATTCACATATAGCCCCTTGCAATATTTCAATATCACATGCAGAACCACCTTCTGCAATTTCACCCGAAACAATTTCCGGTTTCTATTGAAACAATTCCTGCGCTTTGCAATTCTTTCGTCTGAAACATATGTGCTCCAAAATGGTGTCCGTAACTCTTAAGTGTGCCACCCCTACGGTTCACGAATAATGCGTACATGATCGAGACCCTTCTCCGATCAATAATCAGCAGGACACGGAGATCCGTCTTGACTCCTACATTCAACGATGACTCCTGTGATCGTGAGAACCTTTAACGCTAGTAACTAAATCCCTTTGTCTCACGATATATTACATGTCTGAGATTCGATCATCGGTATCTCCATACCTAGTTTGATCTCATTTCTGACA
Source organism: Avena insularis (assembly GCA_023614405.1). Classification (NCBI taxonomy): domain Eukaryota; kingdom Viridiplantae; phylum Streptophyta; class Magnoliopsida; order Poales; family Poaceae; genus Avena; species Avena insularis. The sequence goes on along the minus strand of CM042692.1, from coordinate 489,256,539 downwards.
TGCACTCTTTTCTCGTTCCCGTGATATAACATTCTAGTGATCACATCACTTGCTTGCAAGCTATCCTAATGTGATATCACCGAGAGGGCCCAGAGTATATCTATCTGTCATCTGGATTGACAAATTCCACTCTTGATCCATGAGCCTCAACATAACACCTTCGTAGTACTGAACTCATCTTTATAGTCACCCTGTTACGGTGTGACTTTTGATGTTATCAAGATACTCTTCCGGTGTTAAAAATTAACATGATCTCATGGTCTAAGGATAAAGATTACTTCGTATGATGTTATAGCAATATAAACATAATGACTTGATCGTAATGCTATACTTTGGATGAATGTTCATCACATCATTTCACAAATGATGTGACCTTGTTATTAACAACATCCAATGTCCATGATCAGGAAACCTTGATCATCTTGTTAATCAACAAGCTAGTCTATAAGAGAGGCATAACTAGGAACCCTATTGTTTATTAAACACACATGTATTGATGTTTCCTATCAATACAATTATAGCATGCAAAATAAACATCTATCATATACAAGGAATACATAATAACAACTTTATTATTGCCTCTCGGGGCATATTTCCTTCAGTGTGGCTAATGAATTTATAGTATGGAGAGCGTAGCAGGAAGTTAGCATCGACTAAAAATGTGTAATAGTTTTAATCTATGTAGTACGTGTGTGTAATAGTTTGAATCGATGTAGTATGTGTGGGTAATGAATTTGATGTAGTTTGTGTGCGTGTAATAGTTTGAATCGATGTAGTTGAACACCGTGCTTTATAATTTCTGTGAATAACCAAGGACAACCTCATGAAAAGAGGGTGGTCTGGCAATGAGCAATGTCAATTCTGTGGATGCCAGGAAAATGTAGTCCATCTCCTCTTCAAGTACTCCCTCTGTTTCAAAATATAAGATGTTTTAGCTTTGTGAATGGAGCGTATCTAGACATCTTTTAGTGATGGTGCTTTCTAAACCTAGATGAACCTACATACTAAAAGGGGACTAGATACACTTCATTCACAAAGCTAAAACATCTTATATTCAACGGAGGAAGTACAAGGTAACCCATTTGTAACACGTTGAACTACTGAGGACCATTTTGCGAGCAACACAAGACAAAGGAAAAAAATGGTTTTACATAGGCAATGAGCCTTAAAATCGTAGTGCAGGATAAAAAGATGCCAATTAACTGGATTGAACCACGACTAGTAATTGAAGAAAATAGGTACTTGATAGTATTTGCTTACAATAGTAGTACTTCCATACAAAAGGGTCTTATACCTACACAAAAGTGGGCTAAACTTCCTACTAGTTTATAGAACAATTCGTCAGCATTTCATCTACAAAAGTCATTCTTCAGTCTGAACTTAACAATTCTGCACTGAAGAAACTACAGATCTCCACCAGAAAATTTGGCTGGCCAATTGCCTTGAGAGGACATAAGTTCTTTGATCATTTAATCCAAACTGATCTATTGCCTTCCCGCCAAACTACAAGAAATCGGCATCGTTCATGCGGCGATTTCGTCGCCCGATCCGGTTCAGTTGGACCATCCGCGCCATTGCGCGATTTCTTGAAACTGAAATTCAACATCTCCTTCTCGGGATCGTGAGTCCGTGTGAACTCGAACCTGAATTCGGGGCTGAGTGATGCCCGGCCCGGCTCATTGTCGAACAATCCAGCATGCTGAGTGTAGACGCTTGGTCGCCGCCACGGTACGGCCTTCAACGATGCGTAGGATGGAGCGTCTTTGCCGCAGACGGCGTGCTCCTAGCCTACCCCACTGAGGTAAGGTAGTCCGCGCCGAAGCGTGGACGCGAGAGTTCCTAGACCTTGGCGCTGCCCTGTTTGTGGGTGTGTATCCTCGGCGGCGGCATGCTCTCATGAACGATTTGATACGTACCTTATTCCCATTGCCTAGAGCATGCCATAATGCCGCCGCGCGATTTCTCCACATCGCTCTCTTGGCCTGCTTGCTGCATCTGGCGCCGACGACGGCGCAGTCGCCGCCATGGCCGATTCGACACATTCGGGGAAATCATCCGCCTGGCAGGGCAATGGGAGACCAGCCTTGAAGTAGAGCTTCATGGCCTGCCTTAAAGGGGCTAAATACCCCAGTTTCGGCGGCTGTCGCGGCGGCGGCGGCTTAGGTGGGGCCATGTTACCCTAGTTGGTGCGACGCTTAGGAGCTGCGCAAGGTGAACTGTGGTTAGTCGGAGAAGGGGAGTGAAAGACTGACAGTAGGTTTGGACTACGGGCACGCATGAAAATAACCATTTCCCATTTTATTAGAGGGTAATAATTCGACACTCGTTGCATTAACAGCTCAATATTTATTTCCCTTCTTAGCATAAGAGTGCGAACGTATTAAAAAGATCGGTCGTGGCTATCCACCTCATCGGGCAATGTACCAGGACGGGTAGGAGACGGGACCGGGTTTCATTTTAGAAATGTTGACGACTGTGCCCTTATGTTTATACGATATTATTTATATGCCACCATGTACCGTCGAGTGTAGCAACACCATCAGAAACAGGCATCAGAAACAGGGGATGCCAACGTGGCATGTTTTCTGACTGGCGGGCCCGCCCCCTCCACCTTCGACGGCGCGCATCCTAGGTTCGAGGGGTGGTGCCGCCCACCAACACATTATTGTGCAATTTTCCATGTGGGACCTGAATTCCGGCGCAGAGCTGATACCCGTGTCGAACACAGAGAATTCTGAAAGAACTACTAAAAATAAATACTTTGAATTCTGGAAGTACTAAATTTAAATACATTACAATTTTGTCTGAAAGGTAATACGCATTCTGATCATCGAAATAATATAAATACAGTACAAATTTCTACTTCAAAAAATAGACCTAAAAATGCTAGCAAATAACCTAGGATGAATATATGATTCATTCTCCCCTATATATTTCGTCGTCGGCGGCTCCCGCGTGCTACAACACATGTTCAGAGAACTCTCTCCATCTGCAGTGTGCTGCCAGTATCTCGTACAGAGGGTAAGGCCTCGGCGTATGTTCCAGACTTAAGCCATACATTACCATTGTTGGTTCCTCTTCCCAGGCTTGAACCTCATGATCGTACAGTCTGATAAAATTCCTGTAGTATATGCAACAGGGTTTGACTGTGGGGTGTAACCTGGTGTCAATGGAGATAGACCGATTGCAACCAACGAAGAGGGCAAGACTTCCAATGTCGTCGACGGCCTCGAGAGAGCGGTTCTCCGTGTCCACCCGGTACAACACCGGTTGCCCTTTGGCAAAATCCTCGTTCAACACAAGAAGCAGATCACCATCTGACTCCACAAGGTAAAATTTGTAGGTTCCGCGTACCTGTTAAAAGACTGGGGCCGAAATTATTTTGGCCATCGTGACAGTGCTCGCGCGCTACTCTAACTGGATGTTGGTCGACAAGATGTCTCCAGTCTCAACTAATGCATATACTTCCCCTCGGAATGCCGTCATGCAGACCAGAAGCGTATCAGGAGGTGGCGAATACAATCCTTCTCCAAATGATCCATTGATTTGCCCCGTTGGGGTGCTCTCATCGGCCCATGCAATATGATCTGGATAATCAGTGCAAACGAACACCATCGTCGGGGACTTCATCACGACGACAGATTGTAGAAGATCAGATGGTATGTGTGCTTGAAACTCAGTGTTAGACTTGTGAGTGATTGGGTTCAGAAGCCGAATCTGGTACGGCTCCACCCTCTAAGCAAGCATGATGACGCCACAAGAAACACCGACGAAGTAGAATCTTTTGGAAGAAGAGGGCATCAGTTAGCACTAAGATGTTTACAATGGAAAATACCAATAAATATCGGATGTGAATGTGAACCTGCGATGGACGTCCATTAGATTTGTCCTGAAGCAACGACCAGTGGCGAGGTTGAGGAAGGTGAAGTCGCCAACGTCTGGAAGTGTGTTATCTATCATGATCCAGTTGTTGAGATGGAATTCGGGCACCTTTAAAGTGTGGCGCCAATCGGTGCAGACTTCCCGACAAGCAGCATAGGTGTCGATGTACTCCTCTTTCTCCAGCAAATAGTCGGCGATCTTGCGAAGTGGGTCGGCCGGGAGATCGGCCCAGTTCCTCTTCATCTGGCTACTGGCCATGGCTTACGTGCGGGAATGTTTTGATCGAGGAAGAAAGAAGAACTACCACCGTGAGGAGAAGAAGAAGAGGATAACAGACGAGGGACACAAAGCGGAACTGCCACTGCGAGGAGACGATGAGACGGGGGAGAAGAAGCGGAACTGCCAATTCAAGTTTGGATCAACGGGCTTTTTTCCGGAACTAGCACGTGGACCAGCCATGCACTGCATGCAAGGTTTGATCAAACAGACTGACATGTGGGACCTACTAAAAATTCTATGAAGTGCTCCCCGTGCATAGTGCGCTGACAGGTGGCATGTTTTCTAACAGGCGGGCCCGCCTCCTCCACCCACGACGGCGCGCGTCCCAGGTTCGAGGGCTGGTGCTGCCCACCAACACATTATTGTGCAATTTTCCATGCTTTGTCGCAGCCAGCTCCGCTCCGCTCCTCTCCTCTGCTCCTGCCGCCGCCACTCCGCTCAGTCGTGCACTGCTCTCATCGTCCCCTTGGGTCGTCGTCCTCCCGCCCTCCCCTCCCTGCCATCCCCTCACGTCCCCTCCCCTCCCTTCCCTGCCCTGTCTCCTTGCCGCCGCCCATCGCCCAGGCGCGTATGTAAACGAAAACCGAGAGTCGGCCGTTAGGTTAGGGGCCCAACGACATTGGTGATCTGGATCCCGCTCGGAGATGGATCCTGCGAGGCTTGAGAGCAAGGATATGGGTCCTGCACGGCTGGAGAGCACGGAATTTCCTTCAAGTCTGGAGAGCACAGAGGACAACAAAACGGAGGGAGAGGTAGCAGGGTGCAGAGCTTTGGAGGTATGGAGCCCGGAGAAGGTTCCGTGCGTCCACATTGAAAGGTAAGAACTGTGATTCCTTATCTGCATACCCCAATTAGCGTTTATAGTCCCGTGGTGATGCCAAGGATATGGGTTGGTAACCGCAGGACGTCTGTACAGCTTGTCCTTGAGCATGATGCTTTGTCAAGAAAGCATGAAGGCACTGAAACGTGTGGCGGTGCGGATGATGATGAGAAAGCATATCGGCGTGGATCGACCACGATAGGATGGAGAGTAGGGAATATTTGGTTGATTCAACTTTGAGCGACTATGGGACCGATGAGGAAGAAGAATGTGAAGATGTGGAAATGGGATGTAGATCGATGCGAAGACGTGGACAGGCCGGTGATACACTTTGACAGGGACAATCCTACAATTGATGAGGGGACTGTCTTTGATAATGTGGAGGACTGCAGATATGCAGTTGCAACCTATGCAATCAGAGTTGGGTTCGAATTTATCATTGAAAAGAGCGACCAAAAGAGATTTAGGGTGCACTATAGGGAAAGTAATGTGTGTAAATGGAGATTACATGCATCTCCAATGCGGGGTGGACAACCATTTCAGGTTGCAATAGCTACATTTAGTTTCAGTCTTTCTCATATTTATTCTGCTGATAACTAGATCTGAATTATTTGGATTCTTATCGAATGCAGATCAAAGTAAACATGAAGGAACACAACTGCCCTAATACTTCTTTAAGTGGTAAAATTAGACCGGCGACTACCAAGTGGATTCTTTGCTCAGATTTGTTGGGTGGCGGGGATCATAACATTGGACCAGCTGAACTCAGAGCAAAGATTAGCAAAAAGTTTAATGTCCTGATTCCTTATCACAGAATCTTTGATGGGAAGGAGATGGCTCTAGACTTCATTCAAGGCAAGTGGAATGACAGTTTTCATATGTTGTATAGTTTCAAAGCTCAGGTAGAGAAAACATCACCTGGTAGTGTTGTTGACATCGATTACGAGGTTGTGAAAGGGAGAGAGAAGGTCTCGAGGGGGTCGGTATAAGCGGTAGATAAGATATGCTTGAGGAGATGTTTTGTCTGCGAAGGCATCTTTGGAAGGGGTTCCTAGGCAGTGCAGCCATACTTGGCAATAGGCAACTTCTTTAACAGGGAAGTTCGGGGACATGTTATACCTTGTGCTTTGGACGCGCATAATTGGCTTCTACCCGTAGCTTATGCTGTTCTTGAGGGTGAATCAAATGAAAGCTGGACATGGTTCATGCAGAGACTACGAGAAGTAATTGGTCACCCTGAAGGCTTGGTGATACACACCGGTGCATCCGAGGGTCTTGAGAATGTTGTTGATGTTGTGTTTCCTGGGGTTGAGCATAGGGAATGCATGCGGCACCTCGCTACTAACTTCACAAAGAAGTTCGAAGGACAGATCTTTGAAGAGGACTTGTGGCGATCAGCATACACATACATCCCAAGCACGCATGCTACTTACTTGCAGAACATGTATGTAGTTCCCAAGGTGAAAAAATACCTTGAGGAACATCACACCAAGCTATGGGCCAGAAGCAAGTTTGGTGAGTTAAGAAAGGTGGATTTTGTATGCAATAATTTGGCAGAGAGTTTCAATGATAAGATTTCAGGCATGAAGACACTTGGAATTGTTATTTTGTTGGATGCAATAAGGCGATTGCATAATGGTGAAGATAGATTTAAGGCAAAGAATTTGTGCAAGAAAATTTTTAGGCCATAAAATAGTTCCAAAGGTGGTTATGTTACTGAATGCAAGAACCAGGGCAATGAGAATGATAAAGATGAGGGTGGTCAGAAGTTCCAGAACATTGGTTGAGGTTTATGTAGAATACAAGCGTGGAAGTGAATGGAGGTACACTGTAGACATTGGAAACAAGACTTGTTCATGCAGGCAGTGGCAGATTACTAGTCTGCCATGTCACCATGCAATTTACTTCATCTTAAAGCTTAGAGGTAACGGAGCTGAAATAGAGAACTATGTCGACAACTATTTCTCCGTGGACAAGTTTGCTGCAACTTATGCAGAAAACGTACCACCTATGGCCGACGAAAATGATTTGGAGATTGTCGATCCAGGGTTCAAACTTTAACCACCAGTTCATAGGAGGCCACCTGGGAGGCCTAGAAAGCTAACGATCGTAGCCTCCGCCGATAAAAGTCCAAGGCTTGGTGCTAAGAAAAGGAAATGCGAACGTTGTGGCGGATTCGGCCATATCAAGAGGTTGTGCAAAAACCCAGTTACACATGCTATTGTCCCTGTTCACACCCCGGTGGCAGAAAATGAGGCTTCTCAGCCAGAACTGGCGGAAGAGCAGCACGAAGACGGTGATGAACACTCGGAAGAAAACGTACGTAAGCAGCCAATTTATGAAGAAGTGGAGGTGCCGACGATAAAAGGGTGTGAAAAGAAACAAAAGGGTAAGCAGAACGGGCAGGAAAGGGCAAATAATGGAGGTGTATTAGAATATGAAGAAGTTGCAGGGGTGATTGAGGATGTTCTTGAGGATCTTTTGGCTAACTGCAGGAGAAATAATAAATCCCTGCCAATTTCATCTTTGTACGATTCTCCGGATGAAAGGTAAGCTTAAAAATTGTTTTATTTGCCATTTTATCATTTTTTTATCCTCATCAACTGATGCTTAATGCAGCGTGGGCTAGCAGACTAATAAGAGGAGCAGAAAGATGTGGGCCCAGTAACGTCCTATGTTGAATTGTATCATTGAAACTAAACTAGCCATGTCGTCTTTATTTATATCGGAGCGTCTGGCGATATGATGGGGTCATGTGGACCAGATTACATTTTGTTAAAATATTATTACATTAATTTTTTACCTGCGTTTGGACGCGGCTACTAGTTCCCATCTCCCTTGCATTCCCATCTCCTCTGGCGCACTCCAGAATTATGGTTGTGCCATTAAGTAGCAGAGTCAGCGTATTGTCCCATCAGGTGTGAACGCAATGACTTTGTTTGTTCAGAATTTGACGACTTTTGATTAGTTTGAAAGACAGAGAAACCTAAAACATGTATCTAGACATGTTTTGGGTATAGACACATTTATTAAATATCTAAAAAAAACTAAGTCAGTTATACCTGGACAGGAGTAGTACACTATTACAACACGCTCGATCCCTTCTCCTCAGGCGCACTCCAAATTATGGTTGTGCCATCAAGTGCTGGGAGCAGAGTCAGCGTATTGTCCCATCAGATATGCTAGGAAATGCGGAAACTTTATTTTCAGGATCGGACGAGTTTCGATCGACTAGTTTCAAAGACAAAGACAACTAAAACATGGCCAACATATATAGATTGTGACAATAATCGACCATGACTCAGGTGACCCAGATCCAAAGAGCACATTAAGATACCGTACATAGATTTAATTTATGCTTAAGTGGCCCTAATCAACTATGATGCTCCTGCAGTCTCCATCATTGACGACGTTGTTCGTCGCCGACCTCCTCCGGTGTCGAGAATCGATCGGCGTTCGGCAGCGTTACTCCTCCTCATGGATTCTTCATGGCGTGCTGCATCGATAATAGTGGAGGTCGTATGCCCAGGCACTGCCTAGAATCTCTGCCTCCCTTCGGGGTTGCGCAGATCCGGGTGGATCTCCCGCCGGTGGGTTCCGCACAGCTCAATCAACACAGCCCGCTCCTTCTTGAACAGCTTTCGTCAGTACGCGCTCGTATGCGAGTACCGTGCCACTGCCCTCTTTCGCTCCGATAGCTGGCGGCGGCGCTCCTCGATCTGCCTCGCCAACGCGTTGTCGCGTAAGAGCGGCACGACAGGAACCCCGGGGTAGCTGAGCTCGAATCCGGCCGGAAGCCTCGCTAACAGCGGCGCGAGTATGCCATAGTGGGTGAACATCTGAGCCTCGTGCAAGCTGAGTTTGGGCATCTCCCTCTCCATGGCGATGAAGGAACACGATCTGATTTTCGGCCCCAAGGTTAAGGGGATAAAGGCAAGGACGTAGGCCCAGCGTAGTTGCCACGGCCAATCAGTTCGCAGAACAAACTTCTCGAGGATCGCCCTCGCGAAGGACATCACTATCGTCCACGCACCCGGATCCAACGGCGCCTAACAATCGGGGATCGGGTCTTCTAGAAGCCTAGAGCGGTTGTTGGTTAGTTCTGCGTCCCGATTGTTAGTGGCCAACAGCGGTAGTTGAAAATAATACACATTTCAATGACACTGGTGGATCCATAGGTGGTATGTGAAAAGAACACACATGCAAAATGACTCCGGTTGTTGTTACTAAAAAGAACACACATGCAAAATGACTCTGGTTGTTGTTACTAAAAAGAACACACATACAATGACACTGGTGGATCCATGGGTGGATTGTGAAAAGAGGACACATGCAATGACACTGGTGGATCCATATGTGGTATATGAAAAGAACACACATGCAATGACTCTGGTTGTTGTTATGAAAATAACACACATGCAATGACACTGGTGGATCCATGTGTGGTCTCTGAAGATAGCACACTTTTCAATGACTCTTGTTGTTGTTAGTAAAAAGAACACACATGCAATGACACTGGTGGATCCATATGTGGTCTCTGAAGAGAACACACATGCAATGACACTGGTTTCTGTTACTAAAAAGAACACACATGCAATGACACTGGTGGATCCATAGGTGGATTGTGAAGAGAACACACATGCAATGACACTGGTGGATCCATAGGTGGTATGTGAAAAGAACACACATGCAAAATGACTGGTTGTTGTTACTAAAAAGAACACACATGCAATGACACTGGTGGATCCATGTGTGGTCTCTGTAGAGAACACGCATTTCAATGACACTGCTAGATCCATAGGTGGATTGTGAAGAGAACACACATGCAATGCCACTAGTTGTTGTTAGTGAAAAGAACACACATGCAATGACACTGGTGGATCCATAGGTGGTATGTGAGAAGAACACACATGCAAAATGACTCTGGTTGTTGTTACTAAAAAGAACACACATGCAATGACACTGGTGGATCCATAGCTGGATTGTGAAATGAACACACATGCAATGACTCTGGTGGGATCCATGGGTGGATTGTGAAAAGAAAACACATGCAATGACTCTGGTTGTTGTTACTAAAAAGAACACACATGCAATGACACTGGTGGATCCATAGGTGGTATGTGAAGAGATCACACATGCAAAATGACTCTGGTTGTTATTACTAAAAAGAACACACATGCAATGACACTGTTGGATCCATGGGTGGATTGTGAAATGAACACACATTTCAATGACACTGGTGGATTCATAGGTGGTATGTGAAAAGAACACACATGCAAAATGACTCTGGTTGTTGTTACTAAAAAGAACACACTTGCAATGACACTGGTGGATCCATGTGTGGATTGTGAAAAGAGCACACATGCAATGACATTGGTGGATCCATATGTGGTATGTGAAAAGAACACACATGCAATGACTCTGGTTGTTGTTAGTGAAAAGAACACACATGCAATGACACTGGTGGATCCATGTGTGGTCTCTGAAGAGAGCACACATTTCAATGACTCTTGTTGTTGTTAGTAAAAAGAACACACATGCAATAACACTGGTGGATCCATGTGTGGTCTTGAAGAGAACACACATGCAATGACACTGGTTGTTGTTACTAAAAAGAACACACATGCAATGACACTGGTGGATCCATATGTGGATTGTGAAGAGAACACACATGCAATGACACTGGTGGATCCATAGGTGGTATGTGAGAAGAACACACATGCAAAATGACTCTGGTTGTTACTAAAAAGAACACACATGCAATGACACCGGTGGATCCATGTGTGGTCTATGTAGAGAGCACGCATTTCAATCACACTGGTGGATCCATATGTGGTATGTGAAAAGGACACACATGCAATGACTCTGGTTGTTGTTAGTGAAATGAACACACATGCAATGACACTGGTGGATCCATAGGTGGTATGTGAGAAGAACACACATTTCAATGACTCTGGTTGTTGTTACTAAAAAGAACACACATGCAATGACACTGGTGGATCCATAGGTGGTATGTGAAGAGGTCACACATGCAAAATGACTCTGGTTGTTGTTACTAAAAAGAACACACATGCAATGACACTGGTGGATCCATGGGTGGATTGTGAAATGAACACACATTTCAATGACACTGGTGGATTCATAGGTGGTATGTGAAAAGAACACACATGCAAAATGACTCTGGTTGTTGTTACTAAAAAGAACACACATGCAATGACACTGGTGGATCCATGAGTGGATTGTGAAAAGAGCACACATGTAATGACACTGGTCGATCCATATGTGGTATGTGAAAAGAACACACATGCAATGACTCTGGTTGTTGTTAGTGAAAAGAACACACATGCAATGACACTGGTGGATCCATGTGTGGTCTCTGAAGAGAGCACACTTTTCAATGACTCTTGTTGTTGTTAGTAAAAAGAACACACATGTAATGACACTGGTGGATCCATGTGTGGTCTCTGAAGAGATGTCAACACCCGGAATTTTAATCCCAGATGCCCATGATGCCATACCTCGCAATCCCAGGATTACCATTTTTGCGAGACATAATGGATTGGATATCATAGTACATCATCCATTACAAACCATACATAAGGTCTTACACAAATAAGGATCTCGTGATCCAGTCTTAATACAACAAGATGCGGAAATAAATATAAAGCGTAGCGGTGGGGTCCATCTTCAGGGGCACAGGCAATGATGACGAAGGCAGATAGTCCTAGTTATCATAGCCGTCCTGATGGCCATCCTCTTGATAGTCACCTTCATAGTCTGGCCATGAGAATATCCAGGGACAAAAGCCATGAGTACTCTTTAAGTACTCGCAAACTACCACTAACAAGTATTATAATTCTAAGTTAAATTGCTAAATCTAAGTTTAATTATAAAGTTAAGTTTGAAACCTAAGCTGAGTTCAGAAGCAAAGAAAGATAAAGTAAAGTTCTAGAATCACTTAAGTTGGGAAGCTATTGTCATACACACAACCCTATTATGGTCAAGTCAAGATTCATCATTCATTTCAAGTTATTTGGAAAACATCTGACAACGAAAGAGTATGGCCATTCCAACTGTCCATAACCACGGACGTGGCTGTTCGAATAGTTTGACACTCTGCAGAGGTGGTACACTTTCACCACAAGATTCGATACATCTGTGAGGGATAACCCTGAATCATCATACTTAGTATGCAGATAATCAAACATAACCTTCCCTTTACACACCCTAGTATAAGCACCTCTCCTATGAGCATGGCCTCCCAACCATGACCATCAGTCATCTTGGGCACTGCATAGGTGGACATCATGAGAGGTAGCCTTAGCTCAAACCACTCCCGCGAGGGAACTAATACTAATGCATATAAATTTCTAGCTAAGTCTTACCCAATTCAGGTAATGTGGTTGTACGGTAAATTTGGAATGGTCTCCCATCCGAATCCAACCATCAGTTTTATAAAAGGGTTAAGGCTCATGCCTCAACATTTTCATCATCATCAACCATTTGTGTTTCTCAACACATGTCAAAACATCTCAATAGAATGACACATCATTCCAAGGTTTTCATAATTCATTTTCACCAAGTGTTCCCATCTAAAGTGACTCAAGTTTTTGATCTACTCTAAATTACTAAGTTAAGAGTGTTCACTAAGGTGGAAGTAATGGGTTCAATCTCATGCCATAGAATGACATCTAAAGGTTTCTAAATAGGTCAAGTTTTATACTTTTTATGCTACCTTCATAACAAGTAAAGAACTTGGTGTAAACTAAGGGAGGTAAAAACTTGTAAACAAAGACTTGAGGTAACTACTATTTAAAAGGGGGTGTGATCAAAGCATGCTTAAGGCATCGTTGCTAAACCATCTATTTTGATCCTAGCTTTCTAAGCACTAAACTTGCAAGTGTTAGCTTGCACTGTTAATGGTGGCTTGCCTTGGTTGGTGTAGTGGTTGAAGTTTTCTTCGTCTTCATCTTGATAGCACTCCTCCTCCTCGTAAGCTTGGTCGGTACTATCTTCTATAAATACATACGGAGTACACAATCACCAAACAATACTTAACTAGGCTAGATAGCATTCTAAGACACACAATTGATGATCTATTATCATCACAAGCATCACAAGTTTAAATCTCTAGTTTCATTCTTTTTAATTTCGAAAAGTAATTTCTACTCATTGAAAAATTAACTAAGATTTAATATTCACCACTTAAAATATGGGATCATGTTGACACATGTCATCACCACACATTCTAACATGTGGGAATGAGATTTAAAGGTTGGATCATAATTACTTTGGTTTAAGTTCATTATTTAATGATTTAAATTGACTAGAAATGCCTATATAACATTATTTTGGTACTAGTCCAAAGTCACTGCATGTAAACCTTAATATTATTACATATTTAGATAGATATGATGAAATGTGATTTTTGAGAGTTGGAATCAACTCAAGAGCTAACTTGGTTGATTTTATAAAAATGTTGTAAGGTGCAAATGCTTCTGTTTTGTTATCTTTATTAGGGGAGATCTATAACTCTAATTGAATTAAATCCAACGGGCTTGGATAGATCATTTTAATATCTTTCAGACAAAATTGGTTTCATGCAATTTGGATTTATAAAACTCCCAGAATTGAATTTTAAACTAGTGGACAGAAACTAGATTCAACTTAAAAAGAAAAATCCAGATTTGAATGGCTGGGCTAGCGCGGGAAAGAACTTGGGCCGGCCCAGCGGCGCTTCGCGGCGCGGGGCTCAGCTGACAGGGGTTCCCGCTTGTCGGTGGGTCTTAACACGCGAAAGGGTACGCGCGCTGTGGGCCGTAGGATTAGAAAGGGGATCTACGGTTGAGGGTCGTCATCGACGACGAACAGGTCGCCGGCGAGCTCGAACCCTAGCGGCTCGGTGGGGGTCTGCTGGGGACATACCAGCGCTCCAGTGGGGTAGGAGAGGCGGGCAAACAAACTAGAAGACAACGGCGAGGCGAGGCGCGGTTGCGGCGGAGCTTGGGGTGCCCTAAATCACAGGCGCCCTTCTCCTCCTGCTGCGGCTCCAATTCCGGCGACGTAGAGCTCGCTTGGCTCCGGCGAGAGGGGTGAAAGGATCAGTGAGAGGTGGGGAGTGAGTGGATGTGGAGAAATGGTGCGGGGGAGGCCGGTTTATATAGGCCCGACGGTGAGACCGAAGGGTATGGGAAGGCGACTCCATCGATACGGCTACGGGCGGCTTGCGGCATGGCGGAGGATGGCGATCGACAGGTGGTCTCCTAGCGGTGCTCTAGGAAGTGAATGCGGGCGTAGGGGCGGTGGCATGCGGTTTGGGCGAGCTGGCACTCTGAGCGGCAGAGGTGGTTGTGTCCACGGCGAGCGGTGGCTGGGGTGAGTTGGGCGGCCAGCGGGGGTGTCTGGGGTGTTCCCCAGGTCATGGCGGAGCGGTGGGCGCAGGCTGCGGCCAACGGGCGGTCTGTGCACGCGGGGACAGAGCATGCTCTGTGGGTGGCGTCGGCATGGTCGACCAGCTCCGGGCGCGGCGGTTCCTGACCGCTCTGCTCTCTGGCTCTGGCCTGGGGCTGGTTGGACGGTGGCGGTGGACCACTGGCAACGTGCTAGACAAGGCGAGAGAGGCTAGAGAGGTCTACTGCTGCGAGTGCACGGTCGGCCGGCGAGGAGTGTCTCGGCATGGCAATGCAGTGCAGCTAGGAGGTAGGGGATGTGCTGGTGTGGGTCTGGTTGGGCTTGAGGGAGACAAAGATGATCAAAGCACTTCAATTTGCTAGACAAGATCAACCCAAAAATAGTAATAGTTAGGCCACTTTGGTCTTGCCAGCAAGGTGTTTGACAAAATGGCCGAAAGAGAAAAACTTTTGAATTTTGATTTAAATTTTTTTGAGTGTTCTCCACTAGTGCTAGGTAGTCTCTGGTTGCAAGGGTTTTGAAAGTGGAGCTTGTTTGAATAGTTTTTGGAAAAGTGGGATCTTCCCATATGAACTAGATTCAATTTTGAACTATCATTTAAAATTAGCATTTGAAAGATTTGTGCAGATCACAAGGTGGGCCTTGGTACCTCATTATGTGTACTAGCAAGGGGTGCAAAGATCATGAATTGTTTCTGTTAAGAAATGAGTGCTAGGAACACTCAAAGTAGTGTAGTGGATTAAAATGGCCAAAATGACCATTCCTCCTTTTTAATTCTTTTTTATTTGATTTTCTTTGGTAAAAGTTTGGGAATGATGTAGATGATGTTTAAATCACCTAGGAAACATTTTACAAGCATTGGATCACTTAAACAAGGCACTTCAATTCAACTCCTATTTTAAATGCCCACACATATGGATGCTTTCATTTTTAATTTGGAAAAGTTTTTGTTAACCCTATTTTTGGATGATTTGATCTTGATAAGCTTGGATTAAAGTTTTGGGATGTTACAAGAGAACACACATGCAATGACACTGGTTATTGTTACTAAAAAGAACACACATGCAATGACACTAGTGGATCCATAGGTGGATTGTGAAGAGAACACACATGCAATGACACTGGTGGATCCATAGGTGGTATGTGAAAAGAACACACATGCAAAATGACTGGTTGTTACTAAAAATAACACACATGCAATGACACTGGTGGATCCATGTGTGGTCTCTGTAGAGAACACATATTTCAATCACACTTGTGGATCCATATGTGGTATGTGAAAAGAACACACATGCAATGACTCTGGTTGTTGTTAGTGAAAAGAACACACATGCAATGACACGGGTGGATCCATAGGTGGTATGTGAGAAGAACACACATGCAAAATGACTCTGCTTGTTGTTACTAAAAACAACGCACATGCAATGACACTAGTGGATCCATAGGTGGATTGTGAAATGAACACACATGCAATGACACTGGTAGATCCATAGGTGGTATGTGAGAAGAACACACATTTCAATGACTCTGGTTGTTGTTACTAAAAAGAACACACATGCAATGACACTGGTGGATCCATAGGTGGTATGTGAAGAGATCACACATGCAAAATGACTCTATGGTTGTTGTTACTAAGAAGAACACACATGCAAAATTACACTGGTGGGATCCATGGGTGGATTGTGAAAATAATACACATGCAATGACACTGGTGGATCCATAGGTGGTATGTGAAAAGAACACACATGCAAAATGACTCTGGTTGTTGTTACTAAAAAGAACACACATGCAATGACACTAGTGGATCCATGGGTGGATTGTGAAAAGAGCACACATGCAATGACACTGGTGGATCCATATGTGGTATGTGAAAAGAACACACATGCAATGACTCTAGTTGTTGTTAGTGAAAAGAACACACATGCAATGACACTGGTGGATCCATGTGTGGTCTCTGAAGAGAGCACTTATTTCAATGACTCTGGTTGTTGTTAGTGAAAAGAACACACATGCAATGACACTAGTGGATCCATGTGTGGTCTCTGAAGAGAACACACATGAGATGACACTGGTTAGTGTTACTAAAAAGAACACACATGCAATGACACTGGTGGATCCATAGGTGGATTGTGCAGAGAACACACATGCAATGACACTGGTGGATCCATAGGTGGTATGTGAAAAGAACACACATGCAAAATGACTTGTTGTTGTTACTAAAAAGAACACACATGCAATGACACTGGTGGATCCGTGTGTGGTCTCTGTAGAGAACACGCATTTCAATGACACTGGTGGATCCGTAGGTGGATTGTGAAGAGAACACACATGCAATGACACTAGTTGTTGTTAGTGAAAAGAACACACATGCAATGACACTGGTGGATCCATAGGTGGTATGTGAGAAGAACACACATGCCAAATGACTCTGGTTGTTGTTACTAAAAAGAACACACATGCAATGACACTGGTGGATCCATAGGTGGATTGTGAAATGAACACACATGCAACGACACTGGTGGATCCATAGGTGGTACGTGAGAAGAACACACATTTCCATGACTTTGGTTGTTGTTACTAAAAAGAACACACATGCAATGACACTGGTGGATCCATAGGTGGTATGTGAAGAGATCACACATGCAAAATGACTCTGGTTGTTGTTACTAGAAAGAACACACATGCAAAATGACACTGGTGGGATCCATGGGTGGATTGTGAAAATAATACACATGCAATGACACTGGTGGATCCATAGGTGGTATGTGAAAAGAACACACATGCAAAATGATTCTGGTTGTTGTTACTAAAAAGAACACACATGCAATGACACTGGTGGATCCATGAGTGGATTGTGAAAAGAGCACACATGCAATGACACTTGTGGATCCATATGTGGTATGTGAAAAGAACAGACATGCAATGACTCTGGTTGTTGTTAGTGAAAAGAACACACATGCAATGACACTGGTGGATCCATGTGTGGTCTCTGAAGAGAGCACACATTTCAATGACTCTTGTTGTTGTTACAAAAAGAACACACATGCAATGACACTAGTGGATCCATGTGTGGTCTCTGAAGAGAACACACATGCAATGACACTGGTTGTTGTTACTAAAAAGAACACACATGCAATGACACTGGTGAATACATAGGTGGATTGTAAAGAGAACACACATGCAATGACACTGGTGGATCCATAGGTGGTATGTGAAAAGAACACACATCCAAAATGACTGGTTGTTGTTACTAAAAAGAACACACATGCAATGACACCGGTGGATCCATGTGTGGTCTCTGTAGAGAACACACATTTCAATCACACTAGTGGATCCATATGTGGTATGTGAAAATAACACACATGCAATGAATCTGGTTATTGTTAGTGAAAGGAACACACATGCAATGACACTGGTGGATCCATAGGTGGTATGTGAGAAGAACACACATTTCAATGACTCTGGTTGTTGTTACTAAAAAGAACACACATGCAATGACACTGGTGGATCCATAGGTGGTATGTGAAGAGATCACACATGCAAAATGACTCTGGTTGTTATTACTAAAAAGAACACACATGCAATGACACTGGTGGATCCATGGGTGGATTGTGAAATGAACACACATTTCAATGACACTGGTGGATTCATAGGTGCTATGTGAAAATAACATACATGCAAAATGATTCTAGTTCTTGTTACTAAAAAGAACACACATGCAATGATACTGGTGGATCCATGAGTGGATTGTGAAAAGAGCACACATGCAATGACACTTGTGGATCCATATGTGGTATGTGAAAAGAACAGACATGCAATGACTCTGGTTGTTGTTAGTGCAAAGAACACACATGCAATGACACTGGTGGATCCATGTGTGGTCTCTGAAGAGAGCACACATTTCAATGACTCTTGTTGTTAGTAAAAAGAACACACATGCAATGACACTTGTTGTTGTTACTAAAAAGAACACACATGCAATGACACTTGTTGTTGTTACTAAAAAGAACACACATGCAATGACACTGGTGGATCCATAGGTGGATTGTGAAGAGAACACACATGCAATGACACTGGTGGATCCATAGGTGGTATGTGAGAAGAACACACATGCAAAATTATTGATTCTTGTTACTAAAAAGAACACACATGCAATGACACTGGTGGATCCATGTGTGGTCTCTGTAGAGAACACACATTTCAATCACATTGGTGGATCCATATGTGGTATGTGAAAAGAACACACATTCAATGACTCTGGTTGTTGTTAGTGAAAAGAACACACATGCAATGACACTAGTGGATCCATAGGTGGTATGTGAGAAGAACACACATGCAAAATGACTCTGGTTGTTGTTACTAAAAAGAACGCACATGCAATGACACTGGTGGATCCATAGGTGGATTGTCAAATGAACACACATGCAATGAGACTGGTGGATCCATAGGTGGTATGTGAGAAGAACACACATTTCAATGACTCTAGTTGTTGTTACTAAAAAAGAACACACATGCAATGACACTGATGGATCCATAGGTGGTATGTGAAGAGATCACACATGCAAAATGACTCTGGTTGTTGTTACTAAAAAGAACACACATGCAAAATGACACTGGTGGATCCATGGGTGGATTGTGAAATGAACACACATTTCAATGACACTGGTGGATTCATAGGTGGTATGTGAAAAGAACACACATGCAAAATGACTCTGGTTGTTGTTACTAAAAAGAACACACATGCAATGACACTGGTGGATCCATGTGTGGATTGTGAAAAGAGCACACATGCAATGACACTGGTGGATCCATATGTGGTATGTGAAAAGAACACACATGAAATGACTCTAGTTGTTGTTAGTGAAAAGAACACACATGCAATGACACTTGTGGATCCATGTGTGGTCTCTGAAGAGAGCACACATTTCAATGACTCTTGTTGTTGTTAGTAAAAAGAACACACATGCAATGACACTGGTGGATCCATGTGTGGTATCTGAAGAGAACACACATGCAATGACACTCTGGTTGTTACTAAAAGACCACACATGCAAGGAACCTGGTGGATCCATAGGTGGATTGTGAAGAGAACACACATGCAATGACACTGGTGGATCCATAGGTGGTATGTGAAAAGAACACACATGCAAAATGACTGGTTGTTGTTACTAAAAAGAACACACATGCAATGACACTGGTGGATCCATGTGTGGTCTCTGTAGAGAACACACATTTCAATCACACTGGTGGATCCATATGTGGTATGTGAAAAGAACACACATGCAATGACTCTGGTTGTTGTTAGTGAAAAGAACACACATGCAATGACACTGGTGGATCCATAGGTGGTATGTGAAAAGAAAACACATGCAATGACTCTGGTTGTTGTTACTAAAAAGAACACACATGCAATGACACTGGTGGATCCATATGTGGTATGTGAAGAGATCACACATGCAAAATGACTCTGGTTGTTATTACTAAAAAGAACACACATGCAATGACACTGTTGGATCCATGGGTGGATTGTGAAATGAACACACATTTCAATGACACTGGTGGATTCATAGGTGGTATGTGAAAAGAACACACATGCAAAATGACTCTGGTTGTTGTTACTAAAAAGAACACACATGCAATGACACTGGTGGAAATGAACACACATGCAACGACACTGGTGGATCCATAGGTGGTATGTGAGAAGAACACACATTTCAATGACTTTGGTTGTTGTTACTAAAAAGAACACACATGCAATGACACTGGTGGATCCATAGGTGGTATGTGAAGAGATCACACATGCAAAATGACTCTGGTTGTTGTTACTAAAAAGAACACACATGCAATGACACTGGTGGATCCATGGGTGGATTGTGAAATGAACACACATTTCAATGACACTGGTGGATTCATAGGTGCTATATGAAAATAACATACATGCAAAATGATTCTGGTTGTTGTTACTAAAAAGAACACACATGCAATGACACTGGTGGATCCATGAGTGGATTGTGAAAAGAGCACACATGCAATGACACTTGTGGATCCATATGTGGTATGTGAAAAGAACAGACATGCAATGACTCTGGTTGTTGTTAGTGAAAAGAACACACATGCAATGACACTGGTGGATCCATGTGTGGCCTCTGAAGAGAGCACACATTTCAATGACTCTTGTTGTTGTTAGAAAAAGAACACACATGCAATGACACTAGTGGATCCATGTGTGGTCTCTGAAGAGAACACACATGCAATGACACTGGTTGTTGTTACTAAAAAGAACACACATGCAATGACACTAGTGAATCCATAGGTGGATTGTGAAGAGAACACACATGCAATGACACTGGTGGATCCATAGGTGGTATGTGAAAAGAACACACATCCAAAATGACTGGTTGTTGTTACTAAAAAGAACACACATGCAATGACACCGGTGGATCCATGTGTGGTCTCTGTAGAGAACACACATTTCAATCACACTAGTGGATCCATATGTGGTATGTGAAAATAAGACACATGCAATGAATCTGGTTATTGTTAGTGAAAGGAACACACATGCAATGACACTGGTGGATCCATAGGTGGTATGTGAGAAGAACACACATTTCAATGACTCTGGTTGTTGTTACTAAAAAGAACACACATGTAATGACACTGGTGGATCCATAGGTGGTATGTGAAGAGATCACACATGCAAAATGACTCTGGTTGTTGTTACTAAAAAGAACACACATGCAATGACACTGGTGGATCCATGGGTGGATTGTGAAATGAACACACATTTCAATGACACTGGTGGATTCATAGGTGCTATGTGAAAATAACATACATGCAAAATGATTCTGGTTGTTGTTACTAAAAAGAACACACATGCAATGATACTGGTGGATCCATGAGTGGATTGTGAAAAGAGCACACATGCAATGACACTTGTGGATCCATATGTGGTATGTGAAAAGAATAGACATGCAATGACTCTGGTTGTTGTTAGTGCAAAGAACACACATGCAATGACACTGGTGGATCCATGTGTGGTCTCTGAAGAGAGCACACATTTCAATGACTCTTGTTGTTGTTAGTAAAAAGAACACACATGCAATGACACTTGTTGTTGTTACTAAAAAGAACACACATGCAATGACACTTGTTGTTGTTACTAAAAAGAACACACATGCAATGACACTGGTGGATCCATGTGTGGATTGTGAAAAGAGCACACATGCAATGACACTGGTGGATCCATATGTGGTATGTGAAAAGAACACACATGAAATGACTCTAGTTGTTGTTAGTGAAAAGAACACACATGCAATGACACTGGTGGATCCATGTGGTCTCTGAAGAGCACACATTTCAATGACTCTTGTTGTTGTTAGTAAAAGAACACACATGCAATGACATTGGTGGATCCATGTGTGGTCCTTGAAAGAGAACACACATGCAATGACACTGGTTGTTACTAAAAAGAACACACATGCAATGACACTGGTGGATCCATAGGTGGATTGTGAAGAGAACACACATGCAATGACACTGGTGGATCCATAGGTGGTATGTGAAAAGAACACACATGCAAAATGACTGGTTGTTGTTACTAAAAAGAACACACATGCAATGACACTGGTGGATCCATGTGTGGTATGTGAGGAGAACACACATTTCAATCACACTGGTGGATCCATATGTGGTATGTGAAAGAACACACATGCAATGACTCTGGTTGTTGTTAGTGAAAAGAACACACATGCAATGACACTGGTGGATCCATAGGTGGTATGTGAAAAGAAAACACATGCAATGACTGTTGTTGTTACTAAAAGAGCACACATGCAATGACACTGGTGGATCCATATGTGGTATGTGAAGAGATCACACATGCAAAATGACTCTTTGTTATTACTAAAAGAACACACATGCAATGACACTTTGTGGATCAATGTGTGGATTGTGTAATTAACACACATTTCAATGACACTGGTGGATTCATAGGTGGTATGTGAAAAGAACACACATGCAAAATGACTCTGGTTGTTGTTACTAAAAAGAACACACATGCAATGACACTGGTGGAAATGAACACACATGCAACGACACTGGTGGATCCATAGGTGGTATGTGAGAAGAACACACATTTCAATGACTTTGGTTGTTGTTACTAAAAAGAACACACATGCAATGACACTGGTGGATCCATAGGTGGTATGTGAAGAGATCACACATGCAAAATGACTCTGGTTGTTACTAAAAAGAACACATATGCAATGACACTGGTGGATCCATGGGTGGATTGTGAAAAGAACACACATGCAATGATACTGGTGGATGCATATGTGGTATGTGAAAATAACATACATGCAAAATGATTCTGGTTGTTGTTACTAAAAAGAACACACATGCAATGACACTGGTGGATCCATGAGTGGATTGTGAAAAGAGCACACATGCAATGACACTTGTGGATCCATATGTGGTATGTGAAAAGAACAGACATGCAATGACTCTGGTTGTTGTTAGTGAAAAGAACACACATGCAATGACACTGGTGGATCCATGTGTGGCCTCTGAAGAGAGCACACATTTCAATGACTCTTGTTGTTGTTAGAAAAAGAACACACATGCAATGACACTAGTGGATCCATGTGTGGTCTCTGAAGAGAACACACATGCAATGACACTGGTTGTTGTTACTAAAAAGAACACACATGCAATGACACTAGTGAATCCATAGGTGGATTGTGAAGAGAACACACATGCAATGACACTGGTGGATCCATAGGTGGTATGTGAAAAGAACACACATCAAAATTGACTGGTTGTTGTTACTAAAAAGAACACACATGCAATGACACCGGTGGATCCATGTGTGGTCTCTGTAGAGAACACACATTTCAATCACACTAGTGGATCCATATGTGGTATGTGAAAATAAGACACATGCAATGAATCTGGTTATTGTTAGTGAAAGGAACACACATGCAATGACACTGGTGGATCCATAGGTGGTATGTGAGAAGAACACACATTTCAATGACTCTGGTTGTTGTTACTAAAAAGAACACACATGTAATGACACTGGTGGATCCATAGGTGGTATGTGAAGAGATCACACATGCAAAATGACTCTGGTTGTTGTTACTAAAAAGAACACACATGCAATGACACTGGTGGATCCATGGGTGGATTGTGAAATGAACACACATTTCAATGACACTGGTGGATTCATAGGTGCTATGTGAAAATAACATACATGCAAAATGATTCTGGTTGTTGTTACTAAAAAGAACACACATGCAATGATACTGGTGGATCCATGAGTGGATTGTGAAAAGAGCACACATGCAATGACACTTGTGGATCCATATGTGGTATGTGAAAAGAATAGACATGCAATGACTCTGGTTGTTGTTAGTGCAAAGAACACACATGCAATGACACTGGTGGATCCATGTGTGGTCTCTGAAGAGAGCACACATTTCAATGACTCTTGTTGTTGTTAGTAAAAAGAACACACATGCAATGACACTTGTTGTTGTTACTAAAAAGAACACACATGCAATGACACTTGTTGTTGTTACTAAAAAGAACACACATGCAATGACACTGGTGGATCCATGTGTGGATTGTGAAAAGAGCACACATGCAATGACACTGGTGGATCCATATGTGGTATGTGAAAAGAACACACATGAAATGACTCTAGTTGTTGTTAGTGAAAAGAACACACATGCAATGACACTTGTGGATCCATGTGTGGTCTCTGAAGAGAGCACACATTTCAATGACTCTTGTTGTTGTTAGTAAAAAGAACACACATGCAATGACCCTAGTGGATCCCTGTGTGGTCACTGTAGAGAACACACATGCATTGACATTGGTTGTTAGTAATAAGAACACACATGCAATGACGATGGTGGATCCTTAGGTGGATTGTGAAGAGAACACACATGCAATGACACTGGTGGATCCATAGGTGGTATGTGAAAAGAACACACATGCAAAATGACTGGTTGTTGTTACTAAAAAGAACACACATGCAATGACACTGGTGGATCCATGTGTGGTCTCTGTAGAGAACACACATTTCAATCACACTGGTGGATCCATATGTGGTATGTGAAAAGAACACACATGCAATGACTCTGGTTGTTGTTAGTGAAAAGAACACACATGCAATGACACTGGTGGATCCATAGGTGGTATGTGAAAAACACATGCAATGACTCTGGTTGTTGTTACTAAAAAAACACACATGCAATGACACTGGTGGATCCATATGTGGTATGTGAAGAGATCACACATGCAAAATGACTCTGGTTGTTATTACTAAAAAGAACACACATGCAATGACACTGTTGGATCCATGGGTGGATTGTGAAATGAACACACATTTCAATGACACTGGTGGATTCATAGGTGGTATGTGAAAAGAACACACATGCAAAATGACTCTGGTTGTTGTTACTAAAAAGAACACACATGCAATGACACTGGTGGAAATGAACACACATGCAACGACACTGGTGGATCCATAGGTGGTATGTGAGAAGAGCACACATTTCAATGACTT
This sequence comes from Avena insularis, assembly GCA_023614405.1. Lineage (NCBI taxonomy): Eukaryota > Viridiplantae > Streptophyta > Magnoliopsida > Poales > Poaceae > Avena > Avena insularis. The sequence continues at coordinate 489,231,577 of CM042692.1, read as the reverse complement.
TGGTTGTTGTTACTAAAAAGAACACACATGCAATGACACTGGTGGATCCATAGGTGGTATGTGAAGAGTTCACACATGCAAAATGACTTTGGTTGTTGTTACTGAAAAGAACACATGCAATGACACTGGTGGATCCATGGGTGGATTGTGAAATGAACACACATTTCAATGACACTGGTGGATTCATAGGTGCTATATGAAAATAACATACATGCAAAATGATTCTTGTTGTTTCTAAAAAGAACACACATGCAATGACGCTGGTGGATCCATGTGTGGATTGTGAAAAGAGCACACATGCAATGACACTTGTGGATCCATATGTGGTATGTGAAAAGAACACACATGCAAAATGACTCTGGTTTTGGTTAGTGAAGAGAACACACATCCAATGACACTGGTGGATCCATGTGTGGTCTCTGAGAAACACACATTTCAATGACTCTTGTTGTTGTTAGAAAAAGAACACACATGCAATGACACTAGTGGATCCATGTGTGGTCTCTGAAGAACACACATGCAATGACTTTGGTTGTTTTTACTAAAAAGAACACACATGCAATGACACTGGTGAATCCATAGGTGGATTGTGAAGAGAACACACATGCAATGACACTGGTGGATCCATAGGTGGTTTGTGAAATGAACACACATAAAAATGACTGGTTGTTGTTACTAAAAGAACACACATGCAATGACACTGGTGGATCCATGTGTGGTATCTCACCAGACCACACATTTCAATCACACTAGTGGATCCATATGTGGTATGTGAAAATAAGACACATGCAATGAATCTGGTTATTGTTAGTGAAAGGAACACACATGCAATGACACTGGTGGATACATAGGTGGTATGTGAGAAGAACAGACATTTCACTGAAGATGGTAGTTGTTAGTAAAAAGAACACACATGTAATGACACTGGTGGATCCATAGGTGTTATGTGAAGAGATCACACATGCAAAATGACTCTTGTTGTTGTTACTAAAAAGAACACACATGCAATGACACTGGTGGATCCATGGGTGGATTGTGAAATGAACACACATTTCAATGACACTGGTGGATTCATAGGTGCTATGTGAAAATAACATACATGCAAAATGATTCGGTTGTTGTTACTAAAAAGAACACACATGCAATGATCTTGGTGGATCCATGAGTGGATTGTGAAAAGAGCACACATGCAATGACACTTGTGGATCCATATGTGGTATGTGAAAGAATAGACATGCAATGACTCTGGTTGTTGTTAGTGCAAAGAACACACATGCAATGACATGGTGGATCCATGTGTGGTCTCACGAAGAACACACATTTCAATGACTCTTGTTGTTGTTAGTAAAAGAACACACATGCAATGACACTTGTTGTTGTTACTAAAAAGAACACACACGCAATGACTCTTGTTGTTGTTACTAAAAAGAACACACATGCAATGACACTGGTGGATCCATGTGTGGATTGTGAAATCAACACACATGCAATGACACTGGTGGATCCATATGTGGTATGTGAAAAGAACACCCATGAAATGACTCTAGTTGTTGTTAGTGAAAAGAACACACATGCAATGACACTTGTGGATCCATGTGTGGTCTCTGAAGAGCACACATTTCAATGACTCTTGTTGTTGTTAGTAAAAGAACACACATGCAATGACATGGTGGATCCATGTGTGGTCCAAGAGAACACACACATGCAATGACCTTTGGTTGTTACTAAAAGAACACACATGCAATGGCTGGTGGATCCATAGGTGGATTGTGAAAGAGAACACACATGCAATGACACTGGTGGATCCATAGGTGGTATGTGAAAGAACACACATGCAAAATGACTGGTTGTTGTTACTAAAAAGAACACACATGCAATGACCTTTGGTGGATCCATGTGTGGTCTCTGAGAAGAACACACATTTCAATCACCTGGTGGATCCATATGTGGTATGTGAAAAGAACACACATGCAATGACTCTAGTTGTTGTTAGTGAAAAGAACACACATGCAATGACACTGGTGGATCCATAGGTGGTATGTGAAAAGAAAACACATGCAATGACTCTGGTTGTTGTTACTAAAAAGAACACACATGCAATGACACTGGTGGATCCATATGTGGTATGTGAAGAGATCACACATGCAAAATGACTCTGGTTGTTATTACTAAAAAGAACACACATGCAATGACACTGTTGGATCCATGGGTGGATTGTGAAATGAACACACATTTCAATGACACTGGTGGATTCATAGGTGGTATGTGAAAAGAACACACATGCAAAATGACTCTGGTTGTTGTTACTAAAAAGAACACACATGCAATGACACTGGTGGATCCATAGGTGGATTGTGAAATGAACACACATGCAACGACCTGGTGGATCCATAGGTGGTATGTGAGAAGAACACACATTTCAATGACTTTGGTTGTTGTTACTAAAAAGAACACACATGCAATGACTCTGGTTGTTGTTAGTGAAAAGAACACACATGCAATGACACTGGTGGATCCATAGGTGGTATGTGAGGAGAACACACATTTCAATGACTCTGGTTGTTGTTACTAAAAAGAACACACATGCAATGACACTGGTGGATCCATAGGTGGTATGTGAAGAGATCACACATGCAAAATGACTCTGGTTGTTGTTACTAAAAAGAACACACATGCAATGACACTGGTGGATCCATGGGTGGATTGTGAAATGAACACACATTTCAATGACACTGGTGGATTCATAGGTGCTATATGAAAATAACATACATGCAAAATGATTCTGGTTGTTGTTACTAAAAAGAACACACATGCAATGACACTGGTGGATCCATGAGTGGATTGTGAAAAGAGCACACATGCAATGACACTTGTGGATCCATATGTGGTATGTGAAAAGAACAGACATGCAATGACTCTGGTTGTTGTTAGTGCAAAGAACACACATGCAATGACACTGGTGGATCCATGTGTGGTCTCTGAAGAGAGCACACATTTCAATGACTCTTGTTGTTGTTACAAAAAGAACACACATGCAATGACACTAGTGGATCCATGTGTGGTCTCTGAAGAGAACACACATGCAATGACACTGGTTGTTACTAAAAAGAACACACATGCAATGACACTGGTGAATCCATAGGTGGATTGTGAAGAGAACACACATGCAATGACACTGGTGGATCCATAGGTGGTATGTGAAAAGAACACACATCCAAAATGACTGGTTGTTGTTACTAAAAAGAACACACATGCAATGACACCGGTGGATCCATGTGTGGTCTCTGTAGAGAACACACATTTCAATCACACTAGTGGATCCATATGTGGTATGTGAAAATAACACACATGCAATGAATCTGGTTATTGTTAGTGAAAGGAACACACATGCAATGACACTGGTGGATCCATAGGTGGTATGTGAGAAGAACACACATTTCAATGACTCTGGTTGTTGTTACTAAAAAGAACACACATGCAATGACACTGGTGGATCCATAGGTGGTATGTGAAGAGATCACACATGCAAAATGTGTAGCGTCCCCAACCTTTAATAAGATTGAGTCCCCTGTGTTTACAATGCTAGTCCCTGGATCAATAGCTAGCATCCACAGTTCAGATGTAATATCAAGAAACAAAGGTCATAATACATCTTTATAACCAGGAATAAAATAGTTTTATTACATCAAACATAGCTCAATGTCTATTTTCATTACATTGCAGCGGAATAACTATAGTCATGGGTCCTTCATCTTCAAAGTGCCACAGGCAGATGTTGGTTGTAGACTTTTAAATCCTAATCAATCAATCCTCACTAAAATCAATCAAACCTGCAACATTAAAAGTTACAGCCACAAGGGTCAATACATTTGAATTGTATTGGCAAGTTTCACTTCTATGTGTAATATAGGTGGATCCTATCACTACATGCAAATTTGGCTAAGTGGAGTTTCAGGCTCATTTGCATAAAGCAATATTTTATCCTATCTTTTCAAAAATGGTTTTTTTTTTGGTCCTTTGTCCAATCTCCTTTCAAAAATCTCTTGAACTCCTTGGTAAAAACCCAAGTGTTCAAGTCCTTGTCAAAAATCTCTTGAGCACCTTAGTAACTCCAAGTACATCAAGTTTTGTCAAAATCTCTTGAGCTTCTGGGTAACTCCAAGTGCATCAAGTTTTGTCAAAATCTCTTGAGTTCCTTGGTAACTCCAAGTACATCAAGTTTTGTCAAAATCTCTTGAGCTTCTTGGTAACTCCAAGTGCATCAAGTTTTGTCAAAATCTCTTGAGTTCCTTGGTAACTCCAAGTGCATCAAGTTTTAAAAGTTTTCTTTTAGAAATTAGAATGTCGAGATCTTCCATAGCTTCAGGCCTTTAGTTGCTCAGTATTGTCCATAACCGGGGACACGGCTAAGTACTTAGATTTTATTATCTTCTGCAGAAGTTGTACACTTTACCCACATGTCACACTCTCATCTTGTTGCCACCGGTGGCGCTGGATTAGTACTCACCAAGATGGAATCTTGGCATTGAGAATATGGCGAAGTCTTTCAAAAGGTCCTCCCATACACCATTGCTAGCTTGTCTTTAGCCCCCATGAAGCATTCAGATCCCCATGTGTAACTAAAGACAATGGATGTGTCTTCCAAATGTAGTTGACTAAGGCAGAGCCATTATAGCATGTGGTTGCACACGAATTCCACAATTGGAGAAGCATGTTCAATCTCTAATTTTCCTAGGTGGGTTTTCTTTTGGAGCACAACACAAAGAGATTGCCATAGAATGGTTCCTTTTGTTGCCACCTTCTCCAAAACTTAAAGTATCCTCCACCTAGGTGGTTCATTGAGTCCTTGTTTTATTATATAAAACACAAGTCCTTTTCTCAACTTTGTAAAATCTCAACATGTATCTCTTTTCAAAATATAGCATGGCTAAGCATGTACAACTACAAGGTTTTCACTAAGTAATGTAAGGGAATCCTATTAGGATTTAGCATAGCATAAGTATAAAAAATAGTTTTCATGCATGTTTTCAAAATCCACTAAGTATAATGAAAATAGTAGGACTTTTGTATGATAGTGCAACTTGCCTTTTTGGGTAGGGAATGATGGTTCACTCCTTGATCTTGCTAGTCTCACACTTCTCTAACTTCACTACAAGTCAATCAAGCAAACACAAAATCAACTAACATTCCAAACAAAGTAAAACAAACAATTTCACACTCACAAAGCAATGGAATCTAGGTCATGCATAAGCATGCAAAGGTTGGTTCTATTGTAAGGATGGTCTCCACTATGCTTCTAAACTTTGTAAGTTCCAAATTGGTCATTTACCAAAATGGCAAAGTCATTGGTTAGAGGGTTTTGCTCAAAAACCATCTTAAAATCCATTCATCATTTTATGTGGTGGAAAATAATTCTACTAGGGTATTAACCTATAGGTTTCACCAAATGAGTTGCTATTGCAAAACTTGGTGTTTTGGGTCAGTAGGTTTGGTTCAAAACATTTTCTCAAAGTTTTCTTTATGAAAGCATTTTCATAAACAAAACAATGGTTTTTAATTAGCTAGAAATGGATTAAACTAACTAATCCATTCTATTCTTTTCCAAAATCATTTTTAACTCCATGGGTTGGTTCCTAGGGTCAGCAAGGTCACAACAAACCATTTTGCAAAGGTTTTAACCTAAAAATCATTTTTAAATGATTTTTCTAATCTAAACAAGCAATCAAAAGTTTCTGCAAAGTTAAACAAGCTAACAGTTACTATATGCTAAACTAAGGGCAGGGTTGGTTAGAGCTTGTCTTGCTGATTCCAACGACATCAAATTTGTAAAATTTGTACGTGTGGATCAAAAGATACATGGGTTTGAAGTTTGTAAGAAATTCTGTTTTCTAATTCTAATTCAGATCAACTGGTGCCATGCGTCGTTGCCCAATTGGTTGGTACCGGTTCGCAGGGATCAGCATCGTGGAGCGTTGGATATATTTAGATCGTACGGCAGCACAGGCACGTACCCTTCGCTGATAAGTGAAACTATCGTGGCGTTAGATCTCGTCGACGGACGGTGGGGTGCTCGACCATAGACCGGCCTTCTGGTGATTCTTTGCGGCGGGCGATCGGTCGATAATGGTGCAGCGATCTGAGAGCGGAGAGGAAAAAGGATGCTCACCGAGTTACGTGAAGTGACGATGCTCAACTCGCTTGCGGTTTGTCGAAGCGCCGGTTCGGCGTGATTTCTCGTCGGAGTTCTGCGGCGGTGCTCTCGGGTTATCGTCGTTGGCGGTGCTACGGTCCAGGAAGCAAGCGGATTACTAGGTTAACCGTGACGCGGCAAACAAAGAACAACGAAGAGGCGAGGAAAATCATGCTCACCGGGAAGCTTCGAGTCGAGGCCGATTGGCGGCGTTGAGCTCGTCCTTCTTGCCGACGATCTGGGCGCCATGATCGAATGGGAACAGACGACGAAGCGCCGGGAGGGAGTATGTGTGCGTGGTCGATAGGTCAAGAGGAGGAATGATATGGCGGAATTGAGGAGGGGCTCGTCGGGCGAGAGTGTTCGGGAGGAATTGCGGCCTAGGGCGTGCTTGGGGAGGAATCGAGAGGAGCGAGAGAGGAATCACTGGCGTTTAAAGGCAGGGTTATTGCGAGGAATCAATGCCTCCTTCATGCGCAATCAACGCCGGAGTAACCTCACAGCAGTCGAGGCGATGGGGTCTCGTTGAAGGCGATGGCTGGGAAAGTGGGTCCAGGTTATGCTGTGAGAGAGTGCGTGAGTGTGGGGTCCACTGGTCATTGAGGGTGTGGGTTAACTAATTGGTGCCAACCGTTTTTCTTTGGGGTGTGGAGCTGGGCTGGTTTGTTGGGCCTGTTGGCTAGTTGGGCTAGGTCGGTCCAACTCTATTTTTTTTTCTGTCTGTTTGTTTTATTCTTTTCTAATTCTTTTTCTGTTTTGAATTTCAAACAATCAAACAAAGTCCAAATCAAATCAAACAAACACCAAACCTTGCACTAAGAATTTGGTTCTGTTTATTAACATAAACCAAATTCCAAAGTGAAATAATATTTTTTTTTATTATTTTAGGATCCATTAAATAATTAATAAAATGGATCTTTATTTAATAAAATAGGGTTTTGATTTATTTAATAAAATTTCCATTTGAAATCCAATTATTTTCAAAACCAAACCAAAAGGTTTTATTTGAAAAATAAAAGAATACTTGGAAACTTATTTAAATAAATAAATAAGTTTTTGGTGTTTAATTAAAATGGGAAAGCCTTTACTTAAATAAAATTGGATATTTAAATCCTTATTATTTTATTTAAATAATTCTTTACTCATTTTAATCAAAACAAAACCTTTTAATAAAAGATTTCAAAGTAGTAATAAAATACTTGGTGTTCATTTAAAATGGAAAAAGCCTTTACTTAAATAAAATTGGATATTTAAATCCTTATTATTTTATTTAAATAAACCTTTACTCATTTTATCAAAACAAAATATTTTTTTACAAAAGCTTGGCCAAAATTAATTTGGCTCACCCTTTCATTTGAAAACAAAGTCTTTTATTAAAAGATCCAAATAGTATTTCCAAAACAATTTATTTTCCTTTGATAAATGTTTATCTTTATAAATCCCTTTAGGATTACTTGTTCACCAATTGGTATGGGTTTTTGGTAAGGGCTTTATTGGCTTTGGAAATTCAATTTCCTTAACTCATTATATTCACAAGGTTTTGTCTATGGCTCCAAACTAGGTGAAACCAATCTCTAAGGACTTTCTTGATCCTTTGGGAAAAATTTGTTGATCAACTTTGGTATGGATCAAATCCATAGATTTGGAGATACTTTTGGAAATGATTTCCTTCCACTAGGGTTTTAGGATTTGGATTTATTTTCCAAATGTTTAAATTTCCAGATACATTCATTGAGGAATGCATTTCCCTTGATTGGATTTTGTTGAATTCAAACTTTAGCCAAAGTTTGTTCAAGATGGGATTTTTAAGTTTCCTTTTAGAAACAAAAGTTTCTTTTCACCCTGATTTTCAACAAAAATTTATTTTGTTTATTTATTTTTCACATTACAAGATTTGGAAAATCTTGGGATGTGACAAAATGACTCTGGTTGTTATTACTAAAAAGAACACACATGCAATGACACTGGTGGATCCATGGGTGGATTGTGAAATGAACACACATTTCAATGACACTGGTGGATTCATAGGTGCTATGTGAAAATAACATACATGCAAAATGATTCTGGTTGTTGTTACTAAAAAGAACACACATGCAATGATACTGGTGGATCCATGAGTGGATTGTGAAAAGAGCACACATGCAATGACACTTGTGGATCCATATGTGGTATGTGAAAAGAACAGACATGCAATGACTCTGGTTGTTGTTAGTGCAAAGAACACACATGCAATGACACTGGTGGATCCATGTGTGGTCTCTGAAGAGAGCACACATTTCAATGACTCTTGTTGTTGTTAGTAAAAAGAACACACATGCAATGACACTTGTTGTTGTTACTAAAAAGAACACACATGCAATGACACTTGTTGTTGTTACTAAAAAGAACACACATGCAATGACACTGGTGGATCCATAGGTGGATTGTGAAGAGACCACACATGCAATGACACTGGTGGATCCATAGGTGGTATGTGAGAAGAACACACATGCAAAATTACTGATTCTTGTTACTAAAAAGAACACACATGCAATGACACTGGTGGATCCATGTGTGGTCTCTGTAGAGAACACACATTTCAATCACATTGGTGGATCCATATGTGGTATGTGAAAAGAACACACATTCAATGACTCTGGTTGTTGTTAGTGAAAAGAACACACATGCAATGACACTAGTGGATCCATAGGTGGTATGTGAGAAGAACACACATGCAAAATGACTCTGGTTGTTGTTACTAAAAAGAACGCACATGCAATGACACTGGTGGATCCATAGGTGGATTGTGAAATGAACACACATGCAATGAGACTGGTGGATCCATAGGTGGTATGTGAGAAGAACACACATTTCAATGACTCTAGTTGTTGTTACTAAAAAGAACACACATGCAATGACACTGGTGGATCCATAGGTGGTATGTGAAGAGATCACACATGCAAAATGACTCTGGTTGTTGTTACTAAAAAGAACACACATGCAAAATGACTCTGGTGGATCCATGGGTGGATTGTGAAATGAACACACATTTCAATGACACTGGTGGATTCATAGGTGGTATGTGAAAAGAACACATGCAAAATGACTCTGGTTGTTGTTACTAAAAAGAACACACATGCAATGACACTGGTGGATCCATGTGTGGATTGTGAAAAGAGCACACATGCAATGACACTGGTGGATCCATATGTGGTATGTGAAAAGAACACACATGAAATGACTCTAGTTGTTGTTAGTGAAAAGAACACACATGCAATGACACTTGTGGATCCATGTGTGGTCTCTGAAGAGAGCACACATTTCAATGACTCTTGTTGTTGTTAGTAAAAGAACACACATGCAATGACCTTTGGTGGATCCATGTGTGTAGTCCTGAAGAGAACACACATGCAATCACACTGGTTGTTACTAAAAAGAACACACATGCAATGACACTGGTGGATCCATAGGTGGATTGTGAAGAGAACACACATGCAATGACACTGGTGGATCCATAGGTGGTATGTGAAAAGAACACACATGCAAAATGACTGGTTGTTGTTACTAAAAAGAACACACATGCAATGACACTGGTGGATCCATGTGTGGTCTCTGTAGAGAACACACATTTTAATCACACTGGTGGATCCATATGTGGTATGTGAAAAGAACACACATGCAATGACTCTGGTTGTTGTTAGTGAAAAGAACACACATGCAATGACACTGGTGGATCCATAGGTGGTATGTGAAAAGAAAACACATGCAATGACTCTGGTTGTTGTTACTAAAAAGAACACACATGCAATGACACTGGTGGATCCATATGTGGTATCTGAAGAGATCACACATGCAAAATGACTCTGGTTGTTATTACTAAAAAGAACACACATGTAATGACACTGTTGGATCCATGGGTGGATTGTGAAATGAACACACATTTCAATGACACTGGTGGATTCATAGGTGGTATGTGAAAAGAACACACATGCAAAATGACTCTGGTTGTTGTTACTAAAAAGAACACACATGCAATGACACTGGTGGATCCATAGGTGGATTGTGAAATGAACACACATGCAACAACACTGGTGGATCCATAGGTGGTATGTGAGAAGAACACACATTTCAATGACTTTGGTTGTTGTTACTACAAAGAACACACATGCAATGATACTGGTGGATCCATAGGTGGTATGTGAAGAGATCACACATGCAAAATGACTCTGGTTGTTGTTACTAAAAAGAACACACATGCAATGACACTGGTGGATCCATGGGTGGATTGTGAAATGAACACACATTTCAATGACACTGGTGGATTCATAGGTGCTATATGAAAATAACATACATGCAAAATGATTCTGGTTGTTGTTACTAAAAAGAACACACATGCAATGACACTGGTGGATCCATGAGTGGATTGTGAAAAGAGCACACATGCAATGACACTTGTGGATCCATATGTGGTATGTGAAAAGAACAGACATGCAATGACTCTGGTTGTTGTTAGTGAAAAGAACACACATGCAATGACACTGGTGGATCCATGTGTGGTCTCTGAAGAGAGCACACATTTCAATGACTTGTTGTTGTTAGAAATAGAACAGACATGCAATGACACTAGTGGATCCATGTGTGGTCTCTGAAGAGAACACACATGCAATGACACTGGTTGTTGTTACTAAAAAGAACACACATGCAATGACACTGGTGAATCCATAGGTGGATTGTGAAGAGAACACACATGCAATGACACTGGTGGATCCATAGGTGGTATGTGAAAAGAACACACATCCAAAATGACTGGTTGTTGTTACTAAAAAGAACACACATGCAATGACACCGGTGGATCCATGTGTGGTCTCTGTAGAGAACACACATTTCAATCACACTAGTGGATCCATATGTGGTATGTGAAAATAACACACATGCAATGAATCTGGTTATTGTTAGTGAAAGGAACACACATGCAATGACACTGGTGGATCCATAGGTGGTATGTGAGAAGAACACACATTTCAATGACTCTGGTTGTTGTTACTAAAAAGAACACACATGCAATGACACTGGTGGATCCATAGGTGGTATGTGAAGAGATCACACATGCAAAATGACTCTGGTTGTTACTAAAAAGAACACACATGCAATGACACTGGTGGATCCATGGGTGGATTGTGAAATGAACACACATTTCAATGACACTGGTGGATTCATAGGTGCTATGTGAAAATAACATACATGCAAAATGATTCTGGTTGTTGTTACTAAAAAGAACACACATGCAATGATACTGGTGGATCCATGAGTGGATTGTGAAAAGAGCACACATGCAATGACACTTGTGGATCCATATGTGGTATGTGAAAAGAACAGACATGCAATGACTCTGGTTGTTGTTAGTGCAAAGAACACACATGCAATGACACTGGTGGATCCATGTGTGGTCTCTGAAGAGAGCACACATTTCAATGACTCTTGTTGTTGTTAGTAAAAAGAACACACATGCAATGACACTTGTTGTTCTTACTAAAAAGAACACACATGCAATGACACTTGTTGTTGTTACTAAAAAGAACACACATGCAATGACACTGGTGGATCCATGTGTGGATTGTGAAAAGAGCACACATGCAATGACACTGGTGGATCCATATGTGGTATGTGAAAAGAACACACATGAAATGACTCTAGTTGTTGTTAGTGAAAAGAACACACATGCAATGACACTTGTGGATCTATGTGTGGTCTCTGAAGAGAGCACACATTTCAATGACTCTTGTTGTTGTTAGTAAAAAGAACACACATGCAATGACACTGGTGGATCCATGTGTGGTCACTGAAGAGAACACACATGCAATGACACTGGTTGTTACTAAAAAGAACACACATGCAATGACACTGGTGGATCCATAGGTGGATTGTGAAGAGAACACACATGCAATGACACTGGTGGATCCATAGGTGGTATGTGAAAAGAACACACATGCAAAATGACTGGTTGTTGTTACTAAAAAGAACACACATGCAATGACACTGGTGGATCCATGTGTGGTCTCTGTAGAGAACACACATTTCAATCACACTGGTGGATCCATATGTGGTATGTGAAAAGAACACACATGCAATGACTCTGGTTGTTGTTAGTGAAAAGAACACACATGCAATGACACTGGTGGATCCATAGGTGGTATGTGAAAAGAAAACACATGCAATGACTCTGGTTGTTGTTACTAAAAAGAACACACATGCAATGACACTGTTGGATCCATGGGTGGATTGTGAAATGAACACACATTTCAATGACACTGGTGGATTCATAGGTGGTATGTGAAAAGAACACACAGGCAAAATGACTCTGGTTGTTGTTACTAAAAAGAACACACATGCAATGACACTGGTGGATCCATAGGTGGATTGTGAAATGAACACACATGCAACGACACTGGTGGATCCATAGGTGGTATGTGAGAAGAACACACATTTCAATGACTTTGGTTGTTGTTACTAAAAAAACACACATGCAATGACTCTGGTTGTTGTTAGTGAAAAGAACACACATGCAATGACACTGGTGGATCCATAGGTGGTATGTGAGAAGAACACACATTTCAATGACTCTGGTTGTTGTTACTAAAAAGAACACACATGCAATGACACTGGTGGATCCATAGGTGGTATGTGAAGAGATCACACATGCAAAATGACTCTGGTTGTTGTTACTAAAAAGAACACACATGCAATGACACTGGTGGATCCATGGGTGGATTGTGAAATGAACACACATTTCAATGACACTGGTGGATTCATAGGTGCTATATGAAAATAACATACATGCAAAATGATTCTGGTTGTTGTTACTAAAAAGAACACACATGCAATGACACTGGTGGATCCATGAGTGGATTGTGAAAAGAGCACACATGCAATGACACTTGTGGATCCATATGTGGTATGTGAAAAGAACAGACATGCAATGACTCTGGTTGTTGTTAGTGAAAAGAACACACATGCAATGACACTGGTGGATCCATGTGTGGTCTCTGAAGAGAGCACACATTTCAATGACTCTTGTTGTTGTTACAAAAAGAACACACATGCAATGACACTAGTGGATCCATGTGTGGTCTCTAAAGAGAACACACATGCAATGACACTGGTTGTTGTTACTAAAAAGAACACACATGCAATGACACTGGTGGATCCATAGGTGGATTGTGAAGAGAACACACATGCAATGACTGGTGGATCCATAGGTGGTATGTGAAAAGAACACACATCAAAATGACTGGTTGTTGTTACTTAAAAGAACACACATGCAATGACACCGGTGGATCCATGTGTGGTCTCTGTAGAGAACACACATTTCAATCACACTAGTGGATCCATATGTGGTATGTGAAAATAACACACATGCAATGAATCTGGTTATTGTTAGTGAAAGGAACACACATGCAATGACACTGGTGGATCCATAGGTGGTATGTGAGAAGAACACACATTTCAATGACTCGTTGTTGTTACTAAAAGAACACACATGCAATGACACTGGTGGATCCATAGGTGGTATGTGAAGAGATCACACATGCAAAATGACTGGTTGTTGTTACTAAAAGAACACACATGCAAAGACACTTGTGGATCCATGTTTGGAATGTTAAATGAACACACATTTCAATGACACAGGTTGATTAATATTTGCTATTTTAAAATAACATACATTCAAAAAGATTCTGGTTGTTGTTACTAAAAAGAACACACATGCAATGATACTGGTGGATCCATGAGTGGATTGTGAAAAGAGCACACATGCAATGACACTTGTGGATCCATATGTGGTATGTGAAAAGAATAGACATGCAATGACTCTGGTTGTTAGTGCAAAGAACACACATGCAATGACCTTTGGTGGATCCATGTGTGTGGTCTGAAGAACACACATTTCAATGACTCTTGTTGTTGTTAGTAAAAAGAACACACATGCAATGACACTTGTTGTTGTTACTAAAAAGAACACACATGCAATGACACTTGTTGTTGTTACTAAAAAGAACACACATGCAATGACACTGGTGGATCCATGTGTGGTCTCTGTAGAGAACACACATTTCAATCACATTGGTGGATCCATATGTGGTATGTGAAAAGAACACACATTCAATGACTCTGGTTGTTGTTAGTGAAAAGAACACACATGCAATGACACTAGTGGATCCATAGGTGGTATGTGAGAAGAACACACATGCAAAATGACTCTGGTTGTTGTTACTAAAAAGAACGCACATGCAATGACACTGGTGGATCCATAGGTGGATTGTCAAATGAACACACATGCAATGAGACTGGTGGATCCATAGGTGGTATGTGAGAAGAACACACATTTCAATGACTCTAGTTGTTGTTACTAAAAAAGAACACACATGCAATGACACTGGTGGATCCATAGGTGGTATGTGAAGAGATCACACATGCAAAATGACTCTGGTTGTTGTTACTAAAAAGAACACACATGCAAAATGACACTGGTGGATCCATGGGTGGATTGTGAAATGAACACACATTTCAATGACACTGGTGGATTCATAGGTGGTATGTGAAAAGAACACACATGCAAAATGACTCTGGTTGTTGTTACTAAAAAGAACACACATGCAATGACACTGGTGGATCCATGTGTGGATTGTGAAAAGATCACACATGCAATGACACTGGTGGATCCATATGTGGTATGTGAAAAGAACACACATGAAATGACTCTAGTTGTTGTTAGTGAAAAGAACACACATGCAATGACACTTGTGGATCCATGTGTGGTCTCTGAAGAGAGCACACATTTCAATGACTCTGGTTGTTGTTACTAAAAAGAACACACATGCAATGACACTGGTGGATCCATAGGTGGTATGTGAAGATATCACACATGCAAAATGACTCTGGTTGTTGTTACTAAAAAGAACACACATGCAATGACACTGGTGGATCCATGGGTGGATTGTGAAATGAACACACATTTCAATGACACTGGTGGATTCATAGGTGCTATGTGAAAATAACATACATGCAAAATGATTCTGGTTGTTGTTACTAAAAAGAACACACATGCAATGATACTGGTGGATCCATGAGTGGATTGTGAAAAGAGCACACATGCAATGACACTTGTGGATCCATATGTGGTATGTGAAAAGAACAGACATGCAATGACTCTGGTTGTTGTTAGTGCAAAGAACACACATGCAATGACACTGGTGGATCCACGTGTGGTCTCTGAAGAGAGCACACATTTCAATGACTCTTGTTGTTGTTAGTAAAAAGAACACACATGCAATGACACTTGTTGTTGTTACTAAAAAGAACACACATGCAATGACACTTGTTGTTGTTACTAAAAAGAACACACATGCAATGACACTGGTGGATCCATGTGTGGATTGTGAAAAGAGCACACATGCAATGACACTGGTGGATCCATATGTGGTATGTGAAAAGAACACACATGAAATGACTCTAGTTGTTGTTAGTGAAAAGAACACACATGCAATGACACTTGTGGATCCATGTGTGGTCTCTGAAGAGAGCACACATTTCAATGACTCTTGTTGTTGTTAGTAAAAAGAACACACATGCAATGACACTGGTGGATCCATGTGTGGTCACTGAAGAGACACACATGCAATGACACTGGTTGTTACTAAAAAGAACACACATGCAGTGACACTGGTGGATCCATAGGTGGATTGTGAAGAGAACACACATGCAATGACACTGGTGGATCCATAGGTGGTATGTGAAAAGAACACACATGCAAAATGACTGGTTGTTGTTACTAAAAAGAACACACATGCAATGACACTGGTGGATCCATGTGTGGTCTCTGTAGAGAACACACATTTCAATCACACTAGTGGATCCATATGTGGTATGTGAAAAGAACACACATGCAATGACTCTGGTTGTTGTTAGTGAAAAGAACACACACACAATGACACTGGTGGATCCATAGGTGGTATGTGAAAAGAAAACACATGCAATGACTCTGGTTGTCGTTACTAAAAAGAACACACATGCAATGACACTGGTGGATTCATATGTGGTATGTGAAGAGATCACACATGCAAAATGACTCTGGTTGTTATTACTAAAAAGAACACACATGCAATGACACTGTTGGATCCATGGGTGGATTGTGAAATGAACACACATTTCAATGACACTGGTGGATTCATAGGTGGTATGTGAAAAGAACACACATGCAAAATGACTCTGGTTGTTGTTACTAAAAAGAACACACATGCAATGACACTGGTGGATCCATAGGTGGATTGTGAAATGAACACACATGCAACGACACTGGTGGATCCATAGGTGGTATGTGAGAAGAACACACATTTCAATGACTTTGGTTGTTGTTACTAAAAAGAACACACATGCAATGACACTAGTGGATCCATAGGTGGTATGTGAAGAGATCACACATGCAAAATGACTCTGGTTGTTGTTACTAAAAATAACACACATGCAATGACACTGGTGGATCCATGGGTGGATTGTGAAATGAACACACATTTCAATGACACTGGTGGATTCATAGGTGCTATATGAAAATAACATACATGCAAAATGATTCTGGTTGTTGTTACTAAAAAGAACACACATGCAATGACACTGGTGGATCCATGAGTGGATTGTGAAAAGAGCACACATGCAATGACACTTGTGGATCCATATGTGGTATGTGAAAAGAACAGACATGCAATGACTCTGGTTGTTGTTAGTGAAAAGAACACACATGCAATGACACTGGTGGATCCATGTGTGGTCTCTGAAGAGAGCACACATTTCAATGACTCTTGTTGTTGTTAGAAAAAGAACACACATGAAATGACACTAGTGGATCCATGTGTGGTCTTTGAAGAGAACACACATGCAATGACACTGGTTGTTGTTACTAAAAAGAACACACATGCAATGACCTTTGGTGAATCCATAGGTGGATTGTGAAGAGAACACACATGCAATGACACTGGTGGATCCATAGGTGGTATGTGAAAAGAACACACATCCAAAATGACTGGTTGTTGTTACTTTAAAGAACACACATGCAATGACACCGGTGGATCCATGTGTGGTATCTGTAGAGAACACACATTTCAATCACACTAGTGGATCCATATGTGGTATGTGAAAATAACACACATGCAATGAATCTGGTTATTGTTAGTGAAAGGAACACACATGCAATGACACTGGTGGATCCATAGGTGGTATGTGAGAAGAACACACATTTCAATGACTCTGGTTGTTGTTACTAAAAAGAACACATATGCAATGACACTGGTGGATCCATAGGTGGTATGTGAAGAGATCACACATGCAAAATGACTCTGGTTGTTGTTACTAAAAAGAACACACATGCAATGACACTGGTGGATCCATGGGTGGATTGTGAAATGAACACACATTTCAATGACACTGGTGGATTCATAGGTGCTATGTGAAAATAACATACATGCAAAATGATTCTGGTTGTTGTTACTAAAAAGAACACACATGCAATGATACTGGTGGATCCATGAGTGGATTGTGAAAAGAGCACACATGCAATGACACTTGTGGATCCATATGTGGTATGTGAAAAGAATAGACATGCAATGACTCTGGTTGTTGTTAGTGCAAAGAACACACATGCAATGACACTGGTGGATCCATGTGGTCTCTGAAGAACACACATTTCAATGACTCTTGTTGTTGTTAGTAAAAAGAACACACATGCAATGACACTTGTTGTTGTTACTAAAAAGAACACACATGCAATGACACTTGTTGTTGTTACTAAAAAGAACACACATGCAATGACACTGGTGGATCCATAGGTGGATTGTGAAGAGAACACACATGCAATGATACTGGTGGATCCATAGGTGGTATGTGAGAAGAACACACATGCAAAATTACTGATTCTTGTTACTAAAAAGAACACACATGCAATGACACTGGTGGATCCATGTGTGGTCTCTGTAGAGAACACACATTTCAATCACATTGGTGGATCCATATGTGGTATGTGAAAAGAACACACATTCAATGACTCTGGTTGTTGTTAGTGAAAAGAACACACATGCAATGACACTAGTGGATCCATAGGTGGTATGTGAGAAGAACACACATGCAAAATGACTCTGGTTGTTGTTACTAAAAAGAACGCACATGCAATGACACTGGTGGATCCATAGGTGGATTGTGAAATGAACACACATGCAATGAGACTGGTGGATCCATAGGTGGTATGTGAGAAGAACACACATTTCAATGACTCTAGTTGTTGTTACTAAAAAAGAACACACATGCAATGACACTGGTGGATCCATAGGTGGTATGTGAAGAGATCACACATGCAAAATGACTCTGGTTGTTGTTACTAAAAAGAACACACATGCAAAATGACACTGGTGGATCCATGGGTGGATTGTGAAATGAACACACATTTCAATGACACTGGTGGATTCATAGGTGGTATGTGAAAAGAACACACATGCAAAATGACTCTGGTTGTTGTTACTAAAAAGAACACACATGCAATGACACTGGTGGATCCATGTGTGGATTGTGAAAAGAGCACACATGCAATGACACTGGTGGATCCATATGTGGTATGTGAAAAGAACACACATGAAATGACTCTAGTTGTTGTTAGTGAAAAGAACACACATGCAATGACACTTGTGGATCCATGTGTGGTCTCTGAAGAGAGCACACATTTCAATGACTCTTGTTGTTGTTAGTAAAAAGAACACACATGCAATGACACTGGTGGATCCATGTGTGGTCACTGAAGAGAACACACATGCAATGACACTGGTTGTTGTTACTAAAAAGAACACACATGCAATGACACTGGTGGATCCATAGGTGGATTGTGAAGAGAACACACATGCAATGACACTGGTGGATCCATAGGTGGTATGTGAAAAGAACACACATGCAAAATGACTGGTTGTTGTTACTAAAAAGAACACACATGTAATGACACTAGTGGATCCATGTGTGGTCTCTGTAGAGAACACACATTTCAATCACACTGGTGGATCCATATGTGGTATGTGAAAAGAACACACATGCAATGACTCTGGTTGTTGTTAGTGAAAAGAACACACATGCAATGACTCTGGTTGTTGTTAGTGAAAAGGACACACATGCAATGACACTGGTGGATCCATAGGTGGTATATGAAAAGAAAACACATGCAATGACTCTAGTTGTTGTTACTAAAAAGAACACACTTGCAATGACACTGGTGGATCCATAGGTGGTATGTGAAGAGATCACACATGCAAAATGACTCTGGTTGTTATTACTAAAAAGAACACACATGCAATGACACTGTTGAATCCATGGGTGGATTGTGAAATGAACACACATTTCAATGACACTGGTGGATTCATAGGTGGTATGTGAAAAGAACACACATGCAAAATGACTCTGGTTGTTGTTACTAAAAAGAACACACATGCAATGACACTTGTTATTGTTACTAAAAAGAACACACATGCAATGACACTGGTGGATCCATGTGTGGATTGTGAAAAGAGCACACATGCAATGACACTGGTGGATCCATATGTGGTATGTGAAAAGAACACACATGAAATGACTCTAGTTGTTGTTAGTGAAAAGAACACACATGCAATGACACTTGTGGATCCATGTGTGGTCTCTGAAGAGAGCACACATTTCAATGACTCTTGTTGTTGTTAGTAAAAAGAACACACATGCAATGACACTGGTGGATCCATGTGTGGTCACTGAAGAGAACACACATGCAATGACACTGGTTGTTACTAAAAAGAACACACATGCAATGACACTGGTGGATCCATAGGTGGATTGTGAAGAGAACACACATGCAATGACACTGGTGGATCCATAGGTGGTATGTGAAAAGAACACACATGCAAAATGACTGGTTGTTGTTACTAAAAAGAACACACATGCAATGACACTGGTGGATCCATGTGTGGTCTCTGTAGAGAACACACATTTCAATCACACTGGTGGATCCATATGTGGTATGTGAAAAGAACACACATGCAATGACTCTGGTTGTTGTTAGTGAAAAGATCACACACGCAATGACACTGGTGGATCCATATGTCACATCCCAAGATTTTCCAAATCTTGTAATGTGAAAAATAAATAAACAAAATAAATTTTTGTTGAAAATCAGGGTGAAAAGAAACTTTTGTTTCTAAAAGGAGACTTGAAATCCCATCTTGAACAAACTTTGGCTAAAGTTTGAATTCAACAAAAATCCAAATCAAGGGAAATGCATTCCTCAATGAATGTATCTGGAAATTTAAACATTTGGAAAATAAATCCAAATCCTAAAACCCTAGTGGAAGGAAATCATTTCCAAAGTATCTCCAAATCTATGGATTTGATCCATACCAAAGTTGATCAACAAATTTTCCCAAAGGATCAAGAAAGTCCTTAGAGATTGGTTTCACCTAGTTTGGAGCCATAGACAAAACCTTGTGAATATAAAAAGATAAGGAAATTGAATTTCCAAAGCTAATAAAGCCCTTACCCAAAAAGCCCATACCATTTGGTGAACAATTAATCCTAAAGGGATTTATAAAGATAAACATTTATCAAAGGAAAATAAATTGTTTTGGAAATACTAATTTAGATCTTTTAATAAAAGAGTTTGTTTTCAAATGAAAAGGTGAGCCAAATTAATTTTGGCCAAGCTTTTGTAATAAAATATTTTGTTTAGATAAAATGAGTAAAGGTTTATTTAAATAAAATAATGAGGATTTAAATATCCAATTTTATTTAAGTAAAGGCTTTTCCCATTTTAAATGAACACCAAGTATTTTATTACTACTTTGAAATCTTTTATTAAAAGGTTTTGCTTTGATTAAAATGAGTAAAGGATTATTTAAATAAAATAATAAGGATTTAAATATCCAATTTCATTTAAGTAAAGGCTTTCCCATTTTAATTAAACACCAAAACTTATTTATTTATTTAAATAAGTTTCCAAGTATTCCTTATTTTCAAAATAAAACCTACTGGTTTGGTTTTGAAAATAATTGGGTTTCAAATGGAAATTTTATTAAATAAATCAAAACCCTATTAATAAACTAAAGATCCATTTTATTTAATTATTAAATGGATCCTAAAATAAATAAAAATATTATTTTATTTTAAATTTGGATTATGTCTTAAACAGAACCAAATTCAAATGAAAAGTTGAGTGTGATTGAATTGTTTGAACCTTGTTTGAAATTGTTTGAATAATTGTTTGAAATTCCAAACAGAAAAAGAATTAGAAAAGAATAAAACAAACAGACAGAAAAAAAAGGGAAAGAAACCAGCCCAGCCGGCCAGCCCACTAAGGCCCAGCAGCCCAGTATCCCCTCCCCCGCAGATAAAACTGTTGACACCGTTTAACTGACCCGCTAAGTCCCTGACCGGTGGACCCAACTCCCTTTCTTCCTCTAACGCTGACAAGACGGCCCCACTTCACTGTTCTTCCTCCTCACCCGCCACTGACCGAGCCCACCTTCGCCGGCCGTTGCAGGCAGAGTAACTCCAGCGTAATTCGCCTTAAACACGCGATGAATTAGCCCCTGACGATGCCTATTTAAACGCCAGCGCATCCTCTCTCGTTCCCCTCAGACTCCTCTCCAAAGCTCGCCCCCAGGCCGCTCCATTTCCTCCCCGAACGCCCTCTGCTCCGACGAGCCCCCTCCTCAATTCCGGCCATATCCTTCCTCCCCTTGACCTCTCGACCACGCACACATACTCCACACTCCCTGGCGCTCCTGTCCGTGCCTCCCATTCGACCGCGGGTGCCCCAGATCGTCGACAAGAACGAGCTCAAACGCGCCACCATCGGCCTCGACTCCGACGAGTCCCACCGGTGAGACCAGACCACTCCTTCACCTCTCGTTCAAACACACAGATTTGCCTGAGTCCTGCGCATCTAACCGTGCCGTCATTTCACTTCGAGGTGATCCCGATGACCAACGATGACAACGAGCACACCGCCCGCGATAACTCGAGAAATCCATCACGTGCCAGTGCGCCCCTCGTCGAACCGCGAGTACCTTGAGCATCGCCGTGACCCCCTGAGCCCGGTGAGCATCTTCTTTTCCTCCCTCGTTTCCTGCATCGTCGGCACCGTCGGCGACGACAGTAGCAACTCGCCGCCAGCCTCACGGCCGATATGCCGTTAGATCACGATCCTATGCACGATAGATCACTTAACCTGAACCGTTCGTTTGATCTGCACCGCACAATCCCACTTAAATCCTGCGGTCCACATCACGTGATCCTACCGAACCGTTATGAGCCAATAGGATCTGAGACCGTGGCAGTCTGTTTAAAAGCGAAATTGAAAGCATTTAAGTGCCATTTTCAAACCCTTGTATCTTTTGATCCACACGTCCAAATTTTACAAATTTGATGTCGTTGGAATCAGCAAGACAAGCTCTAACCAACCCTACCCTTAGTTTAGCATATAGTAACTGTTAGCTTGTTTAACTTTGCAGAAACTTTTGATTGCTTGTTTAGATTAGAAAAATCATTTAAAAATGATTTTTAGGTTAAAACCTTTGCAAAATGGTTTGTTGTGACCTTGCTGACCCTAGGAACCAACCCATGGAGTTAAAATGATTTTGGAAAAGTTTAGAATGGATTAATTAGTTTAGTCCATTTCTAGCTAATTAAGAACCATTGTTTTGTTTATGAAAATGCTTTCATAAAGAAAACCTTGGAAAAATGCTTTGGACCAAACCTACTGACTCAAAACACCAAGTTTTGCAATAGCAACTCATTTGGTGAAAAACATAAAGTTTTGCCTTGAATAGAAATATTTTCCACCACATAAAATGATGAATGGATTTTAAAAAATAGTTTTTGAGCAAAACCCTCTAACCAATGACTTTGCCATTTTGGTGAATGACCAATTTGGAACTTACAAAGTTTAGAAGCCTAGTGGAGACCATCCTTACAATAGAACCAACCTTTGCATGCTTATGCATAACTTAGATTCCATTGCTTTGTGAGTGTGAAATTGTTTGTTTGACTTTGTTTGGAATGTTAGTTGATTTTGTGTTTGCTTGATTGACTTGTAGTGAAGTTAGAGAAGTGTGAGACTAGCAAGATCAAGGAGTGAACCATCATTCCCTACCCAAAAAGGCAAGTTGCACTATCATACAAAAGTCCTACTATTTTCATTATACTTAGTGGATTTTGAAAACATGCATGAAAACTATTTTATACTTATGCTATGCTAAATCCTAATAGGATTCCCCTACCTTACTTAGTGAAAACCTTGTAGTTGTACATGCTTAGCCATGCTATATTTTGAAAAGAGATACATGTTGAGATTTTACAAAGTTGAGAAAAGGATTTGTTTTATATAATAAAACAAGGACTCAATCAACCACCTAGGTGGAGGATACTTCAAGTTTTGGAGAAGGTGGCAACAAAAGGAACCATGACTATGGCAATCTCTTTGTGTTGTGCTCCAAAAGAAAACCCACCTAGGAAACTTAGAGATTGAACATGCTTCTCCAATTGTGGCTTTCGTGTGCAACCACATGCTATTATGGCTCTGGCTTAGTCAATTACATTAGGAAGACCCATACATTGTCTTTAGTTACTAGACATGGGGATCTGGAATGCTTCATGAGGGCTAAAGACAAGCTAGCAATGGTGTATGGGAGGACCTTTTGGAAAGACTTCGTCACACTCTCAATCTGCCAGTATTCCATCTTGGTGAGTACTAATCCAATGACCCTTTGGTGGCAACAAGATGAGAGTGGGACATGTGGGTAAAGTGTACAACTTCTGCAAGATAATAAAATCTAAGTACTTAGCCGTGTCCCGGTTATGGACAATCTTGAGCAACTAAAGGCCTGAAGCTATGGAAGATCTCGACATTCTAATTTCTAAAAGAAAACTTTTAAAACTTGATGCACTCGGAGTTACCAAGAAGCTCAAGAGATTTTGACAAAACTTGATGCACTTGGAATTACCAAGAAGCTCAAGAGATTTTGACAAAACTTGATGCACTTGGAATTACCAAGAAGCTCAAGAGATTTTGACAAAACTTGATGCACTTGGAATTACCAAGAAACTCAAGAGATTTTGACAAAACTTGATGCACTTGGAGTTACTAAGGTGCTCAAGAGATTTTGACAAGGACTTGAACACTTGGGTTTTACCAAGGAGTTCAAGAGATTTTTGAAAGGAGATTTGACAAAGGACCAAAAAACCATTTTTGAAAAGATAGGATAAAATATTGCTTTATGCAAATGAGCCTTAAACTCTACTTAGCCAAATATGCATGTAGTGATAGGATCCACCTATATTACACATAGAAGTGAAACTTGCCAATACAATTCAAATGTATTGACCCTTGTGGCTGTAACTTATTATGTTGCAGGTTTGATTGTTTTTAGTGAAGATTGATTGATTAGGATTACAAAGTCTACCAACACATACTGTGGCACTTTGAAGATGAAGGACACCATGACTATAGTTATTCTGCTGCAATGTAATGTAATAGCCAAATGAGCTATGTATTGATGTAATAAAACTATTTTATTCCTGGTTATAAAGTTGTATTATGACCTTTGTTTCTTGATATTACATCTGAACTGTGGATGCTAGCTATTGATCCAGGGACTAGCATTGTAAACACAGGGGGCTCAATCTTATTAAAGATTGGGGACCCTACAGATGGTATCAGAGCATTGTGTTGCCTGTAGGATTTGTAACCCTAGGATTGGACAAAAACCCTTTTAGAAAAATAGGAGTTGTCTTATTCCAAAACTTATTTAAAAAAAACAAATCTTGTAAACTCTTTCCTCAATCATTTTTGGTTTCAACTCTACTTCTCTTCTACTTCAAAACTTAATGGAAAGCCTACCCCATGACCAAAGACTTCATCATGTGCAAGGGACTTCATCAACTCTAATGACTTCAACTCCTTCAACTCCAATGACTTCAACATCTTCAAGTGATTTCAACCTTATTCTCAACAAGGACTCCCAACTTAGATGTTACCAAGGACTACAAGTGAGACAAAGAAATCATGCTCAAAGACTTGAAGACTAAGGAAAACAACTTAGAAGGAGCCATCAACATCTTTGAAGTATTTGTGACCAAGACACAAGAATTTTCCCAAGGGAACCATGATCTCATTCTAGAAGAATCAACCAAGAAGGATGGAAAGATTCCAAATGAACCATATAGATGGACCACCATATTTAGTTTAAGTCAAACCCACCAACTTATGTGGTGTAACAAAAATATTTTTGGTTGTCTAAAAATATGCTTGAAACTTGTTGTTTACTTCAACTCATGAGTTAAGCTCATAAGTTGTTAAGTGCTTGATTGCTTGTTGAATGTTTGATGGTTTGATTGTTTGATTGAACTTGATTGTTTTGAGTTGTGTGTTAGGACTTCTTAAAAACCTATCCACCAATACTTATCCCTATCACACCAACAGATGCCTCCCGTCGTGCAACCCAACCAAAACAACAACAACTTCACCCTGAGATGCACCAGATGATGGCGGAACCACGATTGATCTGAGATGACCACATTCATACAGAATTTGAATAACAACAACAACAACAATCAGAATAATCCTCCAGCCCTAGACATGCTCACCAAATTTCTGAAACTTAGGCCTGCAAGGTTCTCTGGAACAACTGATCCAATGGAAGCTGATGATTGGTTCGACGTAAACAAAGACTTAGTATTTGTTGCACCGGATGAAGTTGATACAATCTGATGCTAAGAGAAAAGAAAATTTCTTGAAGGACTTAATGATGAGTTGAACTTAATGATGAGCTAGTTGTTGCCTATGTCCCAACTTATCAATCACTCTGTGACAAAGCCATCATTTTGGAAAACAAGATGAATCAAGTTGAGAATAAAAAGAGGAAGCATAAACTCAAAAATCATTCAGGATCTTCAAAGAAGAAGCATTCCTTCAAAAAGAGCAATGAAGATTCTGAATCACATCAGTATCACCACAACAACAATGGAAGTGATAATAATGGAGATGTTATTGACAATGGAGATGACCTTGGTCAGAATCAACAAGACAAATTCAGCAAGAAGGACATTAGCGATTCTTGCTATACCTGCAAGGAACTTGGACACTATGCATCAAACCGAGAAGAAAAAGAAAAAGGCTGCTAGAAGAGCCAATGGAAATGACTCCAAAGTGACCCAGAAAGGACATGTGAACCACATTGACATGGATGGAAACGTTGAAGAGATAGAAGAAGTGGATTAGATAACTCAGTTGAGTCAAATAAGGATTCCTTGTCTGAATATCAAGTGTTGAACCTATAGTCAAGAGAACCATCAATGTAACCCTTTGAGACTTTATTTTAAGGGTGGTAGTACCCTAGTTGCCTTGAAGCCAACTTGTAACCCTAGCCTTCCCAAATCTCGGACGAGATTTCTTTTAAGTGGTAACTGTCACATCCCAAGATTTTCCAAATCTTGTAATGTGAAAAATAAATAAACAAAATAAATTTTTGTTGAAAATCAGGGTGAAAAGAAACTTTTGTTTCTAAAAGGAGACTTGAAATCCCATCTTGAACAAACTTTGGCTAAAGTTTGAATTCAACAAAAATCCAAATCAAGGGAAATGCATTCCTCAATGAATGTATCTGGAAATTTAAACATTTGGAAAATAAATCCAAATCCTAAAACCCTAGTGGAAGGAAATCATTTCCAAAGTATCTCCAAATCTATGGATTTGATCCATACCAAAGTTGATCAACAAATTTTCCCAAAGGATCAAGAAAGTCCTTAGAGATTGGTTTCACCTAGTTTGGAGCCATAGACAAAACCTTGTGAATATAAAAAGATAAGGAAATTGAATTTCCAAAGCTAATAAAGCCCTTACCCAAAAAGCCCATACCATTTGGTGAACAATTAATCCTAAAGGGATTTATAAAGATAAACATTTATCAAAGGAAAATAAATTGTTTTGGAAATACTAATTTAGATCTTTTAATAAAAGAGTTTGTTTTCAAATGAAAAGGTGAGCCAAATTAATTTTGGCCAAGCTTTTGTAATAAAATATTTTGTTTAGATAAAATGAGTAAAGGTTTATTTAAATAAAATAATGAGGATTTAAATATCCAATTTTATTTAAGTAAAGGCTTTTCCCATTTTAAATGAACACCAAGTATTTTATTACTACTTTGAAATCTTTTATTAAAAGGTTTTGCTTTGATTAAAATGAGTAAAGGATTATTTAAATAAAATAATAAGGATTTAAATATCCAATTTCATTTAAGTAAAGGCTTTCCCATTTTAATTAAACACCAAAACTTATTTATTTATTTAAATAAGTTTCCAAGTATTCCTTATTTTCAAAATAAAACCTACTGGTTTGGTTTTGAAAATAATTGGGTTTCAAATGGAAATTTTATTAAATAAATCAAAACCCTATTAATAAACTAAAGATCCATTTTATTTAATTATTAAATGGATCCTAAAATAAATAAAAATATTATTTTATTTTAAATTTGGATTATGTCTTAAACAGAACCAAATTCAAATGAAAAGTTGAGTGTGATTGAATTGTTTGAACCTTGTTTGAAATTGTTTGAATAATTGTTTGAAATTCCAAACAGAAAAAGAATTAGAAAAGAATAAAACAAACAGACAGAAAAAAAAGGAAAGAAACCAGCCCAGCCGGCCAGCCCACTAAGGCCCAGCAGCCCAGTATCCCCTCCCCCGTAGATAAAACTGTTGACACCGTTTAACTGACCCGCTAAGTCCCTGACCGGTGGACCCAACTCCCTTTCTTCCTCTAGCATGACAAGGCCCCCACTTCATCGTTTTCCTCCTCACCCGCCAAGCCCACCTTGCCCACCGGCCGTTGCAGAAAGTAACTCAGCGTAATTCGCCTTAAACACGCTGAATTAGCCTGACGATGCCTATTTAAACGCCAGCATCCTCTCTCGTTCCCTCGACTCCTCTCAAAGCTCGCCCAGGCCGCCCATTTCCTCGAGCCCTCTGCTCCGGCAGGCCCCTCCTCAATTCCGCCATATCCTTCCTCCCTTGACCTCTCGACCACGCACACATACTCCACACTCCACGCTCTGTCCTGCCTCCCATTCGCATGGTGCCCCAGATCGTCGACAAGAACAAAGCCTAACGCCACCATCGGCCTCGACTCCCAGTCCACGGTGAACAGACCAGACCTTTCACCTTCACCTCGTTCAAACACAGTTGCACGAGTCCTGCGCATCTAACCGTGCCGTCATTTCACTTGAGGTGATCCCCGGACGCCAGCGACGACAACCCGAGAGCACCGCCGCGATAACTCCGACGAGAAATCCATCCCGTGCCCGTGCGCCCCTCGTCGAACCGCGAGTACCTTGAGCATCGCCGTGACCCCCTGAGCCCGGTGAGCATCTTCTTTTCCTCCCTCGTTTCCTGCATCATCGGCACCGTCAGCGACGAACAGCTCCGCCGCGGTATGCCGCTCGCCGCCAGTTCTGGCGATCGTTGTGAGCCGTTAGATCACGATCCTATGCACACGATAGATCACTTAACCTGAACCGTTACGTTTGATCTGCACCGCACAATCCCACTTAAATCCTGCGGTCCACATCACGTGATCCTACCGAACCGTTATGAGCCAATAGGATACAGACACGTGGCCAGGTCTGTTTAAAAGCAATTGAAAGCAGATTTAAGTGCCATTTTCAAACCCTTGTATCTTTTGATCCACACGTCCAAATTTTACAAATTTGATGTCGTTGGAATCAGCAAGACAAGCTCTAACCAACCCTGCCCTTAGTTTAGCATATAGTAACTGTTAGCTTGTTTAACTTTGCAGAAACTTTTGATTGCTTGTTTAGATTAGAAAATCATTAAAAATGATTTTTAGGTTAAAACCTTTGCAAAATGGTTTGTTGTGACCTTGCTGACCCTAGGAACCAACCCATGGAGTTAAAATGATTTTGGAAAAGTTTAGAATAGATTAATTAGTTTAGTCCATTTCTAGCTAATTAAGAACCATTGTTTTGTTTATGAAAATGCTTTCATAAAGAAAACCTTGGAAAAATGCTTTGGACCAAACCTACTGACTCAAAACACCAAGTTTTGCAATAGCAACTCATTTGGTGAAAAACATAAAGTTTTGCCTTGAATAGAAATATTTTCCACCACATAAAATGATGAATGGATTTTAAAAAATAGTTTTTGAGCAAAACCCTCTAACCAATGACTTTGCCATTTTGGTGAATGACCAATTTGGAACTTACAAAGTTTAGAAGCCTAGTGGAGACCATCCTTACAATAGAACCAACCTTTGCATGCTTATGCATAACTTAGATTCCATTGCTTTGTGAGTGTGAAATTGTTTGTTTGACTTTGTTTGGAATGTTAGTTGATTTTGTGTTTGCTTGATTGACTTGTAGTGAAGTTAGAAGTGTGAGACTAGCAAGATCAAGGAGTGAACCATCATTCCCTACCCAAAAAGGCAAGTTGCACTATCATACAAAAGTCCTACTATTTTCATTATACTTAGTGGATTTTGAAAACATGCATGAAAACTATTTTATACTTATGCTATGCTAAATCCTAATAGGATTCCCCTACCTTACTTAGTGAAAACCTTGTAGTTGTACATGCTTAGCCATGCTATATTTTGAAAAGAGATACATGTTGAGATTTTACAAAGTTGAGAAAAGGATTTGTTTTATATAATAAAACAAGGACTCAATCAACCACCTAGGTGGAGGATACTTCAAGTTTTGGAGAAGGTGGCAACAAAAGGAACCATGACTATGGCAATCTCTTTGTGTTGTGCTCCAAAAGAAAACCCACCTAGGAAACTTAGAGATTGAACATGCTTCTCCAATTGTGGCTTTAGGTGTGCAACCACATGCTATTATGGCTCTGCTTAGTCAATTACATTAGGAAGACCCATACATTGTCTTTAGTTACTAGACATGGGGATCTGGAATGCTTCATGAGGCTAAAGACAAGCTAGCAATGGTGTATGGGAGGACCTTTTGGAAAGACTTCACACACTCTCAATCTGCCAAGATTCCATCTTGGTGAGTACTAATCCATGACCCTTGGTGGCAACAAGATGAGAGTGGGACATGTGGGTAAAGTGTACAACTTCTGCAGAAGATAATAAAATCTAAGTACTTAGCCGTGTCCCCGGTTATGGACAATACTGAGCAACTAAAGGCCTGAAGCTATGGAAGATCTCGACATTCTAATTTCTAAAAGAAAACTTTTAAAACTTGATGCACTCGGAGTTACCAAGAAGCTCAAGAGATTTTGACAAAACTTGATGCACTTGGAATTACCAAGAAGCTGAAGAGATTTTGACAAAACTTGATGCACTTGGAATTACCAAGAAGCTCAAGAGATTTTGACAAAACTTGATGCACTTGGAATTACCAAGAAACTCAAGAGATTTTGACAAAACTTGATGCACTTGGAGTTACTAAGGTGCTCAAGAGATTTTTGACAAGGACTTGAACACTTGGGTTTTACCAAGGAGTTCAAGAGATTTTTGAAAGGAGATTTGACAAAGGACCAAAAAACCATTTTTGAAAAGATAGGATAAAATATTGCTTTATGCAAATGAGCCTTAAACTCTACTTAGCCAAATATGCATGTAGTGATAGGATCCACCTATATTACACATAGAAGTGAAACTTGCCAATACAATTCAAATGTATTGACCCTTGTGGCTGTAACTTATTATGTTGCAGGTTTGATTGTTTTTAGTGAAGATTGATTGATTAGGATTACAAAGTCTACAACCAACATCTGCCTGTGGCACTTGAAGATGAAGGACACCATGACTATAGTTATTCCGCTGCAATGTAATGTAATAGCCAAATGAGCTATGTATTGATGTAATAAAACTATTTTATTCCTGGTTATAAAGTTGTATTATGACCTTTGTTTCTTGATATTACATCTGAACTGTGGATGCTAGCTATTGATCCAGGGACTAGCATTGTAAACACAAGGGGCTCAATCTTATTAAAGATTGGGGACCCTACACCATAGGTGGTATGTGAAAAGAAAACACATGCAATGACTCTGGTTGTTGTTACTAAAAAGAACACACATGCAATGACACTGGTGGATCCATATGTGGTATGTGAAGAGATCACACATGCAAAATGACTCTGGTTGTTATTACTAAAAAGAACACACATGCAATGACACTGTTGGATCCATGGGTGGATTGTGAAATGAACACACATTTCAATGACACTGGTGGATTCATAGGTGGTATGTGAAAAGAACACACATGCAAAATGACTCTGGTTGTTGTTACTAAAAAGAACACACATGCAATGACACTGGTGGATCCATAGGTGGATTGTGAAATGAACACACATGCAACGACACTGGTGGATCCATAGGTGGTATGTGAGAAGAACACACATTTCAATGACTTTGGTTGTTGTTACTAAAAAGAACACACATGCAATGACACTAGTGGATCCATAGGTGGTATGTGAAGAGATCACACATGCAAAATGACTCTGGTTGTTGTTACTAAAAAGAACACACATGCAATGACACTGGTGGATCCATGGGTGGATTGTGAAATGAACACACATTTCAATGACACTGGTGGATTCATAGGTGCTATATGAAAATAACATACATGCAAAATGATTCTGGTTGTTGTTACTAAAAAGAACACACATGCAATGACACTGGTGGATCCATGAGTGGATTGTGAAAAGAGCACACATGCAATGACACTTGTGGATCCATATGTGGTATGTGAAAAGAACAGACATGCAATGACTCTGGTTGTTGTTAGTGAAAAGAACACACATGCAATGACACTGGTGGATCCATGTGTGGTCTCTGAAGAGAGCACACATTTCAATGACTCTTGTTGTTGTTAGAAAAAGAACACACATGCAATGACACTAGTGGATCCATGTGTGGTCTCTGAAGAGAACACACATGCAATGACACTGGTTGTTGTTACTAAAAAGAACACACATGCAATGACACTGGTGAATCCATAGGTGGATTGTGAAGAGAACACACATGCAATGACACTGGTGGATCCATAGGTGGTATGTGAAAAGAACACACATCCAAAATGACTGGTTGTTGTTACTAAAAAGAACACACATGCAATGACACCGGTGGATCCATGTGTGGTATCTGTAGAGAACACACATTTCAATCACACTAGTGGATCCATATGTGGTATGTGAAAATAACACACATGCAATGAATCTGGTTATTGTTAGTGAAAGGAACACACATGCAATGACACTGGTGGATCCATAGGTGGTATGTGAGAAGAACACACATTTCAATGACTCTGGTTGTTGTTACTAAAAAGAACACACATGCAATGACACTGGTGGATCCATAGGTGGTATGTGAAGAGATCACACATGCAAAATGACTCTGGTTGTTGTTACTAAAAAGAACACACATGCAATGACACTGGTGGATCCATGGGTGGATTGTGAAATGAACACACATTTCAATGACACTGGTGGATTCATAGGTGCTATGTGAAAATAACATACATGCAAAATGATTCTGGTTGTTGTTACTAAAAAGAACACACATGCAATGATACTGGTGGATCCATGAGTGGATTGTGAAAAGAGCACACATGCAATGACACTTGTGGATCCATATGTGGTATGTGAAAAGAACAGACATGCAATGACTCTGGTTGTTGTTAGTGCAAAGAACACACATGCAATGACACTGGTGGATCCATGTGTGGTCTCTGAAGAGAGCACACATTTCAATGACTCTTGTTGTTGTTAGTAAAAAGAACACACATGCAATGACACTTGTTGTTGTTACTAAAAAGAACACACATGCAATGACACTTGTTGTTGTTACTAAAAAGAACACACATGCAATCACACTGTCGGATCCATGTGTGGATTGTGAAAAGAGCACACATGCAATGACACTGGTGGATCCATATGTGGTATGTGAAAAGAACACACATGAAATGACTCTAGTTGTTGCTAGTGAAAAGAACACACATGCAATGACACTTGTGGATCCATGTGTGGTCTCTGAAGAGAGCACACATTTCAATGACTCTTGTTGTTGTTAATAAAAAGAACACACATGCAATGACACTGGTGGATCCATGTGTGGTCACTGAAGAGAACACACATGCAATGACACTGATTGTTACTAAAAAGAACACACATGCAATGACACTGGTGGATCCATAGGTGGATTGTGAAGAGAACACACATGCAATGACACTGGTGGATCCATAGGTGGTATGTGAAAAGAACACACATGCAAAATGACTGGTTGTTGTTACTAAAAAGAACACACATGCAATGACACGGGTGGATCCATGTGCTGTCTCTGTAGAGAACACACATTTCAATCACACTGGTGGATCCATATGTGGTATGTGAAAAAAACACATGCAATGACTCTGGTTGTTGTTAGTGAAAAGAACACACATGCAATGACACTGGTGGATCCATAGGTGGTATGTGAAAAGAAGACACATGCAATGACTCTGGTTGTTGTTACTAAAAAGAACACACATGCAATGACACTGGTGGATCCATATGTGGTATGTGAAGAGATCACACATGCAAAATGACTCTGGTTGTTATTACTAAAAAGAACACACATGCAATGACACTGTTGGATCCATGGGTGAATTGTGAAATGAACACACATTTCAATGACACTGGTGGATTCATAGGTGGTATGTGAAAAGAACACACATGCAAAATGACTCTGGTTGTTGTTACTAAAAAGAACACACATGCAATGACACTGGTGGATCCATAGGTGGATTGTGAAATGAACACACATGCAACGACACTGGTGGATCCATAGGTGGTATGTGAGAAGAACACACATTTCAATGACTTTGGTTGTTGTTACTAAAAAGAACACACATGCAATGACTCTGGTTGTTGTTAGTGAAAAGAACACACATGCAATGACACTGGTGGATCCATAGGTGGTATGTGAGAAGAACACACATTTCAATGACTCTGGTTGTTGTTACTAAAAAGAACACACATGCAATGACACTGGTGGATCCATAGGTGGTATGTGAAGAGATCACACATGCAAAATGACTCTGGTTGTTGTTACTAAAAAGAACACACATGCAATGACACTGGTGGATCCATGGGTGGATTGTGAAATGAACACACATTTCAATGACACTGGTGGATTCATAGGTGCTATATGAAAATAACATACATGCAAAATGATTCTGGTTGTTGTTACTAAAAAGAACACACATGCAATGACACTGGTGGATCCATGAGTGGATTGTGAAAAGAGCACACATGCAATGACACTTGTGGATCCATATGTGGTATGTGAAAAGAACAGACATGCAATGACTCTGGTTGTTGTTAGTGAAAAGAACACACATGCAATGACACTGGTGGATCCATGTGTGGTCTCTGAAGAGAGCACACATTTCAATGACTCTTGTTGTTGTTAGAAAAAGAACACACATGCAATGACACTAGTGGATCCATGTGTGGTCTCTGAAGAGAACACACATGCAATGACACTGGTTGTTGTTACTAAAAAGAACACACATGCAATGACACTGGTGAATCCATAGGTGGATTGTGAAGAGAACACACATGCAATGACACTGGTGGATCCATAGGTGGTATGTGAAAAGAACACACATCCAAAATGACTG
This sequence comes from Avena insularis, assembly GCA_023614405.1. Lineage (NCBI taxonomy): Eukaryota > Viridiplantae > Streptophyta > Magnoliopsida > Poales > Poaceae > Avena > Avena insularis. Next base: position 489,196,667 of record CM042692.1, on the reverse strand, counting down.
GTTGTTGTTACTAAAAAGAACACACATGCAATGACACCGGTGGATCCATGTGTGGTCTCTGTAGAGAACACACATTTCAATCACACTAGTGGATCCATATGTGGTATGTGAAAATAACACACATGCAATGAATCTGGTTATTGTTAGTGAAAGGAACACACATGCAATGACACTGGTGGATCCATAGGTGGTATGTGAGAAGAACACACATTTCAATGACTCTGGTTGTTGTTACTAAAAAGAACACACATGCAATGACACTGGTGGATCCATAGGTGGTATGTGAAGAGATCACACATGCAAAATGACTCTGGTTGTTGTTACTAAACAGAACACACATGCAATGACACTGGTGGATCCATGGGTGGATTGTGAAATGAACACACATTTCAATGACACTGGTGGATTCATAGGTGCTATGTGAAAATAACATACATGCAAAATGATTCTGGTTGTTGTTACTAAAAAGAACACACATGCAATGATACTGGTGGATCCATGAGTGGATTGTGAAAAGAGCACACATGCAATGACACTTGTGGATCCATATGTGGTATGTGAAAAGAACAGACATGCAATGACTCTGGTTGTTGTTAGTGCAAAGAACACACATGCAATGACACTGGTGGATCCATGTGTGGTCTCTGAAGAGAGCACACATTTCAATGACTCTTGTTGTTGTTAGTAAAAAGAACACACATGCAATGACACTTGTTGTTGTTACTAAAAAGAACACACATGCAATGACACTTGTTGTTGTTACTAAAAAGAACACACATGCAATGACACTGGTGGATCCATGTGTGGATTGTGAAAAGAGCACACATGCAATGACACTGGTGGATCCATATGTGGTATGTGAAAAGAACACACATGAAATGACTCTAGTTGTTGTTAGTGAAAAGAACACACATGCAATGACACTTGTGGATCCATGTGTGGTCTCTGAAGAGAGCACACATTTCAATGACTCTTGTTGTTGTTAGTAAAAACAACACACATGCAATGACACTGGTGGATCCATGTGTGGTCACTGAAGAGAACACACATGCAATGACACTGGTTTATACTAAAAAGAACACACATGCAATGACACTGGTGGATCCATAGGTGGATTGTGAAGAGAACACACATGCAATGACACTGGTGGATCCATAGGTGGTATGTGAAAAGAACACACATGCAAAATGACTGGTTGTTGTTACTAAAAAGAACACACATGCAATGACACTGGTGGATCCATGTGTGGTCTCTGTAGAGAACACACATTTCAATCACACTGGTGGATCCATATGTGGTATGTGAAAAGAACACACATGCAATGACTCTGGTTGTTGTTAGTGAAAAGAACACACATGCAATGACACTGGTGGATCCATAGGTGGTATGTGAAAAGAAAACACATGCAATGACTCTGGTTGTTGTTACTAAAAAGAACACACATGCAATGACACTGGTGGATCCATATGTGGTATGTGAAGAGATCACACATGCAAAATGACTCTGGTTGTTATTACTAAAAAGAACACACATGCAATGACACTGTTGGATCCATGGGTGGATTGTGAAATGAACACACATTTCAATGACACTGGTGGATTCATAGGTGGTATGTGAAAAGAACACACATGCAAAATGACTCTGGTTGTTGTTACTAAAAAGAACACACATGCAATGACACTGGTGGATCCATAGGTGGATTATGAAATGAACACACATGCAATGACACTGGTGGATCCATAGGTGGTATGTGAGAAGAACACACATTTCAATGACTTTGGTTGTTACTAAAAAGAACACACATGCAATGACACTAGTGGATCCATAGGTGGTATGTGAAGAGATCACAGATGCAAAATGACTCTAGTTGTTGTTACTAAAAAGAACACACATGCAATGACACTGGTGGATCCATGGGTGGATTGTGAAATGAACACACATTTCAATGACACTGGTGGATTCATAGGTGCTACATGAAAATAACATACATGCAAAATGATTCTGGTTGTTGTTACTAAAAAGAACACACATGCAATGACACTGGTGGATCCATGAGTGGATTGTGAAAAGAGCACACATGCAATGACACTTGTTGATCCATATGTGGTATGTGAAAAGAACAGACATGCAATGACTCTGGTTGTTGTTAGTGAAAAGAACACACATGCAATGACACTGGTGGATCCATGTGTGGTCTCTGAAGAGAGCACACATTTCAATGACTCTTGTTGTTGTTAGAAAAAGAACACACATGCAATGACACTAGTGGATCCATGTGTGGTCTCTGAAGAAGACACACATGCAATGACACTGGTTGTTGTTACTAAAAAGAACACACATGCAATGACACTGGTGAATCCATAGGTGGATTGTGAAGAGAACACACATGCAATGACACTGGTGGATCCATAGGTGGTATGTGAAAAGAACACACATCCAAAATGACTGGTTGTTGTTACTTAAAAGAACACACATGCAATGACACCGGTGGATCCATGTGTGGTATCTGTAGAGAACACACATTTCAATCACACTAGTGGATCCATATGTGGTATGTGAAAATAACACACATGCAATGAATCTGGTTATTGTTAGTGAAACACACATGCAATGACACTGGTGGATCCATAGGTGGTATGTGAGAAGAACACACATTTCAATGACTCTGGTTGTTGTTACTAAAAAGAACACACATGCAATGACACTGGTGGATCCATAGGTGGTATGTGAAGAGATCACACATGCAAAATGACTCTGGTTGTTGTTACTAAAAAGAACACACATGCAATGACACTGTTGGATCCATGGGTGGATTGTGAAATGAACACACATTTCAATGACACTGGTGGATTCATAGGTGCTATGTGAAAATAACATACATGCAAAATGATTCTGGTTGTTGTTACTAAAAAGAACACACATGCAATGATACTGGTGGATCCATGAGTGGATTGTGAAAAGAGCACACATGCAATGATACTTGTGGATCCATATGTGGTATGTGAAAAGAACAGACATGCAATGACTCTGGTTGTTGTTAGTGCAAAGAACACACATGCAATGACACTGGTGGATCCATGTGTGGTCTCTGAAGAGAGCACACATTTCAATGACTCTTGTTGTTGTTAGTAAAAAGAACACACATGCAATGACACTTGTTGTTGTTACTAAAAAGAACACACATGCAATGACACTGGTGGATCCATAGGTGGTATGTGAGAAGAACACACATTTCAATGACTTTGGTTGTTGTTACTAAAAAGAACACACATGCAATGACACTGGTGGATCCATAGGTGGTATGTGAAGAGATCACACATGCAAAATGACTCTGGTTGTTGTTACTAAAAAGAACACACATGCAATGACACTGGTGGATCCATGGGTGGATTGTGAAATGAACACACATTTCAATGACACTGGTGGATTCATAGGTGCTATATGAAAATAACATACATGCAAAATGATTCTGGTTGTTGTTACTAAAAAGAACACACATGCAATGACACTGGTGGATCCATGAGTGGATTGTGAAAAGAGCACACATGCAATGACACTTGTGGATCCATATGTGGTATGTGAAAAGAACAGACATGCAATGACTCTGGTTGTTGTTAGTGAAAAGAACACACATGCAATGACACTGGTGGATCCATGTGTGGTCTCTGAAGAGAGCACACATTTCAATGACTCTTGTTGTTGTTAGAAAAAGAACACACATGCAATGACACTAGTGGATCCATGTGTGGTCTCTGAAGAGAACACACTTGCAATGACACTGGTTGTTGTTACTAAAAAGAACACACATGCAATGACACTGGTGAATCCATAGGTGGATTGTGAAGACAACACACATGCAATGACACTGGTGGATCCATAGGTGGTATGTGAAAAGAACACATATCCAAAATGACTGGTTGTTGTTAGTAAAAAGAACACACATGCAATGACACCGGTGGATCCATGTGTGGTCTCTCTAGAGAACACACATTTCAATCACACTAGTGGATCCATATGTGGTATGTGAAAATAACACACATGCAATGAATCTGGTTATTGTTAGTGAAAGGAACACACATGCAATGACACTGGTGGATCCATAGGTGGTATGTGAGAAGAACACACATTTCAATGACTCTGGTTGTTGTTACTAAAAAGAACACACATGCAATGACACTGGTGGATCCATAGGTGGTATGTGAAGAGATCACACATGCAAAATGACTCTGGTTGTTGTTACTAAAAAGAACACACATGCAATGACACTGGTGGATCCATGGGTGGATTGTGAAATGAACACACATTTCAATGACACTGGTGGATTCATAGGTGCTATGTGAAAATAACATACATGCAAAATGATTCTGGTTGTTGTTACTAAAAAGAACACACATGCAATGATACTGGTGGATCCATGAGTGGATTGTGAAAAGAGCACACATGCAATGACACTTGTGGATCCATATGTGGTATGTGAAAAGAACAGACATGCAATGACTCTGGTTGTTGTTAGTGCAAAGAACACACATGCAATGACACTGGTGGATCCATGTGTGGTCTCTGAAGAGAGCACACATTTCAATGACTCTTGTTGTTGTTAGTAAAAAGAACACACATGCAATGACACTTGTTGTTGTCACTGAAGAGAACACACATTCAATGACACTTGTTGTTGTTACTAAAAAGAACAGACATGCAATGACACTGGTGGATCCATAGGTGGATTGTGAAGAGAACACACATGCAATGACACTGGTGGATCCATAGGTGGTATGTGAGAAGAACACACATGCAAAATGACTGATTCTTGTTACTAAAAAGAACACACATGCAATGACACTGGTGGATCCATGTGTGGTCTCTGTAGAGAACACACATTTCAATCACACTGGTGGATCCATATGTGGTATGTGAAAAGAACACACATTAAATGACTCTGGTTGTTGTTAGTGAAAAGAACACACATGCAATGACACTAGTGGATCCATAGGTGGTATGTGAGAAGAACACACATGCAAAATGACTCTTGTTGTTGTTACTAAAAAGAATGCACATGCAATGACACTGGTGGATCCATAGGTGGATTGTGAAATGAACACACATGCAATGAGACTGGTGGATCCATAGGTGGTATGTGAGAAGAACACACATTTCAATGACTCTAGTTGTTGTTACTAAAAAGAACACACATGCAATGACACTGGTGGATCCATAGGTGGTATGTGAAGAGATCACACATGCAAAATGACTCTGGTTGTTGTTACTAAAAAGAACACACATGCAAAATGACACTGGTGGATCCATGGGTGGATTGTGAAATGAACACATATTTCAATGACACTGGTGGATTCATAGGTGGTATGTGAAAAGAACACACATGCAAAATGACTCTGGTTGTTGTTACTAAAAAGAACACACATGCAATGACACTGGTGGATCCATGTGTGGATTGTGAAAAGAGCACACATGCAATGACACTGGTGGATCCATATGTGGTATGTGAAAAGAACACACATGAAATGACTCTAGTTGTTGTTAGTGAAAAGAACACACATGCAATGACACTTGTGGATCCATGTGTGGTCTCTGAAGAGAGCACACATTTCAATGACTCTTGTTGTTGTTAGTAAAAAGAACACACATGCAATGACACTGGTGGATCCATGTGTGGTCACTGAAGAGAACACACATGCAATGACACTTGTTGTTGTTACTAAAAAGAACACACATGCAATGACACTGGTGGATCCATAGGTGGATTGTGAAGAGAACACACATGCAATGACACTGGTGGATCCATAGGTGGTATGTGAAAAGAACACACATGCAAAATGACTGGTTGTTGTTACTAAAAAGAACACACATGCAATGACACTGGTGGATCCATGTGTGGTCTCTGTAGAGAACACACATTTCAATCACACTGGTGGATCCATATGTGGTATGTGAAAAGAACACACATGCAATGACTCTGGTTGTTGTTAGTGAAAAGAACACACATGCAATGACTCTGGTTGTTGTTAGTGAAAAGAACACACATGCAATGACACTGGTGGATCCATAGGTGGTATGTGAAAAGAAAACACATCCAATGACTCTGGTTGTTGTTACTAAAAAGAACACACATGCAATGACACTGGTGGATCCATAGGTGGTATGTGAAGAGATCACACATGCAAAATGACTCTGGTTGTTATTACTAAAAAGAACACACATGTAATGACACTGTTGGATCCATGGGTGGATTGTGAAATGAACACACATTTCAATGACACTGGTGGATTCATAGGTGGTATGTGAAAAGAACACACATGCAAAATGACTCTGGTTGTTGTTACTAAAAAGAACACACATGCAATGACACTGGTGGATCCATAGGTGGATTGTGAAATGAACACACATGCAACGACACTGGTGGATCCATAGGTGGTATGTGAGAAGAACACACATTTCAATGACTTTGGTTGTTGTTACTAAAAAGAACACACATGCAATGACACTGGTGGATCCATAGGTGGTATGTGAAGAGATCACACATGCAAAATGACTCTGGTTGTTGTTACTAAAAAGAACACACATGCAATGACACTGGTGGATCCATGGGTGGATTGTGAAATGAACACACATTTCAATGACACTGGTGGATTCATAGGTGCTATATGAAAATAACATACATGCAAAATGATTATGGTTGTTGTTACTAAAAAGAACACACATGCAATGACACTGGTGGATCCATGAGTGGATTGTGAAAAGAGCACACATGCAATGACACTTGTGGATCCATATGTGGTATGTGAAAAGAACACACATGCAATGACTCTGGTTGTTGTTAGTGAAAAGAACACACATGCAATGACACTGGTGGATCCATGTGTGGTCTCTGAAGAGAGCACATTTCAATGACTCTTGTTGTTGTCACACATGCAATGACTATAGTGGATAACTTTGTGGTATCTGAAGAGATCACACATGCAATGACACTGGTTGTTGTTACTAAAAAGAACACACATGCAATGACACTGGTGAATCCATAGGTGGATTGTGAAGAGAACACACATGCAATGACACTGGTGGATCCATAGGTGGTATGTGAAAAGAACACACATCCAAAATGACTGGTTGTTGTTACTAAAAAGAACACACATGCAATGACACCGGTGGATCCATGTGTGGTCTCTATAGAGAACACACATTTCAATCACACTAGTGGATACATATGTGGTATGTGAAAATAACACACATGCAATGAATCTGGTTATTGTTAGTGAAAGGAACACACATGCAATGACACTGGTGGATCCATAGGTGGTATGTGAGAAGAACACACATTTCAATGACTCGGGTTGTTGTTAGTTAAAAGAACACACATGCAATGACACTGGTGGATCCATAGGTGGTATGTGAAGAGATCACACATGCAAAATGACTCTGGTTGTTGTTACTAAAAAGAACACACATGCAATGACACTGGTGGATCCATGGGTGGATTGTGAAATGAACACACATTTCAATGACACTGGTGGATTCATAGGTGCTATGTGAAAATAACATACATGCAAAATGATTGTGGTTGTTGTTACTAAAAAGAACACACATGCAATGACACTGGTGGATCCATAGGTGGATTGTGAAATGAACACACATGCAAAATGACTCTGGTTGTTGTTACTAAAAAGAACACACATGCAAAATGACACTGGTGGATCCATGGGTGGATTGTGAAATGAACACACATTTCAATGACACTGGTGGATTCATAGGTGGTATGTGAAAAGAACACATGCAAAATGACTCTGGTTGTTGTTACTAAAAAGAACACACATGCAATGACACTGGTGGATCCATGTGTGGATTGTGAAAAGAGCACACATGCAATGACACTGGTGGATCCATATGTGGTATGTGAAAAGAACACACATGAAATGACTCTAGTTGTTGTTAGTGAAAAGAACACACATGCAATGACACTTGTGGATCCATGTGTGGTCTCTGAAGAGAGCACACATTTCAATGACTCTTGTTGTTGTTAGTAAAAAGAACACACATGCAATGACACTGGTGGATCCATGTGTGGTCACTGAAGAGAACACACATGCAATGACACTGGTTGTTACTAAAAAGAACACACATGCAATGACACTGGTGGATCCATAGGTGGATTGTGAAGAGAACACACATGCAATGACACTGGTGGATCCATAGGTGGTATGTGAAAAGAACACACATGCAAAATGACTGGTTGTTGTTACTAAAAAGAACACACATGCAATGACACTGGTGGATCCATGTGTGGTCTCTGTAGAGAACACACATTTTAATCACACTGGTGGATCCATATGTGGTATGTGAAAAGAACACACATGCAATGACTCTGGTTGTTAGTGAAAGAAACACACATGCAATGACACTGGTGGATCCATAGGTGGTATGTGAAAAGAAAACACATGCAATGACTCTGGTTGTTGTTACTAAAAAGAACACACATGCAATGACACTGGTGGATCCATATGTGGTATGTGAAGAGATCACACATGCAAAATGACTCTGGTTGTTATTACTAAAAAGAACACACATGCAATGACACTGTTGGATCCATGGGTGGATTGTGAAATGAACACACATTTCAATGACACTGGTGGATTCATAGGTGGTATGTGAAAAGAACACACATGCAAAATGACTCTGGTTGTTGTTACTAAAAAGAACACACATGCAATGACACTGGTGGATCCATAGGTGGATTGTGAAATGAACACACATGCAATGACACTGGTGGATCCATAGGTGGTATGTGAGAAGAACACACATTTCAATGACTTTGGTTGTTGTTACTAAAAAGAACACACATGCAATGACACTGGTGGATCCATAGGTGGTATGTGAAGAGATCACACATGCAAAATGACTCTTGTTGTTGTTACTAAAAAGAACACACATGCAATGACACTGGTGGATCCATGGGTGGATTGTGAAATGAACACACATTTCAATGACACTGGTGGATTCATAGGTGCTATATGAAAATAACATACATGCAAAATGATTCTGGTTGTTGTTACTAAAAAGAACACACATGCAATGACACTGGTGGATCCATGAGTGGATTGTGAAAAGAGCACACATGCAATGACACTTGTGGATCCATATGTGGTATGTGAAAAGAACAGACATGCAATGACTCTAGTTGTTGTTAGTGAAAAGAACACACATGCAATGACACTGGTGGATCCATGTGTGGTCTCTGAAGAGAGCACACATTTCAATGACTCTTGTTGTTGTTAGAAAAAGAACAGACATGCAATGACACTAGTGGATCCATGTGTGGTCTCTGAAGAGAACACACATGCAATGACACTGGTTGTTGTTACTAAAAAGAACACACATGCAATGACACTGGTGAATCCATAGGTGGATTGTGAAGAGAACACACATGCAATGACACTGGTTGATCCATAGGTGGTATGTGAAAAGAACACACATCCAAAATGACTGGTTGTTGTTACTAAAAATAACACACATGCAATGACACTGGTGGATCCATGTGTGGTCTCTGTAGAGAACACACATTTCAATCACACTAGTGGATCCATATGTGGTATGTGAAAATAACACACATGCAATGAATCTGGTTATTGTTAGTGAAAGGAACACACATGCAATGACACTGGTGGATCCATAGGTGGTATGTGAGAAGAACACACATTTCAATGACTCTGGTTGTTGTTACTAAAAAGAACACACATGCAATGACATTGGTGGATCCATATGTGGTATGTGAAGAGATCACACATGCAAAATGACTCTGGTTGTTGTTACTAAAAAGAACACACATGCAATGACACTGGTGGATCCATGGGTGGATTGTGAAATGAACACACATTTCAATGACACTGGTGGATTCATAGGTGCTATGTGAAAATAACATACATGCAAAATGATTACAGTTGTTGTTACTAAAAAGAACACACATGCAATGATACTGGTGGATCCATGAGTGGATTGTGAAAAGAGCACACATGCAATGACACTTGTGGATCCATATGTAGTATGTGAAAAGAACAGACATGCAATAACTCTGGTTGTTGTTAGTGCAAAGAACACACATGCAATGACACTGGTGGATCCATGTGTGGTCTCTGAAGAGAGCACACATTTCAATGACTCTTGTTGTTGTTAGTAAAAAGAACACACATGCAATGACACTTGTTGTTGTTACTAAAAAGAACACACATGCAATGACACTTGTTGTTGTTACTAAAAAGAACACACATGCAATGACACTGGTGGATCCATGTGTGGATTGTGAAAAGAGCACACATGCAATGACACTGGTGGATCCATATGTGGTATGTGAAAAGAACACACATGAAATGACTCTAGTTGTTGTTAGTGAAAAGAACACACATGCAATGACACTTGTGGATCCATGTGTGGTCTCTGAAGAGAGCACACATTTCAATGACTCTTGTTGTTGTTAGTAAAAAGAACACACATGCAATGACACTGGTGGATCCATGTGTGGTCACTGAAGAGAACACACATGCAATGACACTGGTTGTTACTAAAAAGAACACACATGCAATGACACTGGTGGATCCATAGGTGGATTGTGAAGAGAACACACATGCAATGACACTGGTGGATCCATAGGTGGTATGTGAAAAGAACACACATGCAAAATGACTGGTTGTTGTTACTAAAAAGAACACACATGCAATGACACTGGTGGATCCATGTGTGGTCTCTGTAGAGAACACACATTTCAATCACACTGGTGGATCCATATGTGGTATGTGAAAAGAACACACATGCAATGACTCTGTTTTATTGTAGTGAAAACAACACACATGCAATGACTCTGGTTGTTGTTAGTGAAAAGAACACACATGCAATGACACTGGTGGATCCATAGGTGGTATGTGAAAAGAAAACACATGCAATGACTCTGGTTGTTGTTACTAAAAAGAACACACATGCAATGACACTGGTGGATCCATATGTGGTATGTGAAGAGATCACACATGCAAAATGACTCTGGTTGTTATTACTAAAAAGAACACACATGCAATGACACTGTTGGATCCATGGGTGGATTGTGAAATGAACACACATTTCAATGACACTGGTGGATTCATAGGTGGTATGTGAAAAGAACACACATGCAAAATGACTCTGGTTGTTGTTACTAAAAAGAACACACATGCAATGACACTGGTGGATCCATAGGTGGATTGTGAAATGAACACACATGCAACGACACTGGTGGATCCATAGGTGGTATGTGAGAAGAACACACATTTCAATGACTTTGGTTGTTGTTACTAAAAAGAACACACATGCAATGACACTGGTGGATCCATAGGTGGTATGTGAAGAGATCACACATGCAAAATTACTCTGGTTGTTGTTACTAAAAAGAACACACATGCAATGACACTGGTGGATCCATGGGTGGATTGTGAAATGAACACACATTTCAATGACACTGGTGGATTCATAGGTGCTATATGAAAATAACATACATGCAAAATGATTATGGTTGTTGTTACTAAAAAGAACACACATGCAATGACACTGGTGGATCCATGAGTGGATTGTGAAAAGAGCACACATGCAATGACACTTGTGGATCCATATGTGGTATGTGAAAAGAACAGACATGCAATGACTCTGGTTGTTGTTAGTGAAAAGAACACACATGCAATGACACTGGTGGATCCATGTGTGGTCTCTGAAGAGAGCACACATTTCAATGACTCTTGTTGTTGTTACAAAAAGAACACACATGCAATGACACTAGTGGATCCATGTGTGGTCTCTGAAGAGAACACACATGCAATGACACTGGTTGTTGTTACTAAAAAGAACACACATGCAATGACACTGGTGAATCCATAGGTGGATTGTGAAGAGAACACACATGCAATGACACTGGTGGATCCATAGGTGGTATGTGAAAAGAACACACATCCAAAATGACTGGTTGTTGTTACTAAAAAGAACACACATGCAATGACACCGGTGGATCCATGTGTGGTCTCTGTAGAGAACACACATTTCAATCACACTAGTGGATCCATATGTGGTATGTGAAAATAACACACATGCAATGAATCTGGTTATTGTTAGTGAAAGGAACACACATGCAATGACACTGGTGGATCCATAGGTGGTATGTGAGAAGAACACACATTTCAATGACTCTGGTTGTTGTTACTAAAAAGAACACACATGCAATGACACTGGTGGATCCATAGGTGGTATGTGAAGAGATCACACATGCAAAATGACTCTGGTTGTTGTTACTAAAAAGAACACACATGCAATGACACTGGTGGATCCATGGGTGGATTGTGAAATGAACACACATTTCAATGACACTGGTGGATTCATAGGTGCTATGTGAAAATAACATACATGCAAAATGATTCTGGTTGTTGTTACTAAAAAGAACACACATGCAATGATACTGGTGGATCCATGAGTGGATTGTGAAAAGAGCACACATGCAATGACACTTGTTGTTACTAAAAAGAACACACATGCAATGACACTGGTGGATCCATAGGTGGTATGTGAGAAGAACACACATTTCAATGACTTTGGTTGTTGTTACTAAAAAGAACACACATGCAATGACACTGGTGGATCCATAGGTGGTATGTGAGAAGAACACACATGCAAAATGACTCTGGTTGTTGTTACTAAAAAGAACACACATGCAATGACACTGGTGGATCCATGTGTGGTCTCTGTAGAGAACACACATTTCAATCACATTGGTGGATCCATATGTGGTATGTGAAAAGAACACACATTCAATGACTCTGGTTGTTGTTAGTGAAAAGAACACACATGCAATGACACTAGTGGATCCATAGGTGGTATGTGAGAAGAACACACATGCAAAATGACTCTGGTTGTTGTTACTAAAAAGAACGCACATGCAATGACACTGGTGGATCCATAGGTGGATTGTGAAATGAACACACATGCAATGAGACTGGTGGATCCATAGGTGGTATGTGAGAAGAACACACATTTCAATGACTCTAGTTGTTGTTACTAAAAAAGAACACACATGCAATGACACTGGTGGATCCATAGGTGGTATGTGAAGAGATCACACATGCAAAATGACTCTGGTTGTTGTTACTAAAAAGAACACACATGCAAAATGACACTGGTGGATCCATGGGTGGATTGTGAAATGAACACACATTTCAATGACACTGGTGGATTCATAGGTGGTATGTGAAAAGAACACACATGCAAAATGACTATGGTTGTTGTTACTAAAAAGAACACACATGCAATGACACTGGTGGATCCATGTGTGGATTGTGAAAAGAGCACACATGCAATGACACTGGTGGATCCATATGTGGTATGTGAAAAGAACACACATGAAATGACTCTAGTTGTTGTTAGTGAAAAGAACACACATGCAATGACACTTGTGGATCCATGTGTGGTCTCTGAAGAGAGCACACATTTCAATGACTCTTGTTGTTGTTAGTAAAAAGAACACACATGCAATGACACTGGTGGATCCATGTGTGGTCACTGAAGAGAACACACATGCAATGACACTGGTTGTTACTAAAAAGAACACACATGCAATGACACTGGTGGATCCATAGGTGGATTGTGAAGAGAACACACATGCAATGACACTGGTGGATCCATAGGTGGTATGTGAAAAGAACACACATGCAAAATGACTGGTTGTTGTTACTAAAAAGAACACACATTTAATGACACTAGTGGATCCATGTGTGGTCTCTGTAGAGAACACACATTTCAATCACACTGGTGGATCCATATGTGGTATGTGAAAAGAACACACATGCAATGACTCTGGTTGTTGTTAGTGAAAAGAACACACATGCAATGACACTGGTGGATCCATAGGTGGTATGTGAAAAGAAAAGACATGCAATGACACCGGTGGATCCATAGGTGGATTGTGAAAAGAGCACACATGCAATGACACTGGTGGATCCATATGTGGTATGTGAAAATAACACACATGCAATGACTCTGGTTGTTGTTAGTAAAAATAACACACATGCAATGACACTAGTGGATCCATGTGTGGTCTCTGAAGAGAGCACACATTTCAATGACTCTTGTTGTTGTTAGTAAAAAGAACACACATGCAATGACACTGGTGGATCCATGTGTGGTCTCTGAAGAAGACACACATGCAATGACACTGGTTGTTGTTACTAAAAGACCACACATGCAATGACACTGGTGAATCCATAGGTGGATTGTGAAGAGAACACACATGCAATGACACTGGTGGATCCATAGGTGGTATGTGAAAAGAACACACATCCAAAATGACTGGTTGTTGTTACTTTAAAGAACACACATGCAATGACACCGGTGGATCCATGTGTGGTATCTGTAGAGAACACACATTTCAATCACACTAGTGGATCCATATGTGGTATGTGAAAATAACACACATGCAATCAATCTCGATATTGTTAGAGAAAGGAACACACATGCAATGACACTGGAGGATCCATAGTTGTTATGTGAGAAGAACACACATTTCAATGACTCTTGTTGTTGTTACTAAAAAGAACACACATGCAATGACACTGGTGGATCCATAGGTGGTATGTGAAGAGATCACACATGCAAAATGACTCTGATTGTTGTTACTAAAACAACACACATGCAATGACACTGGTGGATCCATGGGTGGATTGTGAAATGAACACACATTTCAATGACACTGGTGGATTCATAGGTGCTATGTGAAAATAACATACATGCAAAATGATTCTGGTTGTTGTTACTAAAAAGAACACACATGCAATGATACTGGTGGATCCATGAGTGGATTGTGAAAAGAGCACACATGCAATGACACTTGTGGATCCATATGTGGTATGGGAAAAGACATGCAATGACTCTGGTTGTTGTTAGTGCAAAGAACACACATGCAATGACACTGGTGGATCCATGTGTGGTCTCTGAAGAGAGCACACATTTCAATGACTCTTGTTGTTGTTAGTAAAAAGAACACACATGCAATGACACTTGTTGTTGTTACTAAAAAGAACACACATGCAATGACACTTGTTGTTGTTACTAAAAAGAACACACATGCAATGACACTGGTGGATCCATGTGTGGATTGTGAAAAGAGCACACATGCAATGACACTGGTGGATCCATATGTGGTATGTGAAAAGAACACAGTGTGGTTTCCGGAAATGTTTAAGGATTGGTAGTGTCCGGATTTCTTATAAAGTTATTTCAGACCCAAATTAGGGTTTGCCACCGAACTGAGAGAAGACGATCGTCTCCTCTCTTCCTACTCGATCTTCGGCGGGGTCGAATGTTTTCCCGGTCGAGGTTCAGCAGTACATTGGAATCCTGAAGCACCACCACGAACGCTACCGCGCGTGCGCCTGCGGTGCGGTAAGGCCAGAAGTGTCGCAAAAGACTAGGATGGGAAACAAAACGGAATGTACCGGATTTTTAGCACGTACAACCATCGGCCTGAAAATGCTCATAAACAGCTCTTCCCCCTTTGACTTAGTTTTCGCTCTCCTCTGTTTCTAGTAGACTAAGCCTGATCCTACTTTGCGAGTCCATTGCGATCTCTTTCTTTCACTTGGTTTTTCTTCCTTCCCTTCGGTACTCCTTAACTCGGAGATACTCCTTCGGTACTACTTGAACAGATGGGTTTAGTCCCTTCCTTCGGGCAACGTTTTCTCCGGGTACCACCGGCTTACCACCGGGTTGAAAGAAATCCCTCATAATCACTATTAAGACCTCGCAACCAGACTGAAAAATTCAAGTAGTTCTTAAATAAAAATAAAAAAGAAATTTTCTTCCTTCCAATTTTGTAAGTAGTAAGCCCACCCCAAGATGAGTGCTCTCTCCTCCGACTTCCCTAGAGCCTACGGTATCACAGCCGAGACAGCGACGGGTTCTCCGCCATATCTGAGGGATGGAGCGGTATATGGAAATAGGATAAGGTAGCGGCGAGACGAGCCGTTTAAATAGGTGTCAAGTGGAAGTGCAGTGATGTATGCTCGCTTCCGGCGTCGGCTTGTAGTCTCTGCAGTCGGCACACGCACGCGCCCGCCATCATGCCATTTATACAAAACACCTATCCCTAGCACACGCAAGGGAACCATAGACAGGCAAGTGAAATCCAATCCACGAAATAATTTGATCCATGGACGGCACCGTTGTGGTAAAGGTCGTAATTCCAGAGGAATAGAAACGTGGCTGCATCCTCACACACACACAATAGCGCGTAGGTAGGTGGTCGAATGATCGATCGAACTGAGTGAGTGGACATTGGAATCCGTACGTTACCTTCCTCATTGTCTTAGCTTAGATACCGAACAGTTTGAGTGATCGATCGACCTTGTCGCACGATGAGCCCATTCTCTCTCTTCCATCCCGCCTTCTGAACCGAACCCTGGAGAAAGAAACGGAAGCCGAAGCAGCATCTTCTTCCTTTTTCCATACAGAGAAAGGTGCCTTCGCTTATAAGGCCTTTATTTAGTTTGCATTTTGAGTACCCGTGCAATAGTCCTAGAACTTAAGATGAACACAAAGAAAGAACTCCAAATAAATGAAAGCAATATTGCTTGTTGTCCTATTACTCTTTTTGCCCGCCTTGTGTTGGATGAAATGACTCTAGTTGTTGTTAGTGAAAAGAACACACATGCAATGACACTTGTGGATCCATGTGTGGTCTCTGAAGAGAGCACACATTTCAATGACTCTTGTTGTTGTTAGTAAAAACAACACACATGCAATGACACTGGTGGATCCATGTGTGGTCACTGAAGAGAACACACATGCAATGACACTGGTTGTTACTAAAAAGAACACACATGCAATGACACTGGTGGATCCATAGGTGGATTGTGAAGAGAACACACATGCAATGACACTGGTGGATCCATAGGTGGTATGTGAAAAGAACACACATGCAAAATGACTGGTTGTTGTTACTAAAAAGAACACACATGCAATGACACTGGTGGATCCATGTGTGGTCTCTGTAGAGAACACACATTTCAATCACACTGGTGGATCCATATGTGGTATGTGAAAAGAACACACATGCAATGACTCTGGTTGTTGTTAGTGAAAAGAACACACATGCAATGACACTGGTGGATCCATAGGTGGTATGTGAAAAGAAAACACATGCAATGACTCTGGTTGTTGTTACTAATAAGAACACACATGCAATGACACTGGTGGATCCATATGTGGTATGTGAAGAGATCACACATGCAAAATGACTCTGGTTGTTGTTACTAAAAAGAACACACATGCAATGACACTGGTGGATCCATAGGTGGATTGTGAAATGAACACACATTTCAATGACACTGGTGGATTCATAGGTGGTATGTGAAAAGAACACACATGCAAAATGACTCTGGTTGTTGTTACTAAAAAGAACACACATGCAATGACACGGGTGGATCCATAGGTGGATTGTAAAATGAACACACATGCAACGACACTGGTGGATCCATAGGTGGTATGTGAGAAGAACACACATTTCAATGACTTTGGTTGTTGTTACTAAAAAGAACACACATGCAATGACACTAGTGGATCCATAGGTGGTATGTGAAGAGATCACACATGCAAAATGACTCTGGTTGTTGTTACTAAAAAGAACACACATGCAATGACACTGGTAGATCCATGGGTGGATTGTGAAATGAACACACATTTCAATGACACTGGTGGATTCATAGGTGCTACATGAAAATAATATACATCCAAAATGATTCTGGTTGTTGTTACTAAAAAGAACACACATGCAATGACACTGGTGGATCCATGAGTGGATTGTGAAAAGAGCACACATGCAATGACACTTGTTGATCCATATGTGGTATGTGAAAAGAACAGACATGCAATGACTCTGGTTGTTGTTAGTGAAAAGAACACACATGCAATGACATCTGGATCCATGTGTGGTCTCTGAAGAGAGCACACATTTCAATGACTCTTGTTGTTGTTAGAAAAAGAACACACATGCAATGACACTAGTGGATCCATGTGTGGTCTCTGAAGAAGACACACATGCAATGACACTGGTTGTTGTTACTAAAAAGAACACACATGCAATGACACTGGTGAATCCATAGGTGGATTGTGAAGAGAACACACATGCAATGACACTGGTGGATCCATAGGTGGTATGTGAAAAGAACACACATCCAAAATGACTCTGGTTGTTGTTACTAAAAAGAACACACATGCAATGACACCGGTGGATCCATGTGTGGTATCTGTAGAGAACACACATTTCAATCACACTAGTGGATCCATATGTGGTATGTGAAAATAACACACATGCAATGAATCTGGTTATTGTTAGTGAAAGGAACACACATGCAATGACACTGGTGGATCCATAGGTGGTATGTGAGAAGAACACACATTTCAATGACTCTGGTTGTTGTTACTAAAAAGAACACACATGCAATGACACTGGTGGATCCATAGGTGGTATGTGAAGAGATCACACATGCAAAATGACTCTGGTTGTTACTAAAAAGAACACACATGCAATGACACTGGTGGATCCATGGGTGGATTGTGAAATGAACACACATTTCAATGACACTGGTGGATTCATAGGTGCTATGTGAAAATAACATACATGCAAAATGATTCTGGTTGTTGTTACTAAAAAGAACACACATGCAATGATACTGGTGGATCCATGAGTGGATTGTGAAAAGAGCACACATGCAATGACACTTGTGGATCCATATGTGGTATGTGAAAAGAACAGACATGCAATGACTCTGGTTGTTGTTAGTGCAAAGAACACACATGCAATGACACTGGTGGATCCATGTGTGGTCTCTGAAGAGAGCACACATTTCAATGACTCTTGTTGTTGTTAGTAAAAAGAACACACATGCAATGACACTTGTTGTTGTTACTAAAAAGAACACACATGCAATGACACTTGTTGTTGTTACTAAAAAGAACACACATGCAATGACACTGGTGGATCCATAGGTGGATTGTGAAGAGAACACACATGCAATGACACTGGTGGATCCATAGGTGGTATGTGAAAAGAACACACATGCAAAATGACTGGTTGTTGTTACTAAAAAGAACACACATGCAATGACACTTGTGGATCCATGTGTGGTCTCTGTAGAGAACCCACATTTCAATCACATTGGTGGATCCATATGTGGTATGTGAAAAGAACACACATTCAATGACTCTGGTTGTTGTTAGTGAAAAGAACACACATGCAATGACACTAGTGGATCCATAGGTGGTATGTGAGAAGAACACACATGCAAAATGACTCTGGTTGTTGTTACTAAAAAGAACGCACATGCAATGACACTGGTGGATCCATAGGTGGATTGTGAAATGAACACACATGCAATGAGACTGGTGGATCCATAGGTGGTATGTGAGAAGAACACACATTTCAATGACTCTAGTTGTTGTTACTAAAAAAGAACACACATGCAATGACACTGGTGGATCCATAGGTGGTATGTGAAGAGATCACACATGCAAAATGACTCTGGTTGTTGTTACTAAAAAGAACACACATGCAAAATGACACTGGTGGATCCATGGGTGGATTGTGAAATGAACACACATTTCAATGACACTGGTGGATTCATAGGTGGTATGTGAAAAGAACACACATGCAAAATGACTCTGGTTGTTGTTACTAAAAAGAACACACATGCAATGACACTGGTGGATCCATGTGTGGATTGTGAAGAGATCACACATGCAATGACACTGGTGGATCCATATGTGGTATGTGAAAAGAACACACATGAAATGACTCTAGTTGTTGTTAGTGAAAAGAACACACATGCAATGACACTTGTGGATCCATGTGTGGTCTCTGAAGAGAGCACACATTTCAATGACTCTTGTTGTTGTTAGTAAAAAGAACACACATGCAATGACACTGGTGGATCCATGTGTGGTCACTGAAGAGAACACACATGCAATGACACTTGTTGTTGTTACTAAAAAGAACACACATGCAATGACACTGGTGGATCCATAGGTGGATTGTGAAGAGAACACACATGCAATGACACTGGTGGATCCATAGGTGGTATGTGAAAAGAACACACATGCAAAATGACTGGTTGTTGTTACTAAACAGAACACACATGAAAGGACAGGTGGATCCATGTGTGGTCTCTGTAGAGAACACACATTTCAATCACACTGGTGGATCCATATGTGGTATGTGAAAAGAACACACATGCAATGACTCTGGTTGTTTTTAGTGAAAAGAACACACATGCAATGACTCTGGTTGTTGTTAGTGAAAAGAACACACATGCAATGACACTGGTGGATCCATAGGTGGTATGTGAAAAGAAAACACATGCAATGACTCTGGTTGTTGTTACTAAAAATAACACACATGCAATGACACTGGTGGATCCATAGGTGGTATGTGAAGAGATCACACATGCAAAATGACTCTGGTTGTTATTACTAAAAAGAACACACATGTAATGACACTGTTGGATCCATGGGTGGATTGTGAAATGAACACACATTTCAATGACACTGGTGGACTCATAGGTGGTATGTGAAAAGAACACACATGCAAAATGACTCTGGTTGTTGTTACTAAAAAGAACACACATGCAATGACACTGGTGGATCCATAGGTGGATTGTGAAATGAACACACATGCAACGACACTGGTGGATCCATAGGTGGTATGTGAGAAGAACACACATTTCAATGACTTTGGTTGTTGTTACTAAAAAGAACACACATGCAATGACACTGGTGGATCCATAGGTGGTATGTGAAGAGATCACACATGCAAAATGACTCTGGTTGTTGTTACTAAAAAGAACACACATGCAATGACACTGGTGGATCCATGGGTGGATTGTGAAATGAACACACATTTCAATGACACTGGTGGATTCATAGGTGCTATATGAAAATAACATACATGCAAAATGATTATGGTTGTTGTTACTAAAAAGAACACACATGCAATGACACTGGTGGATCCATGAGTGGATTGTGAAAAGAGCACACATGCAATGACACTTGTGGATCCATATGTGGTATGTGAAAAGAACAGACATGCAATGACTCTGGTTGTTGTTAGTGAAAAGAACACACATGCAATGACACTGGTGGATCCATGTGTGGTCTCTGAAGAGAGCATACATTTCAATGACTCTTGTTGTTGTCACACATGCAATGACACTAGTGGATCCATGTGTGGTCTCTGAAGAGAACACACATGCAATGACACTGGTTGTTGTTACTAAAAAGAACACACATGCAATGACACTGGTGAATCCATAGGTGGATTGTGAAGAGAACACACATGCAATGACACTGGTGGATCCATAGGTGGTATGTGAAAAGAACACACATCCAAAATGACTGGTTGTTGTTACTAAAAAGAACACACATGCAATGACACCGGTGGATCCATGTGTGGTCTCTATAGAGAACACACATTTCAATCACACTAGTGGATACATATGTGGTATGTGAAAATAACACACATGCAATGAATCTGGTTATTGTTAGTGAAAGGAACACACATGCAATGACACTGGTGGATCCATAGGTGGTATGTGAGAAGAACACACATTTCAATGACTCTGGTTGTTGTTACTAAAAAGAACACACATGCAATGACACTGGTGGATCCATAGATGGTATGTGAAGAGATCACACATGCAAAATGACTCTGGTTGTTGTTACTAAAAAGAACACACATGCAATGACACTGGTGGATCCATGGGTGGATTGTGAAATGAACACACATTTCAATGACACTGGTGGATTCATAGGTGCTATGTGAAAATAACATACATGCAAAATGATTCTGGTTGTTGTTACTAAAAAGAACACACATGCAATGATACTGGTGGATCCATGAGTGGATTGTGAAAAGAGCACACATGCAATGACACTTGTGGATCCATATGTGGTATGTGAAAAGAACAGACATGCAATGACTCTGGTTGTTGTTAGTGCAAAGAACACACATGCAATGACACTGGTGGATCCATGTGTGGTCTCTGAAGAGAGCACACATTTCAATGACTCTTGTTGTTGTTAGTAAAAAGAACACACATGCAATGACACTTGTTGTTGTCACTGAAGAGAACACACATGCAATGACACTTGTTGTTGTTACTAAAAAGAACACACATGCAATGACACTGGTGGATCCATAGGTGGATTGTGAAGAGAACACACATGCAATGACACTGGTGGATCCATAGGTGGTATGTGAGAAGAACACACATGCAAAATGACTGATTCTTGTTACTAAAAAGAACACACATGCAATGACACTGGTGGATCCATGTGTGGTCTCTGTAGAGAACACACATTTCAATCACACTGGTGGATCCATATGTGGTATGTGAAAAGAACACACATTCAATGACTCTGGTTGTTGTTAGTGAAAAGAACACACATGCAATGACACTAGTGGATCCATAGGTGGTATGTGAGAAGAACACACATGCAAAATGACTCTTGTTGTTGTTACTAAAAAGAACGCACATGCAATGACACTGGTGGATCCATAGGTGGATTGTGAAATGAACACACATGCAATGAGACTGGTGGATCCATAGGTGGTATGTGAGAAGAACACACATTTCAATGACTCTAGTTGTTGTTACTAAAAAGAACACACATGCAATGACACTGGTGGATCCATAGGTGGTATGTGAAGAGATCACACATGCAAAATGACTCTGGTTGTTGTTACTAAAAAGAACACACATGCAAAATGACACTGGTGGATCCATGGGTGGATTGTGAAATGAACACACATTTCAATGACACTGGTGGATTCATAGGTGGTATGTGAAAAGAACACACATGCAAAATGACTCTGGTTGTAGTTACTAAAAAGAACACACATGCAATGACACTGGTGGATCCATGTGTGGATTGTGAAAAGAGCACACATGCAATGACACTGGTAGATCCATATGTGGTATGTGAAAAGAACACACATGAAATGACTCTAGTTGTTGTTAGTGAAAAGAACACACATGCAATGACACTTGTGGATCCATGTGTGGTCTCTGAAGAGAGCACACATTTCAATGACTCTTGTTGTTGTTAGTAAAAAGAACACACATGCAATGACACTGGTGGATCCATGTGTGGTCACTGAAGAGAACACACATGCAATGACACTGGTTGTTGTTACTAAAAAGAACACACATGCAATGACACTGGTGGATCCATAGGTGGATTATGAAGAGAACACACATGCAATGACACTGGTGGATCCATAGGTGGTATGTGAAAAGAACACACATGCAAAATGACTGGTTGTTGTTACTAAAAAGAACACACATGTAATGACACTGGTGGATCCATGTGTGGTCTCTGTAGAGAACACACATTTCAATCACACTGGTGGATCCATATGTGGTATGTGAAAAGAACACACATGCAATGACTCTGGTTGTTGTTAGTGAAATGAACACACATGCAATGACACTGGTGGATCCATAGGTGGTATGTGAGAAGAACACACATTCCAATGACTCTGGTTGTTGTTACTAAAAAGAACACACATGCAATGACACTGGTGGATCCATAGGTGGTATGTGAAGAGATCACACATGCAAAATGACTCTGGTTGTTGTTACTAAAAATAACACACATGCAATGACACTGGTGGATCCATGGGTGGATTGTGAAATGAACACACATTTCAATGACACTGGTGGATTCATAGGTGGTATGTGAAAAGAACACACATGCAAAATGACTCTGGTTGTTGTTACTAAAAAGAACACACATGCAATGACACTGGTGGATCCATGAGTGGATTGTGAAATGACCACACATGCAATGACACTTGTGGATCCATATGTGGTATGTGAAAAGAACACACATGCAATGACACTGGTGGATCCATGTGTGGTCTCTGAAGAGAGCACACATTTCAATGACTCTTGTTGTTTTTAGTAAAAAGAACACACATGCAATGACATCAGGATCCATGTGTGGTCTCTGAAGAGAACACACATGCAATGACACTGGTTGTTATTACTAAAAAGAACACACATGCAATGACACTGGTGGATCCATAGGTGGATTGTGAAGAGAACACACATGCAATGACACTGGTGGATCCATAGGTGGTATGTGAAAAGAACACACATGCAAAATGACTGGTTGTTGTTACTAAAAAGAACACACATGCAATGACACTGGTGGATCCATGTGTGGTCTCTGTAGAGAACACACATTTCAATGACACTGGTGGATCCATATGTGGTATGTGAAAAGAACACACATGCAATGACTCTAGTTGTTGTTAGTGAAAAGAACACACATGCAATGACTGGTTGTTGTTAGTGAAAAGAACACACATGCAATGACACTGGTGGATCCATAGGTGGTATGTGAGAAGAACACACATGCAAAATGACTCTGGTTGTTGTTACTAAAAAGAACACACATGCAATGACACTGGTGGATCCATAGGTGGTATGTGAGAAGAACACACATTTCAATAACTCTGGTTGTTACTAAAAAGAACACACATGCAATGACACTGGTGGATCCATAGGTGGTATGTGAAGAGATCACACATGCAAAATGACTCTAGTTGTTGTTACTAAAAAGAACACACATGCAAAATGACATAGGTGGGATCCATGGGTGGATTGTGAATAGAAAACACATGCAATGACACTGGTGGATCCATAGGTGGTATGTGAAAAGAACACACATGCAAAATGACCTTGGTTGTTACTAAAAAGAACACACATGCAATGACACTAGTGGATCCATGGGTGGATTGTGAAAAGAACACACATGCAGTGACACTGGTGGATCCATATGTGGTATGTGAAAAGAACACACATGCAATGACTCTTGTTGTTGTTAGTGAAAAGAACACACATGCAATGACACTAGTGGATCCATAGGTGGTATGTGAAGAGATCACACATGCAAAATGACTCTGGTTGTTGTTACTAAAAAGAACACACATGCAAAATGACACTGGTGGATCCATGGGTGGATTGTGAAAAGAGCACAAATGCAATGACATTTGAATGGTACGGGTGGATCCATAGGCGGATTGTGAAAAGAGATTTTCCCTCTCTCTCTCTCACAAATCTCACAAAAGCCCAAACGTGTGGACATCCCAAACATGTGCTCACTCTGGGTGCTATGCCCTGATTGGCTGACAGAGATGTCACACGGATCGTCTCCACCAACCGTTGATCCCATGTGATCCAACGGGCAGGATAACCCCTCCCTTCTCCACTTTTTTATGCATGGTCAATCCGTGCCACCTCTCTATCCGTGCCACCGATACTAAACCCCCATAAACAATTGAAAATCCATCTATCTAACTAAAATAAATAAAATAAATGATCATATTTCGAAGAAGCCATCATCTTCGTCTTTCGGTTCGTCCTCGTCTTCGTGAACGCCATGGTCCCCGCCATCGCCACTGTCGGTGCCCTCCTCTGACGACTCGACACCGTCCCCTTCCTCGAATAAGCGCGCTATATCCTCGTCGGAGTCCTCCTCCTCCTCTTCGTAGTCCCACGGGTCCACGTCACTCTCCTCCGCTCCTGCCTTCAACTGATCGATGAACGCCTCCTCGTTGGCCGAGTCGGACTCGTCCAAATAGCTATCTCCTCTCTTCTTCCTGGTCTTCTTCTCGTTCCTCTTCTTGTCCATACTCGCCGACGCAACACGCGCCCCCGTCCTGGCTGCTACTTTGCGCTCATTCGACGCTGCAGGTACCCCACGCAACTCCTGCGCAGCCGGTACGAGCTTCGACATCGTGTTGTCCTCGAGTGCCGATGTCGATGGATCCTGGCGCGGTCGGACACGACGTGCTGCCTCAGCAGGCGACTCGCGAGCGCGGACAATGTAGCGAAGAGCCGGGGACGCAGGACGGTCAGTGGATGGCTTGGACCTGCCATTGCCACGACGAGGGGGCATCGTGCTCGAGGTAGTTTCTCCAAATGGTCGATGGCGGGTACACAGAGTGGGTGCCGATTTGATCAAGGACGAGCAGCGGGTTCGTGCGTCATGTCCACGCGTGCATTTGTCGATTATCAAAAAAAAGAATAAGAAAGAAGTAATATCTCGTGTACTGAACATAATTTGATCACAACTAAAGTGGCACAACGTATTCTAGACTCGTAAATATCCCGTGCGTGCCTGTCACGTGGAGTTCGACGGAGTTGGACGTGCTGACGTGATCGTGCAGCAGTTGCGCGCGTCATTGCCCCATCAACACGTGACACACGCACGCAGGATGTGCACGTCGATTCCCGTGACAACCACCCGGCTCGCACTCCCCTTATTATATACTGGATTTTGGGCGGCGCCGAAGACCATTGAAGTGTCCATCGCAATAAAGACAACTCCCATCGGTTCCCTACCCCTGCCTCCCTGGCTTCTTTGAGAATGTAGTCCGTACACGGTTGTCTTGTATATTAGTACTAGTACTACTGGACCACGGCCTGTACTCTTTACTCTTCTCCCGCACTAATAATCACTATCTCCTTCCTCCTGCCTCCGCCACACTCACCCTGCAAGCCATGGCTCCACTGAGGAGGGGGAGAGGCCGGTCGACGATCCTCGCAGAGAAAAGGGAGAGAAATCGCCGCGAGGCACTTCTTGCTCTACCAGCCGCTCAAGCCCACCCTCTCATCGAGGCCCAATCTCCCCCGACAATGGCGCCAAATGTTCTAGCAGGCGAGGGCTCATCCCGGTACGGTCTCCTTATTCTACTTCTTCTCCATATCCCTCTCCATCATGATCTTAATCAGCTTCTGCTTGTTTTTCTTCTTCTGGCTCTTCCTCTTCTACGTATTACAGGTCGGCCGTGGAGCCCGAATCCACCATGACGGAGGCGTTGCAGGACCCGTTCGGCCCCGTTCCATGTCTCAGCGAGGTAGCAAATCTCCACGCTATTATTTCTCCGAGTTATGATGTGGATTTCTTAGATGTTGTCCGTCCCGCATTGGTTTTTCTTCTTCTTTTGCGAGTTGTATTTGTTTTCATGAATATGACTGGATCTCTTGGTCTTTCCTTAATACCGTTGTTCATAGATTCACTATGGATTTTTTGTGATTAGGATTAGTTTATCGTGGTCATGAATAGATCTCCAGGTCCATTTTTTAACACTACGGCCAATAGATTCAACGGGGATTTTTTTGATATGTATTAGTATTCACCTGGGACCTAGAGTGTAATTGTAGAATTCCTATTTCAATTAACATGAACGATGCAGCGATC
Organism: Avena insularis; assembly: GCA_023614405.1. Taxonomy (NCBI): domain Eukaryota; kingdom Viridiplantae; phylum Streptophyta; class Magnoliopsida; order Poales; family Poaceae; genus Avena; species Avena insularis. The sequence goes on along the minus strand of CM042692.1, from coordinate 489,169,340 downwards.
GAAGGCTGAGTACCATGAGAAGGTGGCCGCGATCAGTTCCAAGATTGCCAACCAACATGAGCTTGCACGCTCCCTCACCCAAGCTAATGAGAGCCTACCCAAGCAATTATATGTACAGAAGGAGATCTCGCTAGATTTTGCACGTGACGTTGTTAGGCCGCAGAAAGTGCTCGACTGTAACTTGATCAGGCAAGAACAGGCCATCAAGTTAATCAACGAGCTCACGCAGGAGAAGAAGAATCTCGTGGAAAGGTGCATTCTCCTGCAGGACGAAGTCAGCGAGGCACTCAGAGGATGCGTCGAGGAAACCAAGGCTACCATCCGAGCCTACCATGATAGGAACCGTTGCCTGGATGCAGTCAAGGAGATGAAGGCGAACATGAGCAGAGGGATCACCGTACTCGAGGGTGTTCGGAAAGAGAACGAGGAGCTAAGGGCATGTCTAGAGGCGTACCGGAGCAATGCCCAAGTCTGATTCCCGTTAGCGGGGACACGAATACCAGTTCGTCCTCCTCTCCTTTTGTGATGTTTAGGGTTCAGGGAGCAAAGCCCATGTCTGCTTCCCATTATAGGGTGCAATAAGAATCCTAGGGCAACTCCTTATCTATCTGGACATGTGTTGGTGTTCATGTTCATGAATGGACACCATGTTCTCTTTCCATATGTATCTGGACATGGGTTTCTGCGTTATGAGTTTGCCACTCTCCCACTACTATTTGGTGATATTGGGAAAAACCCACAGCACACTAAACTGCTGATAAATCTTATTTGTCTTCGAATTTGAAATTATGACAGTGCCACTAGTCAATTCATAAAATGTTGATTAGTCCTAGATTGCTTCTTCCTTGAAATTATGACAGTGCCACTAGTCGATTCAGTTAATTATGGAAACTAACCAGCTTGTCCTGGTGAACTGAACAAACCATACCATGTATTTTTGTTTTCAGGGAAAGAGGCGAAAGATCGGCCAGGACCTGGCGACCTGGCTAAATGACAAGATAGCAATCCAAAGGGAGAAGCGGAATTCCCAGAAACTGGCCTTTGACCAACTGCACGCTGAATTCGCGGTCCTTTCTGACAAGTGCCAGAAACTGAAAGAGTTAAACGCCGAATGGGCGAAGCTACACAGTGAAGGTCGCGCCTCGGCTAGGAAGCAGACGGAGATCATGAAAGGGATCTTGAAGGAAAATCATATGGCTACGGACAAAATTCTCTGCCATGTGACGGAGCGCTGGAACCTATAGGTGAAGCATGACATAGTACTGAAGGAGCTGGCCAATCTTAGGGAGGAAAACAGGCAGCTCCGGGCCAGGCTCGCTTGAACACAACATATGTTTATTTAGTACTGAACTGTCTGGTTTATCCTCTGAAGTGGTGATTTTGTAAGCGTGAACTTAACTCTATGCACGATATGTGTGTTCGTCTGAAATTAGTTTGCTCGATGATTGAGTTTGGCTTAGTTCAGAAAGCGCAACTGCAAGTCTTACAATTAACTAGTTTCGGGCATTGGTACAACATAAATTATTCATCTCGAATTTCCTTTATCCTCTATAGTCTGTCCTTGTTCACCCTCGCGAGCCTTCTTCAGTTCCTTCAACAGATCCGCAATGCAGCACTCTAGCTTCTTCTTGTCTTCCCTGAGCTGATCCCTCTCCTTTTCTGCATTATGAATCAGCAACCTATGACTATCCTAAAGCTTCTTTGCAGTTCCAACAACCAAGCTCCCATCGATTCCGTCAGTTAGCTTTGACTGCAAATTCTCGATTTCTTGTTCCAGCTCCTTATTTCGTACCGACGGCTTATAATTTTTTTCAGCTGCATCACTTACATCAGTAAATCTCCCTGACCTTTCCAACTCATACATCTCCCATAACTATGCCAAACATTTCTTAAGTGCATCTGGCCACTCAAGATCCACCCACTCTACTGCTTTACACACCGAGCCAACCTAAAAACACACACACTATAGTGTTATGAACATGCACGATACATTTTACTTCATGTCACAGTTGCACATAATGTAAACAAACCTGATTTATACAGCCCAAAAACCTTCTCCCAGTGTTACTGCCTTTGAATGCAACATATCTCCTCAGTTTTAGCCCATGGTCACATGGCACTTCTCCATCGAGATCTAGACCCTCCCATTCGGAGTCGTAGATCGTCCTTGGTACCTATAGGTAAACACAAAGTTGAAATCAAACACGATTGCATGCACATCTGGTCGGGCTCAGATCGAGTGATTTACCATTGCCTAACCCTAGCCCGAGAAAACAGAGGAACTCACATCATGGAAGGAATACTCGATGTCGGAGAGAAGGTCTTTGCTGTTGACTGTCGTCCTCGCCGTTCAAGGACAGCATGGCGAATCACGGCGGTGTCACAAGTGTGTTGAGAGAGAGAGAGAGAGAGAGAGAGAGAGAGAGAGAGCCCTTCTACCGCTGCAATGATGACTAAATTGGCATGTTACAATAGTTTAATGGATACCATGCCCTTTCCACGGATTCTTGTCTCACTCGATATGGATTCTCTTCACACATTCTCATTTCAAATATTAAACCTGTACTCCCTCCATCCCAATTTCATTGCCTAACGAAAACATACCAGTATATTACATCATCCAAAGAAACAAAACCATGTCAACTACAAGGTACTTATGCATCACTTCTTCAGTCATGGTTTCACAAAACATTACATTATAATCTCCCAACAAACATAACCACAACATGGTTTCACAAAACATCACATTACAATCTCTCAACAAACATAATCATAGAAACAAGTATATTACATCAACTCAAGAAACAAAATCATGTCGACTACAAGGTACTTACACATCACTTGTCCTGTCATGGTTTCGCAAAACATTACATTACAGTCTGTCAACAAACAAAATATCAGAAACAAGTACAGTACATCATCTCAAGAAACATAATCATGTCAACTACAATGTATTTATGCATCACTAGTCCAGTCATGGTTTCACAAAACATTACATTACAATGTCCCAACAAACATAATAACTGAAACAAGTACGGTACGTCATCTTAAGAAACATAATCATGTCAACTACAATGTACTTATGTCTTTTTACAACAACGATGGTTTCAGTGAGTGACATGTCCAAAAATCTCAACAGCTCGCACAGCATTATATCGCAATCTCTCAACAAACATAATCACAGAAGCACGCTCTAAATGCAACAGCAGTCAATATTACAAATACAGGCAGGGGAACCCCGCGGTCCATATGACAAGCCCAGGGTAGCAGCTCTCATCAGATCTCATCAACGTCGACCACCTCATTCTGTTCAGCCACTACAGGGGCATCTACATCCACTATAACCTGTTCAACAACATCAAAAATGGTACCAAGGAAGAACACATTCCTGGTTCGCTTCTTTCGCCGCATAATCTGCATAAGGTCTTCAGTATCCAAAACATCTATGAATTGCTGCTTCTTATGATGCCACCACCGGATTTTTGCCATCTGCTTCGGGCCAATAGTGATTTCCTTACCGATCATCTCTCTCATTTCATCAAGAGTTATGTTTTTGGAATCGACAGTGATCTCCATAGTACATGACGAAACTGGCATATTAACTCCCTCATCAAGTTTTTCCATGTATGAATCCACCTCTATGCGTATACTAAACTTATCCAGATCAGCATCTATTGGTCCGTATTCTCTAGGAGCAGAAGCTCTGGCAGCAAGATCTCCAGCATCTGCATACATATCATCAATCATTTCTTCAACTTTCACCTTATGATCAGCTGCACAACACTCCCAAACCATCTGAAGCTCATGGGAGTGCTCAATTTGCTGATAGGTATCATTCATGTTGCGCCACACCAATTTTGTCCTCTGTCTAGAACCCCAGGGAATTCTAGCGGCAAGCATATCTACCAATTTAAATGCAGACACAACCTCTTTGCAATTCACAAGCAGATGCACATCTTGCCCGAACACAACCCTCTCGCAACCAAAATCAAGCTTTGCGAAGGTCTTGCGAACATGAACTGTGAACTCATATAGGTCACTTGTATCAAAACTGTGCCTAATTTGATTAAAAAGGGGAACATGTCGGTTCATTCGATTCTATTATGCCGTAACTAATCTACTTGCAAGATAAGGCACAGATAAGAAAAGTTCACCTCTCGCTCTTCTCCCGGGTTTTTTTCTTCGAGATCTGAGTCAGCATCCGCCCACGGGCGAACAATCACTTGGGCCTTGCTTTTCTCTTCAACCCGCTGCTCGTAGGTACCTTGGGAGCATAATCCTTGCTGGCCTCCTCGTTAACCGGGGCTGAAGACCTCGCCGCAGCTACGCATTGAGCCCCAGACTTGGGCCCCGACGGACCCTTTTCAGTCGGCGACGTAGCTACAACCTTCGCCTTGCAAGACATGTTGGGCCGCCACGGGATTCAAAGTCGGGGAGGGAGAAAAGGTCCTCACTTGGCAGATTTAGGGTCGGGGAAGGGAAGAAAAGGGACCGTCGCCGCCGTAGCAAGATTCAGTGTCGAGAGTTAGGAAAGTACAGTAATGGATTTGCCCCTACGACACGTGTAGGGTGGCTAAGAAGAGTGACCGGCGAAGGAGGGGCACAGCAGGAACTAGTGTAACGGAATATCCTGACTTAACGGGCGCGATTTGAAAATATTTGGTTTGGCCATCATTCACTCGAAAGATCCCTCTCATCAATTGGCGCCCCAACTTTTCGAATCGCGGTGATAAAAATCAACTTGGGTACCACGTTGCCTGTCCACCCCAACTTTCGGGCCGCAAAATGATATTCTCGTCTCCCCTCCCCCTTTGGAATCATCCCATTCCCTCTCATTCTCTCTCTCTCTCATCCATTGAGGACTTCTCCGTAATATTGGAGAGGACCTCGTGGGTGAGTTCTCCACCTTCACACCACCGTCATGTGATCAGCGATCCGACATCTACTTCTTCTGCTTCTCGGCTAGATCGAAGTCTGGTTGGCGTCTCCTACACCGGACGTGTGACAAACTTTGGAGGCACCACACTTGGGGTGCTGCTCGTCTTCATCAATATACGCCTTCCTGCGTAAGGCGTGCCTCGGTCTTCAAAGGTATGAATACCATCTCTCTCCTCAGTTACTTATATCTACATAGTATAGATCCTGGTATTAGTGTTCGAGTAGATAGAATTTTTTTGTTTTCTGCTACGGAACCCTTCAGTGGTATCAGGGCGGCTCTATAGGTAGACATGTTGTATAGATAGAACACATAGCGATATGTGGGCATTGATTCTCTAGTTGCTACCCTCTTTTAATGTCCTTGTTCATATCGCGACACTGTTTGATGAAGCAGCCCCTAGTCGACCTCACGTGGTGATTCATGAGATTGGTCCATGAATCAAAGTGGCTTAAGGGGGTGTCTGTCGCTCTGCAGTAGTTGATATGGCATGGACATTGGAGGGCCCTGAAAAGGGAAGAAGAACGGCAATCATTGAATCCATGTTGTGGCTCCATGTTCGTAGGAGGGAAGGGGTTCTACTGCGAAAGCCCTAAAGCCACGTAAAACTTGCAATAGATAATATAGAAGCGTCTATTTTTATTATTGCACAGGGGCATGTATTATAACGTGGTAATGATAAGTTTATGAAACTTTCATTGAAGCTATTGATGATGATCAAAATGCTATAATCACATCATAACACTTTGCTTTTAGAAGAATTACTTATTGTGCTGATATATTTATATATTCGACGGTAGCATAATAAGATAATCCCTCACAGTATTCTAGTTATCGTATTCCCCTTGTGTGTGCACCACCAAGAAAGTTCTTCGGTATGAGGCGATCCACGGTACAGGCGTGGGTGTCAGACATATCTACGTTTGCATATAGTGGGTGTAAGCCATGTTGCACTGTGAATACACACAAGTTAGAACTGGCGAGCCTAACATGTTACAGAGATATGGCCTCGGAATACAGGAGACCGAAAGGTCAAGCATGAATCACATAGTTGATGTGATCGACATTAGTGAATGTCCACCTTTGATACTGCACTGATGGCCGTGATGATCGAGGGAGGTGCAGGGGATTGGGATCATGTGATCACTAAACGAATGGAGGGATGTTCGTTTGAGTGGGAGTTCTTTTGTTTTAAGTTTGATAACATAATTAAAACTTGAACTCATTATTATGAACATGGTCTAAACACTTTGCAAATCCATTGTAGATGTCTCGCCCACCCACCTTCAACCTTAGCACTTTCCTCGAGAAGGACAAGTGAAAACTGATGGAACCAACTTCACCGCATGGTTCCGCAATCTTAGGATCCTCCTAGTCCCTAGAAGTTGACTTATGTCATCGAGGCCGAGCTTCCGGCTAAGCCTGCAGATTCTGCCTCCCAAGACGAAAAGAATGTCTGGCTGTCCAAGGCGGACGATTTCTCCCTCATCCAGAGTGGAATGTCTATGCCATGGAGCTGGAGCTTCAAAAGCATTTTGAGAAAATGAATGCTTTTGAGTTCATTGGGGATCTCAAGGTTGTCTTTCCTCCACAGGCCCGTGCAGAGAGGTATGATGCTTCTGAGCTCTTCCTCTCTGCTAAAATGGAAGAGCACAGCAGTATCAGTGAGCACGTGGTCAAAATGTCTGGCTACGTTAAGCGTTTGAATGCCCTGGATTGCAAAATCCCGGAGGAGCTCGCAATTGATAGGGTGTTGCACTCACTGCCCCTAGCTATAAGAGCTTTGTGATGAACTACAACATGCAAGGGATGACTAAGACCCTTGATGAGGTGTTCGCCATGCTCAAAACTACTGAGGTTGAAATCAAGAAGGAGCGCACAATGTTGATGGTCAATAAGACCACCAATTTTAAGAAACCGGGGCCAAAGGGAAAAGTCAAGGGCAAGAAGTCCAAAAAGGATGGCAAAATAGTTGCCAGTACCTCAAAGACCGCCAAGCCTGGCCCTAAGCCCGGCACTACATGCTACTACTGCAAAGGGGATGGGCACTGGAACCGCAACTGCCCCAAGTACCTTGAAGACAAGTGAGCTGGCAAGATAGCCACCAAGGACAAAGGTATATGTGATATACATGTTATTGATGTGTTCCTTACAAGCGCCAGGAGTAACACCTGGGTATTTGATAGCGGTTTTGTTGCTCACATTTGTAACTCTCAGCAGGATCTGTAGAGTAGGAGGCGCCTGAGGAAGGACGAGGTGACGATGCACGTCGGCAATGGTTCGAGAGTCGAAGTGATGGCCGTCAGCACCCTGCATCTCCGTCTACTGTTAGGATTATTTTTGGTTTTGAATAAATGCTACTATGTACCCGCGTTGAGTATGAATATTGTGAGTGGGTCTTGCTTGTTGCAAGACCGTTATTCGTTTAAATCAGGAACAGATGGTTGTTCAATTTATATGAATGATATTTTCTATGTTCATGCTCTTGTGTGTGATGGTTTATTCCTACTTGATCTTGATTGCAGTACACACATCCATAGTGTTGATGCTAAACATTGTAAGCATAATGATGATAATTCCATGTTTATGTGGCATTGCCGTCTTGGTCACATTGGCATAAAACGCATGAAGAAGCTTCATTCAGAAGGGCTACTAGGATCATTGGATTTCGAATCCCTTGATACGTGTGAGCCTTGCCTCATGGGAAAGATGACTAGGACACCATTCTCCGGGACAATGGAGAGAGCTGCAGACCTACTGGGAATCATACATACAGATGTATGTGGCCAAATGAGCGTCTTAACACGCAATGGTTATCGTTACTTTGTTACCTTTACTGACGACTTAAGAAGATATGGATATATCTACTTAATGAAGCACAAGTCTGAAAATTTTGAAAAGTTCAAGGAATTTCAGAAAGAAGTAGAGAATCAACTTAACAAGAGAATCAAGCATCTTCGATCGGATCGGGGAGGCGAGTATTTGAGTTATGAGTTTAACATGCACTTCAAGGACTGTGGGATTATCCCACACCTTATGCCAGCCGGAACACCACAACGTAATGGTGTGTCAGAACGACGTAACCGAACCCTATTGGATAGTGTGCGATCCATAATGTCTTTAAGTGATTTGTCTGTGTCTTTTTGGGGGTACCCGTTAGAAACCGCTGCTTTTATTTTAAACCGAGCACCATCCAAATCCGTAGAGACAACCCCATATGAGATATGGTATGGACAAAAGCCAAAGTTGTCATTTCTGAAAGTTTGGGGTTGTGAGGCTTACGTTAAGAAACTATAGCCTGACAAACTTGAACCCAAATCGGAAAAATGTATCTTTGTGGGATATCCAAGGGAAACCGTTGGGTATACTTTCTACAACCAAGCCGAGGGCAAAATGTTTGTCGCGAAAGCCGGCACCTTTCTCGAGAAAGAGTTTCTTGCTAAAGGGGTTAGTGGAAGGAAAATTGAGTTAGATGAAGTTGTTGACCCTTCCTCCAAATTCCGAGTAGCGCAATGGAAGTTGTTCCAAAACCGCTCTCCAACATGGAAGAAGAGCCCAATGATGATGATCAAAAAAACGACATCGAGGCTCCTGAGGTTCGCAGGTCTACAAGAATTTGTTCCACTCCTGATTGGTACAGTAGCCTTGTGATGTCTGTCATCTTAGATGAACAGGAAGAACCTACAAACTACAAAGAAGCTATGGATAGTGCTGACTCCAAGAAATGGCTAGAAGCCATGAAATCCGAAATAGGATCCATGCATGAGAACTAAGTTTGGACCTTGGTAGATCTTCCAAATGGCCGCAAAGCCGTGGAAAATAAATGGATTTTAAGAAAAAGACAGATGCGAATGGTAATGTAACCGTTCATAAAGCTTGACTTGTCGCAAAAGGGTTTCGACAAATTCAAGGAGTTGATTACGACGAGACTTATTCTCCCGTAGTGATGCTTAAGGCTGTCCGGATTTTAATAGCAATTGTTGTACATTTTGACTATGAAATTTGGCAAATGGATGTTAAGACCGCATTCCTCAATGGTCACATTGATGAAGAGTTGTATATGATGCAACTAGAAGGTTTTGTTGATCCTAAGGATGCTGGAAAGGTGTGCAAGCTTCAACGGTCCATTTATGGATTGAAGCAAGCATCTCAGAGATGGAACCAACGTTTTGATCAAGTGATCAAGAGTTTTGGATTTGTCCAAAATCAACAAGAGTTCTGTGTTTACAAGAAAGCGAGTGGGAGCTCAGTCGTTTTCTTAGTAGTATATGTGGATGACATATTACTCATGGGAAACAATGTGGATCTTATGAGAAGCGTGAAAGCATATTTGAGTAACCAATTTTCCATGAAGGATCTAGGTGAAGCTTCATACATATTAGGGATCAAGATCTATAGAGATAGATCAAGGCGCCTAATTGCATTAAGTCAGAGTACTTACATCAAAAAGATTTTGAAGAGGTTCAAAATGGAGAATACCAAAATAGGCTTGGTACCAATGATGAAGAATTGCAAAATGAGTATGACTCAATGTCCGATAAAGGATGATGATAGAGAAAAGATGTCTTACATCCCCTATGCCTCAACCATAGGATCTATCATGTATGCAATGTTAAGTATGCGACCTAATGTGGCATTGGCTCTTAGTTTGACGAGCCGATACCAAAGTAATCTAGGACCGGATCACTGGACAGCTGTGAAGAATATCCTAAAGTATCTAAAAAGAACAAAGGATATGTGAAGGGAATATGCCCGAGAGGCAATAATAAAGTGGTTATTATCTTATTCCATGTTTATGATAAATGTTTATTTTACATGCTAGAATTGTATTGATCAGAAACATCAATACATGTGTGTTTAATAAACAAAAAGGGTTCCTAGTTATGCCTCTCTTATATACTACCTTGTTGATTAACAAGATGATCAAGGTTTCCTAATCATGGACATTGGATGTTGTTAATAACAAGGTCACACCATTGGTGGAATGATGTGATGAACATTTATCCGAAGTATAGCATTACGATCAAAGTCATTATGTTTATATTTCTATAACATCATACGAAGTAATGTTTATCCTTAGACCATGAGATCATGTTAATTGCTAACACCGGAAGAGTATCTTGATAACATCAAATGTCACACCGTAATAGGGTGACTATAAAGATGGGTTCAGTGCTACGAAGGTGTTATGTTGAGGCTCATGGATCAAGAGTGGAATTTGTCAATCCCGATGACGGATAGATATACTCTGGGACCTCTCGGTGATATCACATTGAAATAGCTTGCAAGCAAGTGATGTGATCACTAGAATGTTATATCACGGGAATAAGAAAAGAGTGCATGTCGGTAACGAGATCAAACTAGGTATGGAGATACCGATGATCGAATCTCAGACATGTAATATATCGCGGGACAAAGGGATTTAGTTACTAGCGTTAAAGGTTCTCACGATCACAGAAGTCATCGTTGAATGTGTAGAAGTCAGTATGGATCTCCGTGTCATTGCCGATTATTGATCGGAGAGGGGTCTCGATCATGTCTGCATTATTCGCGAACCGTAGGGTGACACACTTAAGGGATACCGACACCATTTGGAGAAAATATGTTTCAGATAAATATTTAAGAAAGCGCTGGAATTATTTCAATAGAATCATGCTTTCGCGTGAAATTGCTAAAATTGGTTCTGCATGTAATATTGAAATGTTGCAGGGGGTTTTATGTGAATGTTTGTTAATTAAAGTAATTAACAAAATTCAATAAAAATAATAAAAGAGTTTTATTAAATGAGAGAGCATTAAATTTGGAGAAATTTAATGCATTTAAAGTGGAGACTTTAAAAGAGAATGTGAAGGGGCAAATTTATGTGGAGGGAGTTACCACCACATGAATGGAGGAGGTGAAGAGTCACCTCCTCCATGCCGCCATGAAGGAGGGCACCCCTCCTCCTATAAAAGGCCACCCCCTCCTCACTTCTCACACACACCTCCTTGTGAAGGATCTCTCTCCCCCTCTAGTATTATTCCCCCATGGTCTCGGATTAGCGAGATACATGTTCCCGGTGGCTTTATCTGGAAAGGATTTGCTGCTTCCGCTGCTTTGCTGGAGCGAGGGACGGAGGTTGTCGGGGTACCGAACGTGTGTGCGATCACGGATGCACCGCTGATTTGTGGTGCTGGACTTGGTGGTGCCGGAGCTGAATCTGATGGACGTGCTGGAGCCGGACCTGCTGGACTTCCTCACGATCTTGAGATCGGCAAGTGTACGACTACATCAACCACGAGTTCCTACTCGTTAACAAAGCTCGTTGTCTACGAGGGTAAGTTCTCGTTGGATGTATGTCCACCCGTTGCTTTGTACCTAATAGATAGATCTTGGCGTGTAGTTCACACTGTAGGAATTTTTTTGTTTTCTATGCTGCGGACCCAACAGTGGTATTAGAGCCTGATCTATGCGTAGGTGCTTTGCACGGGTAGTACACATATGTTGATATGTGGGCGATGATGATCATGTTATTGCATCTTCTATGTATTTTGGATATTGGTGGCATAGTGGGATGAAGCGGCCCGGACCAACCTTACATGTCATCGTACATGAGACCGGTTCCACGACTGACATGCAACTAGTTTTGCATAGGTGGCTGGCGGGTGTCTGTCTCTCCTACTATAGTCAATATCTGATTTACAACGAGTTGCTAATAATTTGGTTATCCTCGTTGTGGTTCATGTTCGTAGGTAAGAACGGTTCTATCTCCGAAAGCCCTAAGCCACGTAAAACTTGGAATTGATAAATTAGAGGCGTCTAGTTTAGATCGTTGATGGGCTAGTGTCTTGATATGGTATTGTTGTAAGTAGATGTATGACAGATACTCTTACAACACATTCAACGTGTAAGTTCCATAGACCTTGGCCTTACACACAAAGGAATGATAGAGATCATACCACGATGCAAATGATAGAGATCAAATGCATGGACCATATCATCTCACTTTACACATTAGATGTTAGCATCTTACACTGCTAGTTTGGCGCTTTCTGTAGCATTGTAAGATGATCCCTCATTTAAATATCAAGATAAAATGTGTTCTTCCTTAAGTATGCACCGTTTTATGGATCGTGTTTCGAGACATCACGTGATGATCGGGTGTACTCGAATCTACGCTTTCATACAAACAGGTGTAAGACAGTTTTATACACGCGAGTACTAAGGTTCTTACTTGGCGAGCCTAGCATGTACAGACATGGCCTTGGAACACGGACCGAAAGGTTAAGCATGAGTCATATAGTTGATATGATGCCCATATAGATGCTCGCCTTTGAAGCTACATCAACTCACATGATGATCGGACTTGGTGTAGTGGATTTGGTTCATGTAATCACCAAAAAGACACGAGGGATGTCGTTTTTGAGTGGGAGTTCATTTCTAATTTGGATTAGTTGAACCAAATTTGTCATAAATTAAATCAAAGTGAATTTGCATAGTTTTCTGTAGTCATTGGCATTCGTTTTCTACCTTAGGCTTAGTTTTTATTTGAGATAATAGAACTATAGAATTCTGGATATTTACTTTACGAACTGGTATCGTATTGTTTTGAATGTCAATTTAAAGTTTATAAGTCCTATTGCAAACTTTCAGCAAACTCTATTTACTCCATGAAGTTTAATAAGTAGTATTAAATCAAGAGTAAGAATTCCAATGTTAGTATCTAAAGTATCATGTTTGCCTCCATGATTATTGATATTCAAAAGTTGTTTTAATATCAAGATTATATTAGAGCTGAAAATTGTTTCAGAAACCATCATGTGTGAAAGATATTGTGATATCTGAAACATTGTTTTTGGTTGCATTATGATAGAGTATAATTTAGCAAAATACATGTTCTCATATTGTATGAGAATTTGTGAAGGATGGAGATGCTAGGCATCCGAATCTACCAAAAGGTTTTGGGAACTGATATTATACTCGCGATTCTTCCTTATAGGCTATAGTAGCTTGATCATGAAAGTTGTCATGATAAGGATGAATAGAAGATGTAAGTAAAATGTTTACTACACTAATAGATTACTAAAAATGGTTTTTTTGAAAGAACACCAAACATTTGATGATGGTGATCCACTTCAAAGTGCAAGTCCAAAGGTATTAGTATTTGACTATATACGCTTTGTACCATGTGTCATGTTGATGACACCACTATTGATGTTGATAGATTCTTTTAAAAGAAAAGGAATTGCTGAAAGAGAATCTATAAAATATTTGGCAGAAAATAAAAGGTTGGAGATGTCCAACTTAGGTATATAGAAGATATACATGTTATGGCTATATTCCTTGCTTGTTAAACAATGTGGTTCTTAGGTATTGGATACCAGTATTGGATACTGAATTGGTTGGTATGAAGTGTCATACAGGACAACACAATTCATGAACTACAATGGCCTAAGTAACTACCAAGAGGATGAGTGATGATGTTCATCGAAAACAAATAAAGTGTTATTGTGTTTTCCGTTGTCATCAAACCAAGCCTTCAAGATTTGTTTAAATAATTGTTATTTTGTTCCGGTATTATGAGAACAATGGTTGTTCAAATAAATTACCGTATTCCAAAAAGGATGGATGAACTTTTACAAGTCTAGTGGGAGAAATCACATCCATAAACATTATTGCTAAAATGTCGCAAGACAAATGATTAAAAGATCACTTATGAAGTGACATCGCTGTTTTAAATTATATTGGAAATAAAACATGAAGAAACTCCATGTTGATGGATTTTTGGAGTCTTTTGATTTTGATCAATTGACGCATGTGAGACTTTCCTCGAGATAATTGAAACTCCGTCCATAGGCCAGAGAGGAACGGATGACTAGCTTATTGGAAATTGTGCATGCTGATGTGCATAGTCCATTATGTGTAGCCATATGCGATGGATCTTTTTGCTTCATATGCTTTCTTCAAAAATTTGAGTGAATATATCTATATATTTACTTAATAAGCAAGAAGTATGAAACATTTGAAAGTTGTTCAAAGACTTTCAAGATGAAGTGGAAAATCATTGTAACAAGAAAATAAAAGAGTTTATGATTTGATCATAAAGGAAGATATTTGAGTTACAGGTTTAGCAAAACACCTAAGATTTGAGGAATTGTTCCATGATTTGTGTTTTTCCGATAAACCATAGGAGTATGGCATATTCGAGAGATGAAATCAAACCATGTTTGACAGGGTAAGATCAAAGGTGTCATTTATAAAACTGCCATTATGTTTTAAAGATTGAAGCTTTAGAGACTACTGCTTTTACACTAAAAAGAGCACCATCGTGATCCATTGAAATGACACCATATGAGTTATGGTTTGGGATAAAACCTGAATTGTCTTTTCTTAAATTTTGGTATGCTATGCATAAGTAAAATGTTTACAACCAAAGTCGGATAAGCACGTCTTTGTAGGTTATCCCAAAGAATTTGTTGGGAATTTCTCCATAACACCAAGGACAAAAGAGTTTGTCGCTTGGAACGTCAAGTTTCTTGAGAAGGAACTTTTCGTGAAAAGTTAAGTGGGAGGACAATAGAACTTTGATAAGGTTGTTGAACCATAGCTATATGTGCTAAGAATTGCAAAGCGCAGGAATTGTTTCAATAGAAACCGGATATTGTTTTGGGTGAAATTGCAGAAGGTGGTTCTGCATGTGATATTGAAATATTGCAAGGGGCTATATGTGAATGTTTGTTAATTAAAGTAATTAACAAAATTCTGAATAAATTTAATAAAAAGAGTTTTATTAAATGAGAGAGCATTAAATTTGGAGAAATTTAATGCATTTAAAGTGGAGACTTTAAAAGGGAATGTGAAGAGGCATTTTAATGTGGAGGGGTTACCACCACATGAATGGGGGAGGTGAGGTCACCCCCATGCGACCATGGAGAGAGGGGGCACCCCCCCTCCTCCTATAAAAGGCCACCCATTCCTCCTTCATCCACCCACCTCCTTGTGAAGGATCTCTCTCCCCCTCTAGTATTATTCCCCCATGGTCTCGGATTAGCGAGATACATGTTCCCGGTGGCTTTATCTGGAAAGGAGTTGCTACTTCTGCTGCTTTGCTGGAGCGAGGGACGGAGGTTGTCGGGGTACCGAACGTGTGTGCGATCACGGATGCACCGCTGCTTTGCGGTGCTGGACTTGGTGGTGCCGGAGCTGGATCTGATGGACGTCTTTGGGCGGACCTGCTGGACTTTCTCACGATCTTGAGATCGGCAAGTGTACGACTACATCAACCACGAGTTCCTACTCGTTAACAAAGCTCGTTGTCTACAAGGGTAAGTTCTCGTCGGATGTATGTCCACCCGTTGCTTTGTACCTAATAGATAGATCTTGGTGTGTAGTTCACACCGTAGGAAATTTTTTATTTTCTATGCCGTGGACCCAACAATATGTTCCTAATCTATGGAGGAAGTGATGAAGCTCTAAACATAACGGGTTACATGGATGCGAGCTGGAACTCAGATCATGATGACCTGAAGTCTCAAACATGATTTGTGTTCCTAGTAAATGGTGGGGCGGTAAGCTGGAAGACTAAGAAGCAGCCGGTGGTGGCGCAGTCTTCAATGGAGTCTGAATATCTTGTTGCGGCTGATGCAGCGAATGAAGCTGTTTGTGTTGGGTCCGCAGCATAGAAAACACAAATTTTCCTACGATGAGAACTATACGCCAAGATCTATCTACTAGATATAGAGCAACGGGTGGACATACATCCATGGAGAACTTACCCTCGAAGACAACGAGTTTTGTTAACGAGTAGGAACTCGTGGTTGATATAGTCGTACTCTTGCCGATCTCAAGATCGTGTGGAAGTCTGAGCGCCGCAGATCAGCAGCGCATCCATCCTCGCACACATGTTCAAGCCACCGGACAACCTCCACATCCTCGCTCCAGCGATCCAGTGAGCAAGAACTCCTTCGATTTAAATGCCACCGGAACATGTATCTCGCTAATCCGATACCATGGGGGAATAATTCTAGAGGGGGAGAGAGATCCTTCACAAGGAGGTGTGAGGATGAAGGAGGAATGGGTGGCCTTTTATAGGAGGAGGGGGTGCCCCCTCTCTCCATGGCTGGCGCATGGGGGGTGACCCCTCACCTCCCCCATTCATGTGGTGGTAACCCCTCCACATTAAAATGCCTCTTCACATTCCCTTTTAAAGTCTCCACTTTAAATGCATTAAATTTCTCCAAATTTAATGCTCTCTCATTTAATAAAACTCTTTTTATTAAATTTATTCAGAATTTTGTTAATTACTTTAATTAACAAACATTACATATAGCCTGCAATATTTCAATATCACATGCAGAACCACCTTCTTTCACCTAAACAATATCCGGTTTCTATTGAAACAATTCCTGTGCTTTGCAATTCTTTCGTATGAAACATATGTGCTCCAAAATGATGTCCGGTAACTCTTAAGTGTGCCACCCTACGGTTCACGAATAATGCAGACATGATCGAGACCCTTCTCCGATCAATAATCAGCGGGACACGGAGATCCGTCTTGACTCCTACACATTCAACGATGACTCTGTGATCGTGAGAACCTTTAACGCTTGTAACTAAATCCCTTTGTCTCTTGATATATTACATGTCGAGATTCGATCATCGGTATCTCCATACCTAGTTTGATCTCGTTCGACATGCACTCTTTTCTCGTTCCGATATAACATTCTAGTGATCACATCACTTGCTTGCAAGCTATCCTAATGTGATATCACCGAGAGGCCAGTATATCTATCCGTCATCCGGATTGACAAATTCCACTCTTGATCCATGAGCCTCAACATAACACCTTAGTACTGAACCCATCTTTATAGTCACCTGTTACATTGTGACGTTTGATGTTATCAAGATACTCTTCCGGTGTTAGCAATTAACATGATCTCATGGTCTAAGGATAAAGATTACTTCGTATGATGTTATAGCAATATAAACATAATGACTTGATCATAATGCTATACTTCAGATGAATGTTCATCACATCATTTCACAAATTTTGTGACCTTGTTATTAACAACATCCAATGTCCATGATCGGGAAACCTTGATCATCTTATTAATCAACAAGCTAGTCTATAAGAGAGGCATAACTAGGAACCCTTTTTGTTTATTAAACACACATGTATTGATGTTTCCTATCAATACAATTATAGCATGCAAAATAAACATCTATCATATACAAGGAATACATAATAACAACTTTATTATTGCCTCTCAGGGCATATTTCCTTTAGTCTCCCACTTCCACTAGAGACAATAATCTAGTTTATATAGTGATAAATCTAACACCCATGGAGTTCTGGTGTTGATCATGTTTTGCCCTAGGGAGTACTTTAGTCAACGGATCTGCTACATTCAGGTCCGTGTGCACTTTACAAATCTTTATATCTCCATCCTTGACATGCTCGTGGATGGAGTGAAACCGGCGCTTAATATGCTTGGAATTCTTGTGAGACCTTAGTTCCTTGGCGTTGGCTATGGCTCCATTATTGTCACAATAGATCACCATTGGGTCCAACGCACTAGGAACTACACCTAGTTCCGTTATGAACTCCTTCATCCAAACCGCTTCCTCTGGCCTTCAAGCGACAACATATTCCCTCTCGTTGATCCAGCCACCACAGGTTGTTTGGAGCTCCTCCAACTAACTGTTGCTCCGTTCAAGAGAAATACATATCCGGATTGAGACTTAGAGTCATCCGGATTAGTGTCAAAGCTAGCATCGACATAACACTTAGCGACTAGCTCTTCTTCACCTCCGTATACAAGAAACATATCCTTAGTTCTTCTCAAGTATTTAAGGATATTCTTGACCGCTATCTAGTGTTCCGAACCTGGATCAGATTGGTACCTACTAGTCAAACTAATAGCATGTGCCACATCCGGTCTTGTACATAGCATGGCATACATTATAGAGTCTATGGCTGAGGCATAGGGGATCTTATCCATTATCTCTCTTTCGTTCGCCGTAGCCGGACTTTGAGTCTTACTCAATGTCTTGCCTTGCAACATAGGTAAGTACCCCTTCTTACTTCCGTCCATATTAAACTTCTTTAATATCTTATCAAGGTATGTACTCTGCGATAGCTCAATTAGGCGTCTTGATCTATCTCTATAGATTTTAATGCCTAATATATATGAAGCTTCACCAAGGTCCTTCATCGAAAATTTGTTGTTTAGATAACTTTTAACACTGTTCAAAAGATCTATATCATTTCCAATCAATAATATGTCATCCACATATAATATTAGAAATGCCACATTGCTCCCACTCACTTTCTTGTAAATACAAGCCTCTCCATAAGTTTGGACAAATCCAAACTCTTTGATCACCTCATCAAAGCGGAGATTCCAACTCCGGGATACTTGCTTCAGTCCATAGATGGATCGCTGAAGTTTGCACACCTTATCAGCATCCTTAGGATCAACAAAATCCTTAGGTTGTATCATATACAACTCTTCTTCAATATTACCATTGAGGAACGCAGTTTTGACATCCATCTGCCATATTTCATAATCAAAATATGCAGCAATTGCTAACATAATCCTAACCGACTTAAGCATTGCTACGGGAGAGAATGTCTCATCATAGTCAACTCCTTGAATTTGTCGAAACCCCTTTGCGACAAGTCGAGCCTTATAGATGGTTACATTACCATCAGCATCAGTTTTTCTTTTGAAAATCCATTTATTCTCAACGGCCTTTTGATCGTGAGGTAAGTCCACCAAGGTCCAAACCTGGTTTTCGTACATGGATTCCATCTCGGATTTCATGGCTTCTAGCCATTTGTTGGAATCAGGGCTCATCATCGCTTCTTCATACGTCGCAGGGTCATCTATTTCATCAATCATGAAATTCATAACAGGATTACCGTATAGTTTAGGAGCTGCACGTGTCCTACTTGACCTGCGAGGTTCGGTAGTGTCCTCTTTCGGAGTTTCATGATCAATATCATTAGCTCTCTCTTCATTAGGTGAAGTCAACTCCGAAACAACTTCTCGAGCTGCGCTACTTGCCATTTCATGAAGAGAAGGTTCAATAACCTCTTCGAGTTCTACCTTCCGACTACTCACACCTTTCACGAGAAACTCCTTCTCAAGAAAGGATCCATTCTTGGCAACAAAGACCTTGCCCTCGGATGCTGATAGAAGGTATACCCAATCGTTTCCTTAGGGTATCCTATGAAGACGCATTTTTCCGCTTTGGGTTCGAGTTTATCCGATTGAAGTTTCTTCACATAAACATCGCATCCCCAAACTTTAAGAAATGACAGCTTAGGTTTGTTTCCAAACCATAATTCATACGGTGTCTTTTGAACGGATTTAGATGGTGCCCTATTTAAAGTGAATGCAGCGGTTTTCAGTGCATAACCCAAAAATGACAGTGGCAAGTCAGTAAGATACATCATAGATCGAACCATATCCAATAAAGTACAATTACGACGTTCTGACACACCATTACGTTGTGGTGTTCCGGCAGGCGTGAGTTGTGAAACTATTCCACAGTCTTTCATATGTGTGCTAAACTCGTAACTAAGATACTCTCCACGGTCGGACCGCTGAAATTTGATCTTTCTGTTACGATGATTTTCCACTTCATTCTGAAATTCTTTGAACCTTTCAAAGGTTTCAGAGTTATGTTTCATCAAATAGATATACCCGTATCTACTCAAATCATCCGTGAAAGTAACAAAATAACGATATCCACCTCGCACCAACACACTCATTGGTCCACACACATCAGTATGTATGATTTCCAATAAATCTGTCGCCCGTTCCATTGAACCGAAAAACGGCGTTCTAGTCATCTTGCCCATAAGGCATGGCTCACATGTATCAAATGATTCAAAATCAAGTGATTCCAAAAGTCCATCAGAATGGAGTTTCTTCATGCGTTTAACGCCAATATGACCTAGCAGCGATTGCCACATATATGTAGATATATCATTATCAAGTTTAATCCTTTTAGCATCAACATTATGAATATGCGTAATACTACTATCGAGATCCAACAGAAATAAACCATTCAACACAGGTGCATGACCATAAAAGATATTATTCATATAAATCGAACAACCATTGTTTTCAGACTTAAACGAATAACCACTTTGCATCAAACACGATCCGGATACAATGTTCATGCTTAGTGCGGGCACCAAATAACAATTATTCAGGTTTATAACTAATCCTGATGGCATATGGAGAGGCAGCGTTCCGACGGTGATCACATCAACTCTTGATCCATTGCCGACCCACATCATGACCTCATCCCTTGCTAGTTGTAAACATTCGCAGCCACTGAACCGAGTTACATATATTAACAACCGATCCCGTATCAAATACCCGGTATCTGCGAGTACTAGTCAAGTACACATCAATAACATGTATATCACATATACCTTTGTTTGCCTTGCCGGCCTTCTTGTCCGCCAAATACTTGGCGATTCGCTTCAATGGCGATCCCTTGCAATAGTAGCACTCGGTGTCGGACTTAGGGCCAGCTCGGGGTTTCTTTTCGGTAGACAGCAGTTTGCCGCCCTTCTTTCCCTTCTGCTTGCCTTTCTTGTCCTTCTTGAAACCGGTGGTCTTATTGATCATCAACACTTGATGTTCTTTCCTAATCTCCACTTCTGCAGTCTTAAGCATTGACAGAAGCTCGGGAAGAGACTTCTTCATGCCCTGCATATTATAGTTCATCACGAAGCTCTTGTAGCTAGGTGGCAGAGATTGGAGAACACGATGTATGCCTAAGTCAATGGGAATCGTTATTCCCAAGGACACAAGCTTATCGGCGTACCCAGACATTTTGAGTACGTGCTCACTAACGGAGTTGTTCTCTTCCATCATGCAGCTAAAGAACTTTTCAGAAGCATTAAAACTCTCTACGGTAGCATGGGTATCGAAAATCATTTTCAATTCTCCCATGGTATCAAAGGCATTGCCATTTTCGAAACGTTTTCGAAGTTCTGGATCTAGCCCATACAGTATGCCGCAATGAACAAAGTTGTAGTCCTCCTGACGAGTTATATAGACGTTCTTTTCCTTGTCAGGGGCATCAGGAGCTGGTGGGGGGCTTAGCGGCGCCTCTAGTACATATTGCTTTTGTGCAGCAGTGAGGAGAATCCTCAAATTCATAGCCCAGTTGGTGAAGTTGCTACCATTCGCAGCAAGCTTCTCTTTCTCCATGAACACATTGAAATTAAAAGCAGGTGGTGCCATCTACAACAGAATTTGTAAAATATATTTAGACTAAGTTTATGATAGATTGAGTTCAACTAATCCAAATTACTAATGAACTCCCACTCAAAAACGACATCCCTCGTGTCCTTTTGGTGATTACATGAACCAAATCCACTACACCAAGTCCGATCATCACGTGAGTCGGTGTAGCTTCAAAGGCGAGCATCTATATGGGCATCATATCAACTATATGACTCATGCTTAACCTTTCGGTCCGTGTTCCGAGGCCATGTCTGTACATGCTAGGCTCGTCAAGTAAGAACCTTAGTATTTGTGTGTGTAAAACTGTCTTACACCCGTTGTATGAAAGCGTAGAGTCGAGAACACCCGATCATCACGTGATGCCTCAAAACACGATCCACAAAACGGTGCATACTTAAGGAAGAACACATTTTATCTTGATATCTAAATGAGGGATCATCTTATAATGCTACCAAAACCGCCAAACTAGCAATATAAGATGCTAATGTGTGAAGTGAGGTGATATGGTCCATGCATTTGATCTCTATCATTTGCATTGTGGTATGATCTCTATCATTCCTTTGTGTGTAAGGCCAAGGTATATGGAACTTACACGTTAAGTGAGTTGTAAGAGTATCTATCATGCATCTACTTACAACAATACCATATCAATACACTAGCCCAGCAACGATCTAAACTAGACGCCTCTAATTTATCAATTGCAAGTTTTACGTGGCTTAGGGCTTTCGGAGATAGAACCGGTCTTACCAACGAACATGAACCACAACAAGGATAACCAAGTTATTAGCAACTCGTTGTAAATCAGATATTGACTATAGTAGGAGAGACACCCTAGCCACTTATGCAAAACTAGTTGCATGTCAGTCGTGGAACCGGTCTCATGTACGATGACATGTAAGGTTGGTCCGGGCCGCTTCATCCCACTATGCCACCAATATCCAAAGTACATAGAAGATGCAATAACATGATCATCATCGCCCACATATAAACATATGTGTACTACCCTTGCAAAGCACCTACGCATACATCAGGCTCTGATACCACTGTTGGGTCCGTAGCATAGAAAACAAAAAAAATCCTACGATGAGAACTATACGCCAAGATCTATCTACTAGATACAGAGCAACATGTGGACATCCATCCATGGAGAACTTACCCTCGAAGACAACGAGTTTTGTTAACGAGTAGGAACTCGTGGTTGATGTAGTCGTACGCTTGCCGATCTCAAGATCGTGTCCGAGCGCCGCAAATCAGCAGTGCATCCGTCCTCGCACACACGTTCAAGCCACCGGACAACCTCCACCTCCTCGCTCCAGCGATCCAGCGGAAGCAGCAACTCCTTCCAGACGAAATGCCACCGGGAACATGTATCTCGCTAATCCGAGACCATGGGGGAATAATTCTAGAGGGGGAGAGAGATCCTTCACAAGGAGGTGTGAGGATGAAGGAGGAATGGGTGGCCTTTTATAGGAGGGGTGCCCCTATCTCCATGGTCGGCACATGGGGGTGACCCCTCACCTCCCCCATTCATGTGGTGGTAACCCCTCCACATTAAAATGCCTCTTCACATTCCCTTTTAAAGTCTCCACTTTAAATGCATTAAATTTCTCCAAATTTAATGCTCTCTCATTTAATAAAACTTTTTTTATTAAATTTATTCAGAATTTTTTTAATTACTTTAATTAACAAACATTCACATATAGCCCGTTGCAATATTTCAATATCACATGCAGAACCACCTTCTGCAATTTCACCCGAAACAATTTTTGGTTTCTATTGAAACAATTCCTGCGCTTTGCAATTCTTTCGTCTGAAACATATGTGCTCCCAAAATGGTATCCGGTAACTCTTAAGTGTGCCACCCTACGGTTCGCGAATAATGCAGACATGATCGAGACCCTTCTCCAATCAATAATCAACAGCGGGACCTAGAGATCCATACTGACTCCTACACATTCAACGATGACTCATGTGATCGTGAGAACCTTTAACGCTTGTAACTAAATCCCTTTGTCTCTCGATATATTACATGTCCGAGATTCGATCATCGGTATCTCCATACCTAGTTTGATCTCGTTACCGACATGCACTCTTTTCTCGTTCCCGTGATATAACATTCTAGTGATCACATCACTTGCTTGCAAGCTATCCTAATGTGATATCACCGAGAGGGCCCAGAGTATATCTATCCGTCATCTGGATTGACAAATTCCACTCTTGATCCATGAGCCTCAACATAACACCTTCGTAGTACTGAACCCATCTTTATAGTCACTCTGTTATGGTGTGACGTTTGATGTTATCAAGATACTCTTCCGGTGTTAGCAATTAACATGATCTCATGGTCTAAGGATAAAGATTACTTCGTATGATGTTATAGCAATATAAACATAATGACTTGATCGTAATGCTATACTTCAGATGAATGTTCATCACATCATTTCACAAATTTTGTGACCTTGTTATTAACAACATCCAATGTCCATGATCGGGAAACCTTGATCATCTTATTAATCAACAAGCTAGTCTATAAGAGAGGCATAACTAGGAACCCTTTTTGTTTATTAAACACACATGTATTGATGTTTCCTATCAATACAATTATAGCATGCAAAATAAACATCTATCATATACAAGGAATACATAATAACAACTTTATTATTACCTCTCAGGGCATATTTCCTTCAGTTTGGCTAAGGAATTTTTCATCATCGAACTAGGAGTTTTTCCAAATACGCAAGACCCCTTGACGATCTATTGTGATAACACATGAGCTATTGCAAACGCAAATGAACCAAGAACTCATTCTGTAGCCAAACACAACAAGCTTAGATTTCACGTCATCCAGCGGCATGTTGACAAACGTGAAGTCAAGATTTGCAAAGTAGATACGGAACTGAATATGGCAGATCCTTTGACCAAAGCTCTCCATCAGGAAAAGCACGAACAACACCGAGATTCCATTGGTGTTAGGTTCCTGCCTATTGTATACTAGTTTGATTTGTATTCTAGTGCAAGTGGGAGACTGAAGGAGTTATGCCCTAGAGGCAAATAATAAAGTGTATTGTTTGATATATCTCCTATATGTTCATAATACGTTCCATACTGTGCTATAACTTTGTTAATGCGAAACGTTAATACACGTGTGGTATGTAAACAAACCGTGTCTCTAGTTACCTATTGCGAACTAGTTCATTGGTCATGAGGATGGTCTAGGTTTCAAGATCATGGGAATTTATGACAATTGACAATGGGGTCATGTTATTAGTTGAATAACATGATAGACAAACATCCGACCATTATATCTTGAATGAGATCTAGTTACAAAGTTCACCATTGATGATAAATCAAAGAGAACCTCGCAACCTGATCCTTTGACTGTGAGGTAATGCAAATCACCATTCCGGGGGAAGCTTAGATGGTTATCAAGAATCATCTCGTAACAGGGTGATCAAAAAGGTGCCACTTAGGTTTTCCAAAGGGATGCGTAGAGGAGTACATATCAAGACCAGGATTTGTCTAATCCATGTAAAAGATAGATACATGTGGCCATCTCGGTGACGTTGCATTAATGAAGCTTGCAAGCATGTGACTTGGTCACGGAATGCAACGACATGAGAACGAGAAAACAAGTTCATCAGTAACGAGATCGAACTAAGGTATGGAGATACCGAAGATCAAGTCTCGGATGAATTAGGTATCGAATGACAAAGGGAACGGGAAACGACTATCTCACGGTTCAAGCGATTATATTCATGAAATGCATGGGGGTCACATGGCCATCCAGGTCCCTCTATTGATCATTGATGTGAGATTAGTCTCAATCATGTCCGGAGTGTTTCCGAAACGAAGGATGTCACGCTTAAGGGTAGGGACGCTTAGGGTAGATGAGGTATCATAGGAGAAATAGAGAGAGAGAAACCAGAATAGTTCCGGGTAACATCCGATGGAGATCGGAAGGGGTCCGGAAGGTGTTCCGGAGTGAAGGAATAATATAATATGTGTATTTGAATGTTAATTGGAGAATTAATATTAAATATATATTTTATTTTAGTATTAAAGGCTTCATAATGCTAATGGGCCTCACGCGAAGGGATCCCCAATAGGGCATGGCGCCTAGGGTGAGGGGGGCAGCCGGCATGGGCTTGGTGGGCCACCCAAGTAGGGCCCACCTAGGTCTGGCGGCTACCCCTGGGTGGCTGACGGGTATGGGGTTTAGTCCCACACCGCCTGGCCCCTGGGTGGTGCGCCCCTCCTCCCACTATATATAGGGGTCTCCCCTCCTCCTTTGGAATCATCCCATTCCCTCTCATTCTCTCTCTCATCCATTGGGGACTTCTCCGTAATATTGGAGAGGACCTCATGGGTGAGTTCTCCACCTTCACACCACCGTCGTGTGATCAGCGATCCGGCATCTACTTCTTCCGCTGCTAAGCTGGATCGGAGTCTGGTTGACGTCTCCTACACCGGACGTGTGACGAACTTCGGAGGCACCACACTTGGTGTGCTGCTCGTCTTCATCAATATACGCCTTCCTGCGTAAGGCATGCCTCGGTCTTCAAAGGTATGAATACCGTCTCTCTCCTCCGTTACTTATGTCTACATAGTATAGATCCTGGTATTAGTGTTCGAGTAGATAGAATTTTTTTGTTTTCTACTACGGAACCCTTCACTAGGGACCTAGTTCGTTTATATACCACACTTGTATTGGTGTTTCCTCTTGATATAGTTATAGGATAGTATGAAATGTTATGAACTAGTTTGAGATATGATAATAACCTTGTGCCACACTGGATCCTTCAAAAGTGCGTACAACCTTGTGCCAAAGGTGGCCATTAGGTTGGCGAAGGCACGAAGGACATATGAAGAACACCATGAAGTTGCCACCCTTTCAGTCCACTTTTGTGATGTAGTAGATGTGATGAAGAACACTTCTATAGGATCGTGATGGACATGGTTGGTTTCACCGAGGAGTCTCTTATGGTGGCTCTTGGCCACCTTGTCAGCAACAAGGCTCAAGGGACAAGCTTCGTGAGCATGGTTGAACCACACAGGGTGATGTGGCTTAGGACCTACCTCAGCAAGTATTACGACAAGCTATATATCTTGTGCTCGTGGGGGACCTAGGGGTGGGGATGCGTGCTGGTGATGAAGATGATGATGATGTTGATCTTTATGTATATTTTGGTGGTAGGTAGGGCTTAAAAACATTTATGGCGTGTATATTTTGACGAGGTGGTATATACTAACGCTTCATGTGACGTGATCCAGTGGTAGTATGATGCCCACTTTTGATTGGTGATGTTCTAACGCTTCATGTGATACTAACACTCGAGTGGTAGGATGAACTTCTGATCCCCTTTTAGCTAATGATCATGCATGCTTCTCTTAGTTTATGATTTGTGGTGATCCTATGATGAACTTGTGATGTTGGCTAATGATCATGCAATTCAGTTTCATCTTTAGTGGTACATGGTGTCAGAGGGAGATGTTAAAGAGTGTATGCTTCTTGGAGGATCTGGCAAGATCAAGTCAATGGTGTCTCCAACAACAGCTATAGAGGGTATGCAACTTTAGAAAAGGTCGAGAAGGAGTTCAACAATTTCTTGGCAGACCAGGCTATGGTTGATCAAGCTATGGTTCTTGACCTATGGCTGATCAAGCCGTTCCAATGGCTATTGAAACTATGGTTGTTTAGCCTATGGCTATTGAAGCTCACGAAACAGGTGATCATGTCGAGATTAGACTGAGAGATTTCCAAAAATCTAGGACTTCGTGAATATGAACTAAATCCTTTTATTTTTCTCTTCCTTGTTCACCACCATCTTGTTCCCCCGGTGCGAAAGCAGTTGGTTTGGAAAGCTGGAACAAAAGTAACTTACAAATGTTGTTAAATGCCGCACACCAGTCATTGAGAACAGCAAATCCCGGAATTAGCAGGTCGGTATGCGAACCGATCGATCTAGCCATGAGCAGGTTGAAGAGAGCTCTAACAGGCCTCGTTTTATCCTACTTTCATTCCTATCCATATTCAAAATGGAATATAGAGAACCTGAGATCCGATGCGAACAATCAGTCGAAGGAGCGGCCATCGTCGTTCTCGTTCTGGTGATTGTCAAGCTCATCCTATTGTGATCACTCTCTTTTGCTTGTGTTTATGATCGATCGAATGTAATGGTATCCTATTCTGACCACCCCCTCCCCCCTTCTTTCTCTCTCTAGCAAGTTTGAATGTAGAATATGTAGAGTCATAGTGGCAACCAAACACCTTATATTTGCATGAGCCGAGCTATTGCAGCTAACCAAATAAAAGGACCAAAGCTACCACATATATGAAGGCAATTCCCACACGGAGAACTAAAAAAAGTGAACAATGTGACTTTTGTTTTTTTACATAGCCATGCCCGCCAGAGCCTATCCCCGGGAGCGCAAAATTTGATACAGACTATCAATCACGTCCTTATTCTTTTCGTTTTCTTGGTTTTCTAGTTGTAGCGTGTGTACTTGTTCTGCCTCTGTATCTAGTTGCATCCCGATTCTTTCATTTAATCTAAATAAATGGTTGAGGCTGGCGATGCCTGTCATAGTTCAGCTAAAAAAATACGTATCACCTTCTAGTGGCAATCGTACAAATCTTTAACAGGAGAAAAACCTCGGTCTTTCGACGAGGGACAGCACGTGATGTGCACCGTTTAGCCCACATGGAGATGGAACAGTGATCTGATCCGACTGAGCCTAAGCGTCGATGCCCGCTTCGTACCCTGCAAGCAGAGGTCACGTGCG
Organism: Avena insularis; assembly: GCA_023614405.1. Taxonomy (NCBI): domain Eukaryota; kingdom Viridiplantae; phylum Streptophyta; class Magnoliopsida; order Poales; family Poaceae; genus Avena; species Avena insularis. The sequence continues at coordinate 489,141,368 of CM042692.1, read as the reverse complement.
ACAGCGGAACCACCGCAATTTTTATTTTCTGCACGACTGTGTAGCATTGACCGGCCAATAGGAATGGCAGCCACGGCCTTCCCATTTTCTTTCTCTGCAACGAGAAAAGAAAACAAGAAGGGCGGTCAGATTTTGAGATGCTTCCAAGACTGTAGCAGACTCGCTTGGCAGGGACCTATCCGAAAATACAGGAGGCACCGAGGGCTGTTAACCTAAAAAAAGCGACAATCTTTCGTTTCACCAACGTCAACCAAAGGCTCTGAGATAAAGGAGTGAAAAAAAAAGGAGATCGAAAGGTTTAAAAGTGGGCGCAAAAGATCCTCGAAAAAACAAAGGAAGGGGTGTGGCGGAAGTGTCACGGGTCTACCTTGAAAGTTGAATCTCAAAACTTCCAATCCCTCTCTCCAAAACACCCAGACAGACAGAGGCAGCGACGACACATATTCCCTCCCACACCACCCCCACCGCCCACCCGCGCACGCTCCCCGAGGCACATCCACCACACTCCTTCCTCCTTCTCCACACCCACCGCTCTGCTCCCCGGCCGTCTCACTCTCCGTATTCACCATACCACCCGGTTAAAAACCAGAGCCACCACCCCAAACTCCACAACCCCGAGTTAAAACCCCGAGCGAGCTCGCTGGTAGTTTAGAAACCTCCGCCGACTCTTCGCCCAACTGTTTCAGCTCGTCCGTAGATCCTCTAGCTAGCTAGCTAGCAGACTAGCGCGCGATGGAGAGGTGCGGGAGCTGGTCGGAGTCCGACGCCGCGGCGCAGGCGGCCGCGCAGAAGGCGGTGCCGGCGCCGTTCCTGACCAAAACGTACCAGCTCGTGGACGACCCGGCCACCGACCACATCGTCTCCTGGGGGGACGACCGCGTCTCCACCTTCGTCGTGTGGCGCCCGCCGGAGTTCGCGCGCGACATCCTCCCCAACTACTTCAAGCACAACAACTTCTCCTCCTTCGTTCGCCAGCTCAACACCTACGTAAGTGCCACCATACCCGCTTCTCTTTCGCTCCGAGTCTACGTTCGATGCATGGAAAGATGCTGACGGACCGGTTGCAATGTTGCAATGCAGGGATTCAGAAAGGTGGTGCCGGAGCGGTGGGAGTTCGCCAACGAGTTCTTCCGGAAGGGGGAGAAGCAGCTGCTCTGCGAGATCCACCGCCGCAAGACGTCCGGGTCCACGACGTCGTCGTCGCCGCCGCCCTTCTTCGGCTCCCCGCACTTCCCGCTGTTCCACCCCGGCGTCTCGGTGGCGCATCACCACCAGCAGTTCGTGGGCGACGATGGAGGAGCAATGGCGGCGCACGCCGGCATGGGAGTGCCGTTCATGCAGCCGCATTGGCGGGAGCAGAGGGCTCCGCCGCTGCTGGCTCTGGGCGGCCCCGCGCCGTCGCCGTCGACGGAGGGCCCTAACCCCGGTCGCGCGGCCAGCGCGGCGGTGCTGATGGACGAGAACGAGCGGCTGCGGCGCAGCAACTCGGCCCTGCTGCAGGAGCTGGCCCACATGCGCAAGCTGTACAACGACATCATCTACTTCGTGCAGAACCACGTGCGGCCCGTGGCGCCCAGCCCGGCCGCGGCCACGTTCCTGCAGGGCCTCGGCATGCAGCCGCGCAAGATGCCGCCGGCCACCGCCGCGGCGGCAGCAGCCGGTAACAACAACGGCCTCAACAACAACAACACCTCCGGCGGGAGCACGACGTCCAGCAGCTCGCTCACCATCGCCGACGAGCTCTCGCCTCCGCCCAACCACCTCGCCGCGGAGAAGAGCGGCGGGGAGGCCGGCAGCAGCAGCGCGGCGCGGTCCTCGGCGCCCACGAAGCTCTTCGGCGTGCACCTCACCTGCGGCGCGGGGAGCAAGAGACCGCCGTCCCCCGAAGAGCACCTCCCGTCCACATCCCCTGCCACGAAGGCCCGGCTGGCGCTGGAGAGGAGCGACGAGCTGAGCCTGTCGGTCGCGCCGCCGTCGCAGCCATGCGCCGCCTCGTCTCCAGCTAGGAGCTAGCTTTAGGTGCCTAGCTAGGCACTCCGTAGTCATCCTCTGATCACTCACCTAGTAGCACGCGCGGTGCCTGCATGCATCCGCGCGCGACGACGACCATTTTGCTGCGTTCCTTCCATCTAATCCGACCGACGTGTTCTGTTTCCTGTTAGCACCAGGCAGTTAGTTTGTTTAGTTTCGTTCCTGCAGTTAGCAAGTGCTTTAGATAGTAGGGTTTCTAGCCGTAACTGTAATCTCTCTCTGCCTGTACCGCACGACGAAACCGTGCTGGGCACTTAAAAGTGCCATCATGTGCCCGACTAATTGAAGGCAAATCAGGTGTTTTTTGTACAGTTTTGGCACCGCTAGCTCTATTGCTAGTAGTACTGCTGAAGGTGCTGAACTGGTGATGGTTCGAGAGTGGCAATCTTTTGTTTGCACGGCAAGTCCGGGAAAGTGCAGGAAGTCAGTTCCCCGATTTAAAATCGCTTTTCCCTCGGTTGCCTTTTGCGTGCGCCTCAACGGGTCAAAGATGGGAAAGGCAGCTGCAGCCATTGCAGAGGCTGGAAGGAAGCAAGTCACAAGGAGGCGAGCGTCTAGTTTCCGAGAGCCAGCCGGCCAGCCTGCGTGCGTACGTAGGTTGTTCTGGTTCTACGAGCAGCTAGCTAGTTTGTAGCCCTAGGCCCGCTCCCGCTAGCTAGGCAGGTGAAGACAGCGAGAGGTGTACACGGCATCGCGTAGGCTGCGCTGCAGCGCATGCCTGAGGAAACCGGGAAGCGGCAGCGGCATGATTTGAGAGGAGAGAGCTGGCGCCTGGAGGATGGATGGAGGAAGAATTCGCGAAGAAGGAAGTCTAATCCGGATGAGCCGGAAGCGTAGAGGCCGGGCAAGAGATCTCCACCTCGTTCCTTGCATCGACGGGCATCATGTGTCGTGGGAGGGAGAGGTGGCATCGGGTTCTGTTTCTTCTTCTACTACTCGCCTCTGCTGTTTGCTGCCGCTGCAGCAGCCCGCAGCGAGCCAGTGAGGGGAGACCAGGCCGAGCCAAGGCGGGCGGGGTTCCCACGATATTCCGAGCGAACCCAAAAGGGAGGTCGTCCGGACTCTGACTGCCTTCCGTTCCCTCGGAACGTGATAGTTCTGCCAGATTCCCCCGGTCCGCGCCACGCGGGCCCCACATGCGCGTATACTCCTACTTCGCCTCTCTCTCTCTCTCCTCCACGCAGCGTATCTTTTTCTACTGCTACGTACACGTACGAGCTCACACGCATGCCTGCAGCCAGCCAACCAGCATGGAAAAAGCCTTTTGGATGTACGCCCAGCTGGTCCTGCTCATAGCTCTACGCTTTCGTCTTTTCTTCTCTCTTTTGCGATGATGTAGTCACGCTTTCTGGACGAGTTATTATTATACTGTAAAAAACGTACTGCTTGGCTTGTGTACATAGAGAGTTGACGATGCTACTACAATCTGTAGTCAATCATCAGCTTTGACTCCTGTTGGAGTACGAAATACAATGATTATTATTTGTCTGAAACAAATACTACGTCACGGAAGATGTTATTAATCACTACCGTTACCAAAAACTTTGACTCGGCTGGAGGGAGAAAAAAAGCACAACTGCCAAAGGGGGGGCCTCCTGGATCGCTCTCCCCGTGTGACTCTACAGGCGATACTGAACCCTAACTAGGAGCAGCTGTTTTCGGGATCCCTAGGTGTGGCCGCAGCGGCGAAGGGGACCCGCTCCAAAGGCTGCGGGCAATGGTAATTGGTGCGGAACGATAGTTCTCCTCATGGCGACGGGCGTTGATGCGGAGCAGGGTTGGTCGGCGTGCGGCGAAAGCGGGCGGAGATGCTGCAGGCGCGGCCATGGGGTTGGCCGGCTCCTCTTCGGCGGCGCCTGCGGGCAGTGCGGCCAGGGTTGGTGTAGCCTGGAGTGGTGTCTCTAGGTCAGGCAACATGGAGGTCAAGTGAGCCTTAGGTGATAGGCGGCCAGACTACCCTCTCCATGTTCGGTGCAGGTGGTGCATCGGTGTGGCCTTCACCGATACCACACTGCAGGCAACCCTGAAGGTGGCGGTGACGTTGTCTCACCACACACGGCGGGGCAGATGCAGGTTTGGCAATGTGGTGTTGTCTAGACGAAAGTCCAACTCCTATCGGAGTCAATGTCAGCAATACCCCCGGGGTACCGCTAACCTTCTTGAAGGCAGTGTTTTCGTGGATTTCTAGCTCTTCCTTGGCTAGGCATTGCTTTCTCCGGGGGAAACCTTAGATCTTTTGATCTAGCGATGGCGGCGCAACACGTCGCTCACCTCGATGGAGGCATCGTCTTGGAGCTGACGTTCTGTGTTGGCTAGCGTTGCTGGGTGACAAGTGTTTTGGATGGCTTGGCTGGAGTGTGGATGGTCTTGGTTCCTCTTTCAAGTCTTCTCGGCGAGCTCTTTCTCCAAACAATGCTTTGTGGCTCCGTGCCAAGCTAATTTCTGTGGCATTCCCCCATCATTTGTTGACTTTCTCTTGGGGATGTTTGTGTCTGAAGTGCGGTCTCGGTGATTATTGTCCTTTGATGGCGCTTGAGGTTCTTGTTGCCTCGTGTTGTGTGCAGGCTTTGCTCAGATGGTGATGGCCAAGGCAAGAGGAAGTGTAGTGGTCGTCTTGGTGGAACTTTGCACCCTTCAGTGGTGTCGACAGCTCTCGGTGTCGCGATGCAACCTTGGCAGTGGATGCCCTTCGACGGTGCTTGATACTCTCCTAGTTCAAGGTCAAGAGGGTGTGTAGTGTTTGTCTCGGTGGAACATCATCGAAAAAATACCAACCTGCATACCGAAAACACCATCTTTTCAAATGGGCATAGTAGTAGTACAGTACTACCTCCATTCCTGTTTACTCCCTCCTTCCCATAATATGTTGGGCATAATTTTGTGTGTAAGTCAAACTTTGCAAAGTTTGAACAAGAATATACAACACCATATGAATATGTATGATATTAAATGCATATATTATAAAAATATATTTTAAGCTAATTCTAATAATATTAATTTGACATTGTACATGTTCATATTTGTATCACACTATTTGATCAAACATTGTAAAGTTTGACTATGATAAAACCTTATATGAAACATAAATTGGGATGGAGGGAGTATTAGGCTAATACGTAGTTCAATAAAAAATTAACCATAAATTTGGTCAAAAGAATATAAATTGTATTATTGTAAGTGTCTTTTTGAATATGAATTCAGTGGTATAAATTTTGTGACATATAATTCATATTTTGTTGATCAAAATTATAGTCAAACTTTTTTTGAACATCGTGTTAGCCTAACAAACCGGGGTGGAGGGACTATTATTTTTCTCATGGAACAATGGGAGCAAAAAAAGGGGAAGCAAAATAAATTTACCCGTGACACAGAACTGCTAATGGCAAATGGAACTTCGGAACAGTTGCATATGAAAAAAGTTTGTGGTACGTCGTTGAACATCCTTCAGAAATCCTTTCTATATTTTTCAAAGCAAATTAAAAATTTCAAAAAATTGTGAAACGAAATCTTAAAAGTAGCTAATGATGTATCCCACAAACCTGTAGAACATCAATTCGAAATGTTTTGTATTCTGAACTACACGAAAATGAGAAAGTTTGGATTTTTTTTCAAGTTTGGAACCACTATAATCAGATCTACAATTTTATCATTTTTGTGTAGCTCAAAATACACAGTATTTACAATTGATATTTTTCATGTTTTTGGTATACATCACCGGCTACATCCAGATTTATTTTTAGAATGTTTTGAAACTTGGAAATATGATTTTTGATTTTTTGGCACCAAATCTCTACTCAACATCCTTAAAAAAAATAGATGACCATCCTTAACCTTGACTCAATATATCAAACCTTAAGCTTTTTAATTACTGTAAATAAATATTGCAACAATTGTCATGAATAATATTTGAAAAATAATTTTCTTGAAACATCAGCTTACATTTGGTAAAAGAGTATAAAGTGCATATTGGGGGGGGGGGGGTGTCTATGCTTGAAATACCATATATTTATAAGCATAGAGGGTGGTGTATATCGTGAGTATATTTAATGGAATCTTTGATTCAAAACAACTCATGCAAAATTTGAAGGATTGCCATCCTTATAAAATTTTCATACGTGAATTATGTAGGATTGAATCATGAACAAGTTTTCTCGTAGGGATTCTTTTACTCTACATTTCATAGAAACTTCTATATCCACTTAAACCTCCTGAAAATATCCTTATATTTTGGATGGAGCAATCAAACAAGCTTTGGTGCAAACACGATCTAGTCAGATTGCATAGGCATGGTGCAACAATCCCGGTATATTGAATTCCTGTGAAACATATTTTAATAAAAAGTTGCAGACACAATTTACCTCATTTTTTAAAGGTAGAAATATCATACCAGCAACAAGTTTATTTATGTGCTACTATTTTTTATCTGGTTTGGAGGATCCTAATTGTTAATCATAGTATCTACCATGGATCTATCAATAATGTTTTGTTGTACATAAGTTCCTAACCATAAAATGTACGGTATACAATGGAATAGTTTTATTTGGGGAAAAACATTTTTCCGAGTTTTCGATAAACCGTGTGATCCCACTAGATAGAAAGAGAACTTAATAATCGGCCAAGCTGCTATGTGTCCTATATATGTGTGATTGGTTTGATAGTGGTCTAGTCACACTAGCAATTTTTCTTTGAACAACCTATATGGGTTCATTTCAAAGACACTTGAAGGTGCACAAGATCTATGTAAGGTTTGCGATTGGCTTATCATGTGATACATCCACTATGGTTCTGGCAAGATTGTGTGTTTTTCATACTATTGATTGATAATGGTAAGAAATAATACGCGGCCGGTGTAAGTTTGATTTAATTTGTGAATATTGGGAATTCTCCTTGTGCTTTAACTAGATAGAAACACAAATCACTAGTACTTCCTGCATTTGGAAATATAAGATGTTTTAGCTTTGTGAATGGAATGTACTAGATATCTTTTAGTGTATAGGTTTATAGAGGTGCGGAGTGAACCTATGTACTAAAAAACATCTAGATATATTCATTTCACAAAGCTAAAATATCTTATATTTCTGAACGGAGGGAGTAGTCTCAATCTTCTAAGAAGACAGTGGGCGCAGGCGTACACAACAACATTTGTTTGAACAAGGTATACATGGATACCTTTACCAATGTTTTTCACTATTGCTTTCAAGGTCACTTGAAATAGTAGTAGTACACGTATCTACGTAAAGCTTGTGTGTAGCTTTGCTTGTGGTGCATTTACCAATTCGTTGTTCCATCTCGAGAGCTAGGGCCCTGGCCGGAGACAGCAGTCCAAGACAAAATTATTTAATACATAGACAAATCTGTTCCGAGTCCAAGTGGCCCCGGCATTGTCCGGGACCCCGCCCGTCAGCCTGTGGTGCAGAAGATGCCCCTGCCACCGGTGAGCTGGTGGTGGGTCCGGTTCTGAGAAGCTCAAGAGGACGGGAACAATCAACGGCCGCGATACCAAGGCCGTTGCTTCCATCGACTGTAATCAATCAGAGATACACTCTAGAAAAAAAGTAAAAAAAAAAGTACGAGATCCTTGGTGGCAACCACATCTCATAATAGGCCTACCACTGACTAGACCAGCAGTAACGACGGATAATAAATACATGAGTGCACGAACCCCGAGGCCTGTCCCAGAACTGTTCTTTTGCTGCTCTCAACTGCTCAACAGTCTCTGCCAACTTACTTCGTCCATCATTTTTCACCATGTTTTCGTATGATGATCATGGTTCATTGTTTCGGTGAATCTTGATCCATCTCGCTTGCTAAAACTCCATAGTATTCCGTCTTCTTTCCTGCAGCATCTTTCTTTCGCTTTAGGTGCTGCTGGGTCGTGTGTACCGATCATCGAGTGCGTAGGTTTTGCAGCGATGGACGGTGTAGCTAGCTGATGAGCCTGAGCGGCAGGCTCAAGCGATCTTTGACCGCCCCAGTCATCGGCCTGAGCTGTGCGGACAAGAATCTGGCTGCTGCGTTTGCTGAATGCATATGCACAGTGGCGGCGTACTGTAGCTCCCCTGGCGCAGTCCACGGGATGGATCGGATCAGGCTTTTCTGAACGAAGACGATGATGATGATCAGGCCCTCTGCCATGCAAAGCTCTGCCGAACCGTCGAGGACAGCTGCGGAGATGGCTAGGAACTTGTGGGTACTAGCTGTTCGATCTACGGGCTATGGACAGGGCTACTGCCTTGGGCCTTCTCTGACCAGGGCGTAGCCAAGAAGGTATGACGAGGGCTCGAGGCTAATCGGCTTGGTTAGCATTTTGGCACCGGTTTTTGGTCGTGAAGAAGTCGAATGTTCAAAGCAGTATCGGTTGAGGACAAGATGGAGAGTAAGTTGCACTCTTGGCAAGGCAATTTCCTGTCTTATGGGGATAGATTGATTTTATTGAATGCTAGTCTCAGTAACATTCCCCTTTATATGTTGTCTATGTTTGAGTTGCCTAAAGGACTCGCGAAGAGATCTGACATTTTTACAAAAAGGGTTGCTTTGGCTGGAAAAACACGGAGTCCATAAGTATCACCTTGTTAACTGGGATACTGTATGTCTTCCAAAAGATCAAAGAGTTTTAATTGGGTGTAGTAGATCTTAGAGTTATGACCTTTTGTTTGCTTAGTAAGTGGCTCTGGAAACTGAATAATTTTGATGGTCTTTGGCAGAGGGTAATTAGAGCTAAATAAGTTAAAATGGACTTTATCTCAATGTCTTAGTAAACCTAATGATTCTAATTTTTGGCAAGGGGTTATGAAGACTTCCAGTCCCTTTTATCGTTGATGCAGGAAGATTATAGTTAATGGGCAGAATACCCTATTTTGGGAAGATGTGTGGAAAGGGGATAAACCCCTTAGAGAACATTTCCCTGGATTGTATATGTTGAATTTTAGTGGTAATATAGTAGTTTCTAGAGGTTTTAAAGAAGGATGGGGTTGTATCAGATTTATGAGAGTCCTTTTTGGTGAGATGGCTAAATTGTGGTTAGAGTTAAAATCCTTGTGCGATGATGTCTAACTAAATGAGGATAAGGATAGTTGTAGATGTCTTTTTAACAAAGAATGGCTTGTTTATAGTTAAATCATTTTTACTCTTTGCTTAAGACTCAACGGGTACCTTACTTTTCAAAGGGATTTGGGACATTAGAATTCCTCTAAGGATGAAAGTTTTCTTATGGTTAGCTTCTAAAGGTAGTGTCTTGACTAAAGATGTATTAACAAGTAGAGGTTGGAAGGGAGATGGCATGTGTCGTTTTTTTCTTTGTACTAAAATGCTTGATCACTTGTTTTTCTAGTGTTGTGTTGCTAAGTTTGTTTGGAGAGTGATAGCTGGTGTTTTAGATTGCTCTATTGTGCCTAGTAATGTAGGAGAGATCTGTAATAAGATTCATACATTTAGAGGGGCATGGGAGAGGCAAGTAATAGCTTTTGGGTAGCTGCTGCTTTGTGGGGTATTTGGAAAATTTGTAACAAAGCATGCTTCGAGAATATCTATCTTATTGAACCATCTAATTTTATTTCTTATATTTCTCATTTTCTTTCTTCGTGGTCGATTGTGTAGAGGAGAAAGCTCCAAAGGTTCCAATGTTTAGGATCCAAAATGTTGCTGGTGTTGACATCTGACTTCTATCAAAGAAGTAGAGGCTGGGCACCCATGATAAGGAGGTTGGAGTGAAAAAGAAACGAGTTTCCTATCATGTATGGCCCTGTTCTTTTTGTAGAAAAGGGAGAAGTCGTTTGTGTATCTCAATTCTTAAAACCCTGTTGGGCGAAGTGGGTGCCCTGAGAACTGTGTTTCGTTTGTCAGTTTAGTTTGTAAGTGTATGGTGAAAATCAGGATGATGGGAGAAGATGATGACAATGCTAGGAGGTTCTGTGGTGTGGGTTAAAAACCCAAAAGCCGCTTTTGTGTGAACACTTTGTTTTATTCACTGATTTATCAGCTCCTATGGAGGTTGGTATCTTTGCTCCTTATAATTTGGAAAAAAAGCTTCCCATACATTTCAGTTATCACACTCCAGGAACATCCGAAGATCTTCCCTTTTATTGCAATTATTCAGACACGTCACGTTCTCTTTTCTCTGTATCTTTACACCTAGACACTGAGTAGCTTCACTATGTAGTTAAACTTAATATGGTATTTTCTGTCCTTAAGTATATACATATGGATCGCAGCGTGTGCGTCATAATGGATTGTCCTTTCGGCCTTGGCTTTGGGCCTAGCCTTGGTTTGTATAAGACCTCTAAAAAACTTATGCTTAATCAATGACAATGGTAAACTTATGCTTAATCAATGAAGTATATACATATGGATTGCAGCGTGTGCGTCATAATGGATTGTCCTTTTGGCCTTGGCTTTGCCTAGCCTCGGTTTGTAAGGCCTCTAAAAAACTTATACTTAAGGTAAATATTTCCCTTGTTTCAAAAAAAAAAATCTATTAGTTTACTCTCTTTACTCAGATGTGTAATCCTCTCTCTTTCTATCTCTCGGCCCCCTATTGGCAAAAACCAAACTCTCACTGCACTCACTCTCGGCCGACAGATGACAGTGGGCCAACTCGCTGCAGGTTTGTTTGCCCGTCTGCAGCTTCCCATACATTTCAGTCGCCAGTCTCCAAGAAACATCCAAAATTTCATCTGCATTTCACTATCTTCACAATTATGCAGACATGTCACGTTCTCTTTTCTCTGTATCTTTTACACCTAGACAATACGTAGCTTCACCATGCAGTTAAACTTAATACTGTATTGTCTGCTTTGTAAGTATAGTATATTATCCATATGCGTAGGAGCGTGTGTAGCCTCATGGATTACCCTCAGCAATATATATCCAGGCCAGGCGCAGGGCGCGGGGGCGCTTTGCTTTTCCCCGAAACCACAGCCATGCAGCCGGTCCGCTTTGACGCGCAGACAGACAAGGGACAATATCTTTCGCCAAATCCCATCCGGGGCAGTGGCCAAAAACAGCTTTACCCGACGATTGCACACTTGGATTCACGGGGGTTAAAAAGCAGCACGGAATAATACTGTAATTCATTAGAGTTTGACTGCTGCTGTCAAAGTGCCGGCCGGCCCCCGTTCGTACGTGTCAGTCCCTTCTCCTCGTGCATTGCCTCACGCCTTTCGCACACTGCGCACCAGGCGCACAGTCCCCTTCCCCTCCGCTTTCGAGTCTTTTGGGGCTCTCTTTTCTTTCGCATCTTTTGCCTGTGTGAGAGAGGGGAGAGAGGTCTCTGTGTATGTGACAGAGAGAGAGAGAGAGAGAGAGAGAGAATTTTGAACTTTAAAGGCGAAAGTTGCTCCAGAAGGTTGCAATAAAAATGAAAAGTCAATCAAAGCGCAGCGGAAAGTAAAGCGACCGCTGCAAATTTTAGTCCTTTGGTGTAGGAAATTGACGGGGGACCCTCACGCTTCGCCCTTTTGGTCATGGTTCCTTGCGAGCAGTACGATTGAGAATAAAAGAAACGTAGATAGTCAACCATTCACAAGAGTGTCAATCCAATGGCCTCCTTTTCCGTTGCACAAAAACAAACTATACGAATTGCAAAATGTTTACAAGTAACTGATGATATGTACGGACAAGCTAAGCATGCAAACTACGCAGCGCATGGAACAGCAGCCGCACCATCACGCAGCAGTGCGACTGGACAAACTGACCGGCGATGATGATGAGATCGATCGGCAGCGGCCAGCGTCCAGCGAGGCAGCAGTAGATGTGCGCTATTCATGGTAGAACTACACAGGGCGCGCCGTGCGGCGCGCTGCTGCGGCTTAAACATGCCATGCTTGCATGTACTAGCTGGAATGAATGCGTGATTTGCTCGAGCCGTACTCGAGAACTGGTTTGCCTCGTGGCTTGCCGAGAGGGCTGCGACGTATAAGGCCCAGTGGGCTTGAGGGCCGGTAGGTGGTGGCCTCACCACATGATTTCACCATACAGCGCCCTATGCGGACGACGCGAGTACCACGCCTGTAGCGGATCCCGAGTGGACGGCGGCTCATGTAGCAGTTTGTCCCTCCTGTGGCTTCCTTTCTTTTTTTCTCGATCGTTGTGGCTGCCACTTGTTCGGTTTGTATTTGAAAACTTTGTTCAAATTCAAAAATTATTTAGAATTTGAAAAAAGATTAAAATTTGAGAATGATTCAAATTTTAAAAAAAGTAAATTTGAAAAATGTTAAAATCTAAAATCTGTTCAATTTGAAAATTGTTCAAGTTTGAAATGTTTTTGGATACGAAAATATTTAATTTTAAAAACTGTTCAAATATGAGAAGTACTCAAATTTGGAAAATTACAAATTCAAAATTTGTTCAATATTTGAATCTGTTTAAATTTAAATTTTGTTCAAATTTGAAACCGTTCAACATTTCAGAAAAAATGAAAAAATAAAACAGAAAAACGGAATAAAAAGGAACAGAAAAAATAAAACGGAGAAAGAAAACCGAAAATAACCGTCTAAACCAGAATGAAACGAGCAGAAAAAGGAATAGGAAAAATAAACCAGTAAAATCAAGCCAAAAGAAGGTTCCTAAAACTGGAAAAAAAACGGAGCAAACTGGACCAGCCCAACGCGGGCACCGTGTGGACGGAGCGCCAGATAGCGCCCGCGTTGGGTGTCAAATAGGATTCGCCTTCTCTGAAGGATAGGCTTGGACGCATATAGCACTCAAAAAAAAAAAAACTTCTCAATGGACTGGATAAGCTGCATTTGGGCTAGAAAAAGATCGAAATCGGTGGTTACCAAGCCTTGGATCGTCCGCTAATACCAAATAGGCCTTCACACCACCTCAACTACTTTGGGCCGGCCATTAAGGTTGTTCTGTGATTATTTTCTGAGGCAGAAATACGGTTTTACTTGGTCTGTGAACTTGTCCGAGATGAGTGGTTTTGTCACTGAGCTGTAAAAGTGTTATTTTTGCGAAACCTACTACAGCTCATAAATACGATACATACAACGCACACACACGCACACTTTACCTATATGAGCACTTTTGAAAAACTGAATCTGATAGACTGATCAATGGATCTTAGATTGATGCAGTCATCACAGACGTCTCGCTGTCGACGGAAACGTCGTCTCATACTGAACAATATTTCGTATGAGACACCAAAGCGTCAAACCTAACGTTTGAACTCTGGTGAGCTGGAGGTGCCACTGCCCACTGTTCTTGTTTACGAGTACTTTGGTCAGAAACTACCTCCTGATGGGTGCCTGCCGACTGACACTTGTGCTAACTTAGGCCCCGTTCGGTTTACATGTTTGAAAAACAAAGGAATCTAGACCTGTAGAGAAATTGAATCGGCTGTACAAGGCAAAACTGTAGGATATCTAAAAAAAGAAGAGGGACGTTCGGTCCGCAGGAAGCTTCGTCACTGCCGTTTCCTTTGGTCTGAGTGGATGTGTTTTTTCCTCCAAAAAGTACGGGAGACAAAGCCTTTCTCGTGGAATAGCTAGAGTGCATTCCCTAGAACCGAACGGCCTCAAGGGAAAAAATTCCAAAGGAAACTACTCCCATAAAATTCCTTCAGAATTCCCGTGCACCGAACGGACCCTTAGCGTGGCACGTAATTGTCACAAAATCTACCTTGACAAGTTGCTTATGTGTAACCCAAGCAAATAATCTGATAAAAAATATTCACCAAAGTCAGTCTTTGTAGTGAAATTTGGACTTGCGTTTTTGTACACAAGAAAAGAAAGAGTGGTGAGGCATGGCACACATCCTATCGCTACACCTAACTAATGATCAAATGGAAAATACTTTACTGCTTACAAGTTAGTGCATTCTATACTGATTGTTTTCACTTTATTTACGGTACAAATGTTCCTTCCGGTGGCCGGTTGTTTGGCATAGCCGGTGTGTGCTCCGTGTTGTTGTGACGGTTGCGGGCAACCTCGGGTTGGTCTTCTCTCAGCTGAGTGTGCAGTGCGTGTTGGTAGATAGGCCGGATGGTGGTGTCTTGTTTGATTTCAACCGTTTATCAGAGAATTTTCTTCTCCAAGCGAGACGAGCCAAAATCGTGTGCCTCGACTTAATAACAAAATAAATATCCTGCATCAAAAAAAAATAGTTGCAAAACTCTAACGCGTTTTTATGCTACTCCCTCCGTTCCTTCTTTTCTAGGGGTGAAGCTGGCTAGGCATGGAGTAACGGAGATGGTTTGGAACAAGGTGGTTACACCTATAAGAAGATGGCCGATGCTTGCGCGGATGCTCATTCAAATCTACTGGACCGAACCTGCTGATGCTGGAGAAGACGCGAGGCGAAGTGCTGAGGATTGCGCAGATGTGACGATCCTCGAGACCATTAGGAGGGCTCTAGGAAGCGTACTTCAGTTATACTAGGATAATAGAGAGTTCTTCTATCCTGCTTGCTCTTATGTATCCCCTCCGTCCTACCCCCGTTTTAAAATATAAGATATTTTAAGTTTATGAAGCAAATGTATATAGATTTTTTTAGCATGTAGGTTCACTCATGTTTGAAGTGAATCTATACACTAAAAGAAGAGAATAGAAAAGATGTCACGAGCTATCCTCTCCTAATTCAAATTTGTATTTGCAAACAACTCCCGAATACAGTCAAATCGTTTCAAATTTCGGCGATTCAAACTCAAATCTTGGCTCTGTCCCCTGCCCCCGCAGTCTCCCGCGTTCCCGGTGTCCGCCGATGCCGCTCCGGTCTCCGTCGCCCCACCTGACCTGCTCGTGGTTGAAGGGATCCTGTGGGGGGTCGCCCTGCTCCACGGCCGCCGCACGAAATCACGCGGGCTGAGCTCGGGAATGATGGTGGCGCCTCCTCGTTGCCCTCTACGCACCTCCCTCGTTCGTGCCACTGCTCCCTCCGCTAAGGTGTCTGGCGCCGAACGGTGGAGTCGTTCGGCTGGCCCGGTCGTCGTGTGATGCCGGCGCAAGGCAAGCTCACCGGCGCCAACTTCCTGGTCGCGTACAGCTCAGCAGCGTCCGTGGAATCGAGGCGGCGTAGGGCGAGCTCACCGGCACCAAGTTCCTGGCCGCGTATAGCTCAGCGACGTCTGTGGAGTCGAGGCGGCGCAGGAGGCTGGAGTCTTTCCGTTGACCCATTCGTCGTGTGATTCCGTCGCATGGTGAGCTCGCCGGCGTCCAGCTCCTGACCGCTAGCTGCTGAAATTGGTTATCTGGAATGTATAGGACTATGTCAGTACTGTCTAAAATTTGTACTGTCCATGATCATATGAGACATATAGACAAATTTGATATGATTTCAGGTTCATTGAGAAAATTTTGGGTTCATACGAGACATACGACAGATTTGATATGATATCATGTCAAATTTTGGCGAGCACTTAGTCACACTGATAAAACTGCAAGTGTAGAACCACTGCAATGATCATGTTTCCCAAGGGTGTCCTTTCAGGTCGGTATGAAGCCTACTACTATCACTTACTTTCATGTTCTAGGGCTTCCACCATGGTATCCAGGCTCCTTGCAACAAATCAACAAGAATGGCACGTCCAATTTGTGACCTCACTTGCACTCCACCTGAAGATTAAATAGAACAGCCATGTTCATGTTTGTATCCAATTTTGCTGTCCTCGATGGATCAACCAGCTGCATAACAAGGCAGATTATATCAACATATTCTCAGAGGCTGATACAGTGTACTGTGTATTCAGAAATAGCTGTAAGAGAACAAACAAACTATTCAAGCGAGAAGAAGCAAGCTGCAACTGGAGCAGCAGGTTCAGGTTGATCAGTGGAGCAGCAATATCAGGAACAAACTGGAAAAAAGAGAAGAACATGTATGCCACATACTAGCTGAATACTGAGTATAAACTGTTGTCTCCTTGTTGTTCTCAAATAGTGCTGGCAGTGCACATACATGTTGTACTAGCAGTGCACATGCACATACATATCCCTCAAAAAAAAAGCAGTGCACGTCTAGCTATACTAACAGTGGTTTAATAGTGCCAGGAAGGAGGACGTGCCTTTTTTTCTTCTCCCGGGTGCATATGCACCCTTTATTCGAATTTGATTTTTGACAAAATTTGAAATGCTAAAAAAATAAAAATAAAAAGTGTGCACGTGGAACTTCAAGTTTTAGGTGCGCGCAAAGTCGTTTCACGAAAAATGAACATTTTAGATGGCTTATGCAAAAAAGACAAAATTTGGTGCTAAAGTAACGTGCTCCACGACATAAAAATTGTCTTTTTTACACAGAACATAAAACATATCGATTTTCGGTGGAATGACTTCGTGTACACCTCAAACATGAAGCTAGACATGATCATATATTTATTTTCAAAATTTTCAAATTTTTGGAATATGTTTTTTTATACCGACTGCATATGCACCCGGTGTAGAAAGGGGTTTCCGCAGGAAGATTTCCTGTTCTCTGAGTTACGAATGCTACTGAAACATACTTGACAATGCTAGGAAGTTTTATTTAGACAGTCAAGCAACGCAAAGTTTTATTTAGACCTGCATACTGCTATATATGAATATTTGTATGGTTCTCTGTTTGTATAATAAAGTGATATAAGAGTTCTGTGACTTTTTGTATACCAAGGCAAGAGGATACTAAAACTACAAAGAAAAATAAAAAAATTAAGACATGAGTATCAATATTTGTGGTTTTCACTATTTTCATTGGTTGGAATAAAGGAGAAAGATATATGTCGACTAACCAGGAATTGGTTGGACGGGTCAAATCAGCTCCATGTATGGTCAACACACTAATGTTGTAGCAACTTCTAACAACTGGAACTCCATTTATTCTACAAGGGCATAGGTTTTTTCAAGTAGCTCTATTGTGATAGATAGAGCTATTGGTGGCTGCCCTTCTGCTTGTCGGCATTCTTTATGCTTGTGTGGTATGTTGTAGTCGATGCCTCCTCCAACTTCTATCACCCTAATCATAATATATTATAGTGTCATGAAACTTTGGGAAAGCGTGTCCACTTCGTAGTTGTGGAATTCTTTCTCTACACCCTCTATCAGTTCCTTGAAAGTTCCCAGTTCTTTATTATCAGCAAGGGATTCAAGTGACATGAAGAAGCAAAGGTCCAAGACATTCATGTCCAAACTTTTTGGTGGTTGATTCATCAATTGAATGTCTAGGTCAGTCGTGGCCATGACTCGTCGAAAAGCAATATCACTAGTGAGTAGATGAGGTTTTGCATTATCTTGTTGTACCAAGATTGTTCTTCCTATATCCTCATCGGGCCACCGGTCTTGGATTGCTAGAATTACTTTCTCGCAAATAAACTCCTGCATGACATTGTGTGTTACTTTCACTGGTTTCAATTCAATTGTCCCTCTAGCTCCGAGTCGACTTTTTAAGCTGGCGTCTCTTGGACAAAGGCCCAAGTGCCAACCTTTCCATTGAATGTGACCACTCCTCCTTCACCGTACCTTTGCTTGGACACAGCCATCAAGAACATCACTTTCCCAGTGTTGTACTTATTATGCACTATGCGCAATGGTACAATTTCTTCAGGGAGTAGGTAGTTGTTGTTCTTTACCTTATTCATGTAGAACCACTTTTCATTTATGCGGACTACATTGTCCATTAGCTTGAACATAGGCCAAGGAGTTGTCAACCAGCCCTCGTTGAGCATCAAGACTCAAAACTATGAAGGAAATATGCCCTAGAGGCCAAAAATAAAGTTGTTTTATTGTATATCTCTGATGTTCATAATAAGTTTTGTATCATGTTATAACTGTGTTAAGTGGAAACATTAATACAAGTGTGGTATATAAACCACCAGGTCCCTAGTATCCTCTAGTACTAGTTCGTTGGGCAGATGGTGATCGAGGTTTACCTACCATGGACTTATTAACTCAACTGCCAACGAGGTCACTTCATGACGTGATGGACACACCCGACAGTAGAATTGGAATATGATCTAGTCACAAAGTTCAACATCGCAATATCTAGCAAAGCGTAGTAACTTAATTCTTCGACCGTGAGATCATGTTTAATAATTATCTCCCGCGGTTGCTTTGATCACATAAACCGTCATGACCGTAACTGGGTGACCATAAATGTGTGTGTCGGTATTTTATAGGAATAGTTGAGGCGTATTTATCAAGATCGGGATTTGCCTATCCGAGTGACGGATAGATACTCTAGACACACTCAGTGAGATTACATCAATGAGCTTGCAAGCATGTGACTAGGTCACGGGATGTAATAACACGGGAACGAGTAAATGTGTTTGTCAGTAACAAGATTGAACTGGTATATAGATACATTAGATCAGATCTTGGATAAACCAGGTACCGTTGCACAAAAGGAATAAGGCTTAATGTTTAAAAGGTTCAAGCGAACAGCCAACTTCATGGAATGTGAAGGGACCATCATGTGTTTCCAGATACCGTTGTTGGTCAATGATTGGCGAAGTGTCTCATTCATGTATAAACATTCCCGAACTGTTACGATGTCACGCTGAAGGATAGAGAAGCTGCGGGTTGATCTACCACCGAAAGAGAAATAGGAAGAGAGAGAGAGAGAGAACCGGAAGCGTTCCAGAGATATACCGAAGTGTTCGTAAGTGATTCAAAAGGAGTTTTGAATAAGAGGAAATTAAATTAATTATATTTAATATTTAATTAGTAAATTAATATTAAATATATTTATTTAATAAAATGGAAAAAGGCAAAAAAACCTACATGGTCGGCCCAAGAAGGGGAGACGGCTAGGCCTAGGTGGGCCAAGGCGCATGGGTAGGGGGATCCCACCCGCCACCCACCTAGGTGGACCATGGCGCATGGGTGGGGCCCACCCCAAGCCGGCGGCTAGCCTCCTCCCACCTCCTCCCAAGTTTAGTCCCAACCCGGGACTTGGAGGGTGGGAGTTTCCAGATTTTTCCTATATATAGGGGTGCCATGCCTCCCCAAAATCTCATCCCATAATTGGCCATTCGCATACATCTCTCTCTCCCTCTCTCTCTCATGTGTGTTCTAAAGTCTAGAACGTGCTCCATGAGGCAGAGAATTCTCCACCAAGCGCACACCGCCGTGCACCTGGAATTGGTCTGGATCTTCTTCTTCCGATGTTTTGTTGGACCTGGGCCTAGGAGATGTCTTCTACACCGGAAGTGTGTAAAATTCCACGAGGCAGTGCCATTAGTGGTACTGGATGCTTAAAGCCTTCTAGACCTTGGGGTCTATTACGCTCGTCTTCACCAGCAACGTTTGTGCGGAACATAATCCCGTGTTCAGTTTTCAAATGTATAAACACCATACCCTGATTGTTACTATACTTTTCCATAGATAGATCTTGAGTTTGTGTGTTCTCGTAGTAGGAATTTTTTGTTTTCTTCCATGGAACCCCTTTAATGGTATCAGAGCGAAATACGCATAGATGTATCAGTACGAGTAGAATACATGTTGATTGTGTGGGCATTGATTTTCTAATTGCTACCCTCCCACGTGCACTTGCTCACATCATGACAATGTATAATAAAGTAGCCCAGACCAACCTTATGCGTAACCTTACGCGAGATCGATTCCACGACTAATATATGGCTTGTACCATATAAGTGTCTAACGGGTGTCTGTCTCTTAGACGTTAGTTGATATGGCATTTACAAAGGACAACCCTGAAAAGGGATTAAAAGCGGCAACTAGTTAATCTATGTTGTGGTTGGATTCGTAGGTAAGAAACGGTTCTTGTGCGAAAGCCCAAATAACGACATAAAACTTGCAAAGATAAAAGTAGAGGCGTCTAACTTTATTTTACAGGAGGGCAAGTGATATGTGTAGTTTAGGTAAGTGTTTATGGGATGAACAGGCGAAGGCAAGGCGGCAGTGTGAACCTGGTGCAAATGCCGGTGCACTCGATGGAGATCAAGGCGCGACAACCACCACATATCACATAAATTGTTTACATTAGATGTTGATTTTTTTGTGAAATCTTGATGTGCTAGTTTAGACTTACGATGGTAGCATAATGAGATAATCCCTCATACTATAATTTCAATATTCGTGTTCTCCCACAAGTGTGCACCACCAAGAAAGTCCTTCATTATGAAGCAGGCTGTGATGATTGGGTGCTAGACATATCGACATTCGCATACGGTGGGTGCAAGCTATGTTACTGTACACTGTGGTTAAAATTGGCGAGCCTAGCATGTACAGATATAGCCTTGGAACACAGGTTACCGAAAGGTTAAACATGAGTCACATGTGATGTGATCGATATGTTGATATCTATCCTGACAGCTACATCAAAGGCCATGAAGATCGGGGATGATGTGGTGTAAAGAGATCATGTAGTCACCAAACAAATGATGAGGTATGTTCGTTTGAGTGAGAGTTTTGTTATTTTAGTTCAACTAAATAAGAACCCATATTATGAACATAAGAGTAATTACTTTGCGAATACTATTGTAGATGTCTCTCCCCACCTTCAACCTTGGCCCCTTCCTTGAGAAAGAAAAGATCAAAACTGACAGGATGAACTTCATCGCCTGGTCCCGCAATCTTAGGATATTCCTCGTTCCCTAGAAGCTCCCCTACATACTTGAAGCCACAATAGGTGAAGCCGTTGCCAACTCCTCTCAAGCTAATAAACTTGTTTATAGCAGAAGGCATATGATAACGCCTGTGTCCAGAGTGGCATGCTCTACGCCATGGAGGCGAACCTGCATAAGCACTTTGAGAATAAGAATGCCTTTGAGCTCATAACTGATCTTAAGGAGATCTTTGTGCCACCGGCCCAATCTAAGAGGTACGAGGTTTCAAACCTCTTCTTCCTAGCTATGATGGAAGAGCACAATATCTTGAGAGAGCTTGCAGTCAAAATGCCTGGCTATGTTCAATGCATGAATGATCTTGATTGCAAAATCAATGACGAGCTAGCGATTGATAGGGTGTTGCAGTCACTGCTCCTAGATACAAGAGTTTTGTGCTGAACTACAATAAGCAGGGTATGGACAAAACCCTGTCTAAGTTGTTCGCCAGGCTCAAGCGTGTTGAGGTGGAGATCAAGAAGGAGCAGAATGTCTTGATGGTCAATAAGACTATTGATTTAAAGAAGACCACCAAGAAGGGTAAGGGCAATAGGGGAAAACCCAAGAAGGACAACAAACTTGTCGTTGCTTCCTCTAGGGCGCCCAAGGCCAAGCTCGGTGCCACGTGCTTCTACTACAAGAGTGAGGGTCACAAGAAGCACAACTGCTCCAAGTACCTAGATGATAAGAAGGTTGGAAAGATCGTTGCCAAATAGAAAGGTATATATGATATACATGTTATTGATGTTTTCCTCACTAGTGCCAGGAGCAACACCTGGGTATTCGATCATGGTTCTGTTGCTCATATTTGTAACTCTCAACAGGAGTTGCGGAATAAGCGGCACCTAGTGAAGCACGAGGCGACGATGCGTGTCGGCAATAGCCACAAAGTTGAAGTCCTGGTTGTCGACACTCTCCCTCTACGTCTACTTTCAAGATTAGTTTTAAATATGAATATTTTTAGTGGATCTTTCTTGTTGCAAGATTATTATTCATTTAAATCAGAGACAAATGGTTGTTCTATTTATAAGAATAATGTGTTTTATGCTCATGCGCAACAAAGTAAAGGTTTATTCTTATTGAATCTTGATTATGATGACACACACATCCGTAGCATAGATGTCAAGCGATGTAAGCACAATGACAATTCCATGTATATGTGGCATCGTCATCTAGGTCATATCGGTGTGAAACACATGAAGAAACTCCATTCTGATGGACTTCTGGAATCGTAAGATTTTGAATCTCTCGATCGATGTGAGTCGTGCCTCATGGGGAAAATTACCAAGACGTCGTTCAACGGTATGATGGAACGGGCTGCAGACCTATTGGGAGTCATATATTCTGATGTATGTGGACCAATGAGTGTCTCCACGCGCAATGGTTATTGTTAATTTGTCACCTTCACTAATGATTTGAGTAGATACGGGTATATCTGCTTGATGAGACACAAGTATAAAACCTTTGAGAAGTTCAAGGAATTTCAGAGTGAAGTTAAGAATCAACTCGACAAGAAAAACAAGCGCCTTCGTACTGATCGAGGGGGCGAGTATTTGAGTTACGAGTTTGGCATTTGAGTTACGAGTTTGGCACACATTTGAAGGCTTGTGGCATAGTACCACAACTTACATCGTCTGGAAAACCACAACATAATGGTGTGTCCGAGCAACATAATCGCACTCTGTTGGACAATGTACAGTTTATGATGCCTCTCACCGACTTATCTGTATCATTCTGGGGATATGCACTTGAGATTGCTGCATTCATTTTAAATAGAATGCCATCCAAATCCGTGAAGATAACACCGTACGAGATATGCCATGGCACGAAGCCAAATTTATCCTTTTTGAATGTTTGGGGATGTGAGGCTTATGTTAAGAAACTACACCCTGACAAACTCAAATCAAAAGCGTAAAATGCACCTTTGTAGGATATCCAAAGGATATTATTAGATATACCTTCTACAACCAAGTGAAGGGTAAAGTGTTTGTCTCAAAGAACGGTACTTTCCCCGAGAAAGAGTTTCTCACGAAAGGAGTAAATGGAAGGAAGATAGAACTCGATGATATTATCGACCCTGATCTTCAAATATTGAGTGTCACAACGGAAGTTGTTTTAGAACCACCCTCATTAATTTAAGTGGGAGAAAATGATGATGCATGAATCTCATGAAGAGATAGCTATCGAACCGCCTAGGTCGACGAGAAAATGTGCTACCCCTAATTGGTATAGTTATCTTGTGAGCATGGTCATGTTGGTGGAACATGATGAACCCACAACCTACACAGAAGCAATGGAAGGACCTAAACTCGAGAAATGGCGACAAGCCATGGAAATATAGTCCATGTATGATAACCAGGTAGGACCTTGGTAGATATCCCCGAAGGCTGAAAGGATGTAGATAATACATGGATCTTCAAGAAAAATACGGATGCTGGTGGAAACGTCACTGCCTACAAAGCTCAACTTGTCGCAAAGGGTTTCTGAAATATTCAAGGGATTGACTACGAAGAGACATTCTCTCCCATAGCAAAGGTAAAGTCTATTAGGATACTACTAGCAGTTGTTGTGCATTTTGATTACGAAATATAGCAGATGGATGTGAAAAACGCCTTCCTAAATGGAAACATTGAGGAAGAGTTGTATATGATGCAATCGAGGGGTTTTATCGATCTAGGGGATGCTAGTAAGGTATGCAAGCTTCAGAGATCCATTTATGGACTAAAGCAGGCATCTCGAAGCTGGATTTGTACAGAACAATGAAGGGCCCTGCATCTATAAGAAAGTTAATGAGAAGTTCGTGTCATTCTTGGTACTATACATGGACAAAATGTTGTTAATAGGGAATGACGTGAATCTTCTGAATAGTGTGAAACATTATTTAAATCGTAAGTTCTCTATGAAGGACATGGGTGAAGCTTCCTACACATTAGGCATTACGATCTATAGAGATAGATCCAAGCGTCTGCTGGCTCTTGGTCAAAGCACTTACCTAGAGAAGATTCTAAAGCGTTTCAAAATGGACTAGGAAAAGAAGGTTTCATCACCGATCTTAAAAGGTAACAAGTTGAGTGTGACTCAATGTGCAGAAACGGATCATGATATGTAAGCAATGAAAGACATTCCCTATGCCTTGTCCATTGGCTCCATCATGTATGCCATGTTGAGCACTAGACCAAATGTAGCCTTGCCTCTTAGCTTGACGAGCCGGTTCCAAAGCAACCCTGGTCGTTTCATTGGAATGTAGTTAAGAGTATCTTGAAGTATCTGAAAAGAACTAATGATATGCTTTTAGTATTTGGAGGTTGTGAAGAAGAACTTTCCGTAACAGGTTACGTGGATGCAAGCTTCCACACTAATCCAAATGACTCAAAGTCTCAAAAATGGTACATGTTCATGGTAAATGATGGCACAGTGAGCTGGATGAGAAAAAAGCAGACCTCAGTGGCTCAATCGATAATGGAGTCAGAGTACATGGCTGCCAATGAAGCGACAAATGAAGTTGTTTGGATGAAGAAGTTCATCACTGAACTTGGAGTGTTCCCAAGAGCGGAAGACCATATCTGCATCTACTACCATAACATGGGCGACATTACGTATGCGAAGGACCAGAGGTTCCACTCCACGCCCAAGCATATACTCCAATGTTGCCATGTAATAAGAGATTACATAGTTGAGCAACTTCCACATGAAAAGCATGATCAAGACCAGGATGCTATTGGTGTTAGATTATTGCGTGATGTAAACTATTGTAATTGTACTATGGTGCAAGTGGGAGACGGAAGGACATATGCCCCAAAGGCCAATAATAAAGTTGTTTTACTGATATATCTCTGATGTTCATAATAAGTTTTGTATCATGTTATAACTGTGTTAAGTGGAAACATTAATATAGATGTGGTATATAAACAACCAGGTCCCTAATATCCTCTAGTACTAGTTCGTTGGGAAGATGATGATTGAGGTTTCACGATCATGTACTTATTAATGTCAACTGACAACGACATCACTTCATGAAGTGATGTACACACTCGATCGTAGAATTGCAATATGATCCAGTCACAAAGTTCAACTTTTAAATATCTAGAAAATCATAGTAACTTAATCCTTTGACCGTGATATCATGTTTAATCACTATCTCCCCCAGCTATTTTGATCACATCAACCGTCATGACCGTAACTGGGTGGCCATAAAGGTGTGCGTCAGGTATTTCAGAGGAATAGTTGAGGAGTATGTATCGAGATCAGGATTTGCCTATCCGAGTGATGGATATAAATGTCGAGCCCACTTGATGAGATTGCATCAATGAGCTTGCAAGCATGTGACTAGGTCACGGGAATGTAATAACATGGGAATGAGTAAATGTGTTTTCAGTAATAAGATCGAACTGCTATATAGGTACATGAGATCAGGTCTTGGACAAACCAGGTATCATCATGCAAAAGGAATAAGACTTAATCTCTACTATCTAAAACATACGAAGGCGTTCCGTTTTCTGCCGCCTCGTACTACGTCTCTTCCTTCATCGCGCTCCCTCTCGCGAACGTTTCCGCCGACATGTGGGCCTTCGAGCGTGTGAATCTCTCCATGCAATTAGCGCTTTCCCGAGCAATCCCCCTCCTCCTCACGATTTTGCCGCTGCAAACTACCCGCACCGCTACTGCAAATCTGGCTCCATGGCTCTTCCCTCTCTCGACCTCCTCCTTTCTCGGCCCTAACCCATCCGCTGACGTCGCTCCACCGGAGACCATGGCCACCGCCGTTCCACCAGAGACATCACTCCCCACATCAGACAGTCGTGCCCATCTGGCTACTCCATCTCAGTCACTCTCGACCGCCGATCTCGTTGGCATCGTCCTTGGTGGTGGTTCCCCAATAGCATGCGTGTGCACAAGGGCAGAAGGGAGGCATCCTATGCCCGCCGATCTGCCCAGATCCGGGTTGCAGCTAAAAATCAGAATCTGGACGCCACGCCGAGGCTCTCATCAAGCCTCCATCGATGATCTATCGCATCTATTTACTACAGCCGCAACGAGAGAGTTGGTTCCCTCTACTCCAGTGCAGCTAGATCTCAATCAAAGGGAAGCCTCCTTCTTCTCCGCTCGCACTACTTGTCGAATCCCCTAGTGACGAGGGGTAACCTTGGCAATGTCCATGAAGAAGGACTTAGGGTTTCACGGAAAGAGAACGCTGGGGATTTCGTCGGATGTCAGGAGAACAATGGATTCAAAGTCGCCTGAATATTTGGTGAATCGCACTATTACAAATCGCTTGGGGATTGTTCGGTATCCTTACCTAAGCCTCTCCCGTCCTATATATAATAGGCCAGGTCTCAAAGCTGTATGCGGATAGATTACATATACATGATTACAATACCAACTCGATGTTGGTGCTTTTTCTTCTTTCCTAATACAACTACAACATTTGTCGGTTGCTCCTTTCGGGCTATCATCTTGACTCTTCATGGACCATAAAATTTTCTTCAGGCATGGGTAGCAAATCATAAGTACCCAAGTAATCGTACCTATGACAGTATCCCCCGAGACTCTACTTGAATCGTAGATTCGGTTCGAGTACCAAAGATATGTTTAGTTCTTTTCCTTTGTTTTTCCTACTTTTGATTTCATAGGGATTTGGTACAACGAGCATGATGCATCCGACGGATAGGGAATCATTTAATTGCGCCTGGGCAAAAGCAAGATTGTCCTACATGAAATTCAATTCCCTAGGCCTAAACTCGGAATTTGTTACTGGCATAATTCTGTTCGAGCCGCTAAGGTCTTACCGCATACTGAATCCCAGTTCTATTTTATCGGGTATCCAACACGTCCATCGGAATTTTTCATCGCATCATAGATACAGATATTACTGGCAGAGCGCATTCTTGTGCGATTACCAGGCCACACAGGACAAATCCTGGGGTCTTACCTTCATGTTTTTGAACACGACATTCGCGAGTTTTGTCACGTCTGAGTGCGGTACGAGATTTTCTTATCTTTTGATTTTTGTCGCCTGTCCTGCTGGGTTGCCAATATTTCTAAATTTTATCAGATATTTTGATAGTTTATGAGAGCTCCCGATGGGAGTAGCCCTTGGAGGATACATTAATGTAAAACTCATAGATTTTTAAGCGATGATTGTGTTTGCTTGTCATACATGATTTTTTCTATCGGGTACGCATCAGTGCTCCCGATGGGAGTAGCCCCCGAGGCTATGTCCGGATGCCTGTATCTGGACATAGGCTCATAATTGCTTGTCAATATGATAAAAAAGATAGAAAATCCCGTAAATTGACATGAACAAGAACTAAAGGTACGGAAAACTTATCTTTATATATATATATATATATATATGGCGCAACGATGATACACTATTTTCGCGAATTGCCGCCTGGCCGTTGGCCTACACATTTTATTGTGTACAAAGCTAGATGCGAGAGCATCATTTTTTAAGGCAACACCCCTCTACTCTGGCTAAGCATCCTATTTTATTTTATGGAAATATATCTTGTTTGACATTTTGTGGCTATAGGTTTGAATGCAGCTACTATTTGACTAGCATGTGTAATTATGGTTCTGAATAGGAATCTGACTTTGTTCTCTATCATTCTTTTATATCTAGGTGTGTACCAGACTGTATTAAACATTGTTACTTTGCTTCAATGTTGTTTCCCGTTCAGCTGATTGTTGTTGCTAATACTAACATAGTACAAAGAACAAAATCACATCACTCGAAGTCTAAGAGAGAGGTGATGTGGAGCTTGATCATAGTTGAGCTCTCTCTGTCGACCACATGTGGGGATGCGAGCCAATTTTCTTTTCCAACGGCATGCGTTTTGGGGGAAAAGAGAGGTATGGATGACCATCCAGCCCCGACATTGGTGGTGATGGTCCAGTGGCTTCCCAAGAACTTTCAGCCGAAGTTGAAACTGAAGGTGGGAAGGAGGTGCCAAGCAATCAAAGGAAACACATGGAGGATCTAGGGATAGTTCCATGTAGCTGCGGCGAAGATTTTATTATTAACCAATGTTTTTTGTGATGGTGTCGTGGCTTCTGATGACCAATGATTTTACATTAATGCGAGAGATATTGGTACCAGTAATTATTTCTTTGACCAGCGTATTTTATAATATCCTTGATTTTTTTTTATTTTTCATACATGAATTATACATGTGCCACCGTTGCATGGTAGGCAGTTGTCCACACGTGAGACGCTGATTTGTTTTATGCAATATACAATGTTTTTTGCTGGTTCAAGAATGCAAGTGTACGTATTGTGTAGCTGAAAAAACCCTGTTCATTCATGTGCAATATCCATTAGATGGGTCGCTGTTTCGGGAGGATAACCAACTTGAATGTTTGTAAAACGAAATTAGTTAGAAGTTGTTAAAGTTTACTACGTAAATAATTCAAAAGTGAACATGGTTATTTTTTTTCTTTTGAGTAAGGAGAAGGGTATGCATTACATCTCATCATCTGGTGGCGCAATGTGTAGCTCCTAAATGTTTGATTACATGTCTAACTAATAAATATGGACCACACTGCGGCGCAGAAAGACGTATGTACATGTGTGATCAACGAGGACCGCAACTCCATCTATCACAGCTGCACATGAGTCCCTTTGATCATATTTCTTGTGAGAATCCTACAAAAAAATTTAGAAAAAATGATCGCTTATTTGGCAATGATCAACACTTATATCATTTAAAAATTACACAGCTTATGCAAACTCTCACAAAATGTTAAATCTAATACTCCCTCCGGATCCGTTTACTAGGCACACTTAAAAAATCATACAGTTTCAAAACCTTTTCCGTTTAGGCGCGTCTGTATTTATTTACCCCATTTAATTAGGACGTGCTAATCCCTTCCTCTCGAGTCTCTCGTTTCCCTTTCTAATACATGCGTGTGTGAACACTGCAAATATGCATGCAGACTGAACCAGTTTAGTCCAGCATGCAAGCATGCCATTCCATTTGTGCGTTGTGGTACTCCCTTCATTCACAATTACCTCGCATCCTAGGTTTAGCCAAAGTCAAACTTTACAAACTTTGACCATATATTTAAGAAAAAATATCAACATTAACAACATAAAAACTATTGTATTAGAATTGTTATAAACTATATTTTCATATTATATGCATTGGAAATCATGCATGTTAATATTATTTCTTATATTGATGGTCAAACTTTGCAAAGCTTGACTTTGATTAAACCCAGAACGCGAGGTAATTGTGAACGGAGGGAGTACTGTTTTCCTCAGCCAATCTACTACCTAGGTCCCAACAATTTTCCTAATGCGCCTAGTAAATTGTACTAGAGGGAGTATGCAAGTTAATGCTCTAGGCTTCAATGCTAATTTGCGAAATGCATGAATATTTTTTAAGTAGCGGAGGGAGATAGACCGCCACACGAGCAATGATCAAAGCAAGATTCGTGATTCATACTTTAAGTAACTAAAATCACAAAATATTTCCCTCAGTTGTATGATGTTGTCGTTGAATGTTAACTACATGTGTTGTGTTTAAATGTTTACATGTGCATTGAAAAATAGATATTTGAATACCCGTAGCAACGCACTGGTATTTAACTAGTGTTTAAAAGGTTCAGGCGAACAACCAAATTCGTGAAATATGAAGGGACTATCACGGGAAATGTCTCGTTTATGTCTAAACATTCCCGAACTGTTAGGGTGTCACGCTTAAGGGTAGAGACGATGCGGGTTGATCCGCCACCGAAAGAGAAATAGGAAGAGAGAGAACTGGAAGTGTTCCGAAGAGATACCAAAGTGTTCGGAAGTTATTCAAAAGGAGTTTTGAATAAGAGGAAATTAAATAAAAGGTATTTAATATTTAATTAGTGAACTAATATTAAATATATTTATTTAATAAAATGTAAAAAAGGCAAAACTCCCTACATGGGCCCTCCCCAGAAGGGAGAAGGCCCAAGAGGGGGAGGTGGCTAGGCCCAGGTGGGACAAGGCGCATGGGTGGGGGCTCCCACACCGCCGCGCACCTAGGTAGGACATGGTGCACGGGTGGGGCCCATCCCAAGCCGGTGGGTAGCCCCCTAACACCTCCTCCCAATTTTAGTCCCACCCCAAGACTTGGAGGGTGGGAGTGCCCAGATTTTTCCTATATGTAGGGGTGCCATGCCTCCCCAAAATCTCATCCCATAATTGGTCATTCGCCTACATCTCTCTCTCCCTCTCGTGTGTATTTCCAAGTCTTGAACGTGCTCCACAAGGCAGAGAATTCTCCACGAGGCACACGTCGTTGTGCACCTAGAATCAGTTCGGATCTTCTTTTTCCACTGCCTTCATGGACCGGGGCTCGTGAGACGTCTTTTACACCGAGCGTTTGTAAAACTCCACGAGGTACTGCCATTATTGGTGCTGGATACTTGAAGACTTTTGGACCTTGAGGTCTACTACGCTCGGCTTCATCAGCAATGTTTGTACGGGAACATATATAATCCCGTGTACGGTCTTCAAAGGTATGATCATCGTACACCGATCGTTATTGTGGTTC
This sequence comes from Avena insularis, assembly GCA_023614405.1. Classification (NCBI taxonomy): domain Eukaryota; kingdom Viridiplantae; phylum Streptophyta; class Magnoliopsida; order Poales; family Poaceae; genus Avena; species Avena insularis. The sequence continues at coordinate 489,111,281 of CM042692.1, read as the reverse complement.
TCCATAGATAGATCTTGGGTTGGTGTGTTCTCGTAGTAGGATATTTTTTGTTTTCTGCCATAGAACCCGTTCAAACTACAGTCTCCTAAGCTTGGTTGATAGTGTCATAGAAGGTTTCAGGCGGCTACTACAGTGTCTCAGAAAACCCAACTAAAACCTCTAGTGTAAGGTTGACCTACTCACATGCAATAATCTTGCTGAACCTTGAATGGTCCTCCTTTTGTTCAATGGTATTGTTGCTACACTCGGTAGATCCATGTCTTTCCTTTTTCAAACATTACCCTTCTTCTTATTTGAAACATCAACTTCTTCACGACGTTCAATCTAGGCCAGGGCAGTGACCCATATTCTTTCAATTGTACGGACACTTGTATACAGTAGAAATGCAATGAGCTCCTTGTCATGCATTTGAGTCAAACCATCTCTGCACTTGATCACTTCCAAAGAAAAATACACACCAAACCTTTTCTCATTTAGGAATTCTAGTTTTGGTCCATGATACATTGCAAATGTATCTATAATTTTTGATGTTCCATGCTTGGTTTTATCTACTTTCTTATGTTTTGTCCACACTTTGGAGTACTTTTCATATGATTCCTTGGACTAACCTATTAACAAGATGCCACAATGCCAGTTGCCTGTTTTCGGTTGTTTTTGGTTCCAGGAAGTCAGAAAATGAATATTCTCGGAATTGGACGGGACAAAAGCCAAAGTTACTATTTTCCTGGAAGACTCACGGAGCCAGAAGGAGAGTCGGAGAGGGTCCACAGGGTGGCCACACCCCCCTTGGCATGGGCAACCCTAGGCCACGCCAGGGCATGGTGTGGGCCCCCTGGCAGGCCACCGACCTTGCCTCCTTCGCCTATATATTCCTCCCGAGGCAGAAACCCTAGATAGTCAATCAGAAATCCACGAAAAGTTCCACAAAGACCGCCGCCAAGAAGGGAGATTCGAGGATGAAAGTCTCTGCTCCAAAGACCGCCAGACGGGAAGTGCCCCCGGAGCCATCTCCATCGATCTCCACCATCATCTCCATCACCATTGCTGATCCCATGACGAGGAGGGAGTAGTTCTCTCTCGAGGCTAAGGGTTCTACCGGTAGCTATGTGTTCATCTCTCTTTCTATGCATGATCTTATTGAGATCATGAGCTTGTAATCTATAGATCTACCTTGCTACTCAAGTCCTTTAATAGATCTCTGCTCTCCCCATGTGTGTGAAAGTGACAGTGTGCACACCATGGTGGCACTTAGGCTAGAGATTACAAATACTTGTTATGAGTTATATTTGGAGTTGGATGTCTTTATGAAATCGTGGTGTTTGTTGGACTCATCTAGTGCTCAAGGTGACAGTGTGGGGTTTTCTAGATGGGAAAGGCTTACTTTGAGGTGTGCTGTTATAGACCTACCATGGATTAGAGTGTCCAATCGGAGAGTAGTTCAGCGTAGTATCATAAAGAAAAATATATTTATATGAGAGTGTTCACTAGTGAAAGTATGATCCCTAGGCCTTATTTCTAAGCATTGAAACACCGTTTGCAATTAGATCTGTTACATGTTTGCTTGCTTCCATCTTTATTTCAGTTTACCTTTAGTCTCTTCCATGCCTTCAAGCTATTTTCTATCACCGTTACCACTTATAATTATCCATACCACTTGTATTTCACTATCTCTTCGCCGAACTAGTGCACCTATACACCTGACAAATGTATTGGGTGTGTTGGGGACACAAGAGACTTCTTGTATCTTGATTGCAGGGTTGCTTGAGAGGGGATACCTTTGACCAATTCCTCCCTGAGTTAGATAAACCTTGGGTGATCCATTTAAGGGAAAACTTGCTGCTGTTCTACAAACCTCTACACTTGGAGGCCCAACAACTGTCTACAAGAATAAAAGTGTGTAGACATCAAGCTATTTTCTGGTGATGTTGCCGGGAAGGTAAGGTAAAAGGTACTCACATCCTCCGGTGTGAGTGCTCGAAGTTATTTCCTTTAGATTCTGCAATTTTGTCTTTTTGTTTCTTATTTTCACTAGTTAGGCTTGATGCAAAACAACAAAAAATTAGAGAGCTTTATAGTATTTATCTTGAGTTAGGACATGAAGTGTTTGAAGAGAAAAATAAAAAACCTAAGGAACTTTACTTGCGTGCTAATAGTAATGTTATTAGTATGAATTCTTTGAACACCATTATTGCTAATGCTATGGAAAAGTCTAAGCTTGGGGAAGTGATACATTGCAAATGTATCTATAATTTTTGATGTTCCATGATTGGTTTTATCTACTTTCTTGTGTTTTGTTCCAACTTTGGAGTACCTTTCATATGATTTCTTGGACTAACCTATTAACAAGACGCCACAATGTCAATTGCCTGTTTTCTGCTGTTTTTGGTTCCAGGAAGTCAGAAAATGAATATTCTCGGAATTGGACGGGACAAAAGCCAAAGTTACTATTTTGCCAGAAGACTCACGGAGCCAGAAGGAGAGTCGGAGAGGGGCCACAGGGTGGCCACCCCCCCCTTGGCACGGGCAACCCTAGGCCACGCCAGGGCATGGTGTGGGCCCCCTAGTCGGCCACCGACCTTGCCTCTTTCGCCTATATATCTCCCCCGAGGAAAAAACCCTAAATAGTCAATCAGAAATCCACGAAAGTTCATGAAGGTCACGCCACCGAAGGGAGATTCTGGGACAGAAAGTCTCTGTTCAAGACCTCACGACAGGAAGTGCCTCAAGCAATCTCCATCGATCTCAACCACCATCTCCATCACCGTTGCTGATTCCCATGATGAGGAGCGAGTAGTTCTCTCTCGAGGCTAAGGGTTCTACCGGTAGCTATGTGTTCATCTCTCTCTCTATGCATGATCTTATTGAGATCATGAGCTTGTAATCTATAGATCTACCTTGCTACTCAAGTGCTTTAATAGATCTCTGCTCTCCCCATGTGTGTGAAAGTGACAACGTGCACACCATGGTGGCACTTAGGCTAGAGATTACAAATACTTGTTATGAGTTATATTTGGAGTTGGATGTCTTTATGAAATTGTGGTGTTTGTTGGAACCATCTAGTACTCAAGGTGACAGTGTGGGGTTATCTAGATGGGAAAGGCTTACTTTGAGGAGTGCTGTTATAGCCCTACCATCGATTAGAGTGTCCAACCGGAGAGTAGTTAAGAGTAGTATCATGAAGAGAATATATTTATATGAGAGCGTTCACTAGTGAAAGTATGATCCCTAGGCCTTGTTTCTTAGCATTGAAACACCGTTTGCAACTAGATCTGTTACATGTTTGCTTGCTTCCATCTTTATTTCAGTTTTACTTTAGTCTTTTCCCACGTCAACCACACGCCATCAAGCAATTTTCTATCACCGTTACCACTTATAATTATCCATACCACTTGTATTTCACTATCTCTTCGCCGAACTAGTGCACATATACACCTGGCAAGTGTATTGGGTGTGTTGGGGACACAAGAGACTTCTTATATCTTGATTGCAGGGTTGCTTGAGAGGGGATACCTTTGACCACTTCCTTCCTAAGTTCGATAAACCTTGGGTGGTCCACTTAAGGGAAAACTTGCTGCTGTTCTACAAACCTCTGCACTTGGAGGCCCAACAACTGTCTACAAGAATAGAAGTGCGTAGACATCAAGCTATTTTCTGGCGCCGTTGTCGGGGAGGTAAGGTAAAAGGTATTCACACCGGAGAATTAAAGAAGAAGAACCTCCCACGACAAATGCCTATTTTCTGGTGCCGTTGCCGGGGAGGTAAGGTAAAAGGTACTCACATCCTCCGGTGTGAGTGCTCGAAGTTATTTCCTTTAGATTCTGCAATTTTGTCTTTTTGTTTCTTGTTTTCACTAGTTAGGCTTAATGGAAAACAACAACAAAATTAGAGAGCTTTATAGTATTTATCTTGAGTTAGGACATGAAGTGTTTGAAGAGAAAATTAAAAAACCTATGGAACTTTATTTGCATGCTAATAGCAATGTTGTTAGTATAAATTCTTTGGACACCATTATTGCTAATGCTATGGAAAAGTCTAAGCTTGGGGAAGATAGTTTTATGAAAATGACCTTTTTAGTTCCCCAGCTTTGGAAGATAGCTATTCTATTGCTTATGATGATACCAAACCTCCAGTATATGATGATTGCAATGATGAATATGATATTTTCAGTCCACCTACTATGGAGGAGAAAATTAATGATTACAATATGCCTCCTATATTTGATGATTATGGTGATGAGAATACTAGTGATAGCTATTTTGTTGAATTTGGTCCCACCATAATTAATAAGAATGATTATGCTTATGTGGAAAGTAATAATGATTATATGCATGTGGCTCATGATAAGAATGTTTTATGTGATAGTTATATTGTTAATTTTATTCATGATGCTACTGAAAGTTATTATGAGAGAGGGAAACATGGTTTTATGTATCTCAACAATATTAAGTTTCCCCTCTTTATGTTGAAATCTTTGAAGTTGCACTTGTTTTGCTTTCCTATGCTTGTTGCTTTGTGCTTTCATGACTTGTTTATTTACAAGATTCCTATGCATAGGAAGTGGGTTAGACTTAAATGTGTTTTGAATTTGCTTCTTGATGCTCTCTTTTACTTCAATTCATATTTCCTATGTGAGCATCTTCTCAAACTATCATGCCTAACTTAAAGGCATTAAAGAAAAGTACTTATTGGGAGATAACCCAAAAGTTTTAGATGAGTCTTGAAAGTTATTACTTCAGTAATAACCACTCCTTATCCTTTTTATTTGCTTTTTATGCCAAGAGTAACCTCTAATGAGAGAGAAGTAATGATTGGGAAAGTTGTTGTCCCGAAACAGATTTCTGTGCTTCACCGTAAAAATTCCTGTAAAATCTCTGAATGTCCTTTTGAGGCGTGAATTTTTATGCTTCTGCCCCAGGTTGTTATCTAACTTCCTTTAGTTCAACACTTTTTTATTTGAGCAACATAAGGTCTTCGAAAAAATTCGTCTTTACCTGCTGGTCTGTTTTGACAGATTTCTGTCATTTTTTGCATTTGCTTCTTGTTGGTTCCTTTTTGAGTTCTTTTGGGGAATTGAGCTTTCTGAGGAAAGTTCTTCATTAGCTAGTGTTCTAATGGAAGTTTATTTGTTGTTATAACTGAACCTTAAGACTTACTCCCTCCGTCTCATAGGTTTAGGCGTATATTTCCTGGCGCGATTATTAAGGAAAGATCGGTAGGAAAAGATCTACCCTAAAGCTTCCTGATTTGCCCTTGCATGCATGCTAATAAACCCTCCATAATTCTCCCAGTCTCCTCGTTTCTCGCCACGGCCGCCTCCTTTTTTCACGCCACCAACCTCACAATAACTTCTCTTTTTCACCTCATGCACATGCATACCCAATCACATCGCTACAGTAAATGCTCCTCCCTGATATTTCTCCTCCCGTTTTAACTTTCTAACCCGGTTTTTGTGGATGACGCGGACAGAAAGGAGGGCAAAATAGGAAACTTGGCGATCTAGTGGAGGGCGCGCCTTAAGCTGTGAGTAAAAATCGTAAAAAAGTTTACGCCCTAAGCCCTGGGATGGAGGGAGTATTATCTTGAGTGCACTAATGTTGCTAATAAAGATTGTGTGAAGTTTTGTATGAAGGAAAAATTTTAGGTGTATGGAAGGAATGAGTAATGAGATGAAGGATGGACTAAAGCTCAAGCTTGGGGATACCACACGTGTCACCCCAAGAAATATCCAAGAAGTACAAGCGTCAAAGCTTGGGGATGCCCAAGGCATCCCCTTCTTCATCAATAAAAATCCCAGTTTTTTCCAAACGCTTCATTTTTATTGTTTCATGCACAGTTGTGTTGTTCTTGGAGCATCTTCTTTTTCATTTTCGTTTTGGTTTTTTCGTTTGCTTTGTTTGCTTAGTTTGCTGAATAAATTGGTTGGACCCCCTCTTTCATACATTGGTTTTCAAGTAGTTTGGTTTGGATTGGAAAAGAGTAGGAAAGTTCATGCTTAAGTGATAAAGAGAGCTTGTTTTTTACTGTGGCCTATGCTTTGTCATGCCATGCTTGATATTGTTTTAGCTTTATGCTTAGTATTCTTTGTTGTAGCATGACATGTTATAAACAATCGAGATTGCTTAATGTGCCTTGGATGAATCATGCGTTGTTTTAGCATATTAAAGCATAGTATTATGGTATTCTCCTTTGATGCTTTATTTGGGTTGACTTAGCACATGATCACACCATGTTATGACTATCTCAAGTCACCATAAGCCTTTATGATCCTTTAGTTTTCAACTTGTAGTATCACTTTATGCTTTGATCAATGATGTTTTGTCACTCTGCATGATTATGGCCATTATTGCTCTCTTAGTTTGTCGCTCCCAGTCTTTTGCTATCCTCCATAACCAAGTATGATTTCCACTCATGCATCCAACTCCTAAACCAAGTTATTTCAAAGAGTCCACCATACCTACCTATTAGCATTTGCTATTCCAAGTATATTCATGTTTTTGTCTACCTTCCAAATTAAACTTGTTATAAGAAAACTAGTGATTAAAGCTCTCACGAACTTGATGGCACACTTTACTTTTCTTGCCCTTAATAAACTTGAGCCATTGTGTCGTCTATGTTGTATATGCTTGCACTTATTTGTTGGGGATTAGCAGAACCATGCTGTCATGGGAAACACTTTCAACATTGCACGGGTACTTTATACCTATTTGATATCATGCTCTTTTGTCTATGGATGCCGTCGGTGTGAAATGAAAGGGGAGCTTGTAAGTCCTTGGAGTTATGTATATGTGTTAGAGAAACGCCTGGGCCGCTGGTCTAATCCATGCTGACATGGTGGAAACCTGCAACGTAACCATAATGAGTTGTCTATGAAGCATTCTTCTTATAAAAAAAGAGTCCGATATTGAGAAAAAAGAGAAAAAGAAAAAAAATATTATGAAAAGAGGAAAAAGAGAAAAAAGCACCATATTCCCATGGTAAATAAGAAGATTGCTGAGATTCTCGTTGTCTGCTTGCCTTGTCATTTTAATATGGGGATTCTTCCGTATCATCGGGCAAGCGGTACCCCGTTGGCGATTCTCTATGATACACATGTACTTACGATGACAAGAACTTACCGGTGACTAAACTTGAGTAGCATGAGGAGCGACCCTTGTATTCAAGGGACATGAGATTCCTAACTTATACTTCGTCAAGCATGTACACCATAGTTTGTTCACTTTAACCTTAATCACTTCAAGATGCTTATGATAGGGGCAATGAGAGCTGAAAGCTATTAAGTACCATAATTTTTGGAAGCTCTTTATGAGACTTGAATCCCTGCTTCCTTCTATGAAGGCCTTTCTTCCACCATTATATATTGAGTCTCCACCTTCTATCTTTATGCACCTAGTTTGAGAGCACAGTGGCCATTCTTAGTTCTATATGCATTGTCCCAAGACTAGTTGATTGATGCATACCTTGATATTGCTTCTTTTAAACTATTTGTATCTAGTCACTCTTATGAACTTTGAAGGTGTCCTATGCATTTATGTTTGCTACTCTATGAGGGACAAGCTGAATGCTATTATGCTATGTTTTCTTTATGTGAAACAAACAAACGTCTTGCAAAGCATTGTTATTCATGAATCTTTTGTTTGTGCCTTTTCATGTTGCAACATAGTTTCTTTGTCTTATTGCTAGAACTTTGTCTTTCATGTTATGATTGAAGTACTATGATCCTAGCTTTGAATGTTTTACAAATACTTTGATCAAGTTTATGATGGTGCATGTCACCTCAAAAATTATTATTTATTTTTATCACTTACCTACTCGAGGACGAGCAGGAGTTAAGCTTGGGGATGTTGATACATTACAAATGTATCTATAATTTTTGATGATCCATGCTTGGTTTTATCTACTTTCTTATGTTTTGTCCACACTTTGGAGTACTTTCATATGATTTCTTGGACTAACCTATTAATAAGATGCCATAGTGCTAGTTGCCTGTTTTCTGCTGTTTTTGGTTCCAGGAAGTCAGAAAATGAATATTCTCGGAATTGGACGGGACAAAAGCCAAAGTTACTATTTTCCTGGAAGACTCACGGAGCCAGAAGGAGAGTCGGAGAGGGGCCACAGGGTGGCCACACCCCCCTTGGCGCGGGCAACCCTAGGCCGCCCCAGGGCATGGTGTGGGCCCCCTGGCTGGCCGCCGACCTTGCCTCCTTGGCCTATATATTCCTCCCGAGGCAGAAACCCTAGATAGTCAATCAGAAATCCACGAAAAGTTCCGCAGCGTCGCCACCACCGAAGGGGAGATTCGGGGGACAGAAAGTCTCTATTCCAGCACCCTGCCGGGACGAGGAAGTGCCCCTGAAGCCATCTCCATCGATCTCCACCACCATCTCCATCACCATTGCTGATTCCCATGATGAGGAGGGAGTAGTTCTCTCTCGAGGCTAAGGGTTCTACCGGTAGCTATGTGTTCATCTCTCTTTCTATGCATGATCTTATTGAGATCATGAGCTTGTAATCTATAGATCTACCTTGCTGTTCAAGTGCTTTAATAGATCTCTGCTCTCCGCATGTGTGTGAAAGTGATAGCGTGCACACCATGGTGGCACTTAGGCTAGAGATTACAAATACTTGTTATGAGTTATATTTGGAGTTGGATGTCTTTATGAAATTGTGGTGTTTGTTGGACTCATCTAGTACTCAAGGTGACATTGTGGGGTTTTCTAGATGGGAAAGGCTTACTTTGTGGTGTGCTGTTATAGCCCTACCATGGATTAGAGTGTCCAACCGGAGAGTAGTTCAGCGTAGTATCATAAATAAGAATATATTTATATGAGAGTGTTCACTAGTGAAAGTATGATCCCTAGGCCTTGTTTCTAAGCATTGAAACACCGTTTGCAATTAGATCTGTTACATGTTTGCTTGCTTCCATCTTTATTTCAGTTTGCCTTTAGTCTCTTCCACGCCTTCAAGCTATTTTCTATCACCGTTACCACTTATAATTATCCATACTACTTGTATTTCACTATCTCTTCGCCGAACTAGTTTACCTATACACCTGACAAGTGTATTGGGTGTGTTGGGAACACAAGAGACTTCTTGTATCTTGATTGCATGGTTGCTTGAGAGGGGATACCTTTGACCACTTCCTCCCTGAGTTCGATAAACCTTGGGTGATCCACTTAAGGAAAAACTTGCTGCTGTTCTACAAACCTCTGCACTTGGAGGCCCAACAACTGTTTACAAGAATAGAAGTGCGTAGACATCAGTCCAACACCTGGAGGAAGTAGCAAAAGGAAATTCAATAACATTGGAAGCAAAGGAATTTTAGGAATATTGCATGCAAAGGAATTTTAGGAATATTATAAGCAAATGAATTTTAGGAACATTGTGAGCATCTAGAATATTACTTTCTTCTTCTTTTGAAGCATCTTCTTATTCTAGAGCATCTTCTTCTTCTAGAGCATCCAAATCTAGAGCATATTCTTCTTTAGGAATTGCAATTAAATTAGGACCCACTTCTTCAAGAATTGCATTCAAATTGAGACCCGCTTCTTCAGGATTTGCATTTAAATTGGGACCCACTTCTTCAGGAATAGCATTCAAATTGGGACACGCTTCTTCACGAAGCTCATTCAAATTGATACCCACTTCTTGAGGAAGCTCTATCAAACCAAGACCCTCTTCTTCAGGAATTGCATTCAAATTGAGACTCGCTTCTTTAGAAATTGCATTCAAACCGAGGCTTGTGTATTTAGGAAGCTCATTCAAACCGGGGCCTGCTTGTTCAGGAAGATTAATCCAAGGGAACTCAGCCTTGTAGGTGTTACGTAGGTCTGTACACATTCCTGTAAAAGAGCGAGATTGTTTTGAGAACAAGAATGACATGGTTTCTTACCGTGTACCAAAGGTTCAAAGAATATGTACTTTTGATGCATCCTGTTATATTTCCACATATGTCGTGCTTTGTAGGGTAGTTTCTTCCTATTTTTAGATAGCTTACATAGATTGTCAGTATTTTTCTTGTTGGTAGCGCCAATGTTACTGCCTTTGTAAGGGTAATTACCCCTATGTATGGTTTTAGTAATTAATGGCAATCCCTATGGACTAATGTTTTCATTGAGTTCTATATGAAGGAATATTCCATAGGTAATACTTGTAGTGCATGTGTTGGATTCAAGTATGGATGCCATGAAGATAAAGATACACACCTTGAGTATTGGCATCAAGATCATCAATTTGAAGAGAATAATATGATATGATCAATAATAATATGAAATGAAGATAGATTTCTTGTGTGGACTCAATCTATCATTGATCTAGCTTATGCGTTAAGCAAAGGATGATCAAGATCTTGAGAGTTTGATCCCAAAATAAGAATTGAAGATATGGCTCTAAGTTGTCGTTATGATAGTCTACTATTAGGCTATGGTTGACTAAGATTTAGAGAATGCTATAAAATGAAGAGTTCTCTATGTACCTCAAGATAGATCATGATAAGATACATGGTTGACCAATACAAAGAGTGAAATATTGGATTCAAGTTGGTCAACACATGAAGCATAAATAATGTACCACGTGGATCTTGTGGTACGGTAATCTTTGTCATTTATTCTCCATGAACTAACCCATTATATATCTAGTTTTGTGTTGCTATGTGGGTTGGGTATCTTTCCATGGGCATGCATCAAAAGTAAGGATTTCATATATCCCGTGAGAGGATGACATCAAGTGGTAATCTCCATCAAGGTTATTAAGTGTAAGTTCAATATAAGCATCTCAAGAAGATCATATACTTGAAGCTTTCCATACATTTGGTGATAATAGACATGTGAAGATGTGCCTTAATGAAGCTATACTATAGTGGTGTATGGGGAGCAAATTATGAGTCTTCACGAAGCAACATTGATCAAGTGAAGCATTCCAGCTTGAACGGAGCTTGAAGCGTTCTCATCAAGATCAAGCAGGTTGCACAAGACAAAAGTATGCCCTTGCTTGGTTTTCCTTTTAACGGTCTCAAGGTGGTTATTGGGAGATCGGGTTATAGGATAGATATCCACGCTATCAAGAGGGGCTTTCGATTGGGTAACTTGATCACATCGTCTTAGGGAGATCAATCATTTTTCATACATGGCATCCCCTTATTGTTGTTGCTTCATGGTGTTTCTCTATGTGAGGTTCTTGGGCTTGTTCTAGATATTCAACAAGCCCAAGTTCATCGAAAACGGAATTCATATGCATCTTTTATTGTGTTTTTGAGTTTGCAGGTTTTACTGGTCCTTTAGTTAGGGAGGTTTCATACCACTCCTTATTTGATATTTTACCTCTTGCTAAAATAGGAGTTCGGGCACAGAAGTTATCACCATTTTCATTAGCATTATTTTTTGTCTGGAAAACTGGCAAGCAAACCGGCACTGTCGGTTCTGCCATCGAACCAATCCATTAGCCGCCGGGTTTACACCGATTTCTACCAAACCGCTATATTGATCTCTCATTCAGCGGGACGCTAGTTCATTTCGGCAGGAAAACTGGCATGTTGGGGTTGGCACCGGTTCGTCCAGCGCGCGGTCTAGTGCTACCAGACTTGTCGCTGGTTTTTGCCCGGGCTGCTCGGTTTCGGCCTCACTATCCGGATTTACTTTTCGTATGCATTAGTATGCATTCATTTTTCTAGGGTACTTGAGCATCAAAAATTACCTCCATTGATGTCCCCTTTGAGCTTGCTTCCTCTCCCTTCCCTCATATGATTCTTGGATCTTTTTGAGGGATTTGGAAGAGGATATCTAGATCTACAATCCTACCAATCAATTCCTCCTCTAAGTGAGGGGAACCCATTGGATCTAGATCATGGAGTCTTTAGTTGATTTCCACCCTTGTTCTTCCTCTCTAATTTCTACCTAGCACTTGTTGCTTTGGTGGGATTTGAGTGTGAAGGATTTGAACACCATTGGTGTTCTTGCTTTGCACTCTTGCATACGTGTTGAGCTCTTAATTATGATTTGTTCGAGTAAGAGACCGTGAGCTTGTTAGTCTAGGAGGGTGACCACCTAGTTGGCCCGACGGTTGGTGCCGTGGTGTCGTCTTAGTGGAAGATTGTGAAGAGGCCCGTGCTTCTCCTTCAAGGATCTTGTGAAAGTGGTTGTGGAGCTTGGCATCTCCGAAGTGGAGGAAAAGCTAGCCATAAGGAAAGTGGCTATTCCTTCACCAGGATACCCTCGGAGAATAAGTTGCCCTTTGTGGCATAGAGAAATCCTTTGTGGGATCTCACATCTCTTCAATGTGACGTACATTACTTCTTAGGTAACACGGGAATACATCTTCGTCTCCATGTTCCTTAGTTATCTCTATACCCGAGTTTACTTTTCTTGTAGTAGTCATCGAGCTTGGAATACTTATATATTGCTTATCACTTGTGCTATATATTTATACATTGAGTTGTCTTACTTAGCTTAACTTGTTGTTGGTGCACTTAGTTGAGCCTAATATTCAGGTTTTGTGCTTGTAAAATAAATATTAGTTTAATTATGCATTCTTTCAAGCTAAAACCGTAATAGTTTTGAAATTGCCTATTCACCCCTCCTCTAGGCAACATCTCTATCCTTTCAGCCTCTTCCTGTAGCTGACGTGAAACTTCTGAACTTGGATGTTGTGTTACTTTTGGATGCATGTTAGATTGTTAATGAATCCTGGAGAGGGGAGGGGGTGGTGGCTTTTCCCTAAAAAATAAATAACATGAATTGCATCTTTTTCAAACTGTTAGTTTACTCTTCTGGGTGTTGCAAGTTGTTTACTTATATGCTCTAATGGGATGCCGACCAACGTGGGTGCTAACTTAGCATAGCGTGTAATTGTAACAAAATCTACCATCAAATATGCTTATGTGTATACTCTCAAAAATTATCTAATAATAAATATTCACCAAAGTCAGTTCACTTGCCTTTTTTGTACACAAAGTAAGAGTCGTGAGGCATGGCACAATAAATCCATCCTAGTATCTCGCTACTCTTAATCAACCGCAACCCATCTTCATTTGTATCCTCTAACAACATCCACCACCACATGGAGTCTATATATGGTTTCCATCGCCCCTGTCGAAGGGATGACCCCCGGGTAGGCCAAGCCAGGCTCAACTGGCCGACTCTAGGGAGGCCTGGCCGGTTGGCCGTAAGACGAGGAACCACAACCGGGTGGACCGCTCCAGCCAGTCCATCCTCAAGATTCACCGGCTGACCCGCCTAGCCGGGTGACCAGAAGAGCCGGTTGGGTCGCCACCTCTACCTGGCCGCCTCGGATCCGTTGGCCAAAGGTACGGGGGGTGACGCTCCTTGCTGAGCACACCCTTGACCGGACAGGCTGGCGCGCCGCCCTGCCGGCGCTACAAGACGAGGGCGTCAAAGCGCCAAGGCTAGAGGCTGACGACTAAAGCGCCAGCTGACGAGTGAAGCTCCGGCTGACGAGTAAAGCACCAAGCTGATGAGTAAAGCATCGGGTGACGCGCAAAGTAATGGTGCTAGGACACTGTAGAGCTATCCCCCTGTACTAAAGGATTGACCAGGTCCTGACCCACCGGCTGGGCCCGGCCAGCCGCCCCTCTTTGTAAACCAAAGCCTAAACAATATACCCTAGAGCCCACATTGTAACGTACCTCTCCCAACTAGTATATAAGGGGGGGGGGGTAGTGCTAGGGTTCTAGGTAGACAATTACAAGTTACAAGTTCTCTAGATTGCACAAGTTCAGTAGTTCATCTTCCTCTAGCTCTCCATAATAGCTAGGGAAATGGCTCAAGGAGCACTTCTACTGAGCGCTTGCTCCCTACCATATAGTAGATCCATGCAGGAGTAGGAGTTTTACCTCATATAGAGGGCTCTGAACCTGGGTACATCACTGTGTTAGCAGTATCTGTGCCGTTGCGAGTAGCCACCGATAGCATCCTGATTGTCCCCTTTATGCCATCCCCGATGGCACTGCCATGTTCCACACCACGACAGCCCCTGCCCATCTCCTCGCCGCTAGAACGCCATTGGACAAAACCCGAGTAAGGTATGATGGCGGCTACGGGGATCCTCTCATGGGTGTCATGGTTCTCCTTGTACATGGCATGGCGTCAGTGGCATAGCGATGTGATCACTTCCGCCATGGATGGCTCACCCCAGCAATGCAGTCCCTAGCGGTAGTGGATCCGCTGCAGCTTTGGCCATGTGCGGCTGTTTCCTGGCGACATGGAAGTTCCCGTGGGGCATGGTGGCAGACGGTGGAGGAGGATTTGGTGGTTTAGCCGATGTCGGTTGCGATTATGCTAGAGAAATCTTGTTCCGTCCTTGGCCAGAACCATCAATGTCAGCGCCTTCCGACGTCGTTACCTTGTTGGATGCATTGTGGGATGTTTATCATACCACATGTGCTTTGGGGGAAACCCTATATTCGGTATTCCTGGATCATATGATGGCGATGTTCCTACATCATCACCCCTGTGGGGGCATCATTTTTGGAGACGTTCATCAGCTAGAGAGACATGGCTGATGGCGATGTCCAAATCACACTACACGCCCCCCCACGCACACAAAGGCATATTTTGCCCTCGGACAATGCACAACTTGATGATGTATGCTCTCGTACCCACCACAAAAAGATATTTTAATACTATCCTTCCAACCTCTATATTTATGAACGTCTCTAGTTAGAAAGTTTCCTAATAAAGAGCCATGACGACACTTTATCTGTTTAAAAAACTTTACTAAAACCATATAATCTTAAAGGGTTCTTTAACTTGGTGTCGTGGTGGTGTCACGGCAGATGCCATGGATAGGCTAAAGGTGGGGACAATATGCACTAGAGGAATCCAGGGAGGGATAGTGTGGTGATTCCACACACAGATGCTTTGTATTCACTAGGTTTCCAAGGTTACAAATGCTCCTTGAGCTGTATTGGGGAGAGGAGGAAGAAGGAACTCTCTTACTCTCACCACTAGCTTACTCCCAGGAAACAACTACCCAAATGCCAACTCAACCGAGATCAACTCCTTCTACAGATGCCCTAGCCCTCCTTATATAGGGGCGGCTAGGTCTCCAATTAGGGCATACATGGAGGCATATTCTAGGAAATATGCCTCTTCGCAAAATAGCAAACCGACCGGGTTACTTTTCGCCATCGTAAGCCATGTAGAGGCTACGTAAGCCTATGCGGCGCCCGGCGTCATCAAACCGGTATGCGTCACCCTTGTCGGCCACGCCTCGGTGGTCCTTCTCTCTGTCCGCTTCGCTCATCCTCCAGCATACACTGACCACCTTTTGACCAGCGAGATACCTTCCTTCTCTTGCAAGCCTGATATAACCCGGATCATGCCTGGTTAATCCGGCCACGCGGGTACCTGCATACAAGTTATAGAAATCCTGTCGGCATACGACATATGTCGGCCCCGACTCAGTTAGGTGGACATCCTCTGGTCCGGGTTACTCCGTGATTCGGCCTGCCTTGAGGTGACTCGGCCAGCATTCGCTTTGACCTTTCCGTACCTCGGCTAACTCGGCCTTTATACCCCGGCGTGACCCTACCCGGGGGTATCCCCCCAACATTAGTCCCTGAAGCTGGTGCAGTCTTGGTAGCTCTAGCTGCTAAGGCCACAGCACGTTCAATTTTTCTGAGCCCTTTGCTCCTTTTTCCGAGTTACCTCATATCCCGGATTTCATTGGCTAGCTTTTCCCTTGGCACATTCCGAGTTTTCACTCGCTGGCCGGGTTACCCTTTAGTTTTCTGGGTTATCCTTCCTTCTCTCGTACGCTATCCCACGTGGAGGGTAATCATTATCTTGCCTCATTTTAAGGGCCTACGCCAGATTCGCTGCGATTAATGTCGTGTTACTTGTTACCGCCACATCGCGTCTGTCTCCTCGTTAACTGTATCACCACGTCACGTCGTGGGATCTCCTGCGCCCTGTGGCCCTTCCTGTGGCTTGCCTGTGATTGGATGACCCGGTCAGATACACGGCCATACCGTGTGGCCTCGCCACATCGCCCGATCCCACTAACCCCGCTGGGGCGTGGTTAAATTGGGGAGAGGTGCGCCCCTTGGTCTTTTTCCCCATCTCGCGCCCCTCTGCCTCTTCTTCTTCTTCCTCCTAGAGACAGCGCCGCCACCTGCACTACCCAGGCAGGCCATCGTTACTGCCTTTCAAGACTGGGCTGCCACCGCCTCACAAGAACTCCACCGCCACGGGTCCGCGCCAGTCCAAGGCACTGCCCCCACCTCCGATAGGGCCGGTGAGGACAGCGACCTAGACATGACAGAGAAAGAGCTCACCGTCGCGGAGGCGGAGATGGAGGAGGCGGCGGAGAACGCAGAACGCGGCGCCTGGGCTGGCTCCTGGGTGTGCCAGGACGACCTCGACTGGCTCTACCGCATGCGCCGCATCCCAGAGGACGTTGTTGCCCGCCTCACCTCCGAGGAGCTCGCACCCTCACCCAATCTGGGTGAGTTCATAGTGTTCCTCTCCCACTTCCAACGCGGGTTCAGCCTCCCCGTTAGCGATTTCTTCCATGATTTCCTCCACATCTATGAACTTCAACCACACCATCTCCCGGCGAATGCCATCACATCCCTTTCTTCATTCGCGTCCACCATAGAGGGATATGTCGGATTGTGGCCTACCAAGGAGCTTTGGATCCGGTTCTTCGTTCTACAAAGGAACGTGATTCCGAATAAGCAGCTTGACCCGGAGGACAAGCATCTTACGCAGTTCGGTGCTGCTTCTATTTGTCCCCGGAAACAATCCGTCTTTCCCCGGGTCACGGGGCTAGAATCGTGCAAGGGTTGGGCCCGAACTTTCTTCTATGTCAGAAATGGCAC
This sequence comes from Avena insularis, assembly GCA_023614405.1. Lineage (NCBI taxonomy): Eukaryota > Viridiplantae > Streptophyta > Magnoliopsida > Poales > Poaceae > Avena > Avena insularis. The sequence goes on along the minus strand of CM042692.1, from coordinate 489,094,447 downwards.
TAATGAAGATCTGATCCGGCTGCGCCCCTATGCTCCGGGTCCTCCTAATCCGGATTTTATGGGACCGGGTTTCCAAGAAACTCACTGTGTTGGCGAATCAAGTCAACAAGCGGTTTCAGGAGTTGAAGGACGCGGGGCTGCGCAATGAGGACACGATGATCACTTTCGTCCGCAGCCGGATCTCCCCTCTCCAGAAACGCACTCACAATCTTTGCCACATGAGCTGGCGCCTTGACCCCAACCGGACATCTTCCTTTGAACTAAACAACACCGAGATATTCCGCCGGGTCAAGGCCCTTTTCACGACTGACAAAAACTTCACCGCTGATTGGGAGTGGGGGATAGAGCATTTCTGCCGGGACAAGCCTCCTCCTACGGTAACTCTCGTGTTCCAATCTTTCTCCGAGGTAAGTTCTATGTCGGAGTATGTTATTTATCTGATCCTCTTGTATTTCTCTCTTAGCTATTTCTTCAGCAAACTCTCAAAGATGGCACCGAGCCTTCGCTCAAATGGGCGAAGGATCGGCTTGTCTCGAATGAGGAGGAGCCGGATCAGGAGATGTTCCTGCCGTTCCCCGATGCCACCAAGCGACCCACTAGTAACTTATCTTTCTTAAGATATTGGCCTAACGATGAAGATGATTCTGACGTTGAGGTGATGGAAGCATTTGACGTTGTACCCCTTTCTTACGCCTTTCTGGCTTCAGCTAACCCGAGTGGGCAGATCCACGAAGACCCTCCTCTTGCCACAGGTGAGCCGGTCCCAGCCGCGTCTAAGAAACAGGCTACAACTTTTGCTGCTTCCTCCGGACCTGCCAAAACGACTAAGAGGAGGAAGAAGTCCGTAGACAAGACCGCCACCAAGCCTCCGGCTAATGCTATAGCCCGGAGAGCTCGCAAGCCCAAGGAGCCTTTGACTTATGTCGAGTAAGTTACTTTCTTCTTCATCCAATTTTCTGCCTCGTGCTTTGCTATTCATATGTTTTTCCTTAGTTATAATTTATTATTCGTCGCTTGATTCGGCAGGGCTGTGGTGGAGGTTCCCTAGAGCGGATCTAGCATCGCTTCGCCTCTCCGGCATACCCCATCTCCCCCTCGTGGCGACGATACACGCCCGCTGAGCCCTATTCAGGAGGGTTCAGCGGCTGCTCCAGGTTCTAGCCCACCTTGTCCAGAGGAGGGCGACCTTGGAGCAGGGGGAAGTGGCTCTGCCGAGGCAGCAGACACCCCCAGCTCTTCTTCGGCTCAGCCGCAACCTGCCACCTCTGAGGTACGTCAATAACTGGAACAAGGCGGAGTTCGTCAATAACGACGATCTCCCAGAGAAATTTGGGCCTGCCGAGTTTGCCGCACAAATGAACACAGCCGCCAAGGCTATCAACCTTGCCGACCGGATGATGGAGGTATGCTACTTCATCTTTTCTTTAACATGTACTAGTGCTTAGTCATATAACCATTAGTCCCCGAGCCTCCGGGGGAGTAACTTGTTACTCGGTCGGATGCTCCTTAGAGAACTAGCGTAGCTCCTTAGTAGCTTCGAATATGCACACACCTAGAGCCGGGTTAAGTTCCACTTGGCCTGGATTTTGTACACTTCGAATATGCACACACCTAGAGCCGGGTTAGGTTCCACTTGGCCTGGATCTTGTACACTTCGAATATGCACACACCTAGAGCCGGGTTAGGTTCCACTTGGCCCGGATCTTGTACACTTCGAATATGCACACACCTAGAGCCGGGTTAAGTTCCACTTGGCCTGGATCTTGTACACTTCGAATATGCACACACCTAGAGCCGGGTAAAGTTCCACTTGGCCCGGATTTTGTACACTTCGAATATGCACTCACCTAGATCCGGGTTAAGTTCCACTTGGCCCGGATTTTGTACACCTCGAATATGCACTCACCTAGAGCCGGGTTAAGTTCCACTTGGCCCGGATTTTGTACACCTCGAATATGCACACACCTAGAGCCGGGTTAAGTTCCACTTGGCCCGGATTTTGTACACCTCGAATATGCACACACCTAGAGCCGGGTTAAGTTCCACTTGGCCCGGATCTTGTACACTTCAAATATGCACATGATCAAGTCAACTTTGCTTTTCAGGTTACCACCAATTGCCGGAGCGCTGAGTTTCAGCGCCTCTTGGACACACATAAGGCGCTGCGCTCGAAACATTCTACGCTTCTCGCTGAGTTCGAGAAAAGGGGTAAGTTTTCTCTTTGCCTGCCTTCCCATTTTTCTTTGTCTTTCTCACCGAACTAATTCATCATTCGGATTGTGCAGCCGGAGTGGAGGCCGAAAACACCATTATGAGGAAGAACTTGGAGTAGATAAAAGGTAAGTTACTTCGGTTAATTTTCTCCTGCGCTCTCTCTCCTTTTCTTATTGGCTCGGCAGATATTCATACCTCGGCTTTGCCGGGTCAACAAACTGTTTCAGCATCTCTTGAAGATAGTGTGCCCGTGCCTGATATGGTGCTGCATTTTCTCGAACAAGTAGGGCATCATCAGGACGAACTTAAGAAGAAGGATGACGAGCTCGCCCTCCTCCGGACCAAAGATGATGAATTTGCCATCTCAAGGCAGAAATGAAAAAGCTCAAGGCGCTCCACAAAACTGAGATGGAGAAAGCTGGCCAAGACTTCACCGAGGAACGGGAACGTCTCAACCTCCAAATTGCCAAAGATCAAGAACTGCAGAAGGAGGCCGACATTAAGCTTGAGTCGGCAAATGCTGAACTTGAGCAACTCCGAAAGAGGCGCGATAACTGCACCAAGGAGCTGACCCAGATCCATAGCCATATTTATCGTAAGTTCTTTTCCTTCAGCCAACATGAATCTTTCCGGGTCAACCTCCTTTACTTATTTCACTTGTCTTGTTTTCAGGTAAATTTCCAGAGGGCGATGCTATTGCGGCTGCTACAGTTTCCAAGTTCCGCCAGTAGAGGGGTACCCCAACTGGTCCTGGCGCTGAAAATATTCCCTATGATATGGAGGACTTGCTGGTCAGCCTATCTTCTCGCATCGAGATTGTGAAGAACTATGGTAAGGATATCCTAGATGCAGCAGTCCGGATCTTCAATGCCCTTTGGCCTGGTGAAGATACTCCGGAGGGATCCAATGCTCTAATTAACAAGTTAATGGAGTGCGAGACCCAGCTTGACCTCTGGAGGGAATCCGCCAGACGCGTCGGAGCTGAAACCGTCCTCCACTACGTGCTCACATGGTATGAGAAAATAAATCTGAATCTTCTCGAGCGCATGCGCACCGGATCAAGGTGGTCCAATGATCCGGATTGGATAGCTCCGCCAAGGCTTGCGCCCATAGCCTCATTCAGTTTGCTCCCATCCATCAATGGAACGAGGGACCAAGCTTTCCCGAAGCTGTTGACGACGAATATGTCGAAGATGGTTCGGGAGATGAGGAAGAGGACGAAGCTTCAGATGTTGAAGAGAATGAAGACGATGATGAGGCTGAAGCCGGAGTTCCACCTGTTGCTACTCCTTGAGCGTGAAAAAACACTTTGAAATTTATCAGATCACCGGTATGCCGGGTGCATATGTATTAAGCACACAAATTATATTTTGCTACTAAGTTGCTCGTGCCAGATTAACTTGGGCGTAGTCCCCGAGTTTCATTTTCTTGTTTCTCCAATTTCCTAGCTCGGCTCGTGTCTACCTTGATTCGGTTTTATGACTTACGAGTCCGAGTTTCAAAAATTGACTTAACAATACTTGGAAACTTTAGGCTTAGCTCAAAGTAATCCTGCGTAGTAAATATAAAGTAAGCATAAGGTTAGTCTGAATAACAAATGTCGGCTCGATTAAGTTCTGTTCCTTAGTCATTTTTCGTGTGCTACGCAATTCCAAACTTGTTCTCTTGCTTGCCATGAAGCCAAATCTTGTTGGACAACAGCAAGTCGAAGAGTTGAGTTTTTGGTGCTCACACACTACTAATCCGGCTTAGGTAGAAGCAAATTACGCCAACCGACATATAAATAACAAATATAGAAAACAATAAATATCACTAAGGCAGTCCCCGAGTTACTGCTCGAGGTGCCGAGATTTCATTGATAAACTCATTGCCGGCATACATACCGACATATGAGGGACTCAGATACACACACTTATTTGTTAAGTGTAGAATGGACGGAGTAGAGCTACATTCCATGGACGCTTAGATTCCTTGTTGGGCCTGTTTGCCTTGTTCTTCTCATGTGGTTTTGCATCGATGAGATAATAAGAGTCATTATGCAATGCTTTGCTCACAATGAATGGCCCTTCCCATGGGGGGATAACTTATGCATGCCAGCAGTACGTTGTACCAGCCGGAGTACCAGATCACCTTCCCAAAAGACTCGGGGGTTTACCTTCCGGCTATGATAGCGTCGGAGGTTTTGCTGATATATGGCGGATCTGGACAATGCCAATTCTCTCGCTTCTTCCAGCAGATCAACATCATTTTGCCGGGCTTCTCGCACTTCGGCTTCTGTGTATTGGGTGACTCTAGGCGAATCATGCTCTATGTTGGCTGGTAATACAGCTTCTGCCCCATATACCAGAAAGAATGGCGTATAGCCTGTTGATCGATTCGGAGTTGTTCTTAAACTCCATAATACTGCTGGTAGTTCTTCTATCCAGCACCCCGCTGATCTTTGCAGCGGCTCAATGAGCCGGGGTTTTATCCCGGATAATACTAATCCGTTAGATCTTTCCACTTGTCTGTTCGATGTGGGGTGGGCTACCGAGGAAACGTCCAGCCGGATCTTCTTATCTCGGCAGAATCGTGCAAATGCTCCTTCAGCAAAATTCGTGCCATTATCTGTTATGATACTATGAGGATAGCCATATCTCAGAATGATATCTTTGAGGAATGTCATGGCTATAGCTCCATCACATTTTCTTATTGGCTTTACTTCAATCCACTTTGTAAACTTGTCAACCATAACCAAGATATGAGTCATGTTTCCTCTCGCTGGTTTAAACGGGCCAACCATATCCAGACACCATACGGCAAATGGTCAGGTAATTGGTATGGTCTTGAGCTCCTACATTGGCATGCGTGTCTTGGTAGCATACCTCTGACAGCCATTGCATTTTCTTACTAGATCTTCTGCTTGTTCCAAGGCACTAGGCCAGTAGAACCCATGCCGGAAAGCTTTTGCCACTAATGCTCTAGACGAGTCGTGATGCCCACATTCCCCTTGATGTATATCTCGGAGGATGTCAAGCCCTTCTTCCGGGTCAACACACCGCTGCAGGACATTCGTGACACTCCTCTTGTATAGCTCAGCATTGATGATCGTGTATGCCTTTGCGCGCCTCTGAATTTGCCTGGAAAGCACTTCATTACTGGGCAAGGTTCCATCCTTCAGGAATTCAAATATGGGCAGTGCCCAAGCTGGTATAGCTCGCACCGGAAACACATCCTCATCTATTTCCATTTGCTCCACCGACATAACCTCGGCCGGATTGCGCTGCGCAGTCCCCGGGTTCTGCGAAGCAGTCCCCGGGTTTCCTGGACCACTTCCCACGTTGATGTCCATGGGTACCGCTCCGGACTCCGGATCAGCCGGGATGAAGATTGAGTCGGTTTCTGGGGATGGCCTGATAGATGGTTTTCTGAGGTGTTCTAGAGCTACACCCGGTGGAATTGCTTGTCAGGTTGATCTGAGCTTCGACAATACATCGGCAACCTCGTTTTCCAGCCGGGGTACATGGTGAAACTCGCATCCCCCAAAGTACCCTAATATTTTTTGCACATGAAATCTGTACAAAGCCATGTTTGGATCCAAAGCGTCCCATTGCCCTGAGACTTCCTGAACTACCAAATCCGAGTCGCCAAAGCATTGGATCCGACGTATTCCAATTTCTTTTGCCACATTGAGCCCATGCACAAGTGCTTCATATTCTGCAACATTGTTTGATGATGCGAAATGGATCTGCAGCACATACTTCAGCTGGTCCTTCTTGGGCGATGTAAGCACAACTCCGGCGCCTAACCCGGTTTTCGTTTTTGATCCGACAAAATGCATTCTCCAGTAGTTCGGATCTGGCAATGGTGGCTCATATTGCATCTCAGCCCAATCCACGAAAAAGTCGGCCACAGCCTGAGACTTGATCGCATCTCGCCTGTCGTACTGTGGAGCATAAGGGGCTAGCTCAATTGCCCATTTTGCGATCCGACCGCTCGCATCCTTGTTGCTCATTATCTCAGATATGGGGGCTTCACATATCACTTTTATTGGGTGTTCTTCAAAGTAGTGTTTTAGCTTCTTCGCTGCCATATACACACCATACACCATCTTTTGATAGTGAGGATAGTTTTGCTTTGATGCTGATAATACCTCGCTCAGGTAATAGACTGGGCTTTGCACTGACTTACCCTCCTCGTCGCGCTCTACCACTATTACTGCACTTACAACTCAATTGGTTGTGGCTATGTAGAGCAACATTGGCTCCTTTGATAGTGGAGAGGCTAACACTGGTGCAGTGGCTAACATTTTCTTTAACTGGATGAAGGCTTCATTGGCCTGCGGCGTCCATACGAACTTGTCCACTTTTTTCATTAGTTGATAGAGAGGCAATGCCTTTTCTCCCATTCGACATACAAACCGACTTAAAGATGCCAGGCAACCAGTGAACTTCTGGACATCGTTAAGACACTTCGGCAGTTCCATTCGCTCTATGGCTCGGATTTTAGTTGGGTTAGCTTCGATACATCGGCTGGAGACAAGAAATCTGAGTAATTTTCCAGCCGGGACACCGAAGGTACATTTCTCCGGGTTAAGCTTCATTCGGAACCTTCTTAGGTTCGTGAATGTTTGCCTGATATCATCAAGGAGCATTTTGCTTTCCTTGGTTTTTATAACCACATCATCCACATATACTTGCACATTTTGGCCAATTTGGTCGTGTAAACATTTTTGCATACATCTTTGGTACGTTGCCCCTGCATTACGTAAACCAAAAGGCATGGTGCGATAGCAATAAGCCCCATACAGGGTGATAAACGCAGTCTTTATTTGATCATTCGGATTCAGAGGTATCTGGTGAAAACCAGAATATGCATCTATGAATGACAACAGTTCACACCCAGCAGTAGAATCTATGACTTGATCTATCCTTGGCAGTGGGAATGGATCTTTTGGGCACGCCTTATTCAGGTTTGTGTAATTGATGCACATACGCCAAAATTGCCACATTCAGATCATCTTTCTTCTTTTCCACCAGCACTGGATTAGACAGCCAATCCGGGTAAAGCACTTCCATGATAAACCCAGCTGCTAGGAGCCGAGCTATCTCATCTCCAATGACTTTTCTCCTATCTTCGGCGAAGCGGCGGAGAGGTTGCTTCACCGGCTTTTCTTCGGGTCTCACATTCAAAGAGTGCTCGACCAACTCCCTCGGAACACCTTGCAAGTCCTGTGTGGATCAAGCAAAGATATCCCGATTCTCATGGAGGAAGTTGATGAGCTCGCTTTCCTATCTGTCATTCAACCCGGCACCAATTGTTACGGTGCACTCTGGGAACAGATCATCAATAGGCACTTTCTTTGTATCCTTTGTTGCTTGAAACGAGACACTTCCATGCGGGTTACTCAGCACCGGCATACTGCTGTGCGGATTGAGCCAATGCTGCTACCTCCTGGATCTTTCTCTTCTCTTGTGCAATCACGAGTGACTCGGCCAGGTTAGACCCGGCTGATGCACATTCAATGGAATGTTGGAAATCACCCGCTATGGTAATTACTCCATTTGGCCCGGGCAACTTCATCTTCAGGTAACTGGTGTGACAACTTGCCATGAATTTTTTCAGGGCAGGCCTGCCGAGTAACGCGTGATACGCAATTTCTAGGTTCACCACCTCGAACTCCAAATTTTCAGTTCGGCGGTTATCTCTTGTGCCAAATAGCACGTCTACCCAGACCTTGCCAATGGGCTCACAGGAAATGCCTGGCACAATACCATGAAAAGTTGTTCTCGTGGCCTGGAGCATGTACTCCGAGATACCCAATTTGCGCATTGTATCCACATACATGATATTGATGCTGCTGCCATTGTCAATCAACACCTTAGAGAATCTTACATTGATATTTGGCCCAATGAACGTTGGGTCCAGCACTAGTGCATACGAACCGGGACTAGGCATAAGCTTGGGATGGTCCTTGATACTCCACATAATTTCCTGATCTGACCAAGGCATATACCTCGTCACAGCCGGCATTACCGCATTCACTTCCATATGTCGGTGCTGCAAGCTTTTCTTATCCGTCTCCTCCATGGTAAACACACAGTAACTCTGATGATGCTCTCTATATTCATTTCTCCCCTCATTGCCGGGATACCTTTGATCTGGCTGATGTTGATTTTCCACCTGATGCACTGCATCTCTTCTCTCATGATTTTCATACCTCGGCGGAGGTGGTGGCAACCTGCCGGGGTAACTCCTGCCGAGGCTGATCGTTCCGAGGTACCTGAGCATTCCCCAAACCACTTTGTTATATCTTCCTTATCCATTCACATTGCCGAGTTGTGTGACCCGCCGGGTTACTCGGATTTGGCGTGTGAAATTTATACGGCTGATCCAACATTGCCTCGTATGTATACCTCGGATGGTCCTTCTTTTCTTCCCACTACTTCTTTTGCTCTGGCGTCCAAGTTTTCTTCCCATCATTTGTTGGAGTCCATTGTTGCCCTCCAGTTTTCTGACGCTGATTACTTCCTGCTCCGGGTTGATCTTGATTTATAGCAGCAACTTGTTGCGAACTGTACCTGTAATCCGGTCTATCATCCCTTCTCTTACCCCGATAATCATTCCGCCGGGATGACCCGGATCCATCTTGCTGGTAGTACTCCTTATTTGACTCGTTTGACACAAGCCTAGGTTGAGTTGGGTCACCCAAAGCATATGAATCAGCAATCCGGATTGTCTCTGCCAGTGTAGTTGCCATGTCCCTTTGCAACCTCTGCCACAGCATGCTTGCATATCTACACCCTTGCGCAAACTAAGCTATGGCCTGTGACTCAATCACGCCCTCACATGAGGTTCTCACAGTGCACCAACGGGTCAAGAACTCATGGTCTGTCTCATTTGGTCTCTGCTTGCACATTGCTAGGGTCTGTGGCCTATTGGACCTCTGATACGTGCTTGAGAAGTTACTGACGAACATTTCTTCAAAATCGATCCAGCAGTTAATACTTCTGGGTGGCAAATTGTTTAGCCATACCCTTGCTGGCCCCTCCAGCATCTGAGGTACATATCTCACAGCCCACCTCAAGTTGCCTGTAGCAATTTTCACCGCCGTTGCGTAGTTGATCAACCAATCCTCCGGTTTGGTGCTACTGTCATACGTCTTTGTGCCTCTGGGTAACTGGAAGTTAGGTACCGGAGGTTCCTTCATGATCCGGGGCCCAAAACACGCCGGACCCAGAGGACCTTGACACTCAATTTGCTCCGACCTATAAAGCCGATCCAGTTTTAACCTGGCGTCGTCAGGCATCAAGTCCCTGCTTCCCAACCTTGACCCTATCACGTGATAGTCCGGCCTAGGGTATCCTGAGTTCACCATTTCTGAATCACCATCATTGTATCTATCTTGCTCTCGTGGAGCGCCTCTCTATTGCATACCTTGGCCGGCACTTCGCTCTTGCCGCGGTATATTCCGCTGCTGTGGTTGCCCTGCACCCACCGAGTTACGCTGTCCGGCATTGCTGTTTACAGCGTTTCCCTGACCGGCATTGCCTTGGCCACGGTTACCTTGGCCAGCTTCACCTCGGCTGACACTTCGTCGATCCACGTTTTCCTGCACTGCTTTTCCTTTCCCTGCCCTTGCCGGGTCATAGGGGACTATCTATTTGTTTCTCCTCGTCGAGGTTACCACCTCTTCTCTTCTTGGGCCACCATGAGGGGATGATGCAGCTCCAGCAGATTTCTCCGGGTTACCTACCGCCGAATAAACGACTTTGGAGGCCCCAGCTCTTGCTGGGTTAGCCCTGAGCAACTCCTCATTTTGTCTGTTAGCGATCCAAACTAACTCATTGACTCTCTCATGCTGTCGTTGTCGGGCTTCACCCGTTAAACCCTCTAACTCGGATGCAGCTGCATCCGCTGCTCTGAGGTTCTTTGCCGGGGTACTGTACTTCGGCAGCCCCACAGATAAAATGTTCTCTGACTCCTCAACTCTAGTATCACCCTCTTTGTTCATTTCACTGATGAGGTTTCTCCCCTTTACTTTTACAGCATCTACCTTATTCGCTTTTGCGTACTCGTGCAGTTTCATGTTCAACGACTGCTGAGCCGCAGCTATCCTTTTCGCACCCTCTAGTATTTTCTGCCTAGTTTCCTCTAACTCGGCCTGTGCTGGAGCCGGATCTACTGCAGGTGCTATGGGGCTCTCTAGGTTGTCTATCGCCTGCTGCAGCACGTTTTCTGGCCTCTCTAGTGGAGGACCTCTACTTTTCCTTGGTGCCTTGGGTGTTACCCCCGGATCCGGTGCCGGATCCTTGCTCGCGCCAGCGCCAGACGCTGTCATCATCACCTCGGCACGGTCAGGGGAGCTAGTGATACGCGCGTGAGCCGCGCTAAGGGGTGGCTCCCCTCCCTCAATGATGTGCTACGGGTGAACGCACGACACATCGACGACGACGTAGAACTTGTGCGCGCCAAGCTTGACGAAGAGGTCGTTCCGCGGGAGAGGTCGCTTGCCGAAGCAGCCAGCATTATCGCTGACAAAGTCCAGCGCTCCAAAGCGCTGAACGAGCCCGGAGACGATGCGCTCATCGTTGCCGATGAGGTTTCCCATCCGAATCTTCACTCCTGCTAGCGCCGCTAGCCCCACGGTGGGCGCCAACTATCGTGGTGGTGTCACGGCAGATGCCATGGATAGGCTAAAGGTGGGGACAATATGCACTAGAGGAATCCAGGGAGGGATAGTGTGGTGATTCCACACACAGATGCTTTGTATTCACTAGGTTTCCAAGGTTACAAATGCTCCTTGAGCTGTATTGGGGAGAGGAGGAAGAAGGAACTCTCTTACTCTCACCACTAGCTTACTCCCAGGAAACAACTACCCAAATGCCAACTCAACCTTGATCAACCCCTTCTACAGATGCCCTAGCCCTTCTTATATAGGGGCGGCTAGGTCTCCAATTAGGGCATACGTGGAGGCATATTCCAGAGAATATGCCTCTTCCCAAAATAGCAAACCGACCGGGTTACTTTTCGCCATCGTAAGCCATGCAGAGGCTACGTAAGCCTCTGCGGCGCCATCGTCATCCGACACAGGGCGCGTCACCCTTGTCGGCCACGCCTCGGTGGTCCTTCTCTCTGTCCTCTTTGCTCATCCTCCAGCGTACAGTGACCACCTTTTGACCAACGAGATACCTTCCTTCCCTTGCAAGCCTGATATAACCCGAATCATGCCTGGTTAATCCGGCCACGCGGGTACCTGCATACAAGTTATAGAAATCCTGCCAGCATACGACATATATCGGCCGAGACTCACTTAGGTGGACATCCTCCGGTCCGGGTTACTCCGTGATTCGGCCTGCCTTGAGGTGACTCGGCCAGCATTCGCTTTGACCTTGCCGTACCTCGGCTAACTCGGCCTTTATACCCCGACGTGACCCTACCCGGGGGTATCCCCCAACACTTGGTTCACTTTTAGGGCACTGACATATATTTAATTGTAAACCTACCTGACATTTCTAGCAACAGTATACATCTCTCTCTTTATCTGATACAACAAATATTCTTCAATTCTCTCCATAATATAGAAGTTTCACAATGCATAGTTCTTCTAAATTTGACACTATTACAACCTTCCTCAAATAATTAGCTACAAGAATACTACTACTAAAAGCTAAGTTGTATATATAATATAGAAACTTTGACACAAAAAACATAACCTATCCATAGATCCTCCTAGAAATGAGTATTTAAACCATTGCCCACTATATTCCTACATGTTTTATAAAATGCTCTCTCACATGTAAAATACCATGAAAAATATGAGATTGCCCCTCTTTTTCGTAACATATATGAGCAAGTTCCTCATATAATATTTTTTCTATTATATTCTACCACATACATTCTTCATTTTCTAGCTTCCATAAACATTTACTCAACATACATATAATCATAACCTCTTAAATAAACTAATCCCAAGAACCCATGATCAACTAGTTCGCAATTTTTTTCCAGTTGACTAATAATATTTATGATTATCTTCTGCATTTCATGATGCAATAACCTTATTTTATTAGAAATATTGATTTTATTTTTGCAAACTTAGGTACATTAAACATGGACATATTGTAGATAGGTAAATTTCTAAGACCACCTTTATTCAAAGCTAATTTGCACCATAAGACATAAGCCTACCTTGCCATGTTCCTAATTTTTTATCCATTTTAATCTTTAAATTTTCCAATCAATATTTATAAGCTTTATGCTACGAGCAAGTATCCCTAATTATTTAATACCCCTTCTACACAACAATAGCTAGTGGATAGTGTGGTGAATCATCTATAAGGTGGAAAGCATATATTCATGTTGAAACGTGGAATGGTGTCTCTTGATAGCCTGGTTAAAACCGTAAATGGTGTCGAGGGAATAATTTGTGGATTTCTTGGCGTGGGATAATGTTTGCAGGGTGACTATTGTCTCGTGATGTGGGGTAATGTTTGCATGTCTATAGAGTTGGGAGGTCTCGATACCCCTAGTCTACGTATGATGAATCCGACTCTCGTACCACATGTGAAAAAGTATGTGTGCCCCCCATGGACGGTTTTTCTAATTCATGACAATCTCTATGAAATAATCTTTGCTTTGAGTTATACTTGTAAAGATTGTCCATAAGATTTGCTTGAATCGAGTGTTGACTTCAAGGTTGAAAGAAGAAGAAAAAATCAAAGAAGTTCAAGTGATGACCAATGTGATATGCAAAAGAAGATGCAGATAATGTTGATGTGAGAGTTGACCCTTTTGAAAGCATGTCTTGAAGAAGATAGTGTGAGCATTCATGCATTACTTCAAGACATCATATTGAAGATAAAATAAGATACAAGGTTGATCAAGACAAAGTGCAAAGAGTGATTCAATTATATCAACACATAAAGAAGAAATAAAGTGCAAGTTCAAGATGATTAGTCTAGAGAAGATCATATGCTTGATCAATCTTTCCGTCCTTATGGTGATCATGGATTTATGAAGACATGCCAAAAGAAGAGTGAAAAGACATGTTTGATGTACTCAACTATGCACACCAACAAATTGTGCTAAGCAAGACAAGCAACAAGGTGATAACAAGATAAAATATTCAAGCACGAAGGCTATCATAATGTAAAGTACATAAGTAAAGAGCTCGGGTATAGAACTAACCGAGGCAAGCAGAGACGATGATTTTATCCCAAGTTCACTTCTAACGAAGCTAATCTCTGTTGGAAAGGTGCGGTAGCGTAATGCTCCCCGAGCGCCACAAAAGGATCACCTTGAGGTGTGGTGGCTCGATGCACACCAAACACCACACAAGGCTGCCCCCAAGATGTGAAGGCACACCACTTACCGACCCCACAAAGGCACACCTTATTCTCCAGTATGCGCACCACCAAGGAGGAAACACGATCCACTATGGGACACTTGAAGATGGTCACCGAACATGTACAAGCTTGGGGCAATCTCCATAACTCAATGAGAGGCTCCCAAGAAACACCACCAAGGACACAACATCGTCTAGGGTTCCAAGAACCCGAGAGGAACAGGCTTTGAGAGTCATACGCTCCGGGGTTCCAAGAACCCAAGAGTAACAAGCTCAAATGATTTCACCAACCGATTCTCCATAAAGAATAACTGATGCACCTAATGCAATGACAAGTCCTTCACTACCAAATTTCACTAGAGCTACAAAAGCTATTAGGGAATACGAGGAAGAAAAAAGGAAATCTACAAAGAACTTCAAGTTCTATATCCCAAGCTTTTTCTTCACAAAGAAGGGATTAGGTTGGGTAGGATTGTAGATCTAGATATTTTTTTTTCAAATCCCTCAAAAAAAATCAACAAATAATGGAAATATATATAGGAAGGCAAGCTCTTGAAAGTCAATAGTGGAGGAGGAGAGAGTAGAAGAGCTTCCCACAAAAGAGGAAGGAGGGCATAAAAAGCTCTCTCCAAAATCGGCCTGTTAAGTGTAGTTTGGCGCAATTCACTCAGAAGTGAGAGGGTAGTACCAGGCCCTTCCAATGACCCAATTCACACGGAAGTGAGAGGGTAGTGGGCCGGTACTACCGCCAAAGTTAGGCGCTCGTACTACCGCCTAACTTTCGGTAAATAAAATCGAGCACCAGAAACATGACTGGCGGGTGAAAAGGGTTGGGCGAAAGTAACCCAGTACTTCCACGCTACTACCAGCGTAAAAAATGACCTAGCGGTACTACATGTGATTTCGTGGTACTATCGCCCAAGGAAAACTGCTGAACCAAAACTGCAATAACTCGAGCATCCGGACTTAGATTGGAATGAAACCCATTTTGTTGCAAATATTGAGTACCACTAGGGGATAAATACCAAGAGGAGAGAGACATGTGAAACCTCCCTAAGATAGGAGCCGGTAAAACCTCCAACACTAGAAACACAATAAGATATTCATGATAAATTCATATTTGATAAACTAGAGCTTGTTGTGAAGATAACCACAAGTTCTAAAACTTCACATGAAAATTCATATTTGATAAACTAGAGCTTGTTGTAAAGATAACCACAAGCTCTAAAACTTCACATAAATAAGATCTAAATAAGAACCAAGAGATGATGCCAAAAATCAAAGGTTTTAACTCTCTACGAATATTATGACCAAGTTACTCACTCGAGAACATCTCTTAACAGTACGACTATCTATACTATAAATCGGTCTCCCGGCTAACAACACGAGAAAAAAATTCTACACAAGTTAAAATCTCTTTATGCAATTCGCAATCCTATTTTGGTAGCCGAAAACAAAACAACTCAGTTTTATAAAAAATATTTCCAAGACTTAACAGGTGGTAAGCCATGGCATAATTATCCCATCCTATCTCACAACTTTTAACTAATGAAAATTTGGAAATAAATTACCCGCTTACAAGATAGTGCAATCTGCCCGGGCATTACAATCTTGTGCATCCTACTCCCTCCTTTCTTGAATGCGTATAAATGTTGTACAAAGTGAAATTATATAAAGTTTGATCAAAGCTTTTAAAAAAACTATCATCCTCTATAATGTCAAATCAATATCACTAGATAAATCCTGAAATTTCTTTTCATGTTATATGCACATACTACAGGTGTTGTTGATGATTTTGCTGTATGTTCAGTCTGCATTGTTTGATTTCATGAAAAAATTACACGTCTTCTTTAAAAATAAAAAGTGATAGTACGAAATTACCTGCCACATGGGGACTCTTCATTCTTCGGCCACTTGCTCATGTACACACTGAATGCATAGTGATAGGTCAGATCGGTTGACTTCCAACGCCAAACTCTAATTGCCAACAGTACTGAAATGTTGTTGACGCACTTGCCAGAATATCGGTGAGATGAAGGTCAACCTACACATGCCCGATTGATTGAGCCGGATTTGTTTGACAAGTTCAATACTTTCGGTTTCAGGTTTCAGCTGGGCCTCCTAATCTAGCTAGCAGCAAACAAATCCGAGAAAGTCAGAAAACTGGGGCCGCGCCGCAACCGAACCCCGATTCCCGCGCTGCAGCGGAACAGATGCCGCCGGCGGCTTCCTGCCGACCTCCGCTCCGTTGATACCGACCCCACCCAAGTCAACCCCCCGATCGCCTCCTACTCCACCTCACCCTCCTCCCGCGCCTCGAGTTCCCACGCTTCATGGGCGCAGATGCCTCGGCTCCCTCCTCCCGCCGCGCCGCGCTCTCTCCTCGCCTGGGCGTGTCTGCTCCTCCTCCTCTTCTCCGCGCGCGGGACCGACGCGGCCCCCCTGAAGAAGGAGTTCGTTTACCCGGACTTCAGCGCGTCTAGCTACGACTACGTCGACCACGGTGGCGCGTTCCTGGTGTCCAGCAACGGGGCGTTCACGGCGTCGATCCACAACCCCGGGAAGCAGCAGGACAGCTTCTACCTCGCCGTGCTCCACGCGCCGACCGGCACGCCGGTCTGGTCCGCCAACCGCGACGCGCCGACGGGTTCATCAGGCCGGGTCCAACTCACCGCGCGCGGGCTCACCGTGACGGACGAGGATGGAGCGACGGTGCTCTGGTCGGCGACGCCGCGGGCGCCCGTCGCGCTGCTCCGTCTGGGGGACGACGGGAACCTGCAGCTGCTGGACGCCCAGAACGCCACGCTGTGGCAGTCGTTCGATGAAGCCACCGACGCCCTGCTCCCGGGGCAGCAGCTGCGCACCGGCGCGTCCCTGACGTCGGCGAGGAGCTCCAGCGATTTCGGCCAGGGGGACTACCGGCTCGCCGTGTCCGCGTCGGACGTGGCACTGACCTGGCAGGGGTCCACGTACTGGCGGATGTCGAACGACCTCCGGTCGTTCAAGGACCGCAACGTCGCAGCGGCGTACATGTCGTTCAACGCGTCGGGGCTGTTCGTGCTCGCCGCCGACAGCGCTCTGGTGTTCCGCGTGATACTCGCGCCGGCGGAGTTCCGCGTGATCAATCTGGGACACGACGGGCGACTGCGCATCAGGAGCTACGCGCTGCTGAACTCCTCGGCGCCGCTCGGCGGCGATTTCGTGGCGCCCGACAGCGACTGCGACCTCCCACGACCGTGCCCCACCCTCGGGCTCTGCGCCGAGGCCGGCAACAGCTCGAGCTGCACGTGCCCGCCGCTCTTCGCCGCTTCCGTCACGGACTCCGGCGGGTGCACGCCGGGGGACGGCTCCTCGCTCGCGTCGCCGGCCTCGTGCGGGAGCAACGGCAGCGCGTCGACCCCCGTTTCGTACCTCCCCCTCGCGGCGAAGATCGCGTACTTCGCCACCAGCTTCGACGCCCCGACGACGGGCGGCATCAACACCACCGCGTGCCGCGCCCTCTGCACCGCCAACTGCACGTGCCTCGGCTACTTCCACGACAACGCCTCCATGAGTTGCTATGTGCTCGGAGGAAGGCAGCTAGGTTCGCTCCATTGGAGCACTCGTGCTACATCGGCATTGGGTTACATCAAGGTGTTCAGTTCGGCGACCAGAGCTTCAAACAACAAACGTAACAAATCGTCGATGAAGGGCTCTTTGCCTATCATACTGCCGTCCGTTGCCGCGTTCCTTTTAATCGCCGTGATGGCATGTTATTTGTTGCGGCGGAGGTGGAAGGCGATCAAGAACGGGAAGAAAGTGAAGGCCAAGAACTCCACTGGGAATCAATTGAATTATCTGGGCCATCAGAATCATCCCCGGTCGAGGGACACCCGCCACGACGAAGATCCCGACGACGACGGCAACGACATTGTCATACCGGGCATGCCGGCGCGGTTCAGCTACGCGGAGATCGCGTCAATGACCGCGAGCTTCGTGACAAAGATCGGCGCCGGCGGGTTCGGCACGGTGTACAAAGGGGAGCTTCCAGGAGGCGAGGGGCTCGTCGCGGTGAAGAAGCTCGAGGCCGCCGGCGTGCAGGCCAAGCGGGAATTCTGCACGGAGATCGCCGTGATCGGCAACATCCGACACGTCAACCTCGTCCGCCTCCGGGGCTTCTGCGCGGAGGGTTCGCGTCGGATGCTCGTGTACGAGTACATGAACCGCGGCTCGCTCGACCGGTCACTGTTCGGCGGAACCGGGCCGGCACTGGAGTGGGGGGAGCGCATGGAGGTGGCGCTCGGCGCGGCGCGCGGGCTGGCGTACCTGCACACCGGGTGCGACCAGAAGATCGTGCACTGCGACGTGAAGCCGGAGAACATCCTGCTGGCGGACGGCGGGCAGGTGAAGGTGTCCGACTTCGGGCTCGCGAAGCTGATGTCGCCGGAGCACTCGGCGATCTTCACCACCATGCGCGGCACCCGCGGGTACCTCGCGCCGGAGTGGCTCAGCAACGCGGCCATCTCGGACCGCGCCGACGTGTACAGCTTCGGCATGGTGCTGCTGGAGCTGGTGCGCGGGAGGAAGAACCGCGGCGAGTCGGAGCAAGGCGGCGCCGTTATCGGCGAAGGCAGCGGCGAGCAGTCGGCCTTCCCGTCCCCTTCCGGTTACAGCAGCGCGATGACGTCTTCGACGGTGAGCGGCACGGGCGCTGGCGGCGACGAGTACTTCCCGATGGTGGCGCTGGAGCTCCATGAGCAGGGGAGATACCTGCACCTCGTCGACCCGAGGGTGGAGGGACGGGTGAGCGAGGCCGAGGTGGCGCGCGTCGTGCGGCTCGCGCTGTGCTGCCTGCACGAGGACCCGGCCCAGCGGCCTAGCATGGCCGCAGTGGTGCGCGTCCTGGAAGGCAGCGCGCCGCCGCCGGAGCCTCGCGTCGGCGGGCTCGGGTTCCTGCGGCTGTACGGGAGGGGCCACGCCATGCCGGCCCACGTCACGTCGGTGTCCGCTGGATGGTCCGCGGCGTCGACTACGGCGGGCTCGCAGCTGAACGATTCATGGCAGGACACGTCACTGCCAAGATAGCACAGGGCCACACGACACGGCACGATTCAGCCCGCATGACGTGGCATCGACGAGACTCTGCACTGCGTCATGGCGCCAGCGTGGCATTGGCGGCATCGCAGTCCTAGTCAAAGAGTACAAGATTTGGTGATGCACGGGACACGGCAGGTAGTAGGTGAAGAGGGGAATAGGCGCCACAGGCTATAAACAAGTCGGATTTGGTTATGGTTATGGTGAGCTGTGAAGCTCTAGCTCCTCATATTGTAACACTTGATTGATGAGATCAGATGGAGACGACAAAGCCGGTAGCGTGGAGGAATGGGACAAATATATAATGTAAATACTACAAAGATAAAGGATTGGTTACGAAAATCATACCAAGGTAGGTAAGGTCCATCAGTCTGACCAGTTTAGACCGTTGATGCTTGTGCCTTCTCTTTGTTTGGTAGATACTACTCACGAGCTAACTCTAGCTGTGTCTTAACCCCTTAATTAATTTGATTAGCTGCAGTGGAGTATCAGGCACTCTGTTTACAACTCTCACACCGACCAAATTGATTATAATCATGTAGCACTACACAAATCGAGTTAACGAGGAAGTTTACGAGGAACGAGCTGCATGCGAGGCTGCAATACAAGCGATGAGTACTCACTCTGTCTCGAAAACGATGTCACATATTTATCCTACTCCATATGAGAATGTAGTTCCTTTCTACTCAAAAAGTTCATATACAATAAAGAGATTGTTGTTTTTGGCTGATAGAAGGCTTCGAGAGCTCTTGCTAAACAATCTTTGAGTTCATAGCATCCAGAAGGCTAAGGTACCTTTTTATTAGGATGCAAAAGTTGTTGGTTTATGTCTTTCTCATGTGGGGCGACTTTTTATAATACATCGCAAATAACACTTGCAATCGAAATCGCTAAAAAATAATTATGAAAGACCATTTTCATTGTGTTGGTATACTTTCACATAACCAAACTCTGTTCGTATAACAAGCTGGACTACCATATAAACACATGTGAGAACTTGTGTTATGAACTCATAGGGGTTATTTTAAGTGAATGAGTGTGTGAGACCTGGCTTTGGAAGATTTAAAATCAAAATTTTATCTCCAAACCCTATAGTTGATAATTAAATAATATTGTAGCCCTATGCATATGGATTTCCCTCTAGATATAGAGAGAAAGAGGGAGAGGTCTTTAAAACAACATGATCATTTGGGTGGGTAAGTGTAACATCCCAGCATTAGAGGTTAGAAATAAACAGAGATTAGGTGTGTGCATTGCATTCATGCATAGAAAATCTGAATAATTTTTGCGCTTTCGATCAAAACTTGTCAAAGTGATTGAACCTTCTCTTAACTTGATGAAACTAAAGTAGATCATCAAGTTGAGTGCGATAAGTATCAACATGATCTTTGCTAAAACCTTATTTTGGGTAAAGGTAATTTGATCTATGGGTAGATCAAATAGAATAAAACTAAACACACAACACATTACTTAATGATTAATACCAGATCTTCTAGAGATCATATCATGGTATTCGTTACAACAATTCATGGATACCAAGTTAAATATATAACTCAAGTAAAAGAAATTCAATAACTAAATCTTGATGTATATACTTTTCATAATAAATCCTACCATGAGCATCATGGTAGTTCTTAAACACTAATTCCTTATCACAATTGAGTAGGAAGGAAATCAAGCCAAAACCCTTCACCACATATCCTTCTTGCCATACTAACCATTGTCATCCCTATTGAACCATGTTCTAGTATATGTTGATCATCAATGTTGCGAGATCAATTCTTGACCTATCATATCTTGACCTTTCAACTATTGACCTACTATATTGTTTCTTCCCAAGTCTTGAAAGGATAATAATAAGGAGAGATAAGTTGGTTATACTACTTGGAGTTGTCATCTTTAGGATGAGAGTCTTAGGAGTGAATCAAATCAGCCATTTGATAGTTAGAGGAGTTAACTCACTCATGAGTTGATTAGAAGGATTGTCTAAAGTTAAGAGTGGGCTGATAACTAGGACTTAACTCAATCCTTGATGGACTAGATGGTCTAGCCTAAGTCAAGGTACATGCTGGCAAGAGGAAATTAAAAGAAGTGTTTCAAGGATGAAGTTACTAAGGAGTAGTCTTATCAAATCAAGTTAGCACAATCATGGAGTAAGTTTTTTAGTAAAATAGAACTTCCTAGGGAATAACTGTAATACCAGTTTAATACTAAGTTGAGACCAGACCTTGACTAGACATCTAAAAACTTAAGCTTTGTGTGATCAAAGGTTAGTGGTTATTACTTCCAAGTTACTTGGGAGTAATTAACAAGGTATTATAAAGTTGTTATTGGTATAGAAAGCTAGATCAAACCTTAGATAGTTAAGTTATTCTAGCTTGATCCTCAGAAGTCAAGTTAGTGTATGATGAAGTATGGGTAGTTAAAGCCATGGTATTTTGACCAAGCTTATACAAGAGTAATCTTGTATTATGGGAGTAGTACCATACTTCTTCTAGAGGATTGACATCACTTGTGATATAGTGAGGATTGTAGTCTTGCAGTCTGTAGAAGTATAGGGTGGAAGAATGTTAAGGGAGTTGATGAATGAAGTTAGAAGTAACTACCTAGATGGATTCATCAAGGTTAGATAATAAGTGGAATTTTATATTTAATAAAGAATAGAGAATGGGTGTTGAGGAAGTGATATGACCATGTCATCATATGATGATGGATATGGTAGAGGCAGATGGTTGGTTTATTCAAGTAGATGTGTTTCTTGGGAGTAAGTTGAAGAGTTTATAAATAGTATATCTAGGAAAGAAATTCATTAGTTGGAATCCAAGACTTATAAAGTATGGAAGATAGGAAATCTTTGATAAATATTTAACCAAGGTCTGTATCTAGCCACGTCAAGATTGATACCTATCTTATACACCTTGAGAACACCATTCCATGTTTCCAATTAACCATGGGGATATTTCCTATGATTAATTCCATGTCTTTATCTCATTATTTGGACATTAAACCCAAATGTGTTATATAGAGACACCTCTACTTTATCTCTTGCATGTTTTACCTGGCTGCTAGGGCTTTCGTGATAGAACCGTTTCTTACCTACAAACTTTCAACCACAACATGGATCAATTTGTTGTATCTATTAGACCCCTCTCGGGGCCCTTTGTTGAAATGCTATATCAACTACCGTGAGAGACACAGACACCTGCTAGCCACTTATATGGTACAAGTCATATGTCAAGTGTGGAACCAGTCTCATGTAAGCACACGCATAAGGTCGGTCCAGGCCGCCTCATCAAACAGTGTCGTGATATAAACAAGTACATGTGGAAGGGTAACAACTAGAAGATCAATGCCCACATTCAACATGTATTATACCCGTACTAGCATACTACACATAGATCGGCACTGATACAACTGAAGGGGTTCGCAGCATAAAACAAAAAAAATCCTAGCTAGCGCAACACCGATGCCAAGATCTATCTATGAGTTAATGTAGGAACGGGAGAGAGGTTTCGGTGACATACCCTTATAGAGCAAAAGGTTTAACATTCGTGAGAACATGGACGATGTAGTCGTACTCGTAGCTAACCTCAAGGTCGCATTGCTCCTCGCACGCTGTCCAGGTGCCACAACTGGTAGGACCTCTGTGGTATCGCACATGTTTGATGTTCGACAATGACTCCCATTCTCCCTAATCCATCCAGGATACGGAAGTAGACCTTCTGGAACTAGGATCGAGTAGCATGACGACATGCTGGGGAGGTGTCGTCTCCAACACACACAGTTCTTCTTGGAACCGCAAGCACGAGAGCCAACGAGAGAGAGAGGAAAAAATCCCTAAGGAAAATTCCTTAGGAATTTCCAAATTTTATTGTATATTTTCCTCTTCATGGACCCCCTCTTTATATAAGAGAAGGGGAGGAACCCCACATTACTAGCTGGAAATGTGGGACTAAAGGAGGAGGGAGCGCGCCATGGGAGGAGGGGTCGGCCGGGTGGGCCCCACCCCTACCCCACGTGCGGCCAAGGCCGGCCAAGCGGGTGGCCCAAGGTGGCTCCCCTCATATGGGCCCTTCCCTCTAGGAAGTGGCCCATTAGGGAGGTTATGCCCAAAAATCATTTTTTAATTAGATTTTAAAGATTAATTCCATTAATTAATATAAAAATCATATTTAACATTTCCTCATGATTAAAAACACCTTTTCGATCATTCTGAACAACCTCGGACTTTACCTAGAACCCTTCCGGTTTTCTCTCTTCTTGCTTCCGGTGATCACGTTGATTCCAAAACGATCTCCAAGCATTGTAGAACCCTTAAGTGTGTTACCCTATGGTTCGGGAACATCACAAAATATGATCATTAGCGGGATCAAGATACCTATAATGACCCTTGTGCATTCCATGATGTCTTGTCGTTTGAACCATAAACGTTGAGTCCAATTCCTTTTGTTACTTTGATACATAATTATCTGAGATTTGATCACCAGTATCAACATACCAATCTCGTTACTGACAAGTCTACTTAACTTGTTCCCGTGATATCGCATCTTCATGACCTAGTCATTCGCTGCAGCTTCTTGGATGCAATCTCACCGGAAAGGCCCAATGTATATTACCGTCACATGGGAGAACAAATCCTGATCTTGATGCATACGCCTCAAAATATCCCTTTGGATACCTAATAGACACCTTTATGATCACCATGTTATGGTGTGACGGTTGATGTAATCAAAGCAGCCATGGGTGATAGTAATTAGATATGATCTCACGGTCTAAGGAAAAGGTCACTTCGTTTTCTAATTATTGCAACAATGAGCTATGTGACTTGATCGTGTTGCAATGCTTATGTTGGGTAACATTTCCATCATGCCATTCACTAGTGTCATGACCTCATTGTTAACTGGCATAAATGCTTCATGATCAGGAAACCTTGATCATCGGTTGCCTAATGATCTAGTTATATAAAGGATACTAGGGACTTGGTTTGTTTACATACCACACTTGTATCAATATTTCCACTTGATACAGTTATAGCACGGTATGAAACTATTATGAACTAACTGAGATATGATAACAAAAACTATTTATTATTTTTCTCTAGTGCATGTATCCTTTAGTGCGATCTATCATCTCTTACAAATCTGCCAATGTCATTTTGGGGCTATGCATTAGAGACTGTCTCATTCACGTTAAAAAGGGCACCATCTAAATCCATTGAAACGACACCGTATGAATTGTGGTTTGGCAAGAAACCTAAACTGTCATTTCTTAAAGTTTGGATATATGACGTTTATGTCAAAAGGCTACAACATGCTAAACTCGAACCCAAGTCGGAAAATATTGTCTTTATAGGATATCCTAAGGAAACTATTAGGTATACATTATATCATAGATATGAAGGCAAAGTGTTTGTCGCTAAGAACGAAGCCTTTCTAGAGAAGGTAGAGCTTTACGAGGTTGTCGAACCTTCTCTTTAGTATGCTAGTGGCGCAACACCAGAAGTCATTCCAGTGCATCCTTCACCTCTTGAAGAGGAAGCCAATGATGATGATCATAAAGCTTCGGGCAAAGCTATTACTAAAACTCGTAGGTCGACCAGGACATGTACTACTTGTGAATGGTAGGGTAATCTTAGCATGAATGTCATGTTGTTGGACAACGATGAGCCTGTGAACTATGGAGAAGAGATGATGATCCCGGACTCTGGTAAATGGCTAGATGCCATGAAATCCAAAATGCAATCCATGTACGGAAACCAAGTATGGAATTCGGTTGACTTACTGAACGACCACAAGGCCATTGACAACAAATGGATATTCAAGAACAAAACATACGCTAATGTTAATGTTACAGTCTATAAAGCATGACTTATCACAAAGGGATTTCGAAAAATTAAAGGATTAACTATGATGATACTTTCTTACCAGTAGAGATGCAAAAGTCAGTACGGATTACGTTAGCAATTGCTGCTTATTATGATTATGATTATGATTATGAGATCTGGCAGAATGGTCATATTAAGGAAAACAATTACATGGCACAACCCGAAGGTTTTGTCGATCCTAAGGATGCTAACAAAGTATGCAAACTTCAGAGGTCCATTTATGGACTGAAGCAAGCATCCCGAAGCTGGAATCTCTGCTTTAATGAGGCGATCAAAGGGTTTGGATTTGTATAAACTAATGGAGAAGCTTGTATTTACAAGAAAATGAGTGGGAGCTCTATTGCGTTTCTAATACTGTATGTAGATGGAATATTGTTGATTGGAAACGACATAGAACTAATTTAAAGTGGTAAGGCTTATCAGAGTAAATAACAACGCTAGATTGTTTCGACCGAAACTGCTATCCATGTCGCTGCAATTTTTTGGGTTGTGGGATGTCGATGATCAACGGCGAAAACCATTCCCCGGACCCAAAATTTTACTCCAACCCCGCGTTCGGTGCTCTTTGGCGTCCATTTTCGACCCCTAAGCTATCGGAGCCACTGACTGGTGGGCCTCGCAGGACTCGTTGTATGGTGGACCGTGCATGCACCCTAGGCCTGCCGTCAGCGTAAGCGGTCTATACCGCACTCGGTGAGGTGCATGGTGGATCGTGTGTGTTCCCTAGGCCCGCCATCAGCATATGCAGGTAGTACCGCGCTCGGTGATAGGCGTTCGCAACGCGATACGCCTCCGCGACCACCGGTTTGCGGGGCTGTCCCAGAGCAGATGTGGCGATGGTAGCCCATGCTGGCCGCGGTTTCTCGTGGTCATGGGGCCCGTCTAGAGTCGACTTTCCATGGTAGACCCTAGCTTTAAGAGATTTGTCGCGGTAGCGGACACTCCGAGGGCCGACATGGCATGGTAGACCGTAGGTATGCGCGGTATATCGCGGTAGCGGGGCCCGCTGAAAGCTAGCGTTGCATCGTACGTTGTAGCCTACCACGGGTTATCGCGGGGGAGAGCATGTCTTGCAGTGGAGGTGGCCCATTTGGCAGCGTAGGATGTAGCAGGCAGCAGCTTATCGCAGCGTGTTCGTGTGGTGAGTTCCGTTCGTGAGCCGTGCTGGCTAAGGAAACGATGGACAGATGTGGGTTCTCGTGACGAGAAAGTACCACTGGCTCCTTGGTTGGTTGTGGCCTCCCGCACCAACGTGGGGAAGTGGGGTTATAGGATATGTCGGCCACGACGGTATTCATCTGCCTAAGTTTTGTTTCGACATCTTTTTCTTTTATTTTTTCGTATTTATTTGTATGGTTTTAAATTTATCGCTTTCTAATCTATTCTTCGATTTTTTCTTTTTATCTTTGCAAAAAAGGCATTATTTTCTTCCTCTTTTACCCCAAGTTCTCTTCTTCTTTTAGCCTTAAAAAAAGATGAGAATGTTTTATCTTTCTTCTTCTCCGTTCACCAGCACACCCACGAACAAGGAACATGAAAGAACGATGACAGATAAGTGTGAACGGAAATTCCACGAAACGTTTCAGGATGACATCACGTGGTAGATAAAGTACCTAAATAACACAACACTGAAATGAGAGAGGCGAAAGAATGAGAAAAATACTATAAGGTGCAAAGAATTAAATAAACGAAAACATGAAGAAATAATTGTGCGTATATTACGAACGACGCATCCTTTATATGAAAAGAGAATTATCCACTCCAAATGAAATGAATGAACAGAGTTCATCGGCGCAAACTTTTGTTGATATGTCTATATGTACTGTCTAAATCTTGTCGGAAGCGATCAACCGAGATGATTCGTGACGGACTCTGCGTCCAAGCGAGTATGGTCATATATATTGTATCTAACTTTTAGAAAATTAGTGTCTGGTTTTACCCGGACTCTATCGTCCTCGTAGGGTTAGTCTACGTGTTTAGATAGCTTGGCTCGATAGGATAACTCGTCATACTTTTTTCTCTGTCTTGCCCGCTAGTGTGTCTGACGAACGATTCAGCCTAACATCGATGGCGACGTGCAGGCTCTACGCGAGCATAGCTCGGTAGGATATTTTTCCTTGTTTCGGTCGTTTGTGTGTCTGACGAATGTATCGTGTTGGTATCGATGTCGACGGTACGGCCACCGTTGCGACAACATAGCTTGTTAGGCTTTTTTTTCTGTTGCGCCCGCTCACGTGTTTGACGAGCGTGAAATGCTGGTATCGACATCAACATTGTGGCTGCCTTCGCGGGTTTTGTAGCTCAGTGAAACATGATGCTGAACCCAGCCTGCTACATGTGCCTTCTCTTCAGACTACTCGCTTGGTGGCACCGTGCAAGGTTGTGCCTAACGTGCATGCTTACATCCGCCATCACGGGTCTCGAGTCTCGTAGAAAACCCCCATCCTTCTAAGCATGATGTCGGTCATCCTACCGATCCTTCGTTTGTACCGCATGATCCGAGACCTATTTCAACTTCTGTCCGACGAGGCGGAGCTTTACCAGAGCAATCAAGACGTCTCCTCCTCCCCCTCCTCCTTTTCTCTGCCACTATTTATACCTCCTTCTCTTTGTATAGAATAAGCTCCTCTCCTCTTCCTCCTCTTCTCTGCCATTATTTATACTTCCTTCTCTTTGCATAGATTAAACCTCTTGCCTAAGAATGCCACAAATGCCTATTTTCTCTTATTCCCATAGACAATGTTTGTAACATCCCTATTTCAGCAAACCTGATTAGTTGTCCAGAACGCAAAAATCAGGGGAAACAAAAAAAATATATCCCTTTTCAGTAAATAATTTCCCCATAGATCTCAAACTATCCAAATGAAATAAATCCACAACCCTCTCATATGTTTTGTAGTCGCTCGTCTTTTGGCATTGGTCCCATGCCAAGTGGAGCACTAGTACTAGTTTGGTTAAAATAACAAAATCAATGCAGTTAGGCACTATATAAATTCTTTAGGTAAATATGCATTATATTCTGGGTTGAATCCAATTCTCAATAATGGGGGTACTTCAAGTGCTATATAAACATAGGAGCTCAAGATTTATTGAGCCTCTGTTGAATTTTAATAAATTAAATACTTCTTTATATGGTTTTATCACTAAATAAATCATTTCAGAAGCTTAGCAACTCCAAAAATAGTGAATCCAATTCCTACTGGAAGGTATTTGAAATACTATCCAATGTCCTTGACCTCATGCTGTTTGGACCTGTAAAATAATTCTGGATAAAAAGACATACTATGCAGAACTGACTTTGGGATTTCCCCAAGGGCATTCTGGTAATTGTTTTGAAGTGAATCCAAAACTCAGTGATTCAGTACTCAAAACTCCACCAATGCATCCAAGGAAATATTTTTTGGACCTACAGATCTTTTCTAGTAAATTATTCACCTAAACTAGGGGATTTTTTACTAGAATAATCATAACTAATTAAGGAAAATTGATAAAATCACGAAACCACTTTTCTTGGCCTTATTATTTCAATACCTATCTATTGATATCATTTTTGCACATTGATATCATACAGACCCAAGCCTTAGTTCCAAACCCCTTTATTAAGTGGTTTCGGCAAATAAATCCTCCAGGAAATTCCACAAAGGCAATTTAAGTAATTCCAAATGCTACTATCTCAATCTATCAAAACCTACTGAAGTGAATAGTGTTTTGAATGTTTGTCTTCTATATTGAAATGATGCTTGTATGCCTTGTGTTGATTGTGGCTATGTTTGCTTGCATGTATCCTCTTTGACGATGATAGTTGCGATTATATCGAAGGCCAGAAGAAGATTGTTATTAAAGGATTATTATGTTATTCTAAGAAGAAGTCCAGGGACATATATTGCCATATTGCTGATTACATGCAATCCACCTTCTTGATCATAAGCCTTGTCCTACTGTTTTACTTATGCATATTTTGCTTGCTATTTTATGAAAACTGCATTGCTTTATTATATGATGATCTATACCTGGTAGTGGCTTGGCTCCTCCAAACCATTACACATTTTGTACTACTAAGTACCACCCCCTTTGATGACACCTACTTTTCCCTAGTATGGTAGATGGTGTATAACACCATACCCCCTTGGAGACCCTGTTTTAGCCGAAGCAAAACTAGAGGATGGGAGACCGCTGGAAAATTTACAAAATGTTTTGTGATAAAACCTTGGTGAGGTCTGACCTACCAATAGAAGCTTGAGAAAGGAAAAAGCTTTTGTTTTACAAATGCTGAAGGAATGATGGAGGAAAGAGGTTTACAAAAACGTAACCGTTTCTTTGTAGTTTTGCCAGAACAATTAACCCGTGCAACCACATTACTCTGGAATGGGACATGGATAGTTTTGAAGTTTGCTACTCTGGTGTGGGAATTCTCATAATTGTTTATAAGGGATCAACTCCCTCTAATTCTAGGCTTCCATTATAGAAAGGTTCAATTGTTAGACAGTCACCTGGAGGAAGCAGGATCACCCATGTGAGTGACCGGATGATACTATGAGCCTCTCATTGAAAGTGCCCACTCTCGAGGAGTCGGAATGCACTCCAGTTGGTCTGTGGATCCCTGACGTCCTGGTGTTGAGAGGAACAACTCATAGGGTAGGTCCTATGCTAGAGTGGCATCCGGAGAGTCTTGATCGGTTACTCGACCCATGATCAGTGAGGATCAGGGCATGGTACTTGGTTGGTGTGGGTAAAGTGTACAACCTTTGCAAAGTGTAAATATATTTGAATAGCTGTGTCCATGGTCATGGATGGTTGGGAAGGTTGTTGTAGATCGGTGCTCGTTTTGACTTCAAAAAGAACTTCGGAAAAGCAAAGGCTTTTGAAATGTTGTGACCATGGGATGGTCGGAAAGGAAGGAAAGAAGTTGGTCATGGGATGACCAGAAGGAGGAACAAATGGGTGACCCAGTCCTAGTGTTTTCCGAAAACTTTTCAAAAGGTTTCCTAAATGTTTTACAAAAGTTTTCAACAAATATATGTAGATGCTATATCTACAAGAGAAACTATTTGAGAAAATAACCACTCCTAGAGCCCTCCTACTACCACAACTATATTGCATATCCTCTTATTGTTATTTTAAGGTGGTTTACGAGTACATTCAAAGTACTCACTGGCATTGTCCCTGGCTATTAACTTGGTCAGATATCACGAAGATGATGGAGTTGACAACTATGCGAGCTAGGACATTCTCCCAGTCAGCTGCCTGTAGGTTAAGGCATGGCTTAGGCTCTACGCTTGATGAAATTCCGCTGATGTTTTTTTGATGTAGCCATAATGGCATGTAAGGTATGACATGTATCCTCTTAAGTAATGGATGTTTACTTTGATACTTGTCGGTTATGTGCCATGACTAACTGATCATGGGATTGTGGTGTACGCATAACAGGGATTCTCGGAGGATTAATCCGGGGGCCCATAGACTTGGTATCAGAGCCATCCTGACTGTAGGACAACCTTAGTTAGCATGGTCGTTAGACAGGAAAACTATTTTGGAAACACTGGCTTTCGAAAACCTATTTTCTCAAAATACTTTCGAAAGAATTCTACTTCTTATCTCCCTCTATCTTAAATGGTTTCAAAAATGGTTTCCTATATCTCTCGTCCAAATTTCAAACCTACGGATTTCAAATAACTAGGACCTAGAACCTGGTGAAGACGATGATAACGAGATGAAGACAAGAAACTATCAGCAAACATAAGGAGACTACAAGATCGCCCCACCAACGGAATCCTCCTACTCCGAGGAAATCAAGTACTACAATATAGAAAATCGTCCAATGACTCGGCAAAGGCTTCATCTGCAAGATAGTAACCCAGACCCTAATAACAATGATACCTAAGATCGATAGTACTAAGATAGGATTCCCTTATAACATGAGTAGTTAACTCCTTGGTCCCCATGGTAGACCGTGTTTGCTTGCCTAAGTTGCATAATGTGTGGCTTGATGTGTGTTGTTTGCGACGGACATTGCGACCCCCTCGCTCTGTTCACCTTGTATGTATGTTTTGGCTTGTTTGACCTTAGTCAAAAGCGTTCGCGATCGATACAACACCTAGGAACTCATACGCCCCTATTAGTTGTCACTAACAAGAACCTTGAGCTAACTCCGCTTGGAAACCACCCCCGACAAGGTTTGCGAAATAGGACGTCACTCGAGGACCTCAAATCAAGACCCAGGGAAATACAGCCTTCCTCTAGCATCACGTCAACACTCCAAGATGAAAGATCCACACCCTTCTCGAAGAACCTTAGTGAAGCTCTAAGGTGGAAAGACTGTGTCTTTCCACTCAATTCCAGAATACTGTCTACCGGAAGATACTTCAGGAAGTTTTCCAGTCCGATGTCCTCCACAAAGAATCAACTCAAGAGTCATCAAAGCATCAGAAGATAGACCCAGTCCACAACCACCAGATGTCTACTCGACCTTCCTAGTAATCCAGAAGCTCCAAATCAAGACAGCAAGAATACATGAAGAACCACAGAATCGCTAACCCCATCAAACCTAACCTGTTTGGAAGATCCATGATTTCCACTAATTCAGATAGGCTTAGTACGAATAAAGGTAGTATGTGAGCCTCACAGGACCTAGTTTGCGGACGACATCTGAAGGCTTCAACTCTGAATAGAAGGTTGGCGATAGTCTTCAAGCATCTTTCGACGACTCCCAGAAGGAAGGACTATATCATCTCCGAGCTACCTAAGTATAACCCTAAGGGGGAAAGACTACGTCTTTCCCATAAAATAGATGAACCATCCGCCAGAAAATAACCTTAGGAGTTCCAAACCTAAGTCGTTAAATAAAGATACGATAGGCCCCTAAGGAAAACCCCGTGGACCCTTACTGAAAAAGATATCAAGATGTAGACTCTATACTTCACAAAGTTCCACCTATAAATAGTTCGCCCATCCTAAACCCTCGAGACCTCAAATCCAAAACGAAAAGAAGATCATCCATCACAATCCAGACTGGAACCTGCTTAACTCTCCGTGCCTCCTAGAAGATTGAAGTTCAACTCCATCAACATAGTAACCGCGTTCAAAGACGAAGTCTATAAGTTAATATGCTCGAGACGCATAACACTAACTCCGACTCAAAATTCCCTAACCCTACTCTCCTGAATCTCGGGACGAGATTCTTTTAAGGGGGAAAGGTATGTAACATCCCAATTTCAGCAAACCTGATTAGTTGTCTAGAATGCAAAAATCAGGGGGAATAAAAAAACTTTTTCTTGTTTAGTGATGCAGTGTTTGCTTGTTGTTTGTTTGTTTGTGCTTATGCATCTAAAATGTATCCCTTTTTAGTAAATAATTTCCCTATAGAGCTCAAACTATCCAAATGAAATAAATTCACCACCCTCTGGTATGTTTTGTAGTTGCTCAGCTTTTGGCATTGGTCCCATGCCAAGTGGAGCATTAGTACAAGTTCGGTAAAAATAACAAAATCAATGCAGTTAGGCACTATATAAATTCTTTAGATCAATATGCCTTATATTCTGGGTTGAATCCAATTCTCAGTAATTGGGTACTTCAAGTGCTATCTAAACCTAGGTGCTCAAGATTTATTGAGCCTCTGTTGAATTTTAATAAATTAAATACTTCTTTATGTGGTTTTATCAATAAATAAATTGTTTCAGAAGCTTAGCAACTACAAAAATAGTGAATCCAATTCCTACTGGAAGGTATTTTTAATACCTATCCAATGTCCTTGACCTCATGCTGTTTGGACCTGTAAAATAATTCTGGCTAAAAATACAAATAATTCTAACCTCAGTCGGAATGCACTCTGGTTGGTTCGTGGATCCCCGGCATCCTGGTGTTGAGAAGAACAACTCATAGGGTAGGGCCTATGCTAGAGTGGCATCCGAAGAGTCTTGATCGGTTACTCGACCCACGATCAGTGAGGATCAGGGCAGGGTACTCGGTTAGTGTGGGTAAAGTGTACAACCTCTACAGAGTGTAAATCTATTCGAATAGCCATGTCCACGGTCATGGATGGTTGGGAAGGTTGTTGTAGAGCGGTGCTAGTTTTAACTTCAAAAAGGACTTCGGAAAAGCAAAGGCTTTTGAAATGTTGTGACCATGGGAT
Source organism: Avena insularis (assembly GCA_023614405.1). Lineage (NCBI taxonomy): Eukaryota > Viridiplantae > Streptophyta > Magnoliopsida > Poales > Poaceae > Avena > Avena insularis. The sequence continues at coordinate 489,061,822 of CM042692.1, read as the reverse complement.
GGTCGGAAAGGAAGGAAAGAAGTTGGTCATGGGATGACTGGAAGGAGAAACTAATGGGTGACCCAGTCCTAGTGTTTTCCGAAAACTTTTCAAAAGGTTTACTAAATGTTTTACAAAAGTTTTCAACAAATATATGTAGATGCTATATCTACAAGAGAAACTATTTGAGAAAATAACCTCTCTTGGAGCCCTCCTACTACCACATCTACATTGCATATCCTCTTATTGTTATTTTAAGGTGGTGTGTGAGTACATTCAAAGTACTCACTCGCATTGTCCCTGGCTATTAACTTGGTCAGATATCACGAAGATGATGGAGTTGACAACTATGTGAGCTAGGACGTCCTCCCAGTCAGCTGCCTATAGGTTAAGGCATGGCTCGGGCTCTATGCTTGATGAAATTCCGCTGATGTTTTTTTATGTAGTCATAATGGCATGTAAGGTATGACATGTATTTGCTTAAGTAATGGATGTTTACTTTGATACTTGTCTGTTATGTGCCATGACTAACTGATCATGGGATCGTGGTGTATGCATAACAGGGATTCTCAGAGGATTAATCCGGGGCCCCACAATGTTGGACACTACATGGTGTCATTTGCTCTTCATCTCCTCTCACCGGTGTCCCGCGGAGCATGCAAGACTTTCTTGCCGAACCGGGAAAGATAATGTTCCTTCTTCGATGTTCTCTAGAGAAGCGGGGACATGATGGCATGCTGTCCCGGCGACCTATGGAGCAAGACCATATGTCTCGGGCGAAGAAGACGAAGGATGCGACGGCGAGGTGTCGTGGAGGTGCCATCAAGAGCATTAGGTGTTGGAGGTTCCATAAACACCATCAGGCTGTGGAGGTGTGATGTCTACGCACACTTCTATTCTTGTAGACAGTGTTGGGCCTCCAAGTGCAAAGGTTCGTAGAACAGCAACAAGTTTCCATTAAGTGGATCACCTCAGGTTTATCGAACTCGGGGAGGAAGTGGTCAAAGGTATCCCTCTCAAGAAACCCTGTAATCAAGATACAATAAGTCTCTTGTGTCCCCAACACACCCAATACACTTGTCAACTGTATAGGTGCACTAGTTCGGCGAAGAGATGGTGAAATACAAGTAATATGGATGATTATAAGTGGTAATTGCAATCTGAAAGAAGAGTGGCAGCAAGCAAACATGTAACAGAACTGATTGTAAATGGTGTTTCAATGCTTAGAAACAAGGCCTAGGGATCATACTTTCACTAGTGAACACTCTCATATAAATATCTTCTCTTCATTATTCTATCCTGAACTACTCTCCGGTTGGATGATGTAGGGCTATAACAGCTTAAAGTTCGCATTCCCCATCTAGATAACCCCTCACTATCACCTTAAGTGCTAGATGGTTCCAACAAACACCACAATCTCATAGAGACATCCAACTCAAATTATACTCATGGTAAGTATTTCTGTAACCTTAGCCAAAGTGCCACACGGTGTGCACACTGTCAACTTCACACACGTGGGGATAAGCAGAGATTAATGAAAGCACTTGAGTAGCAGAATAGATCCTAGATTACAAAGCTCGTGATCTCAATAAGATCACGCTAGAGAGAGAGAGATGAACACATAGCTACTTGTATATCCCTTAGCCATGAGAGAGAACTACTCCCTCCTCATCATGGGAGTCAGCAATGGCGATGGAGATGGCGGTGGAGTCGATGGAGATGGATCCGGGGGCACTTCCCCGTCCTGGCAAGGTGCCGGTACAGAGACATATGTCCCCCAAATCTCCTCTTCGGTGGCGGCGGTGTTGCGGAACTTTTCGTGGAGTTCTGATCTGGTACTTAGGGTTTTCGTCTCGGGGGGAATATATAGGCGAAGAGGCGATGCCAGAGGTGGGCCAGGGTGGCCACACCACCTGGTGGCACGGCCAGGGGTGAGCCACGCCACCCTAGGGTGTGCATGCCCCTGGCTCCCCTCCGTCTCCCCTTTGGACTCCGTGTCGTGTCAGAAAAAATAGGAACTTCAGCTTTTGTTTCGTCCAATTCTAAGAATATTTCTTTTTTGGTATTTTTGAAACCAAAAACAACAGAAAACAGGCAACTGGCACTGTGGCATCTTGTCAATAGGTTAGTTCTACAAAATGTATAAAAACAAAGTGTAGACAAAACATAAGATAGCTGATACAAAACAAGCATGGAGCATCAAAAATTATAGATACGTTTACGACGTATCAACATCCCCAAGCTTAACTCCTGCTCGTCCTCGAGTAGGTAAGTGATAAAAAAGAATAATTTGGTGACATGCACCATCATAATATTGATCAAGGTATTTGTAAATCATTGATGGATAGGATCAAAGTACTCTAACATGAACATGAAAGATAGTGTTCTAACAATAAGACATAGCAACTATGTTGTAACATGAAAAAGGTACAAACAAAAGATTCATGAATAACAATGCATTAAAAGACGTTTGTTTGTTTCACATATAGAAAACATAATAAGAATGGTATTTAGCTTTTCCCTCATGGTATAGCAAAACATAAATGCATAGGACACCTTCAAAGTTCATAAGAGTGATTAGATACAAATAATTTAAGAACAAGCAATATCATAGTTATGAATCAATCAACAAGTTTTGGGACAATGCACATTAAACTAAGAATGGTCACTATGCTATCTCAATTGGTGCCTAAAGATAGAAGATGGAGACTCAACATAAAAGTAAAAAAGAAAGTCCCTTCATAAGAGGGAAGCAGGGATTTCAAGTTTCATAAAGAGCTTCCAAAAATTATGGTACTTATTAGTTTTCAGCTCTCATTACCCCTATCATAAGCATCTTTTAGGTGATTAAGGTTAAAGTGAACAAATATGAGGATATGCTTGACAAGTTATAACTTGAAAATCTCAGGCCCCTTGCCTACGAGTCCCGGACCTTATGCTACTCAACTTTAGTCACAAGTAAGTTCTTGTCATTGTAAGTACATGTGTATCATGGAGAACCGCCAATGGGGTACCCATTACCCCATGATACATGAGCTATCCCATATCAAAATGACAAGGCAACAGACAGTGAGCATCTCAATGATCTTTTTATTTTGCTATTTGCATAGGTTTTTATTGAGGATGCTTCACAGAATGCTCACTATGGTTATGCTGCAAGTTTCCACCATGATTAGGCATGGATTAGGCTAGCCGCCCAGGCGTTTCTCTAACACATATACAAACTCCATGAGATTACAAGCTCCCCTTTTATTTCACACCGTCGTGATCCATAAACAAAACAACATGATTGATGTCTACGCACTTCTATTCTTGTAGACAGTTGTTGGGCCTCCAAGTGCAGAGGTTTGTAGAACAGCAGCAAGTTTTCCCTTTAGTGGATCACCTAAGGTTTATCGAACTCAGGGAGGAAGTGGTCAAAGGTATTCCCTCTCAAGCAACCCTGCAATCAAGATATAAGAAGTCTCTTGTGTCCCCAACACACCCAATACACTTGTCAGGTGTATAGGTGCACTAGTTCGGCGAAGAGATAGTGAAATACAAGTGGTATAGATAATTATAAGTGGTAACGGTGATAGAAAATAGCTTGCTGGCGTGTGGTTGACGTGGGAAAAGACTAAAGGCAAACTGAAATAAAGAAGGAAGTAAGCAAACATGTAACAGATCTAATTGCAAACGGTGTATCAATGCTTAGAAACAAGGCCCAGGGATCATACTTTCCCTAGTGAACACTCTCATATAAATATCTTCTCTTTATGATACGACTCTTAACTACTCTCTGGTTGGACACTCTAATCCATGGTAGGGCTATAACAGCACACCTCAAAGTAAGCCTTTCCCATCTAGAAAACCCCACACTATCACCTTGAGCACTAGATGAGTCCAACAAACACCACAATTTCATAAAGACATCCAACTCCAAATATAACTCATAACAAGTATTTGTAATCTCTAGCATAAGTGCCACCATGGTGTGCACGCAGTCACTTTCACACACATGGGGAGAGCAGAGATCTATTAAAGCACTTGAGTAGCAAGGTAGATCTATAGATTACAAGCTCATGATCACAATATGATCATGCATAGAGAGATGAACACATAGCTACCGGTAGAACCCTTAGCCTCGAGAGAGAACTACTCCCTCCTCATCATGGGAATCAGCAACGGTGATGGAGATGGCGGTGGAGATCGATGGAGATGGCTCCAGGGGCACTTCCCCGTCCCGGCAGGGTGCCGTAACAGATACTTTCTGTCCCCCAAATCTCCCCTTCGGTGGCGGCGGTGCTACGGAACTTTTCGTGGATTTCTGATTGATTATTTAGGGTTTCTGCCTCGGGAGGAATATATAGGCGAAGGAGGCAAGGTCGGTGGCCGGCCAGGGGTCCAACACCATGCCTTGGCGCGGCCTGGGCTGGCCCGCGCCAAGGGAGGGTGTGGCCACCCTATGTCCCCTCTCCGACTCTCCTTCTGGCTCCGTGAGTCTTCCAGGAAAATAGGAACTTTGGCTTTTGTCCCGTCCAATTCTGAGAATATTCATTTTCTGACTTTCCTGGAACCAAAAACAGCAGAAAACAGGCAACTCGCACTATGACATCTTGTTAATAGGTTAGTCCAAGAAATCATATGAAAAGTACTCCAAAGTTGGAACAAAACACAAGAAAGTAGATAAAACCAAGCATGGAACATCAAAAATTATAGATACATTTGCAATGTATCAACATCCCCAAGCTTAACTCCTGCTCGTCCTCGAGTAGGTAAGTGATAAAAAGAAAGAATAATTTTTGAGGTGACATGCACCATCATAAACTTGGTCAAAGTATTTGTAAAACATTCAAAGCTGGGATCATAGTACTTCAATCATAACATGAAAGACAAAGTTCTAGCAATAGGACAAAGAAACTATGTTGCAACATGAAAAGGCACAAACAAAAGATTCATGAATAACAATGCTTTGCAAGACGTTTGTTTGTTTCACATAAAGAAAACATAGCACAGTGGCATTCAGCTTGTCCCTCATAGAGTAGCAAACATAAATGCATAGGACACCTTCAAAGTTCATAAGAGTGACTAGATACAAATAGTTTAAAACAAGCAATATCATAGTTATGCATCAATCAACTAGTCTTGGGACAATGCATATAGAACTAAGAATGGCCACTGTGCTCTCAAAGTAAGTGCATAAAGATAGAAGGTGGAGACTCAATATAATGGTGGAAGAAATGTCTTTATAAAAGGAAGTAGGGATTCAAGTCTCATAAAGAGCTTCCAAAAATTATGGTACTTATAGCTTTCAGCTCTCATTGCCCCTATCATAAGCATCTTGAAGTGATTAAGGTTAAAGTGAACAAACTATGGTGTACATGCTTGACGAAGTATAAGTTAGGAATCTCATGTCCCTTGTATACGAGGGCCGCTCCTCATGCTACTCAAGTTTAGTCACCGGTAAGTTCTTGTCATTGTAAGTAGATGTGTATCATAGAGAACCGCCAACGGGGTACCCCTTGCCTGATGATACGGAAGAATCCCCATATCAAAATAACAAGGCAAGCAGACAACGAGCATCTCAGCAATCTTCTTATTTACCATGGGAATATGGTGCTTTTTTCTCTCTTTCCTCTTTTCATAATGTCTCTTTTTTTTCTTTTTCTCTTTTTTTTCTCAATATAGGACTCTTTTTTTATAAGAAGAATGCTTCATAGACAGCTCATTATGGTTACGTTGCAGGTTTCCACCATGTCAGCATGGATTAGACCAACGGCCCAGACGTTTCTCTAACACATATACATAACTCCATGGACTTACAAGCTCCCCTTTCATTTCACACCGACGACATCCATATACAAAAGAGCATGATATCAACTAGGTACAAGTACCAAGTGCAATGTTGAAAGCGTTCCCCATGAAAGCATGGTTCTGCTAATCCCCAACAAATAAGTGCAAGCATATACAACATAGATGACACAATGGTTCAAGTTTATTAAGGGCAAGAAAAGTAAAGTGTGCCATCAAGTTCGTGAGAGCTTTAATCACTAGTTTTCTCATAACAAGTTTAATTCGGAAGGTAAACAAAAACATGATTATACTTGGAATAGCATAAGCTAGTAGGTAGGTATGGTGGACTCTTTGGAATAACTTGGTTTAGGGAGTTGGATGCATGAGTGGAACTCATACTTGGTTGCGGAGGCTAGCAAAAGACTGGGAGCGACAAACTAAGAGAGCAATAATGGCCATAATCATGCAGAGCGACAAAACATCATTAATCAAACCATAAAGTGATACTACAAGTTGAAAACTAAAGGATCGTCAAGGCTTATGGTGACTTGAGATAGTCATAACATGGTGTGAGCATGTGCCAAGTCAACCCAAATAAACATCAAAGGAGAATACCACTATACTATGCTTTAATATGCTAAAACAACACATGATTCATCCAAGGCACATTAAGCAATCTCAATTGTTTATAACAAGTCATGCTACAACAAAGAATACTAAGCATAAATCCAAAACAATATCAAGCATGGCATGACAAAGCATAGGCCACAGTCAAAAACAAGCTCTCTTTACCACTTAAGCATGCACTTTTCCTACTCTTTTCCAATCCAAACCAAACTATTTCGAAACCAACGTATGAAAGAGGGGGTCCAACCAATTTATTCAGCAAACTAAGCAAAACCAAGAAAATGAAAAACCAAAACGAAAATGAAAAAGAATACGCTCCAAGAACAACACAACTGTGCATGAAACAATAAAAATGAAGCGTTTGGAAGAAACCTGGGATTTTTATTAATGAAGAAGGGGATGCCTTAGGCATCCCCAAGCTTTGACTCTTGTACTTCTTAGATATTTATTGGGGTGACACGCGTGGCATCCCCAAGCTTGAGCTTTAGTCCATCCTTCATCTCATTACTCATTCCTTCCATACACCTGAATTTTTTTCCTTCATACAAAACTTCACACAATCTTTATTAGCAACATTAGTGCACTCAAGATAATAAGTCTTTAGGTTCAGTTCTAACACCAATAAAAACTTTCATTAAAACACTAGCTACTGTAGTACTTCCCTCAAAAAGCTCAATTCCCCAAAAGAACTCAAAAAGGAACCAACAAGAAGCAAATGCAGAAAATGGCAGAAATCTGTCAAAACAGACCAGCAGGTAAAGACGAATTTTTTTGAAGATCTTCTGTTGCTCAAATCAAAAAGTGCTGAACTAACGAAAGTTATATAACAACCTGGGGCCGAAGCACAAAAATTCACGCCTCCAAAGGACATACAGAGATTTTACACGCATTTTTACGGTGAAGTACAGAAATCTGTTTCGGGACAGCAACTTTCCCAATCATTACTTCTCTCTCATTAGAGGTTACTCTTGGCACAAAAAGCAAATAAAAAGGATAAGGAGAGGTTATTACTGAAGAAATAACTTCCAAGACTCAACCAAAACTTTTGGGTTATCTCCCAAGAAGTACTTTTATTTAACGCCTTTAATTTAGGCATGATAGTTTGAGAAGATGCTCACATAGGAAATATGAATTGAAGTAAAAGAGAGCATCAAGAAGCAAATTCAAAGAATACTTAAGTCTAACCCACTTCCTATGCATAGGAATCTTGTAAAGAAACAAGTCATGAAAGCACAAAGCAACAAGCATAGGAAAGCAAAACAAGTGCAACTTCAAGACTTTCAACATAAAGAGGGGAAACTTAATATTATTGAGATACATAAAACCATGTTTACCTCTCTCATAATAACTTTCAGTAGCATCATTAATAAAATTAACAATATAACTATCACATAAAACATTATTATCATGAGCCACATGCATATAATAATTATTACTCTTCACATAAGCATAGTTATTCTTATTAATTATGGTGGGAGCAAATTCAACAAAATAGCTATCATTAGTATTCTCATCACCATAATAATAAAATATAGGAGGCATATTGTAATCATTAATTTTCTCCTCAATAGTAGGTGGACTGAAAATATCATAATCATCGTTGTAATGATCATATATTGGAGGTTTGGTATCATCATAAGCAATAGAATAGCTATCTTCCAAAGGTGGGGAACTAAAAAGATCATTTTCATAAAAACTAGCTTCCCCAAGCTTAGACTTTTCCATAGCATTAGCAATAATGGTGTCCAAAGAATTCATACTAACAACATTGCTATTAGCATGCAAATAAAGTTCCATAGGTTTTTTAATTTTCTCTTCAAACACTTCATGTCCTAACTCAAGATAAATACTATAAAGCTCTCTAATTTTGTTGTTGTTTTCCATTAAGCCTAACTAGTGAAAACAAGAAACAAAAAGACAAAATTGTAGAATCTAAAGGAAATAACTTCGAGCACTCATACCGGAGGATGTGAGTACCTTTTACCTTACCTCCCCGGCAACGGCGCCAGAAAATAGGCGTATGCCGTGGGAGGTTCTTCTTCTTTAATCCTCCGGTGTGAATACCTTTTACCTTACCTCCCCGGCAACAGCGCCAGAAAATAGCTTGATGTCTACGCACTTCTATTCTTGTAGACAGTTGTTGGGCCTCCAAGTGTAGAGGTTTGTAGAACAGCAACAAGTTTTCCCTTAAGTGGATCACCCAAGGTTTATCGAACTCAGGGAGGAAGTGGTCAAAGGTATTCCCTCTCAAGGAACCCTGCAATTAAGATACAAGAAGTCTCTTGTGTCCCCAACACACCCAATACACTTGTCAGGTGTATAGGTGCACTGGTTCAGCAAAGAGATAGTGAAATACAAGTGGTATAGATAATTATAAGTGGTAATGGTGATAGAAAATAGCTTGCTGGCGTGTGGTTGACATGGGAAAAAACTAAAGGCAAACTGAAATAAAGAAGGAAGCAAGCAAACATGTAACATATCTAGTTGCAAACGGTGTTTCAATGCTTAGAAACAAGTCCTAGGGATCATACTTTCACTAGTGATTTTTGTGGCGTCGTTCCCGGGGAGGTAAGGTAAAAGGTACTCACATCCTCCAGTGTGAGTGCTCGAAGTTATTTCCTTTAGATTCTGCAATTTTGTCTTTTTGTTTCTTGTTTTCACTAGTTAGGCTTAATGGAAAACAACAACAAAATTAGAGAGCTTTTTAGTATTTTTCCTAAGATAGAACTTGAATTGTATGAAAAGAGAATTAAAAAACCCATGGAACCTTCTTTGCATGCTAATAGCGATGTTATTAGTATGAATCTTTTGACCACCTTTGTTACTAATTCTATGGAAAAGTCTAAGCTTGGGGAAGTTGGTTTTTATGAAAATGATCTTTTAATTCCCCAGCTTTAAAGAAGAAAATTTGCTCTGATGATACTTTATCTCCCATATGTGGTAATTCTAATGATACTTGTGATATTTTAAATCCACATACTGAAAGCATCCCTTTTAAAATACCTATAAAAATTATTGAACGTGTTATGAACAACTGCTATTTTGGAGATGGAACTGTCCATCTTGGTGATCATTTACTCTTTATACATGAATTATGTGAGTTGTTCAAGTGTGCATGTATTTCAATAAACGAAGTTAAGAGGAAGATATTCCCTATTTCACTTAAGGGCAAAGCAAGGGAGTTGTATGAGCTACTAGATGATCCTAATCATTTGGAGTGGAAGGAACTTGAATCTCTCTTTTACTCTAAATTTTATCCTCCTCATGAAATTCATAAAGATAGGAATTACATTTATAATTTTCATCCACATGATGGATAAAGTATTGCCCAAGCATGGGGGAGATTGAAGTCACTAATGCTCAAATGTCCCATTCATGAGCTCCCCAACAATATTGTTATTAATAATTTCTATGCAAGGCTTTCAGGACATTACAAGGACTATCTAAATACTTGTTTAGAGGGATCCTTCACAAGTAAGGAGGTAAAAGCTAAGTGGTATCTTCTTGACATAATTCAAAGCAATACCGAAGATTGGGATAACAGCAAAGGTAAAGAACCAGGTATAAACTATGAGTATGATTGCATTAAGTCTTTTGCTGAAACTATTGATTTTCAAGAGCTTAGTGCTAAATATGGTCTTGATCCTCAAATTCTTGTTGATTGTTATACAACCTTTGCTTCTCATATTAATGCTCCTAAATAAAAATGGGACATGTATCATGAGCCTTATAAAGACACTTGCATGGAAAATGAAATTGTTATTAATGATAGAAATAAACATGCTCAAACGTCTAAAAGTACTAGTTCTGATAAGCATGTTAATTTTTGTGGAATACATAGACCTTGTGAGAATAATCAAATTGAAGAAGAATATTGTATCACCCACAGGAATGAAAATACTAGAACGTGGTATAGGGCTCTAAATGATCTTGGTAAAAAAGTTTGTGTCCTCTATCCTTTTATTTGTGAACTTTGCTTTGAAGTGGGTCATTTCAATTTTCAATGCTCAGGCCATAATAATAGCCCTTCTAATCCAATGAGTACTGCAAGTTTGTATTGTGATGACATGATCACTCCTAATCAGCATGATGAACTTACATTATTTTTGGGGTGTGAAGAGTTATCAAGAAAAACCTCTTTGGTAGATATGGATGCTTTTGATATGAATAGTGTCATGCATGGTTGTCATCTTTATTGTGTTGATAATTGCCACACAAATACTTACATACAAAATATTGTAAAATATGAGATCTTACCAAATTATGACATGACTAATATGTGTTTTGGTCTTATTAATGAAAAGGAGGAATCCTCCAAAGTTTCTTCTATTGTCTCTAACAATGAACCAGGGTATATGGAGAAGATTCCTTTCAAGCCTCTCCCTCCTAAAGAGAAGAATAAAAAGAAGAAAAGGAGGAGTAAAAGGAGAGAGGAAACGGTATTTTCCCCTAAGCATGTTGCTCCTATTATAGTTTTTGATGAGTCTGAACTTGATGATGTTCCTATGCCTGTTACCTATAGTAGTGATCATGATTGGGCAAAACACACTACTTTTGATATTGAAAATCTCTTCGGTACCAATTCTGAAAATGATGATATTAATAATTGCTATACTATTAGTGCTATCCATGATCCTTCCAATGATGATATGTTTACAAATGAACACACTTGGGAAGATAACTATTCTATTGCTTATGATGATGCTATACCTCCAATATATGATGATTGCAATGATGAATATGATATTTTTAGTCCACCTACTATTGAGGAGGAAATTAATTATGATTACAATATGCCTCCTATATTTGATGATTATGGTGATGAAAATAATAACGATAGCTATTTTGTTGAATTGCTCCCACTACAATCAATAAGAATGACTATGTTTATGTGGGGAGTATTAATTATTTTATGCATGTGTCTCATGATAAGAATGTTTCTTATGATATTTATATTGTTACTTTTATTCATGATGCTACTGAAAGTTATTATGAGAGAGGGAAACATGGTTTTATGTGTTTCAACAATATTAAGTTTCCCCTCTTTATGTTGAAAATTTTGAAGTTGCACTTGTTTTGCTTTCCTATGCTTGTTGCTTTGTGCTTTCATGACTTGTTTCTTTACAATATTCCTATGCATAGGAAGTGGGTTAGACTTAAATGTGTTTTGAATTTGCTTCTTGATGCTCTCTTTTACTTCAATTCATATTTCTTATGTGAGCATCTTCTCAAACTATCATGCCTAACTTAAAGGCGTTAAATAAAAGTAATTATTGGGAGATAACCCAAAAGTTTTAGATGAGTCTTGGAAGTTATTACTTCAGTAATAACCGCTCTTTATCCTTTTTATTTGCTTTTTGTGCCAAGAGTAACCTCTAATGAGAGAGAAGTAATGATTGGGAAAGTTGCTGTCCCGAAACAGATTTCTGTGCTTCACTGTAAAAATTCGTGTAAAATCTCTGTATGTCCTTTTGAGGCGTGAATGTTTGTGCTTCTGCCCCAAGTTGTTATCTAACTTTTGTTAGTTCAACACTTTTCGATTTGAACAACATAAGGTCTTCTAAAAAATTCGTATTTACCTGCTGGTCTGTTTTGATAGATTTCTGCCATTTTCTGCATTTGCTTCTTGTTGGTTCCTTTTTGAGTTCTTTTGGGGAATTGAGCTGTTTGAGGGAAGTGCTACAGTAGCTTGTGTTTTAATGGAAGTTTTATTGGTGTTGAAACTGAACCTAAAGACTTATTATCTTGAGTGCACTAATGTTGCTAATAAAGATTGTGTGAAGTTTTGTATGAAGGAAAAATTTCAGGTGTATGGAGAGAATGATGTAATGAGATGAAGAATGGACTAAAGCTCAAGATTGGGGATGCCACGCGTGTCACCCCAAGAAATATCCAAGAAGTACAAGCGTCAAAGCTTGGGGATGCCCAAGGCATCCCCTTCTTCATCAATAAAAATCACATGTTTCTTCCAAACACTTCATTTTATTGTTTCATGCACAGTTGTGTTGTTCTTGGAGCGTCTTCGTTTTTCGTTTTTGGTTTTTCGTTTGCTTGGTTTGCTTAGTTTGCTGAATAAATTGGTTGGACCCCCTCTTTCATACATTGGTTTTCAAATAGTTTGGTTTGGATTGGAAAAGAGTAGGAAAGTTCATGCTTAAGTGGTAAAGAGAGCTTCTTTTTGACTATGGCCTATGCTTTGTCATGCCATGCTTGATATTGTTTTGGCTTTATGCTTAGTATTCTTTGTTGTAGCATGACTTGTTATAAAAAAATTGAGATTGCTTAATGTGCCTTGGATGAATCATGCGTTGTTTTAGCATATTAAAGCATAGTATTGTGGTATTCTCCTTTGATGCTTTATTTGGGTTGACTTGGCGCATGCTCACACCATGTTATGACTATCTCAAGTCACCATAGCCTTTATGATCCTTTAGTTTTCAACTTGTAGTATCACTTTATGCTTTGATCAATGATGTTTTGTCGCTCTGCATGATTATGGCCATTATTGCTCTCTTAGTTTATCGCTCCCAGTCTTTTGCTAGCCTCCACAACCAAGTATGAGTTCCACTCATGCATCCAACTCCTTAAACCAAGTTATTCCAAAGAGTCCACCATACCTACCTACTAGCTTATGCTATTACAAGTATATTCAAGCTTTTGTTTACCTTCCAAATTAAACTTGTTATGAGAAAAATAATGATTAAAGCTCTCACGAACTTGATGGCACACTTTACTTTTCTTGCCCTTAATAAACTTGAACCATTGTGTCGTCTATGTTGTATATGTTTGCACTTATTTGTTGGGAATTAGCAGAACCATGATGTCATGGGGAACGCCTTCAACATTATACTTGGTACTTGTACCTAGTTGATATCATGCTCTTTTGTATATGGATGTCATCAGTGTGAAATGAAAGGGGAGCTTGTAAGTCCATGAAGTTATGTATATGTGTTAGAGAAACGCCTGGGCCGCTGGTCTAATCCATGCTTGTTGTTTGCTTGCCTTGTCATTTTGATATGGGGATTCTTCCGTATCATCGGGCAAGGGGTACCCCGTTGGCAGTTCTCTATGATACACATGTACTTACGATGACAAGAACTTATCAGTGACTAAACTTGAGAAGCATGAGGAGCGGCCCTCGTATACAAGGGACATGAGATTTCTAACTTATGCTTCGTCAAGCATTTACACCATAGTTTGTTCACTTTAACCTTAATCACTTCAAGATGCTTATGATAGGGGCAATGAGAGCTGAAAGCTATAAGTACCATAATTTTTGGAAGCTCTTTATGAGACTTGAATCCCTACTTCCTTCTATGAAGGCCTTTCTTCCACCATTATATTGAGTCTCCATCTTCTATCTTTATGCACCTACTTTGAGAGCATAGTGGCCATTCTAAGTTCTATGTGCATTGTCCCAAGACTTGTTGATTGATGCATAACTTTGATATTGCTTGTTTTAAACTATTTGTATCTAGTCACTCTTATAAACTTTGAAGGTGTCTTATGCATTTATGTTTGCTACTCTAAGAGGGACAAGCTGAATTCCACTATGCTATGTTTTCTTTATGTGAAACAAACAAACAAACATCTTGCAAAGCACTGTTATTCATGAATCTTTTGTTTGTGCCTTTTCATGTTGCAACATAGTTTCTTTGTCTTATTGCTAGAACTTTGTCTTTCATGTTATGGTTGAAGTACTATGATCCTAGCTTTGAATGTTTTACAAATACTTTGATCAAGTCTATGATGGTGCATGTCACCTCAAAAATTATTCTTTCTTTTTATCACTTACCTACTCGAGGACGAGCAGGAGTTAAGCTTGGGGATGTTGATACGTTGCTAACGTATCTATAATTTTTGATGTTCCATTCTTGGTTTTTATCTACTTTCTTATGTTTTGTTCCAACTTTGGAGTATTTTTATACACTTTCTTAGACTAACCTATTAACAAGATGCCACAGTGCCAGTTGCCTGTTTTCTGCTGTTTTTGGTTCCAAGAAAGTCAAATAATGAATATTCTCGGAATTGGACCGGACAAAAGCCAAAGTCGTTATTTTCCTAGAAGACTCACGGAGCCAGAAGACGAGACGGAGAGGGGCCACAGGGTGGCCACACCCCCTTGGCGCGGGCCAGCCCAGGCCGTGCCAGGGCATGGTGTAGGCCCCCTGGCCGGCCACCGACCTTACCTCTTTTGCCTATATATTCCTCCCGAGGCAAAAACCCTAGATAGTCAATCATCCAGCCACGAAAAGTTCCACAACGCCACCGCCACCGAAGTGGAGATTCGGGGGACAGAAAGTCTCTATTCCGGCACCCTGCCGGGACGGGGAAGTGCCCCCGGAGCCATCTCCATCGATCTCCACCACCATCTCCATCGATCTCCACCACCATCTCCATCACCATTGCTGATTCCCACGATGAGGAGGGAGTAGTTCTCTCTCGAGGCTAAGGGTTCTACCGGTAGCTATGTGTTCATCTCTCTCTATGCATGATCTTATTGAGATCATGAGCTTGTAATCTATAGATCTACCTTGCTACTCAAGTGCTTTAATACATCTCTGCTCTCCCCATGTGTGTGATAGTGACAGCGTGCACACCATGGTGGCACTTAGGCTAGAGATTATAAATACTTGTTATGAGTTATATTTGGAGTTGGATGTCTTTATGAAATTGTGGTGTTTGTTGGAACCATCTAGTACTCAAGGTGACAGTGTGGGGTTTTATAGATGGGAAAGACTTATTTTGAGGTGTGCTGTTATAGCCCTACCATCGATTAGAGTGTTCAACCGGAGAGTAGTATCATAAAGAGAAGGTATTTATATGAGAGTGTTCACTAGTGAAAGTATGATCCCTAGGCCTTGTTTCTAAGCATTGAAACACCGTTTGCAACTAGATCTGTTACATGTTTGCTTGCTTCCTTATTTATTTTAGTTTGCCTTTAGACTTTTCCCACGTCAACCACA
The DNA here is from genome assembly GCA_023614405.1 of Avena insularis. NCBI lineage: Eukaryota > Viridiplantae > Streptophyta > Magnoliopsida > Poales > Poaceae > Avena > Avena insularis. Next base: position 489,046,478 of record CM042692.1, on the reverse strand, counting down.
TGCCAACAAGCTATTTTCTGGCACCGTTACCACTTATAATTATCTATACCACTTGTATTTCACTATCTCTTCGCCGAACTAGTGCACCTATACACCTGACAAGTGTATTGGGTGTGTTGGGGACACAAGAGACTTCTTGTATCTTGATTGCAGGGTTGCTTGAGAGGGAATACCTTTGACCACTTCCTCCCTGAGTTCGATAAACCTTGGGTCATCCACTTAAGGGAAAACTTGCTGCTGTTCTACAAACCTCTGCACTTGGAGGCCCAACAACTGTCTACAAGAATAGAAGTGCATAGACATTAGAGCCTCAATCACTAATTTTCACATAAAAAGTTTAATTTGGAAGGTAGATAAAAGCATGAATATACTTGGAATGGTGTAACACACCATGCATAGGAATTTATAGTGGACTCTTTGGAATAACTTGGTTTTCTTGGGGGTTGGATGCATGAGTGGAACTCATACTTGGTACATGTGGATGCTAGCAAAAGACTGGGAGCGACCAACTAAGAGAGCACTAATGGCCATAATCATGCAAAGCGAGAAAACATTATTAATTAAAGCATAAAGTGATATTACAAGTCATAAACTAAATGATCATAGAGGCTAAGGTGACTTGTTTATAGCCTTAACATGGTGTAAGCATGTGCCAAGTCAACCCAAATAAAGCATCAAAGGATAATACCACAATATTATGCTTTGTATGCTAAAACAACTCATGATTCTTTCAAGGCACATTAATCAATCTCAATTGCTTGAAACAAGCCATGCTACAACAATAATCACTAAGAATATGGTCAATGTAACATCTAGCATGACATGATAAAGTTTAGGCCACGGTCTAAACAAGCTCATTTTGTACCACTTATAATCATTAAACTTCCTACTCTTTTCCAACACCAATCGAAAACTAAAGCTAAACGCAGTGCTAGCAAAGGAGAACACTCACAGAACAATAAGAGTGAAAACTAGAGTGTTCTAGGCAATGAATAACAGGGTGTGTCTCTCTCCAAAAGAAGTGTGTTGGGATCCAACCAACTTATTGAAGCAAACCAAACAAAAGAAAACTAAAAACAAAAACAAAGACGCTCCAAGAACAACTCATAGTGCATAAGGTAATAAAAATAAAGTGTCTTGAAAGAAGACCTGAGATTATTGATGAAGAAGAGGATGCCTTGGGCATACCCAAGCTTTGACGCTTGTACTTATTGAATATTTCTTGTGGTGACACGGGTGCCATCCCCAAGCTTGAGCTTTTGTCAATACTTCATCTCATCACATTATTCTTCCCTACACTTGAAAATTTCCTTCATACAAAACTTCACACAATCTTCATTAGCAACATTAGTGTATTCAAGATAATAAGTCTTTGGATTTAGTTTCAACACAAGTAAAACTTCCATTAAAATACAAGCTACTATTAAAATTCCTTATAAAAGCTCAAGTGATCAAAGAGAACTCAAAGAGAAAGAGATTAAGAAGCAAATGCAAATAATGGCAGAAATTTGTCAAAACAGACCAGCAGGTAAAAACTGATTTTTTTGAAGACTTTATGTTGCTCAAATCGAAAAGTGTTAAACTAACGAAAGTTAGATAAAAACCTGGGGCATAAGCACAGAAAATTATAGCTCAACCCGACATACAGGGATTTTTCACGATTTTCTACGGTGAAGCACAAAAATCTGTTTTGGGACAGCAACTTTCCCAAGTCTTACTTCTCTCTCATTAGAGGTTATTCTTGGCACAAAAAACACACAAAAAGGACAAGGATAGGATATTACTTAGGCAATAACTTCCAAGACTCAACAAAACAAAAATAAACTGAAAGTAAAAATATAATGGGTTGTCTCCCAAAATCTCTTTCTTTATAACCATTAAGATAGGCATGATAATTTCAATGATGCTCACATAAGAAATATGAGTTCAAGTAAAAGAGAGCATCAAGAAGCAAATATGGAACAAATTTAAGTCTAACCCACTTCCTATGAAAAATAATCTTGTAAAGAAACAAGTCATGAAAAGCACAAAGCAACAAGCATAGGAAAGCAAAACAAGTGCAACTTCAAAAAATTTAACATAAAGAGGGGAAACTTAATATTGTTGAGACACATAAAACCATGTTTCCCTCTCTCATAATAACTTTCAATAGCATCATGAATAAAATTAACAATATAACTATCACATAAAACATTCTTATCATGAGCTACATGCATAAAAGAATTAATACTCCCCACATAAACTTAGTCATTCTTATTAATTGTAGTGGGAGAAAATTCAACAAAATAGCTATCATTATTATTCTCATCACCATAATCATCAAATATAGGAGGCATATTGTAATCATAATTAATTTTCTCCTCAATAGTAGGTGGACTAAAAATATCATATTCATTATTGTAATCATCATATATTGGAGGTATAGTATCATCATAAGCAATAGAATAGTTATCTTCCAAAGTGTGTTCATTTGTAAACATATCATCATTGGAAGGAACATGGATAGTACTAATAGTGCATCAATTATTAACATCATCATTTTCAGAATTGGTACCGAAGAGGTTTTCAATATCAAAAGTAGTGTGATTTTCCCAATCATGATCACTACTATAGGTAATAGGCATAGGAACATCATCGAGTTGAGACTCATCAAAAACCATAATAGGAGCAACATGCTTAGGGGAAAATACCATTTCCTCCCTCCTTTTACTCCTCTTCTTCTTTTTCTTCTTCTCTTTAGGAGGGAGAGGCTTGAAAGGAAGCTTCTCCATATACCCTGGTTTATTGTTAGAGACAATAGAAGAAAATTTGGAGGATTCCTCCTTTCCATTAATAAGAACAAAACACATATTAGTCCCGTCATATTTTGGTAAAATCTCATCTTTTATAATACTTTGTATCTAAGTATTGTGTGGCAATTATCAATACAATAAAGATGACAACCATGCAGGACACTATTCATATCAAAAGCACGCATATCTACCAAAGAGGTTTTTCTTGATAACTCTTCACACCCCAAAAATAATGTAAGTTCATCATGCTAATTAGGAGTGATCATGTTATCACAATACAAACTTGCAGTACTCATTGGATTAGAAGGGCTATTATTATGGCCTGATCATTGTAAATTAAAATGACCCACTTCAAAGCAAAGTTCACAAATAAAAGGATAGAGGGCACAAACTTTTTACCAAGATCATTTAGAGCCCTATACCACGTTCTAGTATTTTCATTCCTGTGGGTGATACAATATTCTTCTTCAATTTGATTCTTCTCAGAAGGTCTATGTATTCCACAAAAATTAACATGCTTATAAGAAATAGTACTTTGAGAGGTTTGAGCATGTTTATTGCTATCATTAATAACAATTTCATTTTTCATGCAAGTGTCTTTAAAAGGCTCATGATACATGTTGAATTTTTCTTTAGGAGCATTAATATGAGAAGCTAAGGCTCTACAACAATCAACAAGCATTTGAGGATCAAGACCATATTTAGCACTAAGCTCTTGAAAATCAGCAGTTTCAGCGAAAGACTTAATGCAATCATACTCATAGTTTATACCTGGTTCTTTACCTTTGTCGTTATCCCAATCTTCGGTATTGCTTTGAATTGTTTCAAGAAGATCCCACTTAGCTTTGACCACCTTACTTTTGAAGGATCCCTCTGAACAGGTATCTAGATAGTCCTTGTAATGTCCTGAAAGCCTTGCATAAAAGTTACTAATAACAATATTACTAGGGAGCTCATGAATGGGACATTTGAGCATTAGTGACTTCAATCTCCCCCATGCTTGGGCAATACTTTCTCCATCATGAGGATGAAAATTATAAATGTAATTCCTATCTTTATGAATTTTACGAGGAGGATAAAATTTAATAAAAGAGAGATTCAAGTGCCTTCCACTCCAAATGATGAGGATCATCTAGTATCTCATACCACTCCCATGCTTTGCCCTTAAGTGATAAAGAGAATAGCTTCCTCTTAACTAGGTTCATTGAAATACCTGTACACTTGAACAACTCGCATAATTCATGTATAAAGAGTAAATGATCACCAGGATGGACAGTTCCATCTCCAAAATAACAGTTATTCATAACACGTTCAACAATTTCCATAGGTATTTTAAAAGGGACACTTTTAGTATGTGGATTTAAAATATCACAAGTATCATTAGAATTACCACATATGGAAGATAAAGTATTGATATCTACGCACTTCTATTCTTGTAGACAGTTGTTAGGCCTCCAAGTGCAGAGGTTTGTAGAACAGTAGCAAGTTTCCCTTAAGTGGATCACCCAAGGTTTATCGAACTCAGGTAGGAAGTGGTCAAAGGTATCGCCTCTCAAGCAACCCTGCAATCAGGATACAAGAAGTCTCTTGTGTCCCCAACACACCCAATACACTTATCAGGTGTATAGGTGCACTAGTTCGGCAAAGAGATAGTGAAATACAAGTGGTATGGATAATTATAAGTGGTAATGGTGATAGAAAATAGCTTGATGGCGTGGAAAAGACTAAAGTAAAACTGAAATAAAGATAGAAGCAAGCAAACATGTAATAGATCTAATAGCAAACGGTGTTTCGGTGCTTAGAAACAAGGCCTAGGGATCATACTTTCACTAGTGAACACTCTCATATAAATATATTCTTCTTTATGATACTACTCTTAACTACTCTCCGGTTGGACACTCTAATCCATGGTAGGGCTATAACAGCACACCTCAAAGTAAGCCTTTCCCATCTAGAAAACCCCACACTGTCACCTTGAGCACTAGATGGTTCCAACAAACACCACAATTTCATAGAGACATCCAACTCCAAATATAACCCATAACAACTATTTGTAATCTCTAGCCTAAGTGCCACCATGGTGTGCACGCTATCACTTTCACACACATGGGGAGAGCAGAGATCTATTAAAGCACTTGAGTAGCAAAGTAGATCTATAGATTACAAGCTCATGATCTCAATAAGATCATGCATAGAGAGAGAGATGAACACATAGCTACCGGTAGAACCCTTAGCCTTGAGAGAGAACTACTCCCTCATCATCATGGGAAACAGCAACGGCGATGGAGATGGTGGTGGAGATCGATGGAGATGGCTCCGAGGGCACTTCCCCGTCCCGGCAGGGTGCCGGAACAGAGACTTTCTGTCCACGGAATCTCCCCTTCGGTGGCGGCGGCGCTACGGAACTTTTCATGGCTAGAGGCTTGATGATTTAGGGTTTTTGCATCGGGAGGCATCTTATAGGCGAAGAGGCAAGGTTGGTGGGCGGCCAGGGGGCCCACACCACCTGGTGGTGTGGCCAGGGCTAGCCTGCGCCACCACATGGTGTGGCCGCCCTGTGGCCCCTCTCCGTCTCGTCTTCTAGCTCCGTGAGTCTTCTAGGAAAATAAAGACTTTGGCTTTTGTCCGGTCCAATTCCGAGAATATTCATTATTTGACTTTCTTGGAACCAAAAACAGCAGAAAACAGGCAACTGGCACTGTGGCATCTTGTTAATAGGTTAGTCTAAGAAAGTGTATAAAAATACTCCAAAGTTGGAACAAAACATAAGAAAGTAGATAAAAACCAAGCATGGAACATCAAAAATTATAGATACATTAGCAACGTATCAACATCCCCAAGCTTAACTCCTGCTCGTCCTTGAGTAGGTAAGTGATAAAAAGAAAGAATAATTTTTGAGGTGACATGCACCATCATAGACTTGATCAAAGTATTTGTAAAACATTCAAAGCTAGGATCATAGTACTTCAACCATAACATGAAAGACAAAGTTCTAGCAATAAGACAAAGAAACTATGTTGCAACATGAAAAGGCACAAACAAAAGATTCATGAATAACAGTGCTTTGCAAGATGTTTGTTTGTTTGTTTCACATAAAGAAAACATAGCATAGTGGCATTCAGCTTGTCCCTCTTAGAGTAGCAAACATAAATGCATAAGACACCTTCAAAGTTTATAAGAGTGACTAGATACAAATAGTTTAAAACAAGCAATATCAAAGCTATGCATCAATCAACAAGTCTTGGGACAATGCACATAGAACTTAGAATGGCCACTATGCTCTCAAAGTAGGTGCATAAAGATAGAAGATGGAGACTCACTATAATGGTGGAAGAAAGGCCTTCATAGAAGGAAGTAGGGATTCAAGTCTCATAAAGAGCTTCCAAAAATTATGGTACTTAATAGCTTTCAGCTCTCATTGCCCCTATCATAAGCATCTTGAAGTGATTAAGGTTAAAGTGAACAAACTATGGTGTACATGCTTGACGAAGTATAAGTTAGAAATATCATGTCCCTTGAATACTAGGGACGCTCCTCATGCTACTAAAGTTTAGTCATAGGTAAGTTCTTGTCATCGTAAGTACATGTGTATCATAGAGAACCGTCAACGGGATACCCCTTGCCCGATGATACGGAAGAATCCCCATATCAAATGACAAGGCAAGTAGACAACGAGCATCTCAGCAATCTTCTTATTTACCATGGGAATATGGTGCTTTTTTCTCTCTTTCCTCTTTGCATAATCTTTTTTTTCTTTTTCTCTTTTTTCTCAATATCGGACTCTTTTTTTATAAGAAGAATGCTTCATAGACAGCTCATTATGGTTACGCTGCAGGTTTCCACCATGTCAGCATGGATTAGACCAGCGGCCCAGACGTTTCTCTAACACATATACATAACTCCATGGACTTACAAGTTCCACTTTCATTTCACACCGACGAAACTAGGTACAAAGTACCCGTGCAATGTTGAAAGCGTTCCCCATGATAGCATGGTTCTGCTAATCCCCAACAAATAAGTGCAAGCATATACAACATAGACGACACAATGGTTCAAGTTTATTAAGGGCAAGAAAAGTAAAGCGTGCCATCAAGTTCGTGAGAGCTTTAATCACTAGTTTTCTCATAACAAGGTAAACAAAAGCATGAATATACTTGGAATATCATAAGCTAGTAGGTAGGTATGGTGGATTCTTTGGAATAACTTGGTTTAAGGAGTTGGATGCATGAGTGGAACTCATACTTGGTTGCGGAGGCTAGCAAAAGACTGGGAGCGACAAACTAAGAGAGCAATAATGGACATAATCATGCATAGCGACAAAACATCATTGATAAAAGCATAAAGTGATACTACAAGTAGAAAACTAAAGGATCACAAAGGCTATGGTGACTTGGGATAGTCATAACATGGTGTGAGCGTGTGCCAAGTCAACCCAAATAAAGCATCAAAGGAGAATACCACAATACTATGCTTTAATATGATAAAACAACGCATGATTCTTCCAAGGCACATTAAGCAATCTCAATTGTTTATAACAAGTCATGCTACTACAAAGAATACTAAGCATAAAGCTAAAACAATATCAAGCATGGCATGACAAAGCATAGGTCACAGTCAAAAACAAGCTCTCTTTACCACTTAAGCATAACTTTCCTACTCTTTTTCCAAACCAAACGAAACCAAACTATTTGAAAACCAATGCATGAAAGAGGGGGTCCAACCAATTTATTCAGCAAACTAAACAAACCAATAAAATGAAAACCAAAATGAAAATGAAAAAGAAGACGCTCCAAGAACAACACAACTGTGCATGAAACAATAAAAATAAAGTGTTTGGAAGAAACGTGGGATTTTTATTGATGAAGAGGGGGATGCCTTGGGCATCCTCAAGCTTTGACGCTTGTACTTCTTGGGTATTTCTTGGGGTGACACGTGTGGAATCCCCAAGCTTGAACTTTAGTCCATCCTTCATCTCATTACTCATTCCTTCCATATACCTGAAATTTTTCCTTCATACAAAACTTCACACAATCTTTATTAGCAACATTAGTGCACTCAACATAATAGGTCTTTAGGTTCAGTTCTAACACCAATAAAACTTCCATTAAAACACAAGATACTGTATCACTTCCCTCAAAAAGCTCAATTCCCCAAAAGAACTCAAAAAGGAACCAACAAGAAGCAAATGCAATTAAAGGCAGAAATCTGTCAAAACAGACCAGCAGGTAAAGACGAATTTTTTCGAAGACCTTCTGTTGCTCAAATCGAAAAGTGTTGAACTAACGAAAGTTAGATAACAACCTGGGGCATAAGCGCAAAAATTCACGACTCAAAAGGACGTACAGAGATTTTACACGAATTTTTACGATGAAGTACAGAAATCTGTTTCGGAACGCAACTTTCCCAAGCATTACTTCACTCTCATTAGAGGTTACTCTTGGCACAAAAAGCAAATAAAAAGGATAAGGAGAGGTCATTACAGAGGTAATAACTTCCAAGACTCAAGAAAACTATTGGGTTATCTGCCAAGAAGTACTTTATTTTAACGCCTTTAAGTTAGGCATGATAGTTTGAGAAGATGCTCACATAAGAAATATGAATTGAAATAAAAGAGAGCATCAAGAAGCAAATTCAAAGCACATTTAAGTCTAACCCACTTCCTATGCATAGGAATATTGTAAAGAAACAAGTCATCAAAGCACAAAGCAACACGCATAGTAAAGCAAAACAAGTGCAACTTCAAGACTTTCAACATAAATAGGGGAAACTTAATATTATTGAGATGCATAAAACCATGTTTCCCTCTCTCATAATAACTTTCAGTAGCATCATGAATAAAATTAACAATATAACTATCAGATAAAACATTCTTATCATGAGCCACATGCATATAATAATTATTACTCTCCACATAAGCATAGTCATTCTTATTAATTGTAGTGGGAGGAAATTCAACAAAATAGCTATCATTATTATTCTCATCACCATAATCATCAAATATAGGAGGCATATTGTAGTCATAATTAATTTCCTCCTCAATAGTAGGTGGACTAAAAATATCATATTCATCATTGTAATCATCATATATTGGAGGTTTTGTATCATCATAAGCAATAGAATAGCTATCTTCCAAAGCTGGGGAACTAAAAAGATCATTTTCATAAGAACTAGCTTCCCCAAGCTTAGACTTTTCCATAGCATTAGCAATAATGGTGTTCAAAGAATTCATACTAACAACATTGCTATTAGCATGCAAATAAAGTTCCATAGGTTTTTTAATTTTCTCTTCAAACACTTCATGTCCTAACTCAAGATAAATACTATAAAGCTCTCTAATTTTGTTGTTGTTTTCCATTAAGCCTAACTAGTAAAAACAAGAAACAAAAAGACAAAATTGCAGAATCTAAAGGAAATAACTTCGAGCACTCACACCAGAGGATGTGAGTACCTTTTACCTTACCTCCCCGGCAACGGCGCTAGAAAATAGCTTGATGTCTACGCACTTCTATTCTTGTAGACAGTTGTTGGGCCTCCAAGTGCAGAGGTTTGTAGAACAGCAGCAAGTTTCTCTTAAGTGGATCACCCAAGGTTTATCGAACTCAGGGAGGAAGTGGTCAAAGGTATCCCCTCTCAAGCAACCCTGTAATCAAGATACAAGAAGTCTCTTGTGTCCCCAACACGCCCAATACAATTATCAGGTGTATAAGTGCACTAGTTCGGCGAAGAGATAGTGAAATACAAGTGGTATGGATAATTATAAGTGGTAATGGTGATAGAAAATAGCTTGATGGCGTGGAAAAGACTAAAGTAAAACTGAAATAAAGATAGAAGCAAGCAAACATGTAATAGATCTAATAGCAAACGGTGTTTCGGTGCTTAGAAACAAGGCCTAGGGATCATACTTTCACTAGTGAACACTCTCATATAAATATATTCTTCTTTATGATACTACTCTTAACTACTCTCCGGTTGGACACTCTAATCCATGGTAGGGCTATAACAGCACACCTCAAAGTAAGCCTTTCCCATCTAGAAAACCCCACACTATCACCTTGAGCACTAGATGGTTCCAACAAACACCACAATTTCATAGAGACATTCAACTCCAAATATAACTCATAACAACTATTTGTAATCTCTAGCCTAAGTGCCACCATGGTGTGCACGCTGTCACTTTCACACACATGGGGAGATCAGAGATCTATTAAAGCACTTGAGTAGCAAAGTAGATCTATAGATTACAAGCTCATGATCTCAATAAGATCATGCATAGAGAGAGAGATGAACACATAGCTACCGGTAGAACCCTTAGCCTCGAGAGAGAACTACTCCCTCATCATCATGGGAATCAGCAACGGTGATGGAGATGGTGGTTGAGATCGATGGAGATGGCTTCGGGGGCACTTCCCCGTCCCGCCAAAGAGGGTGCCGAAGACTTTTCCTCCCCGAATCTCCCCTTCGGTGGCGGCGGCGCTACGAAACTTTTCATGGCTAGAGGCTTGATGATTTAGGGTTTTTTGCATCGGGAGGCATCTTATAGGCGAAGAGGCAAGGTCGATGGCCGGCCAGGGGGCCCACACCACCTGGTGGCGCGGCCAGGGCTAGCCCGCGCCACCACATGGTGTGGCCGCCCTGTGGCCCCTCTCCATCTCGTCTTCTGGCTCCGTGAGTCTTCCGGGGAAATAACAACTTTGGCTTTTGTCCGGTCCAATTCCGAGAATATTTATTTTCTGACTTTCCTGGAACCAAAAACAGCAGAAAACAGGCAACTGGCACTGTGGCATCTTGTTAATAGGTTAGTCCAAGAAAGTGTATAAAAATACTCCAAAGTTGGAACAAAACATAAGAAAGTAGATAAAAACCAAGCATGGAACATTAAAAATTATAGATACGTTAGCAACGTATAAGTATCATCAGAGCAAATTTTTTTATTTAAAGCTGGGGAACTAAAAAGATCATTTTCATAAAAACTAACTTCCCCAAGCTTAGACGTTTCCATAGCATTAGTAACAAAGGTGTTCAAAAAATTCATACTAATAACATTGCTATTAGGAAGCAAAGAAAGTTCCATGGGTTTTTTAATTTTCTTTTCAAACCATTTATGTTCTACCTTAGGAAAAATACTAAAAAGCTCTCTAATTTTGTTGTTGTTTTCCATTAAGCCTAACTAGTCAAAATAAAAACAAGAAACAAAAAGATATAATTGCAGAATCTAAAGGAAATAACTTAGAGCACTCACACACCAGCAACAGTACTAGAAAATAGCTTAGTAGCCAGAGGATGTGAGTACCTTTTACCTTACCTCCCTGGCAACGGCGCCAGAAAATAGCTTGATGTCTATGCACGCTTCTATTCTTGTAGACAGTGTTGGGCCTCCAAGTGCAGAGGTTTGTAGAACAGCAACAAGTTTCTCTTAAGTGGATCACCCAAGGTTTATCAAACCCAGAGAGGAAGTGGTCAAAGGTATCCCTCTCAAGCAACCATGCAATCAAGATACAAGAAGTCTCTTGTGTCCCCAACACACCCAATACACTTGTCAGATATATAGGTGCACTAGTTCGGCGAAGAGATAGTGAAATACAAGTAATATGGATGATTATAAGTGGTAATTGCAATCTGAAATAAGAGTGGCAACGAGCAAACATGTAACAGAACTGATTGTAAACGGTGTTTCAATGCTTAGAAACAAGGCCTAGGGATCATACTTTCACTAGTGGACACTCTCATATAAATATCTTCTCTTTATTATTCTATCCTCTACTCTCCGATTGGACGATGTAGGGCTATAACAGCACACCTTAAAGTTCGCATTCCCCATCTAGATAACCCCTCACTATCACATTGAGCGCTAGATGGTTCCAACAAACACCACAATCTCATAGAGACATCCAACTCAAATTATACTCATGATAAGTATTTATGTAACCTTAGCCAAAGTGCCACACGGTGTGCACACTGTTAACTTCATACACGTGGGGATAAGCAGAGATTAATTAAAGCACTTGAGTAGCAGAATAGATCCTAGATTACAAAGCTCGTGATCTCAATAAGATCACGCATAGAGAGAGAGATGAACACGTAGCTACTTGTAGAGCCCTTAGCCTCAAGAGAGAACTACTCCCTCCTCATCATGGGAGTCAGCAACGGCGATGGAGATGGTGGTGGAGTCGATGGAGATGGATCCGGGGGCACTTCCCCGTCCCGGCAGGGTGCTAGAACAGAGATTTTGTCCCCCGAATCTCCTCTTCGGTGGCGGCAGCGCTGCGGAACTTTTTGTGAAATTCTGATCTGGTACTTAGGGTTTTCGTCCTAGGGGGAATATATAGGCGAAGAGACGATGCCAGAGGTGGGCCAGGGTGGCCACACCACCTGGTGGCGCCACCCTAGGGTGTGCCTGCCCCCTGGCTCCCCTCCGTCTCCCCTTTGGACTCCGTGTCATGTCAGAAAAAATAGGAACTTCAGCTTTTGTTTCGTCTAATTCCGAGAATATTTCTTTTTCTAGCTTTTCTGAAACCAAAAACAACAGAAAACAGGCAACTGGCACTGTGGCATCTTGTCAATAGGTTAGTTCCAGAAAATGTATAAAAATGCCTGAAAGTGTAGACAAAAGATAGCTGATACAAAACAAGCATGGAGCATCAAAAATTATAGATACGTTTACGACGTATCAAGGTGCCATCAAAAGCATCAGGTAGTGGAGGTTCCATCAGGAGAATTAGGCAGTGGAGATGCCATCAACAGAATCAAGCGGTGGAGGTGCCATCAAGAACATCAAGCTTAGTCTAGAACAATCCTCCACTAGCTGGCTAGAGTAGAACATAGATGGTCAAATTGCCGAAGGTGCCATAAAGAGCAGGCTATGGAGGTACCATCAAGAGCATCCGGCCGCGAAGGTGCCATCAAGAGCATCAAGCTCATCCTAGCTTAGGATGAAAAAAATAGAACAATCCTCCACCAGACGGTTTGATGAGTAGAATTTAGATGGTCAAAGTAGCTTCACGTCATGTCCCTAGAGCTTTTAGGCATTTATTTTCGGGAGTGCTCGCTCTCTTTTCGTCATGTAATAATATTTACCTTTTATCTTTATATATTGTCTCTATTCGTTTCATCTAATGTTTTACTTAGACATTGTATAAGAAAGCACTGTTGTGCAATATCAGTTTAGCAATCAAAATGTATATCTGTATCATCCAGGGCGAGAGGATGGACTCGCCGAGGTGTCGACCAATTTTCTCATGAAATGAATTGTTTGTCCGTCGCACCCCGAGGGCGCAGAGAGAAGTCTACTTTGAATAATAGTTTTTCAATGAAAGACCCTGGTGAAGCTGCGTATATATTAGGCATCAAGATCTATAGAGATAGGTCAAGATGCCTAATAGGACTTTCGCAGAGTACATAACTTGACAAAGTTTTGAAAAAATTCAGAAAGGATAATTCGATGAAGGGGTTCTTGCCGATGTTGCAAGGCAAGACTTTGAGTAAGCTCAGAGTCCAGCTACAACAAAAGATCGAGAATATATGAACAACATCCCCTATGCTTCAGCTTGACCAGTAGGTACCAAAGTGATCCAAGAATGGAACACTGGACAACAGTCAAGAACATCCTGAAGTACATGAAAAGGACTAAGGATATGTTTCTCATTTATGGAGGTGACCAAGAGCTCCTCATAAAGAGTTACGTCGATGCTAGTTGAGACACCGATCTAGATGACTCTAAATCTCAATCTGGATACATGTTTATTTTGAATGGAGGAGTTGTAAGCTGGAGAAGTTTCAAGCATAGCGTGACGACAACATCTTCAATGGAACTGGAATACATTGCTACTTCAGAAGCAGTAAGGAAAGCAAAGTATGGATGAATAAGTTCCTCTCCAGCGTTGCATCCACTGGCTCTGTACTGTGACAATACAGGTGCATTTCCCTTGCCCAGGAACCACATGCATAGAAGAATACCAAGCATATCAAGCGTCTCTTTCACATCCTACGTGAGCATGTCCGTGAAGGAGATGTAGAAATTTGGAAGATACATACATATCTGAATGTTACAGATCCGTTTACTAAACCTCTTCCACGAGCATTGTATTGATTGGAATCATAATACACGTGTAGAGTTATGAACAACACCGTGTCCCTAGTAAGTCTCTACTTAACTAGCTCCTTGATTAAATGATGGTTAAGGATTCCTAACCATGAATATGAGATGTTGATTAATAATAAGATCATGTCATTAGAAGAATGATGTGATAGACAAACCCAATAATAAGCATAGCTCCTGACCGTATCGTTTAATTCGATTACTATCGCTTTCTGTAAATGTCAAGTATTGTTTCCTTAGACCATGAGATTGTACTCCCTGGCATCAGAGGAATACTTTGTGGACATCAAACATCATTTTATAACTAAGTGATTATAAAGGTGACTTTCAAGTATCTCCGATGGCGTCTATTGAGTTGCACGAATCAAGATTGTGATTTGTCAATCTATATGATGGAGAGATATCTATGGGCTCACTCAGTAGTATAAGGTCCTAGAGCTTGCAAGCATGTGACTAATGTGGTTAGTCACGCGGATCCTATATCATGGTAGGAGTAATGAGAACTTGCCAGAGATTGGATTAGGTATGACGATAGAGATGTTTGAATCTTGGGCAAATAGTATATCGTGAGACAAAGGGAATCGAATACCAGATTAATTAAACTCTCGACATTGTGGTTCAACCGATAAAAGAATTTCGTTGAATATGTAGGAACCACTATGGACATCCCCGGTCCCGCTAATGGTTATTATTCATCGTTTTAAACTTAAAAACCAACATTTGATTATTTTCTCTAGAAGAGTTTGGAATGCAACGTTGGATGGGAGCCTTGTTGGACCATAATAGATGCAAAGATTCATATACCAATTCATTTCACACACAATCAGAAGGGCCAGATCGCCCCTAATTATCACCGGAAGCAAATATAGGGAATACATGAAAACTAAGTTTCACGAGCAAATGTCTACAAAAAGAACATCTATTGAGTACAAATTTAACGATCCATTGAGTACGAATGTATGATCCAGCCTATTGGCAAAGTAACTTATAACTTCGATCTGTTGGTGATTATTTGCAGTAGAATAACCATAATAACAAACCTAATGAAAATTTTCGCCAACCAGTTAGTAGTGACAAACTGTGAAGGCAGAAGTGTTACAATCACCAACAAGCTATATGTAGCTCAATACGGATAGTAGAAGTATATTTTCTCTCGAAGATCCAGAGGATTAAGCAGAGGCTTGCCCTTCTGTCAGTTCTTCCCTTCGCACGGCAGCAGGAGCTCCACCGGTTGTTGGGCTGCAAAATTACCCATCGTTTCAGTATCTTCCCGAGGAAAGACGGCCTTAGGAAAAACCACAAACTGTAAAAGTATAAAAATGTACTCACAATCCAGCCATCACTTTGAATGCATCGTAGATCACCCACTGAGTACCGGTCAGGGTACCGATCATGAGGATGCGAAGCGGAAGGCCGCGCGTGAAGAGGCCCCAGACGCCAAGGTTCTTGACAGCCTGGTGGAAATCAGCAGAAAAAACAGAGAGTAATTACACACATTCTTGTAAAAGATCGAGCAGCAAAGTTGGGTTCAGATGTTGCAGAGGTGCTTACATCTGCAACGGTGGCGCCCTTGGCGTTGTTGAGAAAGGAGACGAGGTTGTCGGCAGGGTGCGAGATGGCGGCGCAGAAGACTCCGGCGACGTAGCCGCTCCCGAAGCTCACGCCGAGCTGAATCGGCTTGCTGGTCTGGTCCTTCGGGGTGGGGATGAGGTGCTTGTACGCCATCTCCACGATGTTCTCGTACGTCGCGAACTTCATCATGGTGTCTGCAACAGAATTGTGAAAGTTCAGTTGGGAAGTTCGCTTGTACTAGTAGTGGTAAAATGTATGTCTTCAATGCAGGTGGTTTCTGAACATTTCTGAAAATTCAGTCCGTAACAGAAGAAGCTTCTTACATGGAATCTGCCGCCCCCAAAGAGGAACCATTCCTCTGAACAGCCTGCAATTCGCAAGCAGAACACCAGTTTAGCACCCCATTCGATCAAATAAAAGCAAGGTAAACAGAACAGAGGAAGGCTGATGCAATGACACATTAGTACGTACCCTGCATAGCCTTCGGACCTGACGATCTTGGGGAACCCGTCACGGAGCCCCTTTGCGTAGCCGGGCTGCGTCTGCACCCTGACCTTGACTGCCTCCATGGGGCAGAGCGCGACGTCGGCGACGACCTCGGCGGTGGCGGAGCCGGCGAGGTAGACGAGGGTCTTGTACTTGGCGGCGTACTCCGGGCCGACCATGTCGCTGTACTGCTTCTTGAACACCTCGTACAGGCCGTACTTGAACGCGCCCTGCGCGCTGTACCCGAGGAAGGTCGGCGCCCAGCCCCGGTAGAAGCCGCGGACGCCCTGCTCCTTCAGCACGATGCCGAACGCCGACGAGGTGCTCTTGTACTTGGCCGGGTCGATCTGATATCATGTTTCGTTGCAGAAAATAAAACGTTAAATGGTTAATATTTTCGGTCGAGCTTTGCTGCACGAAAATTTGCTCAGGCGGCGCAGATCGAACTGTCAGCTCGTCCATGTATTTTCCTCCTTACTGTTTATACTTTGGACCCGTTGACACACCAACAGATGGGGCCTAGTACCTAGAAAAGGAGTTGACACTAAGGAATAATTCTTTACCCGAAAAAAAAAAGGAATAATTCTTTGCACGTCACGGTCTCACGGAAGGTTTGTTTTTTAATCATCTCTTTAGCACATACTAGACACCGGGAATTCTCCTTAAAAAAAAAAACTTCAGTGTGACGGTGTTTATCCTATTTTTGGTAATCCTGCAATGAAAGAAGCCCTTAGACTCTTTGGTTGTATAAATTTCACGGGATTTTTGCAGGTTTCAATCTTTACGATTTTTCTATAGATTGACTTTTGATCCAAAGAATGATGGTCGTATCAAAATATCTATCTATGGTTTGGATTTCTATGCCCCGGTTCCATAGAAACTACTGCCTTCATCTTAAAATAGATGTCGGAGGTTTGAAATGTTTTTAGATGAATCTATATACTAAATAGTATATAGATTTATTTAAATTTTGACAAATCTGCGCCTTCTATTTTGAGACAGAGGAAGTAGTACATCCACTCCAACCTTTTTTAAGGGTATCGATGCATTTCTTTCTGTTTTTCCTATGTTCCAAATTTACTAGCCTGAGATTTTTTTTTTCGTTTTGCAATACCCTGTTTGCACCAAACCATGTTTCTCAAATGTTCTATTTTTGCTATCCATGTTTCTCAATCCTAATATGCAAAGAGGCACTTAATTTAGAGCTGTTGGCACGCCAACAGATGGGGCCTGCTTGGAAAAGGAGTTGGCACTCCACGGGAAATTTCACTCCATTCCAACCACGTCACGGATGATGTGCCCACTCGACAAGTCAGACTCAAGTTCCAACTTTCGCGGCAGCCAGCTTCGTTCGACAACGAAACCCCCCAATAATTCAGGTCTAGCAGAAAAGTCCTCCCGTCCGTCGTCGACTCAAAAAAGCAAATGGGGAGTTTGCAATAATCATTTCAACTCGTAAAATTTCATGTGAATTTTACTACTAGCACCCGAGCATCAGCCATCCGGGCAGGGTACGTGCGCGGGCGTAGCGTACCTGAATGTTGCACTTGATGACATCCAGCGGCGTGACGGCGGCGTGGGTGAGCCCGCACGCGGCGGCGCCCCCAATGCCGCAGGCCGCGTAGTACGCCGGCGAGAACATCTCGATCTTCCCGAACGGCGGCTCGCTCGGCGACCCCGCGACGACGCCGCTGGCGCTCCTCCCGTCCGACATGCCGGCGCCGCTGGACGGCGCGTAGAGGAAGCTCGGGAGCAGCGACTGTCGCGGCGCCATCGAATCGATCCGCTCCCCTTCCCCGCCGGCGGGCGGAAACTAAAATGTGACGATCAGTTCGTGAATTGCCTTTTCCGGTGGCTGGCTGGCTGGTAGCTTTAGCTCTGTGGTTTCCTGGTCGCTTGGAGCGCGCGGCCGCCATTTTATACGGAGAAGATCAGAAGAATCGCCCCCGAGTGGGTGCAGCCGTGCTCATGCGCCTTTTGATCGGTTTGACCGTTCGACGGCTTGGGAAGGAAGGCAGTCGGCGCGCGCGGGAGAGGCGTGTGGAACTGCGTCTCGATCGTTGGTTCTTTCGAGGAACGAGAGCCGATTCTCCATAGCCATGATGGAACCCGTTGCACCGGAAGGAGGTCAGTGTTTTGCCTCGCTGAATTGGTAAAGATCTCTAGAACCATAGAATCTGCCACGTTCCGAGATATACGAGCTTTGACCATGCTGCGCTGCTTTCGTTTCGTTGTAAACTTTTCTCCTGCTTGTGGACACAGAAACTTCTCCAAGCCTGGGTAAACAGCAAGTCAACGTACTTAAGCTACTACTATTATTTTCCAAAGACAAAAACGGTATGGAAATCGTACCCCTTCGTAAACTTTTCTTCGCTGCGTACGGCAGGGAATGCCGAGTAATGGCTATGATCGTTGGTGTCACGCGATGCGTGGCATACTATGAACTAGAAACATCTATTAAGAAATTTGCTAGGCCATGAGCTCTAAAGGGTTTTACAAAGATATTAAAATGCACACACGTCCACCCACTCACCCTATTAAGCAAATGCATCAAATAAATCGATGGATTCGGTTAGATCAGTACACGATATTTCTAGGGGAGATAACTGGAAAAGGAAACGCACATTTTTTGCAGATGCGATTTAAATTTATCATAAGTGCATATTGAACCACAAGTGTTAGCACAATACAAACAAGACAACCATATCTTGCACTTTAGGTGTATTGTTATGTGGTTAACTATGATAATCATTCAATCGTATACTAATTAAGAAAGTATATTGATAAATAAATTTTAAAAAGTATAAATTTTTAATATAAATAATATTTGTTGTAACACACAACGTTTAGATGTGATCTAACCAGACTAAGTCATAGCAATGAAAAAACTCACAATATACAACCGGTGAACAACTCTTGTCGTTGCCGTCAATGTCTTCCGATGGTGCTATTGCCGACCACTCTAGCGTCGCCCTATTGCTAACATCAGAACGGTGCTATTGACCACACCCCTCCTTATCGCACCTATCGTGCTGATATCATTACACTGATGTGGACAATGTTTCTCCCTTAAGCTCCTCTGGCCGACAATGCCAGGTTTGGGTCAAGACCCACTCAAATTTAGATCTTTAGAAAAATCCACTTTAGGTTGTCCTTTGGGTGTTATGCTGTCTGGCCCAGCAGCAGTCTCACATGTGGTTGCTATATTAATATAGCTGGGTGTATGCCTGTTTCGAGCGTCCTAGCTCCATCGATTTTATTCTAGCCCAACCCCACTCAAATTTAGATCTTTAGAAAAATTTCATTTCATTTGAAAGAAGAGTTGAATTTTGTAGATTTGTAAGAAGCGCCCTAACTCCATAGAGTTGAATTTTGCAGATTTGTAAGAAGCGCCCTAGCTCCATAGATTTTCTTCTAGACCCCCCACATTTTTGTGTTTGCCTCTGATTGCACAACTGGATACTACTAATCGAAAGAACGATAGTATTCTCCCTAGTATCCCAATACTTGGACAAATAATCTGCCACAAGTTGAGAATGTGCACCATATTTTAGATTTTTTGCCACGTTGCAGCACATTTTGGGATTATAGTTCTAATTTCCATGGCATTTTATTTTGTTGAAGTTGTCCTCGCATGGGGCTAGCTTTTATGCGCCTCCAATACAAATTAAAGGGAGGGAATAAAGCAAAAAAAAAAAAGACTCACCCTCAGCATCTGACTCTCTCGTGCCGCTCTTCTCGTAACCCTGACTCCAAGGTGACATGTGGCGGCTAGTATTGACGAGCTCAAATAACCTGTACGTCCTCTGTTTTGGTTTACAGGTCCTACCCGTATATCTAGGTCGTCAATTTGATCAATAACATATAAATTATATAGCAAAAAAAATATACCATTAAAAACTTTAGACATTGTATTTTCTAATGATATAATTTTTGTGTTATACAATTTATATTTTAGTGATTAAAGTGCCAATCTAGATATACGCGCAAGACTTGTAAACCGAAATGGATGGAGTAGAAAAATCCCCAAATCTCCCACTATTTTGTTTTATTGTGATTATAGGGATTCACCCACTCTAGCAGATCCCTTATATTCCACATATTCCTTTTTTTATTATCTCCAGATCCTATGTTCCATTTTTATCCCACATCTCCTGGGTTGCCACTCGTGGGTAGATATTCTCCCAAAATGTCTCGTTCCATTCGACACCGGTCGCAACACACGTGAGTTGTTGCTCCCTTCACCGTCTCTCTCAATAGTTGCTCTACCACTGAAGCTCACGGATGCTGCTCCAGCCTATCAGTCTCACTCGATCAGGTCCACTGCCACAACCCGAGTAATAGCTCGGGGCCGGAGGTGTTGCGTGCGCGGGGGCTTGTGTTGCCGGTGGAGGAAAAAGGTAAAGGGAAGGGGGAGAACGACTAATGGGTCTCACTTGTGAGAAATGTTGAAAATATAAGCAATAATCCATATAATTTAATCCAAATAAATAATTAATAACACATGATCATATAAATAGCAATTTAATAGATTACACAAACTGACAGAGTAGATGAACAGATTGCATCTAAATAGGATAGGCGGCTAATCACATCTACTCCAAACACTAGAATAAATAACTCTAGCAAAATCAGAAAGAGAAAGTTCAGGATCATGTACAGTAAAGGCTGAGCAGCAGTAGCGGCAGCAGCAGTAGCCGCAGCGGTAGCAGCAGTGTTGTTGCCCATGTTGAGGTTGCCGAAGAGGTCGGTGACATCTGGGAAGAAGTCGTCGTTCGGGAACACGTTGTTGGACTACGTCGTGGATGCCAGTAGTCGCGCTTGAGCGCTCCTAAAAACCTGACCGCCCCTCACTCGTACAGGTTCACAAGAGACGGGGTTTCAGAGGCCTACTATCCCGATCGGCGGTGCACGCCGCAAGCCGGGATGAGAAAGACGAAGGTGGGAGCACAATGGACCGGAGGAGGTGTGTGTGACGAGTTGTAGTCGTGTAGGGTTTGCGGATAGTTTATATAGTGTTGGTCGAGTAGGTCGTGGGGTGTAGCCCACGTCCGAGTCAACACAGCCCACGATCAAAAAGATCTGGCTAATTAACGCATCCATTAATGACTCATAATTAATTTTCCCAAACAGCAAAATAAAGCTCGGCTCGCGAGATTCCCGCAACCCGCGGCGCGTCATGACGAGACGTGGTGTCACGTCGGAGAAGGTGTGCGCGAGAGCTGCTTCTCTTCTCACTCACTTAGTAGTGATAGAACAGCCTCATATATAAGGTGGTGCAAGTCCCTCTCAAGTAGCAATGTGGGACTAAACTTTTAGCTCCACTACACAGCCACGTGATGCCATGTACTAATGGAGCAAAGAGAATTTTAGAATTTGTATTTGTAATGGGCCAAAGGCCCAACACTAAAATACCTCAAATTCCAACAATCCCCACAAAGTTTCATTGGCACAAAATATCACTTTTGTTACAGAATATTGTTTTATATACCGGTGTTTACCAGAGACTGTTAAGTTGAACTTCTATTTTAAACTCCATGCTACACTAGGTTGCACTTGAATAGTGGACTATGCCTTAAGCTACAAGTTTTCTACACACTAGTTTCACACAAATCTTATGCGTCATACTCCAGGACTTTTCATGAGTTTATTAGAGATCACCCAACTCTCATGGACTGCGACGTTTGACAGTCAGACTCATATAGGTGTGTTCCTCAATAAATATTTCACAGGACAATATCTCTACTTAGAAAAGCCACTTGGAACACATTAAGATAAAATCAATCTACCATGCATAATAAGAGAGTATTGCATCTTTATTGAGATGTAAATATAATATGGAGATACTCTTCTCTCAGATGATCAACAACTTATCTTCCAACTCTAATTCACGGGATCTCCGATCACATAGAGTGGGTTACCACTGCGAACAACTCATAGTGTGGGTCTCAAACCCATCTCCATCGATGCATTATCTATCACATTACGTGATAAACCTTTGTGAAGGGATTTGCCAAGTTCTTAGATGTTTGGATATAATCTAACGTAGTAACTCCAGAGTTTCGTAGTTTTTTGACAGATTTCAATCTCCTCTTCACATGTCTTGATGGATTCATATTATCCTTAGAACTGTTTACTTTGACGATCACAATTTGATTATCATAGTTCATCGTGATGGCGAGTATTGGTCAATTGTTTTTCTTTACTGACCACGGAAACATATGAGTGTCCCCGTGGACGGTGCACAATTAATTCGATACCATATTTGCATGAAGGAGCTCCGAGCTTTTGCTCATCCTCCTCATACCCCGTATGGAGCCAGTCTCAACCGTCGCTTACCGTGGATAGTGTACCAATACTACCCGATAGAGGATTCGGTACTCAGCTTTAAGTACTTATCCTCTACCAAACCATTGCCTTCTTGTCTATTGTTGCTGAAGATTCCTGTGAATCTACTTATTTCGAGCTATCCGTTTTATATCCCAGGGACTGTCACTTTCCACCCTTTCTTTTGTCAGGAATTGTTAAAGTGTTGCCGTCGCCCTAGGGGGTGGTGAAAGCAACTCACTGTTTGTGAATGGCTCAAGCTGGCCACTATCTCTTCCGCCTTACTCAACAAGGGCCAACTAAAGGGGTCGGCTGAAAGGGCGTCAAAAGTCCAATAGTATTGCTACTGCACCCTTTTGAACCATAGGTAAGTCCATCAAGAGCTCATGAAGCCACTCTGCTTCAACAGTGGTTGTGTCTAATGTTGTGAGTTATGCTTCCATTGTTGACCTCGTTAAGATGGTCTACTTGCAAGACTTCTAGGAAATAGCGGCACCATCAAGTGTAAACAAATAACCACCCATGACCTTAATCTCATCAGTATCAGATATATAGTTTGAATCACTATAACTAGGGATGTAAACGGATAGGATAATTTCCGCACCGAAACCGGCTCCAAAACCATTTTAAGGTATCCATATCTGCTTTTATAGAATCCGGCGGATAAGGATATCCGATTCCGAAGTGACGTCCAGGATATGGTGTAGGATATGGTATGGCATGCGGATATGGATTACCGAAAATTAATTAGGATTATCCGAGTGTTTCAAACCAGATAATCCGATTTTAGAGTCAAATGTCAAGGACGGTATCGCAAAGCAAGTACTTATTTAGTTACCGAGTTCATTTGGCGAATATGTCTAACTCCAACTTTTAACACCATATCTCTATTATCTTATCTAGTTGATTCATGCAAGGCCAAAAGATTAAATCTCTCTCAAAACTTTGTTAAAAATATAATTATCTACCTATGAGAGTATTTATCCGACTACTTTCATGTATGGCCCGAGTCCGCTCCATTTCCGATTCAAATCTGCGGTCCAGTATATCCGCATTCGAATCCACAACCGGTCATTATCCGCTCCGCTCCGAATCCGAGAAACTAATATGGAAAAGGATATGGTATAGTCAAAATCCGATCCGATCTGTTTACACCCCTAACTATAACCCTCAAGTACCCATGGATACCCAGTATAGTGAATACCATAACTCGCAGTGTCTTTCAAATAGCACAAAACTCTCTCAAGAGCATGCCAATGATCATCTCTAGGATTTGACACAAATATAGTCAGTTTGCTTACAACAAAGAAGTTGTCAGGCCTCGTAGCACTGGCTAAATACATGAGAGAGCCAATGATTTCAGAATATCTCAATTGATATTTAGCATTCCTTCAATTCTTTCAAAGTAGCACACTTGGATCATAAGGTATTGGAGAATACTTGTAGTCGCTATATCCAAAGCGACTCAATATATTTTCCACATAGTGGGACCGACGCAGTGTAATCCCACTATTGTCATCCTTCAATAGCTTGATGTTTAAGATTACATCAGCCACTCCCAAGTCCTTCATCTCAAAGCAGCGAGATAGGAACTCTTTGACCTCCTCAATAACATCGACGTTGGTCCTGAATATCAATATGTCATCGACATAGAGACATATAATAACTCCCTCGCCCCCACCATGGCGATAGTACACACACTTATCAGCTTCGTTTACAACAAAGCCTTTAGCGGTTAATATTCTCTCAAACTTCTCGTGCTACTACTTAGGATCTTGCTTAAGACCATACAAATACTTCACTAACTTACGCACCTTTCCTTCATGACCATCTACTACAAATCCATCAGGCTGCTCCATATAAATTTCCTCATCTAACTCTCCATTAAGAAAAGATGTCTTAACGACCGTTTGATGAACGAGAAAACCGTGTGAGGCAGTCAAGGATAGTAGTACTCGAATAGTGGTAAATCTGGATACAGGTGAGTAGGTATCGAAGAAGTCTTCACCTTCTTTTTGGGTATAACCCTTGGCCACAAGACGTTCCTTGTACTTTTCAATAGTAGCATCAGGTCTAAGATTTTTCTTGAATACCTAGTTACATTCTACAGGTTTGTACCCATAAGGACGATCAGTGACCTCCCAAGTTTTATTATCTAAGATGGAATCTATCTCGCATAGGATAACTTATTACAACATCTTGAGATGCATATGATTCTGAAATAGAAGTGGGAGTATCACCCACATGGTACACAATGAAATCATCACCAAATGACTTTGCAGTCATTTGTCTCTTGCTCCTTTTGGGAGCTTCATTGTTGTCGTCCACAAGATCATGATAGTGTTCTATCGACATAGTAGGTTCAGGAATTATAGCAAAATCCTGACTAGATGAACTAGTCATCTTCTGATTTGATGAGCTAGACATTCCTTTCATGGGAAAGATATCCTCAAAGAAATTCACATCATTCGACTCCATAATTGTACCAACATGCATGTCGGATACCTCAGATTTTACTATACAAAATCTATAGCCAATGCTATGAAAAGCATATCCCAGAAAAACACAATCCACGGTTTTTGGTCCAAGTTTTCGCTTCTTGGGTATTGAAATATTGACTTTCGCCAAACATCCCCAAGTTCGTAAGTAAGAGAGTTTAAGTCTTTTGTTCTCTCATTCCTCAAATGGAGTCATGGTTTTATCCTTTACGAGAACACGGTTTAGGACATGACACACAGTCATTAGCGCCTACCCCCACCATTCCTTGGAATGACCCGATATATCTAACATGACGTTAACCAAATCAGTTAGAGTGTCGTTCTTTATTTCGGCCACCCCATTTGACTAAGGTGAGTAGAAAGGCATCCTCTCATGGATAATACCATGTTCCGTATAGAATAAATCAAATTCGTTTGAAAAGTACTCTACACCATGATCCGGCCTTAGCCGCTTGATTTTAAGATTGAGTTGGTTTTCCGCCTCAGCTTGATAGATTTTGAGGTAGTTCAAAGCTTCATCTTTAGATTTCAAAAGATAAATGTAGCAGTATCTAATGGAGTCATCAATCAACGTCATGAAGTATCATTTTGCACCTTTTGTCAAAAAACATTCATCTCACATAGATCTGAATGTATAAGTTCTAGCGGTGCTAAGTTTCTCGGTTCTGCAGCCGTATGAGACTTGTAGAGTTGCTTTGCTTGAACACAAACTTGGCACTTAGAACCTTTGATAGTAGTGAATTTTGGAATTAAACTCATATTGGCTAGTCCCATCATGCAATCAAAGTTAATATGACAGAGTCGTGAATGTCATTGCAAACATGATTTATAACTTTAGTACATGAGTCTGACAAAGATAATTGGAACATACCTCCGCACTCATAACCATTTCCAACAAATTGTACATACTTAGAGATTATACTTTATTTGACTCAAACACCAACTTAAAACCATCTCAACATAAATCGAACCGCTGATGAGATTCTTATTAATGGAGGGAACGTGTTGCACATTCTTTGGATGTACGGTCTTCCTAAAGTAAACTTCAGATATACCATACCAACAGCATGAATAGAAGCACGTGAGCTGTTTTTCATTAGCATGGAAGAAGTCTTTGAGACCTGATAAGAAAAAACATGGAAATATCAGAACATACATGTGTATTAGCGCTCATGTATATCCACCATTCAGGAGAATGACATACTGAAAGGATAGTAGGTAAAATATCGTACCCAACATCCTTTATCTCAATATTGCTAATAACAACATTAGCGGTCTTGTCGTTGTTCCTATGTTGACGCTTGTCAAAGCAATTAGGGAGGCTAGGAGCCTAATGATCAGGATCACCATAGACGTGGAAAAGAGCCTTTCTTCTTATCATTTTTTTCTTGAAGTTGGTTGAGTGTCTGGTCCTGTTCTTGCCATCAACCTTCCCTTTTCCTTCAGATTTGTTCTTATTCTTGAACTTGCGGGATTGGAAGTTTTTCTTGTGTACCAAATTGTCACTAGAAACTCCATCAAATCCTCGAGCATGTGTGTCCTTTGCTCACGCCTTCTCTTCCATATGAAGAGACCCAGTGAGATTCGTAACGGAAAACTCTTGTCTCTTATGTTTTAAAAAAGTAGAAAAAATCCTCCACGAGAGAGGAAGCTTGGCAATAATACCGCCAACCACAAACTTATTCGGTAAGATACACTTGAGCTGCTCAAATTCTTTGACAAGTGATTGTATCTAATGAGCTTTCTCAATACGGAGCGCTCATCAACCATCTTGTAGTCATAGAATACTCCATGACATACAACTACGTGTCAGCGTCCGAAATCCCAAATTTGGCCTCGAGCGCATTCCACGCGTCCTTGCCATTATCAAATGACATATACATCTCAACAATATTGTCCTCAAGAACACTGAAAAGAGCCGACATAAACATGGTATCGACTTTCTTAAAGACTGTTTCCTGCTCAGCAGAAAGATCTACTTCAGGTTTGCCAAGAGTGAAGCTATAGCAGTTTAGGTTTTCAAACCAGAGAACTGCTCTCGTGCGCCATATCTTATAGTGCATACCATCAAAAGGACGCGGCCTCGTAGCCGTGGCTGCACAAGTGGAATTCAGTTGCCTAGAATCAGGTTTTGGATTGTTGAAAATATAAACAATAATCCATATAATTTAATCCGAATAAATA
Source organism: Avena insularis (assembly GCA_023614405.1). Lineage (NCBI taxonomy): Eukaryota > Viridiplantae > Streptophyta > Magnoliopsida > Poales > Poaceae > Avena > Avena insularis. Next base: position 489,019,524 of record CM042692.1, on the reverse strand, counting down.
ATTGATAATGCATGATCATATAAATAGCAATTAAATATATCATGCAAACCAATAGAGTAGGTGAAAAAATTGCATCTAAATAGGATAGGCTAATCACATCTACTCCAAACGCAATAATAAAGAACTCTAGTAAAATTAGAAAGAGAAAGTTCAGGATCACGTATAGTGAAGGTTGAGCAGCAATAGCCACAGCGGTAGCGGCAGCGTTGTCGCCCATGTTGTGGTTGTCGAAGAGGTCGGTTACGTCTGGAAAAAAGTCGTCGTTCGGGAACTCGTTGTAGGACGACATCGTGGATGTCAGTAGTCGCGCTTGAGCGCTCCCCAAATATCTGATCGCCCTTTACCCGTACAGGTTCACAAGAGAAGAGGTCCCGGAGACGTACTGTCCTGATCTGTGGTGCACACCGTATGCCGGGATGGGAAAGACGAAGGCGGCGGCGCAATGGACTGGAAGGAGGTGCGTGTGACGAGTTGTAGTCGCGTAGGCTTTGTGGGTAGTTTATAGTGTTGATCGTGTAGGTCGTGAGCATAAATATGACTAATTAACGCGTCTGTTAATGACTCTTAACTAATTTTTCTAAACAGCAAAATAAAGCTCGATTCGGCGAGATTCCCACAACCCGCAACCTGCGGCGCGTCATGTCGAGGCGTGGCGTGGCGTCGGAGGAGGAGTGCGTGAGAGTTGATTCTCTTCTCACTCACTTAGTAGTGCTAGAACGGCCTCTTATATAAGATGGTGCATCTCCCTCTCAACTAGCAATGTGAGATTAAACTTTTAGCTCCACTACATAGCCACATACTGCCATGTAATATTGGACCAAAGAGAATTTCAGAATTTATATTTGTAATGGGACAAATGCCCAACACTAAAATACCTCAAATTCTAATAAGAAATAGTATGGAAGATGTCTTATTAGGATTTGGAATAGATGATTCTCCGTTCCCATAAGTGGTACTAGATGAGCGTGCGAGTTTCGCCTCGCCACCTATGTCGTGTTAGATATCGTGAGCGAGCATGCGGGTTTTCCGTCACACCCTTATTTATCTTTTTTCTTTTAATACATTAATAGTGCATACGTGATTAATTGGTGGAGTGTTGTTAGTACTTAGGTCCAATATTATTATTAGAATATAAATGATCATTTCCAGGTTATAAATAAATAAATGCTTATTAAATAAATTCATGAAGGATCGGTGATAAAAAAATCAGGAACAACTGTGTCCATCTGTAGTAAATTTTGCAAATTGAGAAGAAGAAGAAGAAGAAAGTTGGGGAGAAGGAAATGATACCTCGACCTGGGGCATATTTTGCACTCACCATATCCACAACAACGCCTGCTGAGGACGTCTGCATGTTTCACACAAGTTGACAGAGAAGAGAGAGTTGGGAGTGGAGGACATGAGTAGATGAGAGGGGTGGTCGGCCCGAGGAGGAAGCGTCTTCCCTCGTCTTTAGGCAAAGACAGGCTGAACCGTTTAGACGGAGTCGACCCACCCAGGCGCCACGCTCTCTCACGCAGTGCTGCCCCAGAGTCGACATCGCCACATCTCCTCTGCAGGCTCAACTCCACGCCAAAGACTTTGCCTCGAGATGCGTCTCCAGGCCTCCTATCTGACCAGTGCCTCCTGCAGCGCCTCATCACGCAGGCTCGTCCTCCTGCGCGACACCTCCGTATGGAGCAATGCTTCCGTGTACCCATCCTCGCGCATAGCCGCATAGTGGTCAAGATGAAGACGAGGGAGACAGCCTAAAGGTTGCGGCTGAGCAGGCTTAGTGTGGTAGCAGTCGAAAAATCGTAGACGACAACTGAAAACCCTAGCCTGGAGCTTTCGAGGAAGACGGATAGAGAGATGGGGGAAAGAGAGGGTCATCACGGGCTCCATGGAGCATATTTTGAATTTTTTAAATTCATCAAATATTTTTGAAAAAATACTTACGTGTAGCCAATAATATGAAATACACATCTGCAAAATTTTAATTGAAAATACCTTATATTTCAGGCGCAACAAAAGAGACAAATATGACAAATTTTGGAAAAAGGAAGGCTCATTCAAAATTGCACTGTTTACGTCCAGATCTGCATTTTTTTCCTTTTTCTGAGACTATAATACAAAGTATTTTCACATAAGATTTTATACGCGTGTATTATAAATCATTACCTATATCCTAATATTTTTACTGAAACTTTTTAAATTTTTAAATTTGATTTTTTTAAAAAAATAAGGCCCTCTATGTAACCTGTCTGGACCCCGCACTGCATAGACACGAGATGTACAAGTGTCCTCATTGCTCATGCATGTAACCAATCTTTGTAGATCCCATAGCCAAATTATGAAAAATGCATATGGTGATTTGTCAGAGTTGCCCTCGGAAACGTCCGGGCTTGCCAAAGCACGCTATGCCCGCCTGCTCCCCAATGGAACGCCAAAATGATCATCCGAGTTGGAGCATAGAATTCGCGACACCATCCGTCGCATGAGAGAGTTCTTCCTGACATGAAAATAAAATGTAGCGCAGACCAAAATTATAGATCCAAAACATGGTATAAAATGATCAAATTTCTTAAATAGGGTGCAAACTTGTCTGTGGTCCAAACTGAAATTAACTTAAAAATAGAAAAATATCGTGCTGGGTCTCGTAACTAAAGGAAGTAATAAGTAATCAATGATGGAGCTTCACCACGGTTGACATACAGGCACTCCCCACAAAAGATGTGAGGCCCGCTAGTCACCCGCGTCCTACTTGGATGGTCCCCCGCTCGAGCACAACGTACGGCTTCAATCAGCTGCTGTTTTATCTAATCCTCCCCTGTATTCCAACGGATCGGTTCCAGATCAGGTTTGGTCAGGGAAGATCGCTCGTTCCATGACGACGGCTCGCCGGAGGCACGGTTGTGCCGCCGCCCGGCCGAGCACTGCCTTCACGTCGGCCACCCTTGCGATCATAGTCTTCTTTTCCGCGGCATCTGCAGCCTCGGCGGATCCGGCTCCAGCGCCTGGGCCGACTGTAGCAGCGTCACGTACGCACGGACTGTCGTTTTAAGCATGTTCTTCTGCGTTCTCAGTGGGAGTTCTATCTCTGTCCCATAATCCGAGCTTTCCGTCTAAAATCATGCTAAATTTCCATGTATTCGTAAATTGAAGTTACACATCAAATTTTTCACCAAAGGCAGATTAATGTTCAGCACTTGCAATTTCCCCGTGGCTTGATTTTTTTCGTTTTAGAGGGAGAGATTCGAAATCGATTTATACTAACTCAAGAGTTCATACTGGTGATGCAGACGCTCTGTATAGCTACGAGGAGCACACCCCGACCGGGCCGGACAACTGGGGCTCGCTAGAACCGGATTGGCCCATATGCCGCGACGGCAAAGAGCAGTCCCCGATCGACATCTGCAAGGTGGAGGCCGCGCAGGACATGGGACCCCTAGAACATACCTATACTGCCGGTGACTGCGCCGTGCAAAACCGAGGCCACGACTTCATCGTAATACTACATTTTTTGAAAAGAACTATAGTATAGATTTTTCTTTTCACCAGTTTAACATTGTGGTTTTCTTCTTGACAAATTCTGTTGTTGCTGTTCTCCAACGTCGATCTTCTAGGTGAAATGGAAAGAAGGGAATGGCAAGTTGACCGTGGAGAAGAAGGATTACGTGCTCCAGCAGGTGCACTGGCACGTCCCCTCCGAGCACACCATCAATGGCACCAGGTGCGCGTTCGTCCACGCCAGAGGTTAGAGCTGAAACACAACCTAAGCTAACAAGGAACCCCCTCCCTGCCTCCTAGTGCAAGATTAGAGTAGCTACATTAATTTGTCGACAAATTAATGGAAAATCGGATGTGAAAGATGCAAGGATGAGTACCTTTAAGCTTGGTAGAAAATCCTAGGTCCAGCTAGCACAATGGCTGATATGACGGTCTAATTACTGGCTAGCGGTATCATGACAGGTTCGACATGGAGATGCACATGGTTCACCAGGACTCCGCCAAGGCCCGTGCCGTCGTCTCCGTGCTCTTCTCCACCAAACAACCCGGCCACCCCAGCAAACCGTTGACTGGTGTATGTATGCCGTCTCTCCCGCAAGGCGTGCACCATTGTAATAGCCTTGATGTTTCATTCCATGGACATATTCCTGCTAAAACAACTCACGGATCAAAAAACTATGAGGCGCTCTTAATTTATCGGAAGACAATACTTAAGGCGATGTTTTGTATTTGCGCAGTTGGGGCCATACTTCAAGAGACTTGCCGGCAAGAATAACATGGATGAGGATGTGAAGGAGCTGGTCGATCCATCCCCCTGGGTAGACAAGTCTTCAGGCTACTACAGATATGAGGGCTCCCTCACGACGCCGCCTTGCAGTGAAGGCATTATTTGGACCATCATGAGCAAGGTATGCCAAAAGCGTCTTATATTGAGGGACTGAGTGATATTTGTTTAGGTTGATCAATATGAGGTTAATAATTACATATGAGCGTATTTAATTTACTGGCGGTCTCTGCCAGGTAAAACATGTAACGGAGGAGCAGGTCAAGTTGCAGGACGGAGTCTCCACGGTAGGTAGATGGTGAAGTGAGCATGCACCTGATCAAAAGATATACGGAGGAGGAGATCAAGATGTGTATTCTCACGAGTTGGAACGATCATTTGCATTGGACAAATCTTGACTAGTTCCCCTTATTCTCTCACACAGATAGTGGAAGCGAACAATCGCCCGGCTCAGAAGATCAATGACCGAGTTGTTCGCTACTACGAAGGCAAATCAGCAAAGAGCGGGGAGGAGAAAAAACCTTAGTACACGTAATGCTCTGCATGACCATGGAGCTACGACTCTCTCCACCCCTTCCATCTGCTTCAGCTCGGAATTTGAGCAGGGACTAATTATAAGCACAAACTGAATATTTGATGATATGCACAAAACAAAAATCCAAGATAAGCAAATGATATGCCCATAGGTTACTAGTTTCATCTTCTTCATAGCTAATGCTGCAGCTTGTTGTTTTACCGGCGGACACAAGGAAACACATCATGAATCTCTATGAGAATAAGGAGATGGGAAAAGGTTGAGATGTACACTGTTCTTAATATGGACCATATTACCGTCAAAAAAATATCTATGTTGGCTTGAGTAAAGATGCCACACCTGGTATCTACGCAATAGAAGGTGGAAGGGAGTGATTTGAAAAGGATAATTTGATGGTTATCAATGGTTTTCAGAAATTTAGTATGCTGAACAGAGATACTAAAAATATAGTTGGAATCTAGGTGGTTCAACATTCTATATGTGATTGGTTTAATCAAGTTGCAGAGTACAAAATTTTAAATTCAGTTTGTTTTGGCAGCAACATCGTTTTGGCAGTATTTGGTCAGTTACCACCAATAGTTGGAAAAAATCCAAATCAATTACCAAACGATCATCTTTCTAAATTGGATTTGTAGTTCTTGGATAGAATATACGTATTACTCTTTTGGTACTCCAAGGGATACTAGAAACCAGAAGGCATACATATAGGGGAATAGGGAGAAACTATTCAATATGTGTAAGTAAATACACCAACGAACCGATTAGCCAGTTTGATGGCTGGTTTTCAAAAAAATTAATATGCTTGATATGCTTAAGATTCTATAAATATGGATGGTTCAACATTCAGTATCTAATTGGTTTAATCCAGTTGCAGAATTCAAAATGAACAGTTTTTTTTTGGCGCCAACACCTTTTTTGGCGTTATCCGACTATCCGAGTGATTACCGCCAATAATTGACGAAACAACTATCCAAATCGAGTGTGGAACTACTATTATCTTTCCTAATTTGGCTTTGCAATCGTTATGTACAATACACATTAATCTTTTGGTACTCCAAAGAGATAGCTACCAAAGCACCTACTCACAGGGGACTAGAGAGAAACTATTCCAAAAGAAATGTACTCCCTCCGGTCCATATTAATATTCTCAACTTTGTCTAGATACGGATGCATCTAGTCTAAATTCTTAACTAGGTACATCCGAATCTAGATAAAGTTGAGAACAATAATATGGGTCGGAGAGAGTACTAAATTCACAAATAAATAAAATTGGTCCAATCTAAACAGCAATGGAAAGTAAGACATCTCCGGTCCACCTTATGGCTCCTAAATCAACAAATAGTGACAGTAAAAATAATCAAGCCACCAATCTTCAGACCACATTGATGTTCAAGTGTAGAATGTTCATACACAAATTATTCACTAAGCAACAAAGAGAGGTTTAAGGAGCTTCTATGTACATTGATCGATCAAGATAGTCTAGTAGGCTCGCAACGAACTCTGGTCAACGAACTATCAGCCAGATGAATGTCAAGTAAGCAACATAACTTCGTCAATTACGCAAGGCCACTAAACAGGCATCCTCCATCAACAATGGCAATAATTCAAATCAGGGTTTACGATAACAAAAATTGATGTCCTCAATTATTCAATCAAAATTGTTTCAGCAACAAGCTCTAGTCATGAAATCGACTAGACGAATATCAAGTAAACAAAATAATAACCTCATAAGTTACTCAAGAGGGATAAACAGGCACCCTCCAACAATGACAATATCTGAAATCAGGGAAATATGGTACTATAAAAAATTGAAGTCCTCAATCAATTTATTGAAGAATAAATCACACGGCATCTCCGTTTATTCAATCCGCACCTTCTTGTAGTTTGTGTACTTGAACTTACATATCTCCTCGAAGAAATCGTCAGCGGCATCATGGCAATTCTTCATCTGTGAGATCCTGATGACCATTGACTGCAGCTTGACACTGTAATTCACAAGCGATTCAAGAGTATTCAGCTTCTGTTCAGCATTGAGAGGTGAGCGCACCGTGATCAGAAGCTCTTCCAAACAAGGGATGGAGAATCTTGAATCCAACTGCATTGACAAACCGCAGGAATTAGCCATGGTCAGACATGTCATAAAAATCGTGTATGGAAAACGATGTCGCAATAGAACAACGGACAGGACAGGGCCACTCACGTTTTTCAGGCTGTTTCTCTGGCAAAGAGCGGCGAACATAGCACCATGGATCTCAAACTTTCTGAGCATGGGGTGGGTGTTGAAGAAGTCGACCAAATCGACCTCCGGGAAAGGCTGGAGCACGTCAAACTCACCACAGAACTCAATTTTCATCACAAGGTGCTTCACCTGGCTAGCACACTGCAGCACGGAGCTGATGGCAGCCCAGCTCCACTGGACGCCGCGCAGAGAGAGGTATTCCAGATCTGGGAGTTTCCCAGTGTCCACATTATACACCCTGCCTGCAACATTTCATCACAATTCACACCACGGCAATACTGAATCCGAACAAGGCAAACTAAATTTCGGAGCTATGGCGATGTGGTTCATGAAATTCAAGGGATGTTCTACACACCTGTGCTCTTGGCGATCGAGAGGCGGCGGAGGCAGTGGCCGCCCCGCAGACTGATCCAGGTGAAGCCCTGTGCCTCGAGTGACTCGAGGCGAGGAGCGCAGAGCAGGAGGGAGCAGTTGCCGCCGCCGAGGAAGTCGAGCCGGCAACGCTGGAGCAGGGAGAGCTGGATGGATACGTCGCCAGAGCAGTCACAGCCGAGCAGCGACAGGTCCGTGAGGTTGGGGCACGCGGCGGCGGCCTCCGTCACCGCGGTATCCCTCAGCGGCGCGCCAACGATCTCCAGCACGCGGAGGCCCTGCAGGCGGCCCCACGCGGGCGCTTTGGTCAGCAGCACCCCCCAGAGCCTCAGCTCCTCGAGACCCGTGGCCAGGGCGATGCAGTCCAGGTAGCCGGCGTCCGCCGCCTCCTTGTCTGCGGCCGCGTCCATCCGCAGCTCGAGCACCCGGAGCGAGGCGCTCCGCATGGCGAGCCAGCCGGGGAGGCGGGCCAGGGAGAAGGGGCAGTAGATGACGAGCTCCCTGAGGCGCGCGACGGCGGCCACCATCCGGCCGATGGCCTCGTCCGCGGCGCCCGTGCCCACGGCGGCCGCGTCGAAGGCGTTCCGCGGGAAGAAGAGCGCCGGGAGGTAGGGGACGCACTCGCGCCAGCGGCGGCAGACGGAGGCGCACGCCGCCACGTCGCGGACGTTGCTGAGCATGGACAGGATGTGCTGCACGACGCCCTCCGGGACGGAGTTCATGCCGCCGCCATCGCCGCCGCCCCAGTCGTCGCACTCCATCTCCATCGCCCCGCCCGCGCGAGACGGCGATGGATGGGCGGCGGATCGGACAGGCGGCCAGATCAGAAGGCGAGTGTGGGGGAGCGCGTTTGTGCGGAGGGGGGGTTGAAATTTAAAACGAGGCGGAAGTGGGCGACGGCGTGTGTGAGGAGGAATGAGGAGCCCGCCCGGCCGCTCGTTGGGAGGGGGGATTTGAAATTTTCGGGCACTGTTCGCTCAGATTCGGGAGGTTTCGCAGGGTTTGAATTGGGGCAAAGGGGTTTCAACCAGGGTCTCTCCTTCGCTGTTCCGGAGACGGCGGCGGCGCGGTGCGCAGAATTTTTTAGGTTTTAGCGGTAGGATTTTTAGCTCGGGGCCATGCCGTGTCATTCTTGAGGCTGGGCCATGGGCCTTGACCGGTTCTTCTTTTTCTGAAAAAACTAGCTATGGTATGGTTGAACCAAAAAAAAAAAGATGCTACCTCATGAATTCCTCTCTCAGAAGAGTTCATACCGTGTGAATTGTTCATTGTTGTTGGTCTACGTGTGATGAGCGAACCAGGGAAGATGAAAAGGGGAGAAGAAGAACAAGCAGAGGGTAACTGACCGGCTAACCTCGACGACAAAACAACAACCAGACGTTCAGCACCGCCACACCTCAAGACTAGGAGAAGAGGCCTGATTAGAGAGTTTAGTTGTCCTGATGCTCTCAAAGCTGATAGATCTACCGCAAGAGGAAGTGGGAGGTAGGGTAAAAAGACGAGGTGGCGAGAAATAGGGAGGAGGGGTAAAAAAGGAAATACGGACGTAGATAACTAAGGCGGTGGGAAAGAACACAAGTTTATATATATATATATATATATATATATATATATATATATATATATATATATATATATATATATATATATATATATGAAAAATACTTCTTACTCTCGGGTGTAACTACACCCACGTCTCATATACTAACTTACGGAAGTATTTGTAATACTTTATCTATTTGAGTATGTTCATATACTATATCTAAGATACTTACAAGCAAGTTAGGTGAAAAAATTGCAAGTGCACCCATAGTTGCACTATATATATAAAATACCGTCATATTTGTACGTATAAAAGAAGTATGTGAATAAAAATTATATACTATCAAAAAAGTAGTATATATACTGCCCAAATATTCTTATATACTTCATACTACGCGTACATACCTTCCGATATGGTAGATACTGGCTATATAGTGTGAAACACGTATGGGTGTAACTACACCCGGGGTGTAGTATGAATATGTCATATATATATATATATATAGTTTGAACTATATATGTAAAATACCGTCATATTTGTACGTACAAAAGGAGTATGTGAATAAAAATTATATACTACCAAAAAATAGTATATATACTGCCTAAATATTTTTATATACTTCATACTACACGTATATACCTTCCGATATGGTAGATACTGCCTATATAGTGTGAAACACGTGTGGTTGTAGTTACACCCACGTGTGTTTCACATAATTTATGTAGTATCTATCATACAGGAGACTATGTATGAATAGTATGAAGTATATAAGAATATTTGAGCAGCATATATACTATTTTCTTGGTAGTAATTTTTATTCACATACTCCTTTTCTACGTACAAATATGATGATATTTTACATATATACTGAAAACTATGGGTGCATTTGTAATTTTTCACACTTGCTTGAAAGTATCTTAGATATAGTATATAAACATACTCAAACAGATAAAGTATTACAAATACTGCCGTAAGGCAGTATATGACACGTGGGTGTAGTTACATCCGGGAGTAAGAAGTATTTTATATATATATATATATATATATATATATATATATATATATATATATTTGCTCTATCTTGGTATTCTAAATTTGTGGTTCACATAAAAGGTATGTGGTCGGTAAATTATGCATTGGATATTAGGATGTCTTAACAAGTTGCTAAGTTATGCCCGTGTCGACAACTAGTTATTTTAGGGAAGTGTTTACGTCTAGTTGTGCCCTAGAGGCCACTATCTCAAAAAGTTGAAAGCGTGCTCGGCAAGTTTTATGGAAAACAATGTGAATTTTCTAAATATATGAAAAGTAGCCAGCCATTAATATAAAGTATAAAAGGAAAATAAAATATATACGAAAAGCTAGTTGGACGAAAAGATATCCAGTCGGGGTCATAGGGTTTGTAAAGCAATGTGTGATAATCTTATGCATCTATTAGCATAGAAAATAGATTTTCACGCACTTTTATCTGGTTGTTATGCCAAATGCATGGAACCATATTATTAGAAGCCTAATAAACTCGACAAAAAAGACATGGCATAACAGGTTGCCAACCACAATACATGCCAAAGTGAGTCGTTCGCGAGATTTAGGCTCTATTTGGTTGGGCTCTAATTCTGGCTTTTGATTTTTGGCTTATAAGCCACAAAGATGTTTTTGCCTATTTTTAGCTTTTACTCTGACATAATTGAACGATGGTATAAGTCAAAAGCCAAAATCAAAAGTGTCTTATAGAACAAAGCTAAAAGTGATAGATAAGCTTAACCAAACAACCCCTCAACTTCTTGATATGAATGCTAATGCAGTCAAATTTGGGACCTTTTGAAAGAAAAATCCAAATAAAAATATATATAAATTGAAGCAATGTCTTTCTTTCGCAGAGTATCTTATTATGTGCACTGTCTAGTTTTCATGAAAAAGTATGCTAAAACTTGACAACTTTCGAAGAAACTTGTTTCACAATATGGCGTACCATGTATGAATATTTATGGCTTTCCAACGAGATGACCAAGGTCATAGAAATATGTTTGCAATAGTTTATGATAACATGTCCATGTTTAGTAGATCGGTGCATAAATGCATATTGGCATTTCAAACAATGTTTACAAAGGGTGCATCCAAATTTAAAGTTATTTTAAATTGTCCAAGTGACAATAATGGGTTCCGTTGTGAAGCAACTACAACGACTATATGTGGTTCAATATTTCACCGCACCAATTTTCTCACAAAGGATGAAAAAATTGACGGATAATGCCCAAGTTTCATGAATTTTCAAGCTTTCGAGCTAGGTTTGCCGGCTTTAATGATTTATCTCGGTTTAGTGAAAAATATTTGAATTTTGAACAACAAGCAATGGAAATCTCTACTTCCTGTAATTCTGGGTCACTGACATGTGGATCACTTGCATGGTGGGTCCAAAAAGTTAGTGTAGGTCGGAGTGGGCGGGCAGGTAAATATTGAAGAAGGGTAGAGAAATATCGATGGGGTGATGCACGTGGGAGAACGCAAATTTACCACCTATATCCCTCTCTATTGAAGTGCTCCTCGGTTTCTTGTTTATGGAGCAGGGATAAAAGAGGAATTTGCATTCTAAAAAAGGTGAAGTATGTGCGGAATATTTGAATGGATGGGTGCGATGTTTGGGCGTCGTACCAAAATTTTCAGGTCGAAGCTTCTAGCATACGCTACTCTGATATGGGGCCACTCAGATGCGCTGTCACCATCTAGACCCACACGCTAGTGGGAGTTGCTTTCCAGCATTTAAATGAGTTTCTAGGCATTTGCTATTTTTTTGAACAATTCAAGGCTTTCAAGAAGATGACCATCGTCCTAAAAAAGGTGACCAAGGTCATGGCCATACTTTATGATGACATGTCCACATTTGGTAGATCAGTGCATCTTGACAAATCAACCAATATGTCTGGTTCCAAATTTGAAGTTTGTTTTCAAATTTCCAAGTGACAACAATGTGTTTTGTTGTGGAGCAACTACAAAGATAATTGCTCAAAATGCCACCGCCCCATTATTCACATAATTTATAACGCCCTTTCAAGCTTCCAGGCCAAATTTGTGTACAATAAAATAATATTTGGGGCTGGATGTTTGAATGGATGGGAGGGATATTTTTTGGCACTCTGCCGAAATTTTGAAGTTGAAAATTCTAAGGTACGCTACTCCCACTTGGGGATGTTGTCCCCGCCAGATAGACCCACACGCCCATATGCTTTCCAGCATTTAATGAGTTTATGGACATATGCTGGAATTAATAAACATTAATTCAAGGCTTTCAAACAAGATGACCAAGGTCATAGCCATAGTTTCTGATATTGTGTCCATGTTTTGTACTCCGTACGTTGATGCATCTTCACCAATCAAGCTTTGCTTACAAACATGTTCATATTTGGTAGATCAGTGCATCTTGGTATTTCAAGCATTGTTTACAAAAGGAGATTCCAGATTTGATGGATAATGCCATACTTTCATGAATTTCCAAGCTTCCAAGCTAAATCCGTGCAATAAAATGACTTTTTGACAATTTGAAGTAAGTATGTATAATTTCGAACTATAAAGTGTGTGTGATATAGCTCGCTATTGACTTTTTAAAAATAATTTAAAGGTACTTAATTTGTCAAATATTGGAGAAGCACCTAGAGTTTTGCAAGATTCAACTTTTTGATGTGAATGGTAATGACACCAAATTTGGGAATTTTTAAATAAAATAAAGAAACAAAATATAAAATGAAATACAACCATTCTTTTCTCCCTTGGTGTCTCACTGTGTCCACCTAGTTTCCATGAAAAAATATAATCTTAAAATTTGATAACTCTTGAAAAAACTTATTTCACAATATGGCATACCATGTATGAACATTCATGGCTTTCAAAAACTAGATGACCAATGTCAAGGACATATGTGTTACCATACTGTATGATAGTGTAACCATGTTTGGTAGATTGGTGCATATTGGCATATAAACATTGTTTATAGAAAGAACTTCCATATTTGAAGTTATTTTAAATTTTCCAATTGATAATAATGGCTTTGATTTTGTCATACAATATATGGTGCATTATGTATGAATATACATGGCTTTCAAACCAGATGACCAAGGTCATGGCCATATCTTTTCTATAGTTTATAATAACCTATCCATATTTGGTAGATTGGTGCGTATTGGCATTTAAAATATTATTTACAAAGGAAGCTTCCAAATTTGAAGTTATTTTCAATTTTCCAAGCGGCGGCAATGGCTTTTGTCGTGAAGCAACTACAAATAAGTATGGCACAAAATCCCACTGCCCCAATTTTCACACAAGATATATATAACCTAGGTTTTAGGGTTTGGGTTTTTTGGGTTGAGGGTTTAGGGTTTACGGTTTTGGATTTTAGAGTTTAGGGTTTAGGGGTTTAAGGTTTAGTATTTCAGGTTTAGGGTTCAGGATTTAGGGTTTAGGATTTTAGGGTTTAGGGTTGTCTAGGTTTTAGGGTTTAGGGAATTTTCAATAATAATGTTCAAGCTTTATATATATGCTTATATATATTTGTGGAATAGAATGGTGTCATCACAATTTAATGAAAGTATCTCGAATTTTGATCTATAAGTGCATGATACCTGCTTGGTAAGGGGTTGAGGGTTTAGGGTTCTAGGGTTTATGGTTTTTAGGGTTTAGGTTTTAGGGGGTTAGGTTTAGTTTTAGGGAATTTTCAATAATGTTCAAGCTGTTTTATGCTTATATTCGTGGAATAGAATGACGTTAGCGCAATTTGATGAAAGTATATCTGAATTTTTGATCTACAAGTACATGATACCTCCTTTGTCAGGGTCATTTAGTGGTTGAGGGCTGAGGGTTTAGGGAATTTGCAATAATATTCAAGCTTTATGCTTATATTCGTGGAAAAGAATGGTGTTACCGCAATTTAATGAAAGTATCTCAAATTTTGATCTATAAGTGCACGGTACTTGCTTGGTTAGGGTTTATGGGTTTAGTGTTTAGGGTTTTACGGTTTAGGTTTTATGGGTATTTTAGGGTTTAGTGTTTAGCTGCTTTATGCCTATATCCCACTTTTATTGTAGTGCTCCTTGGGTTCTTGTTTCCGGAGTCGGGATAGAAGAGGAATTTTGCATTCTAAAAAAGGTGAAGTATGTCTAAATGGATGCACGAGATATTTGAATAGATGCGTGCGATATTTGGGCGCCATACCAAAATTTTGAGGTAGAAGCTTCTAACATACGCTGCTCCGACGTGGGGCCGCTCAGATGCGTTATTACCATCTAGACCCGCACGACAACGAGAGTTACTTTCGTGCATTTAAATGAGTTTCTAGGCATTTGCTGAAATTGTTGAACAATTCAAGGCTTTCAAAAATATGACCATCGTCCAAAAAAAGGTGACCAAGGTCATGGCCATAGTTTATGATGACGTGTCCGCATTTGGTATATCGGTTCATCTTGGAAAATCAACGAATATGACTGGTTCCAAATTTAAAGTTTATTTAGAATTTCCAAATTTGGCCCCTTTTCAACAAAATTAGGGATGAAATTAAATATAAGTTGAAATAAAACCATTTGTTTGCAAAGTGCAATGCTATGTGTATTAGTTTCCATGGTAAAACATAAACTTATATTTTCACAACTTTTGGATCAATTTTGATCTATGGTGACTGGCAGGTGGGCCACATATATGGTGGTGCCCAAAGCAGGGTAGGTCAGAATTTTCAAAGTTATCCCTCCCTACCCCTTCGCGCAGTGTAATAACTTCCACCCTCCGCTGCCTAGACCCTTACCCCCTTTCCCACAAAACAGACGCGCTCACCGTCGCTCCTCATCACCACCATGCATGAAGAAGCTTTCCCTACCCGTCAGTATTCTTGAGACGCATCGATGGGAACATTGATCCCATGGTAGTCCTTCTATCTCTAGCTTGATCTGGTTGGCATTTTATTGCCCTTTCACCCGATCTGCCTCCTCAAATACGTAGTTTAATTTGTCCTCGATCTGCATGGTCATAGTTGATTCTGCACTCGATATGTGTTCTTAAATACCTTTGCCAATTTTTTTTGTCAATATGTTTGCTAAAATGCATAGGCATATATAGTTTTTGTACTCCATCTATATGTTTCCCGCTTTTCTTTTAATAAGAACTATCGTGGTATTGCCGACAAGTACACCATGGAGGGGTCCTCATAGTGTGTGTTTAGAGACGTGGGGTAAGGCAGAGAGTTGGTGGGTACGAGGTAACACAGTTTACCTAGGTTCAAGTCCCACAACGGTCACTATAATGGCGATACTCTGAGTTACAAAGATCGGTTCGCTGTGCGAGGGTGTTGTGAATCGTAAAGTGTTGTGCCCTGAAGGTTCCCAAAGGTACGGTTTATAAAGGCGCCAGAACCTAGGGTTACATGGAAAGGACCTTGCCGAACATGGTAAAGAGTCCTACACTAATACTAACTAGTCTTTCATGTCTTGCACTCCAAGGCTTCGAGTACGTCGGTGACTCCTGCATAGCCTTCCTTTATTCGGCATGGGCCTCCCTTCTAGATCCGTCTAACTGGGCCGCCCAGCAGGCCATAGGCCTTGATACCAATTGTGGGCCACCCGAGTTAGATGGATTAGAGACATGCTATGAGCATACCCACTTAGCATATCCCCAACAGTAGCCCCTGGAGGACTTTGATATCTTGCGCCATCTTGCCTTGTAGTTTTGAATGCTTCGTCTGTGTGCTACCGGCAATCCTTCAAGCAATATCTCAAAGGTCTCCCAAAGAACCCTGCAATCCTCTTCGGCTTCACAATGTAGCCGGAGATTCCTTGAGTCTTCATTCTATAGCCAGATATTTTCTGCCTTTGATGGAATCTTCAGACATGACCTCTCCATTGCAATTTGTCAGGAGGATGACGTAAGGTACAACCTATGCTACCTCGAAACTCACAAAAGGCAAGGAATTAACCATTAGTTGTTTTTATGCACGCGAAATCCAAAACGATAAAGCGGCAAAGATGGAGGACGTGGCGGATTTACCGTGCACACTCATCTCCACGTCGGTAATACTTCTCCCGTAGGATCCTTCTGCACGAATTTTGACACCAGGCCTATATACTTTGACCGCGGCTAGATTATTTTCTTCTACCCGCATTCTCCTGTGTGGCTTCATCTTCCTCCAGCCGCATGGTCATTCGAGCTCCTCATCGGAAAACCTTAGCCAGAGCTTCCCCCTTTCCCCATCCACTCCAAGTTACGCAATGGCCTCCAGCAACTTTGCTCCTTCGACAGTGACGAATGACAAGGCTACAACGGATCCATCTCAGGGAGTGACGGTCCCACTGGAGGGGGTCGTCATCCCTATCACTGCCGTGGTGGAAACAACCGGCGATGACCAAGGACGGGCGGTGCCAGAAGCTGCTGAGGAAGATAGTGACACCCACAATGGAGTGTGGAGGGGCTCCGACCTCTCTGCCGAAGATCTACAAGAACTCATCACCGAGGGGTACCTCCCCGCGGCGGAGGGTTTGGTCTGGCGGCCGGCATCGGCCGGTGAGGTGACTCCCTCTCCCCAAGCCGGAGAGAAGGTGTACCTTAAAGCTCGACTGGTAAGTGGCGTAAGCCTGCCAGTCTCGGACTTCTTCCTGGATGTCCGTCGCTACTTTCGGGTACTTCCCCACAACCTCTCTCCCAACAACATCCTTGTCCTTAGCAATTTCATGCCTTGTGCGAAGGATACCTAGGAATAAAGCCTAGGTTAGATCTGTTTATTTACTTTTTCATCGTCAAGAGAGAGTCCGTAGAATCCAAGGATGAGCTTCGGATATGCGAAACAATTAGCTTTAAGATCCAGCCTAGCTGGCGCTTCCCTGGCATTGTGGGTCATGAATCCTACAAGAACTGGCAACACACATATTTATATGGCCCAGACATTCCTCTGCCTGACCGTCTTGAGACATACCCCGACTTCATAGATGGAGCCGCCACCAAAACACCCACCTAGAGGTCCCCAGCCTCCCTTCCGTCCACCGAAGAAGCCAATCGCGCCGTAAGGCGGATCGAATGGCTCGTAGACGGAGGTTTGACGAGCTTGGACCTGGCCATGTGCTGCTTCACTAGGCGGATCCAGCCTCTACAGCACCGCGCCAAGCTGATGTGCATGTACTCCAAGGATAGAAAGGATCCCATGCGAATTTCACGGGACAACTTCTCCAACAACACCATCAAGCTTCGGCTTAAGGACATGGTCAAGGTGAAGGACAGGAAGCGTGGCTTCAAGATCACCTATGACATGTTCGAATGGGGCAAATGCACAGAGGTAGCTTCGGTTTCCTTTGTTGCTCGTTATGTATATACTCTAAGGCTTTTCCGTCTTGAAGTTATCAGGCGAACACACCTTTGTCTCCCAGCTGGCAACCTAGGCGGGATATCAAATGGCCTCCCAGGTCTATGATCCCAAGATGATGGATATCCAGGTGGTGTCTGACGATGACACCCTCAAGGATCATCCAGCTCCGGTAGCGCGAAATCAGAAGAGCTCCACCTCTAACGCTGCTGTCGAGGCCAAGAAGAAGAAGAAGAAATCGGAGAGTGGAGTCTCGAGACGATCCACCGCCACCTTAGAGGCGAACAAGAAGATATCCACCGGCATCCCCCTAACCAAGGATCCTGTTGTGGAGTAAGTGTATTTGTTCTCCAACTTGTACCTTAGCTCGCACCCTATTCAACTCCTGTACTTATACTTTGTATGTTTTAGGAGGAAAGCCGGTGTTAGCCTGAAGCAATCCTCTAGAGATGCTGGAGGGTCAAAAAACATTCGTGATATGTTGACCAAGGACGTGGCCACCAAGCCCTCTCCCGCCACCGCTCCTCCAACTCCTGCCGCCAAGCCTGCAACTAGCCCCACTAGGCCTTCGTCCCCCATCATCCCTAAGACGTCCGCCATGGAGACAATTATCAATCCAATCTTTGATGTCTTAGATTCTGCCTGCACGGACGTTGATCCTAGTGGATAGGCGACGCAGGAGAGTACTTCCTCCAAAGTTGCTGAAGCTCTGGCTAAGGATGCCACCGAGAAAGGAAAAGAGCCATCGAGGGAGGTAGAGGCAGCAACAGCAGCAACTGACAAGGCGGGAGCTTCTGCGCCTTCAACTATCATAGTAACATGGCAGTCGGCTAGAGCTTCATCCACGCCTCCGGCTTCTACTATGCCACTTCCTCCGGTGCCTCCGACTTTGAGCCTGGACGATCTTATCCAGCAGGCGGAAGTCGTGTATAACAATGTCGGTATCTTCCACACTGCATATGCCAATCTGGCCAACAATCTCAAAGTTATTGCCATTGTAAGTCTTTTAAACTTTACCTTTTATCGTATAACATATCCCTCTGTAGCCTCCGAGCTCTTAGGCGTATAAATAATAGTTATTGTCCTGAGTGCTCCAAAGAACTAAGAGTAGAACTTGATAGTGTAGCCCCTAAGCATCTAGATGAAACTAGAAAAGTTCTGACTAGATGCTCTATGAGTAGCATACTTGTCTTTAAATTTAATCCTTAGCCCCCTGAGCTTCTAATTGAAACTTTAACAAAGTTCCGACTAGATGCTCTAGAAGAGCTAACCATAGATCAAAATATCATATTGTAGCCCCCGAGCTTCTAGATGGAACTAAAATAGTTCCGGCTAGGAGATTCTAAGAGAAACTAAATGCTTTTGCTTACACAGAATGAGAGTGCCCAGAGGAAGAAGGCCAATGAGAAATATGACAAGCTACAGGCGGACCTGGATGCTAAAAAGGGTAAAAGAGATTTCCTGGAGGAATAGATCGTGAATAGCAAGAGTTTGTTTTCTGCAACTTTTTCCTGGCTATTGCTCATAGTCAATTTCTTCCATGTTCTCATATTATTCTTGTTTTGACATCTTATAGAACCTACTACCAAGGTCAAGGGCATTGTCAAGCAATCGAAGCATATTCAAGAGCTTGACAGTGAAAACAAGATCTTGAAGAAAGACCTAGCCGAGGTAGTGAAGGGACACGAGGAGCCGATGAAGGTCATGCAAGAGTCTGCGGATGCTGAGATGCAGAGTTTGAAGGAATAAATTGAGCGCCTCAAGGAGCAAAACCAAGCTGCCCAAGAGCAAAACTCTCAGAGCCTTGAGGCGTACAAGAAACTTCAGGACAAGCATGGCATCTTGGAGACGTGCAAGCAAGCCGAATCCAGCATCTTCGGTATATTTCCCCCGTATTGATCAATTCTGTACCTTGGAAAAATGTTTGATGTACTTATACTCATGGTCCTTGTATCTTATGCAAACCACAGCTCCCATTGGCTTAACCAACTTGGGTGAAGGTGCTCCGGATTTCAAGGAATGCATGATTCTTGCTGGCAACTTTGTCAGCACCGCCATCGTGCAGGCCAAGGATATAGCCTAGCCTTTAGGAATACACATCAAGGTGGTAGACTCAATGGCCAAGTACTCGGAGATCCTGCGTCGAGCCCCCGAGAAAGTCAAGGACTAGAAAGCCTCTTGCGTCCAGGCTGGTGCAAGGATGACCCTGTCCTTGGTCAAAGCACACTACGACAACACCGACATCAATTGGGTGACCTCCGGCATGCCCAAGCTAGACGAGGAAGGAAAAGAGATCAACAGCGATGCTATTTGGAACTCCCTCGTTAGCGACGACACCAGAGTTGCCAAGATGGTCAAGGCGGATGTCTTCGTGCCTACCGAGATACTAGATGAGGACATGGCTTCTTCTGAGTCTAGCCCATCTCCTTTAGAGTTTGATGAGCTGTCTCGGCCTGGCTCTCCTATTGCTGATGATGCCACCACGAAGTCCCCTGCAACAGAGCCATAAAAACAATATTTGTATTAAATGTGTCTCTGCAATGTGTATGCAGAAAGACTGGTGAATTTGTAAGGCAGAAAAAACTTGTACTCAAGTTTCCTGCTACTTATCCGTTTCCAGCATGTATATATTTTTTAAGCAAGTGCTGGCTTATCCATTATTCTGGTTTGTATGCTTAACCTTTCATGAGACGAAAGACTCGTAGCACATAACTATTCTCTCAGGTGATGATGCTTAATAGCACTGTCAAGAACCTAAGAGCAAAATCATCGGCTTTGAGTGCCAAGAAGTCACTACTCCGGAATCCACATAAAAACTTTAGAAAATGTGTAGACCAAAAATCTTAAGCTAACGCCCGTAGGCAGAATTTTCACAAGTGCAAATGCAAACTTGCACATAAAGGGTTTATATGATCCAAAAAATGAACAACTAAAGGAGGTAAAATACTCAAAGAATATGAGTTAACCAAATGCTTTATTTCATTGATCATATAAGAAACTTATTACATAATATAAAATATGCTAAGTGTAAAAGGGACGTAGATGTGCTATGTTCCATGGCCGATCTGTCTCTAGGTAATCATCATCGGAGTCACGTTGTTTGCGCTTGCGATTTTTAGGCCTATCTTTCAACTAGCGAATATCGATGAGGTAATAGGAACCATTTAGCAATGCTTTGCTTATGACAAACGATCCTTCCCAAGGCGGGGATAGTTTATGTGATTTCTCCTGCTTGAGTCTAAGCACCAGATCCCCTTCTTTAAACGAGCGTTGCTTAACACGATGACTATGGTAGCCACATAGCTTCTGCTGGTAGACGATGAATCTTTGGCATGCTAGCACATGCTCTTCCTTGAGTAGGTCCATAGATAAGCGTCTAGATTCTTCATCGTCATCTTCCTCGTAGGCGATGACTCTTGATGCATCGTGGAGGATGTTGGATGGTAGGACAACTTCTTCTCCATAAACCATGAAGAAAGGAGTCAAGCCGATGGATCTGTTGGGTGTTGTTCTTAAACTCCACAATACATATGGTATTTCCTTCGCCCATGCTCCAGCTGCTCTGTGTAGCGGTGCCTCTAAGAGTGGCTTGATTCCATGCAGAATTAGTCCATTAGCCTATTCAACTTGTCCATTAGACTGTGGGTGTGCCACAAATGCTAGGTCAAGGCGGATGCCTTTTTCATGATAGTACTCCTCAACTTCTCTGAGAGACAAATTTCTGCCGTTGTCGGTGATGATGCTGTGTGGGAGACCAAATCTCACCACTAGATCTCGGACAAATTTTAGGGTTGTTGCCCCATCAAGCTTTTTAATGGGTTTAGCTTCAATACATTTTGTGAACTTATCCACTACTACTAGAAAGTGTGTAAATCCACGAGGTGTTGTTTGCAAAGGTCCCACCATGTCCAGCCCCCAGACTATAAACGGCCAAGTTATTGGTATGGTTCGCAATTCTTTAGCTGGAGCACTTGGTTGGCTTGCATAGAACTAACACCCAAGACATGTTTGTACCAAATTGTCAGCGTCCGCCTTGGCAGTTAACCAGTAGAATCCTTGTCGGAAGGCCTTAGCCACCAACGATTGGGGAGCGATGTGATGCCCGCAATCTCTAAGATGTATATCTCCAAGGATATCAATACCTTGCTGCTGGAGATGCATCGAAGGAAAACTCATGTGGTACTTACATTATATAGCTGGTCGTCAATGATGACGTAGCATTTTTCTCTTTGTACTATTTGTCGGCTTTCGACTTCATCGGCAGGTTAAGTTCCATCTTGTAGATAGTCCATGAATGGTTCCGTCCAAGCCGGAGAGGTCACTGTTACTGCGTTAACGAGTGAGTCCACTCTATCTGGGTTGTCGGGGTCTACTCCCTTCACGGATGGGGTCCGTAAATGCTCCAGGAAAACGCCTGGCAGAATTGGTCGGCGAGACGATCCAAGCTTTGATAGCAGATCTGCTGCCTCATTTTCCTCCCTTTTGATGTACTTGACTTCGCAGCTGTCGAAGAACTTGGCAATTTTGTCTACTTCGTCTCCATATGCTGCCATCATAGAGTTCCACGTGTTCCAGGTGCCAGCTACTTGCTGGGAAACCAAGTCGGAATCTCCACAACAAACTATACGCTTGATGCCAATATCCTTAGCTACTCGAAGTCCATGAATGAGGGCCTCATACTCTGCCATGTTGTTGGTAGCGTTGAAGTGGATCTGCAGGACATATTGCAACTTCTCCCTTGTTGGTGATTGTAGTAATACACCAGCCCCTGAGCCATTGAGTAGCTTTGATCCGTCAAAGTGCATGAACCAATATTCTGGCTCTAACACATGAGTGTCTACTGGCAGTTCTGTCCAATCTGCAATAAAATCCGCCAATGCTTGTGACTTAATAGCGTCGCGTCTCTTGTAGGTGATTTCAAAGGGGGAAAGTTCAATGCCCCACTTTGCCACTCTTCCTGTATCGTCACTGTTATTGATGATGTCGGACAATGGAGCTTTGCTCACTACTGTGATGGGGTGCTCTTGGAAGTAATGCCTTAGCTTCCGTGAAGCAAGGAAAACTCCGTAAGCTATCTTATGGTAGTGCGGGTAACGCTGCTTGGATTTTGTCAAGACCTCTCTTACATAGTAAACTGGTCGCTGAACTCCGTATTCATGCATTGGCTCCTTGCGATCCACCACGACGACGATGCCGATTACTCGGTTGGTTGCCGCCATATAAACTAACATAGGCTCCCTTGATACCAGTGTTGCAAGTATTGGCTCGAAGGAGAGTATTCTGTTCAACTCCTGAAGTATTGTGTCAGCTTCATCTATCCATATGAATTTGTCCACCTTCTTGAGCAACTTGTAGAGCGACATAGCCTTCTCTCCAAGTTAGCTGATGAACCAGCTTACTGCTGCTATGCAGCCTATGAGCCTTTGTATGTCCTTCAAGCATGTTGGGTGTTTGATGTCAAGGATGCCCTTGATTTTCTCTAGGTTGACCTTGATTCTTTGGTGCGAAACAATGAAGCCCAATAGCTTAACGGATGGCACCTCGAAGACGCACTTCTTGGGGTTAAGCATCATGTTGTATCTCTAGAGATTGTCGAAGGTTTCATGCAAGTCGACGATAAGGTCGTTTGATTTATTTGACATTACCGCAATGTCGTCCACATAAGCATGCACATTGCGACCTATTTGGTCATGTAGGCAGTTTTGCATTGTCCGTTGGTAAGTAGCACCAGCATTTTTTAGCCCAAAGGGCATTGTGACATAGCAGTACGTGTCGTAAGGTGTGGTGAACGAAGTGGCCAATTATTCAGACTTTCGCATCCGGATTTGGTGGTAACCTGAGAAGGCATCGAGAAAACACAAAAGTTCCAAGCCAGCCATCGAATAAATGACTTGGTCAATGCGAGGCAAAGCAAGCGGATCCTTCGGACACGCTTTGTTCAAGCCGGTGTAATAAACGCACATTCTTAATTCATTGGTTCCTTTTTTGAGGACAAGTACAGGATTTTCCACCCATCGGGTGTGAATAACTTCTCGGATAAAGCCATCCTTAAGTAACCTAGATATTTCTTTGCCTATAGCCGTTCGTCTTTCATCACCAAAGCGCCGTAGACGTTGTTTCACCGGTTTATCATTAGGATCAATATTCAAGCTGTCCTCGGTAAGTTCCCTAGGTACACCTTTCATGTTGGCAGGTTGCCAGGCGAAGATGTCCTTATTTTCACAGAGGAAATCGACGAGCGCGCTTTCCTATTTGGGATCCAGGTCCGTGCCAATGGCGGTGGTCTTGGAGGAATCTACTTCAACAAGCTCCACCTGCTTGGTCTTGATGGCGGCCTTGAATGTGGGTTCGGCAGCAGTGATTTGCTTCTTCGAAGCCAGCATCTCTGAGGCATCGACCTGGCTCTAGATCTCCTCGAACTCCTCACCATAGATGACCGCTTCAGTGAAGGCGGCTTTGTTGAGCTCACACTCCCGTGCCTTGGTGAAGCTTCCGTCAACGGTGATGATACCATTTGGTCTGGGTATTTTGAGTTTGTTGTAGACAAAGCATGGCCTTGCGAGGAAGGAGTGGAAGATGTCACGTCCGAAGATGAAATGGTACACGCTCTTGAAAGGCACCACTTCGAAGGTCATGCATTCTTGGCGGTAATTGTTGACATCGCCAAAAGCGCCCGGAAGGGTGATGTAGCCTAGGGAATTAGCTTGTCGGCCAGGAACAACGCCATGGAACACGGTGTTGCTCTTCCTTAGCTGGGTCTCCGTCAAGTTCATCTTGTGCAGTGTATCCAGGTACATGATGTTGATGTTGCTTCCATTGTCCACAAGGCACTTGGTGAACTCTGTGCCGTCAATCAAGTGGTTGATGACCATGGCATACTGGTTCTCTATTGGGATAAGATCTAGATGATCCTTCCTATCCCAAGTGATTGGAATCTCTGACGACCTGACGTACTGGGGAACTAGAGGAAGGGTAGCCATCAGTATCCTCAGAGAGGTTTTCTGGGCCCGAACGGTGGGGGTGCCATGGAAAGTGTGGTAGACTGGAGCCTTCTTCTCGAAGGTTTTTTCCCTTTGCCCTCGCCCTTGTCGGAGGACTTGGGTTCCATGTCTTCATCCATATCACTTGAATCCTTGGACTCCTCTTCCTTCTTCTTCCCTTTGCCCTTTCCGTGGGGTCTATTCTTCCAACTTCGCTTGTAGCCGGACTCAGGGTCCTCCTTGAGGTCATTGACAAACTTGCATTGGCGGTTGGTGTGGGTGGCTTTGCCATTTGCGTTGAGGTGGACGAAACACGACATATCATGGTACTCTTCATACGTTTGGGGAACGCGGGGCGCTGAGGGTGTAGACTCACTCCTATGCTGTCCCTGGCTAGTCCCCCGGCCACGACCATGCTGTCCGCCTCCGCCTATGCCAGTGAATGTTGTGGCAACCATGTCGGTTGTTTGCTTCTCTTCAGGCGGAGTCTTCCACTTGTTATTATTGTTTTTCATGGCCTAGGTAGGGATTGCTATTGCTGGCAATGATACACGCGCATTGTCATTAGCGGTGGCGAACTCGCTAGCCATGGCGATCATTGCGTTGAGGTTGAGCTCATTATTTTCTTGCTTGCACTTCAACATATCCCGGAGCAAAGTTCCCTTCTCCATACCATCGATGAAGGCGGCCATAGCGGTTTGTTCGTGCACCCCTGCGCAAGAATTTTTCATATCCAGTCAGCGAGAGAGGTAGGCACGAGAGGTTTCATCCTTTTCTTGTACGCATCACTGTAGGTCTCTGATAGTGTAGGGACATTTGTATGTACCCTCGAAGTTCTTGGTGAATGCTTCATGCATGTCCAACCAATTGCATATTGATTTCTTTGGCAAGTCATCAATCCATTGTCGGGCGGTGCCGGTGAGCATAAGTGGGAGGTACTTGACGATGACATTAGGATTTCCCCTGCGATGTGAATCACTTTGCTATAGTCCTGCAACCATGTAACTGGTATGGCAATGTCTTCATTGGGCTTGATAGTCTTGTCTATCCGGAGGTCCTGGGGGTAGGTTGTGGCCCATATTACTGGTCCAAAACAACGTGGCCCAAGGTATGGGAGGTCCCGTGCGTTGTACGGCTCTAGTTGCTTCCTTTTTCCGTCATGGGGAGGGGAATTGCGGTGCGATTTATGAGATCCACCGTGTCCTCCGCCATGATGGCTGTTAGGTGGCGATGGTGGCTGATGAGGGTTTAACTCATCAATGCCCATTGTTATGGACTTGGGTTTTGGAGAAGGAGGGAGCACTGGAGACATCTATCAGCTAGCAAACAAGCACACAGGGGACTCGAAGATTTACCTAGGTTCAGGCCTCATAGAGGTCCCTACTCCTGCTTGTATGCTCGTGGAATTATCAGAGGAATCGAAGGTTACAATGGTGCGCAGATGCAATCTGGCTAGGGTTGTGGAAACTAGGGTTGTGTGTGTCCTCCTCACCGCCCCTCCTAGCCTTTATATAGATAGGCTAGGTCTCGGGTGACAGATCGAGTCGGTTACAAGTTAGGGTTCTCCCCTTTGAACTTTCTATCTTTAGTTTCTTCTTGTTCTTCAAGCAACCGAGAGTCTGTAGGTTACTCGAGTTACTCATTTGGGCCTTGGCAACACCGTGGGCCTCTACGTATTCAGGCCGTATATACCAAGCTCGAGTACTTGTAGGGTATACCCATGTCAGTAGCCCTCGATTGTCCAGTGGAATCGCAGATTCGTCTCGAGACTTTATGAAGCCTTTCGAGTGCATGACTGAGTATATTTTTCGACTGCTTTGTTTGTGTCATAGGGATTGTTGATGCACGTGCCTGATTTTGATGGGTTCGTAGCATGGAAAACAAAAAAATTCTACCGCAAGAACGAACAAAACCCAGATCTAATCTATTAGACAAGTGCAACGAGATAGATCTGTACTAACCCTTGTAGATCCGAAAGCCTTCTGCGAGATCGGATCTCGTGGTTGATGTAGACGATCACTTGCCGATCTCAAGATCGAGTAGACGATCCTTCCGGCAGCGCTTCACAATGATCGATCACGTGCGAGTCGGCAGACCTTCCTCTCCTGCTCCAATGAAGCGGAGGTAATAGATCTCTCCACGGAATCCCAGCAGCACGACGGCGTGGTGGTGGTGGTGGAGTAGAGAATTCTGTAGGGCTTCGCCTAAGCCAGAGTAGATGGAAGGAGGAGGAGAGAGGCGGCTAGGGTTTGGAGTGGGAGGGGCAAAGGGGGGTGGCGCCTCCACCCCTCTATATATAGAGGGAGGGGTGCGACCTAGGGTTCCCACCCCTAGGCCCACCTCCTAGGGCCGGCACACAAGGGAGCTTGGGGGGAGAGTCCTTCCCCCCAAGTTTCCCTTACTTACCCTCCAAGTTTCCCTTTATCCTTTCTTGGTTTTCAAGTAAACTCCAAAAAATCTTCTAGAACCTTCCGGAACATTCCGAAACCTTCTAGAATCCCCATATAAACACTCCGGAACATTTCCTAACTTAGAAAATGATCTCCATTATATGAATCTTATTCCCCGGACAATTCCGGATCTCCTCGTGATGTCCCGGATCCAATCCGAGACTCCGAACAACATTCGGTCTCCAACGCACATTCCATATCTACTTAAAACAACTTCGAACCTTAAGTGTGTCACCCTACGGTTCATGATATGCAGACATGATGGAGACACCTCTCTGACTAATAACCATCAGCGGGATCTGGAGATCCATAACAGCTCCCACATACTCAACAATGACTTCGTGATCGATAGAACCATTAACATACGAAACCAATTCCCTTTGTCACGCGATACTCTACTTATCTGAGGTTTGATCGTCGGTATCTCCATACCTAGTGCTACCTCGTTATTGATAAGTACTCTTTACTCATTCCATGTTATGTCATCCCTTGTGACCTAGTCACATGCTTGCAAGCTAACTAGATGACATTCCACCGAGAGGGCCCAGAGCATATCTATCTGTCATATGGATGGACAAATCCCAATCTTGGTCCATGCGCTTTAACACATACTTTCAGAATACCCAATGACACCTTTATAACCACCCAGTTATGAAGCGGTGTTTGATGTCATCAAAGCACCCATCCGGTGATGGTGATTAACATAACCTCATGGTCAAAGGATTAGGTTACTATGCATTTGATAAGCTTGTAGCAATACGAACTAAATGACTTGATCTTATGCTACACTTACTTTGGGTGTGTGTGTCCATCACATCATTCTCCTAATGATATGACCTTGTTATTAATGACATCCAATGTCCATGATCAGCTATTAATCAACAAGCTAGTTCAACAAGAGGCTTACTAGGGACTCTTTCATGTTTACAAAACACACAAGTATTAGTGTTTCCTAATAATACAATTATAGCATGGGATGTAAACATTCATCATAAACACAAAGATATAATAATAACCACTTTTATTATTGCCTCTTGGGATATCTCCAACAGTCTCCCACTTGCACTAGAGTCAATAATCTAGATTACATGGTAATATACCTAACACCCATGGCATTCTGGTGTTGGTCATGCTTTGCCCTAGGGAGAGGTTTAGTCAACGGATCTACCACATTCATATCAGTGTGTACTTTGCAAATCTTTATGTCACCATCTTGGACATACTCGCGAATAGCATGGAAACGTAGCTTGATATGCTTCAGCTTGCTATGTGACCTTGGCTCCTGTGCATTAGCTATGGCACCTGTTGTCACAAGAGATGGCCATCGGGTCCAACGCCCTAGGAACCACGCCAAGTTCAGTAATGAACTCCTTCATCCATATGGATTCTTGTGCAGCCTCCGAAGCAGCTATGTATTCTGATTCAGTTGAAGATTTCGCCACAACGCTTTGCTTGGCACTCCTCCAGCTCACTGCAGCACCATTCAAAATAAATACGTATCCAGACTGTGACTTCGAGTCATCTGGATCGGTGTTCCAACTAGCATTAGTGTAACTGTTTACAACAAGCTGTTCATCACCTCCATAAGAAAGAACCATATCCTTAGTCCTATTTAGGTACTTTAGGATATTCTTGACCGCTGTCAAGTGCTCCATTCTAGGATCACTTTGATATCTGCTAGTCAAACTAACAGCATGTGCTATATCCGGTCTTGTACACAACATGGCATACATGATAGAACCTATGGCTGAGGCATAGGGAATATTATTCATCTTCTCTCTATCTTCTGCCGTAGCTGGACTTTGAGTCTTACTCAAGGTCTTACCTGACAACATGGGCACGAACCCTTTCTTGCTCTCTTCCATTCTAAACTTCTTTAGAACTTTGTCCAAGTATGTACTTTGTGAAAGCGCTATTAGGCGTCTTGATCTATCTCTATAAATCTTGATGCCTAGAATATATGTCGCTTCGCCAAGATCCTTCATTGAAAAACTATTATTCAAATAGGCTTTGACACTATTAGGAAGTTCTATATCATTCCCAATCAACAATATGTCATTTACATATAGTACTAGGAATGCTACAGAGCTCCCACTCACTTTCTTGTAAATACAAGCTTCTCCATAAGTTTGTATAAATCCAAAGTTTTTGATTACTTTATCAAAACGTTGATTCCAACTCCGGGATGCTTGCTTCAGTTCATAAATGGAGCGCTGAAGTTTGCATACCTTGTCAGCATCTTTAGGATCGACAAAACCCTTGGGTTGTACCATATACAACTCTTCCTCAATGTCACCATTAAGGAACGCCGTTTTGACATCCATCTGCCAAATCTCATAATCGAAATATGCAGCAATTGCTAACAAAATCCTCACAGACTTTAGCTTCGCTACTGGTGAGAAAGTCTCATCGTAGTCAACTCCTTGAATTTTTCGGAACCCTTTCGCGACAAGTCGAGCTTTATAGACGGTAACATTACCATCAACATCTGTTTTTCTTTTGAAAATCCATTTTTTATCGACAGCCTTATGGCCATCCGGTAAGTCCACCAAAGTCCACACTTTGTTTTCGTACATGGATCCCATTTCGGATTTCATGGCTTCTAGCCATTTGTCGGAATCTGGGCTCACCATAGCTTCTTCATACGTCGCAGGGTCATCAGTGTTGTCCACCAACATGACGTTCAAGGCAGGGTCATACCAATCAGGAGTGGTACGAACCCTCGTTGACCTGCGAGGTTCATCAGCAACTTCGTTCGAAGTTTCATGATCACCATCATTAGCTTCCTCTCCAATTGGTGCAGGTGGCACAAAAACATTTTCCGGTGCTGCGCTACTCTCAACTCCGAGAGAAGGTTCAATAACCTCGTCGAGTTTTACTTTCCTTCCAGTCAATTCCTTCGAGAGAAACTCCTTCTCAAGAAAGGATCCATTCTTGGCAACGAAAACTTTGCCTTCGGATCTATGATAGAAGGTATACCCAATTGTTTCTTTAAGGTATCCTATGAAGACGCATTTCTCCGCTTTGGGTTCAAGCTTATCAGGTTGTAATTTCTTTACATACGCTTCGCAACCCCAAACTTTAAGGAACGACAACTTAGGTTTCTTTCCAAACCACAATTCATACGGTGTCGTTTCAACGGATTTAGATGGTGCCCTATTTAAAGTGAATGCGGCTGTCTCTAATGCATAGCCCCAAAACGATAACGGTAAATCTGTAAGAGACACCATAAACCGAACCATATCTAAGAGAGTTCGATTACGACGTTCGGACACACCATTACGCTGTGGTGTTCCCGGCAGTGTCAATTGCGAAAGTATTCCACATTTCTTTAAATGCATGCCAAACTCATAACTTAGATATTCACCTCCACGGTCAGAACGCAGAAACTTAATCTTCTTGTTACGATGATTTTCCACTTCACTTTGAAATTCCTTAAACTTCTCGAAAGTTTCGGACTTATGTTTCATAAAGTAGACATACCCATATCTACTTAAGTCATCCGTGAAAGTGAGAACATACCGATATCCACCACGCAATGCTACACTCATTGGACCGCACACATCGGTATGTATTATTTCCAATAAGTCTGTAGCTCGCTCCATTATTCTAGAGAATGGAGTCTTAGTCATTTTTCCCATTAGACATGCTTCGCATCTTTCAAGTGACTCAAAATCAAGTGATTCAAGAAGTCCATCAGAATGGAGTTTCTTCATACGCTTCACTCCAATGTGACCAAGACGACAGTGCCACATGTATGTAGAATTATCATTCAATTTTGTTCGTTTAGCATCTATGTTGTGAACATGTGTATCACTACTATCGAGATTCAGTAAGAATAAACCATTCATCTCAGGTGCATTACCATAAAAGATATTACTCATATAAATCGAACAACCTTTATTCTCGGACTTAAAAGAGTAACCGTCTATAATAAACAAGATCCAGATATAATGTTCATGCTTAACGCAGCACCAAATAACAATTATTCAAATTTAAAACTAATCCCGAAGGTAGATGTAGAGGGCGTGCGCCATGCGATCACATCAACCTTGGAGCCATTTCCAACACGCATCGTCACCTCGTCTCTCGGTCTTCGTTTATTCCAGCTCTGTTTGAGTTACAAATATGAGCAACCAAACCAGTATCAAATACCCGAGCACTACTACGATTACTAGTAAGATACACATCAATAACATGTATATCGAATATACCTTTCTTCTTGATGTTGCCGTTCTTGATCTGCCCGGTACTTGGGCGATTCTGGCGTCCGATGACCAACACCCTTGCGAGAAGCATTCAGTTTCAGGCTTAGGACCAGCCTTGGGCTTCTTAGCGGTCGGCACTTTCTTGCCGTCCTTCTTGAAGTTGCCCTTGTTCTTAGGCTTGCCCTGTTTCTTGAAATTGGTGGTCTTATTGACCATCAACACTGGGTGCTCCTTCTTGATCTCCACTTCAGCAGTTTTCAGCATGGACGATAGTTCAGGCAACGTCTTGTTCATGCAGTGCATATTGTAGTTCATCACAAAGTTCTTATAACTCGGTGGCAGTGATTGGAGGACACGGTGAATCCCTAACTCATTAGGAATCGTTATCCCCAACTCTTGGAGCTTGTTTGCGTGCCTAGACATGGTGAGCACGTGCTCGCTAACGGAGCTACCCTCTTCCATCTTACAGTTAAAGAACTTTTCGGAGGCCTCATAGCTCTCCACGGTCGCGTGAGTCTCAAAAATGAGCTTGAGCTCCTTAATGATCTCGAACGGGTCGTGGTGCTCAAAACGTTTCTGAAGCTCCGTTTCTAAACCGTACAGGATGGCACACTGAACTGTGGAGTAATGATTTTTCTGAGTGGCGTAAACATTTTTTACGTCATTGGTGGCATCTTCTGCAGGTGGGTCACCTAGCGGTGCTTCGAGCACATAGGTCAACTGACCAGCCCTAAGGATAATCTTCAGTTGACGGAGCCAGTCCATGAAGTTGCTTCCATTGTTCTTAAGCTTTTCTTTCTCTAGGAATGCATTGAAATTGATGGAGAGGTTCGCCATAATCTACAACAAATTTGCAAGTAGTTTAGACTAAGTTTATGATAAATTGAGTTCAATTTTAATTCTTAAATTAACTAGGTGAACTCCCACTCAAAACAACATGCCTCACATTGTCTTAGTGATTACACGAACCAAGTCCACTACACCAAGTCCGATCTTCACGAGAGAAGATGTAGTTTCATCGGCGAACAATCTTCATGTTCATCATATCATTTATATGATTCATGCTCTACCTTTTGGTATTCCGTGTTCCGAGACCATGTCTATACATGCTAGGCTCATCAAGATTAACCTTAGTTTCCGCATGTGCAAATCTGGCTTGCACCCGTTGTATGCACACGCAGAATCTATCACATCCGATCATCACGAGATGCTTCGAAACGACGAGTCTTAGCAACGGTGCCAACTAAGGACGAACACTTTATTACTTGATATTTAGTGAGAGGGATCATCTTATAATGCTACCGTCACGATCTAAGAAATACAAGATGCATAAAGGATTAACATCACAGGCAATTCATAATTAGTGTGATATGATATGGCCCTTTCTTCTTATGCCTTTGATCTCCATCTCTAAAGCACGGACATGATCTCCATCATCACCAGCATTGCGTCAAGGTCAGTGGCGCCGCTTCATGGTTGTCCATCATCACTAGCAACTATTACAACTACTTGGAATAAAGCTATTACAAGATGAATAGACACGCAGGTCTTAACAAAATTAAAGACAACCATTAGGCTCCTGCCGGTTGCCATATTACAACAACGATCATTGCATACATCAAATATAATGACAATCACATGATGGACATATCACATCACAAAACCCCTGCAAAAACAAGTTAGACGCCTCTAATTTTCTTTGCATGTTTTACGTGGTTTGGGGCTTTCGAACAAGAACGGATCTTACCTATGAAACTGAACCACAACGTTGATACAAGTGCTATCAAGTACAAAGTGTAAATTGGATCTATACTATGGTGGGAGAGATAGACACCTGCAAAGCCACTTGTGCAAAGCAAGTTACACGTCAAGCGTGGAGCAAGTCTCATGTGTGAAGACATGTAAGGTTAGCCCGAGCCGCTTCATCCCACCATACCGCAAGATGCAAAGTACACAAAGCAAAAGACGGCACGAGCACCAACGCCCACAAAACCATTGTGTTCTACTCGTGCAACAGATCTACGCATAGACAAGGCTCTGATACCACTGATGGGTTCGTAGCATGGAAAACAAAAAAATTCTACCGCAAGAACGAACAAAACCCAGATCTAATCTAGATAAAAGCCAAGATCTAATATATTAGACAAGTGCAACAAGATAGATCTGTACTAACCCTTGTAGATCCGAAAGCCTTGTGCGAGATCGGATCTCGTGGTTGATGTAGACGATCACTTGCCGATCTCAAGATCGAGTAGACGATCCTTCCGGCGCCGCATTCTGGCGGCTTCATGATCGGTCACTGCGTGCGAGTCGGCAGACCTTCCTCTCCTGTTCAGCGAAAGCAGAGGTAGTAGATCTCTCCACGGAATCCCAGCAGCACGACGGCGTGGTGGTGGTGGTGGAGTAGAGAATTCTGCAGGGCTTCGCCTAAGCCAGAGCAGATGGAAGGAGGAGGAGAGAGGCGGCTAGGGTTTGGAGTGGGAGGGGCAAAGGGGGGTGGCGCCTCCACCCCTCTATATATAGAGGGAGGGGTGCGGCCTAGGGTTCCCACCCCTAGGACCACCTCCTAGGGCCGGCGCACAAGGGAGCTTGGAGGGAGAGTCCTTCCCTCCAAGTTTCCCTTACTTACCCTCCAAGTTTCCCTTTATCCTTTCTTGGTTTTCAAGTAAACTCCAAAAAATCTTCTAGAACCTTTTGGAACATTCCGAAACCTTCTGGAATCCCATATAAACACTCCGGAACATTTCCTAACTTAGAAAATGATCCCCATTATATGAATCTTATTCCCCGGACAATTCCGGATCTCCTCATGATGTCCCGGATCCAATCCGAGACTCCGAACAACATTCGGTCTCCAACGCACATTCCATATCTACTTAAAACAACTTCGAACCTTAAGTGTGTCACCCTATGGTTCGTGAATATGCAGACATGATGGAGACACCTCTCCGATCAATAACCATCAGCGGGATCTGGAGATCCATAACGGCTCCCACATACTCAACAATGACTTCGTGATCGATAGAACCATTAACATACAAAACCAATTCCCTTTGTCACGCGATACTCTACGTATCCGAGGTTTGATCGTCGGTATCTCCATACCTAGTGCTACCTCGTTACTGATAAGTACTCTTTACTCGTTCCATGTTATGTCATCCCTTGTGACCTAGTCACATGCTTGCAAGCTAACTAGATGACATTCCACCGAGAGGGCCCAGAGCATATCTATCCGTCATATGGATGGACAAATCCCAATCTTGGTCCATGCGCTTCAACACATACTTTCAGAATACCCAGTGACACCTTTATAACCACCCGATTCTGAGCGGTGTTTGATGTCATCAAAGCACCCATCCGGTGATGGTGATTAACATAACCTCATGGTCGAAGGATTAGGTTACTATGCATTTGATAAGCTTGTAGCAATACGAACTAAATGACTTGATCTTATGCTACACTTACTTTGGGTGTGTGTGTCCATCACATCATTCTCCTAATGATATGACCTTGTTATTAATGACATCCAATGTCCATGATCAGGAAACCATGACTGTCTATTAATCAACAAGCTAGTTCAACAAGAGGCTTACTAGGGACTCTTTCATGTTTACAAAACACACAAGTATTAGTGTTTCCTAATAATACAATTATAGCATGGGATGTAAACATTCATCATAAACACAAAGATATAATAATAACCACTTTTATTATTGCCTCTTGGGCATATCTCCAATAGATTTAACCGATGTATCGGTATCAGTTAACTACCTTAGGGTAAAACAACGCCATCTACTCGAACTCGAGTCCCCGGACTCGAATCCGGAAAAGTGCTGGTGTAATTCGACTCAAGCCACAGAGGTCTTACAGGAGTCGAATTCCAGTGTATGGGTGTGAGCACTCGACGCGTCTATCAAGGCATGTTTATCGTGCCTGTAGGCACGGTTATATTTCTGGTAGTGCGCAGTGAATGCGTTGCCAGGCCTTATTCAGGTCTTATCTTCACGCCGTAAGGGCGGCATCCGAATTTTTGTCATCGCGGAGACGATTCGGTGACCCAGGAGACGCAGTCTCTTTGTAGGGAAAAATCATGAGGCGGTGTCGCCATAAGCTTCGAGTGTGGATGTTATCAACACACAGTACTTTGTAAAAATAATCATAGGGTGCGTGACCAGCGCTCCCTATGGGAGTAGCCCCCGAGTGCCTGGTTGAGTCGAAGACTCAGGCAGGGACTAAAGAACTTTTGCGACTGTTGTCGTCTTTTATTTGCTTGTTTCAGTCGAATTTACT
This sequence comes from Avena insularis, assembly GCA_023614405.1. Lineage (NCBI taxonomy): Eukaryota > Viridiplantae > Streptophyta > Magnoliopsida > Poales > Poaceae > Avena > Avena insularis. The sequence continues at coordinate 488,984,308 of CM042692.1, read as the reverse complement.
TCCGACGCTCCCTATGGGAGTAACCCATGTCCATAGTCGAATTGTGCTTCGAATGATTGGGTTTGCTTTGAATGTCCATGTTCCTGAAAAAGAAGAAGAAAAAATCGTAGGGTGCGCGACCAGCGCTCCCTATGGGAGTAGCCCCCGAGTGCTTGGTGGAGTCGAAGACTCGAGCAAGGACTAAAGTAGTCGAGGTCTTCTGCTGCGTAGTTTTTGATGATGTTAGTGCTGACCATTCCATGACCTCAGTTCCCCGCGTGAGCGAGTTTGACGGGACATGACGAGCGGTGGGTCCCATTTCCTGACTCTGATTTGACCGGGCGTGCGCAATCTTTATTTTAACTGCGCCTCCTCGATTTCCGTGCATAATGGGAGTAGTGGGGGATGGTTCACGCTTCAGTTCCTCCACGTGTCGAGCGCGCTGAATGCCACGCGTCTGATCGGGTTTTTCTGAGCCGTTGGATTGCATCTTCCAGGGGGTTAAGTAGCAATGCGGCGATGGTAAAATTCACATCTACTTGTTTTCATCCTTTGCCTCCATCGCCATTGCCGCTGCTCCTCTGCTTCTTTGTGCTCTTTTCCTTTGTGGCGCTGGACCAGCTCCGCGTATTTCCCAGCTACTTCCTCCAGTCACATCGCCGCCGCGGAATAGGGAAGAAAAAGGGAGGTGCTGCGGCCGATTCCGCTGCTGCCGCTGCTACGATGAAGAAGAAGGGCGGCTCCGCTGCTGCGGGCACCAGCACCGCCGCCGGCGGAAAGAAGAAGGGCACAGGCACTCGCGTCACGAATGGTGCGTGGCGTCCATCTGTGATCAAGTCCTCAGAACTTCGTCTTCTTCGCCAAGACAGAGTTTTGTCATCCGCAGTCGCTGACGCACGCGTCCCTAGCAGCGAGGTAATCCCCTCTCCTCCTGCCGGCTTTCGGGTGATGTTCCTAGCGTTCATCATCCGTGGCCTCTCGTTGCCCCTACATCCTTTCTTCAGGGGCATTCTCTGTTTTTACGGGCTCCATCTCCATCAGTTGTCCCCCAATTCCATCCTCCATGTAGCTTGCTACATTACCCTTTGCGAGTGCTGGCTCGGAATCGAGCCACACTTCGGCCTCTTCAAACGCCTCTTCAAGTGGAAGCGCCAATCAGCGTTTGGCTCTATAGTCTATGATGTAGGCGGCTGCGGTATCCATGTCAATCCATCCGCCGTAAGTTTTCGAGTCTTCCTTTTTTGGTTCTTCTTTGCAGTTGCCTTTTTTTAATATTGGTTTTGATTTGCAGCCAACAAGCGTCATCATCTTCTAACAATGTACAGTTTTTGAAAGAATCTAGAGTCACGACCTCCAGGGCCAAGAAAGAGGTTGAGCATGCTCCTTCCCCTCCATTGGCGACCCACTCCGGGCATAATTCATCAAGCTTTCCACACGATGGGGAGCATCGGATGGTTGCCCGGATGACTACACACCAATCGACTTCGGAGTCACTGGAGGATCATGTAAGTGTAGTATCTCTTCTTCTGATGTTGCAGTCGATTTTATCTATGGCGTCTGCTGATCCTTTTGTTGTTTTCCTTTTGCGATAGCTCCTTGTGAGGGAAGCCGCTCACCTGGCGGAGCAGGTGCTTGCGATGGGTCGCCAGCATGCCATGCTGGATACGCGCTATCGCGTGGTGGAAAGTAAGTGCCTTTTACTTCTTCTTCTTCTGCGTTGTTGTTATGTAGTCGACTGATAGTCTATCCCCTTTTGTTTTGTTTTGTAGCTGAACATAATGCCCTTCTTCACGACGCCGCCACCATGGAAAAGACGCTCGCCATAGCTGTAAAGAGCCACGATGAGGCAATCGCGGCGCGTGACGAGGCGCAAAAGCGTGAAGAGGATCTGCGTGCCTCCATCACAACTAGGGAGAAGTTGTTCAAGGAGCAGCTTTCTCGATTGCCAAGGCTCTCTCAGGTACCTTGCTTGGATATCATTATTTTTCTCTTGTTCGAATTTGTCGTTGGCGCTGACTTTCGTGTCCATGTGTGGGTTCTGTACAGATGCTGGCGATTTGAGGTTCGACCCTTAGGCCCTCCGCCGGGATGATGCCTTGGAGGGTGCTCTATCAGCAGTCGGGGACCACAGTGTCGCCGTTCAAGATATGCTCTCCAAGGCCAAGGGCATGCTCAGTCGCCTCCGGGAAGAATTGGTGCCCAAAGCTGAGCTGATCGAGAACATGGACGAGCTGGTGGAGTCTCTTGCCGGGGGCGTCCCTACAAGCTTCAAGAACTCGCTCCATGCGGCTGGTGCGTCAATGTCACTCGCGATGGTGCAAGCCCACGAAGTCGAGGTTGATCCTGCAGCAGTCTCAAGGGCGATGTCCGTCAGCGCGGACGGCCAGCAGGTAGTCTTTGCTCCTTTCACGACTGCCTGTGGCAAGTATGGGCCGCAGCTGATCAACATAGTTGCAAAGTACTCTGAGGAGCTGCAGCGAGCCAAGAAGGCGGCAAAGGCTGCAGCGTTAGGGGCCGACGGAAAGTCAGTGGCATCTAATACCGCCACGGACTCGATGAGGCCCCCAAAGCCAAACTCCAAGTCGAAGAAACCAGTTGCTCCTCAGTAGCCTTGTAATAGTTAGGTAGCTTATGTCTTTTGTCGAAAACATGCCTTATGGCGAGTGTATCTGCTGATACTTTTGCTAATCTTGAATGCACTCGAATCTTTTGTCTGTGCATCGCTTTAGTCTTCTTATTGCTTCTTGCTTGGCTTGTGATAGGGCACATTGAGTGAACCACTGAGGGAACCTCGGGATTCGCCACCCCTTGATGATACTTTGGCACCATCGCGCTCAAGGGTGGATGAGATGTCTTTGCTCTCGCGACTCCGTGATCACGTGAAGAAGTTGGAGCGTGAATAGCCCGTACTCCGCGGTAACACGGATGTATGGAAATCGAAGGCAGAGAAGGCCACCGCCCGAGAACAATATCTATTGGGGGAGGTGACGCAGTTGGGCGACCAATTTAAATGTTAGCTTTCTTACTCTTATCTTTTTCTTGTAGTCACTTGCAATGGTGTGCTGTCCTCATACTTCCGTTTTTGCTTTGTATAGTTATCAGCGCGCGCCATCCGCAGGATGAGAAGGACCGAATTTCCATTCGCATGAATGACCTGACCCAGGAGCAACTTCAGGCGAGTGGGTACTTCTGGGTAGATCACGATCGCGCCATCGCGTTGGCGACCCTCTAGGATCGTGCGTCGCGAGTGCTTCATTTTTTGAAGAAGTCGCAGTCATGCTTGAAGAATATTTATCGGACGATGTTCCTGTTGGATGCCGTTCCATCGAGCCTGCTAGCCCTTCTCGCTAAATTCCATGACCTGAGTGCGGTCCGCGAGTGTGTTCGGCAACAGTTGGTGGCTGGTGGCAAGGCTGCTCTGTCGCTGGTGCGATTGCGTAGACCTGATGTAGACGTTGCAGCAATTGCGGCTGTGCCACCTGCGCCGCCAGCGGGTTCTGCTTGGAACATGGTGCCTCACTACCAGGCAGTGGATCTCCCAGTAGAGGAGATCATCGAATTCTTCGAGGAGCAAACCAATGTTCTCTTGCTGCAATAGTAGTTTAGTTTTGTATCCTGCACATAATTGTACCAGTGTTGTAAAGTTCATATGTATGCTGTGTATAATGGATTGACGAAGATGTATAAAAGAGCTTGTTAGCGTGTATGTTTTGTGAGTGCGTTGCACTATGCGATTCCTTTTCGTTAGCCTGGCTATGTATTTATCTCAGTCCCTTGTCAATCTGTCAGGTGCGTTGCAACTGGGTTGATGTTTGTCAAGGGTTTCGATTGGTGTGCCAGCTACTCAGGATATCGCGTTTTAGTTCGTAGAACATATGTGTTTAGGGTGGCGCAGCGCCCGAGTAGATAATGTGCAAAAAATAGAGGACAACACAGAGTTTTGGGGCACTTAGCTTTATTTATTCGCGGGATAGTACGAAGTACAGTGTGTGGCTAAGTAGCCTTGGCTGAGTAGCCTTGTTTGCAATGTAAAAGTAAAAGCGACTAAGGGTAGAAGCGTCGTAGCTATGCGACGTTCCAGGGGTTAGAGTATGCGACTCCTGTCTCTAAATCTTGAAGGCGATAGGCGCCACCTAGGATTACTTCTATAATCACGTATGTCCCTCCCAGGGGGACTCGAGCTTGAGATGCCCTTGCCGCTTCAATCGCAGGACCAGGTCGCCTTCGTCGAAGGATCTAGGGCATAGCCTCCTGCTGTGGTAGTTGCGCATGTTCTGCTGGTAGATCGTTGATCTCTCCGCGGTGATTTCTCTTGCCTCGACAAGGAGGTCGACGGAGTCTTCGAGTGCAAGAGTTGACTCCTGCTCGCTGTAAGCGACCACACGCGGTGCTTTGTATCGTACTTCAGTGGGTAGCACTGCTTCATCCCCGTGCACCATGAAGAACGGGGTGTACCCTATAACATTGTTTGGAGTTGTGCGTAGGCTCCAAAGTACTAATTGTAGTTCGTCTGGCCAGCAACCCGCGGCTTGTTCGAGTGGCCGGAGGAGTTGCTTCTTGATGCCGCCGCAGACGAGCCCGCTCGCTTTTTTGACCTGACCGTTGGTCTATGGATGTGCTACCGAGGCGTAGCTAATGTTGATTCCCAGATTCTCGCAGAATTCTTGGAACTCCTTGGACGTGAAGTTCATCCCATTGTCGGTGATGATGCTGTGCAGCACTCCGAAGCGGTAGACGATGGACTCGAAGAACTTGACTGCGCTGTGCCCTGATTGATTGGTCACTGGCATGGCCTCTATCCATGTGGTGAATTTGTCGACTGCGACCAGGAGGTAGACGTAGCCTCCTCGTGAGGACTTGGGGAGTTTGCCAACCATGTCAAGTCCCCATTGTGCGAAGGGCCAGGCCAATGGAATTGGCCGGAGTTCTGCGCCAGGTGCGTGTGGCTTGTCCGCGAATCGCTAGCACGCGTTGCATTTCTGGACGATGTCCTTGGCGTCATGCATGGCCGTAGGCCAGTAGAATCCAGCTTGTAGAGCTTTGGCAACAAGGGCACGACCGCTGGCGTGGTGCCCGCATGTCCCTTCATGGATGTCGAGGAGAACATCTCTTCCATCAGCCGTGGAGACGCATCATTGGAGTACTCCTGTGATGTTGCGCTTGTATAGTTCGCCGTTGATAACAGCGAATGCCTTGGATCACCGCGCGGTGTGCCGTGCATCAGTCAGATCGTCCGGTAGCCTCTTGCTGAGGAGGTACGTGATGTACGGTTAAGTCCAGGATGACTCGATCATCATGACGCTCATTGGTCCTTCGAGTCCTGTATCCAGCTCTAGGTCGTCGAGTGCCATTGGCTCATTGGGTTTCGTAGCCCCCGAGTCCGTTGTTGCGCTTGTTTTCTTCTTTGCGGCCTTTGGCTTGATGGGGCATTTGCAGATGCGCTCGAGAAATACCCCAGGTGGTATGGGGGCACAGGTAGAGCCTATGTTGGCGAGTGCGTCCGCCTCCTCATTGCTTTCGCGACCTATGTGCCGTATCTCGCAGCCGTCGAAATCCCCTTCGAGTGTGTCGTAGAGGTCGTGGTAGGCGATCATGTTGTCATTCAGTGCGTCACACTCGTGCATTGTCTGGTTGACGACCAACTTGGAGTCGCCATATATTATGAGCCTCTTGGCGCCGCAGGCCTTTGCCATCCTCATCCCATGTAGCAGGGCCTCGTATTCAGCTTCGTTGTTGGAGGCAGTGAACTGCATTCGCAGGATATATTTCAGCTTGTCTCCCTGGGGCGACGTCAGTATGACACCTGCGCCAACTCCGTCTTTCCGCTTGGATTCGTCGAAGTGCATTGTCCAGAGGTAGGACATATCTGGTTTTTCGGGGAGCTGGTTCTCCATCCAGTGCACCAGGAAGTCAGGGAGAACTTGCGACTTGATTGTGTCGTGTTTTTTATATGTGATGTCTCGTGGAGACAGTTCGATTCCCCAAAGTGTGACATGTCCAGTGGCGTAGGGATTGTTGAGGATGTGCCGAAGCGGGGCGTCATTGACTACCACGATTGGGTGTTCTTGGAAGTAGTGGCGCAGTCGCCGGGCCGTCATGAAGACACCATACGCCAGTTTCTGGTAGTGCGGGTACCGCTGTTTTGTTGGTGTAAGTACCTCGCTGAGGTAGTAGACTGGGCGCTGTATCCCATGGATCTTGTTTTCCTCGGCTCGTTCGACTATGAGCACTGTGTTGACCACCTGGTTGGTGGCGGAGATGTATAACAACAACGGTTCCCTTTCTCGTGGGGTCACCAGTACTGGCGAGGTGGATAGTAGGCGCTTGAGGTCTTCGAATGCTTCCTACGCCTCATTGGTCCACTCGAACTTGTTAGCTTTGCGGAGGAGTTGGTAGAAGGGCAGTGCCTTTTCACCCATCCGACTGATAAATCGACTGAGAGCCGCGATTCGCCCAACCAGCTGCTAGACGCCCTTTATGTTTTTTGGCTTCTCCATGGCTAGTATGGCTTTTATTTTCTTCAGGTTTGCTTCGATCCCCCTCGCGGAGATAAGGTACCCGAGTAATTGTCCAAATGGTACGCCAAAGGCGCACTTGTCCGGATTGAGCTTGATCTGGTAGCGATCGAGGTTGGCGAAGGTTTCGCGCAAATCGTCAATTAGCAAGGCTTCCTCCTTGGTCTTTATTACTATGTCATCGACATAGACTTGAATGTTGCGACCGATTTTGTTTTTGAGGCAAGCTTGCATGCACCGTTGGTAGGTGGCTCCTACGTTCTTTAGCCCGAAGGGCATTGACATGGGTATACCATACAGGTACTCGAGCTTGGTATATACGGTCCAAATACATACAGGCCCATGGTGTCGCCAAGGCCCGGATGGAGGGACTCGAGTAACCTACGGACTCTCGATTGCTTGAAGAACAAGAAGAAGCTAAAGATAGAAAGATTAAAGGGAAAACCCTAACTTGTAACCGACTGACCACATTCGAGACCTAGCCTATCTATATAAAGGCTAGGAGGGGGCAACGAGAAGGACACACGCAACCCTAGTTTCCACAACCTTCGCCAGATTGCACCTGCGCACCATTGTAACTTTCGACTCCCTCGATAATTCCACGAGCAGACAAGCAGGAGTAGGGACCTTTACAAGGCCTGAACCTGGGTAAATCCTTTGTCCCCTGTGTGCTTGTTTGCTAGCTGATAGATGTCTCCAGCGCTCCCTCCTTCTCCAAAACCCAAGTCCATAACAATGGGCATTGACGAGTTAAACCCTCGTCAATTGGCGCTGTCTGTGGGAATTGGGAGTGCTGATGTTGCGGCTTCTTTGGACCCATCAACTGCGATCTACAACTCCACAACAGCGGAGATTCGCCAGCTCTTCGGCGCCTTCGACTTCACCGTCCACACGCCGGCCACCCGCCCGACCTTCGAGTCTGTGGGCGACGGAATCAGCCTGGCGATTGGGAGCTTCCGCTTCCAAGTTGGTCAGATGGGCACGCTTCGCATGCCTGATCAGCCGACAACACCGGCGATTGCCCCGGCATCATGGTTCCCTCCATCGATCGGCACCCTCAGCTAGCTCAATGCTCCGGTGGCAGTCGAGAACACGGTCAGCGACAGCAGTCGCGACTCTGATCTAAGCGATCTGGCCACTAAAGATGGAACCTACGGTTCTGGATCTGAAAGTTGTGGAAGCAACAGCTTCCCCAATCACTTCATGTGCGCCGTCATCAACGCAGGCGACACCTCCGCCAATCGCGGCAATGGTGGTAACACCGGCAACAACACCGATCCATCCAATCACGGCAATGGTGGTAACACCGGCAACGGCACCGATCCACCCAACGCCGGCAACGGTGGCAACGGCGGTAACGGTGGCAACGGAGGAGCAATCGAACCTCCTAGCATGATCAACGAGCAAAAAGGCGAACGCGTCGTGATTAGGCTCAACGAGCAAGAGTGGGATCGCTACCGCGAAGCCCTACGAGGTGCACCTCTACCCTTCGGGTCCCCGCAGGAACTGCTGATGGGCTACCACTGGCTCCTAAAAGAGGAATTCAAGCGCCAAAAACAAGCAATTGCGCAACTTGAGGCGCGTAAAAAGGCAGCGGACGAATCAAGCCTTCGTCGTGCTGGGCTCTCCTCCTACGGAGGATCCTCCTCAAGAGGCAACGAGTACCTCGCCAAGAAGAGGTAGTCGCGGATGGCTCACCTCACCGAACAAGAGCGCATAGAGGCCGCGAAAGTCCTTGACTTCGGCTCTGTGACAGTCGACACAAGAGGCAACGTGGTTCCCAGGACACCGCAAGCCGCGGTGACAGCAGCCACCATGTACCTCCTCAATAACCAGCCGCCAGCTGGAGATCCCCGAATGGCCATGCACCGATCTACAATCGCGGGCTTAGGGCTAATCGAGGCCGCCCTCGACAAGGAGCCGGTACTAGACCCAAAAAAGGGCAAAGCGCTATGGCGCTACGCCCTCGTCCGGCGATGATAAGTGATCACGACTCGACGCCGCCGCTCACGGCGACACGATCGCGACTACGATGCGTGCGACGACCTCACACAACGCAAGATCAACAAGTCAAGGGCACGACGTGCTCGGTCGACTGACTCGGAAGAGGAAGATGGGGAGCTCTGCGGCGCCAGATGCTTCAACAGAGCCATGAGGCAGAAGCGAATGCCTAATGGGTTTAAACTCCCATTGGAGAACCCAAAATTCGACGGTCTACAGGACCCTAAGATCTAGCTGGAGGACCACATCTCCTCCGTCAGGCTACACGGAGGCAGTCAAAGTACTGCCATGCAATGCTTGCAGCTACAGCTGCAGGGCGCCGCCCGGGCATGGCTCAACAACCTCCCACGCGGATCCATTCGCAGTTGGGATGAGCTGGTCTACAGCTTCGTGCGCAACTTTAAGGGCATGTACAAACAGCCTGCCTCAATCGAAGAACTGAGATGCTGCCAGCAAAGATCTGGCGAATCGCTGCGCTCTTACATCCAAAGGTGGTCCATCATCAAGAACTCCGCGGAGAACATCTCGGAAGACCGCGCGATTGATGCATTCAACGGTGGTGTCCGCCGCATGGAACTCAGGGAGGAGCTAGGCCGCTCAAAGCCCCAGACCATCGACCACCTAATGGAGATCATGAATTGGTGGGCCGATGGAGAAGACTCGGTGAAGAATCGCGTCCACTCCGACAAGGAGGCAGAACTCGAACGCAGACGCGACCGCCGGGGCAAGCGTCGCATGCGCATCTACGACGATCGCGATGACGTCAACATGGTCGCAGCTGGCTATGCCGACAGACGCGACGATAACTGCAACAACGGATACCGCAGCAGCGGATACCGCGACTCCGGGAAAACCACGCAAGTGTGGCAACGCCGCACTCGCGATGAGGCACCCGTGACCTCCATCGAGGACAAACTGTCCGGGCCATGCACGGTACACTTCTACATCGACAAGCATGATGGCAAGAGAAAGTCCAGCCACCTCCTCAAGGATTGTCGCGAGTTCCTCAAGCTACACGAGGGATTGGTTCGGATGAACCGCAATGCAGTCGAAAGAGGCTACGGAGCCGCTCTAGGCGCCATGGCACATGGCGCACCACCACCACCACCACCTAGGCCACCCCCGAACGGAGCTGCACCGGACCAGCACCATGGAGGCAAACCGTACCCACGGGCCATGGGTACCATGATGATCCAAAAGGGGCGCCCCTCCAATAGGGTGCAGAAGGCCATCACTCACCAAGTCAACTTGGCCATGCACTCGCCACCATCCACCACTGAGTACCTCAGTGGCAGTGAGTCGTGCATTACCTTCGACAAACACGACCACCCGCCTCAAGTACCTCGCCCAGGTCATTGCCCCCTCGTACTCGAGGCGCAAATTGGAGGATTCGACATGAGTCGCGTCTTCATGGATGGCGGAAGCGGCATCAACCTAATATTCGCGAGTACCTTGTGATCAATGAGGACCCCTCTAACCTGCTTGGAGGCATCGGACACAACGTTCCACGACATCGTCCCAGGGAAAGGCGTATACCCCCTGAGCAAAATCAACCTCGACGTCATCTTTGGCACACCGAAGAACTTCTGGCGTGAGCGCATCGACTTTGAGGTCGTCGACTGGCCCTCACAATACCATTGCATCCTTGGGCGCGTCGCATTCACCAGGTTCATGGCAGTACCCCACTACGCCTACCTGCAGATGAAAATGCCAGGTCCCAACGGCGTCATAACGATCAACGGGAACTTCGAGCGATCTGACGCTTGCGACAGGGAATTCAACAGAATCTCCCAGTCCTTCGGCATGCAGGAGGAACTCGCAAGACTAAAAGAGACGACAGACAACAGTCTGCCTCCCTTGAGTAGGCCAAGCTCACCTGATCTCTCCTTTGACTCATCCGCGCACACAAAGAAGGTGCAGGTCCATCCATCGGATACCGCCAAGACGGCCCTCATCGCCAACAACTTGAGTCCCGGATAGGAACTCGCGCTTGTCGAATTCCTCCGTGAGCACTAGGAAATTTTTGCCTGTGTCCTGCGGACATGCCAGGAGTTCCCAGGGAATTCGCCGAGCACGCACTAAACGTCAACCCCGACACAAGGCCAGTCAAGCAAACAATCAGCGATTCGAGCCACGAAGCGGTAGGAATGGAGATCAACAGACTCCTCGAGGCCAAGTTCATACGCGAGATCCAGGAAAGCACTTGGCTCGCCAATACGGTGTTGGTACCAAAAAAGGACACAGACATCCTACGGATGTGTGTGGACTTCACTTCTTTAAACAAGCACTGCCCAAAAGATCACTTCCCGCTGTCACAGATCGACCAGATCATCGACTCCACCGCGGGATGCGAGCGCCTCTGCTTCCTCGATGCCTACTCAGGCTATAATCAAATTCGAATGAAGGAGGAAGATCAGGAGAAAACAGCGTTTACACCGCCCTTTGGTGTGTTCTGCTACAACACAATGCCCTTCGGGCTAAAAAACACGGGAGCCACCTACCAGCGATGCATGCAGGCTTGCCTCAAGGAACAACTAGGTCGCAACATCCAAGTCTATGTCGACGACATAGTAATCAAGACCAAGGAGGAAGCCTCTCTAATCGACGATTTGCGCGAAACCTTCGCCAACCTTGATCGCTACCGGATCAAGCTCAATCCGGACAAATGCGCCTTCGGCGTACCATCTGGGCAGCTACTCGGATATCTCATCTCCGCAAGGGGGATCGAGGCGAACCCGAAGAAGATAAAAGCCATACTGGCCATGGAGAAGCCGAAGAACATAAGAGGCGTCCAGCAACTAGCCGGACGAATCGTGGCCCTCAGTTGATTTATCAGTCGGATGGGTGAAAAGGCACTGCCCTTCTACCAGCTCCTCCGCAAAGCCGAAAAATTTGAGTGGACCAATGAAGCGCAAGAAGCATTCGAAGATCTCAAGCGCTTGCTATCCACCTCGCCAGTACTAGTGACTCCACGAGAAAGGGAACCACTATTGCTGTACATCTCCGCCACCAATCAGGTGGTCAGCATAGTACTCGTCGTCGAGCGAGCCGAGGAAAACAAAGTCCACGGCGTACAACGCCCGGTATACTACCTTAGCAAGGTCCTCACGCCAACAAAATAGCGGTACCCGCACTACCAGAAGCTGGCGTACGACGTCTTTACGACTGCCCGGCGACTGCGCCACTACTTCCAGGAACACCCAATCGTGGTAGTCAATGATGCCCCGTTGGGGCATATCCTCAATAACCCCGATGCCACGGGGCGAGTCGCGCTTTGGGGGATAGAGCTGTCTCCACGAGACATCACATACGAAAAACGCGACGCAATCAAGTCACAAGTGCTCCTTGACTTTCTCGTGCACTGGATGGAGAACTAGCTCCCGGACAAGCCAGATATGTCCTACCTCTGGACAATGCACTTCTATGGGTCCAAACGGAAAGACGGAGCAGACGCAGGTGTCATATTGACATCACCTCAAGGGGACAAGCTGAAATATATCTTGCGAATGCAGTTCACAGCCTCAAACAACGAGGCTGAATACGAGGCCCTGTTGCATGGGATGAGGATGGCAAAAGCCTGCGACGCCAAAAGGCTCATCATATATGGTGACTCCAAGTTGGTCGTCAACCAAACAATGCACGAGTACGACGCACTGAACGACAACATGATCGCGTACCGCGACCTCTACAATACACTCGAAGGAGACTTTGATGGTTGCGAGTTGCGACACATAGGTCGTGAAAGCAACGAGGAGGCGGACACACTCGCCAACATAGGCTCTACCTGCGCCCCCATACCACCTGGGGTATTTCTCGAGCGCATATGTGAACACTCCATCAAGCCAAAGGCCGTAGAGAAGAAAACAAGCGCAGCAACGGACTCGGGGGCTACGCCACCCAATGAGCCAATGACACTCGATGACTTGGAGCTGGACACAAGACTCGAGGGACCAATGAGCGTCATGATGATCGAGCAATCTTGGACGCAGCCGTACATTACGTACCTCCTTAGCAAGAGACTACCGGACGATCCGACAGATGCACGGCACATCGCGCGGTGCTCCAAGGCATTCTCCATTCTCAACGGCGAACTGTATAAACGCAACATCACAGGAGTGCTACAACGATGCGTCTCCATGGCTGATGGAAGAGCAATACTCCTCGACATCCACGAAGGGACCTGCGGGCACCATGCAGGAAGTCGCGCCCTCGTCGCCAAAGCTCTACGAGCTGGATTTTACTGGCCCACGGCCATGCGCGACGCCAAGAACATAGTCCAAAAATGCAATGCTTGCCAGCGATTCGCGGACAAGCCACACGCACCAGGCGCAGAGCTACGGCCTATTCCATTGGCCTGGCCCTTCGCACAATGGGGGCTTGATATGGTTGGCAAGCTGCCAAGATCCTCGCGCGGAGGCTACGTCTACCTCTTGGTGGCAGTTGACAAATTCACCAAGTGGATCGAGGCCATGCCAATGACCAACCAATCAGGGCACAGCGCAGTCAAGTTCTTCGAGTCCATCGTCTACCGCTTCGGCGTGCCACACGGCATTATTACCGACAACGGAACGAACTTCACATCCAAGGAGTTCCAGGGAATTCTGCGAGAACCTGGGGATCAACATCAGCTACGCCTCAGTAGCGCATCCACAAACCAACGGTCAGGTGGAAAAAGCAAATGGGCTCGTCTGCAGACACTGCGCCCGCTAGAGTGTCATCGCGACAAAGGGCCTGCGGGTCAAAGCTCAAATCGCCAGCATCTGCACAGAAAACCCACACATGGATGAAATCTCTAGCGCCACCGGCAAAACTCCAGATGCAGAGAAGGACAACAATAAAATATCTACCGGCAAAGGTACCTGAGAGGGCCTTGGCGACTGAGAACAGTTGCTCTTCGAACAACTTTTCCCTAGCCGCAAAGGAGGCACGCAGATCCTCTTCGCGCTTCTGTGCATCATTACGAGCCGCGATTGCCTCATCGCACCCCTTCACAGCTGCGGCTAATGTCTTTTCCAAGGTGGCAATGTTGCGCAGTAAAGCATTATGCTCACCTACATGGCAACCAAAAGTTGACTATTAGTCGACTATACCAAAAAAAGGAAGGAGACGAAAAAGAATAAGTGTCGAACACTCACTTTCGACAATGCGGTGACGCGACTCCAGCATTGCATGCTGGCGGCCCATTGCCATCACTTGCTCCGCCACTTGTGCAGCTTCCTTTACAAGGAGCTGTCGCACAAAACAAGGGATCAGAAAGGGCAACAGAAAACATTGACTGCCACACTAAAAAGAAAGGAAGATATACTTACATGGTCCTCTAGCGACTCTGAAGAGGTTTGCTGAACCGTCATCCGAGCAACCATTCGATGCTCCCCTGCGTGAGGAGAGCTCGAAGAATTGTGCCCGGAGTGGGCCGCCGCCGGAGGAGAAGGAGCGTGCTCGACCTCTACCTTGGCCCTTGAAGCTGCGACTCCTGATTCTTTCAAAAACTCGACGTCGCCAGAAGATGACGACGACTCTTGACTACAAGACCAAATCCACATTGAGAAAAGGGCAAACTCCAGGGCAAAACCAACAAGAAGAAAAACAGAAAAGAATGAATGACCTAGCAAACTTACCAGTTAAAGTTGTCAAGATCAAACATGGCCGCCGCCGATTCTGACGAAGACTCCTTGGGCAATCACATATTATTGCGAGAAGACGGTGCCACAGCCCTCACAGGAACGGCTGGAATTGGCGACTCCACGCCAACAGCCGCGCCTCCTGGAGTCGAAGGAGTCAAAGCATTGGAGTCCTTGCTACGCGAACGCTTGCGAGGATCCGGGCTCTCGGACTCGAGGGCATCCTCTTCCACATCAGAAGGGACAGTCGACTCAGACTCGTTCTCTTCCAAAGCTTCGCGAGGAATAATCCCCTCAGGGAGAGGAGGCATACAAGGCGACACCACCCAATCCTGCATACAAACAGAACAAGTAAGCAAACAGAAAAGCAATCGTGAAAATAAGCTACTGCGTAGCACAACTATACCTCAGGAGGAGGATTCGAAGCGTCAAAAGGAGGAACAACTGGTTCACTCGGAAGCACATCCTTGACCGTGCACTTAGTGACCAGTCTATTGATCTCCATTGTAACTGCTTTTGCCCTTGGTTCAGACAATCGTCGAATTGTGTGCTTGACTGGCCTCACATCTGGGTTGACATTGAGTGCGTGCTCGGCGAATTCCTTGGGAACCCCTGGCATGTCCACTGGACACCAGGCAAAGATTTCCTAGTTCTCACGGAGGAATTCGATGAGCGCGAGTTCCTATGCGGGACTCAAGTTGTTGACGATGAGGGCCGTCTTGGCAGGATCCGATGGGTGGACCTGTACTTTCTTCGTGTGCACTGATGAGTCAAAGGACAAGTTGGGTGAGCTTGGCCGGCTTAGGGGAGGCAGACTGTTGTCTGTTGACTCCTTTAGTCTCATGAGTTCTTCCTGCATGCCGAAGGACTGTGAGATTCTGTTGAATTCCCTGTCGCAACTGTCTGATCTCTCGAAGCTCCCGTTGACTATGATGACACTGTTAGGGTCTGGCATCTTCATCTGTAGATAGGCGTAGTGTGGCAATGCCATGAACCTAGCGAACGCGACACGTCCGAGGATGCAGTGGTACTGCGAGGGCCAGTCGACGACCTCGAAGTCGATGCGCTCGCACCGAAAAAAATTCGGCGTGCTGAAGATGACGTCGAGGTTGATTTTGCCAAGGGGATACACGCCCTTGCCTGGGACAATGCCGTGGAATGTTGTGTCCGAGGCTTCTAAGCAAGTTAGAGGGATCCTCATTGCTTGCAAGGTACTTGCGAATATAAGGTTGATGCCGCTTCCACCGTCCATGAAGACGCGGCTCATGTCGAAGCCTCCGATTTGCGCTTCGAGTACGAGGGGACAATGGCCTAGACGAGGTACTTGAGGCGGGTGGTCGCGCTTGTCGAAGGTGATGCAAGACTCGCTTCCGCTGAGATACTCAGTGGTAGATGGTGGCGAGTTTGTGGCCAAGTTGACTTGGCAAGTGATGGCCTTCTGCACCCTCCCCCAGAGGCATCCCTTTTGGATCATCATGGTACCCATGGACCGTGGCTATGGTTCGCCTCCTTGGTGCTGGTCTGACGCAGCTACATTTGGGGGTAGTCCAGGTGGTGGTGGTGGAGCGCCATGCACCACGGCGCCTGGGGCGGCTCCGTAGCCCCTTTCGACTGTGTTGCGATTCATTCAAACCAATCCCTCATGTAGCTTGAGGAACTCGCGACAGTCCTTGAGGAGGTGGCTGGACTTCTTATTTTCATCATGCTTGTCGATGTAGAAGTGCACGGTGCATGGCCCGGACAACTTGTCTTCAATGGATGTTGCGGGTGCCTCATCACGATTGCGGCGCTGCCACACTTGCGTGGTCTTTCTGGAGTCGCGGTATCCGCCGCTACGGTAGTCACTGTTGCGGTTGTCGCCGCGTCTATCGGCGTAGCCGGCTGCGACCATGTTGACGTCGTCACGGTCATCGTAAATGCGCATGCGGCGTTTGCTTCAGCGGTCGCGTCTGCGCTCGAGTTCTTCCTCGTCGTCGGAGTGAACGTGATTTTCACCGAATCTTCTCCATCTGCCCAACGATTCACGATTTCCATCAGGTGATCGATGGTTTGGGGCTTTGAGCGGCCTAGCTCCTCCCTGAGCTCTATGCGACATACGCCGCCGTTGAATGCGTCAATCGCGCGATCCTCCGAGATGTTCTCTACGGAGTTTTTGATGATGGACCACCTCTGGATATAGGAGCGTAGCGACTCGCCCGATCTTTGCTGGCAGCATCTCAGCTCTTCGATTGATGCGGGCCATTTGTATGTGCCCTTGAAGTTGCGCACTAAGCTGTATACAAGTTCTTTCCAACTGCGAATGGATCCGCGTGGGAGGTTGTTGAGCCATGCTCGGGCGGCGCCTTGCAGCTGTAGCTACAGGCATTGCATGGCCGTGCTTCGAATCCCGCCGTGGAGCCTGACAGAGGAGATGTGGTCTTCCAACCAGATTTTCGGGTCCTGCAGGCCTTCAAACTTCGGGTTCTCTGATGGGAGTTTAAACCCCTTGGGCATTCGCTTTTGCCTAATGACCCTGCTGAAGCATCTGGAGCCACAGAGCTCCACATCTTCGTCTTCTGAGTCAGTCGACCGAGCACGTCGCGCCCTTCATTTGTCGATTTTGCGCTGTGTGAGGTCATCGCGCGCATCATAGTCATGGTCGTGTCATCGTGAGTGGCGACGTCGAGACAGGTCGTGACTATCTTTGCTAGATGAGGGCGAGGAATAGCGTTTTGCCAGAGCTTTGCCTTTCTTCGGCTCTGGTGCTGGCTCTTTATCGAGGGCGACTCGACTAGTCCCAAGCCCGCGATCATAGATCGGTGCATGGCGGCTCGGGGATCTCCAGCTGGCGGCTGGTTGTTCAGGAGGTACATGGTGGTTGCCGTCACTGCAGCTTGCGGCGTCTTCGGGACCACGTTGCCCCGTGTGTCGACTGTCATAGAGCTGAAATCGAGGACCTTTGCAGCTTCTATGCGTTCTTGCTCGGTGAGATGGGTCATCCGGGATCGCCTCTTGTTTGCAATGTACTCGTTTCCCTTTGAGGAGGATCCTCCGTGGGAGGAGAGCCCAGCATGTCGAAGACTCGACTCATCTGCCGCCTTTTTGCGCGCCTCGAGTTGCACGATTGTTTGCACTTGAAGCTTGAATTCTTCCTTCAGGAGCCAATGATAGCCCATTAGCAGATCTTGCGGGGAGCCAAAGGGTAGAGGGTTACCCTGTAGGGCCTCGCAGCAGCGAGCCCACTCGAGTTCATTGAGCCTGATCACGACGCGTTCGCCATGCTCGTTTATTATGGTTGGAGGCTCGACTGCTCCTCCGTTGTTGACGGGGGCACCGTTTGGTGATGGTCTGCCGTTGGGTATGCCGCCGTTTGGCGGGTCAGCTCCATGGCCACCATTGCCCGTGTTGTCGCAATTGGCGGAGGTGTCGCCTGCGTTGATGACGACGCACATGAAGTGGTTGGGGAAGCTGCTGCTCCCGCAACTCTCAGATCCGGAGCCGTAGGCTCCATCTTCAGTTGCCAGATCGCTCAGATCGGATTCGCGACTGCTGTCGCTGACCGCATTCTCGACTGTTGTCGGGGCGTTGAGCTCACTAAGGGTGCTGATCGGTGGAGGGAACCACGATGCTGGAGCAATCGATGGAACCGTCGGCTGGTCAGGCATGGGACGCGTGCCCATCTGACCAACTTGGAAGCGGAAGCTCCCGATCACCAGGCTGATTCCGTCGCCCACGGACTCGAAGGCCGGGCGAGTGGCCGGCGTGTGGACGGTGAAGTCGAACGCGCCGAAGAGCTGGAGAATCTCCGCTGTTGCGGAGTTGTAGATCGCGGTTGATGGGGCCGAAGAAGCCGCAACATCAGCACTCCCAATTCCCACAGACGACGCCAATTGACGAGGGTTTAACTCATCAATGCCCATTGTTATGGACTTGGGTTTTGGAGAAGGAGGGAGCGCTGGAGACATCTATTGGCTAGCAAACAAGCACATAGGGGACTCGAAGATTTACCCAGGTTCAGGCCTCGTAGAGGTCCCTACTCCTGCTTGTCTGCTCGTGGAATTATCAGAGGAATCGAAGGTTACAATGGTGCACAGATGCAATCTAGCAAGGGTTGTGGAAACTAGGGTTGTGTGTGTCCTCCTCGCTGCCCCCTCCTAGCCTTTATATAGATAGGCTAGGTCTGGGGTGACAGATCGAGTCAGTTATAAGTTAGGGTTTGCCCCTTTGAACTTTCTATATTTACTTTCTTCTTGTTCTTCAAGCAATTGAGAGTCCGTAGGTTCTCGAGTTCCTCATTTGGGCCTTAGCAACACCGTGGGCCTCTACGTATTCAGGCCGTATATACCAAGATCGAGTACCTGTAGGGTATACCCATGTCAGTGGCGGTGGAGGCGATGGGTTAGCCTTCTTGCTGTTTCCCTCCTGTGACTCCTCACGCCTGTCGCGGTTGCTTGTCGGATGTGGTGCTTCCTTGTAGAATTTGCTCCTGTGTCCTTCAACGCCGCTGTGCTCTCTAGCATGCCGGGGCTGCTCGCCCTGGTCGCATATAACAATACCAACCTAGGGATGCCTAGTTGGTGGCATGCTTATATGGTGGCGCGACTGTGGTACCTCGTGATGCTAGGATGGTGGTGGAGGTGGCGACCAACGAGGGTGAGCCTTTTCTCCATGATTAGAAGATATGGGTATGGCATCAGCCATGTTGCGCGCATCCCTCCTTCTTCGCTCCGTGGAGCCTGTGTGGGATCCCTCGTCACAGGGAGATCTTGGCCTTCTGCAGCTATTCAGGGTTGACTGGCAAAGCTCTAGATTGGACTCAAGCCTCTACGAGGTAGCCTTTTCCTATTGCTTGCATGCCTTGGCAACGAGGTCATACACCTGAGCAACTGCTTCTGGCGACTTATCCTGCTCTAGGAGGGTCTTGGCGACGGGAATGTTGAGGGTGGGGGTTGGCATTACTTTCCTCCCCTCTGAATCGATGTATGGGGTGGCCTTTGCTGGCTTGGACCCGCCATATCCCAAGTTGCGTCGAACGCCGGGGTCTTTGACGACGTGAGCTGGTGCTTTCTTTGCTTTGTGCTTCAGTAGTCACTGCTTGTACTCAGCCTCCATAGCCCTTGCCGCCTTGATAGTTTGTTGTGCCTTGGCCATGTCTTTGTCCAACTTAGCACCCTGTTCTGCGATGCATTTGGCCTCCGCTAGGATTGCTGCACACTACTCATCAAGCTCTGTAACACTCTGGATATGGGCGACGGTAATGGGCTCAACGAGGAGTGCACCGTAGATTGCCTTGTTAGTAGGAGTAACCAATGGGTTGCTAGCTTCAGACATTGACGGTGGTGGTGGCGGCTGATTTGACTGCTTGGCAGTACTGGGACCGTAGTGAGTTTATGCGCCTGTTGCAGGCGGATAATTGGAGGGGGCATAGCCTTGGCTAGAGTCGGAGGCTCGGCGGCTTTCTTGGCAGCCGCCGCTCTGGTAACCCCGGGTGTGGGCGGAGCTCTCTCCTGCTCCGATTCCTGTCCATCTTCTTCCATCACGCTCCCAATGGCGACTAGAACCTAGTGGGATGTGTTGGCCTTCTCGGCATGCTCCTCCTTCTCAATCTCCTGCTCGATCTCCCTCATGACAACATCGTATTCCTCCGAATTAGCGCCTGAGCCACCGCCATCCATATTTATGTTGGCATATAGCTGTAGGGGTTCCGCGTATGAAAACGATAAATTTTACTCTACGCCCCTTAACCCCTGAAGCTTCCAGGACCTATCTATTAGTAATACAGTAACGGGAGGAGCTTTTCGCGAACTTACCCTTGAAGACCGAAAAGCATTGTCAACGCTCAGGAGAGCGTGGTTGATGTAGATGAGCCGAAGACGACCTCAAGGTCGTGATGAAGTCCTTGCGCTCCTTCTGGCTCCAACGACTTGAGTGCCTCAAGTGCAACACCTCGCGGGGAGTTACACACGTCCGGTGCCTGATGATGACTCCTGCTTCCCTGATCCAGCAGTAGTTGCGGAGTAGAGCTCCCGGATCCGAATCTCGCAGCGCGACGGCGCTCCACGGTAAAGATGTCTCTCGCTCGTGCAGTCCAGACTTGGGACCACGGTCACGAGAGAGAGGGGGAGAGAGAAAATATCAATTAGAGGTCCTCCCAAAAGTGGGGAGACCTTTATTGATTATTGGTGTATTTTTCTAGGACAAATACCCCACTATATATAGGGGGAGGGGAGGTACTACCTCCCTCAAAGTCCCGGGGTGGGACTAAAGGAGAGGAGGGGGGAGGAGGTGGCTGCCGGCCACCTAGTGGGCCCCGCGCGCGAGGGTGGGGGGGGGGGCTAGGCCCAACTGGCCTCCCCCTTGGCCCCTCTCCCTCTCTCCTTCCCCTAATGGGCCCTCTCCCTCCGGAATTGGCCCATTAAGCCTTTTTTGACCTTTAATTGATTTTCTCTTTATTAAATAATTATGAATAAATGATTAAATCAATATTTAACATTCATTCACATATTATTCAATCTCCGTGGCGATGGAACACCTTCCACCTCCACTCCGGACATCCTCCCCGAATGGTCATGGCACATCTGAGAGCACATTTCGTGGAACAAGTGCGCATGTGGGAGTATGAGCTGATGGGGGACTTCCTCTCCATAAATATGGAGGAGGGCTCCTCACTGGATGAGCACTTATTGCGCCTCTACGATGCATACATGAGTCTGGCATACTACCTGGACAACTGGTTCTCAAGCTCATTTGCGATGGGAGTTATGCTACGGTCGCTTCCTCCAAGCTTCCAAGCACAAGTCAGGATCTGCATTATCGAGGCGACGAAACATGGATTTCCGGGTTCATATCACATTTCAGAAATGTGATAGATGAACCAACGTCCTGTCAAATCAACGACAAAGGTATATATTTGATATACAGTTTTATAAATGTTATAATCTTGCAAACACATTGCAGTGTTAAGTATATCTGATACTTGTTCTGTTTTGGTGAAAACAGGTCCTTCTGCATGAGAGGTGCTTGCTGGAGAGGAGGTGACGTTGCGTGTTGATGGCGAGCATGATGATGACAGCCGACGACACTCTCCCTCGACATTTATCATTTAGTTTATGTTTTAGGATGATTATTGTAATCAAGAGATTGTGAACTTCTTTAGTGTATCTCACACTTCGTGAGACGGTTATTCATATGAGTTTGTAACAAACAGTTGTTCCACTTTTATGAATGATTTCTATTCGTGTTCATATCATGTTTGATTACTTGTGAATTGTCCTTATTGTTTGAAACTAATTGATAATGCATGAACATTTG
The DNA here is from genome assembly GCA_023614405.1 of Avena insularis. Taxonomy (NCBI): domain Eukaryota; kingdom Viridiplantae; phylum Streptophyta; class Magnoliopsida; order Poales; family Poaceae; genus Avena; species Avena insularis. Next base: position 488,962,902 of record CM042692.1, on the reverse strand, counting down.
TAAAACATTAAAAATGCCTTGTTTAAAATACCCAACTTAATGATATTTCATAAATGAATGAAACCACTATTTAAATTAAAAGTTATGTGATAATATGTGAAAGTCATTTGATTTCTTATCACATATAAATCATGCCTAAGTTCGGCAAGTTAACTTGAACACTGTGTATTACTTGAATACAAAGTGTTTGATGAATTATTAAATAGAATACATATTCGATGTATTGTGTTTTAACGAAAATGGGAATTATCATTAATTGATTGTTTAAATGTGTAAAGTAGTTTACCAAAGGAAACATGAATATGAAACTATTTGATTTGATCAAAGTGTTTCATCAACAATGCGTATAAATATAAAAGAGAATCCAGTTACTATGATTTGATCAATAGTAATGAAATTCAACTTTATAAGAATGGCATAAAATTAATTGTGGAATGCAAAGTGTTTTGAAACATCAAAATACAAAGCATCACAATGTGATATTAGATATCAAAGGGGTTGAATAGAAGGCACCAAATAAATCGTTGTAGTGTAGATGTAGAGACCATTAGCTTAGAAATAGTTAGCACTCAATTAGAAGGTAGTAAACCATTTGAATTCGTGAAAGTTTTGGGGTTATTCGATATAACCAAAACAACAGCGAATAAATTTTTGTAGCATATTCATTGGAAACTTTGAATACGAAACCCATAGCTGAAACCAAAAGGAAAGCAAGATTCGTATTGCTTGGATTTTGGTACATTCTTGAGAAAGCTCACTTCTAGTGATGTTTATCAATTATGGAGCAAATGGAAATTAGTGAAAAATACGATGAGGATTCAAAACCCTGCATCAGAGTGTTGAGAAGCGCAACAGACAACGTTCCTGAACAATTCTCTGCACAGAAGTAAAGAATCTATGATATTGATCATTGTGTTTTCCCCACTAATGTTTTCACTATATGAAGTAGGGTTCCAAATGTAATCCTTATCTTGTATGGAGACATTTGTGAATCACTTGTCATGATTCTTGAAATATGACATACCTACGAACTACAAAGGAAATAATGGTAAACTAAATTATGAGAAATCCTAGAAGTAAAATTCCCTTGAGATTAGAAAGCAATTTGTTGCTGAATCTCACAAGTAAAAGGAGTTGCTTGAATTTTCCCAAATGACTGCAAAGCCATAGTGGAAAAAGAGGGTGAATGACAAAAGCACAATTTATCAAGTATTGGATGAATTCAAATGAATTTGATTCATGTGTGCTAAATGTCTAGTGGATTTAAAACTAGTAAAATACTAATATCTCATAGTAAATCTCCAAGTTTGATATTTGATCAAAGGATTTTGAAGTTATTCAAAATAGTGAGTAGATATGAAATTTGCATAAAATTGAGTGGGAGCTATGAAAGTCTTCCTGAAACAATATGTGATTGACATATTTTTGAGTGGGAGCAATGTAACTCTCAAATTCAAATATGTGGGAACATATTTTGAGTGGGAGCTTATAGGAGTAATTCTTAAGTATGTTAAGAATGAAAGGCGCAACTACTTATAAATAATGATTTATAAGGTGTAGAAGTTGATAATAGGTGTATTATGATATTATGTAGTATTCCTTAAGGGATTTTGAAAAATGTTTCAGAATAGAAGTTAATTAAGGAACTGGTCCTTAATAACTCAGATTAGGAATAGCATTAAGTTTAACATCAATGGTTGAAAGAAAGAAAAGGATGATCATCATCCACTATGTTAAGACATAGGTTCTATCTTAGTAAACCATGATGATAACTTAGCATAATATGTGATCCAAATAAGGAACGTTTGAAAGTGATTAAGTTTGAATCACAGAACGTTGAGCTAAGTTTGTCCGCAGTGTCTAGTAGATAACTGTGGGCATATTTTCCAAATCCATAAAGGATAACATATCTTAAAGCATAAAGAGTTATGTTATAAGGGAATATGTTGGAAACTCCTGTAGATACCAATCAAAGTCAAGTAGGAAGCGAGGTGAACAAAAGATCAAAAGTTGCACCGAGTGCTCTAGTGTTTCGATGAATACATTTATAATAATAGATACGGGTACCATCTAAAGTGTTGTATAATGTTATGGCAGGGCTAGTTCTCTTTTAACGTAGAATGATGTGTCCCAGGACATAGTGCCCATGAGAAAGACCTCGAGGTTGATCTAACGTCACTATAGGCTCCTGGAATCAGGCCTCGTTCTGCTGCCACACAGATGCTATCACACAGATGCTATCATATGATGATAGAATATTAATGTCAATTAAGATGACATTAGTAAGTTGCAAAGGATTTGGGACTGTAAAGTACATACCCAAGACTCAACCTCTTCCATGAGCAAGCATGTTCAAGGTACCGGTTATATGGTGCCAATAATTGATAACAAATGCAGCTAGTGTATTTGTACTCTAGTGCAAGTGGGAGACTGTTGGAAATATGCCCTAGAGACAAATAGTAGTAAGGACTATTATCATATTTCATATAGTTTATGATTAAGTTTTATATCATGCTATAACTATATTGAGTGGAAACATCAATACACATGTGATATACAAACAACGAGGGGTTCCCAGTGAAACTCTAGTCACTGGTTCATTGGTCAACAGATGATCAAGTTTCCTGATCATGTGGCATTTATGCCAGTTGGAAATGAGGTCATCTCATTCAGAGAATGAGATGATGAACCAATACCCAATCTAAACATCATGATCTGATCATGTCACGAAGTTCAAGTTATGATGATTAGAAAAGGATCCTCGTAGACTATTCCTTAGACCGTGAGACTATATCAATCACTGTCTCCCGAGAGTGCTTAGATAGCATCAAACGCCATCTGGTAAAACGGTGGTTATAAAGGTGTGTTCAGGTACTCGGAGGAAACCGTAGAGGCAATATATGTCAAGAGCGGGATTTGTCCGTCCATGTGACGGGAAGATACTCAAGGGCCCACTCGGAGAAGTTATATCCAATAGCTGCGCAGCGTGTGATTTGATCACGGGGATATCACTTGTCGGAATGAGTGAAGTAGCATTGTTCAGTAACAAGATTGAACATGACATGGTGATGTCATTGATCAGATCTCGGGCAATGCAAGTATCGAGAGACAAAGGGAATAAGACACGACTGTCCCGGTTCAAACGACGAAAGATCTTCGTGGAACGCACAGGGGTCACATGGCCATCCAGGTCCCTCTGTCGATCATTGGTGCGGGAGTGTCCCGGCCATGTCTGGAGTGTTCCAAAACCGTGGGGTATCACGCTTAAGGGCTTGATGACGCTTAGAGAGTGTTTATAGGATCGGCAGAATCACCGAAGAAAAGAAGGAAGAAAACCAGCATGGTCACTGATATAAATGTGGCCATCACACGACGACGATAACGCAGATCCCGCTGCTCCTGGGTCTCATGAGAATAGGGTGGCTCTAGATACATCTCGCAGGTCATGTAGTCAGCTACATTGTTCTCCCCAAGGAGATCAAACATGCGTATGACCCATGCAGAAAAGTTGGATCCATCTAACTTGAGCTTTTCTCCTTTCAACCAATCGTCGATAGGAAAGGTAATCTCGGGAAGAACCATTTTCTACATTTATAATTGCAAAAGGAATTTAGACTAAGTTTATAATTAAATGAGTTAATAGTAACTCCACTCAGAAACACCTATCCCCAAAAGGGTTCTTAGTGATAACACGACCCCTATCAGCCACATCTCCCCCGATCATCACGACCATCAATGTGGGTTCAAGGGTGGACGCTAAACATCGGTCACATCATTCATGTGACTCGTGCTCGATCTTTCGACCATCCGTTTTCCAAGGCCACGCTTCTCTAGCGTGCTAGGCTCGCCAACTCAACCTTAGTGTATTCGTTGTGCAACATGGCTTACACCCACTGTATGCGAACATAGATATGTCTGACACCCAGGCCTGTAACCCTGGATCGCCTCATACCGAAGAACTTTCTTGGTGGTGCACACTAAGGGGGACCACAATCGTTTGTAATTTTAACAGGGATCATCTTATTACGCTACCGTCGAGTATCTAATACTAGCACACAATAAGACATACAAACAATAACATTGAATGTAAATGCTATGTGATATAGTCCTTCACGTCGTGATCTCCATCCGTCGCCACCGGGTTCTGGCGCCAGGGTTCCGGCGCCGTAGACACCAGGGTATCGGTGTCATTCCGGCGTGGTAGTTCGTCACCTCCGTGACTATCTACTACTACGTAACAAAAGTTAATCACTTTACCTTTGCCACAACCATATCACAAAGCAACGCCCCCCTGCAAAACAAAGTTAGACGCCTCTACTTTATCTTTGCATGTTTTACGTGGCTGAATGGGCTTTCGCACAAGAACCGTTCTTACCTACGAACTTTCAGCACAACGCTGATCAAGTAGTTGTCTCTACTACACCCCTTTCGGGGCCCTCCGTTGCAAATGGCATACCAACTAATGTGAGAGAGACAGACACCCCCTAAGCCACCTTATACGTACAAGCCGTATGTCAAGCGTGGACCAGTCTCGCGAATGAACGCGTAAAGTCGGTTGGGGGACGCTTCATAAAGCATTACTGCGGTATACACAAGTACACGTGGGAGGGTAACAACTAAAAGATCAACGCCCACACGCTACATCTCGTGTGTTCTATCCGTACTAGCATTACTACGCATAGATCTAGCTCTGATACCACTATAGGGGTTCCGCGTATGAAAACAATAAATTTTACTCTATGCCCCTGAACCCCTAAAGCTGTCAGGACCTATCTATTAGTAATACAGTAACGGGAGGGGCTTTTCGCGAACTTACCCTTGAAGACCGAAAAGCATTGTCAACGCTCAGGAGAGCGTGGTTGATGTAGACGAGCCGAAGCCGACCTCAAGGTCATGATGAAGTCCTTGCGCTCCTTCTGGCTCCAACGACTTGGGTGCCTCAAGTGCGACACCTCGCGGGGAGTTACACACGTCCGGTGCCTGACGATGACTCCCGCTTCCCCGATCTAGCAGCAGTTGTGGAAGTAGAGCTCCTGGATCCTACTGAAGCAGGTGCTCTAGGCCTAGCCGGCCTCCCTCTTGGCCCCTCTCCCTCTCTCCTTTCCCCTAATGGGTCCTCTCCCTCTAGAATTGGCCCATTAAGCCTTTTTTGACCTTTAATTGATTTTCTCTTTATTAAATAATTTTGAATAAATGATTGAATCAATATTTAACATTCATTCACATATTATTCAATCTTCGTGGCCATGGAGCACCTTCCACCTCCACTCCGGACATCCTCCGGACTTACCAAAACCCTTCCGGTTTTCTTCCTTCTTTTCTTCGGTGATTCTGCCGATCCTATAAACACTCTCTAAGCGTCATCAAGCCCTTAAGCGTGATACCCCACGGTTCAGGAACACTCCAGACATGGTCGTGACACTCCCGCACCAATGATCGACAGAGGGACCTAGATGGCGATGTGACCCCTGTGCGTTCCACGAAGATCTTTCGTTGTTTGAACCGGGACAGTCATGTCTTATTCCCTTTGTCTCTCGATACTTGCATTTCTCAAGATCTGATCAATGACATCACCATGTCATGTTCAATATTGTTACTGAACAATGCTACTTGACTCATTCCGACAAGTGATATCCTCGTGATCAAATCACACGTTGCGCAGCTATTGGATATAACTTCTCTGAGTGGGCCCTTGAGTATCTTCCTGTCACATGGACGGACAAATCCCGCTCTTGACATATATTGGCTCCACGGTTTCCTCCGAGTACCTGAACACACCTTTATAACCACCATTTTACCAGATGGCGTTTGATGTTTCTAAGCACTCTCGAGCGATAGTGATTGATATAGTCTCACGGTCTAAGGAATAGTCTAAGAGGATCCTTTTCTAATCATCGTAACTTGAACTTCGTGACATTATGGGATCACGATGTTTAGATTGGGTATTGGTTCATCATCTCATTCTCTGAATGAGATGCCCTCATTTCCAACTGGCATAAATGCCACATGATCAGGAAACTTGATCATCCGTTGACCAATGAACCAGTGACTAGAGTTTCACTGGGAACCCCTGGTTGTTTGTATATCACATGTGTATTGATGTTTCCACTCAATATAGTTATAGCATGATATAAAACTTAATCATAAACTATATGAAATATGATAATAGTCCTTACTACTATATGTCTCTAGGGCATATTTCCAACAATATCGCGTCAAGGACGGAGTCGGAGTTTTCTTCGATGTTATTAACGGTGATGTGGATGGTGATGGATGCGGGCCATTGTTGTTGTTTCCTCCGGCTTCAGGCCTAGGCATAGCTTGGGTGTTCTCCTTGGTGTTCGCATATTCATTGACAATTGTGACCATCTCGCCAAGGGTGAGAGGGCCTACGGCCTACCGTCTTTGGAGGGTATGCCAGATGAGTGTTCTAGGCATAAGCCCTTCCACGAAGTGGTAAACGAGTTCGTCGAAGCAGTCACCCTCTAGCGTTTCCCTCACCCTCATCCATCTGGCAAGGTATTCGCGGGGAGGTTCTCCGTCCCTTTGAACGCATCTGGCCAGATCGAAGATGTTGACGACGCTGACAAAGTTTGACCTTCGCATCTCTAATGCTCAGGGAAGCCAAGAGGATTTGCGGGGTCCTTCCACCTTTATATCCTACACAAGGGCGGTTTAGGTGGGCTTTGAATTTTCCTAATCTGAGCCGCCATACTCCAGAGAGAGGTACGACCCAGAATCTTCCGCAAACGTGTCCTGCCCGTAGGTGGTTCGTGCGGGCCTTGATGAGTTTCCGACTTCCTGGGAGCTAGGACCCGAGTTAGTTCCGCCGATGAAGATGTGTATGTCTCCGAAGGGGATGGCGGAGCAGCCCGTAGGGTTCGTCTTCGCCGGCACCCAGAACTCATCTAGAGGGATGATCAGGACGTTGCCGGTCAAGAGAACGCATCCGATGGCTATGGTGTTCCCGATTCATGCGAAGAACTTTGACCTCTCCCATTGTAGAGCTCAAAGCACCTCTTGCCCCATGGTGGGCGCCAACTATCATGGTATTGCCGACGAGTACGCCATGGAGGGGTCCTCATAGTGCGTGTTTAGAGACGTGGGGTAAGGCGGAGAGTTAGTAGGTATGAGGTAACACAATTTACCCAGGTTCAAGTCCCACAATGGTGTCGAAACTCTACTCCTGCTATAAATCACTATAATGGTGATACGCCGAGTTACAGAGATCAGTTCGCTGTGCGTGGGTGTTGTGAATCATAAAGTGTTGTGCCCTAAAGGCTACCAAAGGTCCGGTTTATAAAGGCACCAGAACCTAGGGTTACAGGGAAAGGAACTTGCTAGACAAGTTAAAGAGTTCTACACTAATACTAACTAGTCTTTCGTGTCTTGCACTCCAAGGCTCCGAGTACGTCGGTGACTCCTGTGTAGCCTTCCTTTATCCGACACGGGCCTCCCTTCTGGATCCGTCTAACTAGGCCGCCCAGCAGGCCATAGGCCTTGCTACCAACTGTGGGCCACCCTGGTTAGCCGAATTAGAGACGTGCTATGAGGATACCAACTTAGCATATCCCCAACAAGAACCTATCTTGTATGTCATAACTAAACTGATTGACAGATTTTGGATAGAGGTTGCTCCATTAGGCAACGCTAAACATATCCTTGGTGTTCTCTACGGTTTATGGAGTTTGTTAGAGATCATTATGACAACTCAAAAGTACATTATCTCTGCCGGTTGTGTGTGAATCATAGGGTTCTGCCTCAAAGTATAGTGGAAGACCATATTTTTATATTTGGGATGCTAATCACATATGTTAGATGGGTATTTCATGGTGAACCATATGATCCTCCATATGAACCAGGGGAAGCACATCTTTATCATCAAGATCAAGTAGGGGAAGAATATGTTGATCATCTAGATCAACTGACAGAGGCAGCTTCTGAGCATCTAGATCAACTTGGAGAAGGGGAGGAGAGAAAAAGCACAAGCTGCATGAAATAGATTTCATTTCTGGTACTTCCGCTATGCCATATGACAAGGTATATCTGTAGAACAATAAATGTTCAGGTTGTTTGTATTTAATGTTTCTCTATAAATTTACATGTTAATCTAGTAATCGTAGAAGTAGACGACCGAAAAGGACTTTGATGGTAATGACGATGACATGTTCATTGATGAGCCTGTACCTGAGGCTATGGATCGGGTAAACTGCTTCTGGATGGAGTTAATGCAGTGATGTTGGTCATCAGGGGTGTACTTTTGGTGTCATATGGGTAGTCTCATGACCACTAGCCCATCTGCAAAACTCTTGGGGTGTAGTGCTATCCCATGATTGGTTTTCTACTATCGTAGTTCTATAATATGGAGCTACCTTGTGATTTCTAGGCCTTTGTTAGCAGAAATGTAATTGGAAACTATTCTGTATATTAGTATATATATGTGTGTGTTTGTGTGTGTTTCTGGTCTGAAATCCGAGCTTATGCTTTTATTGGTTCCTAAACGGGTTTTGAGGCCCCAGCGCTGGTGCCCTATGCTGCAACTACCGCCATCTTGTCCTCTGCTAGCCCTTCCCCTCCCTCAATGCTTCGCGAGCCGAATCAGCAAGAGGATATATATGCTGGGATCAATTTGATTCGAAGAGGGGCGATTTTCTTGGTCCTAGGAGAGAAACCAAGAAGAATTAGTAGTACCAAGGGAAGGAGGAGGTTAGCTCAGCCAATTCTTTATCTCACCCCCTTGACGTGGGACCTGCTTTAACTCACCCCCTTGACATGGGTCCCGCTTTAACTAATCCCCTAAAATAGCCATAGGCCAACATGTGATAGCTGGGATCAAAAATTCGGAAATCACCTGGCAAAATGTTCCAGCCACCACCACTTAAAAATATTACTGTAAAAAAGTGTACTACTCAGCCCTACTACTACTAGTACTACTACTCCACTACCCATGCCTTTCTGCTGACAAGAAACCACCACTAGCTAGCACCCATCCAGCAAGCAACTATTGGAACTGGTGCAACCTCCGATTGGGTAGTTCTTGCTGAAACATGTGTGTATTTTCTCACCTCGAAATTCGGCTTTGTTTAATTTGCTTCCAATTGAGCCATTGGGGGTATTATTAGTACTAGCAGTATTCGATATGCTTTGATTGTGGATTTCTTGCTTATTGCTCACCTTGGAATCACCTAATCAGGATATTTTCCCTCTGCTCTGATTGATTGGGTCATTTGGGTGGGGGTGGGGGTGGGGGAGGGGTACTGATTTCGAATGGATTCAGGATCGGGGCATTGTCACCGCTGTTCTAATTGGGGCATTTGGTCGGGTTCGATTTTGGTGTTCTTCACTTCTGTAACCTTTAATTTCTACTCGTAATGTGCAATGGATTTTGTGTTAGATTCTATATGGAGAACTATAGGTTAGTGGCGCACACGGACACTACAGATAGTGATGGTCCCATCAGTTCCCTTAAAAGTTGCCTAAAAAAGTTAAGGTAGCAGTATATTCATTATGTTCTTCCATTCTTTCCAATGCTGAAAGTGGTTGGCTGCAACCTAGATGTATCCATGTGCGAAAAGTTGTCTCTATCTGCATCATGTTTTTGTGGAAGCCTTTGTGACACAATCTCTTCTTTATTTACTATAGCACAGTGGTACATACCTACAAACATGCGGTTCTCCAGGTGTGACAAATAGGATGGTACCCCCACATGCCGTAGGATCCGGCCAGTACCACTACTCACCAAACAAGCGCAAGGCCATTGACCAGCTAGGAGGGCCCAACTTAAAGATAAAGGTATTTTTTCTTAATCCACTTATTACCATGGTGCAGTCTGATTTAATTATTATCCACTTGGTGTCATGCATGCTTATTTGATGTTCAGAAACATATGTGTGATTTTATTTTTTCTGGCACTGTGTTTGTGTGAATCCAGATTTGGATCTGTCTGACTATCTCATACAGTCAGTATATGACTACTATGTACTGTATTGAACTATTGAGCTTTGTTTCTATTTATTGTTGGAGATATGCCCTAGAGGTAATAATAAATGTAGTTATTATTATATATCTTTGTGTTTATGATAAATGTTTACATTCATGCTATAATAGTATTAACAAGGAAACCATTAATACTTGTGTGATTTGTAAACCTAATTTGAAGTCCCTAGTATAGCCTCTATACTTCACTAGCTTGTTGGTTGATTGATGATGTGGTTTCTTTGTCATGAACATTGAGATGTTATCAACAACAAGATCATATCGTTAGGAGAATGATATGGTGGACATACTCCTATAGACAAGCGTAGCATAAAGATCAAGTCATTTCAATAGTTCAATTGCTATATGCTTTCTGATACATAGTAACCTAATTCCTTCGACCATGAGATCATGCATATTGCCTTTACTAGATGGATGCTTTGATGTCATCAAACACCACACCGTAACAGGGTGGCTATAAAGGTGGCATTGAGTGTTCGGAAAGTATTGGTTGAAACACATGGATCAAGAGTGGGATTTGTCCATCCACATGACGGATAGATATTCTCTGGCCCTCTCGGTGAAATGTCATCCAATTAGCTTGCAAGCATGTGACTTGGTCACAAGGGATCACATATCACGGAACGAGAAAAGAGTACTTATCGAACGAGGATGAACTAGGTATGCAGAGATACCGACGATCATAACCTCGGATAAGTAACATATCGTGAGACAAAGGGAAATTGGTATCGTATGTAAGTGGTTCATTCGATCGCAAAGTAATCGTAGAAATATGTGGGAGCCATATGAATTTCCAGATTCCTCTATTGGTTATTGTTCGGAGAAGTGTCTCGATCATGTCCGCATAATTCACGAACCGTAGGGAGACACACTTAAGGATTCGACGTTGTTTTGAGTAGTTATGGTATTATGAGAAAGAGACCGAATGTTGTTCGGAGTCTCGGATGGGATCCGGGATATCACGAGGTGATCCGGAATGGTCCGGAGAATAAGATTCATATAAGGAAAGTCCGTTTGAGTAGCGGAATGATTCCGTGTTTTTATCGGGAACATTCTAGAAGGTCCCGGAATGTCCCAAGACCGGAGGGGGAAGGGTACATGAGTGTGTCATTACATATTGGAATGATTGCATCATGTACTAAGTATTCTTGCTGTCCAAAATAAAGGGTTTATTTAAATCCTAAATTGAAAAGTCAAACGGCCAGTTTGAAAGTCAAACGGCAAGTTTTTGGAAGTGGGAAAAGAGGAGGAAGTGGAAACCGAGTTGGGGAGGATTCCTCCCCAAGCGCCCACCTCAAGGCCGAGTTGGGGAGGGACTCCACTCCCTCCCCTTGGCCGGCCAGCCCTCCCACCTATAAGAGGAGGGGCAGGGACTCCTCCTCTAGACACACAAGTTTCCTATCCTCTAAACTAAACCCTAGATCTAGACCCGGTTTAGAGCTATTCGTTTAGAGCCTTCTAATTGGTTTAGAGTCCTCTAATTGGTGTGTCTAATTACTAGACCACTAATATCCTCTCTCATAAGCTCCACCATACTGCACCGGCTTAAGGCGAAGCCTGGATTTCCCTCTACCTCCTACCACGCCACAGGTCGCCTTAGGAATCGCGAGGAGAGTGCTACAACCTCCATTTCTGCTGGAACAAGGAGAGGAAGGTCTTCGTCGAAAATCGAACGTGTGACCGATCAGGGAGCGCTGTGGAACGCCAGGAAGGATCGTCTCGCGATCTTGAGATCGAAGAGTACGACTACATCACCCACGAGAATCTGCTCTCGTTAAACACTTTGGAATCTTCGAGGGTGAGTTATTCCATCGACTCGTTGCTGCAATCTAGTAGATAGATCTTGGCTTGTTTGTTTGTATGCGATAGAAAATTTTTGTTTTCCATGCTACGAACCCCTACAAAGGGTATCGTAGCCGTCTATATGTAGATCTGTTGCGAGTAGAACACAATGGTCATTGTGGGCTGATGCTTTTATTGTAGATTGCTTTTTGTGTACTTTGCATCTTGCGGTATGTTGGGATGAAGCCCGGCTAACCTTACATGACATCGTTCATGAGACTTGCTCCACGCTTGACATGCAACTCGTTTTGCATAAGTGGCTTTATGGTGCCTGTTTCTCCTATCATAGTAAAGATCCAATTTACAACGGGTAATCAACAATGCTAGTATCAATGTTGTGGTTCTTGTTCGTAGGTTAGAACGACACCTATGGAAAGCCCCAAACCACGTAAAATATGCAAAGAAAGTAGAAGCGTCTAACTTTGTTTTGCAGGTGTGCCGTGATGTGATATGGCCATGATTGTGATTATATTTGATGTATGCAATGTTCCTTATTGTAAGTTGGCAACGGCAGAGCCATATGGTTGTCTTTAATTTCTGTTAAGACCTGCGTGTCTATTCAAAATAGTTGTAATAGTTGAAGCTGGTGGACGACAACCATGAAGAAGCGTCATTGACCTTGATGCTATGCCGGTGATGATGGAGATCATGTTCGTGCTTGAAGATGGAGATCGGAAGCACAAAGAAGAAAGGCCATATCATATCACATATTATGAATTGCATGTGATGTTAATCCTTTATGCATCTTGTATTGCTTAGTAGGCAGCGGTAGCATTATAAGATGATCCCTCATGCACATAAATTTCAAGTTCTAAAGTGTTCACCCTTAGTATGCACTGTTGCCAAAGCTTGTCGCTCAAGCACCACGTGATGATCGGGTGTCTTTGATTCAGCGGTGAATACAACGTAAGCAAGCCAGATTTGCTTATGCGGTAGCTAAGGTTTGATCTTGACGAGCCTAGCATGTACAGACATGGCCTCAGGAACACGGATCGCCGAAAGGCAAAGCATGAATCATATAATAGATATGATGAACATGATGATTGTTCGCCATTAAAACTATATCAGCTCTCGTGATGATCGGTGTTGATGTAGTGGATTTGGTTCGTGTGATCACTAAAACAATGTGAGGGATGTTGTTTTGAGGGAGTTCACCTAGTTTAATTTCATTAATTAATTTGAACTCAATTTGTCATAAACTTAGTCTAAACTATTGCAAATATGTTGTAGATCAATGGCAGCCCTACCATCAATTTTAATGCTCCTAGAGAAAGAAAAGTTGAAAACAATGGAAGCAATCATGGATTGGTTCCAATTTGAGGATTGTCCTCACGGTGGTAATTTGACCTATGTCTTTGGATGCACCGCTAGGTGACCCACGCAGCTGATGCTACCGATGAAGTAAAGAATGTTTACCTCGCTCGGAAGAATCAAGATCTATAGTTCAGTGTGCTATCTTGTATGGTTTAGAATCGAGCTTCGAAAAGATTTGAAGAGTCGATCCATATGATATTGTCGAGGATCTCAAATTAATCTTTGAGACTCATGCGGCAATTGAAAGTTATGAAGCTTCAAAAGTTCTTTAACGCAAGATGGAAGAGGGTAGCTCAAGGTGAGCATGTGCTTAAGATGTGCAGGCACGCAAATAAACTTCAAAGTTTGGGTATAGTGATTCCTAATACTTTGGGGTTTACCGCATCCTCCAATCACTACCACCAAGTTACAAGAACTTTGTGATGAACTACAACATGCGTAACATGAACAAAGAGTTGCGAACTATTTGCTATGTTAAAATCTGCAGAAGTGGAGATCAAGAAAGAGCACCAAGTGTTGATGGTCAATAAGACCACCAAATTCAAGAAAGGCAAGTCTAAGCAAAAGGGACACTTCAAGAAGGGTGGTAAGAAAGTTACCATACCGACGAAGAAGACCAAGGCTGGACCTAAGCCTGATACTGAGTGCTTTTACTGCAAGGGAGAAGGTCACTGGAAGCGGAATTGCCCAAGGTACTTGGCAGATTTGAAGAACGGCAACATCAAGAAGAAAGGTATATCGATATACATGTTATTGATGTGTATCTCACTAGTACTGTAGTAGTGCACGGTATTTGATCTTGGTTCGTTGCTCATATTTGTAACTCAAACAGAGCTGCAGAATAAACGGAAGCTAGTGAAGAACGAGGTGACGATACGCCAGAGGAAGCGGATCAAAGGTTGATGTGATCGCGGTCGGCACGCTACCTCTTCATCTACCATCGGGATTAGTTTTATACTTAAATAATTGTTATTTGGTGCCTCGTTAAGCATGAACATTATATCGTGATCTTGTTTATTTCGAGACAGTTACTTGTTTAAATCCGAGAATAATGGTTGTTCGATTTATATGAGTAATGTGTTTTATGCACATGCACCTTTGATAGATGGTCTATTCATATTGAATCTCGATAGTAGAAATACACATATTAATAACATTGAAGCTAAACGTTTGAAATCAAGCGATGACTCGACCTATATGTGGCACTGTCGTCTTGGTCACATTGGAGTGAAGCGTATGAAGAAACTCCATTCCGATGGACTTCTTGAATCACTTGATTTTGAATCACTTGAAAGATGCGAAGCATGTCTGATGGGTAAAATGACTAAGACTCCATTTTCTCGGTATGATGGAGCGAGCTACGGACTTATTGGAAATCATACATACCGATGTGTGTGGTCCAATGAGTGTAGCATCGCAGATGGTTATCGTTATGTTCTTACCTTCACGGATGATTTGAGTAGATATGGGTATATCTATTTTATGAAACATAAATCCGAAACTTTCGAGAAGTTTAAGGAGTTTCAAAGTGAGGTAGAGAATCAACGTAACAAGAAGATTAAATTTCTACGTTCTGATCGTGGAGGTGAATATCTAAGTTACGAGTTTGGCGAGCATTTGAAGAAATGTGGAATACTTTCAGATTGACACCGCCGGAACACCACAGCGTAATGGTGTGTCCGAGCGTCAGAATCGAACTCTTAGATATGGTTCGTTCTATGATGTCTCTTACATTTACCACTATCATTTTGGGGTTATGCATTAGAAACAGCGCATTCACTTTAAATAGGGCACCGTCTAAACTGCTGAAACGACACCATATGAATTATGGTTTGGGAAGAAACCTAAATTGTCGTTCCTTAAAGTTTGGGGATGCGGGCCTATGTAAAAAGTTACAGCGGACAAGCTTGAACCCAAAGCGAAAAATCGTCTTCATAGGATACCCAAGGAAACTATTGGGTATACCTTCTATCATAGATCCAAGGCAAAATCTTCGTTAAGAATGGATCCTTTCTAGAGAAGGAATTTCTCTCGAAAGAGGTGACTGGAAGGAAAGTAGAACTCGACGAGGTTGTCGAACCTTCTCTCGAATTGCGAGTAGCGCAGACCGGAAGAAGTTCCTGTGGTGCCCGCACCAATAAGAGAGGAAGCTAATGATAGTGATCATGAAACTTCGTTGAAGTTACTGAGCCTCGGAGGTCAACAAGAAATCGTACACCTCCAGTTGGTATGATTCCGTTATGAATGTCATGTTGGTGGACAACACCGATGACCCCGAGACATATGAGGAAGCGATGATGAGCCCAGATTCCAATAAATGGCAAGAAGCCATGAAATCCGAGATTGGATCCATGTACGAAAACCAAGTATGGACTTTGGTGGACTTAAAGGATGGCCGGAAGGCTGTCGAGAACAAATGGATTTTCAAGAAGAAAACAGATGCTGATGGTAATGTTACTGTCTATAAAGCTCGACTTGTCGCAAAAGGGTTTCGACAAATTCAAGGAGTTGACTACGATGAGATTTTCTCACCGGTAGCGAAGCTAAAGTCTGTGAGGATTATGTTAGCAATCGCTGCATATTATGATTATGAGATATGGCAGATGGATGTCAAAAAAGCATTCCTCAATGGAGACATTGATGAAGAGTTGTATATGATACAACCCAAAGGTTTTGTCGATCCTAAAGATGCTAACAAGGTATGCAAGCTTCAACGGTCCATCTATGGATTGAAGCAAGCATCCCGAAGTTGGAATCAACGTTTTGATAAGGTAATCAAAAGTTTTGTTTTTATACAAACTTATGGAGAAGCTTGTATTTACAAGAAAGTGAGTGGGAGCTCTGTAGCATTCTTAATACTATATGTGGATGACATATTGTTGATTGGGAATGATGTAGACCTTCTTAATAGTGTCAAAGAGTATTTGAATAATAGTTTTTCAATGAAGGATCTTGGCGAAGCAGCTTATATATTAGGCATAAAGATTTATAGAGATAGATCGAAACGCCAAATATCATTGTCACAAAGTACATATTTGGACAAAGTTCTAAAGAGGTTTGGAATGGAAGATAGCAAGAAAGGGTTCTTGCCCATGTTGCTATACGACCTTGAGTAAAACTCAAAGTCCGACATCGGCAGAAGATAGAGAAAGAATGAGTAAGACTCCCTATGCCTCAGCCATAGGATCTCTAATGTATGCCATGCTATGTACTAGACCCGACATCGCATATGCTGTTAGTCTAACTAGTAGATATCAAAGTGATCCAGGAGTGGATCATTGGACAGCGGTCAAAAACATCCTTAAGTACTTGAGAAGAACTAAGGATATGGTTCTTTCTTATGGAGGTGATGAACAACTCGTTGTTAATGGTTACACCGATGCTAGTTGGAACACCGATCCGGATGATTCTAAATCACAATCTGGATACGTATTTATTTTGAATGGTGCAGCAGTTAGCTGGAGGAGTGCGAAGCAAAGCGTTGTGGCGAGATCTTCAACTGAATCGGAATACATGGCTGTGAGGCTTCACAAGCGATATGGATGAAAGAGTTCATTCTGAGCTGGGTGTGGTTCCAAGTCATTTGGACCCAATGTCTATCTCTTTGTGATAACATGGGCGCCATAGCCAATGCGCAAGAACCAAGGTCACACAAGAAGCTGAAGCATATCAAGCTGCGTTTTCACGCTATTCGAGAACATATCCAGGATGGGGATATAAAGATTTGCAAAGTACACACAGATCTGAATGTGGCGGATCCGTTGACTAAACCTCTCCCGAGGGCAAAACATGACCAACACCAAACTGCCATGGGTGTTCGGTATTTTACCATGTAATCTAGATTAGATGACTCTAGTGCAAGTGGGAGACTGTTGGAGATATGCCCTAGAGGTAATAATAAATGTAGTTATTATTATATATCTTTGTGTTTATGATAAATGTTTACATTCATGCTATAATAGTATTAACAAGGAAACCATTAATACTTGTGTGATTTGTAAACCTAATTTGAAGTCCCTAGTATAGCCTCTATACTTCACTAGCTTGTTGGTTGATTGATGATGTGGTTTCTTTGTCATGAACATTGAGATGTTATCAACAACAAGATCATATCGTTAGGAGAATGATATGGTGGACATACTCCTATAGACAAGCGTAGCATAAAGATCAAGTCATTTCAATAGTTCAATTGCTATATGCTTTACGATACATAGTAACCTAATTCCTTGACCATGAGATCATGCATATTGCCTTTCTTGGATGGATGCTTTGATGTCATCAAACACCACACCGTAACAGGTGGCTATAAAGGTGGCATTGAGTGTTCGGAAAGTATTGGTTGAAACACATGGATCAAGAGTGGGATTTGTCCATCCACATGACGGATAGATATTCTCTGGGCCCTCGGTGAAATGTCATCCAATTAGCTTGCAAGCATGTGACTTGGTCACAAGGGATCACATATCACGGAACGAGAAAAGAGTACTTATCGATGCGAGGATGAACTAGGTATGCGGAGATACCGCGATCATAACCTCGGATAAGTAACATATCGTGAGACAAAGGGAAATTGGTATCGTATGTAAGTGGTTCATTCGATCGCAAAGTAATCGTAGAAATATGTAGAACCATATGAATTTCCAGATTCCTCTATTGGTTATTGTTAGAAGTGTCTCGATCATGTCGCATAATTCACGAACCGTAGGGAGACACACTTAAGGATTGACGTTGTTTGAGTAGTTATGGTATTATGAGAAAGAGACCGAATGTTGTTGGTCTCGGATGGGATCCGGGATATCACGAGGTGATCCGGAATGGTCGGAGAATAAGATTCATATAAGGAAAGTCCGTTTGAATGGCGGAATGATTCCGGTGTTTTTATCGGGAACATTCTAGAAGGTCCCGGAATGTCCGGCACTCCGGAGGGGGAAGGGTACATGAGTGTGTCATTACATATTGGAATGATTGCATCATGTACTAAGTATTCTTGCTGTCCAAAATAAAGGGTTTATTTAAATCCTAAATTGAAAAGTCAAACGGCCAGTTTGAAAGTCAAACGGCAAGTTTTTGGAAGTGGGAAAAGAGGAGGAAGTGGAAACCGAGTTGGGGAGGGATTCCCTCCTCCCCAAGCCGGCGCCCCACCTCAAGGCCGAGTTGGGGAGGGACTCCACTCCCTCCCCTTGGCCGGCCAGCCCTCCCACCTATAAGAGGAGGGGCAGGGCCTCCTCCTCTAGACACACAAGTTTCCTATCCTCTAAACTAAACCCTAGATCTAGACCCCGGTTTAGAGCTATTCGGTTTAGAGCCTTCTAATTGGTTTAGAGTCCTCTAATTGGTGTGTCTAATTACTAGACCACTAATATCCTCTCTCATAAGCTCCACCATACCTTGCACGGCTTGGCGAAGCCTGGGATTTCCCATCTACCTCCGGTACCACGCCGTTGTCTTAGGAATCGCGAGAGAGTGCTACAACCTCCATTTTCTTGGAACAAGGAGAGGAAGGTCTTCGTCAGTACGAGCGTGTGACCGACTGCGGGAGCGCTGCTTGAGCACGCGCCGGAAGGATCGTCTCTGCGATCTTGAGATCGGAAGAATACTACATCACCCACGAGAATCTGCTCTCGTTAAACACTTTGGAATCTTCGAGGGTGAGTTATTCCATCGACTCGTTGCTGCAATCTAGTAGATAGATCTTGACTTGTTTGTTTGTATGCGATAGAAATTTTTTGTTTTCCATGCTACGAACCCCTACATTTATGCATATTAAAGGTGCTACTGTGGAGGCTGAGGCTGCTATGGAAGCTAGTAGATTGCTGATCCCGCACCAAAAGCGGACATCATCTACACGATGAGGAAGCGCCAACATAGTACACAGGTGGGCGGTGACCTCTCTAAGAAGTGGGTATAATTTGGAAATCCACAATTTCACATGTTACGATTTTTCGTGTTATTATTATCAGCAAGTACTATATCTTTATGCTCATCAAAATTCACAAACATCAAATATGTTTGCTTTACAGGCAATGGTTTTGTCTGATATTATTAGATTTACTTGCTCTTTACATAATTTAACCTTTCCACTTAATTTCAATTAGTACCACGCACCAACTGCTCGGCCCTTTCTTCTAACGTCCTCTTGTCAAGCTTGTGGATTGAAAGGGGGGCCCTGTATGCCCTTCCAAAGGCAGAGGGGAAAAATGGTGCATGGCCACCCTTCACAAAGGGTACCCATGGTATCAGGTATGGATTCCATGTGGTTTAGACCGACTTGATGTAAGATCTTATATCTCACTTTTTTTGTCGCCTTACTTCTCTATCAATTTTCTCATGAAGGTTGTCCCTTGTGTCGCTCACCCCATTATAAACAAGATGTTCGAAAAGGAAAAATTTCTAACTCTGTATAGCGAGGACCCTAAAGGCATGCGGCAAATATGATGTGAATGTCTCCTAGACGATGGCCACCACCTATTTGGGTGGCCGAGTTGGTCCAAGTATGTCCGTGAGATTTCTGAAGCAGGGGACGAGGTAGCATTTTATTTTAGCAAGCCTAGGCAGATACTTGCATGCCATCGTACACCTGGTGACCTAAGGACCAAGAACAGAGGTAGTACTATTTAATTTGCTTCTGTACTCATCACAACCTCTAGTGATTTTCTTGTGACTAACTGTTATGTACCATTGTCTTTACTCATCATATTACTCTAACCACTTCTGTAGTCCGGTTCCCCTTATGTACCCCCAGAAGGGTGCCAGCGTCAAGCTGTTGGCATCGGCACCGACCCCATTTCCTGCAACGGCACCTATTGACCTAAGTAGGAGAAAGAATAGAAGTAGTAACTTAATTCGTTCTTATACTCTCATATCTGTCTAGGAGTAACTATTGTATAAGAAACCATTTTGCTTGTACATATCTCATATGCCTCTCTGACCACTCCTATAGTCCCTTACCTACCCCTAGAGGGTAACCAACATCAAGCTGCTGGCACCCGCACTGACCCTAGTTCCTGCTCCAGTACATGTTGACCCAAGGAGAAAGAATGGAGGTAGTAACTTAATTTTCTTGTATACTCATCATATCCTCTGATCACTATCTTGTGAGTAACTATTGTATACGAGACCATTTTGCTTCTACACATTTCATCTGCCTCTACCATCCTTGCAGTTAGCTTAGCTACCCCTCAGAAGAAATCTAGCATCAAGCTGCTGGCGCCGACACCGGTTCTGGCTCCTGCACCAGCCCCTCTATAATTAACTACATCGGCACCATCTCCTGCACTAGTACCAACCCCAACACATGCAGCGGCAACATCTCCTGCACCAGCACCAGCTACCGCACTAGCCCCAGCATAGGCACCGGCACAAGCTCATTCATCACCCCAGGCAGTGCCTTGTCAAACCGTATCCTACACATGTGTCATCACAAGGTCACACCAGATTATGTTTGTGAGTATATGGCGGTAGATAAACTGCTCAGAATATCTTCTCAAGTTTCACATGATTTAGTGCATTGCTCTTATTAATTATGCGTTTATCTCTTGCTTTGACTTAGAAATTGCCTAAGATTGCCACAGAGCAACTCCAGGCCAGACGAAAGGGCATAATAGTCTCCAAGATGCAGCACGGGGGAGTGCAAATCGAGGGATGCTTCACCATTAACTCGATTGTTGGGCGCTTGGTAGCTACTTCTAGGTGGATCAAGTTTCGGAAAACAGCCAAACTTAACATTGGAAGAATGGTCAAGATCGATGTATCTGGTTGCCCTGAATGCCGCATGTTGTTCATGAAGTTCCTATATGTCTAGCTCTTTGGTTTCATGCTATTGTAATTAGTTATGTGGTTATCTTATCTCCACTGATCATATATGGATGGTAAAACTGTGATAACCTTTTGCTAGATTGGAGCGATGACTAGTACGTACTGGTATGGTATATCTGTATCTATATCATGGTTCCCTATATGACCAAATATTATGACAATGATTGTGTTCCAATAATTGAGTGTGTTTGGAGAAAACAAGCAAACTGACCGCGTGACATGGTTTTTAGAGCTAAAAAAGAACTGGCTCTCCTTTGTACTGCTATTGAATTTAGTGTCTGATTGCTGAATCAGTCACTTTGAAATGCTACTGAATTGGTGAAGTGATGATGAATATGAACTAGGAAGATGTCGATATTTTTTATGTCTTATTTTGTACTGCTTAATCTTTCAAATGCTACTGAATTTGTCAAAAGTTATGTCATTGCTGCTGGGCTACTTGCACTAGAGATTTTGCATGTGTGTCATCAGAACTGTTGGATGTGTTTTGGATAGAGATGAGAGGATAAAGATACAACGTGATTTCACCAAGTGAAGTCATTGGATACCAGCCTTGTTTTGGTGCATGCAGTGTGTATCCCTGGTTCTTTAGATATTTTTACATGAAAATGTGTCAAAGTAATTATCGCTTTTTTCCTCCCTTGGTGAGGTCTGTGTTTGAATCTGGCAAACCACAACCCAGTGAAATTTGAGATATGAGCCCATTGACCATAGCCCAAAAACTTTTTAATTTGGCCTTTTTGGCATTTCCCCCACCTCTAAAAAACTTTGCCTACCCATGTTTTTAAGAAACTAATAATCCATTATGTGGCATTTTATAAATTGAGGTTCCAGTAGCACTGCCCTTTTATTTTAAGAGAGATAAACATGGACACACAAAATATTTTCAAGAAGACCAATACATAAGTTATAGGTACTATAAAGATTTTAATGATAATTTTCATCAGATTTCTTTGGCATAGTGGCAACGCATACAGTTTATATTTGTTGAGGTTTTGAGTTTGAATCATGTGTGCTTGACATATATTTATTTGGGTTTACTTTTTTTCATGTAGAAATACCGCTTTACGAAGAGACTAACATCATGGAGCCACCAGCCTACTACGTCCCTCGAGTTTAATGGGCGGGTTTGAAAAAAAGAAGTTAAGTACTTGTATAGAGAGGCTGGCATCAGGGACCCGCAGGCTAAAATATACCAGATAGGCTGACATGCACAAGCCAGAACATACCAGAGAGGCTGACATGTGGGCCCCAACATCAAGACCACACGCGTGTGCCGCATTGAGCAACGTTTCCAAGGTCAAAACAGCAGACATAGCCAAAAAAAGTCCATCATACACACATTTCATTTACAGAGAGACTGACATGTGGGACCCAGTAGCGAGACCTTACACACGTGCTGCATCGAGCAACATTGCCAAGTTCGAAACAGGGAGGCATGAGCAAGGAAAAAGTCCAGCATGCACATGTTTCTTCTAATGAGAGGGACATGGGGTACTGCTGACCAAAGCCCAGAGAAATTTGAGAAAGAAGCCCATGGAGCATAGCCCTGAACATTTTAGTTCAGCCTTTTAGGGGTCAGGGGACTGCTGAGGACAACCCAGTGAAATTTGAGAAAGGATCCCATGGAGCATAGCCTATTATAGCCCATGTAGATAGCTAAACTCTTTTTAATTCGGCCTTTTGGGCATTGCCCCCACCTCTCAAAATAAAAAAACTCTACCTACCCATGTTTTAAAGAAACTACTCTATTATATGGCATTTTATAAATTGAGATGCCATAGTGCTATCATTTTATATGTAAAAGAGATAAGCATAGAAACACAAAATATTTTTTAGAAGACGGATAAATAAGTTGTAGTACTAATACAGGTTTAATGATATAACTTCTATAAATATCTTTGGTGTAGTGGCAAAGCATTCAGTTTACGTCTATTTGATTTGAAGATCTTTAGTTCGAATCCTCTATGAGTACATATATATATATATCTTGGGTTTACATTTCTTCTTCTAGTAATATCGCATTACGAAGAGGCTGACATCGCGGACCCACCAGCCCACAGCATCCCTCGAGTTTAATGGTCAGGTTTGAAAAAAAAGTTGAATACTTGTTGGGGGGATACCCCCGGGTAGGGTCACGCCGGGGTATAAAGGCCGAGTTAGCCAAGGTATTGCAAGGTCAAAGCGGATGCTGGCCGAGTCATATCAAGGCAGGTCGAATCACGGGGTAACCTGGACCAGGGGATGTCCACCTAACTGGGTCTCAACTGACTTAAGCCATAAGTCGGATAGATGAATCTAACTTGTATGCAGGAACAGGTGTGGCCGGATCAACTATGTACGATCCGGGTCATATCAAGCTTGTAGGAGAAGGAAGGTATCTCGCTGGTCAAAGGTGACCCGCATGCAGAGCGTGGTGAGCGGAAAGATGCAGGACCACCGAGGTGTGGCCGACAAAGGTGACGATGCCAATGTCGGCTGACGCGGGCGCCGTAGAGGCTCACGTAGCCTCTGCATGGATGACACAGGAGAAAAGTGACCCGATCGTCTTACTATTTTGGGAAGAGGCATATTCCCTGGAATATGCCTCCACGTATGCCCTAATTGGAGACCTAGCCACCCCTATATAAGGAGGGCTAGGGCCTCTATAGAAAGGGTTGAGTTTTACGAGGTTGGTCTTTGGAGGTTATGTTCTTCTAGCAAGTTACTGAGGGCTAGAGAGTGGTGAGAGTAAGAGAGTTCCTTCTTCCTCCTCTCTCCAATACAGCTCAAGCAACACTTGTAATCTGTGAGAGTGAATCAAATACAAAGCTACTGTGTGTGGAATCACCACACTATCCCTCCCTGGATTCCCCTAGTGCATTTAGTCCCCACCTTTAGCCTATCCATGGCATCTGCCGTGACACCACCACGACAGTTAGCGCCCACCATGGGGCTACCGGCGCTAGCAGGGGTCAAGATCCGGACGGGAAACCTCATCGGCACCAGCGAACGCATCGTCTCCAGGCTCGTTCAGCGCTTTGGAGCGCTGGACTTTGTCAGCGACAACGCTGGCTGCTTCGGCAAGTGTCCACTTCCGCGCAACGACCTCTTTATCAAGCTCAGCGCACACAAGGTCTACGTTGCTGTCGATGTGTCGTGCGTTCATCCGCGGCATGTCGTCGAGGCAGGCGAGCCACCCCTTAGCGTGGTTCACGGGGCGCGCATCACTCGCTCCCCGAACCGTGCAGAGGTGATGATGACTGCGCCTGGCACTGGCGCAAGCAAAGATCTGGCACCAGATCCGGAGGTAACGCCTAAGGCACCGAGGAAAAATAGAGGTCCTCCACTAGAGAGGCCAGAGAATGTGCTGCAGCAAGCGATGAATAGCTTGGCAAACCCCATAGCAGCAGCGGTAGATCCGGCTCAGGCATAGGCCGAGCTAGAGGAAACTAGGCAAAAAATTCTAGAGGGTGCGAAAAAGATAGCTGCGGCTCAGCAGTCGTTGAACATGACACTGCGTGAGTACGCGAAAGCAAATAAGGTAGATGCTGTAAAAGTGAAGGGGAGAAATCTCATGAGTGATATGAACAAAGAGGGTGATACTTGGATTGAGGATTCTAAGAACTGTTTGTCCATGGGGCTGCCGAAGTATAGTACCCCGGCGAAAAACCTCAGGGCAGCAGATGCGGCTGCATCCGAGTTAGAAGGTCTGACGGGTGAAGCCCGCCAAAGACAGCAAGATAGGGTCAATGAATTGGTTCGGATCGCGAACAGGCAAAATGAGGAATTACTCCGGGCTAACCTGGAGAGAGATGGGGCCTCCAAGATCGTTCATTCGGCGGTGGGTAACCCGGAGAAATCCGCTGGAGCCACTTCATCTCCTCATGGTGGTCCTAGGAGAGAAGAGGTCGTAACTTCGGCCAGGAGGAATAAGCAGATAGTCCCATATGACCCAGCAAGGGCAGGGAAAGGAAAAGAAGTGCAGAGAATGAGGATCGAAGGAGTGTAAGCCGAGGTGAAGCTGGCCGAGGTAACCGCGACCAAGGCAATGCTGGTCCAGAAAATGCTGTAAACGGCAATGCCAGATAGCGTAATTCGGTAGGTGCAGGTCAACCGCAGCAGCGGAATATACCAAGGCAAGAGCAAAGTGCTGACCGAGGTATGCAACAGAAAGGTGCTCCACGAGAGCAAGACCGATATAATGATGGTGATTCGGAAATGGTGAACGCAGGATACCCAAGGCCGGACTATCATGTGATAGGGTCGAGATTGGGAAGCAGAGATTTGATGCCTGATGACGCTGATACATTGCAAATGTATCTATAATTTTTGATGTTCCATGCTTGGTTTGATCTACTTTCTTATGTTTTGTCCACACTTTGGAGTACTTTTCATATGATTTCTTGGACTAATCTATTAACAAGAGCCACAGTGCCAGCTGCCTGTTTTCTGCTATTTTTGGTTCCAGGAAAGTCAGAAAATCAATATTCTCGGAATTGGACCGGACAAAAGCCAAAGTGGATATTTTACCGGAAGACTCACGGAGCCAGAAGGGCCACAGGGTGGCCACACCATGTCGTGGCGTGGGCTAGCCCTGGCCGTGCCACCAGGTGGTTTGGGCCCCTAGCCACCCACCGACCTTGCCTCTTCGCCTATAAGAAGCCTCCCAATGCAAAAACCCTAAATAGTCAAGCCTCCAGCCATGAAAAGTTCCACTGCGCTGCCGCCACCGAAGGGGAGATTCGGGGGACATAAAGTCTCTATTCCGGCACCCTGCCGGGACGGGGAAGTGCCCCCGGAGCCATCTCCATCGATCTCCACCACCATCTCCATCACCATTGCTGATTCCCATGATGAGGAGGGAGTAGTTCTCTCTCGAGGCTAAGGGTTCTACCGGTAGCTATGTGTTCATCTCTCTCTCTATGCATGATCTTATTGAGATCATGAGCTTGTAATCTATAGATCTACCTTGCTACTCAAGTGCTTAATAGATCTCTGCTCTCCCCATGTGTGTGAAAGTGACAGCATGCTCACCATGGTGGCACTTAGGCTAGAGATTACAAATACTTGTTATGAGTTATATTTGGAGTTGGATGTTTCTATCAAATTGTGGTGTTTGTTGGACTCATCTAGTACTCAAGGTGACAGTGTGGGGTTTTCTAGATGGTAAAGGCTTACTTTGAGGTGTGCTGTTATAGCCCTACCATCGATTAGAGTGTCCAACCGAAGAGTAGTATCATAAAGGGAAGATATTTATGAGAGAGTGTTCACTAGTGAAAGTATGATCCCTAGGCCTTGTTTCTAAGCATTGATACACCGTTTGCAATTAGATCTGTTACATGTTTGCTTGCTTCCATCTTTATTTCGATTTGCCTTTAGTCTTTTCCATGCCATCAAGTTATTTTCGATCACCATTACCACTTATAATTATCCATACCACTTGTATTTCACTATCTCTTTGCCGAACTAGTGCACCTATACACCTGACAAGTGTATTGGGTGTGTTGGGGACATAAGAGACTTCTTGTATCTTGATTGCAGGGTTGCTTGAGAGGGAATACCTTTGACCACTTCCTCCCTGAGTTCGATAAACCTTGGGTAATCCACTTAAGGGAAAACTTGCTGCTGTTCTACAAACCTCTGCACTTGGAGGCCCAACAACTGTCTACAAGAATAGAAGTGCGTAGACATCAAGCTATTTTCTGGCGCTGTTGCCGGGGAGGTAAGGTAAAAGGTATTCACACCGGAGGATTAAAGAAGAATAACCTCCTACGGCAAACGTCTATTTTCTGGTGTGACTACTCGAAGTTATTTCCTTTAGATTCTGCAATTTTGTCTTTTTGTTTCTTGTTTTCACTAGTTAGGCTTAATGGAAAACAACAACAAAATTAGAGAGCTTTTTAGTATTTTTCCTAAGTTAGAACTTGAATTGTCTGAAAAGAAAATTAAAAAACCCATGGAACTTTCTTTGCATGCTAATAGCAATGTTATTAGTATGAATCTTTTGAACACCTTTGTTTCTAATGCTATGGAAACGTCTAAGCTTGGGGAAGTTGGTTCTTATGAAAATGATCTCTTTAGTTCCCCAGTTTTAAGGAAGGAAATTTGCTCTGATGATACTTTATCTCCCATATGTGGTAATTCTAATGATACTTGTGATATTTTAAATCCACATACTGAAAGCATCCCTTTTAAAATACCTATAAAAATTATTGATCGTGTTATGGATAACTACTATTTTGGAGATGGATCTGTCCATCCCGGTGATCATTTGCTCTTTATACACGAATTATGCGGGTTGTTCAAGTGTGCAGGTATTACAATAGATCACGTCAAGAAGAAGTTATTCTCTTTTTCACTTAAGGGCAAAGCAAGGGAGTGGTATGAGCTACTAGATGATCCTCATCATTTGGAGTGGAAGGAACTTGAATCTCTCTTTCACTCTAAATTTTATCCTCCTCATGAAATTCATAAAGATAGGAATTACATTTATAATTTTCATCCTCATGATGGAGAAAGTATTGCCCAAGCATGGGGGAGATTGAAGTCACTAATGCTCAAATGTCCCATTCATGAGCTCCCCCATAATATTGTTATTAATAATTTCTATGCAAGGCTTTCAGGACATTACAAGGACTATCTAGATACTTGTTTAGAGGGATCCTTCACAAGTAAGGAGGTCAAAGCTAAGTGGGATCTTCTTGAAACAATTCAAAGCAATACCAAAGATTGGGATAATAACAAAGGTAAAGAACCAGGTATAAACTATGAGTATGATTGCATTAAGTCTTTCGCTGAAACTGCTGATTTTCAAGAGCTTAGTGCTAAATATGGTCTTGATCCTCAAATTCTTATTGATTGTTTTAAAACCTTTGCTTCTCATATTAATGCTCCTAAAGAAAAGTGGGACATGTATCATGAGCCTTTTAAAGACACTTGCATGGAAAATGAAATTGTTGTTAATGATAGCAATAAACATGCTCAAACCTCTAAAAGTACTATTTCTTATAAGCATGTTAATTTTTGTGGAATACATAGACCTTGTGAGGATAATCAAATTGAATAAGAATATTCTATCACCCACAGGAATCAAAAAACTAGAATGGGGTATAGGGCTTTAAATGATCTTGGTAAAAAAGTTTGTGCCCTTTATCCTTTTATTTGTGAACTTTGTTTTGAAGTGGGTCATTTCAATTTTCAATGCTCATGCCATAATAATAGCCCTTCTAATCCAATGAGTACTGCAAGTTTGTATTGTGATGACATGATCACTCCTAATCAACATGATGAACTTACATTATTTTTGGGATGTGAAGAGTTATCAAGAAAAACCTCTTTGGTAGATATGAGTGCTTTTGACATGAATAGTGTCCTGCATGGTTGTCATCTTTATTGTGTTGATAATTGTCACACAAATACTTACATACAAAATATTATAGAGGGGATGAGATTTTACCAAAATATGACAGGACTAATATGTGTTTTGATCTTATTAATGAAAAGAAGGAATCCTCCAAAGTTTCTTCTATTGTCTCTAACAATGAACCAGGGTATATGGAGAAGCTTCCTTTCAAGCCTCTCCCTCCTAAAGAGAAGAAGAAAAAGAAGAAAAGGAGGAGTAAAAGGAGAGAGGATACGATATTTTCCCCTAAGCATGTTGCTCCTATTATAGTTTTTGATGAGTCTGAACTTGATGATGTTCCTATGCCTATTACCTATAGTAGTGATCATGATTGGGAAAAGCACACTACTTTTGATATTGAAAATATCTTCGGTACCAATTCTGAAAATGATGATATTAATAATTGCTATACTATTAGTGCTATCCATGATCCTTCTAATGATGATATGTTTACAAATGAACACACTTGGGAAGATAACTATTCTATTGCTTATGATGATTCTATACATCCAATATATGATGATTGCAATGATGATTATGATATTTTCAGTCCACCTACTATTGAGGAGTAAAGTAATTATGATTACAATATGCCTCCTATATTTGATGATTATGGTGATGAGAATAATAATGATAGCTATTTTGTTGAATTTGCTCCCACTACAGTTAATAAGAATGACTATGTTTATGTGGGGAGTATTAATTCTTTTAAGCATTTGGCTCATGATAAGAATGTTTTGTGTGATAGTTATATCGTTACTTTTATTCATGATGCTACTGAAAGTTATTATGAGAGAGGGAAGCATGGTTTTATGTGTCTCAATAATAATAAGTTTCCCCTCTTTATGTTGAAAATTTTGAAGTTGCACTTGTTTTGCTTTCCTATGCTTGTTGCTTTGTGCTTTCATGACTTGTTTATTTACAAGATTACTAAGCATAGGAAGTGGGTTAGACTTAAATGTGTTTTAAATTTGCTTCTTGATGCTCTCTTTTGCTTCAATTCATATTTCTTATGTGAGCATCTTCTCAAACTATCATGCCTAACTTAAAGGCGCTAAAGAAAAGTACTTATTGGGAGATAACCCAAAAGTTTTAGATGAGTCTTGGAAGTTATTACCTCTGTAATAACCGCTCCTTATCCTTTTTATTTGCTTTTTGTGCCAAGAGTAACCTCTAATGAGAGAGAAGTAATGATTGGGAAAGTTGCTGTCCCGAAACAGATTTCTGTGCTTCACCGTAAAAATTCGTGTAAAATCTCTGAACGTATTTTTTAGGAGTGAATTTTTGTGCTTCTGCCCCAGTTTGTTATCTAACTTTCGTTAGTTCAACATTTTTTGATTTGAGCAACAGAAGGTCTTCGAAAAAATTCGTCTTTACCTGCTGGTCTGTTTTGACAGATTTCTGCCATTATTTGCATTTGCTTCTTGTTGATTCCTTTTTGAGTTCTTTTGGGGAATTGAGCTTTTTAAGGGAAGTGCTACAGTAGCTAGTATTCTAATGGAAGTTTATTTGGTGTTAGAACTGAACCTTAAGACTTATTTATCTTGAGTGCACTAATGTTGCTAATAAAGATTGTGTGAAGTTTTGTATGAAGGAAAAATTTCAGGTGTATGGAAGGAATGAGTAATGACATGAAGAATGGACTAAAGCTCAAGCTTGGGGATGCCACGCGTGTCACCCAAAGAAATATCCAAGAAGTACAAGCGTCAAATCTTGGGGATGCCCAAGGCATCCCCTTCTTCATCAATAAAAATTCTAGGTTTCTTCCAAACGCTTCATTTTTATTGTTTCATGCATAGTTGTGTTGTTCTTGGAGCATCTTCTTTTTTGTTTTTGTGTTGGTTTTTGTTTACTTTGTTTTCTTAGTTTGATTAATAAATTGGTTGGACCCCTCTCTTTCATACATTGGTTTTCAAATAGTTTGGTTTGGTTTGGAAAAGAGTAGGAAAGTTCCTGCTTAAGTGGTAAAGAGAGCTTGTTTTTGACTGTGGCCTATGCTTTGTCATGCCATGCTTGATATTGTTTTGGCTTTATGCTTAGTATTCTTTGCTGTAGCATGACTTGTTATAAACAATTGATATTGCTTAATATGCCTTGGATGAATCATGCGTTGTTTTAGCATAGTATAGTGGTATTCTCCTTTGATGCTTTATTTGGGTTGACTTGGCGCATGTTATGACTATCTCAAGTCACCATAAGCCTTTATGATCCTTTAGTTTTCAACTTGTAGTATCACTTTATGCTTTGATCAATGATGTTTTGTCGCTCTGCATGATTATGGCCATTATTGCTCTCTTAGTTTGTCGCTCCCAATCTTTTGCTAGCCTCCGCAACCAAGTATGAGTTCCACTCATGCGTCCAACTCCCTAAACCAAGTTATTCCAAAAAGTCCACCATACCTACCTACTAGCTTATGCTATTCCAAGTATATTCATGCTTTTGTTTACCTTCCAAATTAAACTTGTTATGAGAAAACTAGTGATTAAATCTCTCACGAACTTGATGGCACACTTTATTTTTCTTGCCCTTAATAAACTTGAACCATTGTGTCGTCTATGTTGTATATGCTTGCACTTATTTGTTGGGAATTAGCAGAACCATGCTTTCATGGGGAACGCTTTCAGCATTGCACTTGGTACTTGTACCTAGTTGATATCATGCTCTTTTGTATATGGATGTCGTCGGTGTGAAATGAAAGGGGAGCTTGTAAGTCCATGGAGTTATGTATATGTGTTAGAGAAACGCCTGGGCCGCTGGTCTAATCCATGCTGACATGGTGGAAACCTGCAGCGTAACCAGAATGAGCTGTCTATGAAGCATTCTTCTTATAAAAAAGAGTCCTATATTGAAAAAAAGAGAAAAGAGAAAAAAAAGAGATTATGAAAAGAGGAAAGAGAGAGAAAAGCACCATATTCCCATGGTAAATAAGAAGATTGCTGAGATGCTCATTGTCTGCTTGCCTTGTCATTTTGATATGGGGATTCTTCCATATCATCGGGCAAGGGGTACCCCGTTGGCTGTTCTCTATGATACACATGTACTTACGATGACAAGAACTTACCGGTGACTAAACTTGAGTAGCATGAGGAGCGGCCCTCATATTCAAGGGACACGAGATTTCCAACTTATACGTTTTCAAGCATGTACACCATAGTTTGTTCACTTTAACCTTAATCACTTCAAGATGCTTATGATAGGGGCAATGAGAGCTGAAAGCTAATAAGTACCATAATTTTTGGAAGCTCTTTATGAAACTTGAATCTCTGCTTCCTTCTATGAAGGCCTTTCTTCCACCATTATATTGAGTCTCCACCTTCTACATTTATGCACCTACTTTGAGAGCATAGTGTCCATTCTTAGTTCTATGTGCATTGTCCCAAGACTTGTTGATTGATGCATAACCTTGATATTGCTTGTTTTTAACTATTTGTATCTAGTCACTCTTATGAACTTTGAAGGTGTCCTATGCATTTATGTTTTGCTAATCTATGAGGGACAAGCTGAATGCTACTATGCTATGTTTTCTTTATGTGAAACAAACAAACGTCTTGCAAAGCATTGTTATTCATGAATCTTTTGTTTGTGCCTTTTCATGTTGCAACATAGTTTCTTTGTCTTATTGCTAGAACTTTGTCTTTCATGCTATGATTGAAGTACTATGATCCCAGCTTTGAATATTTTAGAAATACTTTGATCAAGTTTATGATGGTGCATGTCACCTCAAAAATTATTCTTTCTTTTTATCACTTACCCACTCGAGGACGAGCAGGAGTTAAGCTTGGGGATGTTGATACATTCAAATGTATCTATAATTTTTGATGTTCCATGCTTGGTTTGATCTACTTTCTTATGTTTTGTCCACACTTTGGAGTACTTTTCATATGATTTCTTGGACTAATCTATTAACAAGAGCCACAGTGCCAGCTGCCTGTTTTCTACTGTTTTTGGTTCCAGGAAAGTCAGAAAATCAATATTCTCGGAATTGGACCGGACAAAAGCCAGAGTGGATATTTTACCGGAAGACTCACGGATCCAGAAGACGAGACGAAGAGGGCCCACAGGGTGGCCACACCATGTGGTGGCGCGGGCTAGCCCTGGCGATGCCACCAGGTGGTGTGGGCCCCCTGGCCGCCCACCGACCTTGCCTCTTCGCCTATAAGAAGCCTCCCGATGCGAAAACCCTAAATAGTCAAGCCTCCAGCCACGAAAAGTTCCACTGCGCCGCCGCCACCGAAGGGGAGATTCGGGGGACAGAAAGTCTCTGTTCCGGCACCCTGCCGGGACGAGGAAGTGCCCCTGGAGCCATCTCCATCGATCTCCACCACCATCTCCATCACCATTGCTGATTCCCATGATGAGGAGGGAGTAGTTCTCTCTCGAGGCTAAGGGTTCTACCGGTAGCTATGTGTTCATCTCTCTCTATGCATGATCTTGTTGAGATCATGAGCTTGTAATCTATAGATCTACCTTGCTACTCAAATGCTTAATAGATCTCTGCTCTCCCCATGTGTGTGAAAGTGGCAGCGTGCTCACCATGGTGGCAATTAGGCTAGAGATTACAAATACTTGTTATGAGTTATATTTGGAGTTGGATGTTTCTATGAAATTGTGGTGTTTGTTGGACTCATCTAGTACTCAAGGTGACAGTGTGGGGTTTTCAAGATGGGAAAGGCTTACTTTGAGGTGTGTTGTTATAGCCCTACTATCGATTAGAGTGTCCAACCGGAGAGTAGTTAAGAGTAGTATCATAAAGGAAAGATATTTATGAGAGAGTGTTCACTAGTGAAAGTATGATCCCTAGGCCTTGTTTCTAAGCATTGATACACCGTTTGCAATTAGATCTGTTACATGTTTGCTTGCTTCCATCTTTATTTCAGTTTGCCTTTAGTCTTTTCCACGCCATCAAGTTATTTTCTATCACCATTACCACTTATAATTATCCATACCACTTGTATTTCACTATCTCTTCGCCGAACTAGTGCACCTATACACCTGACAAGTGTATTGGGTGTGTTGGGGACACAAGATACTTCTTGTATCTTGATTGCAGGATTGCTTGAGAGGGAATACCTTTGACCACTTCCTCCCTGAGTTCGATAAACCTTGGGTAATCCACTTAAGTGAAAACTTGCTGCTGTTCTACAAACCTCTGAAGTTGGAGGCCCAACAACAGTCTACAAGAATAGAAGTGCGTAGACATCAGACGCCAGGCTAAAACTGGATCGGCTATATAGGTCGGAGAAAATTGAGTGTCAGGGTCCACCGGGTCCAGCGTGTTTTGGGCCCCGGATCATGAAAGAGCCTCCGGTACCTAACTTCCAGTTACCAAGAGGCACTAAGACATATGACGACAGTACTAAGCCGGAGGATTGGTTGATTAACTATGCTACAGCTGTGAAGATTGCTACATGCAACTTGAGATGGGCTGTGAGATACGTACCCCAGATGTTGGAGGGGCCAGCAAGGGTATGTCTAAACAATTTGCCACCCGGAAGTATTAACTGCTGGATCGATTTTGAGGAAATGTTTATCAGCAATTTCTCAAGTACGTATCAGAGGCCAAATAGGCCACAGACCCTAGCATTGTGTAAGCAGAGACCGAACGAGACGGACCGGGAGTTCTTAACGCGGTGGTGTACCGTGCGAAACTCGTGTGAAGGTGTGATCGAGTCACAGGCCATAACATGGTTTGCGCAAGGGTGCAGATATGCAAGCATGTTGTGGCAAAGGTTGCAAAGAGATATGCCAACTACATTGGCAGAGACAATCCGGATTGCTGATTCGTATGCTTTGGGTGATCCGACTCAACCCAGGCTCGTGTCAAACGAGTCAAATGAGGAGTACTACCAGAGAGATGGAGCCGGGTCATCCTAGAGGAACGACTACCGAGGTAAGAGAAGAGATGACAGACCGGATTACTGGTACAACTCGCAACAAGTTGCTGTTGTGAATCAAGATCAGCCCGGAGCGGGGGGCAATCAACGTCAGAAAACTAGAGGGCAACAATGGACACCGAGAAATGATGGCAAGAAAACTTGGACGCCAGAGCAAAAGAAACAGTGGCAAGAAAAAAAAGGACCTTCCGAGGTATACTTATGAGTCAATGTTGGATCAGCCGTCTAAATTTCACACACCAAATCCGAGTAACCCAGCGGGTCATACAACAAGGCAGTGTGAGTTGATGCGTAAAATAGAACAAGGTGGTTCGAGGAATGCTCAGGCACCTCGGAATGATCAACCTCGGCAGGAGTTACCCCGGCAGCAATTGCTCTCCGGAGCGAACACGCAACAGCTAATGTTGCCTCCCCCTCCGCCAAGGTGTGATAACCATGAGAGAAGGGATGCAGTGCATCAAGTGGAAGACCAGCATCAACCGGATCAGAGATACCCCGGAAATGAGGGGAGGAATGAGTACAGAGAGCATCATCAGAGTTACTGTGTGTTTACCACTGAGGAAACAGATAGAAAGAGCTTGCAACACCGACACATGGAGGTGAATGCGGTAATGCCAGCAGTGACGAGGTATATGCCTTGGTCGGACCAGGAAATCACCTGGAGCATCAAAGATCACCCCAGGCTTATGCCAAGTCCCGGTTCATATGCGCTAGTGCTGGATCCGACATTCATCGGGCCAAATATCAATGTGAGATTCTCCAAGGTACTGATTGATAATGGCAGTAGCATTAACATCATGTATGCGGATACGATGCACAAGTTAGGTATCACGGAGAACATGCTAGGCTACAAGGACAACTTTCCATGACATTGTGCCAGGCATTTCTTGTGAGCCCATAGGCAAGGTCTGGGTTGACGTATTGTTCGACACGCGGGATAATTGCCGAACTAAGAATTTGGAGTTTGAAGTGGTGAACTTAGAAAGCGCGTATCACGCGTTACTCGGTAGACCAGCATTGAACAAGTTCATGGCAAGTTGCCACATCAGTTATCTGAAGATGAAATTGCCTGGGCCAAATGGAGTGATCACCATAGCTGGTGATTTCCGGCGTTCCATTGAGTGTGTGTCAGCCGGGTCTAACCTAGCCGATTGCATAAGAGAAAAGAAAGATACAGGAGGTGGTGGCGTTAGCTCAGTCTGCGCAGCAATATATGTCGGTGCTCAGTAATCCGCATGGTAGTGTCTCATTCCAAGACACAAAGGATACCAAGAAAGTGCCTGTTGATGACATGTTCCCAGAGCGCACCGTAACAATTGGTGCCGGGTTAAATGATAAATAAGAAAGCAAGCTCGTCAGCTTCCTCCATGAGAATCGGGATATTTTTGCTTGGTCCACACAGGACTTGCAAGGTGTTCCGAGGGAGTTGGCCGAGAACTCTTTGAATGTGAGACCCGGAGTAAGGCCGGTGAAGCAACCTCTCCGCCACTTCGCCGAAGATAGGAGAAAAGTCATTGGAGATGAGATAGCTTGGTTACTAGCAGCTGGATTTATCATGGAGGTTCTTTACCCGGATTGGCTATCTAATCCGGTGCTGGTGGAGAAGAAGAAGGATGATCCGAATGTGGCAGTGGTATGGCGTATGTGTATCGATTACACGAACCTGAATAAGGCGTGTCCAAAAGATCCATTTCCACTGCCAAGGATAGATCAGGTCATAGACTCAACTGCTGGGTGTGAACTGTTGTCATTTATCGATGCATATTCGGGTTTCCACCAGATACCCCTGAATCCGAATGATCAAATAAAAACTGCATTTATCACCCCGTATGGGGCTTATTGCTATCGCACCATGCCATTTGGTTTACGTAATGCAGGGGCAACATACCAAAGATGTATGCAGAAATGTTTACACGACCAAATTGGTCAAAATGTACAAGCGTATGTGGATGATGTGGTTATCAAGACCAAGGAAAGCAAAACGCTCCTTGATGATATCAGGCAGACATTCGCGAACCTAAGGAGGTTCCGGATGAAGCTCAATCCGGAGAAATGTACCTTTAGTGTCCCGGCTGGAAAATTACTCGGATTCCTAGTCTCTAGCCGAGGTATGAAATCAATCCAACTAAAATCTGGGCCATAGAGCGAGTGGAACTGCCGAAATGTCTTAACGATGTCCAGAAGTTCACTGGTTGCCTGGCATCGTTAAGTCGGTTTGTATGTCGGTTGGGAGAAAAGGCGTTGCCTCTCTATCAACTCATGAAAAAGTCGGACAAGTTCATTTGGACTCCGCAGGCCAATGAAGCCTTTATTCAATTAAAGAAAATGTTAGCCACTACACCAGTGTTAGCCTCTCCACTATCAAAGGAGCCAATGTTACTCTATATAGCCGCAACCAACCGAGTTGTAAGTGCAGTAATTGTGGTAGAGCGCGACGAAGAGGGTAAGTCAGTGCAAAGGCCAGTGTATTATCTGAGCGAGGTATTATCAGCCTCAAAGAAAAATTATCCGCACTATCAGAAAGTGGCGTATGGTGTGTACATGTCGGCAAAGAAGCTAAAGCATTATTTTGAGGAGCACCCTATCAAGGTAATATGTGAAGCTCCCATATCCGAGATAATGAGTAACAAGGATGCAAGTGGCAGAATTGCAAAATGGGCAACTGAACTAGCTCCCTATGCGCCGCAATATGACAGAAGAGAAGCGATCAAGTCTCAGGCTGTGGCTGACTTTTTTGTGGACTGGGCCGACGTGCAATATGAACCGCCATTACCAGGTCCGAACTACTGGAGAATGCACTTTGACGGGTCAAAAACAAAAACCGGGTTAGGTGCCGGAGTTGTGCTTACCTCGCCAAAGAATGACCAGTTGTGCTTACCTTGCCAAACAAAAACCGGGTTAGGCATTATACAAATTCCATGTGCAGAAGATATCTGGTTATTTTGAGGGATGCGAATTTTGCCATGTACCCCGGGTGGAAAATGAGGCTGCCGACGTATTGTCGAAGCTCGGATCAACCCGACAAGCAATTCCACCGGGCGTAGCATTAGAACACCTCAGAA
This sequence comes from Avena insularis, assembly GCA_023614405.1. Classification (NCBI taxonomy): domain Eukaryota; kingdom Viridiplantae; phylum Streptophyta; class Magnoliopsida; order Poales; family Poaceae; genus Avena; species Avena insularis. Next base: position 488,925,595 of record CM042692.1, on the reverse strand, counting down.
AACCATCTATCAGACCGTCCCCAGAAACCGACTCAATCTACGTCCCAGAGGATTCAGAGTCCAGAGCTGTGCCCATGGACATTGACATGGGAGGTGGTACGAAAACCAAGGATCGAAGCAAACCCGGGATCGCTTCCATAAGACTCGGGGACTGCTCAACGTGATCCGGTTGAAGTTATGCTGGTGGATCAGATGGAAATTGATGAGGATGTGTTCCATGTACGATCAATACCAGCTTGGGCACTACCTATATTTCAATTCCTGAAAGATGGAACCTTACCCACTGAGAAGGTGTTGTCCAGGCAAACTCAGAGGAGAGCAAAGGCATACACGATCATCAATTCCGAGATATACAAAAGGAGTGTGACCAATGTTCTCTAGTGATGTGTTGATCCAGAAGAAGGGCTTAACATCCTCCGAGATATACATCAAGGGGAGTGTGGGCATCATGCCTCGTCCCGAGCCTTGGTAGCAAAAGCTTTCCGGCATGGATTCTACTGGCCAAGTGCCTTAGAACAAGCAGAAGATTTGGTAAGAAAATGCAATGGTTGTCAGAGGTATGCTACCAAGACACATATGCCAATGTCGGAGCTCAAGACCATACCAATCACATGGCCATTTGCCGTATGGTGTTTGGACATGGTTGGGCCATTCAAACCAGCAAAGGGAAATATGACTCACATTCTGGTCATGGTCGATAAATTTACAAAGTGTATTGAAGTAAAGCCAATAAGAAAATGTGATGGAGTTATGGCCGTGACATTTCTCAAAGACATCGTCTTGAGATACGGTTATCCTCACAGTATCATAACTGATAATGGCACAAATTTTGCTGAAGGAGCATTTGCGCGATTCTGCCGAGATAAGAAGATCCGGCTGGACGTTGCCTCGTAGCCCACCCCGCATCGAACGGACAAGTGGAGAGATCCAATGGATTAGTATTATCCGAGATAAAACCCCAGCTCATTGAGCCGCTGCAAAGATCAACGGGGTGCTGGATAAAAGAACTACCAGTGGTATTGTGGAGTTTAAGAACAACTCCGAATCAATCAACAGGCTATACACCATTCTTTCTGGTATATGGGGCAGAAGCTGTATTACCAGCCGACATAGAGCATGACTCGCCTAGGGTCACCCAATACACAGAAGCCGAAGTGCAAGAAGCTCGGCAAAATGATGTTGATCTGCTGGAAGAAGCGAGAGAATTGGCATTGTCCAGATCCGCCATATATCAGCAAAATCTCCGATGTTATCATAGCCGGAAAGTAAACCCCCGAGTCTTCCGGGAAGGTGATCTGGTACTCCGGTTGGTACAACATACTGCTGGCATGCATAAGTTATCCCCCCATGGGAAGGGCCATTCATTGTGATCAAAGCATTGCACAATGATTCTTACTATCTTATCGATGCAAAACCACAGGAAAAGAACAAGGCGAACAGGTCCGGCGAGGAATCTAAGCGTCCATGGAATGCAGCTCTACTCCGTCCTTTGTACACTTAGCAGAGAAGTGTATGTATCCGAGTCTCTCATATGTCTGTATGTATGCCGGCAATGAGCTTATCAATGAAATGTTGGAACCTCGAGCAGTAACTCGGGGACTGCCTTAATAATGATTATTGTCTTATGTATTTATTGTTTATATGTCGGCTGGCGTAAGTTGTTCTACTTAGGCCGGATTAGTAATGTGTGAGCACCAAGAACCCAACTCTTCGACTTGCTGCTGTCCAACAAGATTTGGCTTCATGGCAAGCAAGAGAACAAGTTTGGAATTGCGTAGCACATGAAAAACGACTAAGGAAAGGAACTTAATTAAGCCGACACTTGTTTTTCGGACTAACCCTATGATTCACTTTCAATTTATTATGCTGAATTACTTTGAGCTAATCCTAAAGTTTCCAAGTATTGTTAAGACAATTTTTGAAGCTCGGACTCATAAGTCATAAAACCGAATCAAGGTAGACACGAGCCGAGCCAAAAGGTTGGATGAACAAGAAAATGAAACTCGAGGACTATGCCCAAGTTAATCCGGCATGAAAACTTAGTAGAAAAATATCACTTGTGTGCTTGATACAATTCCACCCGGCAATATCGGGGATCTGATAAACTTTAAAGTTTTTTTCACTCAAGGAGCAGCAGGAGGAGGAAGTTCGGCGTCATCTTCACTGTCTTCGACGTCCGAGGCATCGTCCTCTTCATCCTCATCTGAGCCATCTTCAACGTTTCAGCGTTTTCATCATCCGCGCCACCAAGGAAGCTTGGACCCTCATTCCATTCATGAATGGGGGCATATTCGATGAGGCTATGGGCGCAGGCCTTGCGCCGAGCTATCCACTCCGGGTCACTGGACCATCTGGATCCAGTACACATGCGCGCTAGGAGGTTGAGGTCGATCTTCTCGTACCACGTAAGCACGTAGTGGAGAACGGTCTTAGCTCCGGCACGTCCAGCGGATTCCCTCCAAAGGTCGAGCTAGGTCTCGCATTCCATCAACTTATCAACAAGAACTATGGTCCCCTCCGGAGTATCTTCTGCAAGCCAAAAGGTGTTGAAGATTTGGACTGCCACGTCAAGGATATCCTTGCCATAGTTCTTCACGATTTCCACACGAGAAGACAAGCTGACCAACAGGTCCTCCATGTCATAGGGAATCTCTTCAGCGTCAGGAGCAATGGGGGTACCCCTCTCTCGGTGGAACTTAGCAATAGCGGTGCTCGCAATGGCATTGCCCTCTGGAAATTTGCCTGAAAACAAGACAAGAGAAGTAGGTAAAGAAAAGACATGTGAATAACCCGGAGAAATATGCCGGATGAGGGAAAGGAACTTACGTGAAATATGGCTGTGGATCCGGGTCAACTCCTTGGTACAGTCATCACGGCTTTTGCGAAGCTGCACAAGTTCAGTATTCGCCGACTCAAGTTTGACATCGGCCTCCTGGAGAAGTTCTTGGTCCTTGGCAATCTGGAGATTGAGGCGCTCGCGCTCTTCAGTATAGTCATGGCCAGCTTTTTGAAGTTCGGATTGGTGCTGCGCTTTCAACTTCTTCATATCTGCCTTGAGCTTGGCAATTTCATCATCCTTGGTTCAGAGGAGGGCAAGCTCATCATCTTTCTTTTTGAGATCGGCCTGATGCTGCCCTGCTTGTTCGAGAAAATGCAGCATCATATCAGGCACATGCACACTATCTTCCAGCGATGCTGAAATAGTTTGTTGACCCGGCAAAGCCAAGGTATGAATGTTTGCTGAGCCAAGGAGAAAAGGAGATAGAAAGCATAGCAAGGTCGCAAAAAAGTAACTTACCCTTGATCTGGTCAAGATTCTTCCTCATGATGGTATTCTCAGCTTCCACCCCAGCTACGAAAACCAAATGATGGGTTAGTTCGGCAGAAAAAGATGAAGGAAAACAGGAAAATGTCAAGAAGAGAACTTACCCCTTTTCTCGTGTTCAGCGAGAAGTGCATTATGCTTTGCGCGCAGCATCTTGTGAGTGTCCAGGAGACGCTGAAACTCAGCGCTCCGGCGGTTGGTGGTCACCTGAAAAGAGTACAAAAATATAGCTTAGTCTTGTGCATATTCGAAGTGTACAAAATCCGGGCCAAGTGGAACTTAACCCGGCTCTAGGTGTGTGCATATTCGAAGTGTACAAAATCCGGGCCAAGTGGAACTTAACCCGGCTCTAGGTGTGTGCATATTCGAAGTGTACAAAATCCGGGCCAAGTGGAACTTAACCTGGCTCTAGGTGTGTGCATATTTGAAGTGTACAAAATCCGGGCCAAGTGAAACTTAACCCGGCTCTAGGTGTGTGCATATTCGAAGTGTACAAAATCTGGGCCAAGTGAAACTTAACCCGGCTCTAGGTGTGTGCATATTCGAAGTATACAAGATCCGGGCCAAGTGGAACTTAACCCGGCTCTAGGTGTGTGCATATTCGAAGTTATCAAGGAGCTACGTTAGTTTTCTAAGGAGCATCCGGCCGAGTAACAAGTAACTCCCCCGGAGGCTCGGGGACTAATGGTTATATCACTAATATCTACAACATGTCAAGGAAAAGATGAAGTAACGTACCTCCATCATCCGACCCACAAGGTTGATGGCCTTGGCGGCAGTATTCATCTGCGCAACAAATTCGGCAGGACCGAACTTCTCCGGGAGATCGTCATTGTGGATGAACTCCGCCTTGTTCCAGTTATTTATAAACTCGATCAAGGTCGGAGGGTATCGCTCGCCGCTGAGCATGTGGGGCGCCACTAAACCCTTGGCATGTGCTTCCCTCCTCTCAACCTGGGCAAGAGCAGGGCTGGTGTGCAAAACGAGTTGCACGTCAGCTGGCTCGGCAGGGGCGTCCTTCGGTGGTGGAGTTTTCTTCGAAAGCATGGACGCGAGTGTGCGCTGTCCAGCCTCGATGGACGTTGCCCTAGTGGCGTCAGGGGCCTTCTTGCCCTTAGGTTGCTGCTGAGAAGTGGAAGTCGTTGCAGCAGATTTCTTGCCCTTAGGCTGCCTTAGTGCTTTCTCGCCGAGACTAGGAAGACTCGGACGAGGCGGAGGGGCTTGGTGCTGCTTCTGTTGCTTTTGCTGCTGGTGCTGGAGTTGGTGCTGGTGATGGTGTTGGTTTCTTCTTCGGTGGAGGTGCTGAGGTAACCTCGGTGGTAGCTGGTTGCGGCGGAGCCGAAGTAGTGGTGGCCGCTGCCTCGGCAGAGCCAGTCTCCCCCGCTCCAGGGTTGCCCTCCTCTTGACGAGGTGGGTTGGAATCCGGAGCAGCCACTGAACCCTCCGGGATTGGGCTCAACGGGCGTGAATCGTCGCCACGAGGGGGAGAAGGGCTGTGTCGGAGCGGGGAGGCAATGCCGGACCCACTCTATGGGACCTCCACCGCGGCCCTGCTGAATTAAACATTGTCGGATGAGAAACTATAACAATATAAGAACAAGTAAATGGCAAATGGAGAAGAGGCTTACTCATCCGAGGTCAGGGGCTCCTTGGGATTTCGAGCCCTTCATGCTGTGGCCTTGGTTGCAGGCTTGGTGGCAGTTTTGTCCCCGGACTTCTTTCGCCTTTTGGCTGGCTGAGAAGGTCCGGAGGAAGAAGTTGATGCGGCTCCCCTTTTCTTCTTCGGCGCGACCGGAACAGGATCACCCACGGCAAGGGGAGGGTCCTCATGGATCTGCCCACCGGGGTTAGCTGATGCCAGAAAAGCATAAGAAAGGGGGACAGCGTCAAATGCTTCCATCACCTCAACATCCGAATCATCTTCATCGTCGGGCCAATCTCTAATAGAAGAGAGTTTACCGGTGGGTCGCTTGGTCGCATCGGCCATAGGAAGGAACATCTCTTGGTCCGGTTCCTCCTTGTCCGAGGTATCCCGGTCAGGTGCCCATTTGAGGGAAGGCTCGGTGCCATCCTCGATGGTTTGCTAAAGAAAAGGCAACAGGATTAAAACCAACAACAAATACCGACATATGATTTAACTTGGAAAAAATTTGGGGCATGAGACTTAACGAAGGAGGAAGCCTATCTCGGCAAAAATGTTCCATTCCCCACGTCCACTCAGAGGAGAAGTCCTTGTGGGTGGTGAAGAGGGCCTTGACCCGGCGGTAGATCTCTGTGTTGCTCAACTCGAAAGATGAGGTCCGGTTGGGGTCGCGGCCCCAGCTCATGTGACAGACTTTATGTGTGCGTTTCTAAAGGGGGGAGATCCGGTTGCGGACAAATGTGATCATGGCGTCCTCGTTGCGCAATCCGAGTTCCTTTAGCTCCGTGAACCTCTTGTTAACTTGGTTCGCCAAGACTATGGGCTTCTTGGGGATGATGTCCCACAAATCCGGGTTAGGAGGACCCGGAGTATAGGGGCGCAGCAGGATCAGATCGTCGGTGGTGCTATTCCGGACATAGAAGAAAGTCCGGGCCCATCCCTTGCAAGAGTCCAGCCCAATGACTCGGGGGAAGACGGACAGCCTCGAGGGAGAAATTGACGCAGCACCGAACTGCGTGAGCTGTTTGTCCTTCGGATCTAGATCTACATTCGGAATCACGTTCCGGCGAAGGCCAAAGAACCGGATCCAGAGCTCCTTCGTGGGCCAAGTCCGGCATAACCTTCGATGGTGGAGGCAAAGGCGGAGAGAGAAGTGATGGCATTAGCCAGAAGATGGTGCGGCTAGAGCTCGTATGTGTTTAGCCAGTCGTGGAAAAAGTCACTGACTGGGAGACCAAATCCGCATTGGAAATGAGAAAGGAACACCACATACTCACCCGGATTGGGTGAGGGGGCAAGCTTGAAGCGTGCGATGGACGCCCTCCGGGATGCGCCTGGTGCGATAGAGCCAATCCAGGTCGTCCTAGCAGACCCAAGATCCAGCCCACGTGCCGCGGTCGGCGGTCGCTGCGTCTTCTTCCATCTCCTTCTCGGCGATGGTGAGCTCTTCTTCTGTCATCTCGAGGTCACTGCCCTCACTGGCGCTAGCGGCGGTGGGTGGCAGTGGCCTAGACTGGCAGCGACCCGTGGCGGAAGAGATGCGCGGAGGCGGCGGCGACGCTGGTGCGCATGGAGGCAGTGCAGCTGCTCAGGTGCGGCGGCGGCGGCGCTGTCGATGGAGAAGGAGAGGAAAAGGCAAAGGCAGCGGGGCACATGAGCAGGGAAATAGCCCAAGGGGCGTGCCCCTCCCCTATTTAACCACTCCCGTAAGGGGTAGTGGGATCGCATTTCACGGGCGGGCCACACCGTGTGGCCGTGTATAACCCGGATTGACCAATCAGCAATGAGCCACATGAAGGACCACAGGGCATAGCGGATCCCATGACGCAACGCAGTGATACAATTAACGAGGAGGCAGGCGTGACATAACATGCACACAGTAACTCCTGACAATAACTGCGACGGTTACTGTTGCTGGCCCTTAAAATGAGGCAAAGTAATGATTAGCCTCCACGTGGGGAAGCGTACGAGAGAAGGAAGAATGACCCGGATGAGAATGTGGTAACCCAGCCAGCAAGTGAAAACTTGGAATGTGCCAAGGGAAAGTAAACCCATGAGATCCGAGATAAGAGGTAACTCGGAAAAGGAACACAAAGCTCAGTGAAATTGAACCTACCGTGGCCTTAGCGGCTAAGGCAGCTAAGACCCCACCAGCTTCGGGGACTAATGTTGGGGGGATACCCCCAGGTAGGGTCACGCCGGGGTATAAAGGTCGAGTTAGCCGAGGTACGGCAAGGTCAAAGCGGATGCTGGCCGAGTCATCTCAAGGCAGGCCAAATCATGGGGTAACCCGGACCAGGCGATGTCCACCTAACTGGGTCTCAACCGACTTAAGCCGTAAGTCGGATAGATGAATCTAACTTGTATGCAGGAACAGGTGTGGCCAGATCAACTATGTACGATCTGGGTCATATCAAGCTTGTAGGAGAAGGAAGGTATCTCGCTGGTCAAAGGTGACCACTGTACGCAGAGCGTGAGCGAAGTGGACAGAGGCGGGACCACCGTGGCGTGGCCGACAAAGGTGACGATGCCAATGTCGGCTGACGCGGGCGCCGTAGAGGCTCACGTAGCCTCTACATGGATGACGCGGGGGAAAAGTGACCCGATCGGCTTACCATTTTGGGAAGAGGCATATTCCCTGGAATATGCCTCCACGTATGCCCTAATTGGAGACCTAGCCACCCCTATATAAGGAGGGCTAGGGCCTCTGTAGAAAGGGTTGAGTTTTACGTGGTTGGTCTTTGGAGGTTATGTTCTTCTAGCAAGTTACTGAGGGCTAGAGAGTGGTGAGATTAAGAGAGTTCCTTCTTCCTCCTCTCTCCAATACAGCTCAAGGAGCACTTGTAATCTGTGAGAGTGAATCAAATACAAAGCTACTGTGTGTGGAATCACCACACTATCCCTCATTGGATTCCCCTAGTGCATTTAGTCCCCACCTTTAGCCTATCCATGGCATCTGTCGTGACACCACCACGACAATACTTGTACAAAGAGGCTGGCATTAGGGACCCACCCACCAGAACATACAAGGCTGCATCAGGGACCCACAAGCCAGAACATACCAGAGAGGCTGACATGAGGGCCTCAGCAGCAAGACCATACACGACTGCCGCATCGAGCAACATTTCCAAAACAACGGACGTGGCTGAAAAAAGTCCATCGTACACACGTTTCAATTACAGAGAGACCGAGATGTGGGACCCAGTAGCGCGACCTTATATAGGTGCTATATCGAGCAATGTTGCTAAGTTCGAAACAGGGAGGCGTGAGCGAGAAAAACGTCCAACATGCACACGTTTCTTCTAATGAGAGGCTCACATGGAGGACCCAGCATCCTAAAAAACGACTGATGCAACGAGCAACGCTATAAAGTTTGAAACACGGAGGCGTGACTGAGGGCAAAATTCCATCATACACACATTTCTTCTAATGAGTGGATGACATGTTGGGCCCAGCAATGTTATTAAATGGTAGATGCAGTGAGCAATGCTATCAAGTTCAGAACACGAAGGCGCAGCCGAGGGAAAAATTCTATCATACACATGTTTCTTCTAATGAGAGGATGACATGTGGGGCCTAGGAGTTTGATTAAACTCTAGATGCATCAAGCATCGCTATCAAGTTCGGAACAAGGTAGCGCGAGCAAAGGAAAAATCCATCATACACACGATTCTTCGAATGAGTGGCTGACATGAGAGACCCAACACCGTGACTAAATGGCAGATAGATCAAGCAACGTTATTGAGTTGAAATCGGGGATGCATGAGCCAAGGAAAAAAATTCCATCATGCACATTTTTCTTCTAATGAAAGGATGACATGTGGGGATCCATGAACACTTCTACAATTTCCTCACAAAAGCCATGAAAGATAGCAGACATGCACCTTTGGAAAGTAGCAAGAGCATTACATAAACCAAAAGGCGTACGTCTATAAGCATAAGTTCCATAAGGGCAAGTAAAGGTAGTTTTTTTGGTCTTGTTGTTTAACAGCAATTTGAGAGAAACCAGAATAACCATCAAGAAAACAAAAATGGGTCTTTTTAGACAATCTTTCCAACATTTGATCAATAAAAGGAAGCGGGTAATGGTCTTTCTTAGTAACTTTATTGACTTTCCTAAAATCGATGCACATCCTATAGCCTACTACTATTCTTTGAGGAATAAGCTCATCGTTATCATTAGGGACAATGGTAATACCTCCCTTTTTAGGAACACAATGAACAGGAGTAACCCATTCACTATCAGCAATAGGGTAAATAATACCAGCATCAAGGAGTTTCAATACCTCATTCCTTACCACTTCCTTCATCTTAGGATTTAAACGTCGTTGGTGCTCCACCATCGCTTCAAGATCCGGTTCTATGTTGATAGAATGCTGACATATAGTAGGTGAAATCCCTTTCAAATCATCCAGAGTATAGCCCATAGCTCCTCGGTGTTTCTTCAAAACTTCCAATAATCTTTCTTCTTCCTCCCCTGAAAGTTTAGCGCTAATAATAACAGGGTATATCTTTTTATCATCAATAAAAGCATATTTAAGATCATCAGGGAGAGGTTTTAGATCGAAGACCGGATCCTTTTTAGGTGGCATCATGGTACCCAAGTCTTCTATAGGCAGGTCGTGCTTAAGCATCACTGGTTGATCACGGAGAATCATGTCAATCTCATTTCTTTCTTCCATGAAGATTTTACTTTCATGTTCCTCCATAAATTGCTGCAAAGAATTATTAGGAGCAAGAGAAATAGAAGCAAGTTGTTCAACCCTAAAATCCTCATTATGGGTTTCCTCTTCGCAAGGTTCTTTAGCAAATTTCGAAAAATTAAACTCATAGGATTCCTCATCAAACTTAGTCAAGATTTTCTCCCTCTTGCAATCAATAATAGCACCACAAGTACTCAAGAAAGGTCTACCAAAAATGATAGGATAAGTTTTACTAGCGGCTGAACCAAGTACTAGAAAATCAGCAGGGTACTTAATCTTACCACAAAGAACTTCCACGTCTCGAACAATGCCAATTGGAGAGATGGTCTCTCTATTAGCAAGGTGAATAACCACATCAATCTCCTCCAACTCGCAAGGACTGATTTCATGCATAATTTCTCTGTAAAGCTCATAAGGAATAGCACTGGAACTTGCACCAATATCACATAAACCATAATAGCAATGATCACCAATTCTAACAGAAAGCACAGGAACACTAGCCTTTTTAGTTCTATTAGGATGTGAAACAATATTAGAAGCATCCTCACAAAAGACTATGTGCCCGTCTTCTACGCTTTTAGTGACAAGGTCTTTCACAATTGCTACCACAGGTTCAATGTTTATTTGTTCATCAGGTTTTACAGTTCTTTTTTCACTTTTGGTGATTACATTAGTTATCATAGGATGGTCCTTTACCTTTTCAGGAAAGGGAATCTTCTCGATATAAGGCTCGGGTAAGATGGGATCAATAATGCCATACTCACCACTTCCAATAGGAGCATAGTCTACAATATCTTTGTAAGGTGCATGGTACTTGTTCCATCCCCTTTTTGGAATTTCGATATAGGAAGCAAAAGCTCTAAAGCAATTCGTAATAACTTGCAAATCAAGACCATAAAGATTACTAATATTTTGAAAGTCATCAGTTCCCATAAAAGATTCAATGCATTCATAATCATAATTTATACCTGACTTTCTACCTTTGTCATTCTCCCAAGCTTCAGCATTGTCTTGAATACGGTCCAGAAGATCCCATTTAGCTTATTCTTCCATACGAGTGAATGATCCAGCACAAGAAGCGTCCAATAAATCCTTGTCATGTAAAGGGAGCCTTGCATAAAAGTTATTGATAATAATATTGTTGGGGAGCTCATGAATGGGACATTTGAGCATTAGTAACTTCAATCTCCCCCAAGCTTGAGCTGTACTCTCTCCATCAAGAGGCCAAAAGTTGTATATTTGATTCCGATCTTTATGAATCTCACTAGGAGGATAAAACTTTGAATAAAAGAGAGGCACTATTTCCTCCCATTCCAGAGCTTGACCATTCTTCTGTAGCTTATACCATTCCTCAGCTCTTCCTTTCAGTGATAATGAGAATAACTTCTTCTTAACTTGATTTGTAGTAATACCTACACACTTGAACAACCCGCATAATTCATGTAGAAAGAGCAAATGATCACCGGGATGGACAGTTCCATCCCCAACATAGTAGTTATCCATAACACGATCAATAATTCTTGTAGGTATTTTGAAAACATCTTTCTCAGCAGGTGGTGGCTTATCTACTACCTTAGCAGTGGTAGTAGCATTACCAAATAAGAAACTAATCGAATTATCCATAACAAAAAAAAATCAACTAGCGTATAAACAATACTCACAGTAGACGTTTCCTTTACCAGTTCCACTATCCAATAGCGCTTCACTCCTCGGCAACGGCGCCAAAAAATAGTCTTGATGACCCACAAGTATAGGGGGTGTATCGCAGTATTTTCGATAAGTAAGAGTGTCGAACCCAACGAGGAGCAGAAGGTGCTGGCTAGTGGTATGGATCAGGAATTCTCTGCAAATACTTAGCAAACGGATTTTTAGGGGTTTTCAATAAAGCAAGTAAACAAAGTACGAGTAAATAAAAGACAGTAGGAATAATTGCAGCAAGTGGCCCAATCCTTTATGCAGCAAAGGACAAGCCGGTTGTATTTCTATAGATGATCAAACGTTCTCGAGGACACATGGGAAGACTGTCAAGTGTTTTCGCTTCATATAGTCGATTAATCTTCTTTAGCTTGCTAAGTGTTGTGTGGGTGAACCTGTGCTAATGTACCGTCCCATCCAAGACTTAATACATACTTGTGATTAAACCCCATTGCAAACATCCATAAGTACAAGAAAGTAATTAAGGTAAAACCTAACCACAGCTTTAAACTCTAAAACCCTTACGTCCCTTGTGCAATGGTTTCCTAACAGGGGTTCAGGTTTCTGTCACTCCGGCAACCCCTACGATTAGTAGACAAATACACAATGCATTCCCCTAGGCCCATATAGGTGAAGTGTCATGTACTCGACGTTCACATGACACCACTAGAAGAAGTACACCACAACTTAAATAACAATCTATTGAATCTTTCTCAACGCAACTCCACTACTAACAACAAGACTTCTCCCATGTCCTCAAGAACAAAACGAACTACTCACAAGACATCATATGGATCATGATCAGAGATGGAATAATGATGTATAACAATATGAACATAAACAGTAATTCAAAGGTTCACTCAATAGCATCAACTACAAAGAGTAATCAACACCGGGAAAGTTTCCCCTATGAACTATGCAAGATTCAATGCAATTGTTACAGCAATATGGAGATGGTGATGAGGGTGCTGCTGATGATGATGGTGGTGATGATGATGATGATGATGATCCCGATGAAGTCCAGCTTGATGGTGGTGTTGATGGCGACGATCTCCCCTCTCCGGGAAGGAATTCCCCCGGCAGAAATCTGTCTGCCGGAGAGATCTTTCTCTCTCGGTGTTTTCCGCCCCGCAGAGGCGGCGGAATCTTTCTGTCGTTGCTCCCCGAGTCTTAGGGTTTCGGGAGGAATATATACGCCAGAGGGGAGAGGCTGGAGTGGGCCAGGGTGGCCACACCACTCCCTGGTGCGGCCTAGGCCTGCCCGCGCCATGGGGTGGTGTGGGCCCCATGTGGCCCACCTCCACTCCATCTTCTGGCATCTTGAGTCTTCTGGAAAAATAGAATTTTCCGTATATTTTCCCGGATTTTCTGATCTTCGCGAATTTTGCCTCCAAACAACACCTTTTCCATCAGAATCCTGACTGCAGCGGTCCATGCTCCAAAAGTCATCAACCATGCAAAAATAGATGAAATAACATAAGTATAACCTCTCAATACGAAATATATCAATGAATAATAGTGAATTAAGACATAGAATAGTGATGCAAAATGGATGTATCAACTCCCCCCAAGCTTAGACTTCGCTTGTCCCCAAGCGAAACTGAGCTCAATAAACATGACCTCAAGTTTATGGAGTGAAGAGTCGATAAAAGAATACGGACAAGAAGCATCACATTCATCAAATACATAGATCATAATAGAAAACAACTCACTATTATACAACTCAACTTGCAATGAGTAAAGGAAACACAATAAAGATACATAGAGTAAATCATCAATGGTAATGGCAAACTTAGCTCTTGGTCGAAGGATAGTTGATAATTTGCTGGAGTTCACAAATAGTTGGTTTTTCAATGAAAGCTTTCAAAGTAGTAAACATCAAGATAAGAGCAATGTGCAAAACAAGGAACATAAGAAACATGATTGCATAAATCATCATATGAATGAATGAAACACATCATCTCAAGATACTTGCTGAGATAGAAGGGGAAAGGTTTACTGACTCAACTACAAAGTAAAAGAAGGGCCCTTCGCAGAGGGAAGCAGGGATTGCAAGTCTCATAAAGAGCTCCCAAAAATTATGATACTTACTAGCTTTCAGCTCTCATTGCCCCTATCATAGGAATCTTTAGGTGATTAAGGCTAAAGTGACACAACTAAGAGGATATGCTTGATAAGTTATAAGTTGAAATCTCAAGCCCCTTACTTATGAGTACCGATCCTCATGCTACTCAACTTCAGTCACGAGCAAGCTCTTGTCATTGTAAATACATGCGTATCGTTGAGAACCGCCAATGGGGTACCCCTTGCGCATGACACAGGAGCTATCCCATAATCAAAATGACAAGGCAAGCAGACAGTGAGCATCTCAGCGATCTTTTTATTTGCTATTTGCATAGGTTTTTATTGAGCATGCTTCATAGAATGCTCACTATAGTTATGCTACAAGTTTCCACCATGATTAGGCATGGCTTAGGCTAGCGGCCCAGGCGTTTCTCTAACACACATATAAACTCCATGATCTTACAAGTTCCACTTTTATTTCACACCGCCGGGATCCATAAGCAAAAAGAACATGATATCAACTAGGTACAAGTACCAATGAAGTGTTGAAAGCGGTCCCCATGATACATGGTTTGGCTAACTTCAACTCATAAAGCGCAAGCATATACGCAAAAAAAGAAGGACCCAATGGTTCAAGTTTATTAAATCCAAGAAAATAAAGTGTGCCATCAAGTTCGTGAGAGCTTTAATCACTAATTTTCACATAACAAGTTTAATTTGGGAGGTAGATAAAACATGAATTTACTTGGAACAGCAATAATGCTACTAGGTAGGTATGGTGGACACAAATGGCAAAGGTTTTGGTTTAAAGGAGTAGATGCACGAGAAGAATACCCTCTCAGTACAGGTTTTTGGCTAGCAAGGCTGGGTAGCAAGTATAAGAGTTGAAGGAAACAAACAAACATACAAGTGATAAAGACAAACATGCAATCTTCCTTGGAAGCACAAAAGATCTTAACTAGAGAATACTAAACTTATGAGCAAATCAAGAAAGAAAGATGATGAAATTATTTTTCTTTAGAGTACTTCTATCCTTTTCTTTTCAACTCTCAAAAAGGTGTTGCTACTGACCGAGCCAAGTTTGCCAAAACCAACTAAATTAACTCAATGATCCCAGAGTGCTACCAATACTAACAACAAGATCAATCATATAACCACGAATTGAAAACTAATATAAGCTATGCAAAAGAGTGAAAGATAGAACTTCTGATTAATATTCCATAACGGAAACTCACACCAAGGGATACATATCTAACGAGAGAGGGGACACTTCCATAATGCAAACCATACTACACAATAACTCGTCTATTCATGATATGACTCTACTAATAAGGTAAAAAGATAGAAGATAGTGATATGATACCGCGGCACTCCCCCAAGCTTGGAACAAACCAAGGGGATGCCAAACCTGATGACGAATTACTCCTTTGGTGGTGGTGGTATCTTCTCATCTTCGTCCGTCTTCCAGGGTAAAGGCTTCCCATCAACAAAGGACATCGTGGTTTCCAACATCCTGAAACTTGCAGCAGCACTTATGCGTTTAAATCTAGCCTCATACTCACAGTTTTGATTTTGTACGTCATAGAACTGTGCTTGCAGTTTGTTGGTTGTTTGGCGGAGTGAAAAGATTTCATCCTTGAGTTCAGAAATCTCCTTTTGGTGCTCGGCGATGAGTTCAGAACAAATCTTCTGGATGATGTCCACTTCGCGCTCCTCCATCTTCCTATACCTAAAGACTTCTTGCTCCAATGCTTCCATCCTGTCCTCTAAATTTCCTTCACCTTTAGGGCCTTGAACCTCCTTAATCCGGACCTCCCCACCTTCGAGCAACAACTCCATGGGATGAATATTCAATTCTCTCATGTATGGGTTGATGATATCTTCTAAGGGATCTCCCTTGGATGTTCCAGAGGAAGACATTGTGGCTCCAAATCTGAGATTACACCTGGCAGAAACAGATCGAAACAAAAACACAACAAAAACACGATATACGAACCTCGGAAGATCCGGGGGGGTTATATATTACGAAGTTTCATATCAAAAGGAAGGTACTAGGAGAAAACGGGTCGGAGACGGAGTCCTGGGTGGCCTCACCACCTGGTGGCGTGACCAGGGGTGGGCCCGTGCCATGGGGTGGTGTGGGCCACCCCGGCTCCAGTTCCGTCCCTTTTTCGCTTCGTAGCTCTCCTTATTGACTGAAAACTGCAAAAATATAGTTGGATTGTATTTTCGCGGAACTTTTCTTACCAGAACTTGTTACCTAGTTGGAAACAGACTCTGCAGGTCTCTGAATTTGGTCCTCAATGAATTTCTCTGGAGTTATAACTTGAAAGGCATCAACATCCTCATTGTAAGAATCTCCAGCAATATAGTGTTTGAGTCGCTGTCCATTTAGTACTTGTGTAGTATTATCTTTTAGAGAAGAAATTTTTATTGCTCCTGAATGGTATACTTCTTCAATGATGAAAGGTCCTTCCCATTTTGATAGTAGCTTTCCTGCAAAAAATCTGAGACAAGACCTATACAATAGAACTTTCTCACCAACATGAAATTCTCTCTTAAGTATTCGCTTGTCGTGCCATCTTTTAACTTTTTCTTTAAAGAGCCTAGCATTCTCATAGGCTTCACTCCTCCATTCATCTAAAGAGCTTAAGTCAAAAATTCTTTTCTCACCAGCTAGCTTACAATCTCTATTTAGTTCTTTCACTGCCCAGTAAGCTTTGTGTTCTAATTCTAAGGGTAAGTGGCAAGCTTTCCCATAAACCATTTTATAAGGAGACATTCCCATGGGATTCTTATAAGCAGTTCTATAAGCCCATAAAGCATCATTCAACTTCTTAGACCAGTTTTTTCTAGACCTATTAACAGTCTTTTGCAAGATAGATTTAATTTCTCTATTTGATAACTCTACTTGCCCGCTAGTTTGGGGGTGATAAGCTGAAGCAATTCTATGATTAACATCATACTTAGCGAGGATCTTCTTAAAACCGCCATGAATGAAATGAGAACCCCCATCAGTCATGAGATACCTAGGCACTCCAAACCTAGGAAAGATAACATCCTTAAGAATTTTTAGAGAGGTTTCCCCGTCAGCACTTTTCGTAGGAATGGATTCTACCAACTTAATAACATAATCAACGGCAACAAGAATATGAGTGTAACCCTTCGAAGGAGGGAAAGGCCCCATAAAGTCGAATCCCCAACAATCAAAAGGTTCAATAACTAGAGAGTAGGCCAACATTTCATTGCGTCTAGAAATATTACCAACACGTTGACATTCATCACAAGATAAAACAAATTTTCTTGCATCTTTAAAAAGGGTAGGCCAGTAGAAACCTGATTGTAGTACCTTTTGTGCAGTTCTATCTCCTGCATGATGTCCTCCATAGGCGCTCCCGTGACATTTACGCAATATCTCTTTTTGTTCATACTCTGGAACACATCTTCGCATAATACCATCAACCCCTTCTTTGTATAAGTGTGGGTCATCCCAAAAATAATGCCTCAAATCATAAAAGAACTTTCTTCTTTGCTGAGCTGTAAAAGTTGGAGGCAAATACTTGGAGACAATAAAGTTAGCATGGTCAGCATACCAAGGGCTTCCTCGCGAGTTCACCCCTACTGCGGCTAATTGCTCATTTGGAAAACTATCATTAATAGGCATAGGATCAAAAGAGATATTTTCCAAGCGAGATAAATTATCAGCTACAGGATTTTCAGCACCCTTTGTATCTACTATATGTAGATCAAACTCTTGTAAAAGCAGTACCCATCTAATAAGCCTAGTCTTAGCGTCCTTCTTTGTCATAAGATATTTAATAGCTGCATGATCAGTATGAATAGTTACTTTTGAGTCCACAATATAGGGCCTAAACTTATCACAAGCAAAAACAACAGCTAGAAATTCCTTTTCAGTAGTAGCATAGTTCCTTTGAGCAGCGTCTAAAGTCTTACTAGCATAGTGGATACCGTTTAGCTTTTTATCAATACGTTTCCCAAGGACAACACCTACACAAAATCACTAGCATCACACATTATTTCAAAGGGTAAACTCCAATCAGGTGGTTGAACAATAGGAGCTGTAGTTAAAGCCTTCTTAAGAGTTTCAAAAGCTTCCTTACAATCAACATCCTTGTGATTATACCCCTTGCAAACATCTATAAGTACAAAAAAGTAATTAAGGTAGAAAAACCTAACCACAGCTTTAAACTCTAAGACCCTTACGTCCCTTGTGCAATGGTTCCTAACGGGGGTTCAGGTTTCTGTCACTCCGGCAACCCCTACGATTAGTAGCCAAATACACAATGCATTCCCCTAGGCCCATATAGGTGAAGTGTCATGTAGTCGACGTTCACATGCCACCACTAGAAGAAGTACACCACAACTTAAATAACAATCTATTGAGTCTTTCTCAACGCAACTCCACTACTAACAACAAGATTTCTCCCATGTCCTCAAGAACAAAACGAACTACTCACAAGACATCATATGGATCATGATCATAGATGGAATAATGATGTATAACAATCTGAACATAAACAATAATTCAAAGGTTCACTCAATAGCATCAACTACAAAGAGTAATCAACACCGGGAAAGTTTCCCCTATGAACTATGCAAGATTCAACGCAATTGTTATAGCAATATGGAGATGGTGATGAGGGTGCTGCTGCTGATGATGGTGGTGATGATGATGGTGATCCCGATGAAGTCCAGCTTGATGGTGGTGTTGATGGCGACGATCTGCCCTCTCCGGGAAGGAATCCTCCGGCAGAAATCTGTCTGCCGGAGAGACTTTCTCTCTTGGTGTTTTCTGCCCCGTAGAGGCGGCGGAATCTTTCTGTCGTCGCTCCCCGAGTCTTAGGGTTTCGGGAGGAAGATATACACCAGAGGGGAGAGGCTGGAGTGGGCCAGGGTGGCCACACCACTCCCTGACGCGGCCTAGGCCTGCCCGCGCCATGGGTTGGTGTGGGCCCCCTGTGGCCTACCTCCACTCCATCTTCTGGCATCTTGAGTCTTCTGGAAAAATAGAATTTTCTGTATATTTTCCCGGATTTTCTGATCTTCGCGAATTTTGCCTCCAAACAGCACCTTTTCCATCAGAATCCTGACTACAGCGGTCCATGCTCCAAAAGTCATCAACCATGCAAAAATAGATGAAATAACATAAGCATCACCTCTCAATACGAAATATATCAATGAATAATAGTGAATTAAGACATAGAATAGTGATGCAAAATGGACGTATCAGGGACCCAGCATCCTGATTAAATGACAGATGCATCGAGCAATGCTATAAAGTTCGGAACATGATAGCGTGAGCAAAAATAAAAAATTCCATCATACACACGATTCTTCTAATGACAAGCTGACATATGGGACCCAACAGCCTGACTAAATAGCAGATCCATCGAGCAATGCTATCGAGTTCAAATCAGGGAGGCGCGACCAAAAAGTATGGTCCACTAGAGACACTAATGTCTGGGACCCACCCACCTCAAAAGACTTCGGTGAGTCAACATCGAGCGAGGAACCGAAAATCTTGCTTCTGCCACGCGCTGGCCGAGCTTCCTCCATGGTTTTAGTGGTTTCATCATAGTAGAGGGCCGCGAAACCATAAAAAAAGTTTTCCTCTAGCCACGGTCGAGCTGAGAAATTCGCCGCGGAAGACGTGCCTTCTACGATGACCGACAGGCCTAGTCATTGTAGATGGACACTTTTCTTGTAGTGAAAGAACTACCCTGTGGCTTAAAATGAACTCTCTGCTATTGTATTCTCCTGTGATAAATTTTGATCCCACATTGTTGACTCAAAATTTAGATTACATACTTATCGTGATAGCTTAAACGAAATCCTAGGAAGGACTGATGGTAAGCCTAGAATGATCCGTTGGACTTTACTTTTATAAGAATTTGAGTTGCAGATTGTGCAACGAAAGGAAGAACCGCCTAAGTCACAGGAGCCATTTGAAAAGGTGAAAACTCAAGAAAAGGTGGCATCCATTCATGTGCCCCTTGGTACACTTCGCTCTAAAAAGGAATTTTCTCCACCTCTGTGTACTAGTCTTAGCAATCTTTTGCAACCAATCATACACGGAGGGAAAAGAATATTCATAGAAGAACTTGAAGAATGTAATATTCCTAAAATAGTTCTTCGAACTCTCGGTAAGTGAGGTAAGCACAAATTTACTTACTTTCAATCTTTAGTTGTGTTTTTGATGTTTTATTTTTTATTTTTGAAATCCTTGCATTTTTCGAGCAAGCTTCCAGTTTCTAACAGCGGTAGAATGTGCAGGCAGTACGCCATGGAACACGTGCTCGATGAAGCTCCTCCTTTATTTTCTTGGTGCCGTGAGTCGACTGCCCGCCGCACGCCTCCCACACAAATGGTCGTTATCGCCTCGGGTCTTTTAGTATGTTTTCTCTCATTCTTACGTCGTGCTTCTAAAAAACGGATAGTCGGTAACTCTTGGTTCGGGTGGACCGTACAGGGTAAACCCTCCCATACCATGAGTTTGGAACGATCTCTACCGACATCGCTATACGCGTATTTTTGGAAGAGTATCAGGTACGAACGATCGTCAGCCTGTACCGATGGTTGTTGCGACTGTGGAATTTTCCTTTATTGATCTTTTATTGCCTATTTTGTTGGGATTCTTTTGTTGATCTACTCTAAGTCCTTTATTGCATATTTTTCCTAATCTAACCTCTCATAAACTCTCCTAGGCTTATTATTACTCTTATATCTCCAGATCTAATCTAGATGATGCTCTACCTAGTTCCAGGTAAAGGCAAACCTCTCGGCCTCATGGCTCCTTCATTGGACAGCTTCTAGACCTCGTCCCTTGAAGACGACAACCGTGAAGCTGAAGGCCTTAGTCCCAAGAACCAGGATCCCTCATATGACTCATACTTCTCAGATGGTGATGAAGCTTTCGAGATCTTCATGCATCAAGTTGTTCATGGATGGAAAAAGTTGGAGCATCTCGCCATGGTGAGGCCTTAAGATGAGGAAGAGTTGAAGAAACCGCATGGGAAGTGACGTGAGGAGTCACTCAAGCTCATCACCACTAACTACTCTACACCAAAGCATAAGAGATCTTCACTAGCTGATGTAGGAACTTATGAGGAGATATATGCGCACACCTCGACAACCAAGAAGGTCATCATGAATGCCTACATCAAGGTGAAGCCATAGGAGGATTGGGGATTCAACTTTCAGAATGAGCCAACTACCACAAGGAGGTCGCTCTCGAGGACCAAGCAATGCATCAGTACCCTAGAAGCCTACCAGAAGGAAAAACTTGTCCACCGATAAATCATGCACATGAACCTTTTGAAACTAGAAAGCAAGAAAGAGCTCAACACCATGATGGAAAGGTTTGCAGATGCAATAAACACTATGCGTCCTGACTTGCATAAATCTCTCTATTGCATCTTCGCTTTGGAAGAGACCAACAGGAAGATCCGTGCCACTGTCGTCCATGCCATCCCACCACCATAAAGGAGCACCACAGTATCAAATAATCGCAAGGAATTATTTGACCCCACCTATCTTAATTACAAGCTTGGGGAGATCTATAATAGCTTGTAATCTATCTTATAGTTTTTAGCATGTTTACTTTTCCCACTTGCATATTAGTTAAATTCAAAGGCTTTGCATTAGTTGCATGATCAAATCCCTTGGAGAAGGAAAGATTTGTTATCCAATGAATTTTCGAGATTTTATGATATTTGGAGTATTCTCGGCTTTATGATTATTGTATTAGATGTATGAATTAGATTGAGTACTATTATACTTATACTTTGAGATGATTTTAGGGTCTTCCACACAAATAGTACTAATATAATATGATAAGAATTATTGATGGCATATTATAGTCATTTGTTTGATTTCAAAAGTAATATTCAAAGGTTGAGAACTATGAAATAAATGAGTATGGATAAATGATTCTATCAAGAAAAAATTAGAATGAGCATAAGTCGAGGTAGATACTCAAACACAACTTCGAATCACTTCATACTTGGCTTGTGAGATGGCCATATTGATCTGTTTGGATCTTTTCATGAGAATAGGAATATGTCTAGCTTATTTGCACAAGCTTTGTAAGAAACAGAAAAGAGAAAATAAATAAGTATAGCTAGCTTAGTGCAAAGAGTAATATACATGTGTATGATCATGAGAGGAATTGAAATAGACCATTCATGGTTTTGTATCCAAAGTGGATGTGCGAAGGCCTAAACATGTTTGAGGTCACCTCACAAACTTGTTCAGTAGAACTTTATGGTTGTATGATATGCTAGTGATTAATACGCATATGAGCAATTAGCATAAAAGGTGTGTAAGCCTCTAAGTCATTTTATTTGTGGGAGTGTGATGGAGCCCATGTTGTGATTCTATATCAGATACTATAATTGTTGCTTCAAATGCCTCATGTATTTTAATGAATCATACTTTATGAACACGATGACCTTGTCCGTTAAGCTACTGTCTTTCTCGGGGACGACAAGAGTCTGAGCTTGGGGAAGTTGATGAGTGCATATTTGAAGCATTTTTACCTACTGTTTATTTATGTGTAGTAGTAGGATTTTGGCAATTTACCACGATCGCGTGCACCTTTTATGCTTGTTTCCACATGATCCTGAAATATTAAGTCAATGATGAATATATCATAAGAACTATCATGTTATGTTTTAATATGATATCTTGATGTGATAAAAGTCATCTAAATAATTTTCCACGCAACTGGGCAAAAGGAAGACGCGAGGAGAAGCATCTAGGGCCATAAGGAGCATCGGTATGGGTGAAGACCGCCCATACCACGCACCCATACAGACCTACATTAGCCTCACCTTGTCAAATAATTTTACCTGGCATAGACGGATCTGAGATCTCACATTCACAAACACCAGAAACACCAAAACTTCACCTCTGGAAAGGAACTAGAGGAGGAAATCGCGAGAAGGCATCATCCTCGCTACTACATGGATCATTGGAGGACAATAAATCACCCCCTTCATCATCAAACACTACATCTCCATAACCTACATCATTCCCCCATCTTGTCTATCTATAAATGTTGTAATTGCAATTGATATTGTGGATTTGTGCTCGGATTCATCCATATACTTTCATCCCATTCTCATGATTATGACGATGTTGTTGATTGCTTCCATATGTGAGTAGTTTACCTTGTTATTTGGGATATGGTGATACCCTAGAAGTACTATAAATATGAAATGAAGATTATATATAACTTCATGCTATGAGTATGTGTTAGTTCTCTCTCTAGATATTATATGAAGTCGACCATGTAATATTTTCCTCTAGGACTAGAGAGGGAATTATACTTGGGAGCATGGGATTGCATATGGCGTGAAATGACATAACTGTGTTCGGTTCTTTACCAAATGGACAAGGGGGATAAGGAGGGATTCACTAAGCTCATATTGATATCCACGGGGTAACCCTTAATTGCAATGGATCCATAGTTGGTTACCGAAGATCATTGCAGTGGTTATTTAAAATGTGATGACCGATGGTATTCTAGGCACATCTTATTATGGAGCTCTCCCCACACATATCAGGGCATAAGATATAGATTTATCCTTCTTTTAAGTTAATACTAGTGCTAGTGGTGGATCCTAAATCCCCGAGAACATTTCGCCTTACTAAAGTTCCTTTATAGTTCTCACCGCGCTACTTTACTTTACTGCATTCTTTACTCTTTTGCAATCAAACCAAACTTTCTTAAAACACTCTTACTTGAGATCAAGGGTAGCTCTAAGTATGCTTTGACATATAGTGATGAGGGGCATAAAGACCTTAACCAAATAGCTCCTGTGGTGCGATACTCTTACTTTTGAATCTAGCTACAATTGATTTGTGCACTTGCAGTCATCAATGGTTTATGAATTTATGAAACATTGAAATCTAAAAGATATCCAAATGTAATAATGAAATGACACTATAGTTTAAGTCGTGATTATGTTGTATGCATTAATGTTGATGAAAACATGAAGTCATTAGATATTCGATCTTTTGACGCATGCAAACATGCCTCTTTGGGAAAAGATGACTAAAACAGAATACGTTCTGATTAAACAGAATATGTGTGTACTAAATTGTTGAATACTGTACATAGTGATGTATTAGGATTCATCAAAATAGCGGATATCGTTATTTCATAAACATGGTTGCGGATTTAAGTAAATAAAAGTATTTACTAAATGAAGCATAAGTCTAAATCCGTTTGAAATGCTCAAATACTTTCAGAATAAAAGGAGGCTATGAAATTAACAAAAAAATATAGGTCTATACGATTCAATCATACTGACTAGTATTTGAGTTAAAGATTTTAAGACAGAAAATACTTGTGAAAGTTGTTCCACAAATTATGATGCTTAAATATATCAAAGTGTATTGATATGTCTTAAGCCTCATTATTATATTGTATTAGATACATATGTCTAAATAAAATTTCTTAATGGGTTATCATAGAAAGTTAGAGCTATAAGTCAAACATAAGCAAACACTTATAAATAAAAAGAATTATCCATATTCATGGAAACAACACCTTAAGAGTTATGACATGTTTGAGTTTCTAGAGACTTTGATAAAGTCGTTACGAATAATATAAATTTTTGTAGAGCATTCATAGGAAACCGTGAACATGTTTTCCACAATAGGAAGACAAACTTATTGTTGTCCAGTGTTATTAAGAAAGAGTTTCTCGATAAAAGTGTTGATGCAAGAAAGTGAAAATTAGAAAACAAGATATTCGATCTTACCTCCAAATGTCGAGTAGCACAGAACATGTTCCAGAAACCTAACACTGCAAGATAGGTGAAACTAATGATCATGATCATATCGTTTCGAATAAGTACTTTTACATAAGATGGTAGGATTCAAGAATACGTTTCCCACCTTTTGGAAATATATTGTTGATTCACTTGTCATGTTAAATGAACAAGTGATGTCTACGCACTTCTATTCTTGTAGACAGTTGTTAGGCCTCCAAGTGCAGAGGTTTGTAGAACAGCAGCAAGTTTTCCCTTAAGTGGATCACCCAAGGTTTATCGAACTCAGGGAGGAAGTGGTCAAAGGTATCCCCTCTCAAGCAATCCTGCAATCAATATACAAGAAGTCTCTTGTGTCCCCAACACACCCAATACACTTGTCATGTGTACAGGTGCACTAGTTCGGCGAAGAGATAGTGAAATACAAGTGGTATGGATAATTTAACGGTGATAGAAAATAGCTTGATGGCGTGGAAGAGACTAAAGTAAAACTGAAATAAAGATAGCAACAAGCAAACATGTAACAGATCTAATTGCAAACGGTGTATCAATGCTTAGAAACAAGGCCTAGGGATCATACTTTCACTAGTGAACACTCTCATATAAATATATTCTCTTTATGATACTACTCTTAACTACTCTCCGGTTGGACATTCTAATCCATGGTAGGGCTATAACAGCACACCTCAAAGTAAGCCTTTCCCATCTAGAAAACCCCACACTATCACCTTGAGCACTAGACGGTTCCAACAAACACCACAATTTCATAAAGACATCCAACTCCAAATATAACTCATAACAAGTATTTGTAATCTCTAGCCTAAGTGCCACCATGGTGTGCACTGTGTCACTTTCACACACATGGGGAGAGCAGAGGTCTATTAAAGCACTTGAGTAGCAAGGTAGATCTACTTGATTACAAAGCTCATGATCACAATATGATCATGCATAGAGAGAGAGATGAACAGATAGCTACCGGTAGAACCCTTAGCCTCAAGGAAGATCTACTCCCTCATCATCATGGGAATCAGCAATGGTGATGGAGATGGTGGTGGAGATGGCTCCGGGGGCACTTCCCCGTCCCGGCAGGGTGCCGGAATAGAGACTTTCTGTCCCCCGAATCTCCCCTTTGGTGGCGGAGGCGCTGCGGAACTTTTCGTGGATTTCTGATTGACCACTTAGGGTTTTGGTATCGAGAGGCTCTTATAGGCGAAGGAGGCAAGGTCGATGGCCGGCCAGGGGGCCCACACCATGCCCTGCGCGGCCTGGGGGTACTCGCGCCTGAGGGTGGTGTGGCCACCCTGTGGCCCCTCTCCGACTCTCCTTCTGGCTCCATGAGTTTTCCGGGAAAATAGGAACTTTGGCTTTTGTCTCGTCCAATTCCGAGAATATTCATTTTCTGACTTTCGTGGAACCAAAAACAGCATAAAACAGGCAACTGGCACTGTGGCATCTTGTTAATAGGTTAGTCCAAGAAATCATATGAAAAGTACTCCAAAGTGTGGACAAAACATAAGAAAGTAGATAAAACCAAGCATGTAACATCAAAAATTATAGATACATTTGCAATGTATCAACATCCCCAAGCTTAACTCCTGCTCGTCCTCGAGTAGGTAAGTGATAAAAAGAAAGAATAATTTTTGAGGTGACATGCACCATCAAAGACTTGATCAAAGTATTTGTAAAACATTCAAAGCTGGGATCATAGTACTTCAATCATAACATGAAACAAAAAGTTCTAGCAATAAGACAAAGAAACTATGATGCAACATGAAAAGGCACAAACAAAAGATTCATGAATAACAATGTTTTGCAAGACGTTTGTTTGTTTCACATAAAAAACATAGCATAATAGTATTCAGCTTGTCCCTCAATAGAGTAGCAAATATAAATGCATAAGACACCTTCAAAGTTCATAAGAGTGACTAGATACAAATAGTTTAAAACAAGCAATATCAAGTTATGCATCAATCAACTAGTCTTGGGACAATGCACATAGAACTAAGAATGGCCACTATGCTCTCAAAGTAGGTGCATAAAGGTAGAAGGTGGAGACACAATATAATGGTGGAAGCAAGGCCTTCATAGAAGGAAGTAGGGATTCAAGTCTCATAAAGAGCTTCCAAAAATTATGGTACTTGTAGCTTTCAGCTCCCATTGCCCCTATCATAAGCATCTTGAAGTGATTAAGGTTAAAGTGAACAAACTATGGTGTACATGCTTGACGAAGTATAAGTTAGAAATCTCATGTCCCTTGAATACGAGGGTCGCTCCTCATGCTACTCAAGTTTAGTCACCGGTAAGTTCTAGTCATTGTAAGTACATGTGTATCATAGAGAACCGACAAACGGGGTACCCCTTGCCCGATGATACGGAAGCATCCCCATATCAAAATGACAAGGCAAGCAGACAACGAGCATCTCAACAATCTTCTTATTTACCATGGGAATATGGTGCTTTTTTCTCTCTTTCCTCTTTTCATAATATCTTTTTTTATTTTTCTCTTTTTTATCAATATAGGACTCTTTTTTTATAAGAAGAATGCTTCATAGACAACTCATTATGGTTACGCTGTAGGTTTCCACCATGTCAGCATGGATTAGACTAGCGGCCCAGGCGTTTCTCTAACACATATACATAACTCCATGGACTTACAAGCTCCCCTTTCATTTCACACGACTTACATCCATATACAAAAGAGCATGATATCAACTAGGTACAAGTACCAAGTGCAATGTTGAAAGCGTTCCCCATGAAAGCATGGTTCTGCTAATTCCCAACAAATAAGTGCAAGCATATACAACATAGACGACACAATGGTTCAAGTTTATTAAGGGCAAGAAAAGTAAAGTGTGCCATCAAGTTCGTGAGAGCTTTAATCACTAGTTTTCTCATAACAAGTTTAATTTGGAAGGTAAACAAAAGCATGAATATACTTGGAATAGTATAAGCTAGTAGGTAGGTATGGTGGACTCTTTGGAATAACTTGGTTTAGGGAGTTGGATGCATGAGTGGAACTCATACTTGGTTGTGGAGGCTAGCAAAAGACTCGGAGCGACAAACTAAGAGAGCAATAATGGCCATAATCATGTAGAGCGACAAAACATCATTGATCAAAGCATAAAGTGATACTACAAGTTGAAAACTAAAGGATCATCAAGGCTATGGTGACTTGAGATAGTCATAACATGGTGTGAGCATGCGCCAAGTCAACCCAAATAAAGCATCAAAGGAGAATACCACTATACTATGCTTTAATATGCTAAAACAACGCATGATTCATCTAAGGCACATTAAGCAATCTCAATTGTTTATAAAAATTCATGCTATAGCAAAGAATACTAAGCATAAAGCCAAAACAATATCAAGGATGGCATGGCAAAGCATAGGCCACACTCAAAAACGAGCTCTCTTTACCACATAAGCATGAACTTTCCTACTCTTTTCCAAACCAAACCAAACTATTTGCAAACCAATGTATGAAAGAGGGGGTCCAACCAATTTATTCAGAAAACTAAGAAAACCAAAGCAAACGAAAACCAAAACGAAAACGAAAAAATAAGACGTTCCAAGAACAACACAACTGTGCATAAAACAATAAAAATGAAGCGTTTGGAAGAAACCTGAGATTTTTATTGATGAAGAGGGGGATGTCTTGGGCAGCCCCAAGCTTTGACGCTTGTACTTCTTGGATAATTCTTGGGGTGATACGCGTGGCGTCCCCAAGCTTGAGCTTTAGTCCATCCTTCATCTCATTGCATCAGTCTCTCCATACACCTGAAATTTTTCATTCATACAAAACTTCACACAATCTTTATTAGCAACATTAGTGCACTCAAGATAATAAGTCTTTAGGTTCAGTTCTAACACCAATAAACTTCCATTAAAAAACTAGCTACTATAGCACTTCCCTCAAAAAGCTCAATTCCCCAAAAGGAACTCAAAAAGGAACCAACAAGAAGCAAATGCAAATAATGGCAGAAATCTGTCAAAACAGACCAGCAGGTAAAGTCAAATTTTTTCGAAGACCTTATGTTGCTCAAATCAAAAAGTGTTGAAGTAACTAAAGCTAGATAACAACCTGGGGCAGAAGCACAAAAATTCAAGCCTCAAACCGATGTACAGAGATTTTACATGAATTTTTACAATGAAGCACAAAAATCTGTTTCGGGACAGCAACTTTCCCAATCATTACTTCTCTCTCATTAGAGGTTACTCTTGGCACAAAAACCAAATAAAAAGGATAAGAAGCGGTTATTACAGAGGTAATAACTTCCAATACTCAACTAAAACTTTTGGGTTATCTCCCAATAAGTACTTTTCTTTAGCGCCTTTAAGTTAGGCTTGATAGTTTGAGAAGATGCTCACATAAGAAACATGAATTGAAGTAAAAGAGAGCATCAAGAAGCAAATCCAAAACACATTTAAGTCTAACCCACTTCCTATGCATAGGAATCTTGTAAAGAAACAAGTCATGAAAGCACAAAGCAACAAGCATAGGAAAGCAAAACAAGTGCAACTTTAAGACTTTCAACATAAAGAGGGGAAAGTTAATATTCTTGAGACACATAAAACCACGTTTCCCTCTCTCATAATAACTTTCAGTAGCATCATGAATAAAATTAACAATATAACAATCACATGAAATATTATTATCATGAGCCACATGCATAAAATAATTAATACTCCCCAAATAAACATAGTCATTCTTATTAATTTTAGTGGGAGAAAATTCAACAAAATAGCTATCATTATTATTCTCATCACCATAATCATCAAATATAGGAGGCATATTGTAGTCATAATTAATTTACTCCTCAATAGTAGGTGGACTGAAAATATCATATTCATCATTGCAATCATCATATATTGGATGCATAATATCATCAAATTAAATTTCCTCCTCCATGCTTGGGGGACTAAAAATATCATTCTCATAGAAACCAGCTTCCCCAAGCTTAGAATTTTCCATAGCATTAGCAATAATGGTGTCCAAAGAATTCATACTAACAACATTGCTATTAGCTTGATGTCTACGCATTTCTATTCTTGTAGACAGTTGTTGGGCCTCCAAGTGCAGAGGTTTGTAGAACAGCAGCAAGTTTTCTCTTAAGTGGATCACCCAAGGTTTATCGAACTCAGGGAGGAAGTGGTCAAAGGTATCCCCTCTCAAGCAATCCTGCAATCAAGATATAAGTAGTCTCTTGTGTCCCCAACACACCCAATACACTTGTCAGGTGTACATGTGCACTAGTTCGGTGAAGAGATAGTGAAATACAAGTGGTATGGATAATTATAAGTGGTAACGGTGATAGAAAATAGCTTGATGGCGTGGAAGAGACTAAAGTAAAACTGAAATAAAGATGGCAACAAGCTAACATGTAACAGATCTAATTGCAAACGGTGTATCAATGCTTAGAAACAAGGCCTAGGGATCATACTTTCACTAGTGAACACTCTCATATAAATATATTCTCTTTATGATACTACTCTTAACTACTCTCCGGTTGGACACTCTAATCCATGGTAGGGCTATAATAGCACACCTCAAAGTAAGCCTTTCCCATCTAGAAAACCCCACACTGTCACCTTGAGCACTAGACGGTTCCAACAAACACCACAATTTCATAAAGACATCCAACTCCAAATATACTTCATAACAAGTATTTGTAATCTCTAGCCTAAGTGCCACCATGGTGTGCACGCTGTCACTTTCACACACATGGGGAGAGTAGAGATCTATAAAAGCACTTGAGTAGGAAGATAGCTCTACTTGATTATAAAGCTCATGACCACAATATGATCATGCATAGAGACAGATGAACACATAGCTACCAGTAGAACCCTTAGCCTCGAGGAAGAACTACTCCCTCATCATCATGGGAATCAGCAATGGTGATGGAGATGGTGGTGGAGATCGATGGAGATGGATCCGGGGGCACTTCGCCGTCCCATCAGGGTGCTGGAATAGAGACTTTCTGTCCCCTGAATCTCCCTTCGGTGGCAGCGGCGCTATGGAACTTTTCGTGGATTTCTGATTGACCACTTAGGGTTTTGGTATCAGGAGGCTCTTATAGGCGAAGGAGGCAAGGTCGGTGGCCGGCCAGGGGGCCCACACCATGCCCTGGCACGGCCTAGGGGTACCCGCGCCTGGGGGTGGTGTGGCCACCCTATGGACCCTCTCCGACTCTCCTTCTGGCTCCGTGAGTCTTCGGGAAAATAGGAACTTTGGCTTTTGTCCCGTCCAATTCCGAGAATATTCATTTTCTAACTTTCCTGGAACCAAAAACAGCATAAAACAGGCAACTAGCACTATGGCATCTTGTTAATAGGTTAGTCCAAGAAATCATATGAAAAGTACTCCAAAGTGTGGAAAAAACATAAGAAAGTAGATAAAACCAAGCATGGAACATCAAAAATTATAGATACATTTGCAATGTATCAACAAGACATACCTACGAACTACGAAGAAGCGACGATGGACCTAAATACGGGAAATGACTGAGAGTCATAAAATCCTAACTGATAGCTGGGGTTTTCACGAAGATTTTTCATATGATTGAAAAAAAGAGTACCACACTTTTTCTTTAGATAATTGAGCTTCTAATGGGCTTTCCCTGCCAGGATACCAGCATTACCTAAAGTTATATTTAAGATTGCAAAGGCAATGTGTTACTTGATCTTATTAAGTAAGATAATTACTTAATCTTTCTCGAATAACTACTGAGTTATAAGGAAGAAATAAAACTTTGAAAGGACATAAAGCTCGATTTGTCACAATAATTGTTTTGAAAAATTCAATGATCGACTACAATATGTAGCGATGCTTGAGTCTGTTGGATTTACACTTAGCAATGGAAAAATTCAATGATGATGTCTCGTTGTGGGAAAATACTCGATTCGATAAAAGATCAAAGGACTTTGGAATTTCCAAAATGACGAGAAGACCTACACTTGTGAAGTATTTAAGTGGGAGATAGATAGTTTCTTGATAAAATATGTGGGTCACATATTTGAGTGGGAGATAATAAGATGTCACAAATGTCTGATATATGATAGCATATTTTAGTGTATATGTGCATGAATTATAGTGAATGGTGTCATTGGTATTAGTGATATTTTATTTAGTAAATATTCTATGAATGAAGTTGAACAAAATATTAAACATTGAAATCTATCAGATAGATTGATATGCTTAATGAACATTAGATTCAAAATATTTCCATTTAAACTCTGAAGAAATTTTGGAATGTCCTAGATTGGATTCTGAAGTAATTCATAATAGAACAAGCAAAGAAAGATTTATTACTTGTAAAACTAGGAGAAACATTGGGTATAAACGACGATGGTTGAAAGGAAGAAAAGGGATGATCTGCATCCTATATGTCTCTAACATAGGTTCTTTCATATATAACCATGTTACTGAAGGGGTTCGTAGCAGAAAACACAAAATTTTCCTAACTAGAACGCACTGTGAGCCCAGGATTTATCTACTAGTTAATGTAGTAACATGAAGGTTATGATAACATACCCTTATAGATCACAACACGATTATGTTCCGTGGGGAACATGTATGAAGTAGACGATCATAGCCGACCTCAAGGTCGTGAAGCTCCTTGCACGTCACCTCATGGTCCTTCGCACGACAGCCCTGGCCCCACTATTGGTGGTGCTATCCGAGGACTCACACACATACGGTGTCTAGCAACGACTCCCGTTCTCCTTGATCCAACCAGGATGTGGAATTAGATCCTCTAGAACCAGGCTCTAGCAGCACGGCGATGTGCTAGTGGTGTTAACTCTCACGTGCGCAGTTCTTCGTGGAACCACACTCATGAAAATCAACTGATAAAGAGGAAATAAATTTCCTAAGGAAATAGCCTTAGAAAATTCCCCTTTTATTTTTGTAAGTATTTTCCCTCCAATATAGGCCTTATTATATAGGGGGAAAGGGGGTAGTACCTTCCCTCAAGTCCCCATGTGGGACTAAAGGAAAATAGGAAAAGTAGGAGAGGAGGAGGTTGGTCGGTGCGGCTCTGGCCGGGTGGGCTCGAGGCGTGGCCTGCCAGCGACCTGGCCGGCCTCGGTGGCAGCCTCGGTGGGCCGGCCTGTCCCGCACACGTGGCCTAGCCGTAGCAAGGCGACGACCCAGGGAGGCAGGCGTCGGCCAGGTGGGCCCAACGTGGCCCACCAGCCCCTCCTAGCGCCAGCATGCATCCCGTGTCCTCGTGTGGGCCAGTCTTGCATGGCCCGATGGCGGTGGCTATTTCCTGCTATCGTGCGGCTCTCTGTCAGCGTCTGCCCACTAGCCTGCGTGGGCCCAGCCGCTGTGGCCATTTCGCTGCCCTCCGGGGTGGCTTCCTCTTGGGTTATTTCTCTCTGAGATTCGGCCCAATGAGGAAGTTTCCCCATAAATAAAAATATAAAATACTTATTTAATATATTAATTCATAACTAATATATATATGCATTTTTATAAATTGCCTTTTCATCTGAAACACCTTTCGGTTTTCTCCTTCCTCTAAACATCTTCGGACCCTCTTCAGAACTATTTCGATAATTCTTTATCGGAACATTTCTGATCTCTTCTTTCTCATCGGTGATCCCTTCGCTTCCATAGCAATCTTAAATGCCGTTAGACCCTTAAGTGTGTTGCCCTATGATTCAAGAATGTCATAGACATGATCAAGATCTCTCTTGATCAATGATCAATAGTGGGATCGGGATGTCCATATTGACCCCTATGCATTCTAGAGACTCTGTCGTGTTCCAAACCATAAAGTATGTGTCATATTCCCTTTGTCTCTTTGATACAAGACTTGTCCGAGATTTGATCTTTAGAATCATTATAGTAATCTTGTTACCGATAAGTCTACTTAACTCGTTATCGTGATATTGTATCCCCTTGACCTAGTCATATGCTGAAGCTTCTTGGATACAATTTCACCGAGTGGGCCTAGTGTATCTTCTCATCACACAGGTGGACAGATCCTGATCTCAATATATAGGCCTCGACTGTTCCTTTGGAATACCCAATGCACACTTGTATGGTCACCTAGTTATGATCATGACGATTAGTGAGATCAAAGCATTCCTCTAGAGACAGTGATTAAATATGATCTCACGGTCTAAGGAGAAGGTCACTTTATTTCTAATTATTACAATGATGAACCATGTGACTAGATCATGTTGTAATACTTAAGTGGGTAATTTCCATCATACCATTCTCTAATGATATTAATGCATTGTCAACTGGCAGAAATGCAACATGGTCAGGAAACCTTGATCATCTATTACCCAATGAACTAGTTTAATAGAGGCTACTAGGTACCTGGTTTGTTTATATACCACACCTATATTAGTGTTTCCTCTTGATATAGTTATAGCATGGTATGAAACTGTTATGAACTAGTTTGAGATATGATAATAAAACTATTTATTATTGTCTCTAGGGCATATCTCCTTCAGTCCCCCACTTGCACTAGATTACAAATAATCTAGTTGCATATGTTTAACCGATCATCAACACAAGTGTTTTAGATCATGCTTGCTCATGGGAAGACATCTTGTCTTCTAATCTATTTTACTAGATTCACATGTCCTTTGCAAATTACCAGCGTCGCTTTATCTTGACACTTGCACCATTATCCTATAAGGTGTTTTAATATTTTGGTTTGGTGACTAAGTGAGACTTTGTTTCTTAGTATTATATGATGGTCGATCGATCACGAGGACTTTCAGTATTGTCATTCATACTAGGAACACACTCAGTTAAAGTCAAACTTTGTTAATCAAACTTGTCATACTCTTATTGGAATAGTCTCTCCTACATCAATAATAATGTAGACTATCACTAGGTTTCAACAATTCACTTAATCCTCTTTCATTGATTTGGATCACTTCAAAACCTATTCTTCAGACCAATAACATGGGTCACATATTTTCAAGTATACAACATGGTTGTGTGGAAGAACCTATGACACAATCGTACGAATTGAGTACACTCTCAATTCTTCTTCTCAACCATCGTTGTTTATACTCAATGTCTCATCTAGTTTTACAAGTAAGGCCTCCTCTTTCTTGTTTCATTCTGAACTATTTCAGAATCCAAACTAGTCTATTCTAAACTTGCTTTTAGAATCTAGACAGAAACATTTTGACTCCCAATGTTGAAACACATTAATATGTCTTCAAAGATTTCAAAGTTTAATACTTTGATAAACTTCATCCATCATGTTTCATAATGTTACTAATATCAGCTACCACATTCATATATGTCGAACATATGTTCATGAATGTTTGTCACGCTCCCACTCAAAATGTCATTCACATATGAGTGCTTTCTTGTACTATTATCATGGCTCCCACTCAAATATGGCATCCACACATTTGATTTAGGAAACTATTAAATCCCACTTAAATACTTCATAAGTATTGGATTTCTCAATATTTTGGTAATTCCAAAAACTTTTTGATCATCTATCACATAGAGAGTTTTCCCATTATGAGATATTAGCATTTCCTTGCTAAATGTAAATCCATAGATCCCAAGCGTTGATACATTTTTGTAGTCAACCATTGAATTTGTCAAGACATACTTCATGACAAATCAAGCTTTTGTCTAAATTTTCATTCTTTCCACATAACTCATAGTTATTTAGGAATAATCAAGTAACTCCTTACTTTGATAAGATTTGAGTAACATATTACCCCTTTAATCTTAAATGTAACTTTCTATAGATTTCATGACTTTTAGTCATATCTCACACTTAGTTCTTTCATCACCTCTTTGTAGTTAGTAGGTATATCATATCTAATATGATGAGCAAATAATGTATTTCCACCAAGTGGAAAATTCATTATTCAATCCCGCTTTCTTAAAGTTGAGTCCTTACTTAAAACATTATGATCATGATCAATAGTTTCATGTCCTTTCGCAGAGTTTAGTTTCACAGAACATATTCTATTGCGCTACTCAACAATTGGACTAACATCGAATATATTAATTTCGAACTTTCCCTTTTCTTCCATTAGCATTTTGTCAAGAAACTTTTGTAAAAAACATGTCCCTTGACACCAGAATTTTGTCCTTTGATTGTGAAAGAATGCATTCATAGTTGCCTATGAATATTCTACAAATATTTCCTATTCGTAATGACTTTATCAAAGTCTCTATAAACTCAAACATGTTGTAACCTTTTATAGTGTTGTTTCCACGACTCATGACGATTTCCCTATTTTATAAGTGTTGGTTGTTTTGATCTTATAACTCTATCCTCCTATTAGATAACCATCTTTTGTAAGGACCAAAATATTAACTTAGTTACATATGATCTTGATCCAATCAAGAAAATTTGTTACTCTTGTTAATTGTATATCCTTTTTTGCTCTGATGGTCATTTGAACATTTCAAATAGTCTTAGAGTTATGTGTTCTTTAGCAAATACTCTTATTTACTTTTAATTCCACGAATATATTTATATGATCATGATTTTTTCCATATTACTAAATTATGATACATCGTATGTATGGTGTTTCAACAATATATATTCTGTTTTACCAGGATATATTATTTTTTAGTCATATTTGCCAATCCAGGCATGATTCAGCATATGCCGATAGATCAATCATCTAAAGGTTTCCAATTATTCATCAGTATGAATTGTATGCTTATATTGTTTCATGACTTAAGCCAGTAGTGTCATACTAATTGCATTATCATTTAAGTTGGATTATCATTTTGTATATGTATACATATTATCATTAAGACCCCCATAAGAACAACATATTCATAACCGAAAATGTGACCATAATAGAAATCATTCATATTAATAGAACAACTGATTTGTTACATATATATGAATAACTATATTGCGAAATGCAAGACACACTAAACGGTCTTTAAACTCAAATATATTACAAATAGTTCTAATTCTCATAAGTCTAGTAGATAAATGTAAAGGAAAGTATCACCGTCCATCAGCATCTAATATGCCTCCAACGCATTGTGTCCCCTTGTCTCCTCCACTCAACGCCCATGCATACGGTTTTGTTTTCATAAACAAGAACAAATATCAGTATACTTGGTGAAACTGCCATAATTAATTTATGAGAAACACATTTATAAACTTTATATCGTATATACCGGCTCCATCAATGATCTCACCAGCAATGGGCTCTAACTTCACAATTATGAACTATGGCAGGAACTCATGAAAGCTGAGCGATTCACCTCTTATCACATAGCCATGGACGACCTCTTTGTAGCCGGGGGTAGCAAACATAACACCCCATCTATTCCAAATTGGTCCTCCGTCCAGTAATCAACCTCATATACAATATGTGCATAGAGTTTATGCATGATCCCCAAGTGGCTAACCAGGCACGCGTTTTTTTCCATCTTTTGGAAAGAAACTTATCCAACCGATCAAAGCTCAAAAGCTTAACATGTTCTATGAACATAAACTTTATTCCAATGATCATATTGATACGTCCATAACATATAAATAATTTTTGGTGGTTTTATGCTAATAATATGCTTTTGATACTCCTTTTTATATAAAGTTTATGATTTTATTGGACTAACCTACTAATAGTTGCAAAAGTGCACAATGTTATTGTTTTACACTTTGATGTGTAGAAAATTACCAAGAATAGAAGTGGAAACCTTGTTCGAGTCAAATTGTGATTTTCCAGAAATCTGTCTCAGAACTTTTTTTGAAGATGGTCACGTTTCGGGTCGAATACGGCGTCAAACGGAAAACTCTTCAACTACAAAGTTGTTGGAAATTTCGTGACAAATGTTCTGGATATAAAATTTAGCTGATTCCGAGTCCGGATGGGCCCAGGCCCGATTTACAGCAGCCCAAGATGGGGTGACGGGAATCCGAGAAGCTATATAAAGGGAGGAGACCTAATTTGTGGGAGAGACCTCCACTCATGAATTTGCAGCAACCAAAGCCATGTTTTTGCCTCTCCCATAGATCCCATCTCCATGGGAGAGGGCTCCCAATAAGCCATGAAGGAAGGGGGCTAAGGGGCGGTGCTCCCCTGTGATACCGACGACGGGGAAGGAGTCCTCCGCACCGCCGCCAGCGCCGCCGCCGCCTCTTCACCATCTTCACCGCCATCTCCATCGATCTCCACCCCAATCTTCATCGCCATTGCTGATTCCCATGATGAGGAGGGAGTAGTTCTCTCTTGAGGCTAAGGGTTCTACCGGTACCTATGTGTTCATCTCTCTCTCTATGCGTGATCATATTGTGATCATGAGCTTTGTAATCAAGTAGATCTACCTTGCTACTCAAGTGCTTTAATAGA
The DNA here is from genome assembly GCA_023614405.1 of Avena insularis. Taxonomy (NCBI): domain Eukaryota; kingdom Viridiplantae; phylum Streptophyta; class Magnoliopsida; order Poales; family Poaceae; genus Avena; species Avena insularis. The sequence goes on along the minus strand of CM042692.1, from coordinate 488,888,047 downwards.
TCTCTGCTCTCCCCATGTGTGTGAAAGTGACAACATGCACACCATGGTGGCACTTAGGCTAGAGATTACAAATACTTGTTATGAGTTATATTTGGAGTTGGATGTCTTTATGAAATTGTGGTGTTTGTTGGAACCATCTAGTGCTCAAGGTGACAGTGTGGGGTTATCTAGATGGAAAAGTGAACTTTGAGGAGCACTGTTATAGCCCTACCATGGATTAGAGTGTCCAACCGGAGAGTAGTTCAGAGTAGTATCATGAAGAAGAAGATATTTATATGAGAGTGTTCACTAGCGAAAGTATGATCCCTAGGCCTTATTTCTAAGCATTGAAACACTGTTTGCAATTAGATTTGTTACATGTTTGCTTACTTCCATCTTTATTTCAGTTTGCCTTTAGTCTCTTCCACGCCATCAAGCTATTTTATGGCACCGTTGTCTTTTATCCATACCACTTGTGTTTCACTATATCTTTGCCGAACTAGTGCACCTATACACCTGATAATTGTATTGGGTGTGTTGGGGACACAAGAGACTTCTTGTATCCTGATTGCAGGGTTGCTTGAAAGGGATACCTTTGACCACTTCCTCCCCGAGTTCGATAAACCTTGGGTAATCCACTTAAGGGAAAACTTGCTGATGTTCTACAAACCTCTGCACTTGGAGGCCCAACAATTGTCTACAAGAATAGAAGTGTGTAGACATCAAGCTGTTTTCTGGTGCCGTTGCCGGGAGGTAAGGTAAAAGGTACTCACATCCTCCGGTGTGAGGGCTCGAAGTTATTTCCTTTAGATTCAGCAATTTTGTCTTTTTGTTTCTTGTTTTCACTAGTTAGGCTTAATGGAAAACAACAACAAAATTAGAGAGCTTTATAGTATTTATCTTGAGTTAGGACATGAAGTGTTTGAAGAGAAAATTAAAAAACCCATGGAACTTTATTTGCATGCTAATAGCAATGTTGTTAGTATGAATTCTTTGGACACCATTATTGCTAATGCTATGGAAAAGTCTAAGCTTGGGAAAGCTAGTTTTTATAAAAATGATCTTTTTAGTTCCCCGGCTTTGGAAGATAGCTATTATATTGCTTATGATGATACCAAACCTCCAATATATGATGATTACAATGATAAATATGATATTTTCAGTCCACCTACTATCGAGGAGAAAATTAATTACGATTACAATATGCCTCCTATATTTGATGATTATGGTGATGAGAATAATAATGATAGCTAGGAAACTAGCTAGTGCATATAGTGAGACACGAAGAGAAAAAATAATGGATGTATGTCCTTTTATATTTTGGTTCTTTGTATTTTTTTTTTTAATGGCTGAAATTAGGTGTCATTACCATTCATATCAAAAAGTTGAATTTTGTGAAACTCTCGGTGGTTCTCCAATATTTGACTATTTGGTATCTTTGAATTATTTTAAAAACTTAAGATCAAGGTATATCATACACTTTCTAGTTTGAAATTAGACATACTTACTTCAGATTGTCAAAAAGTCATTTTATTGCATAGATTTAGCTAGAAAGTTTGGAAATTCATAAAAGTTGGGCATTGTCCATCAAATCTAGAATCTTCTTTTGAAATGACAAGATGCAGCGATCTACTAGATATGGACACGCTATTATAAACTATAATAGAGATATGGACGTGATATTGGTCATCTTGTATGAAAGCCTTCAAAATATATTGTTTATCAATTTTGGCAAATGTGTGGAAACTCATTTATATGTTGGTAAGCATACTGTCGCTGGCGTGTGGGTCTAAACGGGGCCAACACGTGAGAGCGGCTGTGTCAGAGTAGCGTATGTCAGATGCTTCAACCTCAAAATTTCTGCATGGCGCTCAAACACCCCGTGCACATCTATTCAAATATCCCGCACATCTATTAAAATATCCCGCCCCGCATTTTGCAGATGCAAAATTCCTTTTCTATCCCTCCTCCGTAAACAAGGACCGTGGGAGTACTGAAAAAATACAGGGGTACAGGAGGTAAATGTTGTCATCCCACCTATATTCTCCCAATTGTCTCTTCTCTGCCCACACCCCTCCAACCTCGACCTTCCTAAAGATGCTTCACCGTCGGCCCTCTCTTCCACAACAGAGCTCTTCTACTGTCGGCGCTCTTCACCAGAACTATTTCATAGACTCCCTCGCTGCACCGGATCTGCTTTGCCAATGCCTCTGTTTACCCTACCGGGTCTGCTTCACTGAATCATTCATTGCTGACCTCGAAATGCCGAGCCGCAGCCCCCGCCGCGCTCTTGCTCGTCCCACCCGTCCTCGCCGCGCAGCGGCAATTTCTCTTGCCTATTTGCTATATTTTGGTTACTCATAAGCTACGAAATCATTAGGATGTTGCTCGATATCCTGGACGCTATTGCCAATTCGTTTGCACCCTTCATATTGTAGCTCCTATCCACATCATTAGCTTCTCGCTTTTATTCCCTTTCTTACATTCTCACGCTATCGGTTTAATCCTCCAACACCAACTCATAGATGCTATTCTATCCGAGCGCTCGCACGGGTCATGCAAACAGCTCATACAGGATCCAACACTCACAATCTTATGCCCAGCAAGGCTGAATCGTGAGGTTTCCTTGTGTTACTTAGGCCAGATTCTTGTCATGTTAATTAGTTGTATAACCTGCATGTCTAATATGTTAATTATTTATATAACCTGCATGCCTAATAAGTTAATAAGTCATTCTACCTAAGACTTTTCCATGACATTTGCATTCATGTTCTATTGTGTTTCTATCTACGAATGCTTAATTCAGAAAATGTCCATCTAGTTTGAATGATATATCTGGTCATTTTAATGCTATATGTTGGTGTTTTCACCTGCTTTCATCCTTCCAAACCATCTATCTAGTTTGAAACATACATATGGTTATTTTTAATGCTATGTTTTTGGTGTTTTTCAAGAGTTTTCATCCTTCCAAACCAGCTAACTTGGTTTCAAATGTCATGTAGAGAAATGACAAGGGAGTACAAGGACAAGAGTTCCAACTGCTCGGCTCAGATTCTTCTAGCAGATTGACCAGGAGTCGCACCCGCTCGAGAAGGAGCTATTGTCAGCCTAAACGTGCTACTGTAAGTTCATACTTACTTTAAATGATCTCTAATTTATATAATACTACTTGTTTCCATTGTTCTTTGCTTTAACCTCTTTCACCATATTTTAGCAGATTGCAGTTAAAACCCACCAGGAGTCCTTGGAAGGCAGGACTGACTGTTGTGATCCCTCTTCCCGTTCATCCTCCCATTGCATTTCTAAAGCAAACAACTTACTTAACAGTCCACCTAGAACAACTACTGGAGGTGATAAATATATAAAGGTTGTATTGCATGCAAAACGAAAGGGTGTAGCTGCTCTTAGATTTGTAGCTGAAATATTGAAGAAGAGGATAGATCATACATTGAAGTGAATCACCATGTACCTATCTCTTATTGATGGTACTAACACATTGTAATCTTTTGGAATTACGATCTTGTTGTATAACCTATTGTAACAAACTTTTACTTTTGTGTAATAAGTAGTTTTAATTTGTGCGTGTTTATTAATTGATGTCTTGATATTCACCTGTTCTACCAAAAGTAGGCGCTAGCAAAAAAAGTCCGAAACAGTAATAGTGTGAAGCAGTAGCATGCCGAATATTGAAACAATGTGCGCATGGATAGCCCAAAACAACCAGAACAGTAAAAGGTCAGAACAGTAGAAGGCTAGTACAGTAAAATTCCAGAACAGTAAAAGGACAGAGCAGTAAAAGGCCATAACAGAAAAGGCTAGAACAGTAAAAGGCTAGAACAGTAAAGGCCATAGCAGTAAAAGGCCAGAACAGTAAAAGGCCAGAACGGTAAAAGGCCAGAATAGCAAAAGGCTAGAACAGTAAAAGACCAAAGCAGAGAAAAGGCCAGAACAGTAGAAGACTAGAGCAGAGAAAAGGCTGGAACAGTGAAAGGCTAGAACTGCGACGGTATCAACAGTAAAAGGCTAGTAAGGTGGCAAGCCAGTACAGTAATAGGCCAAACTGTGTTGGCATGAATGGGCAAAAGCCTAAACACTAAAGGGCCTAAATAGTAACAGGGAGAATTCCTAAAAGGCTGGAACAGTAACATGACTGAACAGTCAAAGGCTAGATTGGCAACAGGCTTGAACAGTGTCGGGTCGTCTTGCTGCAGGCCTCAAGTTATAGCACATTGTTGGGCTAACCTGGGCCTTATATAGGTCGAGATAGTGTCGGGACCGAAAGTGTATGGCTCGCTGCTAGCTATAGTACTGGGCTCATTCTAGACAGTGCAAGACTAAATAGCAAAGGGTCGTGTTCCTATTGGGCTCTCCACATGGGTCGGCCCATTTAGTTATTAGCAGGCCTTGGCTAGGCCTAGCTTCCACCATGGTTTCTACTACCATTAACGGTGGTAACCAGACGTTAATAGCGGCTGCCACGTGGCATGTTGCATGACGTCAGCAGTCATTGCAGTTGGCGAACAGATCTACGACGGAACAAGTTTTTGTGGCCAAAGGGTGCGATCCGCCACGGTCGGAAAAAAACCGTGGTTGATTCATTTGTGACGGGGCTTTTACCACGAAGGGCATCCATCGTGAAAGACTTTTTAGCCACAAAAAGCGAGCCTTTAACCACGAAAATCATCCGTTGTAAAAGCCAACTTTTCTTGTAGTGGCGGGAGGTTATCATTCTTCGTTTAGCTGGCTTTTCATTGTCTTCTTCGGGACGATAAGACGACGACTACATCCTAAAGTTATGATAAGGTCAACCCACTCTATGTTGCACCAGTGGTGCATCTAGCAACGATAGAGGGCACCTGTAGTCATGTTTCCGACATATCTCCTGGGATTTGGTCCATTTTCATATTCATTAGTATGGTTTCAGGTCAGTTTGTTCTGATCTATATTTGTCATTATTGTCGACAATTACTGCTCTGGTGCGTTGGTCCTTTGGGATTTTCGCATGACGACTTCCTAGTTGTCTAATTCAATAACCTCTATTATGACAAGATTTTCCTGACTCCGGTTATGGAGTGGCGAGAATGGTGATGCACATTCGGCTCGCACTAGGGTTTGTAGTCATCACTAGGTAACCAATGACCTATTTATATTTTATTACTTTTAGGCTCTTTGTTATGTAATTCATGAGATCAATGGATTTTCTTAAATAAAAACATTGCATGAGGTGAGGTTATGTGCATGGTTGAACATAGCATCCATTCGGCCCATGCAGCCGCCTAGCCTTGTTGACGGCGTTATGATTTTTTTCTAGGTGATTTCGTCTAACATTTGGCAAACTAACCTGGTTTGTCCAGTCTTCTAAGAACATTTCCAATAAAGGTCGTATATCTTGCATCGTAAAATCGTTATGCAGCGCGTTGGAGACACTTTTAGCATGCGCGGATGTGTGCCCCTAAAATACAACGCGCTATTTTACAACATCTGTTGGAGCGGTTGAGACTTCGCGTGTGGACTCTATTTTACATTTTACTGCACGGGTTGCCCTCGCCTCAAATATACAGTTTTGGCTCGCGCAATTTTGTGCGCACACTAATTTTTTTGGTGCATCTGTTTTATCCTTCCCCGCTAAATTGACAATTTTTACGGCACGAGCGAGGCAATTTATTGTTGGGGGAGGAAGAGGATACACAACCTCCCCGCTCTACCTACGGTGAACCTTCAAGGATAGTTTCACTCAACAGATATGCAGCGGAAATAAAACAACGAGCACATGCACAGGTGACACAAGGATTTACGTGGAAAACCTCCCCAAGGTGAGGAGGAAAAAACCACGGGTATGGACCAGCCGGTCCACGCGAGCTTCACTATGAGCAACCTGGGTACAGAGTCTTCTCTAGAACATCTAGATATGTACAACACACTCAGCATGTTGCCAACCAGCAACAACAACAACAACCACTTGAGAGAAAGATTATAGCAAAGCAGAGTATCTCAGTTTCTGTCCTCTTCTGACACTCAGCATGTTGCCTCCAAACACCATCTTGAAGACAAACCGATCAGATCTCAGAAATCTGGACAGAAATCACCTCTCCTTCTTCTTTATCTCTTCTCACTAGGTTGTGGTGTTCTTGTGTGTTTTCTCACCCTCTCTCAGCAACAGCCATGTTGTCTTGCTTCTCACACTTGCTCACTCTCTAATTGAGACACACACAGACACCCTAGGGTTTTCTTTTCTACTCCTCTACCAAGGAGCACATCAGCCGTTGGATACGAACATCGATCAACGGTTGAAACGTGTTGGACTTCACGGGCTGATGTTGGGCTGCCAACACACCTCCATGTGGAGGGACATGGCCCAACAAACTCCCCCTCCTGACATCATGGAGGGTCTCATTGTCAACCGGTAGTCATGCCAGCGAGCCGACAGCATACCTCGAGCTTTCCTCTTGTCACCTGGTCAACATATCAGCCCCATTGTCATCTCTATGCACCTTCTCAATTTGCATTTGCTTGGAATTCAGCACATCTCGAATCCAATGATAGCGAACATCAATATGCTTCGACCTCGAATGAAAACTTGCATTCTTACTCAGGTGAATGGCACTTTGGTTATCACAAAACAACACATACTTGTCTTGCTCAAAACCAAGCTCACAAGCCAATCATTGCAGCCACAATACCTCCTTGCTCGCCTCAGTTACTGTGATGAACTCGGCCTCAGTTGTATTTAGCACCACACACTTTTGCAACTTGATTTGTCATGCCACTACTCCGCCTGAATGGGTAATCAAATAACCTGAAGTAGACTTCCTTCCATCGACATCTCCATCCAAGTCTGAATCTGAATATGCAATCATCTTGGGCTCACTACCACCAAAGCAAAGCTTCATATTAGTGTTGCCCTAGATATACCTCAAAATACACTTCATGGCTTCCCAATGTGGTTTTCCTAGATTGGACATAAATCTGCTCATAGTACTAACCGCTTGAGCAATGTCAGGCCGTGTGCACACCATAGCATACATCAAACTCTCAACCGCTGAAGCATAAGGAAGTTTCTGCATTTCCTTTTCCATCTCTTCATTGGAGGGACATTGCTTTTTACTCAACTTGAAATGAGCTGCAAGTGGACAACTCACTTCCTTTGCCTTGTCCATCTTGAACTTGCGAAGTACCTTCTCAATATATTTATCTCGAGACAAGTACAACTTGTTAGATTTTCTATCTCTCTCAATTCTCATGCCGAGAATACACTTTGCTGGACCCAAGTCTTTCATGGCAAAACTTTTGCTCAACTCTTTCTTTAGCCTAGAAATTCTTGAGACATTCTTGCCAGCAATCAAGATATCATCCACATAGAGCAATAACATGATAATATCATCACCTGAGAACCTCTGAATAAATACACAATGGTCTGAGCTACACGTCTTGTAGCCTTGCTCCCCCATGACAGATCCAAACTTCATGTACCATTGTCTTGGTGCTTGTTTCAGGCCATAGAGACTTTTCTTCAATTTGCACACATAGTCTTCTTTGCCTTTAACAAGAAACCCCTCAGGCTGCTCCATGTAGATTTCTTCCTCCAACTCTCCATGAAGGAAATGTTTTGTGACAAGACCAACGATACCTTTTATAGTAGCAGTTGGAACATACTATGTGTTCTAAAAACAAACTATTGTTCACAAAGCATTCCATACCATGATGCCACATCACACCACATGTGTGAAACAAAGGAATTCTCCTGTGCGCTCTTCCTCCCATTGCACTCCAACAAACTGATTGGGCCATCCAACACCATGTAGATTTATTCCTCCGACTCTCCATGAAGGAAAGCTGTCTTCACGTCCATTTTCTCAACCTCCAAGTTGAGACTTGCTGCCATGCCAAGGATCATTCGGATTGATGTCATCTTCACCACCGGAGAAAATATTTCATCAAAGTAAATACCTTTTCTCTGGCTGAATCCTTTCACAAGTATCATGGCCTTGTGCCTTGGATGTGATGTGTGCTCTTCTACCTTGATTCTGTAGACCCACTTGTTCTTTAGAACTTTCTTGCCCTTGGGAAACTTCACCAGCTCATAAGTATGATTCTTATGCAAGGAATCCATCTCTTCTTGCATAGCCTTATTCCACTCCTTCTTGTTCTCATCTTTCATTGCATCATGAAAGCACTCAGCTTCTAAACCATCAGACAATAACACCACATATTGGTCTGAATCATACTTGGTGGAAGGAACATGGCCTCGGCTGGACCGTATGAGTGGAGTAGCTGGTGGACTATCTGGTTCAGGTGCTTGATGATCATGATCATCTTCTTCAGCATCATACTCTTGCTGTTGGGGAGCATCCTCACTTGTACCACTATGTGCATCACCTTACACATCTTCTGCATCATCATCTTCAGCTTCTTCTTCAACTAAATCTGTAGGAACTGGGTCAGAATCAGATCTGTCTTGCTACTGATTTCGAGGAGGAACATGCACCGGAGCCTACACCTTTGTCTTCACAATATCCTCAATTGTTTGGTCTTCAACAAACACAACATCACAGCTTCTCACAACATTTCTTGCTATTGGATCATACAACTTATAGCCGAACTGATCACCTCCATAGCCAGGAAATATACAAGTCATGTCTTTGAATCAAGCTTTAACATTTCATCTTGAGGGATATGAACAAAGGCCTTGCACCCAAAAACTTTCATGTGCTCATACGAGACGTCCTTGTCATAAGGACCATGTTTGGAACATCTCCCTACAATGGATAACTTGGTAAGATATTAATAAGATAAATTGCAGCCGACAAAGCCTCACCCCAATAATATTTAGGCAGCTTTACACTCGATAGCAAGCATCTAACTCTCTCAACAATTGTCATGTTCATCCTCTCAACAAGACCATTCAGCTGTGGTGTCTTCGTAGGAGTAAATTGGTGCCTAATTCCCTATTCCTTGCAATAGGCATCAAATGGGCCAATATACTCTCCCCCATTATCAGTGCGAATGCACTTGATCTTCTTCTCAGTTTCTCTCTCAACCGAGACTTGGAATTGCTTGAACATACTTAGTACTTGATGTTTGTTCTTCAAAACATAGACCCAAACCTTCCTAGAAAAGTCATCAATAAATGTGACAAAGTACTTTGCTCCACCCAATGACCTCACCGACATTTTGCAAACATCGGAATGTATCAAGTCCAGCACCTCGGGCTTCTTGTGAGGAGGTTGACTCTTGAATGCAACTCTGTGTTGCTTCCCCGCTAGACAATCTGAACATTTCTTGATGTGAACACCCTTCACACCTTTCAACAAATTTTTATTCACTGGCATTGTCATCCCCTTCTCACGCATGTGCCTCTTGTGCCATAAGGCACACGCATCCTCTTTCTGCAATGCATTGACACAAGCAGCAGAAAGCTTAGCATGAACATGATACAAGATTGAAACCATGTTACCTTTTACGACAATCAAATTCCCTTTGGTGAGCTTGTACTGTTCATTTCCAAATTTGCTCAAGTACCCATCTCTATCAAGCAATCCAACTGAGATAATGTTGAGCCGAAGGGCCTCAACATGCCTCACCGACTTGAGGACTAGTGTTGTACCATTTTCAGTCTCCAAGTGCACATCTCCTTTTCCAATATTTTTGCTCTATCATTATTTCCCATCTTCACAACACCAAAATCACCTGATGTGTAGTTGGTGAAGAGCTCTCTACGAGATGTAGCATATATGGTAGCACTGATGGCTCTGAAATATAGCCATCTAACATCCACATTTAAACTGGATATTAGTCATATTCTTGATGAAATATCTCTCTAAACCCTGCCACTAATGCTAATATTCAGAGGGGTATGCAATCCTTTCTTTTGTATTTTTCCTTCACAGATAATGTCGTTTAAAGGAGGGAATAACTACATTAAAGTCAAAGATATGAGATTTCCAACTATCAGAAGAAACCAGGAGCCTTACATTGAAGGTAGACGCTTTAACGACCAACTATATAGCCGGAGCACAAATCCCGGCCGTATAGCTACGGTCGTATAGTTGGCGCTACCACTGTTAGGTCAAAGAGAACAACTTTCGTGAAGGGACCCATATATAAAGAAGCCTCGGGTGACGAGAAAATAGAGTTCGCACCATCCAGAAGTATCTGCCACAGATCACCAGCCGCCTCCAGATCTCCAAACCCTTCTCCATGTCCATAACCATATTCCACCACTTGTAATAGTAGATATGTTCTCTAATTGGCGACATTGTAAGACTATTGCTATCAATCTTATGATTTTTATTACAATGTTTGTGATTGTTGATCTCATCTCTATGTGTGAGTAATTCTCCTTGGGCTAAGGGCTTCGGCCTAGCCATGTAGCAATTGTGCATGTGAATTATCATAGATGGGATCGTATATTAGTTTGTATGACATGATGATTATTTTATCCTCTCTTACCTCAATCCAATGACTTGTCAGGTACCCAAGACCCCAAGGGTTGAGCCAGGTATAGGGAGTATGAGTAATGACTGATCTGCAGGTTGGGAACCCCAGTGTGAAGGGTAGTACAAATTGTATGTGAGGGATTTGCTTGGGATTAACGGTGACATCACTATGCATATCATTAGTTCTCTTTCTTCTATGGATGAGACTAGTAGGTTATTTCTATAAACGGTTGTGGAGGCAATAGAAATTATGGATGCACTGCCACATATAATTTATCTTGCTCTAACAAGTACACGCTTTATTTCTATCTTTTATCTCCATCAGATGTTTTGCACAGCTATAGGTGAAACCGAATGCCCTAGGCCCTCTCTCTCCATCATTGACAACAACAAAAAGACACAAACTATTGGTCCAGTGAAAACACAAAAGGAATTCTAAAACTCCCGAAGGTCCGTTAAAGTAACTTCACTATGCATTTGCTTCCCGAGGATTCGATAACCTAGGTCTACTAGGGAAAAAAGAAGCTATACTACATCAGTAATCTGGATCGAAGGTATCAACCCTTTTTCTGGCGTCGTTGCCGAGGAAGCAATAGCTACCCTGGTGAGGTTATTAGAAACCTTGCTAGTTTTAATTCTTGTTTTTATTTTTGTTAGTTTGCTTTCAGTCTTTATTTGATAAACCAAAAAAATTAGTTAGTCTTTAAATTCTTGCTTTTTACCGTTACAATACTTTATCTAAGAAAACCCAAAAACATAGGAAGTATGACCGAAAATAAGCTTGGGGAGTTTGCTACTTCCAATATTGATTATTTGCGTACTCCTATAACTTAGCCAGCAATCGCTGCTCATGACAATGAAATTAAGCCCCATTACTTAAGATTGGTTCAATAGAATCAATTTGGAGGCTCTGTTGTTGAAGACGCAGGTATGCACTTGAATACTTTCACTGAAATATGTGATATGATGCGCATAAAAGACGTTGACCCTGATGCGGTCAAATTGCGTCTATTTCCTTTCTCTCTAAGAGGAAGAGCTAAAGAATGGTTGCTATGTTTGCCTAAAAATACTATTACATCATGGGTGGGATGTACTTCTTTATTTATGACTAAATTTTTCCCACCTGCAAAGACTATGCAACTTCGATCTAATATTATTGGCTTTAGACAGGAAGAGCGTGAGCCACTAGCGCTTGCATGGGAGAGGATGAAAGAATGCCTAAGAAACTGTCCTAGTCATGGGATGGAAGATTGGTTAATCCTCCATTTATTTTACAATGCTCTTAATCATGTATCTAAGTCTATGCTTGATACTGTAGCTGGAGGAACATTTATGGGTAAACATATTACCGAAGCAAAGCAGCTGCTAGACAATATGCAAGACAACCATGCCCAATGGCATGTGGAAAGATCAAACACAAAGAAGGTAAATTCTGTCTCACCACAAGAGAACGAAAATCTCAATGCTAAGTTAGATGATCTCATACTAGCCGTAAAAGGTAAGGAAACTCAGGTAAGAGCCGCCCCCGAAACAAATATTGAAGAAATAGACTCCGTAGCTCGTAATGATTATAATCCTGCTTGGACGAAGAGTTACAATCCTAATTTTCAGAAACACTATGCTAGTCCTGCAGGCAACTCTAATAATAATATGGTAAATAGTAATGGTAGTCTCTAGGAAACACTTAAGTCTTTCATAGACTCACAAAATAAAAAAAAAATATTCTAGTTAAAATTATGGAGAACCATGAGGCTATGCTTGGTAAATTATCTAACCAAGCTGTTATTTTGAGAAATGATTTACAGGCCCTTCAAGAAAGAATGAGGATCATTGAGGCACAGCTAGGTAAGATAACCGAGAGTCAAACTCTCATTCTAGCTAAATTTGCAGGTAAAGCTGAGCCCAATCCAATTGAAGAACTCAAAATGATGAGGATCCAAAGGGAGGAGCCTGAAGAACTTGATTATAGTAATGCTCCTTCACCAAGTTACACCGTTGAAGATCTCGTAAAAAGGATCAACGTCAAGATTCTGATAAGTGAAGGTAGTGAGGAAGCTATGTATCAACATTTTGTCAATCAAGTAGCAATAAAGGTACATGATCTTGAAGAAGAATACAAGCAAATTGCTGAAAAATTGCCTGTTAAACTAGATGACATATTTGAGCCTACTATTAAGATTAAAATTGGAACCAACGAGATAGCTGCACTTTGTGATCTAGGTGCAAGCGTCTCAACAATTCCGAAGAGTCTTTTTAGCAAATTAAATCTTGGATCCTTTGAAATTACTGAGTTAAAATTGCATCTAGCTGATTTTACCTACAAACAAGCTATAGGAATTAAGGAGAACACTTTAGTATACATTAAAGGTTGTCCCGCTCTTATTGATTTTGTTACTGTTGACATGCCTGAAGATGCTGCTGCTCCTATTATATTAGGTCGTACTTTCTTAAGAACTATTAAGGCTTTGATTAATCTGCATGAAGGGAACGTGAAGCTATAATTGCCTTCACGGGATCCTTTTGTTATTCATTTTCCCAGGAAGAAGAAAGCCAAGCATGATGAAAAGGAGGCCATCACTTTGAAGGCCAATTACTTTGGAGTGGGTGTTCCACTCATCTGGCCCAAGTAAGTATCATCAAGGTCAAGCTATTGACCATAAAAGAGCACTCCATGGGAGGCAACCCATGTGAAATAAAGGTTTGAGTTAAGTTTTTAGTTTTAGTTTAATAAAGAGTGCTAGAAAACTCCATTCGAGGAGAAGAAGTTCGGTAGTACTTGAAATTCTGCTTTATTCATGCTATTGTTGGTCGGCAATATTTACTGTCAATTTTCTGTCAAAAACAAGGTATATCACTAAGTTACAGGAAAAGAAATAGTCTATGAAGAAACAGAAATTTTTTGATGCACATAAAGAGTTTAGCGACCAAATATACGGCAGGAATAGAAATTCTGGCCATATAGCTCTGGTCGTATAGATATCTTTGCCATCGAAAATTATTCTGCAATATATACTGAGAGTTTAACGACCAACTATACGGCGGGAATAAAAAATTACGTCCGTATAGCTCCGGTCGTATGGATATCAATGCCTCTGTACAATTTCTTTTCATATGTTTTGAGAGTTTAACGACCACTATGCAGCGGGAATAAAAATTCCGACCGTATAGTTCCGGTCATATAGATATCTATACCTATGCAAATTTTCTTTCGCAGGAACAGACAGTTTAACGACCAACTATACGGTCGGAACATTTTGTTCCGCCTGTATAGCTGCATCCATATAGCTGCGTCGCCAGGAGGAAAACCTAATTTTTTGACAAAAGGCCAACTATACGGCCGGAACACATTTTTCCGACCGTATAGCTGCGCCCGTATAGTTGTGTCTGACCAAAAAAATCGCACGGGAAGGTACTCCCAACTCCAAAATTTCAATCATTTTTATTTCTTCTACCTCCAAACTCTCTCAAAACCTCAAGGGATCTCAATCTCTATTCAATTTCGTTCGATTTTCTCGCACACAAGTGATCTACAGCATGTTTCTCCTCCGATCCTCCAATTACCTTTTGGAAATTCAACTTTGATCTATTGTCATTATCAATCTAGGGTGAGACCTACTATGAACCAATTGCCATGATTTTCTTGCCTAGATTATTATTTTGAGGAGAATTCTTTAGTGTGCTATGATGAGGAATATGATACACTTACTGTTGTTGGATCAAAAAGTTTTATTTTTGCATTTCTTCAATGTTTTAGATGATGAACACAAGGATCCAAACTCGTGGTCGTGCCATCGCTAGTGCTTCTCGGGCTGCCACTCGGGAACGCATGGGGATACGGTTCAAGAATGAGGCCCATCGTGATCGCTTCAACATGATCAAGAACCGCGAAGTGAAGGACACCAAGTGGGCTTGCCGTATCATATTGAACCAACTCGGTATTACTAATGACTTTAATTTACTTTGCAATAGAGCTGGCCTGCAAAACTTTGTGTACAATGATGTACCTACTTATCGATGCTTAACCATTGAATTCCTTAGTTCATTGCAAAGCACCGTTAAACAATGGCAAGGAGAGGATACTATTTCTTTCCATGTCAACACCCGAATTTTTAATGTCTACACCCGGATTTTTAATCCTAGATGCCTGTTATGCCATACATCGCAATCCTAGGATTACCATTTTTGCGAGACATAACAGAATTGGTACCATAGTACATCATCCATTACAAACCATAATAAAGGTCTTACAAATAAAGGATCTCATGATCCAGTCTTAATACAATCAAAGCAGCGGAAAGTAAACATAGTAGGGGCTCCATCTTCAGAGTCACAGGCAATGCTGACGATGTGAGATGATCCTAGTTGTCATAGACCTCCTGATGTCCATCTTCCTGGTAGTCCTCCTCATAGTCTAGCCACGGGAATAGCCAGGGACAAAGCCATGAGTACTCTTTAAGTACTCGCAAACTATCACTAACAAGTAAGGTAGTTCTAGTAGGAACCTTAAGCTCTAGGTTTATTTGCAAAAAGACAGGTTTATTTCATAAGAGTTCAAAAGTAAAGAATCTAATTTAAATTTCTACATCACCTAAGTGGGAACGTAGTTTTCATGTCCACAACCCTGTTGTGGTCAAGTCAAGGTCATAGTTCAATTCACAAGTCATTTTGAAAACATCTGACAACGGAACAGCATGGCCACTCCAACTGTCCATGACCGCGGACGCGGCTATTCGAATAGTTTGACACTCTGTAGAGGTGGTACACTTTTACCACAAAATTCGATACATCTGTCAGGGATAACCCTGAATCATCATACTTAGTATGCGGATAATCAATCATAACCTTTCAATTACACACTCTAGTATAGGCACCTCCCCTATGAGCTTGGCCTCCCAGCCATGGCCATCTGCCATCCTGGGCACTGCATAGGTGGACATTCACATTCACGAGGTAGCCTCAGCTCAATCTCTTTCTGCGAGGGAACCCATACTAAGGCATATAAACTTCTAGTTAAGCCCTACCCAATTCGGGTATTGTGGTTGTACGGTAAAATTGGAATGATATCGCATCCGAACCCAACCATCAGTTTTTATAAAGGTCCAAGGCTCATGCCTCAACATTTTCATCATCAACCATTGTGTTCATAACACATGTCAAAACATTTCAATAGAATGAACCATCATTACAAGGTTTTCATAATCATTTTCACCAAGTATTCCCATCTAGAGTGATCAACTTTTATGCTTAGCACTAGCCACTAAAGTTGAGGGTATTCACTAATGAGGGTGCTAATCCAGTGTAACTATCCAATTCTAGTTTTATGCTTTTTAATGGCATCTAAGTATAACTAATTAGGCCTAGTTTTATACTCTTTATGGTATCTATCCTATTTTTCCAGTACTCACCAATCACTAACTAAAGGTAAAGAACTTTGGTAAAAGTAAAATAATAAAGCTTGCAAGTAAAATTTGGGATTGGTATAATCAAGGTTGCATAACCAAAGCATGCCTAATGCATCTTGCATAGTTTATCTTGCATAGGTATGAAGCTTGCAAGTGTTAGCTTGCATAGTTCTAGCTTGCCTTGAGTAGTGCAGTGGTTGAAGTTCTCTTCTGCTTCTTCTTCGTAGTACTCCTCCTCCTCGTGTCCCGGGTCGGTACTATCGTCTATAAATGAATACGAGGTACACAATCACCAAAAAATACTTAACTACTTCTATTTAGCACACTAAGGTTCACACTTGATGATCTAGCATCATCACAAACATCACATGAAATAAAGACCTAATCTTATTTATCTTATTTTAGAAAAGTAATTTCTACTCATTGAAAATACTTAAGATTTAATATTCTCCAATTAAAATATGGGATCATGTTGACACATGCCATCACCACATATTCTAATACTTGGGAATGTGATTTAAAGTGGTGGTCATATTTTATAAAGTTTAAAATTACTATTTAATACAATTAAAGTGACTATAAATGCCTATATAGCATTCTTTTGGTTCTAGTCCAAGATCACTGCCTGTAAACCTAAATATTTTTACATATTCAAATAGATCTTGTTAAATGTGATTTTTGAGAGTTGGAATCAACTCAAAAGCATTTATGGTTGATTTTTGAAAAATGTTTGAAGTTGGAAAAGTCTATGTCTTGTTATTTTTGGTATAGGTGATCTATAATTTCAAATGGTTTATCCAACGGGCTTCGATAGATATTTTGAATAACTTTCTAACAAAATTGGAATCATGCAATTTGGTTCAATGAATGTCTTTGAATTGATTTTTGAATCTACTGACAGAATCTAGTTTTAACTAAAATGGGAAAAAACTATTTGAATCGACGGGCTCTATGCGGGAAACTAACTAGGCCGACCCAGCTATGCGACGCTGGCTGTGTCTTGACAATGGTCCCTCTTGACGATGGCTCATCTAAACCGAAATAGTATCTTTTAATCTGGGTCGTGCGATTAGAGCGTGATCGACGGCTAAGCATCATCATATCCGTCGCACAGCTCCGGCGAGACTGAACCCTAATCGCGACGGTGGGGGGTACGTGGGGGCTCACCTGGGCTCCAGCTAAGGTCGGTGATGGGGGCGAATGAGGTTGTTGTCGACGGTGAGTCGAATGGTGGTCCCGACGACTCCTAGGGCGGCTCCTAGCTCCAGTTCCTCTTCTCCTCTGCAGCGGCGGGCTCCGATGAAATTCCGACAGGCTGTTGCTCGCCTTGCTCCAGGGAAGGGTGTGGGAGGTGTCTGAGAGAGAGGGGAGTGAGGTGGTGTGGCGAATGAGGGCTGGGGTGGCCACTATTTATACACCGACGAGAGGGACAGAGTGGGATGGCTCGGGCTCGTCGGCAACGTTGTTGCAGAGGGCTATCGGCATGGCTGAGGGTAGGGGTCAACGCGGTGCTTCAGGGCGATGGTCATGTGAGTGATGGCACGGAAAGGGGCAGTCGAGAATGGTCGGGAGCGGTCTGTGCTCTGTGCGGGAATGGCGGCGTTCGAGACGGCGCACAGTGGCTATGGTCCACGTGGCAGCGAACGGGCGTGTCTAGGGGGTAGCTGGGGTCACGGTGAGTGCGTGCAAGCGCGGAGAGGGCGAGGCATGGCGTGTGTGCACGTGTCGGCTGCGGCGCTCTGGCGCGCTCTCGGCATGGTAGACAGAGAGGTCGGCGTGGCGATTACGGGTGGTCCATGGTGTGTCTCTTGTCTAGGTGTGGACAGAGGGTGGCGGTGGTGTGGCGCTTGTCTTCTGGACATCATGGGAGAGGGCGGCGCGGTCTGTGGCGAGTGGTGCTTGGTCGACCGGCATGATGAGCTCGGGAGGCGCTGCACTGGTGCGAACGGCAAAGGGGGAGTGTGTCCACTGCGTTGCTAGGTCTTGGGGGAGACTAGGGGAGATATTCAAGGCACTAGTGGCGATTGATCACTGCTCAGAATAGTAGAAGTTAGGCAGTGTTTATTTGTGTCTGCCAGGTGCTCGACCAAATGGCTGCATGAAATCAATTTTGAATTTTGGATGAATTTTGGTGAGTGTTTTGAGTACTTGCTTGACAGTCTTTGTTTTTTTTGGAAAAGTCAAGGTGAATTGATTTGAGTGGTTTTTGAAAAGTGGTGATCTATGCATATGAACTTGATTCAATTTTGCAATGTCCTCTAAATAGATTTGGAATTTGTTTCTGTTTGTTTGTAAAGTGGGCTTGGGTTCACTTTTACTTGGTCTAGCAAGGGGTGAAAAGAATTGGAAAAGTTTCTATTAGAAATCTTTGACTAGAAACACTCAAAGTGGTCTAGTGGATAATTTTGGTCAAAATGACCATTTGATCATATGATTCATATTTGATTTTCCTTTCTTTTGATTTTGTTTGTAATTGGCCTAGATGATGTAGTATTCATCTTTACACCATTCCTTATCATTTGTAGCAATCAAACATGGCAATTGCACTCATTCATACACTAATGCAATTCACACATACACTCATATTAAATTTAATAATAAAAGTTTTTATTAACCCTAAACTTAGGTGATTAGAACTTGATAATCTTGATTAACATTTTTGGGGTGTTACAAACCTTCCCTCCTTAAACAAAACCTCGTCCCGAGATTTAAGAAAAACTAGGAACTAAAGAGATTTGGCAACTCAGTCCTAATGTAATCTTCTTGCTCCCAAGTAGCTTCTTCTTCAGTATGGTTGCTCCACTGGATCTTGAGAAACTTGGTACTCCGGGTCCTGGTGGTTTTGAAGGCTTCTTCCAAAATATGAATGGGTACTTCATGATAGGTTAGATCCTTGTTGATATCTATGGCTCGGTGATCGATGTTCTTGAACACTTTGGTCTTCTATGGAACTTCTAGGCATTTGCGAAGTAACGAGATATGGAACACATTATGTATGGATGACATCTCTTCTGGCAGTTCCAGTTGATATGATACTTCTCCTCGGTGATTCAAAATCTTGAAGGGTCCAATATATCTGGGGGCTAACTTCCCTTTCAGTTGAAAACACTACATTCCTTTCAAGGGTGATACTTTGAGATACACAAAATCTCCGACATTGAAGGTCAGGTCTCGACGTCTCTTGTCAGCATAACTCTTCTGTCTGGATTGGGTAGTCTTGAGGTGTTCACGGACTTTGTGAACCTTCTGTTTGGCTTCTCGTAGGATGTCGGGTCTGAAAATCTGACTCTCTCCTACTTGCGACCAATTCAGGGGGTATGACACTTCCTTCATTCCATACAAAAATTCAAATGGGGCCCATTCACAAACTGGCTTGATAACTATTGTTGTATGAGAATTCTATGAAAGGTATACAATCTTCCCATTTTGATCCATATTCTAGCACACAAGCTCTCAACATATCTTCTAAGATTTGGTTGACTCTTTCGGTTTGTCGATCGGTTTGCGAGTGGTAAGCTATGCTGAAGTTCAACTTGGTTCCTTCTTGGACTTTCTACCAAAAGCTTGAGGTAAACTAGGTTCCTTGATCCGATACTATGGTCTTAGGGGTTCCATGCAAACTGACTATTCTAGCAATGTACAGCTCTGCTAGCTTCGAACTCTGGTAGGTGGTCTTGACAGGTATAAAATGGGCTACCTTAGACAGTCTATCCACTATGACCCAAATAGAGTCATTTCCCCTACTAGATGTAGGAAAACCGGTGATGAAATCCATTTCGACAGAATCCCATTTCCATTCCGGAATCTGCAATGGTTGCAAAAGTCCCGCGGGTCACTGATGTCCCGCTTTGACTCTGTGATAGAAATCACACTTGGCTATGTAGATTCCGGTTTCTCTCTTCATCTTGTGGCACCAAATTGCTCCTTCAAATCTTGATACATCTTCGTTCCTCCTGGATGGATAGAATAAAGAGTATCATGAGCTTCCTACATGATGACTTGTTTCAACTCGGAATCTACTGGCACAAAGATATGTCCTTTGTACCACAAAACTCCTTCATCTTCGGTGAATCCGGGTACCTTCCCTGTACGGATATTATGCTTGATTCTGTCGATACTTGCATTTCCTTTCTGTGCCTCCTTGATCGGGATGATCAAAGTGGGTTGAAGTTCTATGCTTGCTAAAAATCCTTTGCTAACTAGCTCCGTTCTAAAATGCTCCAACTCTTCATGCAAACTTGGCTGGGCTTCTTTAATCATGGTGTTTAATCTACACGGCAATCTGCTAAGAGCATCCACTACCACATTGGCTTTGCCGGGGTGATAGTGAATGTCAAGGTCATAATCCTTGATTAACTCTATCCATCTCCTTTGCCTCATATTCAGCTCCTTTTGGGTGAAAATATACTTCAGACTCTTGTGATCCGAATAAATCTCACAGCGATTACCCATAAGGTAATGACGTCATGTCTTCAAAGCTAAAACTACGGCTGCTAGTTCTAAGTCATGGGTAGGGTAGTTTTGCTCATGTTGCTTCAGTTGTCTAGACAGATATGATATGACTATACCTTCTTGCATCAACACACATCCGAGACCAATCTTGGATGCATCACAATACACATGAAAAGGCTTCTTGATATCCGCCATAATTAGAATTGGGGCTGAAATCAATCTCTTCTTGAGCTCTTGAAAACTTGCTTCACATTTTTCTATCCATTCAAACTTCTGATCTTTCTTCAATAGCTGGGTCATTGGTCTTGTGATGCTTGAAAATCCTTCAACAAACTTGCGGTAATATCCCGCTAATCCGAGAAATGCGCGGACTTGGGTTTGAGTGGTGGGGGCTTTCCATTCTTCAACATCCTTAATCTTGGTGGGATCGACAACAATTCCTCCTGCCGACACGATATGTCCTAGGAATTCTACTTCCTTCAACCAGAACTCACATTTGCTAAACTTGGCATACAACTGATGTTCTCTAAGGGTTTCAAGGATGGTTCTTAGGTGTAGCTCTTGGTATTCTTCGGACTTGGAATAGATTAGAATATCATCGATAAAAACAATGACAAACTTATCCAGGAAGTTCATAGAAATCTTATTCATGAGATTCATGAAATAAGCAGGGGCATTGGTTAATCCAAAAGACATGACTGTGTACTCACACAATCCATATATGGTGGTAAAGGTGGTCGTTGGGATATCCATTGCATGAATCTTGAGTTGATGATAACCAGTTCTAAGATCAATCTTAGAAAACACTCTGGCACCAGTCAACTAGTCAAACAGATTCTCTATCTTTGGCAGTGGGTACTTGTTCTTGATGGTGACATCATTCAGCTTCCGGTAATCCATGCACAAACGGTTACCGCCATCTTTCTTATCCACAAACAAAACAGGCGATCTCCATGGCGATGCACTTGGTTGATTCAGACCTTTCTCCAGCATAGCATCAAGTTGCTTCTTCAGCTCCACTAATTAAGATGGGTTCATACTATAAGTTCTCTGAGCTATGGGTCCAGTTCCAGGAACTAGTTCAATGATGAACTCGATATCCCGATCTGGGGGCATACCGGGCAATTCATCTGGGAACACGTCGGGGTATTCACAGACTACTCTGACTTGGTCTAGGGTTGGTTGGTCTAGACTCTTGTTGCATTTGAATTGATGAGGCAGCGTCTCTGATACATGCTCTACTAATACTCTAGTGATACTGGTCATGGTCATGGCTTTCTTGGCACAGTCGATTAATCCTTTATGTTTCGACATCCAATCCATTCCTAGTACTACTTCAAAACCTTTGGTTCCAAGTACTATTAGATTAGCATAAAAATCTATTCCATGGATTCTGATAGGTATAGCCTTGCAAAATTTTCTAGCTTTGGTGGTTGAACCAGGTATTTGAACTATCATAACATGCTTCAATTTTGTTGGTTGAATCTTACTAGTGCATGCAAATTCTTCTGTAACAAACGAGTGCGATGCTCCAGAATCAAACAACACTCTTGCAAGTACTGAGTTAACAGAAAACATACCCAGTACGACATCTAATGCTTCTTGAGCTTCTTCAGCATTCATGTGGAACAGACGACCGTTGCGGTTGAGCGAGTTCCCGGGGAAAATCTCCTTCCAGGCTGAACATAGCGCTGCTGTTGAGCGGGTGCATTCACATTTTTGGTTGCTGCAAGCTTCTTGGGGCACTCGTTGGAGTAGTGACCCTGGACTCCGCATTCAAAGCAAGTAATCAGGGACTTGTCGTTTCCTGCAATAGGCACAACATTGCTTCCAGACCTTGGGGCAGTATTGTTGTTATTGGTGTTGTTGGACTTGGGTGGTGCACGGTTGAAGTTATTGGAGTTCCTGGGGTTATTGTTCTGGTTTCCTCCAGATCTCAGGTTTCTTCCGCCACGATTGGGATAGTTTGGACGGGACATAGGGGGTCTGTTGTTTCTTGGGGCATATCCTGCAGACGGGTTGGGGTAATACTTCTGGGTATGGTGGGATCCAGGCTGGTGCATCATCATGCGCTTGCAGTTGTCATTGGCTTGGTTGATCTTCCCTTCCATATGGATAGCAGAGTCCACTAATGCTTCAAGATCATCAAAGGGAATGTTGACTAGCACGGTTTGCATCTCATCATGCAGTCCGTTCAGGAATCTCTCTTTCTTCTTTGCTTCTGTGTCAATCTCATCAGGGGCATATCTAGCTAAAGATAAGAATTTTTCACGGTATTCCACCATAGTCATCCTTCCTTGTTTCAAATCTCTGAACTCAACCCTCATCCTCTTAATCAGACCCGGGGGCACATGGGTCCGACTGAACTTGATTTTAAACTCATCCCAAGTCATCATCTGACCTCCATTCATGGTACGGGTGCTATTCCACCAGGCTCTTGCATCACCTACCAGATAATGGGTGGCAAACAGTACTTTTTCATTGGCCTCAACTCCTGCGACCTCTAAGTTGTTCTCCATGGTTTGCAGCCAGTCATCAGCATCTAAGGGCTCTTCAGACTTATTAAATATAGGGGGATTGGTGTTTTGGAAGTTCTTGAGCTTGGATCCATGGTTATCCTGGTTTCTGTGGCCTTGATTATTGTGGCCCATCTAAGCTATCTGTTGAAGAGTGGCTAGGTTGGCTTGACGTTCGGCTCTCCTAGCTTCACGGTCAGAAACTAACATTTGCAGAATCTGCAGCATTGGGTCCTGAGATGAACTGCTTCCTCCGGGATTTCCACGAGTCATCTAAAGATTGAGATAGATAATGAGATAAGAGGGAAATCTCTAAGGTTCATGGTTTTGTTTCAAAAGCTTTAAACTTTGAGTTTGACTCAGGTTTTGGAAACTAACAACTTCCTCTCATTCATTCATTCAAAGCACACAATACAAACACACACCACAACATAAATAGAAAACAGATGGTTTTAGGAACCATTCTGTGAAACTACGATACAGAGGGACCGGGTACATCTCACTCCTACGGTAGTGCTTAAGTGCATCTAATCATCATCAATGAAGGCAGACTCATCATCAGTGTGGAACTCCATGGCATCATCCTCCAGGTAGTCGTCATCATCACTGAGGTAAGAGTAGAGATCTCCATAGATATCTTCACCTTCCTCCTCCTTCACTTCAAGCTGGACCTCCTGTTCACGGATGGTCTTCTCGAGAGTGTCCACCTTCTTGCGAAGACGATCGATGATGCGATCCTTCTTGTCACGCTGACGACAAAGTGATTGGCGCTCCTTGGCAAGGATGGCGAGGGTCTGGTCCTTCTTGACTGCAATGTCATGGTTGTGGTTGGCGTAGGCATGGGCGTTGTCTAACTATTGTTGTCTATCATACAACATGAAGTCGAGATTATCCACCTGGTACTTCAGCTCCGGGTGTCCTGGCATATCCAAGGGCATTCCCATAGAATCACGCCTTGCGTAGTAAGCAAAGCGAGTTCCACTGATCTGGTTGATGTTTTGTCCACACAGACGGGCAAGAGCTTCATGCATAGCCCTGGCTAGCCCATCTAGCTAGTTATTCTCCCTCAAGCTGAATTGGATCTTCTCCAAGGTGGGTGCTTCCATCTTGCCTCTGAGATCTTCAACTATCAGCCACTGTAGATCTCCTCCTATGTGATTGTTGAGTTGTGCCCCGAAGAACTCCGGGTGCAGGCGCTCAAGATACTCCGCGAGTGCATCTAGATCCCTCTCAAAGATCAGGTGGCCTCCGTTTCCCAGCTGGTAGAACTTGCTACACTTGACCTCCATCTATAAGAATTTAGGGTGAGCAAGTTAGTGGGGTGATCAAGTGTGTCAAATTTTATGTAGGGTTGCAAGAATTTTTGAGGAACATGAATTTTTTTGAAAGAATCTCAAGGATAAGATGGGAATAGATTTTCAAAAATACTCCCTTCTTTTGTTTTGAAACTAAGTTTTTGTTCAGATGTCCATTCTAACTAGGATCTCCTATGGTCAGGATGGCTTTGATACCAACTTGTCAACACCCGGATTTTTAATCCCAGATGCCTGTTATGCCATACATCACAATCCCAGGATTATCATTTTTGCGAGACATAACAGAATTGGTACCACAGTACATCATCCATTACAAACCATAATAAAGGTATTACAAATAAAGGATCTCATGATCCAGTCTTAATACAATCAAAGCAACGGAAAGTAAACGTAGTAGGGGCTCCATCTTCAGAGTCAGAGGCAATGCTGATGATGGGAGATGATCCTAGTTATCATAGACCTCCTGATGTCCATCTTCTTGGTAGTCCTCCTCATAGTCTGGCCACGGGAATAGCCAGGGACAAAGCCATGAGTACTCTTTAAGTACTCGCAAACTATCACTAACAAGTAAGGTAGTTCTAGTAGGAATCTTAAGCTCTAGGTTTATTTGCAAAAAGGCAGGTTTATTTCATAAGAGTTCAAAAGTAAAGAATCCAATTTAATTTTCTACATCACCTAAGTGGGAACCTAGTTTTCATGTCCACAACCTTGTTGTGGTCAAGTCAAGGTCATAGTTCAATTCACAAGTCATTTTGAAAACATCTGACAACAGAACAGTATGGCCACTCCAACTGTCCATGACCATGACGCCAATATTCAATAGTTTGACACTCTGTAGAGGTGGTACACTTTTACCACAAAATTCGATACATCCGTCAGGGATAACCCTGAATCATCATACTTAGTATGCGGATAATCAATCATAACCTTTCAATTACACACTCTAGTATAGGCACCTCCCCTATGAGCTTGGCCTCCCAGCCATGCACATCTGCCATCCTGGGCACTGCATAGGTGGACATTCACATTCACGACGTAGCCTCAGCTCAACCTCTTTCCACGAGGGAACCCATACTAAGGCATATAAACTTCTAGTTAAGCCCTACCCAATTCGGGTATTGTGGTTGTATGGTAAAATTGGAATGGTATCGCATCCGAACCCAACCATCAGTTTTTATAAAGGGCCAAGGCTCATGCCTCAACATTTTCATCATCAACCATTATGTTCATAACACATGTCAAAACATTTCAATAGAATGAATCATCATTCCAAGGTTTTCATAATCATTTTCACCAAGTATTCCCATCTAGAGTGATCAACTTTTATGCTTAGCACTAGCCACTAAAGTTGAGGGTATTCACTAATGAGGGTGCTAATCTAGTGTAACTATCCAATTCTAGTTTTATGCTTTTTAATGGCATCTAAGTATAACTACTTAGGCCTAGTTTTATACTCTTTATGGTATCTATCCTATTTTTCCAATACTCACCAATCACTAACTAAAGGTAAAGATGTAAGATCTCACCATAATAAGGTAAGATCCCTGTGATTGCAGTGCTAGTCCCTGGATCGAAAATGCTAGCACCCACAGTTTAAGATGAAGTACACAGAAACAAAGGTCATTATTACATCGCATATCCAGGAATATAATGGTTCTTAGAACTCACTTAACCCAAGTCTAAGGCACTTAAAGTTCACATTACATAGCATAATAATAATAGTCTTTAGTCTTCATGTGCCACAGGCAAGCATGTCGAGTGTAGACCCGCAACCCTACTCATCATCAGAGTATCCTGCAACATAATAAGTTACAGCCACAAGGGTCAATACATTTGGAATTGTATTGGCAAGTGATACCATAGATACTTAGTATAATCCAACAACTACATGAATATATGGCTAAGTGGGGTTATGGCTGGCTTTGCTAAAAGCTGGTTTAACTTATAGTTTTTGAAGAAGTTTTTCATTCTAGTTATAAGGTACCAATGATAGACATCACTGAACCTCTACCCATGTTCACCCACAAGTTTTTAACTTAGAGAAATTTGGATGAGGAGATTATTGAACTGTTTCACTGTCTTGAGGCTCAGGAATGTCCATAACCGGGGACACGGCTAAGTACTTAGTTTTACCCTCTCGAGAGGTGGTGCACTTTCCCCACAAGACTCGACATGCATCGAGACAAGACTTTTCAGAAGCAATCCCTCAGACCACCACGGACGTGTTCCATCCTATCATATCTACCACCTTCTGTCCGTCTGGCTGAGTTCTTGCAACTTAGTTGGTCAAGGCGGAGCCCATATGCCATGTGGATGCACTGGAAGCTTCGCGACAAGAACGTCTCCAATCTCTTTGTTCCTGGGTGGCCATCCACAAGTGTGATACACCAGCTGACCATAGACATGGCCCCTGAGTAACCACTCAACATAATCCAAGCAAGCCCATTCCACCCAGGTGTTTCATTAACATTAGTTGTTTTCTTAGTTAAACAAAATAATATCTTTCTATGCTATCTTATGTGTATATTCCACCCATGAATTCTAATAGAATAGCTAAGCATTCTAGCATACAAAGTCTTTATCTAGGGAATACTACCAAGATATACACTATAGGGTAGCATAGCATAGTATGGTAACATATGAATAATTCTATCATGCTAAGATCTACCAAAATATCACTAGTGCAATAGTGAAAGTAATAGGACATGAGATGAAATATCACTTGCCTTGGTAGCTAGGGGAATAGGTACAATCCTCACAGCAACAAACTTCACAATCCACACAATCTACACAAGATTAATACAACAATAACAATTCAATCAATAAAACATTACAAAAACATGAATGCATGCAAAATGCAATGATATGATCATAATTCTATAATTTACAGAGTCTATAGTACAGAGGATAGAATACCTCATCTAAATGCATAAGAAATACCCAAAAATAATTTATAGAACAATTTTTTATGAGCAAAATACTCCTAAAAAGGTTCTGCCTAAAATTCCAAGTTTACTGAGGCAAAAGTGTGAAACAAGGCCTCCATAATAAAGGTCTTATTTTTATGAATCCATATACACCAAATTTGTATTTTTCTGATTTTTGGATCAAAAGTTATTGAATTTCTAAGTTTAATACTAAATCTGTCTATTTTCTAATTAAACAGAAATAGTCTGGCGACGTGGCGCTATCCTATTGGATGGTACCGGTTCGGCCGGATCGATCGCTGTGGGTCGTCAGATTTAAGTGACGTTGGACGGATCAGATCAGCCATACCCTTTCGTTTAAGTGATCTAATCTTAACCGCTAGGATCTGATCGAACGGCTACTAAGCATCTCGCCGGAGACTGGCGGTGCTAACGACGATGCGCGGCGGTGGAGCGTCAGCCGATGAGGTTCTGGCGATTATACAACGGCTGGGAGACCGTGGACACGTACCAGAGGTTGAGAAGGTCGTGGCGATCTCGATGGAGGTCACTGCGGTGCGGGGGTGCTCGGGCTTGGCCTGGATCCTTCGCCGGAGTTGCGCAGACGGTGGAGTTCACGGCTCGGTGTCGGAGACCATGACCTGGGGCTCGAACCAACCGGCAAAGAGGTTAGCGAGGTGCGCAAGTGTCTGCACGACCTAGTAAAGACCAAAAAGGGACGGCGGGAACCCTACCTTTACCAGAGAAGGCGACTGACGGTGGCGGCAGAGGGAGTTCGCCGGACTTGGTCCGTGTCGTCGACCTGGAGCAAGAGGAGGCACGCGGCTAGGTTAGTAGGTGCGCCAGGATACGGCAAACCATACAGGACAGAGAGGAGGGCGCCGGGCGGCCTGGGTTCACCGGAATCGGCGCCGGAGTCCGTCGGACAGCGGCGGTTCGAGCTCGAAATTTGGGGAGCCTAGGGGCTCTCCAGGGTGATGTCTGTGGGGAAAATGATGAGGAGGGAGAGGGGGTTTAGTAGGGGTGTCAGCAGGGCAATTTATCGCTGCCGGAATCGAATCGATTCGAAGCAGGAAGGGAGAGGTCCATCATCGGCGGTGAATACGATGAGGTGGCGTGGGTGGGTTCGACCTGTCGGAGGAGAGTAGAAATGAGGGGGTGAGAAAAGACAGAGAAGGGGAGAGGGAGTCCGGGTGGGCTGCTGGGCTGGATTGGGCCAAAAGGCCAGAAGTTGTCTACTGCTCTCTTTTTTTCTCCCTTATTCTTTTTTCTTTTTCTATTTCTGTTTTCTCCCCAACTTTGGATTTAAGGATTCAAATTGATTCAAATCAATTTGTGAACATTTGTAAAAACTCAAATTAGGTTTTTAGGGTATTATGAAGCATATTTATCTTCTATTTTAATCCAAAGTATTTACTTTGGATTTCATAGGTAATATAGCATTTTCTTTGATTCTATTTTCAAAAATTCATATCTTTTTGTTCATGGCTCAAAATTGCACCAAATTTTTGGAGGACATTCTAAATGCAATGCAATTACATGCTATGATGATATGAGTGCAATGATGATGATTTTAGATGAAATTTTGGGATGTTACAAATCTAACCCCCTTAAGATGAATCTCGCCCTCGAGATGCGGGTTGGCTAACAAATAGGTGAGGTGATCTCTCAAGTTCGTCCTCTCGCTCCCATGTTGCTTCGATTCAGTGTGATGGTTCCACTTTGCACTTTGCGTAACCTGATGGTCTTGGTACGGGTAATTCTTTCTTCGGTCTCTAGAATCTTAATAGGTTTCTCTTCATAAGTGAGATCATTATCTAGCTGAACTTCCTCCAATGGTATAGTGTCTTTCAACGAAGTTTCTTCCATCTCTGGGTGACACTTTTTCAGCTGACTGACATGGAATACGTTATGAACTGCTGACAAAGATTCTGGTAATTCTATCTCATATGCCACTTCTCCTTTGCGGCTCAAAATTTTTAAAGGTCCTACATAGCGTGGTGCTAGTTTTCCTTTGATTCCAAATCTCTTTACACCACAGTGGTGATACCTGAGTAAGCTCTATCACCAACCTCATAGGTAACCTCTCTCGTTTTGGATCAGCATAGCTCTTACCGAGATTGAGCTACCTTTAGCCTATCTCTCACCATCTTGACTTTCTCTTCGGCCTCTTTGATTAGGTCTGGCCCGAACAAATTTCTTTCTCCTACTCCATTCCATAGTAATGGTGTAGTACACTTCCTTCTGTAAAGAAATTCAAACGGAGCCATTTCTATGCTTGATTGATAGCTGTTATTGTAGGAAAACTCTGCGTACGGTAGACTTTCATCCCAACTGGATCCATAATCTAACGCACATGCTCTCAGCATATCCTCTAATATTTGATTGGCTCTTTCTGTCTGCCCATCTGTTTGAGGATGAAATGTAGTGCTGAATTCTAACCGAGTTCCCAGTGACTCGTGAAGTTGTCGCCAAAAGTGTGAAGTGAATTGAGTTCCTCTATCGGACACAATACTTTTAGGTACCCCATTCAAGCATATAATTCTATTCATATAAATCTTGGCTAGCTTGGCACTTGTATAAGTGGTCTTTACTGGAATGAAATGGGCCACTTTTGTCAAGCGGTCAATGATAACCCATATGGAATCGTATCCAGATTTAGTCCTGGGTAGTCCGGTGATAAAATCCATACCAATTTTATCCCATTTCCAATCAGGTATTAGCAGTGGTTGTAATAATCCTGCCGGTTTCTGATGTTCTGCCTTCACATTTGCACGCACACGTCGCACAGGCAATGTGCTGCTATGTCCTTCTTTAAATTATTCCACCAAAACCTCTCCTTAACATCCATATACATCTTGGTATTGCCAGGATGAATTGAATACGGTGAGTTGTGCGCCTCTTGTAAGATCAACTTCTTAAGTTCGAGATCCTGCGGAACACAGATACGTTTTTCGTACCATAAGATTCCTTGATCATCTACATGGAATCCTTTTGCCTTGCCTTCACTAACTTTACTTTTGATTTCTTCTATTTCTTTGTCCAACTTTTGGGCTTTTTGAATTTTGTCCATTAGTGTGGGTTGCACTTCCAAGGATGCAAGATACCCTTCAGGCACAATTTCAAGTCTCAGCTCTCTAAATTGGGCACATAACTCCTCCAGCAATTCTCCTTTATTGAGGCCATTTACATGAGCCTTGCGGCTTAATGCATCGGCTAGGACGTTTGCCTTCCCAGGGTGGTATTGCAAACTTAAGTCATAGTCTTTGATAAGTTCTAGCCATCTTCTTTGTCTCATGTTGAGTTCTTTATGTGTAAAAATGTATTTCAAACTCTTGTGATCGGTGAACATCTCACAACGTTTTCCCATAAGATAATGCCTCCATGTTTTTAGTGCATGCACAACTGATGCCAACTCTAGATCATGAGTAGGGTAGTTCACTTCATGATTTTTGAGTTGTCTTGATGCATAAGCTACCACTCTACCTTCCTGCATCAACACACCTCCTAATCCTTGGTGAGATGCATCACAGTATACTTGAAAGTCTTTCTCAATATCTGGCAAACATAACACTGGGGCTGACACTAGCCTCTTTTTTAATTCCTGAAAGCTGGTTTCGCAAGCTTCTGTCCAATTAAACTTATTCTCCTTCTTCAGCAGATTAGTCATGGGCTTTGCAATCTTAGAGAAATTTTCAATGAACCTCCGATAGTACCCTGCTAGGCCAAGGAAGATACGGATTTCTTTAACTGATTTAGGAGGTTCCCACTCTGTCACAGCTGCCACTTTTGCTGGATCAACAGCTATACCATTACCAGATACTATGTGTCCAAGAAATCCCACTTCATTCAGCCAGAATTCACATTTGCTGAACTTGGCATAAAGTTTATGTTCTCTAAGTTTCTCTAGAATCAGGCGTAGATGTTCTTCATGTTCTTTGCTGCTTTTGGAATATACCAATATATCATCGATGAATACCACTACGAACTTGTCAAGGAATTCCATGAATACCTTATTCATCATGTTCATGAAGTAGGTTGATGCATTAGTCAATCCAAACGGCATCACTGTATATTCATACAACCCGTATCTAGTGGTGAATGCAGTCTTGGGTATGTCATGTTCTCTGATCTTTAGTTGGAAGTATCCTGATCGAAGATCAATTTTTGAGAAAACACATGCTCCCTCTAGCTGATCGAAGAGATCATTTATTCTAGGCAGGGGATATTTGTTCTTTATGGTCACTTCATTGAGTGAACGATAATCTATGCATAGCCTTTGACTCCGGTCCTTCTTCTCAACAAACAAGACTGTGCTCCCCAAGGCAGCGAGCTTGGTTGAATAAATCCTTTTCAACTGTTCTCCCAGCTGTTTCTTGAGTTCTTTTAACTCGTCCACCGACATTTTATAAGGTCTCTTTGCTATAGGTCCCGTTCCTGGTAGTAGGTCTATCAGAAACTCCACGTCCCTATCTGGTGGCATGCCAGGTAATTCCTCGGGGAACACATCTGGACATTCCCTCACTATTGGCACATTATCTAGGCTACCCCCCTTAAGAGAATTAACCTTGCTCCCCTTGGGTTCAAAGTTAGACTTGAACCTGATCCTTTTCTTTTCTGGGGTAGTAAGCATAACAGTTTGCTTGGCACAATCAATCACCCCTTCATAGCGGGTCAATTGACGGTCCATCCCTAATATAACATCTAATCCTTGGGACTCTAGGATTATTAAACTAATCGGGAACTTGTGTTTTCCAATTTCTAGGGTGATATGTCGGCACCCTGAATTTACTATCATTTCTCCACCCGGAGAACTTACCTTCATAGGACATCCAATAGTCTCGTGGAAGTTCATTTTGATTACAAATGCTCTTGAAATGAATGAATGCGATGCGCTTGATGTCGAAAAGGATAAGTGCAGGAAAGGAATTAATCATGAACTTACCAATCACGGCATCAGATCCTTCTTGGATTTCCTCCACATTAATGTGATTCACATGGCCCTTTTGGAATGGGTTTGGCTTAGCCCCATCAGTCTTCTTTTCTGGGCATTCATTAGCATAGTGTCCTGTCTTCTTACACTTGAAACATTCCACCTGACTGATGTCTTTCTTGTTGGTCGATTTGTGGCGGTTACGACCATTTTGGTTCCCATGGCCATGATTATTGTGATTGTTCCTGAATACACTTTTGTGATGTCCACGATGATTGTTTCCATCATGGTGGTGGTTGTTGTTATGATGGTTATTATGATTCCCATTCTTGTGGAATCCTGAGCTCCCACTTCCTTCACCATGAGGGCGCTTGTGAGGAGATCCTGATCCAAACTTATCAAAATGATGCTTCCTCTTTCTACCCTCCACTAGCTTCATCTTTTTTTCCAGGATGGTAGCTTTATCACATAAAGATTGATAAGTTGGAACATACGCAACAGATAATTGCATAGAAATTTCATCATTTAACCCATCTAGGAACTTCTCCTTCCTCTTTGCATCAGTGTCAACATCATCGGGTGCATAACGTGACAAATTATTGAACTCCTCGATGTATTCAGAAATACTGCAATGGCGTTGCTTGAGGTTATGAAACTCCTTTTTCTTTAATCCCATTATTCCAGCAGAGATGTGAGTGGTGCGAAACCCATCCTCAAACATTGCCCAAGTCACTTCCTCAATAGGGTGGGTAATTTGAAAATTATCCCACCAAGCAGCTGCATGACCTTCCAACAAGTGTGCTGCAAATCTGACCTTTTCTGCATCCGTGCATCCAACCGTGACTAGGTCCTTATTCACAGAGCGTAACCAATCATTTGCTACCATGGGGCCAGAGGTACCTGAGAACTTGGCAGGTCTCAGCCTTAGAAATCTGGTCAGCATATCCAAAGGTGGTGGATTGTTCTGGTTGTTATTGTTATTATTGTTGTTCTGGTTCTGGTTTGCCATAAATTGAGTCATCATTTGCATCAATTGGGTCTGTACAGCCATCATCTGCTGCATTCCATTGTCATTGTCATTGTTATCCTCGTTGTTGCGTCGGGGAGGCATCTGTGGGTTTAGTGAGGGTAAGTAATGATAGATAACCCAAATAAAACAACAATTCAGACAAACAAGCACATGCAAGTTCCAACATCACAACAATAGAGTGCAAAGATAACATACTAGCATAGTCACCCACAAGTCGGTATGACCTATGCACTCAATAATAATAGAGCGATAGGTAGATGGAAGTATCACTACTCCTCCATGTCAACTTCCTCCTCCACTAGAGCAAGTCCTGCGATGCGAATCCTGCCTTGTATTCCTCCAAGCGATAGTCGAGCATCGATCTTAAATGTAACTCTCTCTTCTGTGTGTGTAGCCTCTCTATCACCTCGTGATCCGCTTCCAGCTCAATGTTCTCCAGCTCTAACTCGGTCTCCAAGTCTCTAATCTTCTTGTTCTTCTCCTGAACTCTCTTCTCTTGGTTCTTGAATTTCTTATCTTGGTCTTCAAACTTCTTCTCCATTTCCTTGATTCGATTTTCCTGTTCCTGGAAGGCCTTGTCCTTCTCCTTGAGTTGGACTCGTAGTTCATCATTGCTAAGCATCACGTTAGTCCTATCAGTATCAAGGTGTCTAATAAGGCTCTCTAAGTCCTGGAGGTAGTGACGCACGGGCTTGATAGACTCCTTAATGGCCTTGTCCAACACAATAGGCTCTCCATCCTCGTCGCACCTCCCAAAGAAGTGGAAGTAGTGGCTCTTGATATCAGAAGAATGACGTCCACATAGGCGTCCCAACAGCTCCTGCATAGCGACGTCGAGGCCCCTCTCCATGTCATCATGGAGAACCTTGAAGGTAATCTCCCCAGTTTGGGGCTCTGTCTCACGTCCTGGCTAGGTAACTCTGAATCCCCATAAGTCCTTCCTCTGAAACTTCCTCAGCTGAAGTCCCTGAATAGTGGGGATCGGAAGAGCGAGCACTTGGACTAGCTCCAAGATACGAGTCCCAAAGCGAGTCCCCTTGAAATCCTCGGCCGTGCTGTAGACAAAGTTCGACATCTTTTGCATAGTATGGAGAAAATTAGTAACACAATAGAGAAAGAAAATACAAGTCACAAAATAAGAGGGAATTCAACCAACAAAACATTCCAAGTAGCAATACATTAATTCAACTCAAGCACTCAAGGTTCTAAACATAACTTATTTTTTCCATACCACATAGGTTGGTATGGTCGAAATACTAACGTGATAAAACGCCAAGGGTGGTGGTCCAACTAATATCTCACTCCTTAACCAAGGTGGCAATCTGGGCATCCTTGGCAGCAATCTGCTTGTCTTGGTCGCATAGCTCCAAAGCTAGGCCTATGATATCCTTACTTAGGCGTTTCACAGTGGCCTTTGAGTCTTGGGCAAGATGCTTCTCCTCCTTGAGATCCTCCTGAGTATTGAGCATTCTATACTTGAGTCTCTCCCCAAGTTCCTCAATAGCCTTCCATGCAGCATTCCTTGCAGAGTCAAAGAATGACGGGTGCATTTCAGAGTTGGTGAACATGCAGAATCCTGTACTCTTGGGATCGTCTTCCTTGTTCTTGTACAAGTGGAGTTGCACCCACCAATACTCGTGTCCTTCATCTATCATAGGAAATCCCTTGTACACGGCTTCACCATTCATCCCCAAGCCGAGCATGAGGTTCTTGAGCACATTGGGAAATTCTGTCTCACACTCCAGGGTCATAGTCATCAGTGGTCCCTTCTTGACAGATTCATTGATGGTGGACATCTACAAAAATAGATGAGAAGGATGATTAGGGAAAGCTTTACGAGATGAAAAGACAAGTGTAAAGTTGAAATATAGAGTTATTTTTCCTAAGGGTTTTCCTTAGTCTAATTCATTCTAGGGTCACGAACCTACAGGCAACACAATGCTCTAATACCATCTGTAAGATCTCACCATAATAAGGTAAGATCCCTGTGATTGCAGTGCTAGTCCCTGGATCGAAAATGCTAGCACCCACAGTTTAAGATGAAGTACACAGAAACAAAGGTCATTATTACATCGCATATCCAGGAATATAATGGTTCTTACAACTCACTTAGCCCAAGGCTAAGGCACTTAAAGTTCACATTACATAGCATAATAATAATAGAGTCTTTAGTCTTCATGTGCCACAGGCAAGCATGTCGAGTGTAGACCCGCAACCCTACTCATCATCAGAGTATCCTGCAACATAATAAGTTACAGCCACAAGGGTCAATACATTTGGAATTGTATTGGCAAGTGATACCATAGATACTTAGTATAATCCAACAACTACATGAATATATGGCTAAGTGGGGTTATGGCTGGCTTTGCTAAAAGCTGGTTTAACTTATAGTTTTTGAAGAAGTTTTTCATTCTAGTTATAAGGTACCAATGATAGACATCACTGAACCTCTACCCATGTTCACCCACAAGTTTTTAACTTAGAGAAATTTGGATGAGGAGATTATTGAACTGTTTCACTGTCTTGAGGCTCAGGAATGTCCATAACCGGGGACACGGCTAAGTACTTAGTTTTACCCTCTCGAGAGGTGGTGCACTTTCCCCACAAGACTCGACATGCATCGAGACAAGACTTTTCAGAAGCAATCCCTCAGACCACCACGGGCGTGTTCCATCCTATCATATCTACCACCTTCTGTCCGTCTGGCTGAGTTCTTGCAACTTAGTTGGTCAAGGCGGAGCCCATATGCCATGTGGATGCACTTGAAGCTTCGCGACAAGAACGTCTCCAATCTCTTTGTTCCTGGGTGGCCATCCACAAGTGTGATACACCAGCTGACCATAGACATGGCCCCTGAGTAACCACTCAACATAATCCAAGCAAGCCCATTCCACCCAGGTGTTTCATTAACATTAGTTGTTTTCTTAGTTAAACAAAATAATATCTTTCTATGCTATCTTATGTGTATATTCCACCCACGAATTCTAATAGAATAGCTAAGCATTCTATCATACAAAGTCTTTATCTAGGGAATACTACCAAGATATACACTATAGGGTAGCATAGCATAGTATGGTAACATATGAATAATTCTATCATGCTAAGATCTACCAAAATATCACTAGTGCAATAGTGAAAGTAATAGGACATGAGATGAAATATCACTTGCCTTGGTAGCTAGGGGAATAGGTACAATCCTCACAGCAACAAACTTCACAATCTACACAAGATTAATACAACAATAACAATTCAATCAATAAAACATTACAAAAACATGAATGCATGCAAAATGCAATGATATGATCATAATTCTATAATTTACAGAGTCTATAGTACAGAGGATAGAATACCTCATCTAAATGCATAAGAAATACCCATAAATAATTTATAGAACAATTTTTTATGAGCAAAATACTCCTAAAAAGGTTCTGCCTAAAATTCCAAGTTTACTGAGGCAAAAGTGTGAAACAAGGCCTCCATAATAAAGGTCTTATTTTTCTGAATCCATAGACACCAAATTTGTATTTTTCTGATTTGTGGATCAAAAGTTATTGAATTTCTAAGTTTAATACTAAATCTGTCTATTTTCTAATTAAACAGAAATAGTCTGGCGACGTGGCGCTATCCTATTGGCTGGTACCGGTTCGGCCGGATCGATCGCTGTGGGTCGTCAGATTTAAGTGACGTTGGACGGATCAGATCAGCCATACCCTTTCGTTTAAGTGATCTAATCTTAACCGCTAGGATCTGATCGAACGGCTACTAAGCATCTCGCCGGAGACTGGCGGTGCTAACGACGGTGCGCGGCGGCGGAGTGTCAGCCGATGAGGTTCTGGCGATTATACGAGGGCTGGGAGACCGTGGACATGTACCAGAGGTTGAGAAGGTCGTGGCGATCTCGATGGAGGTCACTGCGGTGCGGGGGTGCTCGGGCTTGGCCTGGATCCTTCGCCGGAGTTGCGCAGACGGTGGAGTTCACGGCTCGGTGTCGGAGACCATGACCTGGGGCTCGAACCAACCGGCAAAGAGGTTAGCGAGGTGCGCAAGTGTCTGCACGACCTAGTAAAGACCAAAAAGGGACGGCGGGAACCCTACCTTTACGGAGAAGCGGAGCGGTGGCGGCGAGGAGTTCACGGACTTGGTCGTGTCGTCGACACGGAGCAAGAGGAGGCACGCTAGGTTAGTAGGTCGCCAAGATCGGCAAACCATACAGACGGAGAGGAGGCGGCGGCTGCCTGGGTTCACTGGAATCGGCGGAGTCCGTCGGACAGCAGTGATTCGAGCTCGAAATTTGGGGGCCTAGGGGCTCTCGGTGATGTCTGTGGGAAAATGATGAGGAGGAGAGGGGTTTAGTAGGGGTAATCGCGGGCAATTAATCGCGAACGCTGGAATCGAATCGATTCAAGCGGCGAAGGGAGAGGTCCATCATCGGCAGTACGATGAGGTGACGTGGGCGTGGGTTCGACCTGTCAGCGGGAGGGGTAGAAATGAGGGGGTGAGAAAAGACAGAGAAGGGGAGAGGGAGTCCGGGTGGGCTGCTGGGCTGGATTGGGCCAAAAGGCCAGAAGTTGTCTACTGCTCTCTTTTTTTCTCCCTTATTCTTTTTTCTTTTTCTATTTCTGTTTTCTCCCCAACTTTGGATTTAAGGATTCAAATTGATTCAAATCAATTTGTGAACATTTGTAAAAACTCAAATTAGGTTTTTAGGGTATTATGAAGCATATTTATCTTCTATTTTAATCCAAAGTATTTACTTTGGATTTCATAGGTAATATAGCATTTTCTTTGATTCTATTTTCAAAAATTCATATCTTTTTGTTCATGGCTCAAAATTGCACCAAATTTTTGGAGGACATTCTAAATGCAATGCAATTACATGCTATGATGATATGAGTGCAATGATGATGATTTTAGATGAAATTTTGGGATGTTACAAATCTAACCCCCTTAAGATGAATCTCGCCCTCGAGATTCGGGTTGGCTAGCAAATAGGTGAGGGTGATCTCTCTGAAGTTCGTCCTCTCGCTCCCATGTTGCTTCTAATTCAGTGTGATGGTTCCACTGCACTTTGCAGAACCTGATGGTCTTGGTACGGGTAATTCTTTCTTCGGTCTCTAGAATCTTAATAGGTTTCTCTTCATAAGTGAGATCATTATCTAGCTGAACTTCCTCCAATGGTATAGTGTCTTTCAACGAAGTTTCTTCCATCTCTGGGTGACACTTTTCAGGTGTGACATGGAATACGTTATGAACTGCTGACAAAGATTCTGGTAATTCTATCTCATATGCCACTTCTCCTTTGCGGCTCAAAATTTTTAAAGGTCCTACATAGCGTGGTGCTAGTTTTCCTTTGATTCCAAATCTCTTTACACCACGAAGTGGTGATACCCTGAGGTAAGCTCTATCACCAACCTCATAGGTAACCTCTCTACGTTTTGGATCAGCATAGCTCTTCTGCCGAGATTGAGCTACCTTTAGCCTATCTCTCACCATCTTGACTTTCTCTTCGGCCTCTTTGATTAGGTCTGGCCCGAACAAATTTCTTTCTCCTACTCCATTCCATAGTAATGGTGTAGTACACTTCCTTCTGTAAAGAAATTCAAACGGAGCCATTTCTATGCTTGATTGATAGCTGTTATTGTAGGAAAACTCTGCGTACGGTAGACTTTCATCCCAACTGGATCCATAATCTAACGCACATGCTCTCAGCATATCCTCTAATATTTGATTGGCTCTTTCTGTCTGCCCATCTGTTTGAGGATGAAATGTAGTGCTGAATTCTAACCGAGTTCCCAGTGACTCGTGAAGTTGTCGC
Organism: Avena insularis; assembly: GCA_023614405.1. Classification (NCBI taxonomy): domain Eukaryota; kingdom Viridiplantae; phylum Streptophyta; class Magnoliopsida; order Poales; family Poaceae; genus Avena; species Avena insularis. The sequence goes on along the minus strand of CM042692.1, from coordinate 488,849,241 downwards.
CAAAAGTGTGAAGTGAATTGAGTTCCTCTATCGGACACAATACTTTTAGGTACCCCATTCAAGCATATAATTCTATTCATATAAATCTTGGCTAGCTTGGCACTTGTATAAGTGGTCTTTACTGGAATGAAATGGGCCACTTTTGTCAAGCGGTCAATGATAACCCATATGGAATCGTATCCAGATTTAGTCCTGGGTAGTCCGGTGATAAAATCCATACCAATTTTATCCCATTTCCAATCAGGTATTAGCAGTGGTTGTAATAATCCTGCCGGTTTCTGATGTTCTGCCTTCACACGACTGCACACGTCGCACAAGGCAATGTGCTCTGCTATGTCCTTCTTTAAATTATTCCACCAAAACCTCTCCTTAACATCCATATACATCTTGGTATTGCCAGGATGAATTGAATACAGTGAGTTGTGCGCCTCTTGTAAGATCAACTTCTTAAGTTCGAGATCCTGCGGAACACAAATACGTTTTTCGTACCATAAGATTCCTTGATCATCTACATGGAATCCTTTTGCCTTGCCTTCACTAACTTTACTTTTGATTTCTTCTATTTCTTTGTCCAACTTTTGGGCTTTTTGAATTTTGTCCATTAGTGTGGGTTGCACTTCCAAGGATGCAAGATACCCTTCAGGCACAATTTCAAGTCTCAGCTCTCTAAATTGGGCACATAACTCCTCCAGCAATTCTCCTTTATTGAGGCCATTTACATGAGCCTTGCGGCTTAATGCATCGGCTAGGACGTTTGCCTTCCCAGGGTGGTATTGCAAACTTAAGTCATAGTCTTTGATAAGTTCTAGCCATCTTCTTTGTCTCATGTTGAGTTCTTTATGTGTAAAAATGTATTTCAAACTCTTGTGATCGGTGAACATCTCACAACGTTTTCCCATAAGATAATGCCTCCATGTTTTTAGTGCATGCACTGGCCAGATGCCAACTCTAGATCATGAGTAGGGTAGTTCACTTCATGATTTTTGAGTTGTCTTGATGCATAAGCTACCACTCTACCTTCCTGCATCAACACACCTCCTAATCCTTGGTGAGATGCATCACAGTATACTTGAAAGTCTTTCTCAATATCTGGCAAACATAACACTGGGGCTGACACTAGCCTCTTTTTAATTCTGAAAGCTGGTTTAAGCTTCATCCAATTAAACTTATTCTCCTTCTTCACAGATTAGTCATGGGCTTTGCAATCTTAGAAATTTTCAATGAACCTCCGATAGTACCTGCTAGGCCAAGGAAGATACGGATTTCTTTAACTGATTTAGGAGGTTCCCACTCTGTCACTGCCACTTTTCTTTGGATCAACACTATACCATTACGGATACTATGTGTCCAAGAAATCCCACTTCATTCAGCGGAATTCACATTTGTGAACTTGGCATAAAGTTTATGTTCTCTAAGTTTCTCTAGAATCGGTAGATGTTCTTCATGTTCTTTTGCTTTTGGAATATACCAATATATCATCGATGAATACCACTACGAACTTGTCAAGGAATTCCATGAATACCTTATTCATCATGTTCATGAAGTAGGTTGATGCATTAGTCAATCCAAACGGCATCACTGTATATTCATACAACCCGTATCTAGTGGTGAATGCAGTCTTGGGTATGTCATGTTCTCTGATCTTTAGTTGGAAGTATCCTGATCGAAGATCAATTTTGAGAAAACACATGCTCCCTCTAGGTGATCGAAGAGATCATTTATTCTAAATGGGGGATATTTGTTCTTTATGGTCACTTCATTGAGTGAACGATAATCTATGCATAGCCTTTGACTCGGTCCTTCTTCTCAACAAACAAGAATGGTGCTCCCCAAGGCAGACGAGCTTGGTTGAATAAATCCCTTTTTCAACTGTTCTCCCAGCTGTTTCTTGAGTTCTTTTAACTCGTCCACCGACATTTTATAAGGTCTCTTTGCTATAGGTCCCGTTCCTGGTAGTAGGTCTATCAGAAACTCCACGTCCCTATCTGGTGGCATGCCAGGTAATTCCTCGGGGAACACATCTGGACATTCCCTCACTATTGGCACATTATCTAGGCTACCCCCCTTAAGAGAATTAACCTTGCTCCCCTTGGGTTCAAAGTTAGACTTGAACCTGATCCTTTTCTTTTCTGGGGTAGTAAGCATAACAGTTTGCTTGGCACAATCAATCACCCCTTCATAGCGGGTCAACCAGTCCATCCCTAATATAACATCTAATCCTTGGGACTCTAGGATTATTAAACTAATCGGGAACTTGTGTTTTCCAATTTCTAGGGTGATATGTCGGCACCCTGAATTTACTATCATTTCTCCACCCGGAGAACTTACCTTCATAGGACATCCAATAGTCTCAGTGGAGAGTTCATTTTTGATTACAAATGCTCTTGAAATGAATGAATGCGATGCGCCAGTATCGAAAAGGATAAGTGCAGGAAAGGAATTAATCATGAACTTACCAATCACGGCATCAGATCCTTCTTGGATTTCCTCCACATTAATGTGATTCACATGGCCCTTTTGGAATGGGTTTGGCTTAGCCCCATCAGTCTTCTTTTCTGGGCATTCATTAGCATAGTGTCCTGTCTTCTTACACTTGAAACATTCCACTGTGATGTCTTTCTTTGGTATTTGTGACGGTTCTGACCATTTTGGTTCCCATGGCCATGATTATTGTGATTGTTCCTGAATACACTTTTGTGATGTCCACGATGATTGTTTCCATCATGGTGGTGGTTGTTGTTATGATGGTTATTATGATTCCCATTCTTGTGGAATCCTGAGCTCCCACTTCCTTCACCATGAGGGCGCTTGTGAGGAGATCCTGATCCAAACTTATCAAAATGATGCTTCCTCTTTCTACCCTCCACTAGCTTCATCTTTTTTTCCAGGATGGTAGCTTTATCACATAAAGATTGATAAGTTGGAACATACGCAACAGATAATTGCATAGAAATTTCATCATTTAACCCATCTAGGAACTTCTCCTTCCTCTTTGCATCAGTGTCAACATCATCGGGTGCATAACGTGACAAATTATTGAACTCCTCGATGTATTCAGAAATCGCAATGGCGTTGCTTGAGGTTATGAAACTCCTTTTCTTTAATCCCATTATTCCAGCAGAGATGTGAGTGGTGCGAAACCCATCCTCAAACATTGCCCAAGTCACTTCCTCAATAGGGTGGGTAATTTGAAAATTATCCCACCAAGTACCATGACCTTCCAACAAGTGTCTGCCAAATCGACCTTTTTACGCATCCGTGCATCCAACCGTGACTAGGTCCTTATTCACGAGCGTAACCAATCATTTGCTACCATGGGGCGGAGGTACACGAGAACTTGGCGGTCTCAGCCTTAGAAATCTGGTCGACATATCCAAAGGTGGTGGATTGTTGGTTGTTATTATTATTATTGTTGTTACGGTTCTGGTTTGCCATAAATTGAGTCATCATTTGCATCAATTGGGTCTCATGCGACCATCATCTGCTGCATTCCATTGTCATTGTCATTGTTATCCTCGTTGTTGCGTCGGGGAGGCATCTGTGGGTTTAGTGAGGGTAAGTAATGATAACCCAAATAAAACAACAATTCGACAAACAAGCACATGCAAGTTCCAACATCACAACAATAATGCAGTCGCAAGATAACATACTAGCATAGTCACCCACAAGTCGGTATGACCTATGCACTCAATAATAATAGAGCGATAGGTAGATGGAGCAGTATCACTACTCCTCCATGTCAACTTCCTCCTCCACTAGAGCAAGTCCTGCTGATGAATCCTGCCTTGTATTCCTCCAAGCTGGTAGTCGAGCATCGATCTTAAATGCGTAACTCTCTTACGTGTGTGTAGCCTCTCTATCACCTCGTGATCCGCTTCCACTCAATGTTCTCCAGCTCTAACTCGGTCTCCAAGTCTCTAATCTTCTTGTTCTTCTCTGAACTCTCTTCTCTTGGTTCTTGAATTTCTTATCTTGGTCTTCAAACTTCTTCTCCATTTCCTTGATTCGATTTTCCTGTTCTGGAAGGCCTTGTCCTTCTCCTTGAGTTGGACTCGTAGTTCATCATTGCTAAGCATCACGTTAGTCCTATCGGTATCAAGGTGTCTAATAAGGCTCTCTAAGTCCTGGAGGTAGTGGCCTTGCGGGCTTGATAGACTCCTTAATGGCCTTGTCCAACACAATAGGCTCTCCATCCTCGTCGCACCTCCCAAAGAAGTGGAAGTAGTGGCTCTTGATATCGGAAGAATAGCGTCCACATAGGCGTCCCAACAGCTCTGCATAGCGGCGTGAGGCCCCTCTCCATGTCATCATGGAGAACCTTGAAGAGTAATCTCCCAGTTTGGGGCTCTGTCTCACGTCTGGCTAGGTAACTCTGAATCCCCATAAGTCCTTCCTCTGAAACTTCCTCGGTGAAGTCCCTGAATAGTGGGGATCAAGAGCGAGCACTTGGACTAGCTCAAGATCTGAGTCCCAAAGCGAGTCCCCTTGAAATCCTCGGCCGTCTTTGTAGACAAAGTTCGACATCTTTTGCATAGTATGGAGAAAATTAGTAACACAATAGAAAGAAAATACAAGTCACAAAATAAGAGAATTCAACCAACAAAACATTCCAAGTAGCAATACATTAATTCAACTCAAGCACTCAAGGTTCTAAACATAACTTATTTTTTCCATACCACATAGGTTGGTATGGTCGAAATACTAACGTGATAAAACGCCAAGGGTGGTGGTCCAACTAATATCTCACTCCTTAACCAAGGTGGCAATCTGGGCATCCTTGGCAGCAATCTGCTTGTCTTGGTCGCATAGCTCCAAAGCTAGGCCTATGATATCCTTACTTAGGCGTTTCACAGTGGCCTTTGAGTCTTGGGCAAGATGCTTCTCCTCCTTGAGATCCTCCTGAGTATTGAGCATTCTATACTTGAGTCTCTCCCCAAGTTCCTCAATAGCCTTCCATGCAGCATTCCTTGCAGAGTCAAAGAATGACGGGTGCATTTCAGAGTTGGTGAACATGCAGAATCCTGTACTCTTGGGATCGTCTTCCTTGTTCTTGTACAAGTGGAGTTGCACCCACCAATACTCATGTCCTTCATCTATCATAGGAAATCCCTTGTACACGGCTTCACCATTCATCCCCAAGCCGAGCATGAGGTTCTTGAGCACATTGGGAAATTCTGTCTCACACTCCAGGGTCATAGTCATCGGTGGTCCCTTCTTGTGATTCATTGATGGTGGACATCTACAAAAATAGATGAGAAGGATGATTAGGGAAAGCTTTACGAGATGAAAAGACAAGTGTAAAGTTGAAATATAGAGTTATTTTTCCTAAGGGTTTTCCTTAGTCTAATTCATTCTAGGGTCACGAACCTCTGAGCAACACAATGCTCTAATACCATCTGTAAGATCTCACCATAATAAGGTAAGATCCCCTGTGATTGCGTGCTAGTCCTGGATCGAAAATGCTAGCACCAGTTTAAGATGAAGTACACAGAAACAAAGGTCATTATTACATCGCATATCCAGGAATATAATGGTTCTTACAACTCACTTAGCCCAAGGCTAAGGCACTTAAAGTTCACATTACATAGCATAATAATAATAGAGTCTTTAGTCTTCATGTGCCACGCAAGCATGTCAGTGTAGACCCAACCCTACTCATCATCAGAGTATCCTGCAACATAATAAGTTACAGCCACAAGGGTCAATACATTTGGAATTGTATTGGCAAGTGATACCATAGATACTTAGTATAATCCAACAACTACATGAATATATGGCTAAGTGGGGTTATGGCTGGCTTTGCTAAAAGCTGGTTTAACTTATAGTTTTTGAAGAAGTTTTTCATTCTAGTTATAAGGTACCAATGATAGACATCACTGAACCTCTGCCCATGTTCACCCACAAGTTTTTAACTTAGAGAAATTTGGATGAGGAGATTATTGAACTGTTTCACTGTCTTGAGGCTCAGGAATGTCCATAACCGGGGACACGGCTAAGTACTTAGTTTTACCCTCTCGAGAGGTGGTGCACTTTCCCCACAAGACTTGACATGCATCGAGACAAGACTTTTCAGAAGCAATCCCTCAGACCACCACAGACGTGTTCCATCCTATCATATCTACCACCTTCTGTCCGTCTGGCTGAGTTCTTGCAACTTAGTTCGTCAAGGCAGAGCCCATATGCCATGTGGCTGCACTGGAAGCTTCGCGACAAGAACGTCTCCAATCTCTTTGTTCCTGGGTGGCCATCCACAAGTGTGATACACCAGCTGACCATAGACATGGCCCCTGAGTAACCACTCAACATAATCCAAGCAAGACCATTCCACCCAGGTGTTTCATTAACATTAGTTGTTTTCTTAGTTAAACAAAATAATATCTTTCTATGCTATCTTATGTGTATATTCCACCCACGAATTCTAATAGAATAGCTAAGCATTCTAGCATACAAAGTCTTTATCTAGGGAATACTACCAAGATATACACTATAGGGTAGCATAGCATAGTATGGTAACATATGAATAATTCTATCATGCTAAGATCTACCAAAATATCACTAGTGCAATAGTGAAAGTAATAGGACATGAGATGAAATATCACTTGCCTTGGTAGCTAGGGGAATAGGTACAATCCTCACAGCAACAAATTTCACAATCTACACAAGATTAATACAACAATGACAATTCAATCAATAAAACATTACAAAAACATGAATGCATGCAAAATGCAATGATATGATCATAATTCTATAATTTACAGATTCTACAGTACAGAGGATAGAATACCTCATCTAAATGCATAAGAAATACCCATAAATAATTTATAGAACAATTTTTTATGAGCAAAATACTCCTAAAAAGGTTCTGCCTAAAATTCCAAGTTTACTGAGGCAAAAGTGTGAAACAAGGCCTCCATAATAAAGGTCTTATTTTTATGAATCCATAGACACCAAATTTGTATTTTTATGATTTGTGGATCAAAAGTTATTGAATTTCTAAGTTTAATACTAAATCTGTCTATTTTCTAATTAAACAGAAATAGTATGGCGACGTGGCGCTATCCTATTGGCTGGTACTGGTTCGGCCGGATCGATCGCTGTGGGTCATCAGATTTAAGTGACGTTGGACGGATCAGATCAGCCATACCCTTTCATTTAAGTGATCTAATCTTAACCGCTAGGATCTGATCGAACGGCTACTAAGCATCTCGCCGGAGACTGGCGGTGCTAACGACGGTGCGCGGTGGCGGAGCATAGGCCGATGAGGTTCTGGCGATTATACAAGGGCTGGGAGACCGTGTACACGTACCAGAGGTTGAGGAGGTCGTGGCCATCTCGATGGAGGTCACTGCGGTGCGGGGGGTGCTCGGGCTTGGCCTGGATCCTTCGCCGGAGTTGCGCAGACGGTGGAGTTCACGGCTCGGTGTCGGAGACCGTGACCTGGGCTCGAACCAACCGGCAAAGAAGTCAGCGAGGTGCGCAAGTGTCTGCACGACCTAGTAAAGACCAAAAAGGGGCGGCGGGAACCCTACCTTTAGATGATATGATGATATGAGTGCAATGATGATGATTTTAGATGAAATTTCGGGATGTTACAAAAGAACTTTGGTAAAAGTGAAAGAATAAAGCTTGCAAGTAAAACTTGGGATTGGTATAATCAAGGTTGCATAACCAAAGCATGCCTAATGCATCTTGCATAGTTTATCTTGCAGAGGTATGAAGCTTGCAAGTGTTAGCTTGCATAGTTCTAGCTTGCCTTGAGTAGTGCAGTGGTTGAAGTTCTCTTCTGCTTCTTCTTCGTAGTACTCCTCCTCCTCCTCGTGTCCCGGGTCGGTACTATCGTCTATAAATGAATACGAGGTACACAATCACCAAACAATACTTAACTACTTCTATTTATCACACTAAGGTTCACACTTGATGATCCAGCATCATCACAAACATCACATGAAATAAAGACCTAATCTTATTTATCTTATTTTAGAAAAGTAATTTCTACTCATTAAAAATACTTAAGATTTAATTTTCTCCAATTAAAATATGGTATCATGTTGACACATGTCATCACCACATATTCTAATACTTGGGAATGTGATTTAAAGTGGTGGTCATATTTTATAAAGTTTAAAATTACTATTTAATACAAGTAAACTGACTAGAAATGCCTATATAGCATTATTTTGGTTCTAGTCCAAGATCATTACCTGTCAACCTAAATATTTTTACATATTCAGATAGATCTTGTTAAATGTGATTTTTGAGAGTTGGAATCAACTCAAAAGCATTTATGGTTGATTTTTGAAAAATGTTTGAAGTTGGAAAAGTCTATGTCTTGTTATTTTTGGTATAGGTGATCTATAATTTCCAATGGTTTGAATCCAAGGGGCTTGGATAGATATTTTGAATACCTTTCTAACAAAACTGGAATCATGCGATTTGGTTCAATGAATCTCTTTGAATTGATTTTTGAATCTACTGACAGAATCTAGTTTTAACTAAAATGGGAAAAATCTATTTGAATCGACGGGCTCTGCATGGGAAACTAACTGGGCCGGCCCAGCTACATGGCACGCGCGCAGCGGGCTGTTGACAGGTGGGTCCTACTGGTAAGTGGCTCATCTAAACCAAAACGGTATCTTTCAATCTGGGTCGTGTGATTTGAGCGCGATTGACGGTTGTGCATCGTCATCTCCATCGCACAGCTCCGGCAATACTGAACCCTAATCGCGATGGTGGGGGTACGTGGGGGCTCACCTGGGCTCCAGCTAAGGTCGACGATGGGGGCGAATGAGGTTGTCATCAATGGCGAGTCGAATGGTGGTCGCGACGACTCCTCGGGTGGCTCCTAGCTCTAGTTCTTCTTCTCCTCTGCAGCGGCGGGCTCCGATGAAATTCCGGCGGGCTGGTGCTCGCCTTGCTCCGGGGAAGGGTGTGGGAGGTGTCTGAGAGAGAGGGGAGTAAGGTGTGTGGCGAATGAGGGTTGGGGCGGCCTCTAATTATACACCGACGAGAGGGACAGAGCGGGATGGCTTGGGCTCGTCGGCGATGTTGTTACAGAGGGCTATCGGCATGGCTGAGGGTAGGGGTCAATGCGGTGCTTCAGGCTGGTGGTCATGTGAGTGATGGCACGGCAAGGGGCGGTCGAGAATGGTCGGGAGCGGTCCGTGCTCTATGCGGGAATGGCAGCGTTCAGAACAGCGCCGCCTGGCTCGGCTGATCCCTGTGACCGGCGTGTGTCTGGGGGTTGCTGGGATTACGGTGAGTGTGGGCAAGCACGGAGAGGGCGAATCGAGGCGCGGCGTGTGTGCGAGTGTCGGCTATGGCGCTCTTGCACGCTCTTGGCATGTCAGACAGAGAGGTGGGCGTGGCGATTACGGCTGGTCCACGGCGTGTCTCTAGTCTAGGGGTGGACAGAGGGTGGCGGTGGTGTGGCGCCTGTCTCCTGGACATCGTGGGAGAGGACGGCACGGTCTATAGCGAGTGGTGCTTGGTCGACCGGCACGGTGAGCTCAGGCGGCGCTGCACTGGTGCGAACGACAAAGGGGGAGTGTGTCCACTGCGTTGTTAGGTGCTGGGGGAGACCAGGGGAGAGATTGAAGGCACTAGTGGCGATTGATCACTGCTCAGAACAGTAGAAGTTAGGCAGTGTTTATTTGTGTCTGCCAGGTGCTTGACCAAATGGCCGCATGAAATCAAGTTTTGAATTGTTGGATGAATTTTGGTGAGTGTTCTGAGTACTTGCTTGACAGTCTATGGTTGCTTGGAAAAGTCAAGGTGAATTGATTTGAGTGGTTTCTGAAAAGTGGTGATCTATGCATATGAACTTGATTCAATTTTGCAATGTCCTCTAAATAGATTTGGAATTTGTTTCTTTTTTTTGTAAAGTGGGCTTGGGTTCACTTTTACTTGGTCTATCAAGGGGTGAAAAGAATTGGGAAAGTTTCTATTAGAAATCTTTGACTAGAAACACTCAAAGTGGTCTAGTGGATAATTTTGGTCAAAATGACCATTTGATCATATGATTCATATTTGATTTTCCTTTCTTTTGATTTTGTTTGTAATTGGCCTAGATGATGTAGTATTCATCTTTACACCATTCCTTATCATTTGTAGCAATCAAACATGGCAATTGCACCCATTCATACACTAATGCAATTCACACATACACTCATATTAAATTTAATAATAAAAGTTTTTGTTAACCCTAAACTTAGGTGATTAGAACTTGATAATCTTGATTAACATTTTTGGGGTGTTACAAACAACAACTACACTTTAACATTAGATGAATGGTGCACATGTTTTAATTTGCCAAACAATGATATTCATGCTTTACGCGCATCTTTTACTGGCTTAAGTCCTTCCCCCGATCAATACTATAATGGAATGAGTTTCACTAGTAGAGTGAATAAGGGGAACAATATTCAACATCCTGCAATTTGCTATTTGTTTTATGTTATTGCTAACACTTTGTAGGCACGTAATGAGTTCACGGCACTCAACGAGGAGTACATCTTAGTCCTAGCAAAGGTTGCTTACATCAACTGCAGCTTGTCACTCAACTTGGGCACCATCCTTGTGCGCTACCTGGAGAACCAAGCCTCCCAAAGCCAAGGGCCAATCACAGGAGGAGGCGTTATCATCGTGCTTGCCACTGCCCTAGGCCTCGACCTAGGTGAGTTGCAACCGGTACTAGGTGAGACACGTGTTGGTTTCTCCACCTTCAGAGCATGTGGACGGCTCACTAGGAGAGGTGGTGTTTATTACCTGCATATTGCTGGAGCTGGGCGTATCTACCCTACTCCTATGCCTAATGGTATTTTCTCTATCGAGGAAGGATGTTTGCTATATGATTCGCAGGTTGAGCAACACCAGCCTGAGGAAGAGATTCCTGAAGAGGACGAGGACCAAGAAGAGGAGCAAGAAGTTCCTTATCAAGAGGAGCAGCCACAAACCCGGTTCGCCACATACCAAGATTTCCAAGGACTTGGAGGAACTGTGGAGAGGATGCATGGCCTCTCTTTGAACCTTCAATAATCAACAAGTAACCTCTCAACTCAATTCGCGAACTGGAGTAATGACTTTTTCCCGCCACCACAATGATTTGCAGGGCTTGCAAAAGCCTAAGCTTGGGGAAGTTTCCTCATGTATCTTTACATGGCGTTCATTTGCTTTTATTTATTTTAGAGGTTGTGTTTTTATTTGAGTTTATAAGAACTCGTGTTGGTTTCCCCAACACTTTATCTTTAGTTCTTTCTATTTAGTTTTGAAATTTTCTAGCCGAGCTTTGCCGCCAATTTTCTATTCTTTAATTTTCCTCTCTTAAAAATCACAAAAGGTTTCTCCATTTTTCCTTTTTCTCTCTCTTCCTTTTCTTTTCGCCTCGAGGTCTTCATATATTTGCAGGAGAGTGGTCAACTTCGAGTTTCCAAGAAACAAATAAAAAAGGAAGAGAGAAATGGAACCAAACATGAGAGGTATGCCTTATGACTCCCCACTTTTGAAGTTTGAGAGACCCATGCTAGTTAGTAGTAAATGTTGAGATATTATATTGGTGGAGTGAGTCTTTGTATTGTCGTAAGGTTTTCGTTTGCATGAGTATTTAATTGGGTACGTTTTGTTCCAGCTCTCATAATTAACCAAGTCTTGCCTAAAATTGCTAAACAATTGTGATAAGAAAAAGTCTCATAATTGAAGGCTTGGGTGTTATAGTGCTTAGTCTTGAAGGCTTATTTCTAGAGATACTCAACACCACTGAAAATATTGATTGACTTGATAGCTCTCTTTGAAAGGATTTATTCGATTGAATTAATGTTTAGCGGTTTTTGTGAGCATGCCAAAGTTTGACTTGTTAAATCATAAGAATGATATAGCTTTATGTGTGTTAAACTTCATGGGATGCCAACAACTCCGCTGGCCTACGAACGATATTAATGGAGGAAACTCCTAGATTTCGGCTATGAGTTGATTAAACACTTGTAGCAGCAATGCTATGGTGGGTAAGATTCTTGGCACTCCCGGGTAGCTGTAATCATGATGGAATTACTCCTCTGGCTGTTATGACAAATCATTATGCAAAAGGAATAAAAACCTTAGTGATGCCACGAGTGTCCATCACAACCCGATAAACTAAATAATTTTTTTGGCATGCTCTCAATTACTTAAAAACTGAAATTCTTGAAGGACAATGAATAGAAAAGTAGTGCTTGAAAAGTCTTGATTTATTGATGTGGGAGATTTGAGACACTCTAGTATATATGATTTTCATGACAACTCCCACACTCTTAATTTACATGATTATACTTTATGTTGGGGATAGGTGCAGAAAACAAAAAAAATTCCTACGATGGAACCCTAAAACTTGCTTAGGATCTATCTATGTAGTAATGCGGTAACAGCCAGAGCGTATAGAATACATACCCTTGTAGACCATACGCGGTTAATGTTCCGCGGGGAACGTGGTTGATGTACTCGTACTCGAAGCCGACCTCAAGGTCGTGAAGCTCCTCGCGGGTCACCCCTTGCTCCTTCGTCATCTTCATCATGCAACAGCTCCGGCTCACGACATTTAAGCGCCCCAAGTGTTGCGCCTCGTGTCTTCATACACATCCGGTGCACGATGAGACCTCCGGCTCCCTGATCCCGCCGGGAGTGCGGAAGTTGATATCCGGCTAGGAATCCCTGCAGCGCAACGGCGTACTACATGTGTGTCTCGATCGCACAACCCAGACTTGGGACCATGGTCACGAGGTATGGAGAGAGGGAGGAGGAGAAAGTCAACCAAAGGACTTCTCCAAATATTGGTGTGTTCAGTCCCACCCATGGGCACCCCTTTATATAGGCGGAGGGGGTGTGCCCTCCCCATTGGGTTAGCCATGTGGGACTAATAACAAAGGAAAAAGTGAAAAAGTGAGCAGAATTGGCCTGACATCTGGCACCCAGCCCGGCGAATGGGCTGGCTGTGACCCAAGCGGCTTCACCAAGGCCAATAAGGCCTGCAGCCAGGCCAGGTGGCCCATCTGTCCGCTTACGCTGCTTATCTGCCCTTTGTCAGGCGGTGGCGGTTATCCGCCGCCCACTGATACATTGCAAATGTATCTATAATTTTTGATGTTCCATGCTTGGTTTTATCTACTTTCTTATGTTTTGTCCATAGTTTGGAATACTTTTCATATGATTTCTTGGACTAACCTATTAACAAGAGCCACAGTGCCAGTTGCCTGTTTTCTGCTGTTTTTGGTTCCAGGAAAGTCAGAAAATGAATATTCTCGGAATTGGACCGGACAAAAGCCAAAGTCGATATTTTACCGGAAGACTCACGGAGCCAGAAGACAAGACAGAGAGGGGCCACAGGGCGGCCACACCATGTCGCCACCAGGTGGTGTGGGCCCCCTAGCCGCCCACCGACCTTGCCTCTTCGCCTATAAGATGCCTCCCGATGCAAAACCCCTAAAGAATCAAGCCTCAATCCATGAAAAGTTCCGCAGCACCGCCGCCACCGAAGGGGAGATTCAGGGGACAGAAAGTCTGTTCAAGCACCTGCCGGAGCGGGAAGTCTTGAGCCATCTCCATCGATCTCCACCGCCATCTCCCTCACCGTTGCTGATTCCCATGATGAGGAGGGAGTAGTTCTCTCTCGAGGCTAAGGGTTCTACCGGTATCTATGTGTTCATATCTCTCTCTAGGCATGATCATATTGTGATCATGAGCTTGTAATCTATAGATGTACCTTGCTACTCAAGTGCTTTATTAGATCTCTGCTCTCCCCATGTGTGTGAAAGTGACAGCATGCACACCATGGTGGCACTTAGGATAGAGATTGCAAATACTTGTTATGAGTTATATTTGGAGTTGGATGTCTTTATGAAATTGTGGTGTTTGTTGGAACCATCTAGTGCTCAAGGTGATAGTGTGGGGTTTTCTAGATGGGAAAGGCTTACTATGAGGTGTGTTGTTATAGCCCTACCATGGATTAGAGTGTCCAACCGGAGAGTAGTTAAGAGTAGTGTCACGAAGATAATATATTTATATGAGAGTGTTCACTAGTGAAAGTATGATCCCTAGGCCTTGTTTCTAAGCACTGAAACGCTGTTTGCTATTAGATATATTACATGTTTGCTTGCTTCTATCTTTATTTCAGTTTTACTTTAGTCTTTTCCATACCATCTAGCTATCTTCTATCACCGTTACCACTTATAATTATCCATACCACTTGTATTTCACTATCTCTTCGCCGAACTAGTGCACCTATACACCTGACAAGTGTATTGGGTGTGTTGGGGACACAAGAGACTTCTTGTATCTTGATTGCAGGGTTGCTTGAGAGGGGATACCTTTGACCACTTCCTCCCTGAGTTCGATAAACCTTGGGTGATCCACTTAAGGGAAAACTTGCTGCTATTCTACAAACCTCTACACTTGGAGGCCCAACAACTGTCTACACGAATAGAAGTGCGTAGACATCAAGCTATTTTCTGGCGCTGTTGTCGGGGAGGTAAGGTAAAAGGTACTCATATCCTTCGGTGTGAGTGCTCGAAGTTATTTCCTTTAGATTCTGCAATTCTGTCTTTTTGTTTCTTGTTTTCACTAGTTAGGCTTAATGGAAAACAACAACAAAATAGAGAGCTTTTTAGTATTTTTCCTAAGATAGAACTTGAATTGTCTGAAAAGAAAATTAAAAAACCCATGGAACTTTCTTTGCATGCTAATAGCAATGTTGTTAGTATGAATTCTTTGGACACCATTATTGCTAATGCTATGGAAAAGTCTAAGCTTGAGGAAGCTAGTTTTTATGAAAATGATCTTTTTAGTTCCCCAACTTTGGAAGATAGCTATTCTATTGCTTATGATGATACCAAACCTCCAATATATGATGATTACAATGATGAATATGATATTTTTAGTCCACCTACTATTGAGGATGAAATTAATTATGACTACAATATGCCTCCTATATTTGATGATTATGGTGATGAGAATAATAATGATAGCTATTTTGTTGAATTTGCTCCCACTATGATTAATAAGAATGACTATTCTTATAGGGAGAGTAATAATTCTTTTATGCATGTGGCTCATGATAAGAATGTCTCTTGTGATAGTTATATTGTTAATTTTATCATGATGCTACTGAAAGTTATTATGAGAGAGGGAAACATGGTTTTATGTATCTTAACAATATTAAGTTTCCCCTCTTTATGTTGAAATTTTTGAAGTTGCACTTGTTTTGCTTTCCTATGCTTGTTTCTTTGTGCTTTCATGACTTGTTTCTTTACAAGATTTCTATGCATAAGAAGTGGGTTAGACTTAAATGTGCTTTGAATTTGCTTCTTCATGCTCTCTTTTACTTAAATTCATATTTCTTATGTGAGCATCTTCTCAAACTATCATGCCTAACTTAAAGGCGTTAAAGAAAAGTACTTATTGGGAGATAACCCAAAAGTTTTAGATGAGTCTTGGAAGTTATTACTTTGGTAAAAACCGCTCCTTATCCTTTTTATTTGCTTTTTTGTGCCAAGAGTAACCTCTAATGAGAGAGAAGTAATGATTGGGAAAGTTGCTGTCCAGAAACAGATTTCTGTGCTTCACCGTAAAAATTCATGTAAAATCTCTGTACGTCCTTTTGAGGCGTGCATTTTTGTTCTTCTGCCCCAGGTTGTTATCTAACTTTCGTTACTTCAACACTTTTCGATTTGAGCAACATAAGATCTTCGAAAAAAATCGTCTTTACCTGTTGGTCTGTTTTGACAGATTTCTGCCATTTTCTGCATTTGCTTCTTGTTGGTTCCTTTTTGAGTTCTTTTGGGGAATTGATCTTTTTGAGGGAAGTGCTACAGTAGCTTGTGTTTTAATGGAAGTTTTATTGGTGTTAGAACTGAACCCAAAGACTTATTATCTTGAGTACACTAATGTTGCTAATAAAGATTGTGTGAAGTTTTGTATGAAGGAAAAGTTTCAGGTGTATGGAAGGAATGAGTAATGAGATGAAGGATGGACTAAATCTCAAGCTTGGGGATGCCACACATGTCACCCCAAGAAATATCCAAGAAGTACAAGCGTCAAAGCTTGGGGATGCCCAAGGCATCCCCTTCTTCATCAATAAAAATTCCAGGTTTCTTCCAAACGCTTCATTTTTACTGTTTCATGCACAATTGTGTTGTTCTTGGAGCGTCTTATTTTTTGTTTTTGTTTTGGTTTTAGTTTGCTTTGGTTTTCTTAGTTTGCTGAATAAAGTGGTTGGACCCCCTCTTTCATACATTGGTTTTCACATAGTTTGGTTTGGATTGGAAAAGAGTAGGAAAGTGCATGCTTAAGTGTTAAAGAGAGCTTGTTTTTTACTATGGCCTATGCTTTGTCATGCCATGCTTGATATTGATTTGGCTTTATGCTTAGTATTCTTTGTTGTAGCATGACTTGTTATAAACAATTGAGATTGCTTAATGTGCCTTGGATGAATCATGTGTTGTTTTAGCATATTAAAGCACAGTATAGTGGTATTCTCCTTTGATGCTTTATTTGCGTTGACTTGGCATATAATCACACCATGTTATGACTATCTCAAGTCACCATAGCCTTTAGGATCCTTTAGTTTTCAACTTGTAGTATCACTTTATGCTTTTATCAATGATGTTTTGTCGCTCTACATGATTATGACCATTATTGCTCTCTTAGTTTGTCGCTCCCAGTCTTTTGCTAGCCTCCACAACCAAGTATGAGTTCCACTCATGCATCCAACTCCCTAAACGAAGTTATTCCAAAGAGTCCACCATACCTACCTACTAGCTTATGCTATTCCAAGTATATTCATGTTTTTTTTACCTTCCAAATTAAACTTGTTATGAGAAAACTAGTGATTAAAGCTCTCACGAACTTGATGGCACACTTTACTTTTCTTGCCCTTAATAAACTTGAACCATTGTGTCGTCTATGTTGTATATGCTTGAACTTATTTGTTGGGGATTAGAAGAACCATGATTTCATGGGGAACACTTTCAACATTGCACTGGTACTTTGTACCCAGTTGATATCATGCTCTTTTGTCTATGGATGTCGTCGGTGTGAAATGAAAGGGGAGCTTGTAAGTCCATAGTGGAAACCTATAGCGTAACCATAATGAGCTGTCTATGAATCATTCTTCTTATAAAAAAAGAGTCCTATATTGAGAAAAAAGAGAAAAAGAAAAAAAAGATTATGAAAAGAGGAAAGAGAGAAAAAGGCACCATATTCCCATGGTAAATAAGAAGATTGCTGAGATGCTCGTTGTCTGCTTGCCTTGTCATTTTGATATGGGGATTCTTCCGTATCATCGGGCAAGGGGTACCCCGTTGGCGGTTCTCTATGATACACATGTACTTACGATGACAAGAACTTACCGGTGACTAAACTTGAGTAGCATGAGGAGCGGCCCTCATATTCAAGGGACACGAGATTTCCAACTTATACTTCGTCAAGCATGTACACCATAGTTTGTTCACTTTAACCTTAATCACTTCAAGATGCTTATGATAGGGGCAATGAGAGCTGAAAGCTAATAAGTACCATAATTTTTGGAAGCTCTTTATGAAACTTGAATCTCTGCTTCCTTCTATGAAGGCCTTTCTTCCACCATTATATTGAGTCTCAACCTTCTACATTTATGCACCTACTTTGAGAGCATAGTGGCCATTCTTAGTTCTATGTGCATCGTCCCAAGACTTGTTGATTGATGCATAACCTTGATATTGCTTGTTTTTAACTATTTGTATCTAGTCACTCTTATGAACTTTGAAGGTGTCCTATGCATATATGTTTTGATAATCTATGAGGGACAAGCTGAATGCTACTATGCTATGTTTTCTTTATGTGAAACAAACAAACGTCTTACAAAGCATTGTTATTCATGAATCTTTTGTTTGTGCCTTTTCATGTTGCAACGTAGTTGCTATGTCTTATTGTTAGAACTTTATCTTTCATGTTATGTTGAAGTACTATGATCCCAACTTTCAATGCTTGCAAATGGTTTGATCAAGATTGTGATGGTGCATGTCACCTCAAAAATTATTCTTTCTTTTTATCACTTACCTACTCGAGGACGAGCAGGAGTTAAGCTTGGAGATGTTGATACATTGCAAATGTATCTATAATTTTTTATGTTCCATGCTTGGTTTTATCTACTTTCTTATGTTTTGTCCACACTTTGGAATACTTTTCATATGATTTTTTGGACTAACCTATTAACAAGAGCCACGATTGCAGGCTGCCTGTTTTACTGTTTTTGGTTCTAGGAAAGTCAGAAAATGAATATTCTCGGAATTGGACCGGACAAAAGCCAAAGTCGATATTTTACCGGAAGACTCACGAAGCTAGAAGACGAGACGGAGAGGGGACACAGGGCGGCCACACCATGTCGCCACCAGGTGGTGTGGGCCCCCTGGCCGCCCACCGACCTTGCCTCTTCGCCTATAAGATGCCTCCCGATGCAAAAACCCTAAAGAATCAAGCCTCAATCCACGAAAAGTTCCGCAGCGCCGCCGCCACCGAAGGGGAGATTCGGGGGACATAAAGTCTCTGTTCTGGCACCCTGCCGGGACGGGGAAGTGCCCCCGGAGCCATCTCCATCGATCTCCACCGCCATGTCCATCACCGTTGCTGATTCCCATGATGAGGAGGGAGTAGTTCTCTCTCGAGGCTAAGGGTTCTACCGGTAGCTATGTGTTCATCTCTCTCTCTATGCATGATCATATTGTGATCATGAGCTTGTAATCTATAGATCTACCTTGTTACTCAAGTGCTTTATTAGATCTCTACTCTCCCCATGTGTGCGAAAGTGACAACGTGCACACCATGGTGGCACTTAGGCTAGAGATTGCAAATACTTGTTATGAGTTATATTTGGAGTTGGTTGTCTTTATTAAATTGTGGTGTTTGTTGGAACCATCTAGTGCTCAAGGTGACAGTGTGGGGTTTTCTAGATGGGAAAGGCTTACTTTATGGTGTGTTGTTATAGCCCTACCATGGATTAGAGTGTCCAACCTGAGAGTAGATAAGAGTAGTTTCACGAAGATAATATATTTATATGAGAGTGTTCACTAGTGAAAGTATGATCCCTAGGCCTTGTTTCTAAGCACTGAAACACCGTTTGCTATTAGATCTATTACATGTTTGCTTGCTTCTATCTTTATTTCAGTTTTACTTTAGTCTTTTACACACCATCAAGCTATCTTCTATCACCGTTACCACTTATAATTATCCATACCACTTGTATTTCACTATCTCTTCGCCGAACTAGTGCACCTATACACCTGACAAGTGTATTGGGTGTGTTGGGGACACAAGAGACTTCTTGTATCTTGATTGCAGGGTTGCTTGAGAGGGGATACCTTTAACCACTTCCTCCCTGAGTTCGATAAACCTTGGGTGATCCACTTAAGGGAAAACTTGTTGCTGTTCTACAAACCTCTGCACTTGGAGGCCCAACAACTGTCTACAAGAATATAAGTGCGTAGACATCACCCACAGGGCTGGCTGTTTTTGCCTTTTCCATTTATTTTTCTACAACTTTATTCTAGGCCTTTTTCCCTCCGGGATTTGGCCTAATATAAAAGTTGCCTTTATAAATCTTAATCTAAATATTATTTAGAATATATTAATTCACAATTAACATATAATAAATATATATTTAAATTCCCATTTATCCGAAAACACTTTTTCGGTCTTTTCCTTTATCCTTTCTCCGAACAACTTCGGATCTCTCTGTGGAACGATTCTGGCTTTCTCTCTTTCTCTACTATGATTCCATCTTACGAATGATCGCTCTCATCGTACCCTTAAGTGTATCCTCTCACGGCTCGGGAATGCTCTAGACATGATCTGTATCAATGATCAACAGAGGGACCAGGGATATCCATGTGACCCCTATGCATTCCTGATGACAATGTCGTTTGAACCGTCTAAATGTAGCATCATCTTCCTTTTGTTTCTCGATACAAATTGTCCGAGATCCGATCATTGGTATCCCATACTTTTGTTCAATCTCGTTCACAACAAGTTATGCTTTCTTGTTACCGTGATATTACATTCCCGTGACCTAGTTACATGTTGCAACATTTATAGATGTAATCTTACCAAGTTGGCCGTATGTATCTTTACCCGTCATGTGGGTGAACAAATCCCGGTCTTGTAGTCACATGTCATCTACTGTTCCTTTGGAATACCCAACGTACACCTTTATAGCCACCGTATTACCAGATGACGGTTGATGCAGTCTAAGCAGCCTAGGGAAATAGTGAGTAATATGAGCTCACAGACTAAGGAGAAGGAGTCTAGGTATAGCTGTTGCAACAATGAACTATATGACTTGATCATGTTGCAATCCTTCGAGGAATGTCCAATCACATCATTCTCCAATGATATGATCCCGTTGTCAGTCGGCATAAATGCCCATGATCTTGAAACCCAGATCATCTTTGTGACCAACGAACTAGTATGAATAGAGGCTACTAGGGACTTGGTTGTTTCATACCACACCTGTACCAATGTTTCTACTTGGCACAGTTATAGCACAATATGAAACTATTATAAACTAATTGAGATATGAAAATAAAAAACTATTTATTATTTGCCTCTAGGGCATATCTCCTTCAGTCTCCCACTTGCACTAGAGTACAAATAACCTAGCTTGCATTTTACTCATTTAAACCATATACCATATGCGTTTACAGATCATGCATGCTCATGGGAAACGTCATGTCCATGTTCTGTTTTACCAGATCATTATGTCTTTTGCAAATTGTTAATGTCTTCCTAATTTTGACATTCACTCCACTATCGTATAATGGGTCGAAGCATTTGTATGGCAACATTTGTTTCTAGTGTTTATGATGACGTCGTTTTCACCGTTGTCATCTAAACTTCGAAACACACTTTGCTATCCTTTGTGTATATACCATAGTCATGGCAGCAGAACGAGGCCAGATTCCAGGAGCTTATAGTGACTTTAGATCAACCTCGAGGTCTTTCTCATGGGCATTGGGCCCTACGACACATCATTCTACGTTAAAAGCGAACTAGCCCCACCACAACATTATATATCACATCAGATGGAGCTTTTATACTTCTATATCTATGTAGATCATAATGCATGAAATGCATCTATGCCACTTACATTACTTCTTGTTATTGAAGTACAAACTTAATTCTAGTTCAGTGATCAACTCAGGAATCACTTAAAGACACGTTCTTATAGTTAAGACTTTGTCCTACCAACCAGAACTTCGGGTCACATTACGTCGAGTATACAACATGGTTTTATGGAAGAACCTATGACTGAGGCATAGGAGATGCAATGCATCTCTTTCTTTCAACCATAGTTGTGATACTAACTCAATGCTTCATATAGTAAGAACTACTTTCTCACCTTGTTCCATTCTGAGCTACTTCAGAATCTTGCTTAGGACATTCTGGACATCTTTCAGAATCAAGTCCAGGAAGCATTCGACATTCAGTGTTTATTAAACTCACCAATCTATCTCGATAGATCTTATTGTTTAATAACTTCAACTTCATCCTAACTTAAATATTATTAACACCAATCACATCATTCACATATGTCGTCTACATATTCTAGAATGATTTCACGCTCCCACTCAAATATGACATTCATGTTTGAGATACAGGGATTTCACTTAGCTCTCACTCAAATCTAGGTCCTTTCGATAATCTTGGACATTCCAAAATTCCTTGATCACCATCAAATCGAGAATTCCACTAACGAGATTTCAATGACCATTCATTTCTCGTACTTAGGTCCATCACGCTTCTTTGTATTTCGTAGGTACGTCTTGTTCAAAACAAGACAAGTGAATCAATATATAATTCCACAAACTTGTAGAATATGTAGTTGAATCCTACTTTCTTTAGTAAATGTATTCACTGAAACTTTATGATCATTATCATTGGTTTCTCCTCTATTTGTAGAGTTTGGTTTCACGAAACAAATTCCGCTACGCCACTCAACACTTCGGAGATAAGGTCAAATACCTTGTTTTGATCTTTTACTTTCTTCCACCTGTATCTTCATCAAGACACATCAATTTAGGACAACAGAAAGTTTGCCCCTTGTGGAAGATGCATTCATAGCTTCCTAAGAATGCTTTACAAAGACTTGTTTATTTGCCACAACTTCGACTTATTGAAATCTCTAGAAACTCGAACTTGCCATAACACTTATGGTGTTGTTTCCACGAATATTTTAGATGTTCCTTTGCAATTCAAATGAGTGTTTGCTTATTTCGATCTCTGACTCTAAATGACAAATATAACCCCTATAAGAGATGATATTATACCATATGTATCTTAATACATAATGATTATGATGTATAGATATTTCAACAAAGTTTGAATTCATCCAATTATCATAATTTGTGAAACATCTTTCACAAGTCCCTTTTTATGCTAAACTTCATTTGAATACTTTAGTCGTGTCGATCAAATCGAAGAGACTTCGTATTCTTGTTAATTTCAATATCCTCTTTCGTTGTGAACTCATTTGAACAATTCAAATCATTTCAAACTTATGTTTCATTAAGTAAATACGCTTATTCACTTAAGTCCACAATTAACTAATGATTTCCACTACTTGTTGAAAATATGATACATCACTATGTATAAGATTCAACATTTCTTCGCATATCACCGTTTTACCAGAATCCGGAGTTTTAGTCATTCTGCCCAAGAGGCATGGTTTTGCAAAGTCTCTGGATTAAGCATCTAGGACCCCGATCTTTCATAAAGAACATGCAATAACCAAAATGACTTAAACTATAGTGTTATTTCATTATTAAACTTTGGATATCTTTTAGCATTCTAATCCTCTATAAATGTTTAAACCATTATCATTAACATAGTGATGAGAATAACTTATTTATAATCATAATGTGACCATAAGGTATTGTTCATAAGAATAGTACAAACTGGCTTGTAACTAATTCATATGAATAATCATCTCGCCTTAAGCAAGACACACAAACAAGGATTACAAATTATATTCAAGTCCACTAATCCAAATGATAAACTTTGAGGAAAGAGGCGATGTCGGCCATCAACTGTTTTGCTTGCCGTTATCAAGTCATGTTGCCTCAAATCCAGGAATTCTCAAGCAGACCATCCTGTTTTCACAAAACGGGACAAGCATCAAATACTTTGTAAACTGCAACGAGTTTTGCAAGAACCACATTTATAATTTGTACATCTTACATATACCTTTTCATCCATGACCTCCATTGCAATCAAGCCCTTCTAAGAGTTCTTAACTCTAATGCAAGATCGCTAAGTGTTTTTCCAAACATTATGGAGTCGTCGGATTATCTCCTAATGGTTATTATGTCAAGAAGAGAAGATCACCTTTTACGAGGATATCCCTCAGGCGTGGGTATTAATCTATGAAGTTGGACCCTTTTGCTAAGTTCCATATTAAGCAGTATATTCCCATGGTCGCAAAGGACCTCAATGGGATAGGCCAAGGTCTACTAAGATATTTGCAAACAGACATCTAGACTAAGTTTATAATAAGAGATCAACTTATAATTGGTCTCCACTAAAACGATCATCCCCTAGACGATTTTAGTGATCTCATGATCCCTATCCTCTGCACCTCCCCCGATCGTCACGACCATTGGTGCATTATCAAAGGTAGACATTCAACAATGTCAATCACATCATCCATGTGACTCATGCTCGATCTTTTGATCTCTTGTGTTCTGAGGCCATGCTTCTCTAGTGTGCTAGGCTC
Organism: Avena insularis; assembly: GCA_023614405.1. Classification (NCBI taxonomy): domain Eukaryota; kingdom Viridiplantae; phylum Streptophyta; class Magnoliopsida; order Poales; family Poaceae; genus Avena; species Avena insularis. The sequence goes on along the minus strand of CM042692.1, from coordinate 488,825,477 downwards.
GCCAAATCTAACTTGTGTGTATTTGCTGTGCAACATGGCTTACACCCAATGTATGTGAACATAGATATGTTTGACACCCAGGCCTATAACCCTGGATTGCCTCATACCGAAGAACTTTCTTGGTGGTGCACACACAAGGGGAACACGGAACATTGGAATTCAATAGGGATTATCTTATTTGCTACCGTTGAGTATCTAAATACTAGCACACAATAAGATGTAAAAACTGGTATCAACATCATATGTATAATGTGATATGATATGGTCTTTCTTGCGCCTTGATCTCCATCGAGCGCTTCGGCATGATCTCCATCGTGCCCTTGGTTTGATGCCAAGTCCACGACGCCTCCACCAGGTCGTTCATCAGAACGATGACTATTACTATACTACTTAGAAACAGTAAAGTAAACTACTTTACCTTTGTAACGACCAATGCCATATCATAATCACATGCCCCCTGCAAAATAAAGTTAGACGCCTCTACTTTATCTATTGCAAGTTTTACGTGGTTGTTAGGGCTTTCGCACTAGAACCGTTTCTAAACTATGAACTTTCCAACCACAACATGGATCCAACAGTTGTCTCTATTACACCCCCTTTCGGGGCCCTCCGTTGTAAATGCTATATCAACTATTGAATGAGAGACAGACACCCGCTAGCCATTTATACGGTACAAGCCGTATGTTGAGCGTGGAACCGGTCTCATGTACGAATACGCGTAAGGTCGGTCCGGGCCACTTCATCAAACAATACCGCGATATAAACAAGTAGACGTTAGAGGGTAACAACTAAGGGATCAATGCCCGTACAAAACTTGTGCGTACTGGCCGTACATCACTCCTACGCATAGATCGGCTCTGATACCACTGTTGGAGATCGGTGCAGAAAACAAAAAAATTCCTATGATGGAACCCCAAAACTTGCCTAGGATCTATCTATGTAGTAATGCGATAACGACCGGAGCGTATATAATACATACCCTTGTAGACCGTACGCGGTTAACGTTCCGCGGGGAACGTGGTTGATGTAATCGTACTCGAAGCCGACCTCAAGGTCGCGAAGCTCCTCGCAGGTTAACCCTTGCTCCTTCGTCATCTTCATTGTGCAACAGCTCCGGCTCACGACATTTAAGCGCCCCAAGTGTTGTGCCTCGTGTCTTCGTACACATTCGGTGCACGATGAGACCTCTGGCTCCCCGATCCCGCCGGGAGTGGAAGTTGATATTCGGCTAGGAATCCCTGCAGCACAACGGCGTACTGCAGGTGTGCCTCGATCGCACGGCCCAGACTTGGGGCCATGGTCACGAGGTATAGAGAGAGGGAGGAGGAGAAAGTCAACCAAAGGACTTCTCTAAATATTGGTGTGTTCAATCCCACCCATGGGCACCCCTTTATATAAGCGGAGGGGGTGTGCCCTCCCCATTGGGTTAGCCATGTGGGACTAATAACAAAGGAAAGTCAGCAGAAATTCGGACCAGCCGAATGGGCCTAAATCCCATTGGCCCAACAGCATGCAAAGAAGACACTAGGCAAGAGATGCGGCCAGTGGGTGTGGGCTCAAGGCCACAGGACCCAAATGGCTAGTAGCAATGACCTCGTGGGCTGTCCAAGGCCCGGCGCCTGCTGTTCTCAAGGCCGGGCAACCCAGCCGGGTGGGCAGCTAGCACCCGGGCCCGGCTCAGCGTGCCCTCACGAGGCAAAGCCAGTTGGGCGGCTGGCCGCGGCCCAGCTCACATCCGCTTGACGCTGCCCAGTTATCTGCCGTCCTGTGCGGTGGCGGTTATCCGCCGCCCACAGGGCTGGCTATTTTTGCCTTTTTCCATTTATTTTTCTGCAGCTTTTATTCTAGGCCTTTTTCCCTCCGGGATTTGGCCTAATATAAAAGTTGCCTTTATAAATCTTAATCTAAATATTATTTAGAATATATTAATTCACAATTAACATATAATAAATATATATTTAAATTCCCATTTATCCGAAAACACCTTTCCGGTCTTTTCCTTTATCCTTTCTCCAAACAACTTCGGATCTCTCCGCGGAACGATTCCGTCTTTCTCTCTTTCTCTACTGTGATTCCATCTTACGAATGATCGCTCTCATCATACCCTTAAGTGTATCCTCTCACGGCTCGGGAATGCTCTAGACATGATCTGTATCAATGATCAACAGAGGGACCAGGGATATCCATGTGACCCCTATGCATTCCTGATGACAATGTTGTTTGAACCGTCTAAATGTAGCATCCTCTTCCTTTTGTTTCTCGATACAACTTGTCTGAGATCCGATCATTAGTATCCCATACCTTTGTTCAATCTCGTTCACAACAAGTTATGTTTTCTTGTTACCATGATATTACATCCCTGTGATCTAGTCACATGTTGCAACATTTATAGATGTAATCTCACCAAGTCGGCCGTATGTATCTTTACCCGTCATGTGGGTGAACAAATCTCAGTCTTGTAGTCACATGTCATCTACTGTTCCTTTGGAATACCCAACGTACACCTTTATAGCCACCGTATTACCAGATGACGGTTGATGCAGGCTAAGCAGCCTAGGGAAATAGTGAGTAATATGAGCTCACGGTCTAAGGAGAAGGAGTCTAGGTATAGTTATTGCAACAATGAACTATATGACTTGATCGTGTTGCAATCCTTCAAGGAATGTCCAATCACATCATTCTCCAATGATATGATCTTGTTGTTAGTCGGCATAAATGCCCATGATCTTGAAACCCAGATCATCTTTGTGACCAACGAACTAGTATGAATAGAGGCTACTAGGGACTTGGTTGTTTCATACCACACCTGTACCAATGTTTCTACTTGGCACAGTTATAGCACAATATGAAACTATTATAAACTAATTGGAATATGACAATAAAAACCTATTTATTATTTGCCTCTAGGGCATATCTCCTTCACTTTACTGTTCAAAGGCAAGCCTATGAGTTGATTAATTGGCATGGAATAAAGTTTACTCATTTGAATCATCCATGCTTACAATAATTTTGCTGCACTATAAGGATGCATGAAACCCGTAAGATATGCTTGCCATTGCTCTATCTATGCTGAAGTTTTTTAGATTTATAAAGTGAAGGAAACATGAGACTACTAATCATGAGTAAGATCACCATCTCGTTATTCTAGTTTAAATGCTGAGTTCCTTTTTGATTTTGGTTTTCTTGCTTGGGACGATCAAGTTTAATCTTGGGGAGGTTGATGGCTCTGAAATATAGCCATCTAACATCCACATTTAAACTAGATATTAGTCATATTCTTTATGAAATATCTCTCTAAACCTTGCCACTAATGCTAATATTTAGAGGGGTATGCAATCCTTTCTTTTGTATTTTTCCTGCATAGATAATGTCGTTTAAAGGAGGGAATCACTACATTAAAGTCAAAGATACAAGATTTCCAACTACTAGAAGAAACCAGGAGCCTTACATCGGAGGCAGACGCTTTAACAACCAACTATATGGCCGGAGCAAAAATTCCGACCGTATAGCTCCGATCGTATGGTTAGCGCAGCCACCGTTAGGTCAAACAGAACAACTTTCGTGAAGGGATCCCTATATAAAGAAGCCTCGGGCGACGAGAAAACAGAGTTCACACCATCTAGAAGTCTCTGCCACAGATCACCAGCCGCCTCCAGATCTCCAAACCCTTCTCCATCTCCATAGCCATATTCCACCACTTGTAATAGTAGATCTCTTATCCGATTGGCGACATTGTAAGACTATTGCTATCAATCTTATGATTTTTATTACAATGTTTGTGATTGTTAATCTCATCTCTATGTGTGAGTAATTCTCCTTGGGCTGAGGGCTTCGGCCTAGCCATGTAGCAATTGTGCATGTGAATTATCATAGATGGGATCGTGTATTAGTTTGTATGACATGATGATTATTGTATCCTCTCTTGCCTCAATCCAAGTACTTGTCAGGTACCCAAGACCCCAAGGGTTGAGATAGGTATAGGGAGTATGAGTAATGACTGATCTGCAGGTTGGGAACTCCAGTGACAGAAGGGGTCGTACGGCTGTATGTGAGGGATTTGCTTGGGATTAACGGTGACATCACTATGCATATCACTAGTTCTCTTTCTTCTATGATGAGACTAGTAGGTTATTGCTATAAGAGGTTGAGGAGGCAATAGCAATTATGGATGCACTGCCCACATATAATTTATCTTGCTCTAACAAGTACACGATACTTTATTTCTATCTTTTAATTCCATCAGATGTTTTGTACAGCTACAGGTGAAACCGAACGCCTTAGGCCCTCTCTCTCCATCATTGACAACAACAAAAAGACACAAGCTACTGGTCCAGTGAAAACACAAAAGGAATTCTAAAACTCCCGAAGGTCCGTTAAAGTAACTTCACTACGCATTCGCTTCCTGAGGATTCAATAACCTAGGTCTACTAGGGAAAAAGAAGCTATACTACATCCGTAATCCGGATCGAAGGTATCAAGCACGGCTGTCCGGAATCCAAGTCATCTCATCACCATCTGCAAGGCTGATGGTATCATCAGAAACTATAGTGATCCTCTCCTCAATGGTGAAAACACTGCTGCCATCATGTTCTTCATGCATGAGAAACATGATCTCCTCTACCGCAGCAATCCGACCTCCCTCACTGTCACTATCATTGTCGGTCTGTTTCTAAACTTTCTTCTTTTTCTTTTTGTCTTTCTTCCATTGTTCACAATGCCACTTGATGTGGCCCTTCTCACGGTAGTGATGGCATATAACACCAACATACTTGTCTTTGCCTCTTGATTTGCTTCTACTTCTTTCTCCTCCCTTACTCGGACCTTTACTCTTGCTTCTCCCCCATTACTCGGTTACTAACATTTTAGAATGTGAGGAAGAACCGTCCTTATAAGCAATTTTTCTAGACTCTTCATTTAGTACCTTGGTCTTCACAAGGTTCCAAGTGACTACTCCATTAGGTGCTGAATTGCATACGGTAACCTTAAAGGTCTCCCAAGTGTCCGCTAATGAGCCAAGTAGCAGCAAGGCTCTCACTTCATCTTCAAATGTAATTCCCATTGAAGATAGATGATTTATAATGCCCTGAAACTCATTTACATGATCTGCAATTGGAGTGCCTCTTTGTACCACAAACGCATCAATTTCTTGATCAAGAACATCTTGTTGGTACCTTCTTTGTGGGCATACAACTCCTCCAATTTCTGCCATAAGGTACGTGCATGTGTCTCCTCAATGATATGGTTCAAAACATTGTCATCCACCCATTGTCGGATGAACCCACAAGCTTGGAGATGAAGTACCTCCCACTAATCTTCTTTCATATCACTGGGCATCTCAGTGGAGAATACCGACATCTAGTAATCCTTCACATATAACAAGTCCTTCATCTTGCACTTCCAAGATTGATAATTTGTACCATTCAAAGAAATATTTTGTTGGTATTCACTTCCATCTTTCACCACAAGCAAATTCAATCAGCCCAAAAAAACCTTGCTCTGAAACTGAATACATAACTGAACCTCAGCTCTGATACCACTTTGTTGGGCGAGGAAGAGGATACACAACCTCCCCACTCCTGCCAGAGGTGAACTTCGAGGATAGTTTCAATCAACAGATATGCAGCGGAAATAAAACAATAAGCACATGCACAGGTGACACAAGGATTTACATGGAAAAACCTCCCCAAGGTGAGGAGGAAACAAACACGGGTGTGGACCAACTGGTCCACGCGAGCTTCACTATGAGCAACCTGGGTACAGAGTATTCTTTAGAACATCTAGAGATATACAATACACTCAGCATGTTGCCAACCGGCAACAACAACAACAACAACCACTTGAGAGAAAGATTACAGGAAAGCAGAGTGTCTCATTTTCTGTCCTCTTCGGTAATCAGCAAACTGCTCTTCAACTGCAGATCCAATCAGCACCAAACTTGGTAGAAAAGCTGACATACGAGTACCCAACATACACACCAAATTTCAGGTCAATCGAACACCGTTTTCCTACCCAAACTGTTCGTCTACCAAAATTGCTCTGTGCTGAAACTACAGCAGTCCGAACTGAATAAACCGCTTCCAAATCTGAAGCTACACTGACCCAAACCTCAAACTAGCTAACCAGATCGAAGTAATCAAAGCAAGGAACGAGCTCACCAAGTTTGGAGCCAATGCAAATAAGTTCGAGCCTCCAAACACCATCTTGAAGATAGATCGATCAGATCTCAGAAATCTGGACAGAAATCACCTCTCCTTCTTCTTCCTCTCTTCTCACTAGGTTGTGGTCTTCTTGTGTGTTTTCTCACCCTCTCTCAGCAGCAGCCACGTTGGCTTGCTTCTCACACTTGCTCACTCTCTGATTGATACACACACAGCCACCCTAGGGTTTTCTTTTCTACTCCTCTCCCAAGGAGCACCTCAGCCGTTGGATACGAACATCGATCAATGGTTGAAACATGTTGGACTTCATGGGCTGATGTTTGGCTGCCAACACAGCTCCATGTGGAGGTACATGGCCCAACAAACGCCCCCTCCTGACATCATGGAGGGTCTCATAGCCAACTGGCAGTCATGCCGGTGAGCCTACGACATACCTCGAGCTTTCCTCTTATCACCACCTTGGTCAACATATCAGCCCCATCGTCATCTGTGTGCACCTTCTCAATTTGAATTTGCTCGTAATTCAGCACATCTCGAATCCAATGATAGCGAACATCAATATGCTTCGACCTTGAATGAAAACTTGCATTCTTACTCAGGTGAATGGCACTTTGGTTATCACAAAACAGCACATACTTGTCTTGCTCAAAACCTGAAGTAGACTTCCTTCCATCGACATCTCCAGCCAAGTCTGAATCTGAATATGCAATTAGCTTGGGCTCACTACCACCAAAGCAAAGTTTCATATTAGTGTTGCCCTGGAGATACCTCAAAATCCACTTCACGGCTTCCCAATGTGGTTTTCCTGGATTGGACATAAATCTGCTCATAGTACTAACCGCTTGAGCAATGTCAGGCCATGTGCACACTGTAGCATACATCAAACTCCCAACCGCTAAAGCATAAGGAACTTTTTGTATTTCCTTTTCCATCTCTTCATTGGAGGGACATTGCTTTTTACTCAACTTTAAATGAGCTGCAAGTGGACAACTCACTTCCTTTGCCTTGTCCATCTTGAACTTGCAAAGTACCTTCTCAATATATTTCTCTTGAGACAAGTACATCTTGTTGGATTTTCTGTCTCTCTCAATTCTCATGCTGAGAATACACTTTGCTGGGCCCAAGTCTTTCGTGGCAAAACTTTTGCTCAACTCTTTCTTTAGCCTAGTAATTCTTGAGACATTCTTGCCAACAATCAAGATATCATCCACATAGAGCAATAACATGATAAAATCATCACCTGAGAACCTCTGAATAAATACATAATGGTCTAAGCTACATCTCTTGTAGCCTTGCTCACCCATGACAGATCCAAACTTCATGTACCATTGTCTTGGTGCTTGTTTCAGGCCATAGAGACTTTTCTTCAATTTGCACACATAGTCTTCTTTGCCTTTAACAAGAAATCCATCACGCTGCTCCATGTAGATTTTTTCCCTCCAACTCTCCATGAAGGAAATGTTTTGTGACATGACCGACGATACCTTTTATAGTAGTAGTTGGAACATACTCCATGTTCTAAAAACAAACTATTGTTCACGAAGCATACCATACCATGATGCCACATCACACCTTACGTGTAAAACAAAGGAATTCTCTCGTGCGCTCTTCCTCCCATCACACTCCAACGAACTGATTGGGCCATCCAACGCCATGTAGATTTTTTCCTCCAACTCTCCATGAAGGAAAACTATCTTCACATCCATTTGCTCAACCTCCAAGTTGAGACTTGTTGCCATGCCAAGGATCATTCAGATTGATGTCATCTTCACCACCAGAGAAAATATTTTATCAAAGTCAATACCTTTTCTCTGGCTGAATCCTTTCACAACTAGCATGGCCTTGTGCCTTGGATGTGACGTGTGATCTTCTTCCTTAATTCTGTAGACTCACTTGTTCTTTAGAACTTTCTTGCCCTTGGACAACTTCACCAGCTCATAAGTATGATTCTTATGTAAGGAATCCATCTCTTCTTCCATAGCCTTATTTCACTCCTTGTCATATTCGTCAATGTTGACCCCGCTAGGGGGTGAGTCTTGACTTGTTCGTAGGCGGCACTCCAAGGACTGCAAGATTGTTTGATTGTATCCCACCGCCCTTGGAGAGATCTCAATGTGTGAGTGCTTCCTTTCTACACTAGCTTGAAAAATTCTCCTCAATCCGCTGCCAATACTTCTTCCGGGACTGGTCACTTCCGGTGATAGCATCCATGGACACACCCTCCCAAGCCCGGATCAATGTCGTGTCTTCGTCCATAGTGTAGTTTGCCGATCTCTTAGATTTTACCTTATCTTGAGAAGCATCGAAGGCCTCCTCGTACACCGCTTCTAGTTCATCATCTTCCCACTAATCGGTCTCACACACTCCTTCCTCCCCTTCACCCTCCCTTTCACCGTCGCGGATAGCACCATTAGCAGGCTCGTCAGGTAGGGGCGGACCTCCGTTGACGGTCACAGCCGCGTTGTTCAGCATGTCAACAAACGAATACGGAACCGACAGAAGATCCTCGCTACGAATACCAAAATTTTATGGCCATTTTTAGGCAAACAAATTTTGGGCGACATGTGCGACAAATCTAGGGCGAATTCGACTACAATCAGATCATCACAGGATAATACCTTCTAGGAACAGGGGCGAATAGGGTGGGCGGATACGGGGAGCCACCGTCACCGGCGTGCACGCAGAGAGGGGCTTCCGGCTCACGGGTTTCTTGGACTTTGGGATGGAGGGCGCCTTGGATCCGCTGATTTTCCTCCGACCACCGGAGGGCCGTAGGCCAGTCGAACCATCGACTGCGCGGGGTTGTGCTCCTAGTCGCTTCCTCGCCAGTTTCGCCACCGGCGCAAGCGCAAGGTTGTCATCGATGACATCTGCGACAGGCGGGATTGCCAGCATGGATTTCGTCGTGGAATTAGTGGGCTAAGGCCGGGGAGTGTTCATATGACAGCGGTTGTGGGCGGCGGTGCGATGGGGAAAGGACAGAGGCGCGAGGATACGAGATCAGAAAATGGCGGCGGCGGCGGGAGGAGCGGAAATGTCCCTCGCGCCAAGCGAAAGTAAGGATGCGGTTCCCCGCGTCTGCAACCCTCGGTACCGAAAATATGTGGCACGGAAGCGACGATTTGCGGAAAACCGTAAAAAATTCGGATGCGGTACGATTTAGGATATCTAGAATGGCCAGTTTTTCCGTCTCTTATCGTTAACTGACGGTTATTTTACGAACGGAGCGGGATACGGTATCCGCTAGAAATGCTCTAACTAAGAAAATGTTTGGTGACAAGACCGACCATATAGCGGTACTCGGAACATACTCCGTGTTCTAAAAACAGAACTATTGTTTACCAAGCATACCATACCATTCCCTAAAAAAAAAAAAGCATACCATACCATGGTGCCACATCACACCACACGTGTAAAACAAAGGAATTCTCTCGTGCGCTCTTCCTCCCATCGCACTCCAACAAACTGATTGGGCCATCCAACGCCAAAGCCAATCTATCTAGGCCACCTAATGAAACCCAACACACATCAGCCAGTAAAGAAAAGGCAAAGGTATGTGTATCATTGCCCCAGTTGGCAAGTGACATGTGAAGAAGATTGATTTTTAAAAAACACACAAGCAGAAAAGGAATCGCAAGTGAGCTAGGCCGCCACATGTCCTCACATGCGCGGTTGGTCGGGAAAGGCGAGGTGGGATTTCGCTTCACAGGTTGGTTAGAATGGGCCGCGTCACCGACGGCGATGCCCAAACGGAATTATACGAGCAGTAGTAATAAGTAGCAGGAACAGTACCACGAAATTATCTTTGCAAGAAATAGCATACAGGTTGAGCACCGAGCAAAGCAAAAGAAAAGAAAGAAAAGGAGTGAGTTCCCCATCTGTATCACCGCATACTCCTACTTGGCACCCACCTCAGGCACAGACAAGGGGATAAATCCAAGGAGGGGAACGAGGTGGAGCGAGAGCGAGGAGAGAGAAAAAACCCTACTTAGCCGACAGTCTCGCCGGCCGGAGGTTAGCAAAGCGCGTCCCACGGGCCGTACGGTGCGCCGGCCAGCCGCCTCGCGCGCTCGCGGTGTGGGGGAGCTGGGGATCGCGGGGGCCAAGTCAGATGCGCTCGGAATGGGGAAGCCCCTCGATGTCGAGCAGGGCGGCGTCGCGATCGCCAGCGGAGGAGGAGGGGGAGGGGTGTGGGGCGTCGCCGGCGCGATCGGCAGGTCCGTCTCGTTCCGGTGCGTGTTCGTGCTCGCGCTCGCTGTCGGAGTCCTCGTACCGGCGCTGTTCCTCCTCCTGCCCTCCCGCCCCGAGGGGTACGTCTCCGACGACCCCGACGTGCTCGCCGGTGAGCCCCTTCGCCGCCTGCCACCGCTTAATTCGTCCTCTTGTTGCTGCACGGACCTGGGTTTAGTTGCGGTAGCTTGGCAATTGCGCGCTCTCTTGGGTACAGTGGGACTCGGGAAGCGGATCGACGGGATGGGACTTCGTGATCTCGAGCCGTACTTGGATCGCGTCTCCCTGGATCTAGGACTTGCGCGATTTTACTGCTCTGGAATGTTAGTCTATCTGTGATTTGTGGATGATTAGTTATCTCGTTGTAATTTATTTCAAATCTGGAATCAAATCAAATCAAACGCTACTTGGATAGGTTTGAATTTGAATCTTTTTATTACATGCTAATATGATTATTTTTTTCTGTTATAACCTGTGGACCTAGGGTTTGGAAGGTAAAAGCTAAGTTTGGCGATTGATGCAACATAAAACCTTTTCCTGAACATGCCCTGTTAGAGCCTTAGGTGCAACCCCACATGTTCAAACTAGTCATTTTTTTTATCAAGATTTAACAGGATTCTCACCTGTAAACAAAGTCCCACCGTGTCTGCTAGCCTTTTTTCAGTCCCTAAATTCTATGGATTAGTAGAATCGAAGCCCCTTAATGGAAGTCTTTCAAATGTTCCAAATGTTATTAATGTACTTCTGTCTAATAGCTGATATGTAATACTTATATATGGTATATTACTCTTTGTGATCGATGCATCACTTGGTCCCGATATATGCATATTTTCTCTTCCCCGTTGAGATTGATTTCTCATGCTAGTGTACCAAAGTTACTCTATGTTTGTTGTCTTTCCATCGTTACCAATAATGGTTAGAGGATTTGCCTCCACCGATAATGGTGGCTGTGTTAATTAGGGACCCAGTCCTTTGCTTTCGTTGGCACAGTTAAGTCAATTGTTTTTATTTCTTAGCTTTTCATACACATAATTGCTTCTAATCTGTCCAAGTACCTCGGTGATTCTTTGTTGACTGATCCATTTTTCTTTATCATTATTAGATAAATGCTTGGGCTTCTAAATGGAAGTTATTTTTGTTATGTTGCATCAGTTTTTTCATACGCTTGTGTCATATATTAATAATCATATTCTGCCACTGGGTTGTTTATTTACTATCTACTTAATTAACAGCGCCAGTACTTAAGAGAGCTGAACCACATTGTTTCATTCGTTTTTTTGAACTTGGCGATCATTTTCATATAGCTGTTTGTTTGCACAAATGTCATTTGTATTTCCTACTCCCTCTGTCCAGAAATAAGTGACTTGGATTTGTCTAGATTCGCATGTATTTAGACGCGTTTTAGTGTGTACATACATAGAATTATGTTTTAATGATTCATGATAATGGATTTGAACATTGATTCAAATAACTCTTCACTCTGTTTCAGCTCAAATCAAGGTTGGTTTCACGTTGGAGAAGCCTCTGTCATTCCTCACTGCTCACATGGACAGAATAGGGAGTGACATATTTGAAGAGATTGGTGTACCTAATAGCAAGGTGAACGATTTATTATTATTATTATTTTATGTTTTTTTTAATTTTGCCTTAACCATTGTTAATTCAAATGTTCTGTTTATCAGGTTTCCATTGTTTCGATGCACTCTTTAGCTTCTAAATACTCCACGCATGTGGTTTTTGGTGTTCTTCCTTATCCAAAAGATGCTTCAATAAGTTTGCCAGCCCTTAGTGTACTGAGATCATCCTTAGTTGGGATGATGATGCAGCAGCTGAACCTGTCCTTGACACCGTCACTTTTTGGGCATCCATCTTCCATTGAGCTGTTGAGATTTCCAGGAGGAATTACTGTTGTTCCTGTGCAGTCTGGTTCTGTATGGACGAGCACAGTCCCACTATTCAACTTTGTGCTGAACAACTCCGTTTATCAGGTCTTGGGTAATCTTACAGAGCTAAAGGATCAATTAGAGCTTGGATTGAACTTGAACTCCTACGAGGTATTACCTATTAAACCACTTCCCACAATGTATTATCAATTTAACTGGCTTTGTATTTTTCAATTTAAGCTCACTGTCTATCATATGTGTGCAGAGAATATATTTGCAATTTAGGAATGAGATTGGTTCTTCAGTTGAAGCCCCAGCAATTATTGAGGCATCGGTGTTAGATGGGACTCTCTTGCCATATAGGTTGAAACAACTAGCTCAGCTAATCAAAGAACCCGACTCGGGGAACCTTGGGCTTAATCACTCTGTATTTGGTAAAGTAAAAGGAGTTCAACTATCATCTTACCTACAACACTCGATCTCAGATTTGTCCCCTAGTCCATCTCCTTCACCATCTCCATCTCCATCCCCCTCACCATCACCTTCTGTATCTTTGCCTCCATCTGGGAGTGTCCCCTACCCTGCACCCCCAACTTTTAGTCACCCTCCCCGGGCTTCTCCCCCTTTACCAGACACACACCCCTGTTTTCCATGTACTCACTGTAACCCCTTTCCTCCAGCTGGTAGGCCAATGTTAAAACCACCCTGCCTTGGTAGAGACCCTAAGCTGCCTCCATTTGTGCACTCACCACAGCCATCTGTTGTTCCACCCTCTTCAGTTCATAAACCACACCTTCCTCCAGCTTTTCCACCAGTTCCTGGCCATGTAGTTCCTCCCCGTCCCTTACCATCTCCTGACCATGTGCCGAATGCAGATGGACCAGCTTATCAAATGATGCCAATAAATTCACCCCGAGTGCCTAATTTTCGACATCCGGTGCCTCCACGAAAGAAACGAAGTAGCAGGACAACCAAGTCTCCTCCAATCGCTCCATCTCCATATTGTAAGTATCTGGTTGGTTGCTTTATCTCTAGCATGTAGGGTTATAACTCTTATTTAATGATTAATTTCAGATAGTTGATTTGAAGTGTTTTAATTGTATCAGTTGACTTACGAATTGAGACGTTTGATGAATCTACTGCAGCGTTTGCTATTCGTATCAAACTAGTAGATAAACGAATATTTGTGTTGCATTAGGTGCTTCTTTATGACCGTGCTACTGGTACAGCACTACCCTATGGAATAACATGAAATCAGGTCTAGTGGAAATTTACTTCCAGTATGTATGCCGTTTAAAATGTCGTTTCACTAAACGAGTTAACTTTTCCAAACCCACGAGTACTACTTGTTGAAGTCTGCTTCATTTACATCTGTGCTGATTCACTTTGCATTTCAGTCTGCTAATGTGTAAACCTGCAGCTCTCCTCCATTCCTGAAGTGATACTCGGATTGCTTCAAATGTTTCTCCTGTGTTGGCTACAAAGCTATCCTTACTATGAGGTTGCTGTGGTTGCAATTTTCCTGCTTGGAACTTCCTGAACCAGTAATGGGAGTGTGATACTGCAAAGACGGGTTCTGTTTTTCTGTAACTGCATGAAGAATTCCGAACCATTGGAGGCGGAATGTAACCGTAGATATAGGTCTATATTATGCTAATTTACAGGGTTTTATGTCACGAAGGTGGCTGCCCTACGTCTTTACCAAATTGTAAGATCTCACCGAAGGTTGAGGGCTTATGGTAGAGAACAATGTATTACTCTCACGTGTAACATATTGAGCATAATACAACACGCATCTTTGATGTGGCAACCATTGTCGAGGGCTTGCACACTGAGAGCTAACGTGGCGCGGGTACTGTGGCACACTCAGGTTACCTTTGTTTCTGAAATATCGGTCACAAAGCTTCAGAGTTTGGCTTGGCATTCACTTGTTCCGTTTAGGTACAGACCAAGTAGTCGTCACGTTACGTATTGAACTAGATATAGCTTGATAATTGTTAGCTGAAAATTGCTAAAATGATCTTTACTTTTGTTATCTGAACACGAAGAGAAAACTGTGTATTTTTGTTAGTTAAGCGGAAAGTCCTTCTGGCTCCCGAGCTCCAGCGCTCCTTGCTTATTAAAATAAATAAATCAAAAACAACATTTATAAATTTCAAATGAAGCCTAGAACCAACCATACATGCTTACTGTGATTCCATGTTCAGCCGAACCAACGTAAAGCCTACTTACAAATAAAGTCGGAAACAAAACGAATTTGACAAGTCACGAATTTACCAGTGCCAAACCATATGACGCCATACCATAACAGATCGTGTAACCTTTTGCACTGAAGCATTACCCATGTGCAGGCACATGAAGGAAACAGTGATACAGGAATAATTAAGAAATTAATTATCAGGGCAGCAATTACTTGAGCCTGTAGGGTCATGAATTCATGTACACAAAAATGCAGGCGCTTGTAATTCCTGATAAAACATGTTAAACAGTATAATCGTCCGTGACTACAAATATGACACAGTTTTAACAGTTGAAACTTGCTTGTGATCCAAAAGCAGCAATTAAGTCAAGCCTCCGAAAACAAGAACCAATATCCTCCTCGGAAGTTAGCTCAGCAGCAGCCATGTATGGTTGATGGTTTCTTCTTCCAAACTAGGTATCAGCCATGGTTTGCAGCCACTCCCTCGGCTTGCTACATCCTCTTTCTTGCTTTCCCATTAGGTTTTATCTCCCATATTTTCAGCTATTTATACACAGCAAAATAGGAATATCTTTTTATTTACAAGCCATTACTGGGATCTTTTACTGTTCATTAGCTGGGGAATGGGCGCCCTGTCTTTGAATACCACTCTTCCATCCTTGGCTACGTACTGATATTGCCAATCTGGACCAAGAAGCCACGCTGTGGCCACTCCCCCGAGCAAGCCTCCTAACTGCCGTTATTCAAGAGAGTTCATGAGCTAATGATTTCATTACAGCGTGGAATGAACTACGCAGAAGTTTAGGAGGCTTACATGACCCCAGTTATCAATGCCTCTTGAAAGGAGACCCATACCCTACCAAATCAAAACATATGAGGTTTGCAGATGGAATAAAGCAAATGGTAATAGCTGAAGCGAAAGTGAAATGAGTGGAAATACAAATCAGTACCATATTTAAGACAACCACACGTGCGATTTGCTCTAAGCTTTCCTTTCCATGCCCCAAAAGCTTTCTGTGCCTCCACGTATAAACAGCATAGGCACCAACCTAATGATACATATAAGTTGATGAAACGTAATAGTAAGAACATTTATCAGGGAGTTCTTCACTAAATGAGACTAGGCCTATGGTTCTTCAGGTTAGCAAACAATAATGGTGGTAATTATAAGTAGGATTTTTTATGCAGGAGAACAACTAAAATAACTACATTAAAGGTCAGAGTCAACATGTGCAATCAAATATTACCAATGTAGTACATATGGCCTGTCATAATAAAAAATTCTTACTTTGAGATCTTAGAGTAGAAGTAATTGATGGACAAAAGTCATGAAACCATCAGAATAATTTACAACATATATGATATATGCTCTGATCTATCGGTGAGATTTCGTAATCCATAATGCTAGGGAATAACTTTGACATCACATAAAATAATTCTTTAACTGTATTTAGCAATGAACTAGACATACCAATCCAAAAATGGCCCCTGATGCACCAACAGAAGGTGATTGACAATAAAAGTAGCTCATTAGTGAACCTGTTACAATTTCAAACAAGAAGAAATGATTATGGACCAAGTATTAACAGAAGACCAAGACAATGATCAACACCACATGGATTTCCAAAACAGGTAACAAGGATAAACAAACACCTGTCACCGCGGAAGCGAAATAAACAGCAAGAAATCTTCTAGGGCCAGTAACAAGTTCCACCGTAGGGCCAATTGAATTCAAAGAGAAACAGTTGAACTGCATCATCACAGTGATAGGAAGGAAAGTCAGCAATAGTTATTTTGTGTAGTACAATTCTAATTACTAAACAAAAACAGGAACACATACAGCAAGATGAGTAAGATTTCCATGAAGAAGAGATGACGTAGCCAAGCGCCATAATTCCCCTCTATTAATCAGGCTGTTGACCTTCCATCGTAAATATTGTTGCACTCGCGTCAGATCAGAAACAAGCAGAGTATAGGTGAACTGGAAATTTCAACACGTACCAACCTTTGCTCCCCACATAATGAGCTTTCCCTGTGATGCTATCTGAGCGATATAAGCCCTTTGGTGAATGTAAACACATTGTTAATCCACAAATGTAGAAAGAAGCTTCCATCGAATTCGAATAGAACGGAGTCATTACCAGCGTATCTCATAAAAATGTGGACTTACAGAATATTAATAGCAAGAAGAACATTAGTCCACAGCCTCTTCTTCGAATTGATCCCACGAGGCCGTCTTGGCTGCAAATTTCCGTTACCGATGTATCTCCCACCTGATCTGCTCCCACCGAAGAAAGCAGAACTGCCGACAAACGATGCGGAGAACACATTCCCCAGCGCCCCAAGAACCTGCTGTGGGTCAAGTGGCTGTGATCCCTCAAACCAAATGTCTCCTATTCTCGGCAAGACCTCAAGCTGCCGCACCTCCTACAGATTGCACACAATTCAGTGCAGATTAAGTTATGCGCGGACGCAGGAATTCTTAGAACACTTCTAACATGAAAACTGAATAGCTCAAAGGCAACACATCTGAATATGATCATGATAGCAGCTAGTCAACTAGCATCTGTATATAACTGACGACTGAAGGATATCACAGCTGACAGGTCGTACGAAGTAAACGCACCAAAATAAAATGTAACTAAGCATAGTCTTAGACGTCGTCAGAATAAATCCAGCAGTTCGCGTCACAATCTGTAAGAGTGGAATGAAGGGGAAGCAAGAGCTAGTACCGGCGAGCGGAGGAGGAGGCCGGCGAGGCGACGGCGGAGGGAGCGGCCGAGGTGGACGCCGGCGAACGCTGCGACGACGTTCGGCCTCCAATCTCCGCCATCACCGCCGCCGCCTCCGCCGCCGCGGCCGGAGGAGGAGCCCGGAGGGGGCGGGGGAGGCCATGTGAAGGAGGGGAGCAGCAGCCACGGCGCCATGGGAGCACCACAGCCTGCGTCGTGGACCCCGTTGAGGCCTTTCGATTTGATCGCTTTGCTTGGGGAAGCGGCATCGGACTCGTTCTAAGGTGGGCCATAAGGCTAATGGGCCTCTCCAAGGACATAAATACATACCTGCACGCTGGTCGAAGGTAGTATAACTGTCGAAATGGCCCTCAATTTTTTTTGACAGTGTTATCACGCGACCGTACTCTCCGAATCACATCAGCGCGACGCCTACGTGTCCGTCCCGAACACGAGCACGAGCCATAACTCAGCATCCACGTTGGGCGACGTTCGTGCCATCGCACAAACGAGCGACACCTGCCAGGTACTTCCTCGCGCTGAAACTCTACCGCGCAATTTCACACGAATCTATCGGCGCTGAAACGCTAGCGCGACACGACCAACGCCACCTCCCCCTTCCCACCCGATAAATTCAAAATCTTCCTCGAACACAACCCTAGAAAACCCCACCTCCTCCCGAGCGCAACTTCTTCTCCAAGGAAAACAACATTGCCACTTCTCCCAGCGAGATCTGGCAGTAACTGTGCCCACCACCCCTGTCACCGACCAACCCCCCAAACTGTCCAAAACAAGATCCTTGTCTTCCCAAAACCCCCATGCCCTACATTCCTTCTATAAAGCTAAAACACCTTATATTTTAAAACGGAGGGAGTACAAGTTTTTCTTTTGCGGTGATTTGTTTTATAGGTTGTGTCAACCGACGCACCATGCCTCCGTCAAAGTTCCATGTCCGATCGGCTACCAAGTGTCGTGCCGGCCACGATATAAATTCGTAAAGGTAACAAAAGCGACCGAGACATGGACGAATCGGAGCTAAAAGGGGATCGAGACGAGAAATAGCTTGAACAAAAATATCTGGCGAGACCAACGGCTGGGGAAACACATGCCATAGGCGGCAATATTCCGCCGGGCGCGGAGCAAAGGCACGATCGATCGAGAAGCCGCTTGACACGGAAAAGCGAGGAGGAGGGAATGGAAAGGAGGAATGGAACAGATCGATCCACCGTCGTCTAGCTAGGAATAGCGAGCGAGCGATTCTCGTGGGACAAACGCAGGTGGCAGCGTGCACGCCGACTTTCCCCAGCAAAGTCGCGCAGCCGGTGGTCTGTTGGTTGGTATAGTACTGGGCGCGTACGCGCGACCGTGCGAGGCGGGTACAGATCGGGGGATCGTGCTCCACAGTGCCAGTAGTGCTCGTGCCCTCGCTCCATCCATGGTGATCTGGAAAGTGCAGGCGGTGGGGAACTGCAAGAGCTCGATCTCGCCTTGTCAAATCAGAAATACCTACAGTACGGACGGGCATTCTTTGGAAGGGAATGGCAGATCTCTCCCTCTCTCTCCCGTTCCAGCAGTGAACGAACGACCGGTGTGAAATCCGTCCCTACCCAGTGTCGAAAGCGCAGTGTCTGTCGACGAGTTACTGGCCAACTGAACAGTCAGAATAGCTTGTCACGCAGCTCGAGCACGCCGCAGTTGTTCGAATCAAACACGCGCCAAGCAAAACCGTTTCCTGTCCTGGCCTTGACCCTCCACTACGGTGAGCTCACTGGTCTGCCGGTCTACCCTTCGCGATCTCGAGTACCCTACGATACGCTCACGGCAGCTAGCGGAGGAGGACACCTTTTTCCCCGCCAAAGGCCGCCCGTGCCGCCGCGACGATTCCCTCCTTCCTTCCTTCACGCGCCTCTTTTTCCCCGATCGAGAACTTCCTCCTCCTCCTCCAACGCATAGTCAATTCTCTTTTGCGCCCATTTTTCCTTCCTCCCGACCCCGAGGGTGGAACGGGAATGGGAGATCTTCCTTCGGCGGAATACTGTCAGACTGTCAGACGCAGGGCCTGACGAATGATGATTTCGTCCGGGAAAAAACGCTCTCTACCTACTGCCAATAATTCGGGGTCCGGGCAGTGCAGGCACGAGCTTATCTAGAAACCGCAGTGCCCCAGTTGCGCGCTGTGGTTGGTCCCGTCCCGTCCGTCGCGTTGTATGATCCGATTCCGATCAGTCCATGCCAGGCTGCTGCTGGATGGATTGGGGAGGTTTCGTCCGCGGGGCGTGGCTTGACTTGCTTGTCCATTGCTGGTTTTTCTACATTCTCCGCCTCTTTTTTTTTTTTATCTCCTCTCTTGGTCGTCGGTTTCGGCGGTGGTATGATGATCTTCGGGGAAACAATGATTGGGCAGTAATCTTACTAGGGGAAGCGCAGCCCAGCGTACTACTCCCTCCGTTCACAAATATAAGCATTTTAGCTTTTTAAAATAAATCGGTATCTAATCTAGATGCTTTTTAGTACTTCATCCGTCTTAAAATAGATGTCTCGGATTTTTTTAAATACAACTGAATCTATATATAAATAGTGTCTAGATTCATCTCAATTTTGATAAATCTGCGATATCTATTTTAAGACGGGAGAGGGAGTATATAGGTCCACTCTAAATCTATACGAACTATACACCAAAAAAGTGTAGATACATTCAACTCATAAAAATAAAACGTCTTATATTTCTAAAGGAGGAAGTACTACGTGTGGCCTCAGGCTACACGACCTAGGAGGTAGTAGCTCTGTGTATAGAAGCTTTGATGGCCCAACGTACGTATGTATAGGCAGGACCTGACTATGACAAAGACGAGTGGCTGCATGGAGCGGCCGGTGGCGGGCGGCATGCATGTTGGCATGGTCCATGCCGTGCTCCCTGCCCGACGCCAAAATTCTCTTAAACGCCAAGGATCCATGCATGCATGAGATTGGAATTTGGAACGGCATGCATGCGCACATATGTACTTTCCATTGCAGATGGTTGAAGACGCAGAAAATAGCGAAATCGCTGCACACGACGTACGCTCTTCGGCTGTTGTTTTCTGGGCAATTTCAGCCCAGTTTCGGGCGTCCCTTCCCTTCGATCCCATCCCATGCATGGCAGCAAAAAGGAGTTACAAGCGTCGCGATCGTGGCGAACAGAAAGGCAGCTTAGCTAGCATTTTCAATCTCTGTGAGTGCTGGGTGCTACGAGTGACGGATGCAGTTCAAAGTTACCTGTAACTGTCTGTCTAGTAGTACTTCAGCGACGGCTTCAACTGCTCAAGACGTCATCACTATTCCTGAATATTCAGCAACGAATCATTGCACCTCTGACTGAAAACACACACACAATGAACTGCAATTTCCTCCGTAAACTGCAGTTGGGAAGAGACGCAGTAGATGCATAGCTAGTGGCACCCACGTTTCTTTCTTCTCTCTCCAACTCGCGCTGAAACTTTTCGGAGGAACAAGATGCATCTCAGATACACATTCTTGGGCGGCTGGCCATCGGAGCACGCATGTGCGGGATGGGCGGGCGCCACCGGTCGATTATAGATGGTCCATGCATGCGTCGAGAGGAAAAAGGCCATCTGGTTTTTGCACAAGCATGTAAAAAGAGTGACCACGCTGCCTTTTCCCCCTCGGTGGGCGGGTGATGATCGGGTGAGCGAGTGGACCTCGGAAGACCCAGGTTACCAGGTACTATATGCTCTGGACCATCGGCGGCAGGGTGCTTGACACTACACGAATCGCATGGCAAATAGTCGTCGGCGTAGCCTGCTAAACCGTCGGTGTAGGCTACGCCAACGGCAGCCGTCGGCGTAGCTCCTCGGCGGAGATGACACGGTCCTCGGCGTAGCCTACACCGATGGAATTCGCCGTCGGCGTATTCGCCGTCGGCGGAGAGCCTCCACGCCGTTACACGACGAGGTAACGGCGCGCGCTGCTACGTCGACGGCCACTGGACACGTGCCAGCGCTGAGCCACCCCAATCGCGGAGCTACGCCGACGACCTCCCTCTCGGCGTACACCTGCCACGCGTACGCCCCTGAACCACCAAGGCCTGGCCCTACGCCGACGGCCTGGCCCTCGGCGTAGCCCTGACCATTTGGTCACACGCAGGGAGCTACGCCGACGGCTTGGCCGTCGTCATAGTGCCAGCCCAGATTTTAAAAAAAAAAATCTATTTAATTTCATAGTAATATTATTCCATAGCAGTAAATAACTCATCCAAAGCATCAATATTTCACAGCAATAATTATTAACATTATTCAAGCATCATCATATCATTCAAACATCATCATATCCTTCATGTATACAAGCCGACATCCATAGACATCATCCCTACTACTGTGGAGGAGACGGGGTGAACCCCTGATCTCCCTGGTGAGAATAGGCGACGCCCGACGAGGTTACCGTCCAGTAGAAGCAGCAGAAGAACCACCAGGCGAGGGAGTTATCGGCGAAGCACCACCAGCAGAACGACCAGGCGAAGGACCATCGAGGTGGGTGGGTGTGATCATCCGATGGCTACCCATTGAGGCATGACCAAAGTGCTCGTTCTCGGAATATCCCGTCTCCTACATGTTCCCTACATGTTAGCAACTTGCGAGGCAAAGTAAAGCGGTAACCGGTGGTTTGGCAAAAAATTTACCGGTGATGACCGGTAGTATGTCCGACGAAAACTTTCCCTCGATGGCAGGAATGGCGCCGGTCCCGGCACGGGAGGTATGGGCCCTAAATTAACACTCTGTCCCGCGTGCATAGCCACAATCACCGCCTACAATATAGTTTAGATGTCAGGCCCTAAAGCACCAAACTAGGGAAAGTGGGACTCGTATGTTTTGCGAAAGTGAAGGTTTAAACTTACATTTATGTACTGCGTGTAGACCGTACTCGCCGCCTGATGCTGCTGAAAGGCTACCTCATATTCGTCATGAGCGACATCGTAGGCTGCCTCGAACTCAGGCTACAATTTCAAATACAATGAATCTCGTCAACACTTAACCATGTAGGAACGTAAAGATAGGAAAAATAAGGAAACTTACATCATCTCTGGAGGTGGATCGACGAGGCTAGCCACGAGGCGGAACAGGGGGGCTGTAGACGGGGTGGTTAGCCTTGAGACGTGTGTAGCTCGTGCTGAGGGTAGACTTGACCTTTTTATTAAGAATCTTGAGACGTCCATGCTCCAATCCGTGCGACGACAGGAGCAATGACTCCTTATCGGTCTCCGCGTTAATGGGGTCATCCACATGCGGGTGACGAGCTTTCATCATCGTGATGTAGTTCTGCAAGTGTTCCTGGGCATTGCCGAAGAATGCGGGGAGCGAGGGCTGAGGCTTCGAGAGATCGGGCTTCTTGAGTCGCATCTTCTCATAGACGGCGACATCATGAATCACCTCCTCGGGTAGTGCCTCGGCCACCTGCGTCGCAAAAAAAATGTTATGCGTATCAAGTAGGAACATAACGGGAAATAAATGCAGGGCATTCCATATGTATACATATCATCTTCCCCTTGAAGCGGTCAAAGTTGTGGTTTTCCCCGTAGTGTGTTTTACCATCGCCTCGGTTTTCCGTGTTCCGCCTCGACAAGGCTGCAAACTCTTCGTATACTCTGATCCACCTCGTCCTAACCAGCTCCTCCCATGCTTCTCGATGCGGCTCAGCCCATTCGGGGATAACCTGAAAATGCAATACTCAACTCTAGATAATGCAATGGCAACTTAGCAACAATGTAGAATCTCATGACATTTTACTCACCGACATGTACTCTTTCGGAGTCATCGAGTAGTCGGGATTAGGATTTTTACCGACAATCTCCTCCTTCTTGACCCTCACGCCCCTTTCAGCCCAGAAGTGACTAGCAGCCGTGACCTTTTGGTTGTACCACACCTACAGTGTCAACTTCACACAAGCCCCAAGCAAAGTCCTGTTCGCCGTCTCCTGTTGCTTCTCATCCACACGATAAAAGCACTTCAATCATGCATAAAAACAATTGTAAGAGTCATGAGTTAGCACGGTGGGGTCATCAACTATGAACGAAACTCGAGAAATATGTCTTACCCAAAACTTGGTGATCACAGCATCAACAACTGTCGGAAAGCCCGGGATAATGGTAGCCTGGTAGTCCGCCCAAGTAGTGGCTAGCCTCTTGACGCCCTCGGGGGAAGTGTACCAACCCGGCCAGAACTTCCTAATCAGAGCTCCAATCATGCTATTAGGAAGGCGGGGCTTGCTCCCGACAGGAAATATCCAATTGCTGCACAATAATCAAACATTAGTACACATGCCAAATTATTTATCACCAACAAGAAATTACATGCTTAAAATTCCAAATTAGTACACTTACTCATTGCCATCTGGAATAATAAGGGCTTTCGCCTCCTGGGTCCTAGGTCAAACCTCTCGTTGGGGACTTTCGATTCCCCACGATTCCACAATTTCTTCCGTGGCACCTGCACCACCAACTCGCGTGTAGGGTCCGCCTCCTCTCTAGACTCCGCCTCCGCCTCCTCTCTAGACGGCCCCTCCCCCTCCTCCGTAAGGAACAACTCAGGAGCCACGTCGCCAGAAGCGGAGGGTGGTGGGTAAAAGTCCACGCCTCCATCCCCGCCACCTCGTCCTCCTCGACCTCAACCTCGACCTCGTCCTCCTCCCGCATCGCCAAGATCGGGGTAACGCAGATTGGGAGTTGGTTGTCTCCCACTCCGTGGAGCATTTTTCTTGCGCTGTTGCAGCACCTTAAGCAAAGGCGACAAGCTAGCCTTGTCACTGCTCATATTGTTCAATCACCTGCATTGAGTAAGAGAAAATAATTAAGCACAAAGACATAATAAAATATAGACACTAAGCGTAAAATGCATTGAAAAATAATAGAATGCATTAAGAAAACAATCAAGCACAAAGACATAATAGAATGCATTGAAAAATAATAGAATGCATTGAAAAATAAAGACTTACTATCATTCTCATTCTCATTCCCATTCTCATTCTTACTATCACTATCTTTTGAGTAGAAAGCTGGAGCCTCATCAAATGGTGGAGGCTCATCATCGTTGTCATTCTCCGCATGGAACTTCTTGAGCATATTTATGTCATGTAGATCCACCACTGACTCACCCCAAGTTTCTGCATCGTTCTCGAGGTCCTCAAGATCAACAGGTTCTAACTCAAAGTGTCCGAAGTCCTCTTGCTCTTGATAAATTCCCTCGTATGTTACATGGTCAATGTTGTTGTAATCATCCTCGGAGGGAATCGGTAGGTTACCATGTGGCGATACCTGGAACACGACTTTCCATCCCTTGAGTTCCGCTTTCTGGCATGGGTAGGGCAAATAATAAACTTGGTTGGCTTGGTGAGCCACAATAAAGACGTCAGCTCCGCTATAGGTGGTTGAAGGCCTAACTTCAACTAACCCAATGGAAGGGGTACTTCTCAGTCCACCCCTTGGGTCGAACCAGTGGCACTTGAACACAACGATATTGAGTTGTACGTTCGTACGATTGAAGGTCAACTCGTATACATTCTCTAACCTTCCATAGTAATCAAGGGTATCGACTCCTCTGGTGAAGACCCCTGTATTTACCGTTTTTGCATTTGGTCGGCCCTTCTGGTGCATCTCTGTATGGAAGCGAAGCCCATTCACATCATACTTCTCATACTTCATGACGTCACGGTTAAAACCCTGGGAAACACATTTCAACTCATCTGACATCTCAACATTGGGATCAGCTCCCTACAAGTACAGTTCAAAGTTGTTGTGTTCATTATATTAGTTACGTAGAATAATAAGGATCACATATTGCAAGGTAAGAGGGACATGTTAGAAATTACTTTTTCCATGAACCAGGACATAAAGTTTTTTTATTTCCGGGAGCACCCTCTTTAAGTAGAATGTCTAACTCCAAGGGATAGGGATCCATTGTTCTCGACCACTGTTCATCCATGAATTCACTAAGGAGGAGAAAATAAGC
The DNA here is from genome assembly GCA_023614405.1 of Avena insularis. Taxonomy (NCBI): domain Eukaryota; kingdom Viridiplantae; phylum Streptophyta; class Magnoliopsida; order Poales; family Poaceae; genus Avena; species Avena insularis. The sequence goes on along the minus strand of CM042692.1, from coordinate 488,800,277 downwards.
ATTAGAACGAGACCAAGACCGAGAAGTAAATTATTCACCATGTTACCTTATGAAATCGACCACTTCCTTCATGTTCATAAGCACATAGAGTATTATGCAATCCTTCTCTTCCTTCGGCAAGCGGTATTTTAGTCCTTTACCGGCCTTGCCACCGAGAAATTGGAGTAGTTCGAGCTTGGGGTCATTCTTGGGCTGGTCGACATTGTAACGAGAGACCGGGTTATGCATAGTTGGAACACCATCAGGCCAGTAGGTTGTCGCGACATCTGCCATCTCCCGAAGGCATGTTGCCTCAGCTATGCATGCTTCAATCTTGGCTTTGTTTCCAGTTATCTTTCGAATATACTTAAACTCTCTCTCAATACAAAACTGCCAACAAAATTACACCGGGCCACCCAAGAGTACCTCGTTCACGAGGTGCACAATGAGATGCGCCATCAGAGTAAAGAAGCATGGCGGAAAGATCATCTTCAAATTTCATAGCAACTCCGACACTTGAACACGCAGCTTCTCAATAACCAAGGGACATACCTGCTTAGCACATAGTGTGCAGAAGAAATGGCTTAACTCCGCAAGCACTCACCAAACTTTCTCGGGGAGATACCCTCGAACCATCACCGGCATCAGTCGCTCTATCCATATATGATAGTCGTGAATCTTGAGTCCAGTGACTTGTCCCATCGAAAGATTGACTCCCTTACTTATATTCGAACAATAACCATTAGGGAACATCACGACGTATTTGAGCCACCTGAATGCTTCCTTCTTTTGGACATTATCAAGGCAGAAGTAGGCATGCGTCTTGAACCAATTCTTTCGACGGCCGTTAGGAGGCTGCATGTGTAATGTCTTCCTATCACGGAGCTTCTCAACATCGACTCTAGCCTTGACATTATCCTTTGACTTCCTAGGAATGTTCAGGACTAATGTGAAAAAGGGACTCCCGATATTCTTTTCAGTGTGCATCACATCGATGTTATGGGGAAGTTCGAGGTCCTTGTAATACACGAGATTCGTTAAGGATACCACGTGAGTCCAGTTGTGCGTTACACCATATCCCGCAAATTGATTGCCAGTTCCCGGCACCGCAGGCACGAGAGCACGTAGCTCGGCATCAACAGCTGCACCATCAAACTTTGGTACCTATTTTACTTCATGCACGATTTTGCCCTTCTTGAAGTTCTTCATGTCAACGGATGCTTTCTTTTGAGGTACCGACGATTCGTGTCAAACGCAACATACTTGCGACCAGACTTTAGCCAAAGAAACTCAAGTCGGTGCCTACACACTGGGCATGACCACTTACCAGACATACACCATCCGCACGTTAGGGCGTACCCGGGCATGTCATGCATGGTATACTGCAACCAAACTTTCATCAAGAAGTTTCTATTTGATGATCAGTCGTATGTCAACGTCCCGTGTATCTAGGAGTGGTTCAAATCATCCACAATCGGTTGCATGTAGACACTCAAATTCTTCCCCGGGTACTCGGGCCCTGGAATGATCAGCGACAGAAACATGGTCTTCTGTTGCATTAATACTCGGGAGGGAGATTGAGCGAAATAACAAACACCGGCCAGCAGCTGTACACGGCCGTCGACAAACCATATGGGTTGAAGCCATCTGTTGCTATCGCAATTCTAACATTCCAAGCCTCTTCTGCCCACCAAGGGTATTTGTCATCAAAGTTCTTCAATGCCTGACCATCAGATGGATGTCCCATCTTCTTCCGTACGTGATCGTCCTCGTATCTCTTCCCCTTCTTGTGCCATGTCGTCTGTTTGGCAGTCTCCTCGCTCAAGTAAAGCCGCTGGATTCTTTTTATGAATGGGAGATACCGAAGAATCTTTGTAGCAACATTCGACTGCTGATGGCTCAGTGTTGATGTAGAGATCGTTGGGAACCCCAAGAGAAAGGTATGATGAGCACAGCAACAAGTTTCCCTCAGTTATGAAACCAAGGTTTAATTGAACTAGTAGGAGCAAGGAAACACCCCAAAGGTGTTACTAGCCGAGCCTTGGCAGGGCGCACTACCGGTGCTAGTAGCAACGTGGAGACCTGCACAACACAACCACAGAACTTTGTCCCCAACTTGCGATGAGGTTGTCAATCTCATCGTGTTTTGCTGAAAACAAAGGATTACACGTATCGAATGGAAGGAAGTAATAGTTTGCAGAAAGTAAACACAAAGCAGTAATAGTTTATAGATTGTGTGTAAAGAAAAGGACCGGGATCCATAGTTCACTAGAGGTGGCTCTCCTTAGATAGATAACATGCTGGGTGAACAAATTACAGCGGGGCAATTGACAAACATCGAGAAAGCAATACATGCATATACTAATCATCTTGACTCCTTTGAGACTTGATTAGGCACTACAACATTATACATAGACCGCCATCCAACTGCATCTATGACTAATAATCCACCTTCAGGTTATCATCCGAACCCCCTCCAGTATTAAGTTGCAAGCAACAGATTATTGCTTTACGAACTGCGTGTAAAGTAAACAATACGATTGTTCTATGAACAAAGGATTGTTGTTTTCTCCCTAGTAGCAACAACACATCTAATACCTTAGAGATTTCCGTCACTTCCCCAGATTACCAGAGGCATGAACCCACTATCGAGCATAAATACTAACTCTTGGAGTTGCTAGCATCTACTTGGCCAAGATAGCTACTAACAACGGAAAGCATGCAAGATCACAAATAACAAAGACATGATAGAATCAATAATCAATCTGAAATAACATCTCAATATCCATCGGATCCCCGCAAACACAACATGCAGAATTACAGATAGATGATCTTGATCATGAACGGAGCTCACAAGATCTAGACATGAAAGCACAAAGGAGGAGAGCCAGCCATCTAGCTACTACATGGATCCGTAGTCCAAGGATGAACTACTCACGCATCACACGGGAGGCTTTCATGATGATGATGAAGGCCTCCAGGGTGAATTCCCCTCTACGGCAGGGTGCCGGGAAGAGCTTCAGATCCCTCCCGATCTAGGGATGGAGATGACGGTGGCTATAGACTCTTTCGTGGATTTTTAATCGGGTACTTAGGGTTTTCGTCCCGAGGGCATCTTATAGGCGGAAGGAGAGGCCGAGGGGTTGCTGGGGTCGGCCAGACCACCCCCTGGCGCGGGCCAGGCGTGGACGCGCGACCAGGTGGTGTGGCCAGCCCCCAGCCCTTCTCCGTCTCGTATTCTGGCATCTAATGACTTCCGGAAAAATAAGCACTTTGTCTTTTGTCCCGTCCAATTCCGAGAATATTCATTTTCTGACTTTCCTGGAACCAAAAACAGCAGAAAACAGGCAGCTGGCACTGTGGCTCTTGTTAATAGGTTAGTCCAAGAAATCATATGAAGAGTACTCCAAAGTGTGGACAAAACATAAGAAAGTGGATAAAACCAAGCATGGAACATCAAAAATTATAGATACATTTGCAATGTATCAACATCCCCAAGCTTAACTCCTGCTCGTCCTCGAGTAGGTAAGTGATAAAAAGAAAGAATAATTTTTGAGGTGACATGCACCATCAAACACTTGATCAAAGTATTTGTAAAACATTCAAAGCTGGGATCATGGTACTTCAATCATAACATGAAAGACAAAGTTCTAGCAATACGACAAAGAAACTATGATGCAACATAAAAAGGCACAAATAAAAGATTCATGAATAACAATGCTTTGCAAGACGTTTGTTTGTTTCAAATAAAGAAAACATAGCATAATAGTATTCAGCTTGTCCCTCATAGAGTAGCAAATATAAATGCATAGGACACCTTCAAAGTGAAGGGAATATGCTCGAGAGGCAATAATAAAGTGGTTATTATCTTATTCCATGTTTATGATAAATGTTTATTTTACATGCTAGAATTGTATTGATTTGGAAACATCAATACATGTGTGTTTAATAAACAAAAAGGGTTCCTAGTCATGCCTCTCTTATAGACTAGCTTGTTGATTAACAAGATGATCAAGGTTTCCTGATCATGGACATTGGATGTTGTTAATAACAAGGTCACACCATTGGTGGAATGATGTGATGAACATTCATCCGAAGTATAGCATTACGATCAAGTCATTATGTTTATATTGCTATAACATCATACGAAGTAATCTTTATCCTTAGACCATGAGATCATGTTAATCGCTAACACCGGAAGAGTATCTTGATAACATCAAACGTCACACCGTAACAGGGTGACTATAAAGGTGGGTTCGATTACTTTCTGAAGGTGTTATGTTGAGGCTTATGGATCAAGAGTGGGATTTGTCCATCCCGATGACGGGTAGATATACTCTGAGCCCTCTCGGTGATATCACATTGAAATAGCTTGCAAGCAAGTGATGTGATCACTAGAATGTTATATCACGGGAACAAGAAAAGAGTGCATGTCGGTAACGAGATCAAACTAGGTATGGAGATACCGATGATCGAATCTCGGACATGTAATATATCGCGGGACATAGGGATTTAGTTACTAGCGTTAAAGGTTCTCACGATCACATAAGTCATCTATGAATGTGTAGGAGTTAGTATGGATCCCCAGGTCCTGCTTCTGATTATTGATCTGAGAGGGGTCTCGATCATGTCTGCATTATTCGCGAACCATAGGGTGACACACTTAAGGGATACCGACACTATTTGGAGCAAATATGTTTCAGATAAAGATTTAAGAAAGCGCCGGAATTATTTCAATAGACACCGAAACTGTTTCGGGTGAAATTGCTGAAATTGGTTCTGCATGTAATATTGAAATGTTGCAAGGGGTTTTATGTGAATGTTTGTTAATTAAAGTAATTAACAAAAATTTCTGAATAAAATTAATAAAAGTGTTTTATTAAATGCATTTAAAGTGGATACTTTAAAAGAGAATGTGAAGGGGCAAATTTATGTGGAGGGAGTTACCACCACATGAATGGAGGAGGTGAAGGGTCACCTCCTCCATGTGCCGGCCATGAAGGAGGGGCACCCCCCTCCTCCTATAAAAGGCCACCCCCTCCTCACTTCTCACACACACCTCCTTGTGAAGGATCTCTCTCCCCCTCTAGTATTATTCCCCCATGGTCTCGGATTAGCGAGATACATGTTCCCGGTGGCTTTATCTGGAAAGGAGTTCTTTGCTTCACGCTTTCTTGGAGCGAGGGACGGAGGTTGTCGAGTCTGGGGACGTGTGTGCGATCATGGATGCACCGCTGCTTTGCGGTGCTGGACTTGGTGGTGTTGGAGCTGGATCTGATGGACGTGCTGGAGCCGGACCTGCTGGACTTCATCACGATCTTGAGATCGGCAAGTGTATGACTACATCAACCACGAGTTCCTACTCGTTGACAAAGCTCGTTGTCTACGAGGGTAAGTTCTCGTTGGATGTATGTCCACCCGTTGCTTTGTACCTAGTAGATAGATCTTGGCGTGTAGTTCACACCGTAGGAATTTTTTTGTTTTCTATGCTGCGGACCCAACAGTGGTATCAGAGCCTGATCTATGCGTAGGTGCTTAGCAGTAGTAGTACATATGTTGATATGTGGGTGATGATGATCATGTTATTGCATCTTCTATGTATTTTGGATATTGGTGGCATAGTGGGATGAAGCGGCGGACCAACCTTACATGTCATCGTACATGAGACCGGTTCCACGGTCGACGTGCAACTTGTTTTGCATAAGTGGCTGGCGGTGTCTCTCTCCTACTATAGTCAATATCTGATTTACAACGAGTTGCTAATAACTTAGTTATCCTCGTTGTGGTTCATGTTCGTAGGTAAGAACGGTTCTATCTCCGAAAGCCCTAAGCCACGTAAAACTTGTAATTGATAAATTAGAGGCGTCTAGTTTAGATCGTTGCTGGGCTAGTGTATTGATATGGTATTGTTGTAAGTAGATGTATGATAGATACTCTTACAACACACTCAACGTGTAAGTTCCATAGACCTTGGCCTTACACACAAAGGAATGATAGAGATCATACCATGATGCAAGTGATAGAGATCAAATGCATGGACCATATCATCTCACTTTACACATTAGATGTTAGCATCTTATACTGCTAGTTTGGCGCTTTCTGTAGCATTGTAAGCTGATCCCTCTTTTAGATATCAAGATAAAAATGTGTTCTTCCTTAAGTATGCACCGTTTTGTGGATCGTATTTCGAGACATCATGTGATGATCGGGTGTACTCGACTCTACGCTTTCATACAAACGGGTGTAAGACAGTTTTACACACATGAATACTAAGGTTCTTACTTGGCGAGCCTAGCATGTACAGACATGGCCTCGGAACACGGACCGAAAGGTTAAGCATGAGTCATATAGTTGATATGATGCCCATATAGATGCTCGCCTTTGAAGCTACATCAACTCACGTGATGATCGGACTTGGTGTAGTGGATTTGGTTCATGTAATCACCAAAAAGGCACGAGGGATGTCGTTTTTGAGTGGGAGTTCATTTCTAATTTGGATTAGTCGAACCAAATTTGTCATAAATTAAATCAAAGTGAATTTGCATAGTTTGTTGTAGTCATTGGCATTCGTTTTCTACCTTATGCTTAGTTTTTATTTGAGATAATAGAACTATAGAATTCTGGATATTTACTTTCTGTTGGTATCGTATTGTTTCGAATGTCAATTCAAAGTTTATAAGTCCTATTGCAAACTTTCAGCAAACTCTATTTACTCCATGAAGTTTAATAAGTAGTATTAAATCAAGAGTAAGAATTCCAATGTTAGTATCTAAAGTATCATGTTTGCCTCCATGATTATTGATATTCAAAAAGTTGTTTTAATATCAAGATTATATTGGAGCTGAAAATTGTTTCAGAAACCATCATGTGTGAAAGATATTGTGATACCTGAAATAATGTTTTTTGGTTGCATTATGATAGAGTATAATTTAGCAAAATACATGTTGTATATTGTATGAGAATTTGTGAAGGATGGAGATGCTAGGCATCCGAATCTACCAAAAAGGTTTTGGGAACTGATATTATACTCGCGATTCTTCCTTATAGGCTATAGTAGCTTGATCATGAAATTTTTCATGATAAGGATGAATAGAAGATGTAAGTAAAATGTTTACTACACTAATAGATTACTAAAGAATGGATTTTTCAAAGAACACCAAACATTTGATGATGGTGATCCACTTCAAAGTGCAAGTCCAAAGGTATTAGTATTTGACTATATACGCTTTGTACCATGTGTCATGTTGATGACACCACTATTGATGTTGATAGATTCTTTTAAAAGAAAAGGAATTGCTGAAAGAGAATCTATAAAATATTTGGTAGAAAATAAAAGGTTGGAGATGTCCAACTTAGGTATATAGAAGATATACATGTTATGGCTATATTCCTTGCTTCTTAAACAATGTGGTTCTTAGGTATTGGATACCGAATTGATTGGTATGAAGTGTCATACAGGACAACGCAATTCATGAACTACAATGGCCTAAGTAACCAGCAAGAGAATGAGTGATGATGTTCATCGAAAACAAATAAAGTGGTATTGTGTTTTTCGTTGTCATCAAACCAAGCCTTCAAGATTTGTTTAAATAATTGTTATTTTGTTCCGGTATCATGAGAACAATGGCTGTTCAAATAATTACCGTATTCCATAAAGGATGGATGAACTTTTACAAGTCTAGTTGGAGAAATCACATCCATAAACACTATTACTAAAATGTCGCAAGACAAATGATTGAAAGATCACTTATGAAGTGACATCGCTGTTTAAATTATATTTGAAAGAAAACATGAAGAAACTCCATGTTGATGGATTTTTGGAGTCTTTGATTTTGATCAATTGACGCATGTGAGACTTTCCTCGAGATAATTGAAACTCCGTCCATAGGCCAGAGAGGAACAGATGACTAGCTTATTGGAAATTGTGCATGCTGATGTGCATAGTCCATTATGTGTAGCCATATGCGATGGATCTTTTTGCTTCATATGCTTTCTCCGAAAATTTGAGTGAATATATCTGTATATTTACTTAATAAGGAAGAAGTATGAAACATTTGAAAATTGTTCAAAGACTTTCAAGATGAAGTGGAAAATCATTGTAACAAGAAAATAAAGAGTTTATGGTTCGATCATAAAGGAAGATATTTGAGTTACATGTTTAGCAAAAACACCTAAGACTTGAGGAATTGTTCCGTGATTTGTGTTTCCCGATAAACCATAGGAGTATGGCATATTCGAGAGATAAAATCAAATCATGTTTGAGATGGTAAGATCATTGTCGTGGTGGTGTCACGGTAGATGCCATGGATAGGCTAAAGGTGGGGACTAATATGCGCTAGGGGAATCCAGGGAGGGATAGTACAGTGAATCTCTACACAGAAGCTTTGTATTGATGTTCAATCTCCAAGATTACAAGTGCTCCTCGAGCTGTATTGACAATAGGAGGAAGAAGAAACTCTCTTACTCTTGCCTACCAACTAGCCCAAGAACCCTAGATCCACTAGTGCTCAACCCACTAGAATTCTCCTTGCTCAGACGAAAAAACCTCACCTTACTGTAACCCTAACCCCCCTTATATAGAGGTGGTTCGGTCCTGGCCTAGGGCATACGTGGAGGCATATTCCTAAGAATATGCCCCCTCCCAAAGTAGTAACCCGACAGGGGTGCTTTTCCCCCGCGTCACACTTGCTTTAGCGATGTAGCCTCTGTGGCGCCCGCGTCAGCCGACGTGAGCGTCGTCACCCTTGTCGGCCACGATCCGGTGGTCCTGCCCTTGCTTTATTCGCTCATCCAGTATGCACCGGACCTTCTTTTTTGACCAGAGAGATTCCTTCCTTCTCCTAGAAGCCAAGCGAGGATCCGGATCACGGTTGATCCGGCCACACCTGTTCCTGCATATAAGTTAGACAAGATCTTCCGACTTACTCCTTAAGTCGGATGAGACAATGGTAGGCGACCCCCCTGGTCCGGGTTACTCCGTGATCCGGACTGCCTTGAGGTGACCCGGCCAGCATCCGCTTTGACCTTGCCGTACCTCGGCTAACTCGGCCCTTGTACCCCGGAGTGACCCTACCCGGGGTTATCCCCCCAACATTAGTCCCCGAAGCTGGTGCGGCCTTAGCGGCCTTGGTCGTTAAGGCCACATCGGGTTCATTCGTATTCGAGCCTCGGACGTCTAGTTCCGGGTTAACTTCTTGTCTCGGATTGTATGGATTTACGTTCCCTTCGCACGTTCCAAGTTTTCACTTGCCGGCCGGGTTACCATTGTAGCTCGGATCCTATGGTTTTACTTTCCCTCTGCACATTTCAAGTTTTCACTTGTCGGTCAGGTTACCATGGAGGCTCGGATCCGGGCCTTGCTTCCTTCTCTCATACGCCAACCCACGTAAGGGTTAATCATTGCGTTGCCTCATTTTAAGGGCTGCCAGAATCGCCGCAGAATCGCCGATTGATTACTGTGTGCGGGTTACGTCATGCCTGTCTCCTTGTTTACCGCAACTACACGTCGTGTCATGGGATCATATTTGCTCTGTGGCCCCCGCTGTGGCTTCTCTCTGATTGGCTAATGCCGGTGATACACGGCCACAGCGCGTGGCTCACCAGCGCAGCGCGATCCCACTTGTTGATTACTGGGGGCAGTTAAATAGGGGAGGGGCGCGCCCCTTAGCACTTTTCCATCTCTGCGCCCCTTCGCCCGTTCCTCTTCTTCTTCCTCGTGACCGCGCCGCCAAGATTCCCGTTGCGGCCGCCGCGCACCTTCTCCGCCGTGCCTCGCAGCGCCACCGCTGCATCACTGCTTAGCCACGGGTCCTCGTCAATCTAGACCGCAGAGGCCCGCCGTCGCCAGCTCCAGCAAGGATAGCGGATTCGAGGTGACGGAGGAAGAGCTCATCATCGTCGAGCAGGAGATGGAGGAGGACGCCGGCGCGGCGGACCGCGGCGTGTGGGCCGGTTCGTGGGTCTGCCAGGACGACATCGACTGGCTCTACCAGACCCGGCGTATTCCCGCCAGCGTCACCGCTCGTCTCCCCTCCTCGGAATTGGCCCCCTCACCCAATCCGGGTGAGTTCGTTGTTTTCCTATCCCATTTCCAATGGGGATTTGGTCTTCCGGTGAGTGATTTCTTCTGGGACTGGGTTCGGACCTATCACCTGCAACCACATCATCTCCCAGCGAACGCCATCACCTCTTTGTTCGCTTTCGTCTCCTCGATCGAGGGCTACACCGTACTATGGCCCACGAAGGAGCTGTGGATCCGGTTCTTCGGCCTCCGTCGCAACGTCGTCCCCAACATCCACGTCGAGTCGGAGGACAAGCAGCTCACTCAGTTCGGAGCTGCCTCGATCTCGCCCCGGAGATTCTCAATCTTTCCCCGGGTCACTAGGCTTGACTCCTGCAAAGGATGGGCCCGGACCTTCTTCTACGTCCGGAACGAAGGCACCGAAGACTTGATCCGGTTGCTGCCCTATGCTCCGGGTCCCCGGACACGGATTTCTGGGAGGAGGTCACCAAAAAACCTACAGCTCTGGCCAACCAAGTCAACAAAAGGTTTGCGGAGCTGAAGAAGCTCGGATTGCGCAATGAGGATGCCATGATCACATTCATGTGCAACCGAATCTCTCCCCTCCAGCGGCGCACTCACAAGTTGTGCCATATGAGCTTCAGTCGCGACCCCAACCGAACCTCCTCGTTCGAGTTGAGCAATACGGAGATCTTCCGCCGGGTCAAGGCTCTTTTCACCACCCATAAGGATTTTTCCGCCAAATGGACGTGGGGAATCGAGCATTACTGTCGTTACAGGCTCCCTCCCGCGGTAAGCTTCGCGGGGTAAACATATTTTGGATCAATTATATGTCGGTTCTTATCATATTTTTGACTCTGCTCCTTGTGCTTTTTTCTCAGCTGTTTCTCCAGCAAACCCTCGAGGATGGTACTGATCCGACCCTTAAGTGGGCCCTGGACCGAGAAATCCCGGATGAGGAAGAGCCGGACCAGGAGATGTTCCTCCCAACAACCGATGCGACCAAACGACCCAGCGGTAAATTCTCTTCTCTTAGAGATTGGCCCGACGATGAGGATGACTCGGATATTGATGTGATTGAACCCGTTGAGGCTGTCCCTCTTTCTTTTGCCTTCCCGGCATCAGCTAACCCCGGTGGGCACATCCACGAGGATTCTCCACTTGCCACGGGCGAGCCTGTTTCGGTGGCGTCGAAGAAGAAGCGCGGATCCGCGTCAAGTTCTTCTTCCGAACCTTCTCAGCCTACCAAAAGGCAAAAGAAGGCCGGAGACAAGACTACCTCCAAACGGGCAGGCAAAGCCCCGGCACGGAGGGCCCGGAAACCTAAGGAGGCCGAGACCTCGGATGCGTAAGTCATTTTTCACTACGCAACACACTTCTCCCTGCATCGGGGTAATTTCACTCCTGACATTATTTTCTTTTGCAGGGATCCTGTGGAGGTCCCTCAGAGCGGATCGAGCATCTCCTCTCCCCTTCGGTCCGGTCCTTCCCCTCCTCATGACGATGAGTCACGCCCACTGAGCCCTATTCCGGAGGGCTCTGCGAACGCTCCGGGTTCCGCAGTACCTCCTTCAGAGGAACGCGACCTCGGATCAGGAGGGGTCGGATCGGCCGAGGCAACGACGTCCGTCACTTCGGCATTGCCGCAACCAGTAACCGACAAGTCTACGCAACTCCAGCACTAGCAGCAGCTCTAGCACCAGCCACCGAACCAGCGCCTGTAACGGCTCTGAAGAAACCAACAGCAGCTCCAGCACCAGCCACCAAAGCTCCCGTGTCAAGTTCGTCTGCCTCGTTCGAGTCATCCCAAGCTCGGCGAGGAACCACTCCAGCGGCTTCCAAGGGCAAATCTACTGTGGTCACATCCTCCCAGCAAGCCAAAGGAAAGTCCACCTCCGTCGATCCCGGGCAGCGAACCTTGTCGTCAATGCTTCCAAAGAAGTCACCAGCAGCGACGGATCCTCCTGCCGAGCCAGCCGATTCGTAGCAGATGGTTCTTCACACTAGCCTAGCTCTTGCCCTGATTTAAAGGAAAGAAGCTCATGCAAAGGGCTTGGTGGCACCTCACATGCCCACTGGCGAACGGTACCCTCCGAGCCTCACCGAGTTTGTCATGAACTGGAATAAGGCGGAGTTCGTCTATAACGACGATCTCCCGGAAAAGTTCGGCCCAGCTGAATTTTCCACTCAGATGAACACAACCACCAAGGCCATTAACATTGTTGGGCGTATGATGGAGGTACGTCGTTTCTTCTTTACATGCTGTAGATAATAACCATTAGTCCCCGAGCCTCCGGCGGAGTAACTTGTTACTCGGCCGGATGCTCATTAGAAGATCAACGTAGCTGCATGTAAACTTCAAATATGCACACACCTAGAGCCTGGTTAAGTTCCACTTGGCCCGGACCTCGCACACTTCGAATATGCACACACCTAGAGCCGGGTTAAGTTCCGCTTGGCCCGGATCTCGTATACTTCGAATATGCACACACCTAGAGCCGGGTTAAGTTCCACTTGGCCCGAATCTCGTGTACTTCGAATATGCACACACCTAGAGCCGGGTTAAGTTCCACTTGACCCGGATCTTGTGTACTTCGAATATGCACACACCTAGAGCCGGGTTAAGTTTCGCTTGGCCCGAATTTTGTACACTTCAAATATGCAACGAACTAATACACGCCTGTACCTTTGTCAGGTAACCACCAATCGCCGGAGCGCCGAGTTTTAGCGCCTGCTTGATACCCACAAGATCTTGCGTGCAAAACATGTTGCACTTGGTGCGGAGCATGAAAAGAGGGGTAATTTCCTCTCTTAACACCTCTCCGTTTCATTTGTTTCTGCCGGACTAACCTCCTTATTCGGTTTTTTGTAGCTGGGGTGGAGGCTGAAAACAAGATTATGCGGAAGAACTTGGAGGAAATCCGAGGTATGTCCTCTTTCGGCCAACGTTGTTGTGTTTTCCATTCCTTCCTCTCCTTGGCTCGGCAAACATTCACTCCTCGGCTTTGCCGGGTCAACACACTGTTTCAGCATCGCTTGAGGATAGTGTGCCCGTGCCTGATATGATGCTGCATTTTCTCGAACAAGCAGGACAGCATCAAGCCGAGCTAAAGAAGAAGAACGATGAGCTTGCCCTTCTCCGGACCAAGGACGACGAAATAGCCAAACTCAAGGCCGAGATGGAGAAGATGAAGGCCCAACACAAAACCGAGCTCCAAAAAGTTGGCCAGAACTTCACCGAAGAATGTGAGCGCTTTACCCTTCAGATCTCCAAGGACCAGGACCTGCTTAAGGAATCCGAGGTCCAGCTTGGGTCGGCACTCGCTGAGCTTGAACAACTTCGCCAGAGACACGACAGTTGTATCAAGGAGTTGACCCGGATCCATCGTCATATCTCTCGTAAATTTCTTCCCCTTTTCCGACATAGTTTTCCGGGTTAGCTCATATGCCTTTGCTTCAGCATCTTCCCTTTCCTTATTTTCAGATAACTTTCCGGAGGGTACTCCCATCGCCAGTGCTGCCGTTGCCAAATTCCGCCGAGAGAGGGGTACCCCCATCGCTCCTGATGGTGAGAGCATCCCCTTAGACATGGAGGACCTGTTGGTCAGCATGTCAGTTCGGGTGGAAACCATCAATAACTATGGGAAAGATCTCCTCGACGTTGTGGTCCGGATCTTCAACACTTTCTGGCCAAGCGAGAGCGCTCCGAAAAGGATCACACTCCTTGCTGAGAAGCTATTGGAAATTGAGACACAGCTTGATCTCTGGAGAGAATCCGCTGGGCGTGCCGCAGCAGATACCCTCCTCCATCATATCCTTACATGGTACGAGAAGATCGACCTGAGCCTCCTCACACGCCGGCGCACCGGATCCAAATGGACCGATGATACGGAGTGGGTAGCTCGGCGCCAGGCTTGCGCCTACAGCCTTGTCGAATATTCTCCCATCCATGACTGGGTTGAGGGGCCGAGCTTTCTGGAATCCGGCGAGGAGGAGAAGATGGAGAACATGGAGGATGGGTCGGGCGATGATGGAGAAGATGCTGCTTCAGATATTGAAGACAGTGATGATGGCCAACTTCCTCCTCCTGCCGCTCCTTAGTTGAAAAACTTGAAAATTTATCGGATCCCGGTATGCGGGTGCAATTGTATGCTGAATACATGATATTTTGCTACTATGCTTGTATGCCGGATTAACTTGGGCGTAGTCCCCGAGTTTCATTTTCTTGTTCGTCCAATTCTCCGGCTCGATCCGTGTCTACCTTGATTCGGTTTTACGAGTTACGAATCCGAGCCTCAAGAATCGTTTTAACAATACTGAGAAACTTTGAGGCTTGGCTCAAAACAATTCAACATAATAGCTTGAAAGTAAATACAGGGTTAGTCCGAAAAAACAAACGTTAGCTGGAATAGGATCGTTTCCTTAGTAGTTTTTCATGTGCTACGCAATTCCAAACTTGTTCCCTTGCTTGCCATGAAGCCAATTCTTGTTGGACAGCAGCAAGTCGAAGGGTCGGGTTTTTGGTGCTCACACATTACTAATCCGGGTTAAGTGAAACGAGTCATTCCAGCTAACGGATAAAAAGTAACAACAATCATTTATTAAGGCAGTCCCCGAGTTACTGCTCGAGGCTCCGCTATTTCATTGATAAGCTCATTGCCGACATACATACCGACATATGAGACGACTCGGATACATACACTTCTTAGCTAAGTGTAGAAGGGGCGAAGTAGTGCTACATTCCACGGTCGCTTGGATTCCTCTCCGGACCTGTCCGCCTTGTTCTTTTCCTGTGGCTTTGCATCTATAAGATAGTAAGAATCATTGTGCAATGCTTTGCTCACAATAAAGGGTCCTTCCCATAGGGGGGATAATTTATGCATGCCAGTGGTACGCTGTACCAACCGGAGCACCAGATCGCCTTCCCGGAAGACTCGGGGGCACACTTTCCGGCTATGATAGCGTCGGAGATTTTGCTGATATATGGCGGATCGGGCGATGCCGTTCTCTCGCTTCTTCCAGCAGATCAACATCATTTTGCCGGGCTTCTTGCACTTCGGCTTCTGTGTATTGGGTGACCCTAGGCGAATCATGCTCTATGTCGGCTGGTAATACAACTTCTGCCCCATATACCAGAAAGAACGGCGTGTAGCCTGTTGATCGATTCGGAGTTGTTCTTAAACTCCACAATACCGCTGGTAGTTCTTCTATCCAGCACCCCGCTGATCTTTGCAGCGGCTCAATGAGCCGGGGTTTTATCCCGGATAGCACTAATCCGTTGGATCTTTCCACTTGTCCGTTCGATGTGGGGTGGGCTATCGAGGCTACGTCGAGTCGGATTTTCCTGTCTCGCCAAAAGCGCGCAAATGCTCCTTCCACGAAATTTGTTCCATTATCAGTTATAATGATGTGTGGATAACCGTATCTCAAGATGATGTCTTTGAGAAATTTCACGGC
This sequence comes from Avena insularis, assembly GCA_023614405.1. NCBI lineage: Eukaryota > Viridiplantae > Streptophyta > Magnoliopsida > Poales > Poaceae > Avena > Avena insularis. The sequence goes on along the minus strand of CM042692.1, from coordinate 488,784,820 downwards.
CGTAGCTCCATCACATTTTCTTATAGGCTTCACTTCGATCCATTTTGTAAACTTGTCCACCATGACCAGAATGTGCGTCATGTTTCCTCTTGCTGGTTTGAACGGGCCAACCATATCCAAGCACCACACAGCAAATGGCCATGTAATTGGTATGGTTTTGAGTTCTGACATAGGCATATGTGTCTTGGTGGCGTACCTTTGACAACCATTGCATTTTCTCACCAGATCTTCTGCTTGCTCCAAGGCACTTGGCCAGTAGAATCCATGCTGGAACGCCTTTGCCACTAAGGCCCGAGATGAGGCATGATGCCCGCATTCTCCTTGGTGTATATCTCGAAGGATGTCAAGTCCTTCTTCCGGGTCAACACACCACTGGAGGACATTGGTTACACTCTATTTGTACAGCTCGGAATTGATGATTGTGTAAGCTTTGGCTCTCCTCTGAGTTTGCCTGGCTAGCACTTCCTCAGTGGGTAACGTTCCATCTTTCAAGAACTGGTATATAGGCAGTGCCCAAGCTGGTATTGCTCGCGCAGGGAACATCTCCTCATCAATTTCCATCCGATCCACCGGCATAACTTCAGCCGGATCACGCTGAACAGTCCCCGGGTCTAGCGAGGTAGTCCCCGGGTTCGGCGTGCTACCTCCCATGTCAATGTCCATGGGCTCAACTCCGGATTCCGCGTTTTCCGGGACATAGATTGAATCGGTTCCTGGGGACGGCCTGATAGATGGTTTTCTGAGGTGCTCCAATGCTACGCCCGGTGGAATTGCCTGTCGGGTCGATCCGAGCTTTGACAGCATGTCGGCAGCTTCGTTTTCCACGCGGGGTACATGGTGAAATTCGCATCCCTCAAAGTAACCCGAGATTTTCTGCACATGAAATCTGTATAGCGCCATGTTTGGATCCAGGGCGTCCCACACTCCGGACACTTGCTGTATTACTAGATCCGAGTCGCCAAAGCATATTATCCGACGTATGCCAATCTCCTTCGCCACTTTGAGACCATGCACAAGAGCCTCGTACTCAGCGACATTGTTCGATGCCGCGAAATGGATCTGCAATACGTACTTGAGCTGATCCTTCTTTGGCGAGGTAAGCACAACCCCAGCACCTAACCCGGTTTTGGTTTTCGATCCGTCAAAGTGCATCCTCCAGTAGTTCGGATCTGGTGGCGGCAGTTCGTATTGTACCTTGGCCCAATCCACGAAAAAGTCCGCCATAGCCTGGGACTTGATCGCTTCTCTCCTATCATATTGGGGTGCGTAGGGTGCTAGATCAATTGCCCATTTCGCAATTCTGCCATTCGCATCTTTGTTACCCATTATCTCGGATATGGGGGCTTCGCATATCACTTTGATGGGATGCTCCTCAAAGTAGTGCTTTAACTTCTTTGCTACCATATAAACCCCGTATGCCACCTTTTGAAAATGCGGGTAGTTCTGTTTTGAGGTAGACAATACCTCGCTCAAGTAATACACTGGCCTCTGCACCGACTTACCCTCTTCATCTCGCTCCACTACAATCACTGCACTTACAACTCGGTTGGTTGCGGCTATGTAGAGCAACATTGGCTCCTTTGACAGTGGAGAAGCTAACACTGGTGCAGTGGCCAACATCTTTTTCAAGTGTGCAAAAGCTTCATCAGCCTACGGCGTCCAAACGAATTTGTCTGACTTTTTCATGAGTTGGTAGAGAGGCAGTGCCTTTTCCCCTAACCGACATACAAACCGACTCAACGACGCCAGGCATCCAGTGAACTTTTGGACGTCGTTGAGACACTTTGGCAGCTCCATTCGTTCGATGGCTCAGATCTTAGTTGGATTAACCTCGATACCTCGGCTGGAGACGAGAAATCCGAGTAATTTCCTAGCCGGGACACCGAAGGTACATTTCTCCGGGTTAAGCTTCATCCGGAATCTCCTCAAGTTCGTGAATGTTTTCCTTATGTCGTCAAGGAGCGTTGCGCTTTCCTTGGTCTTGATAACCACATCATCCACGTAGACTTGTACATTTTGACCTATTTGATCGTGCAAACATTTTTGCATACATCTTTGGTATGTTGCTCCTGCATTTCGTAAACCGAACGGCATAGTGCGATAGCAATAAGCCCCGTACGGGGTAATAAAGGCAGTTTTTATTTGATCATCGTTCAGAGGTATCTGGTGGAAACCAGAATAAGCGTCAATGAATGACAACAGTTCACATCCCGCGGTAGAGTCGATGACCTGATCTATCCTCGGCAGTGGAAATGGATCTTTTGGACACGCCTTGTTCAAGTTCGTGTAATCGATACACATACGCCAAACCACTGCCACGTTTGGATCATCCTTCTTCTTTTCTACCAGCACCGGATTAGAGAGCCAATCCGGATACAACACTTCCATGATAAATCCTACTGCCAGCAACCGAGCTATCTCGTCACCAATGACCTTTCTCCTATCCTCAGAGCGTCGGAGAGGCTGCTTCACCGGCCTTGCTCCGGGTCTTACGTTCAAAGAGTGCTCGGCCAACTCCCTCGGAACACCTTGCAAGTCCTGTGTGGACCAAGCAAAAATATCCCAATTCTCACGGAGGAAGTTGACGAGCTCGCTTTCCTATTTGTCAGTTAACCCGGCACCAATTGTTACGGTACGCTCCGGAAACACGTTATCCACTGGAATCTTCTTGGTGTCCTTCGCGGCTTGAAACGAAACGCTTCCATGTGGGTTGCTTAACGCCGGCATATACTGCTGCGCGGACTGAGCTAATGCCGCCACCTCGTGGATTTTTCTTTTCTCTTGGGCAATTACGAGTGACTCGGCTAGGTTAGACCCGGCTGAGGCGCACTCAATAGAACGTCTGAAATCCCCAGCGATAGTAATTGCTCCATTCGGCCCGGGCAACTTCATCTTCAGATAACTAACGTGGCAACTTGCCATGAATTTGCTCAGTGCAGGTCTCCCGAGTAATGCATGATACGCGCTCTCCAAGTTCACCACCTCAAACTCCAGATTCTCAGTTTGGCAGTTATCCCTCGTACCGAATAGAACGTCGACCCGGACTTTGCCTATGGGCTCACAGGATATGCCTGGTACGATACCATGGAAAGTTGTTCTTGTAGCCTGGAGCATGTTCTCCGAGATGCCCAACTTACGCATCATATCCGCATACATGATGTTAATGCTACTGCCATTGTTGATCAGTACCTTGGAGAACCTCACATTAATGTTTGGTCCAATGAACGTCGGATCTAACACTAGTGCATACGAGCCGGACTTGGCATAAGCTTGGGATGATCTTTGACGCTCCAGGTAATTTCCTGGTCCGACCAAGACATGTACCTCGTCACTGCAGGCATAACCGCGTTAACCTCCATATGTCGGCGCTGCAAGCTCTTTCTATCTGTTTCCTCTATTGTGAACACACAATAGCTCTGGTGATGTTCCCTGTACTCATTCCTTCCCTCGTTTCCGGAGTACCTTTGATCCGGTTGTTGCTGGTTTTCCACCTGATGCACTGCATCCCTTCTCTCACTGTTGTCATACCTCGGCGGAGGGGGAGGCAACATTAGTTGTTGCGTGTTTGCTCCGGAAAGCAATTGTTGCCGGGGTAACTCCTGCCAAGGTTGGTCATTCCGGGGTGCCTGAGCATTCCCCGAACCACCTTGTTCTATCTTGTGCATCCACACACATTGCCTCGTTGTGTGACCCGCCGGGCTGTTCGGATTTGGCGTGTGAAATTTACACGGCTGGTCCAACATTGACTCATAGGTATACCTCGGACGATCTTTCTTTTCTTGCCATTGCTTCTTCTGCTTCGGAGTCCACGTTTTCTTGCCATCGTTTCGAGGAGTCCATTGCCCTCCCGTTTTCTGGCGTTGGTTGCTCCCTGCTCCGGGCTGATCTTGATTCACGGCTGCAACTTGTTGCGAACTATACCGATGGTCCGGTCTATCGTCTCTCCTTTTTCCCCTGTAATCGTTCCTCCGGGATGACACGGCTCCTTCCCTCGGATAGTACTCCTCATTGGACTCGTTCGACGCGATCCTAGGTTGAGTCGGATCACCCAAGGCATAAGAATCCGCGATCCGGATCATCTCTGCCAATGTGACTGGCATTTTCCTTTGCAATTTCATCCACAACTCGCTGCCATATCTGCACCCTTGTGCGAACTATGCTATAGCCTGTGACTCTATGACTCCCTCACACGAGTTTCTCACGGTACACCACCGGGTCAAAAATTCACGATCCGTTTCGTTAGATCTCTGCTTGCACATCACCAGGGTCTGCGGTCTATTCGGTCTCTAATATGTACTTGAGAAGTTGCTGATAAACATTTCTTCAAAATCTATCCAGCAATTGATGCTTCCGGGTGGCAAATTATTCAGCCATACCCTAGCCGGACCTTCCAACATTTGGGGTACATATCGAACAACCCATCTCAAGTTGCCAGTTGCAATTTTCACAGTTGTTGCGTAGTTTATCAGCCAATCCTCCGGCTTTGTACTGCCGTCATACGTCTTTGTGCCCCTGGGTAATTGGAAATTGGGTACTGGCGGTTCCTTCATGATTCGGGGTCCAAAGCACGCTGGACCCGGAGGACCTTGACATTCGATCTGTTCCGACCTATACAGGCGATCCAGCTTTAACCTGGCGTCATCCGACATCAAATCCCTGCTTCCCAATCTCGACCCTATCACATGATAGTCCGGTCTTGCGTATCCCGCATTCATCATCTCCGAGTATCCATCATTGTATCGGTCTTGCTCTCGTTGTGCTCCTCTCTGTTGCATACCACGGCCGGCACTTTGCTCTTGCCTTGGTACATTCCGCTGCTGCGGTTGACCTGCTCCTGCCGAGTTTCGCTGTCCGGCATTGCCGTTGGCAGCATTCCCTTGACCGGCATTGCCTTGGTCGTGATTACCTCGGCCCGCTTCACCTCGGCTCACACTTCGTCGATCGTCGTTTTGCCGCATCTCTTTTTCTTTTCCCGCATGCATTGGGTCGTACGGAACGATCTGCTTGTTCCGTCTGGCCGAGGTTACTACCTCTTCTCTCCTTGGGCCACCATTAGGCGATGATGCGGCTCCAGCGGATTTCTCCGGATTACCCATCGCCGAATGGACGATCTTAGAAGCTCCAACCCTCTCCGGGTTACCTCTCAGCAGCTCCTCGTTCTGCCTGTTCGCGATCCGAACCAGCTCGTTAACCCGGTCATGCTGTCTTTGACGGGCTTCACCCGTCAGACCTTCTAGCTCGGACGCTGCGGCATCTGCTGCTCTGAGGTTCTTCGCCGGGGTACTATACTTCGGCAACCCCACGGACTGATAGTTTTCCGACCCTTCTGGTCCGTCATATCCTTCTCTGTTCATCTCACTTATGAGATTTTTCCCTTTTACCCTTACTGCATCAACCTTGTTTGCCTTCGCGTACTCGCGCAGCGTCATGTTCGACGACTGTTGAGCCACTGCTATTTTCTTTGCGCCCTCCAGTATCTTTTGTCGGGTCTCCTCTAGCTCGGCCTGTGCCTGAGTCGGATCTACCACTGCTGTCACCGGGTTTGCCAAGCTATCCATAGCTTCCTCAAGACGCTCAGCCTCTCTAGCGGAGGACCCCTAGCTTTCCTCGGTGCCTTAGGCGTTACCTCCGGGTCTGGCGCTGGATCCTTGCTCATGCCCACGCCTGGCGCAGTCATCATCACCTCTGCATGGTCCGGGGAGCGAGCGATACACGCCCCGTGAGCCACAGTGAGGGGTGGTTCTCCTGCATCGACGATGCAACGCGGATGAAGGCAAGACATGTCCACAGCAACTTAGACCTTGTGTGCACCGAGCTTGACGAAGATGCCATTGCACGGAAGGGGCACGTCTTGCAGCCAGCGTTGCCGACGTAGTCCAGCGCCCAAAGCGTTGAACGAGCCCGAGACGGCGTGTTCGCCGGTGCCGATGAAGTTTCTGTCCGGATCTTCACCTTCTGCTAGCCGCTAGCCCCACGGTGGGCGCCAACTGTCGTGGTGGTGTCACGGCAGATGCCATGGATAGGCTAAAGGTGGGGACTAATATGCGCTAGGGGAATCCAGGGAGGGATAGTAGAGTGAATCTCTACACAGAAGCTTTGTATTGATGTTCAATCTCCAAGATTACAAGTTCTCCTCGAGCTGTATTGACAAGAGGAGGAAGAAGAAACTCTCTTACTCTTTCCTACCAACTAGCCCAAGAACCCTAGATCCACTAGTGCTCAACCCACTAGAATTCTCCTTGCTCAGATGTCGAAAACCCAACCCCTTACTGTAACCCTAACCCCCTTATATAGAGGTGGTTCGGTCCTGGCCTAGGCATACGTGGAGGCATATTCCTAAGAATATGCCCCTCCCAAAGTAGTAACCCGACAGGGTGCTTTTCCCCGCCACACTTGCTTTAGCGACGTAGCCTCTCGGCGCTGCCACACACCGACGTGAGCGTCGTCATCCTTGTCGGCCATGATCCGGTGGTCCTGCCCTTGCTTTATTCGCTCATCCAGTACGCACCGGACCTTCTTTTTTAACCAGAGAGATTCCTTCCTTCTCCTAGAAGCCAAGCGAGGATCCGGATCACAGTTGATCCGGCCACACCTGTTCCTGCATATAAGTTAGACAAGATCTTCCGACTTACTCCTTAAGTCGAATGAGACAATGGTAGGCGACCCCCCCCTGGTCCGGGTTACTCCGTGATCCGGACTGCCTTGAGGTGACCCGGCCAGCATCCGCTTTGACCTTGCCGGACCTCGGCTAACTCGGCCCTTATACCCCGGAGTTACCCTACCCGGGGTTATCCCCCCAACAATCAAGGGTGTCATTTATAAAACTGCCATTATGTTTTAAGGATTGAAGCTTTAGAGACTACCGCTTTTACACTGAAAAGAGCACCATCGTGATCCATTGAAATGACACCATATGAGTTATGGTTTGGGATAAAACCCGAATTGTCTTTTCTTAAATTTTGGTATGCTATGCATAAGTAAAATGTTTACAACCAAAGTCGGATAAGCACGTCTTTGTAGGTTATCCCAAAGAATTTGTTGGGAATTTCTCCATAACACCGAGGACAAAAGAGTTTGTTACTCGGAACGCAAGTTTCTTGAGAAGGAATTTTTCGTGAAAAGTTAAGTGGGAGGACAATAGAACTTTGATAAGGTTGTTGAACCTTAGCTAGAAGTGCTAAGTAGCGCAGCGCCGGAAAGTGTCCCGGTGGCGGCCACAATGCTCATGGCTCTTGTGATTACAAAAGGTGTGATCTCGGAGATTAGAGTTCCTATAGAACCGTGTGGGTCGGTAAGAATCAAATAGTAAGATTTGATAAGCAAGTCGTTATTGTTTTGACAATGATGAACCGACTACATGCAAAGAAGCGATGATGGGCCCTGACTCCATAAAATGACTAGAAGTCATAGAATCCGTGATAGTATCCATACACGAGAAAACAAGTTTCTGAACTTGGAAGACCCTCTGGAAAGGCGTGAAGCCTATCGGTCGTGTTTGGATCTATAAAGAAATAGACATGGATGTTTGACATCTATGAAATAGTCGACATGTCGGAAAGAAGTTTACGGCAATGTTCAAGGAGTTGACTATGACAAGATGTGATCTTTCATAGCGATATATAGTCTTGACGGATTAATGTAGCAACCACTACATATAATTTGGTATATGGTAGTTGAATAAATAAAACAAGGTTCTTCTAATAGAACGGTAATCTAGGACATGTACATGTCATGGTCCGAAGGGTTTTGTTAATTCAAAGGGTGCTAAAAGGGCATGTAAACTTCAATAGTTGAAGTAAGCATAGCGGAGTTGGAATCTTCACCATGATGAAACTGTTAAAAGAGTTTAAATTCATCGGAGATGATGAAGATGCTTGCATTTGCAAGAAATTAAGTGGGAGCACTGAGACATATTTCTAATACATTATGTAGAGGACATATTGTTGATTGGAAATGATGTATCTTGAATTTACACAAGTTAAGGATTTCATTAAAATAAGATTTCGATGAAAGACTTGGGCAAACCCAGAATATTAGGCATCAATATCTATATGGATAGATTAAGGCGCTAATATGGTTGTGCCAGACATACATATATAAGATATTGAAAGGGTTCAATATGAGATATTGAAAGGGTTCAATATGGAAACAACAAGAAAGGTTCTTGCTGCATGGAAAGAATTGTATTCAGATTCAAGTGTTTCAACACTTCGTGAGTAAAATCACATGAAGATTCTGATCGATTATACCATGATATGTATATATCCAGAATGTCCTATGCTCTAAATGTTATGAGCATATACGTAATGATTCATAAGATGATCATTGGACAATAGTAAATATATTCTTATGAGCTTTGGAAGAACTAAGAATATATAATGTATAAGTGACAAATAGTTAAAGGTAGTTCATTGTAAAGTGTTACATTGATACTAGTTTTGTCACAACATACAAATTAAATTTATCTCAATTTAGACTATGGGTGGCACAATGTAATGGAAAGGATGTTCCATGATGGATTTGGATGAGTTCCAAAGTTGAGACATTGTGACGGATACTACAACAAAAGGCTAAGTATATGACTGATATAGTAGCAGCAAAGGAGGGCATTTGTGTTAAGTAGTTTGTTATCAAACTAGGTGTGGTTCAAAGTGGGCTAATACTATGAAGATATATTGTGTGACAATAATATCGACATATTTTGAGCCGAACGAACTAAAGGTCTCACCAGAGGACCAAATTTATACAATGCCATCTCATTTGAGAATGAGTGATGCGTAGAGACGCAAAGACATGCAAATACACACGGATCTGAAACTGTCACATCCAGAGATTATGTTAACCACTATCAATAGCGTATATGCAACACCAGAAATCCATAGGTGTTCAATGCGCAAAGTTTTTCAAACTAGATTATTGACTCTAGTGCAAGTGGGAGACTGAAGGGAATATGCCCGAGAGGCAATAATAAAGTGGTTATTATCTTATTCCATGTTTATGATAAATGTTTATTTTACATGCTAGAATTGTATTGATTCGGAAACATAAATACATGTGTGTTTAATAAACAAAAAGGGTTCCTAGTCATGCCTCTCTTATAGACTAGCTTGTTGATTAACAAGATGATCAAGGTTTCCTGATCATGGACATTGGATGTTGTTAATAACAAGGTCACACCATTGGTGGAATGATGTGATGAACATTCATCCGAAGTATAGCATTACGATCAAGTCATTATGTTTATATTGCTATAACATCATACGAAGTAATCTTTATCCTTAGACCATGAGATCATGTTAATTGCTAACACCGGAAGAGTATCTTGATAACATCAAACGTCACACCGTAACAGGGTGACTATAAAGGTGGGTTCAGTGCTACGAAGGTGTTATATTGAGGCTCATGGACAGATAATATATCGCGGGACAAAGGGATTTAGTTACTAGCGTTAAATGTTCTCACGATCACAGAAGTCATCGTTGAATGTGTAGGAGTCAGTATGGATCTGCAGGTCCCGCTTCTGATTATTGATCTGAGAGGGGTCTCGATCATGTCTGCATTATTCGCGAACCGTAGGGTGACACACTTAAGGGATACCGACACCATTTGGAGCAAATATGTTTCAGATAAAGATTTAAGAAAGCGCTGGAATTATTTCAATAGACACCGAAACTATTTCAGGTGAAATTGCTGAAATTGGTTCTGCATGTAATATTGAAATGTTGCAAGGGGTTTTATGTGAACGTTTGTTAATTAAAGTAATTAACAAAATTCTGAATAAAATTAATAAAAGAGTTTTATTAAATGAGAGAGCATTAAATTTAATGCATTTAAAGTGGAGACGTTAAAAGAGAATGTGAAGGGGCAAATTTATGTGGAGGGAGTTACCACCACATGAATGGAGGAGGTGAAGGGTCACCTCCTCCATGCGCCGGCCATGAAGGAGGGGCACCCCCCTCCTATAAAACCACCTCCTCACTTCTCACACACACCTCCTTGTGAAGGATCTCTCTCCCCCTCTAGTATTATTCCCCCATGGTCTCGGATTAGCGAGATACATGTTCCTGGTGGCTTTATCTAGAAAGGAGTTGCTACTTCTGCTGCTTTGCTGGAGCGAGGGACGGAGGTTGTCGGGGTACCGGACGTGTGTGAGATCACGGATGCACCGCTGCTTTGCGGTGCTAGACTTGGTGGTGCTGGATCTGGATCTGATGGACGTGCTGGAGCCGGACCTGCTGGACTTCATCACGATCTTGAGACTGGCAAGTGTACGACTACATCAACCACGAGTTCCTACTCATTAACAAAGCTCGTTGTCTACGAGGGTAAGTTCTCGTTGGATGTATGTCCACCCGTTGCTTTGTACTAGTAGATAGATCTTGGCGTGTAGTTCACACCGTAGGATTTTTTTTGTTTTCTATGCTGCGGACCCAACACAAAGTTCATAAGAGTGACTAGATACAAATAGTTTAAAACAAGCAATATCAAGTTATGCATCAATCAACTAGTCTTGGGACAATGCACATAGAACTAAGAATGGCCACTATGCTCTCAAAGTAGGTGCATAAAGGTAGAAGGTGGAGACTCAATATATAATGGTGGAAGAAAGGCCTTTATAAAAGTAAGTAGGGATTCAAGTCTCATAAAGAGCTTCCAAAAACTATGGTACTTAATAGCTTTCAGCTCTCATTGCCCCTATCATAAGCATCTTGAAGTGATTAAGGTTAAAGTGAACAAACTATGGTGTACATGCTTGGCGAAGTATAAGTTAGGAATCTCATGTCCCTTGTATACTAGGGCCTCTCCTCATGCTACTCAAGTTTAGTCACCGGTAATTTCTTGTCATTGTAAGTACATGTTTATCATAGAGAACCGCCAACGGGGTACCCCTTGCCCGATGATACGGAAGAATCCCCATATCAAAATGACAAGGCAAGCAGACAACGAGCATCTCAGCAATCTTCTTATTTACCATGGGAATATGGTGCTTTTTTTCTCTCTTTCCTCTTTTCATAATCTTTTTTTTTCTTTTTCTCTTTTTTCTCAATATAGGACTCTTTTTTTGTAAGAAGAATGCTTCATAGACGGCTCATTATGGTTACGCTACAGGTTTCCACCATGTCAGCATGGATTAGACCAGCGGCCCAGGCGTTTCTCTAACACATATACATAACTCCATGGACTTACAAGCTCCCCTTCCATTTCACACCGATGACATCCATATACAAAAGAGCATGATATCAACTAGGTACAAGTACCAAGTGCAATGTTGAAAGCGTTCCCCATGACAGCATGGTTCTGCTAATCCCCAACAAATAAGTGCAAGCATATACAACATAGACGACACAATGGTTCAAGTTTATTAAGGGCAAGAAAAGTAAAGTGTGCCATCAAGTTCGTGAGAGCTTTAATCACTAGTTTTCTCATAACAAGTTTAATTTGGAAGGTAAACAAAAGCATGAATATACTTGGAATAGCATAAGCTAGTAGGTAGGTATGGTGGAATCTTTGGAATAACTTGGTTTAGGGAGTTGGATGCATGAGTGGAACTCATACTTGGTTGTGGAGGCTAGCAAAAGAATGGGAGCGACAAACTAAGAGAGCAATAATGGCCATAATCATGTAGAGCGACAAAACATCATTGATCAAAGTATAAAGTGATACTACAAGTTGAAAACTAAAGGATCATAAAGGCTTATGGTGACTTGAGATAGTCATAACATGGTGTGAGCATGCGTCAAGTCAACCCAAATAAAACATCAAAGGAGAATACCACTATACTATGCTTTAATATGCTAAAACAACGCATGATTCATCCAAGGCACATTAAGCAATCTCAATTGTTTATAACAAGTCATGCTACAGCAAAGAATACTAAGCATAAAGCCAAAACAATATCAAGCATGGCATTACAAAGCATAGGCCACAGTCAAAAACGAGCTCTTTTTACCACATAAGCATGAACTTTCCTACTCTTTTCCAAACCAAACCAAACTATTTGAAAACCAATGTATAAAAGAGGGGGTCCAACCAATTTATTCAGAAAACTAAGAAAACCAAGCAAACAAAAAACCAAAACGAAAAAGAAGACGCTCGTGGAACAACACAATTGTGCATGAAACAATAAAAATGAAGCGTTTGGAAGAAACCTGAGATTTTTATTGATGAAGAGGGGGATGCCTTGGGCATCCCCAAGATTTGACGCTTGTACTTATTGGATATTTCTTGGGGTGACACATGTGGCATCCCCAAGCTTGAGATTTAGTCCATCCTTCATCTCATTACTCATTCCTTCCATACACCTGAAATTTTTCCTTCATACAAAACTTCACACAATCTTTATTAGCAACATTAGTGCACTCAAGATAAATAAGTCTTAAGATTCAGTTCTAACACCAAATAAACTTCCATTAGAACACTAGCTACTATAGCACTTCCCTCAAAAAGCTCAATTCCCCAAAAGAACTCAAAAAGGAACCAACAAGAAGCAAATACAGAAAATGGCAGAAATCTGTCAAAACAGACCAGCAGGTAAAGCCAAATTTTTTCGAAGACCTTCTATTGCTCAAATGAAAACGTGTTGAACTAACGAAAGTTAGATAAGAACCTGGGGCAGAAGCACAAAAATTCACGCCTCAAAAAGTTTTTCAGAGATTTTACACGAATTTTTATGGTGAAGCACAGAAATCTGTTTCGGGACAGCAACTTTCCCAATCATTACTTCTCTCTCATTAGAGGTTACTCTTGGCACAAAAAGCAAATAAAAAGGATAAGGATCGGTTATTACTGAAGTAATAACTTCCAAGACTTATCTAAAACTTTTAGGTTATCTCCCAATAAGTACTTTTCTTTAACGCCTTTAAGTTAGGCATGAGAAGCAAGAAAGAATCAAGTGTTCTCAAATGAAGAAGCATTAAAACCAAATTTCTTGCCCTTACCTCTCTTACTTTTATTCTTAACCTTGGGGAAAATATGATTGCTTGGTGGAGAAGAAAGGTGCATGGTCCCCTTTCCCACATCTATTATTGCTCCAAGGAGTTCTAATAGGGACCTTCCAAGTGTAATTTGTCCTTTTCCTGCGCATTCAATAACAAGATAATCAGTAGAAATCATTTTCCCAAGGATCTTTGTAAACACTCCTTCAGATATTCCAATAGGTAATATGGTAGCATTATTAGCAAGAGATATTTCTTTTCCTCCTTCAGTAAGCCCCCAAAGATTCAAAGATTCATAAATATCTTTAGGCATAAGACAAAATTCAGACATGATATCATAGCGAGCTTGAAAAGTTTCTGTGTTTATCTCAATCTTTACTGTAGGGAGCCACTTTGATGGTTCAGAATATATTGGGACATAATTGTGATGCTCCCTAAGCATATTATAGCAATCTTTTAAGCTAGCAGTGCTAGTCGCAAGAGTGTTCAATCTAGCAAATATTCTTGCGAAAGAAATATCGGTTTGGCTAGGCAAGTTGTAAGTAAGAATCTATTTATTTATAGCATTAATAGCATATCCTCATTACATTGGAGGAAATCTCCTCCCACAGCAGCATCTAAAGCATATCTATAGCAAAGAGCAATCCCAAGGTAAAAACTGCTAAGGAACAAGCTTTGAGTCATTTTAGGCTCGGTTTTTTCATGTAGATCAGAGATTCTAGACCAAGCTTCCTTAAAACTTTCCTCAATTCCTTGTTTAAAAGTGAAAAACATTTCCTCGGGTGACATAGTGACTGGAGCAAGGCTAGACATAGTGGCAACTTAAGAAAGGAACTATTTTTTTGTGTTTTTGAAATAAGAAAGCAAACTAGTAAAACTATTTTTTGTGTGTTTTTGATAAAGAAACAAGCAAACAAAACAAAACAAAACTAAGCAAAAAAAAAATAACAAAGTAAAGAGATTGGTTATGAGGGACTCCCCTTGTGAAGATGTCCTTGACTCCCCGGCAACGGCGCCACAAAAATGCTTGATGGCTCAGTGTTGATGTAGAGCTTGTTGGGAACCCCAAGAGGAAGGTATGATGAGCACAGCAGCAAGTTTCCCTCAGTTATGAAACCAAGGTTTAATCGAACCACTAGGAGCAAGGAAACACCCCAAAGGTGTTACTAGCTGAGCCTTGGCAGGGCGCACTACCGGTGCTAGTAGCAACGTGGAGACCTGCACAACACAACCACAGAACTTTGTCCCCAACTTGCGATGAGGTTGTCAATCTCACCGTGTTTTGCTGAAAACAAAGGATTAAACGTATCGAATGGAAGGAAGTAATAGTTTGTAGAAAGTAAACACAAAGCAGTAACAGTTTATATATTGTGTGTAAAGAAAAGGACCGGGATCCATAGTTCACTAGAGGTGGCTCTCCTTAGATAGATAACATGTTGAGTGAACAAATTACAGCGGGGCAATTGACAAACACCGAGAAAGCAATACATGCATATACTAATCATCTTGACTCCTTTGAGACTTGATTGGGCATTACAACATTATACATAGACCGCCATCCAACTGCATCTATGACTAATAATCCACCTTCAGGTTATCATCCGACCCCCCTCCAGTATTAGGTTGCAAGCAACAAATTATTGCTTTACGAACTGCGTGTAAAGTAAACAATACGATTGTTCTATGAACAAAGGATTGTTGTTTTCTCCCTAGTAGCAACAACACATCTAGTACCTTAGAGATTTCGGTCACTTCCCCAGATTACCAGAGGCATGAACCCACTATCGAGCATAAATACTAACTCTTGGAGTTGCTAGCATCTACTTGGCCAAGATAGCTAGTAACAACGAAAAACATGCAAGATCACAAATAACAAAGACATGATAGAATCAATAATCAATCTGAAATAGTATCTCAATATCCATCGGATCCCCGCAAACACAACATGCAGAATTACAAATAGATGATCTTGATCATGAACGGAGCTCACAAGATCTAGACATGAAAGCACAATGGAGGAGAACCAGCCATCTAGCTACTACATGGATCTATAGTCCAAGGATGAACTACTCACGCATCACACCGGAGGCTTGCATGATTATCAAGAAGGCCTCCAGGGTGAATTCCCCTCTCCGGCAGGGTGCCGGGAAGAGCTTCAGATCCCTCCCGATCTAGGGATGGAGATGACGGCGGCTATAGACTCTTTCTTGGATTTTTGATCGGGTACTTAGGGTTTTCGTCCCGAGTGCATCTTATAGGCAGAAGGAGAGGCCGAGGGGTGCTGGGGTCAGCCAGACCACCCCCTGGCGCGGGCCAGGCCTGGCCGCGCAGCCAGGTGGTGTGGCTGCCCCCTTCTCAAATCTCCGTTCGGCATATGGTGACTTCCAGAAAAATAGGCACTTTGGCTTTTGTCCCGTCCAATTTCGAGAATATTCATTTTCTGACTTTCCTGGAACCAAAAACAGCAGAAAACAGGCAGCTGGCACTGTGGCTCTTGTTAATAGGTTAGTCCAAGAAATCATATGAAAAGTACTCCAAAGTGTGGAGCCAAAACACAAGAAAGTGGATAAAACCAAGCTTGGAACATCAAAAATTATAGATACATTTGCAATGTATCAACTGCCTCATCTGACCATCTTTTCCCTATACCTCATCATACCTAGAGGCCCCACAAATGGAGAAGTACTTGTCATCCGCAAACTATTTCCAAAACAAAAGGCAACCATTTGGACAACAATCTATCTTTTCGTAATCCATGTTCATCTCCTTCATAAGCCTCTTTCGTTTCGTGAAAGGTTTTAGGCAGACAATGCCCTTCGGGCAACATGTTACCACATGTTCTCAGGTTAGCTTCAAAGTGAGCATGGGTGGTGGAGTGCTGGCACTTGTCGGCTAGACACTGAGAGATTGCATCGAGCTGAGAAATCTTTGCACCCTCGTATAGAGGCCTCTTAGCAGCTGCCATCATACCAAGGAAGGCCTGTGCGGTTAGCTCCGGTTCCTCCGGTTCTGGCGGTTCCTCCGGTTCTGGTGGTTCATCCCGTGGAGGTGGTGAATCCGGCTGGTCAGCATCGATGAGAACATCTAGCCAGTTTCTAATCCCATCGTGCTCATTGCCATTGAGCCGCTGCTGCATAACCTCACTTCTGTCACATTCGTACCGAGCAAAGTCGACATGCATGACATAGTGAGGCATGTACCTAGCTTGCAGAAGGTGTTTATACATCTCATCCTTTCCCTGACGATTACGCTTATTGCAATGAGTGCAGGGACAAAGTGCCCGAACAATTACCTTTGAACCACGCGCTAACTCATTCACTAACAAATGAGTGTTCCGCGTCCACTCTTCTGTTTTATTAGTCGCACTAATACAGCCACCGTACATCCACCCATTATCAGCCATCCTCTTCTGCTTTGTTGGGAACCAAACAACAAATATAGCATTTTGTATCAAACAGGAGATTAAATGCTTCATATTTTTACGCATGCATCAACCTACATGTCTAATAGGAAAAGAGGGTCCTAACCAGCCGCCGGATCCGTAGATTGGTAAGTTCTCCTTGGCTCTACCCCGATCCGAGCAGAATTTCGGCAGCACCTCCCCGCTTCTCTCTCGATACACGTCTCAACAAAAAGCCGAGAGGATGTGCATCTGGAGAACAACAAGGAGGCGCTGCCGAAATCCTGTCTTGGATCGAGGTAGAGCTAGGGAGAACCATACCCAACTACGAATCTGCCGACTGCCCGATAAAAGCCGTAAGCGTTACGGTTATTAAAATGCGAGACCACTAATGCATATTAATCCATGTAATGCTTACGGTCGGGAAGACGCCTAGGTAACGCGACTTAACTTGGTGATCTAGACATGAAAATAAACCTAGGTACAAGAGAGGCGAACAGATTCTCACCCTCGGTGGAAGAGGAAGTAGTCGAACAGCCGAGTGTCAGGGTGAGCGACTAAACTTGAATATGGGATCGAGGTGTATCCTACACCATCTCCCGCAACGACGGTCACTCTCGAAACACCACAATATCTATATAATTACATAAATACAACACTTTATCTTGTGATCATCTAGAATACTTAAGAACTAATCAAGAATACCCAAGAACCCTAATTATACTCTAAGAAGAACAAGAACACAGTAATAAATAGAATTATAGCAAACAATGATCTAAGAACAATAATAATTTAATCAGGAATTAAATCATAATCCTAAGAAATAATGAACAAATCATTTATATATATCTACCTACCTAAGAAAAATAACGATTGACAACTAAATAAACCAAGAACTATTGACAACTAAATAAACCCAATTTCTGTCCTAGGAACCTAAACCTAGGAATTGTTTCTGTCCTAGGAACCTAAACCTAGGAATTGTTTCTGTCCAAAACCAAGAACCCTAGACCTAGGAATTGTTTGTGCCAAAACCAAGAACTATTGACACTAAATAAACCTAATTTTTGTCCAATTAACAAACACCTTAGATTGTTGCACAAAGTAACTGTACTACAGCATCATCACATGTAAAAAACTAGTAATTGACAATCAAACGACAAGATTATATCGTCACGTGAACTACCTCGATCAGGGAGGAGAGGGCGCGACAGGTGATTGACTTGGCGGTGAGGAGAGGGGCTCGGGGTGGACTTGGCGGCGCAGGGAAAGGGGCTCGGGGACGAGGCCGATGAGGGACGACCACCGGTCAGGGAGGAGAGGGCACGTCAGGGCCACGGGTGGCGAGGCCTTGGCTGGCTTGGGATCAAGGAGGCGCGCGGCTCGAAGGCAAGGGGCAGCCGCCAGTTAGGAAGGAGAGGGCGCGGTACGGCCATAGGCGGCGAGGCCCTGGATGGCTTGGGCTCGAGGCGGCACGTAGCTCGGAGGCGGCGAGGTAGGGGCTCGGGGACGAGGGAGGAGAGGCGCGGCTGCCGGTCAGGGAGGAGAGGGCGTGGAAGGGCCACGGGCGGCGAGACCCTGGCTGGCTTGGGCTAGAGGCGACACGCGTCTCGGAGGCGGCGAGGTAGGGGCTCGGGGACAAGGGAGGAGAGGCGGCCGGAGTTAGGGCAAGCGATGGCGGTGGTGGAGAGGAGGGGATATGGCGGCGGGCGAGGTAGGGGCTCGGGAAGGAGAGGGCACGTGTGGTCACGGGCTGGTCGGAACGGGTCCGGCCAGCCCTTGCGGTTCGATCTAGGGTTCGGCTACGCCGATGGCCACCGTCGGCGTAGACCACCCATTTTTTATTAAATATTGACAGAGTTACGCCGACGGTATTGCCATCGGCGTACCACCCATTAACTTTAAAAAAATAAAATTGTTTGGTTATATACTTTTATTATATTACAATATCAAACTATTATATAATTTTCTTGTGGTTATATTACGCTCTGGTGCTCGTTTCCTACACAAACCCTAGACGTGGACTAACTAGGTTTTCCATCTAGGAGCAATCCACCACACTTTTGCATGTATGTTAGGGCCCCACGCGTGTTCTCGTGCCATCCCGGTGCTCGGACGGTCCTTTTCTGGCAAAACCCTAATCCGAGGGCCCCGCAGGTCTACCCCCGTAGTATTCTTCGTACAATGGCCTACACATGACACCTACCAACCTTGCACCACTCTCACACACATAGACTAGGGGCACATGCAAGTTTTCATGTGATTCTGACGCTCCGGCGGTCTTCCTCCGGCAAAACCCTAGACGGGGGCCCCCGGATCGTCTACCCCTATAGCTATCTTCGTACGAGGGTAGCCCGGTGAATCTTTCTACTTGTTTTGGTTTGTTTAGGACATATGTACATGGAGAGCAAAGGTTGGGCCAACTTTTCCACATTCTAGGCCCCGGTTGTCCCGCGGCGGGAGTTTCCACGTACAGATCCAGGATTTTACCAAGTGTTAACGCATGTCCGGGAAGGAGGGTCACACCTGGGGCCTACACATGGCACCTACCAACCTTGATCCACTCTCACACACATATGCTAGGGGCACATGCAAGTTTTCATGTGATTCCGACGCTCCGGCGGTCTTCCTCCAGGGAAACCCTAGACCGGGGACCCCGGATCGTCTACCACTATAGCTATCTCTGTACTGAAGGAATATGCCTGACAGGCAATAATAAAGTGGTTATTATCTTATTCATTGTTTATGATAAATGTTTATTTTGCATGCTATAATTGTATTAATTTGGAAACGTTAATGCATGTGTGTTTAATAAACAAAAGGAAAGTTCCTAGTTATGCCTCTCTTATAAACTAGCTCGTTGATTAACAAGATGATCAAGGTTTCCTGATCATGGACATTAGATGTTGTTAATAACAAGGTCGCAAAATTAGTGGAATGATGTGATGAACATTCATCCGAAGTATAGCATTACAATCAAAGTCATTGTGTTTATATTGCTATAACATCATACGAAGTAATCCTAGTCCTTAGACCATGAGATCATGTCAATCACTAACACTGGAAGAGTATCTTGATAACATCAAACATCACACCGTCAAAGAGTGATTATAAAGGTGGGTTTAGTGCTACAAAAGTGTTATGTAGAGGCTCATGGATCAAGAGTGGAATTTGTCCATCCCGATGATGGATAGATATACTCTGGGCCCTCTCGGTGATATCACATTGAGAATAGCTTTCAAGCAAGTGATGTGATCACTAGAATGTTATATCACGGGAACAAGAAAAGAGTACATGTCGGTAACGAGATCAAACTAGGTATGGAGATACCAATGATCGAATCTCGGACATGTAATATATCACGAGACAAAGGGATTTAGTTACGATGTTAAAGGTTCACACGATCACAAGAGTCATCGTTGAATATCTGGGAGTCAGTACGGATCTCCATGTCCTGCTGTTGATTATTGATCGGAGAGGGGTCTCGATCATGTCTGCATTATTCGTGAACCATAGGGTGACACACTTAAGGTATACCGACACCATTTGGAGCAAATATGTTTCAGTTAAAGATTTAAGAAACCATTGGAATTATTTCAATAGACACCGAAACTGTTTTGGGTGAAATTGTTGAAATTGGTTCTGCATGTAATATTGAAATGGTGTAGGGGGTTTTATATGAATGTTTGTTAATTAAAGTAATTAACAAAATTCTAAATAAAATTAATAAAAGAGTTTTATTAAATGAGAGAGCATTAAATTTGGAGAAATTGAATGCATTTAAAGTAGAGACTTTAATAGAGAATGTGAAGGGGCATATTTATGTGGAGGGGGTTACCACCACATGAATGAGGGAGGTGAAGGGGAACCCTCCATGGGCGCCGGCCATGGGGAGGGGCTGCCCCTCCTCCTATAAAAGTCCCCCCTCTCCTCACTTCTCACTCACATATCCTCATGAAGGATCTCTCTCCCCTCTAGTATTTCCCCCCCATGGTCTCGGATTAGCGAGGTACATGTTCCCGGTGGCTTTATCTGGAAAGGAGTTGCTGCTTCTGATGCTTTGCTGGAGCAATGGATAGAGGTTGTCGGGTACCAGACGTGTGTGCAATCACGGATGCACCGCTGCTTTGCGGTGCTAGACTTGGTGGTGCTGGACTTGCTGGAGCTGGATCTGATGGACATGCTGGAGCTCGACCTGCTGGACTTCATCATGATCTTGAGATCGGCAAGTGTATGACTACATCATCCATGAGTTCCATCTCGTTAACATAGCTTTGTGCTCTTTGAGGGTATGTTCTCTATGGATGTATATCCACCTATTGCTTGTATCTAATAGATAGATCTTGGCATATAATAGTTCCCATCATAGGAAAAAATTTGTTTTCTATGCTGCGAACCCAACAGTGGGATCAGACCCTGATCTATGCGTAGGTTCTTTGCACAGGTAGAACACATAAGAGTATGTGGGCGATGATGATCATGTTATTGCTTCTTTCATGTATTTTGGATATTGGTGGCATAGTGGGATGAAGCGGCCCGGACCAACTTTACATGTCATCGCACATGAGACCGATTCCACGACTAACATGCAACTAGTTTTGCATAAGTGGCTGGCAGGTGTCTTTCTCTCCTATTATAGTCAATATCTGATTTACAACGAGTTGCTAATAACTTAGTTATCATCGTTGTGGTTCCATGTTCGTAGGTAAGACCGGTTCTATCTTCGAAAGCCCTAAGCCATGCAAAAACTTGCAATTGATAAATTAGAGGCGTCTAGTTTAGATCGTTGCTGGGCTAGTGTCATGATATGGAAATGTTGTAAGCTGATGTATAGCTGATACCCGTACAACACACATAACGTGTAAGTTCCATAGACCTTGGCCTTACACACAAAGGAATGATAGAGATCATACCACGATGCACATGATAGTGATCAAATGCATGGACCATATCATTCCACTTTACACATATGATGTTTGCATCTTATATTGCTAGTTTGGCATTTTTAGTAGCGTTATAAGATGATCCCTCATTTAAATATCAAGATAAAATGTGTTCTTCCTTAAGTATGCACCGTTCTATGGATCGTGTTTCGAGACATCACGTGATGATCGGGTGTACTCGACTCTACGCTTTCATACAACGGGTGTAAGACAGTTTTATACACGCGAGTACTAAGGTTCTTACTTGGCGAGCCTAGCATGTACAGACATGGCCTCGGAACACGGACCGAAAGGTTAATCATGAGTCATATAGTTGATGCGATTCCCATATTGATGCTCGCCTGTGAAGCTACACCGACTCACATGATGATCTGACTTAGTGTAGTGGATTTGGTTCATGTAATCACCAAAAAGGCACGGGGGATGTTATTTTTTAGTGGGAGTTCATTTCTAATTTGGATTAGTCAAACCAAATTTGTCATAAACTAAATCAAAGTGAATTTGCATAATTTGTTGTAGTCATTGGCATCTGTTTACTACCTTATGCTTAGTTTTAATTGAGATAATAGAACTATAGAATTCTAGATATTTACTTTACGAACTGGTATCGTATTGTTTTGAATGTCAATTTAAAGTTTAGAAGTCCTATTGCAAACTTTTAGCAAACTCTATTTACTCCATGAAGTTTAATAAGTAGTATTAAATCAAGAGTAAGAATTCCAATGTTAGTATCTAAAGTATCATGTTTGCCTCCATGATTATTGATATTCAAAAGTTGTTTTAATATCAAGATTATCTAGGAGCTGAAAAAATTGTTTCAGAAACCATCATGTGTGGAAGATATTCTGATATCTGAAACACTGTTTTTGGTTGCATTATGATAGAGTATAATTTAGAAAAATACATGTTCTCATATTGTATGAGAATTTGTGAAGGATGGAGATGCTAGGCA
Organism: Avena insularis; assembly: GCA_023614405.1. Taxonomy (NCBI): domain Eukaryota; kingdom Viridiplantae; phylum Streptophyta; class Magnoliopsida; order Poales; family Poaceae; genus Avena; species Avena insularis. The sequence continues at coordinate 488,762,590 of CM042692.1, read as the reverse complement.
TCCAGATCTCCCAAAAAGGTTTTGGGAACTAACATTATACTCGCGATTCTTCCTTATAGGCTATAGTAGCTTGATCATGAAAGTTTTCATGATAAGTCTGAATAGAAGGTGTAAGTAAAATGTTTACTACACTAATAGATTACTAAAGAATGGATTTTTGAAAGAACACCAAACATTTGATGATGGTGATCCACTTCAAAGTGCAAGTCCAAAGGTATTAGTAGTTGACTATATACGCATTGTACCATGTGTCATGTTGATGACACCACTATTGATGTTGATATATTCTTTTAAAAGAAAAGGAATTGCTGAAAGAGAATCTATAAAATATTTGGCAGAAAAGAAAAGGTTGGAGATGTCCAACTTAGGTATATAGAAGATATACATGTTATGGCTATATTCCTTGCTTCTTAAACAATGTGGTTCTTACGTATTGGATACTGGTATTGGATACCGAATTGGTTGGTGTGAAGTGTCACATAGAACAACACAATTCATGAACTACAACGGCCTAAGTAACTAGCAAGAGAATAAGTGATGATGTTCATCAAAAACAAATAAAGTGTTATTGTGTTTTTCGTTGTTGTCAAACCTAGCCTTCAAGATTTTTTTAATAATTGTTATTTTGTTCCGGTATTACGAGAACAATGGCTATTCAAATAATTACCATATTCCATAAAGGATGGATGAACTTTTACAAGTCTAGTTGGAGAAATCACATCCATAAACATTATTGCTAAAATGTCGTAAGACAAATGATTGGAAGATCACTTATGAAGTGACATCGCTGTTTGAATTATATTGGAAAGTAAACATGAAGAAACTCCATGTTGATGGATTTTTTGGAGTCTTTTGATTTTGATCAATTGACGCTTGTGAAACTTTCCTTGAGATAATTGAAACTCTGTTCATAGGCCAAGGAACGGATGACTAGCGTATTGGAAATTGTGCATGCTGATGTGCATAGTCCATTATGTGTAGCCATATGTGATGGATCTTTTTGCTTCATATGCTTTCTCCAGAAATTTGAGTGAATATATCAATATATTTACTTAATGAGGAAGAAGTATGAAGCATTTGAAAATTGTTCAAAGACTTTCAAGATGAAGTGAAAAATCTTTGTAACAAGAAAATAAAAGAGTTTATGATTTGATCATAAAGGAAGATATTTGAGATACAGTTTTAGCAAAACACCTAAGATTTCAGGAATTGTTCCATGAATTTGTACTTCCCGATAAACCGCAGGAGTATGGTATGTTTGAGAGATCAAATCAAACCTTGTTTGACATGGTAAGATCAAAGGTGTCATTTATACATGTTATGGCTATATTATGTTTTAAGGATTAAAGCTTTAGAGACTACCGCTTTTACACTGAAAAGAGCACCATCGTGATCCGTTGAAATGACACCATATGAGTTATGGTTTGGGATAAAACCCGAATTGTCTTTTCTTAAATTTTGGTATGCTATGCATAAGTAAAATGTTTACAACCAAAGTCGGATAAGCATATCTTTGTAGGTTATCCCAAAGAATTTGTTGGGAATTCCTCCACAACACCGAGGACAAAAGAGTTTATCGCTTGGAACGCCAAGTTTCTTGAGAAGGAATTTTTCATGAAAAGTTAAGTGGGAGGACAATATAACTTTGATAAGGTTGTTGAACCTTAGAAATATGTGCTAAGTAGCACAGCTCTGGAAAGTGTCCTGGTGGCGACCACAATGCTCATGGCTCCCGTGATTACAAAGGGTGTGATCTTGGATATTAGAGTTCCTATTTGAACCGTATGCATCGGGTAAGAATAAAATAGTGAGATTTGATAAACAAGTCATTATTGTTTTGACAATGATGAAACGACTGCATGCAAAGAAGCGATGATGGGCCCTGACTCCAAAAATTACTAGAAGTCATAGAATCCGTGATAGTATCCATACACGAGAAATCAAGTTTCTGAACTTGGAAGACCCTCCGGAAAGGCGTGAAGCCTATTGGTCGTGTTTAGATCTATAAAGAAATAGACATGGATGTTTAACATCTATGAAATAGTCGACATGTCGGAAAGAAGTTTACAACAATGTTCAAGGAGTTTACTATGACAAGATTTGATCTTTCATAGCGATATTTAGTCTTGACGGATTAATGTAGAAACCACTACATATAATTTGGTGTATGGTAGTTGAACAAACAAAACAATGTTCTTCTAATAGAATGGTTACCTAGGACGTGTACAACACATGGTCCGAAGGGTTTTGTTAATTCAAAGGGTGCTAAAAGGGCATGCAAACTTCAATAGTTGAAGTGAGCATAGCGGAGTTGGAATCTTCACCATGATGAAAATGTTAAAGGAATTTAATTTCATCAGAGACGATGAAGATGCTTGCATTTGCAAAAAATTAAGTGGGAGCACTGAGATAAATTTCCAATACATTATGCAGAGTACATATTGTTGATTGGAAATGATGTATCTTTTATTGACACAAGTTAAGAATTTCATTAAAATAGGATTTTGATGAAAGAATTGGGCAAAAGCGGAATATTTGGCATCAATATCTGTATGGATAGATTGAGGCGCTAATATGGTTGTGCCAGACATACATATATGAGATTTTGAAAGGATTCAATATGGAAATAACAAGAAAGGTTCTTGTTGCATGGAAAGGATTGTATCAAGATTCAAGTGTTTCAACACTTGGTGAGTAAAATCACATGAAGATTTTGATTGATTATACCGTGATATGTATATATCCAGATATGTCATATGCTCTAAATGTTATGAGCACATACCAGAATGATTCATAAGAAGATCATTGGACGATAGTAAAGATATTCGTATGAGCTTTGGAAGAACTAAGAATATATCATGTATAAGTGACAAATAGTTAAAGGTAGTTCATTGTAAAGTGTTACATTGATACTAATTTTGTCACAAGATACAAATTAAATTTATCTCAATTTAGACTATGGGTGGCACAATGTAATGGAAAAGATGTTCCATGATGGATTTGGATGATTTCCAATGTTGAGACATTGTGACGGATACTACAACAAAAGGCTAAGTATATGACTGCTATAGTAGCAGCAAACGAGGGCATTTATGTTAACTAGTTTGTTATCAAACTAGGCGTGGTTCAAAGTGGGATAATACTATTAAGATATATTATATGACAATAATATCACCATATTTTAACCCGAACGAACTAAAGGTCTCACCAAAGGACCAAATTTATACAATGCCGTCTCATTTGAGAATTAGTGATGCATAGAGACGCAAAGACATGCAAATACACACGGACCTGAAACTATCAGATCCAGAGATTATGTTAACCACTAGCAATCTCGTATATGCAACACCAGAAAGCCATAGGTGTTCACTACGCAAAGTTTTTCAAACTAGATTATTGACTCTAGTGCAAGTGGGAGACTGAAGGGAAAATGCCCGAGAGGCAATAATAAAGTGGTTATTATCTTATTCCTTGTGTATGATAAATGTTTATTTTGCATGCTATAATTGTATTAATTTGGAAATGTTAATACATGTGTGTTTAATAAACAAAAGGAAAGTTCCTAGTTATGCCTCTCTTATAAACTAGCTCGTTGATTAACAAGATGATCAAGGTTTCGTGATCATGTACATTGGATGTTGTTAATAATGAGGTCACAACATTAGTGGAATGATGTGATGAACATTCATCTGAAATATAGCATTACGATCAAAGTCATTGTGTTTATATTGCTATAACATCATACGAACTAATCCTAGTCTTTAGACCATGAGATCATGTCAATCACTAACATTGGAAGAGTATCTTGATAACATCAAACATCACACCGTGAAAGGGTGAATATAAAGGTGGGTTCAGTGCTACGAAAGTGTTATGTAGAGGCTCATGGATCAAGAGTGGGATTTTTCCATCCCGATGACGGATAGATATACTCTGGGCCCTCTCGGTGATATCACAGAGAGAATAGCTTGCAAGCAAGTGATGTGATCACTAGAATGTTATATCACGGGAACAAGAAAAGAGTACATGTCTGTAACAAGATCAAACTAGGTATGGAGATACCAATGATCGAATCTCGGGCATGTAATATATCGCGAGACAAAGGGATTTAGTTACAACATTAAAGGTTCACACGATTACAAGAGTCATCGTTGAATATGTGGGAGTCAGTATGGATCTCCAGGTCCCGCTGCTGATTATTGATCGAAGAGGGGTCTCGATCATGTTTGCATTATTCGTGAACCTTAGGGTAACACACTTAAGGGATACCGACACAATTTGGAGCAAATATGTTTCAGATAAAGATTTAAGAAAGCGCTGGAATTATTTCAATGAACCAAAAGCTATTCGGGTGAAATTGCTGAAATTGGTTCTGTATGTAATATTGAAATGTTGCAGGGGGTTTTATATGAATGTTTGTTAATTAAAGTAATTAAAAAAATCTGAATAAAATTAATAAAAGAGTTTTATTAAATTAGAGAGCATTAAATTTGGAGAAATTTAATGCATTTAAAGTGGAGACTTTAATAGAGAATGTGAAGGGGCATATTTATGTAGAGGGGGTTACCACCACATGAACGAGGGAGGTGAAGGGGCACCCTCCACGGGCACCGGACATAGGGAGGGGCTGCCCCCTCCTCCTATAAAAGGCCCCCTCTCCTCACTTCTCACTCACACCTCCTCGTGAAGGATCTCTCCCCCTCTAGTATTTCCCCCTATGGTCTCGAATTAGCGAGATACATGTTCCCGGTGGCTTTATCTAGAAAGGAGTTGCTACTTCTGCTGCTTTGCTGGAGCAAGGGATGGAGGTTGTCGGGGTACTGGTCATGTGTGCGATCACGGATGCACCGCTGCTTTGCGGTGCTGGACTTGGTGGTGCTGGACTTGCTCGAGCTGGATTTGATGGACGTGCTGGAGCTGGACCTGCAGGACCTGCTAGACTTCATCACGAGATCGGCAAGTGTACGACTACATCATCCATGAGTTCCATCTCGTTAACAAAGCTTTGTTGTCTTCGAAGGTATGTTCTCTATGGATGTATATCCACCCGTTGCTTGTATCTAATTGATAGATCTTGGCGTATAATAGTTCCCATCGTAGAATTTTTTTGTTTTCTATGCTGTGAACCCAACACGTACGAGGATATCCCGGTGGACCTTTCTACTTGTTTTGGTTTGTTTAGGACATATGTACATGGAGAGCAAAGGTTGGGCCAACTTTGCCATATTCTAGGCCCCGGTTGTCCCGCGGCGGGAATTCCACGTACATATCCAGGATTTTACCAAGTGTTAACACATGTCCGGGAAGGGGGGTCACACCTGGGGCCTACACATGGCACCTACCAACCTTGCACCACTCTCCCACACATATGCTAGGGTCACATGCAAGTTTTCATGTGATTCCGACGCTCCGGCGGTCTTCCTCCAGCGAAACCCTAGACAAGGGGCCCCGGATCGTCTACCCATATAGCTATCTCCGTACTAGGGTAGCACGGTGGACCTTTCTACTTATTTTGGTTTTGTTTAGGACATATGTACATGGAGATCAAAGGTTGGGCAACCTTTGCCACATTCTAGGCCCCGGTTGTCCCGCGGCGGAGTTTCCACGTATAGATCCAGGATTTTTGTTGGAAATATGCCCTAGAGACAAATAGTGATAAGGACTATTATCATATTTCATAAAGTTTATGATTAAGTTTTATATCATACTATAAATGTATTGAGAGGAAACATCAATACACATGTGATATATAAACAACCAGGGGTTCCCAGTGAAACTCTAGTCACTGGTTCATTGGTCAACAGATGATCAAGTTTCCTGATCATGTGGGATTTATGCCAGTGGGAAATGGAGTCAACTCATTCTAAGAATGAGATGATGAACCAATACCCAACCTAAACATCACGACCCGATCATGTCACGAAGTTCAAGTTACGATGATTAGAAATGGATCCTCGTAGACTATTCCTTAGACCGTGAGGCTATATCAATCACTGTCTCCCGAGAGTGCTTAGATAGCATCAAGCGCCACTTGGTAATACAGTGGTTATAAAGGTGTGTTCAGGTACTCGGAGGAAACCGTAGAGGAAATATATGTCAAGAGCAGGATTTGTCCGTCCACGTGACGGAAAGATACTCAAGGGCCCACTCAGAGAAGTTATATCTAATAGCTACGCAACATGTGATTTGATCACAGGGATATCACTTGTCGGAACGAGTCAAGTAGCATTGTTCAGTAATGAGATTGAACACGACATGGTGATGTCATTGATCAGATATCGGGCAATGCAAGTATCGAGAGACAAAGGGAACAAGACACGACCGTCCCGGTTCAAACGACGAAAGATCTTCATGGAACGCACAAGGGTCACATGGCCATCCAGGTCCCTCTATTGATCATTGGTTCGGGAGTGTCCCAACCATGTCTAGAGTGTTCCTGAACCGTAGGGTATCACGCGTAAGGGTTTGATTATGCTTAGAGAGTGTTTATAGGATCGGAAGAATCGCCAAAGAATAGTAGAGAGAAAACCGGAAGGGTTTCGGTAAGTCCGGAGGATGTCCAGAGTGGAGGTGGAAGGTGTTCGATAGCCACGGAGATTGAATAATATATGAATGAATGTTAAATATTGATTTAATCATTTATTCATAATTATTTAATAAAAATTAATTAATTTAATGGTCAAAAGGCTTAATGGGCCAATTCCGGAGGGAAGAGGGCCCATTAGGGAAAGGCAAGAGGGGAGAAGGGGCAAGGGGTGGCCGACTGGGCCAAGGACCCCCTCCCCCTGCACAGGGCCCACTAGGGCCGGCCGACAGCTTCCCCCCTCTCCCTCTCCTTTAGTCCCACACCAGGACTTTGAGGGAGGTAGTAGCTCCCCTCCCCCTATATATAGTGGGGGTATTTGGCCAGATAAATACACAGAATATTCAATAAAGGTTTCCTCACTTTTGGGGAGACCTCCAATTGATGTTCTCTCTCTCTCTCTCTCTCTCTCTCTCTCTCTCTCTCTCTCTCTCTCTCTCTCTCTCTCTCTCTCTCTCTCTCTCTCGTGACCGTGGTCCCAAGTTCGGATTGCTTGAGCGAGACATCTTCATCATGGGCCTCAGCCAGCTGGATTCAGATCTAGGAGCTCTACTTCTGCAACTGCTGCTGTATCGAGGAAGCGGGAGTCATCGTCAGGCACCGAACGTGTGTAACTCCCCGCGAGGTGTCACATGTGAGGCACTCAAGTCGTTGCAGCCGCAGGAGCGCAAGGACTTCATCTCGACCTTGAGGTCGGCTTCGGCTCGTCTACATCAACCACACTCTCCTGAGCATTGACAACGCTTTTCGGTATTCAAGGGTAAGTTCACGAAAAGCCCCTCATGTTACTGTATTACTAATGGATAGGTCCTGGCAACATCATGGGTTCAGGGGCGTAGGGTAAAAATTTATTGTTTTCATGCGCGGGACCCCTACAATTTTACCAAGTGTTAACACATGTCCGGGAAGGGGGGTGACACCTGGGGCCTACACATGGCACCTACCAACCTTGCACCACTCTCAGACACATATGCTAGGGGCACATACAAGTTTTCATGTAATTCCGACACTCCGGTGGTGTTCCTCTGGCGAAAGCCTAGACCGGGGGCCCCGGATCGTCTACCCCTATAGCTATATCCGTACGAGGGTAGCCCGGTGGACCTTTCTACTTGTTTTGGTTTTTATAGGACATATGTACATGGAGAGCAAAGGTTGGGTCAAGTTTGCCACATTCTAGGCCCCGGTTGTCCCGTGGCGGGAGTTTCCACGTGACATCCAGGATTTTACCAAGTGTTAACGCATGTCCGGGAAGGGGATCACAACTGGGGCCTACACATGGCACCTACCAACCTTGCACCACTCTCACACACATATTATAGGGGCACATGCAAGTTTTTACGTGATTCCGATGCTCTAGCGATCTTCCTCCGGCGAAACCCTAGATTGGGGGCCCCGGATCGTCTACCCCTATAGCTATCTACGTACGAGGGTAGCCCGGTGGATCTTTCTACTTGTTTTGGTTTGTTTAGGACATATGTACACTGAGAGCAAAGGTTGGGCCAACTTTTCCACATTCTAGGCCCCGGTTGTCCCGCGGCGGGAGTTTCCACGTACAGATCTAGGATTTTACCAAGTGTTAATGCATGTTCGGGAAGGGGGTCATACCTGGGGCCTACAAATGGCACCTACCAACCTTGCACCACTCTCACACACATATGCTAGGGGCACATGCAAGTTTTCATGTGATTTCGACGCTCCGGCGGTTTTCCTCCAGCGAAACCCTAGACCGGGGCCCCCAGATCGTCTACCCCTATAGCTATCTCCGTACGAGGGTAGCCCGGTGGATCTTTCTACTTGTTTTGGTTTGTTTAGGACATATGTACATGGAGATCAAAGATTGGGCCAACTTTGCCACATTCTAAGCCCCGGTTGTCCCGCGGCGAAAGTTTCCACGTACTGATCCAGGATTTTACCAAGTGTTAACACATGTCCGAAAAGAGGGTCACACCTGGGGCCTACACATGACACCTGCTAACCTTGCACCACTCTCACACACATATGCTAGGGGCACATGCAAGTTTTCATGTGATTCCGACGCTCCGGAGGTCTTCCTCCGGTGAAACCCTACACTAGGGCCCCCGGATCGTCTACCCCTATAGCTATCTCCGTATGAGGGTAGCCCGGTGGACCTTTCTACTTGTTTTGGTTTGTTTATAACATATGTACATGGAGAGCAAATGTTGGGACAACTTTAGGATGCCCAACCCGCGTGCTCGTCCTCAACTCGGGGGCAACGCCGGAGGACTGCTGGGCTCCGTTGGGGCTGGGGATGTCCGAGCCTGGGCTCCGCCGGGCTGGCACTGGGAGGTGCTACCTTCCGGGAACCGTAGCTTGGTGAGAAATCCGGGTCCCGTCGTCGACCCGGAGCTTCTTTGGTGGCGGTCGATTGGTCCACTATCGGTGCAGAGGGAGTCGACCCCCGAGGAGGTGGTACGCAATCATGTCAGGGAGGAGGACGAGCACGTCCATCGCTATATGTATGTGTTGGAGGTCAGGTTCTCCAATACATGGCAGGTTCTTCAGGGATCTCACCCGAGCTATGCTCGTGTGATGGTTCCTTCTCTCTGGGTGTCCACCGCTCGTGGCTCAGTACCCGGTTGTCGGCGTCCAGTTTGATTGAGCGAGATGCATTAGTGATATTATCGAATTTGTAGTAGAAAACTATGTCGAGAACTTGAATAAGATAACTAATATCCTGATTGTGGATGCTGAATATGAAGATTCACAACGTCAATTCATATGGGCGTGGAGACAGCTATTCTGGGGATACGAATCCGTCCAATTAAGAAAAATATAGACGATGTTTAAATAATTGGTTATAATAAATAATTACAAATAAAATGCAAGTTAATAAGTAGAAATAAAAAAAATAAAAAGAAGCTACGCCGACGGCGACCCTCGGCGTAGGTTCAGCAGAAAAATTAAAAAAGGAGGAAAGAAAACAGAAGGCGCTACCGTCGTCACGGGCCGGCGAACGTGGGCCAAGCTGGGACGGGATACGCCGAGGGTTGTACGCCGACGGCCACCGGACGGAGCTGGCCTGAACGATGGCTATGCCGACACGGCCCCGACGTTTGACCGTCGGCGTAGCTCGCGGCCGTCGGCGAAGCTATCCATTCATGTAGTGTGATGTGCATGGTGGATCAGGCCATCAGGGCATCCATGGCTTGGATCTCTCCGTGATGGACGCGGACAAGTGGTTAGCGCTGGATTCGACCGCGGAAACCAGGTCTGCGAAAGAAGGCATGCCATTTTTGAGTGCTGCTATGCGCACGACAGATTCAAAGACGATTTGTTGCACACGACGCTTGCATGGTAGCCACGATGCCATTTTGTGGTTCCGGCCGTGTCAGCTAAGCTCGAAATTAACGGTAGACTTGCTTTCCCGTTGTCTGGCGCCCTGATTGCAGATCGATGGCAAAAGCCTTTTGGATCAATGATTGCTACGGCGTGCAATCTCGGTTCTACTAGGTACCTACGCGCAGCTCTACGAGAGCAGCCTACTATCTTGGGCACGCTCCTCCGGTGTCCAAAATACTCCCATCACAGGCGTCAGCCACGCCGTAAATCGAGAAAGGGGACGTCTAGCACTCTACTAGTGGTCAGTAGTCACCTACTCCTAGTACGTAACGAGTCTACTGTAAGAGGAGCAGGAATAGTAGCCTGTACATACAGTAAGCACGCCCGCAAAGCAGCGGGTCACGGCAGGATAGCGGTCTCCGGCCGACCGCGTCGAGATGTCTGCGTCTAGCTAGCGCTATCCAGAGCTAGCCTTTGCATATGAATAATTCAGTCAAATTATACAAAGAAATATATATTTTGATAAGCAAATAAACTAAATTAGGTAATATAATTAAAATAGTGCTTACATATGAATAGTACACACTGGCATTGTCTTCGGTGTTTGACTCTCTCAGATATACTTTGCCAAACACTGCTACAACTGCGCTGCAGAATCTATACATGGCCTCATGGCATGTAGACTCGCTCATGCGCATGTAGTCGTCGAGGAGATCACCGGACACTCCATATGCAAGCTGCCGAATGGCAGCTGAACATTTCTGATAGGAGGAGAAGCCAATCTTATCGGTACAATCGTGCTTGGCCTCGAAATAGTCGTCGTACTCCCTCACCCCATTGAGTATGTCCAAGAACAGATTCTTGGATATCCGATAGCGGCGGAATGCCTTCTCTTTGAAGACCGGATTATTTGGGTGTAATTAGTCCTTGTAAAAGCGTATGTGCCCCTCTTCCCGGTCGTGTTCATGGTTGGCTTCGCGCCGCTACGCCGAGCCACCTCTACGCGGCAAGAGGAGGTAGTGGCTGTGCACCATCTGTGCAGCTCCAAGCAGAATTTCGGTCTCACCGTCAGACGACGACTCGACGAAATTCTTGTAGAAGAACTTGATCCCCCTTCGATTGCTACCCATCTGTCGAGCGGGCTACAGTCAATGGCTATGCCAACTCTCGCAGCGAACCAAATAACCAAGAAAGGATCGGTGAACGCACCTCGGCAAACAACCGAATAGGTTGTGCGCGTCCAATCGATAGGAGGAGGTCGGGGGAGGCGGGATGGCTTGTGAGCGTCCAGTCAACTCCGGCAACACGCGTGGCATGCGGTCATCCTGCTCGATATCGCGGGGGGCGACGGCGGCAGCCAGCAGTGGCGACGGCGATGGTTGCGCCTGCTCTGGCGGCGGGATATGGAGGGCGAGGGTTTGGGGGAGGAGTGGATGTTGTGCCACTGGCTACAGGGCCCGGGTGAACAAACAGGAGGATGTGCGAGGACGAGAGCGTTGTCCAGGCCGACCTAAGCGTTGTCCAAATTAGATGCACGGATGAGTCAGTCTGCGCGTGTTTGTCCGGATGGGTCACACCGCTGGGAGGCCGCGCACGCGCCGCGCATCCGCGCGGACGCATTCGGACATGATCGGCCGGGTTGGGTCGCCCCAGTGAAGATGCCCTTAGCCCATCCACATGGATCTGCGGCGACATGCCGCCTGCTCCACTCCCCACCCACCAGCCGCGATGAAAAAAGTCCAAAACTAACATTGAATTAGTGGTACACAAAAGCTAAATCGAACAATGAAATGTCGATCCTTGAAATCGGCACCATGAACTTCCCAACTCTGGATTCTAGTCTATTTTGAACCATGGATCTCTTTGACGCACGCGCAAACTAACAATCCTGGTTAGGATAGCTTCCTAGTCTCATTGACAATGCGGGTTGTAACATCCATCTTCCTCCCTTGCCCTCTCTAAAATTTCTCAATATTATCTCTGGTGTTCGAGACTCACACCGCCTAAATGTCACGCGTCTCCGAGCTCACTCCAATGAGACCTCACTCTGGTTGTGGGGCCTCCCGGATTTACCGTCCGAGCATCCATGTTATGCATATATTTCGCGTTCCCATGATTAGTGAGCCGTGCGCATAACTGACAAGTATTATTTCAACATTCATAAGGTAGCGAGAGCAAGACTTACATTGTTTCCATTATGTCTATACATACACCAGCGACAGAACTTCATTAATCGCATAGCCCAAGTCACGCCTTAACCCTACAGGCAGCATATTGGGAAGATGGCCTAACTCGCATAGACGTCACCGTAACCTTCCTTCTTCATGATTCTGAAAGTCTGGCCAAATAAATAGCCAGGGACAATGTTAGTGAGTACTTTGAATATACTCGCAAAACCACCAAGTTAGGGTAAACAAGATAGTGCAGTTTGGTTGTGGTGAGATTGAAGGAGATTTTCCCTAGAGGCAAATAATCACGGGCTAAACAAAAGTCACTGACAATAAAGTCATATCATCTGGTATGATATGATGGACACTTTCCACCAATGATTGTTGCAACACGATCATGTCACTTAGTTCACGTTGCAATTTCCAGAAACAGATTATCCTAATCTTTAAACCGTGAGATCATATCAATCACTGTTACCGGAGGGTGCTTTGACTGTATCAACCGTCATCTCGTGACAGGGTGGCTATAAAGGTACACATTGGATATCCGAAGGAGCATGTAGATGCAATATGCTTCAAAATCGAGAATTGTTCTCCTATGTGATGGGAATATATAACTGGGACCACTCAGTGAATTACATCTATGTTACGCAACACATGACTAGGTCATGGGGATGGTCTCCGAGTTTCAACTACTAAGTAAAGTTAAGTAGCACTTCAGCTGAATAGATTCCGATCAAGCAAGCAGGAGAAGGTGGTCCTTTCATCTCTCTGTCTGCTCCATGCCCTATAGCCTAAGGATCATGAGCAGGTTTAATGCTAGAAAAAAGGAGATCTGCCTAATCATTTCGGTAGATGAAGTAGTGGGAGATCACGAAGGAAGTAAGGGGGCGTGTTAAGTTGATAATTTCTATATCACGGGAACGAGTAAAACAATACTTGTTGCAAACGAGATTGAACAAGGTATCATGATACCAATGATCAAATCTCGGACAAGTCTTGATTTTCCGTTGTCTCGCGCTCTGATTGCAGATCAATGGCAAAAGCCTTTTGGATCAATGATTGCAACGGCCTGCAATCTCGGTTATACTAGCTACCTACGCGCAGCTCTACGAGAGAAGACAACTATCTTGGGCACGCTCCGGTGTCCAAAATACTCATCTCTGTGTCTTGGTTGAAAAGGAGTTTTAGAAACATGCCTCCCTTTTTGAAACCGGATATTTCTATATCCTTGTTGAAATACCTTTTGAAAACATTCTTGGAGTAAAACCCTTTTTAAACATCCTCGACCCTCCATGGTCAAAACAAAGCCTCTATCTTAGGTCATCTCATGACCACCACCCTTTCTTTCATCTTTCTAAGATCAGCACTTGGATCCTCCTAGCGATAACCTTTCCAACTGTTCTTGACTGTGGACACGACTATTCGAATAAATTATACTATACAGAGTTTGTGCACTTTGCCCAAAAGAATCAATACATTCGCCGGGATTCAACCACGGCCCGTTACACATGGTACATGGGGGTTCGGATAATCAAACATAATCTTTTATTTGTCACCCCTAGCATTGGCACCCTTTTTCTCTGGGTTTGTTCTCCTCGGGAGCGAGTATGTGGCATCCTGTGCCATAATTCTCCCTTCCGTACATGCCTATATCATAAACCCCGAGTTTGTGATATACCATAAAAGAGTGATTCACGCCCTTCTTAACTCCTAAGTCATGCTGTTCGCGGGAGACCCACTGTTGCACCGGCCCTTGTTAGAGACATCCGCCAACCACAGATCCGTAGACCTTTACAGGAGAAAACCCGGAGTTCGGGGAGATCCCTTATAGCACGTGTAGGGGATGCCCATGCTAAAGATGATCTCATCACTATTCCAAATATTCAAGAATGAATCATTGCATCTGAATGAATACACACATGACGCACACACACACATGTACTGCAGTTTCCTCCGTACTGTACTCCGATACACATTGCCGCAGCAGATAGCTACCTAGTGGCACCGCAGCACCCACGTTTCTTTCTATATCTCTGATTCGTGTTGAAACTTTTCGAAGGAACAAGATATGCATCTCAGATACACATTCTTGGCCGGCTGGCCATCGGAGCACGTTGTTAGATTATTGCTTGACACGCAAGTTCACTTAGCCTAGTAAGTTTGTAATGGCCTATATAAACTCTTGTACTAGCCACATTATTTGCAATCGAATATTATTTCTATACAATTCTACATGATATGAAACTAAACGATCCTAGGGTATGGCGACCCCGTCCGCCCCATCATCGCCGCCGTCCGGCTACTTTGAGCGGTGACTTTCTATAGAATTCTACATGGTATCAGACTAAACGATCCTAAGGTATGGCGACCACGCCTGCCCCATCGCCGCCGCTGCCGGCCAGCTACTTCGAGCGGAACACAGCCATTGTCGCCGCCAAGGTCGCCTCCGCGAAGTCCACCTCTACCTCTTCCTCCTCCATCCTAGCCATCCCTCAACCAATACCTCCCTCAATCTCCTTGACCGACACCATCTCAGATATTAGCCCCTACATCCCTGTAACCCTAAATCTCGCTGCTCAGAATTACTGCCATTGGTGTCACCTCTTCGACGTCCACCTCGGGCAATGCGATCTCCACTCCTACGTCACCCTCGACTCTTGCCCCCAACCTCATGATCCTCAATGGGTCAAGGATGATTATAGACATTATGTTTAATGTTATCTTGTGATTCTCGATGATTATACACATTATGTTTGGACCTTTCCTTTACGCAACAAATCTGATGTCCACAACATTTTTCTCAATTTTCAGCGCTATGTTTCTATACACTTTTTTCTCCCCATACGGTTCATCCAATGTGATAATGGATGTGAATTTGACAATCTTAAAAATCAAAAAGAATTCTTCAACACGGCATTCTCCTACGTTTCTCCTGCCCCTACACCTCTCCCCGAAATGGCAAGGCTGAGTGATCCCTTCGTACCCTAAACGACATAACTCGTACTCTCCTCATTCAATCATCTATGCCTCCAAAATTTAATATATGACCATCTAAAGCTATCCCAGCCACAACTCCGTACTTCTCTCTTTTTCTTTGTCATGCAAACTACTCCGAAATCGTGTTTTTGACTGCCTTTGCTTTCCAAATTTTTATTTTACTTCTCCTAATAAACTTTCTCCTCGTTTCATCCCATGTGTACTTCTCGGTTTTTCTGGCGAGCACAAAGGCTATCGTTGCCAAGATCTCGTTAGTGGTCGTGTCCATGTGTCTCGCCAT
This sequence comes from Avena insularis, assembly GCA_023614405.1. Classification (NCBI taxonomy): domain Eukaryota; kingdom Viridiplantae; phylum Streptophyta; class Magnoliopsida; order Poales; family Poaceae; genus Avena; species Avena insularis. Next base: position 488,747,259 of record CM042692.1, on the reverse strand, counting down.
GTCACTTTTGTCGAATCTATTTTTCCTTTTGCCACCCGTCAATCTCACGACTCTCAACACCCACGACACCTCCTGCCTCTTCCCATCCCCCTAACTTACCTTTTTTCAAAGTATCATCCTCTACTGTGGATCCTGCCGTGGTAGCCAAAACATCCAAAAACTCTGTCGTGGACTCTGCCACGATAACCAAAACGCCTGAAATCTCTGCCGCGAGAGCCAAAATGCCCGAAAACTCTGTCGTGGCAGTGGATCCTGCCACGCCTGCGACCCTGCCGCCATTCCTGCTGCGGCGGCGGATTATGCCCAAAACTTTGCCGCGGTAAACCTTCTGCCACCGATGTCTCCCACGCCCGCTTCCTCCACTGCGCCGGGGGTGCCTTCACCATCCATCTCATCCCCTCCACCTCATGCTCTTCCAGTTCCTGCACCAAATAATGATCATACTATGTGCACGCGGTATATCTGGTTTTCGTCTTCCTGCCAAACAACATCTCAATCTCCATGCATCGCCTCCTTCTTCTCTTCCTAAATCTTACAAATATGCTCTTCTTGATCCTAATTGGGCAGCATCCATGCAAGACGAATATGATGCTCTTCTCCAAAATAATACATGGCAATTAGTTTCTCGTCCGCCTAACACAAATATAGTCTCGGGCAAATGGGTTTTTCGTCTCAAATATCATTCTGATGGGAGTCTTGCATGTTACAAGGCTAGATGGGTCTGTCATGGTTACTCTCAACAACACGATATCGATTATGATGACTTTATCTCCTATTGTTAAGTCCAGCACTTTTCACATTGTTTCTAAGTATTGTCATGTCTTCTTCGTGACCTATTCATCAATTAGATATAAAAGCTGCTTTTCTGCATGGCTCTCTTCAAGAGATTGTTTACTGTCAACAACTTCTTGGCTTTGAATTTTTTTTCCTATCCTGATCATGTCTGTCTTCTTGAAAAATCTCTTTATGGCCTTAAGCAGGCGCCACGGGCCTGGTTTCAATGTTTTTCCACATATGCTCAAACCATAGGTTTTGTTCCTTCTCGTTCTAACACTTCTCTCTTCACCTTCCAACATAATTCCGATACTGCATATTTCCTATCTCCTCCTTTATGTTGATGATATTATTCTCACAGCTTCTTCCCAACAATTTTAGTGCCCATTATTTCTCTCCTTGTTGAATTTTCCATGACCGATTTAGGTCTTCTTCATCACTTCTTAGGCATTGTTGTTATTTGTGACTCCTCTAGTCTTTTACTTTCACAACGACAGTACACTCTTGATCTTCTTTCTTGTGCTGGTATGCTTGACTTCAATCTTCTCGTACTCCTATCGATACTGGTTCCAAACTTTCTGCCGATGGTGACCCTTTCCCTAATCCAACTCTTTATTATAGTTTTACTGGAGCTCTTCAATATCTTACACTCACTCGTCCTGAAATTTCTTTTGCTGTCCAAAAAGCTTGTTTATACATGCATGGTCCTCGTGTTTCTCACTTTAACCATGTCAAACGTATTCTTAGATATCTAAAGGGCACAATTGAGTTAGGTCTTCACATAAACAAATCTTCTCCATCCTCTTTTACAGCATACTCTGATGCAGACTGGGCTAGTGTGCAGATACTCATAGATCCACATCCGGATTTTGTATTTTTCTTGGTAACAATTTGTTTCTTGGTCTTCAAAAAGGCAGGTTACGGTCTCTCGCTCGTCTGCTGAAGCTGAGTACTGTGTTGTGGCTCATGTTGTTGCCGATACGGTTTGGTTGCGCCAGTTATTGTCATAACTACACCGCCCCATTGAGCAAGCCACCATCATTTATTGTGAATATTTCTGCCGTTTACATGTCTGTGAATCATGTTCAACACCGACGTACCAAGCATATCAAGATATATATTCATTTTGTTCGAGAGAAGGTGGCTTTGGGTCAAGTTTGTGTTCTACATGTTCCAACCACAGCTCAATTTGCTGATATCTTTACCAAAGGACTGGCTACATCATTGTTCCAAGACATTCGTTTGAGTCTCAATGTCGTTGAGCCTACCATTGACACTGCGGGGATGTTAGATTATTGCTTGACACACAAGTTTACTTAGCCTAATTGATCTGTAGACTGTAATGGTCTATATAAACCCTTGTACCAGTCACATTACTTGCAATCGAATATTATTTCTATACAATCGAATATTATTTCTATACTCTTGTACCAGCCGCATGTGCGGAATGGGCGGGCGCCACCAGTCGATTATAGATGGTCCATGCATGCGTCGAGAGGAAAAGGGCCATCTGGTTTTTGCACAACCATGTAAAAAGAGTGACCACGCTGCCTTTTCCCCCTCGGTGGGCGGGTGATGATCGGGTGAGCGAGTGGAGCTCGGAAGACCCAGGTTATCAGGTATATGATCTGGACCATCGGCGGCCAGGTACCTGATCGATGCGCATCCATGGTCTCGAACTCTCGATCTCGCCGTGATGCACGCGAGCAAGTGGCTAGCGCTTAGAGCATCTTCACTCGTTAGCCGTTTTCAGACCAAAATCCGGATCTAAATAGCGTCGAACGGACGAAGGTTTTGGTCTGGGAGCGGCCGATTTCCCACTCGTGTTTCCAGGCTGAGTTTCCGGACGGCATGTTTTCACCTAAATTTGGCTCAAGTTCGTTCAGTTTTCGGCATATTTCGGCATAATACGAATACAGAGCAATGTTCGACATATTTCGGCTTACCCTGAAACGGCGCATCTAGCAGTAGTCGTCACCTACTCTACCTACTCCTACGTATACGTAGCGCATCTAGAGACGCTCGAAAGTCTACTGTAGGAGTACGAGCAGTAGCCTGCAGCCTCCACTCTTGAGGGCGTGTTCGGTTAATCCACCCCACAGGTGGATTGGAGTGGAATGAATGGGATTTGCTTGGATTTTGATTTAAATAGGATTTAATCCCTCTCAATCCATGTCAATCCACCTCAATTTGTTGCAAACCGAACAGGCCCTGAGTGGTTTTCGGTCCGAAATCCTGCGTTAAATAACATGATCACGCGATGCATCTGGGAATGACCGTTTTTCACTCGTGTTTCTAGTTTTGATTCACGAAATTTTTGAAATTCGCCAAAGTTCGTCCAAACTGAGAAAATTTCATATCAAAGTAGGTGATTGCATTAAATTATAGACGACTTCGCACATATTTTGTCAAATTCGGACATATCACCGATTTCGACTTACATTATAAAAGGACGCCCGGGGATCCTCGCCGTCGTCGTCGCCACCTAGTGCTTGCTGAAGCGGCTGTAGAAAACCGTGTAGTCGCCGTCCTTGCCACCGTCGTTGTCGTCGTCGCTCGTCGGCTGGGAGCTGCAGCCCTGCCTGAAGTCGCCGTTGCGACGAGGGGCCCGGCCCGCCCTCATCCGGGTAGGAGTCGTCGAGCACAACGAGCGCGCGCTATCGACGACCAGCAGCACGCGAGGCCTCGCGCTCGTCCTGCTGCTGCAGGCGATGGAGGCGTTCGGCCTCCTCCCGCTCCAAGTCTGACCGGGATTAGGTGCATGCGGGGCATCGACGGGACGTCGTTGAGCGAGGCCTCCATCGCCATCCTCAGGAGGAAGTCATCCTCGGCTTTCAGCGAGGCCCTATGCGCTGGATCCTTCTTCGACGTGCGCAGCGGCCCAGTAGTGTCGTGCTCCCTCTTTAGCCTGGCGAGGCGAAGGTGGCCGCTCAGAGGCGACGAAGAGCCCACGCGAGCACGTGTGCGGTGCCGAGCGCGACGGGGACTCAGGCTCCGGCTTCACTGGCCAGAGCGCCACCGAGCCAGACGAGTGCGAGGACGACCCCAAAACATACGAGGAGCATGATGCACCGGCCATTCTCCTCGGCATCTAGGAGGCCATCCCCCGTCGCCGCGAGAAGGACAGAGGTGAGCACAACGGGTAACCTAGTCGTGGGTTGTTGCCGGCTGTGATGTGCTCGAGGATGGTGGCGAGAATGTGGTCGGGCGTACTCTACCAGCGGCGCCGACCTTCGGCGTGGTAGACCAGCCAGCGCCCGCGACGCTCGCGAAAGTATTGGTCCCAATACACCTCGTTGTCAGGGAGCTCCAGCTCCTCGGGTCCATGCCGATGATGACCATCTGGACCTCGTAGATCCTTTGGTGCCCTTCCAGACGACATGGGTACGTCGTCCACGCTGGTATTCCAGGTCCATAGGCATCGGAAATTTGGTGGCGTCGGGTAGCCGACCTCGTGGAGAAGTCAAGCCTACTGAGGCTGTAGCGATCAGCGGCCGAAGCCGTTTGCCGCCTCAGGGTCCTCGGGGAACCTCTTCGCCATTGCTTGCAACGAGCTTTTTTGCCTGGAACTGTGTGGATTGGGGGAGGTGGAGGTGTGTACTAAAGATGGCGAGGTTGACTAGTATTTATAGCCGTTTTGGGGAAGACCGGCAAGGGGGGAGGGGTGTAGCAGCGAGGGAGGGAATATGCGGGAAGGTAGGTGGGCAGTGGCGTGCCATTACACCGTCATGTGGGCGATGGGACAAGTGACCACTACTCTACCCACCGGTTTGGCGCGGGAGCCAAGGCAATGAGGATGAGATCGTAATTCTCTCGCTGACAGGTCAGGGCCACCATCTCGAATTCCCCCACCACCCTCCCTGTTTTAGCTTCATCTAGTGTTGGCAAGTGACACCCGACGCGTTGGGTTCAACCTGGGCACATCAGATGAAAGTTGGCCCAAATCCGGGGGAAATCGGGTCCTACGAACGCGAGTGGGCAAATATTCATTGTCCGGATGAAAAAAACCGTCCTGGGAGGCCCTCTTGGGAATGCGAGTGGAGGTGCTATTAGCCCGTCCACATGAATATGCGGCGACGTGTCGCCCACCCCCACACGAACTATTTTGAATCATGGTTATCTTTGATGAACCGGGAAACTAACGATCCTAGTCAGGATAGCTTTCTAGTCTCATTGACAATGCGGGTCGTAATATCCTTATTTCTCCCCTAACGTCTCTAAAATTCCTCAATATCATCTCTGGTGTCCGAGTGGTGTGGGGTCTCCATGGCAATGCCCATGGTTTTTGGACTTGGGTGATAGGGAAGAGGTGTGCGCTAGAGACTTCATCGGCGGCCTCTCCTGCTCCAGCAACCACTCCTGCTTATCTGTTCTTTATTGATGGAGAAACCAAAGATTATAATGGCTCCGAGATGGTTGTGGTTGCGCAGATTGGATCTGGTGTTTATGTGGTGAGAGTTTTTGATGTCCTCCCCGGCGGCCTCCCTAGCCTTTATATGAGGAGGCTAGGTCTCAGGTACCGTCCGAGTCGGTTACAAGCTAGAATCTATCTCTAAGCTTCCTAGTTTAGAAACTTCACTTTGCTTTCCATGCCACTAGTCGGTCTCCTTATGAGCTTCGTACCATCCGAATCTTCATGAGCTTCAGGGATCTCAACAAACCTTCACGTGGGCCTCCAACTGGGCCGGACCAGATAATCTAAGGGTGAGTGCCCGTTGGGCATACCTATGCCACCAAGACTCACACCGCTCAAATGTCACGTTTCCCCGAGATCATTCCAATGAGAGCTTACACTAGCCGCAGTCGTAATCATGACGATGCCAAGCCCCTCCACCACCGACAAGAACGTATGCGGCATTTACATCCCTCGTCCCCATAGGCAAACATCAACACCTCTCCCATTTACGAAATCCTAATCCAACCCCAAACCCTTGAACTATAATTTTCTCAATTTCTTGACATTCTAATTAATCAAGACTATACGATAGCACAAAGGAGCTTGAGATCACAGTCGATCACTAGCGTAGCAGGAAGGGGCAAACCTTGGCGTGGTTGCTGGAGCAGGAGCCAAGGAGTCCGACCACGACAATAGAGGTAATAGGCTCCGGCCCGCCGAGGCTGAGGGAAGCCAGTCCGAGACATAGTTGGTGTAAGGGTAATTGCCCCTATGTGTGGTTTTGGTGATTAATGACAAACCGTATGTACTAATAATTTCATTGAATTTTGCGTGGGTCATGCTTATAGTCCATGTGTTGGATTTATGTATGGATGGTATAAAAATAAAGATATACCTTGAGTATTGGCATGAAGATCATCAATTTGAAGAGAAGAATATGATTTGATCAAGAAGAAGAAATGAAGATGGATTTGTTTGTGTGGAACTCGTATGTTCAAGATCTTGAGAGTTTGATATCAATAGAAGAATTTTTAAGAAACGCCTCTAAGTTGGTCTCATGATAGCCTCATGAGTTTGATCTATGGTTGACTAAGATTTAGAGCACGCAATCAAATGAAAATTTCTTTATGTACCTCAAGATATTGATATAGATCATGAGAATATACATGATTTACAGGTACAAATAGTGAAGAGTGAATTCAAGTGGGTCAACACATGAATCATAAAGAATTAACCCTATGCATCTTTTGGTATGGTAAGCGTTATCAATTATGCTTCATCTAATCCATTATATATGTGTCTTTGTGTTCTCTATATGGGCTAGGTATCTTTCCATGGGAATGCATCAAAAATGAAGATTTCATATAGCCCATGAGAAGATGACATCAAGTGGTGATCATCATCAAGGTTGAGAAGTGCAAGTTCAATATAAGCATCTCAAGAATATCATATGGATGAAGTTTGTTGTCCATATTGGTGATAGTGGACATGTGAAGATGTTCCTTAATGAAGCTATCCCATAGTGGTGTATGAGGGAGAAAATTATGAGTCTTCATAAAGCAACAATGATCAAGTGAAGCATTCCGACTTGGATGGAGCTTGAAGTGATGTCATCAAGATCAAGTGGGATGTGCAAGGAAAAGGTATGACCTTGCTAGGTTTTCCTTTTACCAGTATTATCGTGGTTGTTGTGAGGCTGAGTTATTGGATAGATAGCGGCACTATCAAGAGGGGCTTTTGATTGGGTAACTTCATCACATCCTCTTAGGGAGCTCAATCCTTTGCATAGTTTGCATCTCCATATTTTGTTACTTCTTAGTGTTCCTCTATGTAAGGTTCTTGTGCTTGTTGTTAGCTCTTCAACAAGCCCAAGTTCATCGAAAATGAAATTTGTATGCATCTTCTATTACGTTTTTGAGTTTGGAGGTTTTACCGGTTCTTATTTAGGGAGGTTTCATACCTCTCCTATTTTGGTATTTTACCTATTTCCTTTTCGTGGGTTTTATAGACTCTACTATTGACATGGGTATACCCTGCCAGTACTCGAGTTTAGTATATACGGTCTAGATATGGTGGAAGCCCACGGTGTTTCCACGACCCAATGAAGAACTCGAGTAACCTATGGACTCTCGATTGCATGCTGAAAGGGCATGTATGCCCCATGTGTGGTTTTGGTAATTAATGACAATCCCTATGGACTAATGTGCAAATTGAGTTTCACTTGTAGGTTTGTCCATTGACATCGCTTGGACCATGTGTTGGTTTCAAGGATGAAAAAGAAGAAGCATCGTCCAAGGGCTTTGTGCCTATTGGAATCAAGTAGAAGAAGAAGAATAAGAAGATCAAGTTCCTCATGGCTATCTTCAAGACATCATCAAGAATTGAAGTGAAAGCTCAAGATGCGTCATCTCTAGAAGATCTCATGCTTGGAGCTTGCCATCCTCGACGTTCATGGAATGATGAAGACAAGTTCGAAGAAGAGGCTTCCCCATGGAGTATGGGGGAGCGTGTCTCAAGACTTCATCAAGCAAGTGCAAGCAAGTGCAATCAAGAAAGGTGTTCCATCTTGAAGGTGACAAGATCGTCTACATCAAGCTCAAGTGGGATTCTCAAGGCAAAGGTATGATCTTGATAGGGTTTCTACTTTACCGGTCTCTTATAGTGTTGGGAGACCGGGTTTAGGATAGATAGCCGTACTATCAAGAGGGGCTCTCGAGTGGGTGACTCGTTCGTATCTTTCAGAGAGAGCTCAAACCGTTGCATACATAACATCATCTTTCTTGGTTGTTGTTTGGTTCTTGTCCATGTGAGGATCTAGAGCTTGTGGTTATCTTCATAACAAGCTCTAGTTCATCAAAAACGGATTTCCCGTGCATATCTTATTGCGTTTTTGATCTTGCGGGTTTTCTGGCTCCACACCTTGGGAGGTATCTCACATATATATTCATGGTATTTTCTCCCTTGGTGATATCCAATATTTCGTTATCTTTCCAACAAAAATGGTTTCATCTCGTTTGGAGTTCGGATGCAAAAGTTGTGGCATTTCTGGTTCTGAAGTTTCTCTGACCGGAAGTACCGGCCAGACGCCGGAAGTACCGCTCGGGCAGAAAATGCCGTCGGTAGTACCGGTGTTAATACCGGCCCAACTTCTGGTGAACCCATTTTTGGTTCAGTATGCTCTCTGCCTGGTCTGCGCTATTTGACGGAACTTCGGTCGGAATCTTGGGCGGTTGTATCGGCCCAGGCGGTAGTACCGGCCGGTCTCGTTTTTGGGTTCGTTTGCACCGTGTTTTTGGACCGTTGGCTGAGTGCCACCGGTAGTACCGGCCACCCACTGGTACTACCGGCCGTGCACGATTCTGTGGGTAACGGGCAGATCGGGGAGCCCTTTAAAAGGAGCTCCCCTTTCCCCTTCGGCCCACACTTGTTCTTCTCGGTTTTGTCTTTCTCTCTCCTCCATTGCTGACCTTGAAGAGATTTCTCTCTCCCCTTTCCCTCCTATGATTCTTGCATCTTTTTGAGGGATTTGAGAGAGGAGATCTAGATCTACAAGCCCCACCAAGCAAAATCCCTTCTTTGTGAAGGAATCCTTGGGATCTAGATCTTGGAGTTTTTCTCCTCTTGTGTTCTTCCTCCCTTATTCCCCCAATAGCTTTTGTAGCTTTGGTGGAATTTGAGAGTGAAGGACTTGCCTCTTGCATTTGGTGCATAGGTTTGAGTTCTCCTCGGAGATTCGGTGAGTTCAATCCCTTGGGATTGTTTCTCTTGGGTTCTTGGAACCCTAGACGGTTGTGTGGTTGGATACTTGACCTTTTGTGGTCTTGTAGCCTTTTGTGGCCTTGTTGCCTTTTGTGGCTTTGTAGCCTTTGTGGCATTGTTCTCGGGGCTCCAATTGAGTTGTGGAGGTTCCCCAAGATTGTTGGCCTTTTGTGGCATTGTGGAGCCTTTGTGGCGTTTCTTGGGAGCCCTCCAATTGAGTTGTGGAGATTGCCCCAAGCCTTGTACGGGTTCGGTGACCGCCCTCAAGTGTCCCATAGTGGAACGTGAGTAGGCCTTTGTGGCGAGCTCATGGGAGAATAGGGTGAGCCTTTTGTGGCGTCGGTGAGTTGCGTGGCTTCGCATCCTTGGTGAGGCCTTGTGTGGCGTTGGGTGAGCATCGAGCCACCACACGTCGAGGTGAGCCATTTGTGGCGTTCGAAGTACATTGCGCCCCTACACCTCTCCAACGGAGATGTAGCTTCTTTAGAAGTGAACTTCGGGAAACAAATCATTGTCTCCGCGTCCATCGGTTATCTCTCAACCGAGCCCTTTACCTATGCAATTTACATTGTGATAGCCTTCGTGCTTGAAGTACTATATCTTTCTATCACCTTGTTGCTTGTCTTGCTTAGCATAGGTTGTTGGTGCACTTAGTGAAACTAGTGGATATAGGTTTTGGCTCGATAAATTTAATGTTAAGTTTTATTCCGCATTTATTAGAGCCTAAACCGTATTATTTTTAAAATGCCTATTCACCCCCCCCCCCTCTAGGCGACGTCCATTTCCCTTTCACTTGCGGAATAAGAAGAAGCTAAAGATAGAAAGTTTAAAGGGCAAACCCTAATCTATAACCGACTCGACCTGCTACCTGAGACCTGGCCTATTTATATAAAGGCCAGGAGGGGGCGGCGAGGAGGACACACACAACCCTAGTTTGCACAACCCACGCCAGATTGCATTAGCGCAACATTGTAATCTTCGATTCCTCTGTTAATTCCACGAGCAGACAAGCAGGAGTAGGGACCTCTACGAGGCCTGAACCTGGGTAAACCTTGCATCCCTGTGTGCTTGTTTGCTAGCCGATTTATGCTTCCAGCGCTCCCTCCTTCTCCAAAACCCAAGTCCATAACAGTGGGCATTGATGAGTTAAACCCTCGTCAATTGGTGTCGTCTGTGGGAATTGGGAGTGCTGATGTTGCGGCTTCTTCGTCCCCATCAACTGCGATCTACAACTCCGCAACAGCGGAGATTCGCTAGCTCTTCGGCGCGTTCGACTTTACCGTCCACACGCCGGCCACTCGCCCGGCTTTCGAGTCCATGTGCGATGGAATTAGCCTGGCGATCGGGAGCTTCCGCTTCCAAGTTGGTCAGGTGGGCACGCTTCACATGCTGGACCAGCCGACAACACCATCGATTTCCCCAGCATCATGGTTCCCTCCACCGATCGGCACCCTCAGTGAGCTCAATGCCTCGACAACAGTCGAGAATACGGTCAGTGACAGCAGTCGTGAATCCGATCTGGGTGATCTAGCAACTGAAGATGGAGCCTACGGCTCCGGATCTGAAAGCGGTGGGAGCAAGAGCTTCCCCAACCACTTCATGTGCGCCGTCATCAACGCTGGCAACTCCTCCGCCAATCGCGACAACATGGGCAACGGTGGCAATGGAACCGACCCACCAAACGGTGGCATACCTAATGGCGAACCACCCAACGGCGGCCCCACCAACGGCGCCCCCGTCAACAACGGAGGGGTAGTCGAACCCCCCACCATGGTGAATGAGCACACTGGTGAGCGTGTCGTCATCGAGCTCAACAATCTCGAGTGGGCTCGCTGCCGAGACGCCCAGCGAGGCAATCCTCTGCCCCCAGGCATGCCGCAAGAACTGCTGATGGGCTATCATTGGCTGCTAAAGGAAGAGTACAGACGCTAGCTACAAACAATCGCGCAACTTGAAGCGCGTAAAAAGGCGGCAGACGAGTCGAGCCTTTGAAGGGCTGGACTCTCCTCCCACGGAGGATGCTCCTCCAAAGGCAACGAGTACGTGGCCAACAAGAGGCGATCTCAAATAGCTCACCTCACCGAGCAGGAACCCATAGAAGCTGCAAAAGTCCTCGACTTCGGCTCCATGACAGTCGACACACGGGGAAACGTGGTCCCGAAGACGCCGCAAGCAGTGATGACAGCAGCCACCATGTACCTACTCAACAACCAGCCGCCTGCTGCAGATCCTTGAGTTGCCATGCACCAATCTACGATCGCAGGATTAGGGCTAATCAAGGCCGCTCTCGACAAAGAGCCAACACCGGAGCCGAAGAAAAACAAGGCTCTGGCAAAACGCTATTCCTCACCCTCATCCAGCGATGACAGTCATGATCTGTCTCGATGTTGCCACTCACAGCGGCGACATGACCACGACTACGACGCACATGATGACATCACGTAGCGCAAGATCGACAAGTCAAGGGCGTGACGCGCCCGATCGACTGATTCATAAGACGAAGACGTGGAGCTCTGTGGCGCCAGATGCTTCAGCAGGGCCATCAGACAAAAGCGAATGCCCAAGGGGTTCAAGCTCCCATCGAGAACCCAAAGTTTGACGGCCTGCAGGATCCGAAAATCTAGTTGGAAGACCACATCTCCTCCGCCGGGCTCGATGGTGGGAGTCGAAGCACAGCCATGCGATGCCTACAGCTACAGCTGCAAGGCGCCGCCCGAGCTTGGCTCAATAACCTTCCGCGCGGATCCATTCGCAGCTGGGACGAGCTGGTCTACAGCTTTGTGCGCAACTTCAAGGGCACCTACAAAAGGCCCACATCAATCGAAGAGCTGAGATACTGCCAGCAAAGGTCGGGCGAATCGTTACGCTCGTACATCCAGAGGTGGTCCATCATCAAGAACTCCACATAAAATATCTCGGAGGACCGGGCGATTGACACATTCAACAGCGGCGTTCGTCGCATAGAGCTCAGGGAGGAGATGGGCCGCTCGAAGCCCAAAACCATTGACCACCTGATGGAAATCGCGAATCGGTGGGCAGATGGAGAAGATTCGGTGAAAAATCGCGTTCACTTCGACGACGAAGCAGAACTCGAGCGCAGACGTGATCGCCGAAGCAAACATCAAATGCGCATCTACGATGACCGCGACAACGTCAACATGGTCGCAGCCGGCTACGCCGATAAGTGCAACGACGGCCGCAACAGCGGATATGGCAGCGGCGGATATCGCGACTCCGGGAAAACCACGCAAGTATGGCAACGCCGCACTCGCGAAGAGGCACCCGCAACATCCATTGAGGACAAGCTATTCGGGCCGTGCACCGTGCACTTCTACATCGACAAGCATGATGACAAAAAGAAATCCATCCACCTCCTCAAGGACTGTCGTGAGTTCCTCAAACTTCATGAGGGCCTGGCTCGAATGAATCGCGACGCGGTCAACAGGGGCTATGGAGCCTCCCCAGGAGCTGTGGCACATGGAGCTCCTCCACCACCACCTGGACCACCGCCAACTACAGCTGCGCCTAACCAGCATCACGGAGGCGAGTCGTACCCACGGGCCATGGGCACCATGATGATGCAAAATGGCCGCCCCTCCAACCGGGTGCAAAAGGCCATCACTCGCCAAGTCAATTTGGTGACAAACTCACCACCATCCACCATTGAGTACCTTAGTGGAAGCGACTCCTGCATCACCTTCGACAAGCGCGACCACCCGCGCCAAGTACCTCGTCCAGGCCATTGTCCCCTCGTACTCGAGGCAAAAATTGGAGGCTTCGACATGAGTCGCATCTTCATGGATGGTGGAAGCGGCATTACCTCATGTTTGCAAGTACCTTGCGAGCAATGAGGATCCCTCTGACCTGCCTAGAGGTCTCGGACACGACATTCCACGACATCGTCCCAGGCAAGGGCATATATCCCCTTGGCAAAATCAACCTCGACGTCATCTTCGGCACGCCGAAAAACTTTCGACGTGAACGCATCGACTTCGAAATCGTCGACTGGCCCTTGCAGTACCACTGCATCCTCGGACGTGTCGCGTTCACCAGGTTCATGGCAGTGCTGCACTACGCCTACCTGCAGATGAAAATGCCAGGCCCCAACAGGGTCATCACAATCAACAGGAGCTTCGAAAGGTCCGACAGTTGCGACAGGGAATTCAACAGAATTTCCCAGTCCTTCGGCATGTAGGAAGAACTCGCAAGATCTAAGGAGTCGACAGACAACAGTCTGCCTCCCCTGAGTCGACCAAGTTCACCCGACCTGTCCTTCGACTCATCGGTGCACACGAAGAAAGTTCAGGTCCACCCATCGGATCCCGCCAAGACGGCCCTCATCGCCAACAACTTGAGTCCCGCATAGGAATTTGCGCTCGTCGAATTCCTCCGTGAGCACTGGGAAATCTTCGCCTGGTGTCCAGCAGACATGCCAGGAGTTCCAAGGGAATTCGCCGAGCACGCATTCAATGTCAACCCAGATACAAGACCAGTCAAACAAACAATTCGGCGACTGTCTGAGCCAAGAGGAAAAGCGGTCGGGATGGAGATCAACAGACTCCTCAATGCCAAATTCATACGCGAGATCAAGGAAAGAACTTGGCTCACCAACATGGTGCTAGTACCAAAAAAGGACACGGATATCCTACGGATGTGCGTGGATTTTACCTCTCTAAATAAGCACTGCCCAAAGGATCACTTCCCGCTGCCGCAAATCGACCAGATCATCGACTCCACCGCGGGATGTGAGCGCCTCTGCTTCCTCGATACCTACTCAGGCTACAATCAGATTCGAATGAAGGAGGAGTATCAAGAAGAAACGGCGTTTACAATGCCTTTTGGTGTCTTCTGCTATAACACAATGCCCTTCGGGTTAAAAAATGCAGGAGCAACCTATCAACGGTGCATGCAGGCTTGCCTCAAGAACCAACTTGGTCGCAACATCCAAGTCTATGTTGACGACATCGTAATCAAGACCAAAGAGGAAGCTTCACTAATCGATGATTTATGCGAAACCTTCGCCAACCTCGACCGCTACCGGATCAAGCTCAATCCGGACAAATGCACCTTTGGCGCACCATCTGGACAACTACTCGGGTATCTCATCTCCGCGAGAGGGATCGAGGCGAACTCGAAGAAAATAAAAGCCATGCTGGCCATGGAGAAGCCGAAGAACATAAGAGGTGTCCAGCCGCTGGCTGGGCGAATCGCGGCGCTCAGTCGATTCATCAGTCAAATGGGCGAGAAGGCACTGCCCTTCTACCAACTTCTTCGCAAAGCTGACAAGTTCAAGTGGACCAACGAGGCACAGGAAGCATTTGAAGATCTCAAGCGTCTGCTGTCCACCTCACCAGTACTATGGCATCCCGCTAAAACCACTACTGGAAAATCGCTGTGTTTTGTGCATTGCATCATCATGACCGCATGCTCATGTCATCATGCCACATTGCATTTGAGCATCGTCATCATCATGCATCTGTTTGTCTAAAACTGTTTTCGAAAAAGTTTTGTTTTCTAAACACCCCGTCTTTATTTCAAATCAAACCCGGGTCTCCGAATTATTTTGTTTCGTCTAAAAATGGTTTCTAAAAGCCTTGTTGTGATAAATAAAATATTTATATTATTTTTAGGGGGCAGCCGAACCAGGCCCTACCCGGCCCAGCCGACCACCCCCATTAAACCAATCCTAACCCTAAACCGACCCACACCCCAAACCCTACCTACCCTAAACCAGCCTAACCACCCCACCCTCACACACACAGCAGCCGCGCGCTGCACTCTCCATCCACCACACCAGCCGCAACCTACACTTCCCTCAACCCACGCAACCCGCACACACACACGCAGTACACACACACCCCCACCAACTCCTGCTCTCGCATCTCCCGCACCCACGCCTACCTGACACGACCGCGTCGCCCACCCTTCCTCGGTCAGACCCGCACACCACCGCCCGTTACCCGACACCCGGCCCCACCCCTGGCCACCACTCGACGCGCCCATTCCGCACGCCAACCCCGCACCTGGCTGCTCCCTGGTCCCACCACGCGTCGCGGCCCGATCCCATGACCCACGCCACCAACCTCGCTCCCTCTCGCGATTCCCTCCCTATCGCGCCTCGCCTGCAACCCTCGTTCCTCCCGCCGCCGCTGCCGCCAGGGACACAAGGCCCTCCCCCCCGCTTGCCTTCTCTGCTGGAGCTGACCGTCCTCGGTAGCGAGCGTTGCCGCCGAACCCCGCCTTACCCGTTACCACCGCTCTGTACCCTGGCCGTCGCTGTCATCGAGCTTGCTCGCCTTCCCGGTGCCGCCACGTGCGCATGGCCCTCCTCGTGATCTCCGTCGTTGCCCTCGCCCTCTCCCGCAGGCCGCAGCCAGGAGCAGCGCCACCATGTGCCCGTCATCCCCCTTCCAGGTCGACCTCATCGTCCCTGCAAGCTCCGAGCGCCACCGCTCCGCTGCTCCGTCCTCCCTCGGCCTCCCTCCTCTCTGTCGCCGCCCTCGACCTCCACCCCGTCGAGCTCCGCCCCTGGCACCCTGCTCCTCCCCGCCAGTGATGTGGCCCTGGGCCCCTGGCCAACATCGACGGCGACCGCGGCCCCCGCCTCCAGCGCCGGCCTCCGGCCTGCGCCTCGTCAGCGACGCCCTCCGACCTCGTCTCGCCTCCCAGCAGGCTCACGTCCTCGCCCCTGCTCCTCGCCACTGCGCCTCGACCTCGCCCTGGTGACGCGCACATCCGCCAGTTCATCTCGTCACGCTACTGTTGTGCCATGTCCACGCGGTCTTCCTCTGCCTCGGTTCCATCCAGCTCAAGAGAAGCTGACCCAAGGTTGTACTGTGTCCGTGGTTGTTAGCTGTTTTCATCAGGTGCTCTGCTGATGTGTTGTTGTGGAGTGGTATCTGTGGCGTTGCTAATGATCCTAATGCCCTGTTGTTCCTGCCTCGCAGCACCACCTCATGCTTGCTGCGTGCATCCTTGTGCTACCCGACCCAATACAATGGAAGTGCCACCCCGAAAATCTACACAAGACCCGCGAATTGCAAGGTCGAACGACTACTTCGACTTGGAACCCCAAGGCCGTTGACTGGAAACCGAAGAACCACAAACCCGAAGGTCATCTACACGGAACACCGAGTCCTCGATCACGGACCTGAAGACCATGGATGCGACAAGATCTACTCCGTTGTCCGAGAACGTTCCCGCCGAGACCGATCCCCGTCGAACCCTGTCAAACCCCGAACCCCCGGAACCAAGATCTTCCGAACCCAGATGTGTGACCCTAAGCCCCTATTTTTATAATATGACATTACCAACTATCGCATATTAAATTGTTCATGCATGCATACTTGTCTGTGGTTTGGGGGCATTATACCGATTCACCTCATAATTAAATATGGAGTCAATTTGCAGGATACTTTTGTCTTATTCCGGACTCCATTTAAATTGGTGTAGCGAACCGATGCCATGTTTCGCCCTGTTAATACAACATTTAAATTGTGGGGTTTCTAAACAACTTAAACCTAATGGTTAT
Source organism: Avena insularis (assembly GCA_023614405.1). Lineage (NCBI taxonomy): Eukaryota > Viridiplantae > Streptophyta > Magnoliopsida > Poales > Poaceae > Avena > Avena insularis. The sequence goes on along the minus strand of CM042692.1, from coordinate 488,730,799 downwards.
TTGTCGGGACCCCGGTTCCGCTTAATATTGCCTAGTTGCATCGCACCTTTGCCATGTCATGCATCATACACGCATCATGCCTGTTCTTCTGCCGTAGTATTAAATAGTACATCTGGTGTTTCTTTTAGTGTTTGCTTATTCACGGACTAGGCCGTTGAGTGGATGCGAGTATCGGCAAGTCCTTCGGATAATGTACCTTCGATAGTGTTTTCCAGGCGAGCAATCTCCCTATTTCTACCTATTTGCGTTTATAGTCTTTACTTCCTCCTGCTGCTCTATTGCTATCCGTGTTACGATGCTTTAGTTTTCGTGCACCATTTATATTCCTTGCAGCCTCTATATTGCCTTGGACACATCCTATTGCCTGTTAATTCATAGACAGTCGGCCTTGCGAGTCGTAGTTGCTTGCTCAGGTGCTGCTTTGTGTCGTTGTCGTTCCATCGTCGATAAAAGGTTGGCACATGCTTAATCATGGAGATGCTTATTGGTGGAGATGATCATGACTTCAAATACAACTATTAAATTGCTGGGAATAGATATAACTAATGTAGAGGCATCGGTGGGGAATAGCTAATATTTGGTTCTTCCACGCTCACTTGTGTCCCGTAGGCCCCGAGTACTTGATACCTGTTCCTTGACTATTCGCACTATCCACATACGGGAGGGTCTATGAATCCCCCTTAGCTAGAGCTTGATTCATTTCTTATTTCTTGGGGCCACAAACTAGTTTGGGGCTTTATTACTATCATGTACTTATGCCATGCTTTACTGCTTTATTTAAGATTATGCGTGGAGCACCTGTACTGTTTTGGATTGTGCCACGTTTTCGCTGTATCGACAAGCCCAGTCACACTTTCGGGTTCCCAGTCATTTACAGCCGTTGTCACAAACCCTGGGTCTGTTCTAGAGCCGGCCAACTTCGTTGCGGGTAGCTTAGTGGGGTGGCCCCCTGAAATATTTTATGAATCATGTGATTGCTTTGTCGTGAAAGCCTCGTTGGGTTTTGGTTTGGTTTTTCCGAGGTTGATCGTGTGTGTGTTGCTATTTGTGCACCCTACAGGTAAATCGCTCAAAGCCATGTCCGCGGTTATGGACGACTTGGAGCACAGTATCTCGATCATAGACAAGCATAACTAAAGTAGTGCTATAAATTTGACTTAATATGTGACTAGTAATCAGCTTCACTACAATGGAATGGCAATAAAAGTGCCAACAACTGGTGGAACTGGGGTGTATCGTGTCATGTTATACCTGCCTAGTAAGTATCGCAACTCCAATGGAATGAACTAAAAGTGCCAACAACTGTTGGGTTTGGGATGACTCATGCTATCTATATCTGACTAGTAAGTGCTACAACTATAATGGAATAAATAAAATTGCCAACTGTGTGAGTTCCTCGGTTTGACTTCCTCGTGTGGTCTCGAGGGGGAAATTCCAGGATGGGTATGATTGGTGTTACTATCAGGTTGGATCTGAATAGGTCTCTCTTATCCCTCTCTAATAGCCGACAGTTGCATCGAGTCTCTATAGGATGTTTAGTGCATGCTGCGCTGCCGCTTCAGACCACCATACCTATGTAGGCGAGGACCGCCGAATTCTATCCTCGCCGTGTACTGGCCTCAGTACTGATGCTCCTATTTTTCCTTTGCCCTTTGTCGGCATCCCCTTTTGTTTTAGCAGGTTTGAGATCGACGTCGTTAGCAGGGTTACCCTTCTGGATTGGCCTGGGCAGGGTTATGGACGCCATTGGTTATTATTTAGAGCTCTTAGCTCAATTTGCTTCTTATCCGTACTCGGATGATGTATCGTTTTCAAGGTGATTTGGATCTTTGTACTGTATATCTGTATTCTTGACTCAGTGAGTCGTTGTTGTATATATATCTGTTCTGTGGGTTCCATCGTGGACTATTGTGTAATGATATTACTTCGTTCTCCACCCGCACGAAAGTGCCTGGTGGGCGTCCTTGAATCGTTTCTATGCAGGTTTGGCGGGAAGCGCTAAAACTTGCATAGGGCCGATTCGAGGGTGTTACAGAGTGGTATCAGAGCTCAGCAGTTACGATACCCCACTGGTCCAGCCTGTAGGACAACCTAGCTACCGGCCGTTGTAGAGTGTCAAAACTATTTTGCAAAATCGGTTGGATAGATCTGATTCGGTCCATTTTACTCCTTACATCTATGCTCTTCTCCTGTTACCTTTGCGAGTTTTGAATCTTCTCTCTTATCTTTTCTTCAAGTCCAGGAATTCTCGTGGTTGGCTTTTCGTCGTACCTTCAGGGTTTTGCTTCCTCCTTTGGCAACGGTGCTTCTACCTCCGGACTTAGTGCTATCTGAGTGATCCTTTATCTGTGGTACCATTCTTTGCTCCTTGTTTGTGCCTTCCGGTGTTTTTCCGACGCGACGACATACTCTACCTTAGATCCGATGTAGAGCCTGCATCACTCCTTTGTTTCGAACCTCGATTGTCAAGATCTTCAGTCTAATTCCGAGGGTTGGTTGCATAATTCTCCGATTTGTGTGCAGAGTAATGGTTTGAGTGCACGATGGACTGATCACCATCCGACTACCCTTATCATTCGCTTTTGTATATTGAATCGGTGGATCCAGCAATTTTACTCCGCCCACGGAAGCTAGAGGTGGCTTTATTTGTTGATACCTCTACCTTCGCCCTTTGTTCCCGGAGTGTTCTCTCGACGATCACGGACAACGACCTCTTGTTAGTGGTGTCGCGAGGATCTACACGAAGCGAGAGGATTCAGATCGCCGACCTTCTCCCCGGTACCATGAGGCGGATCTCGAGGGCGAGATCCCTTGTTAGTGGTGTTGAATTGTGGCATCCCGCTAAAACCACTACTAGAAAATCGCTGTGTTTTGTGCATTGCATCATCATGACCGCATGCTCATGTCATCATGCCACATTGCATTTGAGCATCGTCATCATCATGCATCTTTTTGTCTGAAACTGTTTTCGAAAAACCTGGTTTTGTTTTCTAAACGCCCCGTCTTTATTTCAAATCAAACCCGGGTCTCCGAATTATTTTGTTTCGTCTAAAAATGGTTTCTAAAAGCCTTGTTGTGATAAATAAAATATTTATATTATTTTTAGGGGGCAGCCGAACCAGGCCCGACCTGGCCCAGCCGGCCACCCCCATTAAACCAATCCTAACCCTAAACCGACCCACACCCCAAACCCTACCTACCCTAAACCAGCCTAACCACCCCTCACACACACACGGCAGCAGCTGCACTCTCCCTCCACCACACCAGCGGCCACCTGCACTTCCCCCAACCCACGCAACCCGCAAACACACACACCCACCAACTCCCGCTCACGCTTCTCCCGCACCCGCGCCTACCTGACATGACCGCGTCGCCCACCCCGCCTCGGTCAGACCCGCACACCACCGCCCGTTACCCGACACCCGGCCCCACCCCTGGCCACCACTCGACGCGCCTGTTCTGCACGCCAACCCCGCACCTGGCTGCTCCCCTGGTCCCACCACGTGTCGAGGCCCGATCCCGTGACCCACGCCACCAACCTCGCTCCCTCTCGCGATTCCCTTCCCATCGTGCCTCTCCTGCAACCCTCGTTCCTCCCGCCGCCGCCACCAGGGACACAAGGCCCTCCCCCCCCGCTTGCCCTCTCTGCCGGAGCCGGCCGTCCTCGGCAGCTAGCGTTGCCGTTGAACCCCGCCTTCCTCGTCACCACCGCTCTGTACCCTGGCCGTCGCTGTCGTCGAGCCTGTTCGCCTTCACGGCGTCGCCACGCGTGCATGGCCCTCCTCGCGATCTCCGTCGTTTCCCTTGCCCTCTCCCAAAGGCCGCGCCAGGAGCAGCGCCACCATGTCCCCGTCATCCCCCTTCCGGGTCGACCTCATCGTCCCTGCAAGCTCTGAGTGCCGCTGCTTCGCTGCTCTGCCCTCCCTCAGCCTTCCTCCTCTCCATCGCCGCCCTCGACCTCCACCCCTCGAGCTTCGCCCTTGGCGCCCTACTCCTCCCTGCCAGTGATGTAGCCCTGGGCCCCTGGCCGACATCGACGGTGAACGCGGCCCCCGCCTCCAGCGTCGGCCTTCGGCCCACGCCTTGTCAGCGACGCCCTCCGGCCTCGTCTCGCCTCCCAGCAGGCTCGCATCCTCGCACCTGCTCCTCGCCACTGCACCTCGATCTCGCCCTGGCTACGCGCACGTCCGCCGGTTCATCCCGTCACGCTACTGCTGTGCCATGTCCATGCGGTCTTCCTCTGCCTCGGTTCCATCCAGCTCAAGAGAAGCCGACCCAAGGTTGTACTGTGTCCATGGTTGTTAGCTGTTTTCATCAGGTACTCTGCTGATGTGTTGTTGTGGAGTGGTATCTATGGTGTTGCTAATGATCCCGATGCCCTGTTGTTCCTGCCTCACAGCACCACCTCATGCTTGTTGCGTGCATCCTTGTGCTACCCGACCCAAGACAATGGAAGTGCCACCCCGACAATCTACACAAGACCCTCGAATTTCAAGGCCGAACAACTACTTCGAATTGGAACCCCAAGGCCGTTGACTGGAAACCGAAGAACCACGAACCCGAAGGTCATCTACACGAAACACCGAGTCCTCGATCACGGAACCGAAGACCACGGATGTGACAAGATCTACTCCGTTGTCCGAGAATGTTCCCGCCGAGACCGATCCCCGTCGAACCCTGTCGAACCCCGAACCCCCGGAACCAAGATCTTCCGAACCCAGATGTGTGACCCTAAGCCCCTATTTTTATAATATGACATTACCAACTGTCGCAAATTAAATTGTTCATGCATGCATACTTGTCTGTGGTTTGGGGGCATTATACCGATTCACCTCATAATTAAATATGGAGTCAATATGCGGGATACTTTTGTCTTATTCTGGACTCCATTTAAATTGGTGTAGCGAACCGATGCCATGTTTCGCCCTGTTAATACAACATTTAAATTGTGGGGTTTCTAAACAACTTAAACCTAATGATTATTTGTCGGGACCCCGGTTCCGCTTAATATTGCCTAGTTGCATCGCACCTTTGCCATGTCATGCATCATACACGCATCATGCCCGTTCTTCTGCCGTAGTATTAAATAGTGCATCTGGCGTTTCTTTTAGTGTTTGCTTCTTCACGGACTAGGTCGTTGAGTGGATGCGAGTATCGGCAAGTCCTTCGGATAATGTACCTTCGGCAGTGTTTTCTAGGCGAGCAATCTCCCTATTTCTACCTATTTCGCGTTTATAGTCTTTACTTCCTCCTGTTGCTCTATTGCTATCCGTGTTACGATGCTTTAGTTTTCGTGCACCATTTATATTCCTTGCAGCCTCTATATTGCCTTGGACACATCCTATTGCCTGTTAATTGATAGACAGTCGGCCTTGCGAGTCGTAGTTGCTTGCTCAGGTGCTGCTTTGCATCATTGTCGTTCCACCGTTGATAAAAGGTTGGCACATGCTTAATGATGGAGATGCTTATTGGTGGAGATGATCATGACTTTAAATACAACTATTAAATTGCTGGGAATAGATATAACTAATGCAGAGGCATCGGTGGGCAATAGCTAATATTTGGTTCTTCCACGCTCACTTGTGTCCCGTAGGCCCTGAGTGCTTGATACCTGTTCCTTGACTATTCGCACTATCCACATACGGGAGAGTCTATGAATCCCCCTTAGCCAGAGCTTGATTCATTTCTTATTTCTTGGGGCCACAAACTAGTTTGGGGCTTTATTACTATCATGTACTTATGCCATGCTTTACTGCTTTATTTAAGATTGTGCGTGGAGCACCTGTACTGTTTTGGATCGTGCCACGTTTCCACGGTATCGACAAGCCCAGTCACACTTTCGGGTTCCCAGTCGTTTACAGCCGTCGTCACAAACCCTAGGTCCATTCCGGAGCCGGCCAACTTCGTTGCGGGTAGCTTAGTGGGGTGGCCCCCTGAAATATTTTATGAATCATGTGATTGCTTTGTCGTGAAAACCTCGTTGGGTTTTAATTTGGTTTTTCCGAGGTTGATCATGTGTGTGTTGCTCTTTGTGCACCCCTGCAGGGTAAATCTTTCTGAAAGCCGTGTCCGCGGTTATGGACGACTTGGAGCACAATATCTTGATCATAGACAAGCATAACTAAAGTAGTGCTATAAATTTAACTTAATATGTGACTAGTAATCAACTTCACTACAATGGAATGGCAATAAAAGTGCCAACAGCTGGTGGAACTGGGGTGTATCGTGTCATGTTATACCTGCCTAGTAAGTATCGCAACTCCAATGGAATGACCTAAAAGTGCCAACAACTGCTGGGTTTGGGATGACTCATCTTATCTATATCTGACTAGTAAGTGCTACAACTATAATGGAATAAATAAAATTGCCAACTGTGTGAGTTCCTGGGTTCGACTTCCTCGTGTGGTCTCGAGGGGGAAATTCCAGGATGGGTATGATTGGTGTTACTATCAGGTTGGATCCGAATAGGTCTCTCTTATCCCTCTCTAATAGCCGACAGTTGCATCGAGTCTCTATAGGATGTTTAGTGCATGCTGCGCTGCCGCTTCAGACCACCATATCTATGTAGGCGAGGACCGCCGAATTCTAGCCTCGCCGTGTACTGGCCTCAGTACTGACGCTCCTCTTTTTTCCTTTGCCCTTTGTCGGCACCCCCTTTTGTTTTAGCAGGTTTGAGATCAACATCGTTAGCAGGGTTACCCTTCCGGCTTGGCCTGGGCAGGGTTATGGATGCCATTGGTTATTCTTCAGAGCTCTTAGCTCAATTTGCTTCTTATCCGTACTCAGATGATGTATCATTTTCAAGGTGATTTGGATCTTTGTACTGTATATCTGTATTCTTGACTCAGTGAGTTGTTGTTGTATATATATATCTGTTCTGTGGGTTCCATCGTGGACTATTGTGTAATGATATTACTTCGTTTTCCACCCGCACGAAAGTGCCTGGTGGGCGTCCTTGAATCGTTTCTATGCGTGTTTGGCAGGAAGCGCTAAAACTTGCATAGGGCCAATTCGAGGGTGTTACAAGTACTGGTGACCCCACGTGAAAGGGAACCACTTCTGCTATACATCTCCGCCACCAACCAGGTGGTCAACACGGTGCTCGTGGTAGAACGAGCCGAAGAAAACAAGGTCCACGGGGTATAGCGCCCAGTCTACTACCTCAGCGAGGTACTCACGCCAACAAAGCAGCGGTACTCGTACTACCAAAAGTTGGCATATGGCGTCTTCATGACAGCCAGGCGACTGCGCCACTACTTCGAGGAACACCCAATCGTGGTGGTCAACGACGCCCCGCTTGGACACATCCTAAACAACCCCGATGCCACCGGACGAGTCATGCTTTGGGGAATCGAGCTGTCTCCACGAGACATTACATATGAAAAACGCTACGCGATCAAGTCGCAAGTTCTCCCTGACTTCCTCGTGCACTGGATGGAGAATCAGCTCCCTGAAAAACCAGATATGTCCTACCTCTAGATAATGCACTTCGACGGATCCAAGCAAAAGGACGGAGATGGCGCAGGTGTCATACTGACATCGCCCCAGGGAGATAAGCTGAAATATATTCTGTGAATGCAGTTCACCGCCTCCAACAACAAAGCTGAATACGAGGCCCTGCTACACGGGATGAGGATGGCAAAAGCCTGCGGCGCCAAGAGGCTCATAATATACGGCGACTCCAAGCTGGTCGTCAACCATACAATGCACGAGTGCGACGCACTGAACGACAATATGATCGCCTACCGCGACCTCTATGACACACTTGATGGGGACTTCGACGGTTGCGAGCTGCGGCACATAGGCCGCGAAAGCAATGAAGAGGCAGACGCACTGGCCAACATTGGCTCCACCTATGCCCCCATACCACCTGGGGTATTTCTCGACCGTATCTGCGAACGCTCCATCAAGCCGAAGGCCATAGAGAAGAAAACAAGCGCAACAACGGACTCAGGGGCTGCACCGCCCAATGAGCCAATGGCACTCGACGACCTGGAGCTTGACGCAGGACTCGAAGGACCGATGAGTGTCATGATGATTGAGCCATCTTGGACTCAACCATACATCACATACCTTCTTAGCAAGAGGCTGACGGACGACCCGACTGACGCGCGACAAATCGCACGATGATCCAAGGCATTTGCCGTCATCAACAGCGAACTATACAAACGCAGCATCACAGGAGTACTCCAACGGTGCATCTCAAACGTTGATGGAAGAGCCGTTCTCCTCGACATCCATGAGAGGACTTGCGGACACCACGCCGACAGTCGCGACCTCGTCACCAAGGCTCTACGAGCTGGATTCTACTGGCCCATGGCCATGCGTGACGCCAAGGACATCGTCCAAAAATGCAACGCTTGCCAGCGATTCGCGGACAAACCACACGCACCTGGCGCGGAGCTCCGGCCAATTCAATTAGCCTGGCCCTTCGTGCAATGGGGACTCGACATGGTCGGCAAGCTCCCAAAGTCCTTGCGACGAGGCTACGTCTACCTCTTGGTCGCAGTCGACAAATTCACCAAATGGATAGAGGCCATGCCGGTGACTAACCAGTCAGGAGCCAGCGCAGTCAAGTTCTTCGAGTCCATCGTCTATCGCTTTGGAGTGCCACACAGCATCATCACGGACAACGGGACGAACTTCACCTCCAAGGAGTTCCAAGAATTCTGCGAGAACCTGGGAATCAACATAAGCTATGCCTCCATAGCTCATCCACAGACCAACGATCAGGTCGAAAAGGCCAACGGGCTCGTCTGCGGCGGAATCAAGAAATGACTCCTTAGGCCACTCGAACAAGCTGCAGGATGCTGGCCAGACGAGCTGCAATCAGTACTCTAGAGCCTATGCACAACCCCAAACAGTGCCAAGGGGTACACCCTGTTATTCATCGTGCACGGTGCTGAAGCGGTGCTACCCGCAGAGGTATGATATAAAGCACCCTGAGTGGTCACTTACAGCGAGCAGGAATCCACCCTTGCACTCGAAGACTCCGTCAACCTCCTTGATGAGTGATGTCTACGCACTTCTATTCTTGTAGATAGTTTTTGGGCCTCCAAGTGTAGAGGTTTGTAGAACAGCAGCAAGTTTTCCCTTAAGTGGATCACCCAAGGTTTATCGAACTCAGGAAGGAAGTGGTCAAAGGTATCCCCTCTCAAGCAACCCTCAATCAAGATACAAGAAGTCTCTTGTGTCCCCAACACACCCAATACACTTGTCAGGTGTATAGGTGCACTAGTTCGGCGAAGAGATAGTAAAATACAAGTGATATGGATAATTATAAGTGGTAATGGTGATAGAAAATAACTTGATGGTGTGGAAAAGACTAAGGTAAAACTGAAATAAAGATGGAAGCAAGCAAACATGTAACAGATCTAATAGCAAACGGTGTTTCAGTGCTTAGAAACAAGGCCTAGGGATCATACTTTCACTAGTGAACACTCTCATATAAATATCTTCTCTTTATGATACTACGCTGAACTACTGTCCGGTTGGACACTCTAATCCATGGTAGGGCTATAACAGCACACCTCAAAGTAAGACTTTCCCATCTAGAATACCCACACTGTCACCATGAGTACTAGATGGTTCAAACAAACACCACAATTTCATAAAGACATCCAACTCCAAATATAAATCATAACAAGTATTTGTAATCTCTAGCCTAAGTGCCACCATGGTGTGCACACTGTCAACTTCACACACATGGGGAGAGCAGAGATCTATTAAAGCACTTGAGTAGCAAGGTAGATCTATAGATTACAAGCTCATGATCTCAATAAGATCATGCATAGAGAGAGATGAACACATAGCTACCGATAGAACCCTTAGCCTCGAGAGAGAACTACTCCCTCCTCATCATGGGAATCAGCAATGGTGATGGAGATGGCGGTGGAGATCGATGGACATGGCTCCGGGGGCACTTTCCCATCCCGACAGGGTGCCGGAACAGAGACTTTCTGTCCCCCAAATCTCCCCTTCGGTGGCAGTGGTGCTGTGGAACTTTTCATTGTTTTCTGATTAACTATTTAGGGTTTTGGTATCAGGAGGCTCTTATAGGCGAAAGAGGCAAGGTCGATGGTCGGCCAGGGGGCCCACACCATGCCCTGGCGTGGCCTAGGGTTACCCGTGCCTAGGGGTGGTGTGGCCACCCTGTGGCCCCTCTCCATGAGTCTTCCGAGAAAATAGTAACTTTGGCTTTTGTCCCGTCCAATTCCGAGAATATTCATTTTCTGACTTCCTGGAACCAAAAACAACAGAAAACAGGCAACTGGCACTGTGGCATCTTGTTAATAGGTTAGTCCAAGAAATCATATGAAAATTACTCCAAAGTTGGAACAAAACACAAGAAAGTAGATAAAACCAAGCATGGAACATCAAAAATTATAAATACATTTGCAATGTATCAACATCCCCAAACTTAACTCCTGGTCGTCCTCGAGTAGGTAAGTGATAAAAGGAAAGAATAATTTTTGAGGTGACATGCACCATCAAAGACTTGATCAAAGTATTTGTAAAACATTCAAAGCTGGGATCATAGTACTTCAATCATAACATGAAAGATAAAGTACTAACAATAAGACAAAGCAACTATGCATGCAACATGAAAAGGCACAAACAAAAGATTCATGAATAACAATGCTTTGCAAGCCGTTTGTTTGTTTCACATAAAGAAAACATAGCATAATAGTATTCAGCTTGTCCCTCAAAGAGTAGCAAATATAAATGCATAGGACAGCTTCAAAGTTCATAAGAGTGACTAGATACAATAGTTTAAAACAAGCAATATCAAGTATGCATCAATCAACTAGTCTTGGGACAATGCACATAGAACTAAGAATGGCCACTATGCTCTCAAAGTAGGTGCATAAGGGTAGAAGGTGGAGACTCAATATAATGGTGGAAGAAAGGCCTTCATAGAAGGAAGTAGGGATTCAAGTCTCATAAAGAGCTTCCAAAAATTATGGTACTTATAGCTTTCATCTCTCATTGCCCCTATCATAAGAGTGATTAAGGTTAAAGTGAACAAACTATGGTGTACATGCTTGACGAAGTATAAGTTAGGAATCTCATGTCCCTTGTATACGAGGGCCGCTCCTCATGCTACTCAAGTTTAGTCACCGGTAAGTTCTTGTCATTGTAAGTACATGTGTATCATAGAGAACCGCTAATGGGGTACCCCTTGCCCGATGATACGGAAGAATCCCCATATCAAAATGACAAGGCAAGCAGACAACGAGCATCTCAGCATTCTTCTTATTTACCATGGGAATATGGTGCTTTTTTCTCTCTTTCCTCTTTTCATAATCCCTTTTTTTTCTTTTTCTCTTTTTCTCAATATCTGACTCCTTTTTTATAAGAAGAATGCTTCATAGACAGCTCATTATGGTTACGCTGTAGGTTTCCACCATGACAACATGGATTAGACCAACGACCCAGGCGTTTCTCTAACACATATACATAACTCCATGGACTTATAAGCTCCCCTTTCATTTCACACCGACGACATCCATATACAAAAGAGCATGATATCAACTAGGTACAAGTACCAAGTGCAATGTTGAAAGCGTTCCCCATGAAAGCATGGTTCTGCTAATTCCCAACAAATAAGTGCAAGCATATACAACATAGACGACACAATGGTTCAAGTTTATTAAGGGCAAGAAAAGTAAAGTGTGCCATCAAGTTCGTGAGAGCTTTAATCACTAGTTTTCTCATAACAAGTTTAATTTGGAAGGTAAACAAAAGCATGAATATACTTGGAATAGCATAAGCTAATAGGTAGGTATGGTGGACTCTTTGGAATAACTTGGTTTAGGGAGATGGATGCATGAGTGGAACTCATACTTTGTTTTGGAGGCTAGCAAAAGACTGGGAGCGACAAACTAAGAGAGCAATAATTTCCATAATCATGCAGAGCGACAAAACATCATTGATCAAAGCATAAAGTGATACTACAAGTTGAAAACTAAAGGATCATAAAGGCTAAGGTGACTTGAGATAGTCATAAAATGGTGTGAGCATGCGCCAAGTCAACCCAAATAAAGCATCAAAGGAGAATACCACTATACTATGCTTTAATATGCTAAAACAACGCATGATTCATCCAAGGCACATTAAGCAATCTCAATTGTTTATAACAAGTAATGCTACAACAAAGAATACTAAGCATAAAGCCAAAACAATATCAAGCATGGCATGACAAAGCATAGGCCACAGTCAAAAACAAGCTCTCTTTAACACTTAAGCATGAACTTTCCTACTCTTTTCCAAACCAAACCAAACTATTTGAAAACCAATGCATGAAAGAGGGGGTCCAACCAATTTATTCAGCAAACTAAGAAAACCAAGCAAACGAAAACCAAAAACAAAAACGAAAAAAAGACGCTCCAAGAACAACACAATTGTGCATGAAACAATAAAAATGAAGTGTTTGGAAGAAACCTGGGATTTTTATTGATGAAGAAGGGGATGCCTTGGGCATCCCCAAGCTTTGATGCTTGTACTTCTTGGATATTTCTTGGGGTGACACAAGGGGCATCCCCAAGCTTGAGCTTTAGTCCATCCTTCATCTCATTACTCATTCCTTCCATACACCTGAAATTTTTCCTTCATACAAAACTTCACACAATCTTTAATAGCAACATTAGTGCACTCAAGATAATAGGTCTTAAGGTTCAGTTCTAACACCAATAAACTTCCATTAGAACACCAGCTACTGTAGCACTTCCCTCAAAAAGCTCAATGCCCCAAAAGAACTCAAAAAGGAACCAACAAGAAGCAAATGCAGAAAATGGCAGAAATCTATCAAAACAGACCAGCAGGTAAAGACGAATTTTTTCGAAGACCTTATGTTTGCTCAAATCGAAAAGTATTGAACTAACAAGTTAGATAACAACCTCGGGCAGAAGCACAAAAATTCACGCCTCAAAAAGACGTTCAGAGATTTTACACAAATTTTTACGGTGAAGCACAAAATTCTGTTTCGGGACAGCAACTTTCCCAAGCATTACTTCTCTCTCATTAGAGGTTACTCTTGGCACAAAAGGCAAATAAAAAGACTAAGGAGCGGTTATTACTGAAGTAATAACTTCCAAGACTCATCTAAAACTCTTGGGTTATCTCCCAACAAGTACTTTTGTTTAACGCCTTTAAGTTAGGCATGATAGTTTGAGAAGATGCTCACATAGGAAATATGAATTGAAGTAAAAGAGAGCATCAAGAAGCAAATTCAAAGCACATTTAAGTCTAACCCACTTCCTATGCATAGGAATCTTGTAAAGGAACAAGTCATGAAAGCACAAAGCAACAAGCATAGGAAAGCAAAACAAGTGCAACTTCAAGACTTTCAACATAAAGAGGGTAAACTTAATATTGTTGAGATACATAAGACCATGTTTTCCTCTCTCATAATAACTTTCAATAGCATCATGAATAAAATTAACAATATAACTATCATATGAAACATTCTTATCATGAGCCACATGCATATAATAATTATTACTCTCCACATAAGCATAGTCATTCTTATTAATTGTAGTGGGAGCAAATTCAACAAAATAGCTATCATTATTATTCTCATCACCATAATAATCAAATATAGGAGGCATATTGTAATCATTAATTTTCTCCTCAATAGTAGGTGGACTGAAAATATCATATTCATCATTGTAATCATCATATATTGGAGGTTTGGTATCATCATAAGCAATAGAATAGCTATCTCCCAAAGCTGGGGAACTAAAAAGATCATTTTCATAAAAACTAGCTTCCCCAAGCTTAGACTTTTCCATAGCATTAGCAATAATGGTGTCCAAAGAATTCATACTAACAACATTTCTATTAGCATGCAAATAAAGTTCCATAGGTTTTTTAATTTTCTCTTCAAACACTTCATGTCCTAACTCAAGATAAATACTATAAAGCTCTCTAATTTTGTTGTTGTTTTCCATTAAGCCTAACTAGTGAAAACAAGAAACAAAAAGATAAAATTGCAGAATCTAAAGGAAATAACTTCGAGTACTCACACCAAAAAATAGGCGGTTGCCGTGGGAGCTTCTTCTTCTTTAATCCTCCGGTGTGAATGCCTTTTACCTTACCTCCTCGGCAATGGCGCCAGAAAATAGCTTGATGTCTACGCACTTCTATTCTTGTAGACGGTTGTTGGGCCTCCAAGTGCAGAGGTTTGTAGAACAGCAACAAGTTTTCCCTTAAGTGGATCACCCAAGGTTTATCGAACTCAGGAAGGAAGTGGTCAAAGGTATCCTCTCTCAAGCAACCCTGCAATCAAGATACAAGAAGTCTCTTGTGTCCCCAACACACCCAATACACTTGTCAGGTGTATAGGTGCACTAGTTCGGCGAAGAGATAGTGAAATACAAGTGGTATGGATAATTATAAGTGGTAATGGTGATAGAAAATAACTTGACGGCGTGGAAAATACTAAAGTAAAACTTAAATAAAGATGGAAGCAAGCAAACATGTAACAGATCTAATAGCAAATGGTGTTTCAGTGCTTAGAAACAAGGCCTAGGGATCATACTTTCACTAGTGAACACTCTCATATAAATATCTTCTCTTTATGATACTATGCTGAACTACTCTCCGGTTGGACACTCTAATCCATGGTAGGGCTATAACAGCACACCTCAAAGTAAGCCTTTCCCATCTAGAAAACCCCCACACTGTCACCTTGAGTACTAGATGGTTCAAACAAACACCACAATTTCATAAAGACATCCAACTCCAAATATAACTCATAACAAGTATTTGTAATCTCTAGCCTAAGTGCCACCATGGTGTGTACTGCTGTCAACTTCACACACATGGGGAGAGCAGAGATCTATTAAAGCACTTGAGTAGCAAGGTAGATCTATAGATTACAAGCTCATGATCTCAATAAGATCATGCATAGAGAGAGAGATGAACACATAGCTACCGGTAGAACCCTTAGCCTCGAGAGATAACTACTCCCTCCTTATCATGGGAATCAACAATGGTGATGGAGATGGCGGTGGAGATCGATGGAGATGGCTCCGGGGGCACTTCCCTGTCCCGGCAGGGTGCCGGAACAGAGACTTTCTGTCCCCCGAATCTCCCCTTCGATGGCGGCGGCGCTGCAGAACTTTTCGTGGTTTTATGATTGACTATTTAGGGTTTTGGTATCGGGAGGCTCTTATAGGCGAAAGAGGCAAGGCCGGTGGCCGGCCAGGGGGCCCACACCATGCCCTGGCGCGGCCTAGGGTTACCCGCGCCTAGGGGTGGTGTGGCCACCCTATGGCCCCTCTCTGACTCTCCTTGTGGCTCCGTGAGTCTTCCGGGAAAATAGTAACTTTGGCTTTTGTCCCGTCTAATTCCGAGAATATTCATTTTCTGACTTCCTAGAACCAAAAACAGCAGAAAACAGGCAACTGGCACTGTGGCATCTTGTTAATAGGTTAGTCCAAGAAATTATATGGAAAGTACTCCAAAGTTGGAACAAAACACAAGAAAGAAGATAAAACCAAGCATGGAACATCAAAAATTATAGATACATTTGCAATGTATCAATGAGGCACGGGAAATCGCCGCGAAAAGATCAATGATCTACCAGCAGAACCTGCGCAACTACCACAGCAGAAGGCTACGCCCTAGGCCTTCATCGCAGGAGACCTGGTCCTACAACTGAAACAACAAGGGCATCTCAAGCTTGAGTCCCCTTGGGAGGGAACGTACGTGATTACAAATGTAATCCCAGGTGGCGCCTATCGCCTTAAAGATTTCAAGACATGAGTCACGTACTCCAACCCCTGGAACGTCGCGCAGCTACGGCGCTTCTACCCTTAGTCGTCTTTTATTTTATATTGCAAATAAGGCTATTCAGCCAAGGCTACTTAGCCACACATTGTACCTCGTACTATCCTATGAATAAATAAAGCTAAGTGCCTCAAACTCTGTGTTCTTTTATTTATTTTTTGCAAATTATTCACTCGGGGGTTGCGCCACCTTATACACATGTGTTCTGTGAACCAACGCGATATCCTGAGTAGCTGACGCACTAATCGAACCCTTGACAAACACCAACCCAGTTGCAACGCACCTGACAGGTTGGCAAGGTGCTAAGATAGACACAAGTCAAGGTAACGAAAAGGAATCGCATAGTGCAACGCACTCGCAAAACATACGAGCTAACAAGCTCTTTATATACATCAATGTCAATCAGTTATACACAGCATATATATATGAACTTTACAAGACTGGTGCAACTATGTGCAGGTTACAAACTAAACTACTGTTGCAACAGAAGAATGTTTGTCTGCTTCTCGAAGAAGTCGACAATTTCCTCCGCTAGGAGATCCACCGCCTGGTAGTGAGGAACCATGTTCCAAGTCGAACATGCTGACGGCGCTGGTGGTCCAGCAGCAATCGCTGCAACATCCACATCAGGCCTGTGACAATGACGACAGAAAGCCTTTGCACCACTAACTGTTGTCGTACACACTCGTGGACTGCACTCAAGTCTTAAAATTTTGCAAGAAGGGCCAGCAGGCTCGATGGAACGACATCCAGCGGAAACATCGTCTGGTAGATATTTCTTAAGCACGATTGCGATTTCTTCAGGAAATGAAGCACTCGTGAGGCATGATCCTGCAGGGTCGCCAGTGCAATTGTGCGATCATGATCCACCCAGAAATACCCACTCGCCTGAAGCTGCTCTTGGGTTAGGTCATTCATGCGAACGGCAATCCTGTCCTTCTCATCTTGCGGATGGCATGCACTGACAACTATACCAAGCCAAGGCAAAAGTATGAAGACAATGAACTATCGCGAGTGGCTACAAGAAAAGATAAGGAAGCAAAAAGCTAACACTTGAATTGGTCGCCTAGCTGCGTCACCTCCCCCAGCAGATATTGCTCTCGGGTAGTGGCCTTCTCCGCCCTCGACTTCCATACATCCACGTTACCACGAAGCACAGGCAGTTCGCGCTCCAACTACTTCACGCGGTCACGGAGTCGCGAGAGCAGAGAAAGCTCATCCACCCTTGAGCACAACTGCGCTAAGGTATCATCAGTGGATGGCATATTCTGAGGTTCACACGAAGGACCACTCGATGTGCCCTATCACAAGTCAAGCAAGAGATAATAAGAAGACCAATCAATACATGGGCAAACATTCAAAGTGCATTCAAGCATAACAAAATGTCAACAGATACACCCACCAACGGCATGTTCAAGACAAAAGGGGTCAAGCTATTAACTATTACAAATATGACTACTGAGGAGCAACCGGCTTCTTTGACTTAGACTTCGGTTTCGGGGGGCCTCATCGAGTCTGTGGCAGTATCAGACACCACAGACTTCCCGACGGCCCCTACAGCCACAGCCTTCGCCGCCCTCTTGGCTCCCTGCAGCTCCTCAGAGTACTTCGTGACTATGTTGATTAGCTGCGGCCTGTACTTGCCACAGGCAGTTGCAAAAGGAGCAAAAACTACCTGTTGGCCATCCGCGCTGACAGGCATTGCCTTGGAGACCGCAGTAGGATCAATTTCGACTCCATGGGCTTGAACCATCGCGAGTGACATAGAAGCGCCAGCCGCACGGAGTGAGTTTTTGAAGCCTGCGGGAATGCCTCTAGCAAGGGACTTGATACATTGCAAATGTATCTATAATTTTTGATGTTCCATGCTTGGTTTTATCCATTTTCTTGTGTTTTGTTCCAACTTTGGAGTACTTTTCATATGATTTCTTGGACTAACCTATTAACAAGAGCCACAGTGCCAGCTACCTGTTTTCTTCTGTTTTTGGTTTCAGGAAAGTCAGAAAATGAATATTCTCGGAATTGGACGGGACAAAAGCCAAAGTGCCTATTTTTCGGGAAGTCATCAGATGCCAAAATACGAGACGGAGAGGGGCCAAAGGCCGGCCACACCACCTGGCCACGCGACCAGGCTTGGCCCGCACGAGGGGGTGGTGTGGTGGCCCCTGGCACCCCCTCGGCCTCCCCTTCCGCATATAAGATGCCCTCAGGACGTAAACCCTAAGGGCCCGATCAAATAATCCATGAAAGAGTCTGTAGCCACCGTCATCTCCATCCCTAGATCGGGAGGGATCTGAAGCTCTTCCCGGCACCCTGCCGGAGAGGGGAATTCACCCTGGAGGCCTTCTTCATCACCATGCAAGCCTCCGGTGTGATGCGTGAGTAGTTCATCCTTGGACTACGGATCCATGTAGTAGCTAGATGGCTGGTTCTCCTCCTTTGTGCTTTCATGTCTAGATCTTGTGAGCTCCGTTCATGATCAAGATCATCTATTTGTAATTCTACATGTTGTGTTTGCGGGGATCCGATGGATATTGAGATGCTATTTCAGATTGATTATTGATTCTATCATGTCTTTGTTATTTGTGATCTTGCATGCTTTCCGTTGTTAGTAGCTATCTTGGCCAAGTAGATGCTAGCAACTCCAAGAGTTAGTATTTATGCTCGATAGTGGGTTCATGCCTCCGTAATGGGGAAGTAGTAAATCTCTAAGGTACTAGATGTGTTGTTGCTACTAGGAGAAAACAACAATCCTTTGTTCATAGAACAATCGTATTGTTTACTTTACATGATTCAGTAAAGCAATAATCTGTTGCTTGCAACCTAATACTGGAGGGGGTTCGGATGATAACCTGAAGGTGGATTATTAGTCATAGATGCAGTTGGATGGCGGTCTATGTATTATGTTGTAATGCCCAATCAAGTCTCAAAGGAGTCAAGATGATTAGTATATGCATGTATTGCTTTCTCGATGTTTGTCAATTGCCCCACTGTAATTTGTTCACCCAGCATGTTATCTATCTAAGGAGAGCCACCTCTAGTGAACTATGGATCCCGGTCCTTGTCTTTTATATTCAATCTACAAACTGTTTACTGCTTTGTGTTTACTTTCTGCAAACTTTTACTTCTTTTCATTCGATAAGTTTAATCCTTTGTTTTTCGCAAAACACGGTGAGATTGACAACCTCATCGCAAGTTGGGGACAAAGTTCTGTGGTTGTGTTGTGCAGGTCTCCATGTTGCTACTAGCACCGGTAGTGCGCCCTGCCAAAGCTCAGCTAGTAACACCTTTGGGGTGTTTCCTTGCTCCTACAGGTTTGATTAAACCTTGGTTTCATACTGAGCGAAACTTGTTGTTGTGCTCATCATACCTTCCTCTTGGGGTTCCCAACAATCTCTACATCAACACCGCACCAACACTTTTCTGGGCCCCGTGCATTGAGCCATCAAGCATTTTTCTGGCGCCGTTGCCGGGGAGTCAAGGCCATCTTCACAAGGGGAGTCCCTCATAACTAATCTCTTTACTTTGTTATTTTTGTTTTGCTTAGTTTCTTTTTGCTTTGTTTGCTTGTTTTGTTATTCAAAAAACACAAAAAATAGTTTTACTTGTTTGCTTTCTTATTTGAGAACACACAAAAAATTAGTTCCTATCCTAAGTTGCCATTATGTCTAACCTTGCTCCAATCACTATGTCACCCGAGGAAATGATTTTCACTTTTAAACAAGGAATTGAGGAAAGTTTTAAGGAAGCTTGGTCTAGAATCTCTGATCTACATGAAAAAACTGAGCCTAAAATGACTCAAAGCTTGTTCCTTAGCAGTTTTTACCTTGGGATTGCTCTTTGCTATAGATATGCTTTAGATGTTGTTGTGGGAGAAGATTTCCTCCAATGTAATGAGGATGATGCTATTAATGCTATAAAGAAATTGATCCTCACTTACAACTTGCCTAGCCAAACTGATATTTCCTTCGCAAAAATATTTGCTAGGTTCAACACTCTTGAGACCAGCACTACTAGCTTAGAAAATTGCTATAATACGCTTAGGGAGCATCACAATTATGTTCCAATAAACTCTGGACCATCAAAGTGGCTCCCTATAGTAAAGATTGAGATAAACACTGAAACTTTTCAAGCTCGCTGTGATATCATGTCTGAATTTTGTCTTATGCCCAAAGATATTTATGAATCTCTGAATACTTGGGGGCTTACTAAAGGAGGAAAATAAATATCTCTTGCTAATAATACTACCATATTACCTCTTGGAATAGCTGAAGGAGTGTTTACAAAGATCATTGGGAAAATGATTTCTATTGATTATCTTGTTATTGAATGTGCAGGAAAAGGACAAATTACACTTGGCAGGTCCCTATTAGAACTCCTTGGAGCAATAATAGATGTGGGAAAGGGGACCATGCACCTTTCTTATCCACCAAACAATCATATTTTCCCCAAGGTTAAGAATAAAAGTAAGAGAGGTAAGGGCAAGAAATTAGGTCTTAATGCTTCTTGATTTGAGAACACTTGATTTTTTCTTGCTTCTTATGCCTAACTTAAAGGCGTTAAAGAAAAGTACTTATTGGGAGATAACCCAAAAGTTTTAGATCAGTCTTGGAAGTTATTACTTCTGTAATAACCTCTCCTTATACTTTTTATTTGCTTTTTGTTCCAAGAGTAACCTCTAATGAGAAAGAAGTAATGATTGGGAAAGTTGCTGTCCCAAAACAGAAGTAAAATCTCTGAACGTATTTTTGAGGCGTGCATTTTTGTGCTTCTGCTCCAGGTTGTTATCTAACTTTCATTAGTTCAACACTTTTTGATTTGAGCAACATAAGGTCTTCGAAAAAATTCGTCTTTATCTACTGGTCTGTTTTGACAGATTTCTGCCATTTTCTGCATTTGCTTCTTGTTGGTTCCTTTTTGAGTTCTTTTGGGGAATTGAGCTTTTTTAAGGGAAGTGCTACAGTAGCTAGTGTTCTAATGGAAGTTTACTGGTGTTAGAACTGAACCTTAAGATCTATTATCTTGAGTGCACTAATGTTGCTAATAAAGATTGTGTGAAGTTTTGTATGAAGGAAAAATTTCAGGTGTATGGAAGGAATGAGTAATGAGATGAAGGATGGACTAAAGCTCAAGCTTGGGGATGCCACGCGTGTCACCCCAAGAAATATCCAAGAAGTACAAGTGTCAAAGCTTGGGGATGCCCAAGGCATCCCCTTCTTCATCAATAAAAATCCCAGGTTTCTTCCAAACGCTTCATTTTTATTGTTTCATGCACAGTTGTGTTGTTCTTGGAGCGTCTTCTTTTTCGTTTTCGTTTTGGTTTTTCGTTTGCTTAGTTTTCTGAATAAATTGGTTGGACCCCCTCTTTCATACATTAGTTTGCAAATAGTTTGGTTTGGTTTGGAAAAGAGTAGGAAAGTTCATGCTTATGTGGTAAAAAGAGCTTGTTTTTGACTGTGGCCTATGCTTTGTCATGCCATGCTTGATATTGTTTAGGCTCAATGCTTAGTATTCTTTGCTGTAGCATGAATTGTTATAAACAATTGAGATTGCTTAATGTGCCTTGGATGAATCATGCGTTGTTTTAGCATATTAAAGCATAGTATAGTGGTATTCTCCTTTGATGCTTTATTTGGGTTGACTTGGCGCATGCTCACACCATGTTATGACTATCTCAAGTCACCATAGCCTTTATGATCCTTTAGTTTTCAACTTCTAGTATCACTTTATGCTTTGATCAATGATGTTTTGTCACTCTGCATGATTATGGCCATTATTGCTCTCTTAGTTTGTCGCTCCCAGTCTTTTGCTAGCCTCCACAACAAAGTATGAGTTCCACTCATGCATCCAACTCCTTAAACCAAGTTATTCCAAAGAGTCCACCATACCTACCTACTAGCTTATGCTATTCCAAGTATATTCATGCTTTTGTTTACCTTCCAAATTAAACTTGTTATGAGAAAACTAGTGATTAAAGCTCTCACGAACTTGATGGCACACTTTACTTTACTTGCCCTTAATAAACTTGAACCATTGTGTCGTCTATGTTGTATATGCTTGCACTTATTTGTCGGGAATTAGCAGAACCATGCTTTCATGGGGAACGCTTTCAACATTGCACTTGGTACTTGTACCTAGTTGATATCATGTTCTTTTGTATATGGATGTCGTCGGTGTGAAATGAAAGGGGAGCTTATAAGTCCATGGGAGTTATGTATATGTGTTAGAGAAAGCACTGGGTATGGTCTAATCCATCTTGACATGGTGGAAACCTGTAAGCGTAACCATAATGAGCTGTCTATGAAGCATTCTTCTTATAAAAAAAGTCCTATATTGAGAAAAAAAGAGAAAAAAAAAGATACTATGAAAAGAGGAAAGAGAGAAAAAAGCACCATATTCCCATGGTAAATAAGAAGAATGCTGAGATGCTTGTTATGCCTTGCCTTGTCATTTTGCTATGGGGATTCTTCCGTATCATCGGGCAAGGGGTACCCCGTTGGCGGTTCTCAATGATACACATGTACTTACGATGACAAGAACTTACCGGTGACTAAACTTGAGTAGCATGAGGAGCGGCCCTCGTATACAAGGGACATGAGATTTCTAACTTATACTTCATCAAGCATGTACACCATAGTTTGTTCACTTTAACCTTAATCACTTCAAGATGCTTATGGTAGGGGCAATGAGAGCTGAAAGCTATAAGTACCATAATTTTTGGAAGCTCTTTATGAGACTTGAATCCGTACTTCCTTTTATAAAAAGGTCTTTCTTCCACCATTATATTGAGTCTCCACCTTCTATCTTTATGCACCTACTTTGAGAGCATAGTGGCCATTCTTAGTTCTATGTACATTGTCCCGAGACTAGTTGATTGATGCATAACTTGATATTGCTTGTTTTAAACTATTTGTATCTAGTCACTCTTATGAACTTTGAAGGTGTCCTATGCATTTATATTTGCTACTCTATGAGGGACAAGCTGAATACTAGTATGCTATGTTTTCTTTGTGTGAAACAAACAAATGTCTTGCAAAGCATTGTTATTAATGAATCTTTTGTTTGTGCCTTTTCATGTTGCATCATAGTTTCTTTTCTTATTACTAGAACTTTGTCTTTCATGTTATGATTGAAGTACTATGATCCCAGCTTTGAATGTTTTACAAATACTTTGATCAAGTCTTTGATGGTGCATGTCACCTCAAAAATTATTCTTTATTTTTATCACTTACCTACTCGAGGACGAGCAGGAGTTAAGCTTGGGGATGTTGATACATTGCAAATGTATCTGTAATTTTTGATGTTCCATGCTTGGTTTTATCCACTTTCTTGTGTTTTGTTCCAACGTTGGAGTATCATCTGATTTCTTGGACTAACCTATTAACAAGAGCCATAGTGCTAGTTGCCTGTTTTCTGCTGTTTTTGGTTCCAGGAAAGTCAGAAAATGAATATTCTCGGAATTGGACGGGACAAAAGCCAAAGTGCCTATTTTTCCGGAAGTCATCAGATGCCAGAATACGAGACGGAGAGGGGCCAGAGGCCGGCCACACCACCTGGCCACGCGGCCAGGCTTGGTCCGTGCCAGGGGGTGGTGTGGTGGCCCCTGGCACCCCCTCGGCCTCCCCTCCCGCCTATAAGATGCCCTCGAGACATAAACCCTAAGGGCCCAATCAAAAAATCCACGAAAGAGTCTGTAGCCGCCGTCATCTCCATCCCTAGATCGGGAGGGATCTGAAGCTCTTCCCTGCACCACTGGAGAGGGAATTCACCCTAGAGGCCTTCTTCATCACCATGCAAGCCTCCGGTGTGATGCGTGAGTAGTTCATCCTTGGACTACGGATCCATGTACTAGCTAGATGGCTGGTTCTCCTCCTTTGTGCTTTTATGTCTAGATCTTGTGAGCTCCGTTCATGATCTCATCTATTTGTAATTCTACATGTTGTGTTTGCGGGGATCCGATGGATATTGAGATGCTATTTTAGATTGATTATTGATTCTATCATGTCTTTGTTATTTGTGATCTTGCATGCTTTCCGTTGTTAGTAGCTATCTTGACCAAGTAGATGCTAGCAACTCCAAGAGTTAGTATTTATGCTCGATAATGGGTTCATGCCTCTGGTAATCTGGGGAAGTGACAGAAATCTCTAAGGTACTAGATGTTATGTTGCTACTAGGGAGAAAACAACAATCCTTTGTTCATAGAACAATCATATTGTTTACTTTACACGCAGTTCGTAAAGCAATAATCTGTTGCTTGCAACTTAATACTGGAGGGGGGTCGGATGATAACCTGAAGGTGGATTATTAGTCATAGATGCAGTTGGATGGCGGTATATGTATTATGTTGTAATTCCCAATCAAGTCTCAAAGGAGTCAAGATGATTAGTATATGCATGTATTGCTTTCTCGATGTTTGTCCATTGCCCCGCTGTAATTTGTTCACCCAACATGTTATCTATTTAAGGAGAGCCACCTCTAGTGAACTATGGACCCCGGTCCTTGTCTTTTATATTCAATCTACAAACCGTTTACTGCTTTGTGTTTACTTTCTGCAAACTTTTACTTCTTTCCATTCGATACGTTTAATCCTTTGTTTTCCACAAAACACGGTGAGATTGACAACCTCATCGCAAGTTGGGGACAAAGTTCTGTGGTTGTGTTGTGCAGGTCTCCACATTGCTACTAGCACCGGTAGTGCGCCCTGGCAAAGCTCAGCTAGTAACACCTTTGGGGTGTTTCCTCGCTCCTACTGGTTCGATTAAACCTTGGTTTCATAATGAGGGAAACTTGCTGCTGTGCTCATCATACCTTCCTCTTAGGGTTCCCAACGAGCTCTACATCAACACCGCACCAGCACTTTTCTGGGCGCCGTGCATTGAGCCATCAT
The DNA here is from genome assembly GCA_023614405.1 of Avena insularis. Lineage (NCBI taxonomy): Eukaryota > Viridiplantae > Streptophyta > Magnoliopsida > Poales > Poaceae > Avena > Avena insularis. The sequence continues at coordinate 488,706,117 of CM042692.1, read as the reverse complement.
GACTCCACCAGATCATCTACATTTTCAATTAACTCAGCTTTGGGCGCCAGCTCCTCATGGAGGTGACTGAGTATGCCCTTGGCCTTGATCATCGTCCCCTGGATGGAAGCGTTGTGATCTTCGACTGCCGCGATGGCACCTGCCAAGGCATCATCACGACGAAGAGCCTGGGTGTCGAAGCTCAGACCGCCAGGATCTACACAAGAGCACAGTGTTGGCACAAAAAGTCGGCACAATAACAAATTCGAAAGAAGGGACACGACGGAAATCCGTACGAAGGAATACCTGAAAGGGCCTTGGCAATCGAGAAGAGTTGTTCTTCGAACAACTTCACCCTAGCCACGATGGAGGCGCGCAAATCCTCTTCACGTTTCCGCGATTCGTCAAGCGCTACGACTGCCTCATCGCGACCCTTCACCCCCACAGTGAGCGTCTTTTCGAGGGAAGCGACATTGCGAAGTAGTGCGTTATGCTCGGCTGTGAAACAAATAAAGACAGCCCGTCAGTCGAGTATATCACAAGGATGAAGAAGAAGAAGCTAAAAACACTCACTTTCAACCACGCGATGGCGATTGTCCAACATTGCATGATGGCGACCCATTGCAAGTACCTGCTCCGCCAGGCGAGCGGCGTCCTTCACAATAAGCTACGACGGGAGAAACAGCAAAGGATCAGTAGATGGTATGGATGATAAATTCGACTGCAAAAATCAGAAGAAGCAACATTACACATAGGTGATCCTCCAGTGACTCCGAAGTCGATTGACGCGCAGTCATCTGGACAACCATCTGATGCTCCACATCATGTGGAGAACTTGATGAATTGTGCCTGGAGTGGGCCGCCAATGGAGGAGAAGGAGTCCGCTCAGGCACTTTCTTGGCCTTGGAGGCCGCGACTCCAGATTCTTTCAAAAACTAGACGTCGCCAAAAGACGACGACGCCGGTTGACTGCAGCACAAAACAAAACTCGGGACAATACAACTCCAAAAAAAGAACCAAGAGAAGAATTGTGTACTTACCAATCAAACTTGTCAAAATCGAAGGTTTGTCCCTCCGAATCCGACGACGACTCCTTCGGCAGCCGCATCTTCTTGCGGGAGGATGGTGCCACAGCACTCATGGCAACGGCAGGTATCGGTGACTCTGCACCAATAGCTGGGCCTTCTGGAGTCGAAGGAGATGACGCATCCGAATCCTCCCTGCGCGAACACTTGCGAGTGTTCGGACCACTGGACTCGGGGCTTCTGTAACAACCTCGGACCCTATGCTCTAAGTTCAAGCCTGGATGAACCAAAAGTGGTTAAGGAATTTTACAGCGGGGGCCCAGGGCCACCCACGCGTAGGCCCGTCGACCGCCTTAACCACTTCCAAGAACATCGGGACAAGAGCGAGCGGCGTAGGCAACAGGCGAAGAGATCAAATACATACACAAGTGAGTATGTATGCAAGCTACCTTACAACAGTTCTCAGAGCCATACCATCTAAAAGAAATAGAAATATTGCAATGCCATACGGCAAGATCCAAATATCCTAGATAGAGATAATAGTTTAGGATAGCTCCTCATACATCAATCAACAGAGTATCAAGCGGAAACGGGAACAAGATCCGAGTACGGATAAGAAGAAAATCGGCATAAGATGCCACATAATTAAGCACATCCTGCCCACAGATCTCACGGATCCCCATCCCCGGAATCTCTACACCGAGTGATCGTTGCCAACATCATCTGTCTCCTCCACCCAGTATCCATCTTGCGAATACACCTGTTCATCTGAATCAAACAATTTATCGTGTGAGACCCTAGGGGTACTCAGCAAGTCTTTATGCCTCTAAAGGGGACATATACCTGGGGTGACGCAATTGCAGCAAAAGATAATAACTAACAAGTCTATAGATACTCGCTAACCATCCGCCTAACCAAAGATAGGCGGATGTCCGTTAATTAGAAACAACCGTTATAAGAGTATAAAGTAACAAATCCATCCTCCTTCTCGCTTACCAACGAGAAAGCGGACGAACAACCCATCTGTTGGCAGTTTTATTAATCATTCCTTGAGTATTGCACTAATTACTAGTCAGATCTTTAGTCAAATTAAAGACGGTACTTTAGTTATGCTTGTCTATGATCGAGAAAGTGTGCTCCAAGTCATCCATAATCGCGGACACGTCTTTCAGAAATATTTACCCTGCAGGGGTGCACAAATAGCAACACACACACGATCGACCTCGGAAAAAACAAATCAAAACCCAACGAGGCTTTCACGACAAAGCAATCACAGGATTCATAAATTATTTTAGGGGGACACCCTATTAAGCTACCCGCAACGAAGTTGGCCGGGTCCGAGACGGACCCAAGGTTTGCGCCAATGGCTGTAAACGACTGGGAACCCGAAAGTGTGACTAGGCTTGTCGATACCGCGAAAACACTCCGCAATTCCTAAACAGTACAGGTGCTCCACGCACAATCATAAATAAAGCGGTAAAGCATGGCATAAGTACAAGATAGTAATAAAGCCCCAAACTACTTTGTGGCCCCAAGAAATAAGAATGAATCAAGCTCTGACTAAGGGGATTCATGGTCCCATATGCGAATAGTGCGATAGTCAAGGAACAGGTATCAAGTACTCGGGGTCCTACAAGACACAACTGAGCATGAAAAACCAAATGACAGATATTGCCCACCGGTGCCTCTTTCATTAGTTATCCCATTACTACTCAAGTTAAGTTGTTTAGGTACCTTGTTAACCATCAGACACTCACATACCCTACACATGTTGTTCTACGACTCGCTTGGCTCAAACAACTCCTATAGTAGTGGCTCATGGGATGGAGGAACAAGCTTCGGTGGGGTTTAAATGTAAGGCCATGCAATACTTGGGATTCAGTTTAATGCAATCGCGACTCAATGATGCAAGAATAAGATAGAAGCAATAGGTACTATATGTATGCAAGAATGTGGTAGTGCTTGCCTGGCAGCTCAGTTGAAGCGAGAGATGGATCTGGGTAGTACTCCTGGGATTCTTGATAATTTCCCTGCTCGGGGTCTATTCGAAAGAAGAACCAAACAAACAAGGGCCAACATAAATAAAGTGCACAAGCATATAAATAAAATGCGACAAGCAACCAAGCATGCCATGATGAATGAAGCAGAATTTACATGGCAATAATGTAGCATGGCAAGGGTGAGGTGTGGGGACAAGAATAAATTATTTTATTAATTATTTGGCCAAGTTTTATTACCATAAACAGTTCTGATTATTTAATATTTATATGATGCATGCTTCAACTCATACCATGGAATGCATAATCAGAACGGACTCGTCGCGCTGATCGATTTAGACATATTATTTGTCAAATTTGGAGTTACCAATTAAAAGTTATTCAAAACTGGATTTAAAAACACTTAAGCAAATTATGAAATCATTTTAATTAAACAGGTAAAAGGCAGATACTTTTTGCACACAGGTAGAAGCTAGCCACAACCGCTGACAGAGGGGGGCCTTAGCAGACTAAGCTGAGATGCGCAGATTTCAACCAGCGTTCTCACTTAGCGAAACGAACCACGCAGTGACGGTGGACCCGGGGGTCAAACGGGCCCACGTGCCAGCGGGTGAAGGGGCGGGTGACACGCGGCGCAGACGGGGACTGCGGTTAAGGTTGCGAAACCCGCGGTGCCTTTTCGTAAAAACGCCACCGCGGATGACATGTGGGGCCGGGTGGAGTGCGGGTTGGAAGCGAAAACTGCTGGGGGTTAACTGCAAAAAGAACAGCGGCCTACTGTTGTTCTTCTCCGGTTTCTGACAAAACTGACGGACAAGCAGGAGACAGGCGCGACGGGGTTCGATCTTGCGACCTAGCGCGCGCGGTGGCGGCGGCTACCGCTACGGCTAGCGGGGGTTGTTGCGGGGTTCAAGCGGCGCGACTTGAAGAGGCTACAGCGGGGCAACTACGAGAAGACGATCGCGAGCACCGTGCATAGGGGGTGCTCGTCGGAGTGTTTGGCGCGTACAGGAAGCAAAGATGTGCAAGAGGATGTCAGCGGAGATCAACGCCTCACCGGGAGTGTGCTGGTGGTGGTGGATCGGGCCGGAGCGCAGGGGATCGGCGGGGTAGCTGGGGTTCTGCCGCTAGGGTTTCTCGTCGGATCGCGTCGGGGTGCAGCGGGTACGGTCGTCTCCTCCTCGCCTCCGTGTACAGGGTGATGCAGGAGCTCGTCTCGGTCTTCCTCGACAACCCAAACACCACGCCCGCCTCCTGGTTATGGTGGTGGAGAGAAGGAGCTGACGGTGAGGTTGTCAGGGATGGGAGAGAGAGGGGGTAACAGGCAGGTGGGGATCTTGGTGGTAAAGGGCAGCGCCCAGGTGAGATCTGGAGAGTGCAGCCAGGCAGGGGAGGGAGTAGATAAGGACAGAGGGGAGGTGCACATGGGTTAGCCTGGGTGGGAAAAAGGTGGTGTGGCCACCTCCTCCTTCTGTCTCTCTCGGGTCGGTGGACCAGGCGTGGGCGAGGCTCGCAGGGCACGGCTACGCGTGAGGTTGGTGTCCACTTGCATGCAAGGAAGAGCAACAGGAGGGGAAAGGAGGTGTTCGGCGGTTGCTGCTGCTGGCGCACGCACGGGACCAGGGGTGCCGGGTGCATTGCTTGATGTTGCTGCTGGTTGCTACGCTAGGTAGCGCCCAGGCAGGGAAGGTCAGGTGCGGCACTTGCGGCTCGGCACAGGGAAAAGAGAGGGAGGCGGAAGAGATAGGTTTAGAGATGAATGGTAGAAGGGTTTGGTTAGCTAGATAGATTAGGTTGTCCTTATATCTATTTTTCGAAAAATTTGGTTCAAATTCAAACAAATCCAAGAAGTATCAAATAAAAGAGATAAAAGGGTGAGAAGGGGCTTGTGTGCATGGCCCATGCATAATTAATATATGCCCTCTCTATTAGTGAAAACCACTAGATTTTTCATGGCATTTATATATGAAAGATTCCAAAATTTGGGATAAGGACCAACAAAAGAAAAGAGAGCTTGATCCCCACATGGAATTAAATAAAAGATCATGCATGAATATAAGGTGACCAAGCTTGTGTGTATGTGCCACTAGCCAACATGAACCACAATTGTATTCCTCCATGAGCTTATATTCAAGTTTAAACCATATGGAAGCTTGACAAGGCACTCCACTCACATAGCATGCAAAAGTGGCTATATGGCTCCCACATATCCATAATGTGAAAACAACATGATGCTTATATGGGAGCATGTGGAATTGTAAGTGGATCCATCCCAACCCACATGAGCTAGAGGTAAACCCAGATAAAATGCAAAGCTCACTTATAGTTGGATGGTGGAATTATGGGGTGGTGACAAGGAAAGGTGGTGGAGTTAATAAAAAATATGCCCCCAACTCAACTTGGGCATCAAGCATTTATCAAGAACCAAATACAATATATCAAGAGGCAAATGCAATTGATGGTGCATATGAGAGAAGAACCAAATGTAAAGGGTTTTATATGATGCTCAAATGCAATGTGGCATGATGACATGAGCATGATATAATTATGATGCAACAATTATATGTAGGAATGTAGCATATTATTATTAGACCATGTAGCATTACAGATGTTAGACAGATGGGATGCTACAACTCTCCCCCATTAAACAGGAATCTCGCCCCGAGATTCTAGGAAGAAGAAGACACGAAGAGGGTAGGATACTTGGCACAGAGCTCATCCTTACATTCCCAAGTGGCTTCATCAACGGAATGGTGCGACCACTGCACCTTGCAGAACTTGATAGACTTGTTGCGAGTCTTTCTTTCTGCGACTTCTAGGATTTTTGTGGGGTGTTCTTGATAAGACAGGTCTTCTTGGAGATTGATAAGCTCATGGTCCACGGTCCTGCCGGGATCCTTGAAGCACTTCTTGAGTTGAGAGATATGGAAAACATCAGGGACCTTGAGTTTTTCAGGGAGCTCAAGAGCATAAGCGACTTCTCCTCTTCTTCCACAAACTTTGAAAGAACCGATGTATCTAGGAGCCAGCTTCCCTTTGATACCAAACCGGTGCGTGCCTCTCATGGGAGTGACACGAAGGTAAACGAGATCACCAGGGACATACTCCATGTCCGTGTGCTTTCTGTCGTAGTTGCTCTTCTGCCGACTTTGAGCAACCTTAAGGTTTTCGAGAATGATGTGAACCTTCTCCTCTGGTTGAGTTACAATGTTGGGGCCAAACAATGTTCTTTCGCCTACACCCGACCAACCAATCGGAGTTCTGCATTTGCGGCCATAGAGAACCTCAAATGGTGCCATCTTTAGACTCTTCTGGAAGCTATTTTTGTAAGAGAACTCAGCATAAGCAAGGCATTCTTCCCACTTCATGCCGAAAGAGATGACGCAAGCACAGAACATATCTTCCAGAATCTGATTGATCCTTTCAACTTGCCCTTGCGACTAAGGGTGGTAAGCTGTGCTGAAGTTCAACTTTGTTCCCAAAGCATTTTGGAAACTTCCCCAGAACATGGAAGTGAAGATGCTTCCACGGTCTGAGCTGATCTCAAGAGGAACCCCATATAGTGAGACAATTCTGTTGATATAGAGCTCAGCCAACTGAATTGCAGAAATTGTTTCCTTGACGAGAAAGAAGTGAGCCACTTTTGAGAGCCTGTCAATGACAACAAAGATTGCATTGTTGCCCTTCTGCGACCTAGGAAAACCAGTTATGAAGTCCATCTCTACTTTCTCCCATTTCCATTCCGGAGGCTTCAATGGTTGTAGAAGACCGGAAGGTTTCTGATGGACAGCTTTAACTCTGCGGCAGACATCGCACTCGGAGACATACTTGGCACAACATTGTTTCAACCCAGGCCACCAATACTATGTTTTCAAGTCCATGTACATCTTTGTGCTGCCCGGATGGATAGAAAGAACAGAATCATGCGCCTCCTTAAGAACTTGCTCTCTCAACCCCGGATCATTTGGAACGAACATCCAGTTTTCAAAAAATAGAGCTCCTTGATCATCAACATGGAAGGACTCATACCTCAGCAGGTGAATATTGGAAATGATGTTTTTGGTGTAAGCATCACCTCGCTGACTAGCACGAATCTTTTCTTCCAAGAGAGGGGTTGCCAGAAGATTCAGAAGATACCCTTGATGCACAATCTCAAGGTTGAGTTGGCGGAATTCCTCGCATAAGAGAGGTTGTTGTTCTTCCACCATGAGGTTATTGACATAAGCTTTACGACTGAGGGCATCGGCCATCACATTTGCTTTGCCCGGAGTGTAGTTGATCGAAAGATCAAAGTCGTTGATGGTTTCAGTCCATCTCCTTTGGCGAAGGTTGAGGTCCGGCTGAGTGAAGATATACTTCAGGCTTTTGTGGTCAGGAAAGATCTCACAACGGTTTCCAAGCAAGTAGTGCCTCCATACTTTTAGAGAGAAGACAACTGCTGCAAGTTCAAGATCATGTGTTGGATAGTTGAGCTCATGAGTTTTCAACTGACGGGAAGCATAAGCAACGACTTGCTTTTCTTGCATGAGGACCTCACCCAATCCTTGCAAGGAGGCGTCACAGAATATCTGGAAAGGCTTTGATGTATCTGGAGGAATCAAGACTGGTGTGGAAGTGAGCTTCTCTTTGAGTGTTTCAAAGCTAGCTTAACATGCAGGCTACCAACAGTATTTCTTGCCTTTCTTGAGGAGATCGGTAAGAGGCTTGCAATCTTCGAGAAGTTCTGAACGAAGCGACGGCAATAACTAGCCAAACCAAGGAAACTCTGGACTTCCTTGACATTTTTGGGTGGAAGCCACTCAACAATTGTCCGAACAGTTTCTGGGTTGACGGCAATGCCCTTAGCAGAGATGACATGACCAAGATAGGTGACTTCGGGAAGCCAAAAATCACACTTGGAGAACTTTGCATACAGGCGGTTCTCACGAAGCTTATTTAGGACACACCGAAGGTGTTCTTCATGTTCTTCCTTTGACTTAGAATAGACTAGAATGTCATCCAGATAGACCACGACGAACTTATCAAGATACTCCATGAAAACCGAGTTCATAATTCTCGAGAAGGTGGCAGGTGCATTGGTGAGACCGAAGGACATGACCGTGTACTCGTACAGGCCATAGCGGGTGGTGAAAGCTGTTTTAGGAACATCTTCCTTGCGAATCTTGATTTGATGATATCCACTTCTCAAGTCAAGCTTAGAGAATACCACAGCTCCAGCTAGCTGATCTAAGAGATCATTAATCCGCGGAAGGGGATATTTATTCTTGATGGTTTTTGCATTGAGAGCTCGGTAATCAACACAAAGTCGATCAGTGCGGTCTCACTTCTTCACAAAGATGGTTGGGCTACCCCAAGAAGAAGTGCTGTGCTGAATGAAACCCAACTTCTCTTGTTCATCGAGCTGACGTTTGAGTTCAGCCAACTCAGCAGGACCCATTTTATAAGACCGCTTGGAGATAGGAGCGGTACCAGGTTCAAGCTCAATCACAAACTCGACCTCTCGGTCAGGAGGCATACCTGGTAACTCTTCAAGAAAAATATCTGGGAACTCACGGACCACCGGAACACTCTGAATAGCATCCATAGCATCATCATTCAGAGCAGACAAAGAGAAGAGCTGAATTGCAGGAGTCAGACTTGGAGAATAGACTATATGGCCTTCGGGAATTTTCAGAGAAACCGAGCGTTCAGCACAATCAATCATAGCTGCATTTGCCGTTAACAAATCCATGCCCAAGATGACATCAATGTCAGAGTTGCCGAGAATGATTAAGGAAGCCAGAAATGAAGAACCACCAATTAGAATTTGATTGCCATGACTGATCTTGGAAGATGCCATAGTTGCTCCGGGCGAGAGAACCATTAAACGTTTAGGGAGAGGATCCATAGGTAACCCATTCTCATCAGCAAAACTTGTAGAGACAAAAGAATGCGATGCAACAGAATCAAATAACGTGCAGGGACTGAGTTAACGGGAAGCGTACCCATCACAACTCCAGGTGCATGTTCAGCTTGAACCATGTTGACACAGTTGGCACGAGAAATAGTGGACCCGGGCTTGGTGTTGATGTTGAGAGCCCGTGGTGGAGGTGCACGAACCATAGAAGGACTTGCTGCAGGTCTTGGAGGTGGTGGAGGAAGAGCCTTGTTGTTCATGGGACAACTCCAGTGTTGATGCCCATTATTCCCACAAGTGTAACAAGCACCAGGTGGACGTGGAGCAGCATAGCCAGGGACTCCGCTAGGCGCTCTAGGGTAGTTGTGGTTGTAGCCCCTAGGAATAGCGTTGAAGGAGTTTGGTGGCCTTGCCGCGTAGCTTGGAGTTCTTGGTGGAGCCGGGAGCGACGGTTCGGTATTAGGAACCCACACGTGGCGCTTAGAAGGAGCTGTCATAGCTGAAGAGCTTGCTGCGTCACGACTGTGTTTCTTTGACTCCTCGAACACTTGCCTACTGGCTTCTTCCTGTAGAGCTGTATGTTGGAGTTCCAGAAAAGACCCCGGCCTTGCATGAGTGATTGCATATTTGATAGATGCATTGAGCCCTTGCCTGAACCTATTTTGTTTCTTCTTGTCATCAGATATCTCATCACCACCATACCGAGAAAGGTTCATGAAGTTTCTGATATAGGTGTTGACATTATCATTGCCTGCTTGAGGTTGAGAAATACCTCCTTCATTCTCTCCATGACAATTTCTGACAGGTATTGCTCTTTGAAAGCCCCAGCGAACTGCTCCCAAGTAGGCTAAAAACCAGAGTGGTTTGCCTTCAGGTAATTCTCCCACCATAGAGTTGTGTCTCCTTTCATAAGATGAGTGGCGCATTTTACCCATTCTTGTTCAGGAACATCAGCAGTCATCAGCAACCTTGACATCTCACGAAGCCAATCATCAGCATCCAGTGGCTGATCAGACACCTCAAAGTGGCGCGGGTTAAACTTCAGAAAACCCTTGATGTCTCCTCGCTTGGGAGGTGGAGGTAGCGGGGCAAACTCATTCCTCCTGACACTTTCTTCAAAGCGTTGCTGGTTCTGTTGCATTGTTCCCAAGGCATTAGCAATACTTGCCAACGCAGCCCCCAGTTCAGGTGGGTATGTCATCCTCAGTGCGGCGTGGTGGTGCCATCCTGTGATTGATATAAAACTCAAGTCAGTACCATAATGGAGAATAATAATAATCCAAAATAGTACCAAAATGGAATTAACCAAGATTAAAGGATACAAATTGCTGAGGTGATATTAAAATATCAACAAAGTTCAAAGCACCTAGAATATAGTAAGCATATCGCACACGACTGAACAAGGAGTGTGGTACACAGAGCTATCAAATAAAAAATTTCCGCAAATTTCGGCATTAAAATACCACTATATGCGCAAAACCACTTAACGAATCAAGATTAGTAACTCTACCAATTCAATATACAAGAGCAAATGATAAAAGTAGTGGTATGGTCGCGACTCCATCCCGCACTCAAAGCATTACTCCGCACATGAATAAGTAAAACACATATCCCGACTCTCTTCCTTCTTAAGATGAACCTAAAGATTAGCAACTACGGAAAACAAACACCCCTAACAAGATAGCGTCGGATAACAAAGAGTAAGACAGATCGCGTCGGTTTAGAAAAGCCTGTCGGTATGGAATGTACCAACCGTTGATAACCAAAAGGCAGATAGCAACAACAAGTTGGATGCAACAGATAGACAAAGAATTACCCACACACAAAGACACGCATTCACACAACCTATGGTACTACGGAACCCAGAACACGTGAATCCTAGTTTGAATTTTAGAAGAGGATTGAAAACGTTACACTTCCTTACCAGAAAAGGGTGGGTGGGTGGGTAAGAAGAAAAATGGAAGCAGTCCTACTCTCGCGTTTTGTTTTTCCCTAGTATACATAGCTACCAAAATATTTGCTAGACTGACAACGACCATTTTGGCTGAGACCCTGAGGGCGGAATGGCTCTGATACCATTGTAACAACCTCGGACCCTACGCTTTATGTTCAAGCCTAGATGAACCAAAAGTGGTTAAGGAATTTTACAGCGGGGGCCCAGGGCCACCCATGTGTAGGCCCGTCGACCGCCCTAACCACTTCCAAGAACATCGGGACAAGAGCGAGCGGCGTAGGCAACAGGCGAAGAGATCAAATACATACACAAGTGAGTATGTATGCAAGCTACCTTACAACAATTCTCAGAGCCATACCATCTAAAAGAAATAGAAATATTGCAATGCCATACGGCAAGATCCAAATATCCTAGATAGAGATAATAGTTTAGGATAGCTCCTCATACATCAATCAACAGAGTATCAAGCGGAAACGGAAACAAGATCCGAGTACGGATAAGAAGCAAATCGGCATAAGATGCCACATAATTAAGCACATCCCGCCCACAGATCTCACGGATCCCCATCCCCGTAATCTCTACACCGAGTGATCGTTGCCAACATCATCTGTCTCCTGCACCCAGTATCCATCTTGTGAATACACCTGTTCATCTGAATCAAACAATTTATCATGTGAAACCCTAGGGGTACTCAGCAAGTCTTTATGCCTCTAAAGGGGACATATACCTGGGGTGACGCAATTGCAGCAAAAGATAATAACTAACAAGTCTATAGATACTCGCTAACCATCCGCCTAACCAAAGATAGGCAGATGTCCGTTAATTAGAAACAACCGTCATAAGAGTATAAAGTAACAGATCCATCCTCCTTCTCGCTTACCAACGAGAAAGCGGATGAACAACCCATCCGTTGGCAGTTTTATTAATCATTCCTTGAGTATTGCACTAACTACTAGTCAGATCTTTAGTCAAATTAAAGACGGTACTTTAGTTATGCTTGTCTATGATCGAGAAACTGTGCTCCAAGTCGTCCATAACCACGGACACGGCTTTCAGAAGATTTACCCTGCAGGGGTGCACAAATAGCAACACACACACGATCGACCTAGGAAAAACCAAATCAAAACTCAACGAGGCTTTCACGACAAAGCAATCACAGGATTCATAAATTATTTCAGGGGGCCACCCCATTAAGCTACCCGCAACGAAGTTGGCCGGCTCCGAGACGGACCCAAGGTTTGTGCCAATGGTTGTAAACGACTGGGAACCCGAAAGTGTGACTGGGCTTGTCGATACCGCGAAAACACTCCGCAATTCCTAAACAGGACAGGTGCTCCACGCACAATCATAAATAAAGCGATAAAGCATGGCATAAGTACAATATAGTAATAAAGCCCCAAACTACTTTGTGGCCCCAAGAAATAAGAATGAATCAAGCTCTGACTAAGGGGATTCATGGTCCCATATGCGGATAGTGCGATAGTCAAGGAACAGGTATCAAGTACTCGGGGTCCTACGGGACACAAGTGAGCATGAAAAACCAAATGACAGATATTGCCCACCGGTGCCTCTTTCATTAGTTATCCCATTACTACTCAGGTTAAGTTGTTTAGGTACCTTGTTAACCATCAGACACTCACATACCCTACACATGTTGTTCTATGACTCGCTTGGCTCAAACAACTCCTGTAGTAGTGGCTCATGGGATGGAGGAACAAGCTTCGGTGGGGTTTAAATGTAAGGCCATGCAATACTTGGGATTCAGTTTAATGCAATCGCGACTCCATGATGCAAGAATAAGATAGAAGCAATAGGTACTATATGTATGCAAGCATGTGGTAGTGCTTGCAGCTGATTGAAGCGAGAGATGGATCTGGTAGTACTCTGGGATTCTTGATAATTTCCACCTTTCGGTCTATTCGAAAGAAGAACCAAACAAACAAGGGCCAACATAAATAAAGTGCACAAGCATATAAATAAAATATGACAAGCAACCAAGCATGACATGATGAATGATGCACAATTTACATGGCAATAATGTAGCATGGCAAGGGTGAGGTGTGGGGACAAGAATAAATCATTTTATTAATTATTTGGCCAAGTTTTATTACCATAAACAGTTCTGATTATTTAACATTTATATGATGCATGCTTCAATTCATATCGTGGAATGCATAATCAGAACAGGCTCGCCGCGCTGATCGATTTAGACATATTATTTGTCAAATTTGGAGTTACCAATTAAAAGTTATTCAAAACTGGATTTAAAAACATTTAAGCAAATTCTGAAATCATTTTAATTAAACAGGTAAAAGGCAGATACTTTTTGCACACAGGTAGAAGCTAGCCACAGCCGCTGACAGGAGGGGCCCAGCGCTGACTAAGCGCAGAGATAGCATGGCCACCGGCGTTCTCAAGCAACAAAACCGAACTACGGGCCGACCGGTGGACCCGGCGGTCAAACGGGCCCACACGCCAGCGGGTGAAGGGGCGGGTGACACGCGGCGCAGACGGGGACTACGGTTAGGGTTGCAAAACCCGCGGTGCCTTTTCGTAAAAACTCCACCGCGGATGACATGTGGGGCCGGGTGGAGTGCGGGTTGGAAGCGAAAACGGCTGGGGGTTAACTGCAAAAAGAACAGCGGCCTAGTGTTGTTCTTCTCTGGTTTCTGACGAAACTGACGGACAAGCGGGAGACAGGCGCGGCGGGGTTTGATCTTGCGACCTAGCGCGCGCGGTGGCAGCTACCGCTGCGGCTAGCGGGAGTTGTTGCTGGGTTCAAGCGACGCGACTAGAAGAGGCTACAGCGGGGCAACTGCGAGAAGACGATCGCGAGCACCGTGCATAGAGGGTGCTCGTCGTAGTGTTTGGTGCATACAGGAAGCAAAGACGTGCGAGAGGATGTCAGGGGAGATCAGTGCCTCACCGGGAGTGTTTGGTGGTGGTGGATCGGGCCGGAGCGCAGGGGATCGGCGGGGTAGCTGGGGTTCTGCCGCTAGGGTTTCTCGTCGGATCGCGTCGGTGTGCAGCGGGTACGGCCGTCTCCTCCTCGCCTCCGTGTACAGAGTGATGCAGGAGCTCGTCTCGGTCTTCCTCGACAACCCAAACACCACGCCCGCCTCCTGGTTATGGTGGTGGAGAGAAGGAGCCGATGGTGAGGTTGTCGGGATGGGAGAGAGAGGGGGTAGCAGGCAGGTGGGGATCTTGGTGGTGAAGGGTAGCGCCCAGGTGAGATCTGGAGAGTGCAGCCAGGCAGGGGAGGCAGTAGATAAGGACAGAGGGGAGGTGGACATGGGTTAGCCGGGGTGGGAAAAAGTTGGTGTGGCCACCTCCTCCTTCTGTCTCTCTCTCGGGTCGGTGGACCAGGCGTGGGCGAGGCTAGCAGGGCACGGCTACGCGTGAGGTTGGTGTCCACTTGCTTGCGAGGAAGAGCAACATGAGGGGAAATGAGGCGTGCAGCGGTTGCTGCTGCTAGCGCACGCACGGGACCAGGGGGTGCCGAGTGCATTGCTTGCTGCTGCTGCTGGTTGCTACGCTAGGTAGCGCCAGCAGAAAGGTCGGTCTTGACACTTGCGGCTCAAGACAGGAAAAGAGAGGGAGGCGGAAGAGATAGGTTTAGAGATGAATGGTAGAAGGGTTTGGTTAGCTATATAGATTAGGTTGTCCTTATATCTATTTTTCGAAAATTTTGGTTCAAATTCAAACAAATCCAAGAAGTATAAAATAAAAGAGATAAAAGGGTGAGAAGGGGCTTGTGTGCATGGCCCATGCATAATTAATATATGCCCTCTCTAGTAGTGAAAACCACTAGATTTTTCATGGAATTTATATAAGAAAGATTCCAAAATTTGGGATAAGGACCAACAAAAGAAAAGAGAGCTTGATCCCCACATGGAATTAAATAAAGATCATGCATGAATATAAGGTGGCCAAGCTTGTGTGTATGTGCCACTAGCCAACATGAACCCCATAATTGTATTCCTCCATGAGCTTATATTCAAGTTTAAACCATATGGAAGCTTGACAAGGCACTCCACTCACATAGCATGCAAAAGTGGCTATATGGCTCCCACATATCCATAATGTGAAAACAACATGATGCTTATATGGGAGCATGTGGAATTGTAAGTGGATCCATCCCAACCCACATGAGCTAGAGGTAAACCCAAATAAAATGCAAAGCTCACATATAGTTGGATGGTGGAATTATAGGGTGGTGACAAGGAAAGGTGGTGGAGTTAATAAAAAATATGCCCCTAACTCAACTTGGGCATCAAGCATTTATCAAGAACCAAATACAATATATCAAGAGGCAAATACAATTTATGGTGCATATGAGAGAAGAACCAAATGTAAAGGGTTTTATATGATGCTCAAATGCAATGTGGCATGATGACATGAGCATGATATAATTATGATGCATCAATTATATGTAGGAATGTAGCATATTATTATTAGACCATGTAGCATTACAGATGTTAGACAGATGGGATGCTACAGCTTCCTCCTCCTCTTCAAATGGGACGGTCGACTCTGACTCGTCCTCCTCATCTACTTCGCAAGGAATAAACCCCTCAGGAAGAGGGGGCATACTAGGAGACACCTTCCAATCCTGCATACAGAAAAGAAGTCAGCACAAGTCAAGGAAAAAGAAGCACTCGACAAACAAAGCTACTACGTAGCACAACTGTACCTTAGGAGGAGGATTAGCAGCATCGAACGGAGGTACGACTGGTTCACTTGGGAGCACATCCTTGGCGGTGTACTTGGTGAGCAGTCACATCCTCTTATCTACTTCACTCGCGGAAATACCATCGGTAGATACGCGAGTGACATTGTTCGTGCCAGCCCACTGGAACATAGGGTGGACTCTGGCCTGCAGGGGGCTGGACGCGACGGCGCAACCACGTGCGAATGAGGGCGCAGCCTCCCTCTTCTTTACCCATGTGACTCTCAAGGTCACAAACGTGCTCGTACAGCACATCTCTCTCCTCGGACTCGCCGGGCATCACCATCTTCTTCCAGGAGTGCTTCCTCCTGCACGCTGCCGCGGGATCGAAAGGCGCGAGTCCGAAGTGGTCTTCGTCGGCCTTCTGGTCACGGATGTACAACCACTTGTCCCTCCACCCTTGGACGGACACCATGAGCTTGATGTCGAAATACGTGACGGAGGAGTCGACGTGGATACCACAGCCTCCTACATCGTAGACTGACGCTTCAGCTTGAAGAGACCAAAGTGCGGCTCGATTCCGAGCCAGTACTCGCAAAGCGTAATGTAGCAGGCAATATGGAGGATAGAATTGGGGGATAGCTGATGGAGCTGGAGCCCATAGAAACAAAGGAGGCCCCTGAAGAAAGGATGCAGGGGCAGAAAAAGAACGCAGATGATGAACGCTAGGAACATCACCCAAAAACCAGTCGGAGAACAAGGAGTTACCTCACCACCTGGGACCCGCGAGTCACCGGCCACGGAAGAAAGAACTCCATCTTGGCATAGGAGACAGAGCTCGGATGACTTGATGATGGACGCGCTCCACGCTCCATTGGTGATGCGAGTGCCCGCGCCCTTCTTCTTCCCGACGACGGCGGTGCTGGTGCGCGTAGCAGCAGAGCCGCCCTTCATCTTGGCAGTGGCAATGGCGGCGGCGGATTCAGCCGCGACACCTCCTTTCTTCTTCCCCATCTTGTGGTGGTGATGCAACCAAAGGAAGTAACTAGGGAATACGCGGAGCTGGTCCAGTGCTGCGAAGAAGATGAACTCTAGGGAGTAGAGGAGGAGCGGCAATGGCGATGAAGGCAAAGGCAGAGAAAGGGAGCATATGGGAAAAATTACCGCCGTAGAACTGCTACTTAACCCCCTGGAAGATGTAATCCAACGGCTAGTAGAAACCCTATCATACGCATGGCACCCATCAGGATCAACAACGTGGAGGACCTGAAGCACGAACCGTCCCCCACTACCCCCATTACGCGCCGAAATCGAGGAGGCGCAGTTAAAACAAAGATTACACACGCCCGGTCAAGTCAGGGTCAGAAAATGGGACCCACCGCTCGTCACGTCCCATCAAACCCGCTCATGCAGGCAACTGAGATCATCACATCGTCAGCACTGATGTCATCAAAAATTGAGCAGCAGAAGACTTCGACTACTTTAGTCCTTGCTCGAGTCTTCGACTCCACCAAGCACTCGGGGGCTACTCCCATAGGGAGCGCTGGTCGTGCACCCTACGATTTTTCTTTTTCTCTTCTGCAGGAATATGGACAATCAAAGCATACCCAATCACTCGAATCCGCGATTCGACTATGGACATGGGTTACTCCCATAGGGAGCGTTGGAAATAAATCGACTGAAATAAGCAAACAAAAGACGACAGCAGTCGCACAAATTCTTTAGTCCCTGCCTGAGTCTTTGACTCAACTAGGCACTCAGGGTCTACTCCCATAGGGAGCGCTGGTCGCGCACCCTATGATTATTTGTACATCGTACTGTGTGTCGATAACATCCACACTCGAATTTTATGGCGACACCGCCTCATAATTTTTTCCCTACAAAGAGATTGCGTCTCCTGGGTCACCCGAATAATCTTCGCGATTACAAAATTCGGATGCCGCGCTTGCAGCGTGAAGATAAGACCTGAATAAGGCTTGTCAACGCATTTGTTGCGCACTACCAGAAATATATTCGTGCCTACAGTTACGATGAACATGCCTTGACGGACGCGTCGAGTGCTCACACCCATATACTGGAATTCGACTCCTGTAAGACCTCCACGGCTTGAGTCGAATTACACCAACACTTTTCTGAATTCGTGTCCGGGGACTCGAGTTCGAGTAGATTGCGTTGTTTTACCCTAAGGTAGTTAACTGATACCGATACATCGGTTAAATCAGGCACGCACATCAACAATCCCTATGACACAAACAGAGCACTCGAAAATACTCAGTCATGCACTCGAAAGGCTTCATAAAGTCCCTAGTCGAATCTGCGATTCCACTGGACACTCGGGGGCTACTGACATGGGTATACCCTGCCGGTACTCGAGTTTAGTATATACGGTCTAGATATGGTGGAAGCCCACGGCGTTGCCACGGCCCAATGAAGAACTCGAGTAACCTATGGACTCTTGATTGCTTGCGGAACAAGAAGAAGCTAAAGATAGAAAGTTTAAAGGGCAAACCCTAATCTATAACCGACTCGACCTGCTACCTGAGACCTGGCCTATCTATATAAAGGCCAGGAGGGGGCAGTGAGGAGGACACACGTAACCCTAGTTTCCACAACCCTCGCCAAATTGCATCTGCGCACCATTGTAATCTTCGATTCCTCTATTAATTCCACGAGCAGACAAGTAGGAGTAGGGACCTCTACGAGGCCTGAACCTGGGTAAACCTTGCGTCCCTGTGTGCTTGTTTGCTAGCCGATTGATGCTTCCAGCGCTCCCTCCTTCTCCAAAACCCAAGTCCATAACAATGGGCATTGATGAGTTAAACCCTCGTCAACTATATAGAGCTTTTTCTTAGGTTTTCAAAAAGCCCAAATTTGCTAAAATCCGAGTCTGGACGCAAAAGTTATCGATGTTTTCGTGTGCGCTGTTTTGGTTCTAGCGGCAGTTCCGGCCGGAAATTCGGGTGCCCGCTGAAATTTCCGGTGCCCACCGAAAATTTGACTGGTATAGTGGTTTGGTGGGCCGCCGATCATTCTAGCGGTCGCTGGTTTGTCCGGCCTGGGTTCCGGTCCGCCAGACCTGGCGTTGATCCATCCAGCGTGCGTTTTGGCATCGTATTGCCTGGACTGCACGTTTTTAGCCCCAACGAGCAGATTCGTTATCTCCTATAAAAGGGCTTCTTCCCCAAGGTTTTCTAGGGTTCTTCAGCCTGTTTTTGACCTCCATTATTCACCCCTTGAGCTTCCTTCCTCTCCCTTCCTTCCTATGATTCTTGTATCTTTTTAAGGGCTTTAGAAGAGGAGATCTAGATCTACAATCCACACTAATCAATTCCTCCTTTAAGTGAGGGGAACCCATTGGATCTAGATCTTGGAGTCATTAGTTGTTTTCCACCATGTTCTTCCTCTGTAACTCCTCCCTAACACTTGTTGCTTTGGTGGGATTTGAGAGTGAAGGACCTTTAGTGTTCTTCTTTGCATTTTTGCATAAGTGTTGAGCTCTCCATTTCAATTTGTTCGAGTGAGAGACAATGAGCTTGTTACTCTTGGAGGTTGACCTCCTGGTTGGTTTGCCGGTTGGTGTCGTGGTTACCTCTTTTTGGAAGATTGTGAATCGGCCTGGGCTTCTCCTTCGAGGAGCTTGTGAAATGGTTGTGGTTCTTGCCATCTCTGGAGTGGGGGAGAAGCTAGGTATAAGGAAAGTGGCTATTCCTTTATCGCGATAGCCTTGAAGATAAAGTGCCCTTCATGGCTTGGAGAAATTCTTCGTGGGATCTCACACCTATCCGGATGTGACGTACCTTACTTGTAAGGGAACTCGAGAATACATCTTCATCTCCGCGTGCCTCGGTTATCTATATACCCGAGTTTACTTTCGTTGTGATAGCCATCAAGTTTAAACCTTTTATATCTTGCTTATCACTTGTGGTATATATCTTGTGCTTTGCTTAGCTTAACTTATTGTTGGTGCACTTAGTTGAGCCTAGTGTATTTAGATTTTGTGCTTATAAAATAAATGTTAGTTTAATTCCGTATTCTATCAAGCCAAAACCGTAATAGTTTTGAAATTGCTTATTCACCCACTCTAGGCGACATCTTTATCCTTTCAGGTGGGAGCTTGGGAGGGCTAGCCAGGCGGTAGAGCTTCAGAGGGCCAGCCGGCCATGGGTTATGTCGTGGCAACAGAGTCGGTGCGGTGAGAGGGCCAGTCCACGCGTGTGCCTGGTGTCGTGGTATTGCCGGCGATAGAGCTATGGGGGGTACTTCAAGACGGAGAGAGAACATGAGGGTCGTAAGACGGGGAGCTATCGTGACAGTGAGACATAAGTTACCCAGGTTTAGATCTCACGACGGTGATGAGAACCGTTTCTTGCTATGATTTCGCTATAATGGCAACAAGTGCACCATTATAATGTGTTATGTCCAAGAGCTCATATACGCTGGCGGCCTCAACTAGGGTTACAAGAAGAGTGACAGGTGTCGGATTCCTAGACTAATACCTATGCTACAGTCTTGTCCTCAAAGGCATTAGCTTCTATCTAAAGTGGTGCCATGTCGCCTCCCTTCATCATGGCTAGACCTCCGTCTTATTTATTAACTGGGATGCGTATAAAACCATGTCATAGATATATAGCCATTTCGTATATCCACAACATCAGGATACTGGACTGCTGTATATTACTGCTGCTTGGTGTTAGCGCGGATGTGGCAGCATGTGCGAGGGCCCCCGATGACGGCTCCTCACCTATCTGTCCAATCCTTTTCCCAAGTTGTTCTTGCACTGGAGGTAGAACATGATTATGACATGTGGATTTTTTAAAATTTCTAATTAGTAAGTTTGGCAAGTTCAGCGTGCTAATTTTAGGGATCAAAAGCAAACCAACCTGTGGTTGGGTGGCTAAGAGGGTGGTTGTATCCCAGCCCATCAGAGTTCAAACTCCAGGTTTGACACTGTGTGTTGCATAAAAAACGAAATATTCTTTCAGTGAGAGGCGACGTCCGTGGTGATTTCGTCAATCTCAAAATCCGATCAGCCGACTCAGTCTCTCGGAGGTGTTCATAGGGGTAAGGTGTACGTGTGTGCGTTCATACGGGGTGGGTGCACGTACGTATTGTGAGTGTCTCTGATTGTACTATGTTTTCTAAAAAAAAAATAGGGATTGAGAGGTCGGTATTTGATTTAGATTTTGCCTACAATTCAAGGTTTTGTTTTGTACTTCTCCTACCGCTACCGCGACCGATACCGTCCCGCTACACGACCGTGAACGGGAGAAAGTCGTTACGTACGCGCCCCGGTCCGGGAACGGGACCCAGTCGCGTCGTGCCCCCCGCCCGGGCTGCCGGCGCCGCGTAGGGTGGTGCGTGCGCGCGGGCGGCTACGGCGTCCCCCAGCCCGCGCGAACGTGGGAATCATCGGTGCGTATCGCGGAACGGCCAGGCCGGGGGGTCCGTGGACAGGGAGGCGGAAGGACGTACTACTCCTACTGCGTCAGTACCACCCGCCCGCCTGGCGCGTTCGTACGCTAGCCGGAGTTTGAGCTGGACCTGCGCGTACGTACGCGCCTTGGGATTTGGGATTTGGGATTCGGAAGGGCGTTCTTGCTTGCTTGGCGATCAAGGTGTGTTGCTGTCGTTCGGGTCGAGCGAGGGCAAAGGAGCCGTCGATGACCTCGAGGCCAAGGTTTTTGGTTTCGAAAACGTCAGCGCAAAGCTCATCGACCAAGTCTCCTCGACTACTACTTTAAACCGTCATACTAGTCGTTTAGTGATTGTATACAAATAGTGTACGGACAATTGACTAGGGTAATCAAATAAGTACTCCATATATAATCACCGATTGATGCTTAGACCCTTTTCAACCCCTGAATTGAATTTGAAACCGTGGATCTCTATCGTCCAGCTAACCGTTTATTATAACTCGAGGCATGAGTGCAGCTGTATGTTTTTTGTCTACAACGGTTTGGCATCAAGTTTAATGTGGGAGCCAACCAGATTGATTGGATCACCATCAGCATTTTGAAAGAAGTAAGACACAGTGAAAGGTGAGACTAATCACGTTTTATCAGAGAATGTGGAATTCACATTATCTCGACATCACCTAGCTAGGTTGTCAAGCCATATTTATGGATTTTCGAGCCATAATTGTATTCTTTTTACCTTTTATAATTTAACAGATCACTAAAGTTTAAAGTAAGATTTTTTTGTTTCCGGTTGATGAGTGTTTCCCGAAGACGAATAACCTAGCTATCCAAGCCATTCAGAGCGGCTTGTAGTGTTCGTTTTGCCTGATTGTCCCTCTAGCGTTGTTGCAACTCTTGCAGTTATGCCCTTTCGTGCTGCAAGTTTGGTGACTTGTAGTGTTATGTTGTGATCCAAAGGTGAGAGCCTCCTTTAGCTCACCCCTGCGTTGACAACTCTAGGCGGCACACGAGGCTTCTGTGCTGCCGGGCTCCAGCCTCCCCTTCCACGATGTTGTGTAAACACTCCTATATAGTAGATTTTTACTGACCGGTGTCCCTGGTTTTCACTCTCTCCATTGGAGAGGTTTTTTCACGTTAAAAATCTTGTTTCCCTACACATGGTTTTGTTTTCGTTCTTTCGATTTAATTTTCACGTTTATAATACGTAGGACACTGGCTAAGCATCACAATTGCTAATCTGTTCATGTACAAGCTAGCAACTCAATTGCAGAGGAATGGAAGTAGCGCGTCGTTGTGATCAACACATAGCAAGGGAAGAGCGTCATGAAAGTGGTGGTTGCACACGTCCTAGCCTCGTGGGAGATGTTTAGAGGGGTGTTTCGAAGTTGAGGGCTACCAACAAGCAAGCTTTGCAGTTTTAAACTTTGAGGGAATCCTTTGAGCGAAGAAGGGCGCAAAAGCAAGATGGAGTTGTTTTCCTTCCATTTTGAGGTGTATTAGATATATAAAACTCCTAATGGAGGCCGAGCTCTAGTGAGCCATTTATTTTTCAAAAAACTGAGAATCATGTTTAAAAGTTTCATTTTTTCGAAAAAAATCCAGGATAAAGTCAACTAATTAATTTTTTGTAAAATATCAATGGAAAATACTTCGTGTTCTAGGCTACACAAAAAAAGAAAAAAATATGTCGATATGAGCATAACCAATAGTGCACATTTCAAACTATAAAATTCGTCATATTTTATCATTTATGTGTACAGTAGAATATAAATAATTGAAAAAAATGAGTTTTTGCATGCATGTACATGCATCAGTGACCGCAATTCACACATTTTTCGAATTTTTCAAATATAAATTCCAGTTTTTCAAAATTAGAGGCTCCATGGAACTCTCGGCCTCCATTTGTTGTACTCATTAGGGACTGCTTTTATTTTGTTTAAACTTCCCAATTATGTAATGATTCATTCAATCATCTTAGCCCCTCCTTCTCCCCCTTCCCATGCTCCATGCCCCTGCTTTGAGAGTCGAGAGTGAGTGGTCGGGCCTACCTCAAGCCCTCTCCGACGGCGAGGCCGGCTGGAGATGTCGAAGGGAAGGCACCGAAGTAGTTTATAGGGCTAGGTTTTTGGTTTTAGGAAGATTGTCGGTTGTTTGGAGATGGTCTATGGATCTTGGCGCCCATATCTAGGGTATTGGGCTTTTGTTCTTGCATCTGTGGATCCTCTAGTTAGAGCAGGGCGGCATCAGGAAGGTCACCGTCTCCATAATAAAAGTAGGGGTTGCGGTAGTTGTGTTGTTCCCGCTGAGGTGCTACGCGATGGGAGCTCTCACGGTCGGTTGTGGAAGCAGGGGAGCAAGGCGGCTTGATAGGGCGCATGGTGGGGGCACTTTTAGCCGGGCATGGAGGCGAGGAGGAGATCCGAGACCAGGCGTCTTCCTCAATGGCAACTTGCGGGCGGTTCTCCTCTCCGATTCTCCAGGTGATGGAGCCCTAGGGTCATTCTTCTTCTCCATATGGTGTAACACCCTCGAATCGGCCCTATGCAAGTTTTAGCGCTTCCCGCCAAACCCGCATAGAAACGATTCAAGGACGCCCACCAGGCACTTGCGTGCGGGTGGAGAACGAAGTAATACCATTACACATTAGTCCACGATGGAACCCACAGAACCTATATATACAACAACAACTCCATGAGTCAAGAATACATATATACTTTACAAAGATTCAAATCACCTTGAAAACGATAGAGCGTCCGACTATGGACAAGAGGAAAATAGGGCTAAGAGCCCTGAAGAATAACCAATGGCGTCCATAACCCTGCCCAGGCCAAGCCGGAAGGGTAACCCTGCTAACGACGTCGATCTCAAACCTGCTAAAACAAAAGGGGTGCCGACAAAGGGCAAAGGAAAAAGAGGAGCGTCAGTACTGAGGCCAGTACACGGTGAGGCTAGAATTCGGCGGTCCTCACCTACATAGGTATGGTGGACTGAAGCGGCAGCGCAGCAACACTAAACAACCTATAGAGACTCTGTAATACTGGCGGCTATTAGAGAGGGATAAGAAAGACCTATTCGGATCCAACCTGATACTAACACCAAACATACCCATCCTGGCATTTCCCCTCGAGACCAAATGAGGAAGTCAAACCGAGGAACTCACACAGTTGGCAATTTTACTCATTCCGTTATAGTTGCAGCACTTACTAATCAGATATAGAGCTTGAGTCATCCTGATAGCATAAGTAGTGGGCAGTTTTAGTTAACATTCCGTTATAGTTGGAACATTTACTAGTTAGATATAATTGTCCTGAGGAATCCCAAAACCCATCAGTTGTTGGCACTTTTATCACATTCCATTGGAGTTGCAATACTTACTAGGCATATATAACAAGACACAAGGAACCCCAGCTCCACCAGTTGTTGGCATTTTTAATATCCATTCCGTTATAATTGAGCTGATTACTAGTCGCATATTAAGTCAAATTGATAGCACTACTTTAGTTATGATTGTCTATGATCGAGATACTATGCTCCAAGTCGTCCATAACCGTGGACACGGCTTTCAGAAAGTTTTACCCTGCAGGGGTGCACAAATAGCAACACACACTCGATCAACCTCGGAAAAACCAACTCAAAACCCAACGAGGTATTCACGACAAAGCAATCACAGGATTCATAAATATTTCAGGGGGCCACCCCATTAAGCTACCCGCAACGAAGTTGGTCGGCTCCGAGACAGACCCAAGGTTTGCGCCAATGGTTGTAAACGACTAGGAACCCGAAAGTGTGACTAGGCTTGTCGATACCGCGAAAACACTCCGCAATCCTAAATAGTACAAGTGCTCCACGCACAATCTTAAATAAAGCAGTAAAGCATGGCATAGGTACAGGATAGTAATAAAGCCCCAAACTACTTTGTGGCCCCAAGAAATAGAAATGAATCAAGCTTCCGCCTGTGGGGTCCATAAGGCCTCCCGGATGTGGATAGTGCGAAAAATCAAGGAACAGGTATCAAGTACTCGGGGTCCTACGGGACACAAGTGAGCGTGGAAGAACCAAATAACATCTATTGCCCACCGATGCCTCTGCATTAGTTATATCTAGCAATTTAATAGTTGTGTTTAAAGTCATGATCATCTCCACCATTAAGCATCTCCACCGTTTATCATGTGCCAACTTGCCGTCAACGGTGGAACGACAACGATGCGAAGCAACACAGAAGCAAGCAACTACGAGTCGCAGGGCCGACTATCTATCAAACAACAGGCAATAGGATGTGTCCATGGCAATATAGAGGCTGCACGAAGTATAAATGGTGCACGGAAACTAAAGCATCGCGACATAGATAGCAATAGATCAGCAGGAGGAAACACAGACTATAAAAGCAAAATAGGTAGAAGGGGAAGAGATGCTCGCCTGGGAAACACTGCCAGAGATTCATCCGGAGAACTTGTCGGTACTCGCATCAACTCATCGGCCTAATCCGCGAAGAATCAAACACTAGAAGAAACACCGGATGCAATATTTAATACTATGGTAGAAGATCTGGCATGATTATGATATGATGCATGGCATGGCACAGATGCGGTGCAATTAGGCAGTATTAAGCGGAACCGGGGTCCCGATAATTAATTACACGGTTCGAGTTGTTTAACTATCCCGCAAATTAAATGTCGTATTAACAGGGCAAAGCATGGCATCGGTTCGCTACACCAATTTAAATGGAGTCCGGAATAAGACTAGAATAGTCCGCATATAGACTCCATATTTAATTTAGGTGAATCGACTATTTAACCCAACCCAACATATGACATGTATACAAGCATGATGATTTAATGATACGAAAGGTATATGTCATATTATAAAAATAGAGGCTTAGGGTCACACATCTGGGTTCAGAAGATCTTGGGTTCCGGGGGTCCGGGGTTCGATAGGGTTCGACGGGGATCGATCTCGGTGGGAACGTTCTCGGACAACGGAGGAGAGCTTGGCGTTCCGGGAAGAAGGACTTGGTGTTCCATGTCAGCGAACTCAGTGTTCCGCGGTGAAGTGCTTGTCGTTTCGGTGGCGATCTTGGCGGTCATCGGGTCCGGACTTCGCCTTCGGTTACGGGTCTTCAGGGTCTCGACGAACTTGGTGTTCCGGGCATCTCCGAGTCGAGGATCTTGGCGTCCCGGTTCCTCGGGCATCGGATCCGTGAAGGTCATGGCGTCTGTGCAGGAGATCTTGTCAGTTCCACCCCAAAGGCCTTGTCGTTTTGCGGCGGAGATCTTGGCAAGACAAGAGGACGACGATCTCGCGGAGCTTTGGCATTTCCATCTTCTCACTTATCCATAGCACCATCTCAGCCTTCTGTACGAATCCCAAATCGCCACTTCCTTCTGCACCCAACTCACGAGCAACATAACATCTCCCACACACGGGAAGGAACATACACACGAATGACAGGGGCAAGTCGACCGGCGACGCGGTTGCGGTTGGTGGCCACAGCCGGTGAGGGAGCTCGACGACGTAGCAACGAGGGGGACGCGGCTGCGGCTCCCGGAGGTGGTTGCGCCGCAAGGACCCACCAAGGAAGGGCAGGGGAGGACGCGGCTGAAGGAGGCCAGGGCGGCACGACAGAAGGAAACGCCGATGACAAGGACGAGTGGCCGGACGTGGTTCTGCAGGGGAGGGCGCAGGTGGCGAACTTGGGTAGAGGAGGAAGATCTCGCTGGGGAGGAAGGCGACAGGGTGGAGGGGCTGTGGCCTGCGCTGGGGAAGAGAGGGGTCGGTGGCCTCGGGCTCGGGAGAGGGCGTGCCGGAGAAGGCGGCAAGAGGCGGTGGCCCCGGGGAGGAACAGGTGGCGGCGACTGCTGGGGAAGTCTGCGGCGGCCGGGAAGCTTGAGGCCCGGTGCTTGGACGGGAAGGAGAGGAGAGGTGCACAACGGGGGCGCCAGACGCTGGCGGCAAGGAAGGGTGGCGCCAACGGGGTGGCGGCGGTCGGCACATGCGTGGCCTGGCAGGGCCGGAGCTCGGTGGCGGGGGAAGCTCTGGAGAAGGTGGCGAGAAGACGCAAAGCGTGAGGGAGGCGGCCGCCTCATGAGGGAGAGGCGCGAGCGGCTGTCAGCGGCCGGAGAGGGCGGGGCTGTTGGATATATGCCCAAGAGGCAATAATAAAGTAGTTATTATTATATCTTTATGTTTATGATAAATGTTTACATCCCATGCTATAATTGTATTAACCGGAAACATTAATACTTGTGTGTTTTGTAAACATAAAAGAGTCCCTAGTAAGCCTCTTGTTAAACTAGCTTGTTGATTAATGGATGATCATGGTTTCCTGATCATGGACATTGGATGTCATTGATGACAAGATCATATCATTAGGAGAATGATGTGATGGACACACACCCATAGTAAGCATAGCATAAGATCAAGTCATTAAGTTCGTTTTGCTACAAGCTTTCAAATGCATAGTAACCTAATCCTTCGACCATGAGGTTATGTTAATCACCATCACCGGATGGGTACTTTGATGACATCAACGCCGCCGTAACTAGGTGGTTATAAAGGTGTCATTGGGTATTCTGAAAGTATGTGTTGAAGCGCATGGACCAAGATTGGGATTTGTCCATCCATATGACGGATAGATATGCTCTGGGCCCTCTCGGTGGAATGTCATCTAGTTAGCTTGCAAGCATGTGACTAGGTCACAAGGGATGACATATCACGGAACGAGTAAAGAGTACTTATCGATAGAGGTAGAACTAGGTATGGAGATACCACGATCAAACCTCGGATAAGTAGAGTATCACGTGACAAAGGGAATTGGTTTCTCAGATGTTAAATGGTTATATTGATCACAAAGTCATCGTTGAGTATGTGGGAGCTGTTATGGATCTCGGATCCGCTAATGGTTCTTGATCGGAGATGTGTCTCCATCATGTCTACATGTTCACGAACCGTAGGGTGACACATAAGGTTGAAGTTGTTTTAAGTAGATATGGAATGTGCGTTGGAGACCGAATGTTGTTGAGTCTCGGATTGGATCCGGGACATCACGAGAAGATCCAATTGTCCGGAGAATAAGATTCATATATTGGGGATCATTTTCTAAGTTAGGAAATGTTCCGGAGTGTTTGTATGGAGATTCTAGAAGGTTTCGGAATGTTCTGGAAGGTTCTAGGAGATTTCTTGGAGTTTGCTTGAAAACCAAGAAAGGATCAAGGAGTCCTTGTGGGGCAAGACAAGGATTCGTGGGGGAGGAGGACTCCTTCCCCCTTCCCAATCCGCCGGCCAAGGAAGGGAGGGGAGTCCTACTAGGACTCCCCCTCCCATGGCGCCTCCCTCCTTTAAATAGAGGGGTAGAGGCGCTACCCCCTGGCTCCCTCCACTCCAAACCCTGGTCGCCGCCTCTCTCCTCCTCCTTCCCTCTGCTCAGGCTTAGGCGAAGCCCTGCAGAATTCTCTACTCCACCACCACCACCACACCGTCGTGCTGCTGGGATTCCGTGGAGAGATCTACTACCTCCGCTGCTCGCTGGAATGAGGAGAGGAAGGTCTGCTTCGACTCCGCACGTGTGACCGACTGCGGAAGCACTGCCGGAACACGGCGCCGGAAGGATCGTCCACACGATCTTGAGATCGGCAAGTGATCAACTACATCAACCCCGAGATCTAATCTCGTAACGCTTTCGGATCTACGAGGGTTAGTACAGATCTATCTCGTTGCACATGTCTAATAGATTAGATCTTGGCTTTTATCTAGATTAGATCTGGGTTTTGTTCGTTCTTGCGGTAGAAAAATTTTGTTTTCCATGCTACGAACCCATCAGTGGTATCAGAGCCGTGTCTATGCATAGATCATTGCAGTAGAACACAATGGTTTTGTGGGCGTTGGTGCTCGTGTCGTCTTTTGCTTTGTGTACTTTGCATCTTGCGGTATGGTGGGATGAAGCGGCCCGGGCTAACCTTACATGTCATCGCACATGAGACTTGCTCCACGCTTGACGTGTAACTTGCTTTGCACAAGTGGCTTTGCGGGTGTCTGTCTCTCCCATCATAGTATATATCCAATCTACACTTTGCACTTGATAGCACTTGTATCAACATTGTGGTTCAGTTTCATAGGTAAGATCCGTTCTTATTCGAAAGCCCCAAACCACGTAAAACATGCAAAGAAAATTAGAGGCGTCTAACTTGTTTTTGCAGGGTTTTTGTGATGTGATATGGCCATCATGCGATTGTGATTATATTTGATGTATGCAATGATCCTTGTTGTAATATAGCAGGCGGAGCCTAATGGTTGTCTTTAATTACTAAGACTCAGTGTCTATTCATCTTGTAATAGCTTTATTCCAAGTAGTTGTAATAGCTTTATTCCAAGTAGTTGTAATAGTTGCTAGTGATGATGGACAACCATGAAGCGGCGCCACTGACCTTGACACAATGCTGGTGATGATGGAGATCATGTCCGTGCTTTGGAGATGGAGATCAAAGGCATAAGAAGAAAGGGCCATATCATATCACACTAATTATGAATTGCCTGTGATGTTAATCCTTTATGCATCTTGTATTGCTTAGATCAATGGTAGCATTATAAGATGATCCCTCTCACTAAATATCAAGTAATAAAGTGTTCGCCCTTAGTAGGCACCGTTGCTAAGACTACGTCAAGCATCTCGTGATGATCGGGTGTGATAGATTCTACGTGTGCATACGACGGTGCTTTCAGATTTGCACATGCGGATACTAAGGTTAACCTTGACGAGCCTAGCATGTATAGACATGGTCTCGGAACACGGAATACCGAAAGGTAAAGCATGAGTCATATGGATGATATGATGAACATGTTGATTGTTCGCCTTTAAAGCTACATCATCTCACGTGATGATCGGACTTGGTGTAGTGGATTTGTATCGTTTAATCACTAAAACAACTCGAGGGATGTTGTTTTGAGTGGGAGTTCATTTGTAATTTGGATTAGTCAAACTCAATTTATCATAAACACAATCAAAGTGAATTTGCATAGTTTGTTGTAGTCATTGGCATCCGTTCATCACCTTACGCCTAGTTATAGTTGAGATAGTGAAACTATAGAAATTCTGGATATTTGCTTGACGAACTGGTATCGTATTGTTTTGAGTGTCAATCTAAAGTTTAAAAGTCATATTGAAAACTTTCAGCAAACTCCGTTTACTCTGTGAAGTTTAATAAACGAGATTAAATCAAGAGTAACAATTCCAGTGTTAGTATCTAATGTATCATGTTTGCCTCCATGATTCTTGATACTCAAAAGATTGTTTTTAATATCAAGTTTATCTAAGAGCTGAAAGCAATGTTTCAGAAACCATCATATGTGAAAGGTATTGCGATATCTAAAACAATGTGTTGGTTACAACATGATAGAGTATATGTCCTCATATTTGATGAGAATTTGTGAAGGTTGGAGACGCTAGTCGTCCTAATCCTCCAAAAGGTTTTGGAAAAGAAACATTATACTACTTAATTCACCTTTATAAGCTATAGCAGCTTGATCATGAAAGTTGTCATGATGAGGATGAATAGAAGATGTAAGTAAAATGTTTACTACACTAAAACATTACTAAAGAATGGATTTTTGAAAGAATGCCAAACATTTGATGAAGGTGATCCACTTCAAAGTGCAAGTTCAAAGGTATTAGTATTTGACTATACACACTTTATACTATGTGTCATGTGAATGACACCACTATTGATGTTGATAGATTCTTTTAAAAGAAAAGGAATTGTTGAAAGAGAATCTATAAAATATTTGACAGAAAAGAAAAGATTGGAGATGTCCAACTTAGGTATATAGAAGATACATGTTATAGTTGTATTCCTTGGTTGTTAAACAATGTGGTTCTACGGTATTGGATACCGAATTGGTTGGTATGAAGTGTCATACAGGACAACACAATTCATGAACTGCAATGGCCTAAGTAACTAGCAAGAGAATATGTGATGATGTTCATCGAAAACAAACAAAGGGTTGTTGTGTTGCTAGTTAACATCAAAGCTTGCCTTCAAGATTTGTTTCAATAATTGTTATTTTGATCAGGTATTATGACGACAAAAGGTTGTTCAAATAATTACCGTATTCCATAATAGATGGATGATATACAAGTCTGGTTGGAGAAATAACGACCATAAAACTAATGCTAAAATGTCGCAAGACAAATAATTGAAAGATCACTTGCGAAGTGACATCACCATTTAAATTATATTAGGGATACATGAAGAAACTCCATGTTGATGGATTTTTAGAGTCTTTGATTTTGATCAAATGACGCTTATGATACTTTCCTGGAGATAATTAAAACTCCGTTCGTAGGCCAAAAGAGGAACGGACGACTAACTGATTGGAATTTGCACATATTGATGTATATAGTCCATTATGTGTAGTCGTGGGCGATGGATTTCAACTTCATATGCTTTCTCCGAAGATTTGGGTGAGTATATGTATATACCTACTCAATAAGGAAGAAGTATGAAACATTTGAAAATGTTCAAAGACTTTCAAGATGAAGTGGAAAATTATTGTAACAAGAAAATAAAAAGTTTATGATTGGATCATAAAGATGTTTGAGTTACAAGTTTAGCAAAACACCTAAGATTTAAGGAATCGTTCCATGGATTTGCACTTCCCAAAACACCATAGGAGTATGGAGTGTTCAAGATGTGTAATGAAACCTTGTTTGATATGGTAAGATCAAAGGTGTCATTTATAAAACTGCCATTATATTTTAAAGATTAAAGCTTTAGTGACTACCGCTTTTACACTGAAAAGAGCTCCATCGTGATCCGTTGAAATGACACCATATAAGTCATGGTTTGGGATAAAACCCAGGTTGTCCTTTCTTAAATTTTTGGTATGATAGGCATAAGTAAAATGTTTACAACCAAAGTCGGATGAGCATGTCTTTGTAGGTTATTTCGAATAACCATTGGGTATTCCTCCATAACACCGAAGACAAAAGTGTTTGTCACTTAGAATGTCGAGTTTCTTGAGAAGGAATTTTTGGTGAAAAGTTAAGTGGGAGGACAATAGAACTTTGACAAGGTTGTTGAACCTTGGCTAATATGTGCTGAGTTGCGCAGCGTCGGTAAGTGTCCCGAAGGCAGCAACAATGCTCATGGCTCACGTGCCTCAAAGGATGTGGTCACGGGGATCTAAGTTCCTATTCAACCGAGTAGGTCGGGTAAGTAATCAAATGCCAAGATTTGAGAGTTAAATCATTGTTGTTTGACAATGATGAACCGACTACATGCAAATAATCAATGATGGGCCCTGACTTCGTTAAGTGGCTTGAAGCCATAAAATCTGTGATAATTCCATACACGAGAAATCAAGCTTTGAATTTGAAAGACCTCTGGAAAGGTGCAAGACCTTACATCGTATATGGATCTATAAAGAAATAGACATGGATGTTTCACATCTATGAAATAGTCGACATGTCAGAAAGAGTTTACGACAATGTTCAAGGAATTGACTATGATAAAGATTTGATCTTTCATAGAGATATTTAGTCTGGACGGATTAATGTAGCAACCACTACATATATTTTGGTATATGGTAGTTGAACAAACAAAACAAGTTCTTCTAATAGATTGGTTACCTAGGATGTGTCCATGACACGATCCAAAGGGTTTTGTTAATTCAAAGGATGCTAAAAGAGTATGCAAAACTTCAATGGTTGAAGTGAGCATCGCGGAGTTGGAATCTTCACCGTGATGAAACCGTTAAAAGGTTTAATTTCATCAGAGACGATGAAGATGTTTGCATTTTGCAAGAAATTAAGTGGGAGCGCTAAGACATATTTCTAATACATTATGTGAAAGACATATTGTTGATTAGAACTGATGTATCTTTTATTGACACAGGTTAAGAATTTCATTTCGATGAAAGACTTAGACATAACCCAAGAATTAGGCATCAATGGCTATATGGATAGATTGAGGCGCTAATATGGTTTTGCCAAATGTACATAGATAAGATGTTGAATGAGTTCAATATGGAAACAACAAGAAAGGTTCTTGACGCACGGAAAGGACTGAATCAAGATTCAAGTGTGTTGACACGAGATTCAAGTTTTTTGACACTTGGTGAAATCACAAGAATATTTTGATCAATCATTCTTTGAGATGTACACATCCAGATATGTTCTATGCTCTAAATGTTATGAGCATATACCATAATGACTCATAAGATAATCATTGGACAATAGTAGGGATATTCCTATGATCTTTGGAAGAACTAAGAATATATTATTTATATAGTGATGACAAATAGTTCATTGTAAATTGTTGCATTGATACTAGTTTTGTTACAAATTAAGTTTATCTCAATTTAAATTATGGGTGGCACAATGTAATGGAAAGGAAGTTCCATAACGGATTTGGTTGAGTACCAAAGTTAAAACATTGTGACAGATACTACAACAAAAGGCTAAGTATATGACTGTTATTGTAGCAGCAAATGAGGGCATTTGCGTCAAGTAGTTTGTTATCAAACTAGGTGTGGTTCATAGCGGGATAATACTATGAAGATACATTGTATGACAATTGTATCAACATGATTTAATCCCAAGGAACTAAAGGTCTCACCAAAGGACAAAATTTATACAATGCCATCTCATTGGAGAATGAGTAATGCGTAGAGACGCAAGGACATGTAAATACACACGGACCTAGAAGTGTCAGATCCGAAGATTATGTTTACCACTAGCAATAGTGTCTATACAACACCAGAAAGCCATAGGTGTTGAATGCACAAGTTTTTAACTAGATTATTGACTCTAGTGCAAGTGGGAGACTGTTGGAGATATGCCCAAGAGGCAATAATAAAGTGGTTATTATTATATATTTATGTTTATGATAAATGTTTACATCCCATGCTATAATTGTATTAACCTGAAACATGAATACTTGTGTGTTTTGTAAACATAAAAGAGTCCCTAGTAAGCCTCTTGTTCAACTAGCTTGTTGATTAATGGATGATCATGGTTTCCTGATCATGGACATTGGATGTCATTGATGACAAGATCATATCATTAGGAGAATGATGTGATGGACACACACCCATAGTAAGCATAGCATAAGATCAACTCATTAAGTTCGTTTTGCTACAAGCTTTCAAATGCATAGTAACCTAATCCTTCGACCATGAGGTTATGTTAATCACCATCACCGGATGGGTACTTTGATGACATCAAACGCTTAGAATCGGGTGGTTATAAAGGTGTCATTGGGTATTCTGAAAGTATGTGTTGAAGCGCATGGATCAAGATTGGGATTTGTCCATCCATATGACGGATAGATATGCTCTGGGCCCTCTCGGTGGAATGTCATCTAGTTAGCTTGCAAGCATGTGACTAGGTCACAAGGGATGACATATCACGGAACGAGTAAAGAGTACTTATCAGTAACGAGGTAGAACTAGGTATGGAGATACCGACGATCAAACCTCGGATAAGTAGAGTATCGCGTGACAAAGGGAATTGGTTTAAATGGTTCTATTGATCACAAAGTCATGTTGACTATGTGGGAGCTGTTATGGATCTCTAGATCCCGCTAATGGTTATTGATCGGAGATGTGTATCCATCATGTCTACATGTTCACGAACCGTAGGGTGACACACTTAAGGTTCGAAGTTGTTTTAAGTAGATATGGAATGTGCGTTGGAGACCGAATGTTGTTCGGAGTCTCGGATTGGATCCGGGACATCACGAGGAGATCCGGAATTGTCCGGAGAATAAGATTCATATATTGGGGATCATTTTCTAAGTTAGGAAATGTTCCAGAGTGTTTGTATGGAGATTCTAGAAGGTTTCGGAATGTTCTAGAAGGTTCTAGGAGATTTCTTGGAGTTTGCTTGAAAACCAAGAAAGGATCAAGGAGTCCTTGTGGGGCAAGACAAGGATTCGTGGGGGAGGAGGACTCCTTCCCCCCTCCCAATCCGCCGGCCAAGGAAGGGAGGGGAGTCCTACTAGGACTCCCCCTCCCATGGCGCCTCCCTCCTTTAAATAGAGGTGTAGAGGCGCCACCCCCTGGCTCCCTCCACTCCAAACCCTGGCCGCCGCCTCTCTCCTCCTCCTTCCCTCTGCTCAGGCTTAGGCGAAGCCCTGCAGAATTCTCTACTCCACCACCACCACCACACCATCGTGCTGCTGGGATTCCGTGGAGAGATCTACTACCTCTGCTGCTCGCTGGAACAAGGAGAGGAAGGTCTGCTTCGACTCCGCACGCAGGACCGATCATGGAAGCATCTGCGAACGCAGCTACCGGAAGGATCGTCCACACGATCTTGAGATCGGCAAGTGATCGACTACATCAACCCCGAGATCTAATCTCGTAACGCTTTCGGATCTACGAGGGTTAGTACAGATCTATCTCGTTGCACATGTCTAATAGATTAGATCTTGGCTTCTATCTAGATTAGATCTGGGTTTTGTTCGTTCTTGCGGTAGAATTTTTTTGTTTTCCATGCTACGAACCCATTAGGGGCATCGGGGTAGGTGGCAGGAGGGATACGAAGGCGACGTGGGGTTGATGGGGGAAAAGAGGGCGATAAGATCAAGGCGGCTGTCGGTGTCCAGGTGGTGGGGCCAGGGTGTGGGAGAGAGGGTCGGTAGGGCATGCGTGCACTCGCGTCTGCGGGGTGGGATTGGAGCCAGGCGGGCGGGAGCGAGGCGTGGCGTGGGTGGTTTTTTTGCGGCGGGGTTGGTGGATGTGGGGTGGTGTGTGCTGCTGCTTGCTGTGGTTGGCGGCACAGCGAGGGAGTGGCGGCGGGGTGGTTTGGACTGGTGGTGGTTAGAATTAGGGTTGTGGTTAGACGTGGGGCTAGGATTAGCTAGGGTTTTGGTTAGTTTGGACCGGGTAGTAGGCTGCTGGCTTGGTGGGCTTTTGGCCTGGCAGGCTGGCGGCCTCCCCGGTAAAACATTTTTTTAAAAAAATACATTTGCAAATAAATTTTAGGCAACTAAAAAACCCGGGCGAGAGACAGGGGTTTTGATTTGAAATAAAGACGGGGGGGGAGGGGGAATATTTAGAACAAAGTAGGTTTTTAGAAAATAGTTTTAGACACACAGATGCATGATGATGACGATGCTCAAATGCAATGTGGCATGATGACATGAGCCTGCGGCCATGACGATGCAATGCACAAAAACACAGCGATTTTCTAGTAGTGATTTTTGCGGGATGCCACATATGGTCACGGTGATGTACAAGGGGTGGAAGAGGGCATGGGGATCCGTCATTCTAGAGCTCGGTGAAGGCTATGTAGTCGACGCTATCGTTGGCTATCGGAGCCGCTCCACGCTCCGTTGAGGCCGAGCGTCTACTTCCTCCAATGGAGGATTTTCGATCTCGGTGCGGGAGTTGTCGCCGACGCCAACCCAAGTGGTTCCGTCCCCGGTGGTGGTGTCGGTGCCCGCGCTTGGAGGTCCCTGAAGACCGGCGATGAAGAAGATGGAACTGACAATGTTGCCCGTCTAGCACAGTGATTCTGGAGGTTGCCGGAATTCTGCGGTGGAGAGGACCGAGGACATGATTGTTTTAATTTTTTTGTTCTAGGGCCCTTTCTGTAATTGTTGAGGCCTTACCTTTAAATTTCAGATTTTTTAGGACAAGAGTTGTCAAGGACCTCTTTGTAACTTTGTATCCACCCTTTAATTTAAGCAGCTTCTAGGCCCTTCGGGGCCTTCCCCTGTTAAAAAAAATGTAACAAGTTCTTATCCAGTGGTGGATCCACCTGGTGCCAAGGGGAGCACGGGATACTGGAAAAAAATAATTTTCTTTGTAAATCAACAAAGTTTCACTTGTGCACCCCCGGAATTATTTTGTAGCTTAAGCTTGGTTGCCTACCTGCCTACATCCTCAGGACGTTCTCAACGCGAGCGTTTCCAAACCGTTGGATCTTGTGTGGCAAAAGATTCGTATAGTGAAGCTGGTTAGCACAGTTTTTGGGTACGATCCACGGTGAGAAAGCTCTTGCCTCTTTCCTCCCATCATGATTTCATGTTGTGATCGCCTTTGCTCGTGCCACCTCCTCCCGCGTCCCTCCCTCACACGATGTTTAGCCCCGCCACCACCCACAACCTTGTTCGCTCGACATCCAACTCGCTGCCAGAAGCAGTCAACGTCGCCTCCTCCCGCGGCTTTCGCTGGCGCCGTCTCCACCCGCATTCCGGACTAGCGCAGGGACGCGAGAAGCGCCACGGGTCGACACAGCAGGGCGCGCACCCAGAGGATTTGAGGTGGAGCCTCGGGAGGTGCACAAGTCCATAAGGAAACAAAGGTGCTCGCATGGCCACCAACGTTCGGGAAGACGGGGAGGCCGAGGTCGAGCGCACGCAGATCTTGCAGAGGTCCAGGTAGGCGCAACCGGTAGCGACTATGGCGGTAGAGGTCGTGGCGGAGTAGAGCGGCCAACGACGCTCACACACCATATCAGGAGGGACCCGAGGCGGCCTACCAGGGTCATCGACGTTGCTGGGCACGCATACGTCGGGGCAAGGCATCAGCAGCAGGGAGCGGCATGAGGTGATGGGGATCAAATAGTGACGGTGGTGCATGAAAGAAAACGAGAGAGAGGGTTGGGATAGGTGGCGTCGTGTACGGGTTGTGTGGTTGGGTATGTTCCATATTGTGTGCGTGCATCTCTCGTGTGGGGTGTGTTGCATGTTGTGTGGTGTGGCCGTGTGTGTGCGGCTGTGTGTGTGCGGCTGTGTGTGTGTGCAGTTAGGGTTAGGCTGGAGTTAGATTTAGGAGATGGTGTGTTGGTGGCCGGCTGGGCCTATGGGTCTGCCTGTCTGTCAAAAACATTTATTTTGTTTTAAAATAAGTTGGTAAATAGTTCTAGATAATTAAATAGCAGAAAAATATAGTTTAAATTTAAATAAAAGATGGGTAGCAATATAGAAAACAAAGATACGATTTTATTGAAAATATTTTTGGACGAAAATCTATGTATTGTGATGCGAAATAAAAACAAAGGAACAAAGGCAAACTAATATGGAATATATTTTCGGGGGCATTACATTTTGTATAACCTGTCTGGAGTTTTATATGAAACAATTGATTGTCGTGTTAAATATTTGTTCTTCCGTACTTGCATATCAGATTCCATATGCCTTTTTATAATTGGGTGATATATATTTTTTTTTAAACTATTATACACCCGGTCTCTGTATAGCCAGGATCCACACAACTGATACAAGTTCAGAAAGCAGAAAATAACATTATTCAAATTACTAGGAGCCGATGAACATCTAGACGCCTACAACTATGGAGGCCCAATGTGAACATCACACTGCCACCCATGTCAGGAATACCATAGTGTTTGAAGAACGCTTGATGCAAACGTATTCAATGAATCAGACAAATAAGAAGGTTTTAAACAAGTACTCCCACCATTTCAAAATGTAAGATGTTTTAATTTTTGCGAAACGAGTGTATATAGACATCTTTTCAAAAATACACATGAAAATACGTCAAGATGCATTCATTTTACAAAAGGTAAAGCATGTTATATTTTGGAACGAGGGAGTACCTAATAATAATACTTTAAGGACATTTCATGTGGCAACGAACAAGCTTTTCAGCCTTTTAGTTACTTATACATATTTACATGTTCTTTCTGGTTCAAGTCAAGTAAATACATAAATAGGCAACTAGCACCGAAACCAAACAAGGTACTGTCGGTGTGCTCCATCTATTTAATTTATGTGCATCACTAAAAGAAAAGGAAAACAAATAAACGTGTGAGGAGCTAAGGCCAAATACACATGCAAACCTACCATGCACCTCGCGATGCCCAAACGCATTCCACACGTCGTGGTGAAGCGTGCTTGCCCATCTAGTGAGGATTTATCTGTTGTGGCACCATCCGGCTCCATGGTTGTCTCTACTCTAGCTCCGTCACTGCTCTTGTCTCCGCCTTTTTTCGGGAGAGTCTAGATCTCAGACGCTTGATTTTTAGTTATGTCTAAGTAGATGACGTCATCCTAGTATTTGTGCTAATTCTCAGTTGTAAGCTAGATGCAACTTATAAAATTTGTACGAATTCTTAATTACAAATTAGTTGTAACTTATTACATTCTCGGTTACAACCAAGTTGTAACTCATGTGTTGCATGAATCGTGATGTATATCCAACGGTGAGGGAGGCTAAAATTGAGGCGCATGATTTCTAGCAAAACCGTTTTTCTGTGTATTACTTGTGTTATTTGCCCTTTGGAGCTTGTACACGAGGGCGCAACGCACACTTTTATCTTGGTTTCTTCGACTTTGAGGTATACATTTCACTTTTTTCCAGCGATTGCTCCAAGAAGTTGTAATTAGGCGAGGAAGCTAGTGAAGATGAAAGTCGCCGAGCGCCCATTACAGTTTTGTTACACATCACCACCATCCGTCCATCTTCTACGAGCAAAATGATTACTGCTAACCCGAAGGATCGGTCGTTTCACTTCCATAACAGGAAAAAGCGTCCCGTAGAAAAAAAAAAGTGAAAAGACGAGAGAAACTCAGACCGTGACGGGTTGTTTAACCCAAGAAGAGGTCACCGGTCAAAAAGGGCAATGCGCCGGGCACGCGGTGCCAGTAACAGGAAAGCCGCAGCTGTTCCCAAGCTGCGCACGGCCACGGCCGTATCCGCACGCCCTACGTACGCCGCTGCCGCGCGCGAGCGCGCGCCAATCCAGTTCGTTTTCGTTTGTTTTGGCTCGACGCCGCGGCGGCCTGGAACCACCGTCCTCGATCGTCCGCGCCCGCCTCCGTCCGTCCAACAACCGAAAGCGCTCCCCGCTCGGCTGCGCCGCACATGCCAAAGCTTGGACGCACTCACCACACCACTCTCCCTCCTCCTTTTCCCCAGGATTCAGATCCGAAACTGGTGGGGCCCTACCTCCCACGCAGAGAAGCTCTGCCTTCCCGGTACGTACGGTTCGAGTCCTAGCCTAGCCGGGTAGTACTAGTACAGTTCCAGCCCTCGGCGCGCACCAGCACCACCCCGCCCGGACCAATCAAACCCTCTTCTTCTGTGCCGCGAAACACACGGGTCGCGACCCCGCGGGATCCGTCAACATCCCACTGACCCCGGGTGCCACCCCACATGGCAGTGGTAGCGAGGGAGGACACCGTCCCTACCTAGTCCCCACCGCACCACCGGCCCGGCCCGGCCCGGCGCGGCGTCGCGACCCACGCCACGCCAGGTCGGCGCCCCGAGCGACCCATCGAGCTGGTCACCTCCCCCCGGTAGTTATAAGAGACCTCTCAGCCCCGCCTCCCTCCTCTCTTCTCTCCTCTCCACCCACTCCCTGCTCTCTTCCCCTCTGCTCCCCCGCCCCCCTCCCTTCCGATCTGCGTTCGCGGCCCCGACGGCTTTCAAAACCGGGGAGAAGATCTGACAGAAATTGACGACAGGCACGGCGGCGGGGAGCGGCGGCGGCGAGGAATGGACGGCCACGGGCCCGGCGGCGGCGGCGGGGCAAGCAAGCTGACGCGGACGCCGTCCTCGCTGCTGCGCTCCCCGACCGTGCGCAACTGCTCCTCCTTCCAGGCCGTCCTGGTCGAGGACCCGGAGCCCGACGATAAGAAGTCGCAGGCGCCGGCGCAGGGCAAGGCGCTGCACCCGCACGGCGCCGGCCCGCCGCACCCGCTCCTCGTCCTCGCCCTCCCGCTCGCCCTGCTCCTGCTCCTGCTCCTCCTCCGCGACGACCGCCACCTCGTCCTCCTCGCGGCCGCCGCCACCGCCGCGCTCGCGGCGGCCGCGGCCGCGGCGCGCCTCCTCCGCGGCCGCCTGCGGATGCGCCGCTCCTCGCCCTCCGGCTCCGTGCAGTGGTTCATCGGCGACGACGACGACAGGCCGCAGCAGGGCCGCGACGCCAAGGGGAAGGCCGGCGGCGCGACGCACGGCCGCGTCGTGCGCGAGGGCGTCGAGTTCTACAGCAATGGGGACTGCTACGAGGGGGAGTTCCACAAGGGCCGATGCAACGGCAGCGGCGTATACAACTTCTTCGGCAAGGGCAAGTACGAGGGCGACTGGGTCGACGGCAAGTACGACGGCTACGGCATCGAGAGCTGGGCGCGCGGCAGCCGATACCGCGGCCAGTACCGCCAGGGCCTCCGCCACGGCCACGGGGTATACAGATTCTACAGCGGCGACTGCTACGCCGGCGAGTGGGCCGGCGGACAGAGCCACGGCATAGGCGCGCAGACCTGCTCCGACGGGAGCTCCTATGTCGGAGAGTTCAAGTGCGGCGTCAAGCACGGCCTCGGCAGCTACCATTTCCGGTGAGCATCTAGCTAGCTAAATCCTCTGCTTTGCTTTGTTCACAGCAACGCACTGTTCCATTCCTCACCAACTGTTCGATTGCCTCATTAAATCGAACAACCCTCATAATATTATGTTCATACTATAATTAAGGCAGCATCAGTCATTAATTCATGAGTGAGAAATTGGTTGCGAATTTCTAACCTTCTGCTGCTACTTGTTTCAGAAATGGTGATCGGTATGCTGGAGAGTACTTTGGGGACAAGATCCATGGGTTTGGTGTCTACAGCTTTGCCAATGGCCATTGCTACGCCGGCTCCTGGCACGAAGGCAAGAAGCAGGGGCTTGGAATGTACACATTTCGGAATGGCGACAAGCGATCGGGGGACTGGGACTTCGGTACCCTGAAAAGCCCCATGCCTCCCACCGATCCTTCCGTTGAGCGTGCCGTGCAGGTATACATCGATTTGCTTCGACACATTGCTCATTAGGAGGAGTCTTACCTCTGCAATTCATTGTGGAAATTCTAACGGTTCAATTGTATTATCAGGCCGCGCAACGGGCCTCTGAGAACGCCTTTCGCCTACCGAGAGTAGACGAGCAGGTGCACAAGGTGGTGATGGCGGCGAACAGGGCGGCCACGGCTGCTCGGGTGGCGGCAATCAAGGCAGTCCAGAACAGGATGGACGGCAAGTTCTGTGACACCTACGTGTGAAGCTTGCTTGTGTGCTCAAGAAACCCATGCCCGTTTCTTCTAACTGTACATTAGGGTAGCGAAGAAGGACAATAACTAATCGGTGAGTTTCAGACGACGACCGGGGCGGCACAACCGCTCGCTCCGAGTCAGAGAGAGAGATCAGCAACAACGAACGGGAGCCTCCGAGGAGCGGAAGCTGACAGTTTTGCGTTTCAAAAACACAGCTCAGATTCTGCGATATCGCAATCGCGCGCGATCGGTGGTCCCTTTTCCCCCCACTTCCTTGCAAGCAAGCTGTAAATTGTACATAGATCCCAAGTGTATCAATGGAAGAGTGAGCCTTTTCGGTGCCCTTCTTAGTTCTTACCACTTACTGCATGTCCCAAGTTCTCCATATGCATTCGCACTTCCACCTACATTTCATTTCCTCCTCCAGTGTCTATCTAAATCCTGGCTGCTTGAGTTGGAAATGGACTCCCATGTGCAGTGATTCCCCATTTGTGATGGGCAGTACCATGGAGGTGCACATGGATGATTGTAAATTTCTCCTTGTCCTGCAACTTGTTAGCTGTTATGCTGCCCCCCATGATAGTATTTTGCATCTCTAGTACCCTTTGCTGTCTATCCATTCCCTGCATGAGAGCCCACCCTGCTTATTCAAAACTGGGGGCAATTCGTAGCTCTGGGTCCACCTGTTGCCCCAGATTTTCCCACCAGAAGCATGAATGCAGGGCCGCAGGGGTGGAGAATTATGGGAAGGAAGGGTAAGCTGTCACGATGCATTGCTGTGTGCTGGGAGCTGCCGTTGCTATATATATTCAGCTGCATCAGGACAATCATACTACTACCAACCAATGATTCCGCTGCATTATTTCTGGATAGGATGATAATTCTGTTGTGTCAGAAAACCCCCAATAATTCTGAATGTTTTGCGGCCGTCTTCTTATCTTCGTGTCGATCGTGGGAAGAACATGATAGTATGCTGTTTGAAATTGTTTGACCTGGGAGATGTGTCGATGGCAGAAACATTGGGCGTATAAACCTGTCCCATATCCTGCTGTTTTGCACTACCCTAGAAACATTTCACAGTCTGATGATGGTGGCCTCGAGTACAGACCAAGCAGAGTCGATCTCTGAGCCTGTGATACTTAAATCGCCCCTACATTGCTCTAGACAAAACCCTGCTTAGGTAGCGAGTATCTTAATCCTCCAATGCGCTGGAGGAACCCGATGCTGGATTGCTCGTCTCAAGGCGCCCTGCTGCTTCCACTGTTCTTCCCAGTTCCCAGTTCTCACTGCCTGCCTTCCACTGTGTGATCATGCATGGAAAATGGCAGGAGCTCCTGTTCTTCTCCAAGCGAAAACATGGGCGGGAAGGAAGAAGAAGCGGCCGCCTCCGGTTTCCTGGCCCTGGCAGCCGCTCCTGTTTGTATGAAAAGCAGGAGCCAGCCAACTTGTGCTTTTCATTGCTATCGTCTTTTCCTCCATAATTTTGTACAGATGCAACAGGGTCTAGCTAGACATGATTGTTGGTCTCGCACAAAAAGCTAATTGCGAACCCGGTTTGAGCCTAACACATCATAGTATGTACTTACTTATAATCTTCTTTTTATAAATAAATTCAGGGCTTCAATCATAGCGACGTTCCTAAATTAAGATGAGCATCTGGCCATGACATGATTGTTGTCTTATTAGGTTATTCGAATCAGTTTCTCTGTGAGTTGTTCGCCTGTTTTGGAACACGGAATTTCGTCCCCAATTTCCGCGAGAAACGGAAGTTGAACTTTTTGTGTGTGTGTGTAAGAGAGAAGTATTATCTGTTCTGTTTTTAGGAATTGGAGTGTGGTCTCTGTGAGACATATGCATCCAAACGGGGCCTTCGTCTGCGAAAGAAGTCAACTTGCCATGTTGATTGATTTTCATGATGCTCACTTGCGTGAGAAGCGAGGTGTGATAGCCGGTGGACCCATTCTTTCCCTTTTCCATTATCTATCTATTTTACAGGCTAATAATAATAAACATCTCTCCGTCCGTAGTTTCAATTCAAAGAATGCGTCGCTCCTAGTAAACATTGCTTTCAGTAGCCATCAACCGGTCAGGTATCCATCATGTTTTATCGCAGATTATATATATATGTGTGTCCATGACGCATCAGTCATGAGCTACTATGCAACAATGCTGGCCATTAGAAAAAAGGGAGAGGAGCTCCGACAAATAGTAAACAGTAGTGGCGCCACGGTAGCCGGCCGTGGAAAGGATCGCCAGGCTTGTTGCTTGCGCTTGTCGCCCAGCGCTCAAGGCGCATGCAACCACTTCGCAGGAAAAAAATGTACTCACAGGAGAACGCACACTTTCTTTTTTCCATATCTTGTTTTCCCCTTTTATTTCTTTCTCCCAGGAACTAGAAAGCAGGGAAGCAAAGGGGAGCGTGAAGGTTTTCGCTTGTGCATCACACGCACACACGTCTCGTATGGAGCAGGTGATCGATGGATGGTCAAAACAAAATCGTCATGTTATATGTATTTTTTTTCAAAGGAATCTGGGAAAAGAAACTGAAAACCATGATGATGGATTTGGTCTTGTCTCTGGAAAATGATGGGTTTGGTCTGCTAGTGGTTTCTTTGAACTTTGAATGGACATCTTTCCTCATGTAAGGCGGTGACAATGACAGTTGGACCGGCATCACGCAGGTTTCATACCTTCATGGACTCTGCACTTTTGTTCGGTTTCTTGGTGGTGCATCGGTTCAGGTTCAGCATTGCAGAGCAGAGCAGGGCACCACCATGGCTGGCTGGGTCTCGTCGGGTAGGTGGGGTGGTGGTGGTGGTGTTGGTGGGTGGCGGATCATGGAGCCAGGTAACACGGGCACGGGCAGGCTCGCTTTTGGCGAGTTAAAAAATGCGGGTGAAGAGAT
This sequence comes from Avena insularis, assembly GCA_023614405.1. NCBI lineage: Eukaryota > Viridiplantae > Streptophyta > Magnoliopsida > Poales > Poaceae > Avena > Avena insularis. Next base: position 488,661,292 of record CM042692.1, on the reverse strand, counting down.
CAATGCGTGTGACCTGCGACCTAACCGGGGCCGGTTCGCATCCGAATTCCTTGGGGCGACCTTTTGACTGATGACACGAATGGGAAGGAGGGGACGGATTTGAGCGATTCTGTATTTCTGTTGGTGGTTTGACGGCCATGAGAGTTTGATGAAGTCATGGGCTTTTCATGCATGCTTCCCCAAGTCAAACCACATGATGTGTGATAATATTGTTGGGAGCATCCGCTTACGGTTTACTAGGAGAATTTGATAGGAGTATAAAAGACATGGGGAATCTAACTGGTTTGTCAATGCAAAATAGATGATCGCGAAACACGGGGAAATTGCAGAAACAATGCGTTTGGATAGAACACTGAGAAAACAGTTGAAAATGCCTCGGTCATAGATGCATGAGTCTTAAAATGAATTTGGAGTCGAGATTTAAATTTCTGTGTAAGTGACGTGTATTGAATCCAATCCACGGGATTCTTTTTTGGGTAACACCATTCTTTTAATGCAGTCCATTCATAGGGAAAACAATCCATATACTAACTACAAACCTACAGAAAAACACTATGGACTTCCTACAACCAGAGAGGTTCTACACATTCAAAATTTTCAAACGATTTTGGTTCGATGAAGTCTTCGACCCTTTCAAACACGTCATTCTAGTCTGAAACATACCCTCCCCTCCCCCTCCCTCCCCTAGGCTTTCCGCCGCCACCCCCTCTCGCCGTCGCCGGACCTGTGCGGTGGGATGATGGTGGCGGCAGGGCATCTCATGACGACGTGTGTGTGGCCATGGCACCGGTCACACAGTGATGCGGCCTCCTCCACCTTTGGTTGTCTTCATCATCGGTCTAAAGGGATCTGGCTGATGGGTGCTACCTCGCGGCGGCTTCCAGGTGGCATATCAAGTTGAGTAGGAGACGGTGATCTGCTGCTGAAGCGGGTGAGGATGCCACCATCGATGTTGGCGCATGTGGGTGTCGTTTTCCTCGTTGGAGGAAAGGTGGGGGCGTCCCTCGCTCCATTTTTTCGGGGGAAACCTCAGATCTGAGGGAGGTCACCATTGACGACGGTGCCCGTGGGCGTCGTAGCCCTCATTGGAGGCATTGTGGGGGCCTCCTGGATCGAATGATGGCGGCGTCTTCGTCTTCACCCCCGCGGGGGACGGCTTGGTGGTGAAGGGATAAAAGACAAATTGATGGTGAGGTATAGTGGGATCAGGGAAAATATGGAGAGATCCTATTGGGAAATTACACCTACTTATTCTAAACTCCTGGCAGGATCCAAGAAGTATTCTAGGGATTGCATTGCTAAGAACTCTGAGGTTGGTTTATGGCAAGTCACATCTGCGGCTAGAATCCTTGCAGTGGACCTGAGGGCAAAAACATGCTCATGCAGGAAATGGAATGTCATAGGGATTCTGTGCAATCATGCAGTGGCTGCAATCATGAAAATTAAGCAACAGCCTGAGGACTATGTGCATAATTTCTTCAAAAAACAAACTTACCTAGTTGTCTACCAGCACATAATTTACCTTGTACCTGGACTTGATAACTGGATAAGGACAGACACTACAAATATTGATCCTCTAGTTTTTAGAGACAAACCTGGAAGGAAGCAAACAACAAGGAGGAAAGAAGCATTTGAGGTTCTAGCACCTGGAGATACTTCTAGAATGGGGACAATAACTTGCAGCAATTGCAAGCTCACAAGCCTGCAATGTTCCATTGAAACCTCACCTAGCAATTAGGAAACAAATCAACATGGTAATGTGCATCTACATCTGGTTTACTAATTCCCCACCCTATTTGCATTCAGAATATTTATTAATTCCTCACGTTGTTTATTGTTTGCAGTCACAATGTGCATCTACATCTGGTAGTACAACATCAGCACCTCCAAGGCAGCCTGGTACTAGTCCAGCAAGAACTGCACCAGCCCCTACAACACCACCAGTACCTCCAAGGAATCCTGGTACTAGTCTAGCAAGAACTGCACCAGCCCCTCCAACAACACCAACACCTCCAAGGGATGCTACTCCAGCAAGAACTACACCAGCCCCTCCAAGAGCTACAGGCCCAAGACCCTTATCTGCACCTAGGAGTGCTGCTGAAGGTGGTTCCAGTTCTGCACCAACAAGGCCTAGAAAAAGGCCAACTAAACTCACATCAAGGATGGAAGGGTACCTTAATGCTGGGAAGCATTCAAGCTACAAGAAGAAGAAATCTGATTCTGTCAAGGATGTTTGAAATGTGGGCATGTCCATTTCAAACAATTTGGAACTTAGTATGTGTAAGACTATGTACTGATGTCCTAGGAAGAACTTGTTTAAGACTATCATGTGTGTAAAACTATGTATGAATCCTATTGTCTTCAAAACTATGTATGAATCTTTGTTGTTTAAGACTACCTTTCAGTTTGATGGTGATGTTGTGATTGGTGTTGAATTATGTTTGTTAATATGTCAATAGTGTTGTTTTATGGATGCATTTAAGAAAGTTCTATTAAGGTGGCTATAAAAATTTATCGACACCCCTCGAGGGTTCTCGACAACATAGTATACCTTCTATTAGAGGTGGCTATAAAAATTTGTAGAGACCCTTCGAGGGTTCTAGACAACATAGTATACCTTCTACTAAAGGTGGCTATAAAAAGTTGTCGAGACCCCTTGAGGGTTCTCGACAAAATAGTATACCTTCTACTGAAGGTGCATTTGACAAACAAAGAGCCCAACTACACAAGCTACTAGTATTACAACAATAATTCATAATTTTAAAACATAGACCCAAATTATCACAATAAGTTCAACATCCATTACTAGCTTGACATCCACTACCACAATAAGTTCAACATCCATTCTAACAATGGATTGCACAAATAGGTTCTTACACAAGACATAGAGTAGGGTTCTTACACAACACATATAAAGGGTTCTTACACATGCATTACATAAATGGGCAACAAACTAGGTAGGTACTCCATCACTACTCATCACATATTGCTTTGATCCTCTTGATCTTCTCCTTGTTACTATCAGAGGCATTCAAAAGTTCAAACAGACTGTACTCTAATTGACGAGGGTTTAACTCGTCAATGCCCATTGTTATGGACTTGGGTTTTGAAGAAGGAGGGAGCGCTGGAGGCATCAGTCGGCTAGCAAACAAGCACACAGGGACGCAAGTTTTACCCAGGTTCAGGCCTCGTAGAGGTCTCTACTCCTCCTTGTCTGCTCTTGAAATTAACGAAGGAATCGAAGATTATAGGGGCGCGCAGATGCAATCTGGCGAGAGTTGTGGAAACTAGGGTTGCGTGTGTCCTCCTCGCCGCCCCCTCCTAGCCTTTATATAGATAGGCTAGGTCTCGAGTAGCAGGTCGAGTCGGTTATAGATTAGGGTTTTCCCTTTAAACTTTCTATCTTAAGCTTATTCTTGTCTTGTAAGCAATCAAAAGTCTGTGGGCCACTCGAATTTTCTATTTGGGCCTTGGCAACGCCGTGGGCTTCCACCGTATCTGTACCGTATATACCGAACTCGAGTACCTGTAAGGTATACCCATGTCACTAATTTTTTCTTATTGTCTTTCAGAGCCTGTTTTTCATCCCTCATGTTGAGGGCAAACCTCTAGGGTGGCCCGATCTTTCACGATTCCCTTTCAAATCGAGGGTTGAGTGCGGAGGGAAGGAGGGAAGGATGAACACGACGAACACACACACGAAGAACGCGATGAACACACACACACGCAAAACCACGATAAACACCAATATCTCACGCCGGTGGTGACCGGTCCGGCGCAATCCCTAGGATCGGCGTCGGGCGGAGGACTCTCTCTCGAACCGGCACGATGAGATGGGAGACTCGGTGAGATCTTGACGTCTAGGCAAAGGGACACCGATGCCTAGGCCTTGTACAACGCGGAGGCACGATGCAAACTCCAACGAGGTTTGGGGATATTGGTGCTCCTTAGTCAAGGAGCATGAGGCAAGAATTAGATAGATCCACAAAGGGGGTTTCCACTAATTCCAATATCAAGCCTAGGGTTTATAATGGAGGTGGGGGTCTATATATAGGCCATCCACAAGTTCAGGGGTAATTCAGGCATTAAAGTAGAGTTCTGGGCGAAGTAGAGGGGTACATGGGCCATAGGGCCCAGCTAGGCTCGCAGGCCCATCGCTTGGGCCGGACAGTCCGGGTCGGCACGGCCGGACAGTCCGGGGTGGCTAGACACTCCGGGTGGTGTCCGGGGAGTCCGATTTGACCTTCTGAATGTCCACGCCAGGTCCGGGCTCGGGCAGGCCGGACACTCCGGCTGAGTCGTGCCGGACACTCCGGTTGCGCCGAACATTCCGACTTGATTTGGGCGGACACTCCGGCTCAGGTAGCTTCGGCTCAGGTGCAGCTGCAGGGCTCGTGGGTCGACGCGGCGGGGGCTCGTACCTGATGATGCACAAAGTAGTGGTATGAAGTAGCACGCCATCCAAGGAGGTATCAAATTGGCACGAAGAGAGGAGCGAGTTCACCTTAGCTTGGAGGAGTTTGGCTCGGGAACGAGTCATGGGTCCACTTGGGGGACTTGTTGGTGTAGATGTAGAAGCGTCCGTAGGACGGGCTGCATCAGCTCCCCCCCTTGGGAAAGAGTCGTCCTCGACTCTTCATGGATATCATCTTGAACATCTCCATGGTAGGGTGAGAGATCCTTGACATTGAATGTATTGCTTGCAAGGTACTTGGAGGTCGGAATGTCGATGATGTAGGCGTTGTTGTTGATTCGTTTGAGGACCTTGAAGGGACCATCTCCTCTTGGCTTGAGCTTGGAGTCACGTTCCTTGGGGAAGCGGTCCTTGCTTAGGTGTATCCACACAAGGTCACCTTCTTAAAATATCATCTCCTTCTTGTCCTTGTTTAACCTTGAAGCTTGGCGAAGGACTTGTTGTTCTATAGTTGCTCTTGTTTCTTCATGAAGCTTCTTCATAGCTTGTGCGTGCTTCTCGACATCCATGTTTGTGCGCTCATGGAGAGGTAGTGGTAGGATGTCGAGAGCGGTGAGGGGCTCGAAACCATAGACGATCATGAATGGACTCATCTTGGCTGTTGAGTGCTTGGCTCGATTGTAGGCGAACTCGGCGTGTGGAATGCATTCCTCCCAATCCTTCAGGTTTTTCTTGATCAACACACGAAGGAGAGTTCCGAGGCTTCGGTTGACAACTTCGGTTTGTCCATCAGTTTGAGGATGTGATGCGGATGAGAAGAGGAGCTTGACGCCGAGCTTGGCCATGAGGGTCTTCCATTAGTAGCTCATGAATTTGACGTCGCTGTCGGAGACGATTGTCCTTGGCACACCGTGAAGACGGACGATTTCCCTAAAAAACAGATTTGCAACATGTGAAGCATCGTCGGTCTTATGGCATGATATGAAGTGTGCCATTTTGGAAAAACGATCCACAACAACAAATATAGAATCATGACCATGCTTAGATCTAGGCAATCCTAACACAAAATCCATGCTAATGTCAGACCAAGGTGTATGAGGAATAGGCAATGGCATATAAAGACCATAGGGATTAGCTTGTGACTTAGCTTGAACACATGTCGTGCATCGTTGAACGTAGCGCTCCACGTCACGCTTCATCTTGGGCCAAAAGTAGTGATTGGAGAGCATGTCCAATGTCTTGTCGCGACCAAAGTGACCCATAAGGCCTCCACCATGAGATTCTTGGAGAAGAAAAAGTTGAAGCGACGACTTTGGAATGCATAGCTTGTTTTGTTTAAAAAGAAATCCCTTATGCAAATAGAAATCGTGAACTCCCTTGTCATTAGAGCACTTTGCGAAAATTGGTTCAAAGAACGGGTCGGAAGCATACAAAGATTTTATTTCCTCAAGACCCAACACGTTGATTTCAAGTCTCGTAAGAAGGCTTGTATGTTTATAGACAATGCGTCCGCAACTACATTATCTTTGCCCTTCTTATACTTGACAATGTACAGAAAAGACTCCATGAACTCAACCCACTTAGCATGTCTCTTGCTCAAGTTAGCTTGGCCTTTGAGATATTTCAATGACTCGTGGTCGGAATGTATGATAAATTCCTTAGGCCAAAGTTAGTGTTGCCAAACTTGAAGGACACGAACTAAGGCAAAAAGCTCTTTGTCATAAATCGGATAGTTAAGGCAAGCACCATCAAGTTTTTCGCTATGGTAGGCTATAGGACGTCCGTTTTGCATAAGGACTCCTCCAATGCCAATACCACTAGCATCACACTCTATCTCAAAAGTTTTTGTGAAATCCGGTAAAGCAAGAAGAGGTGCTTCGGTGAGCCTCTTTTTAAGTTCATCAAAAGCTTTTTGTTGTGCTTTGCCCCACACGAAGGTGACATTCTTTTTGGTCAATTCATTAAGGGGACAAGCAATGGTTGAAAAGTCTTTCACAAAGCGACGATAGAAACCGGCCAACCCATGAAAACTTCGGAGTTCACTCACATTTGTTGGTATCGGCCAATCTCGTATGTCCTTTACCTTGGAAACATCAACTTCAATTCCCTTCGAAGAAACGACAAATCCAAGAAAAATCAACTTGTCTTTAGCAAAAGTGCACTTGGGAAAATTAGCATAAAGCTTTTCATGTCGAAGGATTTGCAAAACTTCCTTGACATGTGTTATATGGTCCTCAAGTGATTTGCTATAAACAAGAATATCATCGAAATAGACAACAACACTTTTTCCAATGAGAGAACGCAAGGTGTGATTCATAAGGCGCATGAAGGTGGATGGGGCATTTGATAAACCAAAGGGCATAACCAACCATTCATAGAGACCAAGTTTGGTCTTGAAGGCGGTTTTCCACTCATCACCTTCAGCCATGCGTATTTGATGGTAACCACTACGAAGATCAATTTTCGAAAAAATAGTGGCTCCACACAACTCATCAAGCATGTCATCGAGACGTGGTATGGGATGTCGATAATGCACGGTGATAGCATTGATTGGATGGCAGTCCATGCATAACCGTAACGTATCATCCGTCTTTGGAACAAGAATCACGCACTTGGACTAGTGCTAACTTGGATCAAACCTTTGGAGACGAGTTGGTTGATTTGACGTTCAATCTCCTTTGTCTCCTCCGGTTCAGGCGTAAGCGGCGGTTTGGAAGTGGTGCACCGGGATGAGGTCAATGTGATGTTCGATGCCGAAGAGAGGAGGTAGTCCATGTGGAAGCTTCGTGGGAACACATCCTTGAATTCCTGCAAAACACTCATCAAAGATGGAGGAACATTGGTTAATTCGTTAGTTCCTTGCGCTAGTCCTTTGCAAAGGAGGACATAGTGCAAGATGGATGGGTTGTTCCGAACATCTCTCATCTCACTTTTGGTGGCAAGGAGAACACTCTTAGTTTTTCCACTCGAATTTGGCTTGTGGCTCTCACTCACTATGAGGTGGTTCTCTCTCTCACCGCTCTTCTCACAAGTAGGTGTTGTGCTTTGCGCCCTCGCTAAAGCCTTTGCATTGTCCGCAATTATTTGGCTAGGAGTCATCGGTTGCAAAACACATGTTTTGTTGAGCCATTTGAAGGTGTATATGTTGGTGCGACCGTCATGTTGAGCAGCCTTGTCAAATTGCCATGGTCGACCAAGAAGCATGTGGCAAACTGTCATAGGAACCACATCACACTCCACCGTATCTTTGTAAGGACCAATGGCGAAGGAGACCGATACGGTATGCTTGATCTTCACGGACCCTTGGTCACTTAGCCATTGCACGTGGTAGGGGTGCTTGTGTGGATGGAGGGTGAGGTTGAGCTTCTCACACAACTCGGTGCTAGCAAGGTTGTGACAACTCCCTCCGTCAATGATCACCTTGATAGATTTGCCATTGATGTCGGCTCGTGTTTGGAAGATATTGGAGCGTTGGTCTTCATGCTCTTGTGCTTGAGTGGTCAAGATCCTTGTGACTACAAGCGATGGACTTGCGTCATGTTCACACATGAGGAGTTCTTGATCATCTTCCACTCGTTGCCTTGCCATTGCTTCCTTGACACGGGCATCAAACTCATCTTCACTCAAGTACTCTTCATCACCATTGTCGTGGATGAACAAGACTTTCTTGTTTCCACATTCGGCCGACTTGTGTCCTTTACCTCCACACTTGTAGCATTCACCATTGAAAGGTGTATCACTCTTTGCTTGCTTGCCACTTGGGGGCAGTTTTCCTTGAGGAAGTGTGGGCTTGAAGGAAGTCTTGGAGGTACTTGAGGAGCTACCATTGGAAGTTGTTGGTGTAGCGGTTGAAGCTTGCTTGTAGGTGAAGTACGTCTTGGGCTTGTTGTACTTGATGTCCTCTTGCACTTGACGTTCAGCCTTTGTTGCTATGTGCACAAGTTCAACCATTGTGTTGTATGTTTGGAACTCGACGATGCGCTTGATTGGGTGATTCAAGCCAATAAGGAAACATGCCATTGTTTGCTCCATGCGTTCATCAATGTTGGCGCGAATCAAGTTGAGTTCCATTTCCTTAAAGTACTCTTCCACTGTCTTTGTCCCTTGACGAAGCGCTTGAAGGTTGTTGAAGAGGTCACGCGTGTAGTGCGCGGGGACAAACCAGGATCTCATGTGAGCCTTCATGTCATGCCAAGTTGTGATTGGCGGTTCTTGTCTTGCATCACGAGCAACTTGAACTTGTTCCCACCAAAGGTTGGCGTAATCATCAAACTCTAGCGAAGCCATGGCGACCATCTTCTCGTTGCTATAGTTATGCATGCGGAAGATCTTGTCGACTTTGAGTGCCCACGAGAGGTATTCTTAAGGGTCATTGGATCCGGTGAACTTGGACATTGTGAACTTGAGCTTGCCAAAAGTTTCTTCATCGTTGCGGTCATTGCGACGAGCTTGGTGACCTTGTTGATGATCTTGTAGTTGGGGAGGTGGAACTTGGTTCTCGCGTCCTTGTTGCGTAGCTTGCTCTTGATATTGTTGTTGAAGAGCTTGCTCTTGCTCTTGGCGCGGTTGTTGACGTGGTTGAGGCGCTTGGGCCTCATGGTGGCGAAGGTGTGGAGCCTCTTGACGCGGTTGATGACGAAGACGAGGCTCGTTCCTTGGTTGGTGATGACGAGGTTTGATCTCGTCAATGCCCATTGTTATGGACTTGGGTTTTGGAGAAGATGGGGATGCTGGAGATCGTGGCACGGTTAACAGACAAGCAACTAGGGGACACGAGATTTACCCAGGTTCAGGCCCCCGGAGGGAAAACCCTACTCCTGCTTGTCTGCTCTTTGATTATGGCGGAACCGAAGGTTACAGGGTGCGCAGATTCGATCTGGCGTGGATGCGTGTGCGAAAGTATGAGTCGAGAGTTGCCCTAGGACGTGCCCTCCTGGCCTTTATATAGACTTAGGCAGGTCCCGGGCGTAGTCCTAGTCGGTTACAAGTTTTAGGGTTTTACCCCTTTGAATTTCCTATCTCCTCTAGTCTTGCTCTCCAAGGATCCGAAGACGTCATGGGCCTTGGCCACCCGAAAATCTTCATGGGCCAGCGTATGTTCCGCGTGGGCCTTCCTTGGCTGGACTAGGTATGCCGGGTTACGCATTCGTGAGGGTATAACCATGTCAGTAGCCCCCGAGTGATCAGTCGAATCGTAGATTCGGCTGAGGACTCTTCCATCCTTCGGGAGCAGCTATATGTTAATAGTATATGTGTGTAGAGATTGTTGATGCGTGTACCTGACTCACCCGACGGATTAGGGTCAGTTAACTGTCTTAGGACGAAACAACACGATCTTCTTCAGGTTCGGGTCCCTTAACCCGGGCCTGGAACATATGCTGGCGTAATTCGACTCAGGCCGCGGAGGACTTATAGGAGTGGAATTCCAGTGATTTTAATTGGTGTACCCAACGCGTCCGTCGATTTTTCATCGTACTGCTGGTATGGATTCATACTAGCGTAGCGCAAAAAGGCCGCTGTGCCATCAGATGATATCTGTAGGTCTTATCTTTGCGTCGCAGACGCAGCATCCGAATGTTTATCACCGCGGAGGTGTTTCGGGTGGCCAAGGAGGATGTTACTCACTTAGCATTTTGTTGGGGCAGAGTTGCCAAAAAGTTTTTGCGTGTTGATCCGAAAGATCGCCGTCGAAGATTTCATAGGGTGCGCGACCAGCGCTCCCTATGGGAGTAGCCCCCAAGTGTTTGTTCGAGTCGTAGACTCGAACGGAGACTTTTAGTTCAAGCATTGTTTCAATCATTAGGTCCGCAGGACTCGAAAATTTTCGGATGCTTAAATCCATCCTCCTTATGGGAGTAGCCCCCGAGTCCGTAGTGGAGTCGTAAACTCGACGTAGGACTCAGAGAAATAATTTTGTCATCATTTGTCTGTCGGGTGCGCGGCCATCGCTCCTGATAGGAGTAGCCCCCAAGTATTTAGTCGAATCGTAGATTCGAGTGAGTACTTTTAGCTGTGGAGCCGAAGTGGTGCTAGTATAGCTTCAGATGACGTCGGTGCTTACGATTGATGACCTCAAGCGTCTGCTACACCAGAGATGACTTGACTGGACGAAGCGTGGGTCCCACTTGCTGACTTTTAATTGACCGGTCATGCGTGGCGTGGAGATGATTACGGTGTCTCCTCGATTTCCGTACGTAGTGGACGGCGTGGTATCGACGGTTCATTTTGGTGCTGACACGTGTACGGCCAGATCTACCGTTGGCGTTAGGTCTTCTCGATGGACGGTCAGCGTGCGTCGTCTTCGCTGTTATAATCCCTGGTGAAATCGTGGTTTGTTTTTCACCGCAGCAGTTCATCTATTCACTGCCCCCTCGTTTTTGAGCTATTTTTGCTGCGCGCTGAGAGTTTCCTCCACCTTTCCTTTGTCTTTCTTCGTTGGCAACGCCACCACCGCCGTAGCGCCATGAGGAAAACAAAGAAGTCCTCATCTGTAGTTGGGACCAGCGCCGCCGGAGGCAAGAAGGACACCGCCACTGCTCGCGTCACCGACGGTGGCTGGCGGCGATCAGAAACGCGGGAGAGCGATCTCCGCAATCGCGCGAGCGAGCTCGATCCCGAAGACACGACGTGTGAGACTCCCCGCAATGAGGTAAACCCCGCCCCCATCCGGGTATCGGGTTATGTTTGTTGCCTTCATGATTCGGGTTTTCTTTTCGGTCCATGACTTCCTTCGTGGATCGCTTTTTCTATGGGGTTCAACTCCATCATCTGCCTCCCAACTCCCTTCTCCACATTGCGTTTTATCACGCTTATAGTGTTGGCTTGGCATTGAGCCGCACTTTGGCCTCTTCCGGAAGCTTTATTCCGTGAAGAGGCAGTCTGGTTTGGATGGTGTGTATCCCATTGGGGGTTTCATCATCTCTCTCAGTCCCAATGTGCAATTCTTTTCCTTTTCCATGTCCGAATCTGTCTAGTACTGGTGGAGGAAATGGTTTTACATCCGTGACTCCGTACTGCCTGGGCAAGATTTTGGTCTCGTTCCTTTTGACCCCTCCCAATTGATTGAGAAGAAAAGATCCTGGAAAAATCAAATCTTAGACGGTGAGGTGGCGGAGATAGAGGCCCTGTATCGTCGGGTGGAGGATCTCCAATTGATTCCTGAGAAGGAGGTGAACGGTGTAGACATCATCCGGACGTTTCTTGAGCGTCGGGTGCAGCCTCTCCAAGCGAGGGCGCACCCGATGTTCCTTTACTCTGGGCGCCGTGATCCGATGAGGGTTTCGAGTGAGAAAATCTCCGAGGTGGAACTTGACAAGGCTCTTCGCGCGCTGTTGAAGGTCAAGGCCGACGAAGAAATCCCGAGGAAGTCGCTGACTCCTCCTTTTTCTTCAACGTTGGTCGTACCGAAGGTGTAGATTTGCGCACGTAGTGCTCCCCTTTTGTTTTTATCAGCTGTGTACTTTTTCCTTTGTTTGCTAACAAAGTTTATTTTCCTTTTGCAGAGCTTCAAAGTGCCGGGCATGGCACCACCATTGCCCGAAAGGTATCTGAATGCCCCGGATAATGAAGTGGTGGATTCCGTGTCCGAGCTACCGTCAGCTCGATCCCCAGCGGAGGATGCCGACGAATTGAGTGAGGACCATTCACGCAAGCGATCACGGAGCTCTAGCGAGTCGTCAAATGCCTCGACTCCTCCGACTCCCAGAAATCCTCTGGGCCTTGAGCGTCATGATGATGTTCATGGGGGTTCTTCCTCTCCCCTTCCTGCCATTCCTATGCGGGCTGTTGCTCCGCACACGCCAGCAAAGCGGAAGAAGGAAGAAAAGAAGGAGGAGAAGAAGGAAGAAAAGAAAGAGGAGAAGAGGGCCCGAAGGGCTTCTCCTATCTTCGACCTGAGCGCGTTGGGCTCGTGAGTTTTCTTGTTGCCACTGTTGTCCTTTGTTCCCTTGTTATTTTTGCACCTGTTTTGATTGGTTCGTATGCAGGCAATCCTCCGACGGCTTTGGTGATGGTGCGTGCGAGATGATGGGGGAGTCGAACATTGCGTCGCCTCCTCCTCAGACGGTGGCGACTTCGTGATTTGCGGTTCCTCTGTGTGAGAGGCTGGTGGTTGCGCCTCAGAATTTCGCAGGCGGGTCTGCGGGTTCGCCTTCGGAGCACGTAAGTTTTTCTGCTTGATGTTACGGGGGGAGCCCCCGAGTGTCTTCGTATGCTGATGTTGTTTAATGCTTCTTTTGTGTTGGGCGTAGCCCCCAAGTCCTGCTCTTACTACTATTGCCTGTTGCTGCAGCCTTTTGTCCAAGAGGCCAAGCGGCTGGTGGAGGAACGCCTGACGCTGGAGGCGAAACTGCGGCAGCTTCAAGGTATTCGTCTGCCTTGTAGTACTTCTCTTGCTTATCCTGGTCCTGTTCTTTGACACTTGCTTGTTGTAAATGCAGAGGAGCATAACGACTCTCCGTGAGGTCGATGCTCAAGAAGAGCCTTGCCAATCGGAGCGAAGGCGTCGGTTGCCGCAAAGCGAGAGCGCTTTGAGCTGAGCCGACGAAGGCGCCGGTTAAAAAGCGTCTGCAGCAGGAGGCCGCAGATCGTGAGGAGCAGCTGGCCACCGTTGCGGCTGCTCGTGAAAAAGGGGTGGCGGAGAAGCTCATGGCTGCTGCCAAGGCTATTTCGGGTGAGCGTTAGCTTTTGTACTTGCTCCTTTTTCTACGGATCTTCTTCTATGTTGCCTTTCTTCATGTTTTCTTCTTTTTTGTCTCAGATGCCGCAGGCATCGAGTTCGACCGCGGTGCTCTGGAGCACGGGAGTGCTCTAGATGATGCCATCAGAAGCGGTCAAGACCGCTGCAAAGACCGTCGTCAAATCCCTTGCCAAGGCGAAGAGGTCCTTGGTCGCTTCCACCAGAGCTCTTCCCAAGGGCGATCCCTTGAAGATGTGGATGCCTGGCAGAGGCTCTGTCGAAGCGCCTGCGGTATAAGCGCCAGCGTAAAGGCATCGGCGTCTGGTCGGGCGATGGCCATGGCGGCCGGGCAGAGCTGACCTGCCCCAGACATTTCTCGGATGCCTACAGTGCGGATGGATCCGAGGTAGCCTTCGCCTACTCCGCTGCAGCAGCGATATGGGCCCAAGCTCATTGACTTGCTGTCTGAGTATGCATTGCGGCAGCAGGGCGAGGCCAAAGCTAGGCGGTCTGGTTCTGAGGCGACTCAGTGTCCTCCGCCTTAGGCATAGTAGACATAGGGTAGTTTGTAGTCTATTTTTGTTGTAAATATCTTTTGTAGTACCATCCTTGTGCCACGTAGTGGCCTTATATGCTTTAATGAATTCCTCCGAGTTGTGCTCTATCCTTGGCCGAATGTCTTTGTGCCTTCTTTTTTCTGCTGCTATAGGTTCCTTCGGTGTCTTTCAGTTGACACTTCATCCGAAAGGCCCTTGCGAGCATCATTGGATGATTCCTCGCAGCTCGCTTTTCTTCGAGATCGCGTGCGCATCTTGGAGAGAGATTTGCTTGGGTTACGCGGTCGCACTGACGTTTGGAAATCCAAAGCAGACCGTGGTGCAGCCAGAGAGGAGTATTTGATGGCGGAGCTGGGTCGGCTGTCCGAGTAGCTGCAATGTAGGTTGATCCTTCTTTCGGGCTGTAGCTCAGTTCTTCGGGTGAGCCTGCTGGCCTTACTCTTGTTTTGTGCGGTTGTCGCAGGTGCCAATCTTGCTCCGAGGGAAGAAAAGGAGCGTATTGCTGTTCGAGTCAATTGCTTGACTCAACAGGACATGGAGGCTGGCGGCTTCTTCTGGATGGATCGTGATCGCGCCATGGTCCTGGCGACGGTGCAGGATCGTGTCTACCAGGTTTCGCGGGTGCTCCGCCAGGTGCAGACATCGCTTTCCTCGGTGCTACACGTCATGTTTCCGTTGGATGCCGTGCCAACGACCCTTGCAGGTCTTCTGACGAAGTTTCGGAGTGCCAGCAATGTCAAGGAGCTGGTGCGGCAGCAGCTCGTCGCAGGGGTGAAGGCTGCCTTGTCTCTTGTTAGGGTGCACCGCCCTAATGTAGATTTGGCTGCTGTGGCGACTAGGCCACCTCCTCGACCAGATGGTGGCGAGTGGAATATGCGTCCGCATTACGCGGCTGTAAGGCAGTATGCCGAGCAGATTGTAGATTTGTTTGAGCAGCGTGCTCAGGTTATTCTTCAGAATAGGTAGGACCTGAAAATAAACAGATAGATGTAAAATTTGTATATTGCGGCTGGGCGTGTATGTGCCCTTTGTTGTAAAGGTTTGCTTGTTTGCGAGCACGTAGTGCTTTGATTTAGTACGTGTCCTTTTCGTTTTGCACGACGTGGTCACTACTCGAGTGTACGTTTGTCCTCGGTCGATGAAATCGTGAGGTGGGGAGCCCCAGTGCGTATGTAGCATGTAGTAAAGTTGCGAAAATAGTCAACCGAGGGTTGAAGCAGGTACTTAGCTTTATTTATATCGTAATGGAGGAGGTACATGATTTGGCTTGGTAGCCTTGGCTGAAAGCCTTATTGAAAGTAAAAGGGGGTAGGTTGCTACGGTAGAATCGTCAAATCGCGAGACGTTCCACGGGTTGGAGTATCGACTCCGGACTCCGTGCTTGAGGCGATAGGCGCCACCAGGATGACTTCGGTGATGACATAGGGTCCTTCCATGGTGAATCGAGTTTGCTCGATCGCTTTTTGAGTCGCAAGGCGAGGTCTCCTTGACGAAGGACCTTGGCGCAGCCGGCGGCTGTGATAGTTGCGAGACTCTCTGGTACACCGCTGATCGGCGGCTGCTATATCCCAGCTTCATCGAGTGTGTCAACGGCGTCTTCGAGTGCAGCCGTGGATTCGTCTGTGACGACTTGTGGAGCCTGATGGCGTGCCGGTGGTAAGCCTTGCCTCGGCTCCGTGTACCATGAAGAAGCGGTGTGTAGCGGTGGAGCTGTTTGGCGTGGTCCGTAAGCTCCATAGGACGACGGTAGCTCTTTCGTCCGATTTCCAGCTTTGTGCTCGAGTGAGCTCATGAGGCGCTTCTTGATGCGGCGCCCGATTAGGCGTTGGCCTTTTCCACTTGTTCGTTTGTTTGCGGGTGTGCCCTTTGAGGCATACGTGATGTTTATCCGAGGCCTTCGCAGAAGTCCTGAAATTCTTGAGATGAAGTTCGATCCGTTGTCGGTGATGATCTGTGCGGTGCGCCAAACCAGACAATGGATTCAAGAACTTTGGCGGTTTTGCCCTTCGGTTGGTGGCGGCATGGCTTCGATCCACTTGGTGAATTTGTCATTGCGACCGGGAGGAAGACGTGTCCTCCTTAGAGGATTTTGGCGGTTTGCCGATCATGTCAAGGCCCCATTGGGCAAAAGGCGAGCTATGGGTATGGGTCGCAGTTCGGACCCAGTGCGTCGGTTTGTCGGCGAACCGTTGGCACCTGCATCTTGACGATGTCTTCGTGTCGCTCATGGCCGTTGGCGATAGAATCCTGCTCGCGAGCTTTGGCGGCGAGGGCGGCTACTGCGTGGTGGCGCGGATGCCCTGTGGATATCTTGGAGTATGGCCTTGCCGTCATTGATGGTGACGCTTACCGTTGTACGCCCGTAATGCTGCGTTTACAGCTCGCCGTTGATGATGGTGAAGGCTTTTTGACGGAGATATGCGCCGCATCTGTCTGCAATTCTCCGTTTATCGAGGCGGAGGTATGGGCGTGTCAAGTGTCGCCGATCGCCATGACCTGCATCGGGTTAACCATGGCAACCGGTATCCAACTTTTGGGTCCTTCATGACCTTCGTAACGTAGCCCCGAGTGTTACGCTTCTTGGTGATCCTTGGGAATTTCCGCTTGATGGATGGCACGCAGATCTGTTGAGGAACACACTGGTGGTACCTTTGCACAAGTGGAGCCGATGTTGGCGAGTCTATCGGCCTCCTCGTTGCTCTCTCTTCCAACGTGCGAAGTTCGCGGCCGTCAATTCTCCTTGAGTGCGTTGTATAGCCGCAGCGATGCGATCATGTTTTCGGCGTGTGCGTCACACTCATTCATCGTCTGCATGCGACAAGGTTGGAGTCACCGTAGATGACGGTAGCGTTCGCCACATATTTTGCCATCTTCATGCCATGGATGAGGGCTTCAGATTCGCCTCGTTGTTGGAGGCTCTGAATTTCATCCAAGGGCGACTTCATCTTGTCACCTTGCGGGGAGGTCAAGATGACTCCTGCCCTGCTCGGCTTCGCGTTTGGAGCCGTCAAAATGCATTGTCCAGATCGCGACATATGCGGGATGTCGGCGCTGCAGCTCCATCCAGTGCACCAGGAAGTCCGGAAGGACTTGGGATTTGATTGCATGTCGCTTCGTAGATGATGTCCAGGGTGATAGTTCAATGCCCCACAGACGCCACCTGTGGCCTCCGGGTTATTCAGATCTTTGTTTAGGGGTGCCTCGTTGGCGACCATCACGATGCTCACGGAAGTAGTGGCCCGGTCGTCGAGCTGTCATGAACACGCTGTAGGCCAGCTTACGGTAGTCTGGGTACCGCTGTTTTGTTGGAGTGAGAACCTCGAGGTAGTAAATTGGCGTTGTACCCGTGGGTCTTGCCTTCTTGGTCGTTCGACCACGAGTCTATCTTGACCACACGGTGTGTGGCTGCTATGTACAGCAACAGGGGCTCGCGATCTTTTGGCGTGACCAAAATTGGCGAGGTGGAGAGGAGCCGCTTGAGGCTTTCGAATGCGTCGTTGGCTTCTGGTGTCCACTCGAACTTGTCTGCCTTGCGCAGCAGCTGGTAAAATGGTAGGGCCTTCTCGCCCATGCGGCTGATGAACACTTAGTGCCGCTACTCGCCTACTCTGCTGAACGCCCTTGAGGTTTTTCGCTTCTCCATTGTCATGATAGCTTTGATTTTCTTCGGTTCGCTTGATCCCTCGTTGAGAGATGAAGTACCCGAGCGGTGACCGAGGGGCCAAAGGCACTTTTCTGGATTGAGCTTGATCCTGTAGTGATCAAGGTTGTCGAACGTCTCGCGGAGATCGTCGATAAGTGTTCTTGCCTCCTTGGTTTTTATGACTATGTCGTCGACATAGACTTGGACGTTGCGACCGATCTGGTCCTTGAGGCAGGCCGCATGCATCGCTGGTACGTGGCACCCGCGTTCTTTAGCCCGAAGGGCATTGTGTTGTAGCAGTATACTCCGAACGGTGTGATGAACGCCGTTTTCTCTTGATCTTCGACCTTGAGTCGAATCTGGTTATAGCCTGAGTAGGCGTCGAGGAAGGAGAGTTTCTCACATCCTGCAGTTGAATCGATGATCTGGTCGATCCGAGGAAGAGGGAAGTGGTCCTTAGGGCAGTGTTTATTTAGTGACGTGAAGTCCACGCACATCCGCAGGATGTCCGTGTCCTTCTTCGGGACCATCACCGTGTTTTGACCACCGCTTTCCTTGATTTCCCGGATGAAGTCTGCTGCGAGTAATCTATTGATCTCCTTGCCGATAGCTTCGGCTCGTGGCTCTGACAGTCTTCGGATGGACTGCTTGACTGGCTTGGTGTCTGGGAAGACATTGAGTGCGTGCTCGGCGAATTCCCTGGGAACTCCTGGCATGTCCGCAGGACACCAGGCGAAGATTTCCCAGCGTTCACGGAGGAATTCGACGAGCGCGCCTTCCTATGCGGTGCTGAGGTCATTGGCGATCAGCGCCGTCTTGGAGGCATTCGTTGGATGGACCTGCACTTTCTTGGTGTTGGTGGTGGAGTCGAAAGACATGTCAGGTGCGTTCTGCTTTGTGACTGGGGGTAGCCCATTGTCCGTCACCTCGCGGAGCCTTACAAGCTCGTCTTGCATGCGAAAAATGGGAGATTTTGTTGAAATCCCTGTCGCATTGGTCCGATCGGGTGAAGCTCCCGTGGACTGTGATGACGCCCCTTGGTCCTGGCATCTTGAGTAGTAGGTATGCGTAGTGTGGGACGGCTAGGAACCTTGCGAATGCTACACGTCCCAGGATGGCATGGTATTGCGACGACCAGTCCACCACTTCGAATTCTAGACGCTCCTGCCGAAAGTTGTCCGGCTTCCCGAAGATGACGTCGAGCCCTATTTTGCCCAGGGGGAAGATGCCCTTCCATGGGACAATGCCGTGGAACGTTGTGTCTGATTGTTCTAGGCTGCATTGCGGGATCTGCATAGCTGCTAGAGTGCTTGCGAACATTAGGTTGATGCCGCTGCCGCCGTCCATGAAGACGCGACTCATCTCGAAGCCTCCGATCTGCGCCTCTAGTACCAGGGCAGCATGACTGGCGAGGATCTCGCAAGGGTGATCGCGCAGTGAATGTGATGCGGGACTCCAATCCGAGGTACTCGTGGATTGCGGGAGTTGCCAAGTTGATTTGTCGGGTGATTTTCTTACGCACCCTGTTGGTGGGGCGTCCTTCCGGATCATATTTAGCGCTCCCTTTGGTGGGGGTATCGACCGGCGATGTTTTCTGCTAGTGCGATTGGTTGATTTGGGCCTCAATAGGCGGCGGTGGAGGAGCTCGTGTGCTATTTCACTGGCGCGTGTGTTTCGAACGCGAGGATTGGAGCTTGTTGCCTCATCGCATCATGCCTTCGCTGAGTTTCGAACTCGCGCGCGCCTCGAGCATGTGGCTAGCTTTCTTTTGCCATCTTGTTTGTCGATGTAGAAGTGGATGGTGCATGGACCCGAAAGTTTGTCGAATGCCGAGGGTCCGTTATTGCGGTCGTGGCGTTGCCACGACTGCGTTGGTCGTCCGTTGTCGCGGAAGTTTCCGCTGCGGTATCCTCCACTGTTGCGGCTGTTGTCGTTATGGCGGTTGGCGTGGCAGCTGCGACCATGTCGGGTCCGTCGCGGTCATCGTGAGCCGCGATCTCCTCTTCTTTGGCGTTAGCGTCTTCTACCGTAGTCGTCCTCTTCATCTGATTGCGCCCGCTGGATGCAATCTTCGTCGTCTGCCCAAACTGTTGGCGATTTCCATGAGGTGGTCGAGTGTCTTGGGCTTTACACGCCCAAGTTCCTACTTGAAGTCTGGGCGCTTCACGCCGTCCATGAACGCGACGAAGGCCCTTTCTTCGGAGATGTGTGCTGCAGAGTACTTTGTTGTAGACCAGCGTAGTATGTACGAGAGAATAGATTCACCGTTCTCTGAGTGCTCGCAACTCTTGATTGAGGCGGGCCTCTTGCTGGTGCCTTTGAAATTTCGGATGAAGCTATAAGCGAGCTCCTCCAACCGGATGGATCGATGATAGGCTGCTAAGCTGGACCAGCGCTTTGTCACCGCAGTGAAGGCATTGCATGGCGGTTTCTTTGTTGCCTCCGTGAAGCTTGACGGATGTGGATGGTCACCGAGCCAGACTTTGGATCTTGCGTGCCATTGAACTTCGGAGTATCCGAAGGAAGCTTGAAGTTGCGTGGCATCTGTGTTCGCCGGACGGATTTGCTGAAGCATCGAGCCCCGCAGAGTTCTCCTTCGTCTTCATCCATCTCAGATTCAGACGAGCATGCGGCGTTTGGCGCGTGCTTTGTCGATCTTGGCTGTGTAAGCTTGTCTCGGCATCGTAGTCGCGTTTATGGCGGTGCGAGCTCTTCTTCCTTCGAGGAAGATCGTGTTCCTCTTCATCTTCGGATGAGGTGGGGCTCGGTCGCGCTGGCGGAGCTTTTTCTTCGGCCCGTGGGGCGTCTTCGTGGAGTGCAGCTCCGATTAGTCCTAGTCCGGTGAGTGCGGACCTATGCATGGCCCTTTTGGGTCCCTCCAGAGGTGGGTGAGCCGCGAGATACGCAGTGGCTGCCATGATCGCAGCTTGTGGCGTCTTCGGGGTGATGTTGCCGTCAGCGTCCATATCCATGAACGATGTGTGGAGAGTTCGGGTCACGTCACGCTGCTCCTTCGGGTCCATGTTTTCCACCCGAGAGCGGTGCTTGTTTCCCTGGTTTCCGTTTGTGCTAGAGCCGGGTCCTTTGGCGGAGAGCGCAGCTCGTGCTTACTGGACTCGGAGGATGCTTCTGCTTTGTCGGCGTCTCACGCATCTTGACTTGCTTCTTGTGCTCCTCGATGAGGAGGTAGTGGTATGCCCTCGGAGATCACGTGGAGTCGAGGTAGGACTATTTCGCCGCGACGGCGGCGTGCTTGACCCATCCTTCTTTGCTAAGTTGGATGAGGTGGCCCCTATTTTCCCGTTTTAGCTTCCACCGCTTTTCGCCGTTTACATCCTGCGGGTTGGGGTTGGGCGGCAGGTTAGGCGTTCCTCGTCGGTTTGATGATTGCGGCGCTGAGATAGCGCTGCAGATTGGTTGGCTGTCGCGCAGCTTCGGATCCGAATCGTGGGTCCCTTCATCCGAAGGTGGATCGCCTGAATCGGAGTTGCGATTCTGCTGCTGTAGAACTCATCTGTTGATGGTGACGTCGTAGCATGGGGTGTGGAGCCCACGGCGGGCCTGATCGGCCAACGGGCACCCGCCAGGAGGCGGAGGTGCCGGTTGTCCCACCGGAAGCGAAGCTCCGAACAAAATTTCGAGTCCGTCGCCTACGGCTCGAAATCCTTCATGGTATCCGCGAGTGGGCGGTGAAGTCGAAAGCGCGAAGGAGGTGATTCTCCGTCAGCGGAGTTGTAGATCGATCGGGTCGGAACTGTCATGACCGCACAATCAGCCCCGATTCCCACAGACGGGCGCCAATTGACGGTTTGATCTCGTCAATGCCCATTGTTATGGACTTGGGTTTTGGAGAAGATGGGGATGCTGGAGATCGTAGCACGGTTAATGCACAAGCAACCGAGGGACACGAGATTTACCCAGGTTCAGGCCCCGGAGGAAAACCCTACTCCCGCTTGCGCTCTTTGATTACTGGCGAACCGAAGGTTCTGAGGTGCGCAGATTCGATCTGGTGTGGATGCGTGTGCGAAAGTATGAGTCGAGAGTTGCCCTAGGACGTGCCCTCCTGGCCTTTATATAGACTTAGGCAGGTCCCGGGCGTAGTCCTAGTCGGTTACAAGTTCTAGGGTTTTACCCCTTTGAATTTCCTATCTCCTCTAGTCTTGCTCTCCAAGGATCCGAAGACGTCATGGGCCTTGGCCACCCGAAAATCTTCATGGGCCAGCGTATGTCTGCCGTGGGCCTTCCTTGGGCTGGACTAGGTATGCTGAAGTTACGTACCCGTAGGGTATAACCATGTCAGGTGATGTTGGTTAGGCACCTGGGCCTCACGGCGAAGAACATGGTCATGAGCCTCTTGACATGGTGGGCGTCGCTCAACTTGTATCACTTGACGCTCCAAGTTTTGTTGATGGGAAGGAGGCGCCGCGTGATGACCATGGTGTCGTTGTTGACGTTCATGACGGTGATGACGAGGAGGAGGATCTTGGAGAGCTTCACGTCGATGACGAGCTTGATTCTCCAAATTGGAGTCATCACTTGTTGTGTCAAGTATGCGTCGCGGTCGATGGTGGTAGACTTGCGGTTGTACTTGCGGTTGCGGTTGCGCTTGCTGTTCCTCTTATGGTTGCTCTTGTTGGATCATTAGTGCCCTTGCGTGATGACGGTATGCTTCTTGCCTTGCGCGTGGCCTTGAAGAGAGGTCACCATCATAGCTTGACGTTGCGGCGTGCCGTGGGGAAGGTACATAGTTCGAAGAGATTCCATCTTCAACCACGGGGGCATCATTGCGTCTTTGAGCACTTTGATGTATATCTTGTGGAAGAGGTGCATGACGATGCGAAGAACTTGCCGAGCTTGATGCGCGTGAACGTGGTCTTGTCATGCCGTCGATGAGGCGTCGAAGATTGTCATTTGTTTCGGCTACGGAGCGTTGGAGCGCTTCATTTTGGTGGCCAAAGTTGTGATGCATTGCATGCATTTGTCGTTCGAGGCCGTCAAAGCGGTTGTCGATGTTCTTGAACTCGGCTTGTGTCTTGCCAAATTATTCATCTTGTCGCGTCTCAAGTGCTTGGCAATGTTCACGGAACTCTTGGCGGACGATGAAGTGACTTGCACGCGTCATGTATGGACCTTGATCTTCGTCTTGGGGGGGTGGTTGGCTCGTCTCACCGTGCCTATCCATCATGCAAAACACACAAGTATTGTATATGGAAGTGGAATATGGTGGTGTTAGCCTTGTACCTCACCTTGGGGATTGCACCAAACTAGAAACCACAAGTGAGAGCTATTAGCGTGCAAAGTGGAATTGCAAAGAAAACTCACACTAAAGAAAGAACTAACTCTCAAAAGCTTGTTGGTGGTAGGTTAGGATTGTGGAAAGCCAAAGAACCAACCAAAATAAAAGGGATAGTCAAAAGTGGTAAAAATCCAACAAAACTCAAGTCAAAGACGAAGGTCAACAACTCAAAAGGGTGACGGGAACCTACGACTATGTACACACACGTGGAGAAAGTTGGGATTGACACGACTATGAAAATGAGCAAACCAAATGTCCTAACGAAGACTAAGCTCATTGTCGTGCCAATGCAAGGAGAGACCGTGGCTCGTTTGCAAAGAGGAAAAGTGAGCAATGGATTTGTGCACTTGCCTTGGGCGCTCTTCTTTCTCTCTTGCTTACAAGCTTTGAGACTCTCTTTGGCAATGGGAGACTATTTTTCTTTTGCTTTTTCTTTGTATCTTTTTATCTTTTTTTTTAGCTCTCCCTTGATGCTACCTAGTCACACTTGATATTGCTCTTGCACTCTCACTATCCAAGGACAAATGCACAATGCTCAAGCAAACACAATATGAGCCACTCTCATGGGATAGGTACACACAAAGGAAGATGGGGTTAACAAGGTGGCGCAAGTTATACCTTCTTTGATGATGAACTTGGCGTCGGTGGTGCGGGATGATGTTAAGTGGTCCATGGTGTCGATGGCGGAAGTTGATGATGCGGAAGCTTGCTGGTAATTCTTGACACGCTACAGGACACGAGCAAACACGGAGATTAGCCAATGCTGAAACATGAGGCAAAATTGTCAAAGCTGGCGTTCTGACGGACACTCCGGTCTATCTGGGCTGGATACTCGTCTGGCGGACACTCGGTCGGGCGGACACTCCGTCGGTATGGTAGGACACTCCGTGGAGTTTCGCTCGTGTTCTTGGCGGAAATCCTCGCCTTGGCCTCAAATCCATGGCCCAGCCAAATCAGGCTGGGGAAACGCAGGATAAAGCTGGACCAACTCCTTAGATAAGGTTTGGTCGGATCAAAATCACAAATAACACTCCAAATCAAGAGATCGATCCAAAGGCAAATATGGGCTGTTTTTGTGGGATTTTCGAATTTTTGGTGGATAGAAGAAAAATTTGTGGGGGAAATCGTGAGCAACGAAGCTCTTGATACCAATATGTTGAGGGCAAACCTCTAGGGTGGCCCGATCTTTCACGATTCCCTTTCAAATCGAGGGTGGAGTGCGGGGGGAAGGAGGGAAGGATGAACACGACGAACAGACACACGAAGAACGCGATGAACACACACACACACGCAAAACCACGATAAACACCAATAGCTCATGCCGGCGGTGACCGGTCCGGCGCAATCCCTAGGATCGGCGTCGGGCGGAGGACTCTCTCTCGAACCGGCACGACGAGATGAGAGACTCGATGAGATCTTGACGTCTAGGCAAAGGGACACTGATGCCTAGGCCCTGTACAACACGGAGGCACGATGCAAACTCCAACGAGGTTTGGGGATATTGGTGCTCCTTAGTCAAGGAGCATGAGGCAAGAATTAGATAGATCCACAAAGGGGGTTTCCACTAATTCCAATATCAAGACTAGGGTTTACAATGGAGGTGGGGGTCTATATATAGGCCATCCACAAGTTCAGGGGTAATTCAGGCATTAAAGTAGAGTTCTGGGCGAAGTAGAGGGGTACATGGGCCATAGGGCCCAGCTAGGCTCGCAGGCCCATCGCTTGGGCCGGACAGTCCGGTTCGGCCCGACCGGACAGTCCGGGGTGGCCGGACACTCCGGGTGGTGTCCGGGGAGTGTCCGATTTGACCTTCTGAATGTCCACGCCAGGTCCGGGCTCGGGCAGGCCGGACACTCCGGCCGAGTCGCGCCGGACACTCCGGTTGCGCCGGACATTCCGGCTTGATTCGGGCGGACACTTCGGCTCAGGTAGCTTCGGCTCAGGTGCAGCTGCAGGGCTCGTGGGTCGACGCGGCGGGGGCTCGTACCTGATGATGCACAAAGTAGTGGTATGAAGTAGCACGCCATCCAAGGAGGTATCAAATTGGCACGAAGAGAGTTCACCTTAGCTTGGAGGAGTTTGGCTCGGGCACGAGTCATGGGTCCACTTGAGGGACTTGTTGGTGTAGGTGTAGAAGCGTCCGTAGGACGGGCTGCATCACCTCAACTTCTTCTGTTTCTCCTTATAAACTCCTGCTTGGGTTTTTAGCACATTCTTCAATTCTCCATTAGCTTTCTTGTAGACCTCCACTTCATTCTTCAACCCTGCTATGTAATTCTCCATCTGTTCTTCCTGCTTAGCCTCACTGTAAATCCCCCTCCTATTTTCTTCCATAGCCTTCTTGCCAGTCTCCTCAAGAAACTTGTTACATTCTGCAATAAGGCATGCATGTTTCTTCACAGTTTTTTCCTTCTCTTCAGCAAGATCCTTCAGCATCTTGGAACTCTCATACCTCTCTTCAATTCTTGCACTATTATTTTCATTGTACATTTCCCACAACCTAGCCAATGCATTCTTCATAGTATCAGGCCACTCTGATCTTTCCAATTATGAAATCCACAATTATTGACCTGCTGTACAAGGATTAAAACAGTGATCCAGATCAGTCTACATATATGAGTTCATGTCCTTCTTGCTGTAACAAAAACAACAATTGTACCGGGCTTATACTACCTATATGTTCAGAGCTAAGATGATGGTCACTATATAATAACAAGAACAATTCTGCCCATTAAGCATTCCATATTAAGTGAACAAGATGATGGTCGCTAATGATGGTTCCACATTAATTAAGCCTTCCATATTAACTAAGCTAAGATTCTAGTCATTATATAAGCAGAGATGGTTCCACATTAACTAAGCATTCCATATTAACTGATGTTGGTTCTGGTCACTAAGCATTACATATAAGCAGATGATGATTGCAGCAACAATTTCCATATTACATAGCTTAAGAAAAACTTACATGTCCCACTTGACATATGTAGAACTTTCTGCTCGTGTTGTACCCTTCAAATGCAACACATTTGCGCAGTGGCAACTTGTGGCCACGACAGAGCTCAGGGAAATCATTAGCGATTCCATAGAATGTTGGGTCATCGATTAAATGGCGGGAGCATGGTCAGCCGATGAATTCCCTGTCGAGGAAATCGAGTTTAATCAATGGGAATCTGGGGAAATCGAAGAAATCCCAAATCGACCAAAACCCTAACCCTAAATCGCTGGAGGAATCGGAGCTCTTACCTCTAAAATGCTCCCGCTGGAGGAGGAGTCGGCATGCCAGCTGGGCATGGTGACGATAGCGGTGGCGAGGCGCAGGCAGACGACGGCGGGCAAGCGGCGGCAACGACGCAACACTGCGCTCAAGGAAGAAGACAGTGGGAGTAGGAGTGAGACTGAGGTCCACCCCGAGGTGGGCCCCACTTAAGAAGCGACGCCGGTTAACGGCCGTTACCGGGCGTGTCGGGGCGGCGCCTAACGAGTGCCACGTGGTCCTGACAGGTGGGCCCCTTTTCATAAACCGTGTCAATTCGCCACCAGACAGCGATCGGTCTTTTTTGCTACAACTTGAATTCAATCTGATAGTTTTCTGCGATTTGGAAGGCGACTGGTATGAATTGGGAAACTTGACATGAAAACTGGTAGTTTTATGCTATCAACTCAATCCTAAAAGATCCGCCAGGCAAACGACTCCACACGCCCTCTGTTGGCGTTATATGCACCACCGGAGTAAGGATACAACAGAGAGGACCCTATTCCGACTTTAGGACGTAGCCGTCACTGAAAAACAGTCTAAAAGAATAACGGAAAACCTCCCGCCGACGAGAGGTCGTGGTCCACCACGCCTCCAAGGCCCTAGAGCCACCGGAGACGAAGCGGACCGGCGACGTCGCCGGCGAGGGGACGGAAGCCTAGACGGGTTTAGGCTAGCTCTAGATCGCGTATCATGCAGACTTTAACCCGAGACACACGTGTATCAAATTTTGTATTTATCTGAGTATGGACGGGTCTTGTATGTTTGCACTGCGGTTTGCGAAGTTATATTTAGTATATTACCACTCATACTACTACCAGGTTAAGTTTTATCTACGTGCAAACGGGCCAATAATAAGCATAAAATAACTTTTGAAAAGTTAGCACATGAAAGTACTGTCCAACCATAAACAATGCAAAGCCTCTCCCTGGCGTACAGATTCAAGACCAACGATACGACCAGGATGTATGGCCGGTCACCGCATTTGCATCGCACCTCGTCGAACTTTCAGAAAAGTTTACAGGAAAGTACGCTTCATCAACCACAAACATTGCCACGGTACGGGAAGTACTAGTACGTAGTACTTTCCTGGCGTACAGATTCAGGACCAATGATACCGTCAGGATGGCCGGTCCTCGCAAATTGCATCTCGATGCGGAGACCTCTCGGGAACGGGAACCGCAGCACCTCGCGCACTCGTCACCATGGGAGAAAAATAAGATCTTGGAAACTACCCCCATCAGTGAGTGTGAGTGCCTCTTCTTTTAGATTAGTCTTAGCAGTCGAGGTCGGCAACGGCAAGCCAACGCACGCACGCAGTATGCAGACGATCAAT
The DNA here is from genome assembly GCA_023614405.1 of Avena insularis. Classification (NCBI taxonomy): domain Eukaryota; kingdom Viridiplantae; phylum Streptophyta; class Magnoliopsida; order Poales; family Poaceae; genus Avena; species Avena insularis. Next base: position 488,634,116 of record CM042692.1, on the reverse strand, counting down.
CATCGTAGTAGAGTAGTTTTCAAGCAGACAGGGCACAGCCATATGCATCTATCCTAACCAGCCACGACAGCCAGTTTATATTCTAGGATTGCGATCTTGTCCACTAGCATAGCAGGCAGCGATAAGCTTTGGACCGGTCGTGATGTATGCGGGTTTAATCAGACGGCGCCAGAACAGGGCCAGCGCCGTTGACGAGCGCCGGGCCGTTGTTTATCCGTGCCGCGCGACAAGCTGATGGCGCAAAAGCGAGAGATAATGTACTATTTTTTTCTGGTTCGCCGCATCGGTCGCTGTCGTTGTCGCGAGAGAGAACAATCGAGGAAGCAAACATGGGGCCATGCCATGCCATGCCATGCCACCATGGCGGCGTGGAGTGTGAACCCGGAACGTGATCGGCATCGTCGGGAGGGGGGGAGGAATGTGGATGGGCACGTTTGGTGTGCCATGTCTCTGCGCGCTCGTGTGTGTGATTGGGCATGTCCTTATCGTCTCCCCGATTCCGTTCTTTCTCTCCCCAACTGTTTCCGCTTGGTCAAGCGTGTGGTGCTGGGTAAGATGCATGGTAGCGGCGACTGGTGAGGTTCAGATAGATAATCGCTGTGCGATGCGTGTACCGTGGCGTGGACGGACGGACGGACGGACGCACGCGAGCTGTGCCGGGTTTTTCACCGGAAACGTACGTGTGGCTCGTACGGGGTGAACTTGACCGGTGATGCAGCGTCGTGCACACAGGCGGTTCGCGGCCACGAGCTTGACATGTCCCCCAGGGGTTTGGTGTGTGTGTGTGTGGGGTGTGGACGACAGTTTTGTGTCCGGAGATATCATTCATGCGTGTAATAATCTGATAATGACACCACCAAAACCCCAGTGTTGACAGAGTAAAAGGATGCGGCCCTGTCGCAGTTATTTGGCGAGCTCAGCAAAAACTTGGCGCTAAAATGGCCGCAAGTTTTGTTAGATCATCATATGTAGAAAAGGTCGAGCTGTCGAAGCACATACTATTTTTTTCTCTGACAAAATCAGCGTTGCTCTCGTCACTTGACGGACTGGTGACAGGACAGGTGAAAAAGCTAGTGCAAATAGCAGCCGTAGGCTCCTCCGCACAAGTTCTGCACCGTCAGGTACTCTACCCTGATCCATCAGCATCAGCCAACACAGACAAACAGTAACCAACGCAAGAGGCGAAGTTCACCCCGTACGAGCCATATAACTACTGCAAGATAAGCGTACATGCACCGGAGTGCGGTTCAGATCAGGCAGGATTTTATTCAACACAATCAACAATCATCATGAAACTGCCCCCAATCACCGTTTTACTTTCTCCTGAGCTTGGCCTTCATCCGGTCCACCGCGGCCTGCAGCGTGTCGTCGTCCTTGCAGAAGGTGAACCGCACCAGGTTCTTCCCGTCCTCGGGGTTCAGGTAGAACACGCTCGGCGGGATGGCGACGACGCCCACCTCGCGAATCAGATACTCGCAGAACTCAACATCATTATCAAACCCGAACGGGGTGTGGTCGGCCATCACAAAGTAGGTCCCGCTCGAAGGGTACACGACGAAGCCCGCGGCCTCGAGCCCATCCACCAGCAGCGCCTTCTTCGCGCCGTAGTCCCTCCTCAGCTCCTCGAAGTAGCTCTCCGGCGCCCGCAGAGCCGCCGCCGCCGCCGACTGCATCGGCGTGCACGTAGCGAACGTGAGGAACGAGTGCGCCTGCCTCACGCCCCACGTCAGGTGCGGCGGCGCGATCGCCCAGCCGATCTTCCATCCGGTCAAGGAAAACGTCTTCCCCAGGGAGTTCAGCGTCACAGTCCTGTCATACATGCCAGGGATAGAGGCCATCGATATGTGATCCGCCTCGAACGCTAGCTTGTCGTACACCTCGTCAGTGAAAAGCAACACGTCATTTTCCTTGCAGAGATCGGCGATGAACTCGAGCTCCTCCCTCGTGAACATCTTCCCGGTAGGGTTGTGAGGAGTGTTTATCATTATTGCCCTGGTGTTCTTCGAGACCACGGCCTTCAGCTCTTCAAGGGGCACTGCGAAATCTGGAGGGCGGAGTGTGATGGCTTTGACATCCGCACCAGCCATGGACAGCGTGGCCTCGTACGAGTCGTAGAATGGAGCAAACAGTATCACTTCATCCCCAGGGTTGATCAGGCCCAGTATCGTCGCGGCTATTGCTTCTGTGCACCCGGATGTAACAGTAACTTCCTTGTCAGGATCGACTTGCAACCCGCTGTCCTTCAGGAATCTTTCAGCGACGGCTGAGTTCAGTTCAGGCACACCATATCCTCTTGCATACTGATTCTTTCCGGCATTGATAGCCTTGATAGCAGCCTCCTTGACAAAGTCGGGGCCATCAAAATTGGGAAAGCCCTGCCCGAGGTTTATTGCTCCATGCTTGACTGCAAGCATGCTCATCTGCGTGAAAATTGTTGTCTTAAACTTCTCCAATCGCTTCGCCACCTGCAATAGAGAAGAGATCAAATCATCACGAGCTCAAGTTTCTATACTATTAAAAGAGGTACTATTCAAGTCATTTATAAAATCTTGCATTACTCGGAACAAAACTAGAATAAATCTAAGCAAAAATTCGGTTTAATCATATTATTGTCGGAGTTATGAGAGAATCATCATGTCAGTTGAGTTTGAACATCTCATACTGAACATGAAATTTATGCATCGTGCTGTACAGATAACAGGTTTGTAATTTGACCTGTTTATCTTCTAACTGTTGATGCAACATTACAATCTATCATCATGCCTTGGAAAAATCCAAGACTCCAAGAATGTTCGGTTGACAATTTTTTGTGTTCAACCTATCTTCTGTCATCTCTTTAGGCACCCTGACTAGTGACTCCGCAGGTATGCATGCCAAAAATATATGTTGTTAAAACGATCAAATAACTCCAAATTATGTACTCCCTCCGTCCCAATTTAAAAGCAACCCATGCATTTCGAGGTTCACATTTGACCATTAGTTTGACCTATGAAACGTGGGTAATGTCCACAAAAAATATATCATTGAATTCATATTCAAAAGAATATTCCAATGATACATTTTTGTGTCACATGACTCATATTATTGATCTAATTGATGGTCAAAGTTAAATCTCGAAATACTAAGGTGCCTTACAAACTGGGATGGAGGATATATTTGGGGTTTGGAAATATTGCTCGATTTAAGCTTGTCCAATGGGCGGTTGCTGGTATCATTAAGGAGAACCTCATAATTGTATTACAATGATTTCTCAAGCAAGGGATAAGAATTGACTACGTAATCAAACGACAAACTCAAGTCTGTGTACTCCCAGGAGTAAAAAAGAATCATTTTGAGACATAGCTTTGGTCAAATTTCTAAAACTTGAAAACCAATAATTTTTAAAATACTTTGACTGGATGTCTTTAAATTATATGTACAGATTCATGTCGGAAAATGCTTTCATAATACAACAGTATTACTGGGTTCAAGCTAAACACTATATTGTGGTAAATGCTACAACTGTCAAATTTTTATTTTGGAGACCGTTTCAATATCCAAAGCATCAACTTTCTGAAGACCGGGGGGAGTACTATTGGAAAAAATGCAATCAACTCAGTACAGAATGGACACGAACATGAGACAATTATGTATTATTCAGAACAAAACTAGAACAAATACAAGAAGATTCCAGTTTGATAATATCATTATGGAAGTTACATAATAATCATCTGGCTAATGTCAGTTGAGTTTTAACATATTAGATTCTGAATATTTAAGGTTATGAATCCTGTTGTACAGATAGTGTCTTATTTAAGGTTATGTGAGTTGACTTTTAACAAACCAAGCAACATTTGATTTGGTTGACAATTAATGTTCAGCCTATCGTATTTCATATCTTTTGAGGTGTTTAATCGAACCAAGTCTTACAGAAGGGGCATCCTAACACCATATGCACACATCATGAAAACGTATGCTGTCAAAATATGGAACAGCTCCAAACTCTGTATCTGGGTATCAGAAATGTTGCATGATTTTCTCTAACTTACTTGATCTTCTCCAATGGCAATCTAGTATATGATTTAAAGGTTGTAGTAATTGTATTATAATGAGTTGTCAAGCATGGGCTAGGAAAACAACAATCGACTAGGGCAAAGTTCATAGATTTATGGCCTGCAATACAAGGCATGATGATGAAAAAATATAGAAGTGATGCTATTATTCCTTTTCATGAACACATACCTAGTTTTTTTTTGGATCTGTAGTCCTAGACTGCAAAATATTGTAAAGGCTCTTTTGCAGAATCGATAGGAACTCCAAATACCCATGTCCAAAATAGCTTCAAAACAAATGTGCATAGTTCACTTCACATGAGGGGCCAAATATAACACTTCTTAGTTATTTTGAACACTACATTACCTTGTCAAGAATTTTAATTCTCCTTAAATCAGAGAAAAAATTGGCAATGTGGGGTTATATAGTAAAAGTATTTTTTCTTCAATATGGAAAACATTGGACCAACAAGACTAATATAGAAAACGAGACCAACCAGGGACATCCCTAGTGGTCTTCTACATAAAGAAGACAACCTGAGGCACCCTGCGGAGGCTAGGGTGCGACCACATATGAGCAGCATTCACACTCGCACCTCTAGCCAATCGTGCGAACCCCAGTTCTTGACGAACAAGACTAATGGCCCCTGATTCACCATTGATATTCTTTAGATCGGTTGCTGGCTCAGCAGCAGTCTAACATATGGACAATATGGCATGGCAGCAGGTATGGACAAAACATAAGTGGAACTCTAATTCTTTTTACAAGGCACATAGTTTCCATCTGCATTTTCCATATGATCAGGTACGGAGCAATTGTAAGAAATATGGGTGAATATGGGAATTTGAGGTATCTTGGATGGTTTATGCTGCTACTTATGGATGATTGCACGGTGTAAGGAACTACATAATAGACTTATAACATCTAGTGAAAAACATAGCTTACAGAGTCAATAAGTATATTACAATCTTGCCTCTTTTCTCTTAAACAGATAATTTTTGTCCCCTTTATGATGTTTTTAAGTTCTGGAAAAAACACAAGCGGTTATCCTCCGCACTGTAAGCCACGAACATTCTTGTGCTGGCTTGATGTTATGTTTCTTAACAATACATACACTAAGCAAATAACTAACACTAAATACCCCAGAGGAGCATTCGTTGCACTGTCTTCCAGTGCAATGCCCGCTGCGTTGTCCGATGGTGTTACCCGGTCGTGCGCTTGTCCTTTTGATGGGATCTGGGCTGAAGTGGGCGCCGTGGCGCCGGTCGGGTGTAGGACCGGTCGCACCATAGGCCATCCCAATAACTAAACTAACTTCCTATCTGCCTATAATCCACTGCAGTAATTCTATCGATCAATGCCACTAGCAATCACAAAAGAAAAAGCTATAATTACACGGACCACTATCTGGGACAGTATGGATCCAACAAATGTTTCCCATCTGTGTACAGCCGAGCATACCATTCACACTCAGCAAATGTGGTGGCATGGTATCAACCTGAGGTTGTAACTAGCCTCAAGGTTACTCTGCTTTCCTAGCAAAGCAGCTGCCTGCGATAAAATACTTCCAGTAGCGGAGCTACTCCTAAACTCAATTTACAACAGCTTCTGCTGAACTATAAAAGGCCACTGCAGCTTCTTTACTCGCTACACTCTACAGCAGCAGTATTCCGATAAATAGGAGATTCGCAATATGCTTCAGAGCTATACTATGAATAGTTTCGATTCAAGACTGTCAGCAGCCACACAGAGCCGCACGGAACCCACAAGCTGAAACCTCAGCCATACAACCCAAGATAGCAGCAGAATCGGGGTGGGGGTACCGACCTGTACGGGCTGCATCTCCGCCGGCTTCGCGGCGCCGTTGTCGGCGGGGGCGGTGGTGGAGAGGGCTGCGGAGGTGGGGGCGGATGCCATCGGGGTCAGCGGCGAAATCTTCCGGAGGGAGGCGAAGAGGGAGCGGCGGAGGGAAGAGACCGCGGAGGAGGAGTTTAATGGCATGAGTCCATGGCGGGGGGTGGTCGTGGAGGTGGCCAGATTCATGAGGCCGCCGAGCCGGTCGAGTGCGTGCGTGCGTCGCGCCGCCACTGTCGTAGACGAGCCGGTCACGGCGAGACTGCGAGGTCGGAATCTGTACGGGCGAGAGTGGATGACGGGTGGGCTCAAGCGTATGCCTGGCCCACGCGTCGGTGTATGAAAAGCCTGTCGGTTTGGTCTTGTCTGGGACGGGAGGAGAGATGCCGTTGTGCGATTCGAGACCGAGGCCTCGTCGGCGAGTGAACAAGTGTGTGGCGCAACCGCTGTCTTGTCTTGTGCCATTGAATCTGGACAGGTTTTCGCTGACGTAGTTGGCGGGCCGACAGCCGCACACCCGGGTCTCGGCCGAGGTACGGCCAAGTTAGTATTACCAGCCCAGAGCCCAAAAGAACCACGGAAGCCCATTTCGACCCCCCAAATCATTCCCCTCCCCCAAATCCGGCGAACCAAAACCCCACCTAAAACCTCACCACAGCCTCCGCCACCGCCGGCGGCTCCGACCGGCGACCGCCGCGACCATGCGCCGCCATCTCGACCTCCTCCCGCGCCTCCTCCTCCGTCGCCACATACACCGCCGCTCCAAGACGGCGTCCTCGCCACCCCTGCCCCCGCCGCCCAACCCGCCGCGCCCGCCCCAGAAGCCCGAGCCCGTCGCCATCCACGGCGAGACGTGGCAGGACAACTACGCATGGATGGGATCGCTCTCCGACGCCGCCGCCATGCGCCACATGGACGTGCACATGGAGGCCGAGGAGAAGTACGCCGAGGCCTGCCTCGCCGCCGCCGGCGCGGACCGCCTCGCCCGCAAGCTCCAGCTCGAGATGGCCTCCCGCCTCGCCTCCGACGCCTGCACGCCTCCTGCGCGCTGGGGACCTTGGCTGTACTACCGCCGTGCGGACGAGGGCAAGCAGTACCCCGTGCTCTGCCGTCGCTCCGCCGCTCTCCATGGGGAGTTCATCTCCTATAGCGACCCCTCCGCGGGGTTCGACTTCACCGCTGGGAAGCGCATCGAACAGAAACTGGTGGACTACAACAAGGAGGCCGAGCGATTCGGAGGTAACCGCCGAAATTGATTTCGGCATTGCTATCATTCCAGTTCGTCTTGAGGGCTTGAGTTTTACTAGATTTTATTTTATCGTTGATATGGACATTTGTTAAACACGAAGGACATTTTTTACCTGCAGTGATCTACATTAGTTCACATATTCTACATTACATTTACCAAATATCAAAATCAAAGGCTAGTGAACATAATTTGGTGCATCCACACCCTTCCTTTTTCATGTGTGTCCTTCTAATGCACTAGGGAGTACAGATATGCAACACCACATCTTTGGGGGTAGACAATTGGTACATCTGTTCAGTTCTGATGTCAGTGTTCGAAGATAGTTAGTCATGTTTTCTCATGGTTATACGGACTGTGGATTGTGGAAGTTACAGCTTATCCTTGGGATGCAGGATACTCGTATGAGGAGCTGTCTGAAGTTTCTCCAGATCACCGCTTCATTGCATACACCATGTATGATAAAGATAAGGACTCGTTCACTTTATTGGTCAGGGATCTGGTGACAGGCACACTTTGTGATAAACCCCGTGCTGACCGGGTCTCAAATATTTCATGGGCCATGGATGGAAAAGCACTGGTTTATGTTGTTACAAATGAGGATAGAAGACCATATCGGTTGGTGGATTAGTTTTTTGTTGCGTCTATTCATCTATGCTGTGCTGTATTGCACTGCAACTTAAGTGTTTTTGTTCTGTCAGGCTGTTTTGCAGCATTATTGGATCAAACAAGGATGATATTCTCATATTGGAAGAACCTGGTGAGAATATTTATTTGAACATCAGACATACCAAGGATTTTCGGTTTATAACGTTAAATGTCTTCTCAGATACACACTCGAAGGTTCTTCTTTTCGTACACCTTATCTGTATTTTTCTTAGTTAGCCCTTTGTTTGCTGCTCATTCAAGATTATCTATTCCAGGTATATCTGATAAAGGCTTCTGACCCCTTGTCCAGAATGATACTGGTATGGGAAGGTGAATCCCAAGTTCATTGCATTGTGGAACATCATCATGGACGCCTGTATTTATTTACAGATGCTGCAAGAGAAGGTGTCCGTGTTAATTCACATTACTTAATGCAGTCTGATGCGGAATCTCCTGGGCCAAAGAGTTGGAAGGTTAGTGTTACACGTCTACTATATCATACCAAAGTTGTCTGAATGCACTTGCTTTCTATATATGCACATAATATCTTCATAATATATGTGATGAGTCCTTTTAAAATAGCAGTTGTACTGTTGATTTTTTTGGCAAATGCATCATAAGCATAAGCATTATCTATGTAAAGTAGGGTTAGCATCACTAGCACTTCGTCGTAACTTCTGTGATGAAAAAAGTTCTGCTCTGAATCAATTCAGATTATAGTGACTTTGTACTATCTATTTGACTCAACTTTTGATGTTTGAACCAGAATGTTTTCCTTGAGGAACCAGGTATTATTCTTGAAGATGTTGACTTCTGTAGTACCCATATGGTGCTGATTCTGAGACAAGGCAGAAAACTCAGACTTTGTTCAGTTAATTTGCCTCTCCCTGAAAATATTCATGTAAGTCTTCTCTTTTCTTATGATCTTACCTTCAAAAGTCTAAGTTGAGATATTATACAAGTTATTTCTTTTCTTCTTGATGGTCTCCCACAGTCTGGTACTCCGTTGTTGAGTGACAACAATGCAAATCTATGCTGTTCACTAAATTTACTGAGTTTTGGTTATATGGCCTATTGGATATGCTGCAACCATAATTGTATGAAAGTATGCGCCATTATGGAATTATAACTTACGTATACCTATTCATTTCGCTTCTCAGGTACCTGCTCATTTATCAGATTTTCACCCCTTTGAATTGCCTCTTCCCAATCACGTATGTCAGATTTTGTCAGGCCCAAATTATGACTATCAGTCCTCAACAATGCGTTTCACAATATCATCACCCGTGGTATGTGTATATGTCTGTTATCTGGCTTAGCTCATTCTTTTATCCTTCTGCACCATCCACACGCGGACAAATATTTTTCGTTTTTCTTTGCACACCAGTGAAGAATTAATCATCTGTACTGTATGCACTAACACCATCTTTCTTATATATGCAAGTACGGATTTGTGACATCCCATTGTTTTGTTTAGATAACTTGTCTTCATCACTTTATAGTTCATGCAATACTGTACAAGACGTGCGAGGTGGCAATTCTTAGACAGAAATTATTTACATAAAAAATAATATGTATGGCCCTAGATATCCTATGATTCTGTTGTCACATTGGGAGTTCAACGCTATGCCTTATTGCCTTTCTAGGGTGGTAAAGTGCTCGACACTTAGAATCTCTCGTGATAATCTGCTGCTACATTCTTGAGGGTGTTTTGTTTTGATTTCTTATCGTTCTATTCTGATATCTATCCATCGGCTATGGCCATATCTTGATTTCATCTTTTTTACAAGTCTGTAAGTTTATACCATTGACTTTTGCAATTGTTACCTAACTGCCTATATGGAAAGAAGCATTTATACATGATGTTGCCGGTATCCATATAAACGGAACAAATAGTTCAACATTATTTCATTGGGCAGACCTTTTTAAATATATATTTATTTTATGGTAGTTAATGAGCAATGTGTTTTTTTTATCTATTACTGATCTCGAATCGTCTGCTCTATTATCCTTATGTTTCATGCAACTGACTATTAAACTGTCACCGCAACACCATTCCTTTCTGCACTAAGTTACATCTGTGAAGGTATTGCTTATGAGTTGTGGTACCATAGCATTATATCTGTGTCAACTACGTTCGTGGATCTTCTTATTTTTCCATCACCAGAATCTGGGAACTACAGTGGATTAGATTAAATTCGTACTAGTTACTGCATTTTATTACTTAGCAGTAACTTTATAATCTTTCAACTTAGATGCCAGATGCAGTTGTTGATTACAACTTACTGAATGGGAAGTGGAAAATAGTGCAACAACAAAACATGCTACATGAGAGAACAAAGGTACTGTATGGGAATGCTTTTGCTTCTAGTATGGGCAAGCTATCTTCAGACGGAGCTGATTTGTCAAGTCAAGATTTGGGAGATTGTGACTGGAACGAGCTCTCTGACTACTACGCTTGTGAGCACTATGATGTTCCATCAAAGGACGGGGTTTTGATTCCACTTACCTTGGTATATTCACGGAAGCACAAGCGAGAGGGGAATCCAGGATTGCTTCATGGGCATGGTGCCTATGGTGAGATTCTGGATAAACGTTGGCGCAGTGAGTTAAAGAGCCTACTCGATCGTGGTTGGGTGATTGCATATGCTGATGTTCGGTATGTATAACCTGCTTTCTAAAACAAGCCATCTTTGCCTCCTGAAACAACTAATATTTTTTTCTGAAATGATGCCATGGAGTAAACTCTCCAGGTCCATATTGACTTTCTTTGTCTCATTAATAAAATTTGCAATGAGAAATGGATATCAAATGAGCTTGAATGATTTTTATTCATGGAGCTTATGCCATATTCAAAGACATGCCTGCTTTTGCCTTCTGAGTTTTTAAAGGTCACATTTATATTTACTTACAAACATATTGTTTCAGGGGTGGTGGAGGTTATGGCAAGGAGTGGCACCGAGATGGTGCACGTACCAAAAAGATGAACTCTATATATGACTTTGTCTCGTGTGGTGAATTTCTTCTTGAAAAGGGTATCATACAAGAAAATAAGCTTGCTGGATGGGGATACAGCGCTGGAGGACTTCTGGTGGCTTCAGCAATCAATACTCGTCAAGATTTGTTTCGCGCCGCTGTTTTAAAGGTATACATATTTATGTGTAGCAGTCAGGATCTCACTCCATGTCCCTCGAAATCATTGTATTTTACTACATGCCAGTTCTGTTGAACTCAAAATGGCAAAGGCGTGTAGTGGCTTTTTTAGATTGAAAGTACATGCTAAAGCTAAAGATCTGCCAATCAGATATCAAGTGGTCCACATTTAAAACTTGCAAGCAGAATGACCTAGTGAATTCTTGTAAAGTCATTTTATTAGTTTTTTTTCTGTTACTAAAATGCGACAGTTAAAAGCAACTAATGACCATTTTGAGTAATGGATCACCTGTGGGAATATTAATGTTTTTTAATTCCGTGCCGAGCTTGGAATGGCCATGAGTCATCCATTCTTGGTGATCTCCAAGATGCCCTATTACCACATCTATTCTTATTCCTACCGATGGTTAGTTATCACAGCTTTCATTTAATCCTCCAGGTCCCTTTCTTGGATGTTTGCAACACTCTTCTCCATCCTATTCTACCTCTTACAGCCATTGATTATGAAGAGTTTGGGTTTCCTGTGGACCATGAAGAGTTCCTTGCAATCAAGACATATTCTCCTTATGATAACATCCAGAAGGATGTTCCTTACCCAGCTGTGTTTGTAACATCATCGTTTAATACAAGGTATGCATTACCTTAGTACAGAGTTATTATCCCCTCGGCCTGGACCATCAGTATCTGCAGTGTACTTGGCCAAACTCGCTAGTCCTCAACTCCTCATTACTTGTACCTTCCATAGTATGTGCTCCTCACCGTAGTCCTAGGCCCAAACCTTTTGCTACTCCACACTCTGCACTTAATTCCATTTGCGTAAGTTATTTGATATGCAGTATTCTACGCTAGAGATTACGTTGTAAATTATCTGCATTTGGAGTATTCTACCTCTAGAGCTTATAACGCAAACTATCTGCATATGGAGTATTCTACCCTGATCTTCTAATTGCTGTATTTGACTAAACCAATTGTTGTGTTTGAGAATGATAGGTTTGGTGTATGGGAAGCAGCTAAATGGGTTGCAAAAGTTCGTGAACTTACTCAATATGATCCAGAGCGGCCTGTGATTCTCAACTTGACAACAGATGTTGTAGAAGAAAGCAAGTATTTGGAAACCAAGGAATTAGCAACGGAGACTGCTTTTCTAATTAAAATGGTGAACGATACCTGAACAACATGCTTTATGTTTCGGCTTCAAGACTAGTTGCTCAAACAAGGTGATGTGGAGTGGTTTGGTATGTCGAGAGTCATCCATGTTCAACGAGATCTGAAGGATTACTGTATTAGTCCATCAGTTGGAGCTTATACAAGGTAACATACCCCGATTATACTTTCTTACCGAGTACTCCCTCTGTTCAGAAATATAAGATGTTTTAGCTTTGTGAAATGAATGTATCTAGACCCTTTTAGTGTATAGGCGTGAACCTATACACTAAAAGGGTCTAGATACATTCATTTCACAAAGCTAAAACATCTTATATTTCTGAACGGAGGGAGTAGAAATTTCTTCCTCTTGCTGATTCAAGGTACGCTGTTTGCAGATAGATTCTCTCATCTATTCTATCTGCATGTGCTAGGAAAATCATATTCCTACACTATGAGACAGCTGCCACTCAAGCTATCCCTAAATGGTCTGGTCTCCTGCCACCACCGACCTGGTCTGCTACGGTGCTACCAATTGTATGATGTTACAGCTGGGACATCTTAACTTAATTATGTCAGCGAAACAGGTTTTGTTATCTTCTCCTTTTGAATCATGGAATTCACATCGTATCTCATGAAGTATAGGTGAAACATGCCTGTTATCTACTCAATGGCACCTCAAGTTTGTTATACTAAGATACTCATATTTTGTCTTAGCAGCTGAAGCTCCAAATCATTCTTCCATCCCTCCACTGAATTCCCACAGCTTATGAATGCCTGTAGCAAATAAGGAATGAACAAAAGGGAACTTGGTGTAATAATCAAGGAGGGTGGAACAGTTTTCATTTGTGGCACGTTGTGGAAACTTCTACAAATGAGAATATGGAAAGATGCCACACGCATGAAGCACTGTGCATTGAAGATTGAGCTGGAGAGAGATTTCATCGGATGGAACTATGAGTATTTATCCAGTCTTCTGGTTTTCATTTTTGTACTTAGTTAATTTGCACTGGTGATCTTATTGCTGTATAAATAGAACTTCCATTTCCTGCAATTTGGATTAACCGTGGCTAGCATTATGGTCTTCCGCATTGCTCTTTCGACACCTTGCAAGTGGGTATGTTCGTTCAGTACCGTCCAGATCAGGATAAAACATCTGAGGATTTATTACAGCCTTGGTTCCTGTTTTCTGGCTCTCACTATAGTACCTTGTTCCTTGTCACTATTGCCTTGGAAGAGTTACCAGCTGTTCCTCCCCTTTATTTGAACTTGATAAATTTGAATGGGCTGTATAGAAAATAGGTACCAACTGGCTGTTCTTTCCTTCCTTGACATGTGTTATGGGACGTAGGATAATTTCCGCACCGAAACCGGCTCTGAAATCGTTTTAAGGTATCCATATCCGATTTTATAGAATCTGGCGGATAAGGATATCTGATTCCGGAATGAAGCCCGGGATATAGTGTAGGATATGGTATGGAAAATCCAATGCGGATATGGATTATCCGAAAATTAATTAGGATTATCCGAGTGTTTTAAACCGGATAATCTGATTTTAGAGTCAAAAGTCTAGGACAATATCGCAAAGCAAGTACTTATTTAGTTACCGAGTTTATTTTGCGAACATGTCTAACTCTGACTTTTAACACCATAACTCTATTATCTTACCTAGTTGATTCATGCAAGGCCGAAAGATTAAGTCTCTCTCAAAACTTTGTTAAAAATATAATTATCTATCTATGAGAGTATTTATCCGACTACTTTCAAGTCTGGCCTGAGTCCGCTCTGGTTCTGATTCGAATCCGCGGTCTAGTATATCCGCATTCGAATCCGCAACTGGTCATTATCCGCTCCGAATCTGAGAAACTATTATGGAAAAGGATACGGTACGGTCAAAATTCGATCCGATCCGTTTACACCCCTACATCGTAGTGGCAGTGTTTAATTTGGGTTGAGACCTTGTGGCCGCATCCTGGACCTATGTTTCTCCAAAAAAAATCTAGAAATCAAATCATCAAAAAAACCATATGAAATTCCTTTGAATCAAAGAAGCCCTTTTTTTTTATGTCACGTGAAAAACACAAGAATTACAATCCTTAGGTTTGTTTCTTATGTTGGCTTTTTAACCTTGTAGGATTGAATCCTATCTTGATTTTTTTGATGGATCCAGTACAACTACATCACATGGTAAATTTTGCATTAACTTATACCTCTTGCAAATAAATCTTTGATTTTCATATGGTGCTATCATACAAACTTCGGTCACAAGATAATCCTATAACGTTTATGTGGACATTGACACAACAATTGTGTGTGTTTATATTCATGTGTTTTTGGAGTCCTATGAATCAAAGAGCCTTAAACGTAGCTCATTCTATAAAATTTCAGAGTAATCCTAGATAACCATTCAACTTGTTTAAAACACCGTCAAATATTTTTTTAGATAGTACCAATATATCCCCTAATATTCCTTCTTTTTTTTTCCTTTGGTCCCAAACAGAGCCGCTCCATTGGATCGCATGATTGAGAAATACATAAATCTAGCAGGTTTGCACGTGTAAAAAGGAGGATTGTAACCGCATCACATGAAAAGTGACTCAGTCCTACGTGAAAATAATTCTATGGGACTTTGTCCACAAATTTACCCCGGTGGACCAACTTTTGCAAGTGGCATGAGCGGCAGTTTAGATCTAAAAATAGACAATCAAATGTTGTGATTTTTCTCTTTCCTGAACATGTGTCAATTGTAGAACTCTTTCCTGAACATGTGTCAATTGTTAGAGTTGGTCCACGGGGGTGAATTTGTAGACCATATCCTATAGAATTATTTTCCAGTCCTACCCAAATGAGTAAGAAAATATAATGATTGTTCAAATTTGAGGTAATTGCACCACTAGTACAAAACCTTGTCCATCATGTGCATTTTCATACAACTTCTTGCCCGGTATGTTCCACTCATACAAAATGTTGTCCACTATGTGCAAGTTCATACAATACCTTCCTAGAGGCGACACATGTCCTCGTCCATTCTAGAAAGTGACTTTGCAACGAAGTCCCTTGTGAAATAAGATTAGCAAATAGTTCCTTCCATCGAACAGGCCGCCAAACATTTACAAAAAGGGATCCGTTCTATTGATGATCGACTGCAAAACGAGATGATGTACGTACAGGTAGTGTGTAAGCATCGTTTCCCCCAATTCTGCAGAAAATCAGATTTTTTATGGTGTCATGTTTCAGTGTGGTTTCCATGCGTCAAAGCTGTCGAATGACATGTGTTAGGGTTTGATTAGGATACGGTTACCTTGTAGTCGATTTGTAAGAAGTAATTTAGATGTATCATCACAGTTGTAGTGATTAAATAAGATGCCCTGTTTCCGGAGTTGTTAGCACTGGATTTTCTGGAAGTGACACACTATGTGATTTTCCTGAATTTTGAGATATGAAGTACAAATACAACCAGCGATTAGTATGTGTATCTTTATACTATTAAATGGGACATCAAACATTGGAGGAATCTGGAATGCCCGATCTACATTCAATGGTACAGTGAGTCAGTTACTTACACTTGTGTGCCACCGATGAGTGTAAAATGCCGGTTCAGATTGCCGAGACGAGAAAAGGAGACAAGAGTCCCGATGTATAATCTCAACCTCCCGCTGCCGCCCATCCCCTCTCCCCACACCACCACCACCACCATCCCGCCGCCAACTAAGAGCCCCAACACCTCCAAGGAGGATGTCCTCCTTTCGGAGCGCTTGTAGCCCTCTCTCAAACTAGGCTTTCGCCCCGCTTTATAAATAAAGCCACATCGGCCGAACAAATACAAGGTGGAAGGGAGACCCCTTTTACAAAGCAGATCAAAATAAACATGAAAAACGTGGAAGCCTAAACTTGCCACCGAGGATAATGAGACGATGCCGGGGTGACCCGGGGCTCCACGACGACGCCCCCAAGAGGGTCACGACACACCGCGCCGCCGTCGAGACCAAAGGTCAAGGGTTTTCACCCGGAGCCCTGCGCGCGAGAGGTAGCCGCACCGACGCCCCCCAAGAAGGTAACGATACCCGCAGGCACCGCCGCTGATGGTGCCGAAGCACAGAGCTTTCGCCCAAAAAAACCTCCGGCCGCTCCCCGGCGTCTGCCACGCTCGTTGACCCCAAGATAGGCTGCCGACACGCGACCTGGGAGTTGACTTAGCCAAAGCGCCGCCAACACCAAAGCCTCCCAACGCCCTCTCCTCGCCATCCACATGACCGGGGGGAGGAGCCACCACCACTACCACGTCGCTCGACAAAGAGACACCCGCGCAGTCCACCTTCCGGAGCCGTCGCCCCGGCACCCACGAACTCAAACCAAGCCCCGACAAGCGACGCAACACACAACCGATGAGTAGGACGGGGTAAGACAAACACAGACGTGCAGGCACCGAACCACACGGTATCCTGGGAGAGGGGAGCTGCCCTCTGTCACCCACGGTGATTGCTGCCCGGACGCAGCGGCAGTGCCGGTTAGGACTAGATCAGGCCCAGATCAGGCCCGACCCACCGGTCAGGCCCCGAACAGGCCCAGATCGGTCCCAATCAGCTCCACCACCGTGCTGCTACAGCCAGGCCACCGGCATCGTCGATCTGCCACCATGTGCCGCCCTAACCCATGCTACCACCATATCCGAGCTGTCGTGTGCGGTTGTCGGCCGCAATCAGCCGAATCATTGGTGCAGCGCCAAACCCGAGCCAGCCGCTTGCAGAGTGAGCTGCGCACCGCCCAGCAGGGGCTCAGCACCACCGCCACGAAGCCCGGGGACGGCAAATACCTCCAGGAGTGGACGTCGTGCCGCCACCGGTCAAGTTTGCCGCTCCGTCGTGGTCGCACCGCCGCCATTTGCATCCGCCCGTGAGACCAGCCTGGCGCCGGGTAAAGGAGAGCCCGCCGGCCGCATCAACTTCGCCGGCGGCATCTTGTGCCGGCGGGAGGGAGGAGGGAGGAGGAGAGAGGTGGCGGCGGCGATTAGGGTTGGCGTCTCGGTCGCCCACACAGGGGGCAATGTGAGACGCGGGGGATTTCGAGCGCCTGTAGCTCTACGTGGTCTGAGATCGTCGTGAACAAACGTTGTGCCCCTAGGGCGACGAAAGTAGACTATTCGTTTGTGTCCGGAGGGACACGGCCTCGAGAGAGCTGCTCGCCTAGGCTGTCGCCAAGGCTGCTGCCGGCAGCGACCGCGTCTTCGCGCTCTATGCTAATACCTTCTATGAGTTGGGGATGGGCGAGAGAGGTGTATATCTGTCACTGATTCATTCTCATTTGTGCTTGCCGCGTGGCCTGGAGGTAACTGCTCAACTGTGTGCTTGCCAAAGCCTCCATGGTCATGTCCGCCAAAAAAAACCTTGGGGGTGAGAGTGAGCCGGGCGGCCTCCATAGCTTGATGCGTTCACGCCTGCTGGTCTAGATCCGCCCAATTAAGTTCGTCCTATTTAGTTTTTGTTCCACATAAAAATAGGTTCTTGTTAGATCTATTAGGATCACTAGGCGTCGATCTAGAGAGAGAATACGTGAGAGACATATCGTCGGCCTTCGTGGTTGACGATGAGCTCGTCATGGAGCTCGGCGGAGTGGTGGCGGCGGTGAGGTGGGTTGTTCCTGCCGCTGCAGCACTGGCCAGATCGGTGGCACTAGGGTTTAGAGTTTTTGGTGGGGTGAGTGGGCACGACGAACCTTGGCATGCATGCCCCCGGTCCCCACCTCTTTATATGCGCTGCGCGACAGGGGCCCACCAACGATAGTGACGTTGGGCACCCCCGATCAGGGCGCGAGACCAAGTCGTTCGTCCGTTGGGGCGAACGTGTGGAGATCAAACTAACATTCTCCCCCTTGATCTCATCTTTCATTCAACTTATACTTTAAACTTATACTTTGGCACCCATTTCATCACATATCAATATATAGAGCATGTCTCATCAGAATGGTCAGTTACGCACCATAGATTCAACAGCCACTATACACCTCTCTATTTTGAAACGGACTCTTGTTCTTAGGCCCTTATTATCCAAGTATCATAGGCTTTCCCTTAAACCCATGTCGGCTAAGTGTTTTCTGAACACACTGGGTGGTAAGCCTTTTGTGAGCGGATCCGTGAGCATTTCTTTTGTACTTATATGCTCCAAACTTATGGTATGATCCTGAATTCTTTCTTTCACAACATAAAACTTAATGTTAATGTGTTTGGCAGTAACATTTGACTTATTGTTGTGAGCATAGAATACTGCTGGCTCGTTGTCGCAGTACATTCTGAGTGGTCTTTGAATGTTGTCCACCACTCTCAACCCGGGTATAAACTTCTTTAACTAGTTTGCCTGCCCCGTGGCCTCATAACATGCTACATATTCAGCTACCATCGTGGACGACGTCGTGATGGTTTGCTTGGAGCTTTTCCACGATATAGCTCCACCTGCGAGAGTAAATATATATCCTGACGTGGATTTTCTTTCATCTATATCTCCCGCATAGTCTGCATCTGAATACCCTTCTATCTCAAGGGAATCAGATCTTCTGTATGTTAACATGAGGCCTTTTGTGCCTTTTGCATAACGCAATGCCTTCTTTACCATCTTCTAGTGATCTATCCCTGGATTACTTTGAAATCTGCCAAGTACCCCGGTAACAAAAGCTAAGTCAGGGCGTGTACATACTTGAGCATACATCAAACTTCCGACAGCAGAAGCATATGGAACCGCTTTCATTTGATCGATCTCATATTGGTTCCTGGGACACTGAAAATTCCCAAATATATCGCCCTTGACTATAGGGGCAGGCGTAGGATTACTCGCATGCATACTATACTTCTTCAGAATCTTTTCTAAGTATGCCTTCTGCGATAGCCCTAAAACCCCCTTTTCTCTATCTCGGAGAATTTCAATTCCTAGAACGAATGAAGCTTCACCAAGATCTTTCATATCAAAGTTTGAGGACAAGAACTTCTTTGTCTCCAATAGTAGACTAACATCACTACTAGCGAGTAGAATGTCATCCACATACAGGATAAGGAAAATAAATTTCCCATTCTTGAAATTTGCATATACGCAATTGTCCTCCTCATTCTCATCGAACCCAAACTTCCTTATTGTTTCATGGAACTTTAAGTACCATTGCCTGGAGGCCTGTTTTAATCCATAAATGGATTTCTTCAGACAACATCACATACGTTCTTTTCCTTCCACGATAAAACCCTTGGGTTGTGCCATGTAAACCTTTTCTTCCAAGTCTCTATTTAGGAAAGCCGTCTTTACATCCATATGATGCAATTCTAAATCATAGTGTGCCACTAAAGCCATTACGATTCTAAAGAAATCCTTACTTGAGACTGGAGAAAATGTCTCATTATAATCTATTCCTTCTCTCTAGGTGAAGCCTTTAGCAACAAGTCGTGCTTTACATCTTTCAATATTCCCTCTAGAGTCACATTTTGTTTTGTAGACCCATTTACAGCCTACTGTTTTGGCTCCTTTGGAAATTTCTTCTAAATCCTAGGCTTTGTTGCTACTCATGGATCTCATTTCATCTTCCATGGCTTCAAGCCACTTCGATGAGTGAGCACTTTTAATGGCTTCTTCAAATGTGGTGGGATCACCCTCCATTTGAACTTCTTCACTGACATAGACTTCAAAATCGTTAGGAATAGCTGGCTTTCTAGTTCTTTGAGACCTTCTAAGGGTCTCGCCTTCTGGCACATTCTCTGTGTGGGGCTGTTGCAGCTCTCCCTCTTGTGTGATAACATGGTCTTCATTTTCATTCATTGTTGTCACAGGAGAACTAACAACAGGTGTCACATCGACATTGTCATGTATCGGTGCAGCAGCAGGTATCGAGAAAAACGGTTCCTAAATCATCGGAGTGGGTGCATGCACTCGCTTCTCCTCAAGGTTGATTTCTCGCGATACCATGCTCCCCCTGATCATCTGATCCTCCAGAAACACAGCGTGTCTCGTTTTCACAAACTTAGTAATTATGTCTGGACAATAGAAACGATAACCTTTCGACTTGTCTGGATAGCCAATGAAATGGCAACTTACTGTTTTAGGATCTAACTTTCCAAGGTTTGGGTTGAAGAGTTTAGCCTCAGCTGGACAGCCCCACACTCGCAAATAATTGAGTGAAGGTTCGCGACTAGTCCATAACTCATATGGTGTTTTAGACACCGACTTACTGGGAACTCGATTAAGTATGTGAATGGCGGTTTTTAACGCCTCCATCCACAAGCCAACCGGTAAGGTGGAGTAACTTAACATGCTTCTCACCATATCCATCAAGGTACGGTTACGTCTTTCAGCTACTCCATTCTGCTGAGGCTCGCCCGGCGTTGAATACTGGGCAACTATACCATGTTCCTGTAGAAACCTTGCAAAAGGTCCAGGAACTTGGCCATATGGGGTGTGCCGACCGTAGTATTCGCCTCCATGATCGGACCTTACTACTTTAATTTTTAAACTATGCTGATTTTCAACTTCAGTCTTAAATATCTTAAATTTATCCAATGCTTCTAAACGCTCTCTAATTGGATAAATATAACCATAACGCGAATAATCATCCGTGAATGTTATGAAGATCATATCCATCTACAGATGTCATAGGAAACGGACCGCATATATTCGTATGAATTATTTCTAAAACTCATGTGCTTCTTTTGGCGCCCTTTTTAATGTTCTTTACGAACTTTCCTTTAATGCAATCGATCTAAATTTGAAAATTCTAAAGGCAGTAGAATTGATTCTTTTACTAAGCGTTCTATTCTCCCCCTCGAAATATGGCATAAACGACAGTGCCATAATTTCAAAGAGATATCATCAATTCTTTTCCTCTTATTCTTTCCATCCAGGGATGAGGAGGCATTCTCATTCTCAGCACTTAATGCATACACATTCTCACAAAGTGATAACAAATAAAGCTTGTCTTGTCTGAAGTCAAGACCAACAATCTTATTATTAAGCTTGATTTTACATTGTCCATCACCAAAATGGCAAGCAAAACCATCATCATCTAAGCGCGATACACTTATTAAGTTTTGATCCAAAGAGGGTACATAAAGTACATCTACTAGTAAAAGTACAAAGCCATTTGCTAATTCTAATGGGAGATCTCCAATAGCTTCGACTTCAGCTTGGACGCCTGATACGTCCATAATGTATCTATAATTTTTGATGGTTTATGCTAATAATATGCTTTTGACACTCCTTTTTGTATAAAGTTTATGATTTATTTGGACTAACCTAGTAATAGTTGCAAAAGTGCACAATGTTCTTGTTTTACACTTTGATGTGTAGAAATTACCAAGAATACAAGTGGAAACCTTGTTGGAGTCAAATTGAGATTTTTCTAGAAATCTGTCTCAGAACTCTTTTTGAAGATGATCACGTATCGGGTCGAAGACGGTGTCAAACGAAAAACTCTTAAACTACAAAGTTGTTGGAAACTTGGCGACAAATGTTCTGGACATAAAATTTAGCTGATTCCGAGTACGGATGGGCCTTTTAGGCCCGATTTACTGCAGCCCAAGATGGGGTGACGGAAATCCGAGAAGCTATATAAAGGGAGGAAACCTAATTCGCCCAGGGCATCTCCACCCACGAATTTGCAGCCATCAAAGCCATGTTTTTCCTCCCCCATGGATCCCATCTCCATGGGGGAGGGCTCCCAAGAAGCCATGAAGGAAGGGGGATAAGGGGCGGTGCTCACCAGGTTGTTATCCAACTTTCGTTAGTTCAACACTTTTCGATTTGAGCAACAAAAGGTCTTCGAAAAAATTGGTTTCTATCTGCTGGTCTGTTTTGACAGATTTCTGCCATTATTTGCATTTGTTTCTTATTGATTCCTTTTTGGGTTCTCTTTGGGAAATTGAGATTTTTAAGGGAAGTGCTACAGTAGCTTGTGTTTTAATGGAAGTTTTATTGGTATTAAAACTGAACCCAAAGACTTATTATCTTGAGTACACTAATGTTGCTAATGAAGATTATGTGAAGTTTTGTATGAAGGAAAAATTTCAGGTGTTAAGAAAAGAATGATATAATAAGATGAAGAATGGAGTAAACCTCAAGCTTGGGGATTCCACCCCGTGTCACCCCAAGAAATATCTAAGAAGTACAAGCGTCAAAGCTTGGGGATGCCCAAGGCATCCCGTTCTTCATCAATAAAAATCCTAGATTCTTCCAAACATTTCATTTTTATTGTTTCATGCACAGTTGTGTTGTTCTTCGAGCGTCTTCATTTTTGTTTTTGGTTTTCATTTGCTTGGTTTGCTTAGTTTGCTTGAATAAATTGGTTGGACCCCATCTTTCATACATTAGTTTTCAAATAAGTGTGGTTTGGATTGGAAAAGAGTAGGAAAAGTTCATGCTTAAGTGGTAAAAGGAGCTCGTTTTTTACGGTGGCCTATGCTTTGTCATGTCATGCTTGATATTGTTTTGGATTTATGCTTAGTGATTTTTGCTGTAGCATGACATGTTATAAACAATTGAGATTGCTTAATGCGCCTTTAATGAATCATGCGTTGTTTTAGCATATTAAAGCATAGTATTGTGGTATTCTCTTTTGATGCTTTATTTGGGTTGACTTGGCGCATGCTCACACCATGTTATGACTATCCCAAGTCACCATAGCCTTTATGATCCTTTAGTTTTCGACTTGTAATATCACTTTATGCTTTAATTAATGATGTTTTGTCTCTTTGCGTGATTATGACCATTATTTCTCTTTTAATTGGTCGCTCTCAGTCTTTTGGTAGCCTCCATAACCAAGTATGAGTTCCACTCATGCATCTAACTCCAAATAAAACCAAGTTATCCCAAAGAGTCCACCATACCTACCTATTAGCATTTGCTATTACAAGTATATTCATGCTTTTATCTACCTTCCGAATTAAACTTGTTATGAGAAAACTAGTGATTAAAGCTCTCACGAACTTGATGACATACTTTACTTTTCTCCCCCCTAATAAACTTGAACCATCGTGTCATCTATGTTTTATATGCTTGCACTTATATGTTGGGGATTAGCAAAACCATGATGTCATGGGGAACGCTTTCAACATTGTGAAGGGTTTCGGAACATAGCAAATCAAAATTTTCTACGGAAGCGAACAGAGGGAAAGCCAAGATCTAATCTAGGAGATGCAAACAACGAGAGAGATTATCTTCATACCCTTGAAGATTCAGCCTGCAGTGAGCGTTAAATCGAACGTGGGTGATGTAGTCGCTTCTCCTCCTCGCGATCCGATCCGATCTAGCACCACAAGTGGCGGTGCCTCCGTGAGATGCACACGTGCGGCACCTCGACGTCTCCTCCTTCCTCGGACCAGCAAGTATGGTGGAGAGATAGATTGGATCTACAGCACGACGACGTGGTGAATATGGTGGAGAATTTCTGCCGCAGGGCTTCGCCTACAAACAGTCGGGAGGGAGAGAGGAAGGCGGCAGGCAACCTGGGTTTGGAGGAAGGTGTAAGGGGAGTGAGAGGCGCACCAGCCCTCTATATATAGAGGGGGTGCGGCCAGCCTAGCCTCTCCTCCAAGCCTATCTCTAGTTTAAACAATTTAAACTCTCCTTATCTAGAAATCCTATCTTATCTTATCTCTAGTTTAAACGATTTAAACTCTCTAGGATCGGCTGGGCCCTATGGGGCCTTGTGCCCTGGCCCAATGCGCCAGGACACTCCCTCATAGGCCCATGCCCTCCCGGAAGGTGGGACCACGTTGGCCCCTTTCCGAAGGTTCTAGAAGCTTCCGTACAATACCGATTAACCCGGAACTATTCCGAACTCCAAAAACTGCACTGCCTTATATGAATCTTATTCTCCAGACCATTCCGGAACCTCTCGTGATATCCCGGATCCCATCCGAGACTCCGAACAAAAATTCATAAACCAATTATCCAATCTATCCTAGTGTCGAGACACGTTAAGTGTGTGACCCTGCGGGTTCGAGAATATGCAGACATGATCTTCTATCAATAATCAAGCAAGTGCAGGCACCCATATTGACTCCCACACATTCATCGATGATCATATCGGATGAACCACGATGCCAGGATTCAATCAATCCCATATATATATTCCCTTCGTCTCGCGATATTTTACTTGCCCGAGATTCGATCGTCGGTATCGTCATACCTAGTTCAATCTCGTTCACAGCAAGTACTTTACTCGTTCCGTAATCCGATATCACTTTGTGGTCAACTCCTTAACCACATGCTTGCAAGCGGTGTTGATATCGATTACCGAAAGGGCCCAAGTATATCTCCGACTTGGGAGGACAAATCCCATCTCGATACATACAACCCAGAGATACTTTCCGATCACCGAGAGACACCTTTATGATCACCCTCTCATAGGATGACGTTTGATGACCTCAAAGCTTTCTTCCGATACTGTGGAGTTGTATTATCTCATGGTCTAAGGAATACAATATTTGACATAAGAAAAACTTCGCAAAGACGAACACGATGACACGATCTAATTGCTTCGCTTAGTTTGGGTCTATCCACCACATCATTCTCTAGTGATATGATCTCATTATCAATTGACAACTCATGTCTATGGTTAGGAAACCTTAACCATCATTGATCAATGAGCTAGTCCATAGAGGCGTACTAGGGATACGGTGTTGTTCACAAACCACACAAGTATTAAAGTTTCCGCTTAATACAATTCTAGCATGGAATATAAACTTTATCATGAACAAGAATTATAATAATAACATCTTTATTATTGCCTCTAGGGCATAATTCCAACAGTCTCCCACTTGCACTAGAGTCAATAATCTAGTTTACATTTGGCAACAATCTTACACCCATGGCACTGAGGTGCTGATCATGTTTTACACGTGGAAGAGGTTTAGTCAATGGATCTACGATATTCAGATCTGTATGTACTTTGCTGATCTTCAGATCTCCATCTGCTATATAATCTCGGATTATATGAAACTTGCGGTTGATATGCTTGGTCTTTGGATGATATCTTGGTTCCTTAGCGAGTGCTATGGCGCCAGTGTTGTCACACAATATCTCCAAGGTCCAATGCACTTGGAACCACGCTTCGATGATGAAGTTTCGATCCAAACTCCTTCACTTGACGCCTGCGGCAGCCATGTATTCCGCTTCTCATGAGATCCCGCGACCACGCTTTGCTTGCAGCTTCTCCACTCACAGCTCCTCCATTCAAAATATACACGATCACGTTCGAGATTTAGCATCATCCTTGTCGGTGTCGAAACTAGCATCGACGTAACCTTTTCTGACAGTGTTCATCACCCCATAGATTAAGAACATTTCTTTAGTCCTATTTAGGTACCTTAGGATGTTCTTTCACGGCTGTCCATGTTCCACTCTGGATCACTTTGATATCCTCGTCAAACTAAGAGCATTGGACACATCCGGTCTAGTACACAAGATGGCATACATGATGGAACCTATGGTCGAGGCATAAGGCACTTTGCTCATAGCTTCCCTATCATTTACCGTAGTGGACCGAGCCTTGCTCAATATCTTACTCGACAACATAGGCACCAACCTTTCAATGCCTTATCCATTCGAACCTTTTCGAACTTTGTCTAGGTATGTACTCGCTTAAAGCTATCGTGCGTCTTTGTCTATCTCTATAGATTTTGATGCCCAATATATAAGCAGCTTCACCTAGGTCTTTCATTGAAAAACACTTGTTCAAATAACTCTTCACATCGTTAAGCATGTTGATGTCATTTCCAATAATCAATATGTCATCCACATATAGTACCGTAAACGCCACCGAGCTCCCACTCACTTTCTTGTAGATGCAAGCTTCAGAGCAATTTGGAACAAATCCAAAGCTCTTGATCACTTGATCAAAACGAAGGTTCCAACTCCGAGATGCTTGCTTGATCCATAAATGGAACGCTGAAGTTTGCATACTTTATCAGCATCTTTAGGATCGACAAAACCTTCGGTTGCATCATATACAACTCTTCATCAATGTTGCCATTGAGGAACGCAGTCTTGACATCCATCGCCATATTTCATAATCATGAAACAGCAATTGCTAATAAAATCCGAATGGACTTAAACATCGCTACGGAGAGAAAGTCTCATCGTAGTCAACACCTTGAACTTGTCGAAACCTTTCACAACAAGCCGTGCTTTATAGATGGTAACATTACCATCCGCGTCCGCTTTCTTCTTGAAGATCCATTTGCACTCAACGGCCTTTCAGTCGCTAGGAGGGTCCACCAAAGTCCATACTTGGTTTTCGCTCATGGATCCCAATTCGGATTTCATGGCTTCTAGCCATTTCTCAGAGTCTGGGCTCATCATCGCTTCCTCATAGTTCGTAGGTTCGCTGTCTTCTACTAACAAGACAGGGTTGCATTACCACTCAGAGAGGGCACGCGACCTTGTCGACCTGCGACGTTCAATGGCATCGTCCAAGCTTCATGATCCTTGTCATTAGCTTCCTCTATTGTTGGTGCAGCGTGACTCGAACAATTTCAGGTGCCGCTACTCTCCAATTCAAGAGAAGGTTCAATAACCTCGTCTAGCTCTACTTTCCTCCCACTCACTTCTTTCGAGAGAAACTCCTTCTCAAGAAAGGAACCGTTCTTCGACAAACACTTTGCCTTGATTACGTGATAGAAGGTATACCCAATAGTTTCCTTAGGGTATCCTATGAAGACGCATTTCTCCGCTTTGGGTTCGAGCTTGTCGGCATCAACTTCTTGACGTAAGCTTGATCCCCAAACTTTAAGAAACGACAACTTAGGTTTAGCACCAAACCACAGTTCATACGGTGTCGTCTCAACGGATTTAGATGGAGCCCTATTTAAAGTGAATGCAGCGGTTTCTAATGCATAACCCCAAAATGATAACGACAAATCAGTAAGAGACATCATCGATCAGACCATATCTAATAGGGTTCGATTCCGCGTTCGGACACACCATTGCTTGTGGTGTTCCGGTGGCGTGAGTTGTGAAACGATTCCACTTGCCTTGAGATGCGTGAGAAAATCATAACTCAAATATTCGCCCCCACGATCGGATCGTAGAAACTTAATCTTTCTGTTACGATGGTTCTCCACTTCATTCTGAAATTCTTTGAACTTTTCAAACGTTTCAGATTTATGTTTCATTAAATAGATATACCCATATCTACTTAAGTCATCTGTAAAAGTGAGAAAATAGCAATATCCACCGCGCGTCGAAACACTCATCGGTCCGCATACATCGGTATGTATGATTTCCAACAAGTCCGTTGCTCGCTCCATCATACCGGAGAACGGGGTTTTGATCATCTTGCCCATGAGGCATGGTTCGCATGTGTCAAATGATTCAAAATCAAGAGACTCCAAAAGTCCATCAGAATGGAGTTTCTTCATGCGCTTTACACCAATATGAACTAGACGACAGTGCCACAAATAAGCAGTATTATCACTATCTACTTTGCATCTCTTAGCCTCAATGTTATGGATGTGTGTTTCATCCCTTTCGAGATTTAGAAGAAATAAACCATTCACAAGGGGTGCATGATCATAAAAGATGTTACTCATATAAATAGAACAACCATTATTCTTCGATTTAAATGAATAACCGTCTTGCAATAAACACAATCCAGAAATAATGTTCATGCTCAACGCAGGCACATAATAACATTTATTAAGGTTTAAAACTAATCCCGAAGGTAAAACTAAGGAGAGCGTGCCGACGGCCATCACATCAACTCTTGATCCGTTGCCAACGCGCATCGTCACCTCATCCTCGCAAGCACCGTCTATTCCGTAGCTCCTGCTTTGAGTTACAAATATTAGCAACTGAACTGTATCAAATACCCGTGCACTACAACGAGGGCTAGTAAGGAAAACATCAATAACATGTATATCAAATATACCTTTGATGGTGCCACCTTCTTGTCCGCTAAGTACTTGGACGATTCTTCTAGTGACCCTTGTCCTTGCAATAGAAGCACTCAGTTTCCGGCTTGGGACCAGACCTGAGCTTCTTCTTAGCAGGGGCATTGCGCTTGCCGCCGCCATTCTTGAAGGGCTTCTTTGCACCTTTACCTTTCTTAAAGGAGGGCTTGTTGACCATCAACACATGATTATCCTTCTTGATGTCCACCTCCGCAGCCTTCTGCTTTGGAAGAGCTCGGTGATCGTGTCAGTGGAACCAATCTGATTGTGAGTCACTACAAAACTTTTGTAGCTGGGAGGAGTGATTGCAGAACCTGTCAATCTTGAGCTCCTCTCGAATCTTGCAGTCCAGCTTGCTCAAAGGCGTTGAGTGTAGCTCGACATCTTAATGGCGTGCTCACTACGGAACTCCCTTCCTCCATCTTGCGCTTAAAGAACTTCTCGGAGATCTCATATCTCTCGAACGGGCCTGAGTCTGAAACATGGTTTTCAGCTCCTCGAGAATCTCAAAGGGCCGGATAGTTTTCAAAATGATTTTGAAGTTCGGTTCCATAGCAAACAACATGGTGCTCTTAATCACACCATAATCATCTTTTGCTGATCGATAGACGGCTTTCTCATCAGCCGCCATAGCTGCAGGGGGTTACCTAACGCTTTCTCAAGGACATAGTCCTTTGTCCGCCGACAGAATGATTCTTAGATTGCGGAACCGGTTGGTGAAGTTAGACCCATTGTTTCTAAGCTTTTCTTTCTCAGCAAAACATTGAAGTTGAAGTTGGACTTGGCCATGTGATCTACAGATTTGCAAGTACAATTTAGACTATGTTCATGATAAATAGTTCAACTTAATCAAATTACTAGATGAACTCCCACTAAATTCAACATCCCTCAAGTTGCTTAGTGAACACGATCCAAATTCACCACACCTAATCCGATCATCACGAGAAGAGATGTGGTTTAAATGGTGGACAACGAAGTGTCGATCATATCATTCATATGACTCATGCTTAACCTTTCGGTTCTTGTGTTCGAGGCCATGTCGTACATGCGAGGCTCGTCAAGTTAGACCCAAGTATTTCGTGTGCAAAACTGGCTTGCACCCGTTGTATGTGGCGTAGAGTCTATAGCACCCGATCATCACGTGATGCTTGGACACGACGAACTTTCGCATAGCGGTGCATACTTTGGGGAGAACAGTTTTTATCTTGATCTTTAAGTGAGGAATCATCTTATAATGTTACCGCGATCTAAGCATAATAAGATACATAAAAGGATAAACATCACATGCATATAACTTTATGTGACATGGTATAGCCAATCTTCGCAATGATCTCCATCTTGTGCGTTCCGCATGATCTCCATCACTCCACCATGATTGCCTCCACCACGAATAGCAACTACAACTATTGCTAACTACTTAGCGATAAAGTAAAGCTATTACATGGCGTATAAGAAGTTGACTCGCAGGTCATACACAATTATAAAGACAACCATATGGCTCCTGCCGGTTGTGTACTCATCGACATGCAAGTCGTGAAACATTACAAAACATGATCATCGCATACAATATACACATCACATCTTGGGCCATACCATATCACAGAAAACACTCCCTGCAAAAACAAGTTAGACGCCTCTACTTTGTTGTTGCATGTTTTACGTGGCTCATGGGAGTAGATGCTAAGAACGATTCTTACCTACGGAAAGCCACAACGGTGATATTATGGTTGCCAAACTCCGGTGTTAATCCCATGACAACTATAGTGAGAGAAATCGACATCCACCACCGCATGTGTGGTACAAGCCACACGTCAAGTGCGGAGCGGTCTCATGACGACGTCGTAAGGTTGGCCTGGACCGCTTCAATCTCACTATCCCGCGTCATAAAAAGAACACAAACAAGAGGCTTGCAACAGAAAACATCAACGCCCGCAACAACCATGTTGCGTTCTACTCGTGAAACACATCTACGCATAGATCTAGCTCTGATACCACTGAATGGTTTCGCAGCATAGTAAATCAAAATTTTCTACGGAAGCAAACAGAGGGAAAGCCAAGATCTAATCTAGGAGATGCAAACAACGAGAGAGATTGGATTAGATCTTCATACCCTTGAAGATTCGCAGTGAACGTTAAATCGGAACGTGGGTGATGTAGTCGTTCGCTTCTCCTCCTCGATCCGATCCGATCTAGCACCACAAGTGGCGGTGCCTCCGTGAGATGCACATGCAGCACCTCGACGATCCTCCTTCCTCGGACCAGCAAGTAGGGTGGAGAGATGGATTGGATCTACAACACGGCGTGGTGTATTTGGTGGAGAATTTACGGCTGAAGGCTTCACTGCAAACATTCGGGAGGGAGAGAGGAAGGCAGCAGGGCTACTAGGGCTTGGAGAGAGATGTGTGTGGGAGGGAAGGGGGCGCACCAGCCCTCTATATATAGAGGGGGGGTGCGGCCAGCCCTTGCCCATCCTCCAAGCCTATCTCTAGTTTAAACGATTTAAACTCTCCCTTATCTAGAAATCCTATCTTATCTCTAGTTTAAACGATTTAAACTCTCTAGGATCGGCTGGGCCCTATGGTGCCTTGTGCCCCTGGCCCAATGCGTCCAGGACACTCCTCATAGGCCCATGCCCTCCGGAAGGTGGGACCACGTTGGCCCCTTCCGAAGGTTCTAGAAGCTTTACAATACCGATTAACCGGAACTATTCGAACTCCAAAAACTGCCTTATATGAATCTTATTCTCCGGACCATTCCGAACCTCTCGTGATATCCCGGATCCCATCCGAGACTCGAACAAAAATTCATAAACCAATTATCCAATCTATCCTAGCGTCGAGACACGTTAAGTGTGTGACCTGCGGGTTCGAGAATATGCGTACATGATCTTCTATCAATAATCAACGGGTGCAGGCACCCATATTGACTGCCACACATACATCGATGATACTATAGGATGAACCACGATGCCAGGATTCAATCAATCCCATATATATATTCCCTTCATCTCGCGAAATTTTACTTGCCCGAGATTCGATCGTCGGTATCGTCATACCTAGTTCAATCTCGTTCACAGCAAGTACTTTACTCGATTCGTAATCCGATATCACTTTGTGGTCAACTCCTTAACCACATGCTTGCAAGCGGTGTTGATATCGATTACCGAGTGGGCCCGAAGTATATCTCTCCGACTTGGGAGGGACAAATCCCATCTCGATACATACAACCCAACAGATACTTTCCGATCACCTGAGAGACACCTTTATGATCACCCTCTCATAGGATGACGTTTGATGACCTCAAAGCTTTCTTCCGATACCAGAGAGTTGTATTATCTCATGGTCTAAGGAATACAATATTTGACATAAGAAAAACTTCGCAAAGACGAACACGATGACACGATCTAATTGCTTCGCTTAGTTTGGGTCTATCCACCACATCATTCTCTAGTGATATGATCTCATTATCAATTGACAACTCATGTCTATGGTTAGGAAACCTTAACCATCATTGATCAATGAGCTAGTCCATAGAGGCGTACTAGGGATACGGTGTTGTTCACAAACCACACAAGTATTAAAGTTTCCGCTTAATACAATTCTAGCATGGAATATAAACTTTATCATGAACAAGAATTATAATAATAACATCTTTATTATTGCCTCTAGGGCATAATTCCAACACATTGCACTTGAACATTGATATTATGCTCTTTTGTCTATGGATGTCGTCAATGTGAAATTAAAGGGGAGCTTGTAAGTCCATGGAGTTATGTATGTGTGTTAGAGAAACGCCTGGGCCGCCGGTCTAATCCATGCCTAATCATGGTGGAAACCTGCAGCGTAACCATAATGAGCAATCTATGAAGCATTCTTCATATAAAAAAGGATATAGAGATTGAGGAAAAAGAAAAAAAAAGAGATGACAAAAGAGGAAAGAGAGAAAAAAGTACCATTTTCCCATGGTAAATAAGAAGATTGCTGAGATGCTCGTTGTCTGCTTGCCTTGTCATTTTGATATGGGAATTCTTTCGTATCATCGGGCAAGGGGTACCCCGTTGGCGGTTCTCTTTGATACACATGTACTTACTATGACAAGAACTTACCGGTAACTAAACTTGAGTAGCATGAGGAGCGGCCCTCGTATTCAAGGGACATGAGATTTCCAACTTATACTTTGTCAAGCATATACTCCATAGTTTGTTCACTTTAACCTTAATCACTTCAAGATGCTTATAATAGGGGCAATGAGAGCTGAAAGCTAATAAATACCATAATTTTTGGAAGCTTTTTATGAGACTTGAATCCCTGATTCCTTCTATGAAGGCCTTTCTTCCACTTTTATATTGAGTCTCCACCTTCTATCTTTATGCACCAATTAAGAGAACATAGTTGTCATTCTTAGTTCTATGTGTATTGTCCCAAGACTTGTTGATTGATGCATAACTTTGATATTGCTTGTTCCTAAACTATTTGTATCTAGTCACCCTTATAAACTTTGAAGGTGTCATATGCATTTATGTTTTGCTACTCTATGAGGGACAAATTGAATACTATTCTCATTATGCTTTCTTTATGTGAAACAAACAAATGTCTTGCAAAGCATTGTTATTTATGAATGTTTTGTTTGTGCTTTTTCATGTTACAATATAGTTGCTATGTCTTATTGTTAGAACTCTATCTTTCATGATTCATGTTTAGAGTACCTTAATCCCAGCTATCAATACTTTTACAATAATGATGATCAAGATTGTGTTGTCTGCATGTCACCTCAAAAATTATATTGTTTTGATCGTTTACCTACTCGTGGACGAGCAGGAACTAAGCTTGGGGATGTTGATACGTCCATAAAGTATCTATAATTTTTGATGGTTTATGCTAATAATATGTTTTTGACACTCCTTTTTTATAAAGTTTATGATTTATTTGAACTAACCTACTAATAGTTGCAAAAGTGCACAATGTTCTTGTTTTACACTTTGATGTGTAGGAATTACCAAGAATACAAGTGGAAACCTTGTTGGAGTCAAATTGAGATTTTTTCAGAAATCTGTCTCAGAACTCTTTTTGAAGGTAATCACGTTTCGGATCGAAGACGGTGTCAAACGGAAAACTCTTAATCTACAAAGTTGTTGGAAATTTGGCGACAAACGTTCTGGACATAAAATTTAGCTGATTTCGAGTCCGGATGGGCCTTTTAGGCCCGATTTACTGCAGCCCAAGATGGGGTGACGGGAATCCGAGAAGCTATATAAAGGGAGGAAACCTAATTCGCCCAGGGCATCTCCAGCCACGAATTTGCAGCCACCAAAGCCACGTTTTTTCCTCCCCCATGGATCCCATCTCCATGGGGAAGGGCGCCCAAGAAGCCATGAAGGAAGGGGGCTAAGGGGCGGTACTCCCCCATGATACCGGCGGCGGGGAAGGAGTCCCCCGCGCCGCCCTCTTTACCATCTTCACCGCCATCTCCATCACCTAATCCTCCTAGTATGCAGTGGTTTATCCTCCCACACACCTCTATACCGTCCTATGTAAATATGGTGTTTGATGCTATAAGTTATAATCCTATGATCTATGTCATGTTTGCATAATTTTTTTGTTCTTAGATTGAATGGTTGAACGTATTTGGTTCATTACAGTTGTATGTTGATATGGTACATTCCTTTGGTGTCCATTATATTTGTGCGTGCATGGATTAAACATCATAGGGTTTATAGTATGTGTAAGAGGAAGGGGGAAAGTTCTGCCGGAGTGACAGAAACCTGAGGACGCGAACCGGAACGTTGCACGTATGGGAATAAGAGGACCATTAAACTTAAGGCTATGATTGGAGAAACCTTAATGCATTGATTAGTACTTACGGATGTTTGCTAACAATCCAATCATATAGTTCATGTAATTCCAAGTAGTGAAGCGCATGTATATTTAGCCTCTCCCACATAGAAAACTGTATCGAAGACAATGAACCTGATCTATTCGCTATTTAAACTTGGATAAAGCCACCACTATTCCACACTCATGGTTCTGTTAGTTTAGTGTATTTTATTGCTGCAGCAACTAGCTTTACTTTCTTGTTATTTATTATCATGCAAAGCTATCTCTATTACTCGTATTGTTGCTCTAGTTTTATTTCCTAGATAATGCAAATGTTTAGTGTGCGTAGAGTTGTATTAGTGGTTGATAGAACTTGAGAGAATATTTATCCTACCTTTAGCTCCTCGTTGGGTTCGACACTCTTACTTATCAAAAAGGCTACACACGATCCCCTATACTTATGGGTTATCAACGCCATTTGCCACTTTAATTCTTCTTTCTCCTCTTTGCAGGGTCCTTCTCATACGGAATCCCTGTAATGAATTTGCAACATGAACAGTGGCACCTGAGTCAATCCACCAAGTAGATTTTGCATAACTTAAAAATAGGGATTCATCAACAAAAGTAATTAAATCCTCACCTTTCTTGCATAGATGCTTTAGAAAACTCACACGGTCACTCATGTAGTGGCCCTTTTCCTTGCACCACCTGCGGGTGTCCTTGTCCACCTCCTGCTGACGGTGATCATCGGCCTTTCCATGCGGCTTAGAAGAAGAGGGATGCCCGTGAGGTTTCCCTTGTGACTTGGAACCCTGAAAGTTCCTCTTCTTGGTTGGGCTCAGGTAGTTCACAGAATCACCGGATTGCCCCTTGAGTCTCTCTTCTTCTTGTACGCACATGGCCATCATCTTATCAATGCCCCACTTTTCTGGCTGTGCATTGTAGTTCACAGCAAAGGTCTCGAATTTATTTGGCAGTGAGGCAAAGATCAGATGAATAATGAACTCGACTGGAAGCTCCATACCCTTGGGATTAAGCTTGGAAGACATGTTGCTCATTCGCAATATGTGGTCCCTTACTCCACCACCAGTGTATCTTGTAGTAACAAGTTTCTTAATGAGAGAGCTTGCATAGGCCTTTGAAGACCCAGTAAACTGACTCTCTACCTTCTTCAGGTACTCACTGGCAGTGCTACACTCTGGGATTGCTCCCCTTATAGCCTCCATAATGGAGCTCTTAATCACTATCAAGCACTTTCTGTTGGACGAGTCCCACTTTGCACGATCAATGTCGTACTTCATTCTTATTGGTCCATGGTCATGGACCCTTTTGTTGAAGTCACCTTCACTTTCTTTTTCGCCCCTCACGGAGTCCTCAGGTTCTTTGGGACAAGTCTCAATCAGTGCCAAGTCGAGGTCAAGCAAAGCAAGCCCCATCTCAACCTTCTCTCGCCAAGGGATATAGTTCCCTCCATTGAGGGGCTCAATAGCCGAGATGAAACTCATAGGATTGCCTGGAAATAAAATATCATCAAAATGAGTTAATTCAACGTTGGTCAAATTAAAACATGAACTTTCTCAATATTAATTCTACATCACCGTTGGGCAGGAATAGAACTAATAGTGATGATACTTACTATTCATAGTGAAAATCTTACTAACAACGTTGGTCATCAAATAAAATCATCACTTTTAACTATTTGCAGCGGAAGAATGAATTACAAATTCATTAACTTTAAACTTTACAGAAACTTTTTAGTGTTACTTTTGTATTTTCTAGACAAAATTTCATTGGATAATTTTGTGTAGAAAAAACTGTGCAAAAATTATCAAAAATAGATAATTAAAACTATAAAACAGCTTATGTAAAAGAAAAAATGAAAAACTGAATGCTGTTAGCCTGCGCGCGGCCCAGCCTTCTGCACCGCGTGCGCGTTGAGGAGCACGCTGCCGCTCGACCGCCTACAGCCCGGCAGCGGCCCAACGATCCATGGCCTGCTCGCGGCCTGCTACCGTGCCGAGCCCACGCGCCCACTCTCCCTGGCCGTCTGATGCCATCCAACGGCCGGGCGCAGGCCTCGCTGCGTCAAAACGACCAACGCCAGTCGCCCCGAAAACCCTAGCCCCAGAAACCCACTCTCTCCCCCGTGTCAGCTCGCTCTCTGGCGGTGCTCCTCATCTGTTCCGCTCGTACGAGCGACGGCGAGGAGTGGCTCCGCCGGCCGCGCGAGGGGCGTCGGGCCCTCCCCTCCTCTCTTCTCTGTCCCGTCCACCTCCCCACCCCGCAACGCAGCAGCACAGCGAGACGAGAGAGGAACAGCGGCGCCCCCTGGCCCCCTTGCCGGCGCGTGCGTCCACTCGAGGGTGGGCGCACTACCGCCAAGCGGGGCAGGTGGCGGCGCCCTTTGCCAACGACGGCCAGAGTCATTTTTCTTTTCGGGGCTTTTCTCTCTGTTTCGATTTGGGGAAAACCAGGGGCTTTTCTTTTGCTTTTGGGATTCTTTTGTTGTTCTTTGCCCCGAAGGGTTGGTTCTTCTTACGACGACTCGGCATGCCGATGCTCGTCGTGATAGAGAGGAACGGCGCGGCCAGGTGGGCGGCGCACTTTACCCTTTTAGGGTTTCTTTTCTTTTCTTTCCTTTTTGATTCTAGATCGGTTTCATTCGGGGAAAAAGGAGTCTGTGGCTTTGGGGGTTTCTTGTTTTCTTTACCCCAGATGGGGTTGTGTTCTTCTTCCCGACCTCGGCTTGCCGATGCGTCGGAATCGAGACGAAAGGCGCGGCCTCGCGGCAGCGCTTCTGGAAACCCTAGCCCTCTTTCTTTTCTTTCTGGATTTGCTACTATCTCGACTAGATCAACAAGCACTAGCTTGTTCTGATACCATTGTTAGATCTATTAGGATCACTAGGCGTCGATCTAGAGAGAGAATACGTGAGAGACATACCGTCGGCCTTAGTGGTTGACGATGAGCTCGTCATGGAGCTCGACAGAGTGGTGGCAGCGGTGAGGTGGGTTGTTCTCGCCGCTGCAATGCTGGCCAGATCGGTGGCACTAGGGTTTAGAGTTTTCGGTGGGGTGAGTGGGCACGACGAACCTTGGTGTGCGTGCCCCCGGCCCCCACCTCTTTATATGTGCTGGGCGACAGGGGCCCACCAACGATAGTGACGTTGGGCGCCCCCGATCAGGACGCGAGACCAAGTCGTTCGTCCGTTGGGACGAACGTGTGGAGATCAAACTAACAGTTCTTAGATCATTTTTTGATGTGGTGAAATTGTGAGAATGTCATATCTAAATTCTAAGTTTTTGATATGGATAGTCTATGGTTCAGCTCAGAATCTTTTATTTAGAACATGGAACCTGCCGAGGAGCCTTATGAAGGCAGAACCGGGATATAAAGACGAAGACGGCTGGGCCATTGCAGCTGCATGCCGACCGTCAGGTAGCGCGAGCGATGCCTGGTCTGACCGGCACACTCATTTCAGTGCAACATGAAGCTAATTTTTTAAAATAATATGTTTTTTAATAATTTTTATGAATAATACATGAATCAAAAGATTTGTAATTCTAGCGCGGTGTCAGTATTTGAAATACCGACTACTCCTGTCTGCATTTGAAATGCTGACAGGTTATAGGAGCAGTGTGAAGTGGGCGGCGGGTTATAGGGACTGGTCGGCTTTTCAAAAACCGACATAACTGATCGGTTATTCAAAAGCCGACGGAACTACTGATCGGCATTCAAAAGCCGACATAACTGGTTGGTATTTCAAATGCCGATACCGCGCTAGAATTGCAAATCTTTCAATTCGTGTATTATTCGTGGAAATTATTAAAAAAAAT
Source organism: Avena insularis (assembly GCA_023614405.1). Taxonomy (NCBI): domain Eukaryota; kingdom Viridiplantae; phylum Streptophyta; class Magnoliopsida; order Poales; family Poaceae; genus Avena; species Avena insularis. Next base: position 488,596,475 of record CM042692.1, on the reverse strand, counting down.
ATTATTTAAAAATAATTGTGGGGAATTATTTAAAAAAAATTAGCCAACATGAAGACGAGCGAGGAGGCGATGTATGTGTACACGTTTAACAAGCACATGTACTGCAGATGGTCCTTTTTTCTGTTTTTTCTAGCCATTTGTTCGACATATGCATCTCTACCCGGTAGATCACAGGCCCACCTCCTCTCTTTTTGACTTTTCTAAGATTCTATTTTTGTATTAAATTCTCTCTCCTTCCATTCTAGTACATTTCTTTTTAATACTAAAAACTTCTACATCTTATAAATCTAAAATTTAATTTATGAACCGTTTGAATATTTCAGTTTGTAGTGCATAGAGCTTCAAAATAAGACCAATATCGGATACTTTATGATAATTTTTGAAAATCGACTTTTGAAACTTGGTGAAACTTAGTGAAAAATTTCTCTAAAACAATTTATTTCACTCTATTTCAAATTTGGCTGATCATAGTTAGAAAATGTTTGCTAGTTGTCTTAAAGTTTATTTTGGAAACACAATGTTTTTGTATCTTGTTTTATTGTGTATCATCATGTTTGAATGTGTTTTAGAATTCAAATTTTAAATTTTGTCAAAACGGACCCTTTTTAACGCTTGTTTAAAAGATCTCGTCAAAAGAAATACACATATTCAAACGGAATTTTAATATGATATATATTCCAATATATATAGCTCTTTCAAATTCACTACTAGAAATTAAATCTACGTATAAAAAACGAGAGATATAGTACTAGTGTGGGTAGGCTACATGCAGATATTCCACTGAAATGTTAATCTCAAAGCAAACATAACAGATTCAAGGGCAGATGCAGCACGGTACCTAGCATGCATGCAACCATGCCACTATTGGAAGGTGCATATGTTCGACATACAATATGTTCGATGACTAACACTGTTCCAGATCAGGGAGGCCGAGCGCATCAAGATCGAGGTCCTTATATGCAGAAAATTCGAGGGGTTTAGAATATTGCTGCCAACATGCATTTGTTGGGAGCCTTTTTCTGAAAATAACCTCACGGGATTTTCCTTTTTTTTTAAGTTGGACATGGATGAGAAAATAACTCTCGTGTACCTTAGTTGTTTATTTGAATCTGTGGGAATTACACAACTTGTGAAGTAATCAGTTTGATGTGCCATGAAATCTTAATGAGATAATTACACAATTTATCGAATGGTACCATATATGATGTACTGCCTCTCATGGCTCTTAGACCGAATGGTGCAATCTTGGGTTCATGTATACATTTAGCTTCTTTCTTGTCACTGATATGAGAGAGAGAGAACTATTTTTTAGCTATAGCAGTGTTCATATGGATCCACATTCATTAGACAATGACACGTTCTCTCGATAAAATAACTGTAGTGAATTTCTCAAAGAAGTCAATTGTACTGATAGCAAACATCCTCCATTCTAGGTCGTTTTTATAAAATTGAGTGACTTTTTACTAAAGATTTTTCTACCTAATATTCGTACATTGCAACATAGAGGTGTAGGCACAGATGTGAAGTTGCCTGACAAAGAAGCATGAGCAAGCAATGTGACCGAAAAAATCGTAAGTGCTAGAGTCCCACGACCTAGCGACGTCACATGATCTACAACACGGTGGCGATGTATATGGAAGTTGGTACTTAAGCTATATCAGGAGAAGTGGAAACTTGGTCAGATAATTGTTACTTTGTACGGATATGCTGTGTATTTATAACTTTTCATGGAATCAAATTATAGGCAACGTGGAATCTTATTGTTTTTGCAGTATTTTTCTATCTCTCTTTCTATGCCAATGATTTTTCAACAAAAACTTGAGGAGCCGTAGCAATACATGGGTATTCAACTAGTTCTTAATTTTGAGATAGGAAGTAACGAAACACCGTAGTATGGTTTGCATATTTTTGCTGATGGTTTCCTTGTTCTAAATCTTGACATGGGAACACTAAATTTTAACACTAAGTGACTTTTGAACTGTTTAAATGTTGCCTTCCTAATTGATGTTTTGATGGATTTGTGCAGAAAATCCTGATAGGTTCACTTTATGTCGGGAGAATTATTCCAGGATAGGCTAAGCCATGCCGGATGGCGGTGTCTAGTAAGGTCAGGCTGGATGGCCACAAGACATGAAGATACAACCGGTTGGCACGCTCCAACCGGATCACAACCAAGAAGCACCCGGCTGGCCCGTCTAGCCATTCAACTAGAAGACTTGGTCAGATGACTAGCTCCATCCGGTCACCTCGGAATCAGTACCGGTAATCCGGAGAGCGTGATGATGAAACAGTGGCATGCCTCTGGATCCCCGGCTTTGCGCCAACCAAAGCAACGGCGCCACCCATATTGTTTGACATGACGTCCGCCCGACACGGGATAAAGCCATCGCTACGCGGCATCTTGGCACTGTAGCACTGACTATTGCACTAGGGCCCACCGGCTGGACCCCAGCAGCCGACCAACATTGTAATATGCACCCCAAGTCAGTATATAAGGGGGGCAGTGCTATCGTTAGCATCAGACTCTCTTCTACCTCTAGTTTCATCTGGGATACAGCTCTAGGAGCACTTGTACTGGGCGTTCACCCCTGATATAGTAGATCTTGTAGGAGTAGGGGTGTTACCCACCGAGAGGGCCCCGAACCTGGGTACTTCGCTGTGTTTGCGGTGCTTGTGCCCAATCCTGCTTGTAGAAGCCACCGCTAGCCCCTGATTGTCCCCTCTTAAGCCATCCCTGATGGTACTGCCGCACGTGTTCCACACCACGACACTTTAGGCGTATAATGTTTTTTGTGGACTTAAGGACAATATATTCTATGTCACTAGGATAGTGGATTTGTGGATAATTGCAATACTGACACTTTCTCAGTGTTGTGGATTGAGGATTTTATTAGACAAGGAGGACCGCGAGATGACATCTAAAACAAGTGTATATCAGTGCCTTCCTTAGAAAGAAATAGCAGATGGTATGTGTTGCATGTAGAATGATCCCACATCCTTGTAATCATGGCAATTGTGAAGGATAAGAAAACATTTAACCTCATGGTGGACCATAGCAATTTTCTCAAGGGCCTTAGAGAAGACATGATTGCACAAATTTCTAGCCAATATACGAGAGAGAATGGCAGTGCAAGTGAGGAAGAGATCGAGGATGAAGATGAGAAGCTAGTGAGACTAACACTCACTCTGAATTTTATGAAAATGACTATGATGCAAACGATGGGGATGGTGACCTATTTCTTGATAGGACAAGACTCTGCGTCCTCCAGAGGATGCGTGTTCTCCTAGCCTCCGGGTCCTGGTGTTGCCACGTGTCCATCTAGGCTCCAATCCTACTTTTGTTGTATGTAGCAAAAATATATCCCGCTTTTGTTGCATATAGCAAAAATAAAGGTGCACCCATCAAATAGAAAAAGTTCGCCGGAGATTCTTGTCGAAGAACTCATAGCAAAAACTTTATACTATTACAACAAAACCTCGGATGTAGCAAAAAAACTGTATGTGGTAGCATCATAGCAAGAAAAATTTCGGCGAGATCCTCCAATAAGATTCTTATGACCCAAAATTGCAAAAGAATTGTAGCAAAAAAATCTTCGTATGATACAAAAGTCGTAGAATGTTTGTAGCACAAAATTTCTTCATTTGACGCAAAATCGCAAAACGGGTGTAGCAAAAAATCCTTCCTGTGATGCAAAGTCGCAGAACATTTGTAGCAGACAATTTGTTCATTTGATGCAAATTCCCCAAAAAATTTAGCAAAAGAATTTCTTTCTACCATACAAATCCACAAAACATATGATGCAGAAACACAGACAATTTGTAGCACCTCTAGCCTCTTCTTGCAGCAACACTCCTGTGCTCGGACCAACACCGCCTCCTTTGCCGCCGACCGGCATCACCACCCTCCCTTTGCAGCACCTGTGGAGATCTGACGACTATCGCGAAGTACAGGACAACTCGGAGGAGGACCGAGTAGGCGGCGTCGCAAGGCACCTGGGCTGGCACGAAGCTATGCAGCCATGGCTGTAGGTCGAGCGACGACAAAAGCTCGAGGTGGAAGCAGAGACCACAGACGGTGGAGGCGTTTGTGTGGCGGCGGTGCCCGATGGCGATGCGTGCGGTAGCGGCGACCGAAGGAAATTAGTATGCAGGCGTGCTCACGAAAGGGGAGGCATGCAGCAGGACGAGCTCATGTTGTGGATGCGACGAAAGGAGCGGCGGTGCAGCGGTGTCATGGAGACGAGCTGAAGCCTATTCTCGTTCGGGAAGGAACCAAGGAATGGACATGGTAGATGCGCCGAGATGATTAGGAAACGGTGGAGGTGGGCCCTATAGATGAATACGTGGAACACGTAGGTAGCTGCACGCGTGACGAACCCGGAGGATCGATCCTCCAGGTGATTGCAAGCATTTTCCTTCTTGATAATATTTGCAAGGATGTTAATGATAACAATGACCAGACCAACTAGAAAGAAAGATAGATGAGTACTATTTTTATACTTCTCCTTCACATTTGTCAACCAATTGATGCACTTCTAGATTCCCCTTTTCTTCTTGCACAAAGCACTTGATGCAGCCAACTTTGGAACCAACCTTGGAAGGACCATGGAAAGCAATACGTACTCAGTGCCAATATAATATCTACCTTCCTGCATAGTTTCCCACACAACAACACGAGGGTGCAATCCATCCATCCTACATGACAGCTCATGCATTATAGGCATATCTGTTTTCTCCCTCTCATGCTCATTTATCCTTCGATACATTTGTTGTGATCTAGAACCACTGGACATCCCATGATAGACATGATGAAACTCCATGCCTTGTGAAATAAAGGGAACACATCTAGGATGGGTCAAACAACTAGAGTTAAATAAGGATTCAAGAGGTAAAGGAAATGGGAGGAACAGGGAAGCATCTATCAGAAGCCAACAATGTCAAATAACACTAAAAACCATGTCAACTTTATTTCATTTGCACAATTCAAGTCTCGCTCACACAAACCCCCTAACAAAATTTGCTTCAAATCATCACTAGATTGCTTCATCTACACAAAAAAATGAGACAAACACTGATAACACTAAAATTTGCATCTGATTCAGTCTAAATTCAGAGAAATAGCAAGATTGTACTTCCAATTCAAGAAACTATCTTACCTTCCCTCCTACTTGCGGGTTCTAGTAAGCCACACTGGTCACCTTTGCCTAGTCATCGCCATCGACATTGCCCCCAAAACCGCCACCGCCAAGATTGACACGACGCTCCCGCATACCAGCTTGTCCTCATAGTCTAGTCGCCATAATGCTAGCCCCGGTCGACGACCCCATGTGTCACGCGCTCCCCCTATCAACTTGCCCACACACTCTAGTCGTCGGCTCGCCTATCGAACAACTTGTGCACTAGCTAGGGTTGCGAATTTGGCAAAGAAAATTTGGGGGAAGAGATAGATAGAGGGGGGAGGGGTTGCAAAACCAAAACTTGCTTTTGCAAACCGCGTTATACATGAGGCTTTGGCTAACTTTCTAGCGCAATGCCCGCTCCAGTTTCCAGCGTGGTAGGGGGCGGTTTTGTATGAACTTGCACATAGAGGACAAGGTAGAAGTTGTATGCAAATGCACGTAGTGGACAAGGTTTTGTACTAGTGACGCAATTACCGAGTGTGTTGACTTGGCTCCCGGGCTCACTAGAGCCCTTTATTTTAAACATTATTATTTTTGAAGTGTCAAAAAATCTAAAAAAAATATGGATACAGAAAATGCAATATAATTTAAGTGTGCAAAGTTTTAATCCGAAATATGGCATATGCTATGACACATAAAAGGACAAATTTAGATTTAGATATATGTATAGTCCACCTCAAATCTTGTAGACTTTTTGCGCACCCTAAATATAATGTATTTCAGATCGAAAAATTAAATATATGAGGTACACATCATTATATGTATGTAATATTTTTTAATTTTTTGAAACTTCAAAATATTATTTTTGAAATTTGAAAATAAAGAGGTCCAAAAACATTTTACGTGCAATTACCTCGATAGTTATAAAATCGGAGCATAGTAGGACACTATGTGGATTTCCCATGGATTCTGCCTTATAGATCGATTGTAGCCTTTATGGTCAGTTTGTCCTTCCATAGAAATATCAAAAGAAAATGTATAGAGAAAAATCGTATGACCAAAACCGATTGCATATCTAGTGATACCACACCTTATGTGGTACCATGTTCCACTTTTTTTTGAGAGGACCATGTTCCCACTTTTTTTTGAGAGGACCATGTTCCCACTTTTAACAATTCAAGTATATGCAAGTTTTTAAAAATTCTGAAATAATTTTTTCGTTGTTCACAAGATGTTGCAAACTAAAATCAAAATACACACATAGCAATTTGTCTTTTTTGTTTCTCCATGCGTATCTCAAATTTGGTTTTGAATTTTTTGAGGATTCTAAACACACATCTTGTGAAAACCCGCAAATTAGTATTGAAATATTTTGACACTTATATTTTTTTTTGAGAGCGACACTTATAAATTTGAACATGTGGTAATGGTATCCTAGTGTATCATGATATCACAGGTGTGGTACCACTAATATTTTCTTGATCAAAACCCCCCGACTCGCTTCTGAAATTTGAATCCTCTCTCGGGGGACAAAACCGTCAAGTTGTCTACTCCGATTCCGACATCCAACGGTATGATACCGGCGATCAAGGACCTATCCAACTTGGTGGCTTCTTTTGGTTCGGCAAGTGACGTGGAAATGACCCCGGCCGATACGATCCTGGGGAAGCGCGCGGCAGAGGAGAATGAGGTGCAGGGAGGACGTCTCGAGCTGCGGCTTGGCATGAGCAACACTGGCCAACAGGAGATTGACGGGCGACTTGAGGGCAAAATGCAAATGGTGGGGAGGGGACCGGCCAACAACGGAAGCACTAAGGCAGTCTACAAGAGGAACAAGAAAACACTGGCGATGACCGGACATAAGCCTACCGGTAAACTCATGAGGCCCAATGTGTGGTCTCGTGAGGGGCAATGAATTGTATAGGGTTCAACTGTTGGGGAGCCGGGAATGCCCCGACAGTGCGTGAACTAGCAGTACTTTCCCAAGTTTGGAGTCCTAAGTTGTTTTTCCTTTCTAAAACTAGGCAAAATAAAAATAAGATGCGTCGGCTGCGTCATAGGTTAGGTTTAAAAGGTTTTGCAGGCCTTAGTAGTGATGATTTAAGTGGAGGTTTAGCACTCTTATGGCATGAACAGCTTTGTGTAGAAATTCAAGATATTAATAAAAGGTATATTGATGCGTATGTCTGTGAATCACCAAATGCACCCCAATGGAGAATTACCTGTGTTTATGGTGAGCCGCGTGTTGAAGATCGCCATATTATGTGGGAGACATTGCGCACCCTAAAAACTACCTCTAACCTTCCTTGGCTAGTCTTGGGTGATTTTAGTGAGGCCCTTTGGCAGGAGGAACATCTATCCTGTACGCCACGGCCGGTAGCTCAAATGGAGGCCTTTCGGGATGCTTTGTATGACTACGATTTAACTGACCTTGGTTTCGCAGGTGTGCCTTACACCTATGACAACAAGAGGCTGGGACGTGCTAATGTGAGGGTGCGGCTCGACCGTGCGGTGGCATGCCCGGCGTGGCGCGAACGCTATGCAGATACGCGGGTGCAACACCTAACGTCTCCAATCTCAGATCATTGCCTGATCCTCGTACAGATGGAGCAAGAGGCTCGGCCACAGCAGAGGCAACCAAGACGGCAGTATGAGATCTTGTGGGAAAGAGAAGCAGAGCTAGAGGAGAGAGTGGCCATAGCCTGGAGAGAGGCAGGGCAGAAACTGAACCTCGGGGACGTCATGCAAGGCCTGGATGAGGTGATGACAACCCTGCAGTCATGGAGAAAAAGAAATTTGGCAATGTTCTTAGAGAACTGGATAAGGCGCGGAAGCGACTAGAGCTCCTGAAACTGAATAATACAACCCAAAGTGAAATCAGGCGTGCTAGTGATCACATGCAGGAGCTCCTATACAGAGAGGAAAAGCTCTGGCTACAAAGATCACGCATAACGTGGCTGAAGGAAGGTGATAAAAACACTAGGTTCTTTCATCAAAAATCTGTATGACGTGCTCGAAGAAATAAAATCAAAAGGCTCAAAGACAGCGATGGCACATGGGAGGACGTACCTGGGGATATGGAAAGGATGGCCAGCTCTTATTTTAAAGAGCTGTTCACTCGTGACCCCTCTCTAAACCCTGCGAATATTATTAATATGACACAAGAAAAAGTGACAATGGAGATGAATGACGCTCTTTGCAGGGACTTTTCAGAGGAAGAAATAGGGGATGCATTGTTCCAAATTGGGCCTCTAAAAGCACCAGGAGTAGATGGCTTTCCGGCACGATTCTACCAACGTAATTGGAGTGCAATTAAAGACGAGGTAATTAATTCAGTTAAGCTCTTTTTTGCATCAGGCCAAATGCCAGCTGAAGTGAATACCACGACCATTGTGCTGATACCAAAGAAGGACCAACCGGAATCATTAAAGGATTTTTGGCCTATCAGCTTATGCACAGTCATTTATAAAATCATTGCAAAGTGTATGGTGAATCGACTAAGACCAATTTTGGAGGAGATTGTCTCTATCAACCAAAGTGCATTTGTTCCGGGCAGGCTCATCACTGATAACGCCCTGGTGGCCTTCGAGTGCCTACACTTCATAGAAAATAATACAAATGAGAATAAAGATTTTTGTGCATATAAGTTGGATCTCTCTAAGGCTTATGACAGGGTGGATTGGGAGTTTCTAAAGAGAGTGATGCAAAGGATGGGTTTCTGTCATCGATGGGTAGACTGGATAATGTCATGTGTCACATCGGTGAATTACAAGGTAAAATTTAATGGGAACCTCCTGGATTCATTCTCACCTTCTCGGGGCCTTCGTCAAAGTGATCCTCTCTCACCGTTCCTGTTTCTGTTTGCCGCGGATGGCTTGTCCACACTACTACAGCATGAAGTGAATTTGACTCATATTGACCCCCTGAAAGTTTGCCGAAGCGCGCCGGGTGTTTCTCACTTATTATTTGCAGATGATAGTTTATTATTCTTCAAAGCAAAGGGAGCACAAGCCACAAGAGTAAAAAAGGTGCTAGATACATATGCTGCGTGTACGGGACAGCTTATTAACCCGGAAAAGTGCTCCATCATGTTCGGCAAGACCTGTCCTCTGGCCAGACGTGTGGAGGTGAAAACTGCCCTTCATGTGGTATAAGAATCTTTTGAAACAAAGTATCTAGGCCTACCTACACCGGATGGGAGGATGTGTCGGGACAAATTTGAAAGCCTTCAGGCAAAACTAGCCCAATGCTTGGTTGAATGGGATGATAGCCACAAATCTCAAGCTGCTAAAGAGGTCCTCATAAAGGCAATTGCTCAGGCTATTCCCCTCTATGTCATGAGTGTATTTAAGCTACCCTTGGGATTATGCGATGAGCTAACAAGGATGATCAGAAGATATTGGTGGGGAGCGGAAAATGGAAAACGGAAGACACACTGGATCGCATGGGACATTATGTGTAGGGGTTCGTAGCATGGAAAACAAAAATTTTCTATCGCATACAAACAAACAAGCCAAGATCTATCTACTAGATTGTAGCAACGAGTCGATAGTGGAACTCACCCTCGAAGATTCCAAAGCGGTTAACGAGAGCAGATTCTCGTGGATGATGTAGTCGTACTCTTTCCGATCTCAAGATCGTGTAGACGATCCTTCCAAGGCCAGCGTTCCTCAGCGCTCCCAATCGGTCACACGCGTTCGATTGACGAAGACCTTCCTCTCCCTTGTTCCAGCGAAAATGAGGTTGTAGCACTCTCCTCGCGATTCCGGCAAAGACAACGGGCGTGGTACCTAAGTAGAGGGAGATCCTGCAGGCTTCGCCTTAAGCCAAAGTGCAGTATGGTGGAGCTTATGAGAGAGGCTATTAGTGGTCTAGTAATTAGACACACCAATTAGAAGGCTCTAAACCAATTAGAAGGCTCTAAACCAATAGCTCTAAACCGGGTCTAGATCTAGGGTTTAGATTAGAGGATAGGAACTTGTGTGTGCTAGGAGGAGCCCGCCTCCTTATATAGGTGGGAGGGCTGGCCACGCCATGGGAGGAGTGGAGTCCCTCCCCAACTCGGCCTTGAGGTGGGGGCCGGCTTGGGAGGAGGAATCCTCCCCAACTCGGTTTCCACTTCTCCTCCTCTTTCCACTTTCCAAAACTTGCCGTTTGACTTTCAAACTAGCCGTTTGACTTTTCAATTTAGGATTTAAATAAACCCTTTATTTTGGACAGCGAGAACACTTAGTACATGATGCAATCATTCCAACTTACAATGACACATTCATGTACCCTTCCCTCCGGAGTGCCGGACATTCGGGACCTTCTAGAATGTTCCGATGAAAACACCTAATCATTCCCCAACTCCGAAATGGGACTTTCCTTATATGAATCTTATTCTCCGGACCATTCCGGATCTCCTCGTGATATCCGGATCCCATCCGAGACTCAACAACATTCGGTCTCTTTCTCATAATACCATAACTACTCAAACAACGTCAATCCTTAAGTGTGTCTCCCTACGGTTCGTGAATTATGCGGACATGATCGAGACACTTCTCCAACAATAACCAATAGAGGAATCTGGAAATTCATATGGCTCCACATATTTCTACGATTACTTTGCGATCGAATGAACCACTTACATACGATACCAATTTCCCTTTGTCTCACGATATGTTACTTATCCGAGGTTATGATCGTCGGTATCTCGCATACCTAGTTCAACCTCGTTCGATAAGTACTCTTTTCTCGCTCGTGATATGTGATCCCTTGTGACCAAGTCACATGCTTGCAAGCTAATTGGATGACATTTCACCGAGGGCCCAGAGAATATCTATCCGTCATGTGGATGGACAAATCCCACTCTTGATCCATGTGTTTCAACCAATACTTTCGAACACTCAATGCCACCTTTATAGCCACCACATTACGGTGTGGTGTTTGATGACATCAAAGCATCCATCCAAGAAAGGTGATATGCATGATCTCATGGTCAAGGAATTAGGTTACTATGTATCGAGAAAGCATATAGCAATTGAACTATTGAAATGACTTGATCTTTATGCTACGCTTATCTATAGGAGTATGTCCATCACATCATTCTCCTAATGATATGACCCTGTTGTTAATAACATCTCTATGTTCATGATCGAAACAATGATCATATATTAACCAACAAGCTAGTTTAACAAGAGGCTTTACTAGGGACTCTTTTATTTACAAATCACACAAGTATTAATGTTTCCTGTTAATACAATTATAGCATGGTATGTAAACATTTATCATAAGTGTGAAGATATGATAATAACCACTTTATTATTGCCTCTTGGGTATATCTCCAACAGTCTCCCACTTGCACTAGAGTCAATAATCTAGTTTCAAACCTTTGTGTATTCAACACCTATGGCTTTCCGGTGTTGTATGTACCACGATTGCTAGTGGTCAATCGATCTCCGGATCGACACTTCCGGTCGTGTGTAATTGCATGTCTTTGCGTCTCTCGCATCACTCATTCTCTAATGAGATGGCTTTGTATAAATTTGGTCTTTCGGTGTGACCTTTAGTTCTTTGGGGTTAAAACATGTTGACAATATTGTCGCATAATATATCTTCATAGTATTATCCTCATTGTGAACTACACCTAGTTTGATAACAAACTACTTGACACAAATGCCCTCTTTTGCTGCTATAATAGCAGTCATATACTTAGCCTTTTGTTGTAGTATCTGTCACAATGTCTTAACTTTGGAATTCATCCAAATCCATTATGGAACTCACTTTCCATTATATTGTGCCACCCTTAATTTAGATTGAGATAAACTAAATTTGTACTTTGTGACAAAACTAGTATCAATGTAGTACTTCTACAATGAACTAACCATCTATTTGTCACTTCTACAAATAATATACTCTTAGTTCTTCCAAAAGATCATAAGAATATCCTTACTATTGTCCAATGATCATCTTACAAATCATTACGGTATATGCTCACAACATTTAGAGCATAGGACATATCTGGATTTGTACATATCACAGTATGATTGATATAAATACTCTTTGTGATTTCATACATCAAGTATCAATCTATACTTGAATCTTTGTTTCACTTACCAAATGTCAATACACTTGAATATATCATCAACATTGAACTCTTTCAATCCTTTTCTGGCAACAAGAACCTTTCTTGTAGTTTCTATATTGAATTCATTCAATATCTCGTTTATGTACTTCAGGCACAACCATATTAGCGTCTATTGATGCCAAATATTTGGGTTTTGCCTAAGTCTTTCATCAGGATGAAATTCTTAATATGTGTTAATAAAAGATACATTATTTCCAATCAACAATATGTCTTCCACATAATGTATTAGAAACATGTCTTAGCGCTCCCACTTAATTTCTTGCAAATGCAAGCATCTTCATTGTCTCCGATGAAATTAAACTCTTTTAACAGTTTCATCATAGTGAAGATTCCAACTCCGCTATGCTTACTTCAACCATTGAAATTTGCATATGCTTTTAGCATCCTTTGAATTAATAAAACCCTTTGGACCGTGTCATGCACACGTCCTAGGTAACCATTCTATTAGAAGAACTTGTTTTGTTTATTCTACTACCACATAACAAATTATATGTAGTGGTTGCTACATTAATCCGTCTAGACTAAAAATCGCTATGAAAGATCAAATCTTGTCATATACAACCTTTGAACATTGTTGTGAACTCTTTCCCAACATGTCGACTATTTCATAGATGTGAAACATCCATGTCTACTTCTTTATAGATCCAAACACAACTGCAAGGTCTTACACCTTTTTCGAGGGTCCTTCAAGTTCAAAACTTGATTTCTGTATGGAACTATCACGGATTATATGGCTTCAAGCCATTTGAGTCAGGGCCCATCATCGCTTCTTTGCATGTAGTAGGTTCATTATTCTCAAATAATGATTCAACCCTCAAATCTTGGTATTTGATTGTTCATCCGACCTACTTGTTTCAATAGAAACTTAGACCTCCGTGACCACAACCTTTGAGGCACGTGAGCCATGAGCATTGTTCTGCCTCCAAACACTTTTCTAGTCTTTGCAAACTGCACATATAGCTAAGGTTCCTTTAACCTTATCAAAGTTCTATTGTCCTCCCACTTAACTTTTCACGAAAAATTCCTTCTCAAAGAAACTTGACGTTCTAAGCGACAAACACTTTTGTCTCCGGTGTTTATGGAGGAATACTTAACTGTAATACAAAGACAGGTTTATCCGACTTTGGTTGCAAACATCTTTATTATGCATAGCATACCAATGTTTAAGAAAGGACTACTTGGGTTTAATCCCAAACCATAACTTTATATGGTGTCATTTCAGCGGATTATGATGGAGCTCTTTTAGTGGAAAAAAGGTAATCTCTAAAGCTTTTAATCTTTAAAATATAATGGCAGTTTTATGAATTATACCTTCGATCTTACCATGTCAAACAAGGTTCAATTACATATCTCGAACGCTCCATACTCTTATGGTGTTTCGAGCAATGCAAATCCACGGACCGATTCCTTAAATCTTAGGTATTATGCTAAACTTGTAACTTAAATATCTTCCTTTATGATCTTATCATAAACTATTTATATTCTTGTTACAATGATTTTGCACTTCATCTTGAAAATCTTTCGAACTTTTCAAATATTTCACACTTCATCCTTATTAAGTAAATATTCACAAATTCACTCAAATTTTCGGAGAAAGCATATGAAGTTGAAATCCATCGCTCTTGACTACACATAATGGAGTTCGTACAACAATATGCACAAGTTCCAATAAGCTAGTCTTTCGTTCCCTTTTGGCCTATGAACGAAGTTTTAATTATCTCTAGGAAAGTTTCACAAACGTCATTTGATCAAAAATCAAAAGACTCCAAAATTCCATCCACATGGAGTTTCTTCATGTTTTCTTTCCAATATAATTTAAACTGCGACGTCACTTCCTAAGTGATCTTTCAATCAATTTGTCTTTCGACATTTTTAGCACTAGTTTTATGGATGTGATTTTTCCAACGAGATTTGTGAATCATCCATCTTTTATGGATTACGGCAATTATTTGAACAACCCTTTTGTTCTCATAATACCTGATAAAACAAATCTTGAAGGCAAGCTTTTGATGTTTAACGAGCAACACAATAACCCTTTATTTTGTTCTCGATGAACATCATCACATATTCTTTTGCTAATTACTTAGGCCATTGTAGTTCATGAATTGTGTTGTTTCGTATGACGATTCATACCAACAAATTCAGTATCAAGTACTTAAGAACCACATTGTTTAATAAGCAAAGAATATAGCCATAACATGTATATCATCTATATACTTTAAACTGAACAATTCTAGTCTTTTCTTTTCTGCCATATATTTATGAGATTCTCTTTCAAGATTTACATTTGAAAGAATCTATCAACATCAATAGTGGAGTCATACATATGACACATAGTCCAAAGCGTGTATAGTTAAATACCAATGTCTTTGAACTTGCACTTTGAAGTAGATCACCATTATCAAATATTTGGTGTTCTTTCAAATTCCTTTCTTTAGTAATCTCTTGGTGTAGTAAACATTTTACCTACATCAAATATTCACCCTCATCATGGACTTATCCATGATCTAGCTACTTTAGCTTGTAATTGAATCATGAGTATAATGTTGCTCTCAAAACCTTTTGGAATATTAGGACAACTAGTGTCTCCAACTTTTTGCAAATTCTCATCAAATATGAGAACATGACTTTTGCCATATTATACTCTATCATGTTGTAACCAAAACTTCGTTTCAGATATCACAATATCTTCCACACATCATTGTTTATGAAACAACTCTTTCAGATCCTAGATAACCTTGATATTAAGATAATCTTTTGAATATCAAGAATCATGGAGACAAACATGATACTCATATACTAACACTTGGAATTGTCACTCTTGTTTTAATACCAATTATTAAACTTCATAGAGTAACCTGAACTTCTTGAAAGTTTGCAATAGGACTTTTAAACTTTAGATTAACACTTCAAAACAATACGATACCGGTTAAGTAAAGTAACTAACAGAATTCTATAGTTCTATCATCTCAATTATAACTAAGCGCCAAGGTGGTAAACGGATGCCAATGACTACAACAACTATGCAAATTCACTTTGATTTAGTTTATGAAAAATTGAGTTCTAATTAATAATTAAATTAATCTAGGTGAACTCCCACTCAAAACAATATCCCTCACATTGTTTTAGTGATCACACGAACCAAATCCACCACATCAAAACCGATCATCACGAGAGTTGATATAGCTTTAATGGCGAACAATCATCATGTTCATCATATCTACTATATGATTCATGCTTTGCCTTTCGCGATCCGTGTTCTGAGGCCATGTCCGTACATGCTAGGCTCGTCAAGATCAAACCTTAGCTTCCGCATAAGCAAATCTGGCTTGCTTACGTTGTATTCACCCGGAATCAAAGACACCCGATCATCACGTGGTGCTTGAGCAAGCTTTGGCAACGGTGCATACTAAGGGTGAACACTTTAGAACTTGAAATTTATGTGCATGAGGGATCATCTTATAATGCTACCGTCGTCTACTAAGCAATACAAGATGCATAAAGGATTAACATCACATGCAATTCATAATATGTGATATGATATGGCCTTTCTCCTTTGTGCTTCCGATCTCCATCTTCAAGCGAACATGATCTCCATCATCACCGGCATAGCATCAAGGTCAATGACGCTTCTTCATGGTTGTCGCCCACCAGCTTCAACTATTACAACTATTTTGAATAGACACGCAGTCTTAACAGAAATTAAAGACAACCATATATTCGCCATTGTCAACTTACAATAAGGAACATTGCATACATCAAATATAATCACAATCATGGCCATATCACATCATCGACACCCGCAAAACAAAGTTAGACGCCTCTACTTTCTTTGCATTTTTACGTGGTTTGGGGCTTTCAATAAGTGTCGTTCTAACTTACGAACAAGAACCACAACATTGATACTAGCATTGTTGATTACCCGTTGTAAATTGGATCTTAACTATGCTAGGAGAAACAGCACCCGCAGAGCCACTTATGCAATACAAGTTGCATGTTAAGCGTGGAGCAAGTCTCATGAACGATGTCATGTAAGGTTAGCCCGGGCCGCTTCATCCCAACATACCGCAAGATGCAAAGTACACAAAAGGCAATCTACAATAAAGCATCAATGCCCACAATGACCATTGTGTTCTACTCGTGCAGCAGATCTACATATAGACACGGCTCGATACCCTCAGTAGGGGTTCGTAGCATGGAAAACAAAAATTTTCTATCGCATACAAACAAACAAGCCAAGATCTATCTACTAGATTGTAGCAACGAGTCGATAGTGGAACTCACCCTCGAAGATTCCAAAGCGGTTAACGAGAGCAGATTCTCGTGGATGATGTAGTCGTACTCTTCCGATCTCAAGATCGTGTAGACGATCCTTCGGCAGCGTTCATGGCGCTCCATGATCGGTCACACGTTCGATTTCGACGAAGACCTTCCTCTCCTTGTTCCAAAGGCAGGCCGGAGGTTGTAGCACTCTCCTCGCGATTCCGGCAAAGACAACGTGGCGTGGGAAGTAGAGGAGATCCCATGAGGCTTCGCCTTAAGCCGGTGCAGTATGGTGGAGCTTATGAGAGAGGCTATTAGTGGTCTAGTAATTAGACACACCAATTAGAAGGCTCTAAACCAATTAGAAGGCTCTAAACCAATAGCTCTAAACCGGGTCTAGATCTAGGGTTTAGATTAGAGGATAGGAACTTGTGTGTGCTAGGAGGAGCCCCGCCTCCTTATATAGGTGGGAGGGCTGGCCATGGGGAGGAGTGGAGTCCCTCCCCAACTCGGCCTTGAGGTGGGCGCCGGCTTGGGAGGAGGAATCCTCCCCAACTCGGTTTCCACTTCTCCTCCTCTTCCACTTTCCAAAACTTGCCGTTTGACTTTCAAACTAGCCGTTTGACTTTTCAATTTAGGATTTAAATAAACCCTTTATTTTGGACAGCGAGAACACTTAGTACATGATGCAATCATTCCCACTTACAATGACACATTCATGTACCCTTCCCTCCGAGTGCCGGACATTCCGGGACCTTCTAGAATGTTCCCATGAAAACACGGAATCATTCCCCAACTCCGAAATGGGACTTTCCTTATATGAATCTTATTCTCCAGACCATTCCGGATCTCCTCGTGATATCCCGAATCCCATCCGAGACTCCGAACAACATTCGGTCTCTTTCTCATAATACCATAACTACTCAAACAACGTCAATCCTTAAGTGTGTCTCCCTACGGTTCGTGAATTATGCGGACATGATCGAGACACTTCTAACAATAACCAATAGAGGAATCTGGAAATTCATATGGCTCCACATATTTCTACGATTACTTTTGCGATCGAATGAACCACTTACATACGATACCAATTTCCCTTTGTCTCACGATATGTTACTTATCCGAGGTTATGATCGTCGGTATCTCTGCATACCTAGTTCAACCTCGTTACTGATAAGTACTCTTTTCTCGTTCTCGTGATATGTGATCCCTTGTGACCAAGTCACATGCTTGCAAGCTAATTGGATGACATTTCACCGAGAGGGCCCAGAGAATATCTATCCGTCATGTGGATGGACAAATCCCACTCTTGATCCATGTGTTTCAACCAATACTTTCTGAACACTCAATGCCACCTTTATAGCCACCCTGTTACGGTGTGGTGTTTGATGACATCAAAGCATCCATCCAGTAAAGGTGATATGCATGATCTCATGGTCGAAGGAATTAGGTTACTATGTATCAGAAAGCATATAGCAATTGAACTATTGAAATGACTTGATCTTTATGCTACGCTTATCTATAGGAGTATGTCCATCACATCATTCTCCTAATGATATGACCCTGTTGTTAATAACATCTCTATGTTCATGATCAGGAAACAATGATCATATATTAACCAACAAGCTAGTTTAACAAGAGGCTTTACTAGGGACTCTTTTATGTTTACAAATCACACAAGTATTAATGTTTCCTGTTAATACAATTATAGCATGGTATGTAAACATTTATCATAAGTGTGAAGATATGATAATAACCACTTTATTATTGCCTCTTGGGTATATCTCCAACATTATGCTACGACCCAAAGCTTATGGCGGTGTGGGCTTTAGAGATATGCGTCTTTTCAATCAAGCTCTATTGGCGAAACAAGCATGACGCCTTATATAGTACCCAAACACACTGTGTGCACAATTACTAAAGGCCAAATATTATCCTAATGGAGTTTTGATCGACATCGTTTTTTAGCAGATAAATCCACACCGCATTGTTGAGCACGGCCTCCAACTACTTAAACAGGGAGTAATATGGCGCGTCGGCAATGGTGCCTCCATCCGTGCCTGGCGTGACCCCTGGATCCCGAGGGAGGCCAACCACCACCCAAGATCAGTCCAAGGCCGATGCCGCCATTTGGGTGGCGGATTTCTTCTTGCCGATGGCTCTCGGAATGTGCAACGCCTACAGCCCTTCAATCTCGAGGATGTTTCAGATACTAAAGATCCGGACATCGAGCAGAATGAAAATGACTTCTTAGCATGGTTCCCACAAAAGAGGTATATTTTCGTTAAGAGTGCGTCTGTGATGGCTCTACATAATCGGATGCAAGTGGACTGTGGAGCTACAAGTGTATGACCAGATGGTGCCGTGGCCTACAAGTTAATTTGAGTTGCATGCCACCTAAGGTGAGACCGCTTGCATGAAGGCTGTAAGAATGCTTTGGCAACACAATCAATATGTTTACGAGGCATGGCTTCGTCGCCTCTGTCGACTTTATGGACGCGTGAAGACGAAGACACCTTCCATGTGTTTATACGTTGCCCACACGCATGCCTATGGCAAGCCATGGCCGAGGTTTGGGAGATGCTAAAAGATAATCTTCTACTACCGTCAAGAACGAGTGGTCGCTTGACTCGTGACTCCATACCGAGAATCAAAGGGTGACAACACTAATAACGTCGGCGGATATGGCATGCGCATAATGAGATGACACACAACAAGCCATGTCCACCATCGAGGATCTCGCAGATTCTGTAAGCTACCTAAACTTCCTTGTGATCATTAAACAATTTCGATGCAGATATGGTGAAAGGGAAAATGGCAATCAATCCGAGCTGATTCAAAAGAAGTGCGTCTGAGATGGACTAAGGGAAAATATGAGGAAGAAGTGGAGCTTGCCGGTGAGCAACGAGGCCAAACTAAACACAAATGGGGCCTTTACGGAGAGGAATGCTGGGACAGGAATGATCCTGCGTGATGACAAAGGCGAGGTCATTTTTGCAGCGTGCCGCGAGCTGCAGCGATGCAATGATGCTATAGAGACGGAGATCTTGGCGATGGAGGAAGGACTATGGCTTGCCCTTCACTGGACCCCGTTAAACTTTACAGTTGAAACGGACTGTGCCGAAGCTCTCGATATGATTAAGGAGAGCTCTCCAAACACGTCAGCTTATGCTTTTAGAATTAGTGTTATTCGTGATCTGTTAAAGGAAAGGAACGTTAAGATAGTTAAGATTAGCCGCGGTGCTAATGTGGCATGTCATGAACTTGCTAAGCTTGGTAGAACTCAGGGTAGAACCGCGGTGTGGCTGAGGAATTTCCCCAAGGAGATTGCCGAAGCACTCGCTCATGATTGTAATCCTTCTCCAGCTTAATTTATTATCCTTTCCCCCGCAAAAAAAAAACCCTCCGACTCGGTTCTGAAATTTGAATCCTCTCTCAGGGAACAAAACCGTCAAGTTGTCTACTCAGATTCCGATCCCGAACCTTTTCGGTTTTCTAGGGTTTTAAGAAACGCGGAGCCCACCGTGCGCGGCCCAGAGCCCACTAACTCCGTCTCGATTCCCCTGCCCTTGCCCCTGAATCCCCGCGCCGCCCTCGCCGGAGAGGAGCCCCTCCGCTGCGCGTGGCAATGGCGTTCTCCTTCTCCTCGCCAGCGCAGCAGAACCCATTCCAGACGCCAGCGCCGTCGAATCCGTTCCAATCCCCAGCCCCGTCGAATCCGTTCCAGACCCCAGCGCCGGCGAACCCGTTCCAGTCCCCAGCGCCGGCGAACCCGTTCCAAACGCCGGCGCAGACGCAGACGCCGTCCCCATCACCTTCGCCATTTCAGTTCAACTTCCAGCAACCCCAGCAGCAGCAGCAGCAACAACAACAGCAGCAGCAGCAGCAACAACAGCAGCAGCAACTGGCCGCATCGACGGCGCAACCTCAACAGCAGCAGCAGCAGCTGCTGATGTTGTATACCACGGAGGGGAAGCCCGCCGGGTACAACACAAAGTGGGAGGAGCTTCACGCCGAGTCGCAGAAGGCGCTGCTTCAGATCGAGTAGGGTTTCCTTAATTTTCCTTCTTATTTTCTGGTAAAAAAGTGTGCTTATCTTCTGCGCGATGAGTTGGATCGTCGTTGCTTGCAATTTTTTTTGGTTAATGTGTAGATTTGCTCCAACTGACTGGCCAAACTTACCCTTGTTAACATTATTGTCCCATACTTGTATACTACCCTACTAGGTCAACTTTGTGAAACGTGCTGTTGTTGGGTTAGGTGAAAGAAGTAAATTTTTATGTGCCTGTGCAATTTCATTTAAGAGTTTGTGTGATAAGATGATTTCTTGAAGTCTCCCGTTATAATTGACTCGGGGTTTCTGGGAAAAGACAAGTGCTTTTGGTATCGATTTAATGAGTTTTAGCGCTACGTGAGTTTTTTTTAATCATTTCATCTTCTGTTAAGAAATTGGTGTTATATTGAAGCACTCTGCATTACTTGGAATATTTTGTCCTGAAAACATCTAGAATGTGGTTAGCTAACAATCAATTTTGCAGGGATAAGATACGGGAATACAAGGATGAGAGTGAGCGGTTGGATCAGTGCAGCCGCCTTCACGACTCCTCAATCTCAAATATCAATTTTGAGCTGGATGCAAGTCGCATTGCTCAGGTTGGGTTATTTCCCTTGCTCAAGTTTTTCATCACAGGGGGTGTATGTATATTTGTTTTTTCCTCTCCCAAATGATTAATGTACTATTGATCTCACATTATCAGTTGATACTTTTAAAGGACAGTATAATTTGTTGAGGGAGCAAAAGACAGATCTTAGTATGTTATCACATTCTCAGCAGTGCAAGCAATGAAATTTCACACTTATCCATTTAACCATGGGATGATTAATGAGCTAATGACCAGTACAATGGACAAGCAGGGCTCTGCCCATTTTCCTTCGGAAGTCAATTGAAAAAAAAATACCTCTGCATCCTTGATCATAAACTTGACACACAGAGATAATTAGAAAACACTGACCTAAATGTTGTATATTTTGTAGTTCCTGAATGATGAACAAGTTACCATCTTAGGAGAGTGGGCTATGCTGTAATGGAATTTGCTCGAGTAACTATATTAGCTTGACCGTTAAATGTGCAGTTGAATCATTAGATGGTAAAGCTTAGTTCACAATCAGATTGTTTCCTTGAACCTTGACATGTTTCTTTGCCAGGAATATGGACTATATGATCTCTTGTTAAAAGAGATCTGTGGTAATAGGGGATGTTATCGAGTTTCAGGAGTATTTCATGAGCACACGATACCTGTTCCTAATAGGCTAATACATTTCTTTATAAATCACATGCTACATATTCCTAAACCACCTTGGACTCATGGGTAACTATTTGTTTGCTTTAACAGGAACTCGCAGGGACTGCCACCGTAATTGAGAGAGAGAAGGCATCAGTTCAAGAGTTAATGACTGTTGTCAATGAAATGATGTGGAACACAGAATTTGCAATTCGCTCATATATGATGTTGAGGCCAAGGTTCGTCAAATCAGCCAGTGGTTCTTCAAATCCTTCTGGAGCTCTGCCCAATCAGCCTGTGGCATTGGCACCAACCAGTGATTTCTATAGTGGCATCCCAAAGAGGCCTTCTCATTTTATGCTACAAACTGTCAATAAGTTTGAGAAGTATCTTGATGAGTGCTGCAAGTGGATTGCTGAGCTAGAGCAGCTGGTTCAAATCGAGACCAGTAAAAGATCTACAACTTCTGTGGAGTCTCTACCAAAAGTTATGTCTAATGTGCATGACTATTTCATCTATGTTGCTTCAAAGGTAACTCGTTGTTATTTATTCATACGAAGTCTAACATGTACTTCTCAATTTGTTCATTTTTTGAGGTTGTGCCCATGATATCTGTCATTTTCTATTGACATTTAGTACCTATATATAAAGCTGTAAACTGATGAATTTTCTAGTAACATCACTACTATATGGACATAGAAGAGATAAATTATGTTTTTCTTGTTGTAGTGTCCTGAGACTGACGATTTTCTGATGTTACTTTTTGTATAGGTGGAAAATCTTCATCAGTATGTTGTGACATTGAAAACTGAATATCTTCATGGTCAGCGCCGTCTGGGTAATGCAAGTGATCCATTTCTAGAGGCAAATAGAAGAGAAGCAGCCAAACAAGAAGCAGCTGCCAGAAGGGTCCATCCAACACTGCATTTGCCTGCTCCTGTACAGCCCACAACCCAAATTTCTGCACCAACGACAAGCCAACCGCAGCAATCTTTGCTACCGTCTGCAGCAACCTCTTCGAGTGCCTTCTCAGCTTTTAGCATGCCGGCTTCTGCTCCATCCACTTCGAGTCTCTTTTCAACACCAACTACTCCAAGTCTCTTTTCAACACCAACTACTCCAAGTCTCACGACTAACCTTTTTGGTACAACTGGGTCAGCTCAGCTGTCCACACCATTTGGGACATCCTCCACTCCTACTCTTGGATCAACACCAGCTCCATCTGGATTTGGGACTATCACCCCATCTTTCCCTTCAACACCTGCTATAGCTGGGACTTCACTTTTTTCGACGCCATTCGGAGGTATATGTTAACTCATTTTAAATGATCTCTGGCCGTGAAGCACAAAATGTTGTACGTGAAATATTGCTTGCACACAGTATAACTGATAAGCTTGTTTTGTGCTGCACTGCGTTACTTTGATGATTCCCAGATCCCAATAGTTTGAGATGTTTACAAGTTGGTGCATGCCATTTGCTTTCTTCTTGGCATTTTGTAGCTGCAACTGCATTCATTATTTGTAGAATCTGAATGTCCGTATCCTTGCTGCAAACTGTCAGCACCAGCACCATTGGAATTTTCGAAAATTGTACACAGTTGCATGCTGGAAAACTGCTTATCTTGTTAGCAATGTGGCATATCTGCGTTTTGCTTTCTTTATGGCATGTTGTAGCTGCAACAGAATCAATGTGTTATCTGAATGCTAATAGCTTACTGTAATTTGTCAGTCGCAGCACCAGTATACCTGATCTATGCATTGTATTAAGCATGCCTGCACATACCCTGGTTTACTTTGTGATGCTTGCTGCTTCCATTTGTTAGTCTCTCCACCGCCCATGCTGAGATTCACCTGCTATTTTCTTCTCCATTCAGTGTGAATTATATCATGTGTTTTCCATTAATTCATTTCTCTGACTTGTATGACATTCTATCTGCGTCAACCTACAGGTGGAGCTACAGCATCAGGGTCCAGCTTTGGTGGCACATCTGTAAGTAAAAAAATTCCACCACATTATATTCCGCAGTCTTTCATCTTTTTTGTTACATATAAGATTTTGTTGTCAAATTGCCATCTCCTCACACCCCCTTCAATTTGTATGTGGTGCAGAAAGGGAGGTCAAAGGCCCGGGGCCGACGCTAGATGTAACTTCTTAATAATCAGCTGCGAAATGCAGGCGGCTCATGTATCTCCTGTCTTATGAGGAAACAAAAAAAATCTTGTAATTAGTTTGCCTGGCAATGCTAGTGGAGTTTGAGTGATCGTCTTTGTCAGATGCTTGGTATCAGACCGACTTTTCTAACACTTGCTATTAGGTTCGTGAACCTCCGCGGTGCTCACAGCACTCAGCTTGTAACATGAGCGCATTCCTTATCAAGAGGTGCCAAGGTTGTAAACTTTATTACGATAGTACAACTAGTTTGTCATTGACCAAGTAATTTCAAACCATTGCGAAACCTTTGGCCTTTATCTTCTGTTGGTACTTGCAGTTAGCTGGTGTTGTCAGGCTTGCTCCTTGGCTAGCTCCACTCCTGTTTGCTATGAAATGAGTGCTAGTTTATGTGATGTAGAGTTGACCGTATTAACGCCGGCATGGTGGATCTGGATTATGTAATCCGATTCAATGTTAGATGCATGTTCATCTATCTATATAGTAGCTCCATCGTGATGAACGTAGTAGGTACCACTAGTCAGTCACTGCCACGAAATGATCGGAATATATTCTCTCGATAGTTGCAGTTAGCTGGAGCACTGCATTTGCTGAGAAATGAGTGCTAGTTTATGTGATGCAGAGTTGACCAAATAATATGTAATTTCTCTTATGTTCCACTAGTCACTGACACGACTGTCTCCGCAATTAAGGAGTGGATTTGATTAAACAGTCTGCTGATCTCGATGGAGGTCAGATCTGACCTCCGGCCGAGCAGGCTCCTGGCTTAGCTTGCTAGCTTAGATATAAATAGGATCATCGCCTCTACTCTGATTCTCCGACTCCGTCCATGTCATCTAGCAATCCACTGCTGAAAGCATAGCGTAATGGGTTCCAGCTCCTGCGCCGCGCTGAAGATGGCCGCCGTGCTCATGCTGGTCCTCTTCGCCGGACTGCTGCCGGCGGCGGTGGCGGCGGCCACGAGCGGTGCTGCCGGGTCCAGGGTATCTTGGAGCTTGTCCCGCGCTGTCAAATGCAACGATCACTGCATCAGAAGACCGGAAATGGACCTGTATAAATGTTACGCACGCTGCATGGAGGAGGTGGACGGCGAGGAATTCAAGTGACGAAAGGCACGCGCATTCTCTCTTACATAACTTCCATCCATGCTATTGTTGTTTCTTTCAACCATTTGTGTTCCTATAACACGCAGCACAAATGCCGCTCGTGGTTGGTATTTTTTCCTCTCACATTACAAGCAACTTCGCTGCCGCCTTCAATCAAGATACCACCGATCGATCCTACGTTAGGCGTCGATCATGTTTCAGTTGACATTATTAATGGGTTTTATTGGTTGGATACATAAGTACTACTATGTCCCACTTGTTTTCTGACAGTCTTCGACCGAACTCGAATTACTTGCCGTAGGTTCGTTCACATACACATGTATAATATATCTAGACGCATTTTAGTTATGTACATGCGAATTTAGATACATCTACTCCCTCCGACCCAAATTAATTGACTTCGATTTATCTATATTTGGATGTATTTAGCACTAAAACATGTCTAGATACATCCGAATCTAGACAAATCCAAGTCAATTAATTTGGGTCAGAGGGAGTACGACATTTAATTCGGGATAGGACGGGATAGGGCGAGTACGTATTTTGTTGGTGTGACGATCCTAACTAGTGGCAACACACCAAATAGTCTGGATTACGTCGATACAGCCACAGATGCAAGGATCTGGTTTAGAATTCAGGGAGGAGTACGAGAAAGGAGATAGCGTAATTGCTATTACAACTTTGATCAATGATGCCATGCTTCCTTAGAGCATCTCATGCTTCCTTAGAGCATCTTCAGCAGCGGCGCTAAAACTTGGCGCTGTAAAAGTGGTATGACGTGCGCTGTATCACGTTTGCCGCGCGCAATTCCGGTTGTCAAAAGACAGAAGCGCTAAAACTGGTTATAGCGCGCGCGGCAAAAAAACACGAAATGTCAGGTGCTGTAAAATTTCAGCGCGCGCGACAGATAGCGCTAGAAAAATGCACCCAAATATGATCAAAACACAAATATATAGGATCCATCACACATAGTTCATCAAACAAGCAACCACAAAGTTCAAAAGCATGCAAAATAAACATGTTCGTCGATGTTCACATAGACATCGCTACCAAAAGCTCACATAAACATATGAAACATCGATGTTCATGCTTCATCCTCCTCATCATCCATCTCCTTCTCTTCGCCATCCTCCTCTTTGCCTTCATCAACTTGAACTTGAGCATGTATCAACGTGAGCTTGAGCATCTCCCGTGACGCTCATGCCACCCGGTGCACCATAGCCACCCATGTTCATCATAGTTGTCATGAAACCCCCGGGAGCGACATTCATGCCACCAAAGCCTCCATACTCACTTGAAGTTGGAACATAGCCACTTGTTGTCTTCCCTTCTCCTCGATACATGTTAGACACGGTGCTAAGCTACACACAACAAAGAGAAGAGATGAGCTCAATTTCATGTGAGGACAATACATGTGAGGAGAATACATGTGAGGAGAGGATGAGCTCAATTTTACCTTTGTTGCATCGTTCCCGCCACTTTCCTCGCACGCATCATAGGTCGCCACGCATCCCGCTCACTTTTGACAATCGGTGCTAATTGATGACCACCTTGATCAAAGAGAACGATCACTCCGTTCAATGCCACCTTTGTTGCGCCTATCAAAGTACTCCTTCATGCGAGCCCAATAGGTATCTCTATTTTGGTCCGTGCCAACGGTCGCATCCATGCTCACATTGCACCATGTTTTGCAAAGCAAAACATCCTCGGCGACGGTGTAGTTCGCCGATCTTCCCTTGGGTGGCTCAATCAACCCTTCTCCCTCATCATCAAATGGTTCTTCCTCCTCTTCTTCTTCATAGTTGTTGGATGATACATTCATTATGTTGTGATTATAGATAACATCAAACACCCCATACACTTCATCTAGAACACAAAAATGAGGAAAAATATGAAATTTTACCTTGCCGTCAATTCATCGAACAGCTCGGCGCCGGCAATGCGAATTAAACAGGGGTGCGCCTGGCTGCTGAAGTCGAACTGGGCAAGCGCTTGGTGCAAGGATCGCGGATTTTGGCCGGCGCCTTCCTCCCTTCTTTTTGCGTGGCGACGGCGAAGCGCTTACGCCGCTTAAGGCCTGCGGAGGAATCGGGCGGTGGCGACGGTGGGCTGCGCACTTTGGCGCCATGAACAGATCAGACGCGAGCGGACGCTAAGGGTTCCGGCGGCGGCGGAAGAAGCGGAGAGGTGGCGATTGATCCAGCTTTGCGGCGCGGAGGAGTATGGCGGCGTCGGTGCCGGAGTATGGCCCATCGCCGCGCCATGGCGAGGCGGAGGGAGAGGAGCGCACAGGATCTTTCACCTTGGCGGTTGCGAGTTCGCGCGCGACACTAGCGTTTCCAGCGCGCCGAACTAGGAGCTCGGATGTGGCGCCGGATAGCGCATATCGCACGCTGATTTTTTTTTTAAGCGCTAATTTGTAGTCGCTGCTGGAGCGCCGAAACAAGGCTCCACGCGCTAAACGAGCAGTTTTTTGGACGCGCGCAACATATAGCGTCGCTGCTGGAGATGCTCTTAGCAGGCTACGCTTTAAGCTCCCGGATCGCTTCGCTAGCTGGAATCGTGTCGCCGTGCCACTCCTTGGACCTTGCTGATGGGCCTTGGTGGGCCGAGGTCCTGACATTCCCCTTCCCTTGAGAATTTGCTTGTTCCCAAACAATAGCATCCGGAAATTCATGACGAAGTCGATCCTCATTCTCCCAGGTAGTCCATGATGCAGGTAACCCTTCCCATTGAATCTGCACAAGAGTAACAACTTTAGTGCCTGTCAGTACCTTATTTGTATCGAGCACCAATACAGGAGATGTGCTGATGTCCAAGACATTGCACTACGATGGTAAGTCAAGTTGTGCCACTGTATTTTCTGGGAGTGCTTGTTTGAATAGAGAAACATGGACCACTGGATGGATTTTACTATCCGAAGGCAGCTTCAATTTGTATGACACTGCTCCCACTCGCCGAATCACTTCATAAGGACCAAAGTATTTATAGCTCAGTTTCTGATTTGTTCTGTTTCCCAACAAAGTCTATAAATAAGGCTGAAGCTTCAGATATACCTGATCACCCACATTGAATTGTCTTTCCACTCTCTTTTTATCAGCTTGACTTTTCATTTGTTGCTGAGCTCCCAACAGATTCTGCTGAATCAATCTTTGCATATCATCTTTTTTTCCTTTAGCCATGTTTGCAAATCAGGAACAACAATTGAATCCTGCAATGATATGTCTTGAATACCGATTTTTTTTGTCTTGTATCCATACAATACTTCAAATGGCGATTTGCCTAGAGCTAAATGAAATGTTGTATTATACCAGAATTCTGCCAATGACAGCCATTTGGCCCATTTCTGTTGACAGGATTGTGTCATGCATCGCAAATAAGTCTCATCTGATTCAAACGCTTAGTTTGGCCATCCGTCTATGGATGGTAGCTTGAACTCATATTTAAGGTTGTGTTAGTCAATTTGAACAGTTGCTCCCACAAAGCACTGGTGAATACTTTGTCCCGATCAGAAATTATCACAGTTGGTAACCAATGTAACTTGTATATTTTATCCACATAAAGATGAGCTACATACTATGCCGTGTATGGATGATATAATGGAATGAAATGCCCATACTTTGTGAACTTATCGATGGCCACTAATATAGTGTCATACGTGATAGATTTAGGCAAGCCTTCCACAAAATCCGGACTCACCATATCCAATCTTTTTGCGGTATAGGTAAAGGTTGCAGCAATCCGGGTGTGTCAACATGTTCTGTTTTCGCTTGTTGGCAAACTATGCAATGAGCAACAGAAGTTTTGACATCTTGCTTGAGTTGATTCCAGGCAAAAAGATCTTTCACTTTGTTGTAAGTCGTAGTAAACCCATTATGACCTCCTATACCACTGGCATGTAAGGCAAGCATGATTGCTCGCTGAGCCATCTTCCACCATGTTTAAACATTGTTTTTGGTCAAGCAGTTGACAAGAAACTCTCAATCCTTTCCACTAATGACTAATAATTGCAGAGATATGCAAAACCTTGCTTTGAATTGTGTTGTGCAGGAAATCACACATTTTAATGCAAAATCAGGAGTCATAATGAAGGTTTTTGAGGAAGTCCACACGTCCAAGTAATTGGGAAGTCATTCCCTAGCGTCTGTAAGCTTAACGACCACTGGTAGGGGTCGGGCCCGCCCGTACCGTCCGCTCGTACCGTGTGGCGATGGCTTCGTCTCATCAAATCCTACAACTTTCATAAAGACACCTATATATTTTGAGGCTCCAGCCGTCGGCCAGAGAGTCGTCATTCTCAGATTACATCACAACACCACCAAAGGAGATCCACGCCATTGTTCATCACTTCCATCATCCATCCCCCATTAGCCATAGCCATTTCTTTGTACCTTAGATCTCCTTGTGATTCGGCTACCATTGTAAGAATATTTGATTTTAATATAAGTATTTTGCACAATATTTTCTATCCTAGATCTATTTGTTATGAGTGAGTAGTCCTCACGGGCCGCGAGTTGGGGAGAAACCTCGCAGCAATTATGTGCATCTAATTCATGGGAGTATTGTGTTTTGTTTGCAATAGAGATTTGTATCTTTTGTTTCTTTGTCTCTTGCCTCAATCGGTGGACTTGTAGGTACCCAGGTGTTGGAGATATGCCCAAGAGGCAATAATAAAACGGTTATTATTATATCTTAATGTTTATGATAAATGTTTACATCCCATGCTATAATTGTATTAACCGAAAACATTAATACTTGTGTGTTTTGTAAACATAAAAGAGTCCCTAGTAAGCCTCTTGTTAAACTAGCTTGTTGATTAATGGATGATCATGGTTTCCTGATCATGGACATTGGATGTCGTTAATAACAAGATCATATCATTAGGAGAATGATGTGATGGACACACACACCCATAGTAAGCATAGCATAAGATCAAGTCATTAAGTTCGTTTTGCTACAAGCTTTCAAATGCATAGTAACCTAATCCTTCGACCATGAGGTTATGTTAATCACCATCACCGGATGGGTACTTTGATGACATCAAACACCGCTTCATAACTGGGTGGTTATAAAGGTGTCATTGGATATTCTGAAAGTATGTGTTGAAGCGCATGGACCAATATTGGGATTTGTCCATCCATATGACGGATAGATATGCTCTAGGCCCTCTCGGTGGAATGTCATCTAGTTAACTTGCAAGCATGTGACTAGGTCACAAGGGATGACATAACACGGAACGAGTAAAGAGTACTTATCAGTAACGAGGTAGAACTAGGTATGGAGATACCGACGATCAAACCTCGGATAAGTAGAATATCGCGTGACAAAGGGAATTGGTTTCGTATGTTAATGGTTCTATCGATCACGAAGTCATCGTTGAGTATGTGGGAGCCGTTATGGATCTCCAGATCCCGCTGATGGTTATTGATCGGAGAGGTGTCTTCATCATGTCTGCATATTCACGAACCGTAGGGTGACACACTTAAGGTTCGAAGTTGTTTTAAGTAGATATGGAATATGCGTTGGAGACCGAATGTTGTTCGAAGTCTCGGATTGGATCCGGGACATCACGAGGAGATCCGGAATTGTCCGGAGAATAAGATTCATATATTGGGGATCATTTTCTAAGTTAGGAAATGTTCCGGAGTGTTTGTATGGAGATTCTAGAAGGTTTCGGAATGTTCTGGAAGGTTCTAGAAGATTTCTTGGAGTTTGCTTGAAAACCAAGAAAGGATCAAGGAGTCTTTGTGGGGCAAGACACATATTCATGGGGGAGGAGGATTCCTCCTCCCAATCCATGCCAGGAGGAGGAGTCCTACTAGGACTCCCTCCCATGGCGCCTCCCTCCTTTAAATAGAGGGAGGCGCCACCCCTAGACCTCTCCCATAACAAACCCTAGCCGCCTCTCTCCTCCTCCTTCGCTCTGCTCCGGCTTAGCCTGCCAGAATCCTCTACTCCACCACCACCACACCGTCGTGCTGCTGGGATTCCGTGGAAGATCTACTACCTCATTGCTCACTGGAATAGGGAGAGGAAGGTCTGCTTCGACTCGCACGCAGGACCGATCATGGAAGCGCTTTAACGAACGCGGCAAGGATCGTCCACACGATCTTGAGATCGGCAAGTGATCGAATACATCAACCCCGAGATCTAATCTCGTAACGCTTTCGGATCTACGAGGGTTAGTACAGATCTATCTCGTTGCACATATCTAATAGATTAGATCTTGGCTTTTATCTAGATTAGATCTGGGTTTTGTTCGTTCTTGCGGTAGAAAGTTTTTGTTTTCCATGCTACGAACCCATCACCAGGATCCCATAGATTTACTATAAGAAATATTTCCTTCCGCAACGACTTGGCCCGACGGTCGTCGTAGAAGGCGCGTCTTCCGCGACGAAATTCTCGGCTTGATCGTGGCCGATGGAAAACTTTTTTTTCGGTTTCGCACCCCTCTACTACGACGAAACCGCTAAAAACGTGGACAAAGCTTGGCCGACGCATGGCAGAAGCAAGATTTCCGGTTCCTCGCGTGATGTTGTCTCGCCAAAGTCTTTTTAGACGTGTGGGTCCCGGACGTCTGTGTCTCTAGCGGACCATACTTTTTGGCCGCGCCTCCCTGATTTGAACTTGATAACGCTGTTCGATGCCTCTTCCGTTTAGTCAGGCTTCTAGCTCCCACATGTCCGCCTCTCATTAGAAGAATCATGTGCATGATGAATTTTTTTCTTCCCTATTCCAAACTTGATAGCGCTAATCGATGCATTTATCGTTTAATCACGCATCTGGGCCCCACATGCCATCCTCTCATTAGAAGAAACGTGTGTATGATGGAATTTCCCCCATCGGTCACGCCTCCATGTTCCGAAATTGATAGTGTTGCTCGCTGCATCAGCTGTGCTGGTGGGTTCCTTATGTCTGCCTCACATTAAAAGAATCGTGAGTATGATGGATTTTTTTCTTCTCTAGCACTACCCTGTTCCAAACTAGATAGTGTTGCTCGATGAATCTGCCGTTTGGTCAAGCAGCTGGGTCCCACATGGCAGCCTCTCGTTAGAAGGATCGGTTGTATGATTGACTTTTTTCTTCGCTCACGCCTCCGTGTTTCGAACTTGATAACATTGCTCGCTGCATCAGCCATTTTTTCAGGCTGCTGGGTCCCCCATGTCAGCCTCGCACCTGGAATCGGTCCGGATCTTCTTATTCCACTGCCTTGCTAGACCGGGGGCCGGGAGATGTCTTTTACACCGGATGTGTGTAAAACTCCACGAGGCACTTCCATTAGTGGTGCTGGACGCTTGAAGCCTTCTAGACCTTGAGGTATGCTATGATCGGTTTCAATAGCAAAATTTGTGTGGGAACGTTATCCCGCATTCAGTCTTCAAAGGTATGAACACCGTATCCTGCTCGTTATTATACTTCTCCATAGATAGATCTTGGGTTAGTGTGTTCTCGTAGTAGGAAAATCTTTTGTTTTCTGTCATAGAACCCCTTCAAACTCTCTGTGTCACCCTGTCATGTTCCTGTTGTTTCCTCGCCAAGGGTTTATGGAGATCGTGTTTAGCCCCTGTGTTCTATTTCATCCTACTTCGAGAGGTGCCCCATAGGGACAATCTTCGACAATGACGGTAGCATCATAAGATGATCCCTCAACATAATTCCAATATGCGTGTTCTCCCTCAAGTGGGCACCACCAATAAAGTCCATCGTTATGAAGCAGGCTATGATGAACATGTGCTAGACATATCGACGTTCGCATATAGTGGGTGTAAGACATGTTGCACCGCAATACACTAAGGTTAACATTGGTGATCCTAGCATGTACATACATGACCTCGGAATCCAAGTGACTGAAAGGTTAAGCATGAATATAATCACATAGTTGATGTGATTAACATGTCGATGTCTATCTTTGAAACTATACCATCGGCTGTGATGATCGGGTTTTTATAGTGAATTGGGACCGTGTAATCACTAAAACAACGATGATGGATGTTCGTTTAAGTGGGAGTTCATTAGTAAATATGAACTCATATTATGAACTCAATAATCTAAGTAAATTTGCATAGTTTGTTGTAGTTGGCATCGATTAGACTATTGTACGCATAGTTGTAGTTGAGATAATAGGACTATGGTATTCTATATACTTACTTTATGGATTGGTACCGTATTGTTTGAGTGCTGAGTTGAAAGATAAAAGTCCTAAAGAAAACTTTCAAGTAAACCTCACTTACTCCATAAGGTTTAATAAGTGTATTAATCTTAGAGTAATTGATTCCAAAGTTAATATCTAAAAGATCATGACTGCCTCCATGATACTTGATATTAGAAATAAAGGTTTTAGTATCAACATTATCTAGGAGCTGAAAGACTTATTTCAAAAATCATCTTGTGTAAAATATATTCTGAGAGCTGAAACACTATTTGATTGCAATATGATAAAACATAATTTTCTTAGAAACTGATTCTCACATTGGATGAGCATTTGCGAATGATGGTGGCACTAGACATACCTATCACCCAATAGGTTTGGGAATAAAGTTAAACAAACATTCGTCCTTATGAACTATAGTAGCTCAATCATGAAAGTTGTCATGATGGATGAATGAGAGGTATAGGTAAAATGTTTACCATACTAAAAGACCACTAAAAGTAGAATCCAAAAGAACACGAATCATGTGATGATGGTGATCCACTTCCAAGTTTAAGTTTTAGGGGTATTAGTGTTTGACTAATACTCTTGTACCAAGTACCATGTGATTGGTGCCACTCTTGTTGTTGGTTGGTTATTCTGAAAGAGAGGAAAATGTTGAAAGATAATTCATAAATATAATTGGCAGAAATTGATGGACTGGAATTGTCTAGCTCATGTATATACAAGATATACATGTTATGAATATATATTCTTTGCTTACTAAACTAATGCAATTCTTCAGCATTGGATGCTGGATTGGTTAATATGAAATGTCACATAAAGCAACTCAATGTAAGAAATACAATGGCACAAGTAACTGGCAAGAGAATATGGTGATGATGTTCATCGATGAACAAATAAGATGTTATTATGTTTGTCATCTACATCAAAGACCAAGTCGTCAAGATCTATTCTATTAAATTGTTATTTGGTTCTAGTACTATGAGAACAAATTGATGTTCAAATAAATACTGTATTCCATAGATGATGGATGAACCATTATAAATCTTGTTGGTGAAATAATCTTAATAAAACTAAATGCTAAAAACGTTGCAAGACGAAATGATTGGAATTTCACTTAAATGTGATGCAACTATTTAAGTTATACTGGAAAGAAGAACATGAAGGTTAAGTCCCCGCACGCTTGGGGGCTAGTGTCAGGGGATCAGACGGTCTAGTCCGGCTGAACCAGGATGGATGACCACTAAGCATCAAGAATAGGCTGGCTAGACCCATCCAGCTGGTCAACTCCAAGACCAAGCCGGCTGGCCTCGTCTAGCTGGTCAACCAAAAGACCAGGCCGACTAGCCCGCTCTAGCCGGTCGCCTTGGAATCAGTAGCCGTAATCCGGAGGGCGTGATGATGGAAACAGTACCACACCTCTGGATCCTTCGGCTTTGCATTAGCTAAAACGCAACGGTTACACACTATTTGACAAGACGTCCGTCTAGTACGGGATCCCATTGAAAGGATAGAGATGTCGCCTAGAGGGGGGGTGAATAGGAAATTTCAAAACTAATATGGTTTTGGCTTGATAGAATGCAGAATTAAACTAATGTTTATTTTACAAGCACAAAACCTAAATACACTAGGCTCAACTAAGTGCAACAACAACAAGTTAAGGTAAGCAAGATAGCACAAGATAAATATACCACAAGTGATAAGCAAGATATAAGTACTTCAAGCATGATGGCTATCACAAGGAAAGTAAGCTCGGGTATAGAGATAACCGAGGCACGTGGAGACGAAGATGTATTCCCGTGTTTCCTTACAAGAAGGTAGGTCACGTTGGAGAGGTGTGGGATTCCACGAAGGATTTCCCAACGCCACGAAGGCTCACCTTCTTCTCCGAGTCTATCCCACGAAGGAATATGCCCTTTCCTTATGGCTACCTTTTCCTCCACTCTGGAGATGGCAAGCTCCACAACCACTTCACAAGATCCACAAAGGAGAATCCCGGGTCTCTTCACAATCTTCCATGAAGACGACACCGCGGCACCAACCGCCAAGCCAACTAGGAGGTCACCCTCCAAGAGAAACAAGCTCACGGTCTCTCACTAGAACAAATCGTAATGGAGAGCTCAACACTTATGCAAGAATGCAAAGCAAGAAAATTAAGGGTGCTCAAATCCTTCACTCTCAAATCCCACCAAAGCAAAAAGTGCTAGGGAGGAATTAGAGAGGAAGAACAATGGTGGAAGTCCACCAATGACTTCAAGAACTAGATCCAAAGGGTTCCCCTCACTTAGAGGAGGAATTGATTGGTGGGGATTGTAGATCTAGATCTCCTCTTCCAAAGCCCTCAAAAAGATGCAAGAATCATAGGAGGGAAGGGAGAGGTAGCAAGCTCAAGAGGTTCAACAATGAAGGTCAATTTCGTGGTCAAGAACACCAAAAAACGTTGGGGAAAGAACCCCTTTTATAGGGGAAAGCAAAAATGGCCGTTGGGAGAAATCTGCGCAAACCCGGTTTGAAGTTCGGTTGAACCAGCCCAAAAGCCGGACGATCCGGTATTAGGCTCGGTTGAATCCCGGTTTGAACCTGGTTGAATCCCGGTTGAACCGGATCTAAACCGGGAAGCGTTACAGAATGTAATCCTGGTTAGACTCAGTTGCAAAACCAGGAATCCCGGTATGAATCCAAGTTGAACCGGATGTGAAACAGACTTGACGAAAAACGCAATAACTTTTGCATTCGGACTACGATTTTGGTGATCTTGGGCTTGTTTTGACGAGGACAATAAGATCTAAAATATGGTGTAGATAAACATCATAGTACAACAAAGGAAGATAGAACCAAATTAATAAAGGTATGAAGCTTCCCTATAAGAAGAACCGGTAAAACTTTCAAACTCCAAAATGCCATAGAAGATGCATACAAATTCCGTTTTCGATGAACTTGCACTTGTTGAAGAGCTAGCAACAAGATCAAGAACCTAACATGGAGAAACACCAAGAAGAAGAAAAATAGGAAGATGAAAAGTATGCAAAGGATTGAGCTCCCTATGACGATGTGATCAAGTAACCCAACCAAAAGCCCCTCTTGATAGTGCGACTATCTATCCTATAACCCGGTCTCCCAACAACCACTTTGAGACCGGTAAAAGGAAAACCTAGCAAGGCCATACCTTTGCCTTGTGCATCCTGCTTGATCTTGATGACAACTCTTCAAGCTCCATCCAAGCCGGAATGCATCACTTGATCATTGTTGCTTCGTGAAGACTCATAATTTGCTCCCCCATGCACCACTATGGGATTGCTTCATTAAGACACGTCTTAACATGTACATTATCGCCAATATGGATGGAAAGCTTCAAGCAAATGATCTTCTCGAGATGCTTATCTTGAACTTGCCCTTCTCAACCTTGATGGCGATCACCACTTGATGTCATCCTCTCATGGGCTATATGAGATCTTCACTTTTGAAGCATGCCCATGGAAAGATACCTATCCCATATAGAAAACACAAAGGCACATATATAATGGGTTAGTTCATGATGCATAAATGACAAGGCTTACCATACCACAAGATCCATTTGGTACATTCTTTATGCTTCATGTGTTGACCAACTTGAAATCACTCTTCACTCTTTGTATTGGTTAACCAAGTATCCTCTCATGCTCCATCTCAATATCTCGAGGTACATAAGGAACTCTTCATTTGATTACATGCTCTAAATCTTAGTCAGCCATAGCTCAACTAATGAGGCTATCATGACACCGACTTAGAGCCATAACTTGAATTCTTCTATTGAGATCACACTCTCAAGATCTTGATTGTATCATATTCTTCTTCAACTTGATGATCTTGATGCCAATACTCAAGGTATATCTTTATCTTCATGGCATCCATACGTGAATCCAACACATGAACTACAAGCATGACCTATGGAATATTCCTTCATATAAAACTTAATGAAAACATTAGTCCATAGGGATTGTCATTAATCACCAAAACCACACATAGGGGCAATTACCTTTCAATATCCCCCACTTTGGTAATTGATGATAATCACAACAAGAGGGTTTATATAATGAATATTATAAACAAGTACACAGCTTATTCGATAATAAGTTGTATACAAGAGGTTGTATTTGACATGGTTAAGTAACACAAAGATACTAGCCCATATCAAAACTGATTCTACTCACACAAACTACAACTAATGCACGGGATGTGAGTAGAACCAACATATATAGAGCAAACTCCCCCCACAATATATGCACGTATGATGAACTTGAATTTCATTGCATACATTCTCAAGCATGACCTTTTAGAGAGTTTTAACTATATATTCAACCTTGGAAAACATAATAAAGATGAAATTCATGAAAGCCAAATACTTAAGAACAAACCAATCTTAAGTAGAAAACCATTTCCCTTAAAACCCTCTAAACTTCTCTCCCATTGACAACAAGTGCCAAAATGGATGACAAAGTTAGAAGGCCAGTATAGTTCAAGTTCCTCCCTAAGGTGTGCATTTCTCATAATATGAGTGAAAACAAATGTACATATTCAATGACAAATACCTGGAGGAAATCAAACTATATTGAGGATCAAGGATTGCTAAAAGGATAACAAGGTGAAGGAACTTCAATGGATGAAGCAAGCAATCGAAAGATCCAAATAATCAAATGGACAAATAGTGATCTAAATGAAATAAGGAAGCTCCCCAAGGTTCATGCATAAAGTAGTTGTTTCATTTGAATACAATATACAGAAATATGGAATCCTCACTCCCTCTATATCATTTAGAACACGACCAAGATACAAGGAGTATAGATATAAATCAATACACTTGTCAAGACAAGCTTAAGTCCAAAAGAAACCAAATATGAGATATGAGTATGTGAAGATGCAATAAAAGTAAACCGAGCACTCATAAATCAAGACCTTACCAATACCATTAAAAACCAAAAGGGTAAGAGAGATGGTTGGCAAAGAGCGAGGATATCAAGGCGAGAGATTAACACTCTTGTGTATATAAGTTTCTAAGTGGTCAAAACATGAGAATAATTCACAAAGAAACATCCACACATAAGAGGTTAATAAAAATAAGAAAACATGATATCCAAGAGGAAGTCATAAAATATACCAAAAATGATATTTTGCTTAAGTGCATATATAGCCCATGGCTCTATTGTATCTCATGGTATATCAATGAACTTCACCAAATAAAAATAAAAACATCAAAAACATCACAACTAACACTAAGGGAACTAATGCTAGTTGGGATATTTTGAGAAAGGCAACAAGTATCAAAAGGAAGGGTTCAATGCAATTTCAACAATATTGCACATGAGAGTACCTTGAGGAATTGATATGCAATAAATTGCTAGAAGGCATATATGGAATTGGTGAATCATGCATGAACATGATTTTATATACTCCCCATTATATGCATCATCTCAAATTAGTCACATAAGCAATAAGGATAAAGAAGTGTTTCAAAGATCTTTGCAAGAACCACAACATTTACAAACAAATAAATTCATGCCAAGATGCAACCTACAAGAGATTTGATGGAAGAATAGTATGCATGAATAAGATACTTATTACCGAGATAGCAAGGGTATGATGTAGTAGATAAGAATTCTTCGATCATCCTAGCTTGACTCCAATTATCATGTGGTGACAACACCTTCCTTATAGACGATACAAGCATTCATTGCATCTCTAGTGTACCTAAAACAACATTCAAGTACATCTTGGTCCCCAAACTTATTGGGTCCAAAGTGGTTAGACTAACCACAACACATATGACACACTCCATAAAAATATGTGCATATTAAGGGATGAAATTTGAGTTTCATTCACATTTTAGCCATTTAAGGATTTGATGGAGTATACCCTATATATTGGATCAAAGAAAGCAAAGCATGATTTAAGATAGACAGTTAGTAAACATGCATGCGCGAGACTTTCAAGATCCAACAAAGATATAATTTGGACAAAGCACCAAAACATTCAAGAAGGCATACAAGGTGTGACAAAAACACATTTGTTGTCCAAACTATATCAAAGAATCAAATCAACACAATATTTGTTCAACAAATGAACCAAGAAAAAACTATTGAGCATAAAATATGAAATAAAACATAAATGCTCAAAGATTTATCTCACTCAAGAAAACAAAATAGAGAAGAAAGAATGAGATAACAAACTCCCAAAAGAGAAAGGTTTCAACAAATAAACCAAACCCTTAACACTTTTCATAATGGCACAAGGTTCCGAGGAAAAAGGTTTGTCTTCCACTAAAAACACATTTGATAATAATCAAATACATCATCAAAGAGATGTTCAAAAGCCAAGGAAGACAATTGGAGCCACAACAAATTTTTGGAAAGAAAAAGGTAATAGGAGGTGAAATCCAAGGTGAAGATGATCCACAAATGCTACCACACACAAGTATATCAATTGTCAAAGACAATGAGTGTATTGGAATTGATTCCTGGTGGTATATTGCATAGATATTAAAGATAAATCTTCACAATAAAAAGCATATGACAGGAATAAAAAGATTAAGCACTATGCAAGGATAGAGATTCTTGATAGCTTCAACTAGTCACACAATCATGCAATGCAATGATTAGAATAACTTGAAGCAAATGGTCTCCCAAATAAGATATAGAGATATGTATTTGAGGAAGGCTACACCAAGAATTTCTTACTCAAACAAAGACTAAAAAGATGAGCAATAAAAGCTTCTAACAAAAAATGACCTTGTTTGAGGTAACATGCCACCTAGATACAAGATAATTAACAATATCAACTCTAAGTGGAACTACCTCATATGTTCACATTTCCTAGGATTGTGATATGCAAAAGAAGCATATTACTCCCCCATAATGTGATATTCAATTTTTCTTAATAAGAGGCAAAGCAACCTCAATTAGAGATAATTAATGGACATTTAGAATTTGAATTTCTCATGAGTATGTGACACCACATAGTGACTAGATAAGCTTGCAATATCAATACTAAGTGGTAGTACTCATGTACAAACATTTTAAGGTATGCGATATGCGCGAGGCATATCACTCCCCCAAAATGCGATGTTCCATTAACCACTCGAAAAGAGCCAAATAAGATATCATCAAGATGCATTAGAGGCTTAAAACAAAACACACGAGTAAATGATGTGCCAAACACCTAGGTATACTTGAATACACAAAATAAGAAATCATGAGGCACAACAAATGCAAACACATACTTGGTACAAAACCAAAACATGTAAAAGGGCAAGTAACTTACAATATAAAAGAGTTGAGTTCGAGTTACCGCAAAGAGGCGCATTGGGTATATGGTAGGGAGATGATAATCCTTATAACTTGGCTTGATCAAGTATAATATATGAGATCCCTTAATTCTTCATGAGTTAGCCAAGTCTCCAATGCCCTCCAAAAATACCTGTTGATCAAGTTTGAGCTTGATGGTCCCCAACTAAGTTGGGTCCTAAGAGGTTAGTCACAATAGGCTTGCCAACCCAAATGGTTCTTTTCTTGACACCACTTTGAGTTCCAACAAACTTGGCAAACACATTTCCATCCTTATCTATCCCAAGAGAATAATCATCATAAACAATGATAGGGTTAGATAAGGTACCCTTTGAACATGAAGAGGCAAAGTGCCCCTTCTCACGGCATATTTAGCAACAAGTGCTCCCCTTTATCTTCTTCATTGATTTCTTGTCTTGGGGAGCCTTATCTTGATTCTTCTTATGAAGTGGCCTAGCTTCAACTTGAGGTTGAGAATGGGATTGACCTTGAACTTGTGGCCGCTTACCTTGTTGCTTCTCACTCAAGTGGTTTTTCTTTAACGGACAAGACATGATGTCCTTTAACCTTGCACTTGAAGCAAATAATCTTGGCCGAATTATTGACTTGGTCTTGGCCCTTCTTCTTGTTGCTCTTGGACTTGTTCTTGTTATTGGAGTTGAATCCCAAGTCCACTTTTATCATTGGGGTATTTTTGCACACTCAAAATATTATCGAGTGTGGATTTGCTTTCATGACTCTTTTCCAAGTCTTTCTTCAAATAAGTGACTTGGGACTTGAGCTCTTTGATTTCCTCTACATGGTTAGTAGAAATATAGGAAGTAGAAGCTTCATTGTTAGAGCAACAAGGCAAAGAAAGTAATGCAACACAAGGTTTATCAATAGTATGACAAGAAGGACCACTAGGAGTAACACATGGAAAAATATCATTTTGAGTAGAAGTTGTGCTAATATCCAAATGAGGCTCAGAAGATGTTACATTAGTGATACTTGCCTCACGAGCTAACTTTAGCCCACCATAGGAGATTATAAGATCATTATGAGAGCCCGAGAGCATTTCATTACTCTCTTACAATTTCCTATACTTGCTAGTTAGCAACTCAAGTTGAGCCCTTAGCTCAACATTCTCCTTTAATATAGATGCTTCTCAAGAAGTAGAGTTAGTAGCACTAGCATCATTAATATATTTTTCCTTTCCAAGCTCATAAGATTCAATTTTTTGTGTGAGGAGACAATTAGTGTGCTTTTCCTCGGCAAGCTCTTGCTTAAGGAGATTGAATCTCCAACTCCCATCATCAAGTTGGAAATCCAACTCCTCTATGGTTTCTGTTTGTTTAGTTATGGTGTCCATAACGTGTTTGAGACAAGCAACAACCTTATTATTACCACGAAGAGAGGTACACAAAAAGTCAACTCAAGCACAAGAGCACTAGTATCCTCATCAAGGTCATCATCATTATCATAGCTATTATCTAGAGAAGATATGTTGGGATCCAAAGTACGAGATACCTTTGATCCTCTTGCCATAAGGCACATGTGATCATGGGAGGATGAAGATGAGGATATTGTTGAATCTCCATTCATGATTGTGTCTTGCTCCATAGAATGTTTGATTTCCTTTAGATTGTTAGATACACAACTAGAGGAAATAGAAGCGTTTTGCATATGGGAACAAGACAAATCAAGCATGTCATCTACATTAGTACTCAAATAGTTTCTAGATGATATGCAAGGACTAGCAACAAAAGGGGATATAGAACTATTGTTGCAAGAAGTGTTTAAGTACAAACTCTCTACACCATTATCATTTATAGAACAAGAATCACTGGTGTAAGGAGAAACACTACCATCATCACATATGATTTTTCCACTCACCATGCCATTACCTTGTGACTTGTCACATGTAAGTGAAGTGGAAAGAATTGAAATCTCATCGCGACCGGAGGTGGAAGCAACTTTGAGTTCTTCATGATGTGAAAGAGAAGAGAGCTCCTCGGAGAGACCATTGACTATATGTTAAATGGAACCACCAAATATTTCTTTAAGCTTGGTCCACCTTTCATGAGACGACTTGCGCTTTACAATCGACAAGAACAAATTAACTATGGGGATCAAGGAGAAGATAAGCTCATTAGATACTTGACCTTCGAGATGTAAATTTTTCTCATCCTCTAAAGATAGATTTTGAGGATCCATCGGAGGATAAAAACCTACATCTAGAAATCACTCAATATTTGGACACAAGGTCCGAAGATTACAAAGCAAGCAATTTCTCCATAAAGCATAATTTGTGCCATCAAAGATAATTGTGTCACTGCGCACTATACTACTATCCGACATCTTTACACTCTAGGCGGTGAAGCCTAAACAAGGAGAGACCTTGCTCTGATACCAATTGAAAGGATAGAGATGTCGCCTAGAGGGGGGTGAATAGGCAATTTCAAAACTAATACGGTTTTGGAGTGATAGAATGCGGAATTAAACTAACGTTTATTTTATACGCACAAAACCTAA
Organism: Avena insularis; assembly: GCA_023614405.1. Lineage (NCBI taxonomy): Eukaryota > Viridiplantae > Streptophyta > Magnoliopsida > Poales > Poaceae > Avena > Avena insularis. The sequence goes on along the minus strand of CM042692.1, from coordinate 488,553,424 downwards.
ATACACTAGGCTCAACTAAGTGCACCAACAACAAGTTAAGCTAAGCAAGATAGCACAAGATAAGTATACCACAAGTGATAAGCAAGATATAAGTACTTCAAGCATGATGTCTATCACAAGGAAAGTAAGCTTAGGTATAGAGATAACCGAGGCACGCGGAGACGAAGATGTATTCCCGTGTCCTCTTATAAAAAGGTACATCACGTTGGAGAGGTGTGGGGTTCCACGAAGGATATCCCAACACCACGAAGTCTCACCTTCTTCTCCGAGTCTATCCCACGAAGGAATAGGCCCTTTCCTTATGGCTAGCTTTTCTTCCACTCCGTAGATGGCAAGCTCCACAACCACTTCACAAGCTCCACGAAGGAGAATCCCGGTGACGAGGGTTTAACTCATCAATGCCCATTGTTATGGACTTGGGTTTTGGAGAAGGAGGGAGCGCTGGAGACATCTATCGGCTAGCAAACAAGCACACAGGGGACAAAGGATTTACCCAGGTTCAGGCCTCGTAGAGGTCCCTACTCCTGCTTGTATCTATGGTGGCAACGTGGGAGATCGTAGATCTATCTATTGGGGGAGTCACGATGGTGGAGAGGTTATGTCGTAGCGTGAGAGATTGTAGATCTATCTATTGGGGGAGAGGATGCCTTCTCGTTGGACCCTCCTAGCCTTTATATATGGGGAGGCTAGGTCTGAGGTACCAATACGAGTTGGTTACAAGTTGTATTCAAACTCTAGTCTTGAGGTTTCCTTGTCTTGTGCGTTTGGGAGTCCGTGTCCATATGGGCTTCATATCAGTCGAACCGTCACGGGCGTCATGGAACCGTGCAGGTCGTCGAGTGCGCCTTCCGTCGGGATGCACCAGGTAGGTTGTAGACGAGTGCCTGTTGGGCATACCCATGTCAGTAGCCCCCGAGTGTCCATGTGAATCGTAGATTCGGATGGAGACTCAGAAGTCTTGAGTCTTGCATTAGGATGTCGGAGTTGACAATTATGTCGAGTGCGTAGCACTTCACCCGGAAGTTCATCGGGTCAGCCGAATTTGTATTAGTTCATAGGGATGATGGTAAACGTGCCTGGTGCGCTCGATGGATCGGGACCAGTTAATTGCTCTAGGGCAAAAACAACGCTACCTACTCAAACTCGAGTCCCCGGACTCAATTGAATTGTTGGCGAATTCGACTCATGCCGGAGGCCTTACAGAGTCGAATTCCGCAGTATGGGTGTGAGCACTCGATGCGTCCGCAAGGCATGTTCATCGCACTGTAGGCACGGATATATCTCCGCAAGGGCGCAGCAGATGCGTCTGGTAGTGCTTGGCGATGCGTTACCGAGCCTTATTCAGGTCTTATCTTCACGTTGTAAGCGCGGCATCCGAATTTTTTGTCATCGCGGAGATGATTCGGGTGGCCCAGGAGACGTAATCTCTTTGTAGGGGAAATACGTGGCGGAGTCGCCATAACATTCGAGTGTGGATGTTATCGACACACAGTACGATGTACAAGCAAAAATAATCATACGGTGCGCGGCTAGCGCTCCCTATGGGAGTAGCCCCCGAGTGCCTATTCGAGTCGTAGACTCGAGTGGGGACTATAAGTATTTTGCGACTGCTGTCGTCTTTTGCTTGTTTCAGTCGAATATGCTTTCAGCGCCCCCTATGGGAGTAACCCGAAGTCCATAATCGAATCGTAGATTCGAGTGAAGGGTTTTCATAATGCTTGGATATCTTCACAGATTTCTTCGGGTGCATGGCCAGCGCTCCCTATGGGAGTAGCCCCCGAGTCCTTAGTCGAATCGTGGATTCGAGTGAGGACTCAGAGCGTGTCACTCGAGGATCTTGTATATGCGCCACCAGCGCTCCAGTTTGGAGTAGCCCCCGAGTGTCTGGCGGAGTCACAGACTCGGGCAGAGACTCGAGTCTTGTATCTTTGTAGATGTAGTCGCCAATCATGCGAGAAGAAAACATGGGTGAGTTGACGATGCAAATGGAGTCGATGCAGTCGCCTCTATCAGGTGCGTGGCCAACGTCGCATGTGTGTAGCATCAAGCGATGCAACCATCCGAGGAGAGACTCGACTCGGGTCTTGAGTGTATGTCGTAGCTAGTTGTTTTGTCGACTCCTGTTGGAGGACCCGATGGAATAGTTCGACGCAGTCGACATCCTTGTAAGCTGTAGAAAACATATAGAGTTGTGAAGTACCTGTATCTTGTAAAGAATATTTGCCTGTCGACTTGTAAAGTAAGATTCTGGTGCCAATTGAGTCAACACTTTTGCACTGTATGCTAGGCCTTTTCGTTAGCCTGATTACCCTTAGTCTCGGTACCTTGCCGAGGCACTCGGAGTTCAAGGATTCGATGATCAGGCAGAATCAGCTACTCGGGCTGTCGCGTATGAGGTGCTCGAGTGCGCGGAGTCAACGACACATTAGGTTACTCGAAGAGGGTGCAGACCCCGAGGGTATCAAGTGCGAGTTAAAAAGAAATCAACTCTAAGTAGAGAGAAACTTAGGTTTATTGATAGTTGTCATGATGAATGAGTTGCAAGATCCGATGCGATCAGCGGGTCACGGGAGTCGAAGATTGTAGCGGCTCGCGGTCGTGGGAGTCGAAGATTGTAGCGGCTCACGGTCGCGGGAGTCGAGGGAGCCGCCGTGTCACCCGATATGAATACCGCAGCCGGTCGTTGAAGCTGAAGACCGCGGCAGGTCGCCAAAGCGGAGGGAGCCCCCGAGCCCCCGAGTTGAATATCATAGCGAATCACTAGAGTCGAAGACTAGAGTTGATGTGGCAGCGAGTCACACGACGGACGTAGTCGACGCGGCGGATCGGAGTCGCGTGGCAACGATGAATTTCCATATACGAAGACTGTAACGGGCCACATTAGTCGAAGACCGTACCGGGTCACCTCACCCAAAGACCGCAGCTGAAGACCGCAGTGAGTCGCGTGATGGAGTCGAAGACTCAGTATATGGGCGGAGTCGGAGACCGTAGTGAGTCACCGTAGCCGAAGGCGGTAACGGGCCTCGCGGCGGAGTCCACTGAGCCCCCAAGTGTAGATTCAATGTTGTCGATGTAGTCGATACGGCGTCCGAGAGCCGATGCGGCATACCGGAGTCGATGCGGCAGCGGATCGCTGAAGCCGATGGCGGTAGAGTGTTGCCGTAGTCGATGACGGTAATGTATCACCGGAGTCAAAGACCGCAGCGGGTCGCCCATGTCGATGGAGCCCCCGAGTCGCTAGAGACGATGGTAGCAGCGGGTCTCCGCAGTTGAAGACCGTACCGGGTCTCTGCATTCGAAGACCATGGCGGATCATCATATCCTTCGTTGTTGACGGGAACACGATTGCCATCGTTGCCACTGTTGCCACCGTTGCCACAGTTGCCGGCATTGGGTGGATCGGTTGCGTTGCCGGTGTTACCATCGTTGCCGCGATTGGCGGAGGTGTCGCCTGCGTTGATGACGGCACACATGAATTGATTAATGAAGCTGTTGCTTCTACAACTCTCAGATCCGGAACCGTAGGTTCCATCTTCAGTGGCCAGATCGCTCAGATCGGAGTCACGACTGCTGTCGCTGACCGTGTTCTCGACTGCCATCGGAGCGTTGAGCTCGCTGAGGGTGCCGATCGATGGACGGAACCATAATGCCGGGGCAATCGCCGGTACCGTCGGCTGATCAGGCATGCAAAGCGTGCCCATCGGACCAACTTGGAAGCGGAAGCTCCCAATCGCCAGGCTGATTTCGTCACCCATGGACTCGAAGGCCGGGAGTGTGGCCGGCGTGTGGACGGTGAAGTCGAAGGCGCCGAAGAGCTAGCGAGCTTCTGCTGTTGCGGAGTTGTAGATCGCGGTTGATGGGGCCGAAGAAGCCACAACATCAGCACTCCCAATTCCCACAGACGGCACCAATTGACGAGGGTTTAACTCGTCAATGCCCATTGTTATGGACTTGGGTTTTGGAGAAGGAGGGAGCGCTGGAGACATCTATCGGCTAGCAAACAAGCACACAGGGGACAAAGGATTTACCCAGGTTCAGGCCTCGTAGAGGTCCCTACTCCTGCTTGTATCTATGGTGGCGACGTGGGAGATCGTAGATCTATCTATTGGGGGAGTCGCGATGGTGGAGAGGTTATGTCGTAGCGTGAGAGATCATAGATCTATCTATTGGGGGAGAGGATGCCTTCTCGTTGGACCCTCCTAGCCTTTATATATGGGGAGGCTAGGTCTCAGGTACCAATACAAGTTGGTTACAAGTTGTATTCAAACTCTAGTCTTGAGGTTTCCTTGTCTTGTGCGTTTGGGAGTCCGTGTCCATATGGGCTTCATATCAGTCGAACCATCACGAGCTTCATGGAACCGTGCAGGTCGTCGAGTGCGCCTTTCGTCAGGCTGCACCAGGTAGGTTGTAGACGAGTGCCTGTTGGGCATACCCATGTCACCCGGGTCTCTTCACAATCTTCCATGAAGAGGACACCGCGACACCAACCGCCAAGCCAACTAGGAGGTCACCCTCCAAGAGCAACAAGCTCACGGTCTCTCACTGGAACAAATCGTAATGGAGAGCTCAACACTTATGCAAGAATGCAAAGCAAGAACACCAAGGGTGCTCAAATCCTTCACTCTCAAATCCCACCAAAGCAACAAGTGCTAGGGAGGAATTAGAGAGGAAGAACAATGGTGTAAGTCCACCAATGACTTCAAGATCTAGATCCAAAGGGTTCCCCTCACTTATAGGAAGAATTGATTAGTGGGGATTGCAGATCTAGATCTCCTCTTCCAAAGCCCTCAAAAAGGTTCAAGAATCATAGGAGGGAAGGGAGAGGAAGTAAGCTCAATAGGTTCAATAATGGAGGTCAATTTCATGGTCAACAACACCCAAAAACGTTTGGGGAAGAACCCCCTTTTATAGGGGAAAGCAAATATGGCTGTTGGGAGAAATCTGTGCGAACCCGGTTTGAAGTTTGGTTGAACCGGCCCAAAAACCGGACGGTCAGGTATCAGGCTCGGTTGAATCCCTATTTGAACCCGGTTGAATCCCAGTTGAACCAGATCTAAACCGAGAATCGTTACAGAATGTAATCCCGGTTAGACTCGGTTACGAAACCAGGAATCCCGGTATGAATCCCGCTTGAACCGGATCTGAAACAGACTTCACGAAAAACGCAATAACTTTTGCATCCGGACTCTGATTTCGATGATCTTAGGCTTGTTTTGACAAGGAAAACAAGCTCTACAAGATGGCCTGGAGAAACATCATAATCCAACAAAGGAGAATAAAACCAAATGAATAAAGGTATGAAGCTTCTCTATAAGAAGAATCGATAAAACCTTCAAACTCCAAAATGCCATAGAAGATGCATACGAATTACGTTTTCGATGAACTTGGTGTTGGAGATATGCCCAAGAGATAATAAAGTGGTTATTATTATATCTTTAAGTTTATGATAAATGTTTACATCCCCTGCTATAATTGTATTAATAGGAAACATTAATACTTGTGTGTTTTGTAAACATAAAAGAGTCCCTAGTAAGCCTATTGTTAAACTAGCTTGTTGATTAATGGATGATCATGGTTTCCTGATCATGGACATTGGATGTCGTTAATAACAAGATCATATCATTAGGAGAATGATGTGATGGACACACACCCATAGTAAGCATAGCATAAGATCAAGTCATTAAGTTTGTTTTGCTACAAGCTTTTCAAATGCATAGTAACCTAATCCTTCGACCATGAGGTTATGTTAATCACCATCACCGGATGGATACTTTGATGACATCAAACACCGCTCAGAATCGGGTGGTTATAAAGGTGTCATTGGGTATTCTGAAAGTATGTGTTGAAGCGCATGGACCAAGATTGGGATTTGTCCATCCATATGACGGATAGATATGCTCTGGGCCCTCTCGGTGGAATGTCATCTAGTTAGCTTGCAAGCATGTGACTAGGTCACAAGGGATGACATATCATGGAACGAGTAAAGAGTACTTATCAGTAACGAGGTAGAACTAGGTATGGAGATACCGATGATCAAACCTCGGATAAGTAGAGTATCGCGTGACAAAGGGAATTGGTTTCTTATGTTAATGGTTCTACCGATCACGAAGTCATCGCTGAGTATGTGGGAGCCGTTATGGATCTCTAGATCCCGCTAATGGTTATTGATCGGAGAGGTGTCTCCATCATGTCTGCATATTCATGAACCGTAGGGTGACACACTTAAGGTTCGAAGTTGTTTTAAGTAGATATAGAATGTGCGTTGGAAACCGGATGTTGTTCTGAGTCTCGGATTGGATCCGGGACATCACGAGGAGATCCGAAATTGTCCAGAGAATAAGATTCATATATTGGGGATCATTTTCTAAGTTAGGAAATGTTCCGGAGTGTTTGTATGGAGATTCTAGAAGGTTTCGGAATGTTCTGGAAGGTTCTAGAAGATTTCTTGGAGTTTGCTTGAAAACCAAGAAAGGATCAAGGAGTCTTTGTGGGGCAAGACACGGATTCGTGGGGAGGAGGATTCTCCCTCCCAATCCGGCCAGGAGGAGGGAGTCCTACTAGGACTCCCCCTCCCATGGCGCCTCCCTCCTTTAAATAGAGGGGAGGGGGCGCCACCCCCTAGACCTCTACCTTAACAAGCCCTAGCCGCCGCCTCTCTCCTCCTCCTTCCCTCTGCTCAGGCTTAGGCGAAGCCCTGCAGAATTCTCTACTCCACCACCATAACCACACCGTCGTGCTGCTGGGATTCCGTGGAGAAGATCTACTACCTCCTCCACGTCACTGAACGGGAGAGGAAGGTCTGCCGACTCCACGCAGTGACCGATCATGGAAGCTGCTGAACGCCGCGCCGGAAGGATCGTCCATACGATCTTGAGATCGGCAAGTGATCGACTACATCAACCCCGAGATCTAATCTCGTAACGCTTTCGGATCTACGAGGGTTAGTACAGATCTATCTCGTTGCACATGTCTAATAGATTAGATCTTGGCTTTTATCTAGATTAGATCTGGGTTTTGTTCGTTCTTGCGGTAGAAATTTTTTGTTTTCCATGCTACGAACCCATCAGTGGTATCAGAGCCTTGTCTATGCGTAGATCTGTTGCACGAGTAGAACACAATGGTTTTGTGGGCGTTGGTGCTCGTTCCGTCTTTTGTTTTGTGTACTTTGCATCTTGCGGTGTGGTGGGATGAAGCGGCCCGGGCTAACCTTACATGTCATCGCACATGAGACTTGCTCCACGCTTGACGTGTAACTTGCTTTGCACAAGTGTATTTGCGGGTGTCTGTCTCTCTCATCATAGTATAGATCAAATCTACACTTTGCACTTGATAGCACTTGTATCAACGTTGTGGTTTAGTTTCGTAGGTAAGATCCGTTCTTATTCGAAAGCCCCAAACCACGTAAAACATGCAAAGAAAATTAGAGGCGTCTAACTTGTTTTTGCAGGGGTTTTGTGATGTGATATGGCCATCATGTGATTGTGATTATATTTGATGTATGCAATGATCCTTGTTGTAATATGGCAACCGGCAGGAGCCTAATGGTTGTCTTTAATTCTGTTAAGACCTGCGTGTCTATTCATCTTGTAATAGCTTTATTCCAAGTAGTTGTAATAGTTGCTAGTGATGATGGACAACCATGAAGCGGCGCCACTAACCTTGACGCAATGCTGGTGATGATGGAGATCATGTCCGTGCTTTGGAGATGGAGATCAAAGGCGTAAGAAGAAAGGGCCATATCATATCACACTAATTATGAATTGCCTGTGATGTTAATCCTTTATGCATCTTGTATTGCTTAGATCGCGACGATAGAATTATAAGATGATCCCTCTCACTAAATATCAAGTAATAAAGTGTTCGTCCTTAGTAGGCACCGTTGCTAAGACTCGTCGTTTCGAAGCATCTCGTGATGATCGGGTGTGATAGATTCTACGTGTGCATACGACGGGTGCAAGCCAGATTTGCACATGCAGATACTAAGGTTAACCTTGACGAGCCTAGCATGTATAGACATGGTCTCGGAACACGGAATACCGAAAGGTAAAGCATGAGTCATATGGATGATATGATGAACATGTTGATTGTTCGCCTTTAAAGCTACATCATCTCACGTGATGATCGGACTTGGTGTAGTGGATTTGGTTCGTGTAATCACTAAAACAACTCGAGGGATGTTGTTTTGAGTGGGAGTTCATTTGTAATTTGGATTAGTCAAACTCAATTTATCATAAACACAATCAAAGTGAATTTGCATAGTTTGTTGTAGTCATTGGCATCCGTTCATCACCTTACGCCTAGTTATAGTTGAGATAGTGAAACTATAGAAATTCTGGATATTTGCTTTACGAACTGGTATCATATTGTTTTGAGTGTCAATCTAAAGTTTAAAAGTCATATTGCAAACTTTCAGCAAACTCCGTTTACTCTGTGAAGTTTAATAAACAGTATTAAATCAAGAGTAACAATTCTAGTGTTAGTATATAATGTATCATGTTTCCCTCCATGATTCTTGATACTCAAAAGATTGTTTTTAATATCAAGTTTATCTAAGAGCTGAAAGCAATGTTTCAGAAACCATCATATGTGAAAGGTATTGCGATATCTAAAACAATGTGTTGGTTACAACATGATAGAGTATATGTCCTCATATTTGATGAGAATTTGTGAAGGTTGGAGACGCTAGTCGTCCTAATCCTCCAAAAGGTTTTGGAAAAGAAACATTATACTCGCAATTCACCTTTATAAGCTATAGCGGCTTGATCATGAAAGTTGTCATTATAAGGATGAATAGAAGATGTAAGTAAAATGTTTACTACACTAAAAGATTACTAAAGAATGGAATTTTGAAAGAATGCCAAACATTTGATGAAGGTGATCCACTTCAAAGTGCAAGTTTTGTACTATGTGTCATGTGAATGACACCACTATTGATGTTGATAGATTCTTTTAAAAGAAAAGGAATTGTTGAAAGAGAATCTATAAAATATTTGGCAGAAAAGAAAAGATTGGAGATGTCCAACTTAGGTATATAGAAGATACATGTTATGGCTGTATTCCTTGGTTGTTAAACAATGTGGTTCTGCGGTATTGGATACCGAATTGGTTGGTATGAAGTGTCATACAGGACAACACAATTCATGAACTGCAATGGCCTAAGTAACTAGCAAGAGAATATGTGATGATGTTCATCGAAAACAAACAAAGGGTTGTTGTGTTGCTCATTAACATCAAAGCTTGCCTTCAAGATTTGTTTCAATAATTGTTATTTTGATCAGGTATTATGACGACAAAAGGTTGTTCAAATAATTACCGTATTCCATAATATATGGATGATATACAAGTCTGGTTGGAGAAATAACGACCATAAAACTAATGCTAAAATGTTGCAAGACAAATGATTGAAAGATCACTTGCGAAATGACATCACCGTTTAAATTATATTAGGGATACATGAAGAAACTCCATGTTGATGGATTTTTGGAGTCTTTGATTTTGATCAAATGACGCTTGTGATACTTTCCTAGAGATAATTAAAACTCCGTCAGAGGCCAAAGAGGAACGACTAACTGATTGGAATTTGTACATATTGATGTATATAGTCCATTATGTGTAGTCGTGGGCGATGGATTTCAACTTCATATGCTTTCTCCGAAGATTTGAGTGAGTATATGTATATACTTACTCAATAAGGAAGAAGTATGAAACATTTGAAAATGTTCAAAGACTTTCAAGATGAAGTGGAAAATCATTGTAACAAGAAAATAAAAAGTTTATGATTGGATCATAAAGAAAGATGTTTGAGTTACAAGTTTAGCAAAACACCGAAGATTTGAGGAATCGTTCCATGGATTTGCATTTCCCAAAACACCATAGGAGTATGCAGTGTTCAAGATATGTAATGAAACCTTGTTTGACATGGTAAGATCAAATGTGTCATTTATAAAACTGCAATTATATTTTAAAGATTAAAGCTTTAGTGACTACCGCTTTTACACTGAAAAGAGATCCATCGTGATCCGTTGAAATGACACCATATAAGTCATGGTTTGGGATAAAACCCAGGTTGTCCTTTCTTAAATTTTTGGTATGCTAGGCATAAGTAAAATGTTTACAACCAAAGTCAGATGAGCATGTCTTTGTAGGTTATTTTGAATAACCATTGGGTATTCCTCCATAACACCGAAGACAAAATTGTTTGTTGCTTAGAGTGTCTAGTTTCTTGAGAAGGAATTTTTGGTGAAAAGTCAAGTGGGAGGACAATAGAACTTTGACAAGGTTGTTGAACCTTGGCTAATATGTGCTGAGTTGTGCAGCATCGGTAAGTTCCCCGGAGGCAGCAACACTGCTCATGGCTCACGTGCCTCAAAGGTTGTGGTCACGGAGATCTAAGTTCCTATTGAACCAAGTAGGTCGGGTAAGTAATCAAATGCCAAGATTTGAGAGTTAAATCATTGTTGTTTGACAATGATGAACCGACTACATGCAAATAATCAATGATGGGCCATGACTTCGTTAAGTGGCTTGAAGCCATAAAATCCATGATAATTCCATACACGATAAATCAAGCTTTGAATTTGAAAGACCCTCTGGAAAGGTGCAAGACCTTACAGTCGTATATGGATCTATAAAGAAATATACATGGATGTTTCACATCTATGAAATAGTCGACATATCGTTAAGAGTTTACGACAATGTTCAAGGAATTGACTATGATAAGGTTTGATCTTTCATAGCGATATTTAGTCTGGACGGATTAATGTAGCAACCACTACATATATTTTGGTACATGGTAGTTGAACAAACAAAAATAGAATGGTTACTGTAACACCCCGTCCACTCCTGGGCCCGGGGGGTGTCACTCCTGGCACCTTAATAGGATATCTAGACTGGCCCCACAGACCAACACTAATCTTTTCTGTGCACTTTGTCCTCACTCGTGCGCACCCGGTACCCACTTTCCGGTCGGTCACCCATCCTAGAATTGCTCTAGGCCAAGCACGCTTAACCTTAGAGTTCTTATCGAATGAGCTTCCGGAAAAGAAGTTGCAACTTGTTGATATGGGTATCCTATCAATCCTATTAAGCCATGTGCCTGGTCTCACATACACCCACCCTTTAGAAGATCGATGCCCTCATCGATCAAGCACACCCCAGGAACGTTCCCTCTTGGCACGCATCTCAGGCGTCTAGTGCCGGCACATGTGCCATGCCGTGTCCACTCCGGGCCACACGCGCCATGCTCCACATGTCCCGCCACTGACCCGCACACACCCGTGTAATCGCAAGGGTCGGCTCTGATACCACTTGTAACACCCCGTCCACTCCTGGGCCTGGGGGTGTCACTCCTGGCAGCTTAATAGGATATCTAGACTGGCCCCACAGACCAACACTAATCTTTTCTGTGCACTTTGTCCTCACTCGTGCGCACCCGGTACCCACTTCCCGGTCGGTCACCCATCCTATAATTGCTCTAGGCCAAGCACGCTTAACCTTAGAGTTCTTATCGAATGAGCTTCCGGAAAAGAAGTTGCAACTTGTTGATATGGGTATCCTATCAATCCTATTAAGCCATGTGCCTGGTCTCACAGTTACCTCGGATGTGTCCATGACACGATCCAAAGGGTTTTGTTAATTCAAAGGATGCTAAAAGAGTATGAAAAGCTTCAATGGTTGAAGTGAGCATCGCGGAGTTGGAATCTTCACCGTGATGAAACCGTTAAAAGGTTTAATTTCATCAGAGACGATGAAGATGTTTGCATTTTGCAAGAAATTAAGTGGGAGCGCTAAGACATATTTCTAATACATTATGTGAAAGACATATTGTTGATTAGAAATGATGTATCTTTTATTGACACAGGTTAAGAATTTCATTTCGATGAAAGACTTAGGCATAACCCAAGAATTAGGTATCAATGTCTATATGGATAGATTGAGGCGCTAATATGGTTTTGCCAAATGTACATAGATAAGATGTTGAATGAGTTCAATATGGAAACAACAAGAAAGGTTCTTGACGCACGGAAAGGACTGAATCAAGATTCAAGTGTGTTGACACGAGATTCAAGTATTTTGACACTTGGTGAAATCACAAGAATATTTTGATCAATCGTTCTTTGAGATGTACACATCCAGATATGTCCTATGCTCTAAATGTTATGAGCATATACCAGAATGACTCATAAGATGATCATTGGACAATAGTAGGGATATTCCTATGATCTTTGGAAGAACTAAGAATATATTATTTATATAGTGGTGACAAATAGTTCATTGTAAATTGTTACATTGATACTAGTTTTGTCACAAATTAAGTTTATCTCAATTTAAACTATGGGTGGCACAATGTAATGGAAAGGAAGTTCCATAACGGATTTGGTTGAGTACCAAAGTTAAAACATTGTGACAGATACTACAACAAAAGGCTAAGTATATGACTGCTATTGTAGCAGCAAATGAGGGCATTTGTGTCAAGTAGTTTGTTATCAAACTAGGTGTGGTTCATAGCAGGATAATACTATGAAGATACATTGTATGACAATTGTATCAACATGATTTAATTCCGAGGAACTAAAGGTCTCACCAAAGGACCAAATTTATACAATGCCATCTCATTAGAGAATGAGTAATGCGTAGAGACGCAAGGAAATGCAAATACACACAGACCTAGAAGTGTTAGATCCGAAGATTATGTTTACCACTAGCAATAGTGTCTATACAACACCAGAAAGCCATAGGTGTTGAATGCACAAATTTTTAACTAGATTATTGACTCTAGTGCAAGTGGGAGACTGTTGAAGATATGCCCAAGAGGCAATAATAAAGTGGTTATTATTATATCTTTAAGTTTATGATAAATGTTTACATCCCATGCTATAATTGTATTAACAGGAAACATTAATACTTGTGTGTTTTGTAAACATAAAAGAGTCCCTAGTAAGCCTCTTGTTAAACTAGCTTGTTGATTAATGGATGATCATGGTTTCCTGATCATGGACATTGGATGTCGTTAATAACAAGATCATATCATTAGGAGAATGATGTGATGGACACACACCCATAGTAAGCATAGCATAAGATCAAGTCATTAAGTTCGTTTTGCTACAAGCTTTTCAAATGCATAGTAACCTAATCCTTCGACCATGAGGTTATGTTAATCACCATCACCGGATGGATACTTTGATGACATCAAACACCGCTCAGAATCGGGTGGTTATAAAGGTGTCATTGGGTATTCTGAAAGTATGTATTGAAGCGCATGGACCAAGATTGGGATTTGTCCATCCATATGACGGATAGATATGCTCGGGTCTCTCGGTGGAATGTCATCTAGTTAGCTTGCAAGCATGTGACTAGGTCACAAGGGATGACATATCATGGAATGAGTAAAGAGTACTTATCAGTAACGAGGTAGAACTAGGTATGGAGATACCGACGATCAAACCTCGGATAAGTAGAGTATCGCGTGACAAAGGGAATTGGTTTCGTATGTTAATGGTTCTATCGATCACGAAGTCATCGCTGAGTATGTGGGAGCCGTTATGGATCTCCAGATCCCGCTGATGGTTATTGATCGGAGAGGTGTCTCCATCATGTCTGCATATTCACGAACCGTAGGGTGACACACTTAAGGTTCGAAGTTGTTTTAAGTAGATATGGAATGTGCGTTGGAAACCGAATGTTGTTCGTAGTCTCGGATTGGATCCGGGACATCACGAGGAGATCCGGAATTGTCCGGAGAATAAGATTCATATATTGGGGATCATTTTCTAAGTTAGGAAATGTTCCGGAGTGTTTGTATGGAGATTCTAGAAGGTTTCGGAATGTTCTGGAAGGTTCTAGAAGATTTCTTGGAGTTTGCTTGAAAACCAAGAAAGGATCAAGGAGTCTTTCTGGCGCAAGACACGGATTCGTGGGGGAGGAGGATTCATCCCCCCCTCCCAATCCGCCGGCCAAGGAGGGAGGGGAGTCCTACTAGGACTCCCCCTCCCATGGCGCCTCCCTCCTTTAAATAGAGGGGAGGGGGCGCCACCCCCTAGACCTCTACCATAACAAGCCCTAGCCGCCGCCTCTCTCCTCCTTCCCTCCTGCTCAGCTTAGGCGAAGCCTGCAGAATTCTCTACTCCACCACCACCACCACACCGTCGTGCTTGTTGGGATTCCGTGGAGAAGATCTACTACCTCCGCTGCTGGAACGGGAGAGGAAGGTCCGCTTCGACCAAGACGCAGGACCGATTACGGAAGCGCCGAACGCTGCGCGGAAGGATCGCCCACATGATCTTGAGATCGGCAAGTGATCGACTACATCAACCCGAGATCTAATCTCGTAACGCTTTCGGATCTCTGAGGTTAGTACAGATCTATCTCGTTGCACATGTCTAATAGATTAGATCTTGGCTTTTATCTAGATTAGATCTGGGTTTTGTTTGTTCTTGCGGTAGAAATTTTTTGTTTTCCATGCTACGAACCCATCACTTGGGCTTGTTGAAGAGATAGCAACAAGATCAAGAAACTCACATGGAGAAACACCAAGAAGCAACAAAATATAAAGATGCAAAGTATGCAAAGGATTGAGCTCCCTACGACGATGTGATCAAGTTACCTAACCAAAAGCCCCTCTTGATAGTGCAGTTATCTATCCTATAACCTGGTCTCCCAACAACCACTTTGAGACCGGTAAAAGGAAAACCTAGCAAGGCCATACCTTTTCCTTGCGCATCCCGCTTGATCTTAATGACAACGCTTCAAGCTCCATCCAAGCCGGAATGCATCACTTGATCATTGTTGCTTCGTGAAGACTCATAATTTGCTCCCCATACACCACTATGAAATTGCTTCATTAAGAAACGTCTTCACATGTACATTATCACCAATATGGATGCAAGCTTCAAGCAAATTATCTTCTCGAGATGCTTATCTTGAACTTGCCCTTATCAACCTTGATGACGATCACCACTTGATGTCATCCTCTCATGGGCTATATGAGATCTTCACTTTTGAAGCATGCCCATGGAAAGATACCTATCCCATATAGAAAACGCAAAGGCACATATATAATGGGTTAGTTCATGATGCATAAATGACAAGGCTTACCATACCACAAGATCCATGTGATACATTCTTTATGCTTCATGTGTTGACCAACTTGAAATCACTCTTCACTCTTTGTATTGGTCAACCAAGTACCCTCTCATGCTCCATCTCAATATCTTGAGGTACATAAGGAACTCTTCATTTGATTACATGCTCTAAATCTTAGTCGGCCATAGATCAACTAATGAGGCTATCATGACACCGACTTAGAGCCATATCTTGAATTCTTCTATTGAGATCACACTCTCAAGATCTTGATCGTATCATATTCTTCTTCAACTCGATGATCTTGATGCTAATACTCAAGGTATATCTTTATCTTCATGGCATCCATACTTGAATCCAACACATGAACTACAAGCATGACCTATGGAATATTCCTTCATATAAAACACAATGAAAACATTAGTCCATAGGGATTGTCATTAATCACCAAAACCACACATAGGGGCAATTACCCTTTCACCCATACAGCCGGTACGGTGGTGCATTGTAGCACTGGCTATTGATCTAGGTCCCACCGGTTGGCCCCCACCAGACGGCCATCCCTTGTAATCTGCACTCCAGCCAGTATATAAGGGGTGTTAGGGCCTCCATAGCGAGGTTGATCTCTCCTATATCCGTTTTCCCCTAGTTCATCCTCGATACAGCTCAAGGGGCCTTTGTACTATGTATTCCATCTCGATAGTGAGATATTGCAGGAGTAGGGGTGTTATCTCGCCACGATGGCCCTGAACCTGGGTATATCATCGTGTCTAGCATCGCATGTTCCCAATCCTATTTGTGAAAGCCTCCGCTTGCCCCTAATTGCTTCCTTCTAATCCATTCCTGATGGTACTGTCGTGTTCACACCATGACACATGATCTTCTGATTTGTAGGTAGTCACAAATTCTTTTTTTGTGGCTTGGTTGGACGAGGAATGGCCACAAACAGCAAAAAATGCATTAGCGAAACTATGGGGACTGTATGATGATAGCAACATCGCTAGAATTGAAGAGAAGATTCAGAATGCAAGGTTGCTTGAGGAGCTAGAAGAGTAGAAGAGCAAGATCGATAAGAAGTACTCAACTCTCTTAGTTGATGTGAAGAGATTCATGGATGAAATGGAGGAAAATATTGTGGACAAAAACTTGTCCAGGATGAAGGAGCCAAAGAATGAGGTCATAACGTTGCAGCGGACCACTGTGTTGAAGAACGAAGTGGAGATGCTTAAGTACTAGAAATCGCAAGCAGAGATCATGAAGGCCCATCAGTGGCAATGGAATGATGAAAAAGCTATTCTGAAAGAGGAAAAGAAAAAACTTGAGTGCATGTTGTCTGATATGCTCAGAGCTAGCGATGCTAAAAAGAGCGAGTTGAAGATGATCAAGAAAATATGCTAGGAATGATGTGTTATTTCTATCTTTTCCGCTAGGTGTAGTTTGATGCTGTTAGGCATGTTGAACCGGAGTTGGATGCTTTTGCTGCAATCTGTTTACTTCCAATGCTATGATTGCTACTGATTCATACGAAATGGTATGCTCACCCATATCTGGATCATGGTAACCATATGTAGTCTAATGCGGGCAACCAATCACCATTGCGTTGCATCATCTAAGATAAAAGGGGTGTCGACCAGCGTACCAAACATGAGGGGGGTAGTTGTCCACCCCATGTAGCCAAGTGAAAACCAGTCAACCAATCAAAATGGGCAACACAGCCCAAGTGCTATTTTCGCATGGACAGCCCCCAGGGGCAGGGCCTACCCAGAACGAGCTCAAAAGAGCTAATGGTTACCAAACGCGCCCCTAACGTTTGTTATTTGGTTCGTTCTGCCTGTGAATTTCAAGCCTGACCATTATTGTCAAAGAGGTACCATGGTTGTAGACCTGTGGTTAGAAAACAAAGATTGTACTCCATAGTAGATTTGTGCTAGGATAATACAATTAGTCTGTCATCGACGTCGAATTTCAACCCTGGCCATTGCAGAACCTTTGGCACCTCTTCGCTTCTTATTCGCCGTCTCATCTTGGGAACCTGGTCACTAAGATCAACTCTGAAGACCGAAGGCTCCTTCTGGTCGAAGGAAGGAATGGGCTGGCTTCCTCTTTTACTTTTTGTTTTTGTTTTTGGCAAGGACATGATAGATTACTGGAATTCGCACTTTGGGTGGACCTATTTTTTTGTTATTTAATGTTATTATGTAAAACATGCGTGAGCGTAGAGTTGAACAAGTTCAGAACATCGATGACTAGAAAAGGATCAGTTCTTTCCATGCAAGTTCTAGACAGTTTCATCCCAGGATCATCATCCATTCTTCATCCATGCATGTTGCGTAAATTTGGTTTTATCCGAACCTATCTGCCATCCTACTAGTGTTGTTTAGATCATTTTATATAGCAGCACGTTTTGGTTAGGTCATATGATTGTGATGGCTCGCTGTTGATCCTAGAAATGTAGCGTCAGTGCTTACGACTGCCGGGACATGAGTGCCCAAAATCATCTGAATCTTTTGTTGCTAGTTGCAGTTAGCTGTGTTAGATTTCGATTCTGATTTGTGCCGATTTTTCTCCTTGGCTGGCTCCACACTCTCTCTTGATCGTACGCCTTAAGTAGAGCATACTCGGCTGCTGATTTGATCGTGCACGTGGAAGCAACAGCCCAGAGCAAGCGAGCAAGTGTTGGCGCCATGGCCGCCGAGTCCAACTTCGACGTGATCGTGCTAGGCGCGGGCATCATGGGCAGCTGCGCGGCGCACGCGGCGTCGTCCCGTGGCGCCACCGTCCTGCTCCTCGAGCGCTTCGACCTGCTCCACCACCTGGGCTCCTCCAACGGCCTGTCGCGCACCATCCGCGACGCATACCCCAAGGCGCACTACCCGCCCATGGTCCGCCTGGCACGACGTCTCTGGAGCGACGCGGAGACGGACGCCGGCTACCGCGTGCTCACCCCGTCGGCGCACCTCTCCATCGGCCCACGGAGTGACGCCTCGCTCCTCGCCGCCGTCAAGAACGGGGGCGGCGCGGAGGTGGACGTGGACGCGAGGTGGCCAGGCGTGTTCCGCGTCCCGGACGGGTGGGTCACTTCGGTGAGTGAGCTCGGCGGCGGCGTGCTCAACGCGACCAAGGCGGTGGCCATGTTCCAGGCGCTGGCCGTCAGCAAGGGCGCCGTCGTCAGGGACAACACGGAAGTCGTCGGCGTCGTCAAGAAGGCCGGTGAAAATGGTGTCCGAGTGGTGACAAGTAAAGGCGAGGAGTTCCACGGCGCCAAGTGCGTCGTCACGGTCGGCGCGTGGACGAGCAAGCTGGTCAAGTCCGTCGCCGGCCTGAACCTACCCATCCAGCCGCTGCACATGCTCTCGCTCTACTGGAAGATCAAGCCGGGCCACGAGCGCGAGCTCACGTCGGAGGCGGGGTTCCCGACCTTCTCGAGCCACGGCGACCCCCACGTGTACAGCACGCCGTCGCTGGAGCTCCCGAGCCTGATCAAGATCAACTACGACAGCGGGCCGCCGTGCGACCCTGACAGACGAGACTGGAGCTCTGGTGTTGCCGATGCCGCCGCTCGGGTGGCAGGGTGGATCGAGGAGTTCATGCCGGGACGCGTGTAGACCGCCGGTGCGCCGGTCGTTCGGCAGTCGTGCATGTACTCCATGACTCCGGACAAAGACTTCGTCATCGACTTCCTCGGCGGGGAGTTCGGCCAGGACGTGGTGCTCGGGGCCGGCTTCTCTGGTCACGGCTTCAAGATGGGGCCAGCGGTCGGGACGATCCTCGCCGAGATGGCCATCCATGGCGAGGCGAGAACCGCGGCGGAGGCTGGAGTGGAACTCCAACATTTCAGGATCAGCCGGTTTGAGGGCAATACCACGGGGAACAACATCAAAGACGATTGACTATATATCGCGTTTGCTCAAATAAATTAATAAAAATCCGTATGCATGGATTGATGCCAAGGCCGGGTGCCCCCCATTTTGAAAAAAATATCGCGTTTGCTAATTCAGTGAACCTGCTCAATGTTACTACTGTTAACTGTTAACAGTATTCATTTGTAACTTGAGCATTTCTATCAAGAGGTACCAAAGGTTCTTTTTGTCCTGGATGCTAGTGCATTGCAATCCGTCCTAAATCATGCAATGCAGCACTGATTTTTCTTGTTAACTCCACCTCTGATTTAAGAAGCTCTAATTCTCATTAACACCATCACTGATTTTTCTTGTTATACAATGTGCTCATGAGTCATGACACCCTAATTGTGATGCTTGTAACTACTGCTCAGCTCCAGTACCTATGAGTTTGCAATTTCAACTGGTTTAAGGGTGAACTTTACGGTTTAGATCCCCCTCCCCCATCACCAATAGTCCTCCCTCGCATCGCTCCTAGTTGCTATCGCTGCCCACATCTCTCCTCTCCCTCGTCCACCCCGCCGTCGTCGAAGGAAGGCGACGGGTAAGCCCGTTCGACGGATGGCGGCAGTGGGCTCTTATACCCTCCCGATGTGGGGTCATCTGGCCAAGCGAGGCGCCTGGTCTTAGACGACATTGTGCTCGGTAGATCTTGGAAACCAGGATCTTTCGGTCATGACATGATTGTGGTGGCCGCGAGGGAAACGCGACAACCGCCTATGGATTTGGACATTGATGGCTACGGCCGCAGGTGTGGTGGTGGTGGCAGGTGGTCTACTCTCATCATCTATGCTACGTACGAATACGCACGGCTTTAATGACCAGGAGCTTTCCATCAATTCTCTTTTAATGACTTTGAAAGCTTTAGACGGACATGTGATTCGTCGTGCCTCTATCATATCTTTGGAGAGTTCTCCTCTCATCATGTATGCTACAGACAGCTGCATCTATGTAGGCTCTAGTATTATGACTTCGTAGATTTCTAGCTCCTCATCAAGGACTTTTTCTATGCTTTCAGGTGTTGGTGTAGCCCCGAGTCTTTTTGTGGCTTGACCTTCTTTCGTGTTTTTGGCGCTATGACTTCAGAGATCCTTTTGGTTTTAATGGAGTACTCCGTTATTTTTTTCCAGAAAACTCCGGGTGATACTGGTAAGCATAAGGATCTGATATTTGCCAAATTATCGGGCCCGTTCGTTGCTTGCACTTCCTATGTGTGAAACTTCACACCCATGAGCTTCCATGATGTTGTATAGATCATGGTAAGCGACCATGTTGTTGCTGACAGCATCGCACTTATTCATTGCTTGTTGTGCCACAAGGTTGGAGTCACCGAATATTTTCAAGCGAGTTGCACCGCAAGCTTTAGCCATACGCATGACATGCAACAGGGCTTCATATTCAGCATTATTATTTGACGTATTTGCAAAACTCATCCGAAGTATATAGCACATTTTTCGTCTTGAGGTGACACCAATATGACCCTGGCTCATGCTCCTTCTGTTGTTTTGGACCCATCGAAATACATTGATCATGCGCTGGAGAGGTTCGGCGGGCCCGCGTACTGTAGTTCTGTCCTTTCAGTAATAAAGTCGGATAAAACCTGTGATTTAATTATTTTGCATTTCTCGTACGTGATATCTCGAGGGGATAGCTCAATGTCCTAGAGAGAGACACGTCATGTGGCTTCTGGATTGTTCAAAATATTGGAGAGAGGTGCTTCATTAACCACTATGATCAGGTCTTCTAAAATATAATGACGCAGCTTGCGTGCCGCCATGAAAACTCCGTAAGCCAGCTTCGTATAATACGGATATCTTTACTTGGATGGAGAGAGGACCTCGCTTAGGAAATAAACTGGTATTTGAACACCGTGATTTTTCCCTTCTTCGGGTCACTCGACGACCAAAACTGTACTTACCACCTGATTAGTAGCGACAATATAGAGAATCAAGGGTTCTTTTTCTCGTGGAGATATGACGACGGGGGATGCCGAAAGTGTTTTCTTGAGGTCTTCGAAAGCACGCTGAGTTTCGTGTGTCCATTCGAATTTATCTGATTTCTTCATGAGTGTATAGAACGGTAAGCTTTTTCGCCTAAACAGGCGATAAAACGACTGAGTGTCGCAACTCACCCAACCAATTGCTGCATGCCCTGGAGATTTGTTGACTTTTTCATCGTGAGGATTGTCTGTATTTTCTCGGGATTGACCTCTATTCCTCTTGCTGATACAAGGTATCCGAGGAGTTGCCCTGTAGGTACTCCAAAGGAGCACTTAGTCGAGTTGAGCTTGATGCAGTATTTGTCGGGTTATCAAATGTCTCTCGGAGATCATTGATACGGGTCGACCCTTGTTTTCTTGTAACTATGACCTCGTCAATGTAAACTTGTAGATTTGTTCTGATTTGGTTCCCTAGACAATTTTGCATCATCCGCTGATATGTTGCATCCGTATTTTTCAATCCGAAAGGCATTATTGTGTAGCAGAATACACCATAAGGTGTGATAAATGTTGTTTTATCCTGGTCTTCCTCCTTCATCTGAATCTGGTGGTATCCTAAGTATACGTCTACAATGGAAACACGTTCACACCCCGCGGTTGCATCGATTACTTGATCGGTTCGTGGTAGTGTGAATTGATCCTTTGAACGATACGTAGCTCCTTTGTGTTTTTCTTAGGGACGCATACTAGATTAGCGACCTACTCTGATCTTAAGTTCTTTGATAAATTTAGCATCTGTCAGGCGATGGAATTTTTTTCCAATGGTCTTGTGTTTTGGTTCTGCGAAGCAACATAGTGACTGTTTTACTGGCTTGGCCTCAGGACTCAAGTTAAGTGCGTGCTTAGCGAGTTTCTTGGGAATTCCTGGCATATCGGCTGGCAACCATGCAAAAATATCCCAGCGCTCATGAAGGAACTCGGTGAGCGCGCTTTCCTATACGGGACCGAGATTGGAGGCCACAAGGGTTGTCTTTTTTGGATCCGTGGGGTGCACCTGGACTTCTCATGTATATTTTGTGGTGTCAAAAGCTTGGTCGGGATTACCCCATGACGTTGCCAGGGGCTCTGCTTCTGTTGAATCTTTAAGTTGCTTGAATTCTATCTCCATCCCGAAGAATTTGGAGATTTTATTGAATTCCCGATCACAGTTAATGGATCGGGTGAAGCTACCTCTCACGGTTATGATTCCTCTTGGTGTTGGCATTTTCATTACCAAATATGTATAGTGTGGAACAACCATGAACCGTGCAAAGGCTAGTCGTCCCAGGATTACATGGTACTGTGATGGTCAATCCATGACTTCGAACTCGAGCTTTTCGCGCCTAAAATTATCTTTGGATCCGAAAACAACGTCAAGATAGATTTTACCTAAAGAAATTGCAGCTTTACCTAGGACAATGCCATGAAAAGATGTGTCCGTTGGCGCCAAAATTGTCAAGGAAAAGTTCATTGCTCGTAGAGTTTTAGCGTAGATTAGATTGACACTGCTTCCTGCATCCATGAATACCTTGCTCATTTCAAACCTGCCGATTTGTGCCTCTACTATTAGAGCTACGTGTTCTGGACGCGGGACCTGAAGTGGGTGGTCGGCTCTGTTGAATATAATTTCTTGTTCGGACCAATGGAGATACTCGGGTATAGGAGGTGGTGTTGTTACTACCAAGTTGACTTGTCGAGTGACCAATTTCTGGATCATGTTTGACGGGCACCCCTTTTGGATCATTGACATTGCACCTTTGGACCTTGGGTACACATCCACTTGATTTCTGTTTACTATGGTTTGCAGTTGCCCCACTATCGGTTGTGCCTGTGGTGGTGGTGCACCAATTGCCAATGCACCGGTTGTTATGGTGTATCCTCAACTTGTTGGGCCTGCTGCTTTTGCGTTATATACCTCCTGTATTTTTAAGAAAGTATGACAATCTTTCATGAGATGGTTTGATTGCCTCCTTCTTGCGAAGTCAAAGTAACAATGCATGTTGCAGGGACCTTCCAACATTTGCAGTGGAGACAAGGGAGGCTCCCGAATCCTCTGTTGGTACCGTTGTATTGTTTGGGCTCCTCCATTGACATCTTTGTGAACGCGATATCCGCTTTTATGATCGTTGCTTCCTTGGTTATCTTCCCCTGAAAATCTGGCCGCAACATAGCTTGGTCCACTACGTCTGTCGTTGTTGCGCCTTCTTCTGTCGTTATTGTGTTTGTCCCAGTATTCTTCGGGTAAGCGGCCTCGCTTGTTATTTACCGCATCTTCGCCGTCTGCTCAGCGATTGGCCATGTCCATTAATTGTGAAATTATTTTTGGCTTGACTCGCCTCAGCTCTTCTATAAATTCACTTCGTCGAAGACCGTCTTTGAAGGCGAAAATCACCCTTTCATTGGATATGGCTTCAACCGAGTTTTTGATGATGTTCCATCATTGGATGAGGGATCGTATTGGCTCGCCTAGCTTCTGGTTGCACCCCCACAATTGTTCCAAGGATGTAGGTCGCTTGAAAGTGGATATGAAATTTCGGATAAATTTGTCTTCGAGATCGTTCCAACTGTTGATGGATTCTTTGGGTAGTTGCTTTAACCACGACCGTGCGACGCTGCTTAAGTGTAGCTGTAGGCTTTGCATTGCGGTAGTTTGGAGCCATCCTGTAATTTGACTGTTGCAAAATAATCTGCTAGCCAAGCTTCGGGTTCTTGGAGACTGTCGTACTTTTGACGTTCGTGAGGGAGTTTGAAATCCTTGGGCACCGATGTTTTTCTAACCCGTTAGGTAAAGCAACTATCCCCACATAGTTCATGCTCGTCCTCACTTTCCCCGTTGTAGTATCTTCGGCTACTGCGCTCCTCCCTGGATCTATCAATCATGTGATGTGTGATGTCGTTTCTCGTGTCCTCTCACTGCCCGGTGTTCCAAAAGTGCACCCGATATGGTGCCTGCGATCGTCGGATGTGCCTCACATGCCGATGGCTATTGTGACGGTGTGGGGACCTATCGGGTTGTTGCGTGGCTCCTTGTTCTCCTTGTGTGAGTGATGCTCCCACCATACCGAGGTTCATGAGGACGGATCGATGGAGGGCCGCACGGGGATCGTCAGGTGTAGGTTGGGTTGTTTGGGTAGCGACAATTGCGGCCTGCGCTATTTTTGCTCGTATGTGTGTCAGATCGAGGTTTCGGGCCATCTCGTTTCTTTCTGCTTCAAGGATATTTTGTAGCCACGAAGTTCCTCTCCTGGGTGGTGCGTCCCCCGTTATGCTTTCTAGTCCTCGGGTAGAACTTAGCTGCACCCGTTTGAGGCTAGATTCGTCGGCTAGCCTTTTTCTTTTGTAGAGTTGTCTTTGCATCCTAAGTAAATCCCTCTTCTTATGGTGGAGTTAGTACTAGTATGCCATGAGGTCCCCACGTGTTGCTTCTGTTGTCATGGGAACCGCTCTCGAGACTGCATCCCTTGCTCTTTTCCACGATTCTGCGAACAATCATAGAGTTAGCCGTCCGCTGCCGTGTCTTCCTTCTCTTCCGTGTGTGTCATGATTGTTGGGTTGGTTTTTTTCATTTCCATGGTTTCCTGTATTTTCATCCGATAAAATGGCATTGGGATCAAGGATAGGGTTACTGTTGGAGTCTCGTGGTGTTGACATTTCCCCGAGGATCACGCACACAGGCGTCGTCGTCCGATCTGTGGGAGACACCGTTTGAGAGATCGGTGAAATCCCTTGGTTTGTGTTCTGGGTAAATTTTGGCCATCCTGATTCCGAAGTCTATAATTTTGCTGCTTTCTTCGGGTTCAGTGTTTACTAGACTCGTGCCATGTGGTGTCTTTAATTGGGTATCTGATCTGAAGGAGAGGTCGTTATGTAGATCTGATGGGTTCGTAGCATGGAAAACAAAAAATTTCTACCGCAAGAATGAACAAAACCCAGATCTAATCTAGATAAAATCCAAGATCTAATCTATTAGACAAGTGCAACGAGATAGATCTGTACTAACCCTTGTAGATCCGAAAGCCTTGTGCGAGATCGGATCTCGTGGTTGATGTAGACGATCACTTGCCGATCTCAAGATCGAGTAGACGATCTTTCCGACGCTGTGTTCCGGCAGCGCTGCGATCGGTCACATGCATGAGTCGGCACCTTTCCTCTCCCGTTCCAAGTGACGTGAGGTAGTAGATCTCTCCACGGAATCCCAGCAGCACGACGGCATGGTGGTTGTGGTGGAGTAGAGAATTCTGCAGGGTTTCGCCTAAGCCAGAGCAGAGGGAAGGAGGAGGAGGAGAGAGGCGGCTAGGGTTTGGAGTGGAAGGGGGCAAGGGGGGTGGCGCCTCCACCCTTCTATATATAGAGGGAGGGGTGCGGCCTAGGGTTCCCACCCCTAGGCCTACCTCCTAGCGCCGGCGCACAAGGGAGCTTGGGGGGAGAGTCCTTCCCCCCCAAGTTTCCCTTACTTACCCTTCAAGTTTCCCTTTATCCTTTCTTGGTTTTCAAGTAAACTCCAAAAAATCTTCTAGAACCTTCCGGAACATTCCGAAACCTTCTAGAATCCCCATATAAACACTCCGGAACATTTCCTAACTTAGAAAAATGATCCCCATTATATGAATCTTATTCCCCGAACAATTCCGGATCTCCTCGTGATGTCCCGGATCCAATCCGAGACTCCGAACAACATTCGGTCTCCAACGCACATTCCATATCTACTTAAAACAACTTCGAACCTTAAGTGTGTCACCCTACGGTTCGTGAATATGCAGACATGATGGAGACACCTCTCCGATCAATAACCATCAGCGGGATCTGGAGATCCATAACGGCTCCCACATACTCAACGATGACTTCGTGATCGATAGAACCATTAACATACGAAACCAATTCCCTTTGTCACGCGATACTCTACTTATCCGAGGTTTGATCGTCGGTATCTCCATACCTAGTTCTACCTCGTTACTGATAAGTACTCTTTACTCATTCCATGTTATGTCATCCCTTGTGACCTAGTCACATGCTTGCAAGCTAACTAGATGACATTCCACCGAGATGGCCCAGAGCATATCTATCCGTCATACGGATGGACAAATCCCAATCTTGGTCCATGCGCTTCAACACATACTTTCAGAATACCCAATGACACCTTTATAACCACCCAGTTACGAAGCGGTGTTTGAAGTCATCAAAGCACCCATCCGGTGATGGTGATTAACATAACCTCATGGTCGAAGGATTAGGTTAATATGCATTTGATAAGCTTCTAGAAATACGAACTAAATGACTTGATCTTATGCTACACTTACTATGGGTGTGTGTCCATCACATCATTCTCCTAATGATACAACCTTGTTATTAATGACATCCAATGTCCATGATCAGGAAACCATGATCATCTATTAATCAACAAGCTAGTTCAACAAGAGGCTTACTAAGGACTCTTTTACGTTTACAAAACACACATGTATTAGTGTTTCCTTATAATACAATTATAGCATGGGATGTAAACATTCATCATAAACACAAAGATATAATAATAATCACTTTTATTATTGCCTCTTGGGCATATCTCCAACAGTCTCCCACTTGCACTAGAGTCAATAATCTAGATTACATGGTAATATACCTAACACCCATGGCGTTCTGGTGTTGGTCATGCTTTGCTCTAGGGAGAGGTTTAGTCAACGGATCTGCCACATTCAGATCAGTGTGTACTTTGCAAATCTTTATGTCACCATCTCGGACATACTCGCGAATAACATGGAAACGTAGCTTGATGTGCTTCAGCTTGTTATGTGACCTTGGCTCCTGTGCATTAGCTATGGCACCTGTGTTGTCACAGTAGATGGCCATCGGGTCCAACGCACTAGGAACCACGCCAAGTTCAGTAATGAACTCCTTCATTCATATGGCTTCTTGTGCAGCCTCCGAAGCAGCTATGTATTCCGATTCAGTTGAAGATTTCGCCACAACGCTTTGCTTGGCACTCCTCCAGCTCACTGCAGCACCATTCAAAATATATCATTATCCGGTGTGACTTGAGTCATATGGATCGGTGTTCCAACTAACATCGGTGTAACTGTTTACAACAAGTTGTTCATCACCTCCATAAGAAAGAACCATATCCTTAGTCCTATTTAGGTACTTTAGGATATTCTTGACGCTGTCGATGCTCCATTCGGGATCACTTTGATATCTGCTAGTCAAACTAACAGCATGTGCTATATCTGGTCTTGTACACAGCATGGCATACATGATAGAACCTATGGCCGAGACATAGGGAATATTATTCATCTTCTCTCTATCTTCTGTCGTAGCTGGACTTTGAGTCTTACTCAAGGTCTTACCTGACAACATGGGCACGAACCCTTTCTTGCTCTCTTCCATTCTAAACTTCTTTAGAACTTTGTCCAAGTATGTACTTTGTGAAAGCGCTATTAGGCGTCTTGATCTATCTCTATAAATCTTGATGCCTAGAATATATGCCGCTTCGCCAAGATCCTTCATTGAAAAACTATTATTCAAATAGGCTTTGACACTATTAAGAAGTTCTATATCATTCCCAATCAACAATATGTCATCTACATATAGTATTAAGAATGCTATAGAGCTCCCACTCACTTTCTTGTAAATACAAGCTTCTCCATAACTTTGTATAAATCCAAAGTTTTTGATTACTTTATCAAAATGTTGATTCCAACTCCGGGATGCTTGCTTCAGTCCATAAATGGAGCGCTGAAGTTTGCATACCTTGTTAGCATCTTTAGGATCGACAAAACCCTTGGGTTGTACCATATAGAACTCTTCCTCAATGTCACCATTAAGAAACGCCATTTTGACATCCATCTGCCAAATCTCATAATCGAAATATGCAGCAATTGCTAACAAAATCCTCACACACTTTAGCTTCGCTACTGGTGAGAATGTCTCATCGTAGTCAACTCCTTGAATTTGTCGGAACCTTTTCGCGACAAGTCGAGCTTTATAGACGGTAACATTACCATCAGCATATATTTTTCTTTTGAAAATCCATTTGTTCTCGACAGCCTTACGGCCATCCGGTAAGTCCACCAAAGTCCACACTTGGTTTTCGTACATGGATCCCATTTCGGATTTCATGGCTTCTAGCCATTTCGAATCTGGGCTCACCATAGCTTCTTCATACGTCGCGGGGTCATTAGTGTTGTCCACCAACATGACGTTCAAGGCGGTCATACCAATCGAGTGGTGCGAACCCTCGTTGACTGCGAGGTTCAGCAAGAACCGTTCGAAGTTTCATGATCACCATCATGAGCTTCCTCTCCAATTGGTGCAGGCGGCACAAAAACATCTTCCGGTGCTGTGCTACTCTCAACTCCGATAGAAGGTTCAATAACCTCGTCGAGTTCTACTTTCCTTCCAGTCACTTCCTTCAAGAGAAACTCCTTCTCAAGAAAGGATCCATTCTTGGCAACAAAAACTTTGCCTTCGGATCTATGATAGAAGGTATACCCAATTGTTTCTTTAGGGTATCCTATGAAGACGCATTTCTCCGCTTTGGGTTCAAGATTATCAGGTTGTAACTTCTTTACATACGCTTCACAACCCCAAACTTTAAGGAACGACAACTTAGGTTTCTTTCCAAACCACAATTCATACGGTGTCGTTTCAACGTATTTAGATGGTGCCCTATTTAAAGTGAATGTGGCTGTCTCTAATGCATAGCCCCAAAACGATAGCGGTAAATCTGTAAGGGACATCATAGAACGAACCATATCTAAGAGAGTTCGATTACGACGTTCGGACACACCATTACGCTGTGGTGTTCCCGGCGGTGTCAACTGCGAAAGTATTCCACATTTCTTTAAATGCATGCCAAACTCATAACTTAGATATTCACCTCCGGTCGAACACGAACTTAATCTTCTTGTTACGATGATTTTCCACTTCACTTTGAAATTCCTTAAACTTCTCGAAAGTTTTGGACTTATGTTTCATAAAGTAGACATACCCATATCTACTTAAGTCATCCGTGAAAGTGAGAACATAACGATATCCACCACGATGCTACACTCATTGACCGCACACATCGGTATGTATTATTTCCAATAAGTCATAGCTCTCCATTATTCGAGAATGGAGTCTTAGTCATTTTCCCATTAGACATGCTTTGCATCTTTCAAGTGATTCAAGAAGTCCATCGAATGGAGCTTCTTCATACGCTTCACTCCAATGTGACCAAGGCAGCGATTGCCACATGTATGTAGAATTATCATTCAATTTTGTTCGTTTAGCATCTATGTTGTGAACATGTGTATCACTACTATCGAGATTCAGTAAGAATAAACCATTCATCTCAGGTGCATTACCATAAAAGATATTAC
The DNA here is from genome assembly GCA_023614405.1 of Avena insularis. Lineage (NCBI taxonomy): Eukaryota > Viridiplantae > Streptophyta > Magnoliopsida > Poales > Poaceae > Avena > Avena insularis. The sequence continues at coordinate 488,524,115 of CM042692.1, read as the reverse complement.
TCATATAAATCGAACAACCTTTATTCTCAGACTTAAAAGAGTAACCGTCTCACAATAAACAAGATCCAGATATAATGTTCATGCTTAACGCAGGCACCAAATAACAATTATTCAAATTTAAAACTAATCCCGAAGGTAGATGCAGAGGAGCGTCTTTGACAGCGATCACATCAACCTTGGAGCCATTTCCAACGCGCATCGTCACCTCGTCTCTCGCCAGTCTTCGCTTATTTCGCAACTCCTGTTTCGAGTTATAAATATGAGCAACCGAACCAATATCAAATACCCAGGCACTACTACGATTACTAGTAAGATACACATCAATAACATGTATATCGAATATACCTTTCTTCTTGATGTTGCCGTTCTTCAGATCCGCCAGGTACTTGGGGCAGTTACGCTTCCAGTGACCGGCACCCTTGCAGTAGAAGCATTCAGTTTCAGGCTTAGGACCAGCCTTGGGCTTCTTAGCAGGTGCGGTAGCTTTCTTGCCGTCCTTCTTGAAGTTACCCTTGTTCTTAGGCTTGCCCTGTTTCTTGAAATTGTGGTCTTATTGACCATCAACACTTGGTGCTCCTTTTTGATCTCTACTTCAGCAGTTTTCATCATGGACGATAGTTCAGGCAACGTCTTGTTCGTGCAGTGCATATTGTAGTTCATCACAAAGTTCTTATAACTCGGTGGCAGTGATTGGAGGACACGGTGAATCCCTAACTCATTAGGAATCATTATCCCAACTCTTGGAGCTTGTTTGCGTGCCCAGACATGGTGAGCACGTGCTCACTAACGGAGCTACCCTCTTCCATCTTACAGTTGAAGAACTTTTCGGAGGCCTCATAGCTCTCCACGGCCGCGTGAGTCTCAAAAATGAGTTTGAGCTCCTTAATGATCTCGAACGGGTCATGGTGCTCAAAGCGCTTCTGAAGCTCCGTTTCTAAACCGTACAGGATGGCACACAGAACTGTGGAGTAATGATTTTTCCGAGTGGCGTAAACATTCTTTACGTCATCGGTGGCATCTTCTGTAGGTGGGTCACCTAGTGGTGCTTCGAGCACATAGGTCAACTGACCAGCTATGAGGACAATCTTCAGTCCACGGAGACAGTCCGTGAAGTTGCTTCCCTTGTTTTTAAGCTTTTCTTTCTCTAGGAATGCATTGAAATTGATGGAGAGGTTCGCCATAATCTACAACAAATTTGCAAGTAGTTTAGACTAAGTTTATGATAAAATGAGTTCAATTTTAATTCTTAAATTAACTAGGTGAAATCCCACTCAAAACAACATCCCTCACATTGTATTAGTGATTACACGAACCAAGTCCACTACACCAAGTCAGATCTTCACGAGAGCAGATGTAGTTTCATCGGCGAACAATCTTCATGTTCATCATATCATTTATATGATTCATGCTCTACCTTTCGGTATTCCGTGTTCCGAGACCATGTCTGTACATGCTAGGCTCGTCAAGATTAACCTTAGTTTCCGCATGTGCAAATCTGGCTTGCACCCGTTTTATGCACACGTAGAATCTATCACATCCGATCATCACGAGATGCTTCAAAACGACGAGTCTTAGCAACGGTGCCAACTAAGGACGAACACTTTATTACTTGAAATTTAGTGAGAGGGATCATCTTATAATGCTACCGTCGTGATCTAAGCAATACAAGATGCATAAAGGATTAACATCACAGGCAATTCATAATTAGTGTGATATGATATGGTCCTTTCTTCTTATGCCTTTGATCTCCATCTCCAAAGCATGGACATGATCTCCATCATCACCAGCATTGCGTCAAGGTCAGTGGCACCGCTTCATGGTTGTCCATCATCACTAGCAACTATTACAACTACTTGGAATAAAGCTATTACAAGATGAATAGACACGCAGGTCTTAACAGAATTAAAGACAACCATTAGGCTCCTGCCGATTGCCATATTACAACAAGGATCATTGCATACATCAAATATAATCACAATCACATGATGGCCATATCACATCACAAAACCCCTGCAAAAACAAGTTAGACGCCTCTAATTTTCTTTGCATGTTTTACGTGGTTTGGGGCTTTCGAATAAGAACGGATCTTACCTACGAAACTGAACCACAACGTTGATACAAGTGCTATCAAGTACAAAGTGTAGATTGGATCTATACTATGGTGGGAGAGACAGACACCCGCAAAGCCACTTGTGCAAAGCAAGTTACACGTCAAGCGTGGAGCAAGTCTCATGTGCGATGACATGTAAGGTTAGCCCGAGCCGCTTCATCCCACCATACCGCAAGATGCAAAGTACACAAAGCAAAAGACGGCACGAGCACCAATGCCCACAAAACCATTGTGTTCTACTCGTGCAACAGATCTACGCATAGACCTGGCTCTGATACCACTGATGGGTTCGTAGCATGGAAAACAAAAAAATTCTACCGCAAGAACGAACAAAACCCAGATCTAATCTAGATAAAAGCCAAGATCTAATCTATTAGACAAGTGCAACGAGATAGATCTGTACTAACCCTTGTAGATCCAAAAGCCTTGTGCGAGATCGGATCTCGTGGTTGATGTAGACGATCACTTGCCGATCTCAAGATCGAGTAGACGATCCTTCCGGCGCTGCTCCAAGTAGCTCAGCCGGTCACACACGTGTGGAGTCGAAGCAGACCTTCCTCTCCCCGTTCCAGCAAGCAGCGAAGGTAGTAGATCTCTCCACGGAATCCCAGCAGCACGACGGCGTGGTGGTGGTGGTGGTGGAGTAGAGAATTCTGCAGGGCTTCGCCTAAGCCAGAGTAGAGGGAAGGAGGAGGAGAGAGGCGGCTAGGGTTTGGAGTGGAAGGGGCAAGGGGGTGGCGCCTCCACCCCTCTATATATAGAGGAAGGGGTGCGGCCTAGGGTTCCCACCCCTAGGCCCACCTCCTAGGGCCGGCGCACAAGGGAGCTTGGGGGGAGAGTTCTTTCCCCCCAAGTTTCCCTTACTTACCCTTCAAGTTTCCCTTTATCCTTTCTTGGTTTTCAAGTAAACTCCAAAAAATCTTCTAGAACCTTCCGGAACATTCCGAAACCTTCTAGAATCCCCATATAAAAACTCCGGAACATTTCCTAACTTAGAAAAACGATCCCCATTATATGAATCTTATTCCCCGGACAATTCCGGATCTCCTCGTGATGTCCTGGATCCAATCCGAGACTCCGAACAACATTCGGTCTCCAACGCACATTCCATATCTACTTAAAACAACTTCGAACCTTAAGTGTGTCACCCTACGGTTCGTGAATATGCAGACATGATGGAGACACCTCTCCGATCAATAACCATCAGCGGGATCTGAAGATCCATAACGGCTCCCACATACTCAAAGATGACTTCGTGATTGATAGAACCATTAACATACGAAACCAATTCCCTTTGTCACGCGATACTCTACTTATTGGAGGTTTGATCGTCGGTATCTCCATACCTACTTCTACCTCGTTACTGATAAGTACTCTTTACTCGTTCCATGTTATGTCATCCCTTGTGACCTAGTCACATGCTTGCAAGCTAACTAGATGACATTCCACCGAGATGGCCCAGACCATATCTATCTGTCATATGGATGGACAAATCCCAATCTTGGTCCATGCGCTTCAACACATACTTTCAGAATACCCAATGACACCTTTATAACCACCCAGTTACGAAGCGGTGTTTGAAGTCATCAAAGCACCCATCCGGTGATGGTGATTAACATAACCTCATGGTCGAAGGGTTATGTTACTATGCATTTGATAAGCTTGTAGAAATACGAACTAAATGACTTGATCTTATGCTACACTTACTATGGGTGTGTGTCCATCACATCATTCTCCTAATGATACAACCTTGTTATTAATGACATCCAATGTCCATGATCAGGAAACCATGATCATCTATTTGTTGGAATTATGCCCTAGAGGCAATAATAAAGATGTTATTATAATTCTTGTTCATGATAAAGTTTATATTCCATGCTAGAATTGTATTAAGCGGAAACTTTAATACTTGTGTGGTTTGTGAACAACACCGTATCCCTAGTACGCCTCTATGGACTAGCTCATTGATCAATGATGGTTAAGGTTTCCTAACCATAGACATGAGTTGTCAATTGATAATGAGATCATATCACTAGAGAATGATGTGGTGGATAGACCCAAACTAAGCGAAGCAATTAGATCGTGTCATCGTGTTCGTCTTTGCGAAGTTTTTCTTATGTCAAATATTGTATTCCTTAGACCATGAGATAATACAACTCCCTGGTATCGGAAGAAAGCTTTGAGGTCATCAAACGTCATACTATGAGAGGGTGATCATAAAGGTGTCTCTCAGGTGATCGGAAAGTATCTGTTGGGTTGTATGTATCGAGATGGGATTTGTCCCTCCCAAGTCGGAGAGATATACTTCGGGCCCACTCGGTAATCGATATCAACACCGCTTGCAAGCATGTGGTTAAGGAGTTGATCACAAAGTGATATCGGATTACGGAACGAGTAAAGTACTTGCTGTGAACGAGATTGAACTAGGTATGACGATACCGACGATCGAATCTCGGGCAAGTAAAATATCGCGAGACGAAGGGAATATATATATGGGATTGATTGAATCTGGCCGTGGTTCATCCGATATGATGATCGATGAATGTGTGGGAGTCAATATGGGTGCCTGCACTGTTGATTATTGATAGAAGATCATGTCTCGATATTCTCGAACCCGCAGGTCACACACTTAACGTGTCTCGGCGCTAGGATAGATTGGATAATTGGTTTATGAATTTTGTTCGAGTCTCGGATGGGATCCGGGATATCACGAGGTTCCGAAATGGTCCGGAGAATAAGATTCATATAAGGCAGCAGTTTTGGAGTTCAAATAGTTCCGGTTAATCGGTATTGTACCTAAGCTTCTAGAACCTTCCGGAAGGGGCCAACGTGGTCCCACCTTCCGGAGGGCATGGGCCTATGAGGGAGTGTCCTGGCCGCATTGGGCCAGGGGCACAAGGCCCCATAGGGCCCAGCCGATCCTAGAGAGTTTAAATCGTTTAAACTAGAGATAAGATAAGATAGGATTTCTAGATAAGGAGAGTTTAAATTGTTTAAACTAGAGATAGGCTTGGAGGAGATGCTAGTGCTTGATGCACCACCCCTCTATATATAGAGATCAGGTGAGCCCCCCCTCTCACACCCCTTAAACCTTCCTCCAAACCCAGTTGCCCTCCGCCTTCCTCTCTCTCCCTCCCGATTGTTTGTAGGCGAAGCCTGCGTAAATTCTCCACCATATACACCACGTCGTCAGTTGTAGATCCAATCTATCTCTCCACCATACTTGCTGGTCCGAGGAAGGAGGAGACGTCGAGGTGCCGCACGTGTGCATCTCACGGAGGCACCGCCACTTGTGGTGCTAGATCGGATCGGAACGGGAGGAGGAGAAGCGAGTACGACTACATCACCCACGTTCCGACGAACGTTCCGCTGTGCGAATCTTCAAGGGTATGAAGATCTAATCCAATCTATCTCGTTGTTTGCATCTCCTAGATTAGATTTTGGCCTTTCCTTTGTTCGCTCCGTAGAAAATTTTGATTTACTATGCCACGAAACCCTTCAAAGGTATCGAGCTAGATCTATGCGTAGATGTGATTCACGAGTAGAACGCAACATGGTTGTTGCGAGCGTTGATGTTTTCTGTTGCAAGCCTCTTGTTCATGTTCTTCTTATGGCGGGATAGTGAGATTGAAGCGGTCCAGGCCAACCTTACGCGACGTCGTCATGAGACCGGCTCGACTTGACGTGTGGCTTGTACCACACATGCGGCTGGTGGATGCAGTTTCTCTCACTATAGTTGTCATGGGATTAACACCGGAGTTTGGCAACCATAATATCACCGTTGTGGCTTTCCGTAGGTAAGAATCGTTCTTAGCATCTACTCCCATGAGCCACGTAAAACATGCAACAACAAAGTAGAGGCGTCTAACTTGTTTTTGCAGGAGTGTTTTACGTGATATGGTATGGCCCAAGATGTGATGTGTATATTGTATGCGATGATCATGTTTTGTAATGTTTCACGACTTGCATGTCGATGAGTACACAACCGGAGCCATATGGTTGTCTTTATAATTGTGTATGACCTGAGTCAACTTCTTATACGCCATGTAATAGCTTTACTTTATCGCTAAGTAGTTAGCAATAGTTGTAGTTGCTATTCGTGGTGGAGGCAATCATGGTGGAGTGATGGAGATCATGCCGGAACGCACAAGATGGAGATCATTGCGCGAAGATTGGCTATACCATGTCACATAAAGTTATATGCATGTGATGTTTATCCTTTTATGTATCTTATTATGCTTAGATCGCGACGGTAACATTATAAGATGATTCCTCACTTAAAGATCAAGATAAAAACTGTGTTCTCCCCAAAGTATGCACCGTTGCGAAAGTTCGTCGTGTCCAAGCATCACGTGATGATCGGTGCTATAGACTCTACTCACATACAACGGGTGCAAGCCAGTTTTGCACCTTGAAATACTTGGGTCTAACTTGACGAGCCTCGCATGTACAGACATGGCCTCGGAACACAAGAACCGAAAGGTTAAGCATGAGTCATATGAATGATATGATCGACACTTCGTTGTCCACCATTTAAACCACATCTCTTCTCGTGATGATCGGATTAGGTGTGGTGAATTTGGATCGTGTTCACTAAGCAACTTGAGGGATGTTGAATTTAGTGGGAGTTCATCTAGTAATTTGATTAAGTTGAACTATTTATCATGAACATAGTCTAAATTGTACTTGCAAATACTGTAGATCACATGGCCAAGTCCAACTTCAACTTCAATGTTTTTGCTGAGAAAGAAAAGCTTAGAAACAATGGGTCTAACTTCACCAACTGGTTCCGCAATCTAAGAATCATTCTGTCTGGCGGACAAAAGGACTATGTCCTTGAGAAAGCGTTAGGTAACCTCAAGCTACCGGCTGATGAGAAAGCCGCTATCAACGTGCAAAGATGATTATGGTGTGATTAAGAGCACCATGTTGTTTGCTATGGAACCGGAACTTCAAAATCGTTTTGAAAACTATCCCGGGCCCTTTGAGATTCTCGAGGAGCTGAAAACCATGTTTACTCAGCCCGCTCGAGAAATATGAGATCTCCGAGAAGTTCTTTAACTGCAAGATGGAGGAAGGGAGTTCAGTTAGTGAGCACGCCATTAAGATGTCGGGCTACACTCAACGCCTTGAGCAATCGGATCGCAAGATTCTAGAGGAGCTCAAGATTGACAGGGTTCTGCAATCACTCCCTCCCAGCTACAAAAGTTTTGTAGTGACTCATAATCAGATTGGTTCCACTGATACGATCACCGAGCTCTTCGCAAAGCTGAAGGCTGCGGAGGTGGACATCAAGAAGGATAATCATGTGTTGATGGTCAACAAGCCCTCCTTTAAGAAAGGTAAAGGTGCAAAGAAGCCCTTCAAGAAAGGCGGCAAGCGCGTTGCCCTGCTGAGAAGAAGCTCAAGTCTGGTCCCAAGCTGGGACCTTCGAGTGCTTCTATTGCAAGGACAAGGGTCACTGGAAGCGCAACTGTCTGAAGTACTTAGCGGACAAGAAGGCCGGCACCATCAAAGGTATATTTGATATACATGTTATTGATGTTTTCCTTACTAGCCCTCGTTGTAGTGCACAGGTATTTGATCTTGGTTCGTTGCTAATATTTGTAACTCAAACAGAGCTACGGAATAGACGGACTTTGCGAGGATGAGGTGACGATCTTGGCGCTGGCAACGGATCAAGAGTTGATGTGATGGCCGTCGTACGCTCTCCTTAGTTTTACCTTCGGATTAGTTTTAAACCTTAATAAATGTTATTATGTGCCGTTGAGCATGAACATTATTTCTGGATCGTGTTTATTGCAAGACGGTTATTCATTTAAATCGGAGAATAATGGTTGTTCTATTTATATGAGTAACATCTTTTATGGTCATGCACCTCTTGTGAATGGTTTATTTCTTCTAAATCTCGAAAGGGATGAAACACACATCCATAACATTGAGGCTAAGAGATGCAAAGTAGATAGTGATAATATTACTTATTTGTGGCACTGTCATCTAGGTCATATTGGTGTAAAGCGCATGAAGAAACTCCATTCTGATGGACTTTTGGAGTCTCTTGATTTTGAATCATTTGACACATGCGAACCATGCCTCATGGGCAAGATGATCAAAACCCGTTCTCCCAGATGATGGAGCGAGCAACGGACTTGTTGGAAATCATACATACCAATGTATGCGGACCGATGAGTGTTTCGACGCACGGTGGATATCGCTATTTTCTCACTTTTACAGATGACTTAAGTAGATATGGGTATATCTATTTAATGAAACATAAATCTGAAACGTTTGAAAAGTTCAAAGAATTTCAGAATGAAGTGGAGAACCATTGTAACAGAAAAATTATGTTTCTACGATCCGATCGTGGGGGCGAATATTTGAGTTATGATTTTCTCACGCATCTCAAGGCAAGTGGAATCGTTTCACCACTCACGCCACCCGGAACACCACAACAAGAATGGTGTGTCTGAGCAGAATCGAACCCTATTAGATATGGTCCGATCGATGATGTCTTACCGATTTGCCGTTATCATTTTGGGGTTATGCATTAGAAACCGCTGCAATCACTTTCAATAGGTCTACATCAAAAACCGTAGAGACCACACCGTATGAACTGTGGTTTGGTGCTAAACCTAAGTTGTCGTTCTTAAAGTTTGGGGATCACAGCTTACGCCAAGAAGTTGATGCCGGACAAGCTCGAACCCAAAGGAGAAATGCGTCTTCATAGGATACCCTAAGGAAACTATTGGGTATACCTTCTATCACGAACTGAAGGCAAAGTGTTTGTCATGAAGAACGGTTCCTTTCTTGAGAAGGAGTTTTCCTCGAAAGAAGTGAGTGGGAGGAAAGTAGAGCTAGACGAGGTTATTGAACCTTCTCTTGAATTGGAGAGTAGCGCAGACCTGAAATTGTTCCAAAGGTCACCGCACCAACAATAGAGGAAGCTAATGACAAGGATCATGAAGCTTCTGACGATGTCTGCATCGAGCGTCGCAGGTCGACAAGGTCGCGTGCCCTCCCGAGTGGTACGGCAACCTGTCTTTGACCGTCTTGTTAGTAGAAGACAATGAACCCTCGAAATATGAGGAAGCGATGATGAGACAAGACTCTGAGAAATGGCTAGAAGCCATGAAATCCGAATTGGGATCCATGAGCGAAAACCAAGTATGGACTCTGGTGGACCCTCCTAGCGACCGAAAGGCCATTGAGTGCAAATGGATATTCAAGAAGAAAATGGACGCGGATGGTAATGTTACCGTCTATAAAGCACGGCTTGTTGCGAAAGGTTTTCGACAAGTTCAAGGTGTTGACTACGATGAGACTTTCTCTCCCGTAGCGATGTTTAAGTCCATTCGGATTTTATTAGCAATTGCTGCTTCATGATTATGAAATATGGCGATGGATGTCAAGATCGCGTTCCTCAATGGCAACATTGATGAAGAGTTGTATATGATGCAACCCGAAGGTTTTGTCGATCCTAAGGATGCTGATAAAGTATGCAAACTTCAACGTTCCATTTATGGACTGAAGCAAGCATCTCGGAGTTGGAACCTTCGTTTTGATCAAGTGATCAAGAGCTTTGGATTTGTTCCAAATTTCTACGAAGCTTGCATCTACAAGAAAGTGAGTGGGAGCTCGGTGACGTTTCTGGTACTATATGTGGATGCCATATTGATTATTGGAAATGACATCAACATGCTTAACGATGTGAAGAGTTATTTGAACAAGTGTTTTTCAATGAAAGACCTAGGTGAAGCTGCTTATATATTGGGCATCAAAATCTATAGAGATAGACAAAGACGCTGATAGCTTTAAGCGGTACATACCTAGACAAAGTTCTAAAAGGTTCAGAATGGATAAGGCATTGAAAGGTTCAAAGGCCTATGTTGTCGTAAGATATTGAGCAAGGCTCGGTGTCCACGATAAATAATAGAGAAGCTATGAGCAAAGTGCCTTATGCCTCGGCCATAGGTTCCATCATGTATGCCATCTGTGTACTAGACCGGATGTGTCCAATGCTCTTAGTTTGACGAAAGATAGTGATCCAGAGTGGAACATTGGACAGCCGTAAAGAACATCCTAAGGTACCTAAATAGGACTAAAGAAATGTTCTTAGTCTATGGGGTGATGAACAAATCGTCAGAAAAGGTTACGTCGATGCTAGTTTTAACCGACAAGGATGATGCTAAATCTCGACGTGATACGTCTATATTTTGAATGGAGGAGCTGTGAGTGGAGAAGCTGCAAGCAAAGCGTGGTCATGGGATCTACTGAGAAGCGGAATACATGGCTGCCGCAGGCGTCAAGTGAAGGAGTTTGGATCGAAACTTCATCACTGAGCTTACGTGGTTCCAAGTGCATTGGACCCACTGGAGATATTGTGTGACAACACCGCGCCATAGCACTCGCTAAGGAACCAAGATATCATCCAAAGACCAAGCATATCAACATAAGTTTCATATAATCCGAGATTATATAGCGTATGGAGATCAAGATCAGCAAAGTACATACAGATCTGAATGTCGCAGATCCATTGACTAAACCTCTTCCACGTAAAACATGATCAGCACCTCATTGCCATGGGTGTAAGATTGTTGCCAAATGTAAACTAGATTATTGACTCTAGTGCAAGTGGGAGATCTGGAATTATGCCCTAGAGGCAATAATAAAGATGTTATTATAATTCTTGTTCATGATAAAGTTTATATTCCATGCTAGAATTGTATTGCGGAAACTTTAATACTTGTGTGGTTTGTGAACAACACCGTATCCCTAATGCGCCTCTATGGACTAGCTCATTGATCAATGATGGTTAAGGTTTCCTAACCATAGACATGAGTTGTCAATTGATAATGAGATCATATCACTAGAGAATGATGTGGTGGATAGACCCAAACTAAGCGAAGCAATTAGATCGTGTCATCGTGTTCGTCTTTGCGAAGTTTTTCTTATGTCAAATATTGTATTCCTTAGACCATGAGATAATACAACTCCACGGTATCGGAAGAAAGCTTTGAGGTCATCAAACGTCATCCTATGAGAGGGTGATCATAAAGGTGTCTCTCGTGATCGGAAAGTATCATTGGATTGTATGTATCGAGATGGGATTTGTCCCTCCCAAGTCGGAGAGATATACTGAGCCCACTCGTAATCGATATCAACACCGCTTGCAAGCATGTGGTTAAGGAGTTGATCACAAAGTGATATCGGATTACGGAACAGTAAAGTACTTTTGTGAACGAGATTGAACTAGGTATGACGATACCGACGATCGAATCTCGGCAAGTAAAATATCGCGAGACGAAGGGAATATATATATGGGATTGATTGAATCAAGGCCGTGGTTCATCCGATATGATGATCGATGAATGTGTGGAGTCAATATGGGTGCCTGCACCCGTTGATTATTGATAGAAGATCATATGCAGATATTCTCGAACCAGAGGTCACACACTTAACGTGTCTCGACGCTAGGATAGATTGGATAATTGGTTTATGAATTTTTGTTTGGTCTCGGATGGGATCCGGGATATCACGAGAGGTTCGGAATGGTCCGGAGAATAAGATTCATATAAAGGCGGTGCAGTTTTGGAGTTCAAATAGTTCCGGGTTAATCGGTATTGTACCTAAGCTTCTAGAACCTTCGGAAGGGGCCAACGTGGTCCCACCTTCCCGGAGGGCATGGGCCTATGAGGGAGTGTCCTGGCGCATTGGGCCAGGGCACAAACCCCATAGGGCCCAGCCGATCCTAGAGAGTTTAAATCGTTTAAACTAGAGATAAGATAAGATAGGATTTCTAGATAAGGGAGAGTTTAAATTGTTTAAACTAGAGATAGGCTTGGAGGAGAGGCTAGGGCTGGCTGCACCCCCATCTATATATAGAGGGCTGGTGCGCCCCCTCTCACACTCCCATTACACCTTCCTCAAAACACAGTTGCCCTCTTCCTCTCTCTCCCTCCCATTTGTTTGTAGGCGAAGCCTCATGCGTAAATTCTCCACCATATACACCACGTCGTCGTGCTGTAGATCCAATCTATCTCTCCACCATACTTGCTAGTCCGAGGAAGGAGGAGACGTCGAGGTGCCGCACGTGTGCATCTCACGGAGGCACCGCCACTTGTGGTGCTAGATCGGATCGGATCGCGAGGAGGAGAAGCGAGTACGACTACATCACCCACGTTCCGAGGCGTTGTCACGAATCTTCAAGGGTATGAAGATCTAATCCAATCTCTCTCGTTGTTTGCATCTCCTAGATTAGATCTTGGCTTTCCCTCTGTTCGCTTCCGTAGAAAATTTTGATTTACTATGCTGCGAAACCCTTCACTATTAATCAACAAGCTAGTTCAATAAGAGGCTTACTAGGGACTCTTTTACGTTTACAAAACACACATGTATTAGTGTTTCTTTATAATACAATTATAGCATGGGATGTAAACATTCATCATAAACACAAAGATATAATAATAACCACTTTTATTATTGCCTCTTGGGCATATCTCCAACAAGATCGGCCACATCCCCCAAATCTGTGGAGTTTCCGGATTTATCCCCTCTATTTTTTGGCTATGGCGCAGTTTCTCCTGATGATCCAATAGAAGATGTAGGTATCACCGTCGGCGCTACTGTTGTGGCTAATGGGCCCAAAGATATCTGAGCCGGTAGGCAAAAAAATCTGGTTCCTCCACCTGAAAGTGGAAACTTCCGATGATGAGATTGGATCCGCCGTTGAAGTCGGCAGGAACCGAGACAGGGGTGGGCGGGTGTGGATCCGCTACCATCGGACTGTTGCTTGATGGAGAGGGGCCGCCAAATCCATGATTACAGTGTCCAGATTTCCCACAGGCGGTGCCAATTGACGATGGGTAACCTCGGCAATGCCCATGGTTATGGACTTAGGGTTTCGTAGAAAAGAGAACATTGGGGATTTCGTCGGGTAATCAGACAAACAAGGGAGTCGAAGTCATCAAAATTGCTTATGGTCAAATCGATTACAGATCACTCAAGACCTTTTTTTTACCTCCCCGTTGGCTCCTCCAAGCCTATATATAATAGGATGGGCCCCGAGACCCTATACGGGTAGGTTACAGTCTCACAATTGCAACACTAATACAATTTTGGTTTCTATTTCCTTGTCTAGCAAGTCATACTTTCCATCGGATGCTTCATGGGCCTTCTTCTTGGGCTTCATGGGCTATGAGCCATCATGTAACCGGGGTAACGAATCATAAGAACCCGAGTAGTTATACCCATGTCGTGGCGACATGAGGCGCGAACGTCGAGGTTACTGGCGGCCGGATCTGGCCTAGCGGGCCCCTGAAAGGATGGCGTCGATCAATGGCTGGTGCAATGCAGCATCGAGGATCCCCTTTGCGGGCGGGGGAGCAGGGGTGTGGTGTTGTTGGTTCAGGGAGCTCCTCTTCCTTCGGTCGGTGAGCTCTAGAAGCGAGCGAGGATGTTGGGGCCGCGTCCCCGGAGCAGTGGTTGCGGCTTGAGCGCGGCTTGGCATGGATTTTGTCACTGTAGGAGGTGCGGCGGTGAATGCAGCATGCAGTGGAGCTTGGTGGTCGACGACATGGCCAACCTTCCTTCTCGTTGCTCCCTGAGCTTTGCAGTCAGGTCGATCTCTGGGCAAAAGTCCTCAATCGACTTCGGCCAGTGTTGACGACGGCGCTGCCCTCGGGCGTTGTATTCTTTCTTGGTTGCGTCATTGTGGAGTTTTGATTCCGACCGACGAGAGTAGTTTCAAGATTTTCGGGTGAAAACCTAAGCTCCATCGAGAGCAGGCGACAGTGACGGACACGTCACTACCTTGTTGGAGGCGTCGCCTTGAAGCTCTTCTACCTCGCGGTGTGATAGGTTCATGACGGTTAGGTAGATGGCTCTATGGTCGAGGGATGGTGGATGTCGAGGCGGTGGCCTCGAGCAGGTTGTGGAGAGCTAGGGCGGCGGCCCCGAAAGGCTGTACGACTGCAACTCTTTGGTGCATGGATGTGGCTTGTCATGGCCTGGGTGGCGACCTTGGCTGCGGGGTCGCCAGGGTGGTCGGCTCGTTCGGACGCATCCTAGAGGGGATGGTTGGTTGCTATGTCGGGGCGGCGGCCCCGGATGAGTTGGCGTGATGTCCGTGGTCTGCGGGCGATTGGGTCATGCGGCACTGTGGCTCGAGAGCGAGTGGTGGCACGTCGGGACCTCGGTCCCAGAAGGTGGTGTTGGCAGTCTGCTTGGCGTGGGGGAACAGTTGGATGTCAGGGCGGCGGGCCCAGAGTTTGGCAAGGTTGATTGGGCGCAGATTCTTGGAGGTTCGTCTTCTTCAGCTACGCTGGAGTGTCCCGTGCCTGCTCTTTCCATAGTGGTCATGTCGTCTCTCTTCGACATGGGTGAGAGGTCGTTTGGTCTCGGAGTTTGTGTCATTCATTGTGTCGTTGGTTGTGGGTTTTGAGTGGGCGTGGCCAGGTTGTGTTGGTGTTTATTGTATAGTTTTCATTATGTTTTTCTCCTAGAAACTGAACACTGTCTGCTTAATTAATGGATGGGGCAAAGTTTCTGTCTCCGTTTTGATTTTTTTATACCATTCGAGGTTTGACTATTATTTTACCATGGCGTGATCGTCTTCTGTCCGTCAATTTGTTTTTTGCTGATGCTTTCGCATGTTGTGTTGTTTGACTACGTGTCCGGTTATCCCGATGCATGCATTGTCTTTCAGTGATTATTGGTCTTCACTGCATTGTCAACTAGTGCAAATAAAGAAAGTTACCTACAACCATCTTACGAGTATTCTTCTGCGATGGACGCGTGCATACTTTTCAACTTCCGGTGCCATATCTGAACGCAACCCTCTCTGTTTTCCTGACCCGATTATCTGACCAAGATATCATTTGAATATTATGGACTAGACTACTACTATTATGCTTTCCCAGATCCAGATCTCCGGCCGGGTGGATTTAAATATCGTGAGAAGAACCTTCCACTGCTCCATCCAAAATCCTCCACCCTAGGTTTGATCATCCCGTTCTTCTGTGTTTCTGATGCCACCGTGTCGAGCGGTCCCCGGCGACCTCGATCGGGATGGCGGAAGCTGCGGAGAAGCAACGGATAAAGCTAGCGGTGGATGGCTGCTCCGTTAGCGTTTCGAGTCGTTTTCGTCTTTACAGTGCACCCGGGACCGCGAGCTTTTCTGTGTAGTATGCTGTTCCAAACTGCGCCTAAACAACCGTGAGTGGAATATAATGGATGGATGATTAGGATTGCGATCAAGCTTACTGGACACCGGGAAAGTGTTCCGTGGCCATCTGTGACTGGCAATTTGGATAAAAATAACCCATATTTAAAACAATTTCATAAACTAATCTCACGGCGAAACAATTTCACTAAACTAACCCCTTTTGGTTAGCGCCCGATAGTTAGGCGCTATACTATACACTTTTGCACCTTGCCCCTAGGCGCTACACCCCTACCAGCGTGGCTGCTGTGTGGCCAGGTCGGGTCCCACCCGAGGTCGTGTAGTGCCTTTCGGCCAGGCGCTAAGCCTAGTGTAGCACCTAACAGCAAGGTGCTACACTTTGGGACTTAGCTAGTCGCACGCGGCCTGCCTCCCCAGCCTGTCCCACTCTCCCGCAGCTCGTCCCAGCGAAGAAGAACGCACAGGATGGCGCCCCCCGGTTCCCCTCTCTCTCCCCTCCCCAAAATCCATCAGATCTGAAGCTCCTTTTGGTTGATTTCGACCCCTCCCAAGCTGCTAGAGGTACCCTCCCTCATTTCCCTTTGTTTTTACCGATTAAAATCTTTCATTTTTTGGATGTGGGTTGAAACCCTAAAAAATTGATTTGATTCGAAATGTTTGGATTTTTGTTGGTTGCATTGGCCAAATGTTGGGTAGAATGATGTCTATGAAGCATTTAGTTAGGTTTATGGTTGTTGGAATGTTAGGGTTAGGGTTATTGGAATGTTAGGGTTAGGGTTTTTGTTATGTAAGGGTGAGTGTTCTTCTTAGATATGGGTTTGGTAATATGACTAGGATTATACTATGCGATTGGTATGCAAGGCTTTCGCTATAGAGCTAATTATACTATGGGATTGGTATGGAAATACTCCTCAGAGACAGTCATCCTGGAGTGTACCATAGCCTCTCAATCTCAATCTCAACAAGGTTTTTTTATAGAGTATTGTAAACAAAAAACACGAATTATACATACATGCAGAAAGATTGTTACAGTTTCTTGTTGAAAAAAAAATAGTTACCAAGGTTCTAGACTTTTAGTAGTAGTACAACTACTTTGTCATTGACCTCAAGTAATTTCAAGCCTTTGTAGAACCTTGAGATGAAGTAGCGAGCCTACGTAGTTTTCATGATTCTTTTCTAGTTTGGCTCTTGACTACTACGGAGTTATGATTTTTTATATAAGTAATAATTCTCGCAGTTTCTTATCCGTTGTCTCATTTTAGGGAACTTGGTTGCTAAGATCAACCACTTGACTCGCATTCCTCCGAGCGTCAGTCTCTGATTGATGTGCTGTCACTCTGTCAGTGTCATGCATGCACGGCAGCAACCCTAAAGGCTCCTTCTGGTCGAAGGAAGGAATGGGCTGACTTCCTTTCTTGTTCTGACTACGACCTTTTTTTCTTCTTATGTATCAGTTCATGCTTTCATGGAAAGCGTAGCGTCAGCATAGAGTTGAACAAATTTAGAACCTCAACAATGATCCTTCCTTCCCATGTAAGTTCTGGACTTTTCCATCCCATGATCCTTCTTCTCCATCCTTGTTACTTATGTCAATTTGATATTACCTGAACCTGTCTAACCATCCTGCTGTTGTTTAGTCCCTCGTTAAAGCACGTTTTGGCATCGTCTGACTGTGATGGCTCGCTGTTGGAGTGTTTGCTACGAGTAGAAACGTAACGTCAGCGCTTACGACTGCCCAGACATCACAAACCCAAAATTAAATGGGAGCTTTTGTTGCAGGCCGTTCATTTTGCGGTTGGCTGGTAGTTGTGTAGTGGCTGGAGGCCCCACGTGTCTGTGTGTCTGTATGCGGTAGTAGTTTGCTTAGAGGCCAGGCTGACCATGTTCGAAACTTCGAATAAGTTCTGGGTTTGACTATTATCTTACCATGCCCTGATTGTCTTCTGTCCGTCAATTTGTTGTTTGCTGATCTGATGCTGTCGCATGTTGTGTTGTTTGACTACGTGTCCGGTTATCCCGATGCATGAAGTATTGCCTTTTCAGTGATTATTGGTCTTCACTGCATTGTCAACTACAGTAGTAGTGCAAATAAAGAAAGTTATCTTATTCTTCTGCCATGGACGGACGCGTGCATACTTTTCAACATCCGATGCCGTATGTGAACGCAACGCTCTCTGTTTTCCTGACCCGATTGCCCGACCAAGGATATCTATCATTTGAATACCATTCCCGATCCAGATCTCCGGATGGATTTACACATCCATCTTGGGAAGAACCTTCCACGGCTCCATCCAGAATCCTCCGCCATGGGTTTGATCACCCCATTCTGCTGCGTTTCTGATGCCACCGTGTCGAGCGGTCCCCGACGACCTCGATCGGGACGGCGGAAGCTGCGGAGAAGCAACGGAGACAACCCATCACGTGGTGCCAAGGTAACCGTAAATATTGTGTCTTCGGTGGCGTTAAGCTAGCGGTCGATGGCTGCGTTGGCTTTTCGAGTCGTTTTCGTCTTTACAGTGCACCCGCGACGGCGAGCTTTTTCTGTGTATGCGCTGGCTCCGAGCTTCAAACTGCGCGCAACAACCGTGAGTGGGATACTGGATTGGATGGATGATTACGAGTGCGATCGAGCTGACTGGACACCGGGAAAGTGTTCCGTGGCCGTCTGTGGGTGCCCCATGGAGAGGCGGCGCAAGGAAATTTCAAGAGGAAAAGAAAAGAGCAAGGTTCACTTTTTACCCCTAGTTATGCATTTGAGATTTGTGTAAAAAAAGAGAAAAAAAAGTGAAAATTAGTATAGATTATTTTGATTAGAAAACGTGGATCGTTGTTTTCTAATGTGTCTCCATTGGATAAGGTGTGAGAGGGGAAGACCATGGTTCAAAAATACCAAGAAGGTGATGAGCAACGGAACAAATGGATAAAATAAATCTCGACATAATGCTCTCCGATCTTGAAACATTTAATCGCACCACGTCAGCCTAACATACCGGCCATATTCTAACAAAAACAAAGCAAACTGCTCAATTGGCGTAAAAAATGTATTTAATGTCTTTTTTTTAAAACGGGAAAGGCCTATATTCTGCATTCATCAGGCAGTGGGTACAAAGTTACAAAGAGGGACTTGAAAGAAACCGAAAATTACAAACAGGCCCAACACCTTTGCACAAAGCACCCTAAGAACGACCGCAAAAACGCGATCAGATCCAACTGCACCGCCGGCAACTCTCCTCCAGCCACGACCATCTCTTCCGACGCCGGGGACAAAACCACTTGGCCCAGGAGAGACAAAGAACAGCGTGGGGAGGGAGCGAGAGATCCTCGGCTTGACGAGGAAGAGGTAGGCCGGTCCATCTTGGCCGGCCACGGCGAGGCCAATCCTATGACCCAAGATAGCAGAGGCCACATCCGTGCTCCGCTTGGAGTTCGCCGAATCATCAGCAGAATCATCACCTGGGAATCCCAGGCAATCCCGCTTCACTGCCGCACCCTCCGCCATCCGCGCTCTATTCTGCTCTCCCTCGCCACCAAGGCCGGCCAAGGGCGATGAATAGAACCAGTTGTTGAAGAAGCCGCGATGAAGAAGATCGAGCTTATTTGCCAAGCTGCCGACACCACCATCTGCGCCACTGGCTCCAACCACCAGAGCTCCAGCGAGGATGAGGGCCAGCAACCTCCTGGCGCCGCTCGAAGGCGCCCCGGAGTAGCTTGAGACCGGCTTATTGGCGGAGATCCTCCAGCTCCAGATCTCTACAAGCATCCACTCCAGCCAGAGAGACACTGCAAGAAAAGAGGAACTCGAGCTGTCCTAGATCCGGTCGGCGAGATCTGAATCCCTACTCCCAATCTGCACATAGGCAAGACAACTAAAAAAACCTAAGCTAACAACACTGGCACCGCCCCTCAGTCGCCTTCTGACGGCATCGCCGCCGGGAGGGACCTTGGTTTGGTCCGGAACCACCGAGAAAGCTCTCAGGAACGGTAGCGATGAGAGAGAAAGGGAAGGGGGGAATCTTAATGTCTCCTTGATGGTATATTTCCATAGGAGTTCCACCAAATGAGACAATACGATGTCACAAATGAACAACTCAAGGTGCAAAGTGCAATTCACTCGAAAAACACGTGACTGTATATTTCTAATGCGGATCATGATGGTAAACTCAATGCAAATTGCCAAAACAATGAAGATTACCTTTGCGAATTTAAAATTCCAACGAATCTATCGGTGAAAACATGCTTGCTTACATGCTTCGTCATTCCCTTTTTTCTTAATTGAGGAATAGAATTCTTTGTGACATGACAAAATTTGACCCTTTTGAATCCTTTTATTTAGTATCAAAAGGAAAAAAAAAGGAAAAAAGATGGATTGGATTGAAGTTTAAGAGTCGTGAAATTTTTGGTAAATTGCATTTTGAAGAAAAAGAAATTCAATTTAAAGTGGTACCCAAGCTAACCGGGCCTCAGACATAGGAAAATGCTAGGCTAGCTAATTAAATTAAATTAAATGCTTTCGAAGCAAAATCTTTGTAATTTGACAAGGAATATATTCTTTAGTTATTTCTCTATTTTTATTACTTAATTTAAGAATTCAAAAAAAATCTTCACAAGCTTTAGGCGCAATTTTGTTTTCCTTTAAAAGTCAGCAGAGCGCTGCCATTTCTATTCAATCTTCCCTTTCTAAATATAAGATATTCGGTATGCTAAATTAGCCTACCAAAACATCTTATAATAGCCTATCAAAATGTTTTATATTGCGGAACATTGATCGTATGTGCTCCTTCCGTTTAGAAATATAAGGTTTTAGATTTGTGAATCAAATATATCTAGACTCTTTTGATGTATAGATTCGTAGAGGTTTGAAGTAAACCTATACACTAAAAAATACCTAGATACATTAATTTCACAAAGCTTTTATTTTTCTAAATGGAGGGAATATATATTAGCATACATGTGCTTGGAGCCAGCAAGGATATGGTCAACACCTTTTTTCAAAAAATCTTTACATTTCGCAGTTTCAAGATGTTCTGGATATGGTTGGAAATAGCCGAAATGTACTTGCTTACCTGGAACCAAACATTTGTCAGTTAAAAGATTCAGGTGTCAGAATTCTTTTCGAAACGAAAATTACGAGGAGATAATAGATTTTCTCATTTCGAAAATTCTAAGCAATTTCCAATTTGACAGAGAAAAGTCTCCGAAATGCTGGGGCGTGGGGCCCTCCACCTCATCATCAAACAGTAAAACGCCCACGCGTCTATATAGAACACCCGCCCCACCCACTCCCGCCTTCTCTCCCCCACCACACCGCCTCGCCGCCTCCCTCGTTGACAGCCACCGTTGACCTCGCCTTCCGGCGAGGCCGACTCGCCGCCGGAAACCAACCCGACCGCCACCGCATAGACCCCTCTGTACCTCTCCCGAGGTAGCACCGCCCGGTCCATCGGTCTCCTCCGGCTCGCCTTCGCCTCGCCATCCCCCGCTCCGCCGCCCCGCCAGTCGAGCCCCGCCCAGATGGTCTCGATTCAGTAGACGAAAGCTCCTCGCGCAGATCTTTTTACCCCGACCGCCCCATCCATCTCCTCTCGCTCTCCGTACGACGGCTCATCTGCCTGCTCGTCATGGCGATCCGCATCACCGTGTCCTACTCCGGCTACGTGGCGCAGAACCTCGCCACGTCGCTCGGCCTCCGCTGCGGACCCTCGGCCACCTCCGCCGGGTGCCGCTTCCTCCAGGAGAGCTCCTGGCGCCCCTTCTGCATCTTCACCTCCTCCCGCCAGCACGAGCACCTCGGGAAAAGCGGCGGCGACCGCCATGACGCCGCCGACGACCACAACCACCCCAAGCCTCTGGCCCTCGCCGCCACCGCAGCAGCCGGAAGCCACGCCCTGTTCCCTTCACGTCCGTACTCTTCCTCCAAGCCGCCTCCGTCGCTCGCAATGGGATTGCTGTCGGTGCTCGCCCAGGGCACGACGGCGGGGTCGTCGACGGCCAGGATCCCCGGCGCCGCGTCTCTGTACGGCTCGTCTTCGATTTCCATCGGTCTGTTCAACCCCGCGCACCTCCTCCCGTTCCTGCAGTCCGCGAGGTGGCTCCCCTGCAGCGACCTTGCCCCCTCCTCGTCTTCCCCTCCTCCCGCGCCGCCGGTGCCTTCGATTCGTCCTTCCAAGAAGGCGTTGATCGGTGCTTCCGGAGCTCCCTCTCCCGCTTCTGCTGGAATTGCGAGGAGCGTGGGTGCGGGTGCCGCCATGAACAGGAGCAGCTGGTTGTCGAGGTGGGTCAGCTCCTGCTCCGACGACGCCAAGACGGCCCTCGCCGCCGTGACCGTGCCGCTGCTCTACAGCTCCTCCCTCGCTGAGCCAAGGTCCATCCCGTCCAAGTCCATGTACCCCACCTTCGATGTGGGTGACCGGATTCTAGCCGAGAAGGTAGCTAAACATTTTCTGAGGATTCTCTGATGATTAGTTTGAGAGTATTTGGCTACTTTATTTCTGATCTTTTTTCTGATAATGTGATCTGTAGGTGTCTTACGTGTTCCGGGAACCGGAAATCTTGGACATTGTGATCTTCCGTGCTCCCCCAGCTCTTCAGGTATGATGATTTCTAATCTCTCAAACTTACTTGCTCAAAATTCACAGTGAATTTGATGTTTCAATGCAATGTTATGGCAGGCTATGGGCTACAGCTCCACTGATGTGTTCATCAAGAGGGTTGTGGCCAAGGCAGGGGACTATGTCGAAGTAAGCTTTTATCCCAATGGTAGTGCCTTGTGTTTCTTTCTTTGTGTTGTTACTGATTACTACTACTTTTTTTTCGAAATGACTAATTACTAGTACTACTGTGCTGCAAAAACTTTGGACGTTTGCTTGAGCTATAACTGTTGTGCACTTGGTTCTTCGATAGGTTCGCGATGGCAAGTTACTGGTAAATGGGGTGCCCCAGGATGAGGAGTTTGTGCTGGAGCCACACAACTATGAGATGGAACCAATGGTATGATATATTGATATGTTCTGTGTCTAGTTGCTAGTGTCTACCAATAGACATTTTGAATATGATGCAATCTTTGAATATTTAGGCCTAGTTTGTGGTGATAGCAAGTTAAAGTGAATCTTTACTAAAAAAAAAGGAGATCTTTCTAATCAATTGCTATACCTGCAAATAAATATAAATAAATAAGCGCTTAGCTGAGCAGATTCTGTTGAATGTTCGATTTTGCTCAAGTCAAACAGAATCTGAAATTTTAGAATGAACATGGCATGAAAGTATCAATTTAGGTTGCATACCCGTCCACTAGTAGCAGAGATATATTTAGGCCTAGTTTGCGGTTACTGTATGAATCTATTATTATGCAGAAGCCAGGGGTAATGTGATCTTCTATTTACTATAGAAAGAGTTTGTGGTTGCTGTGCTGAACTGAGATGAAGTGTGGGTTCTAGTCAGTTAGGAGAATCTTTGCTTATGCAAGTAAGATTTTTCTGTTGTTATGCCTAAAGAAAAGATCTTTCCAACGAACTGTTATATACCTACAAACAAAAATAAGTAACTTGTTGGAGAAAAATATAAATAAGTTACACTTACGAAATGCAGAGCAGATTCCATTAAAAAAACTATTTTGCTCAAGGCAATCAGAATCCGAAATTTAAGAATGAGTATGGCATCCAAGTATCAATTAGACTTCATAACCGCCCACTAGTAGCAGAGAATGTCTCCCTGAGCGTTGCGTGTCTGCTTGCATATTTATACATAAAAATGTGTGTAGAGATTTCAGCCCTTCTGATCGCAGTAAACTAATCGCTGTTATTATTCTTGCAGCTTGTACCGGATGGGTATGTGTTTGTGCTGGGAGACAACCGTAACAACAGCTATGATTCTCATAACTGGTAATGCTCCGAATTCCGAACCAAACACCACGCATCAAGCTTCCGCTATGTAAAAAAAATTCAGGCCTAATTTGTTTGTGATCTGTGATATTTCAGGGGCCCACTTCCTGTGAGGAACATCCTTGGGAGATCCGTGTTCCGGTACTGGCCACCGTCGAAGATAACAGACACGATATACCAGCCCGATGCAGCGGTCTGCGCGGTGGGGATGTCGTGACAAGCAGTTTCCCCGGCGACGCCGGGCAACCAATGTGCAATACCCCCTTATACAGGGCCGAGCTCAGCTCGCTCCGCTGATGAGCTGAGCTCCAGTTCTCTTGTTTCTCACGGCGTCGTTCTTCGGAGCGTTTGCCCGTAGAACTGTGAAATTCCCTTTGGCTCAACCCGTTTGTTTTTCGCTGCCTATCGGCAGGTGCTTGTTTAAAACAACGAAAAGCTTAAAAAAAGGGGGTCCTTTGTATATGTATGTAAAGGGCAGCTGCTGAAGGAGCATGTATTTGCTTCAGGGCTGGACGATTTTGTTCTGAAGAAGCATTCTTTTGTTTCAGAGCTAGCTGGGAGATGTACATGTTTGCTTCAGAATTTGTAAGCGACATTATATTAGTACCATTTAAAAGAAATTATTAATTCAATATTTACTGAAACATTGCTGTATTTGCTTATTGGCGAAACTGTGGTAGCGTGGTTCGTGAAGTTACTGAAGTCTGAATTTCATCCGAACCACGAGTTGATGCAGACTGTTCGGGCGATCGATCTTTCACGATTCAAACGAACACCATAAAGCAATAGCCAGTAGCAACTAGTACGTACATTCCAAATAGCAAAACATCATCAAAACCTCTTTTAAATATATTTCGGTGCAGACTCGCTTGGTTTATAAAGATGTACAGCCTATACCACGACAATCTATCCCCCACCACCACCCCCACAACAAAGACTCGTAAGTAACATGCCGTGGTGGTGTCACGGCAGATGCCATGGATAGGCTAAAAGTGGGGACTAATACACGCTAGGGAAATCCAGAGAGGGATAGTGGAGTGATTCTTCACACAGAAAATTGTATTGTTTTCCTTTCAAGATTACAAGTGTTTCTAGAGCTGTATTGACGAGAAAAGGAAGAAAAAACTCTCTTACTCTCACCCACAGTTCACCCCTAGAACCTTAGCCAAATCGTTATAGAAGAAAACCCTAACCCCCTCTACTGAAACCCTAGCCCTCCTTATATAGAGGCGGCCTGGTCTCTGCCTAGGGCATACGTGGAGGCATATTCCTCTCAAAGTGGTAATCCGACCGGGGTGCTTTTCCCCCGCGTCACACATGCTTTAGCTACGTGAGTCTCTGCGGCGCCCGCGTCAGCCGACACGGGCGTCGTCACCCTTGTCGGCCATGACCCGGTGGTCCTGCCCTTACTTGCTTCGCTCATGCAGTGCGTACCGGGCCTTCTTTTTGACCAGAGAGATTCCTTTCTTCTCTCAGAAGCTAAACGGGACCCGGATCATGGTAGATCCGGCTATACCTGTTCCTGCATACAAGTTAGACAAGCACTTCCAACTTACTCCTTAAGTCGGTTGATATAATGTTAGGCGACCCCCCCTGGTCCGGGTTACTCCGTGATCCGACCTGCCTGGAGGTGACCCGGCCAGCATCCGCTTTGGCCTTGCCGAACCTCGGCTAACTCGGCCTTTATACCCCGGAGTGACCCTACCCGGGGTTATCCCCCAATATTAGTCCCCGAAGCTGGTGCGGTCTTAGCCGCCTTGGCCGCTAAGGCCACATCAGGTTCATTTATGTTCGAGCCTTGGACGTTATTTCCGATTTAGCTCTTTATCTCGGATTATGTGGATTTACGTTCCCTTGGCACGTTCCAAGTTTTCACTTGTCGACCGGGTTACCACTTTGACTCGGATCTCATGGATTTACATTCCCTCTGCACATTCTAAGTTTTTACC
This sequence comes from Avena insularis, assembly GCA_023614405.1. Taxonomy (NCBI): domain Eukaryota; kingdom Viridiplantae; phylum Streptophyta; class Magnoliopsida; order Poales; family Poaceae; genus Avena; species Avena insularis. The sequence continues at coordinate 488,498,999 of CM042692.1, read as the reverse complement.
TGCTGTCCGGGCTACCATGGCTCTATCCGGGCCTTGTTTCCTTCTTTCATACGCCAACCCGTGTGGAGGCTAATCATTACGTTGTCTTATTTTAAGGCACGCACGTAACATACGATGAATTGTCGATTATCACTGTGTGAGGGTCACGTCACGCCTGCCTCCTCGTTTACCGCATCAGTGCGTCACGTCACGGGATCGCCTCTGCCCTGTGGCCCTCCGTGTGGCTCCTCACTGATTGGCTGAGGCAGTTGATACACGGCCACACCATGTGGCACATTTGCAGGGCGCGATCCCACTCACCCTCTTAGGGGTTGGTTAAATAGCGGAGGCGCGCACCCCTTAGGATTTTTTCCTCTTCTGCGCCCCTCTGCTCGTTGCTCTTCTTCTTCATCTTCCTCGCGACCACGCCGCCGCCAGTGATCCTAGCAGCAACGCCGCCGCCGCACTTTTCCCCGTGCCTGCGTTGCGACCACCATTAAGCAACTCCTCGCCAATCCAGGCCTCGATCCCGCGCCGCTAAGCGCCAATGAGGGTGGCAATCTGAGATAGCGGAGGAGGAGCTCATCGTCGTGAGCAAGAAATGGAGGAGGACGCGCTGCGGCGGACCGTGGCGTGGGCGGTCATGGGTCTAGCAAGATGACCTTGGCTGGCTCTACGGACGACGCATCCTGCGGCAAGATCGTCGCTCGTCTCCCCTCCACTGGCCCCCTCACCCAATCCGGGTGAGTTCGTCATTCTTGTCCCACTTCAACGGGTTTGGCTTGCCGTGACGACTTCTTCCGGATTGGCTTAGCACCTACCACTTGCGGCCGCACCTTCCATAGCTATCACTTCTCTCTACGCTTTTGCTTCTACGATCGAGGCTACACCGGATGTGGCCTGAAGGCCCCGTGGATCCGGTTTTTCGCCTTCGTAACGTCATCCCCAACATCCAAGTTGAGTCGGAGGATAAGCAGCTCACCCAATTCGGAGCTGCATCCATCTCACCCCGGAGGACTTCCGTTTTCCCCCGGGTCACCGGGCTTGACTCCTACAAAGGATGGGCCCGGACCTTCTTCTATGTCCGGAACGCAGGCACTAAAGATTTGATTCGGTTGCTCCCCTATACTCTGGGTCCACCTAACCCGGAATTTTGGGAGGAGATCTCCAAGAAGCCCACGGCTCTGGCCAACCAGGTTAACAAGAGGTTCGTGGAACTGAAGAAACTCGGATTGCGCAACGAGGATGCTATGATCACGTTCGTGCGCAACCGAATCTCTCCCCTCCAGAAGCGCACCCACAAGGTGTGGCACATGAGTTTTGGCCGCGACCCCAACCGAACCTCCTCCTTCGAGCTGAGCAACACGGAGATTTTTCGCCGGGTTAAGGCTCTGTTCACCACCCACAAGGATTTCTCCGCTGAATGGACGTGGGGAATTGAGCACTTTTGTCGTGACAGGCTCCCTCCCACGGTAAGCTTCAAGGCAAACTTACTGGATTAAATATATGCGGTTTTGTTGTATTTTGACTCGTTCTTCATTCCATTTCTCAGCTATTCCTTCAGCAAACCCTTGAGGACGGCACGGATCCGACCCTTAAGTGGGCGCCGGACCGAGAAACCCCGGATGAGGAGGAGCCGGACCAGGAGATGTTTCTCCCTATGACCGACGCTACAAAACGACCCAGCGGTAAATTCTCTTCTCTTAGAGACTGGCCCGATGATGAGGATGACTCGGATGTTGACGTGATTGAACCTATTGAGGCTGTCCCTCTTTCTTTTTCCTCTCCGGCATCAGCTAACCCTGGTGGGCATATCCATGAGGATCCTCTGCTTGCTATGGACGAACCGGTTCTGGTGGCACCGAAGAAGAAACGCGGAGCCGCACCGAGTTGCTCCTCCGGACCTTCTCATCCCGCAAAAGGCGAAAGAAGGCCGGAGACAAAGTTGCCTCCAAGCCGGCAGGCAAAGCCCCGGCACGAAGGGCTCGGAAACCCAAGGAGGCCCAAACCTCGGATGCGTAAGTCATTTTTCTTTCTGTAACCCACTTTTCCTTGCATTGTTGTAATTCCTCTTCTGACATTATTCTCTTCTACAGGGCTCCGGTGGAGGTCCCTTAGAGCAGACCTAGCATCTCTTCACCGCTCCGATCTAGCCCTTCTCCCCTTCGTGACGACGAGTCACGTCCGCTGAGCCCTATTCCAGAGGGTTCCACGGCTGCTCCGGATTCCACACTACCTCGTCAAGAGGAGTGCAACCTCGGAGCGGGAGGGATCGGTCCAGCCAAGGCGACGACATCCACAATTTCGGCATCGCCGCAACCAGCAGCCACCGAGTCTACCTCAAGACCAGCACCGCAGACTGCAGCAGTTCTAGTACCAAATAATCGAATCAGCACCAAAGACCTGTTCCGGCACCAAGAAAATCAACAACCGCACCAAGTTCTTCCGCCTCGTCCGAGTCATCTCAACCTCGGCGAGGAACTACCCCAGCAGCTCCTAAGGGGAAATCCGCTGCAGTTACTTCTTCCCAGCAAGCCAAGGGAAAAAAGGCTCCGGATGCTACAAAGTCAGCATTCGTCGAGGCTGGGCAGCGAACCCTAGCGTCGATGCTTCCCAAGAAAGCTCCAGCAGCGAAGGATGCCCCTGCCGAGCCAACTGACGCGTAGCAAATGGTTCTACATACTAGCCTAGCCCTTGCTTTGGTTGAGAGGAAAGAAGCGCATGCGAAGGGCTTGGTGGCACCCCATATGCTCACCGGTGAGCGGTATCCTCCGAGCCTGATTGAGTTCGTCATGAACTGGAACAAGTCGGAGTTCGTCTACAACGACGATCTCCCGGAAAAGTTCGGCCCCGCAGAATTTTCCGCCCAAATGAACATAGCCGCCAAGGCAATTAACCTCGCATGACGGATGATGGAGGTATGTCGTTTCTCCTTTACATGCTGTAGATAATAACCATTAGTCCCCGAGCCTCCGGTGGAGTAACTTGTTACTCGGCCGGATGCTCATTAGAAAACTAACGTAGCTCCATGTGAACTTCGAATATGCACACCCCTAGAGCCGGGTTAAGTTCCACTTGGCCCGAAGCTCTGTACACTTCGAATATGCACACACCTAGAGCCGGGTTAAGTTCCACTTGGCCCGGATCTTGTACACTTCAAATATGCACACACCTAGAGCCGGGTTAAGTTCCACTTGGCTCGGATCTTGTACCCTTCGAATATGCACACACCTAGAGCCGGGTTAGGTTCCACTTGGCCCGGATCTTGTACACTTCGAATATGCACACACCTAGAGCCGGGTTAAGTTCCACTTGGCCCGGATCTTGTATACTTCGAATATGCACACACCTAGAGCCGGGTTAAGTTCCACTTGGCCCGGATCTTGTATACTTCGAATATGCACACACCTATAGTCGGGTTAAGTTCCACTTGGCCCGGATCTTGTACACTTCGAATATGCACACACCTAGAGCCGGGTTAGGTTCCACTTGGCCCGGATCTTGTGCGGCTTCGAATATGCACACACCTAGAGCCGGGTTAGGTTCCACTTGGCCCAGATCTTGTACACTTCGAATATGCACACACCTAGAGCCGGGTTAGGTTCCACTTGGCCCGGATCTTGTGTGGCTTCGAATATGCACACACCTAGAGCCGGGTTAAGTTCCACTTGGCCCGGATCTTGTACACCAAGCTAATTTATGCCTTTGTACATTTTTCAGGTGACCACCAATCGCCGGAGTGCTGAATTCCAACACCTGCTGGATACCCACAAGATGCTACGCGCAAAGCATGTTGCACTTATCACGGAACATGAAAAAAGGGGTAAGTTTCTCCCTTGGCGCTTTTCCGTTTCTCTTCATCTTCTTCTGCCGAACTAATCTCCTCATTCGGTTTCTGCAGCTGGGGTGGAGGCTGAGAACAAGATCATGCGGAAGAACTTGGAGCAAATCAAGGGTATGTCCTTTTTGTCCGACCTTGTAGTGTTTTCCATTTCCTTTTCTCCTTGGCTCGGTAAACATTCATTCCTCGGCTCTGCCGGGTCAACATAATATTTCAGCATTGCTTGAGGATAGTGTGCCCGTGCCTGATATGATGCTGCATTTTCTCGAACAAGCAGGGCAGCATCAAGCCGAGCTGAAGAAAAAAGATGATGAGCTCGCTCTCCTCCGGACCAAGGACAATGAGATTGCCAGGCTCAAGGCTGAGATGGAAAAGATGAAGGCTCAGCACCAAACCGAGCTCCAAAAGGTTGGCCAGAACTTCACAGAAGAGCGCGAGCGCCTTACTCTCTAGATCTCCAAGGACCGGGACCTACTCAAAGAATCCGGCATCCAGCTTGGATCGGCAAACGCTGAGCTTGAGCAACTTCGCAAGAGACGCGATGACTGCATCAAGGAGTTGACCCGGATTCACAGCCACATTTCACGTAAGTTCCTTTCCCTTATCCGACATAATTCTCCGGGTTACTTCATATGTCTTTTATTTAGCTTCTTCCTTTGCCTTGTTTCCAGACCACTTTCCAGAGGGTACTCCTATTGCGAGCGCTGCTGTTGCCAATTTCTGCCGAGAGAGGGGTACTCCCGTCGCTCTTGACGGTGAGAGCATTCCCTTAGACATGGAGGACCTATTGGTCACTGTCATCTCGTGGAAATCATCAAGAACTACGGCAAGGATCTCCTCGACGTTTCACCGAAGTTTTCAACACGTTCGCCCGGTGAGGCGCTCAAGAGAATCACACTTCTGCTGAAAAAGCTGTCGAATCGAGACCCAGCTCGACCTCTGGAGGGAGTCCATTTGCGTCTTGCCGATACTATCCTTCACCACATACTCACATGGTATGAGAAGATCGACCTCAGCCTCCTTACACGCCGCACGGATCCGGATGGACTAATGACCCGGTGGGTAGCTCGGCGAGCTTGCACCTACAGCCTCATCGAATATTCTCCTATCCATGAATGGGTTGAAGGACCGAGCTCTGAACTACTGGGACGAGAACGCTGAGAACGCTGAAGACGGGTCAGATGAGGACGAAGAAGGCGATGCTTCAGATATTGAAGATAGCAAAGACGACGCCGAACTTCCTCCTCCTGCTGCTCCTTAGGTCAAAAAACTTGAAAATTTATCAGATCCCCGGTATGCCGGGTGGAACTGTATGCTGTGTATATGTGATATTTTGCTACTAAGTTCTTATGCCGGGTTAACTTGGGCGTAGTCCCCGAGTTTCTTTTTCTTGTTCGTCCAATCTTTTGGCTCGGATCGTGTCTACCTTGATTCGGTTTTATGACTTACGAATCCGAGCTTCAAAAATCGTCTTAACAATACTAAGAAACTTTCAGACTTAGCTCAAAAAATAAAGCTGCATAATAACTTGAAAATAAATATAGGGTTAGTCCGAAAAACAAACGTTAGCTCGAGTAAATTCGTTTCCTTAGTCGCTTTTCATGTGCTACGCAATTCCAAACTTGTTCTCTTGCTTGCCATGAAGCCAATTCTTGTTGGACAGCAACAAGTCGAAGAGTTGGGTTTTTGGTGCTCACATATTACTAATCCGGGTTAAGTAGAACAACTTATTCCAGCTAATGCACAAGAGACAACAACAATAATTATTAAGGCAGTCCCCGAGTTACTGCTCGAGGTGCTACTATTTCATTGATAAGCTCATTGCCGACATACATACCGACATATGAGACGACTCGGATACATACACTTCTTAGCTAAGTGTAGAAAGGACGAAGTAGTGCTACATTCCACGGTCGCTTAGATTCCTCTCCGGACCTGTCCGCCTTGTTCTTTTCATGTGGCTTTGCATCTATAAGATAGTAAGAATCATTGTGCAATGCTTTGCTCACAATGAATGGCCCTTCCCATGGGGGGATATGTTGGAGATATGCCCAAGAGGCAATAATAAAGTGGTTATTATTATATCTTTATGTTTATGATAAATGTTTACATCCCATGCTATAATTGTATTAACCGGAAACATTAATACTTGTGTGTTTTGTAAACATAAAAGAGTCCCTAGTAAGCCTCTTGTTAAACTAGCTTGTTGATTAAATGATGATCATGGTTTCCTGATCATGGACATTGGATGTCATTAATAACAAGGTTATATCATTAGGAGAATGATGTGATGGACACACACCCATAGTAAGCATAGCATAAGATCAAGTCATTAAGTTTGTTTTGCTACAAGCTTTCAAATGCATAGTAACCTAATCCTTCGACCATGAGGTTACGTTAATCACCATCACCGGATGGATACTTTGATGACATCAAACACCACTTCGTAACTGGGTGGTTATAAAGGTGTCATTGAATGGTTTCGCAGCATAGTAAATCAAAATTTTCTACGGAAGCGAACAGAGGGAAAGCCAAGATCTAATCTAGGAGATGCAAACAACGAGAGAGATTGGATTAGATCTTCATACCCTTGAAGATTCGCACAGCGGAACGTTCGTGAGATGCACACGTGCAGCACCTCGACGTCTCCTCCTTCCTCGGACCAGCAAGTAGGGTGGAGAGATGGATTGGATCTACAACACGACGGCGTGGTGTATTTGGTGGAGAATTTCTGCAGCAGCAGGGCTTCGCCGCAAGCAATGGGAGGGAGAGAGGAAGGCAGCAGGGCTACTAGGGCTTGGAGAGAGATGTGTGTGTGGGGGAAGGGGGCGCACCAGCCCTCTATATATAGAGGGGGGGTGCGGCCAGCCCTTGCCCATCCTCCAAGCCTATCTCTAGTTTAAACGATTTAAACTCTCCCTTATCTAGAAATCCTATCTTATCTCTAGTTTAAACAATTTAAACTCTCTAGGATCGGCTGGGCCCTATGGGGCCTTGTGCCCCTGGCCCAATGCGGCCAGGACACTCCCTCATAGGCCCATGCCCCCTCCCGAAAGGTCGTACCACGTTGGCCCCCTTCCGGAAGGTTCTAGAAGCTTCCAGTACAATACCGATTAATCCGGAACAATTCCGAACTCCAAAAACTGCACTGCCTTATATGAATATTATTCTCCGGACCATTCCGGAACCTCTCGTGATGTCCCGGATCCCATCCTTGACTCCGAACAAAAATTCATAAACCAATTATCCAATCTATCCTAGCGTCGAGACACGTTAAGTGTGTGACCCTGCGGGTTCGAGAATATGCAGACATGATCTTCTATCAATAATCAACGGTGTGCAGGCACCCATATTGACTCCCACACATTCATCGATGATCATATCGGATGAACCACGATGCCAGGATTCAATCAATCCCATATATATATTCCCTTCGTCTCGCGATATTTTACTTGCCCGAGATTCGATCGTCGGTATCGTCATACCTAGTTCAATCTCGTTCACAGCAAGTACTTTACTCGTTCCGTAATCCGATATCACTTTGTGATCAACTCCTTAACCACATGCTTGCAAGCGGTGTTGATATCGATTCAGTGGGCCCAGTATATCTCTCCGACTTGGGAGGGACAAATTCCATCTTGATACATACAACCCAATGATACTTTCCGATCACGAGACACCTTTATGATCACCCTCTCATAGGATGACGTTTGATGACCTCAAAGCTTTCTTCCGATACCGTGGAGTTGCATTATCTCATGGTCTAAGGAATACAATATTTGACATAAGAAAAGCTTTGCAAAGACGAACACGATGACACGATCTAATTTCTTCGCTTAGTTTGGGTCTATCCACCACATCATTCTCTAGTGATATGATCTCATTATCAATTGACAACTCATGTCTATGGTTAGGAAACCTTAACCATCATTGATCAATGAGCTAGTCCATAGAGGCGTACTAGGGATACGGTTGTTCACAAAACACACAAGTATTAAAGTTTCGCTTAATACAATTCTAGCATGGAATATAAACTTTATCATGAACAAGAATTATAATAATAACATCTTTATTATTGCCTCTAGGGCATAATTCAACAGTCTCCCACTTGCACTAGAGTCAATAATCTAGTTTACATCTGGCAACAATCTCACACCCATGGCAATCGAGGTCTTGATCATATTACACGTGGAAGAGGTTTAGTCAATGGATCTGCGACATTGATCTGTATGTACTTTGCTAATCTTGAGATCTCCATACGCTATATAATCTCGGATTATATGAAACTTATGATTAATATGCTTGGTCTTTGGATGATATCTTGGTTCCTTGAGTGCTATGGCGCCCGGTGTTGTCACACAATATCTCCGATGGGTCCAATGCACTTGGAACCACGCCAAGCTCGATGATGAAGTTTCGATCCAAACTCCTTCACTTGGCCTTCTGCAGCAGCCATGTATTCCGCTTCTCAGTAGATCCATGACCACGCTTTGCTTGCAGCTTCTCCAGCTCACGGCTCCTCCATTCAAAATATACATGTATCACTGCAGATTTAGCATCATCCTTGTCGATTACGAAACTAGCATCGACGTAACCTTTTTAGACGAAATGTTCATCACCCCCATAGACTAAGAACATTTCTTTAGTCCTATTTAGGTACCTTAGGATGTTCTTCACGGTTGTCCAGTGTTCCACTCCTGGATCACTTTGATATCTGCTCGTCAAACTAAGAGCATTGGACACATCCGGTCTAGTACACATCATGACATACATGATGGAACCTATGGCCGAGGCATAAGGCACTTTGCTCATAGCTTCCCTATCATTTCTGGTAGTTGGACCAGCCTTGCTCAATATCTTACGACAACATAGGCACTGAACCTTTCAATGCCTTATCCATTCTGAACCTTTTGAACTTTGTCTAGGTATGTACTACGGCTTAAAGCTATCGAGCGTCTTTGTCTATCTCTATAGATTTTGATGCCCAATATAAGCGACTTCACCTAGGTCTTTCATTGAAAACACTTGTTCAAATAACTCTTCACATCGTTAAACATGTTGATGTCATTTCCAATAATCAATATGTCATCCACATATAGTACCGTAAGCGTCCAGAGCTCCCTCACTTTCTTGTAGATGCAAGCTTAGCAATTTGGAACAAATCCAAAGCTCTTGATCACTTGATCAAAGCGAAGGTTCAACTCGAGATGCTTACTTGATCCATAAATGGAGCGCTGAAGTTTGCATACTTTATCGACATCCTTAGGATCGACAAAACCTTGGGTTGCATCATATACAACTCTTCATCAATGTTGCCATTGAGGAAAGCGGTCTTGACATCCATTTGCCATATTTCATAATCATGAAGCGCAGCAATTGCTAATAAAATCGAATGGACTTAAACATCGCTACGGAGAGAAAGTCTCATCGTAGTCAACACCTTGAACTTGTCGAAAACCTTTCGCAACAAGCCGTGCTTTATAGGCGGTAACATTACCATCGCGTCCGTTTTCTTCTTGAAGATCCATTTGCACTCAATGGCCTTTGGTCGCTAGGAGGGTCCACCAAAGTCCATACTTGGTTTTCGCTCATGGATCCCAATTCGGATTTCATGGCTTGTAGCCATTTCTCGAGTCTGGGCTCATCATCGCTTCCTCATAGTTCGTGGGTTCACCGTCTTCTACTAACAAGAGGCAGAAGACAAGGTTGCCGTACCACTCGGGAGGAGCACGCGACCTTGTCGACTGCGGACGTTCGATGTGACATCGTCCAAGCTTCATGATCCTTGTCATTAGCTTCCTCTATTGTTGGTGCGGTGACCTGGAACAATTTCAGGTGCTGCGCTACTCTCAATTCAAGAGAAGGTTCAATAACCTTGTCTAGCTCTACTTTCCTCCACTCACTTCTTTCGAGAGAAACTCCTTCTCAAGAAAGGAACCGTTCTTCACGACAAACACTTTGCCTTGGTTACGTGATAGAAGGTATACCCAATAGTTTCCTTAGGGTATCCTATGAAGGCGCATTTCTCGCTTTGGGTTCGAGCTTGTCGGCATCAACTTCTTGACGTAAGCCGCATCCCCAAACTTTAAGAAACGACAACTTAGGTTTAGCACCAAACCACAGTTCATACGGTGTCGTCTCAGCGGATTTAGATGGAGCCCTATTTAAAGTGAATGCAGCGGTTTCTAATGCATAACCCCAAAATGATAACGCAAATCAGTAGAGACATCATCGATCGGACCATATCTAATAGGGTTCGATTCCGCTCAGACACACCATTCTTGTTGTGGTGTTCGGTGGCGTGAGTTGTGAAGCGATTCCACTTGCTTTGAGATGCGTGAGAAAATCATAACTCAAATATTACCCACGATCGGATCGTAGAAACTTAATCTTTACATTACGATGGTTCTCCACTTCATTCTAAAATTCTTTGAACTTTTCAAGCGTTTCAGATTTATGTTTCATTAAATAGATATACCCATATCTACTTAAGTCATCGGTAAAAGTGAGAAAATAGCGATATCCACCGCGTCGAAACACTCATCGGTCGCATACATCGGTATGTATGATTTCCAACAAGTCCGTTGCTCGCTCCATCATCTGGAGAAGCGGAGTTTTGATCATCTTGCCCATGAGGCATGGTTCGCATGTGTCAAATGTTTCAAAATCAAGAGACTCCAAAAGTCCATCGAATGGAGTTTCTTCATGCGCTTTACACCAATATGACCTAGACAGATTGCCACAAATAAGTAGTATTATCACTATCTACTTTGCATCTCTTAGCCTCAACGTTATGGATGTGTGTTTCATCCCTTTCGAGATTTAGAAGAAATAAACCATTCACAAGAGGTGCATGACCATAAAAGATGTTACTCATATAAATAGAACAACCATTATTCTCCGATTTAAATGAATAACCGTCTTGCAATAAACACGATCCGAAATAATGTTCATGCTCAACGCAGGCACATAATAACATTTATTAAGGTTTAAAACTAATCCGAAGGTAAAACTAAGGAGAGCGTAAGCGGCCATCACATCAACTCTTGATCCGTTGCCACGCATCGTCACCTCATCCCTCGCAAACCGCCGTCTATTCCGTAGCTCTGTTTGAGTTACAAATATTAGCAACCGAACCGAGATCAAATACCCGAGCACTAGCGAGGGCTAGTAAGGAAAACATCACTAACATGTATATCAAATATACCTTTGATGGTGCCAGCCTTCTTGTCCGCTAAGTACTTGGACGATTCGCTTCCAGTGACCCTTGTCCTTGCAATAGAAGCACTCGATGTCGGCTTGGGACCGGACTTGAGCTTCTTCTCGGCGAGGCAGCGCTTCGCCGCCTTTCTTGAAGGGCTTCTTTGCACCCTTACCTTTCTTAAAGGAGGGCTTGTTGACCATCAACACATGATTATCCTTTTGATGTCCACCTCGCAGCCTTCAGCTTTGCGAAGAGCTCGGTGATCGTATCGATGGAACCAATCGATTATGAGTCACTACAAAACTTTTGTAGCTGGGAGGAGTGATTGCGAACCACTGTCAATCTTGAGCTCCTCTGGAATCTTGTAGTCCAGTTGCTCAAGGCGTTGAGTGTAGCCCGACATCTTAATGGCGTGCTCACTAACGGAACTCCCTTCCTCCATCTTGCACTTAAAGAACTTCTCGGAGATCTCATATCTCTCAGAACGGGCCTGAGTCTGAAACATGGTTTTCAGATCCTCAAGAATCTCAAAGGGCCCGGGATAGTTTTCAAAACGATTTTGAAGTTCCGGTTCCATAGCAAACAACATGGTGCTCTTAATCACACCATAATCATCTTTCTTGTTGATAGACGGCTTTCTCATCGGCGTAGCGATTGCGTGGGGGTTACCTAACGCTTTCTCAAGGACATAGTCCTTTTGTCATGAACAGAATGATTCTTAGATTGCGGAACCAGTTGGTGAAGTTAGACCCATTGTTTCTAAGCTTTTCTTTCTCAGCAAAAACGTTGAAGTTGAAGTTGGACTTGGCCATTGGATCTACAGTATTTGCAAGTACAATTTAGACTATGTTCATGATAAAAAGTTCAACTTAATCAAATTACTAGATGAACTCCCACTAAATTCAACATCCCTCAAGTTGCTTAGTGAACACGATCCAAATTCACCACACCTAATCCGATCATCATGAGAAGAGATGTGGTTTCAATGGTGGACAACGAAGTGTCGATCATATCATTCATATGAATCATGCTTAACCTTTCGGTTCTTGCGTTAGAGGCCATGTGCATACATGCTAGGCTCGTCAAGTTAGACCCAAGTATTTCGCGTGTGCAAAACTGGCTTGCACCGTTGTATGTGAGCGAGAGTCTATAGCACCCGATCATCACGTGATGCTTGGACACGACGAACTTTCATAGCAGTGCATACTTTGGGGAGAACACAGTTTTATCTTGATCTTTAAGTGAGGAATCATCTTATAATGCTACCGCGATCTAAGCATAATAAGATACATAAAAGGATAAACATCACATGCATATAACTTTATGTGACATGGTATAGCCAATCTTCGCAATGATCTCCATCTTGTGCGTTCCGCATGATCTCCATCACTCCACCATGATTGCCTCCACCACGAATAGCAACTACAACTATTGCTAACTACTTAGCGATAAAGTAAAGCTATTACATGGCGTATAAGAAGTTGACTATGGGTCATACACAATTATAAAGACAACCATATGGCTCCTGCGGTTGTGTACTCATCGACATGCAAGTCGAAACATTACAAAACATGATCATCATACAATATACACATCACATCTTGGGCCATACCATATCACAGAAAACACTCCTGCAAAAACAAGTTAGACGCCTCTACTTTGTTGTTGCATGTTTCGTGGCTTATGGGAGTAGATGCTAAGAACGATTCTTACCTACGGAAAGCCTAGCGGTGATATTATGGTTGCCAAACTCCGGTGTTAATCCCATGACAACTATAGTGAGAGAAACGACATCCACCAGCCGCATGTGTGGTACAAGCCACACGTCAAGTCGGAGCCGGTCTCGCGAACGACATTGCGTAAGGTTGGCCTGGACCGCTTCAATCTCACTATCCCGCGTCATAAAAAGAACACAAACAAGAGGCTTGCAACAGAAAACATCAACGCCCGCAACAACCATGTTGCGTTCTACTCGTGAAACACATCTACGCATAGATCTAGCTCTGATACCACTGAATGGTTTCGCAGCATAGTAAATCAAAATTTTCTACGGAAGCAAACAGAGGGAAAGCCAAGATCTAATCTAGGAGATGCAAACAACGAGAGAGATTGGATTAGATCTTCATACCCTTGAAGATTACGCGCAATGAACGTTAAATCGGAACGTGGGTGATGTAGTCGTACTCGCTTCTCCTCCTCGCGATCCGATCCGATCTAGCACCACAAGTGGCGGTGCCTCCGTGAGATGCACATGTGCAGCACCTCGACGTATCCTCCTTCCTCGGACCAGCAAGTAGGGTGGAGAGATGGATTGGATCTACAACACGACGGCGTGGTGTATTTGGTGGAGAATTTCTGCGTGAGGCTTACCGCAAACATTCGGGAGGGAGAGAGGAAGGCAGGAGGCTACTAGGGCTTGGAGAGAGATGTGTGTGTGGGGAAGGGGCGCACCAGCCCTCTATATATAGAGAAGTGCGGCCAGCCCTTGCCCATCCTCCAAGCCTATCTCTAGTTTAAACGATTTAAACTCTCCCTTATCTAGAAATCCTATCTTATCTCTAGTTTAAACGATTTAAACTCTCTAGGATCGGCTGGGCCCTATGGGGCCTTGTGCCCCTGGCCCAATGTGGCCAGGACACTCCCTCATAGGCCCATGCCCCCTCCCGGAAGGTGGGACCACGTTGGCCCCCTTCGGAAGGTTCTAGAAGCTTCCGGTACAATACTGATTAACCCAGAACAATTCCGAACTCCAAAAACTGCACTGCCTTATATGAATCTTATTCTCCGGACCATTCCAGAACCTCTCGTGATATCCCGGATCCCATCCGAGACTTGAACAAAAATTCATAAACCAATTATCCAATCTATCCTAGCGTCGAGACACGTTAAGTGTGTGACCTACTGGGTTCGAGAATATGCAGACATGATCTTCTATCAATAATCAACAGAAGTGCAGGCACCCATATTGACTCCCACACATTCATCGATGATCATATCGGATGAACCACGATGCCAGGATTCAATCAATCCCATATATATATTCCCTTCGTCTCGCGATATTTTACTTGCCCGAGATTCGATCGTCGGTATCGTCATACCTAGTTCAATCTCGTTCACAGCAAGTACTTTACTCGTTCCGTAATCCGATATCACTTTGTGATCAACTCCTTAACCACATGCTTGCAAGCGGTGTTGATATCGATTACCGAGTGGGCCCGAAGTATATCTCTCCGACTTGGGAGGGACAAATTCCATCTTGATACATACAACCCAACAGATACTTTCCGATCACCTGAGAGACACCTTTATGATCACCCTCTCATAGGATGACGTTTGATGACCTCAAAGCTTTCTTCCGATACCAGGGAGTTGCATTATCTCATGGTCTAAGGAATACAATATTTGACATAAGAAAAGCTTTGCAAAGACGAACACGATGACACGATCTAATTTCTTCGCTTAGTTTGGGTCTATCCACCACATCATTCTCTAGTGATATGATCTCATTATCAATTGACAACTCATGTCTATGGTTAGGAAACCTTAACCATCATTGATCAATGAGCTAGTCCATAGAGGCGTACTAGGGATACGGTGTTGTTCACAAACCACACAAGTATTAAAGTTTCCGCTTAATACAATTCTAGCATGGAATATAAACTTTATCATGAACAAGAATTATAATAATAACGTCTTTATTATTGCCTCTAGGGCATAATTCCAACAGTCATTGGGTATTCTGAAAGTATGTGTTGAAGCGCATGGACCAAGATTGGGATTTGTCCATCCATATGACAAATAGATATGCTCTGGGCCCTCTCGGTGGAATGTCATCTAGTTAGCTTGCAAGCATGTGACTGGGTCACAAGGGATGACATATCATGGAACGAGTAAAGAGTACTTATCAGTAACGAGGTAGAACTAGGTATGGAGATACTGATGATCAAACCTCGGATAAGTAGAGTATCGCGTGACAAAGGGAATTGGTTTCGTATGTTAATGGTTCTATCGATCACGAAGTCATCGTTGAGTATGTGGGAGCCGTTATGGATCTCCAGATCCCGCTAGTGGTTATTGATCGAAGATGTATCTCCATCATGTCTACATGTTCACGAACCGTAGGGTGACACACTTAAGGTTCGAAGTTGTTTTAAGTAGATATGGAATGTGCGTTGGAGACCGAATGTTGTTCGGAGTCTCGGATTGGATCCGGGACATCACGAGGAGATCTGGAATTGTCCGGGGAATAAGATTCATATATTGGGGATCATTTTCTAAGTTAGGAAATGTTTCGGAGTATTTGTATGGGGATTCTAGAAGGTTTCGGAATGTTCCGGAAGGTTCTAGAAGATTTCTTGGAGTTTACTTGAAAAACAAGAAAGGATCAAGGAATCCTTGTGGGGTAAGACAAGGATTCGTGGGGGAGTAGGACTCTCCCCCCCACCTCCTTGATCCGCCGGCCAAGGGAGAGGGGAGTCCTACAAGGACTCCACCTCCCCATGGAGCCTCCCTCCTTTAAATAGAGGGGTGGAGGCACAAACCCCCTGGCCCCTTCTATTCTCTAGATCTCAAGTTGCCTCTCTCCTCCTCCTTCCCTCTGCTCTGGCTTAGGCAAAGCCCTGCAGAATTCTCTACTCCACCACCACTGCCGTCGTCTGCTGGATTCCGTGGAGAGATCTACTACCTCCGTCATTTGGAGCAGGAGAGGAAGGTGCGCCGACTCCACATTGTGACCGATCATGGAAGGCGCTGCCGGAACATGGCGCCGGAAGGATCGTCCACACGATCTTGAGATCGGCAAGTGATCGACTACATCAACCCCGAGATGTAATCTCGTAACACTTTCGGTTCTTCGAGGGTTAGTATAGATCTATCTCGTTGCACATATCTAATAGATTAGATCTTGGCTTTTATCTAGATTAGATCTGGGTTTTGTTCGTTCTTGCGGTAGAAATTTTTTGTTTTCCATGCTACGAACCCATCTGTGGTATCAGAGTCGTGTCTATGCGTAGATCTGTTGCACGAGTAGAACACAATGGTTTTGTGGGCGTTGGTGCTCGTGCCGTCTATTGCTTTGTGTACTTTGCATCTTGCGGTATGGTGGGATGAAGCGGCTCGGGCTAACCTTACATGTCATCGCACATGAGACTTGCTCCACAGTTGACGTGCAACTCGTATTGCACAAGTGGCTTTATGGTGTCTGTCTCTCCCATCATAGTATAGATCCAATCTACACTTTGCACTTGATAGCACTTGTATCAACATTGTGGTTCAGTTTCGTAGGTAAGATCCGTTCTTATTCGAAAGCCCCAAACCACGTAAAACATGCAAAGAAAATTAGAGGCGTCTAACTTGTTTTTGCAGGGGTTTTGTGATGTGATATGGCCATCATGTGATTGTGATTATATTTGATGTATGCAATGATCCTTGTAATATGGCAACCGGCAGGAGCCTAATGGTTATCTTTAATTCTGTTAAGACTTGCATGTCTATTCATCTTGTAATAGCTTTATTCCAAGTAGTTGTAATAGTTGCTAGTGATGATGGACAACCATGAAGCAACACCACTGACCTTGACGCAATGCTGGTGATGATGGAGATCATGTCCGTGCTTTGGAGATGGATATCAAAGGCATAAGAAGAAAGGGCCATATCATATCACACTAATTATGAATTGCCTGTGATGTTAATCCTTTATGCATCTTGTATTGCTTAGATCGCGACGGTAGCATTATAAGATGATCCCTCTCACTAAATATCAAGTAATAAAGTGTTCATCCTAAGTAGGCACCGTTGCTAAGACTCGTCGTTTCGAAGCATCTCGTGATGATCGGGTGTGATAGATTCTACGTGTGCATATGACGGGTGCAAGCTAGATTTGCACATGCGGATACTAAGGTTAACCTTGATGAGCCTAGCATGTACACACATGGTCCCGGAACACGGAATACCGAAAGGTAAAGCATGAGTCATATGGATGATATGATGAACATGTTGATTGTTCGCCTTTAAAGCTACATCATTTCACGTGATGATCGGACTTGGTGTAGTGGATTTGGTTCGTGTAATCACTAAAACAACTCGAGGGATGTTGTTTTGAGTGGGAGTTCATTTGTAATTTGGATTAGTCAAACTCAATTTATCATAAACACAATCAAAGTGAATTTGAATAGTTTGTTATAGTCATTGGCATCCGTTCACCACCTTACGCTTAGTTATAGTTGAGATAGTGGAACTATAGAAATTCTGTATATTTTCTTTTCTGTTGGTATCGTATTGTTTTGAGTGTCAATCTAAAGTTTAAAAGTCTGTTGCAAACTTTCAGCAAACTCCGTTTACTCTGTGAAGTTTAATAAATGATATTAAATCAAGAGTAACAATTCCAGTGTTAGTATCTAATGTATCATGTTTGCCTCCATGATTCTTGATACTCAAAAGATTGTTTTTAATATCAAGTTTATCTAAGAGCTGAAAGCAATGTTTCAGAAACCATCATATGTGAAAGGTATTGCGATATCTAAAACAATGTATTGGTTACAACATGATAGAGTATATGTCCTCATATTTGATGAGAATTTGTGAAGGTTGGAGACGCTAGTCGTCCTAATCCTCCAAAAGGTTTTGGAAAAGAAACATTATACTCGCAATTCACCTTTATAAGCTATAGCAGCTTGATCATGAAAATTGTCATGATAAGGATGAATAGAAGATGTAAGTAAAATGTTTACTACACTAAAAGATTACTAAAGAATGGAATTTTGAAAGAATGCCAAACATTTGATGAAGGTGATCCACTTCAAAGTGCAAGTCCAAAGGTATTAGTATTTGACTATACACACTTTGTACTATGTGTCATGTGAATGACACCACTATTGATGTTGATAGATTCTTTTAAAAGAAAAGGAATTGTTGAAAGAGAATCTATAAAATATTTGGCAGAAAAGAAAAGATTGGAGATATCCAACTTAGGTATATAGAAGATACATGTTATGGCCGTATTCCTTGGTTGTTAAACAATGTGGTTCTGCGGTATTGGATACCGAATTGGTTGGTATGAAGTGTCATATAGGACAACACAATTCATGAACTGCAATGGCCTAAGTAACTAGCAAGAGAATATGTGATGATGTTCATCAAAAACAAACAAAGGGTTGTTGTGTTGCTCGTTAACATCAAAGCTTGCCTTCAAGATTTGTTTCAATAATTGTTATTTTGATCAGGTATTATGACGACAAAAGGTTGTTCAAATAATTACCGTATTCCATAATAGATGGATGATATACAAGTCTGGTTGGAGAAATAACGACCATAGAACTAATGCTAAAATGTCGCAAGACAAATGATTGAAAGATCACTTGCGAAGTGACATCACCGTTTAAATTATATTAGGGATACATGAAGAAACTCCATGTTGATGGATTTTTGGAGTCTTTGATTTTGATCAAATGACGCTTGTGATACTTTCCTGGAGATAATTAAAACTCCGTTCGTAGGCCAAAACAGGAATGGACGACTAATTGATTGGAATTTGTACATATTGATGTATATAGTCCATTATGTGTAGTCGTGGGCGATGGATTTCAACTTCATATGTTTTCTTCGAAGATTTGAGTGAGTATATGTATATACTTACTCAATAAGGAAGAAGTATGAAACATTTGAAAAATGTTCAAAGACTTTCAAGATGAAGTGGAAAATCATTGTAACAAGAAAATAAAAAAAATTATGATTGGATCATAAAGAAAGATGTTTGAGCTACAAGTTTAGCAAAACACCTAAGATTTGAGGAATCGTTCCATGGATTTGCATTTCCCAAAACACCATAGGAGTATGGAATGTTCGAGATATGTAATGAAACCTTGTTTGACATGGTAAGATCAAAGGTGTCATTTATAAAACTGCCATTATATTTTAAATATTAAAGCTTTAGTGACTACCGCTTTTACACTGAAAAGAGCTCCATCATGATCCGTTGAAATGACACCATATAAGTCATGGTTTGGGATAAACCCAGGTTGTCCTTTCTTAAATTTTTGGTATGCTAGGCATAAGTAAAATGTTTACAACCAAAGTCGGATGAGCATGTCTTTGTAGGTTATTTCGAATAACCATTGGGTATTCCTCCATAACACCGAAGACAAAAGTGTTTTTCACTTAGAATGTCGAGTTTCTTGAGAAGGAATTTTTGGTGAAAAGTTAAGTGGGAGGACAATAGACTTTGACAAGGTTGTTGAACCTTGGCTAATATGTGCTGAGTTGCGCAACGTCGGTAAGTGTCCCGGAGGCAGCAACGATGCTCATGGCTCACGTGCCTCAAAGGATGTGGTCACGGGGATCTAAGTTCCTATTGAACCAAGTATCTCGGGTAAGTAATCAAATGCCAAGATTTGAGAGTTAAATCATTATTGTTTGACAATGATGAACCGACTACATGCAAATAATCAATGATGGGCCCTGACTTTGTTAATTGGCTTGAAGCCATAAAATCCGTGATAATTCCATACACGAGAAATCAAGCTTTGAATTTGAAAGACCCTCTGGAAAGGTGCAAAACCTTACAGTCGTATATGGATCTATAAATAAATAGAAATGGATGTTTCACATCTATGAAATAGTCGACATGTCAGAAAGAGTTTACGACAATGTTCAAGGAATTGACTATGATAAGATTTGATCTTTCATAGCGATATTTAGTCTGGACGGATTAATGTAGCAACCCCTAAATATATTTTGGTATATGGTAGTTGAACAAACAAAACAAGTTCTTCTAATAGAATGGTTACCTAGGATGTGTCCATGACACGATCCAAAGGGTTTTGTTAATTAAAAGGATGCTAAGAGAGTATGCAAAACTTCAATGGTTGAAGTGAGCATGACGGAGTTGGAATCTTCACCGTGATGAAACCGTTAAAAGGTTTAATTTCATCAGAGACGATGAAGATGTTTGCATTTTGCAAGAAATTAAGTGGGAGCGCTAAGACATATTTCTAATACATTATGTGAAAGACATATTGTTGATTAGAAATGATGTATCTTTTATTGACATAGGTTAAGAATTTCATTTCGATGAAAGACTTAGGCATAACCCAAGAATTAGGCATCAATGTCTATATGGATAGATTGAGGCGCTAATATGGTTTTGCCAAATGTACATAGATAAGATGTTGAATGAGTTCAATATGGAAACAACAAGAAAGGTTCTTGACGCACGGAAAGGACTGAATCAAGATTCAAGTGTGTTGACACGAGATTCAAGTATTTTGACACTTGGTGAAATCACAAGAATATTTTGATCAATCGTTCTTTGAGATGTACACATCCAGATATGTCCTATGCTCTAAATGTTATGAGCATATACCAGAATGACTCATAAGATGATCATTGGACAATAGTAGGGATATTCCTATGATCTTTGGAAGAACTAAGAATATATTATTTATATAGTGGTGACAAATAGTTCATTGTAAATTGTTACATTGATACTAGTTTTGTCACAAATTAAGTTTATCTCAATTTAAACTATGGGTGGCACAATGTATTGGAAAGGAAGTTCCATAACGGATTTGGTTGAGTACCAAAGTTAAAACATTGTGACAGATACTACAACAAAAGGCTAAGTATATAACTGCTCTTACAGCAGCAAATGAGGGCATTTGCGTCAAGTAGTTTGTTATCAAACTAGGTGTGGTTCATAGCGGGATAATACTATGAATATACATTGTATGACAATTGGATCAACATCATTTAATCCCAAGGAACTAAAGGTCTCACCAAAGGACCAAATTTATACAATGCCATCTCATTGGAGAATGAGTAATGCGTAGAGACGCAAGGAAATGCAAATACACACGGACCTAGAAGTGTCAGATCCGAAGATTATGTTTACCACTAGAAATAGTGTCTATACAACACCAGAAAGCCATAGGTGTTGAATGCACAAGTTATTAACTAGATTATTGACTCTAGTGCAAGTGGGAGACTGTTGGAGATATGCCTAAGAGGCAATAATAAAGTGGTTATTATTATATCTTTATGTTTATGATAAATGTTTACATCCCATGCTATAATTGTATTAACCGGAAACATTAATACTTGTGTGTTCTGTAAACATAAAAGAGTCCCTAGTAAGCCTCTTGTTAAACTAGCTTGTTGATTAAATGATGATCATGGTTTCCTGATCATGGACATTGGATGTCATTAATAACAAGGTTATATCATTAGGAGAATGATGTGATGGACACACACCCATAGTAAGCATAGCATAAGATCAAGTCATTAAGTTTGTTTTGCTACAAGCTTTCAAATGCATAGTAACCTAATCCTTCGACCATGAGGTTATGTTAATCACCATCACCGGATGGATACTTTGATGACATCAAACACCGCTCAGAATCGGGTGGTTATAAAGGTGGCATTGGGTATTCTGAAAGTATGTGTTGAAGCGCATGGACCAAGATTGGGATTTGTCCATCCATATGACGGATATATATGCTCTGGGCCCTCTCGGTGGAATGTCATCTAGTTAGCTTGCAAGCATGTGACTAGGTCACAAGGGATGGCATATCATGGAACGAGTAAAGAGTACTTATCGATGTGAGGTAGAACTAGGTATGGAGATACCGATGATCAAACCTCGGATAAGTAGAGTATCGCGTGACAAAGGGAATTGGTTTCGTATGTTAATGGTTCTATCGATCACGAAGTCATCGTTGAGTATGTGGGCGCCGTTATGGATCTCCAGATCCTGCTAATGGTTATTGATCGGAGATGTGTCTCCATCATGTCTACATGTTCACGAACCGTAGGGTGACACACTTAAGGTTCGAAGTTGTTTTAAGTAGATATGGAATGTGCGTTGGAGACCGAATGTTGTTCGGAGTCTCGGATTGGATCCGGGACATCACGAGGAGATCCAGAATTGTCCGGGGAATAAGATTCATATATTGGGGATCATTTTCTAAGTTAGGAAATGTTCCGGAGTATTTGTATGGGGATTCTAGAAGGTTTCAGAATGTTCCGGAAGGTTCTAGAAGATTTCTTGGAGTTTACTTGAAAACCAAGAAAGGATCAAGGAATCCTTGTGGGGTAAGACAAGGATTAGGTGGGGAGTAGGACTCTCCCCACCTCCTTGATCCATGACCAAGGGAGAGGGGAGTCCTACAAGGACTCCACCTCCCCATGGCGCCTCCCTCCTTTAAATAGAGGGGTGGAGGCACAAACCCCCTTGCCCCTTCTATTCTCTAGATCTCAAGTTGCCTCTCTCCTCCTCCTTCCCTCTGCTCTGGCTTAGGCGAAGCCCTGCAGAATTCTCTACTCCACCACCACCACCACGCCGTCGTGCTGCTGGATTCCGTGGAGAGATCTACTACCTCACGCTCATTTGGAACGGGAGAGGAAGGTGCCTTCGACTCAAGACGTGTGACCGATCATTGCGGAGCCGAAGAACATGGAGCGAAGGATCGTCCACACGATCTTGAGATTGGCAAGTGATCGACTACATCAACCCCGAGATCTAATCTCGTAACGCTTTCGGTTCTACGAGGGTTAGTACAGATCTATCTCGTTGCACATGTCTAATAGATTAGATCTTGGCTTTTATATAGATTAGATCTGGGTTTTGTTTGTTCTTGCGGTAGAATTTTTTTGTTTTCCATGCTACGAACCCATCAGGATAATTTATGCATGCCAGTAGTACGTTGTACCAACCGGAGCACCAGATCGCCTTCCCGAAAGACTCGGGGGCACACTTTCCGGCTATGGTAGCGTTGGAGATTTTGCTGATATATGGCGGATCTGGACAGTGCCAGTTCTCTCGCTTCTTCCAGCAGATCAACATCATGTTGCCGGGCTTCTTGCACTTCGGCTTCTGTGTATTGGGTGACCCTAGGCGAATCATGCTCTATGTCGGCTGGTAATACAGCTTCTGCCCCGTATACCAGAAAAAATGGCGTATAGCCTGTTGATCGATTCGGAGTTGTTCTTAAACTCCACAGTACCGCTGGTAGTTCTTCTATCCAGCACCATGCTGATCTTTGCAGCGGCTCAATGAGCCGAGGTTTTATCCCGGATAATACTAATCCGTTGGATCTTTCCACTTGTCCGTTCGATGCGGGGTGAGCTACCGAGGCTACGTCGAGTCGGATCTTCTTGTCCCGGCAGAAGCGCGCAAATGCTCCTTCCGCAAAATTTGTGCCATTGTCAGTTATGATACTGTGAGGATAACCGTACCTCAAGATAATGTCTTTGAGAAATGTTATGGCCGTAGATCCATCATATTTTCTTATAGGCTTCACTTCAATCCATTTTGTAAACTTATCCACCATGACCAAAATGTGTGTCATGTTTCCCCTTGCTGGTTTGAACGGGCCAACCATATCCAAGCACCATACGGCAAATGGCCATGTAATTGGTATGGTCTTGAGTTCCGACATTGGCATATATGTCTTAGTAGCATATCTCTGACAACCATTGCATTTTCTCACCAGATCTTCTGCTTGTTCTAAGGCACTTGGCCAGTAGAACCCATGCCGGAGTTCTTTTGCCACCAAGGCTCTGGATGAAGCATGATGCCCGCATTCTCCTTGGTGTATATCTCGGAGGATGTCAAGCCCTTCTTCCGGGTCAACGCATCGCTGGAGGACATTGGTTACACTCCGTTTGTACAGCTCGGAATTGATAATTGTGTATGCTTTTGCTCTCCTCTGAGTTTGCATGGTTAACACCTCCTCAGTGGGTAAACGTTCCATCTTTCAGGAATTGGAATATAGGCAGTGCCCAAGCTGGTATTGCTCGTGCAGGGAACACGTCCTCATCAATTTCCATCTGATCTACCGGCATAACTTCAGCCAGATCACGCTGAGAAGTCCCCGGGTCCAGCGAGGTAGTCCCCGGGTTCTTTGAGGCATCCCGGGTTTCTTGATGCGTCCCAGTCCACGTTCTACCTCCCGTGTCAATGTCCATGGGCTCAGCTCCAGATTTTGTATCTTCCGGGACATAACCCGAGTCGGTTCCTGGGGATGGCCTGATAGATGGTTTTCTGAGGTGTTCCAATGCTATACCCGGTGGGATTGCCTGTCGGGTTGATCCGAGCTTCGATAGCATGTCGGCAGCCTCGTTTTCCACTCGGGGTACATGGTGAAATTCACACCCCTCAAAGTAACCAGATATCTTCTGCACATGAAACCTGTACAGTGCCATGTTTGGATCCAAGGCGTCCCACACTCCGGACACTTGCTGCACCACCAAATCCGAGTCGCCAAAGCATATTATCCGACATATGCCAATCTCTTTTGCCACTTTGAGCCCATGCACAAGAGCCTCGTACTCAGCGACATTGTTTGATGCCGCGAAATGGATCTGTAATACGTATTTTAGCTGGTCCTTCTTTGGCGAGGTAAGCACAACCCCGGTGCCTAATCCGGTTTTGGTTTTCGACCCGTCAAAGTGCATCCTCTAGTAGTTCGGATCTGGTGGCGATGGTTTGTATTATAGCTCGGCCCAATCTACAAAAAAGTCCGCCACAACCTGAGACTTGATTGCTTCTCTTCTGTCGTATTGGGGTGCATAAGGAGCCAGCTCAATTGCCCATTTTGCAATTCTGCCACTCGCATCCTTGTTACCCATTATCTCGGATATGGGAGCTTCACATATCACTTTGATGGGGTGATCCTCAAAGTAATGCTTTAACTTCTTTGCTGCCATATAGACACCATATGCCACCTTTTGAAAGTGCGGGTAGTTCTGTTTTGAGGCAGATAATACCTCGCTCAAGTAATACACTGGCCTCTGCACCGACTTACCCTCTTCATTGCGCTCTACTACAATCACTGCACTTACAACTCGGTTGGTTGCGGCTATGTAGAGCAACATTGGCTCCTTTGATAGTGGAGAGGCTAACACTGTGCAGTGGCCAACATCTTTTTTAAGTGGGCAAAGGCTTCATCGCCCTGTGGTGTCCAAACGAACTTATCCGACTTTTTCATGAGTTGGTAGAGAGGCAATGCCTTTTCTCCCAACCGACATACAAACCGACTCAACGATGCTAGGCACCTAGTGAACTTCTGGACATCGTTAAGACACTTCGGCAGATCCATTCGTTCAATGGCCCGAATCTTAGTTGGATTAACTTCGATACCTCGGCTGGAGACGAGAAATCCGAGTAATTTTCCAGCCGGGACACCGAAGGTACATTTTTTCGGGTTAAGCTTCATTCGGAACCTTCTCAAGTTCACGAATGTCTGCCTGATGTCGTCAAGGAGCGTTTTGCTTTCCTTGTTCTTGATAAGCACATCATCCACGTATACTTGTACGTTTTGACCTATTTGGTCGTGCAAACATTTTTGCATACATCTTTGGTACGTTGCACCTGCATTACGTAAACCAAACGGCATAGTGCGATAGCAATAAGCCCCGTACGGGGTGATAAACGCGGTATTTATTTGATCATCCGGATTGAGAGGTATCTGGTGGAAACTAGAATATGCATCAATGAATGACAATAGTTCACATCCCGCGGTTGAGTCTATGACCTGATCTATCCTCGGCAGTGGAAATGGATATTTTGGACACGCCTTATTCAGGTTCGTGTAATCGATACACATACGCCAAACCACTGCCACGTTCGGATCATCCTTCTTCTTTTCTACCAGCATCGGATTAGAGAGCCAATCCGGATACAGTACTTCCATGATAAATCCTACTGCTAGCAACCGAGCTATCTCGTCTCCAATGACTTTTCTCCTATCCTCGGCGAAGCGGCGGAGAGGTTGCTTCACCGGCCTTGCTCCGGGTCTTACGTTCAAAGAGTGCTCGGCCAACTCCCTCGGAACACCTTGCAAATCCTGTGTGGACCAAGCAAAAATGTCCCGATTCTCACAGAGGAAGTTGACGAGCTCGCTTTCCTATTTATCAGTTAACCCGGCACCAATTGTTACAGTGCGCTCTGGGAACATGTCATCAACTGGAACCTTCTTGGTATCCTTTGCGGCTTGGAATGAAACGCTACCATGCGGGTTACTCAACGCCGGCATATACTGCTGCGCGGACTGAGCTAATGCCGCCACCTCTTGGATTTTTCTTTTCTCTTGCGCAATCACGAGTGACTCGGCTAGGTTAGACCCAGCTGAGGCACACTCAATGGAACGTCAGAAATCTCCAGCAATGGTAATCACTCCATTTGGCCCGGGCAACTTCATCTTCAGATAACTGATGTGGCAGCTTGCCATGAACTTGTTCAATGCCGGTCTTCCGAGTAACGCGTGATACGCACTTTCCAAGTTCACCACCTCAAACTCCAGATTCTCAGTTCGGCAATTATCTCTCGTGCCGAATAGCACGTCAACCCGGACTTTGCCTATAGGCTCACAAGAAATACCTGGTACAATACCATGGAAAGTTGTCCTTGTAGCCTGGAGCATGTTCTCCGAGATACCCAACTTGCGCATTGTATCCGCATGTATGATATTAATGCTACTGCCATTGTCAATCAGTACCTTGGAGAACCTCACATTGATGTTCGGACCAATGAATGTCGGGTCCAGCACTAGCGCATACGTACCTGGACTCGGCATAAGCTTGGGATGATCTTTCATGTTCCAGGTAATTTCCTGGTCCGACCAAGGCATGTACCTCGTCACTGCTGGCATTACCGCATTGACCTCCATATGTCGGTGCTGCAAGCTCTTTCTATCTGTTTCCTCAGTTGTGAACACACAATAGCTCTGGTGATGTTCTCTGTACTCATTCCTCCCCTCGTTTCCGGTGTACCTCTGATCCGGCTGGTGCTGATTTTCCACCTGATGCACTGCATCCCTTCTCTCATTGTTGTCATACCTCGGTGGAGGGGGATGCAACATTGGTTGTTGCGTGTTCGCTCCGGAGAGCAATTGCTACCGGGGTAACTCCTGCCGAGGTGCCTGAGCATTCCCCGAACCACCTTGTTCTATCTTACGCATCCACTCACATTGCCTCGTTGTGTGACCCGCCGGGTTATTCGGATTTGGCGTGTGAAACTTACACGGCTGGTCCAACATTGACTCATAGGTATACCTCAGACGGTCTTTCTTTTCTTGCCATTATTTCTTTTGCTCCGGCGTCCATGTTTTCTTGCCATCGTTTCTTGGAGCCCATTGCCCTCCAGTTTTCTGGCGCTGGTTGCTCCCTGCTCCGGGTTGATCTTGATTCACAGCTGCAACTTGTTGCGAACCGTAGCGATGATCCGGTCTATCATCTCTTCTTTTTCCTCTGTAGTCATTCCTCCGAGATGACCCGGCTCCATCCCTCTAATAGTATTCCTCGTTTGACTCGTTTGATGCGAGCCTAGGTTGAGTCGGATCACCCAAAGCATACGAATCGGCAATCCGGATCATCTCTGCCAACGTAATTGGCATTTTCCTTTGCAACTTCATCCACAGCTCACTGCCATATCTACACCCTTGCGCAAACCACGCTATGGTCTGTGACTCTAGGACACCCTCACACGAGTTTCTCACGGTACACCACCGGGTCAAGAACTCACGGTCTGTCTCATTAGGTCTTTGCTTGCACATTGCTAGGGTCTGCGACATATTCGGCCTTTGATATGTACTTGAGAAGTTGCTGATAAACATTTCTTCAAAATCTATCCGGCAGTTGATGCTTCCGGGTGGCAAATTGTTCAACCATACTCTGGCCGGACCTTCTAACATCTGGGGTACGTATCGTACAACCCATCTCAAGTTGCCAGTGGCAATTTTCACAGCCATAGCATAGTTTATCAGCCAATCCTCCGGCTTGGTACTGCCGTCATACGTCTTCGTGCCCCTGGGCAGCTGGAAGTTAGGTACCGGTGGCTCCTTCATGATCCGGGGTCCAAAGCACGCTGGACCCGGTGGACCTTGACATTCGATCTGTTCCGACCTATACAGGCGATCCAGTTTCAATCTGGCGTCATCCGGCATCAAATCCCTGCTTTCCAATCTTGACCCTATCACATGATAGTCCGGTCTTGGGTACCCCGCGTTCACCATCTCCGAATCACCGTCGTTGTACCGGTTTTGCTCCTGTGGCGCAACTCTCTGTTGCATACCTCGGCCGGCGCTTTGCTCTTGCCTTGGTACATTCCGCTACTGCGGTTTTCCTGCTCCTGCCGAGTTTCGCTATCCGGCATTGCCATTGACAACGTTCCATTGACCGGCATTTTCTTGGTCGTGGTTACCTCGGCCAGCTTCACCTCGGCTCACACTTCGTCGATTGTCATTTTTCCGTGCTTCTTTTGCTTTTCCTGCCCGTGTCGGGTCATACGGGACGATCTGTTTGTTCCGACTGGCCGAGGTTACTACCTCTTCTCTCCTTGGAACACCATGAGGAGACGATGCGGCTCCAGCGGATTTCTCCGGGTTACCCATCGATGAATGGACGAT
Organism: Avena insularis; assembly: GCA_023614405.1. Lineage (NCBI taxonomy): Eukaryota > Viridiplantae > Streptophyta > Magnoliopsida > Poales > Poaceae > Avena > Avena insularis. The sequence goes on along the minus strand of CM042692.1, from coordinate 488,470,576 downwards.
TTTGGAAGCTCCAGCTCTCTTCGGGTTAGCTCTGAGTAGCTCTTCGTTCTGTCTATTCGCGATCCGAACTAACTCGTTAACCCTATCTTGCTGTCTTTGACGGGCCTCACCCGTTAGACCCTCTAACTCGGATGCAGCCGCATCCGCTGCTCTGAGGTTCTTCGCCGGGGTACTATACTTTGGCAGCCCCACGGACAAACAGTTTTCCGATTCCTCGGCTCCATTATCACCTTCTTTGTTCATCTCGCTCATGAGATTTCTCCCTTTTACTTTTACCGTATCAACTTTGTTTGCTTCCGCATACTCACGCAATGTCATGTTCAACAACTACTGAGCCGCGGCTATTTTCTTTGCGCCTTCTAGTATTTTTTTGCCTAGTTTCCTCTAGCTCGGCCTGTGCCTGAGCCGGATCTACCACTGCTGCTACCGGGTTTGCCAAGATATCCATAGCTTCTCTCAGTACATTCTCAGGCCTCTCTAGTGGAGGTCCTCTACCTTTCCTTGGTGCCTTAGGTGTTACCTCCGGGTCCGGTGCTGGATCCTTGCTTGCGCCTGCACCCGACACAGTCATCATCACTTCAGCACGGTCCGGGGAGCGAGTGATACGCGCCCCGTAAACCACGCTAAGGGGTGGTTCCCCTGCCTCGACGATGCGCCATGATGAACGCATGACCTTACGCACCCAACAGCGAAGAGGCCGTTCTTGCGGAAGTGGGCGCGTGCCGAAGCAGCCAGCGTTGTCGCTGACAAAGTCCAACGCTCCAAAGCGCTGAACGAGCCCGGAGACGATGCGTTCGCCGATGCCGATGAGGTTTCCCGTCCGGATCTTCACCCCTGCTAGCACCGCTAGCCCCTCGGTGGGCGCCAACTGTCGTGGTGGTGTCACGGCAGATGCCATGGATAGGCTAAAGGTGGGGACTAATACACGCTAGGGGAATCCAGGGAGGGATAGTGGAGTGATTCTCCACACAGAAGATTGTATTGCTTTCCTTTCAAGATTACAAGTGCTCCTAGAGCTGTATTGGCGAGAGGAGGAAGAAGGAGCTCTCTTACTCTCACCCACAGTTCACCCCTAGAACCTTAGCCAAATCGGTATAGAAGAAAACCCCAACCCCCTCTACTGAAATCCTAGCCCCCCTTATATAGAGGCGGCCTGGTCTCTGCCTAGGGCATACGTGGAGGCATATTCCTAAGAATATGCCTCCTGTCAAAGTGGTAACCCGACCGGGGTGCTTTTTCCCCGCGTCACACATGCTTTAGCTACGTGAGCCTCTGCGGCGCCCGCGTCAACCGACACGGGCGTCGTCACCCTTGTCGGCCATGACCCAGTGGTCCTGCCCTTGCTTGCTTCGCTCATGCAATGCGTACCGGGCCTTCTTTTTGACCAGAGAGATTCCTTCCTTCTCTCAAAAGCTAAACGGGACCCGGATCATGGTAGATCCGGCTATACCTGTTCCTGCATACAAGTTAGACAAGCACTTCCGACTTACTCCTTAAGTCGGTTGATATAATGTTAGGCGACCCCCCCTGGTCCGGGTTACTCCATGATCCGGCCTGCCTGGAGGTGACCCGGCCAGCATCCGCTTTGGCCTTGCCGAACCTCGGCTAACTCGGCCTTTATACCCCGAAGTGACCCTACCCGGGGTTATCCCTCCAACAGAACACCAGGGGAGTATAGTACTTATGGTACTCCCCCCGGTCTTAACGGACTAAACTTTGTCTACATTCGTATAAATCTAGTTGAGTATTTAGCTAGATGCATGTGTATTTATACAACGTTGAGTCCATTAATTTGGATTGGAGGTAGTATTAGAAAGTTTCAAGTTTGGTGGGATCCGAGCTGGCACCATGCCAAGATTTTGAACAAGAAATGACAAGGATTTTAGTAGGATTCCACTTGACACCACAGTATGAACACTAAAACACCTACTCGGTACTACTTCTGTTCCACGATATAAGCCTTTTTAGAAAGCTAAAACAGCTGGTTTATATTGTGGAACGGAGATAGTACTAGTTAGGCATAGGCACAACTTAAGGTATCCACGCTTAAGAGAAGGGCAAACAGCGTAAACCTTGCGCAACAATTCATTTCCTAATAACTTGTTTGTTAAATTGCATAACTTCTCCCCCGCATTTTTTTGCATACCTTTGGACTTAGGGCCTTAAATACTCGACTATCAATTGTATCACCTCAAGCTTGTTGACTTTTCCATCTTTTTACATTAGAACTATTGTGAAAACTATATTTACTTTATGTGATGTTTATGTTAGTCTGATAAAAATTTAGTTGTCTTCCGCTGCATTCAGGATTTGATAAATTCCTGGGTCTGCCTCAGGTGGATACTATCATATATAGAGATTTAGGGTGACAAGTGTCAATTATTTGCGACCACACAGCTCTCCAATTATCTATAAGTTTAAGCCTGATCACATATAAGCATTCTGAGACCATCAGCCGCCACCATGACACTACCATGTGGTCCCATTTTCCTACTCTTCACATTGACATAGCTCCTTCGTGTGTGTGGTGGAGGCATGCAGACGTTGCTTTACGCGTCGATGTTTTCACTACATCCTCTTTTACTCCCATCATGGCGCCGTCGGCCTAATCCCCCATCTTTCTCTCTAGCGGCATAATAGTCCACCACCGCCTCCAATCACATTGGTTCTAAGATTAAATAGAGCAAAGATATGATAACTATACCCAACCTAAGAAACAACTGGTAGTTCCAAACATGTGTGTTCACTGTACCTACCGGCATACCCATACTCCTTTTGCATAGATCGGATCGCTAAAAAAATCACTATATTTTTACATATACACATGCCAATACTGTAAAAAAAATCTAGGGTTTGGAGCTAGCCGGTCTACCCTCTATTCCTCTGCCTTATCTGTGGTGCCGCTCATAATGCATATTGAGGCTAGAGGGTGGGACCTTTATATAGACTCCAAGTTTCAGATATTTATATTTGTTTCCAGTTAGGACTCGTGACTTGTTAAACCAACCACAATTATTAACAGTCAGTTACCGAGCCTAATACTGTTAATCAATTAGGTCCCAACACGCACGTGTGAGTCGTGCCGAGTTTGAATTCAAAATCAAACTCGCAGGCTTTAACAATCCATAGAGCCAATCCTATGGACAACCTGACATTTCACTTTATACTGTTCCCGGGTATAATTCCAGCATATTCATATACATTGTATTCTAGTATAGCTGTACCGGCTTCCTTAAATATATTTCCTTAAGTACAATTCCACATCAATTATTCCCTGTTATTTCCATAAATACTTCCGCATCGAGGTTTTAATGCTGGAAGTATAGCAATGTAGTGCATATATGAAATATTGCAAGCCACAAATTCCTACATCTCCCACTTGGCTGAAAATATTTTTATCCAAAGTGAATTCCCACGCTATTAACATGGTCAAAAGGTAATTCCTTCCCTCAACACATTCATGATGCATATAAACCTTGTGACCTTTGGAGTCGTATTATCACAAAGTATCAGGTTATGATGTTCCTTCCATGACCATATTTTTTTTAGCTACGTGCCTTCCTTTGATGCTTCAAGTGCATCAAAGTATTCATCTTTTATAAAGAAATAAACTTTAAATCTTGTTTCATTTCAGTACCATAAAGGCCTACAAAAACAATTATTAAAACATAACATAAAAATATATTACCTTTCATGGAGATTCTCTTTACAAAAACAATATCAATATATCCAAGCGTGCAGTTGAAAGTTGTGACCGTCAAATATAATGAATAATCCACGATTCCTTAACACTACAGCATAAGAATTTTCAATGATTTCAGCAATATTTTCAGGTTTCGCTTTACCCTTGCTAACGGTTCCAGCAAGTTTCAGTTACCATGCTAATCAGAATAGCAATGGTTCAAGTGGCATGGCTAAGTTCAAGTCACACGAATAATGTCCCAAAATAATTATTGGAAAACAATTAGTCTTCCTCTTTTCTCAGGAGTTTAAATAGAATTCCTCACAGAGTATAATTCCCTTTATCAAAGGTACTTGACAGGTTTGTACTTTCTATAGAAAACATTTCAAAATATTATCTATGTAATTCCACTCCCAACACATAGGAAGCTTTGAAGATACCTTTCATATGAAAGTTAGAGGATAACCAAGCTTTCACTTTCATCAATGTGATATTTATAAGAACATTGTTAGCACATATAGTAATAACACAAAACAATTCACACTAACCTTTGTATATGATCATCTTCCGGGATTAAGAAAACTACATGACCTGGTACAACATTGATGTACAACTTGTGCGATGAACAAGAATTGATCTCTTAAATTAGCAAACCCTGTCTTTATTCCCACTTTCTCTAAATTCTAGAGAAGCAAACACTCCCATAGGAGACATAGTTTCCACAAAGTATAAATATTTCCTTTGTGTAAAGCATTTAACAACATGCCTAATTTTCACTAAGCATGTTGCATTAATCTTCCCAGTAATAAATTCAATTAGTACCTGCAGGCTTGACGTTATTTGGTAAATTAACAAGTTCCCAAACTTTTATTCTTCCTCATTGGGTGTATCTCTTCCCGCAATGCTTCCGCCCATAGTTGATATTAGTAAAAATTTCAAGTGATTCATCTGAGCTTAGTGTTCCTCTAAAATATAGAGTTACTTCCACAAAAGAAAATAATGACATAGATATGATAGTTCATGGTGATTCCTCCCACTTTTCCTAAGCATGTTAGTATTGGGAGTTTGACTTGTGTATAATAGTATTTTGCATGAGACTATGGTGCGGTATGACTGGTAGTCATTCCAACCTTGATAAAATATATTGTATTCCTACTTTTCACCATGGTTCCTTTTCCAGATCAAAAGTGAAACCATTTGATCCACCAGTAAATTCAATAAAATAACAACTGGTGTGCTATGTAGAAATAATAATTCCAATCCATACCACCAAAATATGAACAGAATACTTTATTCCAGTCAACAAAACATAAGCAGTGACTACAATAGATGACAATTTATTGAAAAAATAGTAGTATGTATTGCTTTTCCAATAATCATAAGAAGAACCAAGTGTTATATTCCTCCATTCAACTGTGGAGTATACACCATATTATAGTGGAATCAAGTGTTTTATTCCTCCATTCAAATGTGGAGTATACATCATATTACAGTGGTGAATAATTCCATAATCTTTATATAAATTTCAAAAAATAATATTCCTGAAGTGTACTTCCCCCGCTAATCAGTTATCAAACCTTTAATCCTTTGATGGACTGATTTTCCACTTCAGTATGAGATGTTCATAATATACAACAAAGACCTTCCGATTTGTATTGTAAAATATAGAAATCACCAATATCAAGTGCAAACTTGAAGGAAAAAAAGTTGACCTCTAGTGGGAGTATCCATAAGTAAACACCATAAAAAGTGAGAAGTACCATAATCCTCCCACTAAAATTTAGAATTCCATAATTAATATGCCACTTAATTATGTTCCTTGATATGCGACCAAGTCGTAAAAGAAAGAAAACAATTGATCCTCCGCTGGGAGTGTAAAAGAAATAAAGTACCACAAATGGAACATAAAAAAATGATAACTCTGATAGTTCTCCCACTTATGTACCTAACTCCATAATTGATATTGCTCCAACTTAAATTTGTAATTTCAGAATTAATAAGCCTTGTAATTCTGTTTATAGATTATGACCAAGTCGTAAATACCATCAACAATAAAACTCCAAGCATGCGTTCCTATTATTAGTATTCCTCCCTATGGAGTTATCTTCACCAAATAAACAAGTTTTGCACCAACTTCCAGTGGATTATCAAGATCAAAGATAGACCATTGTCAAAAATTCCATAATGCACCAAGTTTCCCATGGAGCAATAGTTCCACTCTTCCTTTTCCGAATAACAAGTTATTGACCAATAAATTTCCAATGAGAAGTATATATCAAATTCCTACCCATCGTACGCAGGTAAAAAATGTCCTACAATCATAATACTCTTCCTCCACAATCGAGTTTGAGGACATAATTTCAAATTCCAAAGTACGCAGATTTAGTAGCGGTGCTTAAATACACATGCATATTTTCCTTTGGAATTGTTTGCACATCAAAAATATTCCAGAAATATATGACACAGAAGCCAACAATCCAACTATCTGTAGAAGTAATTGATACATAAATATTTAGCGCAAACAATAGGACGGGACATACCGTGAAGTAAAATGTGGATTTCCTTTTTCATGGAGTGTCCCTCATTTTCCTCTAAAATTAAGTGATGCCAATTTAAATACTAGGAACTTGCTTGATGGCTTCTCGTCGCCATTACACCAAAGAATTTCGGTGAATTATCAAGTACTCCAATATGTTCCAGAGTACGCCGATGAGTGACAGTGTATTCCGATCACAGGGTCAATCACGTAGCAAATGAAAAAATCAAAGAGAGAGAAAATAAATACTATCCATCGAAGAATTCAATTTCTCCATCGATGTGTGGTCTAATTTTCTCCAAAAGCAAGCGAGGCCCAATGATATACAAGTTTCAACAAACTTTTTCCAGATTACACATAAAGTTCCATGCAATCTGTTTACACTCGACAATGGCATCCTTTTTTTTTTTAATTTTCCTTTGATTAACCATTGATCTGAGTACCCTTCTTTTTCAATTTTCCTTTCCCTCGACAATGGCATCCTTTTTTTTTAGCTTTTCCGGTTTGTATATATATCAATGACGTGGTCAATATTCTCAGCAGAAAATAAACGTACAAATTTCCTTTCCAAACCGTGTAATTAGATCCATGGAATAATGATCCACATAATTCGTCGAAAATAACGTGGGAAGCCATTGCGAGGTCTGTGAGTTACTGATGTGATCTGAGTAGACTTGCCGAGAAAAATAGCAGCGAAGATTCCGACGGGCAACACGCAAACTAGTTTCCTTGTCCTTCCTTGATTCTCTTCAAGTTGAGTAAGCTTGATCACCGTGTGCAAGCATATCCAAAAGAGCAAGATCGCAAAGCCAGCAGCTCAACACCGACTAGTACTAGTACATTGCTTTCCAGATCGATCAGGCACCAGCGATTTTGTGTAAACTCGTATGCGCAGGGCAAGAAATTCTAGCGTGTTTTGCTCTTGCTATATTCCCCAATCTCCGTGCGTGACATAAGGTAAAGCTTCCGACGACTCTCTCGAACTGGGCAGGAAGGTTGACGAGAATTCCGACAGATTCGGCGGTGGCTAGCGCAAGCGTGGCGGGATGTAAAGATTCCAGTCACATGTATTACTCCAGCGACTTTCACTCGGCCTGTAGATGGCATCCACGCAGCCCTGAACAAAACACCGCAAGTAGAAATTAGGCGCGCGTGGAAGAGCGCCGGGGACAGATTTGGCAACGGATTATTGCGGCCTCAACCACACGCGGAGTACTAGGGCCGCGGTAGAAACAAGAAGCGGATCTGAATTCCGTCAGCGACCAATTGCAATCTGACGCAGCAAGGCACAGGCGTGACTTGGAGCGGCAAAGCAGAAGCGGCCGTCGACCGAAGTGAGATTCCGGCGGCGATGACGACCAGCCCTAACTCGGCTCTGATACCAATGTAAAAAATCTAGGGTTTGGAGCTAGCCGGTCTACCCTCTATTCCTCTGCCTTATCGGTTGTGTCGCTCACAATGCATATTGAGACTAGAGGGTGGGACCTTTATATAGACTCCAAGTTTCAGATATTTATATCTGTTTCCAGTTAGGACTCGTGACTTGTTAAACCAACCACAATTATTAACAGTCAGTTACCGAGCCTAATACTGTTAATCAATTAGGTCCCAGCACGAACGTGTGAGTCGTGCGCCGAGTTTGAATTCAAAATCAAACTCGTAGGCTTTAACAATCCATAGAGTCAATCCTATGGACAACCTGGCCTTCCACTTTATACTGTTTTCGGGTATAATTCCAGCATATTCATATACACTGTATTCCAATATAGTTGTACCGACGTATATTTTCTTAAGTACAATTCACATCAATTATTCCCTGTTATTTCCATGAATACTTCCGCATCGAGGTTTTAATGCTGGGAGTATAGCAATGTAGTGTATATATGAAATATTGCAAGCCACAAATTCCTACAAGTACGACACAACAAGAAAAAATATGGAGGTGATGTTTTGGCTCACATGTGCAAATGAACCTACCATAAAAAATAAATAAATAAATTAAAATCTCAAAAAGTTAAGAAAGAAAATTCTGCATGTATATCTGGACATTTTGTGTTCTTACACAACTTTTTGGGGGAAAAGACCATTTTATGTGACTTGTATAAAAACACAAAAAATTGTGCAAGAATAATCATGTTTTTTCAAGAAAGGTGTGTGCGAACATAGAATGTCTAAATATATATGTGGATATTGTTTTCTAAATTTTTGACATTTCTATTTTTTTTTTGACATTTCTAAATATTTTTTTGAATAATGCGTTCATTTGCACTCGTGAGTCAAATTGGATTTCTAAACATATTACGCCTATAGTTTTATAGAACAAATAGCTGTGGGTGTAGCTTATAGTGTTATAGAATAAACCACCGTGAATGTACCGTACATGTCACGCGTTGTAGGTGGCGCATCATCTAGTATAGATAAGTGTTCTGTTTTTTGCCCTTCTTTAATTTTTGTAACTGCGTGCTTTCACCAGGTCCGCAGAAAAAAGGTGACCGTCACACTAGATGCATTCAGATGCTGGACTGTATCACAAGTGCGTTGTACTCCTTTTTTTTTCTTTGATAGTGTCTAGGGTAAGTGATTGAGAATTTTAAAAGCTTTAGTCATCATTGTATACCACTATTAAAGTGCGATCGCACAAATTGTTCCCGCCAAAGAGAATAATTGCACCATGATTTTTTTTGGAATTGCAACAAAAAGAAATCCAACTTTAACTTTTTGTTATTTGTGAAGAGACAATATAACGTACCCGCTTAGGGTTTTAGGACTCCCAGCGGGCTCGGTGAGTTGGAGGCAATCTCGAGTCCTTCCCCATCAAGGACTCTGATTCCTACCCTTCATCCTCTCCACGTGAATAGATCGGGCCGGCTACAAGGGTGGATCTCGGTCTACTTGTCCGGCTCGTTTCTCTTGTTTTCGACGGAGGGCATTTAGGGTTTTGGTGAGGGCACATGTCGTGTTCCCAGTCCAGTGCAGATTCGGCGAATAGTGAGGCGGTGGCGATGGCTGTTGCGAAGTCGGCGAAGGGGGATGGTGGCGGTTCTGGAGACGCCTCGTGGCCGACGGGGGAGAGCTCAGCTGCGGCGGGCGATTGCCGGGAAGAGAACATTAATTCCATGTTCGAGAACCTGGAAATTGGAGAGGATGAGTTCGATGATTTGGTTCTAGATGAAGGAGAGGTTGATCTGGAAGCAAACACCAGATGGTTGGCAGTTGCTAGAGTTAACTGTGAGAAAGGATTTAGTCATGAAGCGTTCTTCCAACAGATGAAATTTGCTTGGAATTCAGCGAGGGATATCACCATCAGGGCGGTCGAGGTTAATCGTTTTGTAATTCGGTGTCGTTGTCTAGGGCATTGGGAGAAAGTCACTGAGCATGGTCCTTAGTTATTTAGATAGTGGGCGGTGATTATTGCTCGCTATGATGGTTTTTCAGATCCTCCATCAGTGGATCTCCACATGATGCCTATATTGGATCCAAGTGCGTAAGCTCCCAGAGGTGTATCGTAGCAAGGAAGTTATTACCAAGTTGGTAGAAAGGACTACTGGGAAAGTGTTTTTTGTCGAGCCGTCAGGAGGATTCCGGGGAGACTTTGTGCGTCTTCGCATCAACCAAGATGTGAGCATGCCCCTAACCCATTTCGTTTCAGTCTCCATGAACAGGAAGAGGTTCTTATTTGCAGTCAAATATGAAAAGTTGGGACAACTTTGCTTTGCTTGTGGCCTGATTGGACAAGATCTGAAGGAATGTGGTGATGGTTTGCATGATGAGCTAAAGCTTAAATATGATATTCTGGATTTATGTTGGTGGTCGCACTAGGGGGCCCATCCCTAGTCGTGGCGGTATGCGTGGTGGTCACGGAGGTGATCGGGGTTCTGATGGCTTTGATAGTCATGGTCGTGGAAGTTTTACTGATAATATGGGAAGAGGGAGAGGTGCCTATTCTGATTGGCGCCCCCACCCGGGGAGGACAACCACACCTTCTTCTCGTGATAAGGAGCTTACTGATACAACTACTAGTCCCATCAAAACGAGGGATATAGAGATGACAGAAGCTGAAAAGTATGCAAACCGGAGAATTGGCTTTGAAAAGGAGCCGAACGATGTTCTACACGCAGTAGATGTTACCGTGGCCAATATGGTGGTTGATGGAGTGGCGAACCAGCAGGTTGCGGGTAGTGAACACTCGGATGAGAGTGTATCTAAAAGGCACAAATCAAAGGATGGCACACCAATTGCTACTGAATCAGGATCAGTGACATCCCTCGAGGATGACCGCCGGGTCCAATGAATTGGGGGAGACTAAACTAGCATGGCAACGAGAAGTCTACGACAGTTCAAGAGGCTTGTCTTCTCTAGAGGAAACATTGGCTTTCAGATTTTATTTCTGTGTGAGACAAGGTAGAAGAAATACCAAATATGAAGGCTTCGCAATCGTCTTGGTCTGCTTGGGTTTGCAGGTATGGATAGTAATGGTATGAGTGGAGGATTGGCCCTATTCTGGAATGAGAATTACTATGTAGACATCAAGGAAATCATCGAAAGGTTTATTGATGCATATATTAGAGTGGCATCAGATGAGCCACTGATTCATGAGACCTTTGTCTATGGAGAACCTCGTACAGAAAATAGGCATCGGATGTGGGCTCAGGTTGGAGTACTATGGAGTAGCGAGGGCTTTGTCATCCCTACTGAAGCTCATATTCCCTAGAGGCCAATAAATAAAGTTGTCTTATGTTCATAATAGTTTTGTATCATGCTATAACTGTATTAAGCAAAAACATTAATACAGTGTTTCCCGATCATTGACTTGACATAAAATAGTCACCTCACAACGAGGTCGCTTAATAAAGTGATGGACGCACTCGACCATAGAATTGCAATGTGATCCAGTCACAAAGTTCAACGTTGCGATATCTAGCAAAGCATAGTGACTTAATCCTTCGACCGTGAGATCATGTTTAGTCACTATCTTCCGCGGCTGCTTTGATCACACTAATCATCATGTCTATAACTAGGTGACCATAAAGGTGTCTTTCAGGTATTCTAGAGAAATTGTTGAGGCGTGTGATCAAGATCAGGATTTGCCTATCCAAGTGACAGATACATACTCTAGGTCCACTCGGTGAGACCACATCAATGAGCTTGCAAGCATGTGACTATGTCACAGGGATGTGATATCACGAGAACTAGTAAATGTGTTTGTCAGTAACAAGATCGAACTTTATAGGATACATGAGATCAGATCTTGTACAAACCAAGTATCATTGTGCAAAGGGAATGAGACTCGACGTTTAGAAGGTTCAAGCGAACAACATAATTCGTGGGATGTGAAGGGATCATTATGTGTTTCTAGATACCGCTGATAATCACTTGATCAGGGAGATGTCTCCTTCATACCTGAACATTCCCGAACCGTATGGGTGTCATGCTTAAGGATAATCGACACTACGGGTTGATCTACTACCGATAGAGAAACATGAAGAGAGAGAACTGGAAGTGTTCCAGAGAGAATACCGAAGTGTTCGAAGTCCGTTCAAAAGGAGTTTTGAATAAGGAGGAACTAAATACTGTATTTAATATTCAATTATACATTAATATTAAATATATATTTATTTAAATAAAAAGTAAAAAAGGAAAAACCCCACATGGGCCTTCTCTAGGTGGGAAGAGGGCCCAAGAGGGAGGAGCCAAAGGGCCACAAGGGCCATGCGGCAAGGATGGGAGGGCTCCCACCCGCCAGCCCCTTGGTGGGATTGGGAGGGTGGGTGGGGCCCATCCCCACCGCTGGAGGCCCCTCCTCCACCTCTCCCAAGGGTTTAGTCCCATCCCGAGACTTAGAGGGTGGGGGTAGCCTAGTTTTTCCCTATATATAGGGGTGCCATTCACCCCTATTTACTCATCCCATCAATCAATTGGCATTAGCCATTCTCTCTGTCCCTCCCTCTCTCCCTCTCAGCATGTTCCCAAGTTAGGAACGTGCTAGACGAGGTAGAGGTTTCTACACCCAGCGCATGTCGTCATGCCGTTGGAATCGCTCTGGGTCTTCTTCTTCTGCTACCTTGCTAGACCGGGGCCCGGGAGACGTCAATGAAATCGTACGTGTCTAAAGCTCGATGAGGCACCACCACTAGTGGCGCTGGACGTTTGAAGCCTTCTAGACCCTGAGGTCTACAATGCTCGGATTCATCGGCAACATTTGTGCGGGAACATAATCCTGCTTTTCGGTCTTTAAAGGTATGATCACCGTATCCCGCTCGTTATTGTACTTCTCCATAGGTAGATCTTGGGTTGGTGCATTCTCGTAGTAGGGAAATTTTTGTTTTCTACCACAGAACCCCTTCAGTGGTATCAGAGCAATCTATCCGTAGATGTATTAGTACAAGTAGAACACACGTGGATTGTGTGGGCGTTGATTTCTAATTGATACCCTCCCACGTGTACTTTCTACTATCGCGGTAATGCCATGAAGCGGCTTGGACCAACCTTACCGAGATTGGTTCCACGACTAACATATGGCTTGTACCGTATAAGTGGCTAGCAGGTGTCTGTCCCTCCGACATTAGTTGATATAACACTTACAAAGGACGACCTTGAAAAGGGATTAAAAGAGGCAACTAGTTAATCCATGTTGTGGTTGGATTCGTAGGTCAGAATTGTTTCTTGTGCGAAAGCCCAATCAAGAATATAAAACTTGCAAACATAAGTAGACGCGCCTAACTTTGTTTTGCAGGAGGGAAGGTGATATGTGTGGTTTAGATAAGTGTTTATGGGATAGACAACCTAAGGCAAGGTAACACGGTGAAGCTGGTGCAAATATCGACGCTCTCGATGGAGATCAAGACGTGACAAATATTATAATTCTAATATTCATGTTCTCCCACATGGATGCACCACCAAGAAATTTCGCAATTATTAAGTAAGCCATGATGATCGGGTGCTAGACATATTTGCGTTCGCATACGGTGGGTGCAAGCCATGTATGCACACCAATATACTATGGTTAAAGTTGTCGAGCCTAGAATGTACAGACATGGACTCGGAACATAGCTGACCGAAAGGTCAAACAAGAGTCGCATGGAGATGTGATCAATATGGTGATATCTACCCTGGTAACTGCATCAAAGGCCGTGATGATCGAGGATGATGCGGTGTAAAGGGATCATGTAGTCACCAAATGAATGTTGAGGGATGTTCATTTGAGTGGGAGTTTTGCTGTTTTAGTATGACTAAATAAAAACCCGTATTATGAACATTTAAGATTAACTACTTTACAAATAATATTGTAGATGTATCATGCTACCTTCAACCTTGGCCCCTTCCTTGAGAAAGAAAATCTCAAAACTGACGGGACGAACTTTACCGCCTAGTCCTGCAACTTAAGGATTCTCCTCATTCCCAGAAGATGTCATATATACTTGAGGCCACTATAGGTGACCAACCCAATGCTGCCGCCTATTAGGCTGATAAAAATGTTTATCAGCAGAAGGCAGATGATAACGCCTGTCTCCAGAGTGGCAAGGTATACGCCATGGAGGCCGACCTGCAGAAGCACTTCGAGAACAAGAGAGCCTTTGAGATCATCACTGATCTCAAGGCCATGTTTGCGCCGTAGGCCCGGTCCGAGAGGTATGAGGTTTCGAACCTCTTCTTCTCGGCTAAGGTGGAGGAGCACAACAGCCTGAGCGAGCACGTGGTCAGAATGTCTTGCTACGTTCAACGCCTGGATGAACTTGATTGCAAAATCAATGATGAGCTGGCGATTGATAGGGTGTTGTAGTCTCTGCCCCTAGTTACAAGAGCTTCACGCTGAACTACAACATGCAGGGTATGACCAAAACCCTATTTGAGTTATTCACCATGCTCAAGCATGCTGAGGTGGAAATCAGGAAGGAGCACATCGTCTTGATGGTCAACAAGACCATTGACTTCAAGAAATTCGCTAGTAAGGGCAAGGACAAGAAGGGTAAACCCATAAGATACGGCAAAACTTTTGCATCTTCCTCTAAGGGACCCAAGTCCAAACTCGGCTGCCACGTGCTTCTACTGCAAGGGTGAGGGTCACTGGAAGCGCAACTGCCCTAAGTACCTAGATGATAAGAATGTTGGCAAGGTCGTTGCCAAATAGAAAGGTATATATGATATACATGTTATTGATGTTTTCCTCACTAGTGCCAGGAGCAATACCTAGGTATTTGATACTGGTTCTATTGCTCATATATGTAACTCTCAACATGATTTGCAGAATAAAAGGCGGCTGGTGAAGGACAAGGTGACGATGCGCATCAGCAATGGAAACCGAGTTGAAGTCATGGCTATCAGCACCTTCCCTCTGTGTCTCCCTTCCAGATTAGTTTTAAATTTGAATAACTTTTATATGTACCGACTTTGAGCATGAATATTTTTAGTTCGTCTTGCTTGTTGCAAGACCGTTATTCGTTTAAATCAGAGACAAGTGGTTGTTCTATTTACATGAATAATGTGTTTTATGCTTATGCGCGACAAAGTAAAGGATTATTCTTATTGAATCTTGATTGTTATGATACACACATCCATAGCATAGATGCCAAGCGATGCAACCATGATAGCGATAATTCCATGTACATGTGGCATTGTCGTCTAGGTCACATCGGTGTAAAATGCATGAAGCAACTCCATTCTGATGGGCTTCTGGAATTCCTGAATTTCGAATCCCTCGAGAGATACGAACCGTTGCCTCATGGGCAAAATGACCAAGACGTCGTTTAATGGTATGATGGAATGGCCTGCAGACTGATGGCTGTGATAATACAACACTTTTTAGCAATATAAATTGTGTCATTTGCCTATCATATCATGCTCCATCTAACCATTGATATGCCTGATATGCATGATTACTTGTTTTTATTAAATTCAATATGAGCTTTGCACATTTAGTAGTTTAGGTAGATCCCTCTTCCTTGTCTTTGACATGTGTGTAGGTGTTGATGATGATTATGGATAAAACAAAAGCAAAAGGAACAAAGAGAGCATAGTATGGAGGAGCTGTAGGGACCAGACTTAGCCATTTGAGGTGTTGAAAAAGTTAATTTTTCCAACTTCTCAAAATAAAGATCCAAAACCGCAGGGTTGTATCCCTCGACGAGACAAATTCAACGAGCCCAAGAACACCCAAAACGGAGTTCATATGAAGAAATGGCGACCAAAATACTAAAGAATACCGAAGGTTTAACGACCAACTATACATCGGGAGCAAAAATTCTGGCCGTATAGCTCCCGCCGTATAGTTGCCAAAAAGGTCGCAAACGATGGGATTTTGCCCTCCGGAAGCTCCAGAACCTTCCCTAAGTCATATGACGGTACTGGGGGAACCCTAGGGAACCCAAGGCCTATGTAAAGGAGGGAGGAGTTAAAGAAGAGAGGAGGAAGCCACCATTAGGGATATTATAACTGAGCCAAAAGGGAGGCCTCTCACGACCTGTGTGTTCCTAGCCATTGGATCGCTTCATCTGCTCGTTTCTAGCCATCAGATTCTCGTCAAATCCCGCATGGGCCGAATATCCCTCACGAACGCTACTCTGGACATCAAATATGCTTCCTATGATTAATTGGGTCCATAATGACTACTTGAGCCCGTTACTTATTTCCAATCGATAGAGGAAAAAACAGTACCACGACAGGGGTCGGGGATGCGATGGGGCCATTGAGGACTTTCCTACAACGGCGGCGTCTCTCCGCAATCTCTATCTCCTGCGGCGCCGCCTCTCTCCCATCCAGACCTCGTGCGCCACCATCCTATGGTTCACCGCCCTCCAGAATAAGAGTTGGTGTCTGGTGATACGTTGCCACGTCTGCTTCCAGATCAAAGGCCTAGCTGACCTTCTATTGTCTTTTGTTTGTTGTTGACCAGACTAGAAAGCGGAAGGAACTGCTTCTCCTCCTAAGTTCTCTTATCTCTCCTCTTGAGAGCTCTTTCCTGATCTACAGCCTCTGATTTTTATTGTTGATTTATTGTATCATTTATATTGGAGTAATAAACTACAGAAGGATGGTTTTGCTGATCCGTTGTGCTGATGCCTAATGGACATCTCGAGAAGATGTCAGAACAGTTGGTATACATTTAGCAGATTTCCTTCCTTTGACCTCAATCATGGAGGGTGAGCTCTCACGATTTACTTGTTATAATGGCTCAGCAAAGAAGCTTGATTTGGAACTGATAGTTCATGTAATACAAATAGTTGCATTTTGCAAGATTTTGATATCTTGTTTCGAAGAAGGCCACCAAAGATAGCAGCTTCCTTAAAGCTATTACTATTCATTGAACTTTGTCAACCATCCTTGCCTCTGAAAGTTATTCTATAGCAGTGTGGCCAAGGTACACCGATGTAACTGGTTTTTTATAAAGCTTGATTATTACTATCATCTAAAAACTATAAGCAACAATGAACTATATAAGGTAGTACAAGAAACTCATTTAATGACGTGAAGTATTATGTATCCGGTTGAAGATTAATTTTAGTTACAGAGTAGCTACTTCCATGCCATGTGATGTTTAATATTTCAATATACTACTCCGGAACTCAATGTCTATTAAGATTTGCAATAAAGAATTCTGTAACCGGCTTGATTAAGCTATCTAACTTCATATTTCTAAATTAATTTATTCGCTTTAGGCATGAAATCAGATGTCATTATGAAATAATTGTTGAACTACGCTTACACTTTGATTAACTACACTATGTCACTGAATCAGCCTTGGAGTTTGAAAGAAGATCCTTTATGGTTGGTTTGCACTGTTAAATTGTCCTTTTGACCAAAAAATGACTTTCAATTTTTTAATTTTCTTTTTTCAGGTTATTTTTGCTTATATCATATACATGGATCATAATTGGTCCATTTTTCTTCACTCTATAACTACCATTGTTTATTACTGAAAGTGTACATCTTTACTGTATAGGTGGTTCTCCAAAAGTCTCTTTTTTGTGGTCCTTTAGATAGGTAGGAAAAGATGCCTACAAATTTTAGCATTCCATGTGGATTGTGTATAATACTAGTGCGGTGAGCTATTATTAGTTACATTGTGTTTATGAATTGGTTACCTACCACACACAACAGACTTAAACTGTCACCTGAGAAAATATCTATGTGATTTATCTGGTTTCTATTTATAGCACTCTACCATTTGTACCCACGTGCTTTGACTTGAGGATGACTATGCTTAAAGACATAGAATTACCACCATACTCGGTTCTGCACTGATAATTCTTGCTCAAGTATGGTTTAGAGCTTATGCAAATCCTGCAACAAGAGGACATTATGTTTTTGATGGTTATCATTGAGAGCCTTCAAATTTTACTTGACCTAATTCTTGCTATGAGAACATTCTTTTTAGTAGTTACCTCTGTTGAAGTATGATCCAAATTCTATTAAGGAGGCTAACTTCTGACGGAGCGGAGCGAGGCCCGTCGCCAGGAGGCTTGGTCCGATAAGTTGCATCTATGAAATCCCCGTCATTGTGTAAACACTCCCCATTATAGTGAAGATTTGCTGGCTGGCGCCCGTGGTTTTTCCCTCTCTTTGTTGGAAAGGGTTTTCCACGTTAAATCCATGTCCCCTTGTTGTGATTTCGTTTTCGTTCTTTGTTATTTGATTGTCACAAAGCTAACAACCTCACATGAAGGGTATGCTTCAGAAATTTGATGTATATGTCGACTATGGTAACGTGTTGGTTCTTTGTTTTTCACGGTACTGCAATAGCGAGGTTATATATATATTCCTGAGTTTTTGTAGTGCTATTGTAAATATGAGGTTGCCTTTTACTTGCCTTTTTCTCAATGTATGCAAGTGTGACATGACCTTGTTTTGTTTAGTTATTGGTTCTTCTTTCTCGGTTTTTCAAACAAGCATACTTGGGCAAACATTACAATATGTATAATATCGAAGAGTAAGGCTTCCTATTAATAAATAAATGCCTAAAATGAGGGAGGGGTATAGTTTCTGAAGGATTGATTCTACAATATGCAAGCTATTTGCTTCTTGGTACACGATATCTTGAATCTATGTCCGTCACTCAATTTTTTGATTATTTAGTCCCCACATCTATTGATATTATTTTATTTTCCAGAACTTTTAGTATGAAAAGATCTTAACAAATTGTGAGTTCGAATCCAAATCTATTTCCATCAATTCCTAACAATCTATAGTCCTAATGGACGGGCGCGGCAACGCGCGCCATCGTGATCTAGTACACCATATACAAGATCTGGATCCCATCTACCGCCTCCACAGCGGCGCCCTACCACCGTGCCGCCTCCATAGCCTCTACAACTCCACCAAGATCCAGATCTCCATCAACACCATCAAGCCATCCAAGCAAGAAGAGGAGGAGAAGGAGGACGCCTCCATCACCACACCGACGCCGCCATCACCGTGTCGTCATCACCATCTCCATCGCTGCTACTCCTTCATCCTTCCCCATCATGATCTCCGTGATGGGCTATAACATGGCTTGAACCCCCTTCTATTAATCTTATGATGATTTGAGTAATTGAAGTGTGGTGTGTTCTTGTTAATTAATATGTTTGTGCTTTCTCTTTACATTCTTCTATTCATGATATTATTCTAGTGATTGGAGACATCCAATCCATTGTTGAGGAATTTACTAGGGATTCACGGAGTGTCACAAAACTTATCATTAGTCTCTGCTCTTCCATGGGTAGAACTAATAGGCTATTTTCTACAAGTGATTTGCGGAGGCAATAGCAGCTTAGGATGCATCACCCAGAGTTCCCTCAAGATCACTCATGATATAGATAGGTATAGTGTTGCGAATTGCTTGACCCTAAAGTGATAGACGGCATAGTGACTAGCACACTTGCTGAGGAGTACGGTTGTACATAGAACTTAATACCTTTGCTCTGGTTTACCTTGATTAGTCTTGTTACCTTAATACACTATTATCTTACGAGATGGCCCATGTCCGAAGAGGGTGTGGACAATTGAGTTGTCTAGTTACCACTTACCAACGGTGGGAGACAACAGTATATGAGGTACCGCCACAATTATAGTTAACAACTATTCCATAAGCACTTATCATGCACACCGGTATACACAACATTACTTGAGGAATCATAGCATTAATATTCCATCTCATTGCATTCACCTCTTTTCAGTTTTACTTCTGTTCTAGTTTTCTTCCAGTCCTAGTAGTAGTTATTACGAAACAACTTAATTTCATTTATCCTAGCAACTTATAGAATAGGCTATTTCCAAACCACGGTTTAGGTGCGAACGTGGTCGCGTTGACAACGTGGCTGCGGGGTTGTGTTCATCGAGCTTCCATCGGGACAAACTCTTTAAATATTTGCTGCTACAAGATCTACAATAACCCTGTTATTGGTGCAGGAACCCAACCATCAAATTGGCGTCGTTGCCGGGGAGCAAAGCGTTCGGTTATCTACTCACACATAGTTTATTTCAGTTTGTTGCTATTATCTTACTGCTTTCTTATATATTGAAAACAATATATAAATTACAAAACCAAAAATTTATAAAAACTATTGCTACTAATCATGTCTTTTGAGATAAATTTTGTTCAAGAGATAATACAAGCATTGGAGGAGATAAAGTATTCAAGTCATCAAGCCTGGTTGCTAGACATGAGCTGATAAAGAAATTGCTGGACCAATTGGAAAGGCATTCATTATGGTTGTGTGCTAATGATGGATCTTATTGCACAATTTGTATAACAGATGACCACCTTAATTTTCAATGTAAGTGTTCCAACAATCCTACTCTAGCAAATTATATAGAGATAAATCCTATGCTAGTTTGGAAGTACTAGAATACTTTCTTTTCAAAGGTGCATCTGAAATGGTATTTAGACTAGGCAGTATTGATGTTGAAAGTGAAGCACTTTATGGAGTTTTTAATTTAGTATACCTCATATTCCTCTTTTGCAACAATAATTTAAGTAATAATGCATTGGTATTATATTATTTGAAGCGGTCTATAACCGCCATGGAGAAAGATAACCTTTTGTAGGACTCACTAAAGAGTGAAGAGTAAAAGGAGCACAAGGAGGAAGAACGGATTGATCACCCGCTCACACCTTCGACTCCTAGTTTTGATTCTATCATTGCTATTAAAACATTAGATGAAAATGAGGAACAAAAAGTTGAGGTTGACAAAGAGAGTCACACTACAATTTTTGTTTGTGATGCCTCTCACTCTAGTAGTGACTTTTATGATGCTAAAACTGTTGACAATTGTTTTGCAGAGGCCTTGTGCCTTGCTGGCTCGTGGTTGATATCGAGCTCGTTGGGGAACCCCAAGAGGAATGTATGATGAGCACAGTAGTAAGTTTCCCTCAGTTATGAAACCAAGGTTATCGAACCAGTAGGAGCAAGGAAACACCTCCAAGGTGTTGTTGCCAACTTGGAATCCTGCACAACACAACCACAGAACTTTGCCCCCAACTTACACTGAGGTTGTCAATCTCACCGGTTTTGCTGAAAACAAAGGATTAAACGTATTGTGTGGAAGATAGTAAAATCTTGCAGAAAGTAAATGAAGCGATGCAGTTGTAGATTGATGGTAAAAGAAAGGATCGGGGTCCATAGCTCACTAGTGGTGGTTCTCCTTAAGATAGATGACATGTTGGGTGAACAAATTACAGCGGGACAATTGACAAACATCGAGAAAGCATACATGCATATACTAATCATCTTGACTCCTTTGAGATTTGATTGGCATTACAACATTATACATAGACCGTAATCCAACTGCATCTATGACTAATAATCCACTTTCAGGTTATCATCCGAACCCCCTCTAGTATTAAGTTGCAAGCAACAAATAATTGCATTACGCATTGCGTGTAAAGTAAACAATATGATTATTCTATGAACAAAGGAATGTTGTTTTCTCCCTAGTAGCAACAACACATTTAGTACCTTAGAGATTTATGTCACTTCCCTAGATTACTAGAGGCATGAACCCACTATCGAGCATAAATACTAACTCTTGGAGTTGCTAGCATCTACTTGGCCAAGATAGCTACTAACAATGGAAAGCATGCAAGTTCACAAATAACAAAGACATGATAGAATCAATAATCAATCTGAAATAGCATCTCAATATCCATCGGATCCCTGCAAACACAACATGTAGGATTACAAATAAATGATCTTGATCATGAACGGAGCTCACAAGATCTAAACATGGTAGCACAAAGGAGAAGAACCAACCATCTAGCTACTACATGGACCCGTAGTCCAAGGATGAACTACTCACGCATCACACCGGAGGCTTGCATGGTGATGAAGAAGGCCTCGTGGTGAATTCTCCCCTCAGGTGCGGGAAGAGATTCAGATCCTCTGATCTAGGGATGTAGATGACGGCTCTGACTCTTTCATGGAATTTTGATCGGGTCCTTAGGGTTTTACAGACGGAGGCATCTTATAGGCGAAAGGGGAGGCCGAGGGGTGCCTAGGCGGCCACACCACCCCTAGCGGGCCAGGCCTGGTCAGCGGCCAGTGGTGTGGCGGCCCTCAGCCCTCTCCGCCTCAGATTCTGCTCTGTCCCTCGGTGAAAAACTGACTTTGGCTTTGCCCGTCAATTCGAGAATATTCATTTTCTAACTTTCCGAACCAAAAAAAAAAAACAGTAAATCGACATCACGTGGCATCTTGTTAATAGGTTAGTCCAAGAAAGTGTATAAAAAGTACTCCAAAGTGTGGGCGAAACATAAGAAAGTAGATAAAAACCAAGCATGGAACATCAAAAATTATGGATACGTTAGCAACGTATCAACATCCCCAAGCTTAAATCCTGCTCGTCCTCGAGTAGGTAAGTGATAAAAAGAAAGAATAATTTTTTAGGTGACATGCACCATCATAAACTTGATCAAAGTGTTTGTTAAACATTGATAGTTGGGATCATAGTACTTCAACATAGCATGAAAGATAAAGTTCTAACAATAAGACATAGCAACTATGTTGCAACATGAAAATGCACAAACAAAAGATTCATGAATAACAATACTTTGCAAGACATTTGTTTGTTTCACATAAAGAAAACATAGCATAGTAGCACTCAACTTGTCCCCCATAGAGTAGCAAACATAGATGCATAGGACACCTTCAAAGATCATAAGAGTGACTAGATACAAGTAGTTTAAGAACAAGCAATATCAAAGTTATGCATCAATCAATAAGTCTTGGGACAATGCACATAGAACTAAGGATGGCCACTATGCTCTCAAAATAGGTGCATAAAGATAGAAGGTGGAGACTCAACATAAAAGTAAAAGAAAGGCCTTCATAGAAGGAAGCAGGGATTCAAGTTTCATAAAGATCTTCCAAAAATTCTGGTACTTATTAGCTTTCAGCTCTCATTGCCCCTATCATAAGCATCTTGAAGTGATTAAGGTTAAAGTGAAAAAACTATGGAGTATATGCTTGACAAAGTATAAGTTGGAAATCTCATGTCCCTTGAATACGAGGGACGCTCCGCATGCTACTCAAGTTTAGTTACCGGTAAGTTCTTGTCATAGTAAGTACATGTGTATCATAGAGAACCACCAACGGGGTACCCCTTGCCCGATGATACGGAAGAATCCCCATATCAAAATGACAAGGCAAGCAGACAGCGAGCATCTCAACAATCTTCTTATTTACCATGGGAAAATGGTGCTTTTTCTCTCTTTCCTCTTTTCTCATATCTCTTTTTTTCTTTTTCTCCTTTTCTCAATATCTGACTCTTTTTTATAAGAAGAATGCTTCATAGACAGCTCATTATGATTACGCTGCAGGTTTCCACCATGATTAGGCATGAATTAGACCAGCGGCCCAGGTGTTCCTCTAACACACATACATAACTCCATGGACTTACAATCTCCCCTTTCATTTCAAACCGACGACATCCATAGACAAAAGAGCATGATATCAACTAGGTACAAAGTACAAGTGCAATGTTGAAAGCGTTCCCCATGACAGCATGGTTCTGCTAATCCCCAACTTATAAGTGCAAGCATATACAACATAGATGACTGATGGCTCAATGCACGACGCCCAGAAAAATGCTTGATGGCGGTGTTGATGTAGAGCTTGTTGGGAACCCCAAGAGGAAGGTATGATGACCACAACAGCAAGTTTCCCTCAGTAATGAAACCAAGGTTTAATCGAACCAGTAGGAGCAAGGAAACACCCCAAAGGTGTTACTAGCTGAGCTTTGGCAGGGCGCACTACCGGTGCTAGTAGCAACATGGAGACCTGCACAACACAACCACAAAACTTTGTCCCCAACTTGCGATGAGGTTGTCAATCTCACCGTGTTTTGCGGAAAACAAAGGATTAAACGTATCGAATGGAAAGGAGTAAAAGTTTGCAGAAAGTAAACACAAAGCAGTAAACAGTTTATAGACTAAATGTAAAAGACAAGGACCGGGATCCATAGTTCACTAGAGGTGGCTCTCCTTAGATAGATAACATGTCGGGTGAACAAATTATAGCGGGGAAATTGACAAACATCGAGAAAGCAATACATGCATATACTAATCATCTTGACTCCTTTGAGACTTGATTGGGCATTACAACATAATACATGGACCGCCATCCAACTGCATCTATGACTAATAATCCACCTTCAGGTTATTATCCGAACCCCCTCCAGTATTAAGTTGCAAGCAACAGATTATTGCTTTACGAACTGCGTGTAAAGTAAACAATATGATTGTTCTATGAACAAAGGATTGTTGTTTTCTCCCTAGTAGCAACAGCACATCTAGTACCTTAGAGATTTGTCACTTCCCCAGTTACGAGGCATGAACCCACTATCGAGCATAAATACTAACTCTTGGAGTTGCTAGCATCTACTTGGCCAAGATAGCTACTAACAACGGAAAGCATGCAAGATCACAAATAACAAAGACATGATAGAATCAATAATCAATCTCAAATACCATCTCAATATCCATCGGATCCCCGCAAACACAACATGCTTGATAATGAACGGAGCTCACAAGATCTAAACATGAAAGCACAAAGGAGGAGAACCAGCCATCTAGCCACTACATGGATCCGTAGTCCAAGGATGAACTACTCACGCATCCCACCGGAGGCTTGCATGGTGATGAAGAAGGCCTCCAGGGTGAATTCCCCTCTCCGGCAGGGTGCCGGGAAGAGCTTCAGATCCCTCCTGATATAGGGATGGAGATGACGGCGACGACAAACTCTTTCGTGGATTTTTGATCGGGCACTTAGGGTTTACGTCTCGAGGGCATCTTATAGTCGGAAGGGGAGGCCGAGGGGGTGCCGGGAGCAGCCATCCCACCCCCTGGCACGGGCCAGGCCTGGCCACGCGGCCAGGTGGTGTGGTGGCCCCCTGGACCCTCTCCGTCTCGTATTCTAGCACTTGATGACATCCGGAAAAATAGGCACTTTGGCTTTTGTCCTGTCCAATTCTGAGAATATTCATTTTCTGACTTTCCTGGAACCAAAAACAACAGAAAACAGGCAGCTGGCACTGTGGCTCTTGTTAATAGGTTAGTCCAAGAAATCATAAGAAAAGTACTCCAAAGTTGGAACAAAACACAAGAAAGTGGATAAAACCAAGCATGGAACATCAAAAATTATAGATACATTTGCAATGTATCAATGACACAATGGTTCAAGTTTATTAAGGGCAAGAAAAGTAAAGTGTGCCTTCAAGTTCGTGAGAGCTTTAATCACTAGTTTTCTCATAACAAGTTTAATTTAGAAGGTAGATAAAAACATGAATATACTTGGAATAGCAAATGCTAATAGGTAGGTATGGTGGACTCTTTGGAATAACTTGGTTTTAGGAGTTGAATGCATGAGTGGAACTCATACTTGGTTATGGAGGCTAGCAAAAGACTGGGAGCGACCGACTAAGAGAGTAATAATGGCCATAATCATGTAGAGCAACAAAACATCATTAATCAAAGCATAAAGTGATACTACAAGTCGAAAGCTAAAGGATCATAAAGGCTATGGTGACTTGGGATAGTCATAACATGGTGTGAGCATGCGCCAAGTCAACCCAAATAAAGCATCAAAGGAGAATACCACAATATTATGCTTTAATATGCTAAAACAACGCATGATTCTTCCAAGGCACATTAAGCAATATCAATTGTTTATAACATGTAATGCTACAACAACGATTACTAAGCATAAAGCCAAAACAATATCAAGCATGGCATGACAAAGCATGGGCCACAGTCAAAAACAAGTTCTCTTTACCACTTAAGCATGAACTTTCCTACTCTTTTTCCAATCCAAACCAAACTATTTGAAAACCAATGTATGAAAGAGGGGGTCCAACCAATTTATTCAAGCAAACTAAGGAAACCAAGCAAACGAAAACCAAAAACAAAAAACAAAGACGCTCCAAGAACAACACAATTGTGCATGAAACAATAAAAATGAAGTGTTTGGAAGAAACCTGAGATTTTTATTAATGAAGAAGGGGATGCCTTAGGCACCCCCAAGCTTTGACGCTTGTACTTCTTGGATAATTTTTGGGGTGACATGGGGTGGCATCCCCAAGCTTGAGCTTTAGTCCATTCTTCATCTCGTTACATCATTCTCTCCATACACCTGAAATTTTTCCTTCATACAAAACTTCACACAATCTTTATTAGCAATATTAGTGCACTCAAGATAATAAGTCTTTGGGTTCAGTTTCAACACCAATAAAACTTTCACTAAAACACAAGCTACTGTAGAACTTTCCTCAAAAATCTCAATTCCCCAAGGAGAACCCAAAAAGGAACCAACAAGAAGCAAATGCAAATAATGGCAGAAATCTGTCAAAACAGACCAGCAGGTAAAAACTAATTTTTTCGACGACCTTTTGTTGCTCAAATCAAAAAGTGTTGAACTAAATAAAGTTAGATAACAACCTGGGGCAGAATCACAAAAATTCACGCCTCAAAATGATGTACAGAGATTGTACGCGAATTTTTACGGTGAAGCACAAAAATCTGTTTCGAGACAGCAACTTTCCCAATCATTACTTCTCTCTCATTAGAGGTTACTCTTGGCACAAAAAGCAAATAAAATGATAAGAAGTGGTTATTACTGAGATAATAACTTCCAAGACTCATCTAAAACTTTTGGGTTATCTCCCAATAAGTACTTTTCTTTAACGCCTTTAAGTTAGGCATGATAATTTCGATAATGCTCACATAAGAAATATGAATTGAAATAAAAGAGAGCATCAAAAAGCAAATTCAAAACACATTTAAGTCTAACCCACTTCCTATGCATAAGAATATTGTATGCAAATAAATTCACAAAGAACAAAGTGACGGGCATAGGAAGATAAAACAAGAGTAACTTCAAAACTTCCAGCACATAGAGAGGTGTTTCAGTACCATGAAAACTTCTAGAACCATATTTTCCTCTCTCATAATAATTTTCAGTAGCCTTATGAATAAACTCAACAATATAACTATCACATAAAGCATGCTTTTCATGATCTACAAACACATAATTTTTATCAAGCTAAAAAATAATGGGATTAAAACCTTCAAACCCACTTTTAACAATTTTATAACAAGGTGACTGATCATTCTCAAGAGGTATGGGGTTCCAAGATAAGGTCAAGACCCCTCCAATCTCATTTTTAATAGTAGTACAATTAATATTATCAACCAATATAGGACCATCATCTAGAGCTTTATCATAAACATTTTCTAAGCAACGCTCTTTAGTACCATGCATTTCGATGTTAGGCACTAATAAAGGATTATCATAGATAACATGATCATAATTATTATCACAAGTTTTACCCATAGTAGATTTTTCAAGAGAATCCACATGAACATAACATTAATCCTTCTTTGGTAAGCATGGGGGACAATCAAATAATGTAAGGGATAAAGAGTTACTCTCATTAGAAGGCAGGCATGGGTAGCTAATCCATTCTTCCTCCTTTTGTCCATCATTATCCTCCTCTTTTTCATCTAATGATCTTTTAGGTTCAGCAATTTCTTCTTCCATAGGCTCCTGCAAATTGTGGACACATTCTTGTGCATGACTAAGTCTCTCTTTATAATCAATGATATAACAATTATTGCTGAAATTTTCTATGCAATGATCAAGGATAGAAGAGACCATATCTTTAAGGTCTTTACAAGAAACATGGGTTTCATAGTTTTTAGACATGAAGGATTCTATTTCAGAAGCTCCCATAAACAAAACGAATTGTTCTACTTCTTCAAATCCAAGATGAATATAGTTATTCCAATGATAGTTCATAATTACAAACTCTTTACTAAAGCCACATTGGAATTTAAGATGTTTAGTATCCTATTTAGAGCAACAATATATATCATGGCGTTTAAGCAAAATTTTAGCAATTAGATCCAACCTTTTTAACACGGCTCTCATGGCTTTACCCTTATAAGATTCTCTATACCTTATAAAATCTTCCATGGAGGTTCTAGCAGGCGGTGGTTCATCTACTACCTTAGCAGTGATAGTAGTTTTCCCAAATAGGAAACCGAGTGGGCTATCCATAACAAAATAGTGATGAGCAGAACTAGACATAAAAACAACTTGAAGTGGGAACTAATTTTTTGTGTGTTTTTGATAAAGAAAGCAAGCAAACAAAGCAGAAATAAACTAAGCAAAACAAAAATAACAAAGTAAAGAGATTGGTTATGAGGGACTCCCCTTGTGAAGATGTCCTTGACTCCCCGGCAACGGCGCCAGAAAAATACTTTTGATGGCGTGTTGTTGACGTGGGAGCTTCTTCTTCTTCGATTCCCCAACAATGGCGCCAGAAAAATACTTGCTGGCTCTAGTTGATATCGAGCTCGTTGGGGAACCCCAAGAGGAAGGTATGATGAGCACAGTAGTAAGTTTCCCTCAGTTATGAAACCAAGGTTATCGAACCAGTAGGATCAAGGAAACACCTCCAAGGTGTTGTTGCCAACTTGGAATCCTGCACAACACAACCACAGAACTTTGCCCCCAACTTATAGTGAGGTTGTCAATCTCACCGGTTTTGCTGCAAACAAAGGATTAAACGTATTGTGTGGAAGATAGTAAAAGCTTACAGAAAGTAAACAGAAAGTAGTAAACAGTTGTAGATTGATGGTAAAAGAAAGGACCGGGGTCCATAGTTCACTAGTGGTGGTTCTCCTTAAGATAGATGACATGTTGGGTGAACAAATTACAGCGGGGCAATTGACAAACATCGAGAAAGCATACATGCATATACTAATCATCTTGACTCCTTTGAGATTTGATTGGGCATGACAACATTATACATAGACCGTAATCCAACTGCATCTATGACTAATAATCCACCTTCAGGTTATCATCCGAACCCCCTCTAGTATTAAGTTGCAAGCAATAGATAATTGCATTATGCATTGCGTGTAAAGTAAACAATATGATTGTTCTATGAACAGAGGATTGCTGTTTTCTCCCTAGTAGCAATAGCACATCTAGTACCTTAGAGATTTCTATCACTTCCCCAGATTACTAGAGGTATGAAGCCACTATCGAGCATAAGTACTAACTCTTGGAGTTGTTAGCATCTACTTGGCCAAGATAGCTACTAACAACGGAAAGCATGCAAGATCAAAAATAACAAAGACATGATAGAATCAATAATCAATCTGAAATAGCATCTCAATATCCATCGGATCCCCGCAAACACAACATGTAGGATTACAAATAGATGATCTTGATCATGAACGGAGCTCACAAGATCTAAACATGGTAACACAAAGGAGAAGAACCAACCATCTAGCTACTACATGGACCCGTAGTCCAAGGATGAACACGCATCACACCGGAGGCTTGCATGGTGATGAAGAAGGCCTCCAGGGTGAATTCTCCCCTCCGGCAGGGTGCCGGGAAGAGCTTCAGATCCCTCCCGATCTATGGATGGAGATGACGGCGGCTACAGACTCTTTCGTGGAATTTTGATTGGGTCCTTAGGGTTTCTATATCGGAGGCATCTTATAGGTGAAAGGGGAGGCCGAGGGGGTGCCTTAGGCGGCCACACCACCCCGTGGCGTGGGCCAGGCCTGGCTGTGCGGCCAGGTGGTGTGGCAGCCCTCTGGCCCCTCTCCGTCTCGTATTCTAGCTCCGTGTCCCCCTCGGTGAAAAACTGACTTAGGCTTTTGTCCCCTCCAATTCCGAGAATATTCATTTTCTGACTTTCCTGGAACCAAAAACAGCAGAAAACAGGCAACTAGCACTGTGGCATCTTGTTAATAGGTTAAGTGTATAAAAAGTACTCCAAAGTGTGGGCAAAACATAAGAAAGTAGATAAAAACCAAGCATGGAACATCACCAATCCCCTACATCTCCCACGCCCAAGGGAATTACTGACACATGAGAGAAGAACATATCATCAATATAATTGAATAAAGGGAATTCGTCTTTGTATTACCGTGGAGATCCACAATAAGAATAGAAAAATATCCAACACAATTCAAGATGGGAAGAAACAATCTCAAACCCTAGTCTTGCAAGGTGGAGATCCCTTTCTCTCTCAAGTACGAGTAGTGGCTATGGGGTGTATTGGCTAGGAGGTCGAAGATCGTGGAGCGAGATGAAGAACATCTTCTCCTTCTTATCTGGATCCCTTCTTTCTCCCTTCTGGATGGTGTGGTGGCTGCTGCGTTGTGTTTTTGTCCCCAGTCCCTTCATGGAAGTTGTCCCTTTTGACAAGACAGAGGCAGCGATAGCTATATGGTGGGAACTATATGGCCGGAAAATATTCCCATCGTATAGTTGCTTGTTAAAGCTTCTATTGACTCCTCTTGCGTGCTTCCAAAGTGAGACTCGCTTGTTTTCCCCAGAATATTGTGTTTCTCTAGTTAAATCCTCATGTTGACGTTCAGACCCTGAAACACACATTGAAACCCAAGTTTTCTTCGCTACCGAAGTATTAGCGTTAGGTAAAACCAAAAAAGATCAATTCTAGGAGAAAACCATCAAATAAAGCCATCAAATATGTGTCGAATCTCACAGCTATCAACTCCCCCAAGCTTAGATGTTGCTCGCCCTCGAGTGACAAGGAAATAAAGAAGAATAGTGGAGATTCGAAACTGAAAATAGAGGAACTCACAAGTTTGAATTGGTGTCAAATTCTTTTCTTCACAATCCCTGCAATCTTAAATATAATCATACAAGTATTCACAAGATTACACTGAGTCCACTTCCTAACCACGTGTATCTTGTTAGCAAATAAATCATATGCCCAAGCAAGTGTCGAAAGTTTTAGCTAGGAAAGTGAGACAAATTCTTTTGGTCACTCTCTTTATAGAGACATGAAAGCCTTTTGTTCTTGTTTGTTTACCAAATTAAGAGTACTCAAGTAGGCATCAAAGTATGTAATTTGAGAACAACTCATCCATCCCATGTCAAAATCTCAAGACTATCAAAGCACCTTCTTTCTTTTCTTTTGCCTTTCAAAAACTTCAGCTCTTTCATAGAGAAATCATGCCACTATTTTTATCATGTTTAATTGGGGTTGTGCTGTGCACTCGTGACCATGCCAATAAATAATTGTTGAGCATAATGGGCCACAGGAGTACTACAACTTCACTTGGAACATGAGACCATGAGGAGACTAATTTTTTTACCCGTCATAGCATTGCTGCTACAGACGTTTACATAACTCAATAGCCGAAATCAAGTGGTTTCCCACATTTAGATCGTTCGTTGGCCAGTGGAGTTAATAGTTCCCCATGGAGCACGACAAAGTTGTAATGACACGCGTAAAGCAATATCTTACGGTAATTATTATAAAAAGTAGTGGCATAATTTCTACTAGTTCGAAGCATCCGTTTCATCAAACAATTTCAATCAAGGGTATTATCAAGTCTATTTATATTAAGCACAAATGGAATGGAGTGGTTCCAAAATTAAATTCTTCGAGCTAAACATGGACTCAAGTCATCTTTCAGATGCTTTTTCTTGTTGTAAAAATGTATGAAGTATTTCAAACCAAGTCTTTGCTCATTATTTCAAGGCTAAAAAGGAGACACTAGCAAAGGAATAAAATTTATGGGATAACAAGCTAAGTGGGGAGCGTCCTCACTGCAAGTGAGTAAATATTTTTAGGATCAATTTAAGGTTGCAGAGAGGATGATGAAAGGAACGTGATACCTCCTATAGCTTGCTTCATTCTTGTATTTGAGTCAAAACCCCTCTATGCTTTCCTATTGCCAAGTCACCTGAAATTAAGCAATCTCTGAGAGAAACAAATAAACAAACTTGCAAATAAAATTACAACTAATTTTTTTGTATTTTTGTTTAGACATGCAAAGCTGAAAGTAAATATGCAAATTTGAAGTAATAAAATAAATCAAAAGAAGAAAATAAAAATATGTATGCAAAGTTTGGAGGTTTTCAAACCTCCCCCAAGCTTAGGCAATTGCCAGGCTCAATTGTTGCCGTCATTTGGCAGCTGGCACGGATACTGCTGGTAGAAGTCGGGGAAGTGGGTCATGAAGTGACTGAAGTTGTGAGTCAAAGTGTTCACATCTTCATTCACATCCTGAAGAGTGTGGTCGATCTCCCCAACGCGTTGGTTGAGCTGTTGGAACTCCTGTTAGGGGACGTAGTCGTACCCCTGATGTGGCTGGTTGGGCCACCGGTCCCATGCTCCTCCTTGTTGTTGTTGCTGCTGTCCTTCCCAAGCAGGGTTATGTCCCTGCTTTTCCTCCTGCTCCTGCTCCTGCTCCTCATCATCCTGCTGCCCTTCTTCTTCCTCCTCGGGCTGGTGCTCGGCCAAGATTGTCGTCACTTTGTCCTTGGTGAGGATCCAAGTGTTCTTGTCCACAATTGAGAAGGCCTGGGGCAGGGTAACTGAACCTGCTCACCCTGTACATCATCAATATAACCGAATTGATATGCTCAGAGCCTCTGGTTAGCATGGTAAACACCAAGGAAGCCACAAGCAGTCAAATACTTGACGTCCATAAGTTTGGAGCCGTCAACAGGTTCCATAATAGGTAGTATAACGTTCAATGCATAGGAAAGGTGGGTTACCAATCCACCAATGCGAATATCACCTTTGGTCTTGTTGCTTTGGTGGCGGAAGTGCTAGATGAGTAGAGCTACAGGACTGGGGCTCTGCGGTGAAGTAGGGAAAAGAGCCTAGGTGATCATTGCCATGTCTGCATTAGCCATGGAGCCTGTGTCACCTCTCCCCAGTAGTGTGTTGGCGAGGAAGAGAGCATAATAGCGAATGGTTGGGTTCTGAATGGTGGACATCTTCTTCTGATAAAAATGCCTGCCACCATTAACAGAAATAACCTCCCAAGTCATCCCACTTGTGACGCTATCGAGGTTAGTAATATTGGGCTCCCCGGTATGGGGAGGCTAAAAGCAGTGCAAAATTGTTCGAAATTTATTTCATAGTGCTGCCGGTTCGTGGCGAAGCTGATAGTGCACATGTTACCTTTCTCCTTGTGGTCGTCGTAGAAGGAGTCAAGGAACTCATGGGTGAGCTCAGCATAGGTGTCGTGGCTTGCGAAGCTGATCACCGCCAGCCCCGCCCTGCTGCACATGAGGTCGAAGTCCTCCTTCAACCCTGCCGCGGTGAGAAAGTTGTGGTCGACCCAACGCGTGGGCAACACCCTCCATGCTGAGACAATGTCCAACTTGGAGTTGCGCGAAGCTCGGGACCCCGAGCTTGAGCCCTCACCCTGTTAGCGCTTGCTCGAACAAAAGAGGTTACCGATTTTGTTCATCGTGATGCACTGAAAAAATTTCACCATAAAACCTTAGGCATATAGTTTCTATATGATATATGAATGATTCTATGTGGAAAAGTTCAATCCTAACGTGAGAAATCAATAGAAAAACAATATAAGCTTGAGTTCATCCACTAGATCAATGCTAGAGTTTCAACCATGGAAATCTGAAAATAAAGCATGGATAGAGAGAGAAACATACTGATCTGTTGATTCCCCCACTCAAACAAACAAAATCCATGAAGAATCAAAAGTTCTAGGTGGATTTTGAGAGGTTTGGAGAGAGAATATGAGAGAAATAATGAGGAGAGGAGGAAGACCTAGCCGCCCCGGTGCGAGTAAGTGGCCGTGCCGATGTGATGTTGCTCCGTCCGTATAATTGCAGCGGCGCATCAAACTAGGGTTTCTTTATTCAGAAAATAGCTATACGGGTGCAACAATACGGCCGGATCAAAATGATCCCACCGTATAGTTGGTTGTTAAATCGTCTACCTCTCGAGATAATTCTAAAACTAGCATCGATATCTATACGACCGGAACTATACGGCCGGAATTTTTATTCCCACCGTATATTTGGTCGTTAAACTCTCAGTACCTTTGGGATGAAATTCTAAGAAGGCATCGATATCTATACGACCGCAGCTATACAGCCGGAATTTTTATTCTCGCCGTATAGTTGGTCGTTAAACTCTCAGTACCTTTCAGAAATCTTTGTACGGAGGCATCGATATCTATACGACCGCAGCTATACGGCCATAATTTTTATTCCCGCCGTATAGTTGGTCGTTAAACTCTCTATGCATTCGAAGAAAATTTGTTGATGCAAAGATAACTATACGACCGGAACTATACAGCCATATTTTTTTATTCCTGCCGCATAGTTGGTCGTTAAACCATCAATAAACATCAAAAAAAATCTATTTCTTCGAGGATACCTTCTTATCCCATAAATTAGCGAAATACCTAGTTTTTAACAGAAAAATGACAGTAAAAACTGGTGACTAAAATTTAGCATATTAAAAGCAAAATTTTAGCTTCTACAAATAGAAAACTCAAGCTTTTATTCTTATTATTATTCTCTACTTATTCAATCGATGTTTCTACTACTTTTTGACAACTGCATCTTTAGGGGCGTGATGACCCACAAGTATAGGGGGTGTATCACAGTATTTTTGATAAGTAAGAGTGTCGAACCCAATGAGGAGCAGAAGGTGCTGGCTAGTGGTATGGACCAGGAATTCTCTGCAAATACTTAGCAGACGGATTTTTAGGGTTTTTGATAATGCAAGTAAATAAAGTACGAGTAAATAAAAGACAATAAGAATAAATGCAGCAAGTGGCCCAATCATTTATGCAGCAAAGGACAAGCCGGTTGTATTACTTAAGATGACCAAACGTTCTCGAGGACACATGGGAAGACTGCAAGTGCTTTCGCTTCATATAGTTGATTAATCTTCTTTAGCTTGCTAAGTGTTGTGTGGGTGAACCTGTGCTAATGTACTGACCTTCCTAGGACTAATACATACTTGTGATTATACCCCTTGAAAACATCCATAAGTACAAGAAAGTAATTAAGGTAAAAACCTAACCACAGCTTTAAACTCTAAGACCCTGACGTCCCTTGTGCAGGGCTTGTACGTCTGCGGTACCAAAGTTGGCAGGCCAGCGCATGGCGGTACCTAAGTTGCCTGAAATCACCGCGTTTCGAAAAGTTGGGCCGCCAACTACTGAGAGGGGCCATTTCGAGGCAAACTCATCTCACCCCGCTAAATACAAACATTCCGTTAAACCGCCATGTGAAGTAGACAGTCGGGACCCACATGTCGGTTATCTGTCCGTGACGCGGGCGCCAACGCGGCAACCTCTTAGGCAAATCGAGCAGCTAAGTGGATCGGATGTGTTGACCAATTTCACAAATCCATTCCCGGCTTTCCCCTAGCACCGGTGGCGTCGTAATCCACCCTCCAGGCAGGACGATCCCTTCGGACATTTGACTTCCGGGGCGAGTTGTTGCGCCCAGTCGCTGATACCGAGCTCCAATGGCACATGCCGTAGCCGCCGTTGCGAGGCTCTAGCCCGTCTCTGCCGCTGACGAGCCGAGCAGCTCGGAGGATGGCAGATCCTACTATCAAGAAAGAAGAAGTTCTGTCTACAAGCCGGTGAGCTACCCTTCTCTTTGCTATTCGCACTAATTACAACTGCTAGCTGGCTACTAAACCTCAAATTGTTTGTTAGCCCAACGCTGACAAACATATTTTGTCCATAGTTTTCTGTCAAGTGGGATCTGCACGGACCCCCTTACCTGGTTACGGTAGTCCTCTACAGGTACGACTCTAATGCCAAGTGGTATGGAAGCCATTGTTTCACGATGGAAGAAGAGCCTGCACAGATATGCACTATATCTAGTATGGTTTCTGCTCTGCGTAATCATGTTGAATTATGGTCAAGGCGCATAAAGTTCAGCTTCATGGATGAACGTGGCATCATGGTTCCTATAACGTGTGATAGTCGCTAATTGGGTTGATGAAAAGGTATGCTTCGCCGCCATGTTTGACCTAAAATGTCATGTATCGATGTGGAAGCCGCCGAATCGAGTCGCCTTCTATTCTTGGATGTAGGTTGCTCAACCCAATTAGCTCTGTAAGCAAAGGTCGCTTGGGGTTCGCATGTTTGTGCTGAATTGTAATTTTTGTTTTATTTACTCTGTAGATATTAGGCAGTTATGCAACAGTCTTGTTTCTTTGACAGGAAGCGCCGCAAGGTTAGAAACATGACTGCCGGGTCAGTGATTTTGCTGCCCAAAGAAATTCAAAACGAGTGGAAAGATGATGCTGGACACGATTCTGGTGCCCATTGTCCCGGTGATGCAGAGTACGTGAAGCTAAGAAAATTGGCACCGAGGAAGAGGAAGAAGGCAGAAATGAAGAAGCCAAGGACGTGAAGGCTTGGCACCTGTGCTGAGAAAAAAGGCTGCTGGCAATGAAGATGCATAGTAATGTGTTAAACTTGAACCTATATATGTAATTCTGTTAAATTCTGATCACTTTGTGTGTGGCATGTTGCTGGGCGAAACAATCTACCCACGTTCTCTGAGTAAAATGTACCGTGACTTAGGGTTTAGAAACGCCTGAGTCAGTAGTTGAATCCTAAATTGTGATTGTACCACTGCTATCTGAAAACAATGATCCACCGGTTCTATGATTGATGAGGGGCAGGAGGTCTCCAAATACGACGGAATGTAAGTGGCACATAAATAAATTATTTAAGCTGCCACACTCCACGAAGCAGCAACTTATTTCAGATGCTGCACAACGACATGGCAACATAAACATCAATGTTCTCACCGATAATGCCCAGATGAGGAGGAAATGGGTACCACTTTCTGGCCTAATATTGAGCCCGTCTATCTCACCGCCTCTCTGCTCCTGCATCCCCTGCATCTAACGAAGCTCCCGGATCTCCAGTAACCGGGTGTACATGCTTCCACTTTATAAATTATGGTTGTGCCATTTGCATGCGGCACAATCCACGTAGATTACGTTTAAACAAACCACCAGTGTCAGAATACACTAGTAGAAAAGGTGTCTTTGGTCCACGGTTATGTTCCCAATCCGGGACAGAGATCTAAATCGAGGCAGAAATTGATCTAAATCACAAATTCTTCCACAAATTAATGCGGGGTCAGAGCAATTTTTTTCCTCCCTGGAATCCGGGACCAATAGTTCAGATCGCTAGGTCAACAAGTACAAATATTACAACTTAAAAAGGCACGGAGCTTAAGCTAAATAGAACTAGTTATCACACATCTCCTTGATCTTCCTAATCTTGGCCCGATGCGCATCTTCCTGCGAGAGCAAGGATCGAATTGTCTGCTCCTTCCTTTTAGCATCTTCCTTGCACAACTTCAATTGTTTCTCTGCATTTTTCCTCATGCACTTGTCAATACTGAAGTTGTGTAACGCAGACTTTGGCCTGGTGGAGATCGTTCCTTGCTTGAGCCGGGCTTCTTGCTCGCTTTAGCCTTCGTGGCCAATGTCGCGTCCCTCTCCTTCTCGACTTTGATAACCTTGTCTTGCACCCACCGAGATCTCGCTATGCTTGGTCGTCAATCGTTCCCATAGATTCATCTCAACACTGTCAAGACGTGAGCTGAATACGGATTCTTTCAACTCGATAGTCATTTCCCATAGTTTGTCCAGCGTTTTCTGCATCGATTTGGGCCACTCTAGATCTACCCATTTGACAACACCACAACTTCCGCCTTGCATCATTGCACAATGTCCTTGACACCATAGAAACCTCCTGCCTGCGTTTCGTCCTTCGAAGGCTACAAATTTAGCGGGCACATATCCATGTTTACATACCAGAGGACTGTCTTCATCCTCTAAACCGTGATAGTCGGAGTCATACATCGTCTGGTTATCCTAACACATCATACGCGCATGAGTAAATAGATTAGATCTACCTCAAAAAATAGATAACTAGCCACAGATGATAGAAATAGAGATGAGACGACTCACATTGCAATCACCGTCCATGTCGTCATGACGCGTTTCATCGTCGTCTCCCCATGAACCCATGGCGAGAGGGGTGGGGGGGTGGCTGCCAGAGAGGGGATTGGGATGGAGGCGCCGTCGACTAGCGGCTACGGCAGGATGGGAGTGAAGTGGGGAAAGTGGCTTCAAGGGTAAGGAAGAGAAGTACGGGGAGGAAGAGAAGTAATAGGGACGTGACACTGGGATGTGTCCCACTGAACTCGTGAGACGTGACACTCAAAATGTGGGAGCGCCTGGTTGCCGCGCTTGTCCAAAGCAAGCATGGCCAATCATGCCGCAGAACAGCCTACTCGCGGATCGCTCTCACGAAGACCATCCCAATCGTCCAAGCGCCCCAATCGAACGGTATGTAACAATCGTCAAGCAGAACAACTGTGTTAGGGCGTGCCTTCTAGAAGACTCGGTCTAACGGCTACCCATGCAATGACACTGGGTGTGGTTCATGAAAAGAACAGACATGCAATGACACTGGCAGTGATTCATGAAAAGAACAGACATGCAATGACACTGTGGATCCTTATGTGGTTCATGAAAAGAACAGACATGCAATGACACTGGTGGATCCTTATGTGGTTTGTTTAGAAGAACACACATGCAATGACACTAGGTGTGGTTCATGAGAAGAACAGACACGCAATGACACTGGTGGATCCTTATATGGTTTGTTTAGAGGAACAGACATGCAATGACACCGGTGGATCCACATGTGGTTTATGGAAGTAAAAGACATGCAATGACACTGGTAGATCCTTATGTGGTTCATGAATAGAACAAACATGCACTGACACTGGGTGTGGTTCATGAAAAGAACAGACACGCAATGACACTTGTGTGGTTCATGAGAAGAACAGACATGCAATGACACTGGTGGGCCCATCCTTATGTGGTTTATGGAAAAGAACAGACATGCAATGACACTGGTGGATCCTTATGTGGTTTGTTTAGAAGAACACACATGCAATGACACCGGTGGATCCACATGTGGTTTATGGAAGTAAAAGACACGCAATGACACTGGTAGATCCTCATGTGGTTCATGAAAAGAACAAACATGCAGTGAAACTGAGCGTGGTTCATGAATAGAACATACATGCACTGACACTGGGTGTGGTTCATGAAAAGAACAGACATGCAATGACACCGGTGGGCCCATCCTTATGTGGTTCCTGAAAAGAACAGACATGCAATGACACTGGTGGATCCTTATGTGGTTTGTTTAGAAGAACACACATGCAATGACACTGGGTGTGGTTCATGAAAAGAACACACACGCAATGACACCGGTGAATCCACATGTGGTTTGTTTAGAGGAACAGACATGCAATGACACCGGTGGATCCACGTGTGGTTCATGAATAGAACAAACATGCACTGACACTGGGTGTGGTTCATGAAAAGAACAGACACGCAATGACATTGGGTGTGGTTCATGAGAAGAACAAACATGCAATGACACTGGTGGGCCCATCCTTATGTGGTTTATGGAAAAGAATAGACATGTAATGACACTGGTGGATCCTTATGTGGTTTGTTTAGAAGAACCCACATGCAATGACACCGGTGGATCCACATGTGGTTTATGGAAGTAAAAGACATGCAATGACACTGGTAGATCCTTATGTCGTTCATGGAAAGAACAAACATGCAATGACACTGTTGGATCCTTATGTCGTTTGTTTAGAAGAACACACATGCAATGACACTGGGTGTGGTTCATGAAAAGAACAGACATGCAATGACACCAGTGGGCCCATCCTTATGTGGTTCATGAAAAGAACAGACATGCAATGACACTGGTGGATCCTTATGTGGTTTGTTTAGAAGAACACACATGCAATGACACTGGGTGTGGTTCATGAAAAGAACACACACGCAATGACACCGGTGGATCCACATGTGGTTTGTTTAGATGAACAGACATGCAATGACACCGGTGGATCCACGTGTGGTTCATGAGAAGAACACACATCCAATGACTCTGGTAGATCCTTATGTGGTTCATGAAAAGAACTGACATGCAGTGACACTGGGTGTGATTCATGAAAAGAACAGACATGCACTGACACTAGGAGTGGTTCATGAAAAGAACTGACAAGCAATGACACTGGTGGATCCTTATGTCGTTTATGGAAGGAACAGACATGCAATCACACCGGTGGATCCACATGTGGTTTATGGAAGTAACACACATGCAATGACACTGGGTGTGGTTCATGAAAAGAATAGACATGCAATGACAATGGTAGATCCTTATGTGGTTCATGAGAAGAACATACACGCAATGACACTGGTGGATCCTTATCTGGTTTGTTTAGAGGAACAGACATGCAATGACACAAGTGGATCCACATGTGGTTTATGGAAGTAAAAGACATGCAATGACACTGGTAGATCCTTATGTGGTTCATGAATAGAACAGACATGCACTGACACTAGGTGTGGTTCATGAAAAGAACAGACACGCAATGACACTAGGTGTGGTTCATGAGAAGAACAGACATGCAATGACACTGGTGGGCCCATCCTTATGTGGTTTATGGAAAAGAACAGACATGCAATGACACTGGTGGATCATTATGTGGTTTGTTTAGAAGAACACATGTGCAATGACACCGGTGGTTCCACATGTGGTTTATGGAAGTAAAAGACATGCAATGACACTGGTAGATCCTCATGTGGTTCATGAAAAGAACAAACATGCAGTGAAACTGAGCGTGGTTCATGAATAGAACAGACATGCACTGACACTAGGTGTGGTTCATGAAAAGAACAGACATGAAATGACACCGGTGGGCCCATCCTTATGTGGTTCCTGAAAAGAACAGACATGCAATGACACTGGTGGATCCTTATGTGGTTTGTTTAGAAGAACACACATGCAATGACACTGGGTGTGGTTCATGAAAAGAACACACACGCAATGACACCGGTGGATCCACATGTGGTTTGTTTAGAGGAACAGACATGCAATGACACCGGTGGATCCACGTGTGGTTCATGAGAAGAACACACATACAATGACTCTGGTAGATCCTTACGTGGTTCATGAAAAGAACTGACATGCAGTGACACTGGGTGTGGTTCATGAAAAGAACAGACATGCACTGACACTAGGAGTGGTTCATGAAAAGAACTGACAGGCAATGACACTGGTGGATCCTTATGTCGTTTATGGAAGGAACAGACATGCAATCACACCGGTGGATCCACATGTGGTTTATGGAAGTAACACACATGCAATGACACTGGGTGTGGTTCATGAAAAGAACAGACATGCAATGACACTGGTAGATCCTTATGTGGTTCATGAGAAGAACGTACACGCAATGACACTGGTGGATCCTTATCTGGTTTGTTTAGAGGAACAGACATGCAATGACACAAGTGGATCCACATGTGGTTTATGGAAGTAAAAGACATGCAATGACACTGGTAGATCCTTATGTGGTTCATGAATAGAACAGACATGCACTGACACTAGGTGTGGTTCATGAAAAGAACAGACACACAATGACACTAGGTGTGGTTCATGAGAAGAACAGACATGCAGTGACACTGGTGGGCCCATCCTTATGTGGATTATGGAAAAGAACAGACATGCAATGACACTGGTGGATCCTTATGTGGTTTGTTTAGAAGAACACATGTGCAATGACACCGGTGGTTCCACATGTGGTTTATGGAAGTAAAAGACATGCAATGACACTGGTAGATCCTCATGTGGTTCATGAAAAGAACAAACATGCAGTGAAACTGAGCGTGGTTCATGAATAGAACATACATGCACTGACACTGGGTGTGGTTCATGAAAAGAACAGACATGCAATGACACCGGTGGGCCCATCCTTATGTGGTTCCTGAAAAGAATGTATATGCAATGACACTGTGGATCCTTATGTGGTTTGTTTAGAAGAACACACATGCAATGACACTGGTGTGGTTCATGAAAAGAACACACGCAATGACACCGTGGATCCACATGTGGTTTGTTTAGAGGAATGTACATGCAATGACACCGTGGATCCACGTGGTTCATGAGAAGAACACACATCCAATGACTCGTAGATCCTTACGTGGTTCATGAAAAGAACTGACATGCAATGACACCGGGTGTGGTTCATGAAAAGAATGTATATGCACCGACACTCAGGAGTGGTTCATGAAAAGAACTGACAGGCAATGACACTGGTGGATCCTTATGTGGTTTATGGAAGGAACAGACATGCAATCACACTGGTGGATCCACATGTGGTTTATGGAAGTAACACACATGCAATGACACTAGGTGTGGTTCATGAAAAGAACAGACATGCAATGACACTGGTAGATCCTTATGTGGTTCATGAGAAGAACAGACACGCAATGACACTAGTGGATCCTTATGTGGTTTGTTTAAAAGAACAGACATGCAATGACACCGGTGGATCCACATGTGGTTTATGGAAGTAAAAAACATGCAATGACACTGGTAGATCCTTATGTGGTTCATGAATAGAACAGACATGCACTGACACCGGGTGTGGTTCATGAAAAGAACAGACACGCAATGACACTGGGTGTGGTTCATGAGAAGAACAGACATGCAATGACACTGGTGGGCCCATCCTTATGTGGTTTATGGAAAAGAATAGACATGCAATGACACTGGTGGATCCTTATGTGGTTTGTTTAGAAGAACACACATGCAATGACACGGGTGGATCCACATGTGGTTTATGGAAGTAAAAGACATGCAATGACACTGGTAGATCCTTATGCGGTTCATGAAAAGAACAGACATGCATTGAAACTAGGTGTGGTTCATGAATAGAACAGACATGC
Source organism: Avena insularis (assembly GCA_023614405.1). Lineage (NCBI taxonomy): Eukaryota > Viridiplantae > Streptophyta > Magnoliopsida > Poales > Poaceae > Avena > Avena insularis. The sequence goes on along the minus strand of CM042692.1, from coordinate 488,428,247 downwards.
ACTGACACTGGGTGTGGTTCATGAAAAGAACAGACATGCAATGACACTGGTGGATCCTTATGTGGTTTGTTTAGAGGAACAGACATGCAATGACACCGGTGGATCCACATGTGGTTTATGGAAGTAATAGACATGCAATGACACTGGTAGATCCTTATGTGGTTCATGAATAGAACAAACATGCACTGACACTGGGTGTGGTTCATGAAAAGAATAGACACGCAATGACACTGGGTGTGGTTCATGTGAAGAACAGACATGCAATGACACTGGTGGGCCCATCCTTATGTGGTTTATGGAAAATAACAGACATGTAATGACACTGGTGGATCCTTATGTGGTTTGTTTAGAAGAGAAACATGCAATGACACCGATGGATCCACATGTGGTTTATGGAAGTAAAAGACATGCAATGACACTGGTAGATCCTTATGTGGTTCATGAAAAGAATAGATATGTAGTGAAACTGGGTGTGGTTCATGAATAGAACAGATATGCACTGACACTAGGTGTGGTTCATGAAAAGAACAGACATGCAATGACACCGGTGGGCCCATCCTTATGTGGTTCATGAAAAGAACAGACATGCAATGACACCGGTGGGCCCATCCTTATGTGGTTCATGAAAAGAACAGACATGCAATGACACGGGTGGATCCTTATTTGGTTTATTTAGAAGAACACACATGCAATGACACTGGGTGTGGTTCATGAAAAGAACACACACGCAATAACACCGGTGGATCCACATGTGGTTTGTTTAGCGGAACAGACATGCAATGACACCGGTGGATCCAAGTGTGGTTCATGAGAAGAACACACATCCAATGACTCTGGTAGATCCTTATGTGGTTCATGAAAAGAACTGACATGCATTGACACTGGGTGTGGTTCATGAAAATAATAGACATGCACTGACACTAGGAGTGGTTCATGAAAAGAACTGACAGGCAATGACACTGGTGGATCCTTATGTGGTTTATGGAAGGAACAGACATGCAATCACACTGGTGGATCCAAATGTGGTTTATGGAAGTAACACACATGCAATGACACTGGGTGTGGTTCATGAAAAGAACAGACATGCAATGACACTGGTGGATCCTTATGTGGTTCATGAGAAGAACAGACACGCAATGACACTGGTGGATCCTTATGTGGTTTATTTAGAAGAACAGACATACAATGACACTGGTGGATCCACATGTGGTTTATGGAAGTAAAAGACATGCAATGACACTGGTAGATCCTTATGTGGTTCATGAATAGAACAGACATGCACTGACACTAGGTGTGGTTCATGAAAAGAACAGACACGCAATGACACTGGGTGTGGTTCATGAGAAGAACAGACATGCAATGACACTGGTGGGCCCATCCTTATGTGGTTTATGGAAAAGAACAGACATGCAATGACACTGGTAGATCCTTATGTGGTTTGTTTAGAATAACACACATGCAATGACACCGGTGGATCCACATGTGGTTTATGGAAGTAAAAGACATGCAATGGCACTGCTAGATCCTTATGTGGTTCATGAAAAGAACCGACATGCAGTGAAACTAGGTGTGGTTCATGAATAGAACAGACATGCACTGAGACTGGGTGTGGTTCATGAAAAGAACAGACATGAATGACACCGGTGGTCCCATACTTATGTGGTTCATGAAAAGAACATACATGCAATGACACTGCTGGATCCTTATGTGTTTTGTTTAGAAGAACACACATGCAATGACACTAGGCGTGGTTCATGAAAAGAACACACACGCAATGACACCGGTGGATCCACATGTGGTTTGTTTAGAGGAACAGACATGTAATGACACCGGTGGATCCAAGTGTGGTTCATGAGAAGAACACACATCCAATGACTCTGGTAGATCCTTATGTGGTTCATGAAAAGAACTGACATGCAGTGACACTGGGTGTGGTTCATGAAAAGAACTAACAGGTAATGACACTGGTGGATCCTTATGTGGTTTATGGAAGGAACAGACATGCAATCACACCGGTGGATCCACATGTGGTTTATGGAAGTAACACACATGCAATGACACCGCGTGTGGTTCATGAAAAGAACAGACATGCAATGACACTGGTAGATCCTTATGTGGTTCATGAGCAGAACAGACATGCAATGACACTGGTGGATCCTTATGTGGTTTGTTTAGAAGAACAGACATGCAATGACACTGGTGGATCCACATGTGGTTTATGGAAGTAAAAGACATGCAATGACACTGGTAGATCCTTATGTGGTTCATGAATAGAACAGACATGTACTGACACTGGGCGTGGTTCATGAAAAGAACAGACACGCAATGACATTGGGTGTGGTTCATGAGAAGAGCAGACATGCAATGACACTGGTGGGCCCATCCTTATGTGGTTTATGGAAAAGAACAGACATGCAATGACACTGGTGGATCCTTACGTGGTTTGTTTAGAAGAACACAGATGCAATGACACCGGTGGATCCACATGTGGTTTATGGAAGTAAAAGACATGCAATGACACTGGTAGATCGTTATGTGGTTCATGAAAAGAACAGACATGCAGTGAAACTAGGTGTGGTTCATGAATAGAACAGACATGCACTGACACTGGGTGTGTTTCATGAAAAGAACACACATGCAATGACACCGGTGGGCCCATCCTTATGTGGTTCATGAAAAGAACAGACATGCAATGACACTGGTGGATCCTTATGTGGTTTGTTTAGAAGAACACACATGCAATGACACTGGGTGTGGTTTATGAGAAGAATACACATCCAATAAACTCTAGGTGGATCCACATGTGGTTTGTTTAGAGGAACAGACATGCAATGACACCGGTGGATCCACGTGTGGTTCATGAGAAGAACACACATCCAATGACTCTGGTAGATCCTTATGTGGTTCATGAAAAGAACTGACATGCAGTGACACAGGGTATGGTTCCTGAACAGAATAGACATGCACTGACACTAGGAGTGGTTCATGAAAAGAACTGACAGGCAATGACACTGGTGGATCCTTATGTGGTTTATGGAAAGAACAGACATGCAATCACATCGGTGGATCCACATGTGGTTTATGGAAGTAACACACATGGAATGACACTGGGTGTGGTTCATGAAAAGAACAGACATGCAATGACACTGGTAGATCCTTATGTGGTTCATGAGAAGAACAGACACGCAATGACACTAGTGGATCCTTATGTGGTTTGTTTAGAGGAACAGACATGCAATGACACAAGTGGATCCACATGTGGTTTATGGAAGTAAAAGACATGCAATGAACCTGGTAGATCCTTATGTGGTTCATGAATAAAACAACCATGCACTGACACTGGGTGTGGTTCATGAAAAGAACAGACACGCAATAACACTCGGTGTGGTTCATGAGAAGAACAGACATGCAATGACACTGGTGGGCCCATCCTTATGTGGTTTATGGAAAAGAACACACATGCAATGACACTGGTGGATCCTTATGTGGTTTGTTAGAAGAACACACATGCAATGACATCGGTGGATCCACATGTGGTTTATGGAAGTAAAAGACATGCAATGACACTGGTAGATCCTTATGTGGTTCATGAAAAGAATAGACATGCAGTGAAACTGGGTGTGGTTCATGAATAGAACAGACATGCACTGACACTGGGTGTGGTTCATGAAAAGAACAGACATGCAATGACACCGGTGGTCCCATCCTTATGTGGTTCATGAAAAGAACAAACATGCAATGACACTGGTGGATCCTTATGTGGTTTGTTTAGAAGAACACACATGCAATGACACTGGGTGTGGTTCATGAAAAGAACACGCACGCAATGACACCGGTGGATCCACATGTGGTTTGTTTAGAGGAACATACATGCAATGACACCGGTGGATCCACGTGTGGTTCATGGGAAGAACACACATCCAATGACTCTGGTAGATCCTTATGTGGTTCATGAAAAGAACTGCATGTGACACCGGTGTGGTTCATGAAAAGAATGTATATGCACCGACAAGAGGAGTGGTTCATGAAAAGAACTGACATGCAATGACACTAGTGGATCCTTATGTGGTTTATGGAAGGAACAGACATGCAATCACACCGGTGGATCCAAATGTGGTTTTTGGAAGTAACACACATGCAATGACACTGGGTGTGGTTCATGAAAAGAACAGACATGCAATTACATTGGTAGATCCTTATGTGGTTCATGAGAAGAACAGACACGCAATGACACTGGTGGATCCTTATGTGGTTTGTTTATAGGAACAGACATGCAATGACACCGGTGGATCCAAATGTGGTTTATGGAAGTAAAAGACATGCAATGACACTGGTAGATCCTTATGTGGTTCATGAATAGAACATACATGCACTGACACTAGGTGTGGTTCATGAAAAGAACAGACATGCACTCACACTAGGAGTGGTTCATGAAAAGAACTGACAGGCAATGACACTGGTGGGCCCATCCTCATGTGGTTCATGAAAAGAACAGACATGCAATGACACTGGTGGATCCTTATGTGGTTTGTTTAGAAGAACACACATGCAATCACACCGGTGGATGCACATGTGGTTTATGGAAGTAAAAGACATGCAATGACACTGGTAGATCCTTATGTGGTTCATGAAAAGAACAGACATGCAGTGAAACTGAGCGTGGTTCATGAATAGAACAGACATGCACTGACACTGGGTGTGGTTCATGAAAAGAACTGACATGCAATGACACCGGTGGGCCCATCCTTATGTGGTTCATGAAAAGAACAGACATGCAATGACACTGGTGGATCCTTATGTGGTTTGTTTAGAAGAACACACATGCAATGACACTGGGTGTGGTTTATGAGAAGAACACACATCCAATGAACTCTAGTGGATCTATCTTGGCATAATTTGATGTATTCCACGATGTATTTCATTGTACAAGACACTTTCCATTTTTATACTACTCAGTTTTGCCCTTGGTTTTATGCGGTACTACTTAGTTTTGCCCACCCCCCTCTCTATCTTTCATAGAAGCCCAAAACTGTGCTCACCCTGTCTGCTACTCCCTGATTGGTTGTCATAGTTGTCACGCGGATCGTGCGCACCAACCGTTGATTCTGTGTGATCCAACGATGATCGTTGCACACCTCGTGCCCTTCACAATACAGCGTGAGACAACACGGACGTCTCCCTCCGCGAGACTTCTACAGGAAGGAACACGATGCCGTCCATCGAAAAAGTCGTCGAGCGATCATGTCAAGTTTAATCAAGTCTGAAAAGCCTACTACTGCTACTACAACTCATGCGCAGGGCAACAGGGTCATCGAGTGCACGGTTGTCGACGGGACGCTGCAATTTATTGCCACTTGATTTTAATCAGACATATCCCATTTATACGCAGTGCTCTCAATCTCACTTCCAACTGGGCCCTACTGCTAGTAAATTCCATGAGTCAAGGGCCCCCCTCGAGTAGATCTAACGTTGCTAGAAATTAGTTCCGCGCCACTTGCATGCAGTGGAATCGAGGTCTCCCATGAGCGTGTTTTCAATGCAGCTCTAAAGTGGAGATCGTGGCTGTTTCAAAAAATAAGGAACCGAAAAAAGGGTGGAGATCACGGTATCCCCCGCCCCTACCCCCCACCCCCCGCCTACCACACGTGTCCACTCGAGGACTACGAACGGTCCGGTGTTTATAACCCCCCTCGACCTTCTTCTTCCAAGAGCTCGTGTCATTTCCCCCCAGTCTGTCTAGTCCCAAGACCCCACACCTCCTCTACCGAATCTCCTTCGTTTGCACTACCTCCTTCCCTTGGTGCGCCATGAAGCGTACGCGTGGAGAAGATCCGGAGGTGAAGCCAGTTGAAGGCGAAGCAGCAGATGGCTCGGTCGTCGCCAAGCAGACGGAGGCGTCTTCTCCGGGCACGAACACCGCTCGTCGCCACGCCGTCGAGGGTGCGAACTCATCCGTCCAGCCAGTAGCCGTCACCGCCGAGCAGCAGTTGGTAGCCGTCGCCGCCGAGCAGCAGTTGGTAGCTGTCGCCGCCGAGCAACAGGTGGTAGCCATCACCGCCGAGCAGCCGGTAGTAGCCGTTGCCGCCGAGCAGCAGGTGGCCGACAACGTCGTGGCCAACAACGTCGTGGTGCCAGCGGCAAATATGGATGGGGGGCAGGCGGCAGGCGGAGGAAATCCGGTGATCTACATCGACGACCCCATCGCCGTTCAAGAAATCTTCGACGCAATCGCGGAGAATGATGAGTTCGAGGAGGAGGTCACTGATGAGGAGTCCGAGGTACTACATTGCTAGCTTCTCTAGTCGCAGCCGCAGTTTTCACTGTTCATACATAGGATTTGCTCAATCGTGTACAGATTCTTTTGCTCTTGAAGTAGGATAGTATATATATGATTCGATCGGTTGATTGATGCATCTGCCATCTAGTCACAAAACCCCAATCCGTCTAGTCACAAAACCCCAATCTGCTCATCTGCCATCTAGTTGAGTTTGCTAGTTGAGTGTTGATTTCGATACACAGCAGGCCTATAACATTACATTTCTATTCCTTACTGAGCCCAATGATTCAATTTTGCTCCAAAATAGTGCAAGGGCATCTGATGGTCTCGTTTTCTTAGGGATGGTTAGTGGCCCTGAGGCAGCAATGCACATAAACAATATAGGTTGTGTTGTTGGTATTTTGGTTCTTTGACTCCATCGCTGAAAAAAATGAGGCCCTAATTTTTTCTCTCATATGGAACCTAAATATATAATATTTGTATTGTTTCTGATCTATGAATGTGTTGTATGATGCATTTGTATATCCCTGAATATTGTTTGGTACGATTACATTTCAATTTCTTATTGTGGCCAATGATTCAAATTTGCCCCAAAGAGAGGCAGCCACATTGGTGTCAAATTTTTACAGGGATGAGTGAGCGAACCTGGTTCGCTTTACAGGGAGGGGCATGTACATGATCAATATAAGCTGTGCAATTGTTACTTGGTTCGCTTACGCCATCTCTGTAGAAACTTATGAGGCTGCAATCTTTATTCTACATTCATAGAACTATGATATTTGAATTATCTATTCCATGCATTCATAGTGTATAAGAATTACATTTTAGTTTGTCACCGAGGCCGATGATTGAAATTTTCCCCAAAAGAGTTCAAGGGGAGACACATATGACGGTGTCGTGTTTTAGGGATGGGTTGGTGAACCTGAGGCAGCAATGCACACAAACAATATAGGTTGTGCTGTTGGTACTTTGGTTCTCCAACTCCATCTCTGAAACAAATTATGAGGCCCTTGATTTATTCTCATATGAAACTACATATATGATCCTTGAATTGTTTCTGATCTTTTAATGATTGGTATGATGCATATGTATATGAATGGTTTTGATCATAAGTATTTTTAACATGTACCTGAAGATTAATTGTTTGGTTTTTTATTTATAATTACAATATTTAGGCTTGTTTTTGTACCTGACTATGTATATCCCTGAATAATGTTTTGTACAATTTCATTTCAATTTCTTATTGTGGCAAATGATTTAAATTTGCCCCAAAAGAGAGGCAGACACATCGGTGTCAGATTTTTTCAGGGACGAGTTAGTGAACCTGGGGCGATGTACAAGAACAATATAGGCTGTGCAATTGTTACTTGGTTCACTCACGCCGTCCCTGAATAAACTTATGAGGCCGCAATCTTTATTCTACATTCATAGAACTATGATATTTGAATTATCTATTCCATGCATTCATAGTGTATAAGAATTACATTTTAGTTTGTCACTGAGGCCGATGATTGAAATTTGCCCCAAAAGAGTTCAAGGGAAGACACGTATGATGGTGTCGTGTTTTAGGGATGGGTTGCTGAACCTGAGGAAACAATGCACACAAACAATATAGGTTGTGTTGTTGGTACTTTGGTTCGCCTACTCCATCTCTAAAACAAATTATGAGGCCCTAGATTTATTCTCATGTGGAACTACATATATGATCCTTGAATTGTTTCTGATCTTTTAATGATTGGTATGATGCATATGTATATGAATGGTTTTGATCATAAGTATTTTTAACATGCACCTGAGGATTAATTGTTTGGTTTTTTATTTATAATTACAATATTTAGGCTTGTTTTTGTACCTGACTATGTATATCCCTGAATAATGTTTTGTTCGATTACATTTCAATTTCTTATTGTGGCCAATGATTCAAATTTATCCCAAAAGAGAGGCAGACACATTGGTGTCAGATTTTTTCAGGGACGAGTTAGTGAACCTGGGGCGATGTACAACAACAATACAGGCTATGCAATTGTTACTTGGTTCACTCACGCTGTCCCTGAATAAACTTATGAGGCCGCAATCTGATGCAATTATTTGTCATTGTGTTGAGATGAAATGATATATGAACCAATCAAACTATTGCTGAGATGCTTTATCTTTGATATCCACGGATATATTGTCTTACATATACACGTTGTCAATTCTTGAGTTGTAATACAATTCAATCATATGTACGAGTCTAAGTTATGTTCTTAAAAATCAACAAGAGGATGATGATGAAGTGGACACTAGCAAGGAATCCAGGGACAACAAGAGCCGCTACGTGCTGAGGCGGTTACGGTGTGGGCTAATCCGTTTCCACCGTAGGGGGAGACTGTTTTGCCCATTCTATGGTAGAGCAATCAACGTGGACCTCAACTGCATGATCCAACACGCGGAGGGCGTTGGCAGAGGCAGAGGCAGAAGCCATAGGCCGATTACCTTGGCGCGACACGCAGCCTACGGCAACTTCCTCCGGTATGTCGATCGGCCTCAGATCCCATCGACTAGGCTATCGCTGCCTCGCCGATAAACCTCGCCTGCTAGGCGTCTCCGTGTCCCGGCCTCCTGCTATAGCCCCTGCTTTTATTTTGTTCTAGTTAATTATTACCTGTGTGTGGCATGTAAGACAATATATCCGTGGTGTCTCTGGTGAACCTTATATATTAATCTACTCCTTTATATGGAGTGCCTTAAAGTTTCTAGTGTTAAATTATATTTACTGATCATGCTCATGCACACTACAAAATATTTCTAGTGCTCGATTATATTATAATTGTCAAGAAATACATCAACAAGTTAAATTGGTTCAAATTTTGTATTGAAGTAACTAAATGTATCACACACATAATAAACTAGAAACTAAAATCTAGTTCAAACACATAATGTATCACCACCACTTATTGTCGTCCTTGACTTGCTTCCCCTTCAGCCGCTTGATGTCGCCACCGTCCCAAGATCCCTGCTCGTCCTGAAACCGCTTTATGTCCTCCTCGCGCTTCTTCTCCTGGGCTAGCTTGCAACCAGGGCATAGCTCTCTCGCGAAAAACCCCACCTTAACCATCCCATCTTTCATGGTAATGAGCTTACCGTACAACTTGTACGCCATGTAGGTGTCTCTGGCTGCATACTCGAGGCGCGTCTGGCTCATCGGCTTCCACTCCCAGTAGTCGTGATCGAGTCGCTTCAATTTCTTCAGTTTTTCTTAGGATTTATCGATGATTTCCGCTGCCAGATCACCCATGCCATCCTTCGCTGGGTATGATTTGATCTTGTACAGATTTTGGATGTCGATGTGGTGCCCCTCTAGGATTTTTATCAACGCATGAGAAAGCGTGATATCCACGCTAGTGAAAGTTATCCCTTTCCTACACAAGAACTCGACCAGAGCCGGACAACGCATCTCAGTTGGTTTACTCCTGCACTTAGATGGTTCTAGGGATGTAAGGGAACAAGGGATGCAGAAGTGGTGATCTCAAATTTAAATTTCACATACCTGTAGAAGTGGTAAACGAGGACCTCCTCATGTATGGCGATTTGCACGACAGCGATCTCTTGTGGAGGATTTTTCGCTTATTTGCATGGGTGTAGTCCAAGTCTAGCCCCACAAACTTGTGCTTCTCTTTCTCAAGCAATTGCTCAAACCTGGCGAGAGTTGTCTCCACAGTCGCTTCATCATTTGTGTACACCACTGTCAAAGTCGTGGTGCCATGGGCAGGGACCAAGTGGGTCTCACAGCGTTTTCCCATCGTCCATGCCTGCAAGGAAATGGGTGAAAGGAACCTGCAAGGAACCGCCTTGAGAGGAAGAAGAAGATGAACCGACGGTTCGAATGAGGAAGAAGAAGCCCAGAAAACTGCAGAGGAATGACTGAGGAAGAGGAATGACTGCAGAAGAAACGTGGTAACTACAACTTTCGGTTCGAGAACTCACCGTGGTTACGTGGAGATCGTGGCAGTGCCGCCGGTTCAACAAGTGGGGCCAGTTCCTGCGAGAATATGAAATTAGTTGTGCATTTTTCTATGCGAGAAATTGAGAGAAGTCATTTATATTTTGTCTTTCATAATTAAACACAATGAAGTTGGTACAGCCCAAGAGATTTGAACAAACGAGATTTGCTAGTTTAACATACAACAACACTTACAGGCTCAACATGGCAGAACTTGGACTACCATAGAGACCTCGGCAGAGGTGGCAGAATTGGTGCGGGTGCAACCACGGTGACAGCGAGCTCGAATTCTAGAGGAAAACAGAATCGAGCATGGTCGACAAGGTGATAGATCTCACCGGGAACCAATTCTCATCCCCGACCGTGCCATGGGTGCGTCCATGGTGAGGGCGAGCTCCGACTCGGGATGGGGAGGAGAGCGGGGCCGAGCAGCTTCGTCACTTCCCAGCTCTGCGTCATGGCCGCGACCACAGATTGCCGCTCCGGGGAAGAAGACGAGTAATGGAGGCGCCAACGCTGCAAGCCTACAGGGAGGAGAGCTGGGTCGAGCAGGTTCGTCCACGTCCCAGCTCCATGCCATGGCTACGACGCCCCATAGATTGCCCCTCCGGGGAAGAAGAAGACGCGTAATGGATGCAGGCGCCAACGCTGCAAGCTTAATTGACACCTAAGCGACGGGAGCGACATAACGGTGAGAACTGACAGGGGGGCCCAACTTGATGGCCGTTAGCCTGATTTTTTGTATTGAAACATAAAGTTGAATTCATGCCGAAAAAGACCCTCTAAGTATTTCGCACGCCAACTATAGTCATCGCAGATGATATCAGGGAACTCGGGTACCGCGTTGCCTGGACACCCTAACTTTCGGGCCGCAAAATGATATTCTCCCTTGTGCAATGGTTTCCTAATGGGGGTTTAGGTTTCTGTAACTCCGGCAACCCCTACGATTAGTAGCCAAATACACAATGCATTCCCCTAGGACCATATAGGTGAAGTGTCATGTAGTCGACGTTCACATGACACCACTAGAAGAAGTATACCACAACTTAAATATCAAACTATTGAATCTTTCTCAACACAACTCCACTACTAACAACATGACTTCTCCCATGTCCTCAAGAACAAAACGAACTACTCACAAGACATCATATGGATCATGATCAGAGATGGAATAATGATGTATAACAATCTGAACATAAACAATAATTCAATGGTTCCACTCAATAGCATCAACTACAAAGAGTAATCAACACCGGGAAAGTTTCTCCTAAGAACTATGCAAGATTCAACACGATTGTTATAGCAAATATGGAGATGGAGATGATGGTGCTAGTGGTGATGATGGTGGTGGTGGTGATGATGATGATCCCGATGAAGTCCAACTTGATGGTGGTGTTAATGGCGATGATCTCCCCTCTCCGGGAAGGAATTCCCCTGGAGAAATCTGTCTACCAGAGATATCTTTCTCTCTCGATGTTTTCCGCCCCACAGAGGCGGTGGAATCTTTCTGTGGTCCCTCCCTCGGTATTAGGGTTTCGGTAGGATTATATACGCCAGAGGGGAGAGCCAGAGGTGGGCCAGGGCGGCCACACCACCTGGTGGCACGGCCTAGGGTGGCCCGCGCCAGGGGGTGGTATGGGCCCCCTGTGGCCCATCTCCACTCCTCCTTCTGGCAGCCTTCGTCTTCTAAAAAATAGGATTTTCCATATATTTTCCCGGATTTTCTGATCTTCGCAAATTTTGCCTCCAAACAGTACATTTTCCATCAGAATCCTGACTGCAGCGGTCCATGCTCCAAAAGTCATCAACCATGCAAAAACAGATTAAATAACATAAGTATCACCTCTTAATATGAAATATATCAATGAATAACAGTGAATTATGATATAGAATAGTGATGCAAAATGGACGTATCAACTCCCCCCAAGCTTAGACTTCGCTTGTCCCCAAGCGAAACTGAGCTCAATAAACATGACCTCAGGTTTATGGAGTGAAGAGTCGATAAAAAGAATACTGACAAGAAGCAGCACATTCATCAATACATAGATCATAATAGAAGACAACTCACTATTATATAACTTAACTTGCAATGAGTAAAGGAAACACAATAAAGATACATAAAGTAAATCATAACTGGTAGTGGCAAACTTAGCTCTTGGTCGAAGAATAGTTGATAATTTGCTAGAGTTCACAAATAACTGGTTTTCAATGATAGCTTTCAAAGTAGTAATCACCAAGATAAGAGCAATGTGCAAAACAAGGAACATAAGAAACATGATTGAACAAATCATCATATGAATGAATGAAACACAACAACTCAAAATACTTGTTGAGATAGAAGGGAATAGGTTTACTGACTCAACTAAAAAGTAAAAGAAAGGCCCTTTGCAGAGGGAGGCAGATATTGCAAGTTTCATAAAGAGCTCCCAAAAATTATGATACTTATTAGCTTTCAGCTCTCATTGCCCCTATCATAGGCATCTTTAGGTGATTAAGGTTAAAGTGATCAAATAGGAGGATATGCTTGATAAGTTGTAAATTGAGAATCTCATGTCCCTTGAATACGAGGTCCGCTCCTCATGCTACTCAAGTTTAGTCACCGGTAAGTTCTTGTCATCGTAAGCACATGTGTATCATGGAGAACTGCCAATGGGGTACCCCTTGCCCGATGATACGGAAGTTTTAGCTTAATGGATGTGATCCTCATATTCATGAAGCTGAGTTGAGAAAATAAATGAGGCAGTTGCCGCATGTGTTTATCATATATGATACATAGGAATAAGTTCATGAATAGTACCTTACTCAAACCATCTGAATAATATTAGCAGGCTTCCACACCTTAGCATTTAACAGTTCACAAAATATCACTCTCAATATGATGTAAAAGTATTCAGTTCAACCGAATGAGTTAGCGAGGTAGTCCCAAGTGTTTTTGGATTAATATATTCACTTGGGATTTAAAATCTCAAACGCTTCTTTGTCATACTACAATATAGTGGTGCATGCCTATTTGCTCTTTGCACATTAACTCTTTTTCTTCTCTCTTTTCTTATTTTTTATATATATATGCTCACACTTTTGTTTAAGTGTTGTGCAAAGGAGCTAGCCATAAATTCCACTTCATGTAGGAATTCAAAGTTTAACGATCTCAATTACCAAATTCCAATTGTATATGAAGCAATATTTATAGCTTGAATATTCTACCTCGTCTTGTTCTCACTCTAATTTGATAGAACTTCTAATTTTCCTTTGTTCAAGGTTTATTTTTCAACTTAACTGATTAGATATTTTTTTCTTTGTAAATCAAACCATGAACTTATAACTTATTTACCAAATTATCTTTGTATGTTCCATTAATACCAATGGTGTGGAAGACTCCTATTTCTATCATCAAGTGCAAGTAAAATTATACTCAAACCATTCATATATCCAATAGGACAAGCACAAACTCAATAATGCTCCATATATGATAATAAACTCGGAATTTCATAAAAGGGATCGACTATTCCTGAAGGGAATTCTAATGATGCAAACTTTATTTCTAATTTGAACTAATGCAAAAGTAAAATAGTAATGTAAAACTTATAAGATAGATTACAAGGTCTTAAAGATCTCCCCAAGCTTGGAATCAATCTAGGCGGGATCAAATAACCCATTGCGATTATTTGATACCATGATTATTGTAGATCATAGTGGCGCCATGGCATGTAACACCGTGGTGCGTAGCTTCTTGTTGGTACCCTCCAGAGCAGTGATGCGGCTGTAGCACATGTGCAAATCAGATTGCAAAGTGTCCACTTTATCTGCGAGTTTAGTCACCAATGGAAGAAGATCATCCTTCTTCTCTATCTCCTTGAGATGGTGATGAACTTCAACGCGATGGATTAGCTCCTGCTTCTGATATATCTCTAGTGCTTGCATGTGGTCCTTGGTTCTGGGAACAACTTATTCTTCTCCATCCATAATTGATGGATCGGGGAAGTATAAACCGTTCCTCCACTCTTCTTGAGGCTTTACCCTCATATGAGCACCAATGGTAGGTTTCAAGGGTCGCACCATCGCTCCCTTGCTAGCACCTGCACCAATATTAGGTAATTCCTTACGCTTGTGCGGCCTGGGGTCCGTGGTGATGACCTTGACCGTCTCCACACACCCTTTTCCATGCGGCTTGTGACCTTCTCTCTCTTGTTGAGCTCTCTTCATTGCTGCCCAATTGATCTTCAGGGATCATAGACATCACGACAGATGTAGATGCCACTCCAATCTTCAGCGGGATCATTGTTGTAGAAGCTTACCTCAACATACAGCTTATAGCCCGGGCTAAACCTCTCCACCTCCTCGTTGTCGTCCTCCATGGACGGGCTGCGAGAGCAGTCCCTAGAAGGAGCAACAAGACCTAGAGGTTTTCCACGGTCTGGGACGGGATAGAGCAAGGCTCGATTGGTTCTTAGTGATTATGATTTGGAGAGAAACACAATGGCAATATATAAGGGGGGTCAGAGGTCGGTAAAACTCGCAAGAAACACCAAATTCACGCCCAAGAAAAGAATCTTAATGGAATAGGGAAATAAATCACCAATTTGGAGAAGTCCTGCCGCGTAACGATCAACTATACGGGCGCGGCCCATATAGCTCCGGCCGTATAGTTGGTTCCGGGCAGATATTTCCAAATATCTCGAGTCCAGGTCAATTAAGTTACCAACTCGGAACCGACAAAACCCTTTTTTATCTAAAACAAAAAAAGAGGAATCGAAAATGTCTGAGAGTTAACGACCAACTATACGGCGGGAGGATTTTCTCCGGCCGTATAGTTGTGACCGTATAGTTTCCAAACATCGAAAATAATTTCCTGAAAAAGGTACATAAGGTTTAACGACCAACTATACGGCGGGAGATTTTTCTCCGGACGTATAGTTGTGACCGTATAGTTGGTAAAACCTTTAGAAACTTCAGAAAAACACAAGGAATTCAAAGGCAAAAATTTTAGAAATAAAATTTGTGAAAAAATCACTTATTTGAGTAAGAAAACTTACCTTGCACTTACCGCTTACTTATTCAGGGATGACAAGCTCTTCCAACAATAAAGACTTGTTCTTTTTTTGGAGAAATTGACCTTAGTTCATTTAATAATTCTCGTAAACGAAAATCACCAGGACTAAAGTTCCTCTCTATAAGATTTGTGTCTTGCTCGGCAAATATGAACACTGCATCCAACATCTTTATTTCTTGTCTCTGCATAATCTATAACTCAAATTCTTGAAGTAAAAGGATCCAACGGATCAGTCTTGGCCCTCTGATTTTTCCTATCAAGGAGTTCTTTTAAACCATCACGATTCGTATGAACTCTTACTTTTGCATCAACTATATAAGAATGAAATTTATCGCACGAGAAAATACAGCAAAAAGTTCCCTTTCTTCCTTAGGATAATTCTTTTGAGCACTATTAGGAGTTCTAGTAGCATGATGTATAATATTAAATCCGCGACCTATATGTTGTCCTAGAGTTACTCCTACAACATCATCACCAGCTTCACATATTAAGTCAAAAGTCATATCCTAGATAGGTGGTTTAATGATAGGAGCATGGGATAAAGCATATTTAGATTTATCAAAGGCTACAAGACATTTATCATCAAAATTAAATCTTACTCCCTTTTGCAGAAGGTTAGTCAAAGGTTTAGATATTATAGAGAAATTCCTAATGAACCTTCTATAAAAACCCACATGACTAAGGAAACTTCTTGTACCTTTTACATCCCTAGGTTGTGGCATTCTCTCTATGGCCTCTACCTTAGCTCTATCCACTTCAATTCCCTTACCTGATACCTTATGTCCAAGGAATATACCTTCTTTGACCATAAATGGCACTTCTCCTAGTTTAGAACAAGATTGGTCTCTTCGCAACGCTGCAAAACTCTTTTGAGATTATCCAAGAAACTAGTAAATGAAGTTCCATAGACAGAAAATTCCTCCATAAATACTTCTATTATCAGTTCTATAAAATCTGCAAAAATAGCAGTCATGCATCTTTGAAAAGTAGCTGGAGCATTACATAAACCAAAAGGCATATGTTGGTAAGAATGTAAACCATAAGGGCTAATAAAAGTTATTTTAAGTTAGTCATCAGGATGAACAGCTATTTGAGAAAAACCAGAGTATCCGTCCAAGTTTGCTAACCTCTCTAAAGTTTGATCTATGAACGGTAAAGGATACTGATCTTTCCTAGTTTCTTTATTCAATTTCCTAAAATCTATACACATTCTATGTCCAACAATAGTTCTAGTAGGTATCAATTCATTATTTTCATTAGGAACAATAGTAAAACCGCCCTTCTTAGGGACATAATGAATATGACTTGCCCATTCACTTTCTTTTACAGGATAGATTATACTTGCGTCTAGTAGGCGTACTATTTCCTTTCTTACCACTTCCTTCATTTTGAGCTTCAGTCATCTATTAAATTCGCAACTGGTTTAACACCTTCCTCCATGAATATTCGATGGACGGTTATCATGGGACTAATGCCCTTCAAATCATCCATTGAGTACCCAAAGGCCTTGTGATGCTCCTTAAGTATTTTCATGAGTTCTTCTTATTCATCTCCTGAAAGTTTAGCACTAATAATAACAGGAAATTTATTTGTATCATCTAAAAATCTGTATTTAAGATTATCTGGTAGAGCCTTCAATTCTGGGGTGGGTAATTCCTCGTCTGCTCTCTTTTCTGGCTCTTCGAAAGCCTCAATAGTTGGAGGGCCTATAATGGGAAGTGAATCGAATTCACCTTCTAGTTATTCTAGGGACTTGTCCTCCATAACTATTTATTCATAATTTGAGTCTTCATTTATTTCTTCTTCTTGATCACTAAAGAAGAGAGCTGCCATTTCCTCAATATTTTTCTCTTTCTCTTCTTCTTGTATTTGTAGAGGCCTGTCTTTAAATTTGGAAAAGTGGAATTCTTTTTCTGCTTCCCCAAGCTTAAGGGATACAATCTCCTTTTTGAAATCAACTTTGGCACCTACACCACTCAAAAAGTTTCTTCCAAATATAATTGGGCAAAGAGTGTCAGCTGGTATATCAACAACTACAAAATCGATAGGAAAGTTTTTATTGCCAATTGTGATAGTTGCATCTTCAACTACTCCCATTGGAATTCTAAGAGTTGTATTGGCTAACATGATTGTCATATCAGTATTTTCAATTGTAGCTAGTTCTATTTCTTCTTTTATTTCTAAATAAAAATCATAAGATATAACATTAACTTCGGTGCCAAGATCGCATAAACCATAATGCGAGGTTTCCTTAAATATGCAGGGAAGAATAGGCTTACCCACATCTTTTACCTTTGTTTTACCTTCAACCAATATGGAAGTCTCTTTATCAAGTTCAACTATGTTACAATGTGCATACATAGCCATAATTGTTGGGTCCGCAGCATAGAAAACAAAAAATTTCCTACGATGAGAACTATACGCCAAGATCTATCTACTAGATACAGAGCAAAGGTGGACATACATCCATGGAGAACTTACCCTCAAAGACAACGAGTTTTGTTAACGAGTAGGAACTCGTGGTTGATGTAGTCGTACGTTTGCCGATCTCAAGATCGTGTGGAAGTCCGAGCGGCCTTGCAAATCAGCACACTTTTACGTTCAAGCCACCGAACAACCTCCACCTCCTCGCTCCAGGGAATCAGCGGAAGCATCAACTCCTTCTAGACGCAAGGCCACCGGGAACATGTATCTCGCTAATCCGAGACCATGGGGGAATATTTAGAGGGGGAGAGAGATCCTTCACGAGGAGGTGTGGTTTGTGAGAGGGGAGAGGGGGGCTTTATATAGGAGGGAGGGAGACCCCTCCCCTCCCACAG
This sequence comes from Avena insularis, assembly GCA_023614405.1. Classification (NCBI taxonomy): domain Eukaryota; kingdom Viridiplantae; phylum Streptophyta; class Magnoliopsida; order Poales; family Poaceae; genus Avena; species Avena insularis. The sequence goes on along the minus strand of CM042692.1, from coordinate 488,410,119 downwards.
CTGGCGCATGAGGGGGGGGGACTCCTCCCCTCCTTCATTCATGTGGTGAACCTCCACTCACATAAACATGGCCTCCACCCAAAATCCCACTCACATGTATTTAATTTCCACCAAATTAAATGCAACTCTCAATTAATAAAACTCTTTTATTTATTTTATTCAGAATTTGTTAATTACTTTAATTAACAAACATTCACATAAAACCCCTTGCAACATTTCAATATCACATGCAGAACTACTTTCTGCAATTTCACCCGAAACAATTTCGATTTCTATCGAAACAATTCCTGTTTCTATCGAAACATTTCCTGCGCTTTGCAAACCTTTTGTCTGGAACATATGTGCTCCTAAATGGTGTCCGGAAACCCTTAAGTGTGTCACCCTACGGTTCGCGAATAATGCAGACATGATTGAGACTCCTCTCAGATCAATAATCGAAGGGACACGGAGATCCATAATCGACTCCTGCATATTCAACGATGACTTCTGTGATCGTGAGAACCTTTAATGTCAGCAATTTAATCCCTTTGTCTCATGATATAATACATGTCCGAGATTCGATCATCGGTATCCAAATACCTAGTTTGATCTTGTTACCGACATGCACTCTTTTCTCGTTCCCGTGATATAACATTCTAGTGATCACATCACTTGCTTGCAAGCTATCTTAATGTGATATCACCGAGAGGGCCCAGAGTATATCTATCCGTCATCGGGATTGACAAATTCCACTCTTGATCCATGAGCCTCAACATAACACCTTCATAGCACTGAACCCACCTTTATAGTCACCACATCGGTGACGTTTGATGTTATCAAGATACTCTTCTGGTGTTAGCAATTAACATGATCTCATGGTCTAAGGACTAAGACTACTTTGTATGATGTTATAGCAATATAAACATAATGACTTGATCGTAATGCTATACTTCGAATGAATGTTCATCACATCATTTCACAAATGCTGTGACCTTGTTGTTAACAACATCCAATGTCCATGATCAGGAAACCTTGATCATCTTGTTAATCAACAAGCTAGTCTATAAGAGAGGCATAACTAGGAACCCTTTTTGTTTATTAAACACACATGTATTGATGTTTCCTATCAATACAATTATAGCATGCAAAATAAACATCTATCACATACAAGGAATACATAATAATAACTTTATTATTGCCTCTCAGGGCATATTCCCTTCAGTCTCCCACTTGCACTAGAGACAATAATCTAGTTTATATAGTGATAAATCTAACACCCCTGGAGTTCTGGTGTTGATCATGTTTTGACCTAGGGAGTACTTTAGTCAACGGATCTGCTACATTCAGGTCCGTGTGCACTTTACAAATCTTTATATCTCCATCCTTGACATGCTCGCGGATGGAGTGAAAACGGCGCTTATGCTTGGAATTCTTGTGAGACCTTGGTTCCTTGGCGTTGGCTATGGCTCCATTATTGTCACAATAGATCACCATTGGGTCCAACGCACTAGGAACCACACCTAGTTCCGTTATGAACTCCTTCATCCAAACCGCTTCCTGCGTTGCTTCTGAAGCAGCAACATATTCCGCCTCCGTTGTTGATCCAGCCACCACAGGTTGTTTGGAACTCCTCCAACTAACTGCTGCTCCGTTCAAGAGAAATACGTATCCGGATTGAGACTTAGAGTCATCCGGACCAGTGTCAAAGCTAGCATCGACATAACACTTAGCGACTAGCTCTTCTTCACCTCCGTATACAAGAAACATATCCTTAGTTCTTCTCGAGTACTTAAGGATATTCTTGACCGCTATCCAAAGGTTCAACACGGATCAAATTGGTACCTACTATTCAAACTAATAGCATGTGCCACATCCGGTCTTGTACATAGCATGGCATACATTATAGAGCCTATGGCTGAGGCACAGGGGATCTTATCCATTATCTCTCTTTCTTCCGCCGTAGCCGGACTTTGAGTCTTACTCAATGTCTTGCCTTGCAACATAGGTAAGTACCCCTTCTTACTTCCGTCCATATTAAACTTCTTTAATATCTTATCAAGGTATGTACTCTGCGATAGCCCAATTAGGCGTCTTGATCTATCTCTATAGATTTTAATGCCTAATATATATGAAGCTTCACCAAGGTCCTTCATCGAAAATTTGCTGTTTAGATAACTTTTAACATTGTTTAAAAGATCTATATCATTTCCAACCAATAATATGTCATCCACATATAATATCAGAAATGCCACATTGCTCCCACTCACTTTTTTGTAAATACAAGCCTCTCCATAAGTTTTGACAAATCCAAACTCTTTGATCACCTCATCAAAGCGGAGATTCCAACTCCGGGATGCTTGCTTCAGTCCATAGATGGATCGCTGAAGTTTGCACACCTTATCAGCATCCTTAGGATCGACAAAACCCTTAGGTTGTATCATATACAACTCTTCTTCAATATTACCATTGAGGAACACAGTTTTGACATCCATCTGCCATATTTCATAATCGAAATATGCAGCAATTGCTAACATAATCCTAACCGACTTAAGCATCACTACGGGAGAGAATGTCTCATCGTAGTCAACTCCTTGAATTTGTCGAAACCCCTTTACGACAAGTTGAGCCTTATAGATGGTTACATTACCATCAGCATCAGTTTTTCTTTTGAAAATCCATTTATTCTCAATGGCCTTTCGATCGTGAGGTAAGTCCACCAAGGTCCAAACTTGGTTTTTGTACATGGATTCCATCTCGGATTTCATGGCTTCTAGCCATTTGTTGGAATCGGGGCTCATCATCGCTTCTTCATACGTCGCAGGGTCATCTATTTCATCAATCATGAAATTCATAACAGGATTGCCGTCTGATTCAGAGCTGCACATGTCCCGCTTGACTGCGAGGTTCGATCGTGTCCTCTTCGGAGTTTCATGATCAATATCATTAGCTCTCTCTTCATTAGGTGAAGTCAACTCGAAACAACTTTCGGTCACGCTACTCGCCATTTCATGAAGAGAAGGTTCAATAACCTCTTCGAGTTCTACTTTCCGACTACTCACACCTTTCGCGAGAAACTCCTTCTCAAGAAAGGATCCATTCTTGGCAACAAAGACCTTGCCCTCGGATCTGTGATAGAAGGTATACCCAATCGTTTCCTTAGGGTATCCTATGAAGACGCATTTTTCCGCTTTGGGTTCGAGTTTATCCGGTTGAAGTTTCTTCACATAAACATCGCATCCCCAAACTTTAAGAAATGACAGCTTAGGCTTGTTTCTAAACCATAATTCATACGGTGTCTTTTCAACGGATTTAGATGGTGCCCTATTTAAAGTGAATGCAGCGGTTTCCAGTGCATAACCCCAAAATGACAGTGGCAAGTCAGTCAGAGACATCATAGATCGAACCATATCCAATAAAGTACGATTACGACGTTTTGACACACCATTACGTTGTGGCGTTCCGGCAGGCGTGAGTTGTGAAACTATTCCACAGTCTTTCATATGTGTGCTAAACTCGTAACTAAGATACTCTCCTCCACGGTCGGACCGCAGAAATTTGACCTTTCTGTTACGATGATTTTCCACTTCATTCTGAAATTCTTTGAACTTTTCAAAGGTTTCAGACTTATGTTTCATCAAATAGATATAACCATATCTACTCAAATCATCCGTGAAAGTAACAAAATAAAGATATCCACCTCGCGCCGACACACTCATTGGTCCACATACATCAGTATGTATGATTTCCAATATATCTGTCGCCCGTTCCATTGAACCGGAAAACGGCGTTCTAGTCATCTTGCCCATAAGGCATGGCTCACATGTATCAAATGATTCAAAATCAAGTGATTCCAAAAGTCCATCAGAATGGAGTTTCTTCATGCGTTTAACGCCAATATGACCTAGACGGCAGTGCCACATATATGCAGATATATCATTATCAAGTTTAATCCTTTTAGCATCAACATTATGAATATGCGTAATACTACTATCGAGATCCAACAGAAACAAACCATTCAACACAGGTGCATGACCATAAAAGATATTATTCATATAAATCGAACAACCATTGTTTTCAGACTTAAACGAATAACCACTTTGCATCAAACACGATCCGGATACAATGTTCATGCTCGGCAGCACCAAATAACAATTATTCAGGTTTATAACTAATCCCGACGGCATATGGAGAGGCAGCGTTCGACGGCGATCACATCAACTCTTGATCCATTGCCGACCGCATCGTGACCTCATCCCTTGCTAGTCGCTTGTTCCGCAGCCCTGACCGAAGTTACATATATTAGCAATCGATCCCGTATCAAATACCCGGTGCTATCATGAGTACTAGTCAAGTACACATCAATAACATGTATATCACATATACCTTTGTTTGCCTTGCCGCCTTCTTGTCCGCCAAATACTTGGGGCGATTAAGCTTCAATGGCGATCCTTGCAATAGTAGCACTCGGTGTCGGACTTAGGCCAGCTCGGGGTTTCTTTTCGGTAGCGCAATAGATTTGCCGCCCTTCTTTCCCTTCGCTTGCCTTTCTTGTCCTTCTTGAAACCGGTGGTCTTATTGATCATCAACACTTGATGTTCTTTCCTAATCTCCACTTCTGCGGTCTTAAGCATTGTGAAGCTCGGAAGAGACTTCTTCATGCCCTGCATATTATAGTTCATCACGAAGCTCTTGTAGCTAGGTGGCAGAGATTGGAGAACACGATGTATGCCTAAGTCAATGGGAATCGTTATTCCCAAGGACACAAGCTTATCGGCGTACCTAGACATTTTGAGTACGTGCTCACTAACGGAGCTGTTTTCTTCCATCATGCAGCTAAAGAACTTTTTAGAAGCAGTATAACTCTCTACGGAAGCATGGGTATCGAAAATCATTTTCAATTCTCCCATGGTATCAAAGGCATTGCCATTTTCTAAACGTTTTCGAAGTTCTGGCTCTAGCCCATACAGTATGCCGCAATGAACTAATTTGTGGTCCTCATGACGAGTTATATAGACGTTCTTTTCCTCGTCGGGGCATCAGGAGCTGGTGGGGGCCTAGTGGCGCCTCTAGCACATATTGCTTTTGTGCAAAGATGAGGAGAATCCTCAAATTCATAGCCGATTGGTGAAGTTGCTACCATTCGCAAGAAGTTTCTCTTTCTCCATGAACACATTGAAATTAAAAGCAGGTGGTGCCATCTATAACAGAATTTGTAAAGTTTATTTAGACTAAGTTTATGATAGATTGAGTTCAACTAATCCAAATTACTAATGAACTCCCACTCAAAAACGACATCCCTCGTGTCCTTTTGGTGATTACATGAACCAAATCCACTACACCAAGTCCGATCATCACGTGAGTCGGTGTAGCTTCAAAGGCGAGCATCTATATGGGCATCATATCAACTATATGACTCATGCTTAACCTTTCGGTCCGTGTTCCGAGGCCATGTCTGTACATGCTAGGCTCGTCAAGTAAGAACCTTAGTATTCGTGTGTGTAAAACTGTCTTACACCCATTGTATGAAAGCGTAGAGTCGAGAATACCCGATCATCACGTGATGCCTCAAAACACGATCCACAAAACGGTGCATACTTAACTAAGTTATTAGCAACTTGTTGTAAATCAGATATTGACTATAGTAGGAGAGACAGACACCCGCCAGCCACTTATGCAAAACAAGTTGCATGTCAGTCGTGGAACCGGTCTCATGTACGATGACATGTAAGGTTGGTCCGGGCCGCTTCATCCCACTATGCCACCAGTATCCAAAGTACATAGAAGATGCAATAACATGATCATCATCGCCCACATATAAACATATGTGTACTACCCGTGCAAAGCATCTACGCATAGATCAGGCTCTGATACCACTGTTGGGTCCACAACATAGAAAACAAAAAAATTCCTACGATGAGAACTATACGCCAAGATCTATCTACTAGATACAGAGCAACGGGTGGACATACATCCATGGAGAACTTACCCTCGAAGACAACGAGTTTTGTTAACGAGTAGGAACTCGTGGTTGATGTAGTCGTACGCTTGCCGATCTCAAGATCGTGTGGAAGTCCGAGCTCCGCAAATCAGCAGCGCATCCATACTCGCACACATGTTCAAGCCACCGGACAACCTCCACCTCCTCGCTCTAGCAAATCAGCGGAAGCAAGACTCCTTCCAGGGCCTTAAGGCCACCGGAACATGTATCTCGCTAATCTGAGACCATGGGGAATATCTAGAGGGAGAGAGATCCTTCACGAGGAGGTGTGGTTTGTGAGAGGGAGAGGGGGTTTATATAGGAGGAGGAGACCCTCCCTCCCATAGCCGGCGCATGAGGGGGGGGGACTCCTCCCCTCCTTCATTCATGTGGTGAACCTCCATTCACATAAACATGGCCTCCACCCAAAATCCCACTCACATGTATTTAATTTCCACCAAATTAAATGCAACTCTCAATTAATAAAACTCTTTTATTTATTTTATTCAGAATTTTGTTAATTACTTTAATTAACAAACATTCACATAAAACCCCTTGCAACATTTCAATATCACATGCAGAACTACTTTCGCAATTTCACCGAAACAATTCCGGTTTCTATCGAACAATTCCTGTTTCTATCGAAACATTTCTGCGCTAGCAAACCTTTTGTCTGGAACATATGTGCTCCTAAATGGTGTCCGCAACCCTTAAGTGTGTCACCCTACGGTTTTGCGAATAATGCAGACATGATTGAGACTCCTCTCGGATCAATAATCGAAGCGGGACACAGAGATCCATCGACTCCGGCATATTCAACGATGACTTCTGTGATCGTGAGAACCTTTAACGTCAGCAATTTAATCCCTTTGTCTCATGATATAATACATGTCCGAGATTCGATCATCGGTATCCAAATACCTAGTTTGATCTCGTTACCGACATGCACTCTTTTCTCGTTCCCGTGATATAACATTCTAGTGATCACATCACTTGCTTGCAAGCTATCTTAATGTGATATCACCGAGAGGGCCCAGAGTATATCTATCCGTCATCAGGATTGACAAATTCCACTCTTGATCCATGAGCCTCAACATAACACCTTCATAGCACTGAACCCACCTTTATAGTCACCCTGTTACGGTGTGACGTTTGATGTTATCAAGATACTCTTCTGGTGTTAGCAATTAACATGATCTCATGGTCTAATGACTAAGAATACTTTGTATGATGTTATAGCAATATAAACATAATGACTTGATCGTAATGCTATACTTCGGATGAATGTTCATCACATCATTTCACAAATGTTGTGACCTTGTTATTAACAACATCCAATGTCCATGATCAGGAAACCTTGATCATCTTGTTAATCAACAAGCTAGTCTATAAGAGAGGCATAACTAGGAACCCTTTTTGTTTATTAAACACACATGTATTGATGTTTCCTATCAATACAATTATAGCATGCAAAATAAACATCTATCACATACAAGGAATACATAATAACAACTTTATTATTGCCTCTCAAGGCATATTCCCTTCAATAATTGCTTCCTTGGTTACCTTTTCATCTTTGGTTTCTTCCAAATATTTCTCATATTCTGGCATACTTTCCTCTGCCTTCTTCTCTTGTACAACTTTGACCTGTTCATATTCAAAAATATGCTTCTGTGCAGTGTTAGGGAAAGGTATCTCATATATTGGTTCTAGGGAGGCCAATGTTGCTTTAACTTCTCTTTTCTTCTCAAGTTCGGGTGGTGGATCATACTTGACCAAACCCTCTTTTTGAGCTTTCATGTGTTCTGTAAAAGCTTTAACAACATGCAACACAAGATCTGAATCCAAATAAAGTTATTTAGATAATTCGTTAACATGGCCCTTTTTATTATAGTCATGAATACAATCATAATATATTTCTATTTCTCCTTCGCTTCCTAGACCAAAGTTCCATGAAATTCTATGACTATGAATTCTATTAAGTAAAGCCCAAGCTTTAGTTATAGGAAGATTCATAAAAGCTCCTCTCACAAAAGAGTCTACTTCAATTTTATTAGGTTCAATTAAACCACCATAAAAGATATGCAATAAATACCATTCATGCAAATCATGATGAGGACATTGATTAAGTAAATCTTTAAATCTGATATAAGCTCTTACTAGTACTTCATTAGGACGGTTCCTCCAAGTCATTATAAGACGCCTGATTCTAAAAGATTTTGATAATGGATAATATTTTGCTAGAAACTCACAGGCTAAATTATCCCAAGTAGTAGTGGCTTCTAGGGTAGAGATCTATACCATGAGAGATCTGTACTAGTCAAAGTCTGACTAAAAAGTTTAACCCTTACCTCATTAGCTGTATATCCCGGTAATTGGAAAGTGCCACATATATCTTTAAAACATGCAATACACTCATATGGATCATGATCTTCTTCATCTCCAGTAAATTGCTTCTTGTGTAGAATACCAAGTAGTAGAGGATTTATTTCAAACCCCATTGTCTTCTTGTTGGAGTTGTCTCTTTTATTAATATCATAGGGCTTCCCAAAGTGGCTGAATGGGTTAGCACTAGCCATATGCTCAAACTCCATCATGTTGCTGGAAACCTGTAACTCAAAACAAAACTTAGCAAGAGAAAAATAAATAAGAAAAAACTAAAAGACCTACAGTGCTTAGCTCCCCGACAACGGCGCCAGAAAATAGCTTGATGACTGCAAGTGCACAGATCGTTTGTAGCTAGTTTCGAAATAAAGATATCAATCCCACATGGAGCAGGAGTCTGAAGTCTAATAACTCTTAAATTAAATACTATAATAGAAATGCTAAATAAAGTTCTAAGTAACAAGATAAAATGCGAGTATTGTGTAAAAAAGGTGTTTTGGGGTTTTGGTATAAGAGAACAATAAGTAAAGTAAAACAACTGAACATAGAAAGTAAGTATCGCGTACGTAAAAGAGATTTGAAACTGCAATGGGAAAAAGCGTTCTTAGGGAGTAGCGGATATACCTCTAGCATTATAAAGAGCTAATGTAAAGATTAATATCATGAACATTTTCAACTATGTATGTGTGGGAGGAACTCCGTATTTGGACAAATAGGCAGCAACCACTGCTCATATCATCCTCATAACCATAGCAGACAATAGTCGACAATAATCGAATTACTGTGCTATTAAGGGACTTAATCCCGTAGGACGTATCCCATGGCATGGATAGTGTTCCATGAGTTTCCTCGGTAACCAAGTTGATACGTGAGGGGTGCCAACAACTTTATAGTCACTGTAAGTGCTAACACACCTCCGCCTACCAACAAGTAGTTCCCTCCATTGAGTCCCCACAAGAGGCAAATATTGAGAGGTCGACTTCTCCCAACATCAAGATGAAGACAATCTAACACATGGTCATAGCGATGAATATCATAATAAACTTTATATTATTTCAATCTCATACTAGGGTTTCTCCATCTCCCCAAAAACTAATGATCTACTCAGACATGGAGGCAATCACCATCATGGCAATAACAATGAAATCTATCATAGATGAATAGTACTTGTATAAATCCACAACGAGTATGGAAATTATAACAAGATCTAGACAAGATGTAGATGGGATGGATGGAGATGGTGGTGATGCAGCGGTTGATGGTGAAGATCGATGCCTTAGCCTTCCGGATCTACGCAGGGTGAAGATGGATCCCCGGTGGATGATTTCCCCCTCCAGATGCCTTCCGGAGGTGAGGTTTCAGTGATTTCTGGTTGTTCTGTATGTCGTCTCTCTGATCCAGTTGCACAGGATGAAACTATTTGAGGTGGTGGTGGCGGCACCAACTATACGGCCCAAAAATTAATTCCTGCGGTATAGTTGGTCATTAAACCTTCTGGATGCCTCGATCGCTTCAGGTTTTCTTCTGGTGTTATTGATATTTCCCAAATAAGTGATTTACGTTGTTTTTGACTCCTTTTCTGCCCAATACAACTGCTCCAAGAATTGTGTCCATTGTATCCATCATATGTCCTTATCCTGGTGAAAATAGACATAAATTGTGCGCGTGAACGCCGTGAAATACCAAGATACTACAACTACAGTGCAAAATAATATTATAAAACATGATGCAAATATGCACTCATCACCCACCAAACCAAATCCCCTTCTTTTTGAAGGAACCCTTGGGATCTAGATCTTGGAGAGTTTTGTGTTCTCCTCTTATGTTCTTCCTCTCTTAGTTCCCAATAGCTTTTGTAGCTTCGGTGGAATTTGAGAGTGAAGAATTTGCCTCTTGCATTTGGTGCATAGGTTTGAGTTCTTCTCGGAGATTCGGCGAGTTCAAGCTCTTGGGCTTGTTACTCTTGGGTTTTTGGAACACTAAACGGTTGTGTGGAGTTGTGGTGAGTTCTTGGGGCCTCCAATTGTGTTGGAGATTCCTCAAGCTTTTAGCCTTTTGTGACATTGTTCTTGGGGCCTCCAATTGACTTGTGGAGATTCTCCAACCTTGTGGACATTGTGGTGTTTTTTGGAAGCCCTCCAATTGAGTTGTGGAGATTGCCCAAGCCTTGTACGGGTTCGGTGACCACCCTTAAGTGTCCCATAGTGGATCGTGGGTAGGCCTTTGTGGCAAGCTCACAGGAGAATAGGTTGAGCCTTTTGTGGCGTCGGTGAGTTGCGTACATTCACATCTTGGGGCGAGGCCTTGTGTAGTGTTGGGGGAGCATCGAGCCACCACACCTCAAGGTGAGCCATTTGTGGTGTTCGGAGAGCATTGCGCATCGCACCTCTCTAAATGAGACGTAACTTCTTTGGAAGTGAACTTTGGGATAAAAATCATCGTCTCCGCATCCATCAGTTATCTCTCAACCGAGCCCTTTACTTATACAATTTACATTGTGATAACCATCGTGCTTAAAGTATTATATCTTGCTATCACCTTCTTGCTTGTCTTGCTTAGCATAGGTTGTTGGTGTAGTTAGTGAACCTAGTGGATATAGGTTTTAGCTTGATAAATTAAACGCTAATTTTATTCCGCATTTATTGGAGTCTAAATCGTAATAAATTTTAAACGTCTATTCACCCCTCTCCAGGCGACGTCAATTGCCCTTTCAGTGAGGTTTTCCACCTGAAATACGAGAAGATGCCGAGATTTTGTGTGGCATGTGGTTTTATTGGGCATTCACACGTGGAATGTGGTTCATGAGAGCATGATGAGGCGAATTTAAAGTGGGTCGAGTACCTCAAAGCCGACTGGGATATTTGGCATGGAAGAGGGGTTGTTGGCATGCGCGGCAAAGGACATGGTGGTCGTGGTGGTAGAGCCACCGGTGATTTCTCAGGAGGAAGAGGTAGGGGACCGGGTGGTCGTGTGGACCCTAACCAAGCTAGTTGGAGACCTAGCGCACTAGCGTATGAGGATGGAAAGGGGACTATAGATGAAACTATGGACACGGCTACTAGCCCTCTCAAGCCAATAGATGTGGATATGGATGATAAACACACTTCAACTCTGGGGCAAATAGGAACCTCCTGGATGAATTTGGAGGTGATATGGATAGTGAAAACAAGGCCACAGATAATGGGGCCACGGTACCAATGATAACGGATACTACTGTAACAAATATATGGAGGTTATTCCCAATTTAATGAAGGAGATGGAAAGAAACAAAAGAACGAAGTCCTTGAGCATACTCCTCTTCACTAGGATCAACGGGCTCTTTTGAGGAGCATGTTCGGTTGCAATGAGGATATTAGTTTGGAATTGCCACGGTTTGGGTAACAACACGGCAATTCAGGCGCTGATGGATATCTTGAGGCGCAACAAACCTGATGTTATTTTCCTTTCAGAAACGCATTTGGATAGTTACCCGGATGAATGCCTTCGACACCAAATGAGTATGGACTTTCTAATTGTCCAAACTAGTGATGGTAGGCGAGGAGGTGTTTTATTAGTTTGGAGAAAAGAAGTACAACTACATCAAACTGACGCTTGTCCGAACTACACTGATGTTCAAATTGTTGAGGATCCCTAAAAATAATGGAGATTTACTGGTATGTATGGAGAGTTTAAATAGGAAGAAAAATACAAAACTTGGGACCGGATTAAATCAATACATCAGCAAAACTCTTTACTGTGGATCGTTATGGGTGACCTAAATGAGATTCTGTTTGATAGTGATAAGGATGGAGGAAGAATCAGACCACAAAGGTTCATGAAAGCCTTTCAGGACACGCTGGATGAGTGTAATCTCACTAATGTGGGATATATTGGTGACCCCTTTACTTGGCATAGGGGAATGATGAGAGAACGGCTGGATAGAGGGCTGGAAAAGCGTAGTTGGAGTCAAATGCAGAGCAATGCTGCCATTCTGCATTTGGAATATAATCACTCAGATCACCGACCTCTTTTACTTGACACGGAATATTATGCTGTAGCACCTTTTGATCGGGGAAAGAAACAGAAATTTTTTGAGGAAAAATGGTTCAAAGAGGAAGGTTTCCTGAAAATTGTAGAGGAAAAATGGAATGCTACGGCCAATGGATCGACATCGCCAGCTATTCTTGACCGGTTAATGGCCCATGCATGATGGGCTGCATGCATGGGATTCTACTATCCTGCAGAAGCCCAAGAAGAGATTAAGAAAGGCCCAACGTGACGTGGAGAAACTGATTAGAGGCCCTCTCTCTCCGGATTCTGAACAGGAAAAGGTTGTGCTGGCCCGTCTAATCGAAAATCTGCTCGAGCAGGAAGAGATAAAATGGTTGCCCACAAATTGGATTCAAAATGGAGATAAGAATACTACTTTTCTCATAGCTACGCCTCTGCAAGGATGAAGAGGAATTTTATCAAGAAGTTGAAGGACAGTTCTGGTGGATTTGTGGAAGGTACAAACAATATAAAGCCGGTGATGCTCGGATATTTTGAAGCACTTTTCAGTTTGGAAAATAATGGAATTGATCCCAGTTTTCTTGATAGAATTGCACCTAATGTAAATTCTGAAATGAATGAGAAGCTTATGACTCCCTACACAACCGAAGAGGTGAAAAAGACTGTGTATAGTATTGGTGATCTGAAGGCCCCAAGCCCAGATGGTTTACATGCTCTATTTTACAAAAGGTTCTGGCATCTAGTGGGGAATGATATTACGCAGGTAGTTCTGAAATCCATCAATGAAAGAAAGATACCTATAGGTTAGAATGAGACAGTGATTGTTTTAATCCTAAAGTGGATGCTCCGGAAGAGGTGTCCCAATTCAGACCAATTTCTCTATGTAATGTGGTTTACAAAATCATCTAAAAAATGTTGGCGACAAGATTGAAACTCCTGCTTCCCAACATTATTTCTCCTACTCAAAGTGCGTTTGTCCCAGGAAGATTGATCACGGACAATGTTCTTGTGGCTTACGAATGTATCCGTAAAATCAAAAATAAGAGGAAAGGTATGACTGGTCTGTGTGCAGTGAAACTTGATATAGGATTGAATGGATTTTTCTAAAGGAAATGATGTTGAAGATGGGCTTCCAGATTCAGTGGGTGGAATTGATCATGAAGTGTGTTACCTCGGTTAATATTATATTAGAGTTAATTCAGAGTTGAGCGATGAATTTACACCAACCAGAGGTATTAGAGAAGGGGATCCACTTTCCCCTTATTTATTCCTTCTATGTGCAGAAGGGCTGTCGAGTTGCTTGCAATATGCTGAGGAGATTGGGGGTATCGAAGGAGTCAAGGTGTGTCGAAATTTTGACGACTCTCTAATTCTTCTTAAAGTAGACTTGAACAATGCAATCTCGCTGAACAATGTACTTGCTGACTACTATGCAAATTCGGGGCAGCTGGTGAGTGTTGCTAAATCCAGTGTTTTCTTTAGTCCTAATACTAATGTGGACACTCGGACCGAAATCTACAACACCCTGAATATAAACACTGAAGCCCTTTCAGACAAGTACTTGAGCCTCCCGGCTCTCGTTGGGGCTGACCGAAGTGACTGTTTCATGCACTTCGTGGAAAGGGTGATCCAAAGGATCAAAGGTTGGATGGAGAAACTTATATCGATTGGTGGAAAAGATATTTTGCTAAAAGCAGTAAGTCAATCAATCCCGGTCTGCGATGTCGGTCTTTTTGCTTTCTAAAACATCTACAAGAAGATCACTAATGTGATAGCCCAGTATTGGTGGAGTGATAATGCTCAAGGTTAAAAAAATGCACTGGTACTCATGGTGAAAGTTGTGTTTTACGAAAAGTGAAGGAGGGATGGAATTCCAAGACTTGCACTCTTTTAATCTAGCAATGCTAGCAAAACAAGTATGGAGACCGATTGAGTCGCTGAATTCCCTTTGCGCCCAAATACTACGTGCAAAATATTATCCTTCTGGGAACATTCTTAATGCATGGCCAAAGGGGGGTTCGTCTTTCACCTGGAAGAGCCTGTGTGCTGGTATCCAAACTTTGAAATGGCGTATAGGAAGTGGGGAGGCTGTCGAGATATGGACGGATCCGTGGATTCCGTCCAACCCCGATCGTAATGTGGTATCACCACGGGATGGATGTATCCTAACCAAGGTCTCGCAATTGATTAATCCGGTGACTGGATTATGGGATGAGGATCTCATTCACACGAATTTTCATCAGATTGATGTTGAGAGGATTCTTGAAATACCACTAAATCACAATGCGTATGTTGAATTTATAGCATGGCATTACACAAAGTCTGGAATGTTTACAGTCAGTTCGGCCTATCATGTTGAGTGGAAGCACCAATTTAATGGGGTAACTTGTTGATCTCTAATTTCTGGTATCTCTATAAATAACCCGACATGGAAGATTCTTTGGAAGCTTGATGTTCCTGCCAAGATCAAGATTTACTATTGGAGGGTTTTGCATGGGGTTCTTGATTGAAAGCAATTATGCACAACCGACACATTGGTACAGATAAAAAATACCCTCTATGTAACGTAGCTTCTGGAGATATCATGCATATGAATTTCAAGTGTAATGGAGCTGCAAATATTTGGAAAGGTCTGGGTTTAGAAGAAATGATCCAGGATAAAATGGTGCCGGATATTACTGGTGCGAAGCTTCTGCAATCAATTTTCTTGGCACCCTCTAGCGTGTTGCCTGGATATGAGACGATCAGAATCCATGATGTCAGCCTGGTACATCTGGTGGCTCCGATGAAGACAGACACATGGGGAGCAGATTCCACCTATCGCAAATTGCCTGAATTCCATTAAAGCTATCACTGCAAATGCTCCAAAGGGAGCGCCGTGCTTGGGCGGCCTGGATAAGATGTGGAGCAAACCCGGCGGCACTCAGCAAAGCTATACGTGGATGCAGTCTTCGATCTTGTGCAGAGATCAGGAGCTACATGAGTTGTTATTAGAAATAACCGTGGTGAATTCATAGCGGCCTCATCCACCCTTGTATCACATGTTGCTTCAGCATCTTCGGCTGAGGCGTTGGCAATGCTACATAGGCTTGGTTTGGCTAATTCTCTGGGTTATACTGATGTCATGGCGGAATCAGACTCGACTGAAGTAATTGGTCTATGCTCAGGTGTAAATCACATATGGAGTGAAACTACTGCAATTTATGCTGATATTATGGTTCAAGCTGGAGGAATAGGAAAGGTCGAATTTATGCATTGTCGAAGAGAAGCAAACATAGTGACTCATGAGTTAGATAGGTACTGTTTTACTACTGCTAATTTTTGTAATTAGGTCGATGAATCCCCTAGCTTTAATCTGCAAACTTTCCTAGACGATGTAACTATCACTTGATTTCGTAGCAATAAGTTTCACACGCACTTTTTTCTTTATCAAGATATCTAAAGAAATTGGAAGATTTTTAATGAGACGGCTTGTTTGCTTAATATATTATGTTTTAACCTTAAAAAATAGCTTTTCTTTGCGTCACGTCATACGTGCCGTTTCTATTTTGATAAATGATACGGTTCCCCTGGAGGATCGAACGAATCGATCCCCCGGGTAGTTGCTCTACGTGTCCTTGCGCATCGTGGTGGGCCCGAGCGGAACAACGATTTGTTTTTTCCTTCTTCTGGATCGCATGGCCACGAGCCATTGCCGCCTACCTAGCCAAACGTCGCCGCCGGCCGCGATCCGCCGCCGCCGCTGTCCCGGCCGCGAGCCGCCGCCGCCTACCTGGCCACGATCCACCACCGCCGCCGTCCTAGCTGTGATCTGCAGCACCTCTCCGGCGAGCACGTGCACGCCACCGCCAGTCAGTCCTAGCCGCGGGTTGCTACATGTAGGAGCTCTGAGCTCCGCCGCGCTAGCTCCGACGACCTCAGGCGGGCGCACCCGTACTTCCTCCTTCTCCTCCTGCGGCCGTCACGTCCCCTCCGAACTCCGCCCTGGATCCATGGTGGATGACTTTGCTATATACGGCGTCTCGTGTTGCTGCCACAGTTTAAAGCGCGTGCACTGGCATTTTTTGTTACAATTTTTTTGCTACACATGTTCAGTTGTTTTGCTACAGTAGTATATAGACTTTGCTATAAGAGCTCCGGCGAGGTATCTGACGAGATTAACATAATATTTATGCTACATATTCATTTTTGTTTTGCTATTTTCGCATAATTGTTTTTGCTACAACCGCTCTATAATTTTGCTACGAGGTATTTGGCGAGAGATCTCCGGCGAGATCGCCGACGAGGTCGTTCTTTTTGCTACATTAGCATATTCTTTTTGCTATCACAGTTTTGCGGTTTTGCTACAATAGCGTAAAGTTTTTGCTACACGCTCTCCGGTGAGGTCTACCGGCGAAAACCTCCGGCGAGTCTCCGGCGAGGTCGGATATGCTACATTAGCACAACATTTTTGCTACACGGTCTCCGACGAGATTTTCGGCGAAATCTCCGGCAAGGTCGAGTCTGTTTTTCCATTTTCTTGACCGAACCGTTTTTTGCTACACGTAGCAAAAGCGGAGCACTTTGTAGCAAAATCGGGTCGATTGTAGCAAAAACGAGATTGATAGCTATTTTAGGAGACACGTGTCATGCAGGGGACCGGAGACCGGGGGGAATTATCCCCGGGGGGAACGGGGGACGCGTAGCACTCCCCTTCTATTTCGCTATTCTGCAGAGCACAGTGGTAGGGAAATTCTGTTTGACGCACGCTTGCAGAAGCACACGGCCAAAACCGCACCCATCGTCCAAAGCGAAAGCGCGCACTCCCAATTCGCTTCGCCGTCCCCATCCCCTTTCGGCCGCACTGTGACTCTCACCATCGGCCGCGCCAGGCCCGCGGCGCGCCGTCGAGAGGCAGACAGAGCACGGACAACTGGATTCCTAGGTGGATCGCGCTTTGGTTTCCTGCTTTCCCAAAACCAAAACAAACCAGCACACGCCAAAGACCGAACTCGACCTGGAAAGGCATCCATGACCCGTCTCAGCTCAGTATCGCGAAAAGGACAGGAAAATTCGGCCAGGAACAAAAAGGCGGAGAATGGGTTCGAGTCACAGCCTACTGGGACGGAGTGGGTGCCACAAGATATTCCACCATCGCCTCGGCCGCAAAAGCAGGCGAGCTACTTGGGTTGGGTCCAACAGCAAGCAAGCAAGCAATGCGATCCTTCCTTCATTTTCTCTCCTCGATTACTGCCACATCCTTCCTGCAAGGGGGCCAAGCTAATTAGGCTATTTGGATTCTCTGCAAATAATTACCTGAAAGGTTGGTGTTTTGCGTTTTTTTTTTTGTGTTTGTGGTTCTGTGCAAAAAATGCCCCCAACAAGTGGCGCAAAGTGTTAAAACCTCTCAGAAAAAGGGGGCGTATTCTGAAACCTTTGCGTGCCAAAAAGGCTTTAGTACGACATTTGCGTCCTTGCACGTATGATCTTTTCCGCTGTCAGCCACTTACTTGGCTGCCGCTTGTTCAGGATCCACAATGCCAAGTAGTATACTATACACTACTAATGCCTGTACTTGGTTTATCAACTATGTTTCAATTCTAAAAAGGAATCGGCATCCTTGAAAAAATAAATTCTAAAAAGGCATCATCGGTATGGCATCTGGGTGACTGATTTAATTATCTACTTTCCGTAGAAGCTAAAAAGGCCTTGAAAGTCAAGATCACCATCATCACTGAAAATCCTGCTCCCACAAAAAACCCATGCTGAGTAGGACACAGATTTGCCTCCTGTTTCCTTTTTGGCCAATTGGAGATAACTTTCTTCCTTCTCCTTCCTTCTTTCAGGAAAAGCAAACTAGTAAGACCAATGGCTGCCTCTTATAAACCCCTGCGCTGCCCGGCCTAGCTAGCCAACCCAGTCAGTTCACTACATCGAAAGCTTCAGCAGGCCCCCGAACATGGCCTCTCATCCTCCTGACGCCATCACAGGCTTTGAGAGCGACTGCAGAGAGATCCACGGCGCGTACGACGAGCCGCGGCGTCTGAGCCGCCTCCTGGCTCGCCGGAGCCCGTCAGAGAGGCAGCAGATCAGGGCGACCTACCGCGCAATGTTCGGCGAGGACCTCGTCGCTCGACTGCAGAAAACCCTCGCGGCCGATCAGGACAACGAGGTTAGACAAGAACATATGTAGGTAGAGCGTCTCAGCATTGCTTTCAGTTTGTCTGCTCAGCAGGAGCCTTCCTCTCCAGCTCTGCAATCTGCTCTACCTGTGGATGCTTGACCCGGCTGAGCGCGACGCGATCATGGCGAGGGACGCCATCGAGAGCGCCGCGACCGACTACCGGGTCCTCGTCGAGATATTCACGCGGCGGAAGCAGGAGCAGCTCTTCTTCACCAAGCAGGCGTACCTGGCCAGGTACAAGAAGAACCTGGAGCAGGACATGGTCACAGAGCCTTCGCACCCTTATCAGAGGGTAGGCCTAATAAGCTCCTGCTTCTGATTGCAGTTTCAGTTTTTCTCTTTTGTTCTACTCCTATAGTGTTTCCTTTTCATGATCCGAGCAGCTGTTGGTAGCTCTCGCGACCTCCCATAAGTCGCACCACGACGAACCGAGCCGGCACATCGCGAAATGCGACGCCAGGCGGTTGTACGACGCGAAGAACGGCGGTACGGGATCGGTCGATGAGGCTACTGTTCTTGAGATGTTCAGCAAGAGGAGCATCCCGCAGCTCAGGCTGGCATTCTTCAGTTACAAGCACATATATGGGCATGATTTCACCAAGGTAAGCAAATTCAGTGTCCTGATGACATGCACCTGATCTGATAGAACGCTACTGAAATCTCGGGCAATCATGAATCTGTATGCAGGCACTGAAGAAGAATTTGTGTGGCGAGTTTGAAGAATCCCTGAGAGTTGTTGTCAAGTGCATCTACAGTCCTTCCAAGTATTACTGCAAGGTGAGAACAGAAAAAGCAAGCAGTTCTGTACTACTCCACTTAATTTGTACTACATCCCTGGTCCCTGACTCATTCTTGCGTTTTTGGTATTATTGTCAGTTACTGCAGAGAAGTATGCAACCGGCAAGGATGAATAAAAGGTTGGTTACAAGGGCCATCTTGGGCAGCGATGATGTCGGTATGGGCGATATAAAGGTGGCATTCGAGAGTAACTTTGGCAAGAACCTTGAGGATTTCATCCATGAAAGCTTACCTCAGAGTGACTACAGAGACTTTCTCTTGATGTGGCAAGGGGGCCGGTGACCTCATGACATTGGACTCGAGGGATCTTTGGCTTGTCCACGGAAGTACTTGCATTTTGTCAGAGTAAGTTGAACATGAAAAGTAGCAATACCATGGTATCTGAACTTGAGATTAGGTGATAAAATGCCATCAGTTTGATTACATAATTGTTTGACATCCATTGTGGCAAATTTATTAGATGCCATCTACTATGAAAAGAATGTAGAATGTACGCGTATCGAAGAGGAGTATATATTTTCAGATGAGCTTCTTCTTTCGGAAGTACTGTTTTAGATGCAGCAGCTGCAAGAATGAAACTAAAATGCAAACACCGAGCGACATCATGCTCAACCATGAGATCCTAGCATTCGTCTTCTCACTGACATCTCTCATGTCTGATTCTCTGCATCGAGAACAATGTTATTTAATGGAACAGTTATGCCTTGTGGTATACTGGCATCCATAAAACTGACAAGCAATATTAATGAATAGCACAATTATTCCGAAGGTATCGATCGAAGAAGTGCATTCACTTACTTGGTCCTCAGCAAGATCAGGTTTTGATGGATTGCTTTGACAGTCGCATCAAGCTTAACTAACTCTAGTTCAACTCCCTATTCAAGAAAGTCAATGTTATTCAAACGAGAAAAATAACCAAATTCAAAGCTATAACATCATTAATTCCATGCATTTCACCTCAAGCTTTTCCCTTTTAGCAACAGAATCCCAATCTCTTGCCGCAATACCAATTTTCCAGTCCAGATTTAGTTTCACCACTAAACCCTTGCTATCACTGTCAACTGAGAAGCAAGCCAAAAAGTTTCCTGCTTCTGTCGTGGTGAATGCAAACTGGTCAACTGAAA
Source organism: Avena insularis (assembly GCA_023614405.1). NCBI lineage: Eukaryota > Viridiplantae > Streptophyta > Magnoliopsida > Poales > Poaceae > Avena > Avena insularis. The sequence continues at coordinate 488,389,703 of CM042692.1, read as the reverse complement.
CCTTTTCTTTCGTATGTAAGGTATACCCAAAAGGGGATGTAACCTGCAAGAATAATGCACATCAGAACAGATACAAAGAGTTGACAGATATACAATGTAGAACATACAAATGGTTTATCACCCAATCCAAGTAATTACGAGGGGAAATGAAAATGCTGTTAAAACTGTAACGGAAATTAAAAAACGTGCTAGGAAGCCTAGTACAAGGATAAGCCATTTGTACCTGTGCGATAAGGTCATGGGATGCAACTATACCATACTAAAGTTGCAGCTAATAATAATAATAGCAAAAGGTGGATTTTTAGTCTTCATTACTACTACTCCGTTTGGAATAAGTGTCGCAGATTTACCTAGATAGTAGATACGCATGTATCTAGACGCGTTTTAGTATACATGCGTATCTATACAAATCTGCGGCACTTTATTTCCGAATGGAAGAAGTACTTCCTAATCATGGCTCGAGCGAACTAAACACTGTATAGTATCTCCATTATGGTCTTTCTGTATCCTACAGTAGAGCACTCAAGCAGCAAATCATCTGACTGGAAGGCATGATATGGCACACTGAAGAAAACACATTTTTTTCCTTATATTTTTGAAGTATCAAATGCCACTCTTCAAAACTACACGGTTAAAACTAAAATCAAGAACAGATCATTCTGTGACAGCACATATAATTCAAGGTCGATGCAGCACCTCTAGATAACAGAAAAAAAGGATAAGGCACTAGGACAAACTGAATCATCATCGTGCCTCATTATGTATTTAATTTCAGTATTGAAGGATGATAATGAACCCAGATTGAAAGCAAACAACTTGTCTGGTCAACTATCGATCATACCGAATGTTCACAAATGCCCTTATACATTTCCGATAGCAGAATAATTTTGTGCATACGCGCACGATGTAAAATGATCACATGTTGTAGATCAAAGTAGATATATCCTAATGACTTTCCAAATGGTAATGGCCAATGACTTGGTACAACAATTTTCTGAGGCCCACACCTGCATAATAATATTCTCCATGACATCTGCATTCTGCAACTTTGGGAATGATCTTCATCATAACGGATCAACCGCTCACCAAAGAAATACCCATGATGTCTCACAATGCATTCCCCATTACACTTTTCCGTTCGAATCAGTAGAATGTAAACCCAACCCAGTCACCGTAAATCCAAGCAACGTTTCCCAAAGCGAACCAACGAAAATGCTAATCCGTCTCCAGTGCGAAGGATGATTCTTCACAGGGTAGAGCAGTGTATTAATGCCACCGATCGTTCGGGCGGGGTACAAACAAATTACCTTGACGGAGACGGTGGGGTGGACCTGGTGGTGCTCGTAGAGGACGGAGTAGTCGCCCATGACGACGACATTGTTCCGGATCTCCTCCGCCACGCACTTGGTCCCCGACGGCGGGATCTCCAGCCACACCGCCCCCGCTCCCGCCGCCATCCACCACAGCACCATCGCCGCCGCCGCCCACGCACCGCCTCGCGCCATCGCCTCTTTCCTGTCGCTTCAGTCTTAACCACCCTGCTGTTCTTGAATCCTGATGGCATCACACCACCGAGTGAGTGGCTCCGTCTCTGGCTGGCCCACTAGGCCCATAAATATGTGAGGCCCAGTGTCCATAAATATCTGAGGCCCAGTCAGACCCGATTCGACCTGAACACAACTCGAGTTGGATCAACATTACGTAGAACGATTCCTAGTCAAGCCCAGGATCATATCCAATCCGCACATCTGCGGAAAAAAAAATCGGCAGAAAAGCGAGAAGGAAGAGACGAACCGAGGAGATTCCGCGGAAGGAAGGTAGAGTTGGTAGAGGAGGGTTTGCTCTGCCGCGGCCATGGAGAACCTGGCGATGCTTTGGGCGATCATCGGGCCGGGCGTCGCCGGCGCGCTCTTCGGCGCCGGCTGGTGGTTCTGGGTCGACGCCGTCGTCTGCAGCGCCGTCCAGGTCTCCTTCATCCACTACCTGCCTGGTGAGAGCTGATAACGAGATCCCCTTCCGTTCCGCTTAGGTTTTTGGTGAAATTGCCCGTGGGTTCGAGTTCGGGTATTAATTGGTTTGTGCGGGGGATTTGCAGGGATCTTCGCGTCTCTGGCCGCGCTCATGTTCAATTGCGTCAACAAGAATGACATCGGCAACGACTACTACTCGTCCTATGGGGATGATAACGAGTGGAGGTCAGGTTTTTGCTCGATTAGGCACTAATAAATCGAATTGATCGGTGAATTTGGTTACTGCGTATTCACCAAAGAAACAATAGGTTACTGGAATTCGATGATTGAATTGAACCCGGAATATATACTCCATCCCTCCCGAAAAGGATGTCACGGATTTATCTAGACGTTAAAACGTGGTGTATAGATACATGCGAAGCTAAACAAATCTGAGACATCTTTTCTTGGACGGAGGGAGGTACTACATGTTAACCGCACGACTGAATAGATGATAGTTACATGAGAGATGTGTTATTTCAGACAGATTCCCAGTTAGGCAGATGTTTGAGTAGGAATCATATGACCTTACTTTTAGAGAGCTCTCTTCGCAGTTAAGTACCTTTGGCTCTTCTTATATTAAGAGAGAGAAAGAGGTTATGTCTTGGATCTAGGTTAGGTTCCTAAGTCATCTAAGGGCATGTACAATGCTAGAGAAGACATGCCTTCTCTTATCTCTCCACATCATTTAGAGAAGACACAAGATATAACTTGTACAATGCATTATCTCTTATTGATATCTCTAGCAATTAATGAGAACTAACTATTTTTAGTAAGAAATTGGTTGGCTAAGGAAAGACATATGGTACAATGGAGAAAATAGTCTTCTCTTATTTCTAAGAGATCATCCCTTAGCTAAGAGAAGACAACCTTCTCTTTCTTGTTTCTCTCTCCTCCAACTAGACAAAAATCCAACGTGGCAAGTATAAGGGAAGGCTGATGTCACCGCATTGTACATGCCCTAAGACCTGAGTGTATGTTGAGGGTTGACTGACCTGATTATGAGTTTAAGTAGTTCAAATTCATAGTAATGCTTCTTTGGGTGGTCATAGATGTTAGACAACTTAAATAGGTAAGTGAACCTCTATTTTGATTGTTTTAACAGCTAAATCAGTTAATATCTCTCATAAGGGCAGAACCGGCTTCCCTATGGCCAATGTTCGCCACGGTTTGACTATAAGCATTCCTCCTCAATCCTCATTTATATTTTGTTACTTGTATTGCGTCTCCCTGTTTTTCTTGATAGTTACATTATGTGAATAGAATATGTATTTCTGTCTGGAGGCATCCTTTTTCCCGTGAAAATCCATTTGCCAGTTTTGATACCAGGTACCAGCATGGTTGGTTTAAAATGAAGCTTATTGTTGGTTGGAAACAACTATTTAGTACATGCTTATTGGACTACTTATTTCTGAATTTATGGTTGTATATATCCTAATTTCTCTGGCCAATTTTCTGCTCGCTGCTTAGGTGCTTATGGTGTTGTAGAACTCTTTCTGTCTTAATGATTATTCTCCTGCATTGTCTTGAAATAAAACTGCTGGCTGAGTAAGATGTCGATTTTATTTTGGTTAGTTGCTTAATTAGTTATGTGTTAATAAAATTTTTTTTTGCGGGGATATGTGTTAATAATTAATCACAGGAATATCATAATTTCTTAGTATGGACATACAGTGACAGTCTAACCATGATCCGACTCTGAATGCTTGATTAAGTTGCTTCTGCAGTTATGTAAACTGTAGAGATCTTAAAACCTGAAATAAAGGAAAGCTTGCCATCTAATGTTCTATATGTTGGGGAGACAAGTGCATGTTTACTTTGCCTGAACCAACATGCCGCCCATTGCACACAAGTTGTAAGCCTCATTCGACGCAACAACTCCCAAACCAATGTGAGGATTAGTTAAAATTGCCTCCAACAAATTTGAAACAAGCCACATTGAAGTATTGCATGAATGGGAATCTTGGCATGAAAGCACGGTAGGTTCAGGAGCTGGGTAAGGGTTTTCATTTTCTGGATCATTTATTCATTGATATTGTGCACCATCTCAAACTTCCTTTAGGGATTCAGAATCTCTAATGTTGAAGTACTTTTGACCAAAAGAACATTGTAGTTGCCATGGTTTTTAAGACGTTAAGGCGTCTTAAGGCGACATAGGGGCGCTCTGACGCCTAGGCGACGCGTAGGCGGGCGCTTTGGACGCCTAGGCGCCTAAAGCGGCCATTTTTGCAAGGCGGAGGAGGGGCGCTTGGAAGCCTAGGCGCATTGTGCAGTGTGGTCGTGCCGCTACTTCTATACTCCTTTGTTTATTTCACAATAAGGATATAATAGACCAATGATGGGGTACCATAAAGACAGATTTTCTCCTGAGATACTAGTATATTGAATCACTCTAACAGGGGTTTCTTAATACACAGGCTGAAGCTTTGGCTTTTTATTGCATACGTTGTTTCTTTCGTCTGCCTAGCTGCATCAGTGGGTCTGCTGGTGCAAGATGCCCTGACAGAGAAGGGCCCTTCTGTGTGGACCGGTGTTGCTGGCGTTCTGCAGTGTGTTTTCGTATTGATAAGGTATATATAGCTGCATGTTTCGTCAACTTTTTTTTGCTCCTGCATATTTACACTTGGCCCGTATTCGTCCTGACGTCGCGTCGTCTTTGCAGTGGGTTGACTTACTGGACGTGCCATTCTTCTGACGATTGAGGGGTCAAAGATGCTGTGAGCAGACCTGGATGGAAGGTTGGTCAAAATCTGTGTGGATTAAGGATCAAAGTGTTGTGAGCGGACTTGGAAGGTCGGCGAGATCTCACGAAGAAGTCTTGTCTACCAAGTGTGTGGTCTTGTGTAAATTATTATGTTGATTTTCGCGGCGGGGAGACTGTGTTTAATGTGTGCATAACTGACCGCTTCCTGAAATGATCCGTAGCTTCAGTACGTGTTTATCCTAACTTCTTCTTCAGAACTTGTGTTTGTTTGGCTCGAGCGAGGTTGCTAGAATATGTATAAATTGGATCACCAGCTGTCTGCAGCAACCGTTATTGCCAAACCTGTATCGAAATTCAGTTGACTCCATTGAAGCAGATGGGGCGGTCGCTCGCTCGCAGATTCTGGGGACATCTTTCCTGAAGTAGGGTGGTGGAATTGGTTGTCAGTCTGTTGATCTGGTGTGGTTATGTAGGCTCTCATTGTTACTACGAGGACCCTAAGATATGGCGAGAACATAGTTTAAAAGACCGGACCGATGAGGCTATTGGTTCAGGAACATTCATTTTAATTAAAATTTAAGCGTATATTTCAATATGTAATCACAAACATGGTGAGTTCAAGTGGTATTGGGCCTTATGTGGTGCTATTTCTATCTAGGATAAGGTCTTGAGTTTGATTCCTCTCGCAACTTCTTTTTTCCTGGTTTTTTGCTATTTGGACCGGCGCCTCTTAAAAAACCGGTGAGATCATCGGTTCAAGTTTTTTTCGATTAAGCCACCAAACCGGTCTGATTTTTAAAACTATGGACGAGAAGGGGGCGGAGATGGATGGAGAAGAGGAGGGGCTGGCCCCGTGGAGGTGGAGCCGTCTCCGTCGATGGATCATGACGCGATCACCTGTATACGACACGCTTTCTTGCTGGGTGATGATAACCTGGGTGAGTAAGTTGTAAGTTGTGACAAGTGCCCTTCAGTCAGTGGTGGTTTGTGCCTGGCTTGCCAACTATTGGCAGCCCTGGTGGCCGGTATCGGTCCAGCTTCGTCGCCATCCCCAAAGTTCCGAGAGCAGATATAGCGAGGAGGACCGGGAAAGGACGCGGCCTTGGAAGTGCCGACCACCCGTTTGTACTTGTCGACTCCCATCTCCAAGAAGAGGCTCGAAAGCGACTTGGAACGTCACTACGTACCGTCAGTATGTAGCACACCACGCTGTCTGGTCTGGTCTGGCCCTGGCTAGTGATCCAAATTCATCCTTTTTGCTGTCTGGCCCGCTAATGATGAGCAGTCGGAGAGAGCGATACCAACACGCGCTGGCAAGATCGAGCCATCCGTCCGGCGGTGAGAAAAGAACGTGCGAGTGCATATGCGCTCTAGTTTGACGAGGAGATGTACGCACGGCCTGGCGTCGTCGCCTGTCCGGCCGCGGAACCCAGGCAAGGCGCCCGCGACGTGACGGCCGGTGACAAATAAAGCAAACGCGGCGTGCGCGCCGTCGCCGTGCATGCGCAGCGCACCCCCACGTCGGTCGTCGGTGCCACGGATTAATTTGATCTCGACGTACGTCCACACGACACGACCAGTCGAATCGACCGCGCCGGCAGGCGGGCTGCGCGTTTAGTTTTGTGCCCATCTTTTGCTACTACTACTACGTGCCCGGCAGGCGAGAGGCGCGAAATGTTTGTTTTTTCTCCTCATCTCTTTATTTGGGGCTACGTACGCCTACTGGCACCCGACACGTGCAACATAGTATCTGTGGCTGCCGATTTTGACTCAGAAGGGGAATGCTTTTTTTTTCTCTCAATAATGTTCAAACCATTGGGGTGTAAGAGTGACAGTACAATGCTTAATTTATCCTCAGAAGCTATACTAGTGTTCCTGGTCCTAGTAAAAGAATTGCAGAACCAAAGTTGAATGGCCTATAACAAATAAAAGGCGGCCTCCGATTTTCACCGGTTGTGATCTCCAGAAGATGATACTGGTAGTGCCACGCAAGAGCTCTATGGATAAAAAAATATGTATAAAAAGGTGTCTAGAAGATAAAATCTAGGGGTTCCATTTTCAAAAGCTAAAAAAATATACAGATTAAAGCTAGCACAATTTACAAAATTTGTAGATTAATTATAGCTTTGGCAATTCAAAAACAACACCTATAATTTATGTATATTTTCCCGTTAAAAGTTCAATTCATAGCATGGTGCAGGTATGAGGTTGTGATTGTATGGAGCTTTAAATTATCAATACGCGGACTGGGAGGAAGTCTGACAAGTCCTTGATGGGATTTATGAATTCTAAACATTAACTTTAGTTCGATACATAGATTGATAAGACAGATATGATTCTTTATTTATAAGAGACTTTAATCATCATCTTCGACCACTAGTCGGTTAGGCCAAGAATAGGTAAATAATACCTATATCGATACCATTTTGTTTCATTAAACGCGATCATCTTAAATCTATAAATAAGTCCGTAAACGAAATAGATTCTGGACTATATTAAAAAAACATATATTAAATAATAAAAATAATGCACCTGATCTCTATTACAGCGATACGATACATCTGAATCCAGTAAAAGTTTTGGAGCAAATAAATCTATTGAATTACAATTTGCTAGATTTTGGTGCAGCTGTTCCTGTCCTCTTCTCCCCTCGAACGAACGTAACAGTTGCCTTCTGTTGTCCCTCTCAAAGCGGGAAAGAGAGAAAAAAACACAACGGCCACCCTCTGTTCACAGCCGTGCATTGTGAACGTAGCATTTTATTTTCCTGGATCCATTAAACAAGTCAGTCGCCGTCTTCTTCTCCCCCCTTGTTGCTGCTGTTGTTTCCCTCCCTCAGCTTCGGTTACTTCGTAGCTTCATAAAAGCCGTCCTCGCCTTCTTGCTCCTGCACACACAACGAGTTTCCCGACCCCAGCCAGCGCCGGGCGATACAGAGAAAGACAGAGAGAGCGACGACGACGACGGTTGAGCGGAAGATGAAGGCCAAGAACGGCGCCGCCGTCGCCGGCGAGAGGAGGCCCCTGGTGTCGAGGACGGTGCTGCTCCTCTGCGTCAGCAGCTTCGGCCTCGGCATGCTCTTCACCGACCAGTGAGTCTGAGTCCTCCTAGCTAGATTAGTTTTACTTTTACCTTGGGCACTGCTGGTCCGCTCTGTGGCCCTGGCCTCTATCTTTGGATCCATCTGTCACGCGGTGCAATGCTCGGTGCAGCTCAAATATCTCCCATATGACGGTCGTCGATTTTTCAGGTTCGGAGCGACGCCCGATTTGAAGAGCCCGGTCGTGGTGCAGCGGCGGCCACAGGAAGTGGAGATGCAGGCCAAGTCTGAACATTTTGTTGCCAAGACGGTCCGTGCTGGATTCTAGCCTCTCTCCTGTTTTTTTGTTTTGATTGATGAAACCTATGATCACCCTGCCGTCCCAGATATATATGTTTCACAGTGCATCTGTATTTGTTTTCTAGAATATGCTGACATGTTTGTAAACTTTGACAGAAACACCTGTAAACCCCCCTTGTTAGCATAGCACCTGCTATGCCACCTGGTTTATTATTGTTTATTTTAGAAAAAACACTAAAAGGATTTTTCAAGATAAGATAAGATAAAAATCTTCAGTTTTGGGTTATTCCACGAGAAGGAGGCGTAGAATGAAAATGGATGCTTGCTAAAATTCTCAGTTCTGCGTTTGGGGTGTAATGTATAATTGTTCCAACACAGTTTCTTTGATTTCATTCAGAAACCATCTGACGATAGGGACGTGATGGGGGAGGTCACAAAGACTCATGAGGCCATACAGTAAGTTGCATTGAATCCTGAAAATTGTTCTGAACCTGCTGCAGTAGCATTTTTGCATTGTGCACCGGGGGGACTAATTGGGATATGTCTCTGTGTAGGTATTTAGACAAGTCAATTGCCACACTACAGATGGAGCTGGCCGCGAGGCGCAGCACGCAGGAGCTGCTCGGAGGCACGGATGGTGTGAGGAAGGAAAGGAAGAAGGCTTTTGTGGTGATCGGGATCAATACCGCCTTCAGTAGCAAGAAGCGCCGGGATTCTGTGAGGGCGACATGGATGCCTCAAGGTTCATACTTTTGCAATGCTGCCTGATTGTTTCCTTGTGTTGGCGATAGCTGTTTCTTGCTGAATTTCATATTCTTAGTTACAACCGATGCAGAGGAAATGTGTATTTAATCGAGCAGGATGATGTTGGCGCAGCTAGCTAGGAAATTACAGAGGAATATGCATGTGTAGAATTAATCAGATGGGTTATTTATCATCATAGAGATGGGTTATTTATCATCATAGAAAATATGATTAGTTGCAGAAATATAACTAAGTCACTAGGATTAATTTGAGCTGACTCAGTCATACATTTTCGCCTGTCTAGTTTCTGCTAAAATCCGAGCTCTATTTTTACGTGAACAGCAGGAGCACTGCTTTTATGCATTATAGAGGGGGGAAACCCCATAAATATAGGCTACAAGGCAAAGCCGGAACAGAGAAAAATGAAAAAAAATTCACACAGGCTACTTGCCAAACGCCGCTTTGAGCTGGAGCAGCTCCTCTCTTGCTCTTTGGACTGGGATGGATCGTTTTGTTGGCTGACTGATAGTTATTCCTACTCTGTTGTGCCTGATGTACTTGTAGCACGTATAATACTCACTGCATATATCCCGTTGATATTTGCTAGGTGAGAAGCTCAAGAAACTGGAAGCGGAAAAGGGAATCGTCATTCGATTTATGATTGGACATAGGTAAAGGTTACTGGAACTCTGCTACAGTACGTCTTAACTTGTTTGCTGAAAAGAAAACATTACTGCAATCCACAAAGCAAAGATTTTGTAAACTCTCCATGGTAAGGTTCCATTTTAACCCGAAAAAGGATTACGTAACCTCCCAATCTTGTTATGACGTCGTTCAAAAGATTTATGTAGTTATTAGTTTTTCTCAAACTCTACAAGACATATCTCACTTAAACTTTCAATATAATCTAATTCCTAATAGTTCAGGACTATTTGACTTTGGAATTATAGTACATGAAATATATCATAATGGTGAATTGGTGATATGATTTCCAGCTTCTGTCATGGATTTAAATATAGTGACTGAAATAGTAATTAATGTTTATGCTTTGCAGTCCTACATCGGACAGTGCCCTTGATAAGGCTATAGACGTGGAGAATGCTATTCATGATGACTTTCTTAGGCTGGTATGGTGATGTTCTCCGAACGTTGAATTGCATAATTCATTCCCCCTTTCTAGGACAAATGCAAAATCTTCTTGCCACTACTGGTTTGAGGTGTCCATACTGAAGCTAAGTCTGGCCAAATTGTACATTCGTGTAGGATCATGTTGAAGGGTACCACAAGCTAACCGCAAAAACTAAGACATTCTTCTCCACTGCTGTGGCTTCATGGGATGCTGATTTCTATGTCAAGGTGGATGATGATGTTCATGTCAACCTAGGTATGGTGTTTCAGTATAAGTATACCTTCTGGAGTCTCAATCATCTTGGAGAAGACTAACCGATTTTAAGTGGTGCAGGTGCGCTCATCACAACTCTTGGCCATCATAAACTGAAGCCCCGGGTCTACATTGGTTGTATGAAGTCAGGACCAGTGCTTTCGGACAAGTAATTCTTCTGAAAACACCATGTAGCTGTAGTAGGAATGTCGCATTTTATTCTCATGTCCCACAAAATACTTAAACTTCGCTGCAATGCCCTTCTTTTCAGAACTTCCAAATACCACGAGCCTGAGTTCTGGAAGTTTGGAGAGGACGGGAACAAGTACTTCCGCCACGCCACCGGGCAGTTATATGCCATCTCGAAGGACCTTGCCACCTATATCTCAGTCAACCAGTAAGACTAGAGGGCATTCATGCTTAGTCAGGCAGTACTTCCATTCTATGAGTTGCTACTGATGCCATCTGTGCCTGTCATATCACCCAGGCCACTACTGCACAAATTCGCAAATGAAGATGTATCGCTGGGAGCGTGGTTTATCGGGCTAGATGTGGAGCACATCGACGACAGGGAGATGTGCTGTGGATCAGAAACAGGTCAGTTTCTTCAGTTGTTCTGCATATACCATGCACCATCTCTGAAGAGGATGACCATGGTACTAATGTTTCCTTTCCGAAACAATTTCTGTTTCAGACTGTGAGTGGAAGGCACAAGCAGGGAACGTCTGTGTCGCATCGTTCGATTGGAGGTGCAGCGGGGTCTGCAACCCAGTTGAGAGGCTGAAGGATGTGCACTCGAGATGCGGTGAAGGAGACGATGCAATCTGGAGCACCACCTCATTCTGATGACATGTTAACAAGTTTTCACAGGCTTGTTAGCGAGGAAGTATGATTTATGAGGTTTTTCGCCTGGGTATGAACATGAACAATGCAGACCATAGCTGCCTTCAGGAAGGCTCTCCGAGTGTGAGATCAGACCACGATAGAGAGAACAGAAGACATTGACATATCTGATGAAGGTAGAAATAGAAGAAGAATACACGCCGGACAAACCTTTTTTTCCTTTTATTTTTCCTTCTTCTTCCTCTTTTGTATCTTGTTGAGATAGAGATGATGCAGGGGTCAGTTTGGGGTCATCATGTTGATTTTCTCCGTACATAAACATAATTGCATTCAATTAATTTATTTCGTCCAGTATGAGATCATCGCTGAATCAGTTGGGAGTTCAAAGTTCGAACACAGCTCAGTTATTTATATGCTCTGCTGATACATGATCTAGCAAAAAATCATCGTTAAACCAGTTACAAGTCTGAACTTCAAAGGGATCTTGCTATACGCATGCCCCGTTGATATATAATCCGAATACTACACCTTGTGCCAACAAAAACCATGGAGAGTTTAAGCAAAGCTTTAGAACACTCTTGTCTCCCTTGTTTGATGGATGCTGAGGAATGAATGCGGTAATCAAATCTTCAACCATCAATGTGGCAAGGAAGAGTAAGTTCAAAGATTGCCTTTAGGTGAGGCTGCGCAGTTTAACAACAGCCGCCGAAATTGCAGATACACAAGACCAAAGAGAGATGCTGAAAAGAAGTTTTTTTTTCTTTTTGCCCTGCTGTTATTTTTCATCTGTCGTTCAGCTATGCAAATTGCTGTGAACTTCTTGTTTGAAATGAAAATGGGAAGCTGCTTGCATTTCATTAAAAAACAAATGTTTGCAGAGTCTTTTGCACGTCATGTTCAAGGGCCTTAAGGAAGGAGCTTGGTAATCTTCATGCCCTCCTTCCAAAGAAAGATGAGATCACAACTGCTTCTTTGCCATCTTTTTGTTTTGCTCTACATAAGGATAAACTCTCTGGTACTGTAATATAGCCCAAGCAAGATGCCTCAGAGAGAACTCGGGCCATAGTGGGTCTGGATTCTGCAAATGGCTAAACGTTGTTTGCCACAGAAGGAAATTGCTCAGTCGAGCCTCGCCTGAAGTGCGGATCACGATGTCAGGATCTGGGCATCCATTGCTGTACATATGGCGGTCCAAATCGGCAACAGAAATATCTGAATGGGCACCATTGTTTGCAGCATGACCATTATTACAGCTGCCTGAGCGCTCTTTTTGCACGATATCCCTCCGTTCTGCACACAGCTTGTTGACAGCATTCACGATCTCTGAAGTCGAGTTGTACGGCATGCAAACTGAGAACACCAATCCGGTGTTCCCGGCGGTGCTTGCCATCAGCTTCTGAGCTGCTAACTTCACCGGCTCGCTCAACATCTCCAAGTTCCCCCAGAAATTGATCTTACAGTTCATCCTCCTGATGACATCCCTGTTTGCCAAGAGCTCATTGATCTTCTCCTCCATCAATTGCATCAAGTACCGCACCTCACTCGTATCTCGCTTAAAGTTGTCGATGCTGAACGCATACACTGTCATGTACTTCACACCCATTTCGTAGCAGTATAGCAGACTTGAAATTAGAGCGGAGAAGCCCACCCTGTGACCAGTGCCATCCTTCATACACCTGAGTTTAGCATACCTACGGTTGCCATCCATTATAAACGCGATGTGTTGAGGCATCGGGCCGTATGAGAGGACTGCTATGATGCATCTGCGTAGAAATTTCAGCAGAGTTGCAAGAGCACGAATTCTCATTGTCTCATCAGGATCCCCATCCATCTTCGGGTCCTAGACCAGCAAGATAAAGCAGAACTCGTCAGTGCGTTGCAAACTGTAAGAAGCTGCAGTCAGGCGTTAGTAAAACAAAAAGGTGTTAGTTCTTTGAGGATCTTCAAATACTGATAACTCTGACATCTACATGCTTTTTTCTTGTCGGGAGACTAGTATACTACTGGATACCATTTGTATTGATTATATGATTTTGACAGATAAAGAAAATTGAAGCTCGCGAAGAAAAAAAATCGGGAGACTGGTGTAAACGAACTGTACTGAAATGTAGGGTATGGCACATGGATATGCAGCAGAAAATTTAATTGCATTGATTACAATAATAGATCAATGTGACCAAATGAATAAACGATGTGGTGCCCTGAAAATAAAATGGATGATTCGTCGAAGCATCCATCCCGGATAAACATTTGTATTGGACTACTCAGGGCAAAGAGAAGACTACAGTAAACCCTCCGAACAATCCAGGCAAAATTAGGGATCCTCACCAAAAAGAGGGATCAATCTAAGCCCAGATCGATGCCAGATTGTTCTCTACCCCACACCAGTGCACCGGAGAGGAGGCGGAAGAGGAGGAGCTCCTTCGAGGTTGCGCGCTTCAGTGGAAAGAGGCCCGGCGCCCGGGGGACGGGAGGAGTGCTCCGCCGCGGGTTAGAGGGTTCGGTTCGGTGAATCCGCCAGGGAGGGCTAAAACAAAAAGAGTGTGGCTTCATTCTTTTCCCGTGGGCCGAAAGAACACTTTTCCCGTGAGTCTCGTGGACTCGAGTGACCGAGCTCTTAGGGCCTGAATTTATTTATTTTTGCCCTTTCTTAAGATTCATTTATACAAGATATGTTAGAAAATTATCGCCAATTCTAATCTCTTAGAAATGATGCTACTTTTGTGCCTAGACACAATCAACATTTTTACTATTCAACACTCTAATATCATGTTTTGTCTTGTTCAAATGCTCCAGAAACCGCAAGGATCAAAGGTGTCTCCTGTATTTATATGAAAATAAAATTTCTCAACCTGGTTTTAGGCAAGTCACATTGCTATTTCTCATTAATCGTATTTTCAACGTTTTTTATTACATCTCTCACAACACACTGAATCCTGGACTTTAACTTTTTCGTACAACCAAGGATAATATACCATTTATTTATGTTGCTTTTCATATCATACATGTGTTCTACCTATATTCAAATATTGACCTGGCGGCCAAAAATGAATATTAAATCGGTATGAGTAAAAAAAACCTCTAAATTAAGCACATCGGAAGGGCTACACACAACTTTTATTGTGCAACTATGATCTTTTTTCAACACTGAGGAAACTCATACATGTCGATGCACTTACATACTGCATACGGAAGACTAAAGGAATTTTAACAGAGTCATCACATGCATTGCTATCGGTCTGAAGTTTTTTTTTTTTTGAGACAATCGGTCTGAAGTTCTGAGCGTTGCCTCTCACAAAAGTTAACCCCTCTAAATGGGACCCACATTGCATTAAACTTCGACATTAATCATTGATGGGTTGGAGATACAGTAACTCTCGCAACCAACCAGGTTGATTCTCTATTTTTCTCGAAAATGAGGAAAACCCCTGGTCACTACATCAATTGATGACACAACCATAAATGTTTCTTCTCTATGCCATTGTTATTTCTATGAGAACTGCTCATAAAGGTTTGTGTCTAATAATTGATACCAAAGCTATAAGGTTTTCTTCTCTGTCCCACTAACGGAATCTAATGAATAAATATGCAGTTATGTGGTGGCCGAGCACAACAAGAACTGATATAAGATGCAAGGCACCATTGCGCTTCTTCTCCTAGAGCTTATTCATGTAGAGATCTAGCTCTTTCCCCTCATCATGTATGTATAATATATGTATGCATGCAGAACATGTAGATAAAAACATGATTGTGGTTCTATACTGTGAATTAGGCTACTGATAAGCAAGGAGAGCAAAAAAGACTGCAAAGCAAGAATAGAACAATACGTATATGGTGCTTTTAAAGAGGCGGTAACCAAGTTGCTAATCACAATGCATCCAACCAAAAGCAGTTCAAATGGACCTTAGAGAAAACACATCAAGAAATATGTACCATCATGCTTATATAGTTACAGGAACCATGAACAGATCACCGGCACAATAAGCCCGCCGTATAAGGAAAGAATCATGCCACTAGTAGAAACCAGGCCATTTGTCCCGGTTCGTAAGGGCCTTTAGTCCCGGATTGCGAACCGGGACTACAAAAGCGGGACTAAAGGTCCAAGCTTTACCCCCGGTTCTGTTACGAACCGGGGCTAGAGGTCCAACCACGTGGCCTGCGAAGCGTGCTGGGCGGTAGGACATTTAGCCCCGGGTCGTGTTACGAATCGGGACTAAAGGTTCCCTGCCGCGGCAGTATTTTGGGCTATTTGGCTGCCACGGCAGGGGATGGGGTTTTAGGGTTTTGTGTTTTTTTTTTCATTTTGTGTTTTGTGTTCAATTATGTTTTATTCTGTGTTTTTATTAGAAACAAGTTTTCGTATATATACAAAACGCTACTACACAGTACTTGTACACATTGACGCAATATATAATATAATTTCTCTTACAAGCATACATGGAGTCCCAACCGGGTCCAGAGCATGTCTATTTGATTACATGGAGATCATTACATGGATGCTTTAGGGTCTACGTATAGAGTATTCTCCGCGTGGATCTATGACCTCGTCGATAAAAAATGCAGCAAATTCCTCTTGGATTGCTATTAGGCGGTCCTCTGATAGGAGCTTGTCCCGCATCGCGTCCAACTATATAAAAAGGAGATCGTATGAATTAGACTCAATACAACATTTTGTAATAAAAATAAAGGGTGAATATATTGTTTACTTACTCGAACATTTTCCGAGGACTTTTCAATACTGATGCGAATGAACTTGCACACGTAGAATCCACATAGATTAGTTCCCTGTGGCTGCCTCGTGCACTTTACAAGAATAGAATTCAATCAAATAATAACTCTAGCATGATAAATGCATATAAATTAGAATTAAATAGATGCGCGGACTTAGCTCGTACTACTTACCGAGAGTGATTTAAAAATAGCTCCTCACGCCATTGACCGCGGACATGGTTCTTAAACTGTGTCCAAACCCTACCCGACAAAGAAAATTAATATATGAGTTAATAACTACTTGATATTCCAGAAAATAAACGAAAGAAACCGATATAGTGCGACAATGGTTGAAATTACCTATGGAACGCATCGATAATGCTGCGGTAGTTTTCAATGTCTTTGTTTAGTGAGTCCATGATGTGAACTCTTCCCAAGTCAAGTGAAATGCTTAGAAAAATCCAGTGGTACCTACGCAAGGTTTACATACGTCAGTAACTCATCATTTACACTGAACATCGAGTAAGCAAGAGTTAATGTGTATAAAAACTCACTTGCCGTCGTGGTAAGGAAATAGTATTTCATTACAGAAATGTTGTTTCGTGATAAACCGCAACAAGTTGTGCTCGGTCTCCAGTGGTTTATCCTTCAGTATAGCTCCATGAACTCGATGTGGGTCAATGAACCCAAATCCATTGATAGCCTTTCTTTTACAATCGAGCATCTTCATTCTGCATCATTATATATAGCATACAAAAGAATATAGTGAGTATACTTACCGGCAATGAATTGAACAAGCTGAGATAGAGACCTAATTACATAAATAAAGTAATCACTTACAGACAATACGAACTGAGGATAGTTTTTTCGAGTTCCTTTAGATTGAATAACTGAAATAATTCTGTAAATTCAATAGGGACCTCGTCTTCAGTGAAGTAATGCGATTTTCGAACTTTCCGTAAGAGCCAATTTTGCTGTTCTTTTGATGCTTTCATGTACCATTCATGGAATTGTCGCATTTGTGTTGGCATATCCCGAAGCCTCTCAGAACTGACCAGAGGCTCCCCGTTAACAAATTTGGGTGCTACCTCAGCCTTGGGCATATCACCGTGAATAATTTCATGAATAGGCATACCACATTGCTCGGCCAATATCCTAGCCGTTTCCGGATCCATAGGTTCTACCTCATATAGTTGAGGTTCGGGTATCTGCACCTGGAGTGGGGGAGCGATTGGTTTGCTTGTTTCCCTAGCTGGGGAACATCTCTTTTGGTTCTTCAGCTACCACTCGATTGTTTTGCTTGTTTCCCCAGCCGGGGTCGTCTGTTCTGATGCTTCCGCTACCACTCGATTGTTTTACTTGTTCCCCTGCTGGGGAATCTCTTTTGTGATGCTTCCTCTACCGCTTGATCTCTTCTATTTCAGTGTCTTCTAAAGACATCGTGTATAGTCATCTGGCGCATTTAACTGAGCTTGGGATGGCTGCGTCGGTAATTTCCTAAAGTGCTCCTTGGTTTCCAGTTTTATTTGGAACTTTGGCTCAGGTTGTTTCTTTTTAAAATGAGCATCCACTTCGGCCCATACGACCGCATCGGTCTCCTCATCGGTCAGGTCGTAAGCCCTCTTGGGAGGAACCGGCGGTACTCTTGGGAGGGGCGACAACTTTGGGCGTCGGTTATCGCTCGACAGAGCGGTGGTATTCTTCCGCTTTTGGCCCTTAGTGGGTGGAGGCGGCTGCATAGATTGAGATGGACTCGTGTTGGGGTCATGGATTGGACTATTACTGGGAGGAGACTGTGCACTTGGAGGTGGACTTGGAGGAGACGGTGCACTGGGAGGAGACGGTTGCCTTGGAGGTGATGGATTGTTTCTCGGTGGAGAAGGTGGCCTTGGTGTCGAGCCTGGAAACTTGATGTATTCTTTTTTACAAAGAATGAAGCCACTCGTGACTTCTCCCAGTGTCGTCTCCCCTTCACCTCCAGGGATGTCAAGCTGTAGTGACTGACACATAGGTAGAATTTCATCCACACCGACACGAGCATAGCCAGCTGGAATCGGATTGCAATGGTAGGTCGCTCCCGGTGCAGAAGGTAAAGCAAAGCCGTCCGCCACCTTCATGGAAATATTCTTCAGTTTAACATGCAGCTCACAACTAGTCTTCTCCTTAATTTCATCCACGGGGTACACATCCATCGTTGCATCATTACCGTGGCCCTCCGTGGAAGCTATGCTGCTTTTCCGTTGCGATGGGCCGACCGTATTGTCTGGTGTAGGATCTTGCTGTCGGAGTCCTTTAAGTTCATTAAGCTCCTGGCGATGCTCCTGCAGCATGGCTTCAAACCTCGCGAACTGCTTCATATCCTCCTCTTTTTGCCGCTTTGTTCGAGACTATGTGCCAAAAAAAGATGTATATAGATAGAATCCACATATTGTGATATTTACCTTAGAGTTTCTTACATTAATACAAGATAGATAGAATCTAAACATCGATCTCATGCTATCATTGCAAAAATTACTACCAAACTAAACCCACAAATCCATCTATAAGATAGAGCATGAAATGATATAATATAGCAATGAGAGTTCAAAGGATGAAGTTGCTCACCTTTTAGAACCTTTGGATAGATGGGGCACCACAAAATATAGACAAATCTTGAGGAAGAAAAGGGCATGAACTCGAGCTTGAAGCAAGAAAGAGAGAGATAGAGGAGAGCCACCAGCTTGAATGGTGGCTCGAGCAGGGAAAGAAGATATAGCCAGACCTTTAGCCCCGGTTCGTGTCTAGAACCAGGGCTAAAGGTCCACTTTTAGCCCCCGGTCGTATAACAAACCAGGACTAAAGGGTCTGGCGCCCGACCTGGCCTGCCTGAAACCCTTTAGCCCCGGTTTGTTACACGACCCGGGGCTAAAGGTCCCGTTCAAACCGGGGCTAGTGCCTGCCACCCCCTGGGGCCAGTTCTAGCCGTTGGACCGGGGCATTAGCCCCGGTTTGTAGCAAAACCGAGGCTAATACCCCTGGACCAAAGGTCTGTTTTCTACTAGTGTGCCCCCCAATTCAACCCTATCGATTTCCAACAAGGAAACACCTATTCCCTCCGTTTCAAAATATAAGATGTTTTAGCTTTTGCGAAACGAACAAATAAAATAAATAATAATCTAAGGACCTATTATTTTACAACTTTAACAAAATAAAACAACATATAAAAGCCTTAAAGAATTGGAAATTCAATTCTATTCACTTTAGAATTGTCAGTGGCAGATTAAATACAAGGGATATGCTCCGTCGAAGGAATTGTAATGTTACTGATCTATTACATTGTGAGCTGTGTGTCATAGGGATCATAGAGGACTAGTAGCATCTTTTTTTCCACTGCAATTTCAGCGTCAAAATTTGGAACTATTTGCAAATTGAATGGGGTCAAGGTACCACGATGGAGAAGATAGTTTATTCTGCTAGAAAAAAATTTAGAGAGCCTTTTTATTTGAGGTGATCATTATTGCTTGCTCGCAAATTTGGAAGGTGCGCAATGCAGCTGCCTTTGAGAAAGTTAAACCTACATTCAGAGCTTGGAAGGGTGCCTTTGTTCACGACATCTCCTTGCATATGCACAGGATGAAACCTCAGCGTGTACACCTACTGTCAAGATGGATTGACAATTTGATGTAATTGGTACCTGGTAGTTTGTAGTCTGTAGTCCTTTTTTTTCTTTCCTTCTACCTCCCCTTTGGCCTTTTGTACAGTTTAGGTTTTTTAATAAATTTGACGTAAGGGCTTTCCCTACAGTTTCAGTCAAAAAAATCCTTAAAAATATACAATACTTATTAAAATAATAAACTTGGAAATTCTAAAGGGTTATAAATATTTCAAACTTAAGAAATAAAAATAAATTAAATTATAATTGAATAATAATTAAATAAAACCAAGAATTAGGATTTTATCACAAATATTATAAAAGAAATAAGAAATGGATTAGAAATTAATTTTAAATCACATAAAACACTTACAAAATCCTATGATAAGTATAAAACTATTACACGACATCTTCCACTTGACATTAAGAATTTTAATGAATTTTAATTTTGACTTAAATTGACTAAATAAAACAAGATATATATATTTAATAAAAGAAAATCTCTAAAACCCAAATATCCAATTCTTAAAATGGATTAAAAAATTGTTTGAATTGAATAGATCTATTAAAGTAATAAGAAGATATGAACTTAGAAAAACAACAATTCAACAATACTTTAAAAACAAATATTTACCTTGGTATACAAGACCATTGTGACTTTGGCTTGTGAAATATTTATGAATGGATCTTGAATAAGAAAGTAAGACAAATGATCAATTATCTTGATTGAAATGTTTGCTCTTGTTTGAATTAAAAATGTGTGAGTGTTACTGATGAGTCTAAATTTGAATCATATTTACCTTATATTTTTGCACAAGTAGAATAGGATTTTTTATATTTTACTCCGCACGCACGCACCTTTTGTCCTTGTTTCAAAAGGATCCCGAATTATTAAGTATTTTGTGAACATATTAATTAGGGATGTAATATTATGCAGTAATATGATATTTCTATGTGATAAATGTCATTTAATTGATTTTTCCTCGCACCTAGGAGAATAACAAACGTGAAGGAAGGCTATAGAGGGTTTAGCGACCACTGGTACGGGCGGAGCTTGCCCGTACCACCTGTCAGTGTGTCCTCCTCGTCAAATACTTTCACCACGCAATGACGGATATGAAATCCGACATTCACAAGAACTTCCAACCGGGTCTGGAGGAGGATCTACGTGAAGGTCAAATCCTTATTGTTTCACGGATTATCGGAGGACATCACATCATCCCCTTCATCATCAACCGTTACGTCTCCATCACCATCACCATTCTCCTCTCCCATACTTTAGATCTTGTTGTAATTCCAAATACAGTTGTGTTTTGTACTATATTTATCTTCATACTTTTATCCATCCATTTGAATATGATGATGTTGTTGATTGCTTCTATGTGTGAGTGCTTGCTCAATATGTAGAGCTCGTTGGGGAACCCCAAGAGAAAGGTATGATGAGAACACCAATAAGTTTTCCCTCAGTTATGAAACCAAGGTTATCGAACCAGTAGGAGCAAGGAAACACCTCCAAGGTATTGTTTCCAACTTGGAATCCTGCACAACACAACCACAGAACTTTGTCCCCAACTTATAGTGAGGTTGTCAATCTAACCGGTTTTGCTGAAAACAAAAGATTAAACGTATTGTGTGGAAGATAGTAATTGCTTTGCAGAAAGTAAACAGAAAACAGTAAATAGCTTTGTAGATTGATGGTAAAAGAATGGACCGGGGTCCATAGTTCACTAGTGGTGATCCTCAGATAGATGACATGTTGTGTGAACAAATTAGAGCGGGGCAATTGACAAACATCGAGAAAGCATACATGCATATACTAATCATCTTGACTCCTATGAGATTTGATTGAGCATTACAATATTATACATAGACCGTAATCCAGCTGCATCTATGACTAATAATCAAGGTTTGGGAAAGCGGAAAAAGCGCACGCTTATGCGCGTTGAAGCGTGAAGCGGAGGGTCTCTGCCTCGATTAGGGCCTAATTGCCTAACTAAGCGCTAGGCGCGATTAATCACTCTGTTTTTTCTTTAATCATGATTAGGCAGCGCTGCAGCATAGAAAAAGCACTCTCGAAGCGTCACCCTGCGGGAAAACTATGGCCCGTGCGGGAATTATCATGACGTGCGACACCTTTTGGCGCGAGCGCGGGGATTAGCGCGCGTGATCTAGCTATAAACCGACTCCTCTCCTCTTAATCGCGATCTGGCTAAAGCGGTGAGTTAGAGAGGCATAGCACCATCGATACCACCGGTGGAACTGCTCCTCCGCCTCTGCCAAATAATACTATTATGTCCAAGTAGTACTTGTTCTTTGTCCTAAAATTCCCGATTTTCTCTGTTTTTGGTCCTGCCATTGACTAAGTCAAGAACGCTTTAGCGCCGCTTAAGCACGCACTAAACGCATAAGCTCTGAGCGGAAGGCCACCGCACCGATTATGCTTTCCGCTTTCCTAAACCTTGCTAATAATCCACCTTCAGGTTATCATCCGAACCCCCTCCAGTATTAAGTTGCAAGCAACTGATAATTGCATTAAGCAAAGTGTGTAAAGTAAACAATACAATTGTTCTATGAACAAAGGATTGTTGTTTTCTCCCTAGTAGCAACAACACATCTAGTACCTTAGAGATTTCTGTCACTTCCCCGGATTCCTAGAGGCATGAACCCACTATCGAGCATAAATACTCCCTCTTGGAGTTGCTAGCATCTACTCGGCCAAGATAGCTACTAACAACGAAGAGCATGCAAGATCACAAATAACAAAGACATGATAGAATCAATAATCAATCTGAAATAGCATCTCAATATCCATCGGATCCCCGCAAACACAACATGTAAGATTACAAATAGATGATCTTGATCATGAACGGAGCTCACAAGATCTAAACATGGTGGCACAAAGGAGGAGAACCAACCATCTAGCTACTACATGGACCCGTCGTCCAGGGATGAACTACTCACGCATCACACCGGAGGCAGGCATGGTGATGAAGAATGCCTCCAGGGTGATCTCTCCCCTCCGGCAGGGTGCCGGGAAGAGCTTTAGATCCCTCCCAATCTAGGGATGGAGATGATGGTGGCTACAGACTCTTTCGTGGAATTTTGATCGGGTACTTAGGGTTTCTATATCGGAGGCTTCTTATAGGCGAAAGGGGAGGCCGATGGGGTGCCCGAGGCGGCTGCACCCCCCCAAGCGCGGGCCAGGGGGTGTGTCCCCCTCGAGGCCCTTCTCCGTCTCGTCTTATGGCTCCGTGTTCCCCTCGGTGAAATGTTGACTTTAGCTTTTGTCCCGTCCAATTCCGAGAATATTCATTTTCTGACTTTTCTAGAACCAAAAACAGCAGAAAACAGGCAACTGGCACTGTGTCATCTTGTTAATAGGTTAGTCCCAGAAAGTGTATAGAAATACTCCAAAGTGTCGACAAACATAAGAAAGTAGATATAAAACAAGCATGGAACATAAAAAGTTATATATACGTTTGCAATGTATCAACATCCCCAAGCTTAACTCCTGCTCGTCCTCGAGTAGGTAAGTGATAAAAAGAAAAGAATAATTTTTGAGGTAACATGCACCATCACAATTTTGATCAAGGCATTTATAAAACATTGATAGCTGGGATCATAGTACTTTAACATAGCATGAAAGATATAGTTCTAACAATAAGACATAGCAACTATGTTGTAACATGAGAAGGTACAAACAAAACATTCATGAATAACAATGCTTTGAAAGATGTTTGTTTGTTTCACATAAAGAAAACATAATGAGAATGGTATTCAGCTTGTCCCTCATAGTTTAGCAAAACATAAATGCATAGGACACCTTCAAAGTTCATAAGGGTGACTAGATACAAATAGTTTAAGAACAAGCAATATCAAAGTTATGCATCAATCAACAAGTCTTGGGACAATGCACATTAAAATAAGAATGTACAGTATGCTCTCTTAATAGGTAGATAAAGATAGACGATGGAGACTCAACATAAAAGTAAAAGAAAGGCCTTCATAGAAGGAAGCAGGGACTCAAGTCTCATAGAGAGCTTCCAAAAATTATGGTACTTATTAGCTTTCAGCTCTCATTACCCCTATCATAAGAATCTTGATGTGATTAAGGTTAAAGTGAACAAACTATGGAGTATATGCTTGACAAAGTATAAGTTGGCAAACTCATGTCCCTTGAATACGAGGGCCGCTCCTCATTCTACTCAAGTTTAGTTACCGGTAAATTCTTGTCATAATAAGTACATGTGTATCATAGAGAACCGCCAACGGGGTACCCCTTGCCCGATTATACAGAAGAATCCCCATATCAAAATAACAAGACAAGCAGACAATAAGCATCTCAGCATCTTCTTATTTAGCATGGGAAAATGGTGCTTTTTTCTCTCTTTCCTCTTTTCTCATCTTTTTTTCTTTCTTTTTTTCTCAATCTCTGCCTCTTTTTTTATAAGAAGAATGCTTCATAGATTGCTCATTATGGTTATGCTGCAGGTTTCCATCATGATTAGGCATGGATTAGACCAGTGGCCTAGGCGTTTATCTAACACACATACATAACTCCATGGACTTACAAGCTCCCCTTTCATTTCACACCGACGACATCCATAAACAAAAGAGCATGATATCAACTGGGTACAATGTACAAGTGCAATGTTGAAAGTGTTCCCCATGATAGCATGGTTTTGCTAATCCCAACATATAAGTGCAAGCATATACAACATATATGACACAATGGTTCAAGTTTATTAGGGCAAGAAAAGTAAAGTGTGCCATCAAGTTCATGAGAGCTTTAATCACTAATTTTCACATAATAAGTTTAATTCGGAAGGTAGATAAAAACATGAATATACTTGGAATAGCAAATGCTAATAGGTAGGTATGCTGGAATATTTGGAATAACTTGGTTTTATTTGGAGTTGGATGCATGAGTGGAACTCATACTTGGTATGGAGGCTAGCAAAAGACTAGGAGCGACCAACTAAGAGAGTAATAATGGCCATAATCATGCAAAGCGACATAACATCATTAATTAAAGCATAAAGTGATATTACAAGTCGAAAACTAAATGATCATAGAGGCTATGGTGACTTGGTATAGTCTTAACATGGTGTGAGCATGCGCCAAGTCAACCCAAATAAAGCATCAAAGGAGAATACCACAATACTATGCTTTAATATGCTAAAACAACGCATGATTCTTTCAAGGCACATTAAGCACTCTCAATTGTTTATGACATGTCATGCTACAGCAAAAATCACTAAGCATAAAGCCAAAACAATATCAAGCATGACATGACAAAGCATATGCCACAGTCAAAACAAGCTCCTTTTTACCACTTAAGCATGACCTTTTCCTACTCTTTTCCAATCCAAACCAATATTATTTGAAAACTAATGTATGAATGAGGGGGTCCAACCAATTTATTCAGGCAAACTAAGCAAACTAAAACCAAAAACAAAAACGAAGACGCTCCAAGAACAACACAACTGTGCATGAAACAATAAAAATGAAGTGTTTGGAAGAAACCTGAGATTTTTATTGATGAAGAAGGGGATACCTTGGGCATCCCCAAGCTTTGACGCTTGGACTTCTTGGATATTTCTTAGGGTGATACGGGTGGCATCCCCAAGCTTGAGATTTTGTCCATACTTCATCTTATCACATTACTCTTCCCTGCACTCAAAAATTTCCTTTATACAAAACTTCACACAATCTTCATTAGCAACATTAGTGCACTCAAGATAATAAGTCCTTTGGTTTAGTATCCACACAAGTAAAACTTCCATTAAAACACAAGCTACTGTAGCACTTCCTTTAAAAAGTTCAAATGATCAAAGATAACTCAAAGAGAAAGAGATTAAGAGGCAAATGCAAATAATGACAGAAATCTGTCAAAACAGGCCAGCAGGTAAAAACCAATTTTTTCGAAGACCTTCTGTTGCTAAAATCGAAAAGTGTTGAGCTAACGAAAGTTAGATAACAACCTGGGGCAGAAGCACAAAAAATTACAACTCAAACCGACGCACAGAGATTTTTCACGAATTTTACAGCGAAGCACAAAAATCTGTTTCGGGACAACAACTTTCCCAAGCATTACTTCTCTCTCATTAGAGGTTACTCTTGGCACAAAAACGACACAAAAAAAGATAAGGAGAGGTTATTACAGAGGTAATAACTTCCAAGACTCAACTAAAACTTTTGGGTTATCTTCTAATAAGTACTTTTCTTTAATGCCTTTAAGTTAGGCATAACAAGCAAGAAAAGAATCAAGTATTCTCAAATGAAGAAGCATTAAGAGCAAATTTTGTTTTAATAGGAGAGGCAAAAGGAATCTTCTCTCTCTTCTTAGGTAAGTGTTCTATACCTTTCTTGAGTGGGAGTTGATATTTAATGGTGCCTTCTTTCATATCAATAATGGCATCAACAGTTCTAATAAAAGGTCTTCCCAAAGTAATAGGACAAGAAGCATTGCATTCAACATCCAAAACATAGAAATCAACGGGGACATAGGCATTGTTAACCATAATAAGAACATCATTAATAATCCCCATGAGTTTCTTTTTAGCATTATCATCAAGTTGGACATTTAAATAATAATCTTCCAATGGTGGCAAATCAAGCATTTCATAAATCTTTCTAGGAATAATAGAAACACTACTATCAAGATCACATAAAGCTTTGAGATCAAAATCATTCACTTTCATATTAATGATGGATTCCCAACCATCTTCTAGTTTCATAGGAATATAAGCTTTATGTTTCATCTTTTCTTCTTTAATTTTTATGAGAGCATCAGTAATGTGTTTTGTAAAGGCCATATTCATAGCACTAGCATTAGGACTTTTAACAAGCTTTTGTAGGAACATAATTACTTAAGAGATATTGCAACCATCAAGATCAAAATCATAATTATCATCTAATGTAGTAGAGCTATTGTTTCCCATGTTTTGAAGAATTTCAGCATTTTTATTAGAAAAGGTTCCATTGGGTTTACTAGCTTCAACATTAGTGGTAGTGATAGTAGAAATACTAATATTTCTAGCAATTTCATCTTCTCTTTCCCACTTAGCATGCAATTCAGCTAATAGTCTAACATTTCATCAATTCTAACTTGTATGGCATTAGTAGCAGCAAAGGGATTTTCAATAGTTTCAGGTTTAGCAGCCATTTTATTCAAAGAGGATTGTGCTTCAGACAATGATGCTATATTTCTTTTAACATTAGAGAGTTTTTCCTCAATAGTTTTATTGAAAGCAGTTTGTTTACTAATAAAATCTTTAAGCATGACTTCAAGTTCAGAGGGTGCACACCTATTATTGTTGTAGGAATTTCCATAAGCATTACCATTATTGGGAGGATATGGCCTATAATTATTATTACCAAAATTATTCCTATAGGCATTGTTGCTAAAATTATTATTTCTTATAAAGTTCACATCAACTTGCTCTTCTTGAGCAACCAAAGAGGCTAAGGGGACATGATTTGGATCAATATGAGCTTTCCCATTAACAATCATAGACATAATAACATCAATTTTATCACTCAAGGAGGAGGTTTCTTCAACAGAATTTACCTTCTTACCTTGTGGAGCTCTCTCAGTGTGCCATTCAAAATAGTTAACCATCATATTATCCAGAAGCTTTGTTGCAGCACCCCAAGTAATGGTCATAAAGGTACATCCAGCAGCAGAATCTAGCAGATTTCTTGAAGAATAATTCAGTCCTGCATAAAAGGTTTGGATAATCATCCAAGCAGTCAGTCCATGAGTGGGACAATTCTTTACCAAAGATTTCATTCTTTCCCAAGATTGAGCAACATGTTCATTATCAGATTGTTTAAATTTCATTATTTCACTTCTCATAGATATAATCTTAGCAGGAGGATAGTATTTTCCAATGAAAGCATCTTTGCATTTAGTCCAAGAATCAATACTATTTCTAGTTAGGGATTGCAACCATTCTTTAGCTTTTCCTCTCAAAGAGAAAGGAAACAATTTAAGCTCAATAATATCCCCATCTATATCCCTATGTTTTTGCATCTCACAAAGTTCAATAAAGTTATTAAGATGAGCAGCAGCATCTTCAGTACCAATTCCAGAAATTTTTTCTCTCATAACAAGAATGAGTAAAGCGGGTTTAATTTCAAAGAAAGTAGCTTCAGGAACAGGTGGAGCAATAGGTGTGCACATGAAATCATTGTTGTTCGTGCTAGTGAAGTCACACAACTTAGTGTTTTCAAGAGTAGTCATTTTTTGTGTTTCTAATAAAGAAAGCAAACTAGTACAAATAATTTTTGTGTGTTTTTGACAAAGAAACAAGCAAACAAAGCAAAAATAAACTAAGCAAAACAAAAATAACAAAGTAAAGAGATTGGTTGTGAGGGACTCCCCTTGTGAAGATGTCCTTGACTCCCCGGCAATGGCGCCAGAAAAATAGCTTGATGACCCAAAATATATCGAGCTCATTGGGGAACCTCAAGAGGAAGGTATGGTGAGCACAACAACAAGGTTTTCCTCAGTTATGAAACCAAGGTTATCGAACCAGTAGGATCAAGGAAACACCTCCAAGGTGTTGTTTCCAACTTGGAATCCTGCACAACACAACCATAGAATTTTGCCCCCAACTTATAGTGAGGTTGTCAATCTCACCGGTTTTGCTGAAAACAAAGGATTAAACGTATTGTGTGGAAGATAGTAATTGCTTTGCAGAAAGTAATCAGAAAACAGTAAATAGCTTTGTAGATTGATGGTAAAAGAATGGACCGGGGTCTATAGTTCACTAGTGGTGATCCTCCTTAAGATAGATGAAATGTTGGGTGAGAAAATTACAGCGAGGCAATTGACAAACATCGAGAAAGCTTACATGCATATACTAATCATCTTGACTCCTATGAGATTTGATTGGGCATTACAACATTATACATAGACTGTAATCCAACTGCATCTATGACTAATAATCCACCTTCAGGTTATCATCCGAACCCCCTCTAGTATTAAGTTGCAAGCAACAGATAATTGCATTAAGCAAAGTGTGTAAAGTAAACAATACGATTGTTCTATGAACAAAGGATTGTTGTTTTCTCCCTAGTAGCAACAACACATCTAGTACCTTAGAGATTTCTGTCACTTCCCCGGATTCCTAGAGGCATGAACCCACTATCGAGCATAAGTACTCCCTCTTGGAGTTGCTAGCATCTACTCGCCCAAGATAGCTACTAACAACAAAGAGCATGCAAGATCACAAATAACAAAGACATGATAGAATCAATAATCAATCTGAAATAGCATCTCAATATCCATCGGATCCCCGCAAACACAACATGTAAGATTACAAATAGATGATCTTGATCATGAACGGAGCTCACAAGATATAAACATGGTGGCACAAGGAGGAGAACCAACCATCTAGCTACTACATGGACCCATCGTCCAGGGATGAACTACTCACGCATCACACCGGAGGCAGGCATGGTGATGAAGAAGGCCTCCAGGGTGATCTCTCCCCTTCGGCAGGGTGCCGGGAAGAGCTTTAGATCCCTCCCGATCTAGGGATGGAGATGACGGAGACTACAGACTCTTTCATGGAATTTTGATTGGGTACTTAGGGTTTCTATATCAGAGGCTTCTTATAGGCGAAAGGGGAGGCCGAGAGGGTGCCCGAGGCGGCTGCACCCCCTAGGCGCGGGCCAAGCCAGGCCGTGTGGCCAGGGGGTGTGGCTCCCTCGAGACCCTTATCCGTCTCGTCTTCTGGCTCCGTGTTCCCCTCGGTGAAATATTGACTTTAGCTTTTGTCCCGTCCAATTCTGAGAATATTCATTTTCTGACTTTTCTGGAACCAAAAATAGCAGAAAACAAGCAACTGGCACTGTGGCATCTTGTTTATAGGTTAGTCCCAGAAAGTTTATAGAAATACTCCAAAGTGTGGACAAAACATAAGAAAGTAGATATAAAACAAGCATGGAACATCAAAAATTATAGATACGTGTGCAATGTATCAGTGAGTAGTTCCTTTTGTTCTTGGCAAGATGGAGACACCCTAGCATTATTATGAAATGAAATAAATATGATCTATTATTTTGGTCCATGATCCATTGATCTATGATATTCTGTTTGATCTCTATCTTTAGATGGTATGTGTATTTGGCCACATATCATTTGCCTCCGAGTCAAAAGAGAGGGTGATACCCTTAGGACGTGTATGGGTGTATGTCCAGTGTTACTTTCGTGACTACAAGCATTGGGTTATAAACTTCACGGTCGAAGGGGAAACTAAGAGAGATTCACTAAGCTTATTATGATATCCATAGGGAAACCCTTAATTGTGGTGGTCTGTATGAGTTACTGCTCTCAGGCATCGCAGTGGTTATTTAGAGATGACCTCATTACCTGACTCAAGAAAGCGACTGCCCACGAGTCTTGTAGTGAACATCTTATTATGGAGCTCTCTCCACACATATCATGACAAAAGAAATAGATTATCCTAATCATGATTAGTTACCCCATGCTAGCGGTGTATTCTAAATCCCAAAGAATGCTTTAGCCTATTGAGTTCCAACACCATTTTATAGCGCTTTTGTTACTCGCTTTTCTTTACTTGTTTTATTTACTTTTCTACATTCAAACACAAAACCTTTCAAACACCCTTTACTTGAAATTAAAGGCAGCTTACGAGTATCCTTTGGTAGATAGTGACGAGGGCATAAAGACCTTAACCAAATAGCCCTTTGTGGGTTCGTTACTCTTATTTAGAAACTAGCTACAATCGATATGTGCACTTGCAGTCATCAGTTACCTAAATGAACTCACTATTCCATTCACCCAAACATCTTACTTAACCATTCCCACACTTGATCATATTTTGATAATGATATTACCCCAAGAGTGTGCCACTAAGAACATGGTTCCAAACCAAACCATCATGATCCATCACACTCAGATCCACTTAAAAAATTATCACATACCAAAACTAGCCTCTTAAAAGATAAGATCCATTCATTGGACACCTAAAACCCATAATCCTTATACTGAAGGTATACACATAACTCCACATCTCCATTATTATCCAAGTGTACCTATGCAATTGTGTAAACCCTTTTAAACCATAAACATTCCTTTGACACAATAATACCCAAATCCTATATCACTAAGTGATATCAACCAACATCTATCACTCTCAACCATCCTATACTTGTTCCAACTGTGTTATTCGAGTAGTTTATACTCATAAGACTAGACTTTGATAGACACAGAGTAGCATAATGGGGAGGGAAACGATAGTTTACTTAACATTCATATCATATTGACACTCTTTAAACATTAGTCCTTACTAGACCGATGATGCAATTCTTCCATTTGGATCTTTGACGGTATAAGACGTTGACTGCATAACCTGCAATTAGGAGGCAAGTTCATTCTTGCATAAATCTTATAAGACCAAGCTTGCATACCGTTTGCAAGTGCAATATTGCATGTCCTTTGAATTATTTTACAAAATCCTTTTGAAAAAAACTCTATCACCTGCATTAAAAGCAAAATACTGTTTTATAAATGAAATGAAATGTGGAATGGTGGGCAATGGAATCATGGTTGGAATATATGATTCGAAGGCCATGTGGTGGAGATTCCATTTTCACGGGTGGAGATTCCATTTTCTCGAGAAATTTAGGACTTAACAAGCAATGTGTAGTTAGTGATTCAAAAACATCGTATAAACCGTGCTAACCACAGATCTCGCAATGGGATGGGCAAGTCAGCTAGACCTTCTTCCTTTCGTATATCCTCGTAGCTTAGTCATTTTTTTGTTCCTTGTGGGTAATAACAATGGGTGGGAGCCCAGGAGGTCCCTATCATGTGAGGATAATGACTGAGTATATTAGAAGGGAGGGTAATTGGGCATAGGTATCATGACAGAAACCCGTTATAAAGGGTGGGCAACGGGGTCGTGGAGAGCCTAGTGATTGGCTAATTTTTAGATTGGGCCTCATACCTATGGAAGTGTGAATGGGATTCGCGACACGGATTATGCAACAATGCTAAAGATGTTTGTGGGTAAAGTAGCTCACCTCTTGAGAGTGTATAAATGTGACAGGTTACTCCCTGTTCTGGGAAAGAACTACGATTGTAGCATGGAAAGGGACTCCATGAAGTCCTGTACAACCCGTGAAGGTTGACAGACATAGAATTTTATAAACTAAAATTTACCTTTTCTAAACCTACACAAGCCTAGGATGTTTGATCCACGGATGTAGATAGTACATCAAACAACCTCATAGATAGGACTTGCTAAGTACATCCATACTCATACGTATCCTCTCATCCCTTTCTTAGGTATTGAAGTCAATGACGGGACTACAAACGTGGTACTAGAATACATGGGAAAGCATCTACGGAGAGTCATTGTTAGTTCAACGGATTCAAAGGAGTTAGTGCATCACAACAGTGATGGTAGAGATCAAGGTAAACATAGTTGGGATCCATTCCCCGAGTATAGGAACCATACCCTTAGAAGTTGTTGGTAGAGAAAACACACAATCTTTAGACATCGAGATAGGCCTAGAAGTAGATCTAGTGCTAGACTAGTCTACAAGCTGCTGCTTCTAGATCTTGGTTTGAACAGGAACTTACCTAGAAAGCTCATTATGTCATGAAGATTGCTGATATGAATATATAGTTATACCTTGGACCTGCTGAAAGGGAAATGGACGTCGCCTAGAGGGGGGTGAATAGGCGTTTTAAAAATATTACGGTTTAGGCTCTAATAAATGCATAATAAAACTTAACGTTTAATTTATCAAGCCAAAACCTATATCCACTAGGTTTACTAAGTGCACCAACAACCTATGCTAAGCAAGACAAGCAACAAGGTGATAGCAAGATAATATACTTCAAGCACGATGGCTATCACAATGTAAATTGCATAAGTAAAGGGCTCGGTTGAGAGATAACCGATGGATACAGAGACGATGATTTGTTTCCTGAAGTTCACTTCCAAAGAAGCTACATCTCCGTTGGAGAGGTGCGGGGGCGCAATGTACTTCGAACGCCACAAGTGGCTCACCTCGAGGTGTGGTGGCTCGATGCTCACCCAACGCCACACAAGGCCTCACCCCAAGATGCGAAGGCACGCAACCTACCGACACCAC
The DNA here is from genome assembly GCA_023614405.1 of Avena insularis. Classification (NCBI taxonomy): domain Eukaryota; kingdom Viridiplantae; phylum Streptophyta; class Magnoliopsida; order Poales; family Poaceae; genus Avena; species Avena insularis. Next base: position 488,357,201 of record CM042692.1, on the reverse strand, counting down.
AAAAGGCTCACCCTATTCTCCCGTGAGCTCGCCACAAAGGCCTACTCACGTTCCACTATGGGACACTTGAGGGCGGTCACTGAACCCGTACAAGGTTGGGGCAATCTCCACAACTCAATTGGAGGCTCCCAACAACAATGCCACAAAGGCTACAAAGCCACAAAAGGCAACAAGGCCACAAAAGGCTACAAGACCACAAAAGGTCAACAATACAACCACAGAACCGTCTAGGGTTCCAAGAACCCAAGAGATACAAGCCCAAGGGCTTGAACTCGCCGAATCTCTAAGGAGAACTCAAACCTATGCACCAAATGCAAGAGGCAAGTCCTTCACTCTCAAATTCCACCAAAGCTACAAAAGCTATTGGGGGAATAAGGGAGGAAGAACATAAGAGGAGAACACAAAACTCTCCAAGATCTAGATCCCAAGGATTCCTTCACAAAGAAGGGATTTGGTTTGGTGGGGATTGTAGATCTAGATATCCTCTCTCAAATCCCTCAAAAGGATGCAAGAATCATAGGAGGGGGAAGGGGAGAGGGCAAGCTCTTCAAGGTCAACAATGGAGGAGAGAGAGAAGGGCAAAACCAAGAAAAAGCAAGTTAGTCCCGAAGGGGAAAGGGGAGCTCCTTTTAAAGGGCTCCCCGATCTGCTCGTTACTCACAAATCTGCGCACGGCCGGTAGTATCGGTGGGTGGCCGGTACTACCGGTGGCACTCAACAAATGGTCCAAAAATGGCGATGCAAACGAACACAAAACGAGTACGCCTGGTCACCGGTACTACCGTCTGGGCCAATACTACTGCCCAAGATACCGACTGAAGTACCGTCAAATAGCGCAAACCAGGCAGAGAGAGTACTGAACCAAAATCGGGTTTACCGGAAGTTGGGCCGGAATTAAGACCGGTACTACCGGCGACATTTCTGCCCGAGCGATACTTCCGGCGCCTAGTCGGCACTTCCGGTCAGAGAAACTTCAGAAACCAAAACTGCAACAACTTTCACATCCGAACTCCAAACGAGATGAAACCAATTTTGTCAAAATATTGGGTATCACCAAGGGAGAAAATTCCATGAATATATATGTGAGATACCTCCCAAGGTGTGGAGCCGGAAAAACCGCAAGATCAAAAACACAATAAGATATGAACAGGAAATCCGTTTTTGATGAACTAGAGCTTGTTATGAAGATAACTACAGGCTCTAGATCCTCACGTGGACAAGAACCAAACAACAACCAAGAAAGATGATGCTATGTATGCAAAGGTTTGAGCTCTCTCCGAAAGATACGAACGAGTCACCCACTCGGGAGCCCCTCTTGATAGTACGTCTATCTATCCTAAACCCGGTCTCCCAACACTACAAGAGACCGGTAAAATAGAAACCCTATCAAGATCATACCTTTGCCTTGAGCATCCCACTTGAGCTTGATGTAGACAATCTTGTGACCTTCAAGATGGAACACCTTTATTGATTGCTCTTGCTTGATGAAGACTTGCGAATGGCTCCCCCATACTCCATGGGGAAACCTCTTCTTTGACCTTGTCTTCATCACTCCATGAATGCCGAGGAGGCAAGCTCCAAGCATGAGATCTTCTAGAGATGGCGCACCGAGAGCTTGCGCATCAATCCTTGATGATGATGTCTTGAAGAAGGCCATGAGGAACTCCATATTATTCTTCTTCAAGACATACTTGATCTTCTTCTACTTGATTCCAATAGGCACAAAGCCCTTGGACAATGCTTCTTCTTTTTCATCCTTGAAACCAACACATGGTCCAAGCGATGCCAATGGACAAACCTACAAGTGAGACTCAATTTGCACATAAGTCCATAGGGATTGTCATTAATTACCAAAACCACACATGGGGGCATACATGCCCTTTCACCTGCGATGCTTCTAGTGTACTACTTTGGTAGGTGCAATATTCATGGAACGGTGTTCTGTGAGTGTTATGCTCACGACTTGCACACTACAACATGCAGTGATGTGCTAGGGTCACCATAGTTGGTATTAGAGCATACTCTTCGACCCTAGGATTAAAACCCTTTAAAGAAGACCTATAGGATGGGTAGTAACTATAGGAGCCACCTTATCAAAACCAAAACTTTCTTCTAATTTGTGACTGATATTCACTTGAGAATGACCTTATCAAATCCAAGTCAATTTTCTTACCTTATCTTTCTTATAGATAGTTGTTATCTAACTAGGCATTGTAAAATTCCAAACTATTATATCCTAACCCAATATACCAAAGTAGAATACCCTGAAGCTAGTACTGCAATGGTGTTATCTTACCAAGAGAAACCATATACACTAGTAGAACCTTATACAACTCAGTCATGGTAAATACCATGAAAGACACAACCAAGTCAAAGGGGACACATAAATGAGAGTTCAGAAGTAGACCATGTGATCTTCACTTGAGAATCCTAACATGATAGAGTAGAACTTAGTTAAGAGTCATCGATAATATGGTGAAAATAAGAGTGATCATAGTGAGCTTAGCTCTTAAACGATGGTGATAAAGTCAAATATGACAATTCTACAATAAAGGAGAAGTGTAGAAGTATAAAATAGAACCCTATAGGATATACAGGGGCTATACAAGACCTACCTATTCTAAGTAAGGAAGGTAGCTGATGGCTCAAAAATAGCCATCTTCCACCGCATTTAAACATTGTTTTTAGTTAAGCAATTGAAAATAAACTCTCAATCCTTTCCACTAATGACTAATAATTGCAAAGATATGCAAATCATTGCTTTGAATTGTGTTGTGCAGGAAATCATGCTTTTTAATGCGAAATTTGGAGTCATAATGAAGGTTTTTTAGGAAGTTCACACGAGCAAGTAATTGTGGAGTCAATTCCAGGCGACAACAGCCATAATGACCACTGGTACGGGTAGGGCCTGCCCGTATCGTCTGCCCGTACCATGTGGCGGTGGCTCCGTCTCGTCAAATGCCACAACTTTCGTGAAGACGCATATATATTTTGAGGTGTCAACCGCCGCGTAGAAGGCCGCCATTCTAAGATTGCATCACAACGCACCCCAAAAAGATCCACACCATTGTTCATCCCTTCCATCTTCATCCCCTCCATTAGCCATAGCCATTACTTTGTACTTTAGATCTCCTTGTGATTCGACGACCATTGTAAGAATATTTGATTTCAATCTAAGTATTTTGCACAATGTTTTCTATCCTTGATCTTATTGTTATGAGTGAGTAGTCCTCACGGGCTGCAGGTTGGGGAGAAACATCACAACGATTATGGGCATCTAATCTATGGGAGCATTATGTATTGTTTGAAACAGAGATTTGTATTTTTTTTGTTTCTTTGTCTCTTGTATCGATCTTTGGACTTGTAGGTACCCAAGACCCCATAGATTGATAAAGGCTTGAGGTGAGATACTTGGCTAGCGGTGATCTCATAGGAACCCAGTGATAGAAAGGGTAGTATGGTCTTCGCTTAGCGACCCATTCGGGATCACAACAACATCACCACTTAATGCTTTGATATGTGTTTTACACTTAATAATCGTTTGTAGCCCGTTGCTTCATGGAGCACTCGGTTGGATTAAAAGACTATTGCTATGCCCACTGCATCATGGGGGCTCTAGTATATTAGGATTTGTTTCCCACAAGAGATTATCCCTATTAAAACTTTACACATGACTATGCTTATTATTATCTTTTATCCCATATGATGTGCAGCTGCAGGTGGATCTTCAACCCTGGCCTATCTCCATCCATTGAATCAACCCATGATAAAAGTAAACTAGATTAGTCTAGTAAACAAAGGTAAAACAAATAAACAAAGTCTTGTAGACGCGTCCTTTTTATTTCCTTTTAGCATTGCTTTCTAAGGTTCGATTAAACCTAGGTGTACTAGGGAAAAAGATATTATACTACATCCACGAATCCAGATCAAAGGTATCAGTAGCAGTAGTACTTTAGTAGAACTCTTGAAAGACTATATGAGCTTAGTCTTAGGTAGACTCAAGGTAAGTAGGATAGGGAAGGTAAATTGATAAAGAAGGGTATATTAAGAGACAAAGAGTAATATGATCTATACATATGTGACATGGGCATACCTTACAGGTACCTAAGATTAGCCTATACGGTTCATCCCAAGGAGTACATGGTGCAATCAAAGCCCCACAAAGATTCGGGTGGCCTGCTGGACGTTCAACTTCTTGGAGGACATGACGAAGTATAGATAGAAACTTAAAGGAAAATCCTAACTTGTAACCGACTCGATCTGCTACCCCGAGACCTAGCCTCTCTATATAAAGGCAGGAGGGGTGGCGAGGAGTACCAACGCATACACCCCCACATACACACCGCCAGATCATATCTGCGCACCCTTGTAATCTTCGACTCCCTCATAATCAAGAGCAGACAAGCAGGAGTTGGGTCCTCTACGAGGCCTGAACCTAGGTAAAACCTCATGTCACATGTGTGCTTGTTTGCTAGCCGATCGATGCCTCCATCTCTCCCTACTTCCTTGAACCTAAGTCCATTAACAATGGGCATTAATGAGTTCACCCCTCGTCAATTGGTGTCGTCTATGGGAAATGGGAGTGCTGATGTTGTGGCTTCCTCGGCCCCATCAACTATGATCTATGACTCCATAGCAGCGGAGACTTGCCTCCTTTTCGGCACCTTCGACTTCACCGTCCATGTGCCGGCGACTCACTTGTATTTCAAGTCCGTGGGCGACAGGATCGCCTTGGTGATCGGCAGCTTACGCTTCCAAGTTGGCCAGCTGGGCACACTTCTCCTCCCTGATCAGCCGAAGGTTCCTATGATTGCTCCTACGTAGTGGTTCCCACCACCGATCAGCACACTGAGTGAACTCAACGCCTCGACATCAGTCGAGAATATGAACGGCAACAACAGTTGTGAGTCTGATCTGAGCGATCTAGCAACAGAAGACGAAGCCTATGGCTCCGGATCTGAGAGCTGCGGGAGCAACAGCTTCCCTAGCCACTACATGTGTGTCGTCATCAACACGGGCGACAACGGCACTCGGGAGAACACCAACACCAACGCTGGCATCCCAGTCATGAACAACGCCCCCTCCAACCGCGTCCCCACCAACAACGGGCCAACAAACAGGCCCCCCGTCTTGGTCCCGTCCAAGAAGATTAGCTGGACATCCCTGCGGGTGAACGTGCCAGTGAACTACAGCTGATCGAGCTCAGCAACACCGAGTAGGCCCGCTACAGGGAGGCTCTATGGGGCAACCCCTTGCCACCAAACTCATCGCAACAAATTCTGATAGGTGATACGTCCAAAACATATCTACTTTCCCGAGCACTTTTGCTATTGTTTCTCCTCTATACTTGTGTGATTTGGATGCAACTAATGCGGACTGATACTGTTTTCAGCAGAATTGCCTTGGTGTCTACTTTTTGTGCAGAAAATCAACTATCAGGAAAAATCCCGAAAAATATGCCAAAAATCCCATTTCACCTGAAGACTCCAGGAGCCAGGATACGAGACAGAGAAGAGCCAGGGGTGGCCACACCACACAGTGGGCCAGCAGGCCAGGCCGTGCCGGTGGTGTGGGCCCCAGCACCCTCGGCCTCTCTCTTCGCCTATAAGGAGCCTTCTGACCTAAAAACTTCGGGGGGGTCGACGTTTTTCCAGAAGGAGTTCCGCTCCGCCGCCACCACCAGATTCCACGAAACAGCACCAGAAACTCCGTTCTGGCACCCTGCCAGGACGGGAATTGGAGGAGATCATCGCCATCATCATCACCATCGCTTCTCCATCGACCATCCATGTTTCCCTCATCTATGAGTGAGTAATCCCCCGTTGTAGGCTATGGGGATGGTAGAGATTGGATGAGATCGTTCATGTAATGGCGTCAGATTGTTAGGGCATGGTGCCTAGTATCTTTTATTAGTGCTTTATGACTTTGTTGCGACTTGTTGTGCTTAATGCTTGTCACTAGGGCCCGAGTGCCATGATTTCAGATCTGAACATGTTATTGATTCATTATGATAGTATTGTTTTTGGTCTTATCTACAAGTTGTATACACACGTTGTTGTCCAGAACCTATGGCCCCGAAGTGACAGAAATCGGTATAACCGGAAGGGAATGGCTTTGATGTGAGGATCACATGTGTTCATGGAGTGTTAATGCTTTGCTCCGGTTCTCTATTAAAAGGAGCACATTAATTGCCAGTAGTTCCCTAGAGGCCCCGCTGCAAACGGGCTGGCAGGACAAAAGATATTGTGCAAGTTCTCATTGCGAGCACGTATGACTATATATGGAACACATGCCTAGGATTGTCTAGTACTTGGATGCTTTATCTTATTTATCTACAATTGCCCTATGTTCTGATTGCTACGTGAATTGTCTTGTCCATGCAACGCCCGTCCATCCATCCCTATGCCTACCACACTCGAATCCCACAGTTTACTGCTTTTGTTACTACTGTCTTTGCTTTACTACTGCTGTTACTTTGCTATTCCTACTACAAAACTGTTGCTACTGATAAACTTCTGTGAGCAAGATTGTTTCCAGGTGCAGCTGAATTGACAACTCAGTTGTTAAGGCTGATAAATATTCTTTGGCTCCCCTTGTGTCGAATCAATAAATTGGGTTTCACTTCCCTCGAAAATACTGCGATACACCCCCTATACTTGTGGGTCATCAAGACTATTTTCTAGCGCCGTTGCCAGGGAGCATAGCTTTATTTGTTAAGTTCACTTGGATTCTCTTTGTTCGCTGCTATCCATCCATCATGGGTAAGTCTCGTGATGGCAAGGTTCCTATTTTACCATCCACTACAAGAAGAGGTATGGTTCTAAACACCACTGCTGCTCTTGATTCACCGTCTGTTATGAGTAAGTTCCTTACACCACCACATACACATGCTACACACACTGCTACTACTGCTAAATCTGAAACTTCTGATGCTTATGATGTTGCTTCTACTGTGCTTGATAAGAGTGGTTCATTAGGTCCTTTCCTAGATGCTATGATTGCTAGAACTATAGCTAGAAATACCGAAACTCCTAATGAAGACACTACCACACCTGTTAGCTCACCTGAGTCTAGTGAGAGTTATGATATTGAAGATGGTTATGTTGAGATGACCAATGAGTTTATTAAAGAATGTAAGAACACCCATGATAGGAGCGCTGCTAAGAGTCTCCTTGAGAGGCGTACTATTAGACCCAAATTATATCCTGCTGCTAAGTTTGCTGCTTCTCCCATAAACATTATAGATGAAGATTATGATTTCTCTCTCAATCTATCTTACATAGCTATTGTCGAGAAAGAACCCTTTTGTGGGACTAAGAATGAAAGTGCGGTAGCACATATTAATGAACTTTCTACCATGAGTGGCTTGTTTTCTGATGATATTAAGATGCGTACTTACTTTGTTGCTAAGGATTTTCCCTTTTCACTGAAAGGAGAAGCTAAAACTTGGTTTAGTAATTTACCTCCTGGATCTATTGATAGCCCTAAGTGCTTGATTAGTACTTTCCTGCAGAAATATTTTCCTCCCAGTGCTAGACATGCTATTTTGCAGGAACTTTTTGATTTTAAACAGGGAGAAAAAGAGGTATTGCCCGAATCTTGGGAAACGTTTTGTGCTTTGATTCATGCACAGGCTAGAAGTCCATTACCTAAGAATGAGCTTCTTGATATATTTTATAATGGACTAACCGAGGAATCTAGGACATACCTAGATAGTTGTGCTGATTGTGTTTTCAGGAATAGAACTCCTAAGGAAGCCGAGGAATTAATGGCTAAAATAAGCAAGAATTATGAAGATTGGACTCCTCCTAAACAAGCTATACCTGAAGTAATTGTACCTGAACCATCTATTCCTGTGCCTATTCCAACATCAAAGAAGAGGGGAGTTATTGAATTAAATGATGAAGTGATGAAGGAAGCTAAGAAATGTCTTAAGGAGAAGGGAATTAAAGCTGCAGATGTCAAGAATTTACCTCCTATAGAAGAATTATGTAAGCCTATTCCCTACTCATCCACTATTGAGGTACACTCTCTCCAACACTTTGATGAAGGTGATATCCCTTACTCTAAACCTCCTGATCAATGCTTAGAAGAATTTGATATCTTTATTGTTAAGCAAGATAACTTTAATAAAAGGGTGCAAAATCATCTAATGGAAAACACTAGAGCTATTGTTGAGTTGAAAGATATTGTGGAAAGAACCTCTAATGATGTTAAAATGATTGTTAAACACTTTCAAATGGTTCAAACTCAAATAGATCAACTCGTTAAAGTGCAAAATGACTTGCTAGTTAATGCTGCTAAAGAAAAACATGCTTATGAAATTAGAACTAGAAGTGGTGCTGCTACCTAGGATCCTCTATATCCTGAGGGGCATCCCAAAAGAATTGTGCAGGATTCTCAACAAGCTAAAAATAGTGGTTCTACTCGTAGGAAAAGGAAAAAGAAACATAAAACTGTTGTAGAACCCTCTGAACCTGCTATAGATCCTAATAGTATATCTATCTCTGATGCTGAAACTGAAAGTGGCAATGAAGAAAATGTTGTTCCTAATGAAGAAAAAGTTGAAGAAGAACCTGAAAACCACACTAAGAATACTAAATACACCAAAGAAGATTTTATTTCTAAGAAACATGGTAGTGAAAGAGAACCTTGGGTCCAAAAACCTATGCCTTTCCCTGATAAGAAACACAAGTCAAAGGAAGATGAACACTATATTAAGTTTTGTGAGTGGATAAAGCCTTTATTCTTCCACATTCCTTTGACTGATGCTATTAAATTGCCTCCTTACTCAAAGTATATGAAGGACATTGTCTCGAATAAAAGGAAGATCCCTAATGAAGAAATTTCTACTTTGCTTGCTAATTATTCCTTCAATGGTAAGGTTCCTAAGAAACTTGGAGACCCAGGGATTCCAACTATCCCTTTCTCTATTAAGAACAGTTATGTTAGAACTGCTTTGTGTGATTTGGGAGTTGGAATTAGTGTTATGCCTTTCTCTCTCTATAAGAGGCTTCAACTTGAAAAATTAATACCAACTGATATATCTTTGCAAATAGCTGATAAATCTACCACTATTCATGTGGGTATATGTGAGGATGTACCTGTTCAGGTGGCTCACAATTGCTTGATATTGACTGATTTTGTTGTGCTTGAAATGCCCGAAGATGATAATATGTCTATTATTCTTGGGAGACCTTTTCTTAATACTGCAGGAGCTGTTATTAATTGTAATCAAGAAAAGGTGACCTTCAATGTTAATGACAAGGAACATCATCTATTTCCCCAAGAAGATTGAAAGGACTTATGGTTTGAATTCAATTGAACATGTTGAAGGCATTCAAGTTGGAGAAATATATTGTCCCATACCAAGAGAAAAATTTGAAACTATTATGATTGGGACCATTGCTATCAAGGTTGAGGTAACATAATCATTAGTGGAATACAAAGTTTTGTCTCATATGCAATTGTTTTGGTAGCAAGACTTGATCAACCTTGTTAACAAAAGGATTCCATTGAACAAAACAATGTTTTCATTATGATTATCTCCGTTTATTTCTATCCTTTGCATTTTAGTTTTTGCTTTCGTTTAGTTTTCTTTTTGTTGTTAGTTGCTTGCATGTTAGAACTTCTGTAGTTCTAGCCTTGTTTTGTCCTTGCATCATGTTTCCAAAAGAAAAAAATCATGCATCAGAAAAATCATTCTTCTATTTCTGAAAAATGCCCAAAAATAAAGTGTCTCGAAAAATTCTAGAAAATTCATATTAAATTTTTACGTGACAAAGGGGCAGAGGAGTACCTGGAAGGTACCAGGGGGCCCACCAGGCAGGCACACCACATGGTGGCGCGGCCAGCCTTGGGTGGCGCCATGCCCTGGTGTGGGCCACCCCTGGCCCCCCACTAACTCTCTCACCTGCCACTTTCTTCTCTCTCACGAGTAAGCTCTAGTTCATATCTCAAAATCGCGTTCTTGCTGTGCTTGCTCTCGATTTTTTCGATCTCCTTGCTCAGCCCATCTTTCTTGCTGAAATTTGGAGCAATTGTTCCCTGGTATGTGACTCCTCCCCTTGTCCAAGTAGATTTGTGTTTAGTGGATTATATGTTGAGTATTTTGCTGATGTAGGTGACTGGTTGTGAGAGCTTGTAAGCTTGTTTGATGCTTAGAGATATAGTTTTGATGCATGTTTAGGCTTCTTGCAAGTCCCTATGAGTAGAATCCTTCATTATATTTACTTTGCAATCACTTGTTTAATAGGTGTTTAAATTTCAGAATAGAAGATGAGTGAACACCACCTAAACCAACATGAGCTTTGGGTGCCTAAGGTCATGAAGGTCCACCGGGAGGAGGTAGTTTTTCCTTCCATTTATCCATGCTCTGAGTTCATGAGAGCTGCAGGAATTCTACAAGATTTCCACACTTTGGTTTCTAATGCAGGGTTAGAGAACGTTTTGGAAGATGAACCTTGTCAATTTGTGAAGCTAACCATGTCTGTGGTGCAGGACTTCCAATTTAGTCACTCTTTGCCTAATCCCATGGTCCATTACAAAATTTACAATATAGCTGTCGACCTTTCTCTTGATGATTTTTGTGCAGCTATTAAGGTACCTCAATGGGGATCATGTAGAAAGATTAAGGAGAGACCTGAACCACTCATGGATTTATCTGTGAGAAATTTGCCAAGGGAGTAGCTTCTCGAAGGAGAATGGAAAAATCCGTAACATTCATCTTCCCTCCATTCGCTACTTTGCCTACTTTATTGCCAAGTGTGTTCTTGCTAGGAAAACTGCCAATAAGTTATCTTCGTTTGATCTAGCATTTATCTCTACTTCTCTTAAACGAGATAGGTCTTACAACTTAGGTGCTTTGATAGCTTTCCGTCTTGCTGCTAACCGTGAGAAAGGTGGAATCTGTGGAGGCCTTATTGCTTCTCGTTTACTAGCATTGCATGGTTTAGTGCCTCATCATCTAGACCTACAGTTTCCCATAGAGAGGCTTGATCTTAATTCCATGATACAACATAAATTTGTTTCCTCGTGGGCTAGTATGAGTGAGTTATCTTATGAAATAACCTTTCTCAAAGCTGGTTGGAGAAAGAGCAAGTTCGAGCGTGTTGTTCTTTTGCCTGCACCTGTTTTGTTTAACCTTGATAATAGGGAAGGATGGTCCCTCACTGAGGAGGAGCTTGACACGTACTTGGGAGAGCTCTCCCAACAGGAGCAGGACACTAGAAGGGAGGTCACAGATGATTCGGTCCAGCCCTCGAATGAGGGAGAGTCTTCATATCAGCAGCCCGCTTATGATTGGGGAGCTTCTTCTTACTCTCATGGGCCCAGCTACGACCATTCTTACCAAGATCCGACCGCTTGGAACCCCTATTCGTACATGGATTGATACCCACTTAGGCCAAAAGCCTAAGCTTGGGGGGAGGTACACCGACACCGCACTCATCTCCATATCATGTTGTGTCGGTACTTTGTATATTCATGTTTTCGTTCTCTTTTTTTAGTTTTCGTTCTTCTTTGCTTTTTCCTTCTAAAAACATAAAAAGACCAAAAATATTTCTGTTGTTTCTCTTTGGTTTGCTTATTCTTTTTGCCTTGGTTTGCTTTTCCCTTTTTGCTTTGTTTGAACTATTCGAAAAACCCAAAAAGATTTTGCTTTGCTTGTTTTTTCTCTTTTGGTTCTTGTTTAAAAATCGAAACACCAAAAATATTTGTCGTTCTTCTTTGGTTTTTGCGAGTTTGCTACAAGGTTCGGCTGTCCTCAATGGATATTGGTTTCATATTATTATTCAAGCCACACAAGTGAAGAGCAATAATGAGGATCAATGACTACTTGAGGCATGGTAAGAGGCTGGTAACGAACTCTATTTGTTTTCATTTTTGTACATATACTCATCACTGTGGGCTTGCTTAGTCCATTCAAGTAGGGTGTATGTTATCTTTGGATGCTTAGTAGTTCTTGCTTTCTTATGATTAGCTCCAGCTCGCTAATAGTTTGTAGCATGTCTTATGAATGTTTGCTTGCATTGCTCTATTCATAAATTGGTATGACACCGCGGTATCCTCCTCTGAATGTTTCATTTGAATTTACTTGGCACATGCTCACTCATGCACAAGACTGTGATAATCAGTTAAGACTTGATGAATTATTTTGCCTTGAGGATCTTGAATCACTTTCATGCCATGAGAGTCATGTTTTGTTGCAAGCATGATAATGACAGCTATTGCTCTCTCGTTTGTTGCTCCCTTACTATTGCTAGCCTTCACTTCACTGAGTGTTTTACTCATGTTTCCAACTCCCTAAACCAAATATTTCAAAGTGTCCACCATACCTACCTATTAGCATCATTTGCTACTCCCGTGCATATTCAACATGCCTTGTTTTCTTCCGAATAAAATGTTTGCTTGTTATGGGAAAATTAGTTAGTAAAGCTCTCACGAACTTGATGGCACACTTTATTCCCTGCACTTAATAAACATGAACCATTGTGAACTCTCCATGAAAGTTATATGCTTGCAAATTATAGGCTGGGGATTAGCAGAACCGTGCTGTCACGGGGAACGCTTTCAACTCTTGTAAATATATACCCAGTTGATACCTTGCTCTTTTGTTTGCGGATGTCGTCGGTGTGAAATAAAAGGGGAGCTTGTAAGTCCATGGAGTTATGTATGTGTGTTAGAGAAACGCCTAGGCCGCTGGTCTAATCCATGCTGACATGGTGGAAACCTGTAGCGTAACCATAACGAGCATCTATGAAGCATTCTTCTTATAAAAAAAGAATCTGATATTGAGAAAAAAGGGAAAAAGAAAAAAGAGATTATGAAAAGAGGAAAGAGAGAAAAAGCACCATAATCCCATGGTAAATAAGAAGATTGCTGAGATGTTTGTTGTCTGCTTTCCTTGTCATTTTGATATGGGGATTCTTCCGTATCATCTGGCAAGGGGTACCCCGTTGGCGGTTCTCAATGATACGCACATACTTACAATGACAAGAACTTACCGGTAACTAAAGTTGAGTAGCATGAGGAGCGTCCCTCGTACTCAAGGGACTCGGGATTTTCAGTTTATAGTCTGTCAAGCATATAACTCAGATTGGAACTCACTTTCACCTTAACCACATTAAAGATGCTTATGATAGGGGCAATGAGAGCTCAAGGCTAACGAGTACCATACTTTCAGCATTTGGAAGCCTTTCAAATTATTCAAAACCTTTTTCTTCTACTTGTTGAGTCTCCACATATTCTTTGAGCACCTTCTTGAGAGCATAGTTGTCATTCTTTGTGTTTGCTCCATTACTTGACTATTTGTGTTATGACTTTGATGCTTGTATCCTTGATATCTTTACTTCTAGTCATCACTTGAACTTCAGAGGTGCCTTGATATTCATAATCAAAGGGCAAGCGAGATACCACTCTATCATACCTTTTTATGAGCATTGTAATGTTGCTTATGTTTGTGCTTCATGCTACTTATTATTCTTGAGTTGGAATCTCTTCATAGCTTGCAATGACTATTAAGTAGACTTGGTTGCATACTCTTTATTATGAACTGCCTAAGTAGTTGATCACATTGCTGATAATATTTACATCATATGAAGCAAATGTGTTCGTGAAAGTTCTTTTATCGCACTCAGTTTTCAACTGAATTGCTTGAGGACAAGCAATAAGCTAAGCTTGGGGGGAGTTGATACATCCAAAACGTATCTACTTTCCCGAACACTTTTGCTATTGTTTTGCCTCTATACTTGTGTGATTTGGATGCAACTAATACAGACTGACGCTGCTTTCAGTAGAATTGCCTTGGTGTCTACTTTTTGTGCAGAAAATCAACTATCAGGAAAAATCCGGGAAAATATGCCAAAAATCCTATTTCACCCGAAGACTCTAGGAGCCAGAATACGAGACGGAGAAGAGCCAGGGGGTGGCCACACCACCTGGTGGCGCGGGCCAGGCCAGGCCGCGCCTGGGGGTGGTGTGGGCCCCCAGGCACCCCCTCGGCCTCTCTCTTCGCCTATAAGGAGCCTTCTGACCTAAAAACTTCGGGGGGTTCGATGTTTTTCCAAAAGGAGTTCTGCTCCGCCGCCACCACCAGATTCCACGAAACAGCACCAGAAACTCCGTTCGGCACCTACGGGACGGGGTTGAGGAGATCATCGCCATCATCATCACCATCGCTTCTCCATCGACCATCCATGTTTCCCTCATCTATGAGTGAGTAATCCCCCACTGTAGGCTATGGGATGGTAGGGATTGGATGAGATCGTTCATGTAATGGCGTCAGATTGTTAGGGCATGGTGCCTAGTATCTTTTATTAGTGCTTTATGACTTTGTTGCGACTTGTTGTGCTTAATGCTTGTCACTAGGGCCCGAGTGCCATGATTTCAGATCTGAACATGTTATTGATTCATTATGATAGTATTGTTTTTGGTCTTATCTGCAAGTTGTATACACACGTTGTATGCGGAACCTATGGTCCCGAAGTGTAAATCGAGATAACCGAAGGAATGGCTTTGATGTGAGGATCACATGTGTTCATGGAGTGTTAATGTTTTGCTCGGTGCTCTATTAAAGGAGCACCTTAATTGCCGATAGTTCCTAGAGGCCCCACTGCAAAGCGGGCTGGCAGGACAAAAGATGTTGTGTAAGTTCTCATTGCGAGCACGTATGACTATATATGGAACACATGCCTAGGATTGTCTAGTACTTGGATGCTTTATCTTATTTATCTGCAATTGCCCTATGTTCTGATTGCTACGTGAATTGTCTTGTCCATGCAACGCCCGTCCATCCATCCCTATGCCTACCACACTCGAATCCCACTGTTTACTGCTTTTGTTACTCATCTTTGCTTTACTCTGCATTACTTTGCTATTCCTACTAGAAAACTGTTGCTCTTGATAAACTGCTGTGAGCAAGATTGTTTCAGTGCACTGAATTGACAACTCAGTTGTTAAGGCTGATAAATATTCTTTGGCTCCCCTTGTGTCGAATCAATAAATTGGGTTTCACTTCCCTCGAAAATACTGTGATACACCCCCTATACTTGTGGGTCATCAATGGGTTACCACTAGCTGCTTATAGAGGAATTCAAGCGCCAGCAATGAGTGATCGCCCAGCTCGACGAGCACAGGAGGACGGCGGATGAGTCGAGCCTTCGACGGGCTCAGCTCTCTTCCATCGGAGTATCCTCCTCCAAGGGCAACAACTATGCAGCCGCCAAAAGGCGCTCTCGACTGGCCCAACTCAACGATAAGGAGTAGCACGAGGCCACTCGAGCCCTCGACTTCTCGTTCATGATGGTGGATACACGGGGTAACATGCTCCCGAAAACACCGTAAGCAGCGGTGATGGCAACCATCATGTACCTAGTCAACAACCAGCCGCCAGCTGGGGATCCATGATCCACCATGCACTGATCTACGATCGTTGGCCTGGGACTGGTCGAAGCCAAACTCACCAAGGATCCAGTGCCGGGGCCGAATAAAAGTAAGGCTCTAGTCAAGTACTACTCTCCCTCCTCCTCCAGCTACGACGAACATGACTTGTCACGACGACACCGCTCACGTCGACATGACTACGACTACGACGTGTGTGATGACATCACGCAGCGCAAGGTCAACAATATGCATGCAAGGCGTGCTCGCTCGACGGACTCGGAGGATGATGGAACAGAGCTCTGCGGTGCCAGCTGCTTTAGCAGAGCCATACGACAAAAGCGAATGCTGAAAGGGTTCGAACTCCCATTAGAGAACCCGAAATTCGACGGCCTCTAGTACCCAAAGATTTGTCTAGAGGATCATATCTCCTCCATTAGGTTGCACGACGGAACCAAGAGCACAACCATACAATGCCTACAGCTGCAGCTGCAAGGCGCTGCCCGCTTATGGCTCTACAACCTCCCCCGCGGGTCAATCCGTAGCTAGGATGAGCTGGTATAAAGTTTTGTGCGAAACTTAAAGGGCACTTACAAAAGGCCCGCATCAATCAAAGAGCTAAAGGGATGTTATCAAAAGCCCAGCTAGTCACTGGGCTCCTACATCCAGAGATGGTCCATCATTAAAACTCCATAGAGGACATCTCCGAAGATTGCACAATCGACACGTTCAACGGCGGCGTACGCCGTCGAGAGCTCAGGAGGAGCTGGGCTGCTCGAAGCCCAAAACAAGTGACCACTTGATAGAGATCGCGAACAGGTGGGCTGATGGAGAGGACTCAGTGAAAAACAACCGTGTCCACTTAGACGACGACGACCTCAGCCGCAGACATGACCGTCGAGGAAAACATCGGATGTGCGGTTAAGAATACCGCGAAGAAGTTGACATGGTCGTGGCTAGCTACGCTGATAGACGTGACGATGGCAACCGCGTCAGTGGATATCGCAGCGGTGGATACCGTGACAGTGGGAAAACCACATAGGTATGGCAACGCCATACCCGCGATGAAGCACCTAGAACGTCTATCCAGGACAAACTGTCTGGACCTTGCAACGTCCACTTCTACATTGACAAGCATGACGACAAGAAAAATTTCAGCCACCTCCTAAAGGACTATCGCGAGTTCCTCAAGCTCCATGAAGGCCTCGCCCAGATGAATCGTGACGTGATAAATCAGGGTTACGGAGCTGCCCCAGGCGTTGTGGCTCATGGAGCGCCACGACCACCACCTGGGCCACCATCGCCTGCGGCTGCACCAACCCAGCACAATGGAGGCGAGCAATACCCACAAGAGCTGGGGAATATGGGCATGATCCAAAAAGGACGCCCATCAAATTGGGTGCAAAAATCAATCACTTGCCAAGTCAATTTGGCGATCAACTCTCCGTCCTCAACCACTGAGTACCTCAGTGGGTGTGACTCCTGCATCACCTTCGACAAGCGCGATCATCCGCGTCAAGTACCTCGCCCAGGGCACTCTCCCCTAGTGCTTGAGGCGCAAATTGGAGGCTTCGAGATGAGCCGCGTCTTCATGGACGATGGCAGCGGCATCAACCTGATGTTTGCCAGCACCTTGCGTGCCATGCGGATCCCACCCTCTTGTCTAGAGGCCTCAGACACAATGTTCCACGACATCGTCCTAGGGAAAGGCGTATACCTGTTGGGCAAGATTAACTTGGACATCATCTTTGGCATGCCAGCTAACTTTAGGCGAGAACGCCTAGAATTCAAAGTCGTCGACTGGCCCTTGAAGTGTCATTGCATCCTCAGACGTGCCGTGTTCGTGAGGTTTATGGAGGTGCCACACTACGCCTACCTGCAGATGAAAATGCTAGGACCAAACGACATCATCACCATCCGTGGAAACTTCGCCAAGTCAGACTCCTATGACAGGGAATTCAACAGAATCTCCTAATCCTTCAGAATGTAGAAGGAGTCGATAGACAAGAGTCTTCCTCCTCCAAGTAAGCCAAACGCACCTGATCAATCCTTCGACTCATCGGTGCACACCAAGGCGGTCTAGGTCCATCCAACGGACCCCACCAAGACAACCCTCATCGCCAACAACTTGAGTTCCGCGTAGGAACTCGCGCTCGTCGAATTCCTCCATGAGTGCTGGGAGATCTTCGCCTGGTGTCCAGCGACATGCTAGGGGTTCCTAGGGAATTCGCCGAGCAATTACTCAACGTGAATCCTGAAGCTAGACTAGTGAAGCAGACAATACGTCGGCTGTCAGAACCAAGGGAAAAAGCGGTCGGTATGGAAGTCAACAGACTCCTCGACGCTAACTTCATATGAGAGATCAAGGAGAGCACTTGGGTAGCAAACCCCGTGCTTGTTCCTAAAAAGGACACGGATATCCTACGGATGTGCATGGACTTCACTTCCCTAAATAAGCATTGCCCGAAGGATCACTTCCCATTATCGCGGATCGACCAGATAATCGATTCCACCGCGGGATGCGAGCGCCTATGCTTCCTCGACACCTAATTAGGCTATCACTAGATTCGAATAAAGGAAGTGGACCAGGAGAAAACGGCCTTTATCACGCCTTTCAGCGTCTTCTACTACACAACAATGCCCTTCGGGCTAAAGAACGCAGGAGACACCTACCAGCGGTGTATGCAGGCCTACCTCAAGAGCTAGCTTGGCCGAAATATCTAGGTCTACATCGACGACATCATCGTCAAAACCAAGGAGGAGGCCTCATTACTCAACAATCTCCATGAGACCTTCGACAACCTAGACCGCTACAGGATCAAGCTAAATCCGGAAAAATGCGTCTTCGGTGTACCATCTGGGAAATTGCTCGGGTACCTCATATCTGCGAGGGGAATCGAGGCAAACCCGAAGAAGATAAAGTCCATATTGTCCATGGAGAAGCCGAAGAACATCAAAGGCGTCTAGCAACTAGCTGGGCGAATCGCGGTGCTCAGTCGATTCATCAGTCGAATGGGCGAGAAGGCGCTATCATTTTACCAACTCCTCCGCAAAGCTGAGAAGTTCGAGTGGATAGACGAAGTGCAAGAAGCATTTGAAGACCTCAAGCGTCTACTCTCCACCTCGCCAGTACTAGTGATTCCCAGAGAAAAGGAGCCCATGATGCTATACATCTCCACCACAAACCAGGTGGTTAGTACTATGCTGGTAGTGGAGCGAGCCGAGGAGAACAAAGTCCACGGGGTACAATGCCCAGTCTACTACCTCAGCGAGGTACTCACACCGACGAAGCAGCGGTACCCACACTATCAGAATCTAGCATACGACATCTTCATGACGGCCCGACAACTACACCACTACTTCCAAGAGCACCCCATTATTGTGGTGAACAATGCTCCACTAGGGCACATCCTTAACAACCCCGATGACACCGGGTGAGTCGCGCTTTGGGGAATCGAGGTGTCTCCATGAGACATCACATAAGAGAAGCGAGATGCGATTAAATCGCAGGTGCTCCCAGATTTCCTCATTCACTGGATGGAAAACCAACTCCCTGATACACCAGACATGTCCTGCCTATGGACAATGCACTTCGACGGATCAAAATGTCGAGAAGGAGCTGGTGCCGACGTCATCCTGACGTCACCACGGGGTGACAAGATGACTATGTTCTGCGAATGCAGTTCCACACCTCCAACAATGAAGCTGAATACGAGGCCCTGCTCCATGGGATGCGGATCGCCAAGGCCTACGGCGCCACGCGACTCGTCATCTACGGTGACTCCAAGCTCGTGGTAGATCAAACCATGAACCAGTGCGATGCCCTAAGCAACAACATGATCACCTACCGCAACCTCTATGACACACTCGAAGGAGATTTCGACGGCTGTGAGCTGCGACATGTAGGTCGTGAAAGCAACAAGGAGGCGGATACACTCGCCAACATAGGCTCCACCTACGCTCCGGTGCCACCCGGAGTCTTCCTGGAGCAGATTTGCAAGCTCTCCATCAAGCCAAAGTCTCTAGAGAAACCAGCTGGCACATCGAAGGACTCAGGGGCTGCGCCACCTGGAGGACTCGAAAAACTAGATGACGAAGAACAAGAGCCTGTAGGACTCGAGGGCCCCATGGAGGTCATGCTCATCGAGCCATCTTGGACGCAGCCATACATTACATACCTGCTCAGCAAAAGGCTGCCAGACGACTAGACAGATGCGCGACACATAGCACGATGCTCAAAATCTTTCACCATCATTAACGGCGAGCTATACAAGCGCAACATCACAGGAGTCCTTCAGCGATGCGTCTCCAATGGCGATGGGAGAGCCGTCCTTCTTGAGATACATGAAGGTACCTACGCCAATCACGCCCTCGTTGCCAAGGCTCTACGAGCTGGTTTCTACCGTCCAACGGTAATGCGCGATGCCAAGGTCATCGTCCAAAAGTGCAATGTCTGCCAAAGATTCGCGGACAAACCGCACGCACCTAGCGTGGAACTTAGGCCAATACCTGTGGACTATCCCTTCACGCAATGGGGACTCGACATGGTCGGCAAGCTGCACAGGTCATCACCGGGAGGTTACCCTTTCCTCCTCGTCGCAGTCGACAAGTTCACCAAGTGGATCGAGGTCATGCCGGTGATGAATCAGACAGGCGCCACCGCCGTCAAATTCTTCGAGTCCATCATCTTTAGGTTTGGGATGCCACACAGCATCATCACCGACAATGGGACGAACTTCACTTCGATTGAGTTCTAGGATTTCTGCAAAAACCTAGGAATCAATATCATATACGCTTCGGTAGCACATCCCTAGACCAACAGTCAAGTCGAGAAGGCCAACAGCCTCGTCTGCAACGGCATCAAGATAAGGCTCCTCAGGCCACACGAACGAGCGACTGGATGTTGGCCCGAGGAGGTACCATCAGTACTATGGAGCCTGCGCACAACTCCAAACAACGTCACAGGTTACACTCCGTTCTTAATGGTACATGGCGCCGAGGCAGTGCTACCTGCAGAAGTACGCTATAAAGCCCCAAGGGTCATGGCATACAGCGAGGCCGAGTCAACGATCGCACTCGAAGACTCTATTGATCTCCTTGACGAAGCACGCGAGATCACGACGGAACAATCCACGATCTATCAGCATAACCTCCGCAACTACCACAGCCGATGACTGCGTCCAAGGTCCTTCGTCGAAGGAGACCTCATCCTTCGACTGAAGCAGAAGGGACACCTCAAGCTCGAGTCCCCTTGGGAGGGACCCTATGTGATTACCGAAGTAATCCCAGGTGGCGCCTATCGCCTGAAAGATGTAGAGAGTGGAGTCACATACTCCAACCCCTGGAACGTCGCGCAGCTGTGTCGTTTTTACCCTTAGATGTTTTTTCCTTTTACAATAAGGCTACTCAGCCAGGCTACTTAGCCAAACATTGTACCTCCTGATATTCTACAAATAAATAAAGCTAAGTGCCTCCAACCTCATGTTTCGTTTTTATTTATATTGCTATTTTGCACTCAGGGGCTGCGCCACCCTATTTACCTCGTCACACAAGCAACATAGTAACCTGAGTAGCTGACGTACTATTAATCGAACCCTTGAGAAAACCCAACCCAGCTGCAACACATCTAACAGGTTGGCAAGGCGCAGAGATAAGTACACGTCAGGCTAACAAAAAGTCACTGCATAATACAAAACCACTCGAAAATCATACAAGCTAGCAAGCTTTACATGCAGTATGGGTAACAAAAACACCCAGTCAAACTATATGAACTTTAGAACACCTATACATCTTTGTGCAGGTCCAAAACTACTCTACTAACGTAAAAGAAGAATGTTGGTACGCTGGTCAAACAACTCGATGATGTCTTCAGCTGGTTGATTGACAACTCAATAATGGGGCACCGTGTTCCACGCCATACCCTCTAGAGGAGGTGGTGATCCTGCAGCAATGACACTAAAGTCTAGGTCGGGTTGATGCAGGTGCACAAGCGATAGCGCGTCCTTAGCACCTGCAACCAGCTACTGGTACACACACTCGCGAACCGCATCGGCACTTTGTGATTTCCTCATCGGGGCCAGCAGGCTCGAGGGCACCACATCCAAGGGAAACATCGCCCGGAAGATGTACTTCAAGCATGACTACGCCTTCTTCAAATAGTGCAGCACCTGAGACACACGATCTTGCAGCATCACCAACACTACTGCACGATCCCGGTCAACCCAGAAGTACCCGCTAGCTTCCAATTGATCTTGGGTCAGGAAGGTCAGTCGAATACTTACACGATCCTTCTCTTCCTGTGGGAGACGAAGACTCACAATGCAAAGGAAAATCAAGCAGCGAAAGAATGAGTCACCATTGCAAGTGTCACGAGGAAAGAAACGGAAGTCAGACAAACTAACATTGTAGTTGGTCATTCAGCTGAGCCACCTCGCGAAGCAGATAAGCTTCATGTTCCTAAGCTTTTTCCGCCTTTGATTTCCAGGCATCGGCAATACCACGGATGACCGATGCCTCTCGCTCTAAATGCTTCACGCAGTCGTGCAGTCAAGACAGCAATGATAGCTCCCCCTCCTTCGAACGTGGTTGCGCCACATGTTCACTAGGGGAGGATGGACCGGGTGCATCAGCAGAGGGCGCATCAGGCGAATCATTCGAAGGTCCCTAACCAGGCAGCATAATAGAAGAATAAGAGCCATCACTCGAAAGGAACAAAAGCACAGAAGAACCAAGCATCAAACTTAACAAGTTTTGGTACGGGACACTCCCCACAACCATAATTCAGAAATAAGTCTGCAAGTGTCAGCATGATTACAAAAGGACACAACACGACTATGCCTACAACTACGCATTGGCACTCGGGGGCTTCATCGACTCCGTGGCCGCCTCCGATGCCATGGCCTTCTCAGCTACAGCCCCTGACGTCATGGCTTTTGCCGTCTTCGACCTTTTCTACCCCTCCAAGTACCTCGTGAGGGTCTCTATGAGCCGAGGCCCATATTTGTGATAACGAGTGGCAAAGAGGGCGAAAACTACCTGCTGGCCATCCGCAACAACTGGAATCATCGTGGAGACCTGGCTAGGGTCCAACTTGACACCATGGGCCTGTGCCATTGCAAGCCCCATGGTAGCGCTGACCCCTTTCTGTGCATTCTTGTATTCTATGGGGACGCCACCGGTGAAGGACTCGATGAGGCCATTAAGATCTTCAATAAGCTTGGCCTTGGGAAACATCTCCTCACAAAGACGCCCAAGAGCAACCTTGGCCTTCTTGAGTGAGTCCTGAACACCGATGTTGCGATCCTCGACTGCAGCCATGGCGCTGGCCAACGGATCATCGTGAGCAAGAGCTTGGGGGGTCAAAACTCACCCCAGTAGCGTCTGCATAACACCCATGATTAAAGTCATCAAACGCCAAACAAAGGAGGAAAAGGAAATTCTTTACAGTAAAAACTGCATCAGTAGAATACCTGAAAGCGCTTTCGTGATGGAGCGAAGTTGTTCTGTGAACATCTTCTCCCGCTCAGCTGTGAGGTCATCTTTGCGCCTCTTCGACTCCTACTCAGAGCGCTCGAGGGTTGCGAGTGCCTCATCCCTTTTCTTCTCCGCAACATTAAGACCCTTCTCAAGGGTAGTAACACGATAGAGGAGATCATTGTTCTCAGCTGGAAGAATGATGTAGAAAAGTCAAGCTAAGCCAAAATTGTATGATAAACATAAAAATGCATAGAGACTCACCCTCGAGCTAGCGAGTGTGGTTATCTAGCAAGGCATGCTGCCGGCCCAAATTGGCAATCTGTTCCCCAAGGTGAATAGACTTTTTCAAGACAGGCTGTAGAAGACAGCGCAACATCAGCACCAAAACAACTTCGAATGGCAAGAATGAAGACACTTACATGATCATCTAGGGACTCCGAAGTTTCCTTCTGGGTGGACGTCCAGGCAACCATTTGATGGCCCCCGCATGGGGGAGCTCGAAGAATTGGCGCCGGAGTTGGCCGCTACCTGGGGAGAGCACGGATGCTCCTCCACATCCTTGCCTTTGGAGTCTATGACTCCGGTATCTTTCAGAAAGCGGCATGGGCCGGGGTTGAGCAGGCCCAACACGGCGGTTGGCTGCTGCTGCTGCCCCTAGGCGACTGGCACTATGTGTCGCACACCCACGTGGGCCTATCAGCGGCCCAGCTATGCAGATCTTCTGTTTTTTCCTTTCTTTTTGCTGTAGCTTTTCTCCTAGGCTATTTACCTCCAGGGATTTAGCCTAATATGAAAGTTGCTTTTATAAATCTTAATTTAAATATTATTTAGAATATATTAATTCATAATTAACATATAATAAATGTATATTTAAATTCCTATTTATCCGGAAACACTTTTCCAGTCTTTTCCTTCATTCCTTCTCTGAACAACTTCGGATCTCTCCGTGGAACAATTCCGGCTTTCTGTTTCTCTATTGTGATTCCAACTTACAGAGGATCTCTAGCTCATCATACCCTTAAGTGTATTTCCCCACGGCTCGGGAATGGCACAGACATGATCTCCATCAATGATCAATAGCGGGACCGGGATGCCCATAATGACCCCTGTTCATTCCATGATGATAATGTTGTTTGAACCGTAAACAATCGTTTCCCATTCCCTTTGCCACTTGATACCTACTTCACCCGAGATTTGATCTACGGTATCTCCATATCTTCGTTTGATCTTGTTACTGATGAACTAGTTTTCTCGTTTCTGTGTCGTTGCATTCCGTGACCCTGTCACACGCTTGCAAGCTTCGTTAATGCAATGTCACCGAGATGGCCACTAATGTACCTGTCTGTTACATAGATGGGCAAATCCTGGTCTTGATATGTACTCCTCTACACGCCCCTTTGGGAAACCTAAGTAGCACCTTTTTGATCACCCAGTCACGGTATCATACTTGATAACCATCTAAGCTCCTTCCAGAATGGTGATTTGCATTATCTCACAGTCTAAGGACATGTTGCGAGGTTTCCTTAGTTTTATCATTAATGGTGAACTTTGTAACTAGATCTCATTAAGATACAACTGGTTGGGTTGTTTGTCTATAACATCATTCAACTAATGACGTGACCTCATTGTCAATAGGCATAAATGCCCATGATCTCGAAACCCTAGATCATCCTCATGACCAATGAACTAGTTTGCTAGAGGTAACCAGAGACTTGGTTTGTTTACATACCACACGTGTATTAACGTTTCATTTTAATACAGTTCTAGCACAGTATGAAACTATTATGAACTAATTGAGATATGGCAATAAAAACCTATTATTATTTGCCTCTAGGGCATATCTCCTTCAGTCTCGCACTTGCACTAGAGTACAAATAATCTAGCTTGCATTTTACTCATCATAAACCATATAACATATGAGTTTATAGATCATGCATGCTCACGGGAAACATCCTTTCCATGTTCTGTTTTACCAGATCATTATGTCTTTGCAAATCGTTAATGTCTTCCTAACTTTGGCATTCATACCATTATCTCATAATGGGTTGAAGTATTCATTTGGCGACAAAGTGAGACTTTGTTTCTAGTGTTTATAATGACGGTCGTTTTCACTATTGTCATCTAAACTTCGAAACACACTTTGTAATCCTTTGTGTATATACGGCAGCTATGGCAGCAGAACAAGGCCGGTTTCCAGGAGCCTACAGTGACTTTAGATCAACCTCGAGGGATTTTTCATGGGCACTGTGCACTGGGACACATCATTCTACGTTAAAGATGATCTAGTCCCACCATAACAATATACATCAGATCAGATGTAGCCTTTATACTTTTATATCTATGTAGATCCTAGTGCATAAAATGCAACTATGCCACTTACTTTGCTTCTTGTAATTTAAGTACAAACTTAATTCTGGTTCAGCAGCATTCACTTCAAGACATGTTCTTACAGTTAAGAGCTTGTCCTTCCAACCACATCCTCGGGTCACATTATGTCGGGCATACAACATGGTTGTATGGAAGAACCTATGGCTGAGGCATAGGAGATGCAACACATCTCTTTCTTTCTTTTAACCATAGTTGTAATACTAACTCAATGCTTCATATAGTAAGAACTTCTTTCTTACCTTGTTCCATTCTAAGCTTCTTCAGAATCTTGTCTATGACATTCTGAACATCTTCAAAATCAAGTCCAAGAAGCATTCGACATTCAATGTTTATTAAACTCACCAATCTATCTCGATGGATCTCATTGTTTAATAACTTTCAACTTCATCCTTATTTATCTATTTAAATGTTATTAACACCAATCATATCATTCATATACGTTGTCCACATATCCCAGAATGATTTCATGCTCCCACTCAAATATGGCATCCATATTTGAGATCCAGGGATTTCACTTAGCTCCCACTCAAAATATGTCAGCTACATATTATGATTTAGCCAAGACGATTTGCTCCCACTCAAATCCAGGTCCTCACGACAATCTTGGACATTCCAAAATTCCTTGATCACCATCAAATCGAGAATTCCACTAACGAGATTTCAATGACCATTCATGTCTCGCACATAGTTCCATCACACTTCTTTGTATTTCGTAGGTATGTCTCGTTCAAAACATGACATGTGAATCAACAATATGATTCCACAAACTTGTAGAATATATATAGTTTAATCCTACTTTCTTTAGTAAAAGTATTCGCTGAAACTTTTATGATCATTATCATTAGTTTCTCCTCTATTTGTAGAGTTCGGTTTTACGAAACAAATTCTGTTGCGCCACTCAACAATTTAGACACAAGGTCAAATACCTTGTTTTGATCTTTTTGCTTTCTTCCACCTGTATCTTTATCAAGACACGTCAACTTTGGACAACAGTAGGTTTGCCCCTTTTTTGGAAGATCCATTCGTAGCTTCCTAAGAATGCTCTACAAAGACTTGTTTAGTCGCCACGATTTCGACTTACCGAAATTTTTAGAAACTCGAACGCGCCATAACTCTTATGGTGTTGTTTCCATGAATCTTTAGATGTTCCTTTGTATTTCAAACGAGTGTTTGCTTATTTTGATCTCTGACTCTAAACGACAACTATAACCTCGATAAGAGATAATATTACATCATATGTATCTAATACGAAATGATTATGATGTCTGGATATTTCAACACCGTTTGAAATTTTCCAATTATCATAAATTGTGAAACATCTTTCACAAGTCCTTTTATGCTAAGATTAACTTAAATACTTTAGTCATGTCGATCAAATCAAAGAGACTTTATATTTCTGTTCAATATCCCTCTTTGTTGTGAACTCTTTTGAACAATTCGAATCATTTCAAACTAATGTTTCATTAAGTAAATACATTTATTCACTTAAGTCCACAATTAACTAATGATTTCCACTACTTGTTGAAAATACGATACATCACTATGTATAAGATTCAACATTTCTTTGCATATCACCGTTTCACCAGAATGCGGAGTTTTAGTCATTCTGCCCAACGAGGCATGGTTTTGCAAAGTCTCTAGATTAAGCATCTAGGACCCCGATCTTCATTTAGAATGAAGAACATGCAGTAACCAAAATGACTTAAACTATAGTGTCATGTCATTACTAAACCTTGGATATCTTTTAGCATTCTAATCCTTTATAAATGGTTAAACTATTATCATTAACATAGTGATGAGAATAACTCATTTATAATCGTAATGTGACCATAATGGTATTGTTCATAAGAATAGTACAGCTGTCTTGTAACTCGTTCATATGAATAATCATCTTGCCAAAAGTAAGACAACAAACAAGGATTACAAAATTATATTCAAGTCCACTAATCCAAATGATAAACTTTGAGGAAAGGGGTGATGTTGGCCATCAACTATTTTGCTTGTCGTCATCAAGCCACATTGCCTCAATTCCAGCAATTCTTAAGCAGACCATCCTGTTTTCACAAAACGGTACAAGTACCCAATACTTATGTAAACCGCAATGAGTTTTGCAAGAATTACATTTATAACTTTGTATATCTAACATATACCCTTTTTCATTCATGACCTCCATTGCAATCAAGCCCTTCTAAGAGTTCATAACTCTAATGCAAGATTGCTAAGTGTTTCTCCAAGTATTCTCTTTTTCATCCATCATGGAAGAAAACTCATCCAACGGCTCATACTTTATGTGCCTGATCTTGCAGAATACAAGATTGTAATCCAACTCTCCATCGAATGGAGAATGGCTTATTGGATGATTACGTAGAACACACAGACTTTGCAGAGTCATCGAATTATCTCCTAATGGTTATTGTATCAAGAAGAGAAGATCACCTTTTACGAGGATATTGAAGGAGATATGCCCTAGAGGCAAATAATAAATAGGTTTTTGCTGTCATATCTCAAATAGTTTATAATAATTTCATATTTTGCTATAACTGTGCCAAGTAGAAACATTGGTACAAGTGTGGTATGAAACAACCAAGTCCCTAGTAGCCTCTATTCATACTAGGTCATTGGTAATGAGGATGATCTGGGTTTCAAGATCATGGGCATTTATGCCAATTGACAACGGGGTCATATCATTGGAGAATGATGTGATGGACATTCCTCAAAGGATTGCAACACGATCAAGTCATATAAGTTCATTGTTGCAACAGCTAAATCTAGAGTCCTTTTCCTTAGACCGTGAGCTCATATTACTCACTGTTTCCCGAGGCTGCTTAGACTGCATCAACCGTCATCTGGTAATACGATGGCCATAAAGGCGTACGTTGGGTATTCCAAAGGAACAGTAGATGACATGTGACTGCAAGACCGGGATTTGTTCACCCACATGACGGGTAAATATACATATGGCCGGCTTGGTGAGATTACATCCATAAATGTTGCAACATGTGACTCGGTCATGGGATGTAATATCATGGTAAAAAGAAAACAAAACTTGTTGTTAACGAGATTGAACAAGGTATGGGACACCAATGATCGGATCTCGGACAAGTCATATCAAGAAACAAAAGGAAATTGGATTGTTGGGGGGATACCCCCGGGTAGGGTCACGCCGGGGTATATAGGCCGAGTTAGCCGAGGTTCGGCAAGGCCAAAGCGGATGCTGGCCGAGTCACCTCAAGGCAGGCCGAATCACAGGGTAACCCGGACCAGGGGACGTCCACCTAACTTGGTCTCAACTGACTTAAGCCGTAAGTCGGTAAGATGTATCTAACTTATATGCAGGAACAGGTGTAGCCGGATCAACTATGTAGGATCCGGGTTAAATCAAGCTTGTAAGGGAAGGAAGGTATCTCGCTGGTCAAAGGTGGCAACTGTTCATAGAGTGTGAGCGAAGCGGACAGAGGCCAGACCACCGAGGCGTGGCCGACAAAGGCGACGAAGCCAATGTCGGGTGACGCGGACGCCATAGAGGCTCACATAGCCTCTGCATGGGTGACGCGGGGAAAAATTAACCCGGTCTGCTTACTATTTTGGGAGGAGGCATATTCCCTAATTGGAGACCTAGCCACTCCTATATAAGGAGGGCTAGGGCCTCTATAGAAGGGGTTGATCTCGATTGGGTTGAGTTTTTACGAGGTTAGTCTCGAGTAGAGTTTCATTTGGCCCCTGAGAGCTAGCTAGTGGTGAGAGTAAGAGAGTTCCTTCTTCCTCCTCTCTCCAATATAGCTCAAGGAGCACTTGTAATCTGTGAAGGTGAATCGAATATAAAACTTCTGTGTGTGGAATCACCACACTATCCCTCCCTGGATTCCCCTAGTGCAATTAGTCCCACCTTTAGCCTATCCATGGCATCTGACGTGACACCACCATGATAGTTGGCGCCCACCGTGGGGCTAGCGGCGCTAGCAGGGGTCAAGATCCGGACGGGAAACCTCATCGGCACCAGCGAACGCATCGTCTCCGGGCTCGTTCAGCGCTTTGGAGCGCTGGATTTTGTCAGCGACAACGCTGGCTGCTTCGGCACGTGCCCACTTCCGCGCAACGGCCTCTTCGTCAAGCTCGGCGTGCACAAGGTCTACTTCACAGTGGACATATCATGCGTTCATCCACGGCACGTTGTCGAGGCAGGCGAGCCACCCCTTAGCGTGGTTCACGGGGTGCGTATCACTCGCTCCCCGGCCGCCCAGAGGTGATGATGACTGCGCCAGGCGCGGGCGCAAGCAAGGATCTGGCACCAGATCCAGAGGTAACGCCCAAGGCACCGAGGAAAGGTAGAGGTCCTCCACTAGAGAGGCCAGAGAATGTGTTGCGGGAAGCAATAGATAGCTTGACAAATCCTGTGGCAGCAGCAGTAGATCTGGCTCAGGCACAGGCCGAGCTAGAGGAAACTAGGCAAAAAATACTAGAGGGTGCGAAAAAGATAGCCGCGACTCAGCAGTCGTTGAACATGACGCTACGTGAGTACGCAAAGGCAAATAAAGTTGATACTGTAAAAGTAAAGGGGAGAAATCTCATGAGTGAAATGAATAAAGAGGGTGATATTAGGATTGAGGGGTCAGAGAACTGTTTGTCTGTGGGGCTGCCGAAGTATAGTACCCCGACAAAGAACCTTAGAGCAGCAGATGCAGCCGCATCCGAGTTAGAGGGTCTAACGGGTGAAGCCCGTCAGAGACAGCAAGATAGGGTCAATGAGTTGGTTCAGATCGCGAACAGGCAAAACGAGGAATTGCTCAGGGCAAACCCGGAAAGAGCTAGGGCCTCCAAGATCGTTCATTCGGCGGTGGGTAACCCGGAGAAATCCGCTGGAGCCACATCGTCTCCTCATGGTGGTCCTAGGAGAGAAGAGGTAGTAACCTCGGCCAGGAGGAACAAACAGATTGTCCCGTATGACCCGACAAGGGCAGTGAAAGGAAAAGAAGTACAGAGAAATGATGATTGACGAAGTGTAAGCCGAGGAGAAGTTTTCCGAGGTAACCATGACCTAGGCAACGCCGGTCAAGGAAATGCTGTAAATGGCAATGCCGGACAGCAAAACTCGGCAGGAGCAGGACAACCACAGCGGCGGAATATACCAAGGCAAGAGCAAAGTGCCGGCCGAGGTATGCAACAGAGAGGTGCTCCACGAGAGCAGGATCGGTATAACGATGGAGATTCGGAAATGGTGAACGCAGGATACCCAAGGCCGGACTACCATGTGATAGGGTCAAGATTGGGAAACAGGGATTTGATGCCTGATGATGCCAGATTAAAACTGGATCGTCTGTATAGGTCGGAATAGATTGAATGTCAAGGTCCTCCGCGTCCAGTGTGTTTTGGGCCATGGATCATGAAGGAGCCACCAGTACCTAACTTCCAGTTACCTAGAGGCACAAAGACATATGACGGCAGTACTAAGCCGGAGGATTGGTTGATAAACTATGCTACAGCTGTGAAAATTGCTACAGGCAACTTGAGATGGGCCATGAGATACGTACCCCAGATGTTGGAGGGGCCAGCGAGGGTATGGTTAAACAATTTGCCGCCCGGAAGTATTAACTGCTGGATCAATTTCGAGGAAATGTTTATCAGCAATTTCTCAAGTACGTATCAGAGGCCAAATAGGCCACAGACCCTAGCTATGTGTAAGCAGAGACCGAACGAGACGGACCGGGAGTTTTTAACCCGGTGGTGTACTGTGAGAAACTCATGTGAGGGTGTGATAGAGTCACAGGCCATAGCATGGTTTGCGCAAGGGTGCAGGTATGCCAGCGAGCTGTGGCAGAAGTTGCAAAGGAAAATGCCAACTATATTGGAAGAGATGATCCAGATTGCTGATTCGTATGCTTTGGGTGATCCGACTCAACCCAGGCTCGTGTCAAACGAGTCAAATGAGGAGTACTACCAGAGAGATGGAGTCGGATCATCCCGGAGGAATGATTACAGAGGTAAAAGAAGAGATGACAAACCGGATCACCGGTACAGTTCGCAACAAGTTGCTGCTGTGAATCAAGATCAGCCCAGAGCAGGGGGCAATCAACGTCAGAAAACTGGAGGACAACAATGGACACCGAGAAATGATGGCAAGAAAACTTGGACGCCAGAGCAAAAGAAACAATAGCGAGAAAAGAAGGACTGTCCGAGGTACACTTATGAGTCAATGTTGGATCAGCCGTGTAAATTTCACACGCCAAATCCAAGTAACCCAGCGGGTCATACAACAAGGCAATGTGAGTGGATGCGTAAGATAGAACAAGGTGGTTCGGGGAATGCTCAGGCACCCCGGAACGATCAACCTCGGCAGGAGTTACCCCGGCAGCAATTGCTCTCCGGAGTGAACACGCAATAGCTAATGTTTGTTGGGTCCGGAACATAGAAAACAAAAAAATTCCTACGGTGTGAACTACACGCCAAGATCTATCTACTAGGTACAAAGCAACGGGTGGACATACATCCAACGAGAACTTACCCTCGTAGACAACGAGCTCATTAGCAGTAGGAACTCGTGGTTGATGTAGTCGTACACTTGCCGATCTCAAGATCGTGAGGAAGTCCAAAGGCTCCGGCCGTCCATCGGATCCAGCTCCAGCACCAAGTCCAGCACCGCAAAGCGGTGCATCCGTGATCGCACACGTCCGGTACCCCAACAACCCCCATCCTCGCTCCAAAGCAAAGCAGCGAAGCGCAACTCCTTTCGAGATAAAGCACCGGGAACATGTATCTCGCTAATCCGAGACCATGGGGAATAATCTTGAGGGAGAGAGATCCTTCACACGGAGGTGTGTGTGAGAAGTGAGGAGGGGGTGTCCTTTTATAGGAGGAGGGGGTGCCCCTCCTTCATGGCCGGCGCATGGAGGAGGTGACCCTTCACCTCCTCCATTCATGTGGTGGTAATTCCCTCCACATAAATTTGCCCCTTCACATTCTCTTTTAAAGTCTCCACTTTAGATGCATTAAATTTCTCCAAATTTAATGCTCTCTCATTTAATAAAACTCTTTTATTATTTTTATTCAGAATTTTGTTAATTACTTTAATTAACAAACATTCACATAAAACCCCCTGCAACATTTCAATATTACATGCAGAACCAATTTCAGCATTTTCACCAAACAGTTTGTCTATTGAAATAATTCCAGCTTTCTTAAATCTTTATCTGAAACATATTTGCTCCAAATGGTGTCGGTATCCCTTAAGTGTGTCACCCTACGGTTTGCGAATAATGCAGACATGATCGAGACCCTCTCCGATCAATAATCGATAGCGGACACGGAGATCCATACTGACTCCTACACATTCAACAATGACTTATGTGATCGTGCGAACCTTTAACGCTAGTAACTAAATCCCTTTGTCCCGCGATATATTACATGTCCGAGATTCGATCATCGGTATCTCCATACCTAGTTTGATCTTGTTACCGACATGCACTCTTTTCTCGTTCCCGTGATATAACATTCTAGTGATCACATCACTTGCTTGCAAGCTATTTCAATGTGATATCACCGAGAGGGCCCAGAGAATATCTATCTGTCATCTGGATTGACAAATTCCACTCTTGATCCATGAGCCTCAACATAACACCTTCATAGTACTGAACCCATCTTTATAGTCACCCTGTTACGGTGTGACGTTTGATGTTATCAAGATACTCTTCCGGTGTTAGCAATTAACATGATCTCATGGTCTAAGGATAAAGATTACTTCGTATGATGTTATAGCAATATAAACATAATGACTTGATCGTAATGCTATACTTCGGATGAATGTTCATCACATCATTCCACCAATGGTGTGACCTTGTTATTAACAACATCCAATGTCCATGATCAGGAAACCTTGATCATCTTGTTAATCAACAAGCTAGTCTATAAGAGAGGCATGACTAGGAACCCTTTTTGTTTATTAAACACACATGTATTGATGTTTCCGAATCAATACAATTCTAGCATGTAAAATAAACATTTATCATAAACATGGAATAAGATAATAACCACTTTATTATTGCCTCTCGGGCATATTCCCTTCAATGTTGCCTCCCCCTCCGCCGAGGTATGATAACCATGAGAGAAGGGATGCAGTGCATCAAGTAGAAAACTAGCATCAGCCGGATCAGAGGTACCCCGGAAATGAGGGGAGGAATGAGTACAGAGAGCATCATCAGAGTTACTGTGTGTTTACCACTGAAGAAACAGATAGAAAGAGCTTGTAGCACCGACATATGGAGGTGAATGCGGTAATGCCAGCAGTGACGAGGTATATGCCTTAGTTGGACCAGGAAATCACCTGGAGCGTCAAAGATCCTCCCAAGCTTATGCCGAGTCCTGGTTCGTATTCGTTAGTGCTGGATCCAACATTCATTGGGCCAAACATCAATGTGAGGTTCTCCAAGGTACCGATCGACAATGGCAGTAGCATTAACATCATGTATGCGGATACAATGCGCAAGTTAGGTATCTCGGAGAACATGCTCCAGGCTACAAGGCAACTTTCCATGGTATTGTGCCAGGCATTTCTTGTGAGCCCATAGGCAAGGTCCAGGTTGACGTATTGTTCGGCACGAGAGATAATTGCAGAACTGAGAATTTGGAGTTTGAAGTGGTGAACTTAGAAAGTGTGTATCACGCGTTACTCGGAAGACCAGCACTGAACAAGTTCATGGCAAGCTGTCACATCAGTTACTTGAAGATGAAGTTGCCTGGGCCAAACGGGGTGATTACCATTGCTGGAGATTTCCGGCGTTCCATTGAGTGTGCGTCAGCTGGTTCTAACCTAGCCGAGTCACTCGTGATTGCGCAAGAGAAAAGAAAAATCCAAGAGGTGGCAGCATTGGCTCAGTCCGCGCAACAGTACATGCCGGTGCTGAGTAACCCGCATGGAAGTGTCTCATTCCAAGCCACGAAAGATACCAAGAAGGTGCCTGTTGATGATATGTTCCCAGAGCGTACCGTAACAATTGGTGCCGGGTTAAATGACAAATAGGAAAGCGAGCTCGTCAACTTCCTCCGTGAGAATCGGGACATTTTTGCTTGGTCCACACAGGACTTGCAAGGTGTTCCGAGGGAGTTGGCCGAGCACTCTTTGAATGTGAGACCCGGAGCAAAGTCGGTGAAGCAACCTCTCCGCCGCTTCGCCGAAGATAGGAGGAAAGTCATTGGAGATGAGATAGCTCGGTTGTTGGCTGCAGGATTTATCATGGAAGTTCTTTACCCGGATTGGCTGTCTAATCCGGTGCTGGTGGAAAAGAAGAAAGATGATCCCAATGTGGTAGTGGTTTGGCGTATGTGTATCGATTACACGAACCTGAATAAGGCGTGTCCAAAAGATCCATTTCCACTGCCCAGGATAGATCAGGTCATAGACTGAACTGCTGGATGTGAACTATTGTCATTCATTGATGCGTATTCTGGTTTCCACTAGATACCTCTGAATCTGGATGATCAAATAAAGACTGCATTTATCACCCCGTATGGGGCTTATTGCTATCACACCATGCCATTTGGTTTACGTAATGCAGGGGCAACGTACCAAAGATGTATGCAAAAATGTTTGCACGACCAAATTGGTCAAAATGTACAAGTGTATGTGGATGATGTGGTTATCAAGACCAAGGAAAGCAAAACACTCCTTGACGATATCAGGCAGACATTTGCGAACCTGAGAAGGTTCCGGATGAAGCTTAACCTGGAAAAATGTACCTTCGGTGTCCCGGCTGGAAAATTACTTAGATTTCTTGTTTCCAGCCGAGGTATCGAAGTCAATCCAACTAAAATCCGGGCCATTGAGCGAATGGAACTGCCGAAGTGTCTTAATGATGTCCAGAAGTTCACTGGTTGCCTGGCATCGTTAAGTCGGTTTGTGTGTCGGTTGGGAGAAAAGGCATTGCCTCTCTATCAACTCATGAAAAAGTTGGATAAGTTCGTTTGGACGCTGCAGGCCAATGAAGCCTTTACCCACTTAAAGAAGATGTTAGCCACTGCACCAGTGTTAGCCTCTCCACTGTCAAAGGAGCCAATGTTGCTCTACATAGCCGCAACCAACCGAGTTGTAAGTGCAGTGATTGTGATAGAGCGCGATGAAGAGGGTAAGTCGGTGCAAAGTCCAGTGTATTATCTGAGCGAGGTATTATCTGCCTCAAAGCAGAACTACCCACACTATCAAAAGGTGGCGTATGGTGTCTATATGGCAGCTAAGAAGTTGAAGCATTATTTTGAGGAGCATCCCATCAAGGTAATATGTGAAGCTCCCATATCCGAGATAATGAGTAATAAGGATGCGAGTGGTAGGATTGCGAAATGGGCAATTGAACTAGCTCCCTATGCGCCACAATATGACAGAAGAGAAGCAATCAAGTCTCAGGCTATAGCTGACTTTTTTGTGGACTAGGTCGAGGTGCAATATGAACCACCCCTACCAGATCTGAACTATTGGAGAATGCACTTTGACGGGTCAAAAACAAAAACCGGGCTAGGTGCCGGAGTGGTACTTACCTCGCCAAAGAAGGACCAGCTGAAATATGTGTTGCAGATCCATTTCGCGGCATCAAACAATGTCGCTGAGTATGAAGCACTTGTGCATGGGCTCAAAGTGGCAAAAGAAATTGGGATACGTTGGATCCTATGCTTTAGCGACTCGGATTTGGTAGTACAGCAAGTGTCGGGACTGTGGGACGCCCTTGATCCAAACATGGCGATGTACAGATTTCATGTGCAGAAGATATCTGGTTACTTTGAGGGATGTGAATTTCACCATGTACCCCGGGTGGAAAATGAGGCAGCCGATGTACTGTCAAAGCACGGATCAACCCGACAAGCAATTCCACCGGGTGTAGCATTAGAACACCTCAGAAAACCGTCTATCAGGACGTCTCCAGAAACCGACTCAATTTACGTCCCAGAGGATACAGAATCCGGAGCTGTGCCCATGGACATTGACATAGGAGATGGTGCATGAAACCTGGGGACTGCCTCGGTAAACCCGAGGACTGCCTCGGCAAACCCGGGGACTGCTTCGCAAGACCCGGGGACTGCTCAGCGTGATCCGGTTGAAGTTATGCCGGTGGATCAGATGGAAATTGATGAAGAAGTGTTCCCTGTGCGAGCGATACCAGCTTGTGCACTACCTATATTTCAATTCCTGAAAGATGGAACTTTACCCACTGAGGAGGTGCTATCCAGGCAAACTCAGAGGAGAGCAAAGGCATACACGATCATCAATTCCGAGCTATACAAAAGGAGTGTGACTAATGTCCTTTAGCGATGTGTTGACCCGGAAGAAGGGCTTGACATCCTTCGAGATATACATCAAGGGGAGTGTGGGCATCATGCCTCGTCTCGAGCCTTGGTGGCAAAAGCTTTCCGGCATGGATTCTACTGGCCAAGTGCCCTAGAACAAGCAGAAGATCTGGTGAGAAAATGCAATGATTGTCAAAGATATGCTACCAAGACACATATGCCAATGTCGGAGCTCAAGACCATATCTATCACCTGGCCATTTGCCGTGTGGTGTTTGGACATGGTTGGCCCGTTTAAACTAGGAAGGGGAAATATGACTCACATTTTGGTCATGGTGGACAAATTTACAAAGTGGATCAAAGTGAAGCCAATAAGAAAATGTGATGGAGCTACGGCCGTGACATTTCTCAAAGACATCATCTTGAGATACGGTTATCCTCACAGTATCATAGCTGATAATAGCACAAATTTTGCGGAAGGAGCATTTGCACGTTTCTGCCGGGATAAGATCCGGCTGGACGTTGCCTCGGTAGCCCACCCCGCATCGAACAGACAAGTGGAAAGATCCAACAGATTAGTATTATCTAGGATAAAACCCCGGCTCATTGAGCCGCTGCAAAGATCAGCGAGGTGCTGGATAGAAGAACTACCAGCAGTACTGTGGAGTTTAAGAACAACTCTGAATCGATCAACAGGCTATACGCTATTCTTTCTGGTATATGGGGCAGAAGCTGTATTACCAGCCGACATAGATCATGACTCGCCTAGGGTCACCCAATACACAGAAGCCGAAGTGCAAGAAGCCCGGCAAAATGATGTTGATCTGCTGGAAGAAGCGAGAGAATTGGCATTTTCCAGATCCGCCATATATCAACAAAATCTCCGACGCTATCATAGCCGGAAAGTAAGCCCCCGAGTCTTTCGGGAAGGCGATCTGGTACTTCGGTTGGTACAACGTACTGCTAGCATGCACAAGTTATCCCCCCCATGGGAAGGGCCATTCATTGTGAGAAAAGCATTGCACAATGATTCTTATTATCTTATCGATGCAAAGCCACAGGAAAAGAACAAGGCGGACATGTCCGGCGAGGAATCTAAGCGTCCATGGAATGTAGCTCTACTTCGTCCTTTCTACACTTAGCAAAGAAGTGTATGTATCCGAGTCTTCTCATATGTCGGTATGTATGTCGGCAATGAGCTTATCAATGAAGTGTTGGCGCCTCGAGCAGTAACTCGGGGACTGCCTTAATAATGATTATTATCTTCTGTATTTATTATTTATACGTCGGCTGGCGTAAGTTGTTCTACTTAGGCCGGATTAGTAATGTGTGAGCACCAAGAACCCAACTCTTCGACTTGCTGCTGTCCAACAAGAATTGGCTTCATGGCAAGCAAGAGAACAAGTTTGGAATTGCGTAGCACATGAAAAACGACTAAGGAAAAGAACTTAATAGAGCCGACGTTAGTTTTTCAACCTAACCTTGTGTGTACTTTAAATTTATTATGCTGAGTTATTTTGAGCTAATCCTAAAGTTTCCAAGTATCGTTAAGACAATTTTTGAAACTTGGACTCGTAAGTCATAAAACCAAACCAAGGTAGACGCGAGCCGAGCCAAATGATTGGAAGAATGAGAAAACAAAACTCGGGGACTACACCCAAGTTAATCCAGCATAGAAACTTAGTAGCAAAATATCACTTGTGCACTTGATACAACTGCACCCGGCATACCGAGGATCTGATGAAATTTATGTCTTTTCGATTAAGGGGCAGCAGGAGGAATTTCGGCGTCATCTTCGCCCTCCTCAACGTCCGAAGCCTCGTCATCTTCGTCTTCATCCGAGCCATCTTCGACGTTTTCAGCATTCTCATCATCGGCAACGTCTAGAAAGCTCGGTCCTTCGTTCCACTGGTGAACGGGGGCATATTGGATGAAGCTGTGAGCGCAAGCCTTGCGCCGATCCACCCAATCCGGGTCAGTAGACCACTTTGATCCAGTCCGCATGCGTGCGAGGAGGTTGAGGTCGATCTTCTCGTACCACGTGAGCACGTAGTGGAGAACAATCACAGCTCCGGCGTGCCCGGCAGATTCTCTCCAGAGATCGAGCTGGGTCTCGCAGTGCATAAGCCGGGCAAAGAGAACAGACAGATTCTCCGGAGTATCTTCTTCAGGCCAAAAGGCATTGAAGATCCGGATTACCACGTCCATAACATCCTTGCCATAGTTCCTCACAGTCTCAATTCGGGAAGACAAGCTGACTATCAGATCTTCGAGGTCAAGAGGGATGGAGCCAGGACCAGACGGAGTACCCCTCTGTTGCCGGAACTTGGTAACAGCCTTAGAGGCAATAGCATTGCTCTGTGGGAACTTATCTGAAAAAATAGCACAGGTGGAATGAGTAAAGGAAGCAGACCCAGAAAGGTCAATGTCGGTTGAAGGAAAAGAACTTACTAGAGATATGGCTGTGAACCCGGGACAGCTCATGGATGCAGTGGTCACGCCTCTCCCAGAGTTGCACAAGCTCATCATTCGCCAACTCAAGCTTGATGTCGGCCTCCTTGAGTAAACCCTGGCCCTTAGCGATCTGGAGATTGAGGCGCTCGTGCTCTTCAGTATAGTCCTAGCCAGCTTTCTGGAGTTCAGTTTGGTGCTCTGCTTTCAATTTCTTCATTTCTGCCTTTAGCTTGGCAATCTCATCATCCTTGGTCCGGAGGAGGGCAAGCTCATCATCTTTCTTTTTTAGCTCGGCCTGATGATGTCCTGCTTGTTCGAGAAAATGCAGCATCATATCAGGCACAGGCACACTATCTTCAAGAGATGCTGAAATAGTTTATTGACCCGGCAGAGCCAAGGTATGAATGTTTGCCGAGCCAAGGAGGAAAGGAGATGGAAAGCATAGCAAGGTCGCACAAAAGTAACTTACCCTTGATCTGGTCCAAGTTCCTCCTCATGAGGGTTTTCTCAGCCTCCACCCCAGCTGTGGAAACCGAATGCTGGGTTAGCTCAGCAGAAAAAGATGAAGAAAAACAGAGAAATGTCAAAGAAGAAATTTACCCCTTTTCTCGTGTTCAGCAAGAAGTGAATTATGCTTTGCACGCAGCATCTTATGAGTGTCCAGGAGGCGCTGAAACTCAGTGCTCTGGTGGTTGGTGGTCACCTGAAAATAGTACAAAAATACAACTTAGCCTTATGCATATTCGAAGTGTACAAGATCCGGGCCAAGTGGAACTTAACCCGGCTCTAGGTGTGTGCATATTCGAAGTGTACAAAATCCGGGCCAAGTGGAACTTAACCCGGCTCTAGGTGTGTGCATATTCGAAGTGTACAAAATCCGGGCCAAGTGGAACTTAACCCGGCTCTAGGTGTGTGCATATTCGAAGTGTACAAAATCCGGGCCAAGTGGAACTTAACCCGGCTCTAGGTGTGTGCATATTCGAAGTGTACAAAATCTGGGCCAAGTGGAACTTAACCCGGCTCTAGGTGTGTGCATATTCGAAGTGTACAAGATCCGGGCCAAGTGGAACTTAACCCGGCTCTAGGTGTGTGCATATTCGAAGTGTACAGAATCCAGGCCAAGTGGAACTTAACCCAGCTCTAGGTGTGTGCATATTCGAAGTGTACAAGATCCGGGCCAAGTGGAACTTAACCCGGCTCTAGGTGTGTGCATATTCGAAGTGTGCAAGATCCGGGCCAAGTGGAACTTAACCCGGCTCTAGGTGTGTGCATATTCGAAGTGTACAAGATCTGGGCCAAGTGGAACTTAACCCGGCTCTAGGTGTGTGCATATTCGAAGTGTACAAGATCCGGGCCAAGTGGAACTTAACCCGGCTCTAGGTGTGTGCATATTCGAAGTGTACAAGATCCGGGCCAAGTGGAACTTAACCCGGCTCTAGGTGTGTGCATATTCGAAGTTATTAAGGAGCTACGTTAATTCTCTAAGGAGTATCCGGCCGAGTAACGAGTTACTCCCCCGGAGGCTCGGGGACTAATGGTTATATTACTAATATCTACAGTTGGCTAAGGAAAAGGGGAAGTAACGTACCTCCATCATCCGACCCACGAGGTTAATTGCCTTAGCGGCTATGTTCATTTGAGCAGAAAATTCAGCGGGAGCGAACTTCTCCGGGAGATCGTCGTCGTGGACGAACTCCTCCTTGTTCCAATTATTGACAAATTCAATCAGGGTCGGAGGGTATCGCTCGTCGTTGAGCATATGGGGCGCCACTAAACCCTTCGCATGCGCCTCCCTCCTCTCAACCAGGGCAAGGGCCAGGCTGGTGTGCAAAACAAGTTGTTGTGCATCAGCAGGCTCGGCAGGGGTGTCCTTCGGTGCTGGAGGCTTCTTGGAAAGCATGGACACGAGAGTGCGCTGTCCAGCCTCGACGGACGCTGCCTTGGTGGCGTCAGGGGCCTTTTTGCCCTTGGGCTGCTGAGAGGAGGAAGTGGTTGCAGTAGATTTACCCTTGGGAGCTGCCTGGGTGCTTTCTCGCCGAGACTGAGAAGTCTCGGTCGAGGCGAAGGGGCTTGGCGCTGCTGCTGTTGCTCTTGGTGTTGCTGCCATTGCTCTTGATGCTGGAGTTGGTGCTGGTGCTGGAGTTGGTGCTGGTGCTGGTGCTGGTGCTGTTTTCTTCTTCGGAGGAGGTGCTGAAGTAGACTCGGTAGTAGCTGGTTGCGGCGGAGCCGAAGTGGTGGATGCCACTGCCTCAGCTGGGCCAGTCTCCCCCGCTCCAAGGTTGCCCCCCTCTTGACGAGGTGGAGTGGAACCCAGAGCAGCCGCTGAACCCTCCGGAATAGGGCTCAGCGGGCGTGAATCATCGCCACGAGGGGGAGAAGGGCTGTGTCGGAGCGGCGAAGCGATGCTAGATCCACTCTAGGGGACCTCCACCGCGGCCCTACCGAATCAAATAGTGTCGGATGAGAAACTATAACAATGCAAGAACAAGTAAATGGCAGAGGGAAAAAGAGGCTTACGCATCCGAGGTCAGGGGCTCCTTGGGCTTCCGAGCCCTTCGTGCTGGGGCCTTGGTTGCAGGCTTGGAGGCAGTTTTGTCCCCGGACTTCTTTTGCCTTTGGCTGGCTGAGAAGGTCCGGAGGATGAAGTTGATGCAGCTCCTCGCTTCTTCTTCGGTGCAACCGGAATAGGGTCACCCACGACAAGGGGAGGGTCCTCATGGATCTGCCCACCGGGGTTAGCTGATGCCGGAAAAGCATAAGAAAGGGGGACAGCGTCAAATGCTTCCATCACCTCAACATCCGAGTCATCTTCATCGTCGGGCCAATCTCTAATGGAAGAGAGTTTACCGGTGGGTCGCTTGGACGCGTCCGTCATCGGAAGGAACATCTCCTGATCCAGTTCTTCCTCGTCCGAGGTCTCTCGGTCAGGCGCCCATTTGAGGGTGGGATCGGTGCCATCCTCGATAGTTTGCTGAAGGAATTGCTAAGGGAGAGAAAAGACGACAGATTTAAAAACACAACAGCGACCGACATAAGATTTAATTCGGAGAAAGTTTGTGGCATGAAGCTTACCACGGGAGGAAGCCTATCTCGGCAATAGTGCTCAATCCCCCACGTCCACTCAGAGGAGAAATCCTTGTGGGTGGAGAAGAGGGCCTTGACCCGGCGATAGATCTCTGTGTTGCTCAACTCAAAAGACGAGGTCCGGTTGGGGTCGCGGCCCCAGCTCATATGACACACTTTATGAGTGCGTTTCTGGAGAGGGGAGATCTGGTTGCGGACGAATGTGATCATGGCATCCTCGTTGCGCAACCCGAGCTCCTTCAGCTCCGCGAACCTTTTGTTGACCTGGTTGGCCAAGACTGTGGGCTTCTTGGGGATAATGTCC
Organism: Avena insularis; assembly: GCA_023614405.1. NCBI lineage: Eukaryota > Viridiplantae > Streptophyta > Magnoliopsida > Poales > Poaceae > Avena > Avena insularis. The sequence continues at coordinate 488,314,856 of CM042692.1, read as the reverse complement.
CACAACTCTGGGTTAGGAGGACCCGGAGCATAGGGCGAAGCCGGATCAGGTCTTCGGTGCCGTCGTTCTGAACATAAAAGAAAGTCCGGGCCCATCCCTTGCAGGAGTCTAGCCCGGTAACCCGGGGAAAGACGGAGAACCTCCGGGGAGAAATGGACGCAGCGCCGAACTGCGTAAGTTGTTTGTCCTCCGGCTCTAGATCAACATTCGGAATTACGTTCCGACGAAGGCCAAAGAACCGGATCCATAGCTCCTTGGTGGGCCATAATCCGGCATAGCCTTTGATCGTGGAGGCGAAAGCAGAGAGAGATGTGATGGCATTGGCAGGAAGGTGGTGCGGTTGGAGTTCGTAGGTGTTCAACCAGTCATGGAAAAAATCGCTAACTGGCAAACCGAATCCCCGCTAGAAGTGTGACAGAAACACCACAAACTCACCCGGATTGGGTGAGGGGGCAAGTTCGGCGGAGGCGAGGCATGCGGTGACGCCTGCGGGGATGCACCTGGTGCGGTAGAGCCAATCCAGGTCATCCTAGCAGACCCAGGATCCAGCCCACGTACCGCGGTCCACCGTCGCAGTGTCTTCTTCCATCTCCTGCTCGGCGATGATGAGCTCTTCTTCTGTCATCTCGTCGCCCTCACCGGGCGCTTAGCGGCGGTGGAGTGGCACAGGCGACGAGGACCCGTGGTGGAGGAGGTGCGCAGCGGTGACAGTGACGCAGATGCGTGTGGAGGCAGTGAGGCGGCGGCGCAGCTACTCAAACGCGGTGGCGGCGGCGCTGTCGCGGGAGAAAACGAGGAATAAGAAAGGGCAGAGGGGCGCGGAAATGGGGAAAGGACCCAGGGGCGCACCCCTCCCCTATTTAACCGCTCCCTCAGCAATGTAGTGGGATCGTGTTTGCGGGTGGGCCACATCGTGTGGCCGTGTACAAACCAGATTGACCAATCAGCATAGAGCCACATGGAAGGCCATAGGGCGCAGCGGATCCCATGACGTGACGTTATGATGCAGTTAACGAGGAGGCAGGCACGATGTGATGTGCGCTACAGTGATAACTGACAATTACTGTGGCGGTTACTGCTGGCCCTTAAAATGAGGCGATGTGATGATTAGCGTCCACGTGGGGAAGCGTACGAGAGAAGGAAGAAAGACCTAGATGAGAATGTGGTAACCCGGCCAGCAAGTGAAAACTTGGAATGTGCCAAGGGAAAGTAAACCCATGGAATCCGAGATGAGGAGGTAACTCGGAAATGAAACTCAATGCTCAGTAAAATTGAACCTGCTGTGATCTTAGCGGCCAAGGCAGCTAAGACTGCACCAGCTTCAGGGACTAATGTTGGGGGGATACCCTCGGGTAGGGTCACGCCGGGGTATAAAGGCCGAGTTAGCCGAGGTTCGGCAAGGCCAAAGCGGATGCTGGCCGAGTCACCTCAAGGTAGGCCGAATGACGGGGTAACCCGGACCAGGGGACGTCCACCTAAATTGGTCTCAACCGACTTAAGCCGTAAGTCGGTAAGATGTATCTAACTTATATGCAGGAACAGGTGTAGCCGGATGAACTATGTAGGATCCGGGTTAAATCAAGCTTGTAAGAGAAGGAAGGTATCTCGCTGGTCAAAGGTGGCAACTATACGTAGAGTGTGAGCGAAGCAGACAGAGGCCGGACCACCAAGCCATGGCCGACAAAGGTGACGAAGCCAATGTCGGGTGACGCGGGTGCCGCAGAGGCTCACGTAGCCTCTACATGGGTGACACGGGGGAAAAGTAACCCGGTCTGCTTACTATTTTGGGAGGAGGCATATTCCCTGGAATATGCCTCCACGTATGCCCTAATTGGAGACCTAGCCACTCCTATATAAGGAGGGCTAGGGCCTCTGTAGAAGAGGTTGATCTCTATTGGGTTGAGTTTTTACGAGGTTAGTCTCGAGTAGAGTTTCATCTGGCCCCTGAGAGCTGGCTAGTGGTGAGAGTAAGAGAGTTCCTTCTTCCTCCTCTCTCCAATACAGCTCAAGGAGCACTTGTAATCTGTGAAGGTGAATCGAACATAAAACTTCTATGTGTGGAATCACCACACTATCCCTCCCTGGATTCTCCTAGTGCAATTAGTCCCACCTTTAGCCAATCCATGGCATCTGCCGTGACACCACCATGACATGGATGCTACATTTACCGGTTCAACTGACATTGTCATCAGGAATGCATAGGGGTCACATGGACATCCCCGGTCCCTCTATTTATCATTCATACAGATCATGTCTAGAGCATTCCCAAGCCGTGAGAGGATACACTTAAGGGTACGATGAGAGCGATCATTCGTAATACGGAATCACAATAGAGAAAGAGAAAGCCAGAATTGTTCCGCGGAAAGATCCGAAGCTATTCGGAGAAGGAATAAAGGACCGGAATCATTCCGGGAATTTCGAAGTTGTTCGGAGGATATAGAAAGGGGAACCGAAAGGTGTTTTGGGTTGAATCAGGTTTTGTAATATGTATTTACATATTAATTAGTGTAATTAATATTAAATATAATATTAAAATCTAATTTGAAGGGTTATTCTACTAATGGGCCAAACTTCCTAGTGAATAAGGGCCCATGAGGGAAAACCGAAAGAGGGAAGGGCCAAGGGCCAAGAGGGCCAAGGCCCAGCCGCCACAAGGGGGCCCACCAGGCCAGCCTAGGGCTGTGCGCGGGGTGGGGCCCACTCCTGGCTGGCTGGCCCATGAAGCCCTAAGGGCCCATGCACCTCCCCTCCTCTCTTCCCCTTGTTTAGTCCCACAGGGCTTAGCCTTTGAGAAAGGCACACCCCCTTAGCCTATATAAAGGGGTGCCCATGGGTGGGATGAGACACACCAACAATTGGAGAAGTCCTTTGGTTGACTTCCTCCTTCCCTCTCTCTCTAGCCCTTGTGACCATGGCCCCAAGTTTGGGATGTGCGAACGAGGCACATCTGCAGCACGCCGTTGCGCTGCAGGGATTCCTAGCCGAATATCAACTTCCGCACTCCTAGCGGGATCAGGGATCCAGAGGTCTCAGCGTGCACCGGATATGTACAAAGACACGAGGCACAACACTTGGGGCGCTTAAATGTCGTGAGCCGGAGCTACTTCACGATGAAGAAGGAGCAAGGGGTGACCTGCGAGGAGCTTCGTGACCTTGAGGTCGGCTACGAGTATGACTACATCAACCATGTTCCCCTTGGAATGTTAACAGCGTATGGTCTACAAGGGTATGTATTCTCTACGCATCGGCCGTTACTACATTACTACATAGATAGATCCTAGGCAGTTTTGGGGTTTCAACGTAGGAAATTTTTTGTTTTCTGCTGCGGATCCCCTTCAGTGGTATCAGAGACGATCTATGCATAGGAGTGTTGTACGGCCAGTACGCACAAGTTTTGTGCGGGCATTGATCCCTTAGTTGTTACCCTCTAATGTGTACTTGTTTATATCGCGGTATTGTTTGATGAAGCGGCCCGGACCGACCTTACACGTATTCGTACGCGAGACTGGTTGCACGCTCAACATGTGGCTTGTACCGTATAAGTGGCTAGCGGGTATCTGTCTCTCATTTGATAGTTTATATAGCATTTACAATGGAGGGCCCTGAAAGGGGTGTAAAAGAGACAATTGTCGGATCCATGTTGTGGTTGGAAAGTTCGTAGTTTAGAAACGGTTCTATTGCGAAAGCCCTAACAACCATGTAAAACTTGCAATAGATAAAGTAGAGGCGTCTAACTTTATTTTGCAGGGGCATGTGATTATGATATGGCATTGGTCGTTGCGAAGGTAAAGTAGTTTACTTTTCTGTTACTAAGTAGTATAGTAATAGTCATTGTTCCTATGGACGACCTGGTGGATGCGTCGTGGACTTGGTGTCAAACCAAGGGCAAGATGGAGATCATGCCGAAGCGCTCGATGGAGATCAAGGTGCAAGAAGAAGCACCATATCATATCACATTATACATATGATGTTGATACATGTTTTACATCTTATTGTGTGCTAGTATTAGATACCCAACGGTAGCAAATAAGATAATCCCTATTTAATTCCAATGTTCCATGTTCCCCTTGTGTGTGCACCACCAAGAAAGTTCTTCGTTATGAGGCACCCTGCGGTGAGCAGGGGTCAGACATATCTACATTCACATACAATGGGTGTAAGACATGTTGCATAGCGAATACACACAAGTTAGATTTGGCGAGCCTAGCATGTTACAGAGACGTGGCCTCGGAATAAAAGAGATCGAAAGATCAAGCATGAGTCACATGGATGATGTGATTGACATTAGTGAATGTCTACCTTTGATAATGCACTGATGGCCGTGATGATCGGGGGAGGTGTAGAGGATAGGGATCATGTGATCACTAAAATCATCCAGGGGATGACAATTTTAGTGGAGACCAATTATAAATTGATCTCTTATTATAAACTTAGTCTAGATGTCTATTTGCAAATATCTTAGTAGGTCATGGCCTATCCCATTGAGGTCCTTTACGACCATGGGAATATATTGCTTAATGTGGAACTTAGAAAAAGGGTCCAACTTCATAGATTAATACCCACGCTTGAGGGATATCCTCGTAAAAGGTGATCTTCTCTTCTTGATACAATAACCATTAGGAGATAATTCGATGACTCTGGAATGTTTGTGTTTTCTCCATAATCATCCAATAAGCCATTCTCCATTCGATGGAGAGTTGGGCTACATTTTGTATTCTATAGAATAAGGCACATAGAGTATGAGTCGTTGGATGGGTTTTCCTCCATCATGGATGAAAAGAGAATATTTAGAAAATCATTTAGCAATCTTGCGTTAGAGTTGAGAACTCTTAGAAGGGCTTGATTGCAATGGAGGTCATGAATGAAAAGGTATATATAAGATATATAAATTATAAATGTGGTTCTTGCAAAACTCGTTGTAGTTTGCGAAGTATTTGATACTTGTCCCGTTTTGTGAAAATAGGAGGATCCGCTTGAGAATTGCTGTTTTTGAGGCAACGTGACTTGATGACGGCAAGCAAAACAGTTGATGGCTGACATCACCTCTGTCCTCAAAGTTTATCATTTGGATTAGTGGACTTGAATATAATTTTGTAATCCTTGTTTGTGTGTCTTGCTTATGGCGAGACGATTATTCATATGAACAAGTTACAAGCCAGTTTGTACTATTCTTATGAACAATACCGTTTTTGTCACATTACGATTATAAATAAGTTATTCGCATCACTATGTTAATGACAATAGTTTAAACATTTATAAAGGATTAGAATGCTAAAAGATATGCAAAGTTTAATAATGAAATGACACTAAAGTTTAAGTCATTTTGGTTATTGCATGTTCATTATGAAGATCGGGGTCCTAGATGCTTAATCTAGAGACTTTTCAAAACCATGCCTCTTGGGAAGAATGACTAAAACTCCGCATTCTGGTAAAACGGTGATATGCAAAGAAATGTTGAATCTTATACATAGTGATGTATCGTATTTTCAACAAGTAGTGGAAATCATTTGTTAGTTGTGGACTTAAGTGAATAAGCGTATCTACTTAATGGAACATGAAGTTATGAAATGATTTGAATTGTTCAGATGAGTTCACAACAAAGGATGATATTGAATAGACAAGTCTCTTTGATTTGATCGACATGACTAAAGTATTCAAGTTAAGTTTAGCATAAAAGGACTTGTGAAAGATGGTTCACAAATTATGATAATTGGATGAATTTAAACTATGTTGAAATGTCTAAACATCATAATCATTATGTATTAAGATACATATGGTATAATATTATCTCTTATAGGGGTTATAGTTGTCGTTTAGAGTTAGAGATCGAAATAAGCAAAACACTCGTATGAAATACAAAGGAACATCTAAAAGATTCGTGAAAACAACACCATAAGTGTTATGGCAAGTTCAAGTTTCTAGAGGTTTCGATAAGTCGAAGTCGTGGCGAATAAACAAGTCTTAGTAAAGCATTCTTAGGAAGCTATGAATGCATCTTCCACAAAAGGGGAAACCTGTTGTTGTCCAAAGTTGACATGTCTTGATGAAGATACATGTGGAAGAAAGTAAAATATCAAACAAGGTATTTGACCTTACCTATGGATTGTTGAGTGGCGCAGCAGAATTTGTTCCGTAAATCCAAACTCTACAAACAGAGGAGAAACTAATGATAATGATCATAAAGTTTCACAGAATACTTTTACTGAAGAAGGTAGGATTCAAATATATATTCTACAAGTTTGTGGAATTATATTGTTGATTCACTTGTCATGTTTTGAACAAGACATACCTACAAATTACAAAGAAGCATGATGGACCTGAGTGCGAGAAATGACTAGGAGTCATAAAATCCTATATTAAGTTACATTTAAGATTGCAAAGTAACATGTTACTTGATCTTATTAAAGTTAAGAAGTTTACTTGATATTTCTGAATGACTGCAAAGTCATAATAAGGAAATGAAACTTATGAATGACAAAAATCTCGATCTGTCACAAGTTTGGACAAATTCAAGGAGTTGACTACAAAAGTAGTGATGCTTAAGTCTTTTGGATTTACACTAGAAAATATGGATATTGAAGTCTCGTAATTGGAATTCTCAAATTGATGATGATCAAAGAATTTTGGAATGTCGAAGATTATCGAGAGGGCCTGGTTTTGTGTGGGAGCAAATCATCTTGGCTAAATCATAATATGTAGCTAACATATTTTGAGTGGGAGCTAAGTGAAATCCCTGGATCTCAAACATGAATGTCATATTTGAGTGGGAGCGTGAAATCATTCTGGGATATGTGGACGACATATGTGAATGATGTGATTGGTGTTAATAATATTTAAGTTAGATAAATAAGGATGAAGTTGAAGTTATTAAATAATAAGATCTATTGAGATAGATTGATGAGTTTAATAAACACTGAATATCGAATGCTTCCTGGACTTGATTCTGAAAGATGTTCAGAATATCCTAAGCAAGATTCTGAAGAATCTCAGAATGGAACAAGGTAAGAAAGTTCTTACTATATGAAGCATTGGGTTAGTATTGCAACTATGGTTGAAAGAAAGAGATGTGTTGCATCTCCTATGCCTCAGTCATAGGTTCTTCCATATAACCATGTTGTATACTCGACATAAAGTGACCCAAACTGGTTGATAGGAAAAAGTCTTAACTATAAGAATGTGTCTTTAAGTGATTCCTGAGCTGATCACTAAACTAGAATTAAGTTTGTACTTAAATAGCAAGAAGCAAAGTAAGTGGAATAGTTGCATTTCATGCACTAGGATCCACATAGATATAGAAGTATAAAGGCTCCATATGATGTGACGTATAATGTTATGGCGGGGAAAGTTCACTTTTAACGTAGAATGATGTGTCCCAGGGCATAGTGCCCATGAGAAAGCCCTCGAGGTTGATCTAAAGTCACTGTAGGCTCCTGGAATCCGGCCTCGTTCTGCTTCCATAACTACAGTATATACACAAAGGATAGCAAAGTGTGTTTCGAAGTTTAGATGACAACAGTGAAAACAACCATCATTATAAACACTAGAAACAAAGTCTCACTTTGTCGCCAAATAAAATGCTTCAGCCCATTATACGATAGTGGTGTGAATGTCAAAATTAGGAAGACATTAACGATTTGCAAAAGACATAATGATTTGGTAAAACAGAACATGGACATGACGTTTCCCGTGCGCATGCATGATCTGTAAACGCATATGTTATATGGTTTATATGAGTAAAATGCAAGCTAGATTATTTGTACTCTAGTACAAGTGGGAGACGGAAGGAGATATGCCCTAGAGGCAAATAATAAGTAGGTTTTTGTTGTCATATCTCAAATAGTTTATAATAGTTTCATATTGTGCTATAACTGTGCCAAGTAGAAACATTGGTATAGGTGTGGTATGAAACAACCAAGTCCCTAGTAGCCTCTATTCATACTAGTTCGTTGGTCATGAGGATGATCTGGGTTTCAAGATCATGGGCATTTATGCCAATTGACAACAGGGTCATATCATTGGAGAATGATGTGATGGACATTCCTCGAAGGATTGCAACACGATCAAGTCATATAAGTTCATTGTTGCAACAGCTAAATCTAGAGTCCTTTTCCTTAGACCGTGAGCTCATATTACTCACTGTTTACCGAGGCTGCTTAGACTGCATCAACCGTCATCTGGTAATACGGTGGCCATAAAGGTGTACGTTGGGTATTCCAAAGGAACAGTAGATGACATGTGACTGCAAGACCGGGATTTGTTCACCCACATGACGGGTAAATATACATACGGCCGGCTCGGTGAGATTACATCCATAAATGTTACAACATGTGACTCGGTCACGGGATGTAATATCACGGTAACAAGAAAACAGAACTTGTTGTTAACGAGATTAAACAAGGTATGGGATACCAATGATCGGAACTCGGACAAGTCATATTAAGAAACAAAAGGAAATTGGATTCTACATTTATCGGTTCAAACGACATTGTCATCAGGAATGCATAGGGGTCACATGGACATCCCTGGTCCCTTTGTTGATCATTGATACAGATCATGTCTAGAGCATTCCCAAGCCATGAGAGGATACACTTAAGGGTACGATGAGAGCGATCATTCGTAATACGGAATCACATTAGAGAAAGAGAAAGCCAGAATTGTTCCGCAGAAAGATCCGAAGCTATTCGGAGAAGGAATAAAGGACCGGAATCATTCCAGGAATTCCGAAGTTCTTCAGAGGATATAGAAAGGGGAACCGAAAGGTGTTTCGGGTTGAATCAGGTTTTGTAATATGTATTTACATATTAATTAGTGTAATTAATATTAAATATAATATTAAAATCTAATTTGAAGGGTTATTCTACTAATGGGCCAAACTTCCTAGTGAATAAGGGCCCATGAGGGAAAACCGAAAGAGGGAAGGGCCAAGGGCCAAGAGGGCCAAGGCCCAGCCGCCACAACGGGGCCCACCCGGCCAGCCTAGGGCTGTGTGTGGGGTGGGGCCCACCCCTGGCCGGCTGGCCCATTAAGCCCCAAGGGCCCATGCGCCTCCCCCTCCTCTGTCCCCCTTGTTTAGTCCCACATGGCTTAGCCTTTGAGAAAGGCACACGCACTTAGCCTATATAAAGGGGTGCCCATGGGTGGGATGAGACACACCAACAATTGGAGAAGTCATTTGGTTGACTTCCTCCTTCCCCCTCTCTCTCTCTAGCCCTTGTGACCAAGGCCCCAAGTTTGGGTTGTGCAAACGAGGCACACCTGCAGCACGCCGTTGCGCTGCAGGGATTCCTAGCCGGATATCAACTTCCACACTCCTGGCGGGATCGGGGAGCCGGAGGTCTCATCGTGCACCGGATGTGTACGAAGACACGAGGCGCAACACTTGGGGCGCTTAAATGTTGTGAGTCGGAGCTGCTGCACGATGAAGAAGGAGCAAGGGGTGACCTGCGAGGAGCTTCGTGACCTTGAGGTCAGCTACGAGTATGACTACATCAACCTCGTTCCCCTCGGAACGTTAACCGCGTACCATCTACAAGGGTATGCATTCTCTACGCATCGGCCATTACCGCATTACTACATAGATAGATCCTAGGCAGTTTTGGGGTTTCAACGTGCGGAATTTTTTGTTTTCTGCTGCGGATCCCCTTCAGATATCCCTCAGGCGTGGGTATTAATCTATGAAGTTGGACCCTTCTGCTAAGTTCCACATCAAGCAATATATTTCCCATGGTCGCAAAGGACCTCAATGGTATATGCCAAGATGTACTAAGATATTTGCAAATAGACATCTAGACTAAGTTCATAATACGAGTTCAATTTATAATTGATATCCCACTAAAATTGTCATCCCCTAGAAGATTTTAGTGATCGCATGATCCCAATCCTCTGCACCTCCCCTGATCATCATGGCCATCAGTGCAGCCTAAAAGGTAGACATCCTCTATTGCCAATCACATCATCCATGTGAATCATGCTCGATCTTTCGATCTCTTGTGTTCTGAGGCCATGTCTGCACATGCTACGCTCGCCAAATCTAACTTGTGTGTATTCACTATTCAACATGGCTTACGCCCACTGTATGCGAACGTAGATATGTCTAGGCCCCGATCATCATGGCCGGCTTCATAATGGAGAACTTTCTCTGTGGTGCACACACAAGGGGAACATGATCATTGGAATTAAATAGGGATTATCTTATTTGCTACCATTGAGTATCTAATACTAGCACACAATAAGATGTAAAACTAGGTATAAACATCACATGTATATTTGTGATATGATATGGTCCTTCTTCTTGTGCCTAGATCTCCATAGAGCGCTCCAGCATGATCTCCATCTTGCCCTTGGTTTGACGCCAAGTCCACGACGCCACCACCAGGTCGTCCATCGGAACAATGGCTATTACTACTTAACTTAGTAATAGAAAAGTAAACTACTTTACCTTCATAACGACCAATACCATATCATAATCACATGCCCTCCTGCAAAATAAAGTTAAATGCCTCTACTTTATCTATTGCAAGTTTTACGTGGTTGTTAGAGATTTTGCAATAGAACCATTTCTAATCAAGTAACATGGATCCAAAAGTTGTCTCTACTACACCCCTTTCAGGGCCCTTCGTTGTAAATGCTATATCAACTATTGAATGAGATACAGACACCCGCTAGCCACTTATACGGAGCAAGCCGTATGTCGAGCGTGGAACCAGTCTCGCGTACGAATATGCGTAAGGTCGGTCCGGACCGCTTCATCAAACAATACCGCGATATAAACAAGTACACGTTAGAGGGTAACAACTAAGGGATCAATGCCCGCACAAAACTTGTGCATACTGGCCGTACAACACTCCTACGCATAGATCGGCTCTAATACCACTGAAGGGTTCCGCAGTAGAAAACAAAAAATTTCCAACGTTGGAACTTCCTAATGCCCAAGATCTACCTATGTAGTAATGCGGTAACGGTCAGAGTGTATATAATACATACCCTTGTAGACCGTACGCGATTAATGTTTCGAGGGGAACGTGGTTGATGTAGTCGTACTCGTAGCCGACGTCAAGGTCGCGATGCTCCTCGTAGGTCACCCCTTGCTCCTTCTTCATCGTGTAGCAGCTCCAGCTCATGACATCCAAGGCGCCTCAAGTGAGGCCCCTCGTGGTTTCGTACACATACGGTATATGATGACGACCTCCAGCTCCTTGATCCCTGCCAGGAGTGAGGAAGTAGATCTCCGGCTTGGAATCCCTGGAGCGCAACGGTGTACTGCAGGTGCGGTGTCTCTTGCACGAACATTCCTTACTTGGGACCGTGCCAATGCATGGAGACTAGAGAGAGAGGGAAGGAGAAAGTCAACCAAAGGACTTCTCTAAAAATTGGTGTGTTTGATCCCACCCATGCGCACCCCTTTATATAGGCTAAGGGGGTGTGCCTTTCTCAAAGGCTAAGCCATGTGGGACTAAAACTAAGGAAAAAGGGAAAAGTGAAAGGGGCCAGCCGGCCGGGCCAATAGGTGGCCGAGTGGGCCACCTCGCCGGACCCAGCTAGCAGCCCACGGTGGCCAGCAGTTGTGGCTGCCCATAGCTAATGCGAGTAGGCCGTCGCGCCCACTCCACGGCCCAACAGCGCGCGCCGGAGTGAGGCGACCCGGGTGGGCCGCATTACCTCCCGTGGCCCAGCTCGCCTTGCAGCGGCTACCTCGTGGCCCGGGTGGGCCGGTGCCCTCGTGGCCCGCTGCACCAGCCCCGCCCGCCCGCTCCCCCGTGAGCCTCGCATGGGCCGGGGTTGAGCAGGCCCAACGCGGCAGTTGGCTGCTGCTGCTGCCCCTGGGCGGCTGGCACTATGTGCCGCACACCCACGTGGGCCTGTCAGCGACCCAGCAGTGCAGATCTGCTGTTTTTTCCTTTCTTTTTGCTGTAGCTTTTCTCCTAGGCTATTTCCCTCCGGGGATTTAGCCTAATATGAAAGTTGCTTTTATAAATATTAATTTAAATATTATTTAGAATGTATTAATTCATAATTAACATATAATAAATGTATATTTAAATTCCCATTTATCCGAAAAAACTTTTCTGGTCTTTTACTTCATTCCTTCTCCGAACAACTTCGGATCTCTCCGCGGAACAATTCTAGCTTTCCCTTTCTCTACTGTGATTCCAACTTACAGAGGATCTCTAGCTCATCGTACCCTTAAGTGTATTTCCCCACGGCTCAGGAATGGTACATACATGATCTCCATCAATGATCAATAGCGGGACCAGGATGCCCATAATGACCCATGTGCATTCCATGATGATAATGTCGTTTGAACCGTAAACAATCGTTTCCCATTCCCTTTGCCACTTGATACCTAGTTCACCCGAGATTTGATCTACGTTATCTCAATACCTTTGTTCGATCTCGTTACCAATGAACTTGTTTTCTCATTTCTGTGTTGTTGCATTCCATGACCCTGTCACACGCTTGCAAGATTTGTTAATGCAACATCACCAAGATGGCCACTAATGTACCTGTCTGTTACATGGATGGGCAAATCCTGGTCTTGATATGTACTCCTCTACACGCCCCTTTGGGAAACCTGAGTAGCACCTTTTTGATCACCCAGTCAAGGTATGATACTTGATAACCATCTAAGCTCCCTCCAGAACGGTGATTTGCATTATCTCATAGTCTAAGGATATGTTGTGAGGTTTCCTTAGTTTTATGATTAACGGTGAACTTTGTAACTAGATCTCATTAAGGTACAACTGGTTAGGTTGTTTGTCTATCACATCATTCAACTAATGACGTGACCTCATTGTCAATAGGCATAAATGCCCATGATCTCGAAACCCTGGATCATCCTCATGACCAATGAACTAGTTCGCTAGAGGTAACTAGAGACTTGGTTTGTTTACATACCACACATGTATTAACATTTCGTTTTAATAAAGTTATAGCATAGTATGAAACTATATGAACTAATTGAGATATGACAATAAAAACCTATTTATTATTTGCCTCTAGGGCATATCTCCTTCAGAAGGATGGTCGTCACCTTCCATTCCTGTAACAAGTAGACACAATTGCATCACAACAAGCCTTGCAGGCAATCGAAGAACCATAGAAGAAGAAATACTAAATTTACCTCAGGTGGAGGGTGACTCGCGCAGAACGAGAGCACGACTGAGTCACCTGGGAGCTTCTCCTTGGTGGTGAACTTGGTCACCCCCTAAATCTCTTGTCTACTTCACTCGAAGAAATTTTTTCCTAGGAGACACGAGTGATGTCACCAGCGCCAATCCAGCAGTACATTGGGTGTGCCCTAGCTTGCAACGGCTGCACCTGGCGATGCATCCAAGTGCGGATGAGATCTGGACTGTCAATCTCCTTTCCTCGAATGAGCTAGAGGTTGCAGACGCGCTTGTATAAGACTTCGACTTCCTCGGCCTCGCCGGGCATCACCACATTCTTCCAAGATCTTCTTCTCTTCGACTCCACCTTCGGGTCAAAGGGAGCAAGCCCATACAGCTCACCCTCTACCTTCTGGTCACGGATGTAAAACCACTTCTCCCTCCACCCCTGGATGGAGTCGGAGCTCTTGAGGGAGAAGTAAAGGACAATCATGTCCACATGGATACCATAGCCTCCAATATCGTAGACCACAGACCCAGAACCCGACAGCCGCTTCAGTACGAAGAGCTTTTTGAAGAGGTCAAAGTGCGGCTCGATTTTGAGCCAGCACTTGCAAAGAGTGATATAGCACGCAATGTGCAGAATAAAATTTGGGATCAGCTGATGCAGCTGGAGCCCATAAAAACAGAGTAACCCTCGCACAAACTTGTGGAGGGGGAGAGAAAGGCCCTGAAGGACAAAGGCAAGAAACATCACCCGAAATCCAGCAGGGAGATCAGGGATACCTCTGGGCCAGGCATCTTGCAGTCTTTTGCATCAGTAGGAAGAAGACCGTCCTAGCGGTGTTGCTCGAGCTCGTGTTCCTTAATGGCGGTGTGCCGCCACGAGCCGTTGGTGAAGCGCATCCCTGCACCCTTCTTCTTTCCGGCCACAGCAGCGGTGCCGAAACCGGTGGTGATGTTTCCCTTCTTCTTGGTCATAGCAGCGATGGCGGTAGATCTAGATGCGGTCACACCCTTCTTATTCCCCATTTTTCGTCGATGATGGGAGCAAAGGAAATAACTGGGGAAGGTGTTGAGTCTGTCCAGCGCAGCGACATGGGCAGGAGTAGTAGAGCTGCAGCAGCGGGCAAGGAGGAAAGTGTGCAAGGAGCAAGACGATGAACTATGGGGAAATTTACCGCATAGGAACCCCTAGTTAACCACAAAGCAGATGCAATCCAGCGGCCAGCAGCGCATCAACCAGACGCGTGGCGCAAATCAAGGCAAACGTGTGGCGGTGGAAACGGTGAACCGTCGCCGCACTTTCCCCACTACGCGTGAAAATCGAGGAGACGTAGTTAAAACAAAGATTACACATGCCTGGTAAAATCTCAGTTAGAGATGGGGCCCCACTTTCTTCACGTCCCGTCAATACCGCTTGGGCGGGCAAATGAGATCATCTAATCATCAGCACTGATGTCATCTGCTTCAGCAGAGGATACACTTGATTACTTTAGTCCTTGCTTGACTCTGCAAGTCGACCAAGCACTCGGGGGCTACTCCTAACAGGAGCGTTGGCCGTGCACCCGAAGAATTTCATAGGCACATAAATGCCTTCACCAAATTATTACCCCTCTTTGAATCAACGATTCAATTATTTACTCGGGGGTAACTCCCATACGGAGCGCTGAAAACATATTCGGCTGAAACAAGAAATGACTGCAGTCGAAAGCATATTCAAAGTCCCGACTCGAGCGTGCGACTCGAATAAGCACTCAGGGTTACTCCCATAGGGAGCGCTAGTTACGCACCCTATGAAATTTTTTAGTTATTAACGCGTGTTGATTACATCCACATTCGAAATGGCGACTCCGCCTCACATTCTCCCTGCAAAGATACCACGTCTCCTGGGTCACCCGAATCACCTCCGTGGTGAGTAAAACTTCGGATGTCGCGTTTACAACGTGAAGGTAAGACCTGAAAAAGGCCTGGCAATGCATCTGCTGCGCTCTACCAGATATAAACTATGCCTACAGGCATGATGAAATAAGCCTTGATGAACACGTCGAGTGCCTAAACCTAAAACACTGGAATTCTAACTCTATAAGACCTCCGCGGCCAGAGTCGAATTACGCCAGCATTATTCTGAATTCGAGTCCGGGGACTTGAATTTGAGTAGATAGCGTTGTTTTGCTCTAAGGCAATTAACTAATCCTGATTCATCGGGTGAATCAGGAACGCTTATCGGCAATCCCGATGACATAAACTGCAGTACCCAAAATAACTTTGGATGAGCTTATATCCCACGCACTCGAAAAATTTATAGTCTCCACCCGAATCTGCGATTCGGCTGTACACTCAGGGGCTACTAACATGGGCATACCTTACAGGTACCTAAGATTAGCCTATACGGTTTAGCCCAAGAAGGAGTACACGATGCAATTGAAGCCCAACAAATATTCGGGTGGCCCGCTGGACGTTTGACTTCTTGGAGATCACAATGAAGTATAGATAGAAACTTAAAGAAAAACCCTAACTTGTAACTGACTCGATCTGCTACCCTGAGACCTAGCCTCTCTATGTAAAGGCAGGAGGGGCAGCGAGGAGGACCAACGCATACACCCCCGCATACACACCGCCAGATCGCATCCGCGCACCCTTGTAATCTTCGACTCCCTCATAATCAAGAGCAGACAAGCAGGAGTAGGGTCCTCTACGAGTCCTGAACCTGGGTAAAACCTCGTGTCACATGTGTGCTTGTTTGCTAGTCGATCGATGCCTCCAGCGCTCCCTACTTCCTCGAACCAAAGTACATTAACAATGGGCATTGATGAGTTAACCCCTCGTCAATATGGTTATAGAAGGTAGATACCTATATACTAAAGTTCTATAAATTGATGTGTATAGTATCAAAGCCTTAGTATTAGAGATGTATTACTCGAAGTACTATTTTTACCAGCTTCTGGTACATGGGTGTTACTAGTACCATTTGGATTTCTTGGATAATATTTGATTTCTGATTGACTAGATCCTTACATGAAGTATGACCTTGTGTGCAAATGCATGTTTCAACATCTAGTTCTGTCTTGATGTTTTTGATATAGAAGGTAACACGACTCGTGTAGGAGAGACGAGTAGTTGATAACATAGTAAGGAAAACCCTCATTTGAAACACGAATACAAGTTTATAAGGAAATCTTATACTTGTGGAGTAGTTCCGACCAACACTTGGATTCATATACTGGGTATCGAAGAATGTGTGGGTAGACAAGGGAAGTCCTTGCAAGACCAATAGTATACATGGACAGTGAACTAGTCCAACACTAAAGCCAATGTACAAGGAAAAAGTTAGTAAAACATTAGTAAATTCCTAAGTGTGGAAGAAAAAGTATGCTAAACCAAGTATAGAGAGTGAACAAAAAGAAAGGTAGAACGTAGAAGGAGTAGGAGCATACTAACATCATGAAATAGCACTAAAGTGCTGCCGAAAAGCTACTAGAACAATAAATAGTACCCTAAAAAGGAAGGACCAAGACATTTACAATGTCTAAGACCTATTAGGAAGTAGACCCACAATAGAGAAATTATTTTCTTACCTTAACTCTAAGAACCATTAAACCATTGGAGTATACATACAATATCCATATCACATCGCATATCAATAGATAGGTAGTTGCAATAAAGAAAGGATCTAGAGAGTTGTTTTTACTAGAAACACTCACTATTGCCAAGAAATCTAGAAGTAAGACAAAGTCTTTAGAAGTTCCTTTCAACTTTCTGATACGGGAAGGAACACGAATTTCGAGGACAAAGTTTTGTTTAAGGGTGGAAGGATGTAACATCCTCAGGCTATTAACCTAAGATAAATCGAATTCGGGAATGTGTTTGTGCATAATAGCATCTTAGGCATTTAGAAAAAGGGAAAATTTTGAACTTTATGTTGAGAAGGGGAAGTGGATGATGTTTTTCTCAAAGAGATGATTGTTACTTGAAGCATTGCTTGCTTATGCATTGTTGCTTGATCCCACGCTTGACTATGTGACTAGTAAATGTATTGCTTGAAGTGATGGCTTGTGTGTTATAGAAAATTTGGGCATGACCTTTGCTAAATTTAGATGAATTTGAACACGGTTCAAAAATAGATCAATATATGAATAATGTGATGCAATAGCATCAGTACATGTTCAATATAAGAAAATTATAACCTTTGGAAGCCAAGCTTCCAAAGCAATGGACATACATACACTCGAAATCCTCCAAAAACACATGTTAACAAATAATAGTAGTCTAGATTACAAGATCACATGAAAGAATATTACAATCTCACATATGAATAAAAGAAGGGAATTCTATTTTGGTACCCCTCATTCCTTAATTGTACTCACATTTTCCCAGATGCTAAACGTTTCCTCACTTTTTCCCAACCTCTTGTCTGAAACTCTCACAAAGTCCAAACTTGCTATCCGTGAGCCTTACTGTTACGTGCTGACGAGTGGGACGCGTTGGGTTGGGTCCTGTAGTGGACACCTCTCTCCACTTATCCAGATCAGTGTGGGACTCACGACTTATCCATGTGAGTGATGAGTGCATATTTGCATCATGTTTTACACTATTATTTTGCATTAAAGATGTAGGATCTTGATATTTTACGGTGCTCGCGCGCATATTTTATGTCTATTTTCACCAGGATCAGGATAGATGATGGATCCAATGGACACAATTCTTGGAGCAGTTGTACTAAGGAGAAAAGGAGTCAAAAACAACGTAAATCGCTTATTTGGGAAATATTAATAATACCAGAAGAAAACCCGAAGCAAACAAGACATACAGACGGTTCAACGACCAACTATACGGCGGGAATAAATTTCCTGGCCGTATAGTTGGCGTCGCCACCGCCTCCTCAAATAGTTTCACCCTGTGCAACTGGATCGGAGAGATGACATATAGAACACCCAGAAATTGTCGAAACCTCACCTCCGGAAGGCATCTAGAGGGGGAACTCATCCACCGGGGATCCATCTTCGCCCCACGCAGATCCGGGAGGCTAATGCATCGATCTTCATCATCAACCGCTGCATCACCATCATCTCCATCCATCCCATCTACATCTTGTCTAGATCTTGTTGTAATTTCCGTACTCGTTGTGGATTTACACAAATACTATTCATCTATGATAGATTCCATTGTTATTGCCATGATGTTGATTGCCTCCATGTCTGAGTAGATCATTAGTTCTTGGGGAGATAGAGAAACCCTAGTATGAGACTGAAATAAGATAAAGTTTATTATGATATTCATTGTTGTGACTATGTGTTAGATTGTCTAAATCTTGATGTTGAGAGAAGTCGACCTCTCAATATTTGCCTCTCATGGGGACTTGATGGAGGGAACTACTTGTTGGTAGACGGAGGTGTGCTAGCACTTACAGTGACTATAAAGCTATTGGCACTCCTTACGTATCAACTTGGGAAACCGAGGAAACTCACGGAATACTATCCATGCCATGGGATACGTCCTACGGGATTACGTCCCTTAATAGCAGAGTAATTCGATTGATGTCGATTTCTGACTACTGTGTATGAGGATGATGCGAGTAGCGGTTGTTGCTTATTTGTCCAAATACGGAGTTCCTCCCACACATACATAGTTGAGAATGTTCATGATAATAATCTTTACCTTAGCTCCTTATAATGCTAGTGGTGTACCCGCTACTCCCTGAGAATGCCTTTTCCCTATTGCAGTTCCAATATCTCTTACATACGCGATACTTACTTTCTGTGTTCAGTTGTTTTACTTTATTTATTATTGCTCTTATACCAAAAACCCAAAACACCTTTTCACGCAATACTTGCATTTTATCTTGTCACTTGTAACTTTATTTAGCATTTCTATTGTAATATATATTTCAAGAGTTTTTAGACTTCAGACTCCTGCTCCCTGTGGGATCGATATCTTTATTTTGAAACTAGCTACAAATGATTTGTGCACTTGCAGTCATCAAGTTATTTCCTGGCACCGTTGCCGGGGAGCTAAGCAATGTAGGTCTTTTAGTTTTTGCTTATTTATTTTTGTCTTGTTAAGTCTTGTTTTGAGTTACAGGTTTCCACCAACATGATAGAGTTTGAGCATATGACTAGTGCTAACCCACTCAACCACTTTGGGAAGCCCTATGATATTTATAAAAGAGACAACAAGGGGGTTTGAAATAAATCCTCTACTACTCGGTATTCTACACAAGAAGCAATTTACTGGAGATGAAGAAGATCCTGATCCATATGAGCATCTCGCATGTTTCAAAGATATATGTGGCACTTTTCAATTGACGGGATATACTGCTAATGAGGTAAGGGTTAAACTTTTTAGTCGGACTTTGACTAGTACATCTCTCTCATGGTATAGATCTCTACCCCTTGAAGCCACTACTACTTGGGATAATCTAGCCTATGAATTTCTAGCAAAATATTATCCATTATCAAAGTCTTTTGGAATCAGGCATCTTATAATGACTTGGAGGAACCGTTCTAATGAAGGACTAATAAGAGCTTATATCCGATTTAAAGATTTACTACGTCTATGTCCTCATCATGATTTGCCTGAGTGGTATTTATTGCATATCTTTTATGGCGGTTTAATTGAACATAATAAAATTGAACTAGACTCTTTCACGGAAGGAGCCTTTATGAATCTTCCTATAACTAAAGCTTGAGCTTTACTTAATACAATTCGCGGTCATAGAGTTTCATGGAATTTTGGTCTAGGAAGTTAAGGAGGCGTGGAAATAGAACATGATTGTATTCATGACTATAATAAAAAGGGCCATGTTAAAGAATTATATAAAGAACTTTATTTGGATTCAGATCTTGTGTTTCAAGTTTCTAAAGCTTTTACAGAACATATCAAAGCTCCAAAAGAGGGTTTGGTCAAGTATGATCCACCACCCGAACCTGAGAAGAAAAGAGAAGCTAATGCAACACTAGCCTCCCTAGAACCAATATATGAAATGCCTTTTCCTAACACTACGCTGATACATCCATTTTGCATCACTATTCTATATCATAATTTACTATTATTCATTGATATATTTCATATTAGGAGATGATACTTATGTTATTTCATCTATTTTTGCATGGTTGATAAATTTTGGAGCATGGACCGCTGTAGTCGGGATTCTGATGGAAACGGTGCCGTTTGGAGGCAAAATTCGCGAAGATCATAAAATTCAGGAAAATACATGGAAAATCCTAATTTTCTAGAAGACGAAAAAAGCCAAAAGGGGAAGTGGAGATGGGCCACAGAGGGCCCACACCACCCCCTGGCGCGGGCCACCTAGGTCGCGCCACCAGGTGGTGTGGCCACCCTGGTCCACCCCTGGCTCTCCCCTCTGGCATATATTATCCTCCCAAAACCCTAAGACTCGGAGAGCGACCACAGAAAGATTCCACTGCCTCTACGGGGCAGAAAACACCGAGAGAGAAAGATCTCTCCGACAGACAGAATTCTGCCAGGGGAATTCCTTCCCGGAAAGGGGAGATCGTTGCCATCAACACCACCATCAAGCTGGACTTCATCGGGATCATCATCATCCTCATCATCATCTCCACCAGCACCATCATCACCACCTCATACCACTGTAACAATTGGGTTGAATCTTACATAGTTCTTAGGGGAAACTTGCCTGGTGTTGATTACTCTTTGTAGTTGATGCTATTGAGTGAACCATTGAATTATCGTTTATGTTCAGATTGTTACACATCATTATTTCATCTCTGATCATGATCCATGTGATGTCTTGTGAGTAGTTCGTTTTGTTCTTTAGGACATGGGAGAAGTCATGTTGTTAGTAGTGGAATTCTGTTGAGAAAGATTCAATAGTTTGATATTTAAGTTGTGGTGTACTTCTTCTAGTGGTGTCATGTGAACATCGACTACATGACACTTCACCTATATGGGCCTAGGGGAATGCATTGTGTATTAGGCTACTAATCGTAGGGGTTGCCGGAGTGACAGAAACCTGAACCCCTGTTAGGAAACCATTGCACAAGGGACGTCAGGGTCTTAGAGTTTAAAGCTGTGGTTAGGTTTCTACCTTAATTACTTTCTTGTACTTGCGGATGCTTGCAAGGGGTATAATCACAAGTATGTATTAGTCCTAGGAAGGTCGATACATTAGCACAGGTTCACACAACACTTACCAAACTAAAGAAGATTAATCAACTATATGAAGCGAAAGCACTTGACGATATTCCCGTGTGTCCTCGAGAATGTTTGGTCATCTTAAGTAATACAATCGGCTTGTCCTTTGCTAAAGAAAGGATTGGGCCACTTGATGCATTTATTCTTATTGTCTTTTATTTACTCGTACTTTATTTACCTGCATTATCAAAAAAAACCTAAAAATCCGTTTGCTAAGTATTTATAGATAATTCCTGCTCCTAGCCATTTTCCATCACCTTATGCTCCTCGTTGGGTTCGACACTCTTACTTATCGAAAATAATGGGATACACCCCCTATACTTGTGGGTCATCATGCGCAGAAGCATATTCTTGAATATGAACAGGTCAAAGCAGTGCAGGAGAGGAAGGTAGAGGAAAGTATACCAGAAGTCATGGAGCATCTGGAAGAAACCAAAGATGAAGAGGTAACCAAGGAAGCAATTATGTCTATGTACGCACATTGTAACATAGTTGAACTAGATGAAGAGACTTCCATATTGGTTGAAGGTAAAACAAAGGTAAAAGATGAGGGTAATCCTATTCTTCCCTGCATATTGAAAGAAACCTCGCATTATGGTTTATGCGATCTTGGCACCAAAGTTAATGTTATATCTTATGATTTCTATTTAGAAATAAAAGAAGAAATAGAACCGACTGCAATTGAAAATACTGATATAACAGTTATGTTACCCATAAAAATCTTAGAATTCCAATGGGAGTAGTTGAAGATGCAACTATCGCAATTGGCAACAAAAATTTCCCTATCGATTTTGTAGTTGTTGATATGCCAGCTGACACTCTTTGCCCAATTATATTTGGAAGAAACTTTTTGAGTGATATAGGTGCCTATGTTGATTTCAAAAAGGAGATTGGGTCTCTTAAGCTTGAGGGAGCAGAAAAAGAATTCCACTTTTCCAAATTTAAAGACAGACCTCCACAAATACAAGAAGAAGAGGAAGAGAAAACTATTGAGGAAATGACAGCTCTTTTCTTTAGTAATCAAGAAGAAGAAATAAATGAAGACTCAAAATATGAAGAAATAGATATGAAGGACAAGTCCCTAGAAGAGCTAGAAGATGAATTCGATTCACTTCCCATTATGGGGCCTCCAACTAATGAGGCTTTTGAAGAACCAGAAAAGAGAGGGGACAAGGAATTAGCACCCCCGGAGTTGAAGACTCTACCAAATAATCTTAAATACAGTTTTTTAGATAATACAAATAAATTTCCTATTATTATTAGTGCTAAAATTTCAGGAGAAGAAGAAGAACTCATGAAAATACTTAAGGAGCATCGCGAGGCCTTTAGGTACTCAATGGATGATTTGAAGGGCATTAGTCCCATGATAACCGTCCATCGAATATTCATGGAAGAAGGTGCTAAACCAGCTGCGGAATTTAACGGAAGATTGAAGCCTAAAATGAAGGAAGTGGTAAGAAAATAAATTGTACGCCTACTAGACGCAGGTATAATCTATCATGTTAAAGAAAGTGAATGGGTAAGTCATGTTCATTGTGTCCCTAAGAAGGGCGATTTTACTATTGTTCCTAATGAAAACAATGAATTGATACCTACTAGAACTATTGTTGGGCATATGATGTGCATAGACTTCAGGAAATTAAACAAAGAAACTAGGAAAGATCACCATCCTTTACCGTCCATAGGTCAAACTTTAGAAAGGTTAGCAAACCACACTCATTTTTGCTACTTGGATGGATACTCTAGTTTTTCTCAAATAGCTATTCATCCGGATGACCAACTTAAAACAACTTTCATTAGTCCTTATGGTTTACATGCTTACCGACGTATGCCTTTTGGTTTATGTAATGCTCCAGCTACTTTTCAAAGATGTATGACTGCTATTTTTGCGGATTTTATAGAACTGATAATGGAAGAATTTATGGATGACTTTTCTATCTATGGAACTTCGTTTACTAGTTGCTTGGATAATCTCAAAAGAGTTTTGCAGTGTTGTGAAGAAACCAATCTTGTTCTAAACTGGGAGAAGTGCCATTTTATGGTCAAAGAAGGTATAGTCCTTGGACATAAGGTATTAGGTAAGGGAATTGAAGTGGATAGAGCTAAGATTGAGGCCATAGAGAGAATGCCACAACCTAGGGATATTAAAGGTATAAGAAGTTTCCTTGGTCATGTGGGTTTTTATAGAAGGTTCATTAGAAATTTCTCTAGAATATCTAAACCTTTGACTAACCTCCTACAAAAGGGAGTAAGATTTAATTTTGTTGATAAATGTCTTGAAGCCTTTGATAAACTCAAAAATTCTTTATCCTGTGCTCCTATCATTAAACCACCTATCTGGGATACGACCTTTGACTTAATATGTGAAGCAAGTGGTGGTGCTATAGGAGTAACTCTGGGATAACACATTGGTTGCAGATTTAATATTATACATCATGCTAGTAGAACTCTTAATGGTGCTCAAAAGAATTACCCTAAGGAAGAAAGGGAACTTTTTGCTGTATTTTTCTCTTGTGATAAATTTTGTTCTTATATAGTTGATGCAAAAGTAAGAGTTCATATGAATCCGTTGGATTCTTTCACTTCTTGTGATAAATTTTGTTCTTATATAGTTGATGCAAAAGTAAGAGTTCATACGAATCGTGATGTTTTAAAAGAACTCCTTGAGAGGAAAGACCATAAGCCAAGACTGATCCGTTGGATTCTTTCACTTCAAGAATTTGAGTTCTAGATTATGTAGAGGCAAGAAATAAAGATGTTGGATGCAGTGTCCATGTTTGCCCAACAAGACACCAATCTTGTTGAGAGGAACTTTAGTCCCGGTGATTTTCTTTTACGAGAATTATTTAATGAACTAAGGTCAATTCCTCCAAAAGAGAACGAGTGTTTATTGTTGGAGGAGTTCTTCATCCCTGAATAAACAAATGGTAAGTTCGAGGTAAGTGTTCCTACTCAAATAAGTGATTTGTTTTCACAGATTTTACTTCTGAATTTTTTTCCTTTGAGTTTGTCGTGTTTTTCCTAAAGTTTCTAAGGGTTTTTACCAACTATATGGGCGCAACTATACGTCCGGAATTTTTTTTCCTTTGAGTTCGTCGTGTTTTTCCTAAAGTTCCTACTCAAAAATCTCCCGCCGTATAGTTGGTTGTTAAACTCTCTGTATCATCTTCGTGAAATTGTTTTCAAAGTTTGTATCTATACGATCATAACTATACGACCGGAGCTAATTTTCCGGCCATATAGTTGGTCGTTAAACTCTCAGGCACTTTTGATCTTTGATGTATGTATCTATTCAGTCGCAACTATACGACTGCAGCCAATTTTCTGACCGTATAGTTGGTTGTTAAACTCTCAGACACTTTCGATTTTTGATGTCTGTATCTATACGGTTGCAACTATACGACAGGAGCCATTGTTTTGGTTGTATAGTTGGTCGTTAAACTACCAGACACTTTTCATTTACCTTTTCGTTTTTATTAAAAAAACGTTATTGTCAGTTCCGAGTTGTGACTTAACCGACCTGGACTCGAGATATTTGGAAATATATGCCCGGAACCAACTATACGGCCGGAGCTATACGAGCCACGTCCGTATAGTTGGTCGTTACGTGGCAGGACTCTTCCAAATCCATGATTTCTTTCCCTGTTTCGTTAAGATTCTTTTCTTGGGCGACAATTTGGTGTTTCTCGCGAGTTTTACTGACCTCTGACCCTCCTTATATACTGTCATTGTCTCTCTCTAACCATAATCTCCAGGAATCAATCCAGCCATGCTCTATCCCGTCCCAGGCCGTGGGAAACCCCTGGGCTTCATTTCTCCTCCAGGGATCGCTCTCATAGCCCATCCATGGAGGACGACAATGAGGAGGTGGAGAGGTTTAGCCCAGGGTACAAGGAGTACGCCGAGCCAAGATACTACAACAACGATTCAGATGATGATGTGGTTGACGTCTATATCTGCCGTGATGTCTATGATCCCCCAGAGATCAACTGGGCAGCAATGAAGAGAGCTTAAGAAGAGAGAGAAGGTCACAAGTCGCATGGAAAAGGGTGCGTGGAGACGGTCAAGTTCATCACCACGGACCCTAGGCCGCACAAGCATAAGGTATTACCTAATATTGGTGCAGGTGCTAGCATGGGAGCAAAGGCGCCACTCTTGAAGCCAACCATTGGTACCCGTATGAGGGTGAAGCCTCAAGAAGAGTGGAGGACCAAGGATCGCGTGCGAGCACTAGAGATATATCAGAATCAGGAACTAGTTAATCGTGTCGAAGTCCGCCACCGTCTCAAGGAGATAGAGAAGAAGGATGATCTTCTCCCATTGGTGACTAAGCTCGCAGATAGAGTGGACACTCTGCAATCTGATCTACACAGGTGCTACAGACGCATTACTGCTCTGGAGGAGACCAACAAGAAGCTACACACCGCGGTGCTATATGCCATGGCGCCAAAGTGATCTGCAACAATCACGGTATCAAATAATCGCAAGGGATTATTTGATCCCGCCTGGCTTGATTTTAAGCTTGGGGAGATCTTTAAGACCTTGTAATCTATCTTATAAGTTTTACATTACTGTTCTAGTTTTGCATTAGTTCAAACTAGGAATAAAGTTTGCATCATTAGAATTCCCTTCAGGAATAGTCGATCGCTTTAATAAAATTCCGAGTTTATTATTATATATGGAGCAATATTGAGTTTGTGTTTGTTTTATTGGATATATGAATGGCTTGTGTATAATTTTACTTGCACTCGATGATAGCAATAGTAGTCTTCCACACCATTGGTATTAATGGAACATATAAAGATAATGTAATCGACATGTTGTAAGTCTACGATTTGATTTACAAAGAAAAATTATCTATGCAGTTAAGTTGAAAAAGAAACCTCGAACAAAGGAAAATAAAAAGTGCTATCAAAATAGAGTGAGAACAAGTCGAGGTAGAATCTTCAAGTCATAAGCATGCTTCATATACAATTGGAATTTCATAATTGAGATCGTTAAACTTTAAATTCCTACATGAAGTGGGGTGTATGGCTAGCTCCTTTGCACAACACTTAAACAAAAGTGTGAGCATATACACAAAAGAGAGGAAAAGAAAGAAGAAAAAGAGCGAGTGTGCAAAGAGCAAATAGGCATATACCACTATATTATAGTATGACAAAGGGACACTTTTGAGATTTTGAATCCCAAGTGAATAGTTGATCCTAAAACACTTGGGACTACCTCGCTAACTCATTCGGTTGAACCATATACTTTTACATTATGTTGAGATTCATCTTTCATGAACTATTGATCACTAAGGTGTGGAAGCCTGCTAAAACTATTCAGATGGTTCGAGTAAGGTATTATTCATGAACTTATTCCTATGTATCGTATATGATAAACACATGTTGCAACTGCCTCATTTATTTTATTGACTCGGCTTCATGAATATGAGGATCACATCCATTAAGCTAAACTTGCTCGGGACAAGCAAGAGTCTAATTTTGGGAAAGTTGATGAGTGCATATTTGCATCATGTTTTACACTATTATTTTGCATTGTAGATGTAGGATCTTGGTATTTTACGGTGCTCGCGTGCACATTTTATGTCTGTTATTTGGGAAAAGGAGAAAAGGAGTAAAAAACAACGTAAATCGCTTATTTGGGAAATATTAATAATACCAGAAGAAAACCCGAAGAAAAAAGACATACAGACGGTTCAACGATCAACTATACGGTGGGAATAAATTTTCCGGCCGTATAGTTCCCGCCGTATAGTTGGCGCCGCCACCGGCTCCTCAAATAGTTTCACCCCGTGCAACTGGATCGGAGAGACAACATAGAGAACACCTAGAAATCGCCGAAAACTCACCTTCGGAAGGCATCTAGAGGGGGAAATCATTCACCGGGGATCCATCTTCGCCCTGCATAGATCCGGGAGGCTAATGCATCGATCTTCATCATCCACCGCTGCATCACCACCATCTCCATCCATCCCATCTACATCTTGTCTAGATCTTGTTGTAATTTCCGTACTCATTGTAGATTTACACAAGTACTATTCATCTATGATAGATTGCATTATTATTGCCATGATGTTGATTGCCTCCATGTCTGATTAGATCATTAGTTCTTGGAGAGATGGAGAAACCCTAGTATGAGACTAGAATAAGATAAAGTTTATTATGATATTCATCGCTATGACCATGTGTTAGATTGTCTTCATCTTGATGTTGAGAGAAGTCGACCTCCAATATTTGCCTCTCATGGGGACTTGATGGAGGGAACTACTTGTTGGTAGACGGAGGTGTGCTAGCACTTACGGTGACTATAAAGCTACTGGCACTCCTTACGTATCAACTTGGGAAACCGAGGAAACTCACGGAATACTATCCATGCCATGGGATACGTCCTATGGGATTACGTTCCTTAATAGCACAGTAATTCGATTGATGTCGATTTCTGACTGCTGTGTATGAAGATGATGTGAGCAGCAGTTGTTGCCTATTTGTCCAAATACGGAGTTCCTCCCACACATACATAGTTGAGAATGTTCATGATAATAATCTTTACCTTAGCTCCTTATAATGCTAGTGGTGTATCCGCTACTCCCTGAGAATGCTTTTTCCCTATTGCAGTTCCAATCTCTCTTATATACGCGATACTTACTTTCGGTGTTTAGTTGTTTTACTTTATTTATTGTTGCTCTTATACCAAAAACCCAAAAATACCTTTTCACGCAATACTCGCATTTTATCTTGTCACTTGGAACTTTATTTAGCATTTCTATTGTAATATTTATTTTAAGAGTTATTAGACTTCAGACTCCTGCTCCCTGTGGGATCGATATCTTTATTTCAAAACTAGCTACAAACAATTTGTGCACTTGCAGTCATCAGTAAGCGCCAGACCCACAACTTACCCATGTTAGCATCACAAGATGGGAGCCTAAGCCAGCCTCGTGCCCATGCCCATGTTGTTGCCTCTCATTTCCTTTCCCGCACCCCATTCTTCTTCTTCTCCGGCGACGGAAAGCCTTCTTCGGTCGATGAGTGATGTCTAGCTTCACTTCAGTGTCACGTTCGTCATAGCCACAGTATGGTGTCATGTCGTTAACAAGATGCCCTGAATGCCCACGTGTGGAGCCTTTGAAGCGGTTGACCTGTATGAAGTATGACAATGGGAATCGTGGACGCAAGTTCGTGAAATGCGAGATTAGGCCATATAAAGAGGGGGTTCAGGAATGAAGCTCCGGGCAGTTCAGGAAAGCAGCTTCGGGCAGTTCAGGTGCGGTTCCCAATGCAGTTCACGCGCTTACGAGGGAGGTACCTAGGCAGGTGAGGTGCATTTCCCGAGGCAGTTCATGTGTTTAAGGGGAAAGTACCTAGGAAGTTCAGGTGCGCTTCCCGCTAGATCATGCGCTTACAAAGAAAAGTACACACATTGACTCCGCGAAGATATATAAGAGATAGTACAATAGGCAGTTCAGGTTAACTTTCAAGGAAAGTTTTTTTAGCGGAAATTCTATCCATTGATATCATTCCTATAACTTCTGATTGCCAAGTAAACCAACAAGACGATTAATATGCAACCACATAATTCTAGTTTCACTTCAACATGGCACCACACCTCACTCAATCATCATATCCATAGCAAATTCAAAACACTTGTGTACGAATGTTGGTTTTATTGTCTAGTTTTATTAAATTAATTTTAAACCATGTAAAATTTGAAAACATGTACTTGGCAAAAAAGGATGCACAATTTGAATATATTTCGAATGGTATAGCATTTACTTCATTCCGATAAGACTTTTAGAAACAATTGCAAAAGCACTATGTGCAAAATCTAGAAATTTGAAAATTCGAATCACGTATTTTTAAAAGGGATTTCTATTTTCGTGCCCCTAGTTCGTTAGTTGTAGTTAGTTTTCCCCAGCCGCTTAGTTTTTCCTTAATTTTGCCCTCCCTCCATTCTGAAACCCTCAGATGCGCTTGGACGGGAGGATGCCATCAAGTCAAAGGCTTGACTGTTAGATGCTGACCGGTGGGACCGCGTTGGGGCGGGTCGTGCGTTGAGCGTTAGGTTACGTCGTCTCGACCGTTAGATACTAACAGGTGAGGCCAGGATACATAGCGGACCAGCTATCCATCTCTCGCTGATTATGGGGGACGTGGTGTGGGACCATGTGGGGTGCGTTTGGTGGTTACGTGCGCCCTGTCGCATAAATTGAAAGTTTTTTTGTTATTTTTATGATTAGCCTTTTCAAGAGCGCCTTTTCCCCTCTCTCTCGCTAACAGTTGTGTTTTTTTGCCCAAAAAGGTAGCTAATCTAGAGCAGCTTTTCTCTTTATTCATTGTTCCTTTTGCCCTCATTTTCCCCAATCTGATAGCAAATCTAGAGCAGCAAAACTAACCAGCACCATAAATAAATTCAGTGAACAGAGCAGATGTAGATAAAGCAGCTAATATAGGTTATATAGTACGGTACTTAAGGAGGTTCGACAATTAGGATGCTCAGCAGCAACAGCGCACAAGTTCAACACAGACACGACAAAAGAAGCTACTTTACAGCATCAGCAGCAGATCAATGGCCCCTCATGGCCTCTGCCAGGAGGGCCTCCGCCTCCTCCCTCTAACGCCTCCTCCAGTTCTTGCTGCCCAGTCCCTTGACCTTGGTCGTCTTGGGCTTGATCGGGGGCATGCGACCCTCCTCGATAGCCACCTTCTAGAGGTTGCGGAGGTGAAGACCGAATGTCTGGTGCTTGGCTATGAAGCCATGGATGTTCACGGACTCACCGTAGGTCCTCACGTCCTCGTCATGCTTTACGAGGGAGTTGAAGTCCGTGGCGTGGAGCCTCCTGGTGCGGTAGAAGGGGCACCTGTACACGTCGTCGGCGAAGAAGTTATTGTACTAGCCGGACTTTAGCCTCCTCAGCACATGACGAGTCTTGGTGTCCTTGGACTCTTCATCGCTGTGGACGTCGATGTTGTCCTCCTGTAGATTGCAATAAGGACATGATTGAGATACTTTGGTTATCGGGATTAATTATTTGCATAAATTAACCGATTGAGATCTCTTGATTATTCCTCAAATCTCAAACCAAATCGAATACTGATCCCAACTACGAACAGGGGGTTCAAATACGAAAAGGGGGATTCATCGAAATACGAGATCTAACACAAGATGATTAGCTACTGTAAAAATACGAATAGCAGGTCCCTAATAACATATGATCTAGCATCCAACGATGGGAATGGGGAAAGAACAAGGGAAGGGGAGAAAACCTTGGTTACCTCCGACCATGGGTCGGGGACTGGTGTCGTAGGGGTTCTTCGGCCTTATGTAAACAACATCCTCGTAGGGGTCCTAGCCGAGCGGGATCTGCCCGAGACCGGCGGGGGCCTCCTCGCCGGCGGCTACGGCGGATGCGGGGACGGGGATGGGGGCCTGTACGGGGACGAGGGCCTCCTCGCCGGCGGCCTTGGAGGCGCCGATGGCCACCGATCCGTTCTTCTCGATCGTCGGCATGGTTGGGGTTTTCTTGGGGGTTTGTAGAAGGTGATGGGATAGTGGAGACGGTTGAGTGATCAAGTGAGTGATAAGTGAGAGTGGGGAGGCCTCTATTAAAGGAGAAGGGAAGCGATGTTTCGTTGCACTATCGTGCACTGCATAACCGCGTACTCTACTGCACCGTGCACGGCCACACGTATCCGCTACCGCCCCGTGCACCGCACATGCGTACCGTGAGTCATGTTTTTTCCCTCGTGTCTAACCCTGGCGACTCAGTTGTATTCAGTTTTGCCCTCGAGTGTAACACTAGCAGTTTGGTTCTACTCAGTTTTTCCCTCTAGTACTAACACTGCCGTGTGCAATATACTCAGTTTTACCCTCCGGTGGCTGGTCAACAGAGAGTCAACGGAGAGGTTTTAGCTAGATAATTGAGTCATTTTATGCACAACAAATTCAAAAAAAAGCAAAACATAGTGGCATGTACCCAGGGAGTCTTATTATGTGACCTGCCACCATAAGAAATGTATATAAACCAAGTTTTAACCTAAATCACCACTTCTCAAATCACCTACTATCTATGAAGGTTCATGGCTTTCTATTCAAGCCTCTTCCCAAAACATCCCTCTTCAAAACATAGTTTGTCTGAATGAGACAATAATTGTCAAACTGGTGTATATTTGAATTGCAAATAGTTTGATGTATGCCAAGATATATTTTATTGGATAAAAGACGCATTTTCCATTTTTTAAATCTTTTTCTATTTTCTATCTGAATCCCTTTGTCAGTCTTGCCCTTGGTTTTTAAGTTCTACTCAGTTTTGCCCTTGGCTCTTAAGTGCTACTCAGTTTTCCCCTCTCTTTGTATCCATCTCTCGCACATGTGCTCATCTTCGCTGCTACGCTCTGATTGGTCAAGATAGTTGTCACGCGGATCGTGCCCACCAATCGTTGATCCTCTGTGATCTAGTGCACATGATAACCCCTATATCTATCGGGGGCACCCCTCTATCCGTGCAAAATAACGAGTATGCCACCAGTACTTTAACTCCGTAAACAAATGAACTTGAATATAATTTAAAGGGAACATGTTCCAAGGTGTATAATTTATGCATTATATTTCACTCTATGGAAATGATAATGTCTCAAGATTTTCTTAGCACAACATTATCACGTATTAAGTGCGATTTCAAAGAGTTCAAAGGTGTATAATTTTTATATACACAAGTTTATGCATTATATTTCACTCCATGGAAATGGTAATGTCTGAAGATTTTCTTAGCACAAACGTATTAAGTGCGATTTTAAAGAGTTCAAAGGTGTATAATTTTTATATACGCAAGTTTATGCATTACATTTTACTCCATGGAAATGGTAATGTCTCAAGATTTTCTTAGCACAACATTATCACGTATTAAGTGTGATTTCAAAGAGTTTAAAGGTGTATAATTTTTGTATACGTAAGTTTATGCATTATATTTCACTCCATGGAAATGATAAATGATCAGGATTTTCTTAGCATAACATTATAATGACATAAGTGCGATTTCAAAAAGTTCAAAGGTGTATAATTTTTGTATATGCAAGTTTATGCATTATATTTCACTCCATAGAAATGATAAATGATCAGGATTTTCTTAGCACAACATTATCACGACCTAAGTACGATTTCAAAGAGTTCAAATGTGTATAATTTTTGTATACGCAAGTTTGTGCATTATATTTTACTCCATGAAAATGGTAATCTCTCAAGATTTTCTTAGCACAAAATTATCACGTATTAAGTGCGATTTCAAAGAGTTCAAAGGTGTATAAATTTCGTATAAGCAAGTTTATGCATTATATTTCACTCCATAGAAATGGTAATCTCTCAAGATTTTTTTGGCACAACATTATCACGTATTAAGTGCGATTTCAAAGAGTTCAAAGGTGTATAAACTTCGTATACGCAAGTTTATGCATTATATTTCGCTCCATGGAAATGGTAATCTCTCAAGATTTTCTTAGCACAATATTATCACGTATTAAGTGCGATTTCAAAGAGTTCAAAGGTGTATAAACTTTGTATATGCAAGTTTATGCATTATATTCTACTCTACGAAAATGGGGGAGAAAATAATAATCTCTCAAGATTTTTTAGTACGACATTATCACATATTAAGTGCAATTTCAAAGAGTTCAAATGTGTGTAATTTTTGTATACGCAAGTTTATGCATTATATTTTCACTCCATAGAAATGATAAATGATCAGGATTTTATTAGCACAACATTATCATGTCCTAAGTGTGATTTAAAAGAGTTCAAATGTTTATAATTTTCATATAATTTCCGTATATGCATTACATTTCACTATATGAAAATGAACCAACGGCACGGGCGCGGGCGCGAGGCTGGCTCGGGGTCCCATCTTGCAACGCCAACCTAGGTAAGCTGTGGGTCCGGTGCTCACGTGGATAAACTGTGGGTCCGGTGCTGATCTGGATAAGTTGAGAGAGGTGTCTACTACGGGAATTGACTGAACGCGACCCCACTTGTGTCAGTGAACTAACGTAAGTGGCTACTATGGACCCGTAACGCATGGTCTCACTAAAGACGTAACGGCGAGGGTCCACTACGGGACCCGATCAACGCGCCCCACTTGTCACGCATGCAGCAAGGCCACTGACGGCGAGTTTCAGACCATGTGAGAGTTTCGTACAAGGAGATGGGCAAAAGTAAGAAAAAACTAAGCGACTGGGAAAAATTGAGTACAACTAACGAACAGAGGGCACGAAAATAGAAATACCTTTTTAAAACCGCTCCTAAACCATTAAAAAATTTAAAACATTATAAGAACGAAAAAGTTGCGCCTAACACATAGATTTCCAAAGCCATATTATTTGTTTCAATCTTATAAACGGTTTAAAAAATAGCGCGCAAAATACTATCCTGTAATAGAAAATACGCGAAAACGATATTTTGTATATTTGAAATTACTTTTAAACTATACAAAATATAGGAAAACATTCAAGATAAAAAAGTTGGGCAATTTTAGTATGAATCCAATCGTATATCACATGTGTCATTCCGATAAATGGTATGAAAGTTACGACCAAACTATTCTACTGAAATGAAAAAGCACGAAAAAAATACCGATCAATATATTTAAATTTGTTGAAAAAATATTTAATTTTTTTAAAAACTATCAAGACGGAAAAGTTGCGCAATTTCTATAGCTATCGAATAATATCATTCGCATAATTCCGATAAGTGATTCAAAAACCGTAGCGAAAATACGGTGCATAGACGTACTATAGTGGGAAGTTTATTCAGAAACGGTTGTAGATTAATGCGCTATAACCAATTATAGAATAGTCGAGCTATATATATATTTCAATTTTTAGCATGTTTTATTTTATAAATTAAACATTTATCGCTAGTGCGGAGCAATTCTATGGACACGGGTCAAATAGGCTTTGGCAACAGAGAAAGGATCCGACAACCGAAGCTTGTCGTTGTAAACATTTATTTCTAATATAGAGGGATACTATTGAAATGGATCGTATGGGCACCTAGAGGAGGGGTGAATAGGTGCTACACCAATTTTTAATTCTTTTTTAATTTTAGGCTTAGCACAAAGGTAAATTCTCTAGATAAACTAATGTGTGGAATTTCCCTATATGCAAACCTATCTACTAGCGAGTAAGGAGCGAGTGGAAGAGGAACGAGTGAACCGAAATGAAGCACGCGGAGACACAAGATTTGTTTAACCGCAGTTCCTTCCTTCTTAAGGGAAGTACGTCTGCGTTGGAGGGGTGGGCGGTACTAAGACCACCACGCCACAAAAGGCCTCATCCTGTTCTCTGATGGATCTCGCCACAACAGGCCTAATCCACCTTCCACTATAGGTACCCTTCGAGACGGGCACCGGCGCCTTTACACAACTAGCGGGGCAATAACTCCACAACAACTTGGAGGCTCCCGAAGTGACAACAAGCTGCCACAAGAACAAAGTTGTCAAACACAATAACACGATCTAGATATTAACGAGAATACTAGATCAGGGATTTCTCCATGTGAATGGAGAGGAGTTGGAGCGCTTGATTCTTGATGTTGATGATGAACTTCTCCTCCTTCAATTCCACCAAAGATCAAGACCTTAGGGTGGTTGAAGTGGGAGATTTAGATTTAGAGCTCTTGCACAGGGTCTGGTCAAATTCGAATGAATCAAGGGTTCTGGACGTTGGGGAAGAAGGGGTACTTATACCCCCTTCCAAAAACCAGCCGTTGCACACTTTTGGGGCCGGATTATCCAGCCCAAGTGAGGGCCGGATTATCCGGTCTGGAGAAACTCCACCCCAGACTCGGAATATCCGGAAGAAAATCCACCCCCTCTCTGAGCGTCACGCCAAGCTTGCCCTTGATCAACTTCTGGGGGGCGGATTATCCGCCTGGGAAGAAAACGCTTCAGCTGGATTTTCGGAAGAAAATCCGACCGGATACCGAGCGACGCGCCTTGGCTCCTTTTGCTCGAAAACTGGCGGACGGATTATCCGGCCCTTGCGAAACCCGGATTATCCGGCTTGGGAAGGAAAAACCGACCCAGTTCGGATTTTCCGGGAGAAAATCTGACTAGACACAGAGTGACGGGCCTTGGCTTCCTTGAGAGATGAGGTAGGCCGGATTATCCGAGCCCTGCCCTTTAAGATTGAATCCGCCAGGGCCGGATTATCCGGCCAACACTTGGGCCAGATTATCCGGCCTAAAATTTGGGATTCTCACATACGTAACCAGGCCCGCGCGTCCCCAAACAACACCCCCACAAGGTGTACAAGGGACTTGTGTGCAAGAATAGATGTCTTATGGGTAGGGAAGGCTTAGGATTGAGAATGCCAAACTGAGATGGTACTAGACACTCAAAATTGCAAAATCCAAATCAGATAAAAGCCAAGATTGAGTGTGATCCCCATAAGAACATGAGAGAGAAAATAACATCCAAAAAGATCCAATTCTCCACAAGGGAGAGGGCGGTGGCCGAAGCCACCTTGTTGGAGTGTATGGTGTGACACCGCGAAGATATATCTTGGGTTCACGACCAATACTCATCAATAAGCTCACATATCACAACATGATATTAAGAGAAATGATATACTTGCTATTGGCATTATGGGGGGAGGGTTAGCCCAATAAGTTAGGACCACACTCCCCCTATATCCATGCCCACACCTAGACCAAACAAGGATTGAGACGTACGAGTGAGTGCATGGGTAATCAAGACAAGCTCCCCGAATCAATGATATTTAGCTCATTTCTCAAATAGCAGAATCTTGCTTCATCAAGTGGCTTTGTAAAAATATCCGCTAGTTGGTTCTTCGTGCTCACAAAAGATAGATCAATATCACCTCGAGCAACATGGTCACGAATAAAATGATTCGGAATCTCAATATGCTTCGTCCTTGTGTGCTGAACTGGATTATACGCAATTTTGATAGCACTTTCATTATCACATAAAAGAGGCACTTTGTCACAATTGACACCGTATTCCTTTAAAGTTTGCCTCATCCACAATAATTGAGTACAAGCGCTGGCAGCAGCAACATATTCAGCTTCGACGGTGGAGAGAGATATACAATTCTGCTTTTTGGAGGACCAACATACAAGAGATTTTCCCAAGAATTGACAAGCTCCAGAAGTTGACTTCTGATCATCCTTATCACCAGCCCAATCTGAGTCAGTATAACCACATAAAGAGAAATTGGAGCCCTTGGGATACCAGAGACCAAAGTTGGGGGAATGAACTAAATATCGAAAGATTCTCTTGACTGCCACTAAGTGGCTTTCTTTAGGAGCTGCTTGATACCTTGCACACACTCCCACACTCAACACAATATCGGGTCTAGATGCGCATAGGTAAAGAAGAGAGCCGATCATGGACCGGTATAGCTTTTGGTCCACATCTTTACCATGAGGGTTGAATTCGAGATGACACTTTGTTTGCATCGGAGTAGCGACACCATTTAGATCCGTCATCTTGAATCTCTTGAGCATGTATTGGATGTACTTTTCTTGATTAATAAAGGTTCCTTCTCTTAGTTGCTTGATCTCGAATCCAAGAAAGAACCGTAATTCTCCCATCATAGACATCTCAAACTTGTCAGTCATAAGCTTTGAAAATTCATCGTTAAAAGCTTTGTTAGTAGAACCAAAAATGATATCGTCTACATATAGTTGGAATACGAAGAGCTCCCCCTTAACCTTCTTAGTAAAAAGAGTGGGGTTGATTTGCCCAACTTCGAAGCCACGATCTAACAAAAGCTCTTTAAGGTGCTCATACCATGCACGTGGGGCTTGTTTAAGGCCATAGAGTGCCTTATCGAGTTTGTAGACATGGTTCGGGAAGTTAGGATCCTCAAACCCCAGGGGTTGCTTTACGTATACCAACTCATGTAGAGGACCGTTAAGGAAGGCACTCTTGACATCCATTTGCTGCAACTTAAAATTGTTATGAGCAGCATAAGAAAGTAGGATACGGATGGACTCAAGGCGAGCCACAGGAGCATAAGTCTCGCCGAAGTTGATGCCCTCAACTTGTGAGTAACCTTGTGCCACAAGTCTTGCCTTGTTCCTCACAACAATGCCATTCTCATCCTGCTTGTTCTTGAAAATCCACTTGGTGCCGATAACATTGCGGCACTCTTTGGGTTTCTCCACTAGTTTCCAGACTTTGTTGCGCTCGAA
This sequence comes from Avena insularis, assembly GCA_023614405.1. Classification (NCBI taxonomy): domain Eukaryota; kingdom Viridiplantae; phylum Streptophyta; class Magnoliopsida; order Poales; family Poaceae; genus Avena; species Avena insularis. The sequence continues at coordinate 488,277,366 of CM042692.1, read as the reverse complement.
ATTATTCAATTCTTCATTCATAGCAACAACCCAGTCTGGGTCTTCAAGAGCTTCAAAGACCTTCTTAGGTTCCACCATGGAGATATGAGCTTGATGCTCACCAAAACTGGCCAATTCTCTTCTAGTAGATACCCTTCGTCGAAGATCACCAACAACCTTGTCGAGAGTGTGACCCCTCAACTCAAGGTTACGATCAGCCCGAGCCTTGCGACGAAGTTCAATAAGTTTGTTGTCTCTTGGTGGAGGATATTCATCACTTGAGTCTTCATTGGAGGCATTTTCTCCACCTTGATCAGTAGCTGGAACATCAGTAGCAGGTGGTGGAGATGCATGCCCTTGAGGTGAGTCCGTAGCCATAACAGGAGGCTGCAGAACTGGAGAGTCAGGGCCGGATAATCCGGCCGATGAAGTGGCCGGATAATCCGGCCTGGGAGGACTTGCAGCAACATCATCAGGAAGCCTGGGACTTGCTTGACCTGGCGAGGAGCCGGATAATCCGGGGTCAGCCGGAAAATCCGGCCTGGAGCTTGTGTTGATATCTTCACCACCAGGAGCTGCATGGACGGCTAGAGTGGGGTAGCCGGATAATCCGGTATCCACCAGAAAATCTAGCCTGGAGCTTTCTGAAGCATCTTGACCTTCAGCAGTTGATGGAGATGGTGTAGAAGTTGCCCCCGTGGTTGGAGCATGTTGCGTATGTGTAGATGAGGGCTCTATATGAGTAGAGCATTGTCCTTCCCGGTCCGCCACAAGGGGTTCCTCAATGGGGCGGAAGAATCCCACGCCCATTCTTCTTATGGCATCTTGGGGTATTTCAACATCTGCATCACAAACACCAACTTGCTCCGCACGGAACTCATTTTTTCGAACACCACACTACAAGATTCTACAATAGTTCCGGAGAGCTTATTGTAGACTCTATAAGTGTGGGATTCGGCACCATAACCAACAAAAATACCTTCTAGAGCCTTAGATTCAAAATTAGATAAACGAACTCCTTTAATAAGAAAGAAACACTTACACCATACAAAGTATGAGATGTTTGGCTTGTTACCGGTAAGTATTTCATACGGAGTCTTGTCCAAAATCTTGCGGGGGTATAACCGGTTGGATGAATGACAAGCAGTAGAGATTGCTTCAGCCCATAAGTTATATGGAGATTTGAATTCGGCCAACATTGATCTTGCCATGTCCATTAGAGTCCGATTCTTCCTCTCGGCTACACCATTTTGTTGAGGGGTGTATGCAGTGGAATATTGATGTCTTATCCCCTCTTCACTTAGGAACTCATTTAAGGTGTAGTTCTTGAACTCCGAGCCATTATCACTCCTTATAGCCGAATGGGACGTGTTGATGTTGAACCTCGTTGGCGAAGTCGATGACAGTTTGTTGAGTTTCACTCTTCAACTTGAAGAAATAAACCCAAGTGTATCTGGAGTAATCATCAACAATCACTAGACAATACTTCTTCCCACCGAGGCTTGCATGAGATGGAGGTCCGAAGAGGTCCACATGAAGGAGCTCCAAGATCCTTTTTGAAGAGATAATGGTTTTCCTTCGATTAGGTGAATCATGCATTTCCCCTTCAACACACGCCCTGCAAACACGATCTTTGGCAAAAGAGACATTTTCTTTTAGTCCAAGAATGTGGCCGCCCTTGTGAAGACTTTGCAAAGTTCTCATATTGACGTGGGCTAGTCGGCGATGCCATAGCCAACCCGCGTCAGCCTTTCCAAAAAGACACATCGGACCTGTAGTGGTTTTCCCCGAAAAGTCTACCACGTACATGTCGTTTTCGACATATCCCACGAAAGCGACTTTTAGAGACTTGCTCCACGAGAGTACCACAAAATCAGCATCAATGTAAACTGCAAAGCCCATCTTACCAAGGGCACGAACAGAAAGTAAGTTATACCCGAGGGTCTCAACAAGCATGACGTCCACGAGAGAGATATCGTGACCCACCACAACTTTGCCGAGACCCAATACCTCAGATTTTGACTTGTCACCATAGGAGACGGTAATGTGATCAAGGTTTGGCTGCATCTCTGTGATGATCTCCTTGCTTCTGGTCATGTGACTCGTACAACCACTATCGAGTACCCATTTAGAACCACCAGAAGCATAGCCCTGCAAGAAAATTACTTCTTGGTTTTAGGTACCCATTTTTCAATGGGTCCTCTCATGTTAGTAACAAGGGTCTTGGGAACCCAAATAGACCAAGGAATGTAACAATCATAAGGCCCCACATAACTAGCATAAACATCACCATAAGAATCACAATATAATTCGAAGTTAGGATTGTTGATCCCTGCAAAACCATATAATTAGTCTTGTCATTGGTAATGTTGCTAGTCTTTGATTGAGCAGTCTTGTTCTTCTTCTTCTTCTTCTTGTTTTTCTTGTTCTTTATCTTGGGTATGTAACCAAGACCTTCTTTACTATTGTTTGTCCTTTGCCTGCTCAGTATCTCATCAATAACCCCTTTACCTTTGTGTTGATAACTCCTTGCAAGATCTTCTTTTCCAAAGGATGAAGATGAGGTACTTGGTACATTATACCGTTTCAATTGAGTTTGGAGCTGGTCATGAGACTCATTTAGAGTAGAATGATCACTCTTCAATGCCTTGTGAGCACTTTCAATATCATCAAACTTATCCAAAAGTCTAGCATGAACAGCCCCAAAATCAATCTTTTCTTTCTTTAGTTTCTTTACCTTGGCAAGGGCATGGTCACGTTCTTTAATGATCTGAGCTACAGTTTCTTCTTGTGACTCCTCTAGGGATTCGAGTCTTTCTTCCAAAGAAACTCGAGTTTCCTCTTCCTCTTCCAAGGCATTCTTCAAAGAGGCTATCTCCAAAGCATCTTCTCTTTCAATTCTGCCCTTTTCTTCAAGGAGATCTTCGGCTCGAGCAAGTTGACTCATAAGAGTATCAAAATGGAGTTTGTGCTCACCTTGTAGGTTAGTGAAAAAAGTATCCAAGGCAATAACTTCTTCTTTCATTTCAAGACTGTCATGATCATACATATCCAAAATTATGTTAGTCTTAGAAAATGAGGAGTTAGAAGTCGATACCTCGGATCCTCTTGCCATTAGGCAAGTGGCGTTGTTGTTGATGGCGTTCTCGTTCGGCGCGTCGAAGAGAGAGGAGGGAGTCGATGTGGTGGATATAGCAGCCACTTCGCGGGAACTATCATCATCCTCTTCATCTTCACTTGCGGGGGAGTATTCCTCTTGATCTACAAGGACCATCTTGGGTTGCTTCTTGAAAGGACCATTCTTCTTAGCAAATGGCTTCTTCTTAGGAACTCTGGATTTCTCTTTGAGAATGAGCCTGCCACCATTGTCTTCTCTATTTTCATAAGGACACTCGGCTGCAAAGTGCAGTCTATCTCCACAGTTGAAGCAAGTTATCAATCTTGGGCCACTTTCCCTTCTTCCATTTGACCCGTTCTTGCGCTCAAGTTCAGACTTGGCTTTGGCAGGGTCCTTCCAAAAGTTCCTTGCATAGAATTCCATGTACTCACCATGAGCACGTTTGACCTCATCGGGGCAGTCCATGGATATCCTCTCAAATGCTCCTTCATCATCCTCTTGCTCAACAACATTGGCTTTGAGAGCCACATTGACACCCTTTTGCATTCCAATGGCCCGAGCACGGGCATCTTCAGCATTCTTTGCCGCCACTTTGAATGACGCCATTTCTTGCATGACTTCATTGGATGTCATTTGATGATAGTTGTGTCTACCTTGCAAGCTCTTCAAATCTCGATTCAAAGGCATTAAGGCACTACATACTTCCTTTTATCCATGCATCATCAATGTGAGTGGCCCCATGCTTCCGAATGTTGTTATGATGCCCTTGAGTCTTCTATACATGTCCTCATGGTTTTCACCATCCAACATGTAGAATCCCTCAGCTTCGTTACTAAGGGCATCATACCGGTTTCTTCTCATGCTTTCATTTCCAACAAAAAGGTCCGTAAGAGCATCCCACGCCTCTTTAGCCGTGTTGAGATGTTCAATGTGTGGCATGTACTTGGGACCCACACCCAGCTGTATCATGTGGAGAGCAGTGGCATTCAACTGGCTATCCACAACTTCCCTTCTTGTTAGATTGGTTTGATCTCCAACATGAAGACCTTCTTCAATGATCCTCCACAATTCAATAGAGGAGCTACAAACATGAGATTTCATTAGAAATTGCCATTGATTAAAAGAAGATGCAGTGAGCTTGGGTGGATCACCCCTATTGTTTATATGAGGATGAAGGATAGGTGGGTCGGGGGAATATACGTGGCGAACCTCACTATATTCATCCTTGCCACTTCCCTTTTTGGAGGTGGAACCATTTAGTTTTTCACCTTCCACATCATCATCCTTAGATCGGGTGTTACCCTTTTCCTTAGATGATGGTGAGGGAGCCTCAGAGGAGGATGCAGATGGGGTTATGGATGATGTAAGGCGAGCAATCATTTGATTCATCTCCTCCATCTTGGCCTCAAAGTATTTCAACAAGGTTGTTTCCAACGACTTGAGATCATCCATTGTGACTTTATCCACAGCCTCATTTCCATCATCCCTGGTACCCATACTACTCTTAGGCGGTTAAGCCCGAATTAAGAGTCGGGGCTCTGATACCAATTGAAATGGATCGTATGGGCACCTAGAGGGGGGTGTGAATAGGTGCTACACCAATTTTTAATTCTTTTTCAATTTTAGGCTTAGCACAAAGGTAAATTCTCTAGATAAACTAATGTGTGGAATTTCCCTATATGCAAACCTATCTACTAGCGAGTAAGGAGCGAGTGGAAGAGGAACGAGTGAACCGAAATGAAGCACGCGGAGACACAGGATTTGTTTGACCGCAGTTCCTTCCTTGTTAAGGGAAGTACGTCTGCGTTGGAGGGGTGGGCGGTACTAAGACCACCACGCCACAAAAGGCCTCACCCTGTTCTCCGATGGATCTCGCCACAACAGGCCTAATCCACCTTCCACTATAGGTACCCTTCAAGGCGGGCGCCGGCGCCTTTACACAACTAGCGGGGCAACAACTCCACAACAACTTGGAGGCTCCCGAAGTGACAACAAGTTGCTACAAGAACAAAGTTGTCAAACACAATAACACGATCTAGGTATTAATGAGAATACTAGATCAGGGATTTCTCCAAGTGAATGGAGAGGAGTTGGAGCGCTTGATTCTTGATGTTGATGATGAACTTATCCTCCTTCAATTCCACCAAAGATCAAGACCTTAGGGTGGTTGAAGTGGGAGATTGAGATTTAGAGCTCTTGTGGTCCGTCAAATTCGAATGAATCAAGGGTTCTGGACGTTGGGGAAGAAGGGGTACTTATACCCCCTTCCAAAAACCAGCCGTTGCACACTTTGGGGCCGGATTATCTGGCCCAAGAGAGGGCCGGATTATCCGGTCTGGGGAAACTCCGCCCTAGACTCGGAATATCCGGAAGAAAATGCCCTCTCTCGAAGGCCGCCGAGCTTGCCCTTGATCAACCGAGGGCCGGATTATCCGCCCAGCGAAGGCCGGATTATCCGCCTGGGAAGAAAAACGCTTACCGGATTTTCTAGAAGAAAATCCGACCGGATACCGAGCGACGCGCCTTGGCTCCTTTTGCTAGAAAACTGGCGGCCGGATTTTCCGGCCCTTGCGAAACCCGGCTTATCCGCCTAGGAGGAAAAACGCCTAGTTCGGATTTTCCGAGAAAATCCGACCGACAGAGTGACGCGCCTTGGCTTCCTTGAGAGATGAGGTAGGCCGGATTATCCGGCCCTTGGAGGGGCGGATTATCCGGCCCCCCTCAAAACTTTCTGCACACTTAGCACACATGAAAAGTCTCCATAGTATTGTTATCTAACACGCAAAACATAGGGAAACATGAAATGTTCTTTCAACTATGGACACAGGTAAAAGAAATCTTTGACAGCAGAGGAAGGATCTGTCACCTGAAGCTTATCGTTGATGTGAAAGCTCAATTGCATGAGTGATTAGCATTGTTTCCAATATTATATGGGCAGCGGTTAGAATATACAATTGTTACTTAAAGCCATTACATCTACTACATAGATTAGTAATAACTATTTATAATGGGGCTGAAAAAACAGGGTGAGGCAAGTTGCGTCATCGATGGAGCCCTGCTCCTAGAACTAGATGGCTGCCAGTTCATTACCATCTTCCCGTCCGCCCTTTTGTACACAATTTTTTTTGATGACACTGGCTTTAGTGTATCGTAGATGGAGCCATGCTCCTATGTTTCAGGACTATGAGATGGTCATCATCATATTCTACCTCATCTCCTACTACACAAAAGTCTAGCGCTCAGAGATGCCAGTTGTACTACACCGTGGATGGAGCCCCACTCCTAGGTCTGCTTGGCCCCCGCCTTGTCTCTAGTATTCCTCCCCGCTCTAGATACATTGAAATGCATCAAAGGGAGTTCCTACAGAGCCCGTGCTAAGATGACATCAGCCGATGATCGTCATCAAGGTTAAGAAGTGCAAGTTCAAGATAAGAATCACGAGAAGATCATAAGCTTGAAGTTCGCTATCCATTTGGTGTTAATGGACATGTGAATATGTGCTTCAATGAAGCTATCCCATAGTGGTTTATGGGGAAGAAAATTGCAAATCTTCACAAAGTAGCAATGATCAAGTCTAGCACATTCCGGCTTGAATGAAGCATAGTCGTTGTCATCAAGATCAAGCGGGATGCGCAAGGCAAAAGTATAGACTTCCTAGGTTTTCCTTCTACCAGTATCGTGGTTTTTGTTGGGATACCAGGTTATAAGGTAGATGGCCATACTATCAAGAGGAGCTTTCAGTTGAGTAGCTTGATCCCTTCATCTTAGGAAGCTCAATCCTTTGCATACCTTGCATCTCCCTGTGTTGTTGCTTCTTGGTCTTTCTCTGTGTGATGTTTTTGAGCTTGATGCTAGATTTTCTACAAGTCCACAACAAACTCTCCGGAGCAGAAAATTTGAGGAAACTATATCTGACAAGACCGGTCACTAGGGAAAAAGAGTAGGAATTGTTGAAAAAATGGGAAGTCTTATTGAACCGGAACTAGTAGGAACTCGGAGGTTATTACAAGAAGAGGCTCTAAAATCTTCACTACCAAAGCCGACAATGATGAGGGACGACAGACATGAGGACACTGTACAACTCGGCAACGCCTCAGAAGAAAATGTTCACTTAGCATACGACAAAAAGGTGCCAAAGAGGGACACAACCACTAGTCCTGGATTTACAAGATGAGAGAGGGCTTCAAGCCCCCTCTTTCCTTTGCTCCATACGGTAGCACTGGTGGAGGAGAGGATGAGAGGGATTGTCTTAGAGTCCGGGTCAAGCGGAGCTCTCAAGGAAGGCACGAAAGGGGGAGACGGAGTCTCCATACTTCATTATTTATTCTGATGAGAACTATTGATCATCTATTATCAGACCTAAAAAATACTACTACCTCAATTTTGAAATGTAATACGTTTTAGCTTTCAAAACGTACTAGATTTCGGAAACGGAGGCAATGTCAGATTTTTACAACAAAAAATGAACACGAGCATTTATAATTTGAATACTTAAAACTTTAGTTTTTTATGAAATACTCATGATTATAATAATACAATAAGGACACAATTGAATGGGTGGGAGTTTCGTACTTAGATTTTGTCAATTGTCCTAAGGAGGAAAGTATTATTTTCCTTATCTTATATTATGTTATCAATCTATCAAAGTTACGTGCCCAACAGAATCTCCTCTCTCCGGCAAAGTGGACATTACCATCGTCTCCTATGAGATCAGAGGGACGAGGGACTGCGATCCACAAATTTAAAACCAATCATCTCTTAAATCGTTCATCCAATTGAGATCCGTTTTTATCGTTTGGTTCGTCTCGACGAGTAATTTAAAACAAGATCACACCTTAGTAGGTTTTAATAGAAAAAAATTGTTGCGAGTTGCAAGGTTATTATACTATAATTATTAGCTAATAGTTACCAGTCAAATAATACGCAATTATTAAATAATGTTTACTTGTGATAGCAATAATTTACATGTCCTAAAAGTAAGTATTTGGTCAACTTTAAACACGTAAAAGATGGCATTAGATCATGCAAGGCTTATATTATTGAGGAGGGAAGTTCAAATAACCCGGTAACTATTTGATTTAAATTTGGTAACCAACTGGACTCTACCAGGTGACCAAGTGCTTATAATTCGACAACTAGTTTGAGAAAAAAGCCGTCCAAACATATCAATATAGAATCTAGTTTCAAAAATCTCTTCGCGACAAAGACAATCGTAAAACATATATAAATTTTGACTTACTTTGAAAACCAAAAAGATGTAACTGTGCCTAGGGAAAGGTAATATATGCTCATACCCTTATTAGCATGGTCCTATATTATAATCTAGAGAGAGGAATCTACAAATGATTGGATGTTTGCTTTCAATTTTTTTTTTTAAGGAACAACCGCGTAGTCAAACTTTTATGTGCAACTATTTGAAAAATGAAGAACCGGGTAGTCAAAGTCTATTGAACCTAGATTGGACCTTATTATGGAATTTGTAACAAAACATTTACCATGTTATTACATACAAGCTCTGTATCCTCCCCTTGGGTGCATGCGCGCGGAACAGCAGACGACGCAGGATTGCATGGTCGCGCGTCAGCACTGCGCCGGAGCGAACGACAGGGTCTCCGCCTCCAGATCGTAGAGCACGCGCATGTCCTGCTGCAGGAAGTTGCCTATCGTGGAGCCCGAGTCGCCGGAGTCGGCCAGGAGGAGGCACAAGTTTCCTCTTCTCTGGTCGTCCAGGACGTAGTTCCGACGCGGGAGGTCAAGGTCCGCGCCCTCGAAGTGGAACACCATCCTCGGCACCGGCACCGCCGACGCGCGCCTCGCACTGGAAGCCGTCGCGAAGCACACGCCGTCGTCCGGGCCGCTGCTGTTCGCAAACGGCAGCCTGAGCTGCACGTAGAACGCCGTGACCACCTCGGCCAGCACCGCCCTCGGGAAGAGCGTGAGCGCCGTGCCAGAGTCGACGATGACCCCGCCGGAGCCGTCGGCCCGCAGCGCGAATGCCGACAGCGGTATCCGCAGCCGCCTCGTTCCGACCGTGACGCCGGTGAACGGGACGTAGTAGAAGGTCGGGTTCTGGCGGCTCTGCAGGAGCCTCGTGGTCTGGACGGGGCCTGTGGCGTCGTCGTAGACGCCGGCGGCGAGGGAGCCGAACAGGAGCGTGCTCTTCCTGGCGCTGGAGTAGGGCGTGAGGCAGTAGGAGAAGCGGCGGATGGACATCTGCGAGACGAGCGAGAGCGGGTCCCGCCCGAACCCCACGATGCCGGAGCCGTTGTTCAGGCTGCCGACGTTCATGCTGCCGCAGCCGAACCCGAGCGTGGCGCTCACCCGCTCCCCGGACGACGAGGTGAAGGTGAACCGGTCCGTGGCGTAGACGCCCAGCGTGGTGGTCCCGTCGCCGTAGTTGTAGCGGTAGGTGCAGGTGTCGGGCCTCTGGCAGCTGTGGTGCAGGATCTCGCCGCAGAGCTGGCCCGAGCACCGCATGGGCTCGTACGACGACGAGGCGGCAGGCGCGAACAGCGGGTCCGGCTGCGGGAGGCAGCTCGCGCAGGGAGCGCACTGCGTCCAGATGAGGTCGCTGCCGGTGTCCAGCAGCGCCGAGACGGGCTGCGGCGGGGTGCCGATGGCGAGGTCGAGGAGGTACTCGAGGTCGCCCGACGGACGCACGGCAACGCCAGGCTGCTGCCGCTGCCCGTCCGCGCTCTTGCCGGGGCGGCGCCCGCCGCTGCTGCCGCTCCTCGCCACGGAGAGCGCCGACGCCCTCGCCTTGCTGCGCTGCATGGCACGCCGGACCAGCTCGCGCCTGGACATCTGCTTCCCGGCGTCCACGTGCGTGAGGTGGACGCGGACGTCCCCGGCGAAGAAGGCCGCGGTACTGTCCGCCGGCGCGGAAGCGTAGAGCGACGCCGCGAGGAGCAGCGGCACGACGAGAGCTACCAATGCTCGCTCCATGCTCACAATCAAGCTCCAGTAGCCAGCTCCTGATCGGTCGAATCCTATCTAGTTTGCGCGGCAGGGCGTCCCATTATATACCAACTGTATTGTTGCACCCGCTGGGATGCAAACACGCATCGGACGCGATCTGCCTGCAGCGCACGAAAGCAACCGCCATGGCCAAGACGATGGTCCATGCGCGCGGCTTTAGAAAATTCCCTTCTGGAATCTCAATGGTGGATGAAGCACCAAAGTCGGGAGAATGCTCTTGGAGCATCGCCGTGGAGGAGCCCAGCGTGAGTTTGGCGACCTGCACCTCACCAAGCTGAGAGAGGCACACGTACGTACGCGCGCGCCACTAGCTAGATCGCGCCGAAAATTCTTGATGTGACCAACGAGTTTAGAGGCGAATCTATGCATAAGTATGCTTGCCGGTGAGAAGAGATCGGTGTCCTATCGATGCCCGCCGCCGGAATCCTGCAAGAGATCAATTATTTCTAAGGAAAGCTAGCTAGGATCGATCGATGTTCGGGATCTAATTCGAACCTAATCGGACGCTAGGTGAATATCAAGGTGTCTCCATCTACCATGCCTGAACCCTGACGTAAGCAATCCACTACAAGATGACGTCAACAAGACAACAAGTGTACGGTTCTTTTTTTTGGATTTTTTTTAAATAATACGCTTTTTTTAATTAATTTCACGAATATTACGCGAAAAAGGGAAATTACCAATCTAGCGTGGTGTCGTTTTTTCAAAAGACGACCGGACCCTATCGTTTTTTGAAAAGCCAACGGACGGGTCAGAGTGCTGTGAGGCAGGCTATCTTTTATCAAAAACCGACGCGACCTATCGCTTTTTCAAAAACCGACGTGCGCCTATCGTTTTTTTAAAAACCGAAGGATAGCATCATTTACTCAAACGCCGACGACTGCATGGATCATGCACACGCTTAGGCTAATCCAGCCGTTTAGAGTTTATCACCCGCCGGTTGAATCCTGCCACTATTTCGTGTGGTTCTTTTCCCCGCTAGTATTTTTCCCGCCACTCTTTCGTGCCGTTTATCTCCCGCCACGTCTTCCAGCTGTTTTCTCCCGCCACTCTTTTGCGCCGTTTATCTCCCGCCACTTCTTTCCGCTGTTTTCTCCCGCCAATTCCTACTAGTTGCCCCTATAAATACTGGCACCGAGATGGTATCTCTTCACCCTGTTCTTCCTCTTTTTCTCGCATTTCCTTCCCCTCTCCGTCATGAGTGTGCCTTGTTCAGACCCAGAGTATAGGCCTACGAAGATGAAAGATGCCAGGTTGCCGCAAGGGGTGACACATGAGCGCTGTTGGTGCGGCCATCTCGCGAAGGTCAAGGAGTCGATCGATTTCTCCACCTGCATGGGCATGAAGTTTTTTATGTGTCCCAACTACGACGCAAGCCCGCCCCGGCAAGCAAGTTCGTCGTACAAGAGGTCTCCGGTATGTTCCCTGAGCATGGTTAATATGAACCATTCATATTATCATGTGTTCTTTTATTCATTCCATTGTTTGCTTGTAGTCTCCTTCTCCACTTTGCAAGTGGTACCATTGGATTGACACGGAGCAACCAGCATGGGCCGTGCAGGAGATTACGGACAGAAGCCTACGTGCAAGGGAGATCTTTCTTGATGAGGAACGTGCTGAAAGGAAGGCCGCGAACGGGAAGAAGGAACGGGAGAGAGAAATGAAAGAATTCCGAGCAAAGCAAGCTCGAAACCACGAGCTGAACAGGAAGAGAAGGAAGGAAGAGAAGCGGCAGGAACATGTGCGTAAGGAGGCCCGTGAGGCGGAAAGAAAGAGATTAAGAGAAAGAGCTGCCGAGGCGCAGGCGGCAGAGGAACATGGGGACAAGACCGGAAAGTACCGCGCTGGACTCAGGGAAGGTAGACATATGTCTCAATACCGATGTATCTTAATTTCGGATGTTTGAACCCCAACTAGAAATAAATTTCTCATACCTCTGCAGCCAATTAGGATATATCATCCAGTTAGACATGGGAGTGTGAGTGATAAGGTGCTTCAAGCTCCCTAGTTGCACATCCAATAAAGTTGACCGGTGCTTTCTATCTATATCAGCGTTAAGCAAATATTCCGCCATCTGCATAATTTAAAACATGGTTCCACACGAATTACAAATTTAAAACATAGTCCCATACGAATTACAAAGTTAAAACATAGTTCCATACGAATTACAAATTTAAAACATGGTTCCATACGAATTACAAATTTAAAACATAGTTCCACACGAATTATAAATTTAAAATATAGTTTCATACGAATTATAAATTTAAAACATGGTTCTATACGAATTACAAATTCTAGTTTCTTCCTCTTCCTCGTGTTCCTTGCCTGCCACGTCTGCCACGTCCACGAGGAGCCGCTCCTCCAGTCCCGAAGATATGACAATTGGTGTCTCTATGACCAAACTGATTACATAGAAAACATTGTCTAGTAGGGTCACCGGCTTCGGATTCATCCATATCATTACGGATGCGGACACATTATCGCCTTCCTCTGCCTGTCCGTATTAGTCCAGGATCTGGGATGTAAATCCTTTCTCCAGGGTTTACTTTATTGAAATTGCCCCATGCTCTATATCCCATCATCTCGCCAGTCCATGTATTGATCACCGTCTCCTTAAGAAAATAAGGAGACACAAACGATCTCGCATCCATACCTAACCGCCCGCACGCAGCAAGTACATGAGAGCAAGGCAAATGCAGCAGCTTGGGTTTGTTGCAGGTACACTCACACGTCAGCCAAGCCTCATTGCCTATCCTCACCTCTTGTGTCTTTACCTCTTCTCCAGATCTAATCCTGTTGGAAGGGAGGCGCACCTCAAATCTTCGTTCTTGATTACCGATGGCGATGACATGCATAGACCGAGCCTTTTCCATTTTGTCATTCATGTAATCCATTATCTTTGAACAATACCTCGTGTTTGGGTTGTTGATGATATGCATCTGAGCAAGCTGGAGTCTGTCTCTGAAGTACTTCAACATTCCGGTGAAAATACACTCCACAATAGCTGTTAATGGCAGAGCCCTGCTTCCTCTCAAGACGAAGTTGTAAGTTTCGGCAAGATTTGTAGTCACGACGCCAAACCTAGCACCATGAGTGTCGTGCAACAGAGACCACCTCTCCACAGGCCCGTGCTCTACCCGTTCCTGAAAATTCTTAATCCTTCTGCCAGGCCTCCTCCTAGTACCGGGTTGGTCAAATCCTGGCAAATTGCAAAGAGCAATTGGTTCTTCCTCGGGTGGTGCTGTTCCAGCTACTGTATGTGCAGCTACCGTGGCCGCATGAGCCGCCACTGTTGCTGCTCTAGCTGCTTTCTGATGACCCACAAGTATAGGGGGTGTATCGCAGTATTTTCGATAAGTAAGAGTGTCGAACCCAACAAGGAGCAGAAGGTGCTGGCTAGTGGTATGGATCAAGAATTCTCTGCAAATACTTAGCAAACGGATTTTTAGGGGTTTTTGATAAAGCAAGTAAACAGAGTACGAGTAAATAAAAGACAGTAGGAACAAATGCAGCAAGTGGCCCAATCCTTTATGCAGCAAAAGATAAGCCGGTTGTATTTCTATAGATGACCAAACGTTCTCGAGGACACATGGGAAGACTGTCAAGTGCTTTCGCTTCATATAGCTGATTAATCTTCTCTAACTTGCTAAGTGTTGTGTGGGTGAACCTGTGCTAATGTACCACCCCATCCAAGACTAATACATACTTGTGATTATACCGCTTGCAAACATCCGTAAGTACAAGAAAGTAATTAAGGTAGAAACCTAACCACGGCTTTAAACTCTAAGACCCTTACGTCCCTTGTTCAATGGTTTCCTAACGGGGGTTCAGGTTTCACATCCGCAACCCCTACGATTAGTAGCCAAATACACAATGCATTCCCCTAGGCCCATATAGGTGAAGTTTCATGTAGTCGACGTTCACATGACACCACTAGAAGAAGTACACCACAACTTAAATAACAATCTATTGAATCTTCCTCAACACAACTCCACTACTAACAACAAGACTTCTCCCATGTCCTCAAGAACAAAACGAACTACTCACAAGACATCATATGGATCATGATCATAGATGGAATAATGATGTATAACAATCTGAACATAAACAATAATTAAATGGTTCACTCAATAGCATTAACTACAAAGAGTAATCAACACCGGGAAAGTTTCCCCTATGAACTAATGCAAGATTCAACTCAATTGTTACAACAATATGGAGATGGTGATGAGGGTGCTGATGGTGATGATGATGGTTATGATGATGATGATGATAATCCCGATGAAGTCCAGCTTGATGGTGGTGTTGATGGCGATGATCTACCCTCTCCGGGAAGAAATTCCCCTGGCAGAAATCTATCTGCCGGAGAGATCTTTCTCTCTCGGTGTTTTCCGCCCCGCAGAGGCGGCGGAGTCTTTCTGTGGTTGCTCCCCGAGTCTTAGGGTTTCGGGAGGATGATATACGCCAGACGAGAGAGGCTGGAGTGGGCCAGGGCGGCCACACCACTCCCAGGGGCGGCCTAGGCCTGCCCGCACCATGGGGTGGTGTGGGCCCCCTGTGGCCCACCTCCACTCCATCTTCTAGCATCCCGAGTCTTCTGGAAAAATAGGATTTTCCGTATATTTTCCCGGATTTTCTGATCTTCGCGAATTTTGCCTCCAAACAGCACATTTTCCATCAGAATCCTGACTGCAGCGGTCCATGCTCCAAAAGTCATCAACCATGCAAAAATAGATGAAATAACATAAGTATCACCTCTCAATACGAAATATATCAATGAATAATAGTGAATTAAGACATAGAATAGTGATGCAAAATGGACGTATCAACTCCCCTGCTTAGACTTCGCTTGTCCCCAAGCGAAACTGAGCTCAATAAACATGACCTCGGGTTTATGGAGTGAAGAGTCGATAAAAGAATACGGACAAGAAGCATCACATTCATCAAATACATAGATCATAATAGAAGACAACTCACTATTATATAACTCAACTTGCAATGAGTAAAGGAAACACAATAAAGATACATAAAAGTGAATCATAATTGGTAATGGCAAACTTAGCTCTTGGTCGAAGAATAGTTGATAATTTGCTGGAGTTCACAAATAGCTGGATTTTTCAATGAAAGCTTTCAAAGTAGTAAACATCAAGATAAGAGCAATGTGCAAAGCAAGGAACATAAGACATGATTGAATAAATCATCATATGAATGAATGAAACACAACAACTCAAGATACTTGCTGAGATAGAAGGGAGTAGGTTTAATGACTCAAATAAAAAGTAAAAGAAAGGCCCTTCGCAGAGGGAAGCAGGGATTGCAAGTTTCATAAAGAGCTCCCAAAAATTATGATACTTACTAGCTTTCATCTCTCATTGACCCTATCATAGGTATCTTTAGGTGATTAAGGTTAAAGTGACACAACTAAGAGGATATGCTTGACAAGTTATAAGTTGAAATCTCATGCCCCTTACTTATGAGTACCGATCCTCATGCTACTCAACTTCAGTCACGAGCAAGCTCTTGTCATTGTAAATACATGTGTATCATTGAGAACTGCCAACGGGGTACCCCTTGCACATGACACAGGAGCTATCCCATAATCAAAATATCAAGGCAAGCAGACAGTGAGCATCTCAGCAATCTTTTTTATTTGCTATTTGCATAGGTTTTTATTGAGGATGCTTCATAGAATGCTCACTATAGTTATGCTGCAAGTTTCCACCATGATTAGGCATGGCTTAGGCTAGCGGCCCAGACGTTTCTCTAACACACATATAAACTCCATGATCTTACAAGTTCCACTTTTATTTCACACCGTCGGGATCCATAAGCAAAAGAACATGATATCAACTAGGTACAAGTACCAATGAAGTGTTGAAAGCGGTCCCCATGATAAATGGTTCGACTAACTTCAACTCATAAAGCGCAAGCATATACGCAACAAAGAAGGACCCAATGGTTCAAGTTTATTAAATGCAAGAAAGTAAAGTGTGCCATCAAGTTCGTGAGAGCTTTAATCACTAATTTTCACATAACAAGTTTAATTTGGGAGGTAGACAAAACAAGAATTTACTTGGAATAGCAATAATGCTACTAGGTAGGTATGGTGGACACAAATGGCAAAGGTTTTGGTTTAAAGGAGGTGGATGCACGAGAAGAATACCCTCTCAGTACAGGTTTTTGGCTAGCAAGACTGCGTAGCAAGTATAAGAGTTGAAGGAAACAAACAAACATACAAGTGATAAAGGCAAACATGCAATCTTCCTTGGAAGCACAAAAGATCTTAACTAGAGAATACTAGACTTATGAGCAAATCTTTTCACTCTCAAAAAGGTGTTGCTACTGACCGAGCCAGGTTTGCCAAAACCAACTAAATTAACTCAATGATCCCAAAGTGATACCAATACTAACAACAAGATCAATCATATAACCACGAATTAAAAACTAATATAAGCTATGCAAAAGAGTGAATGATAGAACTTCTCATTAATATTCCATAACGGCAACTCACACTAAGGGATACATATCTAACCAGAGAGGGGACACTTCCATAATGCAAACCATCCTACATAATAACTCCTCTATTCATGATATGACTCTACTAATAAGGTAAAAAGATAGAAGATAGTGATATGATACCGCGGCACTCCCCCAAGCTTGGAACAAACCAAGGGGATGCCAAACCTGATGACGAGTTACTCCTTTGGTGGTGGTGGTATCATGCTCTTAGTTGACATGAGGAAATCTTCCAGCATCTTACGAAGCCTATCATTCTCCCATTGAAGCATGTCCACCTTCCTCTTCAAGTCTCAGTACTTATCGTAGAATTCTTTAGTGACTCGTAGGGCTTCCGTTGATGCAGGGCAAGTGACTGAAGGTACCAGCCCTTGCTTGGGGTCTCGGAGGTCTTCCTCCATAGGCTCCTTCCCTTTATCCTTGGCGGACACCATTGTGCTTCTAAGCTTTCAAGAATAGTTCCTGGCAGAAACAGATCGAAACGAAAACACGACCAAAACACGATATACGAACCTCAGGGGATCCGGGGGGTTATATATTACGAAGTTTCATATCAAAAGGAAGGTACTGGGTGAAAACGGGTCGGAGCCGGAGTCTGGGGTGGCCTCACCACCTGGTGGCGCGGCTAGGGGAGGGCCCGCGCCATGGGGTGGTGTGGGCCACCCTGGCTCCGTTTCCATCCCTTTTTTGCTTTGAAACTTTCCTTATTGACTGAAAACTGCAAAAATATAGTTGGATTGTATTTTTGCGGAACTTTTCTTACCGGAACCGTTACCTATTTGAATACGGACTCTGCATGTCTCTAAATTTGGTATTTAGTGGATCCTTCCGGATTCATCACTTGAATATCTATATCTTCATCTTCATACAATTATTACTTGAGTCATAAAACCTTTCTCTTCCTTATTACACCATTATCTCCACTTCCTGAAAATTTCTTTCACACAAAACTTCACACAGTTCTCATTAGCAACATTAGTATAAGTGAAGTGATAAAACCTTTTGAGTCTAACTTCAACTGAAAACCATCAAAACAAAAGCTACTGTAGCAACTCCTTCCGAAAACCCAAAAAGAATTCAAAAAGGAAATCGAATAAAGAAGCAAATGCAAAAGTGGCAAAATCTGTCAAAACAGACCAACAGGTAAAGATCAATTTTTTCGAAAATATTCTGTTGCTCAAATCAAAAAGTTCAAAACTAACGAAAGTTAAATAACAACCTGGGGCAGAAGCACAAAAAATTACAGCTCAATCCGACATACAGAGATCTCTCACGAATTTTTACGGTGAAGCACAAAAATCTGTTTCGGGACAGCAACTTCCCCAAACTTACTTCTCTCTCATAGAGGTTGATCTTGACACAAAAACCAAACAAAACGGATAAGGAGCGGTTATTACCAAAGTAATAACTTACAAGACTCAAAGAAACAAAAACATACTGAAAGTAAAAACAAATTGGGTTGTCTCCCATAAAGCTCTTTCTTTATAGCCTTTAAGATGGGCATGATAATTTTGAAGAAGCTCTCATAGGGATATAAATTGAAGCGAAAGAGAGCATTAAGAAGCAAAAACACCCACACATTTAAGTCTAACCCACTTCCTATGCAAGGGTATTTTGTAAACAAACAAGTTATTGAAACCAAAGGAAACTTGCATAAGAAGGCAAAAGAAGTGCAACATAAAAACTTTCAGCATAAAACAAGGAAACTTGATATTATTGAGATACATAAGAACACTTTTCCCTCTCTCATAGTAGCTTTCAGTATCATGCATAAACTTAACAATATAGCTATCACAAGGACCATCATAGCAATGATCACTTATTCTGACAGAAAACACGGGAATACTAGCTCTCATAACACTACTATGTGAAACAATATTAGAGGTATCCTTACAATGGATAGCGTGTCCCTCTTCCTCATACTTAGTGATAAAGTCTTTCACATTTGCTATTATAGGTTCATCAACCATTTGTTTATCAGGTTCAACAGCTTTATTTGTACTTTCATTAACCATACTAGCTATCATGGAATGTTCCTTTACCTTGACTAGGAAAGGCATTTTCTCAATGTAAGGCTTAGGTAAGACATGATTAGTAGTATAAACTTCAGTATTTCTTGCAGGAACACTCTTAACAATATTTTTATAGGGTTCATGATACTTATTTCACTTCTTTTTAGGCACTTCAATGTAAGAAGCAAAAGCCTTAAAATAAGAAGTAATAGCTTGAGAGTCTAGACCATAAGCATTCTTAATATTTTGAAAGTCATCAGTTCCCATAAAAGATTCAATGCATTCATAATCATAATTTATATCTGACTTTCTACCTTTGTCATTCTCCCAAGCTTCAGTATTGTCTTGAATACGGTCTAGAAGGTCCCATTTAGCTTCTTGTTCCATACGAGTGAATGATCCAGCACAAGAAGCATCCAATAAATCTTTATCATGTAGAGGGAGCCTTGCATAAAAGTTATTGATAATAATATTCTTGGGGAGCTCATGAATGGGACATTTGAGCATTAGTAACTTCAGTCTCCCCCAAGCTTGAGCTGTACTCTCTCCATCTAGAGGCCAAAAGTTGTATATTTTATTCCGATCTTTATGAATCTCACTAGGAGGATAAAACTTTGAACAAAAGAGAGGCACTATTTCCTCCCATTCCAGAGCTTGACCATTCTTCAGTAGCTTATACCATTCCTCAGCTCTTCCTTTCAGTGATAATGAGAATAACTTCTTCTTAACTTGATCTGTAGTAATACTTGCACACTTGAACAACCCGCATAATTCGTGTATAAAGAGTAAATGATCACCGGGATGGACAGTTCCATCCCCAACATAGTAATTATCCATAACACGATCAATAATTCTTGTAGGTATTTTGAAAACATCTTTATCAGCAGGTGGTGGCTTATCTACTACCTTAGCAGTGGTAGTAGCATTACCAAATAAGAAACTCAGCAAATTATCCATAACAAAAATAAAGCAACTAGCAGAAGTAAACAATACTCACAGTAGAAGTTTCCTTTACCAGTTCCACTCTCCAATAGCGCTTCACTCCCCGACAACGGCGCCAGAAAATAGTCTTGATGACCCACAAGTATAGGGGGTGTATCGCAGTATTTTCGATAAGTAAGAGTGTCGAACCCAGCGAGGAGCAGAAGGTGCTAGCTAGTGGTATGGATCAGGAATTCTCTGCAAATACTTAGCAAACGGATTTTTAGGGGTTTTTGATAAAGCAAGTAAACAGAGTACGAGTAAATAAAAGACAGTAGGAACAAATACATCAAGTGGCCCAATCCTTTATGGAGAAAAGGACAAGCCGGTTGTATTTCTATAGATGACCAAACGTTCTCGAGGACACATGGGAAGACTGTCAAGTGCTTTCGCTTCATATAGCTGATTAATCTTCTGTAGCTTGCTAAGTGTTGTGTGGGTGAACCTGTGCTAATGTACCGCCCCATCCAAGACTAATACATACTTTTGATTATACCCCTTGCAAACATCCATAAGTACAAGAAAGTAATTAAGGTAGAAACCTAACCATAGCTTTAAACTCTAAGACCCTTACGTCCTTTGTGCAATGGTTTCCTAATGGGGGTTCAGGTTTCTGTCACTCCGGCAACCCCTACGATTAGTAACCAAATACACAATGCATTCCCCTAGGCCCATATAGGTGAAGTGTCATGTAGTCGACGTTCACATGACACCACTAGAAGAAGTACACCACAACTTAAATAATAATCTATTGAATCTTTCTCAACACAACTCCACTACTAACAACAAGACTTCTCCCATGTCCTCAAGAACAAAACGAACTACTCACAAGACATCATATGGATCATGATCAGAGATGGAATAATGATGTATAACAATCTGAACATAAACAATAATTCAATGGTTCACTCAATAGCATCAACTACAAAGAGTAATCAACACCGGGAAAGTTTCTCCTATGAACTAATGCAAGATTCAACTCAATTGTTACAACAATATGGAGATGGTGATGAGGGTGCTGATGGTGATGATGAAGATGATGATCCCGATGAAGTCCAGCTTGATGGTGGTGTTGATGGCGACAATCTCCCCTCTCCGGGAAGGAATTCCCCCGACAGAAATCTATCTGCCGGAGAGATCTTTCTCTCTCGGTGTTTTCCGCCCCGCAGAGGCGGCGGAATCTTTCTGTGGTCGCTCCCCGAGTCTTAGGGTTTCGGGAGGATGATATAAGCCAGAGGGGAGAGGCTGGAGTGGGCCAGGGCGGCCACACCACTCCCAGGCGCGGCCTAGGCCTGCCCGCGCCATGGGGTGGTGTGGGCCCTCTGTGGCCCATCTCCACTCCATCTTCTAGTATCCTTAGTCTTCTAGAAAAATAGGATTTTCCGTATATTTTCCCGGATTTTCTGATCTTCGCGAATTTTGCCTCCAAACATCACCTTTTCCATCGAATCCGATCGCAGGTCCATGCTCCAAAAGTCATCAACCATGCAAAAACAGATGAAATAACATAAGTATCACCTCTCAATACGAAATATATCAATGAATAATAGTGAATTAAGACATAGAATAGTGATGCAAAATGGACGTATCACTTTCCTCTACCTAACATATTTTTTTGTGAATTCATCTAGATAGGTCTGACACTTGATATACTTCCACTCCTGGTTCTGCTTGCAAAGCTTCTTGAATAGGTTCATCAGGGCCTTATTCCTGAACTATGAGAAAAAGTTAGCCCCTAGATGCCGCATGCACCAACGACTCTACATGTCTAGCCATGGAGTTGGTTCATCAGGAGAAGGCTGAGTCAGCTTCCTTATCACGCTGAGTATACCCGGATGCCTGTCATGAAGGACGCATACATTCGGTACATCCCTCACAATTGCTATCTTCAGCTGTCTGAAAAACCATACCCAACTCTCGGTGTTCTCGCTCTCCACGAAAGCAAATGCAAGTGGAACAACTTGATTGTTCCCGTCTTGACCTATGGCAGTCAAGATCTGGCCCCTGTACTTGCCAGTGAGAAATGTACCATCCACACAAATGACTGGTCGACTGTGAGTGAAAGCTTCTATGCATATAGCAAATGAGAAGAACACTCGATGCAGCACCCTCAAATTGGGTTCTTGAGGCAATGTAAAGTGTTGGATGTCGAGGTATGTGCCTGGATTCCTAGCCTACAGTGTCTGCAGCATCCGAACAACATAGTTGTATCCATCTCGAAACGAACCAAATCTTCTCTCCAATGCCCTCTGCTTAGTCCTCCAAGCCTTTCCGTAAGAAATATTGTAGCGAAATCTGACAACAACTTTGTTGATGATAGCTTTCACCACCATGGCTTTGGTCTCCACTATCTCAGTGTATAACAGTCTAGCCAGGAGGGTTCACGTGAGATTACGATGGTCTTGAAGGACATTGTCAAGTTGACATGTGTGCTGCACAACATCGCTAACCTTCCAGTTGGTGTCATACCGAGGACGATGGGCATGGACCCTGGCTGGACATCCGGCTAACTCACAAACCAAAGTCAAATATTGTTGGGATGACAAACCCGTTGCATGGACAATGCCCACTCAACGATTGCTTCCTGTAGATGCCTCTTGGTAGGATATAATACACCAATGGAGATGTTGTTGGCGTGATAGTGTCACGAGGAATCATGCCCATCGTTCACATTCATTGCTACTGTGTGGTCTTTATTCCATGATGCCGGAATTGGTTGGTCCTCTTGATCAGACTCAGCGGAATCATAAGAGTTATCACTGTACCCTTCTGAATCTTCAGCTTCCATCTGATCTTGCAACCAACCGTCGTGTATCTCGTCCTCATCGACCTCACCACTGAAAATATCTTCTCCTGTCCCTCGACTACCTTCAGCTAATTCATGTCCACCATGCTTGGTGTGTGCAAAACTACTCTGACCAGGTTCATAACCACCACCATCGGTGTGTGCATAACTACTCTGACCAGGTTCATCACCACCACCGCCATCTTGGCCTTGAATGCTCTGATCATGATAGTAGCCACCACCACCTCCGTCTTCGGCTTGACTGCTCTGCTCACGATCATAACCACCACCAGCATGGTGTGTCTAACTACTCTGGCTCTGATCATAAATAGGCTCTTTCGTCACAAGAAGCACTAAGACAGTTGGGTTAACTACCCTATGCAGACAGGCTTTCACCCATTTGACCTATTTAGCTTGCTCTTCTATCGATCTAAAAAAATCAGGATTAATCCTTGACTTAGTCCATAATACATGCACACCGACAGTATGGGTGGGAGGGAGCCCTAAACGAGCAGATAACCAATCCTTCAACTCAATAATGGATATTGTTTTAGGATTCTGGAGCACTTCATCAATATAATAACAATCGCTCAAATCAACTCCATACTGGTTTGTTTTGACGACACCGTCACCATAGTAGAACCTAAATATTACATTATTGGACATAACTTCCGACCTAAAAAAATACCACAATTTGTCAAATGCCCGTACAATGGAAGATTTTAGCCCAAAAATATTCTAATAATCCTATAGCCGTACAATGGTCGCGTCGTCGTTTGGAAAAACGAGACCGCGTTACATATATAATTTTCTTTTTTTGCGTAATATTCGTGAAATTGATTAAAAAAGTGTATTATTTTTAAAAAATTGGCTATATAACAGAGACCGTCTCGGCCGGCCACCACTACTTGTGACCGTGCATGCGCTCGATTAAATTCGTCGCAAACGAGATGTATCGATCGGGATGACTTCTTCAGGTTACTGATGAACTAGTACGTACGTGGCTTGCACCCTACTGAACTTAAGGCACTAAACAAAGCATATGTGTGCCGGCAGCACTAGTGCGCGCGGGGCGCCGTCCATCCCCTGGTTCCATATGCTGCTTGCCACGGAACGAATTTTATGCCTTCCTTTGCGGAATGGAATGTTGGCTGGTTCTGATGTTGATGTTGACATGACTGGATATGTGGATATCTTCCGTGGAAGGTCACTCACAAAACACACCTGCCGTAGCCACGACTACATGCAGCCATCGACTAGTAGCAGTTTCAGGTCTGGAAAACGACCATACTGAATAAAGGTTTTTTTTCTTCGACTTGATGCTGATTAAAGGTTACATTTTCCTTGAAACCATCAGACAGACACACCGATCAGACCGGCACGAAAGTTCCATGAAACCATCATAGACGAACCGAACCGAACCAAGGGGGTAGTGAGGTACGAAAGCAATTGTGCACTGACGTGACATGCATGGCCAACTGATCGAATTCTCCCCTGCTTTTCTGAAAGGCTTCTAGTGTTTTGATCGGAACAAAAAAAAAATGCCAGTCGGTCGCATCAGACGGCTCAATCGAGTAACCGAGTAACGGCTTGATGCCTAATCCTAGTTGGTATCACAAGGCTTCGATGCCCGGTTGCTTTCTTCACATCATCTTTCCTATTCCTACCGTAGCCATTGAAAAAAAAAGTTTTCATACTGCCAATTAGTGATGGTCGTCAAGCCCCCAACTTTCGAGTTTTGAAAAGATGAGCAAGTATCACAAAACGGCAACAAGTGGGGGGATAGGGTTTCACAAAAAAAAAACAGAAAACCGCAACTATCGGAGAAAGTTGTTTCGAATAGAAAACCTGACGGTCCAGTCTCATTACTCAGGCCCAGGTTACAACGGTGGTCACTTTCGCCCCCCCTTCCTTCTTTTTTTCCTCAAGACCAAACATATCCGTTTGGAATTTTTCTAGTACTAACTTTCATGCCAAACAAATAGTTTAAAATTTCAACTTTTTGTAGAGTAGGAAAATACTCCGGTAGTGTCTTCCGGCCAGGAACTTGGGCTAAGCTAAAGTAAAATTTCAAGATTTCCTAAGAACTTCCGAAATTGGTTGAATTTTGACCAAAAGTTAGAAAAACTACTAAAACTTCCGATCTGCTGGGGAGAATGATTTGAAACTTTCTCAGTTCACTCACTACATGTATTTCTTGTTTGCGATTTTTATAACTATTAAATATGAATAGTTAAAATATAGAAGAAATTATGGATAAAAGTTACCTAAAAATGCCAAAACTTCAAAAGGCTAGGCAAAATGAGCTAAAAAAAATTCCAACTTACTCGGCACAAGTATTTTTTGAAGTATAGTGAATTTTAGAAATTTATATAATTTTAGTTTTTAAACTAATATCGTCCAAAAGTAAAAAAAAAGGAAACCTTTGAAGCGATTATGTTCAAGTCCAGTCTTTGCATGGAAAAACTAGGGAAACCGCCTCTAATGCCAGAGGGAACCTGCCGGTGGGCCTAGGATTTCATAAACGGTGTCAAAGTGAGGAAATCACAATATTTATGTTCACTGAAACTACTTACTCCAATAGTTGTGGTTTTCTATAATTTTTTCTTCGTTGTGGTTTCGTGTAGCCCTATCCTAATACTTGTGGTTTTGTGGTGTTTGTTACAAATATATCCTACCAAATGCTCTCATAATTGTAAATCCAAGAATTTGACCTTTGACAATGATATATGGATGCCCCTTGACTGCTTCTATTAATTATTACTATGATCTCAGAGAACAAAACAATATGACCATAATCCTAGTGTTATTTGATACGTCGTGGCTAGTTGCTCTGACAATCCTAATTTCTTGAAAGTAATAGCAAGAATAATGAGGAAACTGCTCCCAAACGTATGAAGACTCTGCAGTTGCGCTTAATGCATCACAATCGTTTGCCATTTTCCAAGCGATCCCCACGGGATCCAATTTTATTATCAATAGATAACGAAAACAGACCAACATCCATGTGCAAAAACAAAGAGAAAAAAAGACTATTGAGTGCAGCCCGAGAGCTAGCGCTCAAGACTATAAGTTCAAAAGAGACTACATCAAAAACAGATTTAAATATACAACAAACACGATGTGACTGACTAGCACCAGGCCGACAGACAACACCACCAGGCATCCAAAGGAAAGAAGGTAGCTCGAAGTCAACTTTGTCCATCTTTTTATATCCAGCAAAGCACCAGCATCTCCCATTAAGCGAAGAAGATCATCAAACAGACTTCAGGGATTATCCTGATTCTCTCCATCATCTCCATGGCATGCTCACATCGATCAACATCAAGGATGATCAACAAACTGTTACGAGGGGCACCAGAATCTCCACCAGTGGCCACATCTAACAACTCATCAGCTCTAGCTCTCGGGGCATTTTGATCCACAGGGGAATGGATACCTTCCCGATATTTCATAAACACAGAACCATAACAGATTAGTTCAATTGGAGAAGAGGTCAACTTACCCTCAAAACATGCTCTACTATGAATTTTCCAAATAGCCCAGGAAATTGCAGCAATGCCAGCGATTTGAACATTTCTACTGGCAGGAAGGGAACCACCAGAAAAACTAAGAGAATGTGGCAGGTCTATATGTGGCCCTGATCGACTTAGCCACACAGCTCCAAACAAATTTGGCTGCAGGGCACTCAAAAAAGAGCTGGTGAATAGTTTGAGTCATATCACAAAACTGACATTTAGTGTTCCCCACCCAATTCCTCTTGATCATGTTGTCTTTGATAGAAATGGCATTGTACCAAATCAACCATAGCCATCTTTAATCTTGTATTTCCACAAATGCTCGAAGGATCTATCAATCCCATTATTGCAGAGCTTTCTGTACATAGATTTCACACTAAACTGGTCATTTTTTTACAACACTGCAGGGTGTATACATGTTCGAAACTATGGATGAATGACCATGTTAAATGTGTGAACTTGCACTGAAACAATAGGTGTTTAATATTCCCATCTTGACGACATAAATAACGGATATTTCCTTGTCAATTGGGCTTTACAATGTTGTTCTTCTTTACCACGTATTCTTGGTGGTAGCTTCATTTTTTTAATTCTGCTTGTTAGTTATAAGTGACACATCTGAATGAACAAGTGTTTTATATACGAGTGCACCGGGTATTTAACATTGTCACTTAAATTAAATCGAAATTCATATTATTGCGACGAGGCCGTGTGCAAATTGTAGACCGGCGGCCCATGCGAATATGCCATTTCACTACAAGCAATCATGGCCCACTGGCTTGTGAGCAAAACTCTGTTCAGAGGAATTGGCTTGTGAGCAATTATGGCCCACTGGCCCATGCGAACATAGTGGCGGTTCCACGTGTGATTGGACTCAAAGTCCAAAGTGCAAACTTGGGAGAGCCAATGTTTCTGAACAACCGCGTGGAAATCAGTATAAAAACAAACATTTCATACACACATGTGTTTAAATAAATATCAACGTATTTTCTAGTTTTTAATGGTGCATTGAAATGAATTTTAGAGATATTTTTGGTTCTTTGGCCCAAACGAAAACCGATATCACCAAAACTCCTTAATTTCAGTGATTTCCGTGATTTCAGTGATTTATGTAGTGGCTAAAATATTTTTAAAACCAAAAGCCATACTCTTTTATTTTGCGAATAAAACCAAAAGCTATAGTCAAGAGAAACCTGTTCATAAACACGCACGAGATTAAAAAAAACACATGTATTTTGCAAGTAAAGACGAGGGGAGACAACTCAGCCAAGACTCGGTTCAAGATCGCACTTGTAGGCGAGCACATACTGTACCCATGGCATGTTTGCGTTGCTTATGACATTTCATCTGGATTAGTTACTTAGAATCTCCAGAAAAAGGGTGAGTTCTTGAAAAAAAAATGCACACAACACAAATTCTACAAACTACACTAGTTTATTGATTATTTTTACTTTCAAATTAATTAAAGTATTAGTTGTGTTTCAAGTCACACTTAGACCAAGTTTGGCCAAGTTCGTAGAAAAATATTTCAACAACTCGAACACGAATTTAGTTTGATTAGATTTCATACAATATATTTTCATAAAATATAGATTTTACATTATAGATATCAATACATTTTCTATAAATTTGGTCAAACTTAGAAAAGTTTCATTTAGAACAGACATAAAATTTCTACTCCCTCTACCCCGCAACTAATGTCGCAGATTTGTCTAGATTTGTATATATCTATATACTAAAACGTGTGTAAATACATACGAATTTAGATCTAAGACATAATTTTCGACCTCGAAACAGTCTTTCGCCCAGTTTTATAGATAAAGCCACAACACAGCCAAACCTATACAAAGTGATGAGTCTCTTACGGAGCAGATCAAACATAAACAGAAAATACAGGAGTAGCCACACCCCGTCGAAGCACCCAAAACAACTAACTAGAGGTGTCAGCACGCCTCCTTGTGGAATCACCAGACCTAGTCACAACACATCCACCAAGTCGTCGTTGGAGAGGGTCGCCTGCCCTCTCTCTCCGCGCTGTGGAGCACCGCTCCTGCCTGCAGACAACAAGGACAGATGGTGGTGACGACAGAGTCATGTGTATAATATAGGAGTCCGCTGAGAATGTCCCATGCCAGCGCCGCAAATGCCTCGACTCAGGATCCAAACTTGCCCACTGATGGCAGTGGGTCGAGTCAAAAAAGTACCGGAGCTCCACGACGACGCACTCTAGAGGGTAACGACGCAGCACACCACCGTCGTCAAGACCGAGATGGTGAAGGATTTTCACCCGAACCCTGGCACGAGAAAGGTAACCACAACGACGCCCCCATGAGGGTTACGACACCCGCTGAAATCGTCGTCGTTGGCGGCAAAGCGCTGAGCTTTCACTCGAAAAACCTTCGCACCACACCCGGTACCTTGGACCGCCTGCTGCCGCCAAGCCAAGCCTCCAACGTTGGGCCACTTCGCCGGTCGAGCCAGACGAGCAGGCCAAGACCTACCGCCACACCAGGCACCGCCCCATCCCACTGTCTTCCAAGGTGCCGGCGACGTCGCCTCCAGCTCGAGAACCTCCGCGTGAAGCTGCACCGTCGCCAGGCCGCGTTGGCCCCGACCATCTCTCCTAGCGCGGGAGGAGTAGAGAACCCGATGCCGCCGACGCCGCACTGGCTTTACCTGCTGGTGGTCTTTGTGTGTGTGTGGGGGGGGGGAGGGGGGGGGTGGGGGGGTGGTGGTGGTGGTGGTATTACTTTCGAACATAGGAAGTAGCGTGGGCAGTGTGAGTGAGGACAAAGGTAAAACCATACATCAACCAAAATATCGCGGATACAGATCATCAACCTACAGTTGAATCCCCGACGAGAACCAAATTAAAGCTAAGACATACTATGAAAACAGAAATGTAAATGGCGGAATTATGCATAAACGTACAGACTGCGTAGAGCTATAGGAAATTAATTAAGGAGCTAAACGTGCCTGCGTGAGCAGGGCTGCGACTACATGAGATTGCAGGGCGCGGGAACGAAGGACAAGAGGCTGTTCTCGTTGTCGTAGAGCACGTGGAAGTTGCTGTGCTGGAAGCTGCCGATGATGGATCCGCCGTCCGACGCCGCCATCGCCAGGCACAGGTTGCCCGTGCTGCCGTCGATCAGCATGTAGTTCTCCAGCGGCAGCTCCATGTCGGCCCCTTCGAAGTGGAGCACGAGCTCCGGCATGGTCACGATCTTCCGCGGCGGCGGCGGCCACTTGAAGCACGTGTCTAGGTCGTCCGGCGACGTGGCGTTCACCAGGGGCAGGCCGACGAGCGCCACGAACGCCTGGCGCAGCATGTCGTAGGCGGGCTGCGCCAGGTACGTGAGCGTGGCGCCCGAGTCGATGACGACCCCGCCCGTGCCGTCGTCGTCGTTGATGGCGAACACGGAGGGCTCGATGGGCAGCAGGTCGCCGCCGACGCTGATGCCCGTCATGTTGAGGTAGTACATGGTGGGCAGCGCCGGGTTGACGATGAAGGGCGTGGACTGCACGGGCCCGGCGTCGCTGGTGTTGCTGCTGTTGAGCGTGGCGTAGACGCCGAAGTAGAGCCGGCTGGGCACGGCCGACATGAAGGAGGTGAGGCAGTAGGAGAACCTGGGCACCCCGAGCTGGCTGACCAGGGACAGCGGGCCCCTGCCGAACCCGACCATGCCGGACCCGTTGTAGAGGTAGCCGGCGTTGAGGCTGCCGCAGCCGAAGGCGATGTTGGGCACGGTGACCCGCGTGTCGTTGGTGCCGAACGTGAAGGTCTCGTTGGCGATCACGCCGGCGCTGCTGGCGCTGTCGCCGTAGAAGTACTGGTAGACGCAGGTGTCCTTGTAGCAGGACGGGTAGTAGAGCGCGTCGCACATCGGGGACGAGCAGGACAGCTTCTTGTAGGTGGGGGACTTGGCCGGGTCGAAGAAGGGCGTGGGCTGGTCCACGCAGAGCATGCACGGCGCGCACTGCGTCCAGATGAGGTCGCTGCCGGTGTCGAGGATGGCGGAGTAGTCCCGCGGCGGCGTGCCGATGGCCATGCGCATCAGGTACTCGCCCTGGCTGGCCAGCACCAGGATGCGGGCCGTGGTGATCGCGTCCGCGGCCGTCGCCGCCAGGGACTGCAGCGCGGCCACCCGCGATCTGCTCCGGCGCACGGCGCGGGAGAGAAGCTGCGCCTCCGTGTACCCCGCGCCGGCGTCGATGTGGGTCAGCGTGGCCTGGAAGCCGAAGCCTCCGTCGGATCGCGCCGCGGCGACGACGACTGAGGAGAGAAGTACCGGAAGCAGGACAAGCAAAACCACCGGGATGCTTGCCATTTTGGAGCGTTCGTGGCGAGCGTGGCACGCTACGACTGTGAAGTGAAGTGAGCTAGAAGTCTTGTTGGGTTTGTGTTTTATACCGTACCGTGTCCGTGCACATGCGTATGAGCAACTCGACACTGATCCGGAGGAATTAAGGGTTTGGTTGTACTTGGGCATATATGGTCCTGTCAAAGTGTCAATTAACAAAGCTAACGTGGAGCAGTGAACGACGGTGGGGTGGTCATGGCCCCGAGAATTCGGGCATCAGAACGATCGGAGCTGCAATGATGCGTTGTGGCATACAGTAACATATTCAGGCTCTCGGTTCCGTTGAATCAACGCTAAGCTAGCGTATGCGGTATAGGGGGTGTTTGGTTCGTGTTGTCGTTTCTCGCGCTCTGAGAAAGAAGGCTCTCTCGAGCATGGCCACGTGAGGCTCTCGAAATGCAAAAACTCGTGTTGGCATTTCATTCGGGCGTGTTTAGTAGTTTGCAGATAGTCTAGCAAGGACCGGAGAGACGGAAATAGGCTGATTGGTTATCTGCATGCCCTTTTGGCATGCATAAGTCCCAACCTCAAAGTACTCCTCGGCAGCCGGTGGCGGAGCTACATTGGGGTCAACCCGGCCGTGGCCAGTCTAGGATTTAGTCAGTCTGCAGTTTTTCTTCTTGGGCCAGCTGAAAAAGATTCAATTTCAGAGGAAAAACTTGCTCTTCTGTAGCCTGACCCGCCCAACAATTAGGCTGAAGCTCCGCCATTGCAGCCAGGCTCGCGGACAACACTTGATTCAGTCGTTTCCCCGGAGCCAGCCTTGCTGCATGCAAAAGGGGGAACGCGACGATGGAGTTCGTGCAGCAGGGAGATAGCGGGAGGGCGCGCGCGACCGGAAAAATCCGGCACGAGGAATTCGCTCACCGCTCTCCTGCTCCCCTCCCTATTTATAGACGGCGGTGTTCTATCCCAAAAATCCAAATCCACTATTCCACCTCCCCGTCAAGCTTTTCACCCATCAGATTTAGATCGATAGCGTTCGATTCTTCTGCCTCCAGTACGAAAATGTTGGTCCTGCCAGCGAGCACAGTGTGAGTTAGTTGTCCTGCTTCACCTTGGAGCCCGTCGACAACAGTCCTTCCGGCGAAGGCGGCCACGGTGAGATTGCCGTCAACAAAGTCGACCAAGGCGACGGTCGACGTGGCCGCAACTCCATCGACCTCGACGACGGTCGTCATACCGGCATCTACTTCGTCCCCTACCTCTGTGATGCATCCTCTAGAGCATGTATGCTTCATTCTTCGTTGTTACCTCTGATGCTCATAGATCTGTTCATGCTGTGTGAGTTAGTGTGAGCATATATACTTTGTTCTTCGCTGTTGTGTGAACTTCCGATGCTTTGCTTGTTCATAGTTACTGTTAGCATGTGTAGCACAAATTGTTTGTAGACCATCATGCTTAGTGTCTTATTCATTACTGTAGGACAATTCGCTGGACAAGTTACAAAATTTGCCTGAAGTGGTTGTTATAACTACGGAGCCTGGAAATGTTATCCCCATTCAAGCTATGTACATGCCAAAACCAATGGTGTGGGAGTCTTCTCTATCTTCGTTCGTTTTGAACAGTCTTTGTGAGTTCGTCAAAGAAGGGGTTAGGTGTGACCAGAGATACAAAGAGGTTAACCTGCAGCGTGTGTGCAATGATGTTTTTAACTTCACTAGAAAGGAGGTCACCCCAACTCAGGTGTACAACCATATGAGAAAGTGGAAGAAGAAGTGGGCTCATGTGCGCAAGCTCCCGGGTTTGGACGGCGTTGAATGGTGTCCGGACACCACGTCATTCAGGATGGAGAACGCCAGGCAGATGGAGCTGTCACATGTTGTGATGAATTGTTCAATTCATGTTTACTTGTTTCAAGATTTTGCTCCGCTTCTTAGTAATAGAGTTTTTTTGTCTCCGAGTTTCCCGGTGGATATCATTTCCAATCCAGTGGAGAACTATGCTCAGCTTGAGCTCATCTTCACGCCTAGGCCTCTCATTGAGAAGCATTTGTACACAAGTCAGGAGTTGATCCTGATGGGGTTCGTTGCATAGAAAACAAAAATATTCCTACAGTTGCAACTGCCAAGATCGAATCTAGGTGATACTTGTAATAGTTTCAGAAGGATTCACCATCGAAGACCGTAACAGATCCGACTGTGGAAGCTAGCGCGCAATTTGAACGGTGTAGGAGGGAGCACACATTGTTTAGGAGAATAGAGTGTTGTGTTCTTTCTTGGGTGGGAGTGTGGTGATTGTGATCTTTGGATCCAATTGCTTTCTTGTAAATGTTGGATTCTTTCTTCTATAAAGCTATGGTACGCAGTCGTGTACCCTCGAAAAAAACAAGATCGTAAGCAGGATAATGTTCCTGCAAACAAACGTGGCTGGTGTACAAAGTACATGACCGTCCTCAAGGACACGATGACTGTCAGCGCCATAAAGGGCAGCACCTCCATAAACATCACACGTTCGGTGTGCCGACGACCTCCGTCCCTTGCTCTAGTTGGGCAGCGGAAGTAGTGGATCCTCGGGAACACCAGCTGCAATATGGCATGGTAGTGGTGGTGGTGGAGAATATCTTGAGCAAGGCTTCGCCTAAGCACCGTACTCGTGGCAATGAACAAGGCTAGCAAGGGGAGGAAGATGCCAACCAAAGGGCATATGAGTGGGAGAAGGAATGAGTGAGAGAAGAGGTGCTCCACCCTACCTTTTATAGGGGGAGGGGTTGTCCCTTTCCATGGCCGGTGGCCAAAGAGGTGTCCCCACATCTTCCCTCATTCATGTGGGTGGACACTCCACTCACAAAAATCCATCTCCACTTTCTTGCATTAAAATTCCACTCGAGAAATCAAAGGTCATTCCATTAAAGCACTTTAATTCACTTGGTTTAATGCTACTCAATTTAATGAACACTTCATTTAATGAGTACTTCATTTAATGAATACATTAACAATTTAATTTGTTGCAATATTTTGATACACCGGAACTATTTTGACAGATTTATCAGAACAATTCCTGCATTGTCCAGTATTTTCTCCCGCGTTTCCTATCCACTCAAATGTGTTGACTACCCTTAAGTGTATCTCCCTACGGGCTCATGAACTAAGCGGACATAATCGAGACTCTCTCCGATCAATAATCATTAGCGGGACCTAGAGATCCATAATGACTCCCGCTAATTCAACGATGAACTAGTGATCACGTGAACCTTTTTCGCAGTAACCAATTCCTTTTGTCTCACAATATTTTACTTGTCCAAGATCCAATCATTCAGTATCATTCATACCTAGTTCGATCTCGTTACCGACAAGTACTCTTTTCTCATTCCAGTGATATAACATTCTTAGTGATCTTATCACTTGCTTGCAAGCTATGTTAATGTGATATCACCGAGAGGGCTATGTGTATCTCTCTCCATCATCAGGATAGACAAATCCCAATCTTGATCCACGAGGCTCAACTAACACTTTCCAAGTACCCAACAACATTTTTATAATCACCCTGTTACGGTGTGTAGTTTGATGGAATCAAAGTATTCTTCCAGTGTTAGTGATTGACGTGATCTCATGGTTTAAGAATTAGTGTTACTTCGAGTGAGTTTATAGTAATATAAACTTGAAGACATGATCATATTACTATACTTTGGAAGAATGTTCATCACATCATTCTACCAATGTTGTGATCTCGTAATTAACAATATCCAATGTCATGATCAGGAAACCTTGATCATCTGTTAATCATCAAGCTAGTGTAATGAGAGGTATTACTAGGACATTTTTGTTTTTTATTAAACACACATGTGTTAAAGTTTCCGGTTAACAGAATTATAGCATGAGAAATAAACATTTATCATAAACATGGAATAAGATAATAACCATTTTATTATTAGCTCTCGGGCATATTCTCTTCAGTATCACACTTGCACTAGGGTCAATAATCTAGTTGAAATTTGCACATATAAGCACCTACGGCTGGTGTTGTATTTATGTATTGCTTGTGGTAAACCTAATCTCTAGATCTGACACTTTCAGGTCTATGTGTATTTGCATGTCTTTGCGTCTCTACGCATCACTCATTCTCAAAGGAGATGACATTGTATAAATTTGGTCATTTGGTGATACCTTAGTTCCTTGGGGTTTAAAACATGTTGATACTATTGTCGTGCAATAGATCTTCATAGTATTATCCGCTTGGAACTATACCTAGTTGGATTAACAAACCTCTTGACACAAATGCCTTCCTATTATACTACTAGAGTAGTCTTGTACTTAGCCTTTCATTGTAGTATCCGTCATAATCCTTAACCTTTTAGAACTCGTCCAAATCAATCATGGAACTTTTTCCATCAAATTGTGCCACCTTAACCCATAGCCTAAATTGAGATAAACTTTAATTTATACCTTGTGACAAAACTAGTACCAATGTAACATCTTACAATGAACTATCTGTTTAGTGCCAATGTAACACTTTAAAATGAACTATTTGTCACTTATACATACAAAATATATTTTTAGTTCTTTTAAAGATCATAGGAATATCGTTACTGTCGTCCAATGATCATCTTATGAGTCACCCTGGTATATGCTCATAACATTTAGAGCATAAGACATATATGGATATGTACATATCACAGTATGGTTGATTAAGGTATTCATGTGATTTTACTCACTAAGTGTCAAAACACTTGAATCTCGTTTATCAATATATTCATATGATTTTACTCACCAAGTGTCAAAACACTTGAATCTTGACTCAACCTTTTCTATGTGGCAAGAACCTTTCTCGTTGTTTCCATATTGAACTCGTTCAATATTTTATCTATGTACATTTGGCATAACCATATTAGTGTCTCAAACTATCCAAATGGACTTTGATGTCTAATATTATGGTTTTGCCTAAATATTTCATTAAAATCTAATTTTAATAAAATTCTTAACTTGTGTTAATAAAAGATACATCATTTCCAATCAACAATATGTCTTATACACAATGTATTATAAATATGTCTCAGCGCTCCCACTTAATTTTTTGCAAATGCGAGCATCTTCATCATCTCTGATGAAATTAATAAATTTAATATTTTCATCATGGTGAAGATTCGAACTCCGTTGTGCTTACTTCAACTATTGAAGTTTGCATGCCTTCTTAGCATGCTTTGATTAACAAAACCCTTCAGATAATGTCACATACATGTCCTAGATAACCATTCTATTAGAAGAATGTTGTTTTGTTTGTTCAACTCATATATTAAATAATTGACATATGTAGTGGTTGCTATACAAATCCGTCCAGACTAAATGTCGCTACTAAAGTTAGTCATTCGTTTCTTATTGGCCTATGAACGAATTTTAAATCATTTTTAGGAAATTCTCACAAGTGTTAATTATTTCAAAAATAAAAAAGACTCCAAAATTCCATCAACATGGAGTTTCTTCATGTTTTCTTTACAATATGATTTAAACTATAGTGTTACTCATAAGTGTTCTTCTAATCATTCATCTTACGACACTTTAGCATCAATGTTTATGGACGTGATTTATTCAACTAGATTTGTAAGAGTTCATCCATCTTCAATGAAATATGGTAATTATTTGAACAACCATCATTCTCATAATACTAGAACAAAATATCAATTATTAAAAACAAATCTTGAAAGAAAGCTTTGAGAAACATAATAACACTTTATTTGTTTTTGATGAACATCATCACATATTCTTTCTTGCTAGTTACTCAGGCCATTGCAGTTCATGAATTGTGTTGATCTATGTGACATTTCACACCAACCAATTTGGTATCCAATACCCAAGAACCACATTGTTTAACAAGCAAAGAATGCACCCATAACATATATATCATTTATATACATAAGCTGGACATTTCCAGTCTTTTCTTTTCTGCCAAATATTTTCTAGATTCTCTTTCAGCATTTCCTTTTCTTTTCAAAAGAATCTATCAACATCAATAGTGGCACCATACACATGACACATAGTCCAAATCTTGTTATTCAAAGACTAATATCCCTGGACTTGCACTTTTGATGTAGATCACCATCATCAAATGTTTGGCGCTCTTCCAAATTTCATTCCTTTTAGTAATCCTTTTAATGTAGTAAACATTTTATCTGCATCTTCTATCCACCCTTATCATGACAACTTTCATGATCAAGCTACTATAGCTCATAAGTATGAATCACGAATATAAAACCTTTTGGGTGATCAGGACGCCTAACATATCCAATCTTTACAAATTCTCATACAATACGAGAATATGTATTTTATTAAATTATACTCTATCATATTGCAACCAAGACATAATTTCATATATCATGATATATTCTACACATGATGGTTTCTAAAACAATTTTCAGCTCCTTGATAACATTGATATTAAAACAATTTTTCAATATCAAGAATCATGGAGGCAAGCATGATACTTAGATACTAACGCTGGAATTTGTTACTCTTGATTCAATACTATTTATTGAATTTCACGGAGTAAGTGAGGTTTTGTTGAAAAAAAGTTTGCAATACTGCTTAAGCTTTAGATTGACACTCATAAAATAAAAAAATACGATACCAACTCGTAAAGTAAAACTTCAGAATTCTATAGTTCTGTTATCTCAATTATAGCTAAATACAAGGTAGTAAACGAATGCCAGTGACTATAACGAACTATGCAAATCCACTTCGATTTAGGTTATAATAAATTGAGTTCAAATTAATCCAAATTACTAAATGAACTCCCACTCAAAACAACATCCCTCGAGTCGTTTTGGTGATTACACGAACCAAATTCACTACACCATGTCTGATCATCACGTGAGGTGGTGCAGTTTCAATGGTGAGCATCATATGGACATCATATCATCCATATGACTCGTGCTTTACCTTTCAGTTCATGTTCCGAGGCCATGTCTGTACATGCTAGGCTTGCCAAGTAAGAACCTTAGTACTCGCATGTGTGAAACTATCTTACACCTGTTGTATGTAAACGTAGAGTCTATCACACCGAATCATCACGTGGTTCTTCAAAACGATGAACTTTCTTCACGGTGCGTACTAAGGGAGAACATATTATTATCTTGATATTTAGTGAGAGAGATTATCGTATAATGCTATCGAGGCGATCAAAACAAATCAATATAAGATGCATCAAAGGATAAACATCACATGCAAGAATAATATGATATAATATGGTCCTTCTCGCATTCGATCTCCATCTTGTGTGTCATGGTATGATCTCCATCATTCCACTGGCGTGGCACCAAGGTCCGTGGATCCACCATCATGGCCGCCTCCACCATTACAATATATCTCATGGATATATATACAACACACGGTCCATAAAAAGGTAAAGACAACCATATGGCTCTTGCCGGTTGTTTAACTTACAATAAATCTCATTGCATACAACAATTTTTGTATCAATGATCATATCACATCACATGCCATGCAAAAACAAGTTAGACAACTCTAATTTATTTTTGCATATTTTACGTGGATGTGGGCTTTCTAGGAAAGAACAACCACAACGGTGACAATCAAGTTATTAGTAAATCATTGTGAATTATATCATGACTATGTTGGGAGAGACAGACACGTGCTAAGCCACTTATGCAATACAAGTTGCATGTCAAGTGTGGGACAAGTCTCATGTGTGAGGACATGTAAAGTTAGTCCGGGTCTCTTCATCCCAACATGCCACCATGATCCAAATTCACGGAAGTATGCCATAACATTATCATGAACATCCACATCTCTATATGTTCTAATTGTACATAGCATCTACGCATAGACATAGCTCTGATACTACTGATGGGGTTTACTGCATATAAAACAAAAATATTCCGACGGTTGCAACTGCCAAGATCGAATCTAGGCGATACTCGTAACAGTTTCAGAAGGACTCACCCTCCAAGACCTTAAGCAGGATAACGTTCCCGCAAACAAACATGGCTGGTGTAGAATGTACATGACCATCCTCAAGGACGCGATGACTGCCAGCACCACAAAGGGCGGCACCTCCGTAATTGGTCATACGTTCGATCTGCCGACGACCTTCGTCCCTTGCTCCAGTTGGGAAATGGAAGTAGTGGATCCTCGGAAACTCCAGTAGCACTACAATATAGTAGTGGTGGTGGTGGAGAAGATATTGAGTAGGGCTTCGCCTAAACATCGTACTTGTGGCAATGGACAAGGCTAGCAAGGGTAGCAAGATGCCAACCAAAGGGCATATGAGAGGGAGAAGGAGTGAGTGATAGGAGAGGTGCTCCACCCCACCTTTTATAGGGGGAGGGGGTTGCTCCTTGCCATGGCCGGTGGCCAAAGAGGTGCCCTACCTCTTCCCTCATTCATGTGGGTGGACACTCCACTCACAAAAATTCATCTCCACTTTCTTCCATTAAAATTCCACCCAAGAAATCAAAGGTATTTCTATTAAAGCACTTTAGTTCACTTGGTTTAATGCTACTCAACTTAATGAACACTTCATTTACTGAACACATTAACAAATTAATCCCTTGCAATATTTCGATGCACCAGAACTATTTCGATGGATTTATCAGAACAATTCATATGTTGTCCAGTATTTTCTCCTGCGTTCCCTATCCACTCAAATACGTCGACCACCCTTAAGTGTGTCTCCCTACGGGCTCGTGAACTAAGCGGACATGATCGAGACTCTCTCCGATCAAGAATAATTAGCAGGACCTAGAGATCCATAATGACTCCCACTAATTCAATGATGAACTAGTGATCGCGTGAACCTTTTTCATGGTAACCAATTCCTATTGTCTCGCAATATTTTACTTGCCTGAGATCCGATCATTCGGTATCATCCATAACTAGTTTGATCTCTTTACCGACAAGTACTCTTTTCTTGTTCCCGTGATATAACATTCTTAGTGATCTTATCACTTGCTTGTAAGCTATGTTAATGTGATATCACCGAGAGGGCCATGAGTATATCTCTCCGTCATTAGGATGAAAAATACCAATCTTGATCCATGAGCCTCAACTAACACTTTCCAAGTATCCAACGACATTTTTATAATCACCCTGTTACGGTGTGATGTTTGATGGAATCAAAGTACTCGTCCAGTGTTAGTGATTGACGTGATCTCATGGTCTAAGGATTAGTGTTACTTCAAGTGAGTTTATAGTAATATAAACTTGAAGACATGATCAATTACTATACTTTGGTAGAATGTTCATCACATTATTCTACCAATGTTGTGACCCCATTATTAACAACATCCAATGTCATGATCAGAAGAACTTGATCATCTGTTAATCAACAAGCTAGTGTAATGAGAGGCATTACTAGGAACCTTTTGTTTGTTTATTAAACACACATGTATTAATATTTCTGGTTAACACAATTATAGGATGAGAAATAAACATTTATCATAAATATGGAATAAGATAATAACCATTTTATTATTGCCTCTCGGGCATATTCCCTTCAGATTCGGGTTGTGGTCCACACCTTGTTGATAACAAAATACAAGGTTAGTTGTACGTTTCCATGCCTACACATGAGAAGAGGGAATGGCTAAGGTGTTGTCTTCACTGGAACTATGTCTGAGAGGAGGGCATGCCTATGCTTCTTTGTAAGTCGTACTACTTACCTATCTTAGCTCTATGGTGGTGCGAATGATATGATTGAACAAGAATTGTCTGGATATTTTGAGAGGTGGTGAAACATCCCCTCAATTAGCTAGGGTTGATGAAACTATGGTCAGAGGTGGTACATAATAGACCCTCCAATTATGAACTACTTATGTGTTATCTGCTTCCGCTTAACTGCGTGTGTGTCATATGATAGGATGAACTACTTCTATGTGTTGTGAATGTGATGAACTGCTTGTGGGTATGCTCACCACTCCAATGTGGGAGGTTACCACAGCGACTGTACATTTTGTAACCAAATAGATGTGTTTGTGTTCTCAGTGGGCCGATGCATCCTACCAAACAGATGAGCCGATGTTCTCCACTCATGCAAAAAAAGTGTATGCAGGCTACCAAACGGGTTGCAAAAGATGGCCCAGAGGCCGTCTCAGCCTAGCACTTCCCATCTAAGTATTGCCGGACTAGGCCAAGAAACCATGCAGGCTACCAAACGAGCCCTTGGTAGTCCACAATGGTTGGTGTGGTTTGAAGAAAAATGTGGTATGTTGTTTGCTGGTGGCGGCTTACGGCATTCCCTAGAGAAATGATCAATTCAAGCGTCCCCGAGGAATATGCCCCCCAACCCACCCCACCCAGCCTGCTTTGACACATGTGTGCGCATTTTTTGAACGTCGGTTGATTAGTAGACCAAAAAAGGAATCTTTCCCAACCATGCACCTTATTTATCACCGTTTAAACGGCATGTATGTCCCATGTGTGGTTTTGGTAATTAATGACAATCTCTATGGACTAATGTGTGAATTGAGTTTCACTTGTAGTTTTTGTCCATTGACATCACTTGGACCATGTGTTGGTTTAAAGGTTGAAAAGGAAGAAATGAAGAAGAAGCAATGTCCAAGGGCTTTGTGCCCATTGGAATCATGCAGAAGAAGAAGTTGAATAAGAAGAAGAGGAAGAAGAATAA
This sequence comes from Avena insularis, assembly GCA_023614405.1. NCBI lineage: Eukaryota > Viridiplantae > Streptophyta > Magnoliopsida > Poales > Poaceae > Avena > Avena insularis. The sequence goes on along the minus strand of CM042692.1, from coordinate 488,236,540 downwards.
TATCAAGAGTGTCTTGAAGAAGATGGAGTTCCTCATGGCTATCTTCAAGACATCATCAAGAAATAAAGTGCAAGCTCAAGATGTGCCATCTCTAGAAGTTCACATGCTTTAAGCTTGCCATCCCCGGTGATCATGGAGTTATGAAGACAAGTTCAAAGAAGATGCTTAGCCATTTAGTATGGGGAAGAAATTCGCAAGTCTTTGTCAAGCAAAGCGCGAGCAAGAGAAATAAAGAAAGGTGTTCCATCTTGAAGGAGACAATATCATCTACATCAAGCTCAAGTGGAATGCTCAAGGTATCGATATGATCTTGATAGCTTTTCTATTTTACCGGTCTCTTGTAGTTGTTATGAGACTAGGTTTAGGATAGATAGTCATACTATCAGGAGGGGCTCTCGAGTGAGTAGCTCGTTCGTATCTTTTGGAGAGAGCTCAAACCTTTGCATACATAGCATCATATTTCTTGGTTGTTTTTTGGATTTTGTCCATGAGAGGATCTAGAGCTTGTGGTTATCTTCATAACAAGCTCTAGTTCATCAAATACGGATTTCCCTTGCATATTGATGACTACAAGTGCACAGATTAATTGTAGCTAGTTTCAAAGTAAAGATATCGAACACGCAGAGAGCTATTGGTAAAGGTCTTTATGCCCCTCATTACTCTCTACCAAAGTATACTTATAAGTTGTCTTTGATCTCAAGTAAATGGTGTTTGAAAGGTTTATGGTTGTTTGCAGAAAAGTAATTAAAACAAGTAAAAGAAAACAAGTAACAAGTTTGTATGAAAGCGTGGTTGAATTCAATAGGGCTAAAACATTCTCGAGGATGTAGGATACACCACTAGCATAATATTATTGTTATATGTAATCAAGATAACATACTCCGTGTGTCATGATATGTGTGGAGAGAGCTCCATAATAAGACGTTCACTACAAGGCTCATAGGAAGCCACTCTGTTGAGCCAAGAGTGAGGTCACCTCTAAATAACCACTGCAATGTCTGAGAGCAGTCACCCATACAAACCACCGCAATTAAGGGTTTCCCGTGGATATCATAATTAGCTTAGGGAGTCCCTCTTTAATCCTCCTTTTACCGTGTAGGTTATGAGCCGGTGCCAATCTGTCACGGGGAATTCCGGGTACGCTTTCAAGACGCGTCCAAAGGATTTCTCCCCCCCTTTAGTCCCGAGGGCAAATGATTTGCGTCTGACTACACATACCATCTAAAGAGAGAAATCAAACACAAATCATAATTATATCATAGACAAGAAAGTCATATGGACACAAGAATAAATCATATTTATTACAAGTTCATAACGGTGCTAGGGTTTCTCCATCTCCCCAAGAACAAGGTAACTACTCACTCATGGAAGCAATCAACAACATCATCATAATCAAATGAATGGATAAAAGTATGGAGGTAGATCTAATGCAAACCACAATTGAATCTAGAATTATAACGAGATCTAATAGATGAAAGATGGGGGTAATGGTGGTAATGGAGATGCAATGGTTGATGATAAAGGGGATCATGTGTTGTCCTCCAATGATCCGTGAAGCAACTGGGATTTTCCCCAACCAAGTTCCTCCTTCGGATCCCTCTCGGATGTGGTTTTTCGTGGTTTCTGGTGGCTATGAATGTCGAATCTCCTTCTCGTCTTTGCTAGGAGAAAGTATTTGACGAGGCGGTCACGATGGCACATGGTACGGGCGGACTCTGCCCGTACCACTGGTCATTATCAGTACTGATGCCTCCTCCTCGCTTGGTATTCTCCCAAGTGCAAAGGTAAATCCATAAAATGACTTTTATCACTTAGAAATATCATATAATTACACAATATGACATCTTTAATTGATATGTTCATATATGACTCAATGATTTGGGATCCTGTTGAAACAAAAACAAAATAGTGCGTGTAGATGCGGTGAAATACAAAGATCCTTACTCTATTTATGCAAAAACAAAAGGTAAATATGCTTCAATTTTGGACTCATCCATATCTTATTGTGTTTTTTATCTTGTGGATTTTTTGGCTCCACACCTTGGGAGATATCTCACCTATATATACATGATATTTTATCCCAGGTGGTATGCAATATTTCAAAAAAAATTGGTTTCATCCCATTTGGAGTTCGGATGCAAAAGTTATGATTGTTTTGGTTCTGGAGTTTTTCCTGACTGGAAGTACCGCTGCCTCACCAGAAGTACCGCTAGGCCAATTTGGCGTCAGTGGTACCAGTTGAAGTACCGGGCTAGTTCCAGTGAGCATGAGAATGCCCCTAGCGCCCGCTCTGTTTTTGGCTGCCTATTTACTAGAACTTGGGTTGGTAGTTTACCGGAAGTACCGCTCGAGCATTTTGCTGCCGATAGTACTGGTGGAAATTCTGGCCCACTTTTGCTCAGCCCGTGACAGCCTGCAGTAAGTGATACGTTGCTAACGTATCTATAATTTTTGATGTTCCATGCTTTTTTTATATCTACTTTCTTATGTTTTGTCCACACTTTGGAGTATTTTTATAAACTTTCTTGGACTAACCTATTAACAAGATGCCATAGTGCCAGCTACCTGTTTTCTGCTGTTTTTGGTTCTAGGAAAGTCAGAAAATGAATATTCTCGGAATTGGACGGGACAAAAGCCAAAGTTGATATTTTACCGGAAGACTCACGGAGCCAGAAGACAAGACGGAGGGGGGCCACAGGGCGGCCACACCACCCCTTGGCGCGGGCAGCCCTAGGCCACGCCAGGGCATGGTGTGGGCCCTCTGGCCGGCCATCGACCTTGCCCCTTCACCTATAAGAAGCCCCTGGGACGAAAACCCTAAAGATAATAGCCTCTAGCCACGAAAAGTTCCGCAGCGCCGTCGCCACCGAAGGGGAGATTCGGGGGGCAGAAAGTCTCTGTTCCGACACCATGCTGGGACGAGGAATTGCCCCCGGAGCCATCTCCATCGATCTCCACCACCATCTCCATCGCCATTGCTGATTCCCATGATAAGGAGGGAGTAGTTCTTCCTCGAGGCTAAGGGTTCTACCGGTAGCTATGTGTTCATTTCTCTCTCTATGCGTGATCATATTGTGATCATGAGCTTTGTAATCAAGTAGATCTACCTTGCTACTCAAGTGCTTTAATAGATCTCTGGCTCTCCCCATGTGTGTGGAAGTGACAGCGTGCACACCATGGTGGCACTTAGGCTAGAGATTACAATTACTTGTTATGAGTTATATTTGGAGTTGGATGTCTCTATGAAATTGTGGTGTTTGTTGGAACCATCTAGAGCTCAAGGTAACAGTGTGGGGTTACCTAGATGGGGAAAATGAACTTTGAGGAGTGTTGTTATAGCCCTACCATGAATTAGAGTGTCCAACCGGAGAGTAGTTCAGAGTAGTATCATAAAGAGAAGATCTTTATATGAGAGTGTTCACTAGTGAAAGTATGATCCCTAGGCCTTGTTTTTAAGCATTGAAACACCGTTTGCAACTAGATCTGTTACATGTTTGCTTGTTTCCATCTTTATTTCAGTTTGCCTTTAGTCTCTTCCACGCCATCAAGCTATTTTATAGCCCCATTGTCTTATATCCATACCATTTGTATTTCACTATCTCTTCACCGAATTAGTGCACCTATACACTTGACAAGTGTATTGGGTGTGTTGGGGAAACAAGAGACATCTTATATCTTTATTATAGGGTTGCTTGAGAGGGATACCTTTGACCACTTCCTCCCTGAGTTTGATAAACCTTGGGTAATCCACTTAAGGGAAAACTTGCTGCTGTTCTACAAACCTCTGCACTTGGAGGCCCGCTGACTCGTGTATTAACGAGCTCGTTGGGGAACCCCAAGAGGAAGGTATGATGAGCACAGCAGTAAGTTTTCTCTCAGTTATGAAACCAAGATTATCAATCCAGTAGGAGCAAGGAAAAACCGCAAAGGTGTAGCTAGCTGAACTTTGGCAGGACGCACTACCGGTGCCAGCAGCAACGTGGAGACCTGCATAACACAACCACAGAACTCTGTCCCCAACTTGCGATGAGGTTGTCAAGCTCACCGGTTTTGCTGAAAACAAAGGATTAAACGTATCGAGTGGAAGAAAGTAATAGTTTGTAGAAAGTAAACACAAAGCAGTAAACAGTTGATTGTAGATTGATGGTAAAAGAAAGGACCGGGGTCCATAGTTCACTAGAGGTGGCTCTCCTTAAGATAGATGACATGTTGGGTGAACAAATTACAGCGGGGCAATTGACAAACATCAAGAAAGCATACAAGCATATACTAATCATCTTGACTCCTTTGAGATTCGATTGGGCATTACAACATTAACATAGATCGCCATCCAACTGCATCTATGACTAATAATCTACCTTCAGGTTATCATTCGAACCCCCTCCAGTATTAATTTACAAGCAACGGATAATTGCATTACAAATTGCGTGTAAGGTAAACAATACGATTGTTCTATGAACAAAGGATTGTTGTTTTCTCCCTAGTAGCAACAGCACATCTAGTACCTTAGAGATTTCTGTCACTTCCCCAGATTACCAGAGGCATGAACCCACTATCGAGCATAAATACTAACTCTTGGAGTTGCTAGCATCTATTTGGCCAAGATAGCTACTAACAACGGAAAGCATGCAAGATCACAAATAACAAAGACATGATAGAATCAATAATCAATCTGCAATAGCATCTCAATATCCATCGGATCCCCGCAAACACAACATGCAGAATTACAAATAGATGATCTTGATCATGAACGGAGCTCACAAGATCTAAACATGATAGCAGAAAGGAGGAGAACCAGCCATCTAGCTACTACATGGACCCGTAGTCCAGAGATGAACTACTCACGCATCACACCGGAGGCTTACATGATGATGAAGAAGGCCTCCAGGGTGAATTCTCCCCTCCAGCAGGGTGCCGGGAAGAGCTTCAGATCCGTCCCAATCTAGGGATGGAGATGACGGCGGCTACAGACTCTTTCTTGGATTTTTGATCGGGTACTTAGGGTTTCCGTATCAGATGCAATATATAGGCGGAAGGAGGCCGAGGGTGCATGGGTGGCCACACCACCTGGCGCAGCCAAGCCCGCCACGACCAGTGGTGTGGCCTCCCGCCCTTCTTCGTCTCGTGATTCGGCTCCAGTGTCCACCGAAATAATAACTTTGGCTTTTGCCCGTCAATTCGAGAATATTCATTTTGTGACTTTCCGAACCAAAAACAGCGAAAAGCAGGCGGTAGCCTTTGTGGCTCTTGTTAATAGGTTAGTCCAAGAAATCATATGAAAAGTACTCCAAAGTGTGGACAAAACATAAGAAAGTAGATAAAACCAAGCATGGAACATCAAAAATTATGGATACGTTTGCAACATATCAACATCCCCAAGCTTAACTCCTGCTCATCCTCGAGTAGGTAAGTGATAAAAAGAAAGAATAATTTTTGAGGTGACATGCACCATCATAAACTTGATCAAAGTATTTGTAAAACATTCAAAGCTGGGACCATAGTACTTCAATCATAACATGAAAGACAAAGTTCTAGAAATAAGACAAAGAAACTATGTTGCAACATGAAAAGGCACAAACAAAAGATTAATGAATAACAATGCTTTTCAAGACGTTTGTGATGACCCACAAGTATAGCGGGTGTATCGCAGTATTTTCGATAAGTAAGAGTGTTGAACCCAACGAGGAGCAGAAGGTGCTCGCTAGTGGTATGGATCTGGAATTTTCTGCAAATACTTAGCAAACGGATTTTTAGGGTTTTTTGATAAAGCAAGTAAACGAAGTACGAGTAAATAAAATACAGTTGGAATAAATGCAGCAAGTTGCCCAATCCTTTATGCAGCAAAGGACAAGCCGGTTGTATTACTTAAGATGACCAAACGTTCTTGAGGACACATGGGAAGACTGTCAAGTGCTTTCGCTTCATATAATTGATCTTCTTTAGCTTGCTAAGTGTTGTGTGGGTGAACCTGTGCTAATGTACCGACCTTCTTAGGACTAATACATAATTGTGATTATACCCCTTGCAAACATCCGTAAGTACAAGAAAGTAATTAAGGTAGAAACCTAACCACAGCTTTAAATTCTAAGACCCTTACGTCCCTTGTGCAATGGTTTCCTAATGGGGGTTCAGGTTTCTGTCACTCCGGCAACCCCTATGATTAGTAGCCAAATATACAATGCATTCCCCTAGGCCCATATAGGTGAAGTGTCATGTAGTCGACGTTCACATGACACCACTAGAATAAGTACACCACAACTTAAATATCAAACTATTGAATCTTTCTCAACACAATTCCACTACTAACAACATGACTTCTCCCATGTCCTCAAGAAGAAAACGAACTACTCACAAGACATCATATGGATCATGATCAGAGATGGAATAATTATGTATAACAATTTTAAGATAAACAATAATTGAATGGTTCACTCAATAGCATCAACTACAAAGAGTAATCAACACCGGGAAAGTTTCCCCTAAGAACTAATGCAAGATTCAACGCAATTGTTACAGAAATATGGAGATGGTGATGAGGGTGTTGATGGTGATGATGGTGGTGATGATGATGATGATCCCGATGAAGTCTAGCTTGATGGTGGTGTTGATGGCGACGATCTCCCCTCTCCGGGAAGGAATTCCCCCGGTAGAAATATGTCTGCCGGAGAGATCTTTCTCTCTCAGTGTTTTCCGCCCCGCAGAGGCGGCGGAATCTTTCTATGGTCACTCCCTGAGTCTTAGGGTTTCGGGAGGAATATATACGCCAGAGGGGAGAGCCAGAGGTGGGCCAGGGCAGCCACACCACCTGGTGGCGCGGCCTAGGGTGGCCCGCGCCAGGGGGTGGTGTGGGCCCCCTGTGGCCCATCTCCACTCCCTCTTCTGGCAGCCTTCGTCTTCTGGAAAAATAGGATTTTCCGATCTTCCCGAATTTTGCCTCCAAACAGCACCTTTTCCATCAAAATCCTAACTGCAGCGGTCCATGCTCCAAAAGTCATCAACCATGCAAAAACAGATGAAATAACATAAGTATCATCTCTTAATATGAAATATATCAATGAATAACAGTGAATTATGACATAGAATAGTGATGCAAATGGACGTATCAAGTCCCCCCAAGCTTAGACTTCGCTTGTCCCCAAGCGAAACTGATCTCAATAAACATGACCTCAAGTTTATGGAATGAAGAGTCGATAAAATAATACGGACAAGTAGCATCACATTCATCAATACATAGATCATAATAGAAGACAACTCACCATTATATAACTTAACTTGCAATAAGCAAAGGAAACACAATAAAGATACATAAAGTAATTCATAATTGGTAATGGCAAACTTAGCTCTTGGTCGCAGAATAGTTGATAATTTGCTGGAGTTCACAAATAACTGATTTTCAATGATAGCTTTCAAAGTAGTAAACATCAAGATAAGAGCAAATGTGCAAAACAAGGAACATAATAAACATGATTGAATAAATCATCATATGAATGAATGAAACACAACAACTCAAAATACTTGTTGGGATAGAAGGGAATAGGTTTACTGACTCAACTAAAAAGTAAAAGAAAGGCCCTTCGCAGAGGGAAGCGGGGATTTCAAGTTTCATAAAGAGCTCCCAAAAACTATTATACTTATTAGCTTTCAGCTCTCATTACCCCTATCATAGGCATCTTTAGGTGATTAAGGTTAAAGTGATTAAATATGAGGACATGCTTGTCAAGTTGTAAATTGAGAATCTCAAGTCCCTTGAATACGAGGGCCTCTCCTCATGCTACTCAAGTTTAGTCACCGGTAAGTTCTTGTCATCGTAAGCACATGTGTATCATAGAGAACCGCCAATGGGGTACCCCTTGCCCGATGATACGGAAGAATCCCCATATCAAAATGACAAGGCAAGCAGACAACAAGTATCTTAGCAATCTTCTTATTTACCATGGGAATATGGTGCTTTTTTCTCTCTTTCCTCTTTTTCTCAATCTCTATCTCTTTTTTTATAAGAAGAATGCTTCATAGATGCTCATTATGGTTACGCTGCAGGTTTCCACCATGTCAGCATGGATTAGACCAGCGGCCCAAGCGTTTCTCTAACACACATGCATAACTCCATGGACTTACAAGCTCCCCTTTCATTTCACACCGACGACATCCATAGACAAAAGAACATGATATCAACTAGGTACAAAGTACCAGTGCAATGTTGAAAGCGTTCCCCATGACAGCATGGTTCTGCTAATTCACAACTTACAAAGCGCAAGCATATATGCAACATAGATGGGCACAATGGTTCAAGTTTATTAGATGCAAGAAAGTAAAGTGTGCCATCAAGTTCGTGAGAGCTTTAATCACTAATTTTCACATAACAAGTTTAATTTGGAAGGTAGATAAAAACATGAATTTACTTGGAATAGAAATAATGCTAATAGGTAGGTATGGTGGACACAAATGGCATGGGTTTGGTTTAAGGATTGGATGCACGAGAAGAATTCCCTCTCCGTACAGGTTTTTGGGCTAGAAAGGCTGGGTAGCAAGTATAAGAGTTGAAGGAAACAAACAAACATACAAGTGATAAAATTCAAACATGCAATCTTCCTTGGAAGCACAAAAGATCTTAACTAGAGAATACTAGACTTATGAGCAAATCAAGAAAGAAAGATGATGAAATTATATTTCTTTAGAGTACTTTTATCTTTTTCATTCAGCTCTTAAAAATAGTGTTGCTACTGACCGAGCCAGGTTTGCCAAAACCAACTAAATTAACTCAATGATCCCAAAGTGATACCAATACTAATGACAAGATTAATCATATAACCATGAATCGAAAACTAATATAAGATATGCAAAAGAATAAATGATAGAACTTTTCATTAATATTCCATAATGGCAACTCACACCAAGGGATACATATCTAACGAGAGAGGGGACACTTCCATAATGCAAACCATCCTACATGATAACTTCTCTATTCATGATATGACTCTACTAAAAAGGTAAAAAGATAGAAGATAGTGATGTGATACCGTGGCACTCCCCCAAGCTTGGAACAAGCCAAGGGGATGCCAAACCTGATGACGAATTACTCCTTCGGTGGTGGTGGTATCCTCTTGATGAGCTCTTTGATCAGTTTCCCCAAGTCCTCAATATCGAAGGTGAGAGTATGAATCAACTCCGAGTTGTGCTCGAAGCGGTGCATGATCATGTCAGATTGTGGATCCCAGCTCTTGTGATTCTTTTTCCGCTCTTCCCTCTTGGAGTCTTCTTTTCCTGCATGGTTATCGATAAAGGTATGGAAAGGACTCTTGGTGCTTGGAGAAGGTGTCCGTGGTGCCAAACAGTGATGCGGAGGCTTCCCTCCAATTGACATCCGTGCAGTCCTCTTGATCCTGGAAGGGTTCGCCACCACTCCAATGCTCGCAATGGTAGTGCCTGTGTGCTTTGCCTCCTCTTCACCTTCACTCTCTATCACCTTCTCCTTCCTGGGGTCTTGGAGATCTTCCTCCATAGGCTCCTTTCCCTTATCCTTGGCGGACACCATTGTGCTTCTAAGCTTTCAAAGATAGATCCTGGCAGAAACAGATTGAAACGAAAACATGACGAGAACACGATATATGAACCTCGGGGGATCCGGGGGATTATATATTACGAAGTTTCATAACAAAAGGAAGGTACTGGGAGAAAACGGGTCGGAGACGGAGTCTGGAGTGGCCACACCACCTGGTGGCGCGGCCAGGGGTGGGCCCACGCCACAGGGTGGTGTGAGCCACCCTGCCCGTTCGATCCCTCTTCGCTTCGTAGCTTTCCTTATTGTCTAAAAACTGCAAAAATATAGTTGGATAGTATTTTCGCGGAACTTTTCTTACCAGAACTATTACCTATTTGAAAACGGAGTCTGCAGGTCTCTGAATTTGGTCCTTAATAAATTTCTCTGGAGTTATAACTTGAAAGGCATCAACATCTTCATCTTCATACACTTATTACTTGAGTCATAAAACCTTTCTCTTCCTTATTACACCATTATCTCCACTACCTGGAAATTTCTTTCACACAAACTTCACACAGTTCTCATTAGCAACATTAGTATAAGTGAAGAGATAAAACCCTTTGAGTCCAACTTCAACTGAAAACCATCAAAACATAAGCTATGGTAGCAACTCCTTCTGAAAACCCAAAAAGGATTCAAAAAGGAAATCGAATAAAGAGGCAAATGCAAGAGTGGCAAAATCTGTCAAAACAGACCACCAGTTAAAGATCAATTTTTTCAAAAATCTCCTGTTGCTCAAATCAAAAAGTGCAAAACTAACGAAAGTTAAATAACAACCTGGGGCAGAAGCACAAAAAATTACAGCTCAATCCGACATACAGAGATCTCTCACGAATATTTCGGTGAAGCACAAAAATTTGTTTCGGGACATCAACTTTCCTAAATCTTACTTCTCTCTCATTAGAGGTTGATCTTGACACAAAAAACAAACAAAAAGGATAAGGAGAGGTTATTACCAAACTAATAACTTCCGAGACTCAAAGAAACAAAAACAAACTGAAAGCAAAACAAATTGGGTTGTCTCCCAAAAAGCTCTTTCACATTAAGATGGGTATGATGATTTTGATAATGCTCACTCAGGAATATGAATTGAAGTGAAAGAGAGCATTAAGAAGCAAAAATACACACATTTAAGTGTAACCCACTTCCTATGCAAGGGAATTTTGTAAACAAACAAGTTGTTGAAACCAGAGGCTACTAGCATAGGAAGGCAAAAGAAGTGTAACATAAAAACTTCCAGCATAAAACGAGGAAACTTGATATTATTGAGATGCATAAGAACACTTTTCCCTCTCTCATAATAACTTTCAATATCATCCATAAACTTAACAATATAACTATCACAAGAACCATCATAGCAATGATCACTTATTCTAACAGAAAACACAGGAATACTAGCTCTCATAACACTACTTTGTGAAATAATATTAGAGGTATCCTTACAAAGGATAGTGTGTCCCTCTTCTACATATTTAGTGACAAAGTCTTTCACATTTGCTATTATAGGTTCATCAACCATTTGTTTATCAGGTTCAACATCTTTGCTTATACTTTCATCAACCATACTAGCTATCATAGAGTGTTCCTTTATCTTAACTGGGAAAGGCATTTTCTCAATGTAAGGTTCAAGTAAAACATGATTAGCAGTATAAACTTCAGTATTTCTTACAGGAACACTCTTAGCAACATCTTTATAAGGTTCATGATACTTATTCCACTTCTTTTTGGGCACTTCTATATAGGAAGCAAAATCCTTAAAATAAGAAGCAATAGCTTGAGAGTCTAGACCATAAGCATTTTTAATATTTTGAAAGTCATCAGTTCCCATAAAAGATCCAATGCATTCATAATCATAATTTATACCTGACTTTCTACCTTTGTCATTCTCCCAAGCTTCAGCATTATCTTGAATACGGTCCAAAAGATCCCATTTAGCTTATTCTTCCATGCGTGTAAATGATCCAGCACAAGAAGCATCCAATAAATCCTTATCATGTAGAGGGAGTCTTGCATAAAAGTTATTGATAATAATATTGTTGGGGAGCTCATGAATGGGACATTTGAGCATTAGTAACTTCAATCTCCCCCAAGCTTGAGTTGCACTCTCTCCATCAAGAGGCCAAAAGTTGTATATTTGATTCCGATCTTTATGAATCTCACTAGGAGGATAAAACTTTGAATAAAAGAGAGGTACTATTTCCTCCCATTCTAGAGCTTGACCATTCTTCAGCAGCTTATACCATTCCTCAGCTCTTCCTTTCAGCGATAATGAGAATAACTTCTTCTTAACTTGATCTGTAGTAATGCCTGCACACTTGAACAACCCACATAATTCGTGTACAAAGAGTAAATGATCACCGGGATGGACAGTTCCATCCCCAACATAGTAGTTATCCATAACATGATCAATAATTCTTGTAGGTATTTTAAAAGCATCATTCTTAGCAGGTGGTGGTTCATCTACTACCTTAGCAGTGGTAGTAGCATTACCAAATAAGAAACTCGGTGAATTATCCATAACGAAAATAAAGCAACTAACAGAAGTAAACAATACTCACAGTAGAAGTTTCCTTTACCAGTTCCACTCTCCAATAGCACTTCACTCCCCGGCAACGGTGCCAGAAAATAGTCTTGATGACCAATAAGTATAGGGGGTGTATCGCAGTATTTTTGATAAGTAAGAGTGTCAAACCCAACGAGGAGCAGAAGGTGCTGGCTAGTGGTATGGATCAGGAATTCTCTGCAAATACTTAGCAAACGGATTTTTAGGGGGTTTTGATAAAGCAAGTAAATGAAGTACGAGTAAATAAAAGACAGTAGAAATAAATGCAGCAAGTGGCCCAATCCTTTATGCAGCAAAGGACAAGCCGGTTGTATTACTTAAGATGACCAAACGTTCTCGAGGACACATGGGAAGACTGTCAAGTGCTTTCGCTTCATATAATTGATTAATCTTCTGTAGCTTGCTAAGTGTTGTGTGGGTGAACCTGTGCTAATGTACCGACCTTCCTAGGACTAATACATACTTGTGATTATACCCCTTGCAAACATCCGTAAGTAAAAGAAAGTAATTAAGGTAGAAACCTAACCACATCTTTAAACTCTAATACCCTTATGTCCCTTGTGCAATGGTTTCCTAACGGGGGTTCAGGTTTCTATCACTCCGGCAACCCCTACGATTAGTAGCCAAATACACAATGCATTCCCGTAGGACCATATAGGTGAAGTGTCATGTAGTCGACATTCACATGACACCACTAGAAGAAGTACACCACAACTTAAATATCAAACTATTGAATCTTTCTCAACACAATTCCACTACTAACAACATGACTTCTCCCATGTCCTCAAGAACAAAATGAACTACTCACAAGACATCATATGGATCATGATCAGAGATGGAATAATTATGTATAAAAATTTGACCATAAACAATAATTCAATGGTTCACTCAATAGCATCAACTACAAAGAGTAATCAACACCGGGAAAGTTTCCCCTAAGAACTAATGCAAGATTCAACGCAATTGTTACAGCAATATGGAGATGGTGATGAGGGTGTTGATGGTGATGATGGTGATGATGATGATGATCCCGATGAATTCCAGCTTGATGGTGGTGTTAATGGCGACGATCTCCCCTCTCCGGGAAGGAATTCCCCCGGCAGAAATTTGTCTGCCGGAGAGATCTTTCTCTCTCAGTGTTTTCTGCCCCGCAGAGGCGGTGGAATATTTTTGTGGTCACTCCCTGAGTCTTAGGGTTTCGAGAGGAATATATACGCCAGAGGGGAGAGCCAGAGGTGGGCCAGGGCGTCCACACCACCTGGTGGCGCGGTCTAGGGTGGCCCGCGCCAGGGGGTGGTGTGGGCCCCCTGTGGCCCATCTCCACTCCCTCTTCTGGCAGCCTTCGTCTTCTGGAAAAATAGGATTTTCCGTATATTTTCCCGGATTTTCTGATCTTCACGAATTTTGCCTCCAAACAGCACCTTTTCCATCAGAATCCTGACTACAGCGGTCCATTCTCCAAAAGTCATCAACCATGCAAAAACAGATGAAATAACATAAGTATCATCTCTTAATATGAAATATATCAATGAATAACAGTGAATTATGACATATAATAGTGATGCAAAATGGACGTATCAGTTTGTTTGTTCCACATAAAGAAAACATAGAATAGTGGCATGCAGCCTGTCCCTCATAGAGTAGCAAACATAAATGCATAGGACACCTTCAAAGTTTATAAGAGTGACTAGATACAAATAGTTTAAAACTAGCAATATCAAGGTATGCATCAATCAACAAGTCTTGGGACAATGCACATAGAACTAAGAATGGCCACTATGCTCTCAAAGTAGGTGCATAAAGGTAGAAGGTGGAGACTCAACATAAAAGTAAAAGAAAGGCCTTCATAGAAGGAATGGCGATTCAAGTCTCATAAAGAGCTTCCAAAAATTATGGTACTTAATAGCTTTCAGCTCTCATTGCCCCTATCATAAGCATCTTGAAGGTGATTAAGGTTTAAATGACACAACTAAGAGGATATGCTTGACAAGTTATAAACTGAAATCTCATGACCCTTACTTACAAAGACTGAACCTCATGCTACTCAACTTTCGTCACAAGTAAGCTCTTGTTATTGTAAGTACATATGTATCATAGAGAACCGCCAACGGGGTACCCCTTGCACATGATACAGGAGCTATCCCATAATCAAAATGACAAGGCAAGAAGACAATGAGCATCTCAGCGATCTTTTTATTTGCTATTTGCATAGGTTTTTATTGAGGATGCTTCATAGAGTGCTCATTATGGTTATGCTACAAGTTTCCACCATGATTAGGCATGGCTTAGGCTAGCGGCCTAGGCATTTCTCTAAACAAATACAAACTCCATGAACTTACAAGTTCCCCTTTTATTTCACACCGCCGGGATCCATAATCAAAGAACATGATATCAATGGGGTACAAAGTACAGGTGCAATGTTGAAAGCGTTCCCCATGATACATGGTTCTGCTAACTTCAACTTATAAAGCGCAAGCATATACGCAACAAAGATGGACGCAATGGTTCAGGTTTATTAAATGCAAAAAAATAAAGTGTGCCATCAAGTTCGTGAGAGCGTTAATCACTAGTTTTCTCATAACAAGTTTAATTTGGAAGGTAGATAAAAACATGAATATACTTGGAATAGCATATGCTAGTAGGTAGGTATGGTGGACTCTTTGGAATAACTTGGTTTTAGGAGTTGGATGCATGAGTAGAACTCATACTTGGTTACGGAGGCTAGCAAAAGACTGGGAGCGACCAACTAAGAGAGCAATAATGGCCATAATCATGTAGAGCGACAAAACATCATTGATCAAAGCATAAAGTGATACTACAAGTTGAAAACTAAAGGATCATAAAGGCTATGGTGACTTGGGATAGTCATAACATGGTGTGAGCATGTGCCAAGTCAACCCAAATAAAGCATCAAAGGAGAATACCACAATACTATGCTTTAATATGCCAAAACAACGCATGATTCTTCCAAGTTACATTAAGCAATCTCAATTGTTTATAACAAGCCATGCTACAGCAAAGAATACTAAGCATAAAGCCAAAACAATATCAAGCATGGCATGACAAAGCATAGGCCACAGTCAAAAACAAGCTCTCTTTACCACTTAAGCATGAACTTTCCTACTCTTTTCCAATCCAAACCAAACTATTTGAAAACCAATGTATCAAAGAGGGGGTCTGCTGGCTCGTGGTTGATGTCGAGCTCGTTGGGGAACCCCAAGAGGAAGGTATGATGAGCACATCAGTAAGTTTCCCTCAGTTATGAAACCAAGGTTATCAATCCAGTAGGAGCAAGGAAACACCCCAAAGGTGTAGCTAGCTGAACGTTGGCAGGGCGCACTACCGGTGCCAGCAACAACGTGGAGACCCGCATAACACAACAACAGAACTCTGTCCCCAACTTGCGATGAGGTTGTCAATCTCACCGGTTTTGCTGAAAACAAAGGATTAAACGTATCGAATGGAAGGAAGTAATAGTTTGCAGAAAGTAAACACAAAGCAGTAAATATTTGATTGTAGATTGATAGTAAAAGAAAGGACCGGGGTCCATAGTTCACTAGAGGTGGCCTTCCTTAAGATAGATAACTTGTTGGGTGAACAAATTATAGTGGGGCAATTGACAAACATCGAGAGAGCATACAAGCATATACTACTCATCTTGACTCCTTTGAGATTCGATTGGGCATTACAACATTATACATAGACCACCATCCAACTACATCTATGACTAATAATCCACCTTCAGGTTATCATCCGAACCCCCTCCAGTATTAAGTTGCAAGCAACAGATAATTGCATTATGAATTGCGTGTAATGTAAACAATACGATTGTTCTATGAACAAAGGATTGTTGTTTTCTCCCTAGTAGCAACAGCACATCTAGTACCTTAGAGATTTATGTCACTTCCCCAGATTACCAGAGGCATGAACCCACTATCGAGCATAAATACTAACTCTTGGAGTTACTAGCATCTACCTGGCCAAGATAGCTACTAACAACGGAAAGCATGCAAGATCACAAATAACAAAGAAATGATAGAATCAATAATCAATCTGAAATAGCATCTCAATATCCATCGGATCCCCGCAAACACAACATGCAGAATTACAAATAGATGATCTTGAACATGAACAGAGCTCACAAGATCTAGACATGAAAGAACAAAGGAGGAGAACCAGCCATCTAGCTACTACATGGACCCGTAGTCCAGAGATGAACTACTCACGCATCACACAGGAGGCTTGCATGATGATGAAGAAGGCCTCCAGGGTGAATTTCCCTCTCCGACAGGGTGCCGGGAAGAGCTTCAGATCCCTCCCGATCTAGGGATGGAGATGACGGCGGCTACAGACTCTTTCTTGGATTTTTGATCGGGTACTTAGGGTTTCCGTATCAGATGCAATATATAGGCGGAAGGAGAGGCCGAGGGGGTGCATGGGCTGGCCACACCACCTGGCCTTGAGCCAAGCCAGCCACGCTGACCAGTGGTGTGGCCGCCTCTGGCCCTTCTTCGTCTCGTATTCGCTCCAGTGTCCACCCAGAAATAATAACTTTGGCTTTTGCCCGTCAATTCGAGAATATTCATTTTGTGACTTTCCGAACCAAAACAGCAGAAAAGCAGGCAAATTTGTGGCTCTTGTTAATAGGTTAGTCCAAGAAATCATATGAAAAGTACTCCAAAGTGTGGACAAAACATAATAAAGTAGATAAAACCAAGCATGGAATATCAAAAATTATATATACATTTGCAATGTATCAACATCCCCAAGCTTAACTCCTGCTCGTCCTCGAGTAGGTAAGTGATAAAAAGAAAGAATAATTTTTGAGGTGACATGCACCATCATAAACTTGATCAAAATATTTGTAAAACATTCAAAGCTGGGATCATAGTACTTCAATCATAATATGAAAGACAAAGTTCTAGCAATAAGACAAAGAAACTATGTTGCAACATTAAAAGGCATAAACAAAAGATTCATGAATAACAATGCTTTGCAAGACGTTTGTTCATTTCACGTAAAGAAAACATAGCATAGTGGTATTCAGCTTGTCCCTCATAGAGTAGCAAATATAAATGCATAGGACACCTTCAAAGTTCATAAGAGTGACTAGATACAAATAGTTTAAAACAAGCAATATCAAGGTATGCATCAATCAACAAGTCTTGGGACAATGCACATAGAACTAAGAATGGCCACTATGCTCTCAAAGTAGGTGCATAAAGATAGAAGGTCGAGACTCAATATATAAGTGGAAGAAAGGCCTTCATAGAAGGAAGTAGGGATTCAAGTCTCATAAAGAGCTTCCAAAAATTATGGTACTTAATAGCTTTCAGCTCTCATTGCCCCTATCATAAGCATCTTGAAGTGATTAAGGTTAAAGTGAACAAACTATGGTGTACATGCTTGACGAAGTATAAGTTAGAAATCTCATGTCCCTTGAATATGAGGGTCGCTCCTCATGCTACTCAAGTTTAGTCACCAGTAAGTTCTTGTCATTGTAAGTACATGTGTATCATAGAGAACCGCCAACGGGGTACCCCTTGCCCGATGATACGGAAGAATCCCCATATCAAAATGACAAGGCAAGCAGACAACAAGCATCTCAGCAATCTTCTTATTTACCATGGGAATATGGTGCTTTTTTCTCTCTTTCCTCTTTTCATAATTTTTTTTCTTTTTCTCTTTTTTCTCAATATCAGACTCTTTTTTTATAAGAAGAATGCTTCATAGACAGCTCATTATGGTTACGCTGCAGGTTTCCACCATGTCAGCATGGATTAGACTAGCGGCCAAGGCGTTTCTCTAACACATATACATAACTCCATGGACTTACAAACCCCCCTTTAATTTCACATCGACGACATCCATAGACAAAAGAGCATGATATCAACTAGGTCCAAAGTACCCATGCAATGTTGAAAGCGTTCCCCGTGACAGCATGGTTCTGCTAATCCCCAACAAATAAGTGCAAGCATATACAACATATACGACACAATGGTTCAAGTTTATTAAGGTCAAGAAAAGTAAAGTGTGCCATCAAGTTCGTGAGAGCTTTAATCACTAGTTTTCTCATAACAAGTTTAATTTGGAAGGTAAATAAAAAACATGAATATACTTGGAATAGCATATGCTAATAGGTAGGTATGGTGGACTCTTTGGAATAACTTGGTTTAGGGAGTTGGATGCATGAGTGGAACTCATACTTGGTTGTGGAGGCTAGCAAAAGACTAGGAGCGACAAACTAAGAGAGCAATAATGGCCATAATCATGCAGAGCGACAAAACACCATTGATCAAAGCATAAAGTGATACTACAAGTTGAAAACTAAAGGATCATAAAGGCTATGGTGACTTGGGATAGTCATAACATGGTGTGAGCATGCGCCAAGTCAACCCAAATAAAGCATCAAAGGAGAATACCATAATACTATGCTTTAATATGCTAAAACAACGCATGATTCTTCAAAGGCACATTAAGCAATCTCAATTGTTTATAACAAGTCATGCTACAGCAAAGAATACTAAGCATAAAGTGATGACCCACAAGTATAGGGGGTGTATCGCAGTATTTTCGATAAGTAAGAGTGTCGAACCCAATGAGGAGCAGAAGGTGCTGGCTAGTGGTATGCATCAGGAATTCTCTGCAAATACTTAGCAAACGGATTTTTAGGGGTTTTTGATATAGCAAGTAAACAAAGTACGAGTAAATAAAATACAATAGGAATAAATGCAGCAAGTGGCCCAATCCTTTATGCAGCAAAGGACAAGTCGGTTGTATTACTTAAGATGACCAAACGTTCTCGAGGACACATGGGAAGACCGTCAAGTGCTTTCGCTTCATATAGTTGATTAATCTTCTTTAGCTTTCTAAGTGTTGTGTGGGTGAACCTTTGCTAATGTACCATCCCATCCAAGACTAATACATACTTGTGATTATACCCCTTGCAAACATCCGTAAGTACAAGAAAGTAATTAAGGTAGAAACCTAACCACAGCTTAAACTCTAAGACCCTTACGTCCCTTGTGCAATGGTTTCCTAACGGGGGTTCAGGTTTCTGTCACTCCGGCAACCCCTACGATTAGTAGCCAAATACACAATGCATTCCCCTAGGCCCATATAGGTGAAGTGTCATGTAGTCGACGTTCACATGACACCACTAGAAGAAGTACACCACAACTTAAATAACAATCTATTGAATCTTTCTCAACGCAACTCCACTACTAACAACAAGACTTCTCCCATGTCCTCAAGAACAAAACGAACTACTCATAAGACATCATATGGATCATGATCAGAGATGGAATAATGATGTATAACAATATGAACATAAACAATAATTCAATGGTTCACTCAATAGCATCAACTACAAAGAGTAATCAACACCGGGAAAGTTTCCCCTATGAACTATAGCAAGATTCAACGCAATTGTTACAGCAATATGGAGATGGTGATGAGGGTGCTGATGGTGATGATGGTGGTGATGATGACGATGATGATCCCGATGAAGTCCAGCTTGATGGTGGTGTTGATGGCGACGATCTCCCCTCTCCGGGAAGGAATTCCCCAGAATCATCTGCGCGGAGATCTTTCTCTCTCGGTGTTTTCCACTCCATGAGAGGCGGAATCTTTCTGTGGTCGCTCCCGAGTCTTAGGGTTTCAGGAGGATGATATACGCCCGGGGAGAGTGGAGGGCAGGCGGCCACACCACCTCCAGGCGTGGCCTAGGGCTGCCCGCGCCATGGGTTGGTGTGGGCCCCCTGTGGCCCATCTCCACTCCATCTTCTAGTATCCTTAGTCTTCTAGAAAAATAGGATTTTCCGTATATTTTCCCGGATTTTCTGATCTTCGCGAATTTTGCCTCCAAACATCACCTTTTCCATCAGAATCCTGACTGCAGGGGTCCATGCTCCAAAAGTCATCAACCATGCAAAAACAGATGAAATAACATAAGTATCACCTCTCAATATGAAATATATCAATGATTAATAGTGAACTAATACATAGAATAGTGATGCAAAATGGACGTATCAACTCCCCCAAGCTTAGACTTCCCGTGTCCCCAAGCGAAACTGAGCTCAATAAACATGGCCTCAGGTTTATGGAGTGAAGAGTTGATAAAATAATACGGACAAGAAGCATCACATTCATTAAATACATAGTTCATAATAGAAGACAACTCACTATTATACAACTCAAATTGCAATGAGTAAAGGAAACACAATAAAGATACATAAAGTGAATCATAATTGGTAATGGCAAACTTAGCTCTTGGTCGAAGAATAGTTGATAATTTGCTGGAGTTCACAAATAGCTGGTTTTCAATGATAGCTTTCAAAGTAGTAAACATCAAGATAAGAGCAATGTGCAAAGCAAGGAACATAAGAAACATGAGTGAATAAATCATCATATGAATGAATGAAACACAACAACTCAAAATACTTGCTGAGATAGAAGGGAGTAGGTTTACTGACTCAACTACAAAGTAAAAGAAAGGGCCCTTAAGAGAGGAAGCGAGGGATTGCAAGTCTCATAAAGAGCTCCCAAAAATTATGATACTTACTAGCTTTCAGCTCTCATTGCCCCTATCATAGGCATCTTTAGGTGATTAAGGTTAAAGTGACACAACTAAGAGGATATGCTTGACAAGTTATAAGTTGAAATCTCATGCCCCTTACTTATGAGTACCGATCCTCATGCTACTCAACTTCAGTCATGAGCAAGCTCTTGTCATTGTAGATACATGCGTATCATTGATAACCGCCAACAGGGTACCCCTTGCACATGACACAAGAGCTATCCCATAATCAAAATGACAAGGCAAGCAGACAGTGAGCATCTCAGCGATCTTTTTATTTGCTATTTGCATAGGTTTTTATTGAGGATGCTTCATAGAATGCTCACTATAGTTATGCTGCAAGTTTCCACCATGATTAGGCATGGCTTAGGCTAGCAGCCCAGGCGTTTCTCTAACACACATATAAACTCCATGATCTTACAAGTTCCACTTTTATTTCACACCGCCGGGATCCATAAGCAAAAGAACATGATATCAACCAGGTACAAGTACCAAATGAAGTGTTGAAAGCGGTCCCCATGATACATGGTTCTGCTAACTTCAACTCATAAAGCGCAAGCATATACGCAACAAAGAAGGACCCAATGGTTCAAGTTTATTAAATGCAAGAAAGTAAAGTGTGTCATCAAGTTCGTGAGAGCTTTAATCACTAATTTTCACATAACAAGTTTAATTTGGGAGGTAGATAAAACAAGAATTTACTTGGAATAGCAATAATGCTAATAGGTAGGTATGGTGGACACAAATGGCAAAGGTGTTGGTTTAAAGGAGGTGGACGCACGAGAAGAATACCCTCTCAGTACAGGTTTTTGGCTAGCAAGGCTGGGTAGCAAGTATATGAGTTGAAGGAAACAACCAAACATACAAGTGATAAAGACAAACATGCAATCTTCCTTGGAAGCACAAAAGATCTTAACTAGAGAATACTAGACTTATGAGCAAATCAAGAAAGAAAGATATCAAATAATTTTTCTTTAAAGGTACTTTTATCTTTTTCATTCAACTCTCAAAAATAGTGTTGCTACTGACCGAGCCAGGTTTGCCAAAACTAACTAAATTAACTCAATGATCCCAAAGTGATACCAATACTAACAACAATATCAATCATATAACCACGAATTGAAAACTAATATAAGCTATGCAAAAGAGTGAATGATAGAACTTCTCATTAATATTCCATAACGGCAACTCACTCCAAGGGATACATATCTAACGAGAGAGGGGACACTTCCATAATGCAAACCATCCTACATAATAACTCCTCTATTCATGATATGACTCTACCAATGAGGTAAAAAGATAGAAGATAGTGATATGATACCGCGGCACTCCCCCAAGCTTGGAACAAACCAAGGGGATGCCAAACCTGATGACGAGTTACTCCTTTGGTGGTGGTGGTATCCTCTCAATGAGCTCTCTGATAAGTTTCCCCAAGTCCTCAATCTCAAAGGTGAGATTACGAATAAGCTGCGAGTTTTGCTCAATGCGGCTCATGATCATGTCGGGTTGAGAATTCCAGCTCTTGCTATTCTTTCCCCACTCTTCCTCCTTGAAGTCTTCTTTTCCTGCATGGCTAGAACGAGGCAAATCCCAATTGGAGGGTAATTTCTCCTTGGGCATATTCTGGTATTGATGCTCATGGATAAGGGTATGGAAAGGATTCCTGGTGCGTGGAGGAAATGACCGTGGAGCCAAACTGTGACGAGGAGCTTTCCCCCAGTCTACATCTGTGCCGTCCTTCTAACCCTGGCAGGTTTCACCACTCCAATGCTTGCAATGGTAGTGCCAGTGTGCGGACATTGGCCTTGCTCCTCTTCACCTTCACTCTTGATCTCCTTCTCCTTCCTGAGGTCTTGGAGGTCTTCCTCCATAGGCTCCTTCCCTTTATCCTTGGCGGACACCATTGTGTTTCTAAGCTTTCAAAGAGTATGTCCTAGCAGAAACAGATCAAAACAAAAACACGATGAAAACACGATATACGAACCTCAGGGGATCCGGGGGTATATATTACGAAGTTTCATATCAAAAGGAAGGTACTGGGAGAAAACGAGTCGGAGGCGGAGTCCGGGGTGGACTCACCACCTAGTGGTGCGGCCAGGGGTGGGCCCGCGCCACAGGGTAGTGTGAGCCACCCTGGCTCCATTTCCATCCCTTTTTCGCTTCTTAGCTTTCCTTATCGACTGAAAACTGCAAAAATATAGTTGGATTGTATTTTCGCGGAACTTTTCTTACCAGAACTGTTACCTATTTGAAAACAGACTCTGCAGGTCTCTGAATTTGGTATCTAGTAGATTCTCTCGGAGTCACCACTTGAATAACATCAATATCTTCATCTTTATACACTTATTACTTGAGTCTTAAAACCTTTCTCTTCCTTATTACACCATTATCTCCACTTCCTGGAAATTTCTTTCACACAAAACTTCACACAGTTCCCATTAGCAACATTAGTATAAGTGAAGTGATAAAACCTTTTGAGTCCAACTTCAACTGAAAACCAACAAAACATAAGCTACTGTAGCAACTCCTTCCGAAAACCCAAAAAGAATTCAAAAAGGAAATCGAATAAAGAAGCAAATGCAAGATTGGCTAAATCTGTCAAAACAGACTAGCAGGTAAAGATCAATTTTTTCGAAAATCTTATGTTGCTCAAATAAAAAAGTGCAAAACTAACGAAAGTTAAATAACAACCTGGGGCAGAAGCACAAAAAATTACAGCTCAATCCGACAGACAGAGGACTCTCACGAATTTTTATGGTAAAGCACAAAAATCTGTTTCGGGACAGCAACTTCCCCAAATCTTACTTCTCTCTCATTAGAGGTTGATCTTGACACAAAAACCAAACAAAACGGATAAGGAGCGGTTATTACCGAAGTAATAACTTCCAAGACTCAAAGAAACAAAAACAAACTAAAAGCAAAAACAAATTGGGTTGTCTCCTATAAAGCTCTTTCTTTATAGCCATTAAGATGGGCATGATAATTTTGAAGAAACTCTCATAGGGATATGAACTGAAGTGAAAGAGAGCATTAAGAAACAAAAAATACACACGCATTTAAGTCTAACCCACTTCCTATGCAAGGGGATTTTGTAAACAAACAAGTTGTTGAAACCAGAGGCAACTTGCATAAGAGGGCAAAAGAAGTGCGACATAAAAACTTTCAGCATAAAACGAGGAAAATTGATATTATTGAGATACATAAGAACAATTTTCCCTCTCTCATAGTAACTTTCAGTATCATACATAAACTTAACAATATAACTATCACAAGGACCGTCATAGCAATGATCGCTTATTCTAACAGAAAACACAGGAATACTAGCTCTCATAACACTACTTTGTGAAACAATATTAGAGGTATCCTTACAAAGGATAGGGTGTCCCTATTTTTCATATTTAGTAACAAAGTATTTCACATTTGCTATTATAGGTTCATCAACCATTTGTTTATCAGGTTCAACAGCTTTATTTGTACTTTCATTAACCATACTAGCTATCATAGAATGTTCCTTCATCCTAACTGGGAAAGGCATTTTCTCAATATAAGGTTCAGGTAAAACATGATTAGCAGTATACACTTCAGTATTTCTTGAAGGAACACTCTTAGCAATATCTTTATAAGGTTCATGATACTTATTCCACTTCTTTTTAGGCACTTCAATGTAGGAAGCAAAAGCCTTAAAGTAAGAAGCAATAGCTTGAGAATCTAGACCATAAGCTTTTTTAATATTTTGAAAGTCATCAGTTCCCATAAAAGATTCAATGCATTCATATTCATAATTTATACCTGACTTTCTACCTTTGTCATTCTCCCAAGCTTCAGCATTGTCTTGAAACGGTCCAAAAGATCCCATTTAGCTTCTTCTTCCATGCGAGTGAATGATCCAGCACAAGAAGCATCCAATAAATCTTTATCATGTAGAGGGAGCCTTGCATAAAAGTTTTTGATAATAATATTGTTGGGGAGCTCATGAATGGGACATTTGAGCATTAGTAACTTCAATCTCCCCCAAGCTTGAGCTATACTCTCTCCATCAAGAGGCCAAAATTTGTATATTTGATTCCGATCTTTATGAATCTCACTAGGAGGATAAAACTTTGAATAAAAGAGAGGCATTATTTCCTCCCATTCCAGAGCTTGACCATTCTTCAGCAGCTTATACCATTCCTTAGCTCTTCCTTTCAGTGATAATGAGAATAACTTCTTCTTAACTTGATCTGTAGTAATACCTACACACTTGAACAACCCGCATAATTCGTGTATAAAGAGTAAATGATCACCGGGATGGACAGTTCCATCCCCAACATAGTAGTTATCCATAACACGATCAATAATTCTTGTAGGTATTTTGAAAACATCATTCTCAGCAAGTGGTGGCTTATCTACTACCTTAGCAGTGGTAGTAGCATTACCAAATAAGAAACTTAGTGAATTATCCATAACAAAAATAAAGCAACTAATAGAAGTAAACAATACTCACAGTAGAAGTTTCCTTTACCAGTTCCACTCTCCAATAGCGCTTCACTCCCCGGCAACAGCGCCAGAAAATAGTTTTGATGACCCACAAGTATAGGGGGTGTATCGTAGTATTTTCGATAAGTAAGAGTGTCGAACCCAACGAGGAGCAGAAGGTGCTGGCTAGTGGTATGGATCACGAATTCTCTGCAAATACTTAGCAAACGGATTTTTAGGGGTTTTTGATATAGCAAGTAAACAAAGTACGAATAAATAAAAGACAGTAGAAATAAATGCAGCAAGTGGCCCAATCGTTTATGCAGCAAAGGACAAGCCGGTTGTATTACTTAAGATGACCAAACGTTCTCGAGGACACATGGGAAGACTGTCAAGTGCTTTCGCTTCATATAGTTGATTAATCTTCTTTAGCTTGCTAAGTGTTGTGTGGGTGAACCTATGCTAATGTACCGCCCCATCCAAGACTAATACATACTTGTGATTATACCCCTTGCAAACATCCGTAAGTACAAGAAAGTAATTAAGGTAGAAACCTAACCACGGCTTTAAACTCTAAGACCCTTACGTCCCTTGTGCAATGGTTTCCTAACGGGGGTTCAGGTTTCATCACTCCGCAACCCCTACGATTAGTAGCCAAATACACAATGCATTCCCCTAGGCCCATATAGGTGAAGTGTCATGTAGTCGACGTTCACATGACACCACTAGAAGAAGTACAACACAACTTAAATAACAATCTATTGAATCTTTCTCAACACAACTCCACTACTAACAACAAGACTTCTCCCATGTCCTCAAGAACAAAACGAACTACTCACAAGACATCATATGGATCATGATCAGAGATGGAATAATAGCATCAACTACAAAGAGTAGTCAACACCGGGAAAGTTTCCCTTATGAACTATAGCAAGATTCAACGCAATTGTTACAGCAATATGGAGATGGTGATGAGGGTGCTGATGGTGATGATGGTGGTGATGATGACGATGATGATCCCGATGAAGTCCAGCTTGATGGTGGTGTTGATGGCGGCGATCTCCCCTTCTCCGAGAAGGAATTCCCCCCGGCAGAAATCTGTCTGCCGGAGAGATCTTTCTCTCTCGGTGTTTTCCGCCCCGCAGAGGCGGCCGAATCTTTCTGTGGTCGCTCCCCGAGTCTTAGGGTTTCGGGAGGATGATATACGCCAGAGGGGAGAGGCTGGATTGGGCCAGGGCAGCCACACCACCTCCAGGCGCGGCCTAGGGCTGCCCGCGACATGGGGTAGTGTGGGCCCCTTGTGGCCCATCTCCACTCCATCTTCTGGCATCCTTAGTCTTCTAGAAAAATAGGATTTTCTGTATATTTTCCCGGATTTTCTGATCTTCGCGAATTTTGCCTCCAAACAGCACCTTTTCCATCAGAATCCTGACTACAGCGGTCCATGCTCCAAAAGTCATCAACCATGCAAAAACAGATGAAATAACATAAGTATCACCTCTCAATATGAAATATATCAATGAATAATAGTGAATTAAGACATAGAATAGTGATGCAAAATGGACGTATCATAAAGCCGAAACAATATCAAGCATGGCATGACAAAGCATAGGTCACAGTCAAAAACAAGCTCTCTTTAACACTTAAGCATGAACTTTCCTACTCTTTTCCAAACCAAACCAAACTATTTGAAAACCAATGTATGAAAGAGGGGGTACAACCAATTTATTCAGCAAACTAAGCAAACAAAAGCAAATGAAAAACTAAAACAAAAATGAAAAAGAATACGCTCTAAGAACAACACAACTGTGCATGAAACAATAAAAATGAAGCGTTTGGAAGAAACGTGGGATTTTTATTGATGAAGAAGGGGATGCCTTGGGCATCCCCAAGCTTTGACACTTGTACTTCTTGGATATTTCTTGGGGTGACATGCGTGGCATCCCCAAGCTTGAGCTTTAGTCTATCCTTCATTTTATTACTCATTCCTTCCATACACCAGAAATTTTTCCTTCATACAAAACTTCACACAATCTTTATTAGCAACATTAGTGCACTCAAGATAATAATTCTTTAGGTTCAGTTATAACACCAATAAAACTTCCATTAAAATATTAGATACTGTTGCACTTCTCTCAAAAAGCTCGATTCCCCAAAAGAACTCAAAAAGGAACCAACAAGAAGCAAATGCAGAAAATGGCAGAAATCTATCAAAACAGACCAACAGGTAAATACGAATTTTTTCAAAGACCTTTTGTTGTTCAAATCAAAAAGTGTTGAACTAAAAAAAGTTAGATAACAACATGGGGCAGAAGCACAAAAATTCACGCCTCAAAAGGACGTACAGAGATTTTACACATTTTTTTATGGTGAAGCACAGAAATCTGTTTCGGGACAGCAACTTTCCCAATCATTACTTCTCTCTCATTAGACGTTACTCTTGGCACAAAAAGCAAATAAAAAGGATAAGGAGCGGTTATTACTAAATTAATAACTTCCAATACTCATCTAAAACTTTTGGGTTATCTCCTAATAAGTACTTTTCTTTAACGCCTTTAAGTTAGGCATAAGAAGCAAGAAAAAGAATCAAGTGTTCTCAAATGAAGAAGCATTAAGAGCAAATTTTGTTTTCATAGGAGAGGCAAAATAAATCTTTTCTCTCTTCTTAGGGAAGTGTTCTATACCTTTGTTGAGTGGGAGTTGATATTTAATGGTGCCTTCTTTCATATCAATAATGGCACCAACAGTTCTAAGAAAAGGTCTTCCCAAAGTAATAGGACAAGAAGCATTGCATTCAACATCCAAAACATAGAAATCAACAGGGACATAGGCATTGTTAACCATAATAAGAACATCATTAATACTCCCCATGAG
Source organism: Avena insularis (assembly GCA_023614405.1). Classification (NCBI taxonomy): domain Eukaryota; kingdom Viridiplantae; phylum Streptophyta; class Magnoliopsida; order Poales; family Poaceae; genus Avena; species Avena insularis. The sequence goes on along the minus strand of CM042692.1, from coordinate 488,208,532 downwards.
TTTCTTTTTAGCATTATCATCAAGTGGGACATTCAAATAACAATCTTCAAGTGGTGGCAAATCAAGCATATCATAAATCCTTCTAGGCATAATAGAAACACTACTATCAAGATCACATAAAGCTTTGAAATAAAAATCATTCACTTTCATATTAATGATGGGTTCCCAACCATCTTCTTATTTTATAGGAATAGAAGCCTTATGTTTCATATTTTCTTCTTTAATTTTTATGAGAGCATTAGTAATGTGTTTTGTAAAGGCCATGTTCATAGCACTAGCATTAGGACTTTTAGCAAGCTTTTGTAGGAACTTAATAACTTCAGAGATGTTGCAACCATCAAGATCAAAATCATAATTACCATCTAGAGTAGTAGAACTATTACTAGCCTCAACCCTAGTGGTAGTGATAGTAGAAACACTAATGTTTCTAGCAATTTCATCTTCTATTTCCCACTTAGCATGCAATTCAGCTAATAGTCTAACATTTTCATCAATTCTTACTTGTATGGAATTTGTAGCTGCAAAGGGATTATCAATAGTTTCAGGTTTAGCAGCCATTTTATTCAAAGAAGATTGAGCTTCAGCCAAAAATGCTATATTTCTTTCAGCATTAGAGAGTTTTTCCTCAATAGTTTTATTGAAAGCAGTTTGTTTACTAATAAAGTCCTTAAGCATAACTTCAAGTTCAAAGGGAGCACTCCTATTGTTGTTGTAGGAATTTCCATAAGCATTACCATTATTGGGAGGATATGGCTTATAATTGTTGTTACCAAAATTATTCCTGTAGGCATTGTTGCTAAAATTGTTATTTCTTATAAAATTCACATCAACTTGCTCTTCTTGAGCAACCAAAGAGGCTAAGGGAACATTATTTGGATCAATGTGGGATTTCCCATTAACAAGCATAGACATAATAACATCAATCTTATCACTCAAGGAGGAGGTTTCCTCAACAGAATTTACCTTCTTACCTTGTGGAGCTCTCTCAGTATGCCATTCAGAATAGTTAACAATCATATTATCCAAAAGCTTTGTTGCAGCACCCAAAGTAATGGTCATAAAGGTACCTCCAGCAGAAGAATCCAATAGATTTCTTGAAGAATAGTTCAATCCTGCATAAAAGGTTTGGATAATCATCCTAGCAGTCAGTCCATGAGTGGGACAATTCTTTACCAAAGATTTCATTCTTTCCCAAGCTTGAGCAACGTGTTCATTATCAGATTGTTTAAACTTCATTATTTCACTTCTCATAGATATAATCTTAGCAGGAGGATAGTATTTTCCAATGAAAGCATCTTCGCATTTAGTCCAAGAATCAATACTATTCCTAGTTAAGGAATTCAATCATTCTTTAGCTTTTCCTCTCAAAGAGAAAGGAAACAATTTAAGCTTAATAATATCTCCATCTATATCCCTATGCTTTTGCATCTCACAAAGTTCAACAAAGTTATTTAGATGGGCAACAGCATCTTCATTACCAATACTAGAAAATTGTTCTCTCATAACAAGATTGAGTAAAGCAGGTTTTATCTCAAAGAAAGTAGCTTCAGGCACAGATGGAGCAATAGGTGTGCTCATAAAATCATTGTTGTTGGTGCTAGTGAAGTCACACAACTTAGTGTTTTCAAGAGTAGTCATTTTTTTGTATTTTTAATAAAGAAAGCAAACTTGTAAAACTATTTTTTTGTGTGTTTTTGATAAAGAAACAAGCAAACAAAGCAAAAAGAATCTAAGCAAGACAAAAATAACAAAATAAAGAGATTGGTTATGAGGGACTCCCCTTGTGAAGATGTCCTTGACTCCCCGGCAACGGCGCTAGAAAAATACTTTGATGGCACGTGGTTGACGTGGGAGCTTCTTCTTCTTGAGTCCCCGGCAACGGCGCTAGAAAAATACTTGCTGACTCGTGTATTAACGAGATCGTTGGGGAACCCCAAGAGGAAGGTATGATGAGCACAGCAGTAAGTTTCCCTCAGTTATGAAACCAAGGTTATCAATCCAGTAGGAGCAAGGAAACACCCCAAAGGTGTAGCTAGCTGAATGTTGGCAGGGCGCACTACCAGTGCCAGCAGCAACGTGGAGACCTGCACAACACAACCATAGAACTCTGTCCCCAACTTGCGATGAGGTTGTCAACCTCACCGGTTTTGCTGAAAACAAAGGATTAAACGTTCCGAATGGAAGGAAGTAATAGTTTGCAGAAAGTAAACACAAAGCAGTAAACAGTTGATTGTAGATTGAAAGTAAAAGAAAGGACCGGGGTTCATAGTTCACTAGAGGTGGCTCTCCTTAAGATAGATAACATGTTGGGTGAACAAATTACAGCGGGGCAATTGACAAACATCGAGAAAGCATACAAGCATATACTACTCATCTTGAATCCTTTGAGATTCGATTGGACATTACAACATTATACATATACCGTCATCCAACTGCATCTATGACTAATAATCCACCTTCAGGTTATCATCCGAACCCCCTCCAGTATTAAGTTGCAAGCAACAGATAATTGTATTACAAATTGCGTGTAATGTAAACAATACGATTGTTCTATGAACAAAGGATTGTTGTTTTCTCCCTAGTAGCAACAGCACATCTAGTACCTTAGAGATTTCTGTCACTTCCCAGTTACCGTGAGGCATGAACCCACTATCGAGCATAAATACTAACTCTTGGAGTTACTAGCATCTACTTGGCCAAGATAGCTACTAACAACGGAAAGCATGCAAGATCACAAATAACAAAGAGATGATAGAATCAATAATTAATCTGAAATAGCATCTCAATATCCATTGGATCCCCGCAAACACAACATGTAGAATTACAAATAGATGATCTTGATCAAGAACGGAGCTCACAAGATCTAGACATGAAAGCACAAAGGAGGAGAACCAGCCATCTAGCTACTACATGGACCCGTAGTCCAGAGATGAACTACTCACGCATCACACCGGAGGCTTGCATGATGATAAAGAAGGCCTCCAGGGTGAATTTCCCTCTCTAACAGGGTGCCAGGAAGAGCTTCAGATCCCCTGATCTAGGGATGGAGATGACGGCGGCTACATACTCTTTCGTGGATTTTTGATTGGGTACTTAGGATTTCCATATCAGAGGCAATATATAGGCGGAAGGAGAGACCGAGGGGGTGCCTGGGCTGGCCACGCCACCCCTGGCATGGGCCAAGCCTGGTCGCGTGGCCAGGTGGTGTGGCCGCCCTCTGGCCCTTCTCCGTCTAAGCTCAGATTCCGTGTCCCATAAAATAATAACTTTGGCTTTTGTCCCGTCCAATTCGAGAATATTCATTTCGACTTTCTTGGAACCAAAACAGCGTAAAACAGCAAATGGCACTATGGCTCTTGTTAATAGGTTAGTCCAAGAAATCATATGAAAAGTACTCCAAAGTATGGACAAAACATAAGAAAGTAGATAAAACGAAGCATGGAACATCAAAAATTATAGAGACATTTGCAATGTATCAATGTCGTCGGTGTGAAATGAAAGGGGAGCTTGTAAGTCCATGGAGTTATGTATGTGTGTTAGAGAAACGCCCGGGTCGCCGGTCTAATCCATGTTGTCATGGTGGAAACCTGTAGCGTAACCATAATGAGCTGTCTATGAAACATTCTTCTTATAAAAAAAAGAGAGTCAGATATTGAGAAAAAAAATAAAAAAAAGAGATATGAGAAAAGAGGAAAGAGAGAAAAAAGCACCATTTTCCCATGGTAAATAAGAAGATTGTTGAGATGCTCGTTGTCTGCTTGCCTTGTCATTTTGAGATGGGGATTCTTCCAAATCATCGGTCAAGAGGTACCCCGTTGGCGTTTCTCTATGATACACATGTACTTACTATGACAAGAACTTACCGGTAACTAAACTTGAGTAGCATGAGGAGCGGCCCTCGTATTCAAGGGACATGAGATTTCCAACTTATACTTTTCAAACATATACTCCATAGTTTGTTCACTTTAACCTTAATCACTTCAATATGCTTATGATAGGGGCAATGAGAGCTGAAAGCTAATAAGTACCATAATTTTTGGAAGCTCTTTATGAAACTTGAATCCCTGCTTCCTTCTATGAAGGCATTTCTTCCACTTTTATATTGAGTCTCCACCTTCTATCTTTATGCACCTATTGAGAGAGCATAGTGGCCATTCTTAGTTTAATGTGCATTGTCCCAAAACTTGTTGATTGATGCATAACTTTGATATTGCTTGTTCTTAAACTATTTGTATCTAGTCACCCTTATAAACTTTGAAGGTGTCCTATGCATTTATGTTTTGCTACACTATGAGGGACAAGCTGAATACCATTCTCACTATGTTTTCTATATGTGAAATAAACAAATGTCTTTCAATGCATTGTTACTCATGATCTTTGTTTGTATCCTTTCATGTTGCATGCATAGTCACTATGTCTTATTGTTAGAACTATATCTTTCATGCTATGTTGAAGTACTATGATCCCAGCTATCATTGTTTTACAAATACTTTGATCAAGTTTATGATGGTGCATGTCACCTCAAAAATTATTCTTTCTTTTTATCACTTACCTACTCGAGGACGAGCAGGAGTTAAGCTTGGGGATGTTGATACGTTGCTAACGTATCTATAATTTTTGATGTTCCATGCTTGTTTTATATCTACTTTCTTATGTTTTGTCCACACTTTGGAGTATTTTTATACACTTTCTTGGACTAACCTATTAAAAAGATGCCACAGTGCCAGCTGCCTGTTTTCTGCTGTTTTTGGTTCCAGAAAAGTCAGAAAATGAATATTCTCGGAATTGGACGGGACAAAAGCCAAAGTTGATATTTTATCGGAAGACTCACGGAGCCAGAAGACGAGACGGAGGGGGGCCATAGGGCGTCCACACCACCCCTTGGCGCGGGCATCCCTAGGCCGTGCCAGGGCATGGTGTGGGCCCCCTGGCCGGCAACTGACCTTGCCTCTTCGCCTATAAGAAGCCCCTGGGACGAAAACCCTAAAGAGAACAGCCTCCAGCCACGAAAAGTTCCACAGCGTCGCCGCCACCGAAGGGGAGATTCGGGGGACAGAAAGTCTTTGTTCCGACACCCTGCCGGGATGGGGAAGTTCCCTCGGAGCCATCTCCATCGATCTCCACCACCATCTCCATCACCGTTGCTGATTCCCATGATGAGGAGGGAGTAGTTCTTCCTCGAGGCTAAGGGTTCTACCGGTAGCTATGTGTTCATCTCTATCTATGCGTGATCATATTGTGATCATGAGCTTTGTAATCAAGTAGATCTACCTTGCTACTCAAGTGCTTTAATAGATCTCTGGCTCTCCCCATGTGTGTGAAAGTGATAGCGTGCACATCATGGTGGCACTTAGGCTAGAGATTACAATTACTTGTTATGAGTTATATTTGGAGTTGGATGTCTCTATGAAACTGTGGTGTTTGTTGGAACCATCTAGAGCTCAAGGTGACAGTGTGGGGTTACCTAGATGGGGAAAGCGAACTTTGAGGAGTGTTGTTATAGCCCTACCATGGATTAGAGTGTCCAACCAGAGAGTAGTTCAGAGTAGTATCATAAAGAGAATATATTTATATGAGAGTGTTCACTAGTGAAAATATGATCCCTAGGCCTTGTTTCTAAGCATTGAAACACCGTTTGCAACTAGATCTGTTACATGTTTACTTGCTTCCATCTTTATTTCAGTTTTCCTTTAGTCTCTTCCACACCATCAAGCTATTTTCTAGCACCATTGTCTTATATCCATACCATTTGTATTTCACTATCTCTTCGCTGAACGAGTGCACCTATACTCCTGACAAGTGTATTGGGTGTGTTGGGGACACAAGAGACTTCTTGTATCTTGATTGCAGGGTTGCTTCAGAGGGATAACTTTGACCACTTCCTCCCTGAGTTCCATAAACCTTGGGTAATCCACTTAAGGGAAAACTTGCTACTGTTCTACAAACCTCTACACTTGGAGGCCCAACAACTGTCTACAAGAATAGAAATGCGTAGACATCAGTAAGCTTTATTTTTGGTCGCTTATATTTGTCGGTACTTGGCTGGTAGTGGATCGGTAGTACCGGCTAGAGCGGCTTGTACAACCAGGTCTTTTCAACAGTTTTCGAGCCATTGGAACCGGCCTAGCCGGAACTTCCGATAGTATCGTCCAGGCGCGATTTGACCCAAATGGTCAGATCTAGGATCCCTTTAAAAGGGATCCTCTTCCCCTTCGTGGGAACTAGCTCTTTTCTTGGTTTTTGGCTTTCTCTGTCTCCTCCATTGTTGACCTTGAAGAGCTTGTCCTCTCCCCTTCCCCCTCTTATGATTCTTGCATATTTTTTAGGGATTTGAGAGAGGAGATCTAGATCTACAACCCTACCAAATCAAATCCCTTCTTTGTGAAGTAACCCTTGGGATCTAGATCTTGGAGAGTTTTGTGTTCTCGTCTTGCATTCTTCCTCTCTTATTCCCTAAATAGATTTTGTATATTTGGTGGAATTTGAGAGTGAAGGACTTGCCTCTTGCATTTGGTGCATAGGTTTGAGTTCTCGGAGATTCGGCGAGTTCAAGCTCTTGGGCTTGTTTCTCTTGGATTCTTGGAACCCTAGACGGTTGTGTGGTATTGTAGTGAGTTCTTGGGGCCTCCAATTGAGTTATGGAGATTCCTAAATCTTGTGGCATGTTGTGGCATTATTCTTGAGGCCTCTAATTGAGTTGTGGAGATTCCTCAAGCTTGTGGCCTTTGTGGTGTTTCTTGGGAGCCCTCCAATTGAGTTGTGGAGATTGCCCCAAGCCTTGTACGGTTCGATGACCGCCCTCAAGTGTCCCATAGTGAATCGTTAGTAGGCCTTTGTGGTGAGCTCATGGGAGAATAGGGTGAGCCTATTGTGGCGTCGATGAGTTGTGTGCCTTCGCATCTTGAGGTGAGGCATTGTGTGGCGTTGGGTGAGCATCGAGCCACCACACCTCAAGGTGAGCCATTTGTGGCATTCGGAGAGCATTGCACCATCGCACCACTCCAAGGGATATGTAGCTTCTTTGGAAGTGAACTTCGGGATAAAAATCATCGTCTCTACGTCCGTCGGTTATCTCTCAACCGAGCCCTTTACTTATGCAATTTATATTGTGATAGCCATCGTGCTTGAAGTATTTCATCTTGTTATCACCTTGTTGCTTGTCTTACGTAGCATAGGTTGTTGGTGCACTTATTTGAACCTAGTGGATATAGGTTTTGACTTGATAAATTAAATGCTAGTTTTATTCCACATTTATTAGAGCATAAACTATAATAATTTTAAAACACCTATTCACCCCCCTCTAGGCGACATCCATTTCCCTTTCAACTGTGAAGTCTAACAAATGCCATCATAGAGATATGTGAATCTGTGATCATGTGCTTATTTCTAATAATTTGGATTGTCATAGTCCCATGTTTTAGTAGGCCCACGATTGCCTATTTTCCATTCAGCTAACCTACTTCTCGACATTCTACAATAGCTTATAAATAGGATGGTGTTGAGCGCCATCGGTGATCAATTCCCCCAATCCCCTGGGTCAGGAGGCCGACATGTGTCCCATCATGTGGTCGATGAGGGGAGGACCCCACGTGCACCTCTCCTTTTCTTTCTGACGGAACAAAAACCCACCCACCTTATGAACCGATCCCCTCCCCTCCCTTACCCTGGCTTCATCGTGATCACGACCGTCATCGGAGAAGTCACCATCATCGTCGTAGAAGACTATGTTGCAGCGGTAGCAACACCAACCACCCCTTGTAGGAGCGCTTCCCTCCACTAGTAGAAGATCATCACACTACTTGTAGAAAAATGTATTATCTCTGAAGAAGACGTCATCGCAGAGGTAGCAATGTCGGCCACCCCTTGTGTCAAGGACGATGTGCATCTGTAGCAGCATCGTAGTGCCTCTATAGCAAGGCCACCATGCCTCTATATCAAGGTAGTTTTCCCCTTGTAGCGACGCCGCGCAGTGGACCATCAGGGATCACACGGGAAGTAGGATCTCCTGACCTCGACGAACACGCATGCAGGGCTATGTGGTCGTTGGCAAAGGAGGGAGTCAAGGCCGGCCAGCAACTTCCCTATCTCTCTCATCATGGGGGCGTAAGCAAAATAAGGAGGTGAAGGATCTGCATGGATGTGGGGGTCTGGCGGAGGTCGCTCCTTCAACCAGCGGTGGGGTGCAGGGCAAAGGTAGCTCTCCTCAACTAGCGACGTAGGGATCTTGGGGGCAAACTGCTACGCAGGTGCTTGGGGGCAACGGTGGCAAAGCATGCACGGAGAGAGAAGCAGAGCAACCTCGGTCTAGGGGATTAGGGCAAAGAGATAAGGCAAGGAAGCGGAGAATATAGGGACATGAGTGGATAGGTCCACATGCCGCACGTCGCGACCGGCGAGTGCCATCCGGGACAATGGAATCTTTTCATCCCCCGGATGATAGGTATCAATTCCCTTATAAATATGTTACTACGAGCCGAGATTGTAACTTACTATTGTACCGAGTGATGATGGACGATGAGTTTTTGACTACTACATCGAGATTGTGTCATGTATCTATGGGCCATGTGGGCACATACATACACGGATTAGAAGAATGTCGGACGGGTTGTTGCGAGACCAATTAGGGATATTAAAACTGAGTCAAAAAGGAGGCCTCCCATGAACTATGCAGTTTTGGCCGTCCGATCGTGGCCCCCACGTCACTCTGGCCGTTGGATGATCCTCAGCTCCCGCGTGGGCCGAATTATCCCTTAGGGACGCTTCTCTAGACATCAAAGAGCTTTTCTATGCTTAATTGGGCTGAAATATCTATCTATTTCGGCCCGCTCTACTCCACCTTTGAAGAGGACACATGCGGCAGCATACTCCAATGGAAACCGGGTTTCCTTGCTCTCCCATGAACTAGGCGGTTTTGGCCGTCTGATCGCGTCCCCCACGTCATTTTGGCCGTTGGATGATCCTCAGCTCCCGCGTGGGCCGAATTATCCCTTAGGGACGCTTCTCTGGACATCAAAAAGCCTTTATATGCTTAATTGGGCTGGAATATCTATCTATTTGGGCCCGCTCTACTCCACCTTTCGACAACCGGTTCTCCTCGTACGGTACCACAAGAAAAAATTGAAGAGGACACATGCGGCAGCATACTCCAATGGAAACCGGGTCTCCTTGCTCATACGGAACCACTAGAAAAAAATTGAAGAGGACACACGATGCGGCGGCAGACTCCAATGTAAATTCAACCACCCAAACAAGACTCACACCTCCCGATCGATTGGACTGCAGGCTGAAATCTAGAGCGGGCATGCAACAGACTCCAATCAAGATTCGACCGACTGAGACCAGATGCACACCTCCCGATCTGTTTGAACGCAGGCCAGAAACTAGAGTGGTCATCGATCTCTCCTGCGGATGCGGTACAGATCCTGCCCTCGCTTCCCCATTCATGGCGACCTGATGCGCCGGTCTTAATTGATCGTTATGACCGTGTTATTTTTTCAGTTCTCAAATCCCTAATGGCAGCCATGATGCACAAATTAACGGTGGCGGATGATTATGGTATGTTACTACATTGCCTACATGTCCTATAAAATCACTTGCCTCTGTTTCTGCCCGTGCTACTCTCACTCGATAGCAGATTTCGGGTCTAATGGTGGTCTGATAGGTTGATTCTATTTCCAAACGAAATACCCATCTTCTTCAGATAACAATTGTCATCTTTTCTAAATCAGAAATATATTACTCTACAGATTCTGTTTGTTCTAGCAAAGCTGCTTACATTCTATGAATGTGGCTCCTCCTACAAAGAGACATGCTTCTATTACTTTCTTCATGCTATTTAAATCTATCCTCAATTTATTTGATGTACTCATGTTCACCTTCTAATTTAGAAAATCATGAAATATTTTAGTAGCACCGCCTCTTATCAACAGACAAAACACCGCGAATCTTGTGTAAGAAAATTATGTGCCTAAGAAAATTCTATGGAGCCTGAATGAGAGAGAAAGAAGATTGACAAAGAAAAACCTACGTATACAAATACAATATAAATTCTAGGTAAATTTTAATTTTAAATAGAGTTTTGCCATTTCATAACTATGAATTTTCTAATGGACGGACGCCGGCAACGTGCGCCTACATGATCTAGTTTGAAATTATTCATGGTTCAGAAGGGAGGACTCACAGAACAAAGAAGATACCAAGAGATCTACTTATGGATGCCAAGGAGTACTATGAGTGTGACGAGAGCAGGCCGATACAAAAAGGAGGTCATCGCCTCTCTACGACTGTTAAAACAAGGAGGACCCAAAGCCATCTAAAGAGGGGTATTCATGAAATCTACAACAGTGCAAGTAATCAAATCCTATATAAGACCTATGATATAGAGATCCTCGCCTAATTTCGACCACCAAAATCCATCATGTTCACCGCCTTTCTCGCTAGGTTCATCCTTGTAATCCACATTGTAATTATTCTCCATATTAATACCAATCAAAGGTAAGAATAGGGTACCTGCACAAGGTAAAATAGCCTTTTGCAACATTTGGTGATCTAAACTTCCTTAAGACCAAGCAAAATAAAGTGCTTTCATGAGTATGCTCATAGGTCTTAAGATTTATCGCTCGACAATGAGACTAAGTAAGCTATGACCACTTACTCTCACCAAGTCATTTTATTGAGAAAGTACACGGATTTTGAGACTTAAACGATGGAAACTTCCACGATCTCCATGAAAGATTTAATGCCCTAGAGGCGGTAATACCTGATAATTGATAAACTCCAAGTTCACTATTAATATTTATTTTTATGTTATAACTGCTATGTGTCTTGAATATGAGATTTGGAGGAAAACTCATCAGCACGTGTAGAGAAGTAAACACCAAATTGTTCCTAGTCCCGCCTCTATGACTAACTCATATGTTGTAAGATGATTTTATTTCCTGATCATGGGTATTTTTATGTATAACAAGGATACCTACAACAACGGGAGACCATTGTTAGAAGAACAATGGTGTTGCACCAATCCAATTATATGATTACCTTAGAGAACTTATCGTCACAAGTATTTGGTTCACCGTGATAGGATTGTCTTATGTTTTAGTCTTTAGACCATCAGAATATCAAATACCTATATACTAGAAGATATGATTGACCATCATGAAAATACCGTCTGTAATAGGATGGTTACTAAAGGTGATTTTCGCGTATATTGGAAATGTATGACTAGGTATTTGGATATTTGAAGAATGGTATCTTGCTCCTTCTGGCAATGGAGAGATACACTCTAGGCCCTCTCGATAGTATGATGTCAACCTATCGTTTGCACAGACACTTTATAAGGGTGATCATAAGGACATCGAAATATGGTAACGAGTAAAGAGAATGATATCGGAACGAGCTTAATGAGTATATAGTGATCATGAGATAAATCACGAGGACGCCGGAGTCTCACCTCATGTTTTCATTAGTATTGTGAAACAAAGAGATTCACATATGGATAATGGACGGTGTCACTCGATGATAGTCGCGTAGTGTATGGGAGCCATCATGGGCGACGGTCTCGCTATTAGTTATTGATCCGGAAGTGTTTCAAAGTTATGTCCATATATTACTGAACTCATTAGGTCACACACTTAAGGTTATTCAATCAATGATAAGTCTTTATTTTATAGTATGTGGTTGATGGAGATAATTTGAAATATCACGAAACTTGATTTTCAAACATTTTTAGAATATATTTAATATTTGGCCTTATTTTTAAGCCCTCTTCACTAGGATCTCGGATATTTTATCTTTTAAAAAATCTATAGAAGATTTAAAATTTTATAATTACATCTAATGAAGTGTGGAGGGAGACAAAAACTTCCATAAAACCTGGAGGAGAGAGGGGGTGAACCATGCACTTTATATGGCGTGTAAGGTAGAAACGTCGCTCTCATAAGATATTGTCTAAGTGTCAGCCAAGTGATATTTTATTTCTCAATCGAGTCAGTAACTTTTTCATACTGACCTCAAAAGTATTTACCATAATGTGACTATTTATTTATCTAATGCACGAAATTAGTATTGGCCGATAAAATGTTACTTTTCAATCTATTTCATTTTATTTTCTTTTGGATCAGATCCAATGCGAATAATATACTCCATCGATCCCCGATAATAAAGTTCTTATTTTGTCCTAAGCCGAAGAAAATTAGAATTGAGCAAAATTATGAAAATATATCGACACCTATAACATGATATTAGGTTCGGTAGGCGAACAGGGGCCTAACCCTAGTGTCGCCACAAGGCACCCCATATTGTTCCTCCCTGCCGATGCCACCGGCTTCGGTCGCGGTGGGAACCTAGGGTCCCGAAGGGGGCGAGGGACCTGCGGTCATCTCTTGTGGCATCAGAGATAGGGCTCTGGGGTGGCGGCCCCGACTCTTCAGGCGTTGGCGGCCATGGTGGTCGCTTGGGTGGCTGGGCCCGGAGGTTGCACGTGGTGCCTCCATAGCGGCAACAGTGGGGCTAGAAGTCGCCAGATTCGGACGGAAGTGGCTTGTCCTCGTATCCTACCATGATTGGTGCCTCGCCAAGATCGGGGCCTCCGCGGATGCAGGTGGCACGGTGCGGCATCGCTGGCCATTTGTTACAGGTCTAGATAGAAAGGAGGGTTGCGTGGGGGTTGTTAGCTTTAGCCTAATAATGGTGGTTTGGCCCTAGAAATCTTCTTCCACCAAGTCGTCTTTCTATCGGATGTCGACATCTTCGATATGGTTGCCGGCGAGTTCCGGTCTTCCCCGATAGAGATCTATATGGATTGACATATGTCGCCCTTGAATATCTAGATCAGAAAGTCCTAGTTGCGCGCGCCCATTTTAGTCAGCACGGCTTCAAGAAAGTGTGATGCTTCGCTTTCTTATCACTGTCATGGGACATGTCTAAGTACAGATTCCCATGGTATTGATAGAGAAGGACAAAATCATGGCAACTGTGACTGGAGGCCCTGATGTTTTTGTTGGGGATCGCAGTAGAAAACAAAAAAAATCCTACGATGTAACCCCAAAAACTGCCTAGGATCTATCTATGTAGTAATGCAGTAACGGCCAATGCGTAGAGAATACATACCCTTCCTGATGACAATGTCGTTTGAACCGTTAAATGTAGTATCCTCTTCCTTTTGTTTCTCGATACAACTTGTCCGAAATCCGATCATTGGTATCCCATACCTTATTCAATCTCGTTCACAACAAGTTATGTTTTCTTGTTACCGTGATATTACATCCACGTGACCTAGTCACATGTTGCAACATTTATGAATGTAATCTCACCAAGCCGGCCGTATGTATCTTTACCCGTCATGTGGGTGAACAAATCCCGGTCTTGCAGTCACATGTCATCTACTGTTCCTTCGGAATATCCAACGTACACTTTTATGGCCACCGTATTACCAGATGACGGTTGATGCAGTCTAAGCAGCCTAGGAAAATAGTGAGTAATATGAGCTCACGGTCTAAGGAGAAGGAGTCTAGGTATAGCTGTTGCAACAATGAACTATATGACTTGATCGTGTTGCAATCCTTCGAGAAATGTCCAATCACATCATTCTCCAATGATATGATCCCGTTGTCAGTCGGCATAAATGTCCATGATCTTGAAACCCAGATCATCTTCGTAACCAACAAACTAGTATGAACAGAGGCTACTAGAGACTTGGTTGTTTCATACCACACCTGTACCAATGTTTCTACTTGGCACAGTTATAGCACAATATAAACTAATTGAGATATGCAATAAAAACCTATTTCTTATTTGCCTCTAGGGCATATCTCCTTCAATTTTGGCAAAAGAGTGTATTGGACACAGGAAAGAGTGTGTGTCAGGTGTATGTTTACTTGCAACAGCGACATCGGTAAGATGGGACGGCAGCACTAGAGGACTGAATTTTGATGGTGCTACTCGAGTACTGAGTCACAATTCCAAGGGTGAAAACTCATGGTCTATCCTTTATTTGTTATATCTAGTAATGACGTTATTGAAATCATTCTTTTTCGGGTGAACATGGAGTTTCTCTAAGGTGAAAATGTAAGATCTTCGATCGTGGAAACTGAAGGAAATATGCCCTAGAGGCAATCATAGAGATGATTATATTTCATATGTATCCATAAGTTATTATAATGCTCTTTAAATATCTATATATCAGGCAACTTGTATTGATTGGCAATTATGTGAATTGTTTGTGAAACTCTTTACTTGTATGGTTATCTAATAGTTGTCCCTAGTTAGAGTTCATGTGAGGACACACGTGAATATTAGACTAGCACATCGATTGATTGATGACTATGTTTCGCAAGTCATGGACATGGAGATGTCAAACCAATGACGTGGACACATGTTATGAACATGGGTTTGGACTGACCCAACTTGAGACTGTCAATAATACTTGCAGCTCTTTTTACATATCGTGTACGTTTTGTCCTTAGACCTGAGATTGTCGCATGTACTTGAGATGTGAATTGACCTACTTTGGGGATACCAAACACTGCTCCGTTACTGGGTAGTTATAAATATAGCTTTCGGGTTTGTCCTGATACATGCTACAAGGCATTGGTCAATCAAGATGGGATTTGCCCCTCTCTACTTGAGAGATATCTCTGAACCCCTCGAGTGATCGGATCCAGAAATGCATGATCGTGCTACATACGGTTAAGAGTTAACCTAGTAAGTATCGAGAAAGAGAGGTCAGCTTGGAGCTAGACCAAAAATCGTAGGGCAAAGGGAAAGACATATACTCAATCTTGTGATGGTTCGTCTGAATGATCTTTATATGCGTGTAGGAGTTGGCACGTCTTATTAGAGGCCGCTACCAACTATTGACGGAGTAAGTGTACTCATGTCATGTCTATACGTGTATGAACCTATAGGGTCACACACTTTAGGGACTGAAAGCCTAATGAGGATTGGATCCGAATTAGACCAGGCTTAGCTACTAATAGGCTGCTAATGTAGAAGCCCACCAGGGATGCCTATATAAGAGAGTGTGAGGCGAACTGAATAGGGTTGATCATTCCATCCAGCCGCCACTCCTTTCACGCCCGTGTTGCACGTACAGACCTAGCAATCTGGCGTGTGACGGTTCCACTCCGAACGTGTGGATACCTCGGAGGTGCTGCAGCTGTAGCACTTGGACGAGTCGCGCTAAGGGAAGCTGCTCGTGGGATGAGGACAAGGAGGAGACGTAGAACATCTACACTGTCCCAACATGCTTCACCGAGTTCCGCAACTGCCCGTCTAGTGGTAATCCCGTGATCTATGATAACATTACTCCTGGTTGACGCGGTAGAATTTTTTGTTTTTCGCTAGTGTAGCCTACCCGTTACCCTTCAGAAACAAAGATTTGTGCAATGTTTATTTTCTAGAGATGTTTCTTTTGAAGAACCTATTTTGTAGTCTGAATGTTGTCTTCGGTTGTGGTTAGAGTGTTGCTGATCCTAGTAATTGATCATCGTGTGATGCGATCTTTGTTCTTTCTTTCTTTCTTATTTCTTTTCTTTTTTGTCCGTGTGTATTTTTGATGTTTTCATATATCTTGTTGGTGCAGAGTGTAATTGATATCTTCGTAATATTAATATATTTCTTTTATCGAATAAAAATTATAATTGATATGTAAAAATTAATACATTTTCCTATAAACCTAGTCCCGGAGAAGTTTGACTTAACGCAAAGTTAGAGCTTCAAATAATTTGTAATATAAGAAATAGTTTTATTTAAAGAGTTGAAAAAAATGTGAAACCTTGCACGCATATCAATGCATGATTGATGGTTCTCGGGTCGAGTGGGCGACCAGAGAGTTAGAAAAACTGCCATGCTTCTAGACAATTTATGGTTTTAGCTACTGATGAATTTGGACAATCCATTGCATCACATCGAATGAGATATTCCAAATGGTTCGGGTGCAACAAATTCCTCTCTTGGTTGACCCCCCAAATTGTAGTATTCTCGCACCAACGGCACCAGATACACCCGGCCCATGGCAGAAAACCCCGGAATTGTTCAAACCATTAACCAATGGCAGCTGCTCGGCAAAAAAAATTGGGTGCGTCGATCCAACGGAGTGCCACCTGCAGCAACCAACGAGACGGCGGCCTCCGGGGATCAAGTTTCATCGATCGCTCATCGGAGTCGGCAAAAGCGCACGGAGAGATGCAGCAATTCGAACATTGGATCGCGCTTACGCCACCGGTTGCCGCGCGGATTTCGATTTCTCTTCTCCTCGAATGATGGAAACCCAAGAGTAATAGGCACGGCAGCTCGCGACTTGGATGCCACAAAGGAAACAGCATTCGGGCTGTGGATACAGGAGCAGATTTGAATTACTGTGTCAGAGATGTGCAGACCAAGTCATACTTGTGTTTTGATCTGATCTGATGAAACGTATGCATAAAGTTTCAAGGGTAATTAATTTTGCTGTCTCGAGCGGGCGGCGGCTGCGAAAAAAGTCCTCCCGATCTCATCCGACCAGGGCGTTGGCCTTGGTCCCCTCTCCCTCCGCTTGCCGCCCCGATGGCGACAGAGGGAGGAGGGCCTCATTCCTCCGTTCTGGCCTAGTAGTTAGGGTTAGGTTTTGCCTTCTTTGGTACGCCGTTGGGTGGTGAAAGCGGCGTCCAGGCGAATAAATCTGTCTTAACTCTACTCTCACATTGGCGACGACCTTCGTGGCGGCGCCTCCGAGTTGATGGCAGCGTGTGCTGATCTTCAGATCGACAGCTTGGTCTTATCGCCGTTCTTCAGATCTGGTGAGAATAGTTTCCCGGTGTGTCGCTGACGTTCGTTGTTATCCGCGACGGCGTTGGCGGCCGGGGCGAGGTGGTTCTTCTGGAGCGAGGATGTTGGTCCGGAGGGGTGGTGGATTTGCCGTTCTTCTCAGACATCGTCGCTGGGAGGCAGCGGATCTTGGTCCAAGACAGCACGGGGACATCCCCCGGTCGACGTGCCACAGCGACATGTGCCTCGTCGCGTGCAGCAGGCCTATTCATCGACTCACAAAGCCTCGTTGGCGATGATGCGGTTTTTGATCTTTTTTTTTGCGAAATTCCACCGATCTATTAATAATCATCAACGGTAGTACAAAGAGTCCTAAAAGTGATAAAAATTACAAATAGGTCACTGGACCACCTAGCGACGACTGCAAACACTGGCACGAGCCGAAGACGCGCCGTCGTCCGCGCCCCTTCATCACCGGAGCCGGGCAAAGCTTGTCGTAGTACAACTTGTTGTAGTAGACGAATGGGAAGTCGTCGTGCTAAGGCCTCAAAGAACCAGCGCACCAGAGCAGCAACCATCGCCACAGATGAATAACGTAGATCGGAAGAGACTGACCTCAAAACACACATACAAAAAATGACTGGATTCCAAGGAACCCGTCGGACACATGACTTCATGCGCCCTCCGCTGATGCTAGACGCACCACCAGAGCGAGGATAGGGCGAGAAGGACCTTATTCTGACCTCAGGACGTAGCCGCCGCCTCAACATCCTAAAGAAGACACTAAAAATAGTCTAAAGAAAACACTGAAACCTCTCGCCGGCAAGAGGCCGTGGTCCACCACGCCTCCAAGGCCCTAAGCCGCCGGAGTCGGAACGGACCGGTGGCGTCGCCGGCAGAGGGAAGGAAAACCCTAGATGAGTTTGCCTACGCTGCCGCCTCCTGGAGAGCTCTCGTTACTGGTGCGGTTTTGGATCTTGCAATGGTAAAGGTTTGGTGTCTCTCTCGGCGTCCGCCTTGGCGGCGCTGGAGTTGGGCGGCGGCCGCTGGCTATGGTGATTGCGGGAAATTCTAGAGATCGTTTTGTATTTCTCGATTTCTTAGGATTTTATATGCATATTCAGGATAATCAGTTTATCCCGGTATGTCTTTTAGTTTTCACGTATGTTGCGTCTTGCAACTTGATTTTCTATTAATGAAATATGTGTGTTGCTCTCACGAAAAAAAGTTTCAAGGGTAATTTTGGACCACGGTAATACCCCACGAGTATATTAGAAGGTTCGTCATGGCAATTGAGACTATCTCAATCTGACAACTAAGAACGTGAATCCAGCGCGTAATATCGGGTAAATTTGTGTATATGTATTTTTAGAGGAATTGGGCATATTTTCTACAGTGAATTTTCGAAAATTGGTGCATATTTTCGAAAAATCACTCTAGTGCTCCCACGACATTGAGCTCTTTTTAAAAATAAGGATGAAAACATGATTTTAAAGTATCAAAATAATCGTAAAATATCCTAGAAGTAGATAATCATGTACCCTACCAACATACAAAGTCTCAACCCAAAATACTTTATATTTTAGGCTTAACAAAAATGACTAAATCTGACAGAATTTGGAGGTTTGAAATTTTGCATTGTTCACTACTTTAAATATCATATCTTTATTTTTTGTGCGGCCCAAAATACGGGATATTTTTGTTGGAATTATGCCCTAGAGGCAATAATAAAGATGTTATTATTATAATTCTTGTTCATGATAAAGTTTATATTCCATGCTAGAATTGTATTAAGCGGAAACTTTAATACTTGTGTGGTTTGTGAACAACACCGTGTCCCTAGTACGCCTCTATGGACTAGCTCATTGATCAATGATGGTTAAGGTTTCCTAACCATAGACATGAGTTGTCAATTGATAATGAGATCATATCATTGGGAGAATGATATGGTGGACAGACCCAAACTAAGCGAAGCAATTAGATCGTGTCATCGTGTTCGTCATTGCGAAGCTTTTCTTATGTCAAATATTGTATTCCTTAGACCATGAGATAATACAACTCCCTGGTATCGGAAGAAAGCTTTGAGGTCATCAAACGTCATCCTATGAGAGGGTGATCATAAAGGTGTCTCTCAGGTGATCGGAAAGTATCTGTTGGGTTGTATGTATCGAGATGGAATTTGTCCCTCCCAAGTCGGAGAGATATACTTCGGGCCCACTCGGTAATCGATATCAACACTGCTTGCAAGCATGTGGTTAAGGAGTTGATCACAAAGTGATATTGGATTACGGAACGAGTAAAGTACTTGCTGTGAACGAGATTAAACTAGGTATGACGATACCGACGATCGAATCTCGGGCAAGTAAAATATCGCGAGACGAAGGGAATATATATATGGGATTGATTGAATCCTGGCATCGTGGTTCATCCGATATGATCATCGATGAATGTGTGTGAGTCAATATGGGTGCCCAGACCCCGCTGTTGATTATTGATAGAAGATCATATGCGCATATTCTCGAACCCGCAGGTCACACTTAACGTGTCTCGACGCTAGGATAGATTGGATAATTGGTTTATGAATTTTTGTTCGGAGTCTCGGATGGGATCCGGGATATCACGAGAGGTTCCGGAATGGTCCGGAGAATAAGATTCATATAAGGCAGTGCAGTTTTTGGAGTTCGGAATAGTTCCGGGTTAATCGGTATTGTACCGGAAGCTTCTAGAACCTTCCGGAAGGGGACCAACGTGGCCCCACCTTCCGGGAGGGGGCATGGGCCTATGAGGGAGTGTCCTGGCCGCATTGGGCCAGGGGCACAAGGCCCCATAGGGCCCAGCCGATCCTAGATAAGTTTAAATCGTTTAAACTAGAGATAAGATAGGGTTTCTAGAAGGGAGAGTTTAAATCGTTTAAACTAGAGATAGGCTTGGAGGATGGGAAAGGGCTGGCCGCACCCCTCCTCTATATATAGAGGGCCGGTGCGCCCCCTTCCCCCCACACACATCTCCCTCCAAGCCCTAGTAGCCCTGCTGCCTTCCTCTCTCCCTCCCGACTGTTTGTAGGCGAAGCCCTGCTGCAGAAATTCTCCACCATATACACCACGCCGTCGTGTTGTAAATCCAATCTATCTCTCCACCCTACTTGCTGGTCCGAGGAAGGAGGAGACGTCGAGGTGCTGCACGTGTGCATCTCACGGAGGCACCGCCACTCGTGGTGCTAGATCGGATCGGATCGCGAGGAGGAGAAGTGAGTACGACTACATCACCCACGTTAAGCGAGCGTTCACATCGAATCTTCAAGGGTATGAAGATCTAATCCAATCTCTCGTTGTTTGCATCTCCTAGATTAGATCTTGGCTTTCCTTCTATTCGCTTCCGTAGAAAATTTTGATTTACTATGCGAAACCCTTCAAAGGTATCGAGCTAGATCTATGCGTAGATGTGATTCACGAGTAGAGCAACATGGTTGTTGCGAGCGTTGATGTTTTCTATTGCAAGCCTCTTGTTTGTGTTCTTCTTATGGCGGGATAATGAGATTGAAGCGGTCCAGGCCAACCTTACGCGACGCCGTCATGAGACCGGCTCCGCACTTGACGTGTGGCTTGTACCATACATGCGGCTGGTGGATGTCGTTTCTCTCACTATAGTTGTCATGGGATTAACACGGAGTTTGGCAACCATAATATCACCGTTGTGGCTTTCCGTAGGTAAGAATCGTTCTTAGCATCTACTCCCATAAGCCACGTAAAACATGCAACAACAAAGTAGAGGCGTCTAACTTGTTTTTGCGAGTGTTTTCGTGATATGGTATGGCCCAAGATGTGATGTGTATATTGTACGATGATCATGTTTTGTAATATTTCACGACTTGCATGTCGATGAGTACAGAACCGGCGGAGCCATATGGTTGTCTTTATAATTGTGTATGACCTGCGAGTCAACTTCTTATACGCCATGTAATAGCTTTACTTTATCGCTAAGTAGTTAGCAATAGTTGTAGTTGCTATTCGTGGTGGAGGCAATCATGGTGGAGTGATGGAGATCATGCCGAAACGCACACGATGGAGATCATTGCGCGAAGATTGGCTATACCATGTCACATAAAGTTATATGCATGTGATGTTTATCCTTTTATGTATCTTATTATGCTTAGATCGCGACGGTAGCATTATAAGATGATTCCTCACTTAAAGATCAAGATAAAACTGTGTTCTCCCCAAGTATGCACCGTTGCAAAGTTAAATGTGTCCAAGCATCACGTGATGATCGGGTGCTATAGACTCTCGCTCACATACAACGGGTGCAAGCCAGTTTTTACACGCGGAAATACTTAGGTCTAACTTGACGAGCCTAGCATGTACAGACATGGCCTCGGAACACAAGAACCGAAAGGTTAAGCATGAGTCATATGAATGATATGATCGACACTTCGTTGTCCACCATTGAAACCACATCTCTTCTTGTGATGATCGGATTAGGTGTGGTGAATTTGGATCGTATTCACTAAACAACTTGAGGGATGTTGAATTTAGTGGGAGTTCATCTAGTAATTTGATTAAGTTGAACTATTTATCATGAACATAGTCTAAATTGTACTTGCAAATACTGTAGATCACATGGCCAAGTCCAACTTCAACTTCAACGTTTTTGCTGAGAAAGAAAAGCTTAGAAACAATGGGTCTAACTTCACCAACTGGTTCCAATCTAAGAATCATTCTGCAGCGGACAAAAGGACTATGTCCTTGGGAAAGCGTTAGGTGACCCCCTATGCACAAGCTACCGGTGATGAGAAAGCTGTCTATCACGGCAAAAGATGATTATGGTGTGATTAAGAGCACCATGTTGTTTGCTATGGAACCGGAACTTCAAAATCGTTTTGAAAACTATCCCGGGCCCTTTGAGATTCTCGAGGAGCTGAAAACCATGTTTCAGACTCAGGCCCGTTCTGAGAGATATGAGATCTCCGAGAAGTTCTTTAACTGCAAGATGGAGGAAGGGAGTTCCGTTAGTGAGCACGCCATTAAGATGTCGGGCTACACTCAACCTATGAGCAACTGGACTGCAAGATTCGGAGGAGCTCAAGATTGACAGGTTGCAATCACTCCCCAGCTACAAAAGTTTTGTAGTGACTCATAATCAGATTGGTTCCACTCGATCACCGAGCTCTTCGCAAAGCTGAAGGCTGCGGAGGTGGACATCAAGAAGGATAATCATGTGTTGATGGTCAACAAGCCCTCCTTTAAGAAAGGTAAAGGTGCAAAGAAGCCCTTCAAGAAAAGCGGCGGCAAGCGCGTTGCCCCTGCTGAGAAGAAGCTCAAGTCTGGACCTAAGCCGGACACTGAGTGCTTCTATTGCAAGGACAAAGGTCACTTTGGCGCATCGTCCGAAGTACTTAGCGGACAAGAAGGCTGGCACCATCAAAGGTATATTTGATATACATGTTATTGATGTTTTCCTTACTAGCCCTCGTTGTAGTACACGGGTATTTGATCTTTGGTTGATTGCTAATATTTGTAACTCAAGCAGAGCTACGGAATAGACGGCGGCTTGCGAGGGATGAGGTGACGATCTTGGCGTTAGCAGCGGATCAAGAGTTGATGTGATGGCCGTCGACACGCTCTCCTTAGTTTTACCTTCGGGATTAGTTTTAAACCTTAATAAATGTTATTATGTGCTGCGTTGAGCATGAACATTATTTCTGGATCGTGTTTATTGCAAGAGGCGGTTATTCATTTAAATCGGAGAATAATGGTTGTTCTATTTATATGAGTAACATCTTTTATGGTCATGCACCCTTGTAAATGGTTTATTTCTTCTAAATCTCGAAAGGGATGAAACACACATCCATAACATTGAGGCTAAGAGATGCAAAGTAGATAGTGATAATACTACTTATTTCCGGTCGCTCTAGGTCATATTGGTGTAAAGCGCATGAAGAAACTTCATTCGATGGACTTTTGGAGTCTCTTGATTTTGAATCATTTGACACATGCGAACCATGCCTCATGGGCAAGATGATCAAAACCCCGTTCTCCGGTATGATGGAGCGAGCAACGGACTTGTTGGAAATCATACATACCGATGTATGCGGACCGATGAGTGTTTCGGCCGGTGGATATCGCTATTTTCTCACTTTTACCGATGACTTAAGTAGATATGGGTATATCTTTTTAATGAAACATAAATCTGAAACGTTTGAAAAGTTCAAAGAATTTCAGAATGAAGTGGAGAACCATCGTAATGTAAAGATTAAGTTTCTACGATCCGATCGTGGGGCGAATATTTGAGTTATGATTTTCTCACGCATCTCAAGGCAAGTGGAATCGTTTCACAACTCACGCCACCGAACACCACAGCGCAATGGTGTGTCTGACCTTGAATCGAACCCTATTAGATATGGTCCGATCGATGATGTCTCTTACTGATTTGCCGTTATCGTTTTGGGGTTATGCATTAGAAACCGCTGCATTCACTTTAAATAGGGCTCCATCTAAATCCGTTGAGACGACACCGTATGAACTGTGGTTTGGTGCTAAACCTAAGTTGTCGTTTCTTAAGGTTTGGGGATGCGAAGCTTACGCCAAGAAGTTGATGCGGACAAGCTCGAACCCAAAGCGAATGCGTCTTCATAGGATACCCTAAGGAAACTATTGGGTATACCTTCTATCACAGAACCGAAGGCAATGTGTTTGTCGCAAAGAACGGTTCCTTTCTTAAGAAGGAGTTTCTCTCGAAAGAAGTGAGTGGGAGGAAAGTAGAGCTAGACGAGGTTGTTGAACCTTCTCTTGAATTGGAGAGTAGTAGCGCAGCACCTGAAATTGTTCCAAGGTCGCCACGCCAACAATAGAGGAAGCTAATGACAAGGATCATGAAGCTTTGGACGATCGCTCATCGAACGTCAGCAGTCGACAAGGTCGCGTGCCCTCTGAGTGCAGCAACCTGTCTTGACAGTCTTGTTAGTAGAAGACGGTGAACCTACGAACTATGAGGAAGCGATGATGAGCCCAGACTCTGAGAAATGGCTAGAAGCCATGAAATCCGAATTGGGATCCATGAGCAAAAACCAAGTATGGACTTTGGTGGACCCTCCTAGCGACCGAAAGGCCGTTGAGTGCAAATGGATCTTCAAGAAGAAAACGGACGCGGATGGTAATGTTACCGTCTATAAAGCACGGCTTGTCGCGAAAGGTTTTCGACAAGTTCAAGGTGTTGACTACGATGAGACTTTCTCTCCCGTAGCGATGTTTAAGTCTATTCGGATTTTATTAGCAATTGCTGCGTTTCATGATTATGAAATATGGCAGATGGATGTCAAGACTGCGTTCCTCAATGGCAACATTGATGAAGAGTTGTATATGATGTAACCCGAAGGTTTTGTCGATCCTAAGGATGCTGATAAAGTATGCAAACTTCAGCGTTCCATTTATGGACTGAAGCAAGCATCTCGGAGTTGGAACCTTCGTTTTGATCAAGTGATCAAGAGCTTTGGATTTGTTCCAAATTGCTACGAAGCTTGCATCTACAAGAAAGTGAGTGGGAGCTCGGTGACATTGAGCTCTTTTTAAAAATAAGGATGAAAACATGATTTTAAAGTATCAAAATAATCGTAAAATATCCTAGAAGTAGATAATCATGTACCCTACCAACATACAAAGTCTCAACCCAAAATACTTTATATTTTAGGCTTAACAAAAATGACTAAATCTGACAGAATTTGGAGGTTTGAAATTTTGCATTGTTCACTACTTTAAATATCATATCTTTATTTTTTGTGCGGCCCAAAATACGGGATATTTTTGTTGGAATTATGCCCTAGAGGCAATAATAAAGATGTTATTATTATAATTCTTGTTCATGATAAAGTTTATATTCCATGCTAGAATTGTATTAAGCGGAAACTTTAATACTTGTGTGGTTTGTGAACAACACCGTGTCCCTAGTACGCCTCTATGGACTAGCTCATTGATCAATGATGGTTAAGGTTTCCTAACCATAGACATGAGTTGTCAATTTATAATGAGATCATATCATTGGGAGAATGATATGGTGGACAGACCCAAACTAAGCGAAGCAATTAGATCGTGTCATCGTGTTCGTCATTGCGAAGCTTTTCTTATGTCAAATATTGTATTCCTTAGACCATGAGATAATACAACTCCCTGGTATCGGAAGAAAGCTTTGAGGTCATCAAACGTCATCCTATGAGAGGGTGATCATAAAGGTGTCTCTCAGGTGATCGGAAAGTATCTGTTGGGTTGTATGTATCGAGATGGAATTTGTCCCTCCCAAGTCGGAGAGATATACTTCGGACCCACTCGGTAATCGATATCGACACCGCTTGCAAGCATGTGGTTAAGGAGTTGATCACAAAGTGATATTGGATTACGGAACGAGTAAAGTACTTGCTGTGAACGAGATTAAACTAGGTATGACGATACCGACGATCGAATCTCGGGCAAGTAAAATATCGCGAGACGAAGGGAATATATATATGGGATTGATTGAATCCTGGCATCGTGGTTCATCCGATATGATCATCGATGAATGTGTGGGAGTCAATATGGGTGCCTGCACCCTGTTGATTATTGATAGAAGATCATGTCTGCATATTCTCGAACCCGCAGGGTCACACACTTAACGTGTCTCGACGCTAGGATAGATTGGATAATTAGTTTATGAATTTTTGTTCGGAGTCTCGGATGGGATCCGGGATATCACGAGAGGTTCCGGAATGGTCCGTAGAATAAGATTCATATAAGGCAGTGCAGTTTTTGGAGTTCGGAATAGTTCAAGTTAATCGGTATTGTCCGAAGCTTCTAGAACCTTCGGAAGGGACCAACGTGGCCCCACCTTCCGGGAGGGGGCATGGGCCTATGAGGGAGTGTCCTGGCCGCATTGGGCCAGGGGCACAAGGCCCCATAGGGCCCAGCCGATCCTAGATAAGTTTAAATCGTTTAAACTAGAGATAAGATAGGGTTTCTAGAAGGGAGAGTTTAAATCGTTTAAACTAGAGATAGGCTTGGAGGATGGGCAAGGGCTGGCCGCACCCCCTCTATATATAGAGGGCTGGTGCGCCCCCTTCCCCCCACACACATCTCCCTCCAAGCCCTAGTAGCCATGCTGCCTTCCTCTCTCCCTCCCGACTGTTTGTAGGCGAAGCCCTGCTGCAGAAATTCTCCACCATATACACCACGCCGTCGTGTTGTAGATCCAATATATCTCTCCATCCTACTTGCTGGTCCGAGGAAGGAGGAGGCGTCAGTGCTGCGTGCGTGTGCATCTCACGGAGGCACCGCCACTCGTGGTGCTAGATCGGATCGGATCGCGAGGAGGAGAAGCGAGTACGACTACATCACCCACGTTCCGACGAACGTTCCGCTGTGCGAATCTTCAAGGGTATGAAGATCTAATTCAATCTCTCTCGTTGTTTGCATCTCCTAGATTAGATCTTGGCTTTCCTTCTGTTCGCTTCCGTAGAAAATTTTGATTTACTATGCTGCGAAACCCTTCAATTTTGAGCTGGGATATTTTCACACTCGTAGATTACATTATTTTCTACATCTTTATTTTGGACCATTTACCCCCTTTTGAAAAAGGAGGTTATATTATATTCCAAGATGGGAGTAAGCTCGATTTTGAATTCCAACACAAGATTCTCGTGAGCGTTTTCAAAATTTCAATTAGTTAGGGAAGATGTCTTGTTCTGAAACAACGCCAATTGACTATTTTATTGCAAGCGAGTGGTACAAAATACACCTAACGTACTCGAGTACAAACTAGAACACATGAAACAAAGAAGGAGAGTTCTAGAGTACAAATTAGAACACATAAAACAAATAAGGAGAGTTCTGAGGAAGTGTCATGATTACAAGGTGCACGTGCCGGCAAAGGGAGGGAACACAAACATTACCCCAAAATACTTCCCTATCTGGGACTATTGAGAAATATATGGCAATGCCATTAGCTCACTATAGAATTCTAGTTGTGTCATTGCTTTACTTCTATCTACTAAGCATCACCAATGCAATATATTTAAACCATAAGGATACTCACGCGTTACAAAGAGAGTCGCTTTAACAACTCTGTCAACAAAAGGGTATACGACGTATGCAACAGAAAGTTGTATAACATGAATATGCAAGGTTCATTTGGTCACGTCAATCGAGAGGTTAATTTTGATCGAGGTATAATGGTTGTCTAGTTAGCCAACTAAAGATCATCAAGGTTGAGGAATGTACTTGATTGATGTTCCATGCAAATTAATTAAAGCCGTGGAAGAGATGTATTATCATAATAGCAAATAGTGAGGATTTGCTTCGTCATAAGAAGTTGGCATGCGTTGCCGCTGGTCAAATATCTTTGGCGGATACAAGCTACTTTCTTCCCCCTTAATACCCTTGGCCAGAGTCATATGGAACCACAAAATTTCGAATTCCATTATTTGATAAAACTTTCTAACCGCCCACTAAATCACCAAAGACTGCATAACATCAAGCATAATCATATATGTCTACTATACAAATTCAACCAATATAAGATACAAATCAAGATAGAAGGGCTTCTTTTCGCAAAAAAAAAGATAGAATGGCTTCTGAACTTTTGGTCCACAATGATTCAAACTACAACCAAATTATTGAAATGTCTACAAAAATCAAACTTGTACAGAAAATAAATCCTACTTTTATTTTATGTGTATACTATTAAGTTTTTTATCGAATCTAAGCGACAGAAGAGGGTCAAATGGCATATGATCTTTTTGTCCACCACGATTCAAATTATGGCCAAATTATTGAATGCCCCATAAAAGTGTGGAAGTTTTATTTAAAAAATCAAACATACTTCATATTAGTATTGAGAGAAAGTCAAGCTTGATTTCTTCTATCCAATTAGAGTATGGGAAGTTTGGTCATTTTGAGCTTGACTAGGCCGGTCAAAGAGCTTTGACTAATGGTGGTGCATGTAAAAAAGAAAAGTGAATATCCATAAACCAATGGCACAACTAAAAATATCCAGAGTGAAAATAGTGGCAAACATAAGTTCTCTTGATAGTTACTCTCTCCGTCCCAAAATATGTTACACATTAATAGAGTTAAATGTCAATGATTTCAAAATTAATCTACAGTAGTACATATAGAAAAAATATAAAAAATTAACAATACCAAATTAATAACGATAGTTTCATCCTAATATATATTATCATGATGCATTTTATGTAATAATACTGTATTATAGTTGCTAGTATTCTGTATTATATATTTGTTCAGACTTATTAAGCTTTGACTTTTACGCCGTACATTTCGCTAAGGAGGAAGCAGCATGACACACACCCGACAGAGGTCATTTTACCTGAAAATTTGGAAGTGCGATTTCTGTACCCTTTTCTCGGTTCCGTGCATGTATTTCTTGGTTCAGATTCCAAATGATCTCGGGATCGCGTTCTACCATGATCACATAATGCATTCTTGCTTCAGATCACATCAGCAGCGGACACTTAGATCGTGCTACAGATAATTCAGCAAGCGCGTTCCCAGTTTTACAAATGAGCCCAGCAACAGCAGAATTTCTGCACTGCACAGCAGAGCTTACAGCCCCCAGCAAAACAGCCTGGTGCTCCTGTACAAAAAGAATCAATGGAAGGTTCTCTCAGAAGACTAGACTAGATTCCACCATCATCCCGAGAAGCCCATCTCAGTTTCATTCGGGGCTGCTCGATCTTATCCGTGCTTAGTTACCACAGGCTGACGACAAGGCAGAGCGCGAACACTCCCGTAAGCTCGCCGAAGTGCCGGACCGTCGTCGGAGCACCGGCGACAGCGTCCTGGCTGCCCGTTGGTGCCATCTTCGGGTCGACTCCACCTTGCGACGGCGTTGGCGCCGGTGAAGGGCCCAGGTACGTCTCGAAGAAGGACGACGTCGGCGGCGGGATCAGCGGCGGGAACTGGTGCGGGCCTGCACGCAGGGACGGCACAACGCGTCAGAATGATACATTTACCGGGAAATGGCAAGGAAAATGGACCACGTACCTGGGCATTGGGGCTTCAGTGCCGTGGTTAACCTGAAAGTTGCAAAGACCGTGCGATAGTAAAACAGAGCTGTATCTGCCTATCCGAACTGCGATAAAATGAGATGGATACGGGTGATGTGTAATAATGCTGAATTACGTGGTGAGGATTGTGCCGTTGGCGTAGCCGCCGTAGCCGCAGGAGGTGACGCTGCAGCCGGCGCCGGTCATCACGAGCGTGAAGTTGCCGAGCATCATGCTGCTGCTGTTGCCGCACCGCATGCTGGAGCACGCCGCGTCCGCCAGTGGCGCCGGCACGCAGAACAGGCTGCGACGAGAAGCTGCGGCGTCAGAAAGCCCGAACTGGGAGTCTGGGAGAGATGAGTGGAATCTGAGTCAGATTGGAAGGCAAGTCGGCAGTGTGGGTGCCTACTCCAAGTTGGCCGGACCACAGCTGCACTGGACACAGCGATCGGCAGTGACTGCGTAGGTCCCGTTCGCCACGGCCAGCCCGTAGTCCGACGTGGAGGTGGGGAACGACGAGCTGCATGCTGGAAACGGAAAAATGGAAGGGTGTCAGTGAAGTACTGTACGGAGTAGTACCATATAATGAAGTGAACGAAATGATAGTAGAGCAAATAATGACCGAGAGATTAGTGACGATCGAGGAGCAGCAAGTGGAGACACCATGCATACATAGCCTACTAGCCATGCATAATAATACCGGTTAATAATTGATGCTGTCATCAGTCCTCATCCTGATCTGACAGAGCATTTGAGGATGGCGATGAATGCAGTTTTGTCCTCGAGTTTTTCTTCAGACAAGACAAAGTGCGATTCTTAAGTACTAGTACTACTATACTAGTACTACCGTTTTGTTAGTCCATGCCCCCTAAAGCTGATGGAGCGCACTTGACAAGGAACCCTTTTCGCTGTGAGGACTTTCTGCACGATATTGACAGGACGATACGCATGCATATGCTTTTCAGTTTCCTGTCTTTCGTTCCTCACAGGAACCTCATCAGGATCAAAAGCTACGTACCAGCCGTGGAAAATAAAACATGCGAGTAGGGATCTTTCTCAAAAGCTGGGAGCACCCGTGCACTTAGTACGTACTACTACGTATTTAGTACGTACTAGTACGTATACAATGTACTTCGTTTGAAGTATAAAATCCTATCGTCGCCTATGAACACTGACGACAAGTGCGTCACATTTGTGTGCAGCGAAGAGCTAAGTTACGATTTCTTCCGAGACCAGGCGAGTAACTAGCGCTGTACTACTACTACTACTACAACGCGAGCTGCTCAAAATGGACGACATTTCAATCAGAAGGTTTGTGCGCATCAATGTTCACCGACCAAATTTGTCGACATCCATCTGTCTGAACTCTGACCAAACCACGCAGCTACGCACGAGGACGTAGCAGTACGCCTCACGAGATCCATCAAGACACAACACGACTGACAAGCGCGCGGGAGGCTCACCTGGCAGCGGGAGGACGATGATGTCCCCGGCGGCGACGTCGGCGTTGGCCAGGTCGTTGGCGCTTATCACGTCGGTGGCCGTGGTCCGGTACCTCCTCGCGACGGCGGGCACGGTGTCCCCCTTCGCCACCACGTACGTCAGGTACACGGCGGGCGCCCCGCTGTCCACCCCGCCGAAGCACGCGCAGTGCAGCGGCACCGACAGCGCGGTCCCGGCGTCCACCGCGTCGTCCGCGTTGAGGAGGATGCCGCTGGACTCGCGGATCCAGTCGGGGGCGGTGAGGCCGCCGTAGACCTGCGAGGCGACGGAGGCGAGCGTGTCCCCCTGGCGGGAGACGTAGCGGACGGAGGTGGTCTTGCGGATGCCGTTGGAGCAGGCGCAGGGGACGGGCACGCGCAGGGAGAGGCCGGCCGGGAGGATGCGGTTGGCGGCGTCGGGGACGGCGTAGTCGATGGCGTTGGCGGCGAGGATGGCGAGCGGGTCGGCGGCGAAGAGCGCGGCCACCTCGGCGAGCTTCAGGTCGGCGTAGAGTGTGTAGGAGAGCAGGGCGGGGCAGGCCGTGGAGGAGGCGCAGGGCTCGAGCGTGGACTTGGACTCGGCGCCTGGCAGCCGCGTGCAGGCCACGGCGGCGAGGAGGAGTAGGAGGAGGCGGTAGAGTGGAGTGGACGGGAGTGGCATGACGGTGGTCGGGAAAATCTGGGCTGTTGACTGGAGGCTCGCGGTTTCCGGAGGGAATGGTGGAGACGTACTGGAAAATGTGCTGCGCGCCTGCGCTTCGGATCCCGTGTTTGTTGTCGGCTGCAGGGATGGTCTACGATCAGGTCCGTGTTCGACTGTTCGTTGTCGGCCGAGTACATACATGAAAGTTGCTGTAGCTTTGTGCTTGACACGAACCCACGCGATGGCTCCAGCTAAATAAGCCAAGGGCATCTTCACCGGGCCCCGATTCAAACGGACAACTCAAACTATTCGTTACTGTCCATTTGGTTAGGTCACGATCACTTTTGGTCGTGGGCTGGCCCGACCGATGGCTCTAGCTAAATACGTTAAGGATATCTCCACCGAACCGATCTAAACAGACAACCCAAATTTGTTACTGTCCATATGGGTCGGGCCGTGGTCATTTTGGATCATGACCGACTTCATCTAGCATAACGCCAAATGCGATTCATCTGTTGAGTCTGGCGGTCTTTGCCTCTAGACCTAACATTTGCATATGAATAGTTCACAATTAAATTACGTAGATAAATGTCTATTTTGACAAACAAATAAATGTATATTTTGACAAACAAATAAATAAATTTTTGAAGGGAATATACCCGAGAGGCAATAATAAAGTGGTTATTATCTTATTCCATATTTATGATAAATGTTTATTTTGCATGCTATAATTATATTAATTTGGAAACATTAATACATGTGTGTTTAATAAACAAAAGGAAAGTTCCTAGTTATGCCTCTCTTATAAACTAGCTCGTTGATTAACAAGATGATCAAGATTTCCTGATCATGGATATTGGATGTTGTTAATAACGATGTCACAACATTGGTGGAATGATGTGATGAACATTCATCCGAAGTATAGCATTACATCAAAGTCATTATGTTTATATTGCTATAACATCATACGAAGTAATCTTAGTCCTTAGACCATGAGATTATGTTAATTGCTAACATCAGAAGAGTGACTTGATAACATCAAACGTCACACCATAAAAGGGTGACTATAAAGGTGGGTTCAGATACTCCGAAGGTGTTATGTTAAGGCTCATGGATCAAGAATGAGATTTGTCCATCCCGATGACGGATAGATATACTCTGGGCCCTCTCAGTGATATCACATTGAAAATAGCTTGCAAGCAAGTGATGTGATCACTAGAATGATATATCACGGGAACAAGAAAAGAGCGCATGTCGGTAACGAGATCAAACTAGGTATTGAGATACTGATGATCGAATCTCGAACATGTAATATATCGTGAGACAAAGGGATTAAGTTACTACGTTAAAGGTTCACACGATCACAAGAGTCATCGTTGAATGTGTGGGAGTCAGTACGGATCTACAGGTCCTGTTGCTGATTATTTATCAAAGAGGGGTTTCGATCATGTCTGCATTATTCACGAACCGTAGGGTGACACACTTAAGGTATACCAACACCATTTGGAGCAAATATGTTTCAGATAAAGATTTAAGAAAGCGTTGGAATCATTTCGATGAAAACCGGAATTGTTTCGGATGAAATTGCTAAAACTGGTTCTACATGTGATATTGAAATGTTGTAGGGAGTTTTATGTGAATGTTTGTTAATTAAAGTAATTAACAAATTTCTGAATAAAATAAATAAAAGTGTTTTATTTAATAAGAGCTTGCATTAAATTTGGTGGAAATTTAACGCATGTGAGTGGACATGAGTAGAGGTGTGTGTTTATGTGAGTGGGACTCCACCCACATGAATGAGGGAGAGGTGGGGGCACCCACCATGGCCGGCGCCATACCCTCTTGGGATGCCTCCCCTTCCCTATATAAGAAGCACCTCCTCCTCATCTCCTCTTGCACCACCTTCTCGTGAAGGTTATCTTCTTCCTCTAGTTATTCCCATGGTCTTGGATTAGCGAGATACATGTTCTCGGTGGCTTTATCTGAAAAGGAGTTACTGCTTTCGCTGCATCGCTGGAGCGAGGAGGCGGAGGTTGTTCGGTGGACCGAACGTGTGTGCGATCACGGATGCACCGCTACTTTGCGGTGCTGGACCTGATGGTGCTGGAACTGCTAGACCTAAAGGACTTCATCACGATCTTGAGATCGGCAAGTGTATGACTACATCATCCACGAGTTCCATCTCGTTAACAAAGCTTTGTTGTCTTCGAGGGTAAGTTCTCTATGGATGTATATCCACCCGTCGCTTGTATCTAATAGATAGATCTTGGCATATAGTTCCCATCATAGGAAATTTTTTGTTTTCTATGCTACGAACCCAACAGTGGTATCAGAGACTGATCTATGCGTAGGTGCTTTGCACGGGTAGTACATATATGTTTATATGTGGGCGATGATGATCATGTTATTGCATCTTTCATGTATTTTGGATATTGGTGGCATAGTGGGATGAAGCGGCCTGGACCAACTTTACA
The DNA here is from genome assembly GCA_023614405.1 of Avena insularis. NCBI lineage: Eukaryota > Viridiplantae > Streptophyta > Magnoliopsida > Poales > Poaceae > Avena > Avena insularis. The sequence continues at coordinate 488,175,166 of CM042692.1, read as the reverse complement.
TGTCATCGCACATGAGACCGGTTCCACGACTGACATGCAACTAGTTTTTCATAAGTGGCTAGCGGGTGTCTGTCTCTCCTACTATAGTCAATATCTGATTTACAACGAGTTGATAATAACTTAGTTATCATCATTGTGGTTTCATGTTCGTAGATAAGACCGGTTCTATCTCCGAAAGCCCTAAGCCACGTAAAACTTGCAATGGATAAATTAGAGGCGTCTAGTTTAGATTTTTGTTGGGCTAGTGTCATGATATGGTAATGTTGTAAGTTGATGTATGGTAGATACCCTTACAACACACCTAACGTGTAAGTTCCATAGACCTTGGCCTTACACACAAAGGAATGATAGAGATCATACCACGATGCACATGATGGTGATCAAATGCATGGACCATATCATTCCACTTTACACATATTATGTTTGCATCTTATATTGCTAGTTTGGCGTTTTAGTAGCATTATAAGATGATCCCTCATTTAAATATTAAGATAAAATGTGTTCTTCCTTAAGTATGCACCATTCTATGGATCGTGTTTCGAGACATCACGTGATGATCAGGTGTAATCGACTCTACGCTTTCATACAACGGGTGTAAGACAGTTTTACACACGCGAATACTAAGGTTCTTACTTGGCGAGCCTAGCATGTACAGACATGGACTTGGAACACGGACCGAAAGGTTAAGCATGAGTCATATAGTTGATGTGATGCCCATATTGATGCTTGCCTTTGAAGCTACATCGACTCATGTGATGATCGGACTTGGTGTAGTGGATTTGGTTCATGTAATCACCAAAAAGGCATGAGGGATGTCGTTTTTGAGTGGGAGTTCATTTATAATTTGGATTAGTCGAACTCAATTTGTCATAAACTAAATCGAATTGAATTTGCATAAATTGTTGTAGTCATTGGCATTTGTTTACTACCTTATGCTTAGTTTTAATTGAGATAATAGAACTATAGAATTCTGGATATTTACTTTACAAACTGGTATCGTATTGTTTTGAATGTCAATTTAAAGTTTAGAAGTCCTATTGCAAACTTTTAGCAAACTCTATTTACTCCATGAAGTTTAATAAACAGTATTAAATCAAGAGTAAGAATTCTAATGTTAGTATCTAAAGTATCATGTTTTCCTCCATGATTATTGATATTCAAAAGTTGTTTTTAATATCAAGGTTATCTAGGAGCTGAAAGAATTGTTTTAGAAACCATCATGTGTGGAAGATATTGTGATATCTAAAACAATGTTTTTGGTTCCAATATGATAAAGTATAATTTAGCAAAATACATGTTCTCATATTGTATGAGAATTTGTGGAGGATGGAAATGCTAGGCATCCGGATCTCCTAAAAAGGTTTTGGGAACTAACATTATACTCATGATTCTTCCTTATAGGCTATAGTAGCTTGATCATGAAAGTTGTCATGATAAGGATGAATAGAAGATGTAAATAAAATGTTTACTACACTAATAGATTACTAAAGAATGGATTTTTGAAAGAACACCAAACATTTGATGATGGTGATCCACTTCAAAGTGCAAGTCCAAAGATATTAGTATTTGACTATATACACTTTGTACTATGTGTCATGTGAATGACACCACTATTGATGTTCATAGATTCTTTTAAAAGAAAAGGAATTGTTGAAAGAGAATCTATAAAATATTTGGTAGAAAAGAAAAGGTTGGAGATGTCCAACTTAGGTATATAGAAGATATACATGTTACGGTTGTATTCCTTGCTTGTCAAACAATGTGGTTCTGAGGTATTGGATACCGGTATTGGATACCGAATTGGTTGGTGTGAAGTGTCATACAGAACAACACAATTCATGAACTGCAACGGCCTAAGTAACTAGCAAGAAAATAAGTGATGATGTTCATCGAAAACAAATAAAGTGTTATTGTGTTCTCGTTGTCGTCAAACCTAGCCTTCAAGATTTGTTTTAATAATTGTTATTTTGTTCCGGTATTACGAGAATAATGGTTGTTCAAATAATTACCGTATTCCATAGAGGATGGATGAACTTTTACAAGTCTAGTTGGAGAAATCACATCCATAAACATTATTGCTAAAATGTCATAAGACAAATGATTGGAAGATCACTTATGAAGTGACATTGTTGTTTGAATTATATTGGAAAGTAAACATGAAGAAAATCCATGTTGATGGATTTTTGGAGTCTTTTGATTTTGATCAATTGACGCTCGTGAAACTTTCCTCGAGATAATTGAAACTCCGTTCATAGGCCAAAGAGGAACGAATGACTAGCTTATTAGAAATTGTGCATGCTAATGTGCATAGTCCATTATGTGTAGCCATATGCGATGGATCTTTTTGCTTCATATGCTTTCTCCAAAAATTTGAGTGAATATATTTACATATTTACTTAATAAGGAAGAAGTATGAAACGTTTGAAAATTGTTCAAAGACTTTCAAGATGAAGTAAAAAATCATTATAACAAGAAAATAAAAGAGTTTATGATTTGATCATAAAGGAAGATATTTGAGTTACAGGTTTAGCAAAACACCTAAGATTTTAGGAATTGTTCCATGAATTTGCATTTCCCGATAAACCACAGGAGTATGGTATGTTCGAGAGATCAAATCAAACCTTGTTTGACATGGTAAGATCAAAGGTGTCATTTATAAAACTGCCATTATGTTTTAAGGATTAAAGCTTTAGAGACTACCGCTTTTATACTGAAAAGAGCACCATCGTGATCCGTTGAAATGACACCATATGAGTTATGTTTTCGGATAAAACCCGAATTGTCTTTTCTTAAGTTTTGGTATGCTATGCATAAGTAAAAATGTTTACAACCAAAGTCGGATAAGCACGTATTTGTAGGTTATCCCAAAGAATTTGTTGGGAATTCCTCCATAACACCGAGGACAAAAGAGTTTGTCGCTTGGAACGTCAAGTTTCTTGAGAAGAATTTTTCGTGAAAAGTTAAGTGGGAGGACAATAGAACTTTGATACGGTTGTTGAACCTTAGCTATATCTACTAAGTAGCGCAGCGCCGGAAAGTGTCCCGGTGGCGGCCACAATGCTCATGGCTCTCGTGATTACAAAGGGTGTGATCTTGGAGATTAGAGTTCCTATTGAACCATGTGGGTCGGTAAGAATCAAATAGTAATATTTGAAACAGAAGTCGTTATTGTTTTGACAATGATGAACCGACTGCATGCAAAGAAGCGGTGATCGGCCCTGACTCCATAAAATGACTAGAAGTCATATAATCCGTGATAGTATCCATACACGAGAAATCAAGTTTCTGAACTTGGAAGACCCTCTAGAAAGGCGTGAAGCCTATCTGTCATGTTTGGATCTATAAAGAAATAGAGATGGATGTTTAACATCTATGAAATAGTCGACATGTCGGAAAGAAGTTTACGGCAATGTTCAAGGAGTTGACTATGACAAGATTTGATCTTTCATAGCGATATTTAGTCTTGACGGATTAATGTAGCAACCACTACATATAATTTGGTATATGGTAGTTGAATAAACAAAATAAGGTTCTTCTAATAGAATGGTTACCTAGGACATGTACATGACACGGTCCGAAGGGTTTTGTTAATTCAAATGGTGCTAAAACGGCATGCAAACTTCAATAGTTGAAGTGAGCATAGCGGAGTTGGAATCTTCACCATGATGAAAATGTTAAAGGAGTTTAATTTCATCGGAGATGATGAAGATGCTTGCATTTGCAAGAAATTAAGTGGGAGCGCTGAGACAAATTTGCAATACATTATGTAGAGTACATATTGTTGATTGAAAATGATGTATCTTTTATTGACACAAGTTAAGAATTTCATTAAAATAGGATTTCGATGAAAGACTTGGGAAAAACTGGAATATTTGGCATCAATGTCTATATGGATAGATTGAGGCACTAATATGGTTATGCCAGACGTACATATATGGGATATTGAAAGGGTTCAATATGGAAACAACAAGAAAGGTTCTTGCTGCATGGAAAGGATTGTATCAAGATTCAAGTGTTTCAACACTTGGTGAGTAAAATCACATGAATATTTTGATCGATTATACCGTAATATGTATATATCCAGATATGTCCTATGCTCTAAATGTTATGAGCACATACCAGAATGATTCATAAGATGATCATTGGACGATAGTAAAGATATTCTTATGAGCTTTGGAAGAACTAAGAATATATCATGTATAAGTGACAAATAGTTAAAGGTAGTTCATTGTAAAGTGTTACATTGATACTAGTTTTGTCAGAAGATACAAATTGAATTTATCTCAATTTAGACTATGGGTGGCACAATGTAATGGAAAAGATGTTCCATGATGGATTTGGATGAGTTCCAAAGTTTAGACATTGTGACGGATACTACAACAAAAGGCTAAGTATATGACTGCTATAGTAGCAACAAATAAGGGCATTTGTGTTAAGTAGTTTGTTATCAAACTAGGTGTGGTTCAAAGTGGGCTAATACTATGAAGATATATTGTATGACAATAATATCAACATATTTTAACCCTAACAAACTAAAGGTCTCACCAAAGGACCAAATTTATACAATCCCATCTCATTTGAGAATGAGTGATGCGTAGAGATGCAAAGATATGCAAATACACACGGACCTGAAACTGTCAGAGCCGTATATTATGTTAACCACTAGAAATCGCGTATATGCAACACCAGAAAGCCATAGGTGTTCAATACGCAAAGTTTTTCAAACTAGATTATTGACTCTAGTGCAAGTGGAAGACTGAAGGGAATATGCCTGAGAGGCAATAATAAAGTGGTTATTATCTTATTCCATGTTTATGATAAATGTTTATTTTGCATGCTATAATTGTATTAATTTGGAAACATTAATACATGTGTGTTTAATAAACAAAAGAAAAGTTCCTAGTTATGCCTCTCTTATAAACTAGCTCGTTGATTAACAAGATGATCAAGGTTTCATGATTATGGACATTGGATGTTGTTAATAACAAGGTCACAACATTGGTGGAATGATGTGATGAACATTCATCCGAAGTATAGCATTACATCAAAGTCATTATGTTTATATTGCTATAACATCATACAAAGTAATCTTAGTCCTTAGACCATGAGATCATGTTAATTGCTAACATCAGAAGAGTGACTTGATAACATCAAACGTCACACCGTAAAAGGGTGACTATAAAGGTGGGTTCAGATACTCCGTAGGTGTTATGTTGAGGCTCATGGATCAAGAATGGGATTTGTCCATCCCGATGACGGATAGATATACTCTGGGCCCTCTCGGTGATATCACATTGAGAATAGCTTGCAAGCAAGTGATGTGATCACTAGAATGTTATATCACGGGACGAGAAAAGAGTGCATGTTGGTAACGAGATCAAACTAGGTATTGAGATACTGATGATCGAATCTCAGACATGTAATATATCGTGAGACAAAGGGATTAAGTTACTAGCGTTAAAGGTTCACACGATCACAAGAGTCATCGTTGAATGTGTGGGAGTCAGTACGGATCTCCAGGTCCCGCTGCTGATTATTGATCGGAGAGGGGTCTCGGTCATGTCTGCATTATTCGCGAACCGTAGGGTGACACACTTAAGGGATACCGACACCATTTGGATCAAATATGTTTCAGATAAAGATTTAAGAAAGTGCTAGAATAATTTCGATGGAAACAAAAATTGTTTCGGGTGAAATTGCTGAAACTAGTTCTGCATGTGATATTAAAATGTTGCAGGGAGTTTTATGTGAATGTTTGTTAATTAAAGTAATTAACAAAATTCTGAATAAAATAAATCAAAGTGTGTTATTTAATAAGAGCTTGCATTAAATTTGGTGGAATTTTAATGCATGTGAGTGGACATGAGTGGACGTGTGTGTTTATGTGAGTGGGAGCTCCACCCACATGAATGAGGGAGAGGTGGGGGCACCCACCATGGCCGGCACCATACCCCCTTGTGCTGCCCCCCCCCCCCCTCCCCTATATAAGGAGCACCTCCTCCTCTTCTCTTGCACCACCTCCTCGTGAAGGTTCTCTTCTCCCTCTAGTTATTCCCATGGTCTCGGATTAGCGAGATACATGTTCCCGGTGGCTTTATCTGGAAAGGAGTTGCTGCTTCTGCTGCATCGCTGGAGCGAGGAGGCGGAGGTTGTTCGGTGTACCGAACATGCGTGCGATCACGGATGCACCGCTGCTTTGCGGTGCTTGACTTGATGGTGCTGGACCTGATGGTGCTGGAACTGCTAGACCTGAAGGACTTCATCACGATCTTGAGATCGGCAAGTGTACGACTACATCATCCACGAGTTTCATCTTGTTAACAAAGCTTTGTTGTCTTCAAGGGTGAGTTCTCTATGGATTTATATCCACCCATTGCTTGTATCTAATAGATAGATCTTGGCATATAGTTCCCATTGTAGGAATTTTTTTGTTTTCTATGCTGCGAACCCAACAATGACGGTGGTCGGGAAAGTCTGGCATGTTGACCTGGAGGCTCGCGGTTCCAGGAGGGTTATGTGAGTGTGAAGGGATCGAGGGAATGGTGGAGACATACTAGAAAATGTGGTGCGCGACTGCGCTTCGGATCCCGTGGTGTCTGTCGACCGTAGGGATCATCTACGATCAGGGATCGTCCGTGTTCCTTGTCGGCCGAGTACGTACATGGAAGTTGTTGTACCTTTGTGCTTGACTCGAACCCACACGATGGAGCTAAATACCTTTACTGTCGGCATCAAGGAACAGAGGATTTCAAGATGCAGCGGACACCGGTGGCATGAATTGCATCAATCACATCACCAGCAGCACGATTCAAATGGTCCAACCCGCCCCGCATGGACACAAGCGACCTGATCCAAATAGACTGATGCGTACGGTTCGATCCATTTGTTCATCAAATTTGGGTTGCAATTGTGTATGACCAGACAATGTGCACGTCCTCCCCTTTGTCCACCACCCCACTCCCTCTTGGCCAGTATCACACGAGTCACTCCCTAATCCAAAACCCTCGTCTGCCCTCTCTGTCACCTCCCCAACACGCGCTAGCTGCCGCATGTACCGTGTCTCGCCGCTGTCCTTCCCAACCCAAGCTTGCGCCCTCGTTGCTGAAGGTGACTGGTTTCTATGGCTGCATCCCGATACTGACTGTGATGCCTATACCTCATCAGCCATACGTTGTGGCGCATCAGTAGCCCATGCGCACATGACCTTCCCTTACAATTGTCCGGTTGCAATCGATGTATGTTCATCACCTACATAGGCATGGACATTTATGACCTAGCCATGAACTGACCAGCGTCTTGTGTGTCCAAAGATGGACATTAGGGCAAGTTTTTCTACAAGAATGTCATCTAATCATCACCGGACGACAAGTCCGATGGTGACACTGGCATTTTGTTGGCCGCTGCAAGCATGATGCACGAGCACAACCAGATGTCGGTGTTGAAATGGATCATATGGGCACCTAGAGGGGGGGTGAATAGGTGCTATTTCAAATTTTAATGCTTTTTCAATTTTAGGCTTAGCACAAAAGGTAAATTCTCTAGATAAACTATTAGGTGGAATTTCCCTATATGCAAACATATCTACTAGCGAGTAAAGAGCGAGTGGAAGAGGAACGGGTGAACCATAGTGAAGCACGTGGAGACACAGGATTTGTTTTACCGCAGTTCCTTCCTTGTTAAGGGAAGTACGTCTGTGTTGGAGGGGTGGGCGGTACTAAGACCACCACGCCACAAAATGCCTCACCCTGTTCTCCGATGGATCCCGCCACCAAAGGCCTGATCCACCTTTCCACTATAGGAACCCTTCGAGGCGGGTACCGGTGCCTTTACACAACTAGCGGGGCACAACTCCACAATCAACTTGGAGGCTCCCGTAATCACAACAAGCTGCCACAAGAACAAGTTATCAATAACAAAGAATAAGATCTAGATATTGACAAGAATACTAGATCATAGATTTCTCTAAATTAATGGAAAGAAGTTGATGCGCTTGATTCGTGATGACGATGACGATTCTCTCCTCCTTCAATTCCCTCAAAGATCGAAGCCTTCGGGTGGTTGAAGTGGGAGGTCTAGAATGGGAGCTCTTGCAAAGGGTCTGAACAATTTCGAGTGAATCAAGAGTTCTGCATGTTGGGGAAGAAGGGATATTTATACCCCTTCCAAAACCAAGCCGTTGGAACCTTTGGGGGCCGGATTATCCGGCCTGGGGAAAACTCCGCCCTAACTCGGATTATCCGGTAGATAAACCGCCCCCACTCTGAGTGATGCGCCAAGCCCGCCCTTGATCGCCTACTGGGGGCCGGATTATCCGGCCTAGGGAGAAAAACCGCCCCAGTTCGGATTTCCCGAGAGAAAATCCGACCGGACTCCGAGCAACGCGCCTTGGCAGCCTTTGGTCGATTTCTGGGGGCCGGATTATCTGGCCCTTGCGAATGACGGATTATCTGGCCTGGGGAGGAAAAACCGCCCTAGTTCGGATTTTCCGGGAGAAAATCCGACTGGACCCCGAGCGACACGCCATGGCAGCCTTTGATCGATGATATAGACCGGATTATCTGGCCCTTGATAGGGCGGATAATCCGGCCCCCCAAAACACCTACACACTTAGCGCACATGAGAAAACTCCACGGTATTGTTATCTAACACACAAAACACAGGAAAACATGAAATGCTCTTTCAATCTCCCCATTTTTGGTGTTAGATGACAATACTAGGATTTGCAGGAAAGGATCATAAGACTACCAACAAAACATGGAAGAGACTCCCCCTTAATGTGTGCATATTAGAATTTTGCATTTGAATACAAATGCACACAAATAGGTTTGAATCTATTCCATTGACATATGAACAACATAATCATACCACCGAGATAGGGAGAGAGGCGTCCTTGAAATAGCCACAATTATCAACGTGATAACCAATATAAGCGCCTTCCTCAATAGATTCCTAGCATAATAAGATATGAATAGATGAATCCATAAGCATGATCCATGAGATAAATCCAGACATCCACCGTCACATAGTCTCAAACAAACCACAAACCACAAAATAAAGTTCAACACTAAATGGGCACAAGCGAGAAAACGAATAGGAAAAAATGCAAATGCTTGTGCCCGACCCATGCAAATCCTCGAAGACCTAGTAGAACTACTTCTCCCCCTTTGGCATCGATATGCCAAAAAGGAAGAAGAGCGATGCTAGCGCCCCAAAGGAAGGTACCCGGAGGCGCGGAGAAGAAGATTCGGGGAGGCCCGGAAAATCCGGTGGCCGGAGAGGCTCCGGGGAGGGCAGGGGACGGCGGGCGGCGGCTGAGGAGGAGGAGAGGGTTGGGGGAGAAGTGCTGCTCGTTATGAGCCCTTCCTCCCGATCCCTGCCCTTAAAGACGAAATCCGCCAGGGCCAGATTATCCGGCATATACTTGGGCCGGATTATCCGGCCACAAATCTGAATTTCTACTGAACACAGATTCAGGCCCGCGTGTCCCCAAACAACACCCTCACAAGGTGTACAAGGGACTTGTGTGCAAGAATAGATGGTTTAGGGGTAGGGAAAGGCTTAGGATAGAGAGAGCCAAACTGAGATGGTACTACACACTCAAAATTGCAAGAACTAAATCAACTAAAAGCCAAAATTGAGTGTGATTCCCATAAGAACATGAGATGAGCGAAAACAACCAAAAATCCAGCTCTCCTCATGGAAGAGGGCGGTGGCCATAGCCACCTTGTTGGAGTGTATGGTATGACACCGCGAAGATATATCTTGGGTTCATGACCACTACTCATCAATAAGCTCACATATCACAAAATGATATTAAGAGAAATGACTTAACTTGCTTTTGGCATTATGGGCGCGGGTTAGCACAATTAATTAGGACCACACTCCCCCTATATCCATGCCAACATCTAGACAAAATAAGACAGAAATGTATGAGTGAGTGCATGGGTAATCAAGACAAGCTCCTTGAATCAATGATATTTAGCTCATTCCTCAAGTAGCGGAACCTTTCTTCATCAAGTGGCTTCGTGAAAATATCAGCAAGTTGGTTCTTCGTGCTCACAAAAGATAGATCAATATCGCCTCGAGCAACATGGTCTCGAATAAAATGATTCCGAATCTCAATATTCTTTGTCCTTGTGTGTCAGACGGATTATGCAATTTTGATTGCACTTTTATTATCACATAAAAGAGGCACTTTGTCACAATTGACACCGTATTCCTTTAAAGTTTGCCTCATCCATAATAACTGAGTGCAGGCACTAGCAGCAGCAACATATTCAGCTTCGGCGGTAGAGAGAGAGATACAATTCTGCTTTTTAGATGACCAACACACTAGAGATCCGCCCAAGAATTGACAAGCTCCATAAGTGGATTTCCGATCATCTTTATCACCAGCCCAATCTGAATCAGTATAACCACATAGAGAGAAATTGGAGCCCTTGGGATACCATAGACCAAAGTTAGGGGAATGAACCAAATATCGAAAGATCCTCTTGACCGCCACTAAGTGACTTTCTTTAGGAGCTGCTTGATACCTTGCACACATCCCCACACTCAACACAATATCGGGTCTAGATGCGCAGAGGTAAAGAAGAGAGCCGATCATGGACCGGTATACCTTTTGGTCCACATCTTTACCATGGGGGTTAAGTTCAAGGTAACATCTTGTTTGCATCGGAGTGGCGACACCATTGAGATCCGTCATCTTGAATCTCTTGAGCATGTCTTGGATGTATTTGGCTTGATTGATGAAGGTTCCTTCTCTAAGTTGCTTGATCTCGAATCCAAGAAAGAACCGTAATTCCCCCATCATAGACATCTCAAACCTGTCAGTCATAAGCTTTGAAAATTCATCATTAAAAGCATTATTAGTAGAACCAAAGATGATGTCGTCTACATATAGTTGGCATACGAAGAGCTCCCCCTTAACCTTCTTAGTAAAAAGAGTGGGATCGATTTGCCCAACTTCGAATCCACGGTCTAGCAAAAGCTCTTTAAGATGCTCATACCACGCACGTGGGGATTGTTTAAGGCCATAGAGTGCCTTATCGAGTTTGTAGACATGGTTCGAGAAGTTAGGATCCTCAAATCCCGGGGGTTGCTTTACATATACCAACTCATGTAGAGGACCATTAAGAAAAGCACTCTTGACGTCCATTTGCTGCAATTTAAAATTGTTATGGGCAGCATAAGCAAGAAGGATACGGATGGACTCAAGCCGAGCCACAGGAGAATAGGTCTCGTCGAAGTCAATGCCTTCAACTTGGGAATAGCCTTGTGCCACAAGTCTTGCCTTGTTCCTCACAACAATGCTATTCTCATCTTGCTTGTTTTTAAATATCCATTTGGTGCCGATAACATTGCGGCAATCCTTGGGCTTCTCCACGAGTTTCCAAAATTTGTTGCACTCAAAATTATTCAATTCTTCATGCATAGCAACAACCCAGTCCGGATCTTCAAGAGCTTCAAATACTTTCTTGGGTTCCACCATTGAGATGTGATCTTGATGCTCACCAAAACTTGCCAATTCCCTTCTTGTGGAAACCCTTCGTCGAAGATCACCTACAACCTTGTCGAGAGTGTGACCCCTTAACTCAAGGTTCAGATCAGCACGAGCCTTGCAACGAAGTTCAATGAGCTTGTTTCTCTTGAAGGGATAGTTTCATCACTTGAATCATCATTGGAATCATTTGCTTGACCTTGATTAGAATTCGGATTGACAGCAGTGGGAGGTGATGAAGCGTGCCCTTGAGGTGGGTCAGCAGCCGTAACAGGAGACTGCTGAACAACAGGTGATTCAGGGCCGGACAATCCGGTCGATGGTGAGGCCGAATAATCCGGCCTGGGAGAACTTGTAGCAGCTTCATCAGGTTGCCTGGGACTTGCTTGAACTGGCGAGGGGCCGGATAATCCGGGGCCAGCCGGAAAATCCGGCATGGAGCTTGCAACGATTTCTTCAATGGCAAGAGCAGTTTGGTCGTTAGTAGCGGAGTGACCGGATAATCCGGTGTCCACCGGATAATCCGTCCTAGAGCATTCTGGAGCAACTTGACCTTCATCATTTGATGGAGATGGTGTAGAAGTTGCTCCCGTGGTTGGAACATGTTGAGTATGTGTAGATGAGGGCCCTTCATGAGTAGAGCATTGTCCTTCTCGATCCGCCACAAGGGGTTCCTCAATGGGGCGGAATAATCCCACGCCCATTCTTCTTATGGCATCTTGGGGTATTTCAACATCTGCATCACAAACACCAACTTGCTCCGCATGGGAACCGTCATTTTCCTCGAACACCACACTACAAGATTCTACAACAGTTCTGGAGAGCTTATTATAGACTCTATAAGTGTGGGATTCGGCACCATAACCAACAAAAATACCTTCTATAGCCTTAGACTCAAATTTAGATAAACGAACTCCCTTGATGAGAAAGAAACACTTACACCCGAATACCCGAAAGTATGAGATGTTTGGCTTGTTACCGGTAAGTATTTCATACGGAGTCTTGTACAAGATCTTATAGAGGTATAACCGGTTGGATGAATGACAAGCGGTAGAGATTGCTTCAGCCCGGAAGTTATAAGGAGACTTGAATTAAGCTATCATTGACCTTGCCATGTCCGTTAGAGTCTGATTCTTCCTCTCGGCTACACCATTTTGTTGAGGGGTGTACGCAGCGGAATATTGATGTCTTATCCCCTCTTCACTTAGGAACTCATTTAAGGTGTAGTTCTTGAACTCAGAGCCGTTATCACTTCTTATAGCCAGAATAGGGACGTTGTGTTGACGTTGAACCTCGTTGGCGAAGTCGATGACCGTTTGTTGAGTTTCACTCTTCAACTTGAAGAAATAAACCCAAGTGTATCTTGAGTAATCATCAATGATTACAAGACAGTATTTCTTCCCACCGAGGCTTGCATGAGATGGAGGTCCGAAGAGGTCCACACGAAGAAGCTCTAGGATCCTTTTTGACGAGATAATAGTCTTCCTTCGATAAGGAGAGTCATGCATTTTCCCTTCAACACAAGCCCTGCAAACATGATCTTTGGCAAAGGAGACATTTTCTTTTAGTCCAAGAATGTGGCCACCCTTGTGAAGACTTTGCAAAGTTCTCATATTGACACGGGCTAGTCGGCGATGCCATAACCAACCCGCGTCAGCTTTTCCGAAAAGACACATCGGGCCTGTAGTGGTTTTCCCGGAAAAGTCCACCACGTACAGGTCATTTTCGACATATCCCACGAAAGCGACTTTTAGAGACTTGCTCCACAAGAGTACCACCAAACCAACATCAATATAAACTGCAAAGCCCATCTTACCAAGGGCGCAAACTGAAAGTAAATTGTACCCAAGGGTCTCAACAAGCATGACGTCCACGAGAGAGATATCGTGAGACACCACGACTTTGCCGAGACCCAATACCTCAGATTTTGACTTGTCACCATAGGAGATGGTTATATGATCATGATTTGGCCGCATCTCCGTGATGATCTCCTTGCTTCCGGTCATGTGACTCGTGCATCCGCTATCGAGTACCCATTTAGACCCACCGGAAGCATAGCCCTGCAAGAAAGTTACTCCTTGGTTTTAGGTACCCATTTTTCAATGGGTCCTCTCATGTTAGTGACAAGGGTTTTGGGAACCCAAATTGACCAAGGGATGTAACAATCATAAGAGCCTACATAACTATCATAAACATCACCATAATGATCGCAATATGACTCAAAGTTAGGATTGTTAGCCCCTGTAAAACCATCATAGTTAGACTTGTCATTGGTGGTGGTGCTAGTCTTTGGTTGAGCAGGCTTGCTCTTCTTCTTCTTCGTCTTCTTGTTTTTCTTGTTCTTTGTCTTGGGAATATAACCAAGACCTTATTTTCCATTATTTGTCCTTTGCTTGCTCAGTATCTCATATAAAACCTCTTTACCTTTGTGTTGAGATCCTCTTACAAGTTCTTCTTTTCCATAGGATGATGTGGAGGTGCTTGGCACATCATACATCTTCAATTGAGTTTGGAGCTGGTCATGAGATTCATTTAGAGTCGAGTGATCACTCTCCAATGCCTTGTGAGCACTGTCAAGTTTATCAAACTTCTCCGAGAGTCTAGCATGAGCAGCCCCAAATTCAATCTTTTCTTTCTTTAGTTTCTTTACCTTGGCAAGAGCATTGTCACGTTCTTTAGCTGAGCCACAACTTCTTCATGTGACTCCTCAATGGATTCGAGTCTCTCTTCCAAAGATACTCGAGCTTCCTCTTCTTCTTCTAAGGCATTCTTCAAAGAAGCTATCTCCAAGGCATCTTCTCTTTCGAATCTGCCCTTTTCTTCAAGAAGATCTTCGGCTTGAGAAAGTTGACTCATAAGAGCATCAAAATGAAGTTTGTGGTCACCTTGCAGGTTAGTAAAAAAGTTGTCCAAAGAAATAACTTCTTCTTTCATCTTAAGACTAGCATGATCATCCATATCCAAATTTATGTTAGTCTTAGCAAATGAAGAGCTAGAACTTGATACCTCGGACCCTCTTGTCATAAGGCAAGTGACGTTGTTGTTGATGACGTTCTCGTTTGGCAAGTCGAAGAGAGATGATGGAGTCGATGTGGTGGCTATAGCAGCCACCTCATGAGAACTTTCTTCATCCTCTTCATCTTCACTTCCAGATGAGTATTCTTCTTGTGCCACCAACACAATCTTGGGTTGCTTCTTGTAAGGGCCATTCTTTTTGATAAATGGCTTCTTCTTAGGTGCCTTGGATTTTTCTTTAAGGATAAGCCTGCCACCATTGTCTTCTCTATTTTGATATGGACACTCAGCCACAAAGTGCAGCCTATCTCCACAATTGTAGCATGTTCTCAGTTTTGGGCCACTTTCTCTTCTTCCACTTGACCCAATCTTGCGCTTGAGTTCCGACTTGGCCTTGGCAGGATCTTTCCAAAAGTTCCTTGCGGAAAACGCCATGTATTCACCATGAGCACGTTTGACTTCATCAGGGCAGTCCATGGAGGCACCCTCAAAAGTTCTTTCGTCCTCATCTTGCTCAACAACATTAGCCTTTAGAGCAACATTGACTCCCTTTTGCATTCCAATGGCACGGGCACGGGCATCTTCAGCGTTCTTTGCAGCAACTTTGAATGACGCCATTTCTTGCATGACTTCATTGGATGTAATTTGATGGTAGTTGTGTCTACCTTGCAAGCTCTTCAAGTCCGTTGGCTCGAAAGGCATTAAGGCACTCACATATTTTCTTTTTATCCATGCATCATCAATGTGAGTGGCTCCATGCTTTCTAAATGTTGTTGCAATGCCCTTGAGTCTTCTATACATATCTTCATGGTTTTCACCATCTAACATGTAGAATCCTTCAGCTTCATTACTAAGGGAATCATACCTATTCCTTCTCATGCTTTCATTCCCAATAAAGAGATCGGTGAGGGCATCCCAAGCTTCTTTAGCTGTGTTGAGATGTTCAATGTGGGGCATGTCCTTGGGACCCACACCAAGTTGTATCATGTGGAGAGCCGTAGCATTCAATTGGCTATCCACAACTTCTCTTCTTGTTAGGTTGGTATGATCTCCAATATGAAGACCCTCTTCAATAATCCTCCAAAGTTCAATAGAAGAGCTACAAACATGAGACTTCATTAAGAATTGCCATTGATTAAAAGAGGATGCAGTAAGCTTGGGTGGATCACCCCTATTGTTTATATGAGGATGAGGGATAGGTGGGTCGGGGGAATATACGTGATGGACCTCACTATATTCCTCCTTACCACTTCCTTTCTTGGAGGTGGAATCGTTATGTTTTTCACCTACCACTTCATCATCCTTGGATCCAGTGTTAGCCTTATCCTTGGATGATGGTGTGGCGGCCTCAGAGGAGAATGGAGATGGGGCTATGGATGATGTGAGACGAGCAATCATTTGATTCATCTCCTCCATCTTAGCCTCAAAGGATTTCAACAACGTTGTTTCCAACGTTTCGAGGTCATCCATTGTGACCTTACCCACTGATACATTGCAAATGTATCTATAATTTTTGATGTTCCATGCTTGGTTTTATCCACTTTCTTGTGTTTTGTCCACACTTTGGAGTACTTTTCATATGATTTCTTGGACTAACCTATTAACAAGAGCCACAGTGCCAGTTGCCTATTTTCTGCTATTTTTTGTTCCAGGAAAGTCAAAAAATGAATATTCTCGGAATTGGACAGGACAAAAGCCAAAGTGCCTATTTTTCCAGAAGACTCCAGGAGCCAGAATACGAGACGGAGGAGGGTTGTGGTTCCACCCCAGCGCCGGGCGGGGCATGGTGTGGTGGCCCCAGGCAACCCCTCGGTCTCCCTCTTCGCCTATAAGAAGCCTTCTGACATAAAAACTCCGGGGGGTTCGACGTTTTTGCGTAGGAGTTCCGCTCGCTTCCGCACCTGTAGGGAATTGGAGAAGATCATCGCCATCATCATCACCATCGCTTCTCCATCGACCATCCATGTTTCCCCCATCTATGAGTGAGTAATCCCCCGCTGTAGGCTATGGGGATGGTAGGGATTGGATGAGATTGTTCATGTAATGGCATCAGATTGTTAGGGCATGGTGCCTAGTATCTTTTATTAGTGCTTTATGACTTTGTTGCGACTTGTTGTGCTTAATGCTTGTCACTAGGGCCCGAGTGCCATGATTTTAGATCTGAACATGTTATTGATTCATTATGATAGTATTGTTTATGGTCTTATCTACAAGTTGTATACACACATTGTTGTCCGGAACCAATGGCCCCGAAGTGACAGAAATCGGGATAACCGGAGGGAATGGCTTTGATGTGAGGATCACATGTGTTCACGGAGTGTTAATGCTTTGCTCCGGTGCTCTATTAAAAGGAGCACCTTAATTGCCAGTAGTTCCTAGAGGCCCCGCCGCAAGCAGGCGAGCGTGACAAAAGATATTGTGAAAGTTCTCATTGCGAGCACGTATGACTATATATGGAACACATGCCTAGGATTGTCTAGTACTTGGATGCTTTATCTTATTTATCTGCAATTGCCCTATGTTCTGATTGCTATGTGAATTGTCTTGCCCATGCAACGCCCGTCTATCCATCCCTATGCCTACCGCACTCGAATCCCACTGTTTAGTGCTTTTGTTACTACTGTCTTTACTTTGCTACTGCTGCTACTTTACTATTCCTACTACAAAACTGTTGCTACTGATAAAATGTTGTGAGCAAGATTGTTTCTAGGTGCAGATGAATTGACAACTCAGTTGTTAAGGCTTATAAATATTCTTTGGCTCCCCTTGTGTTGAATCAATAAATTGGGTTTCACTTCCCTCGAAAATACTGTGATACACCCCCTATACTTGTGGGTCATCACCCACAGCCTCATTCCCATTCTCCTCGGTACCCATACTTCTCTTAGGCGGTTAAGCCCGAATAAAGAGTCGGGGCTCTGATACCAATTGAAATGGATCGTATGGGCACCTAGAGGGGGGTGAATAGGTGCTACTTCAAATTTTAATGCCTTTTCAATTTTAGGCTTAGCATAAAAGGTAAATTCTCTAGATAAACTATTAGGTGGAATTTCCCTATACGCAAACCTATCTACTAGCGACTAAAGAGCGAGTGGAAGAGGAACGGGTGAACCATAGTGAAGCACGCAGAGACACATGATTTGTTTTACCGTTGTTCCTTCCTTGTTAAGGGAAGTACGTCTGCGTTGGAGGGGTGGGCGGTACTAAGACCACCACGCCACAAAAGGCCTCACCCTGTTCTCCGATGGATCTCGCCACCAAAGGCCCGATCCACCTTTCCACTATAGGAACCCTTCGAGGCGGGTACCGGTGCCTTTACACAACTAGCGGGGCACAACTCCACAATCAACTTGGAGGCTCTCGTAATCACAACAAGCTGCCACAAGAACAAGTTATCAATAACAAAGAATAAGATCTAGATATTGACAAGAATACTAGATCAGAGATTTCTCCAAATTAATGGAGAGGAGTTGATGCGCTTGATTCGTGATGACGATGACGATTCGCTCCTCCTTCAATTCCCTCAAATATCGAAGCCTTCGGGTGGTTGAAGTGGGAGATCTAGAATGGGAGCTCTTGCAAAGAGTTTGAACAATTTAGAGTGAATCAAGAGTTATGCATGTTGGGAAGAAGGGATATTTATACCCCTTCCAAAACCAAGACGTTGGAGCCTTTGGGGGCCGGATTATCCGGCTCAAGTGAGGGCCGGATTATCTGGCCTGGGGAAAACTCCGCCCCTAGCTCGGATTATCCGGCAGATAAACCTCCCCAACTCTGAGTGATGCGCCAAGTCTGCTGATGTCTACGCACTTCTATTCTTGTAGACAGTTGTTGGGCCTCCAAGTGAAGAGGTTTGTAGAACAGCAGCAAGTTTTCCCTTAACTGGATCACCCAATGACGAGGGTTTAACTCATCAATGCCCATTGTTATGGACTTGGGTTTTGGAGAAGGAGGGAGCACTGGAGACATCTATCGGCTAGCAAACAAGCACACAGGGGACTCAAGGATTTACCCAGGTTCAGGCCTCGTAGAGGTCCCTACTCCTGCTTGTCTTCTCGTGGAATTATCAGAGGAATCGAAGATTACAATGGTGCACACATGCAATCTGGCGAGGGTTGTGGAAACTAGGGTTGTGTGTGTCGTCCTCGCCGCCCCCTCCTAGCCTTTATATAGGTAGGCTAGGTCTCGGGTAGCAGGTCGAGTCGGTTACAAGTTAGGGTTTTCCCCTTCAAAATTTCTATCTTTAGCTTCTTCTTGTTCTTCAAGCAATCGAGAGTCCGTAGGTTACTCGAGTCCTTCATTTGGGCCTTGGCGACACCGTGGGCCTTTACGATTTGAGCGTATATACCAAGCTCGAGTACCTGTAGGGTATACCCATGTCAGTAGCCTCCGAGTGTCCAGTGGAATCGCAGATTCGACTAGGGACTTTTTGAAGTCTTTCGAGTGCATGAATGAGTATATTTTCGACTGCTTTGTTTGTGTCATAGGGATTGTTGATGTGCGTGCCTGATTTATCCGATGTATCGGTATCAGTTAACCACCTTAGGGTAAAACAACGCAATCTACTCGAAGTCGAGTGCCCGGACTCGAATCCGGAAAAGTGTTGGTGTAATTCGACTCAAGCCGTGGAGGTCTTACAGGAGTCGAATTCCAGTTATATGGGTGTGAGCACTCGACGCGTCCGTCAAGGCATATTCATCGTACCTATAGGCACGGATATATTTCTGGTAGTGCGCAGCAAATGCGTTGCTAGGCCTTATTCAGGTCTTACCTTCACGCTGTAAGCGCGGCATCCGAAATTTTATCATCGCGGAGACGATTCGGGTGACCCAGGAGACGCAGTCTCTTTGTAGGGAAATGAGGCGGTGTCGCCATAAAATGAGGTAGCCCCTATGATTATTTGTACTAAGTACCGTGCGTTGATAACATCCACACTCGAAGTTACTTAGTACAAATAATCAAGGCACGGTACTTAGTCGAAGACTCGGGCAGGGACTACCTCATTTTATGGCGACACCGCCTCATTTCTGTGAGACCAGGCACATGGCTTAATAGGATTGATAGAATACTCATACCAACAAGTTGCAACTTCTTTTTCGGAAGCTCATTCGAAAAGAACTCTAAGGTTAAGCGTGCTTGGCCTAGAGCAATTCTAGGATGGGTGACCGACCGGGAAGTGGGTAACCGTGCGCATTTAGTGAGGACAAAGTGCGCAGAAAAGACTAGTGTTGGTCTGTGGGGCCAGTCTAGATATCCTATTAAGCTACCAGGAGTGACACCCCCCGGGCCCAGGAGTGGACGGGGTGTTACAATTTCCCTACAAAGATACTGCGTCTCCTGGGTCACCCGGATCGTCTCCGCGATGATAAAATTTCGGATGCCACGCTTACAACGTGAAGGTAATACCTGAATAAGGCCTGGCAACGCATTTGTCACAAGACTACCGTAAATATATCCGTGCCTTCAGGTACGATGAATATGACTTGACGGACGCGTCGAGTGCTCACACCCATATAACTGGAATTCGACTCCTGTAAGACCTCCGCGGCTTGAGTCGAATTACACCAGCACTTTTCTGGATTCGAGTCCGGGGACTCGAGTTCGAGTAGATTGCGTTGTTTCACCCTAAGGTGGTTAACTGATACCGATACCTCGGATAAATCAGGCACGCACATCAACAATCCCTATGACATAAACAAAGCAGTCGAAAATATACTCATTCATGCACTCGAAAGACTTCAAAAAGTCGAATCTGCGATTCCACTGGACACTCGGGGGCTACTGACATGGTGTGCACACTGTCACTTTCACACACATGGGGAGAGCAGAGATCTATTAAAGCACTTGAGTAGCAAGGTAGATCTACTTGATTACAAAGCTCATGATCACAATATGATCACACATAGAGAGAGATGAACACATAGCTACCGGTAGAACCCTTAGCCTCGAGAGAGAACTACTCCCTCCTCATCATGGGAATCAGCAACGGTGATGGATATGGTGGTGGAGATTGATGGAGATGGCTCCGGGGGCACTTCCCCGTCCCGGCAGGGTGCCGGAACAGAGACTTTTTGTCCCCCGAATCTCCCCTTCAGTGGCGACAGCGCTGCGGAACTTTTCGTGGCTGGAGGCTTGACTCTTTAGGGTTTATGCATTGGGAGGGTCTTATAGGCGAGAGGGGAGACCGAGGGGGTGTCGGAGGTGCCCACACCAACCCCTGATGCGGCCTGGCCTGGCCCGCGCCACCAGGTGGTGTGGCCACCCTCTGGCCCTTCTCCGTCTCGTATTCTGGCTCCAAGTGTCCCCTGGTAAGATAATAACTTTGGCTTTTGTCCCATCCATTTCCTTGAATATTCATTTTCTGACTTCCTGGAACCAAAAACAGCAGAAAACAGGCAACTGACACTGTGGCATCTTGTTAATAGGTTAGTCCAAGAAATCATATGAAAAGTACTCCAAAGTGTGGACAAAACACAAGAAAGTAAATAAAACCAAGCATGGAACATCAAAAATTATAGATACATTTGCAATGTATCAACATCCCCAAGCTTAACTCCTGCTCGTCCTCGAGTAGGTAAGTGATAAAAAGAAAGAATAATTTTTGAGGTGACATGCACCATCATAAACTTGATCAAAGTATGTGTGAAACATTCAATGCTGGGATCATAGTACTTCAATCATAACATGAAAGACAAAGTTCTAGCAATAAGACAAAGAAACTATGTTGCAACATGAAAAGGCACAAACAAAAGATTCATGAATAACAATGCTTTGCAAGAAGTTTGTTTGTTTCACATAAAGAAAACATAGCATAATAGCATTCAGCTTGTCCCTCATAGAGTAGCAAACATAAATGCATAGGAAACCTTCAAAGTTCATAAGAGTGACTAGATAATAGTTTAAAACAAGCAATATCAAAGCTATGCATCAATCAACTAGTCTTGGGACAATGCACATAGAACTAAGAATGGCCACTATGCTCTCAAAGTAGGTGAATAAAGATAGAAGGTGGAGACTCAATATAATGGTGGAAGAAAGGCCTTTTTATAAAAGGAAGTAGGGATTCAAGTCTCATAAAGAGCTTCCAAAAATTATGGTACTTATAGCTTTCAGCTCTCATTGCCCCTATCATAAGCATCTTGAAGTGATTAAGGTTAAAGTGAACAAACTATGGTGTACATGCTTGACAAAGTATAAGTTAGAAATCTCATGTCCCTTGTATACGAGGGCCGCCCCTCATGCTACTCAAGTTTAGTCACCGGTAAGTTCTTGTCATCGTAAGTATATGTGTATCATAGAGAATCGCCAATGGGGTACCCCTTGCCCGATGATACGGAAGAATCCCCATATCAAAATGACAAGGCAAGCAGACAACGAGCATCTCAGCAATCTTCTTATTTACCATGGGAATATGGTGCTTTTTCCTCTCTTTCCTCTTTTCATAATCTCCTTTTTTATCTTTTTCTCTTTTTCTCAATATAGGACTCTTTTTTTATAAGAAGAATGCTTCATAGACAGCTCATTATGGTTATGCTGTAGGTTTCCACCATTTTAGCATGGATTAGACCAGCAGCCCAGGCGTTTCTCTAACACATATACATAACTCCATGGACTTACAAGCTCCCCTTTCATTTCACACCGACGACATCCATATACAAAAGAGCATGATATCAACTAGGTACAAGTACCAAGTGTAATGTTGAAAGCGTTCCCCATGATAGCATGGTTCTGCTAATTCCCAACAAATAAGTGCAAGCATATACAACATAGACGACACAATGGTTCAAGTTTATTAAGGGCAAGAAAAGTAAAGTGTGCCATCAAGTTCGTGAGAGCTTTAATCACTAGTTTTCTCATAACAAGTTTAATTTGGAAGGTAAACAAAAGCATGAATATACTTGGAATAGCATAAGCTAGTAGGTAGGTATGGTGGACTCTTTGGAATAACTTGGTTTAGGGAGTTAGATGCATGAGTGGAACTCATACTTGGTTGTGGAGGCTAGCAAAATACTAGGAGCGACAAACTAAGAGAGCAATAATGGCTATAATCATGCCGAGCGACAAAACATCATTGATCAAAGCATAAAGTGATACTACAAGTTGAAAACTAAAGGATAATAAAGGCTATGGTGACTTGAGATAGTCATAACATGGTGTGAGCATGCGCCAAGTCAACCCAAATAAAGCATCAAAGGAGAATACCACTATACTATGCTTTAATATGCTAAAACAACGCATGATCCATCCAAGGCACATTAAACAATCTCAATTGTTTATAACAACTCATGCTATAGAAAAGAATACTAAGCATAAAGACAAAACAATATCAAGCATGGCATGATAGAGCATAGGCCACAATCAAAAACGAGCTCTTTTTACCACATAAGTATGAACTTTCCTACTCTTTTCCAAACCAAACCAAACTATTTGCAAACCAATGTAAGAAAGAGGGGGTCCAACCAATTTATTCAGCAAACTAAGCAAACAAAGCAAACAAAAAACCAAAACAAAAATGAAAAAGAATACACTCCAAGAACAACACAACTGTGCATGAAACAATAAAAATGAAGCGTTTGGAAGAAACCTAAGATTTTTATTGATGAAGAAGGGGATGCCTTGGGCATCCCCAAGCTTTGACGCTTGTACTTCTTGGATATTTCTTGGGGTGACACGCGTGTCATCCCCAAGCTTGAGCTTTAGTCCATCCTTCATCTCATTACTCATTCCCTCCATACACCTGAAATTTTTCCTTCATACAAAACTTCACACAATCTTTATTAGCAACATTAGTGCACTTAAGATAAATAAGTCTTAAGGTTCAGTTCTAACACCAATAAAACTTCCATTAAAACACAAGTTACTGTAGCACTTCCCTCAAAAAGCTCAATTCCCCAAAAGAACTCAAAAAGGAACCAACAAGAAGCAAATGCAAATAATGGCAGAAATCTGTCAAAACAGACCAGCAGGTAAAGACAAAAAATTTCAAAGACCTTCTGGTGCTCAAATCGAAAAGTGTTGAACTAATGAAAGTGAGATAACAACCTGGGTAGAAGCACAAAAATTCACGCCTCAAAAGGACGTACAGATATTTTACACGAATTTGTACGGTGAAGCACAGAAATCTATTTCGGGACAGCAACTTTCTCAATCATTACTTCTCTCTCATTAGAGGTTACTCTTGGTACAAAAAAGCAAATAAAAAAGGAGCGGTTATTACTGAGGTAATAACTTCCAAGACTCATCTAAAACTTTTGGCTTATCTCCTAATAAGTACTTTTCTTTAACGCCTTTAAGTTAGGCATGATAGTTTGAGAAGTTGCTCACATAAGAAATATGAATTGAAGTAAAAGATAGCATCAAGAAGCAAATTCAAAGCACATTTAAGTCTAAACCACTTCCTATGCATAGGAATCTTGTAAAGAAACAAGTCATGAATGCACAAAGCAACAATCATAGGAAAGCAAAACAAGTGCAACTTCAAAATTTTCAACATAAAGAGGGGAAACTTAATATTGTTGAGATACATAAAACCATGTTTCCCTCTCTCATAATAACTTTCAGTAGCATCATGAATAAAATTAACAATATAACTATCACATAAAACATTCTTATCATGATCCACATGCATAAAATAATTAATACTCTCCACATAAGCATAGTCATTCTTATTAATTGTAGTGGGAGCAAATTCAACAAAATAGCTATC